>OY751095.1:22186266-26986266 GCA_963564075.1 Eupithecia subfuscata | reverse complement strand
CCCCTCAGTGAACTCTTTCAAAAATAGACTGGATAAATACTAAAAGACAAAGACTTAGATATCACCAGCTTAAAAGCTGCCGGTATATCACAGTATATCATAATAATATTTTAAAAGTCTTCACACATTGAAAAAAATCCTGTATAATGATGCACGGTGATATCACAAAAATGTTCAAAGGAATGTACGTGCTTTGAAGTCTGTGAGCTCATGTGATGCGAATTTGCATCCTGCGGTTTCCTAAATGAGAATCAGCTCAGATAGCAAAAGTTTGTCAAAACATGTTTTACACACTGAAAATAGAAAATAATATTTTGGGAGTTTTATTTCTAAAGGCCGTCTGTTTAGGTTGTTTATTTTTAGGCTGTTCCGTGCAGGCGGATAAACCGCATGACTGGCGGGTTGAATATGTCAAAGGCTGCTAACGAACGAACCTTATGTACATCCGTCAAAAGACTTTTTTATTTGTTTTTAGTCTCGTATTTCTGTAAAGCGCATTGCATTCAAAGTTGGTATATATGCGATTTCATTTAAATAAACTCGCCTCAATTCATAACTCCTACATAAATTAACTCATGTTTTCATTGAGCATTTTCAAGGTCTTAAGGAAATACAGCAATTGGTTTTTTATAACGCACGCAAACGGCTTAATATCCCGACCATTCATAGACAAAGAAAACTCTAGTTTACCTATTCTTTCGAAATAAAAATTTATTATGCTTTCGAAAATGACACTTAAAGATTTTTGCCAAGAAACTAGAATAGACCATGAAAAATAATGACAAGCCAGTGCTGATAAGCCAAACCGGTTTAAAAAAAGACTAAGTAACTAATGTTATTGGTTAATTTAAATCGTATTAGTTGCCAAAGGAATAAATACTTAGTAATTTCACGAATCGGATCACCCTATTGTATTAACTATCACCTTTTAAATGTACACAAGACGTGATCACGACGTCGTCCTTTTTACATACAATTTGGTACAGCGCAGCGCCTCTATCGTGCGAACAGGGAACTACGCAAATCCCATACAAAAAGGTGATATCACGATTACGTTTCGTTACTAACGTCTAATAGACTAACCTCATCTGAATAAAGTTTTCTTTATTAAACTTCTTTGTAAAAGAAAAAATACTGAGTCCTTTATTATTCTTCATTGAGTTAACAATACAATTTTCTTTACGCTGTAATTTGCTTCGTGACATGTTGATCGCTGACAGTAACCGCTTATTACCTGCAACCTCTACCGTAATAACTGCTTTCACGTCATACCGATCACTTGTCAATTTCCCTGCACCTGGTGAAAATATTCCTCGTTTTGTTGTATTATTTCTTTCTTTCTAGTTTTAACATTTTTAAGTTTTAGTAAGTTGTTTAGTTGAGGTGTCTTGTTGTTGGTGCATGTTGTGGCCATCTCTAATTAGAAAGCACTGGTTTTACGTATTTTGTTTTCTAATCTGTATTTTTTGTGTTATCTCTAGTTGGTTGCCCTTAACTAATAAAAAACTGGACAACTGGACAAATGCCTACCCTTAAAGGACATATGCCTAATTAGGGTCACAATTTGGGGGATTTAGAGCTGTATTGTTGGTGAACAAACTTCCGCACCAACGACGCCAGCCTCTTTCAAGGAAACCTTGAGGGAGGCTGGCTGGTGACCAAGGTAGAAAATTTGATTTCATTTGATTAACATTCGAAAATGATTTTGTTTTTTAAGAATAAGAGCAGTCTGAATAAACTCTTGAATGATGATGATGTTTTTCAATTTGGTCCGCTACATGTATCATTACTCTCGTTTGGTTGTAAAAAGATTTATTTAGTCGAATCTCTAAAAGGAACCTGCGTTCTTTTGTATTTTTTCAATCAATCTGTGTCTTTTAATTCTACAAAGACAATTTTAAAACGAAACTAATACCTGCTTTTATGAAATATGGTCCCACTATACACAAGCGTAATATTTCTGTTATGTTAAGTCCTGTGACGGACGGACAGACAGACAACGTTAGAAATCCTAATAATCAGAATACATTAGACGAAACTATCCCATCCAGCTGTTAGCTGCTTCTCGAATAGTTAGTCGACGATGCAACCGCATCGTCAGACTAATAACCGCACCGACTCGCCTCTAATTCCTCCATTGTCGATTGTCTGTCTGATTTCTCGGTCTGTTTATTACAGTCTCGGTGATTCGCTGTACAATTCGAATTGAATTTGAATAAATATAGGCTTTATTGACAAAGAAAATATAAAATCAAATAGAAACAAATTACAACTAGTATTTACAAAGACTGTTGCAATAAATCTACAGGTAGCTCAACTGATCCATATCAATACCAGTCGGAATCAGAAATTGAATCAGTGAAAGCGAAATTAGGATGAGAGTGTCTCATTAGATCTGTATCGGAAATGGAAATTGAATCAGTGAAAGGGAAATTGGGATGAGTAAGTCTCATTCGATCTGTAGTGGAGTCGCAGACTGACGGCCTTCCAACTTCTTTTGAAAATATTAAAAATATAGTAATGTGGAATGACGAAAGAAGAATGACAACAACAGAATCTTAGCCGTAAATTTAATATTAAATTCACACACCCAAAAATTCTTATTTATTTTTGGGTTTGTGAAATAAACCTCCAAGCCCTTACTCAAGTTTTTTTATATGCCTGCCAACCACACCCCCACACAGATCCAAGCGGAAACTCAATAGATCCATCATGTATCTAGTCTATGCTACTGGTTGAGCTACCTGTAGATTGTTTGCAACAATCTGCAGTTAGCTCAATTATTTCAAATGCAAATACTAGTTTTTATTAGTTTCTATTATTTGATTGTAATTTTCTTTGTCAATAAAGATTTAACTGGAACTACGGATCATCCTAACATTCTAACGTACACGAATAGTGGAAAGAGAACTCTTGCAACCGGAAACGAAACGGTAGAACGCATTTTTAAGATTGTGTTTTTGAGAATTACTAAGTTGGAAATATTTATCCTCATAAGAAAATGTTTTTTCAAAATAAACCCATGGTTTCCAAAGACGAAAACCGGAACAAAACCCAATACCTTTTCTTTCGAAGTTAGATCTTCAAAAGAAAAGGTCCTCAACACTCAACATCGTCGGTAAAATTTTCCCCACCCGTTAAGTGTAGTTTTAGTCATCAAAAATCCAGAAAATTTGAACGATGGATATTCCTTTACTGCGAGCGGCAACTTTTTTCTGTTTTATTATTTTGCTACGTTATTCCGAGCTATTACTGGTTCTTCAACTCATGACTATACAGAGCTATTTTACTAAAAAAACTATCGTAGTTTGACGAATTCATTACAGACCTAGCGGGTTAACTACGAACCTTATTTGTGTTGGAAGAACACCAACGTTTCATCCCTTAATATCTTCATGGTGAGTGCGGTTCTAGACGCGTTCCGCATCTCTCCGAGCACTACGCACGAGCGCGCGTTGAGACCGTAACGTGAGCGCCGGGGGCGGGGGTGGAGTCATCTTCTAAAGATCCTACTCTGTCAGGTGTTGGTATCCTCTGGGTACATAAGGAACTAACAGTATCCGGCTCCATACTGCTGTTCGAATTCTCACGGAGACACGGCTTCCAGGCAGTAGGTTCCAACCTCTGTCTCTGTTGAAGTAAGGCCATCGTTGTATCTCTACCGACTCGCGTATCTTGCGGGGAACAAAGAATTTTGCCCTGGACAAGATACGGGCTTTGTCGAAACGTACGTAATGAGATGGTCCTTCATCAGTGCGTTGTGTAAGCTGTGAAAACACAAAAAAGGTTCGTACTTAACCCGCTTTCATCCGTAATTAATTTACAAAGAGCTGTTGTATGGATACGATCAATTTATTGCGATTATGCCCCAAAAATCTATGAAAGTTCTTTATGACATTCGAATAGTCGATAGCGGAACAAACCGATACTAACAGAGCTCATTGAGAGGTAAAACTAATCACAGAGGGGAAAACATTGAATCGTCGATAAACTAAATCAGCAGCGAAGCTTTACGCGACGCAGGAGGTTGCGGGTTCGGTTCCCGTCGCGGAACAAATAAAAACAATAAATGATGCTGGACAATCCACACAGCATAAATGTTAGTACAATCGATAGATCATTTATTCCGGGTGTTTTCTATTCATAATAAAAAAAAACTTATGTTGCAAATAATCTGCAGTTAGCTCAACTATTTCAATTGTAAATACAAGTTCTAATTTGTTTCTCCTTTTTGATAGTGGTTTTCTTTGTTTATAAAGTACGTTTGTATTTCATGCTATATAAGCGAGATTCAAAGACAGTCACCGGTTTGGAAAGCGTAATTGTCGGAAACTGCAAGCGCTATCCAATTCGGGTACGTTTACACAGCAGTCCGTTTACACAAGGCCCGTTTCATTGTATACGTTTTTATTCGGCGGATGTAGTTGTATGAGCGAGTTCACACACAAAAGCTGTTTCACGTGCCCCTCGCGTGAGTCAGCTTCCACTATTTGCCGCTGCCAGGCCTAAAGAAAAATCGTTTTATGATTTCCGTGAATTGTTAATTTATGAAATAGGGTTTATAATAAGAGAGATCGCTCTTCAGCCATAATACCGCCAAATGTCGCATTTTTAAAAATTATTTAAAACTTAAAATATTATCCGAGCATCTGGTCGAATTTACGCGTCACCGGAGAGCTGGTGAGTATCTGGAGCAGCGCATCAGCATTGCCATACAGCAGGGCAATGCAGCCAGTGTCTTGGGGATGCTTCCGACTGGAATTGTTATAGATCAGTTGAGCTACCTGTAGATTGTTTGCAACAGTCTGCAGTTAGCTCAATTGTAAATACTAGTTCTAATTTGTTTCTGTTATTTTATTGTAATTTTCTTTGTTTACAACATGAAAATTCAGTTAAGTGTTCAATAAAGTATTATTTATTAGCTATAATTAAGTATCGATCTGAAATAAATTTTACATATCAAGTTTTTCCAAATTAGATTTTTATTAATTTATGTACTTATTTAATGGAACAACTTACCGATACAGTGTCAAAGAATTTTTTCTTTTGCAATCCTTAATGTTAATGATACCTTATGATGATAATGAACTAATCAATGAATAATTTATGAAAATGAGCTGGTAATCGTCGAGCATTATTATTATTATCATCGATATCACCATCAAAATCTTTCAACAAACACAGACAAATTACAACTAGTATTTACACGTATACCATATTCTTAAAAATCTACATAGCAGAGCGCCCAGAATGCTAGCAGAATTGCCACGATGTATGACACTTCAATAGGGTAGTGTCCTGGGTAAAAAGAATATTATTCAGTCCGTCAGATAGATTATCAGAAAATATTAGACACATATTAGAACATTACAATATTTTAGGACAATAGCCTATTGGAAAATCTCCCTATCGGAACACGTCCCCGTGGGCGGTCACGCGCCCCCTTCGATCGAGTCTGAAACAGAGTTGCCAATCAACGCCGTACTGATTGCAACTCAATTAAGTTACGTAATGCGCTTATGCGTCTAAAGCCGAGCACTCACTAGCGAGCTAAACCTTAATCTGGCCGATGCAGTAGGGTTACAACCAGTCACCGTTCGATGTAGGAAATTTCTGTTTATAACAAGTTAGATGGACACAAAATGTACTTATCCTTTCAAAAAGGGGAAGTTTGCCAGGGTTTTTTGTTATTATAGTGCGTAGACCCTTTCAGGGAGTTTTCTAATAAATTAAATACAATCTTTTTTTTTGGATATTCTTTAATTTCTGGGATAAGCCACTCCTGAACACAGTTTTAACTAGTTCGGGAGTCTTAGCTTACATAATTACATTTTTTGATAGATCTATCGGTAAATTGTGAACTCGCGTTCACCACCACTTACCGATTCTACGGGCGGCGGGGCCTAACCGTATAACTGTGAACCTGCGCATAACGCGCGCTGATTGGTTGAATAAACGTCTCCTCGAGCTGCCACCATGCCATCTACCTGTTAAACAAACAAGTAAACTTTGCACTAAAGTTATTTACAACGGGGATATTTACCATGAAAACAGAACTTAAATAGTTTTGTTATCACTTTGCGCAGTAAACTCTGCGTGGTTTTGTGTGTAGTCTGTTACGGTATAAACTGAGGGTAGGTACTTACTATTTATTTCTAGTAATTCAGCGTGAGATAGGCGGCAGATATCACTAACATCGCGGCGAACCTCGGTGAGATTGGCGCAGGTCGTGTGGAGTGGCACAAAAGTTTGGAGGCCCATACCCAGCTGTGGGTGAGGTCGGGTTGCAGATGATGATGATGATGATGTTGTGAGTGTGAAACGACGGCTCGTTTCGAGCCACTATGATTTCAGGTTACGGTCATATGCACCGCTTACGGTTATAACTCGTGAGTGACCACTCAGCTTTAGTCAAATCCAATCAGAAACAAGGGGACTGTATTCGATTGGAGATATCGACGTGAATTGATGGATGGGAAATGAGCAGATGGATCGCCAACAGTACAAATCGAATAGGTTGGCCTCTCAGATAACTATGATGAGATTTGACGTGTAGTAACAATACCCAACGATGTAAGGCTGTCGTGCCTTCGCCGCATGCCACGGTTATTTCAGGTCTAGGCAGAACAGAATATACGAATAACTTAATTATTCGTATAACGGAACGGAAATAGGACAATTCATAGAGCATCATCTAGCACCAGGCTCAGCAGAGCTTCTGTTATGGGTACTAGATGACTGATAAGTAACATAATGATAATTTATTCGTCGTTGTAGAATATTTTGAAGAAAATGAGCGTAAAGTGTGACACACCTTACGAACTAAGAAATGAAGTGAGAAGAATCAATTTAAACTTTATTTCATATAAATTAATTTCTGTGACTTGTCTTTGGGTTTTGTAAGCCTCGAGAAATAAACTCATCATTTAATTTTGCTTTCAGGGTTCTTGAACTGAAAACCAACGATAAAACTCGCCGACGCGGTACAAGTCCCCTTTTCAAATATCGCGCGACCCCTTTGCTCTCGTCTCTTTTTGGGCGTTCAATTCGATAACCAGCACGAGTAGATGATTAAGTCCCTCATATAAGTAGGAACGCGCGGATATTGAAAAGTGGTAGATTTAACTTTCACGTGAAATGATATGAGAGCTATTGAAAACTTTGTTGACATCACCTTCGACAAAACAACACGATACTTATGATAACAGAATGTGGTATGCAATTCCGCACATTTCTAGTAAAAATGCACTCAGCTCTCTGAGAATTAATGGAATTACGGAGAGGTCAGCGTTTAGGGCGGTCGCTCCCTCTCAAGACGTACACACACAGACACAACAGCATCTGAACACAGCTAATGTTAGAGTATACGCGTGTATTAACCTAGATACGCTCGCCCGAGCTATCTACTGCCATCGCCCGCAACCAGCCGATGTATAATTGACGTTATTCGACGGCCAATTTTGCGTTGTCAGTAACCTTTTATCTGATCCACTAACAGAATCGATACTCGCCTCATGCTGCCATACCCGTTGTAATAAGAATTAATTAAGCCGGCACAATATAATGAAACCATGTTATGCAAATTAATATTCGGTTGACATTAGCCAACAGAAATGCTGCCAATGTAATGATAATATTGCGTATTAGTTTCGTTTCTGACGCTTCGAAACGTACACAAACTGTATTAAAACTGTCCACTGTCCTGTGGAAAAGGTATGAAAGAAATTAACTGAATTCAGCCTTCATGGCGTTAATTTAGACATTAGTGCCAATTCAGACGTCGTAAAACTAAACTCATTTGACAGAAATATTACAGTCTAAAAATATTACAGTCCCTTTCCTATCTATCAAAATAAAAGGAAGCCACAATTTTAGCGCTAGCGCAATTTTTAGTTTAGTTTGGCTACCTCTGAATCGGCACTAATGTTATTACTTAAGATATTGTTTGCGAGACTAAAAATAGGCAATATTTCTTAATATCGGCCAAAGTCCATGTTCCTTTATACAAACATCATCAGAAAACATTATAATTTAATAGGAAGAACGAAGGCACAAATTAGTAATTGCAGGTAGGGAGCCTCCCCTCACTGAATTTATAAATTACTTGCCTAGTATCCCCCTTGCAAGTCAGACTTCGCAGAGTTGCAAGAAATATTTAATAATTTAAACTCTGCACCCCTTCCAATGTGCCGAAGCGATAAATTTTTAAAAAGTTGTAGCAAGAACGCCTGCTATGGACATGTTTTTTCTCGTTTGGGGAAACTCCGTTGAAATGCGATCAGTGTTTGTAATGTCAATGAAATGCATATAAAATTTATAAAGTACATTTTTAAGCATGATTTTTAAAGAAAATGGTATCCTAACCCTAACAACTATAGTTGTTCTTTATTGTGGAGATCTGTTTATTTGTAATTACTATTTATAATATAAAATCAATTCGACCAGAAGGCTAGAGAAGTAAATATAAATCAACTTACGTATCTCCCAATAAAAAATACCATAAGGTCAATGGGATATTTACCATGAATTGAGTTTTGAGCTTTCCAATATTTGGGTCGGGGTAAAAAGAATAGAGAAGAAAAATAACCGTCGAGCTGATCGACAATGCCATAGAGTCACCTCAAACTTGGGGTAAAATCAGAACCAGCGCGGGCTGGAACTCGTATAAAGAACTAAAGGAAACGAGTAATCTCTGCACAAATTATCCAGGAGAGGCCATATAATTACGGGGTGAACTAAGATAAAACATAATTAATCTATCGCCGTTAGTTAATGAAGAAACCCATTTTCTTGCGTATCAAGGCCTGAATGCCTCAATCGACTATTTGGAGAACTCTACTGACGTCGAACAAGTATTCAAATTCCAAATAATCTGATACTTTCGAAAATTATCCCAAAAATGCGTTAATCAGTCAACTTTGGGATTGGTTGTTGTAGGTAGACCTCTTGTCTACGCCCGTTGCCATGGAAAAAATTAGGTTCCAGTGATTGTGAAAATTATCACGTGATGATGTTTTTACGGCGCACATCAGCAATTCCTCGAGAGACAAACTTGTATGGGACCACTTAAAAATCAACCTTTATCCAAAAACGAAAGAATCATCAAAATCTAGTAGGAATTGGCGAAGATATCACCAAAATTGTTGTAGCTAGTCGTGATTTTTCAAAAGAATTACGTTGTTTTTTAAGATTTACGGCATAAATAACAATCTCTTGGGAATAACATTTATAAGGGACCAATTCGGGATCATTCTCTATACAATAGTGATAGAATCAGTAAAATCGGTGAAAGGCGAGATATCAAGTAACATACATACTACATACAAAAATAAACATACAGACGAATTGAGGACCTCCTTCTTTTTGAAGTCGTTTAAAAAGGCTATTTTTCGTATGAAAGAGACGGATTCTTGAAAACCCCTTTTCAAAAAGTACAACATATTAACTCTGCCTTGGCTGTTTATTTTAGAAACAGTGTTTGTCAGCTGATGTCATCTGGATTTGTTTTGTCGGGAATCTGACGCAGTACAACGTAATAGATGAGACCAATTAAAAAAGTGCACCTTTAACTGTAAAAAAACGATGTGTCCATAAGTTTCTGTTGTGTCTTTAGTGTTTTATCTTATTAATATATTGCGTGTTACTAAACAAATTTTGCATGACTTTAAAGGGCAAATTACATTGTTACGTATTTTAAATGTACCATCTCTTCCACAAATTGCAATTGCAATAAATTTACTTTTACTTTACGAACGACGGGCACCAAAACGTAGGATAGGTTCGGCGTCAGAACCTGTCAGTTTGTATAATGATCTCCGTTAGATCACACATTGGTTCTTCAAGCTGGATTTGTCGGACTTGAAGCCCTGTTTCGCTGTCTTTTGTTGTTGGTACACACGCGGTGTGTCGAGATCCAAAACTTCTCTAGTGGTTTATGAGTAGCTTTCGACTAGGAAACTTTACACCCAACTCCTCGTTCGCGGCGACTGCAAATACTTGGCGATTTTCAGCGTATTTTCAGTCGAAATTTTCTCTCTCGGAAAGTGGTAGCTTGGTCCTGACTGATCTGGGGCTATCAAAACACTTTACAAATTATCGAGGAGTGGCCAAGTTTTTTCTATCTCTTGTCTCTCGCCCCAGTACGACGGGCACCACAACTAACGACAGGTGCGGCGTAAGGCTCAGCGGTATATTTTTTGTTTGGATCAAACACTACCTTAATACGAACTGTAACACGTATTTTAAAAATACTAACAAAAGCTGGTTTTGATAAGCGCAGTACATAAACATAAAATAAAAACGTATAAACACTGAAACTGTACTGTAGTCGTTTTTCGATTTTAAGCCTTAAAATTGTATTTACAGGCAGGTTCTCAAGACATGGTCAGGACCAGCAATCTGAGAGGCTAGTAAGGTAAACCACATCCCGTTCAGGAGAGTAAGCCTGCTCAGGGATAACTGTCGTGCATATGAATTCCAACAGCAAAGATAACTGGGCCGAGGGTATAGAGTCTGAGGAGAGGCTGAAAAGGCAGGGTTAATCCAACCAGCGCCCTGGAAAAAGCCTGATCCAAAACAATCAAAATGATCATAAGGGAAGGCGAATAACAATCCAGGTGAAACGAAAGAAATCTGTACTAACCGTCACTCAAGGTTTAAAAAAAGATTTTCTGAAATTGATTCAATTCAATTCATTTATTCCACCGTAGGTACATATTTATACAGTTGATGTCGTTGAAATCGTATTTACCTTTATTGCTATTTAAACATAATATGCAATTATGACACACACAAGATTTTTGAGAGGGAAGGAGGGATTGTAAGCAGAACTATAGCGAAGAAAAAAAACAGTCAGTGATTCCTATCTAAACACATAATTATAAAATAACAAATGGTTGCCTGTAAAAGGGCCTGCAACTAATTATGATGTCAGAAATAAAATTATAAAATTAAGATATGTACATGTCCATAAAAAAGAAGCTGTATAAGGGCTTTGTCAAAATAAACAATAATAAAGTAAGGTAAGTATGAACCTACCATATTAAAAATACACATTAGTAAAGATACGAGTATATCACAAGGTCAAATAATATTTATTCCAGTACTTGTGCGATGTTTGAATAATGTAGAAGATTTTATAAGAATCAAGTTCTCGCAATTTCTCCTGGGAAATATCACTCTCGAAATATCCTGCTTTTCTATCATGGGTATATATAATATCCTGTAATCCCGAGCGTGTTTCAGCTCGATCTCGAGTTTTCATCTTTCAATATTAAAACTGTAAGCCGCTTATTATTAATTATGTGGCTATTTATTTGCCTTGAGTAAACGATACTGGCTTTTATTTATTTATTGCAATGTTCGAAGTTATTTACTATCTTTCTGAAGTTGTTAGAAAACAATATAAAATTTATAGCGTAGATTCTAAATAGAAACACGTTTAGTAAAACAAACTTGAAACTTGCTTTCCTAAACATTGATTTAATAGTCGCTACTAACTCAGGCAATAAATATTAATTGAATTGAAAAATGTTAGACAAAAATTATACTGAAGTGATCGAACCCGCATATTTATCCTAATTACTCATTGTATAGATAACTAGACGATCGCCTCGTTGTTTCACCCGCGTAGTTCTCGTTCCCGTAAGAATTCCGGGATAAAATATATATCAGGCAATAGCCTATGTCAGTCCCTGAAAACTAAGCTTCCTAAAGGTGAATTTTTTTTCAAATCGGTCTAGTAGTTTCGGAGCCTATTCAATACAAACAAACAAACAAACAATCAAATCATTCCTCTTTATAATATTAGTATAGATACCAAGAAACAAATATTAATTACAAATATCAACGAAAATGGAGCAGATTGAGAAAAAGTTGAATCAAACCTTTATTCCGAACCACAAATAGATGGTTTATACGACTGCGATCTCGTGGTCACACCAGATTGTCACACTGGTGCGACAAACAGGAATTGATTTTACCCGTGGCCATACTGTGTGATGTAAGCTATTAAAGCATAAGACTCGTGGTTACGCTAATAGTGTGGGGAATTGAATAACAGGGCGTCTCACGGCTATGCCACATAGAGGGAAAGTATATTGTGGATAGAACATTTTACTGAAAGAAGACTTTATTTTGATTTAAAAAAACAATTTAAACTGCATTCAATGATTTTTGAATAATCGCCTGTCTGAAACGGGAATTGAACCCGCCATATTGTGAAAACATCATTTTACGATGGCAATCAAGAGGCTCAATTGTAAGCATTATGTTTTTTAAAAACATAGCATAAACTAAGGGAAGGCCGTTTTTTTTATAAATTTGGATGGTTCGATTCCTCGTTCAGACAGGCGATAATTCAGCAGAAAACTCCCAGAATTTAAAAAAATTAATCCCATTAAGCGCAACGTCGAAGAGAAAACTAATCCTGCTACAAAAGACTGATGGTATTTGTTGTAGATTGATCTTGTTTGTACCTTGGTCTATTTTCATGTTCTATGTTCACCTACCTTTCATAAAATTTTTATTAAAACTTTAGTCGGTCTCATGAAAAGTAGAATGAACAGGTCATTCTAGTTTTCAAGAGACTGACTTAAGTTTCAGAGAGTCAGAGCAAAAGGTCAGGTCACCCCGTGCTGTATTGGAGATGTGCTTGAAGCTGATGCAGCAAGAGTACAGTTGTTGCTTTTGATAAACAAAAACGTCCATACAATTTATTATCAGACTAGCTACAGCTCACGGCTTCGCGCGCAATTTTTACTACATATGTCCGTCCCCGGGATACCGGTTACCCCTCTGCCTAATTTAATTGAGATCCGTTCAGCCGTTTAGGCGTGTAAAGGTAACAGACAGACAGAGTTAGATATGCAACACTGTAGCATATCGTAGCACACCCGTAGCACCGATAAACCATCTCGTAGCACATCGCACCACAAAACCATTACGTGCAACACTAGTACCGCTGTAGCACATCGTAGCACCCCCATAGCCCATCGTAGCACCTCCTTAGCACATCGTAGCACCGATAAAACATTTTGTACCACCCCGTAGTACACCGTAGCACCGATAAAGCATTTCGTAGCACCCCCGTAGCCCACCCTAACACCCCCGTAGCACACCGTAGCACCGAGAAAGCATTTCGTAGCACCGATAAAGGATTTCGTAGCATCCCCGTAGCACATCGTAGCACCGATAAAGCGTTTCGTAGCATCCCCGTTGCACATCGTAGCAACGATAAATTATTATTCGTAGCTTCCCCGTATCACATCGTACCACTCAAAAGATGCCATTTATAAATATACATGTCTGTGGAAACTTGTAATTGGCCATCAGCAATCATTCACCGGAAAATCCTAGAATGTTCTAAATTTTTGTGTGTATTTATAAATCCCAGACGTAAGTTTCTTTAAATAAATAATCCTATATAATTTCGTATAACAGGTCCCAATTGGATACCAGGGAAGGTTCTAAACATAACCCTCAAAAAGATGGGAAACCGGCTTCGAGAGCTGTTCGATGCATGTCTCTCGTCCGGGAGGTTACCGAAACTGTGGAAGGACAGCCGATTGTGCTTGCTGCGGAAGGAGGGCCGACCCATCGACACGCCTTCGGCATACAGGCCCATAGTTCTGCTGGATGATACGGGTAAGCTTAGCTTACTTTGGAGAGGGTAGTGACCTCCCGCCTCAACACGCCCACCGCAAGAGACGAAGGCGCTGGCTGTCTTGCTCGACATTTATTTATTTATTTATTCAAGCTAAGGTCTTACAGACAAAAAAGAAAACAAAGTAATGTGTACTGTAGACCTATTTCACTTCTTAGTTTCACATTGCCAACGCCTTCAACAGCCTTCCGCATGCAACGATACATAGGGCTCCCCGTTATCATGGAGTGCCCCTGTATCTACGGAGGTTGTTGGCAGACTACCTCCAGGACCGTGAGATCCTGGTGGAAAGGCGAGATGGCTTGAGACCGTCACGTCTCCTGCGGTGTTGCTCAGGGGTCAGTACTGGGACCGCTCCTGTGGAACGTAGGCTACGACTGGGTGCTCCGTGGTACCCTTTCTGCAAATATGCGGGTTGCGTGTTACGCGGATGACACTCTTGTCGAAGTCAGGGGAAAGGACCTCTGGGAGCGGTGCGACTAGCTGAGGTGGGTACAACCCTCGTCGTAGTCCGCATCCGTGCACTGGGTTTAGAAGTAGCCCTTTCCAAGACTGCAGCTCTTTTGTTCCATGGGCCTCGGGGAGCACCCCCTCCAGGAACGTTATTATTGACGGGGTTCGTGTTGGGACCCAGATGAAATATCTGGGTCTTATCCTAGATGGCAGGTGGGCCTTTAGGATACATTTTTCTCAACTGGCCGCAAGAGTCGTGGGGCCAGTGATAATGTACAATAAACTCCCATGCGAGATGTCCATGCAGATAACACTGAAGCATTATTGTCGTAGCACACCCGTAGCACATCGTAGTACGTAGACAGAGCGTAGCAGCATTGCATGTAGCATTACATATCATAAATTATTTATTTGCAGGAATGTAGTACAATAAATAAGTCTTGCTATTAAAAAATAACACTAATACGTTCTGCCTCGTCAAGGCATGCAAAATCAATGAATAACTAGGAAAGTAACTGATAACTAATAAAATTTTAAATAATTCAAAATCAGAGTTTACAAATTCTGTAGTGTCAAGTACCTAGTCAATAAGACAATGTTTAAAATTTAAGTATTTCTAAACGTCATAAGAACATTTATCCATGAATTTAAATTTTATTTTAAGTAAATTAAATGATAAAGCTTCTACGTCACTGGATAATTTATTGTACATAATATTTATCGCCTGATGATCTGCATTCCTTTTTAAGAGCTCTAATCTGCAGTTTGGTGCGTAGAGCTTCTCTTTATGCCTTGTGTGTCTCCAACACATCCGCGTGTGTTTTAAAGAGATGAGGTCTTTGTTTCATAAACAAGCAAATGTCCTTAATGTACATGCATGGGAAAGGAAGAATATTAAACCATAGGTTTTGCTTAAGAATATGTAATTGTGTTTGCTCCTTTAACACAAAATCTACCTTTTTTTGATTTACGGTGTGCACGGTTGAAAACAAAAAAATGCTTTGGTGGTGAAGCTGCAAACAAAGCAGCTAAACGCATCCAGTCGCGAGCTTGCAGCCACTGCATTGCAGTATTGCAGTTGTATTTGATAAATTGAACTTGATCGAGCTTTCTGGCATGAAGTGTTTTATGTCGGGCAGGTAGTTTTAATAAATGTAACTTTTAGAAAACATACAAAGATGTTGCTATAGTGTATGCCCTTTTTTATAATTTGACTTTTTCTAAGTGTGGAAATAAAGATTATTTTATTTTTTATTTTAAGTGGGGTAATGAACTCGCCCACAACGTAAACAGAATCAGGACACCATAACAATAGTCGACTAAGACACTGAGATTGCCAAGCAACGCCGACAGAGTATTTTCAGGGTTGTTCCCTTCAGACATCACGCCTCCCTGAGCTCCCTGTAAAGCTTTATGCAGGAAGCTCAGAGAGGCGCGTAGTCTCGTGGAAAGACGAAATTAGTGAACTTTGATGGGTTTTTTCATTGTGTAGTTGGTGTGGTCTTTTCTTTCACAAATTAATTTGTGTGCGTGCTTAAAGTTGGAGGGTAACTTACTTGGCAATTTTATATTGCGTAAGTCTGTTTTTTACCTTCTCTGATTGCATAGCACGCCAATTTGTGGGAGGGCGGCGTTGCACGCGAATTGCACTTTATTGGATCTTATCAAAGAAGTTTTGCGCGGAATTATTACTAAATATTATTTTATCCTAATACTATGCAATGTGTTTCCGCAAAGTAACGCCTGAACCTATAATTTATCTTAGAAAGGATAATTAAAATTTTGAATTTATTTCATATTCTTTCCTTCTTTTAAAATTGATAGATATTAATAATGCAGTTTTTATTTTTTTTAATTCAAGCGAAAGGTACGTCGCCCAGACATCCAACACTCAACGCGTTTCTGAACATGATATTATTCGAATTATTAAATTCTAACCTTCTTTAATAATTTGATATTCACAACAAGATTCCAAATTCCCTAAACGCTCAGCAAATGTATTAGTAAAGCATTAAACGCAAAGTTTACCCAACTCTCGTGTCGGTCGCAAATCATTTGATGCCAAGCTGTCGGAGCTGTAGGTCTGCTTTAGAACGCAAACATTGCAGTTGCAAAACACGATGGCCAGATAAGCCCAGATTTTCATACATTCATGTCGGTAAGCAAACACGTATTACCTTGCAACTTGGCTTTGATGTTCCGTCTAAAGATGTTTATCCTAACATGTTTACCTGTATGGATGTTATTTTACGTCTTCACGCCAAAACTACTATAAGATACAAAAATGATTATAAAATGTTAAGTATTACTGTGATAATGACTGTCCGGGGCCGGTATGTACTGTATGTAGGAATAAGGACCTACCTAATTTATTTCGATTACAAGTACAGGTCCTCATAAATTAAACGGTGCTAAGATGTGGTCAGAGTTGACACGTCGAAGTGGACAGAATGAAAAATAGCGCTTTATTTCTTCATGAGCCCATGTTAGTCCACTGCTCGACGTAGGCCTCCTCTTTATTTTCTAGTTAGTATTAATTAGATTAGTTCGTTTATTAACTACTACCGTAAATGAGTTTGCGGATTTTCTACTCTATGGTGTAAAGCTATCCGTAAAATATTCGTTTACTCCATCTCCAAACATTTCGGCTTGAAATCTGTGGCAGGTATACCAGACTTAAAAAGAAAAAAAGAAAAATTAAAGTAATATACGCGAACTTTTCTATGTTTGTTTCTGTTGAAGCCTCTTGGTTAATAAACGAAGCTGAGACCGGGACCAAAAAACTCATAACAAGATTTATTACCAACTTCCTATGACTAACCAAGTTGCAGTAACAGTTACTGCAACTTGGTTTGCGTGTTAGCTACTTATGTACAAGTACAATTACCACCCTCTTCCTTACAATAATTTGTTAGCTTTAAAAAGTTGCTACGCAGTGTTATTTCTCACCTCCCTACTTAAGATAGCGTTTGCGCAAAAAAGAATAAGAAACTTTGATTTTCGAGTCAGGCGATTATGAATAAAACGTTATATTTATTTCATTTATCCGAAAATGGTGCACGTATCTGAAGTAAGATGTACAACACAAAATATCTAGACGATATCGTAATACGATCATCGCTAGTCGGAAATCTCTTCATATCCTACGGGTAAGGCCAATTTGGCGTAATTAAATTATCATGTTTCCGATACTGCAAAGTGTAGACTACAAGTTTTGCTACCTGAGTTCACCTTGTTACAAATTGTGCCTTGGCAGACTGCCACGTTGGTCGAGCGGTCCGCTGATTACGAGGTCCTGGGTTCGAATCCCGGGTCAGCCCAATAGTGTTATTGGGGTTTTTCTAGCAAGAAATATTCACAGTAGCAGCCCCAGGAAGTTGGCGGTTTTACACCCCCGTGCCCGGAAAGCACGTTGAGCCGTTGGTCCTGCGCCTGACCTGTCCTCGGTCGTGTTGGTCTGTCCTTGCATCGGATTATGAAAGTGAGAATAGAGAGAGCACCTGTGTTTGCGCACACACTTGTGCACTATAATATGTCCTGCGTATCTGGCTAGTCTCCGATGAGAGTGGCCGCCGTGGTCAAAATTCGGCTAGGAGGACATCTTAGTCGTCAATGAACTTTAGGTGTTTGATACTCAATCAGTAAGAAATATCAAGGTTGGTCTCTGGTTACCCACTCTCATGAGACTGGTGCCTGAGGATAACTAGCACACAGACATATTCTTATTATACACTCATAAGCCTGGATAAATATATTTAACAAAAAAAAAGTATTATGTGTGAAACTTCCACTATTAAACGTATGTTAATGTATGAAGAAACATGGAATGTATGTATGCACCGTGCAGACGGAGTTTTTGATTGTTCGTTTGAAATAGATGTATATGTATAGGAACCTACTCGAAACCTGCTATCGCCACCCTCGGTGACCACCTACCCGAGGGGAGTTGATTTAAAATCAGCGCCGCATGCCCCTCGCATGCAGCACAAGGCAGAATCTACTCAATTTGCCTATGTTAGTTTTTAAATTTTTGTCTTTAATTCTAGTTTAAGTTAAGAAATTAACAGGCAATAAATGTTTTCTTCATTTAAGTTTTGAATAGTTTAACAGGTTTAGCAACTTAAAAAACTTTCCATCTATAAAAAACTCACCTTCAATAAAACTTGTTGAAACTGAGTTCGGAGAAGAATCGAATCGGTAGTTTATGATATAATGCTATGATTCCTAAACAATTGCACATTGTAATCGAGCCGCAAATAGCAAGCCGAGCTTGCGTTCGGCAACAGACGACATAAACTTATTAAATTTTGATTTAAGCCCCGACGAAAACCCGGTTACGTGTGTAATTTAGTCTGTTGCAACGTAGCTCCTGGTTCGACTCGATCTAGTTTACTATTATAGTTTGTAATTTGGTGGTACAAAACAAAAGTAAGGACTTTATAAAAATATTAGCTGTGTTCGATGGAAATCGGTGAAATATGAAAGTAAACATCGTCAGGGGTTTACTTTTTGTTGTAAAATAAGCTTGATTTGTATTACTATACACTTTCCCACGCTTATTATACATCTTCGCCCTCGGCCCCACAGAGGTCGTAAAATTTAAGCATTTGAATGTGTTAGATACACATTTGTTGAACATTTCGGAAGAATTTTATGTAAACTCATTTATAATTGTGAAGATGTGAAGGAATGTCAAAAACCTTTACTTACTTATTATTTCTGTGGATTCCGACATCTAAGTATTAAATAGTTAACCTTCCTATACCCGCGCGTTGGTCTATTAGACCGACAAATTACTTTTCCGTGTTTTTTTGACGCCAGGACTACTCTAGCGCTGAGATCTTCCTAGTAGCTGCATGATTCGTTGCCATCTTCAATTCTGTGCGACACGATTATTGGTGTGGATAGCGCGTGTCGCAGTACACGGCGTCGATCGGTGCGTGGGACCGACGCGAGTATAGGTGTTACAATTTTGGGTAAGTGATCGGCTTTATTATTCGTATAATTATAGGGTTGTTGTTATTACAGTTGTATGTCAACTATGTATATGGTATGTTATAATTATAAATTTCACTTTTAGCTAAAAATTTCACTGGAAAATGGACGAAGATCGCATAAGACTTATGTTGGAGGACGAACTTTCGGACTCCTGAAATATGTAAATTAGTTGGACCATACTCTTCAGCAACAGCTAATAACAGCAAAGTAGGTCGTTGCTATTATTGCGATTCAAAAAAAAACCGAAAGACGCGCCACAACTGTGCTACTTCCAAAAAATATTTTTGTATGGAGCATGCAATTATGGTGTGCTCTGACTGCCATAGTGAGACGTCTGCGGACAACTAAGACTTTTATCATGCTCCTCAACTTGTTATCTTTAAGATTTTAGAGTTTTTTTTAGTTTTTTTTGAGAATAAGTATATTTTTGTTCAAGTTTGCGTAGTCAGGAAGAAAACAAGGCATTTTTTCAGAGACTGTTTTAAAAGACTGTAAGTTACTAATAAAGCAAATATTTTCTATAAAATTGGTTTATTTATTGCAAACACATCCCTAAGTAATGATAAAATATAGTTTGAGTAAAGCTTCTTATTCAAAATACAGAAAAACAAGGACTCGAACTTTCGGTCCCAGGCACCGTGCGCGGGTATATTTGTACTTTTTTTTGGCGCGGGTATAGAAAGGTTAATAAAGTAGATTCTGATTGTAGCCTTGTATAAATAGGGAGCTAATTGATTGCTTATGATCTCAAATTTTCGATTCGTACCTATTATTATTTTGGTTTGTGTTGTGTTTAGTAACTAATCTCTTTATGTCGAGACTCGCAAAACGACACTTGATTCGAAGTATGTGTTGCGTTTGTTTTAAGTAGTTTAATAGAACGTCAGTTTCTAAGAAAGAAACAAAACGCGAGAGGGCCTCTATAGAAACCGGACATGCATCTTGTCGGATCGACGCGCGAATTTCAAGTAACTAAATGGATTACTACTCCCCAAATAAACGTGTATAGTGAAATATGAGTGAAAGGAGATTTTGATAATTATAGAGTATGAGTGAAAGGAGATTTTGATAATTATTCATCCGTTTAGTACCATGTCTAAAAACGAAGCATGTTTTAAATTCGACTGTTGTTTTCGTGCATTTTTTTTTTCTTATTAAATTGCCTTCGAATATATAGTTCTTAGGGTTTCGAGATCGGTTTCGAAAGCCTAATGATCTCGCGTTGTCTGTCCTTTTTCCGTGTTTTATATTTCAGCAACTACCCCAGCTATCAACTTGAAACTTTAAAATAATAATACGTTTTGTGCGCCTGTACAGATTTAAAGATAAAAATGAAAATTCTCCACACTTGTGATGTCGAAATTTTAAAAGATATCTTCAGGGTCATGTGGGGTATCTAATGAAAGGTATCAGTTTGTACATTTCAAAATAGTTTTTGAAATTTCTGTAGATTTCATAATGTATGAAATATTTGGAAAAAAGTCGAAAAATTACCCACCCCCCAACCTCCGAAGATTACAGAGCGTTTGTAGGTATTGATCTATTCTTTACAGGAAAAATATAGAGGTCTGTAAAAAGAACACTTTTTAAAAATGGTCAAAATGGGGGAATAATTTTTAAACAGGGAGAAGTTCACCTCACCGAGTGAGGTATAAAATGAAAGGTGTTGTGCATGTCAAAACAGTTTTTCAAACTTCTATATTTTTCATACTTTTAAAAATATATAAACATCTAAATGTTTATATATTTTTAAAAGTTGAAAAGTTAAAAATTATCCATTCCGAAGTCTCTGATCGTCTCGTACCTTTAGTACATATTTCTATAATTGACAAACATGCCACACTCGCACTTGAAGGATCTTCCGTTTTTGTTTGCAAGCTGACTTAGAAGTTAGCTACTTCTACAAAACCAAGTCGGAACTCTGTCGGAAGACTACGCCAGTTAGTGTTAATTGAGTTGCCTGGGAATTTCATTACTATCTTAAGGTGCTTCAGATGCGGACCTGAGTATGCCTTTTAAAGCTTCTATTGGCAGTTTCGAACTTTACAGTTTCGAAGTTAAACAGGATGGATTTATTGGACCAGGCAGTAACTTTTTTAGTACTCTAATCTCTATTGGCCTGATAGTAGTTTTTGATCAGTATTAAAAAAGGATCGACTGGCATTGAATAATTTTTGTGAAAATTGCCCTTTTTTTGCTATCTGTAGTTTTTTTGGAAATCTGAGACTGAGAATCAAAATTTCTGTCTTTACCACCTCGTCCAAAAAATCTACCCCGTACATTTCTTAGATATTATTCTAAGAACATAATTTGTCAACAATAAACAAAATAAAGAATAGAAACAAATTAGACCTAGTATTAACAATTGAGTTGACTACAGACTGTTCGCAAACAATCTAGAGGTAGCTCAACCGATCCATATCAATACTAGTCGGAAGCGTCTCTAAGACGCTGGCTGGCTGCATTCCCCACTATATGACAATGCTGATTCGCTGCGTTTTAAAAACACTGCCTAAAGTTCAAAGCTCCAAACTAATCAAAATTATTTGGCCGCACACCGACCATACATTTGGATAACGACAATGGTGCCGCCACAATCAAAACAAAAAACCATATATTATTTGCCTCATCACTCTAATGAACCGACACAGCGACCCAATATTGACAAAATTATTTACAAAAAGCATACAAAATGATTAAAAATTTATTGAGAGACCATCCGTTTTTCAATTTAACCAGATTGTAAATATTTGAACCTATTTCACAGTGATTACACCCGCATGCAAAAAGCTATCAAAGCACCGGATATTTAATAATCCTCTTGCAGCAGAGCAGAGTAAATACACCTGCAATGGACATATTTTGTTCCGTGGATTAAATAGGAAATTATTTAATGGTGGGAGCTGAGCGCAAGTGTACTTTGTACATCAAGGCGGCGTTTGAGCCTTAAAACACACGAGGTAGGAATCGCACTTTCTCCCGAATGATATATAGTGCTTTATACTGCACCTTCGAGGAAAATCATCGTTGTAGAATCTTCAAAATCATTCGAGCACATTTAACTTCTCTCAAATGTGGCAATAAATACGCGCACGTGCGATTTTTACGTGGCTCGTTTTTTTTGAATTATTGTTCCAAGTAGGTAAGAGGCCGATGTCATATGGCGGATTCGGAGTAAAAACTTTTTGTCGTTTGACCTATTATGAAAATAACCATAGCTACCGGCTGATATTTCAGTTAAAATTGAATTACTATACACGTCTCTCCCGCTAAACGCGTGAGAAATGAAATGACAGAGAATTTTCCGTCTCGCATTTTAGTACGCCTGCAATGACGTACTTTCTACCTTTGGTTTGGAAAAGGAATAAGCAAATTTCTGAGCAGCACTCTAATTTATCGTTAGCTGATTCTTTTAATTTGATATTACTCGTGTATGTTCTCTCTATCCTGGCAACAAATTCAAATCTATACATAATTTGATGTTTGATGTTTTGTGCAAAAACCAAAAACTGTGCTAGAATTCCAAGTTCCAAGTTTTTCCGGTAGAGAGTCTTCAAATCTCGAGTGAATAAGTTCCTTCCGGCAAAGCGAGCTCCATCTCAGACCACAACTTTTCTTTCTTAAGTGTGACGGTTGACAAACGCTTAAACGTTATTAATAAAATAAAAAAATAACTATACAAAAGCGAAACAATATCAACACCGCATAACAATTGGTGAAGACATAAAATAACAAACCAACATCACACTCATATTAAACATGCGAAAGTTTGGATGGATGTATGGATGGATGGATAGATGTCTGTTACCTCTTCACACCAAAACTACTGAACGGATCGGGCTGAAATTTCGCAAACAGGTAATTCTAATCCTGGAATCAAACATAAGCTACTTTATATCCTTTAAATCAGTTCCCATGGAAATCACCTTTAAACGTTAAACATAGAAATAACGCATGCGAAGCCGCGGGCATAAACTAGTAAAACATAAAAGCCTCCTCCTATTTTTAAATCCGTTGGAAAACTGACTTGGAACACGAGTTTCCTTCGCACTTCACCAGATTTGTTGCCACCGATTGTAGGAGAATTGAATTGAAAATTTTACTAAACGCTAGACCGGCTGTTTGTGCACCCCTGTCAGCATATTTGCATTGTGATAGGGAATTATTAACGCCCTGGTGATTTTACCGCCACTTGCGTACATCTATCAATCGGCTTACGTTTCAATAGGCTTACGATTCAACGGGCGCTTCGTTAGCGCAGAGCGCAGTCAGTTTCACACGGAATATTATGTTTGAATATTGTCGAACAGAATAGTGAAATTGGAACTTTTCAGTCGCAGTTCCTAAAAGGTCAAAGACACGATACTATGTATTGTAACTTGAAGAGATATAGTAACTTAGAAACTGAATCATCTTGAACGTTGAACGTCGACGTTTTGCTGGATCTTATAAACGAAATTCACATTTACTTAAGCCTTAACATCCCCGTTAAATAATAATAGGCCATATAAAACTAGATACAGCCTACAGATTTAATAACGGGATCTATTAAGAGGATTAGTGTCTAAAGTATGGTGTCACGAAACATATAAAATAAATGTTTAGGGGTACAACCTACTGCCACAAAACGACTGAATATTTATAAATGTTTAAGATTGTTTTAATTTTGGCCCATAAATTTAAGTATTTGGATTTCGTAGGATGCCAACGGGACTATATTGATAAAAACCGATGTCCGTTCGTCTGTGCCAACCGTATTGTGCATACAAAAAGCCAATAAACAAAAAACAGATTTACTTCAAATCAAATCAAAAAACCTTTATTTCCGAATAATAAATGTACACTTAGAATACTTACCCAGTGTATTTTAGATAACTAGTATTCGTGAATTTGGATTCATACACCATACTGTTATGTGGGATACTTTCCCTCTAAACCTAAAAAGGCGAAAGTTTGTGCCGTTGTAAAATAATTGGTTATAATTCGGCCAAACATCATCATTCATCAACATCATGTTTGGCCGAATTATATCAATTTATTTTAAAATTTGAAATTATTCGGAAAAACATGTTTGGCAACTCTGGCTATGTCCAAAACTAAAAAAGTTCTATCTTTCGATGACGAAGGTCAACTTCGGTTAAGCGTTTTAGGTATAAACCTACCAGGCATATTACTATTTTCAGTGTCTTTGGTAGCTCACTGTACCTAAATTATTTGGGTTTATGCAAAGCAGTGAGTTGGCAGCTCCGTGCGCAAAGTGATAGCGAGAGACGAGAGGCGGTTGATAAACGAGCAGCCACGGCTGATGTGAGCCGTCTAGTTGCTAACGACATTTCCCGCATTGAGAGTTCAAATTTCGAGGATCCATTTGAGAAAACACCTTATGTGAAATAAAGTACTTTTTTATTATAAAAAGAGACAGAGAGAGTAATATTCATTATTCAGTAACAGGCTGCCCCTTCTTCAAAACTGCAATGTGTGCTCGAGGACGCTGTTACACGAATACTTACATACAGATAAGAAAGAAATATATTGTGTATTAAATACATTTACTTAGCTTTGGTTTTAAGATGAGTGAATATAAGTGCAAAATGAGTGCTTAGCACGCCAAGCAGAAACATCACACCGCTTTTCCGGATGAAAAGCGGTCATATCGGCGATTAGCGTCTGGGTCTAGCGACGCGTCCTCGTTCTCAGAAGATGTACGGAACTAGTTCCAACTTGGCGCCACAAAACAAAAGACCACGTCGTTTCTGTAAGTACCGTTGTGATAATGAGCGTGATCATAAAATCGACCCGCTAATGACGATCAATAATAAGTAAAATTCTTAAATGGTTTTATATATATTATAATTACCAAGCCGGTCCATTATAATTTTCAAGCCTGTCCAGCAATACTGTCTATTTTGACAGCTGTCAAAATGGACAGTATTGTCAAAGGTGACGGTAACGGTCACAAACGCTAGTAACGTATGCGAAAAAATACAGAAATGACAGCCAATTTCATAATGAAAAAAAATCCAAGATCAAAACTGGCATATCTCAGAAACTACCCATTTTATGGCTCAAATGAAAATTGGTGCCAAAATCAATATTTTTTTCAATGTGCTCACATATTTAAGGATACACAAAAAGATAATTAATTGAAGGCATACATGTTCAGTTGGCTTGGCGAAAAATAAATGCACAATATTATAGAGACAATATCCTCTAAATCCAATGCCCGCTTTAAACACCGGAATGAGGATCAAGCGCATTATACAGAGATAGAAACCAACACAGTATGTGTGCAAAACATACTTCAGGAGCGTAAGTAATGTGGAGTTTCCTCCTACATTTCAAGTTTCTATATTGTCAGCAATCACCGGAGCTCCAACGTCGTACCCCTCATGTACCTACGTTCTCATGTCGGGTGGAGATGAGAAAATGTACCAATCATTGTTTGAAGTACTCAAGAGAGTAGCGCCGGATTCCAACCCTTCTAAATCCACCATCGATGACAAGCTATACTAATTTCAGGGTTAAAGGTCCCGGGAGCCGCAACGAAGGGTTGTTATTTCCACTTCTCCCAATGCATTCGGAAAAAAGGGAAATCTAGGCCTGACGAAATCCCGCGAAACAAAAATAATTGTTTCGTTGCGGTCTTACTACTACTTCCAAAAGAGCATATTGACGATGTTTGGATTGGACAAAACAGAAGATACTGTCGCGATGCACTCCTTTTAGGGAAAAAGGAGCCTTTCTCCTTCTCCGAGATATCATCGATCTGCTTCACAAATTTCGTTAAAATCCGTTCAGCCTATCAGGCATGAGAAGTTAACAAAGACAGCCAGCCAGAGTATTTTTTGTACTCATCATATCAGTAGTAACGAATATTTACTTCCAATTGCTATTTACTACGCACAGTAAAAACCGTTAGGGGCCTCTACCTCACGGTTTGAATTATGCGTTCTTCACTTTGAGGTCTCTTTTATAATGTAGACAACCTCTAAAGCCACTCAGCGCTGACGAAGTCGCAGGCAACCGCTAGACACAACAAATAAAATAAAACTAAGTAACGAAGCCAAGATGTCTGAATTCGCTTTTAGGCGAGCAAGGGCGAAGACTGGTAGACTGAGGGGAACTGGAGGTGGATTGGTGGTTGCCAACTAACCAATAGGTTGGTTGACTTCACCGAGGAGAGTAGATTAGGAAAATATTTGGCGTTGACCCCACCTGAGGTGGTAAAGTGCATACGCATTCCAAAATATAGAATGTTTCCTGTTATTCGTGCTACATCATCATCATCAGCGTAAAATTCTCCCTCTTTGCTGTGATATTGCGCTGTATCCGAAAACTAGCGTGTCGATTGTCGATCAGTCGATCGAAAGTACACTCGAGCCATTTTTCAATCTTGTAACGAGACTAGTTAAACAGAATTAGCGTTGAAACTTGTAGGTTATTGTTGTTTTAGTGCATCTTTTATTGAAAAACAAAGAAGTGCGACTTTGTCTCCTGCACCGAGAGTTCCGTATATTTTTTGTTTTTTGCTATTTTATGAATTTGCTACTAATTACCGATTTAGGAATTTCCTTGCTGCTGTAGATTTTACTTATTTATAAATTTTATGATTTTAGTTTATCGCAAAGTACCGTAGTATAAAGGAATATTAGGATTTATTTTGGACAATTTGAAGGATGTTTTTTGGATTGACCACGAACGAGTACGTCATGACAAAACAGTATCTGAATTAACATCTCGTTGCAGACAGGCTGTTAAGCCCGCCGAGTATAAACTTAGAACGGTTGGTTACAGCGTGAATATGGGCTTTGAAGTTAAGGCGACGATCTAGGATGAAGTTCAGGTACCGGGTTGACTTGACCGACCGAATAAATGATACACATAGAGTTGATGGCAAAACATTCGGTTAAGCAAGGCTAAACGCCGAAAATCGGGCAGCTCTGCTTAATTTGGGGCTAGATTATATTGTTTGTGTGGTGGATGATATTGTCCAGCATTATTTATTTATTTATTCAGGAATTAAGTTGATTCGGATCGTTAAATATTTATCTTATATTGATCGCGTTAAATTGCAACGGTGAAATTGGACCTTGGCGTTTTCCCGTCAAAAGAACTATGTTACATTTTTCATCGGGCTAACTTTTAAGCGCCGTTCCGGAACCAGTCTTCTAGGGCGACTCGAGTTCCAGTCGGGTTGCACAATGCTGTGTTATCCGCGATCCCCTAGAATCCCCTAGAACGGATCTTTAGGATGAACTTTTATATATTATTCTATTGAACTAAAGTAGGTACTGTGAAAATCTTATACCTTGATAGTTTTACCCCCTTATTTATAATTAATTCTCTGTCAATTTAAAACAGTTGCAAGCAGTGTTATCTCTCACTGTGACATATGTAAAATGTCAGTGTGTCAATAGAAAATGTCAGAGTGAGAAATAACACTGCTTTGCAACTGTGTTAATATTAACAGAGCAGTATGAATAAGGGGGTTCGTTTACGAAGAAGCCTTAAATAACAAATTCTATTTATTTTTAAAATATTAAACCGATACCGATATGATTTTTAAATATGACCGATACTCAGGACCCTTTTACACTGAAAACTCGACAGTGATCACAATCGACTGCCGGTAAAAACCAACACTCCGTCAATCAGTGTGTCAAATAATTTTACAGCATCAATAAATGGCTGCCGTTTCATGTGTGGTTACTTTTTTTAAGCTCTTGCGGCTCTTTGACGATGCATTAAAAGTATGATTATTTAATTAGAATGAAGTCAAGCAAACTTTCATTGAGACGATAGACAAAGGCATAAAGACTTTTTCATTTTAAAACGAGTTACGGTCAGTTGGCGAAAGTTCAGCCTGATTAAATTCCTTCATAAACTTCCCAACTTCTTTTATTTCTTCATTGAAGGGCACCACGATGTTGCAAAGGGGTTCTGTCTACGATTAAATTAATATGAATTATTTTAATTTTTCTCAAAAATTCTTTAGTTGTTTCCGTTGGTACGCGAGTATTTTTATTTTGATGTTTTTGTGCTACCAGGCAATGAAAACCATGGTTGCTCCGATTTGAACAACGACATTTATAATATTTAGTTACGCTAGGTAAAATAAACCGTCAGATTTATTGTCTGCCAATTGTACCGACTGGTTGTTTTCTTTAGATTCGCAATATTCCTACCCTATAGCTGCGAGGGGAAGGCATTATGAGTGCGACACCCCTAGATAATGTCTGCCTGCAACGAAATGTTGGTTCAGATTCCGATTTGTACATTTTGTTGGAGATGGAACTCGTAGAATTATGAAGCTAACGCAAACACCTCTTTGAAATCAACCGACATTAATCTCTGAATTTAAAATTGAGAACGCTCACGTAAAATGGGATAGCGTTCAGTTTGAATAGCAGTCATTTTGTTTTATTTCTCGAATGAGGAGAATACGAGTACATTTCGTGATTCTCATGAAAAGTGCCGTGCTTTACAAGCATTTTGTTGTAATTTAGATACGTTTATGTAATTTTTTTTTGTAAGTTTTTTTTTGTTCTAATGTTCGTTATTTTGAATCGGTTTTAAGGAATGTTTTATGCAATTTTGTTTTTAAGTTTTTTATTTGGTTCAAATTTTCGTTATTTTGGGTCGGTTTTATGGGATGTTTTATTCAATTTTGTCTTTATAATTCGCCAATTCTAGGAACTCGCAGCGCACGAGACAGTCGCTCTTGGCTTTGAATTTGTATTTTTGAAGAAGTAAAATTGAAATTGAAGGGAAATTGTTTTTGGCCGCACGCGTCCGTACATACCTTCGACAACTTGGAGAGTTCTGGTGACGGCGGCGGCGTGGCGGCGCTCCAGGACCTAAAGGAAGGACGGTGTGGTGGACTTACCGTTGTAAAGCAGTGTGGGTTCGGGGTCCCGGGGCGGAGGGCCAGGAGCGGTGGCGGCGAGCGCAGGGCTTCGGCCGCGCCCTTCACCAACCACGTCGATCTCCTCGTCGGTTTCGTCCCCCAGGAATGCTGCAGGGGCCGTCTTCCACTTTTTAGCCATGAGGCAGCGCGGCATGGCGGCGCCCGCATCGGCCTCAGCGCGACCGCATCAGCAAGAGAGAGACGAACAGAGAAAAGGAGAAAAAAGAGAAAGAGCGGCGCCCCGGGCGAGCGGCGTTGCGGGCGAACTCGCGCGCGATCTCTTGCGGTGTGAGGGCACGAGTACTCCCCTCGCTTTTATACGAGGGGCGGGGGGAGTGCGGGGTACCGCTTACCGTCACCCGGATCGATGAGGGTGTTAGGTGGCAAATCCCCTACCTCCCCATAAAACTTTTCTCGCACCGCGCCAACTTAGGCCAACACTTGACAGAGCTCGCGGGCCACACACGATCAACCAGTGGATACGACCCTGCCCTGTACGCGCGCGACGCACCGCAATCACACCTCACCTTTACATGTCGATCGGGAAACCGCCGGCTGCCGCCTGAAGGAGAGCCCTTTGATAATGCACATCGGATTTTATTGAAACTGATCTAGTAACTAAAGTTTTCAAAAGTTTTTTTATGTAACTATAAGAAATAAATTATCAAATTTTTACAAACTTACTATTTTTGTATTAAATTTATTTTTTATTGTATTTAATTTATTTTTTCGCAACTTTGTAACAATTCTTCCGAAGTTAGGCGAAAACATCGAAGATAGCTTACAAAAGATTTTAGGTTTTCAGTCTCAGAAATATGTTAAATAAAACCAGCCAAGTGCGAGTCACCTCGCACATGCGGGGTTCCGTACCATCGTACAAAACTTTCGCATAAGAAACCCTAAAAAACTGATTTTCTGATGGACCGAAAAAAATGCAAAAAGCCGACCTTACACCTGTTGTTAAAGTGCCAATAGTAATAAATACCCTGTCAAAATTTCAAATATCTACCTATTACGGTTCAAGAGATACAGCTTTGACAAACGTAGAGCAAAAACAGCCAAAAAAATCAGGTCTTTGTGTAGGAGCCCCCTATAATTTCTTATTGTTGTTAAAGCGACAAGAGAAATACACACTGTGTGAAAATTTCAAATTTCTACCTTATATGGTCCATGAGATACAGCCCGCTGACAGACGGACAGCGAAGGCTAAGTAATAGGGTCCCGTTTTCGAACGAAACCCTAAAAAAAAGGAAAAAAGAAATATAACGGCACGGCCATATCTAAACGTCGTTGGAATTCTATCAACTTTTATCTCGTTAAAACCAACACATTAAATACCGCATAACATATATATAATACATATAACATATAATACCTTAAAAGAATGCGTGGGCACCACGCACGCGCTATTTCTCATTTACCGCTCAGTTATTGACGACCTCTATGGCGGGGCGGGAAAAAGTCCGCCTGCGACCCAGGAAGTTGCGGGTTCGATTACCGCATCGGGACAAATGTTTGTACGATCTGCAGATATTTGTTCCAGGTGTTCCGGATGTATATAGTATTATAATAAAAAAATATCTATCTATGCGTGGCAATGCAGCCAGCGTCTTGGGAACGCTTCCGATTGGTATTGATATGGATCAGTTGAGCTACCTGTAGATTGTTTGCAACAGTCTGCAGTTGGCTCAATTGTAAATACTATTGTAATTTTCTTTGAGAATAAAAACTATGTAGTGTATTGTTTTACGTATATCAGTTATCTAGTAGCTATAACACAAGCTCTGCAAACTGCAGGTCGGTCCCAGAGGGTTCTCTCTGGGCATCGTAGCTTTACAAGAGCCTTGAACCAGCACTATCACACGGTCTAGGAGACCTACCAGCGGTCATAGAAACCGCGTCATAAAAAATAAATAAATAATGCTGGACAATCCACACAGAATCATCAAGCCCCAAGCTAAGCAGAGCTTATGTTATGGTTACATAATATAATACATTACATGGATAGACATTTTTTATTATACATAGAAACGACCAGAACACCCGGAACAAATATTTATAAATCGTACAAACATTTGTCCCAAGGCGGGAATCGAACCCGCAACCTCCTGGGCCGCAGGCGGACCTTCGCCCGCCGCGCCACATCGGTCGTCAATAAAACTCTTGGCAGATATTTTTTGGGAAATCCAAGGGTTCTAGTGAATCTAAGAAGTTGCACAAATGAAATATATGATAAAAAAATAATTCTGGACCATCCACACAGCATCATCTAGCCCCAAGCTAACCAGAGCTCGTGTTATGGATACTAGATGACCGATATTCTTTAATACAATACATTACACAAATATTTACTTTTTATCATACACAGAAAATACCTAGAACACCCGGAAAACTACATATTTGTAGATCGTACAAACATTTGTCCCAAGGTTGGAATTGAACCCTCAACGTCCAGCGTCACTGGCGAATCTTTGCCCACCGCACCACATCGGTCGTCAAACACACAGTTTAATATTTTCGTATTTTTAACATCCACAACCAATAGGCAAAGCACAAGGATCGTTGTCTAGGGTAGAATAGACAAAAATGAAATCGCATCATGATGTAACCGACCATTTCACGAAATGGTTGTATTTCATGATATGGCCAGCTAAAACTGACTATATCGTTTAAGCATCAACGTTTAATGATATTTCAATCAACGTTTGGCCATATCATTATAGTAGGGGTTTCCTTGACAACAAAGGTTTAGTAAAAAATCTAAATAACGGAGTTTTTTTATATTTCTTGTAAACTTATTTTTAATGTTTTCAATAATTTTGAGTCGGCTACCATGTCCAACAGTTTTGTGGATTTCTGTTAGTAGGTATTTCATAATATTTTGCCATAGGAACTATACGTATAGTCTAGTCTACTAGGCTTTCGTAATAGTCAAGTAGTTTTGTCTCGTAACGACGTTTCACATTATGTTTATCTTCAATTGGCACATAATTATTAGCTTTTAAAACAGAATCATTGTTCACCGACTATCACAAAAACATTCAAAACAAAACAACATCAGCGCCTCTAACGGTAGATATTGTAACTATTTCACGATATGATCACTTATGTTTGACCATATCATGAAGTAGCCGTGCATTTAGCTTTTTATCGTCAAACGCTGATTATTCATTAATCTGGCCAGACTACATCATGATGAGGGCAGTGCGTATTTTCCATTTCATGAAATACAACCATTTCATGAAAGGGTTGGTTACATCATGAAGTGATCAATTCTAGGATATGGCCACGACATACATACTTCAAATATTTTACGCATTCAATGAAAATGCAATGTACATTTTCTCTATTCTACTCTATTTTTAAACATCTTTATTTACAAAGAAAATTATGTTAGTATTTACAATTGAAACAATTGAGCTAACTGCTTACTGTTGCAAACAGTCTACAGGTAGCTCAACTGATCCATATCAATACCAGTTGGAAGCGTCCCCAAGACGCTGGCTGCATTGCCACGCTGTTCTACTCTAGACACATAAACAATTATTCCGAAATTAGGCAAAAACATCGAATAAAGCTAATAAAATATTTTAGGTTTTTTCCCACAGAAATAGTAAAAAAAAAACAGTACACATGGAGGGTTCCGTACCATCGTACAAAACTTTCGCAAAAGATACAAAATAAAACCCAAACACGAATTTTCTTATGGATAGAAAACATAGACAACAATCCCTGTGCGTGACCTAAAGATAGTAGACAACACCACTCTTGAAAATTTTAGCGCATAATATTATGAAAAATTGGAGCGAGAAGAGCTGAGAAGCGGCGACAATTATTATCCCCGCTTTTTAGCTCTTCTCGATGCTTTTTTAGTTATTAAAACATAAATTGGAAGCTGAGATTGAAATTTATTTTTTAATGTAAAACTCTACAAATTCCGGTGAAAAATGCGGTCGGAGGTCGGCGGTTCCACTTAATAAAGTGAATTTGTTCAAGGGAATCCGCAGTCATTTCAATTTTCGTTATAAATGGAGATACGATACAAATCATATTTCAAGAGGTAAATACAAATACATATTCGTTTGTTTGATCAAAACTAAAACGTAATGCAACGATACTGTCGCTAAAAGTAAAAAAAATGCGTCGCGTTCAATATTGCCCTCTTCTAGAAGGAGTGAAGCTTTTATCTTAAATCACACCAATATTATTAATGCGGAAGTTGGATGTATGGATGTTTGTTACATCTTTACGCCAAAACTACTTACCGGATTGGGCTGAAATTTTACATACAGAAAATTCTAAGCCTGGCATCAAACATAGAAAGAAGAAGAAAGAAAGAAAAAGTATTTATTAAACACTACAACACAAATAACGTAAAAATATATATAAAAAAAGACTACTCAGTAACACTTACAAGAAACAAGGGAACATTGTACTATCACAATAGGTAAGTACTTATATTAACACAAGTAAGCACATAGGCTGCCTTTCATCCCATAATGCTGCATTTTATCCCATTCCCATGGGATAAAAGTCACGTTCAAATATTTCCATAGGAACGCTTACTAAGCCGCGGGCTGAAAGTAGTATTTTATTAAATAATAACCAGATACAATCTACATCTCGGCCTCGTTTGTACGGTGTACCGCGACGCTGTCTGGCAGCCTCGGGGCTCTTGTGGCAAAAATGAAAGCAAGCAAATTGTCAATCGCATTGCACCGACTTTAACGTCTATGTGACTAAAGCTTTCCGCAACTTTTCCCGGCAATTCCGTTGAGTTGATGTAAAGTTTTTCTTTTTCTAGAGTGGGATGTTTTGTGTAAGTTGGAATTTTCATGCGAGCTGTGCTTTTGAGGTAAATTTGCTCAGTAAGGATAATTGCGAATTGAATAAATTATACTGAGGTTTCAATTAAAGAATAGAAACAAATAGAACTACTGTTTACAATTGAAGCAGTTGAGCTAACTGCAGACTGTTGAAAACAATGGAGAGATAGCTCAACTGATCCATTTGATTAATGGTTAGGTTTTGCAAAGCAGTAAGTATGCTATGAACAAATGGTTGCTATGAACGCTTTATAATCCTTTCAATTAAATATAATTCGATAGAAGATTTCAGTCAGGGCTCTTGTGCCATAGCAGCACTAAGCTGAGCTGGTGACCTTTTCGGTTTAATTAAGTTTTGTCACGAATTATTTCAATTCCGAGACTCACAGCGCCACCTAGCTCTGAGCGAAGTCATTAGATTGGTGGGCATCCTAGCGCAGACAGATATTTCAGCCATTGTTTCCTTCACCGAGGGCGACATCTATTATCGAGGGATTGAACGAAATCACGGATGTTGCCTAGATATTCTAAAGCGCTACCTAGTTAGGTCAGTTAAAAGAATGAAGGGATGCCGGAATTCGATGGAAACTCAACGTGAAAAGGGGAAACAATGAGGCAGTCAGGTTTTCACAGCACAGCGTCGGGAAAAATATGCTTGCGGTGACATCTTGCGAGGAGTAGCGAAAGCTCACACTGGGAGCTCGATAAAGAGCGACGCACAGCGGGTCATTTAATCGTCGGCTTCGGAAACGTTCGATCGTACAAAATCAATTAATTTATCTCTGGACCAAAATAGTGAAATATGTGTTGTTCTCGGAATCATGTTATGGAAAAGTTCACAGGCTTCGCGGGCAGTCCCAATTCGCGAGGAAGAAACCGAATAATTTCCAAACAGGACTACCTCGCCAGAGAAAAAATGATCGCACGACGAAAAACGCCGCGCGCGAAGGGACAGGTGTGCGGTAGCCCAGATGCTAGAACATTCGATCTTGGTTGCCGGAAGTGAAAGAAGTGATCGCAGCTCGAGTGAAGACCGTCTAGAAGTTTCGAAGACGGAGGTTATATATCGGACCGCTCACAAGCGGAGTGACATTCTGGAAGTGATAAAGACGGGGGTGAGACTGGACTCGGAGGATTTTCAAGTTGGATTTGGTGGAACGATCCGCGCCGCCCACGCCGATAATTCCTACTTCTCGACACATCCGCGAATTTCCCGCCGCAACCCAAGAGGAGGTTTCATCCAGGAGTCGGCGCAGAGGACTGTAACAAACCCCGAGGAAGGCTAGGCGAGCGTCGGAGTCCCCAGGACATTTTTAGCCGGGAGCAGGCCCCGAGAGGAGAGGAGAAAACGGGAGAGGAATTGCCCAGGTAACATACGTGCGATGTGGGAATTTTCTCGGTGGAACGGGGAGGGTAGAAAAGGTTGTTCCGGTCGGGAACGCCTCGAGGATAGCATAAACTGACGTGTTTCCTTTTCGGGGAATTTCAGGGTGAGCTGAACTACAGCGCCGACGGGCAGGCGATCCAGCAACGGTGAGGCCGAGGCGTTCAGCGCAAAGGCCGCGAGGGCGAAAGGCGACGGGAGCAGAGTCCTGTATCCTGAGCGTCGACATGGCGACGATCGCGGGAACCCCAGCCACTGCGCACTTCGGAAACCAAGGTGTGTTCTTTCCAGTCATTTGGGGATCGGTGCCCCTGTCTCTTCCAGAATACTAGTGTGTGTTTGTATTGGCTATATTTCGGTTTAGGTAAAATTTTGTTGTTAGGATTGCTTTCTTTGGATAGAATTAGTGAAACGCTCGAATCGCAGAATCCTCTGTTAGGTAGACTGTATCGGCAATCGTTGCTAGTCCACATCATTTTGCCCCTGGAAGCTTCGCTTCCAAAGGTTACTTTACGAGTCGGACCTGTTAGTGCTGGCCGCACCGAAGTAGGCAACAGGAGCGGGTGGAGGCGCTTCTCGCACCCATTACCTGCCAGTTTTGTTGAGCAGATCTTCGGCTTTATCCGTGGACACCTTTGGCCTAGCATAAGGTTAGGTGGAGTTGACCGTAAGAACTGTGAATAGGTGGTCACGGCATTATAGAATCAATTTTGACCTTGTTAATAGAATTTTGTATCCTTTTTTTTCTTAGAACATTTGTTTATAAATTTTGTATCCATTTTTTTCTGAAAGACAACATCAGAGGCTCGTTGTGAGTTTCAAGTTAGCTATAAGTTGTGAATCCACGAGGTAAATCTTGGCCTTGTATAGAGCTAAACGTAAGATCTTCGCTAAATGAATAAGACTGATATATTTGCATGTAAATTGTGTTATTTGCTGAATATAAGGTATCCATATTTATGCTTGTTTTCTTCCATAAAGGTTAGGTGGTTAGGTAGGTAGGAGTAAAACTTATCACGGTCCGCTCAAATTTAGGCTAGCCCGGCGGAGTAGGAACCCGTGACAATGGCGCCCAACGTGGGGCGCCATTGTCACGGGTTCCTACTCCGCCGGGTTTAGTTGAACGGCAACACTGATTGCTTCTGTGAAACTACGCAATGGAGCTGGTGTCGCTAGCCCTACAGGGCCTGCAGAACATGGCGGAGGTCGCGGCGAGCTACCGGCTGGGCCAGGCCGCGCTGCGCCAGCTGGACCGCGCGCTCTGGGTCTACGAGAAGTGTGCGCGCTGGGCCGTGCCTCCGCCACTGGACGCAGATGAGCGTCCCCAACCAGAGCTGGTCCGTCCGCTCCCCTGGATCCTGTTCCTCATGATGCTAGTGGTGCTGCGAGTGTCCCGGGAGTCCATCTCTCTCCTGAACCTGGCGCGAGGGAAACCGCCGCTGAGGTCCGCTAACGTGGTAACGTTCTTTCAAAGTAAGCGCCGCTACCTGCGCACCTTGAAGTACCAGGGCGCGCGCGTGATGCGAGCGCGCTCCGCCGCGCCGCGCCCCTCGTGGTGGGCCTCCTTCTACCGCCTCTGCGAGCTGACCATGTGCTTCCGCAGGGAGTCCGCCTACGGGAACAACAACAGCACCAGGGTCAGCAACAACGACGAGGTGATGGTGGTGAAACGGTCGAAACACGGTGGTGAGGACAACAGCACGGCGTCCGCAGACAGCATGGAGCGACTCATAGACCACATGATGGCCGACCTCGACGCGGCTAGCGACGACGATGCCTGCTACACTCTCACAAACGCGACCACTCCAAAGAGCTCCGGCTCCGACGCCACCGCCACCCCTGAGACAACCCTGCAGAACAAAACTCCGAGCAACCTGAACGGGAGCCTCAACGGAGACGACATCCACTTCTCGCCGGGACACAACGTGTCCAGCTCCACGCCGGAGGAGGACCGACACAACAACCATATCGATAGCAGGAAGTCGCTCACAGACCCCGACTCGACTGCAAAAAAAGAATTGAACAGAGAACTCGAAGACAACAACATCAGCGAGATCCCAAACACGGGGAAGTCGCAAATGGACAAGTTCCGCGAGAACCTCAACCTGGCCAGTCCGACCAGCTCCGACTACACGACCTGCGACGAATCCTCCCCGCAGAGGAAGCTCGCCGGCAAACAGCTCTCTGAGAACTTCATCGAGAGAGAAAGCGAGCGGACGCGGAAAAGAGAAAGCAAAATCGGTAACGGGCGAACGGTGAAGAGTGTGCCCAACAAAAAGAAAGGGCCGCAGCGCGACCGGCTCGCCTCCACCGAAGTGTCTCCAGCCAGGGTGCTCACCTCGAACAACTCATTTTAACAAAGAAAAAAAGGTACAATAAGATGCGAGTGTAAAAGTAGGGGACATAGTCTGGAAGAAGACGTACCCGCTGAGCGACGCGGCTAAGTTTAGGGCAGCAAAATTATGTCCTAAATACGAAAAATGTAGGGTAAAGGAGATCCTATCACCCTTGGTAGTAGAGCTGGAGAACATGCAAGGGAAGTTACTGGGTTCTTGGCATATCAAGGATCTAAAGATTTAGGAAGCCTTTCGTACCTGGTTACAGTGGAGAATCCTCGGAGTGTAAGATTGAATTATTTCAGCGGCGTTTGACGAATTGGAGTGGTGGCGCTGAGCAGATTTTGTTACAGGTGTCCAAAATACTAGCCAAGGACCGCTGAGGGCAGCGTAGTTTCAGACAGGAGCTGAAACTTTGGTCAGCGGGGAGGGTATTGTCACGAATTATTTCAATTCCGAGACTCACAGCGCCACCTAGCTCTGAGCGAAGTCATTAGATTGGTGGGCATCCTAGCGCAGACAGATATTTCAGCCATTGTTTCCTTCACCGAGGGCGACATCTATTATCGAGGGATTGAACGAAATCACGGATGTTGCCTAGATATTCTAAAGCGCTACCTAGTTAGGTCAGTTAAAAGAATGAAGGGATGCCGGAATTCGATGGAAACTCAACGTGAAAAGGGGAAACAATGAGGCAGTCAGGTTTTCACAGCACAGCGTCGGGAAAAATATGCTTGCGGTGACATCTTGCGAGGTGTAGCGAAAGCTCACACTGGGAGCTCGATAAAGAGCGACGTACAGCGGGTCATTTAATCGTCGGCTTCGGAAACGTTCGATCGTACAAAATCAATTAATTTATCTCTGGACCAAAATAGTGAAATATGTGTTGTTCTCGGAATCATGTTATGGAAAAGTTCACAGGCTTCGCGGGCAGTCCCAATTCGCGAGGAAGAAACCGAATAATTTCCAAACAGGACTACCTACCTCGCCAGAGAAAAAATGATCGCACGACGAAAAACGCCGCGCGCGAAGGGACAGGTGTGCGGTAGCCCAGATGCAAGAACATTCGATCTTGGTTGCCGGAAGTGAAAGAAGTGATCGCAGCTCGAGTGAAGACCGTCTAGAAGTTTCGAAGACGGAGGTTATATATCGGACCGCTCACAAGCGGAGTGACATTCTGGAAGTGATAAAGACGGGGGTGAGACTGGACTCGGAGGATTTTCAAGTTGGATTTGGTGGAACGATCCGCGCCGCCCACGCCGATAATTCCTACTTCTCGACACATCCGCGAATTTCCCGCCGCAACCCAAGAGGAGGTTTCATCCAGGAGTCGGCGCAGAGGACTGTAACAAACCCCGAGGAAGGCTAGGCGAGCGTCGGAGTCCCCAGGACATTTTTAGCCGGGAGCAGGCCCCGAGAGGAGAGGAGAAAACGGGAGACGAATTGCCCAGGTAACATACGTGCGATGTGGGAATTTTCTCGGTGGAACGGGGAGGGTAGAAAAGGTTGTTCCGGTCGGGAACGCCTCGAGGATAGCATAAACTGACGTGTTTCCTTTTCGGGGAATTTCAGGGTGAGCTGAACTACAGCTCCGACGGGCAGGCGATCCAGCAACGGTGAGGCCGAGGCGTTCAGCGCAAAGGCCGCGAGGGCGAAAGGCGACGGGAGCAGAGTCCTGTATCCTGAGCGTCGACATGGCGACGATCGCGGGAACCCCAGCCACTGCGCACGTCGGAAACCAAGGTGTGTTCTTTCCAGTCATTTGGGGATCGGTGCCCCTGTCTCTTCCAGAATACTAGTGTGTGTTTGTATTGGCTATATTTCGGTTTAGGTAAAATTTTGTTGTTAGGATTGCTTTCTTTGGATAGAATTAGTGAAACGCTCGAATCGCAGAATCCTCTGTTAGGTAGACTGTATCGGCAATCGTTGCTAGTCCACATCATTTTGCCCCTGGAAGCTTCGCTTCCAAAGGTTACTTTACGAGTCGGACCTGTTAGTGCTGGCCGCACCGAAGTAGGCAACAGGAGCGGGTGGAGGCGCTTCTCGCACCCATTACCTGCCAGTTTTGTTGAGCAGATCTTCGGCTTTATCCGTGGACACCTTTGGCCTAGCATAAGGTTAGGTGGAGTTGACCGTAAGAACTGTGAATAGGTGGTCACGGCATTATAGAATCAATTTTGACCTTGTTAATAGAATTTTGTATCCTTTATTTTTCTTAGAACATTTGTTTATAAATTTTGTATCCATTTTCCAGATAGTATTTGAAAGAAACCAATGTGTAACCTTTGTTTTCAAAATCAAAAACTCTTTATTTCCATAAATACAATAAATGTACACTTAGAAAAGGTCAAAATAAAAAACTAAACACTGACACGGAAATAAAGTGATATTTTTTGATTTCTGTCGCTTCGGTATGTAGACTAAAGTAAAGAAGCGACGAAGAAACCTTTAGCCTGTTAGTTGTTATTTTTCGAGTTGGAGCAAAACCCGTCCCAAGCTTTTATGTCCTCTAGATAATCTGATATTTTATAGTAAGCCTTTTTGCACAGCAAGGTTTTGACAATTTGTTTGAATTTAATTACTGATAATTTTTGCAACTCACTAGGAGTTTTGTTGTAGAAGCGTATACATTGCCCTTTAAAAGATAGATTTATTTTGTGTAGCCTAGTTGTGGGCACAGCGAGTTTATGTTTATTTCTGGTATTAAAATTATGTTTATCGCTATTTTTAGGGAACCGATTTATATTTTTATGAGTGTACAATAAGTTTTCATAGATATATTGACATGGTACTGTCATTATGTTTATTTCTTTGAATTTATCACGTAGAGATTCTCTAGGACCCATGTTATAGATAGCCCGAACAGCCCTCCTCTGCAGCACAAATACGGTGTTAATATCTGTAGCGTTCCCCCACAGCAGTATACCATAAGACATAATACTATGGAAGTAGCTGAAATAAACAAGTCTAGATGTATCCACGTCTGTAAGATGACGGATTTTTTTGACTGCATACGCTGCAGAACTGAGTCTATTCGATAGCTTATCTATGTGTGGGCTCCATTGAAGTTTATTATCTAAGGTGATTCCTAAGAATACGGTACTTTCTACTATTTCTAAAGTTTCTCCTTTAACGTTTACATCAGCCTTCACTTGTTTAACATTAGGTAGAATAAATCTAATACATTTTGTTTTGGTTTCGTTTAGCAAAAGATTATTGACACTAAACCAATGAACTACTTTTGAGATTGCATTATTCACATCGTCGAAATTTGTGTTTTGTCGCATCATTTTAAAAATTAATGAAGTTTCATCAGCAAACAATACAATCTCGTGATTATTCTTGACAAGATGAGGCAGGTCGTTAATATAAACTAAGAATAGGAAAGGACCGAGGATAGAACCCTGCGGTACACCCATTGTAACTACAGACCCCGAAGACCGTTTCCCATTAATGTCAACTCTTTGTATCCTATCACTCAAATAAGATGTAAGAAGATCCAAATCCATCCCAGTTTATAAATTCTGTATCCTTTTTTCTTAGAACATTTGTTTATAAATTTTGTATCCATTTTTTTTCTGAAAGACAACATCAGAGGCTCGTTGTGAGTTTCAAGTTAGCTATAAGTTGTGAATCCACGAGGTAAATCTTGGCCTTGTATAGAGCTTAACGTAAGATCTTCGCTAAATGAATAAGACTGATATATTTGCATGTAAATTGTGTTATTTGCTGAATATAAGGTATCCATATTTATGCTTGTTTTCTTCCATAAAGGTAGTTCCCTGGTTAGGTAGGTAGGAGTAAAACTTATCACGGTCCGCTCAAATTTAGGCTAGCCCGGCGGAGTAGGAACCCGTGACAGTTTAATTTTATTAGTTATAAATAATTTCATTATGTCACATAAAAAGATCTTCTATTTTATTCTAAAACTATATGAATTTGACACTACTAAAATGCTGCCGTTCCTTTTATACGACGAAATAAAAGGTTGGCAAAATTTGTAGTCCTTTCCAATTTGATTTGTTTAATTTTTACGGCAACTGAATTGAGCACATACGGAAATTAGACAAAAATAATTAATAGACTCGAAGTCAACAAAATAAAAACTATTGGCACAAAAGATGGCACACGTAGAAATTCTTTATTTTATAACCGACATCTACTCTGCAGTTTTCTTTTAATGTAGTTTTGAAAAAATATCTATCTATGTAGTGTATTGTATTAGTATATCAGTTATCTAGTACCCATAACACAAGCTCTGCTTAGCTTGGGGCTAGATAATGCTGTGTGAATTGTCCAGCATTATTTAATTATTTATTTATCGAGTGCACATGATAACTTTGAGAAGTTTTGACAGAATCTATGAGCATATGAATCAGAATATAAATGATATTTTGATTATATTATTTATTCATTTACCAGAGTGCGTTAGATGGGTCAACTATACATAGCGGACATCCATTGCCCTCCGGGTTCTATACAAAATATACCTATTGGATTCGGATGAGGCTTCTCAGATATTGTAGCCGATACTGTAGCGCATTGAATGTATTGATGGCATGTATGCTAAGCTGGGATTAATGGCTTTAAGCCGCTCCGTGCAATGTGAGCTTACAGAGATATTGTCATACCAATATATTGAGTATAAATCACTTCAAAGCAATGCGCAGATTCCGGTCAAATAGTTGAAATAATTGCCTTCAAAAGATGATTTTAAAAACTAGATAGACTAAACCTACGGACAGAGCATCATCTTTGGAAGTGCCAAAACGTCTAGGGCTGCAGTCTAGACACACGTTTGTCCAGTTAGTGAAACTCAAAATTAGTATCACTTATTATTTCGCTATCTGGACACGCCAATGTTTTTACGCGTGTCCACATAGTGAAACCTAAATTAAACCACATTTATGTTTTCGTCAACTGGAGGACACACGTTCGCATTTTTTACCCGCATTCGTGACAAAGTACAGTCACGCAGATTAATGTTTTGTGTCACAATCATCATCGGCCACAAAACGTCCCACTGCTGGGAACGGGTAATTTTGTATGTCATTGTAAAGTTATTCACCATTTGTTAATCTAAGTAATTTGAATTTTTTGACGTGTCCAAGAGGTCTGAATGAAATATAGCATACCTATATACATAGAAAATACCCAGAACACCCCGGAACAAATATTTGCAGATCGTATAAAATTTTGTCCCAAGGCCGGAATCACCACCTGCGTCGCAGGGGGACCTTCGACTACATTAACTGATATGTACCATACAATTCATACTCTGTTAATACACAGGGACGATTATTGGTAATTCACTGACACTGCGTAAAGTGCAGGCTCTGCCTATCATTACGAGCACGTTCGGGAAGACGCCAGGACTTAATTCTTGTTCTTTTTTTTGTAAATCACCTCTGAAACGAAATGCAAATACACGGTCCGGAAACCAACGTATTACTAAAGAGCGATTTCAAACTTTCACTCCCACTGTTGATCATCGGTATCTTTACAGACGTGTTCATGATGATAGGCAAAACCTGCAGTTCAGGCCGTGTCAGTGATTTACCAATAATCCTGTATACAAGGAAAAGTAATTATGTCTGTCTGTTACGTTTTCTCGCGTTAACGGCTGAACAGACATTAAGGGGCGAACCTAGCGGGTTTGGTTGTCTAACTATGCCTAGATCTCAGTACTCACGGGATCCCCGTGTGGTACAAAACTAGAATTACATAAAATTCAAAAATTTTTCTTCGGTTTGTTAATTGGAAAACACGATTGGGAAAAAATTTACCTGCGATAAAAAAATCATGAAAGTGCACTGTTTTGCACCTAATTTGGTCGAGATATTATGAACCCTGCGGTCTACTTATAGAAAAAAATTTTTGATTCGTAGGTTATTACTAATTCTTTGATTCCTTGCTACAGTTTCTTCACAAGTTGTATAGTTGTCTAGTTTTGCGCTTACGCCGTTCCAAAAACGTATGTTCCGTTCCGCTCCTTTGAACGCTAAATACAATGCCTATCCTTTTCACAAAATGGCACGCAATGCTGCCCTCTTATTACTTACATATGCAAACAGATAAATGGTAGGTATCGTAGATGACCGGTAACCTTTTGGTCATAATTCATAATCAGTTTACTTCGTTGTGTGTGTGCAGTATTTGTGCCATTTAAAAATGACGTGTGTCCAGTACATATTTCTTATGATTTCGATGAGAAGTCCGTTCATTTGTTATTTTTTCTGTAAAATTATTCATATACGTCGCGATAGCGCCGATTTTTCTGATTCAATACTACAAACAACATAATAAAAATGTTTTCATAGAAAAACATAGCCAATTTTATTTACCTATCATTGAGTTGTCCGTCAAAAATATTTTTTATTTTTCGTTACAAATGTGATAGGTTCCATAAAAATCGAATGAAACCTCTATCCAGTGATTGACCAAAGGTTTTTAAGGCTTTCGAAATATAAGTTTGGGAACAAAAATGTCATAACCAAATAGACTCAGTTTTGAGAGACCCATCGAATGGTTTTTTTTTTTATTATTTGATGGGTCCCTTAAAACTGAGTATTTCGTTGTGACACATTTTATCCCAAACTTATAGTTTCGGAGTAAATCAGTATAAACTGATATCTGCCTACGGTTAACGGGCGGCGAGCGACCCAGTGACGTCACACACGCCCGTCGCGGTCACTCAGTGAACTTCGCTAGTAATTTAGTCATAACATTCGTACATAATGGTCCGATTTGGATAATTTAAAAAGATATAACATTCTAATGTCATAAAGAATAACGTGTATACTATTTCTATTGAAATTGCTTCAACGTTACGGATCCTCATTACAGGCAGTCAAAGTTGGGCTTCCTCAAAAAAAAAAACGTTACAAATTTTGAAATAGAGTTAGGGTTGTGCCTAAAAACCCGTTAGTTTTTTAATTTTATTTAAAAAAGTTTATTTACCAAAGGTATTTATTATTGAGAAGTAAAAAGCGAAATCCATTCATTTAAATAGTCATAAACATAAATCACATCACACTAATATTATAAACGCGAAAGTATGGATGGATGGATGGATGTTTGTTACCTCTTCACGCCAAAACTACTGAACGGATCAGGCTGAAATTTTGCATACAGGTAAGTCTAACCCTGGAATCAAACATAGGCGACTTCTCATCCCATAAATCAGTTCCGATGGTATAGAAATAGTGAAAATGTGAAATAGTGGGGAAACTTGGACTGAAACTCACAACAACAGTCTGCAGTTGGCTCAATTGTAAATACTATTGTAATTTTCTTTGAGAATAAAAACTATGTAGTGTATTGTTTTACGTATATCAGTTATCTAGTAGCTATAACACAAGCTCTGCAAACTGCAGGTCGGTCCCAGAGGGTTCTCTCTGGGCATCGTAGCTTTACAAGAGCCTTGAACCAGCACTATCACACGGTCTAGGAGACCTACCAGCGGTCATAGAAACCGCGTCATAAAAAATAAATAAATAATGCTGGACAATCCACACAGAATCATCAAGCCCCAAGCTAAGCAGAGCTTATGTTATGGTTACATAATATAATACATTACATGGATAGACATTTTTTATTATACATAGAAACGACCAGAACACCCGGAACAAATATTTATAAATCGTACAAACATTTGTCCCAAGGCGGGAATCGAACCCGCAACCTCCTGGGCCGCAGGCGGACCTTCGCCCGCCGCGCCACATCGGTCGTCAATAAAACTCTTGGCAGATATTTTTTGGGAAATCCAAGGGTTCTAGTGAATCTAAGAAGTTGCACAAATGAAATATATGATAAAAAAATAATTCTGGACCATCCACACAGCATCATCTAGCCCCAAGCTAACCAGAGCTCGTGTTATGGATACTAGATGACCGATATTCTTTAATACAATACATTACACAAATATTTACTTTTTATCATACACAGAAAATACCTAGAACACCCGGAAAACTACATATTTGTAGATCGTACAAACATTTGTCCCAAGGTTGGAATTGAACCCTCAACGTCCAGCGTCACTGGCGAATCTTTGCCCACCGCACCACATCGGTCGTCAAACACACAGTTTAATATTTTCGTATTTTTAACATCCACAACCAATAGGCAAAGCACAAGGATCGTTGTCTAGGGTAGAATAGACAAAAATGAAATCGCATCATGATGTAACCGACCATTTCACGAAATGGTTGTATTTCATGATATGGCCAGCTAAAACTGACTATATCGTTTAAGCATCAACGTTTAATGATATTTCAATCAACGTTTGGCCATATCATTATAGTAGGGGTTTCCTTGACAACAAAGGTTTAGTAAAAAATCTAAATAACGGAGTTTTTTTATATTTCTTGTAAACTTATTTTTAATGTTTTCAATAATTTTGAGTCGGCTACCATGTCCAACAGTTTTGTGGATTTCTGTTAGTAGGTATTTCATAATATTTTGCCATAGGAACTATACGTATAGTCTAGTCTACTAGGCTTTCGTAATAGTCAAGTAGTTTTGTCTCGTAACGACGTTTCACATTATGTTTATCTTCAATTGGCACATAATTATTAGCTTTTAAAACAGAATCATTGTTCACCGACTATCACAAAAACATTCAAAACAAAACAACATCAGCGCCTCTAACGGTAGATATTGTAACTATTTCACGATATGATCACTTATGTTTGACCATATCATGAAGTAGCCGTGCATTTAGCTTTTTATCGTCAAACGCTGATTATTCATTAATCTGGCCAGACTACATCATGATGAGGGCAGTGCGTATTTTCCATTTCATGAAATACAACCATTTCATGAAAGGGTTGGTTACATCATGAAGTGATCAATTCTAGGATATGGCCACGACATACATACTTCAAATATTTTACGCATTCAATGAAAATGCAATGTACATTTTCTCTATTCTACTCTATTTTTAAACATCTTTATTTACAAAGAAAATTATGTTAGTATTTACAATTGAAACAATTGAGCTAACTGCTTACTGTTGCAAACAGTCTACAGGTAGCTCAACTGATCCATATCAATACCAGTTGGAAGCGTCCCCAAGACGCTGGCTGCATTGCCACGCTGTTCTACTCTAGACACATAAACAATTATTCCGAAATTAGGCAAAAACATCGAATAAAGCTAATAAAATATTTTAGGTTTTTTCCCACAGAAATAGTAAAAAAAAAACAGTACACATGGAGGGTTCCGTACCATCGTACAAAACTTTCGCAAAAGATACAAAATAAAACCCAAACACGAATTTTCTTATGGATAGAAAACATAGACAACAATCCCTGTGCGTGACCTAAAGATAGTAGACAACACCACTCTTGAAAATTTTAGCGCATAATATTATGAAAAATTGGAGCGAGAAGAGCTGAGAAGCGGCGACAATTATTATCCCCGCTTTTTAGCTCTTCTCGATGCTTTTTTAGTTATTAAAACATAAATTGGAAGCTGAGATTGAAATTTATTTTTTAATGTAAAACTCTACAAATTCCGGTGAAAAATGCGGTCGGAGGTCGGCGGTTCCACTTAATAAAGTGAATTTGTTCAAGGGAATCCGCAGTCATTTCAATTTTCGTTATAAATGGAGATACGATACAAATCATATTTCAAGAGGTAAATACAAATACATATTCGTTTGTTTGATCAAAACTAAAACGTAATGCAACGATACTGTCGCTAAAAGTAAAAAAAATGCGTCGCGTTCAATATTGCCCTCTTCTAGAAGGAGTGAAGCTTTTATCTTAAATCACACCAATATTATTAATGCGGAAGTTGGATGTATGGATGTTTGTTACATCTTTACGCCAAAACTACTTACCGGATTGGGCTGAAATTTTACATACAGAAAATTCTAAGCCTGGCATCAAACATAGAAAGAAGAAGAAAGAAAGAAAAAGTATTTATTAAACACTACAACACAAATAACGTAAAAATATATATAAAAAAAGACTACTCAGTAACACTTACAAGAAACAAGGGAACATTGTACTATCACAATAGGTAAGTACTTATATTAACACAAGTAAGCACATAGGCTGCCTTTCATCCCATAATGCTGCATTTTATCCCATTCCCATGGGATAAAAGTCACGTTCAAATATTTCCATAGGAACGCTTACTAAGCCGCGGGCTGAAAGTAGTATTTTATTAAATAATAACCAGATACAATCTACATCTCGGCCTCGTTTGTACGGTGTACCGCGACGCTGTCTGGCAGCCTCGGGGCTCTTGTGGCAAAAATGAAAGCAAGCAAATTGTCAATCGCATTGCACCGACTTTAACGTCTATGTGACTAAAGCTTTCCGCAACTTTTCCCGGCAATTCCGTTGAGTTGATGTAAAGTTTTTCTTTTTCTAGAGTGGGATGTTTTGTGTAAGTTGGAATTTTCATGCGAGCTGTGCTTTTGAGGTAAATTTGCTCAGTAAGGATAATTGCGAATTGAATAAATTATACTGAGGTTTCAATTAAAGAATAGAAACAAATAGAACTACTGTTTACAATTGAAGCAGTTGAGCTAACTGCAGACTGTTGAAAACAATGGAGAGATAGCTCAACTGATCCATTTGATTAATGGTTAGGTTTTGCAAAGCAGTAAGTATGCTATGAACAAATGGTTGCTATGAACGCTTTATAATCCTTTCAATTAAATATAATTCGATAGAAGATTTCAGTCAGGGCTCTTGTGCCATAGCAGCACTAAGCTGAGCTGGTGACCTTTTCGGTTTAATTAAGTTTTGTCACGAATTATTTCAATTCCGAGACTCACAGCGCCACCTAGCTCTGAGCGAAGTCATTAGATTGGTGGGCATCCTAGCGCAGACAGATATTTCAGCCATTGTTTCCTTCACCGAGGGCGACATCTATTATCGAGGGATTGAACGAAATCACGGATGTTGCCTAGATATTCTAAAGCGCTACCTAGTTAGGTCAGTTAAAAGAATGAAGGGATGCCGGAATTCGATGGAAACTCAACGTGAAAAGGGGAAACAATGAGGCAGTCAGGTTTTCACAGCACAGCGTCGGGAAAAATATGCTTGCGGTGACATCTTGCGAGGAGTAGCGAAAGCTCACACTGGGAGCTCGATAAAGAGCGACGCACAGCGGGTCATTTAATCGTCGGCTTCGGAAACGTTCGATCGTACAAAATCAATTAATTTATCTCTGGACCAAAATAGTGAAATATGTGTTGTTCTCGGAATCATGTTATGGAAAAGTTCACAGGCTTCGCGGGCAGTCCCAATTCGCGAGGAAGAAACCGAATAATTTCCAAACAGGACTACCTCGCCAGAGAAAAAATGATCGCACGACGAAAAACGCCGCGCGCGAAGGGACAGGTGTGCGGTAGCCCAGATGCTAGAACATTCGATCTTGGTTGCCGGAAGTGAAAGAAGTGATCGCAGCTCGAGTGAAGACCGTCTAGAAGTTTCGAAGACGGAGGTTATATATCGGACCGCTCACAAGCGGAGTGACATTCTGGAAGTGATAAAGACGGGGGTGAGACTGGACTCGGAGGATTTTCAAGTTGGATTTGGTGGAACGATCCGCGCCGCCCACGCCGATAATTCCTACTTCTCGACACATCCGCGAATTTCCCGCCGCAACCCAAGAGGAGGTTTCATCCAGGAGTCGGCGCAGAGGACTGTAACAAACCCCGAGGAAGGCTAGGCGAGCGTCGGAGTCCCCAGGACATTTTTAGCCGGGAGCAGGCCCCGAGAGGAGAGGAGAAAACGGGAGAGGAATTGCCCAGGTAACATACGTGCGATGTGGGAATTTTCTCGGTGGAACGGGGAGGGTAGAAAAGGTTGTTCCGGTCGGGAACGCCTCGAGGATAGCATAAACTGACGTGTTTCCTTTTCGGGGAATTTCAGGGTGAGCTGAACTACAGCGCCGACGGGCAGGCGATCCAGCAACGGTGAGGCCGAGGCGTTCAGCGCAAAGGCCGCGAGGGCGAAAGGCGACGGGAGCAGAGTCCTGTATCCTGAGCGTCGACATGGCGACGATCGCGGGAACCCCAGCCACTGCGCACTTCGGAAACCAAGGTGTGTTCTTTCCAGTCATTTGGGGATCGGTGCCCCTGTCTCTTCCAGAATACTAGTGTGTGTTTGTATTGGCTATATTTCGGTTTAGGTAAAATTTTGTTGTTAGGATTGCTTTCTTTGGATAGAATTAGTGAAACGCTCGAATCGCAGAATCCTCTGTTAGGTAGACTGTATCGGCAATCGTTGCTAGTCCACATCATTTTGCCCCTGGAAGCTTCGCTTCCAAAGGTTACTTTACGAGTCGGACCTGTTAGTGCTGGCCGCACCGAAGTAGGCAACAGGAGCGGGTGGAGGCGCTTCTCGCACCCATTACCTGCCAGTTTTGTTGAGCAGATCTTCGGCTTTATCCGTGGACACCTTTGGCCTAGCATAAGGTTAGGTGGAGTTGACCGTAAGAACTGTGAATAGGTGGTCACGGCATTATAGAATCAATTTTGACCTTGTTAATAGAATTTTGTATCCTTTTTTTTCTTAGAACATTTGTTTATAAATTTTGTATCCATTTTTTTCTGAAAGACAACATCAGAGGCTCGTTGTGAGTTTCAAGTTAGCTATAAGTTGTGAATCCACGAGGTAAATCTTGGCCTTGTATAGAGCTAAACGTAAGATCTTCGCTAAATGAATAAGACTGATATATTTGCATGTAAATTGTGTTATTTGCTGAATATAAGGTATCCATATTTATGCTTGTTTTCTTCCATAAAGGTTAGGTGGTTAGGTAGGTAGGAGTAAAACTTATCACGGTCCGCTCAAATTTAGGCTAGCCCGGCGGAGTAGGAACCCGTGACAATGGCGCCCAACGTGGGGCGCCATTGTCACGGGTTCCTACTCCGCCGGGTTTAGTTGAACGGCAACACTGATTGCTTCTGTGAAACTACGCAATGGAGCTGGTGTCGCTAGCCCTACAGGGCCTGCAGAACATGGCGGAGGTCGCGGCGAGCTACCGGCTGGGCCAGGCCGCGCTGCGCCAGCTGGACCGCGCGCTCTGGGTCTACGAGAAGTGTGCGCGCTGGGCCGTGCCTCCGCCACTGGACGCAGATGAGCGTCCCCAACCAGAGCTGGTCCGTCCGCTCCCCTGGATCCTGTTCCTCATGATGCTAGTGGTGCTGCGAGTGTCCCGGGAGTCCATCTCTCTCCTGAACCTGGCGCGAGGGAAACCGCCGCTGAGGTCCGCTAACGTGGTAACGTTCTTTCAAAGTAAGCGCCGCTACCTGCGCACCTTGAAGTACCAGGGCGCGCGCGTGATGCGAGCGCGCTCCGCCGCGCCGCGCCCCTCGTGGTGGGCCTCCTTCTACCGCCTCTGCGAGCTGACCATGTGCTTCCGCAGGGAGTCCGCCTACGGGAACAACAACAGCACCAGGGTCAGCAACAACGACGAGGTGATGGTGGTGAAACGGTCGAAACACGGTGGTGAGGACAACAGCACGGCGTCCGCAGACAGCATGGAGCGACTCATAGACCACATGATGGCCGACCTCGACGCGGCTAGCGACGACGATGCCTGCTACACTCTCACAAACGCGACCACTCCAAAGAGCTCCGGCTCCGACGCCACCGCCACCCCTGAGACAACCCTGCAGAACAAAACTCCGAGCAACCTGAACGGGAGCCTCAACGGAGACGACATCCACTTCTCGCCGGGACACAACGTGTCCAGCTCCACGCCGGAGGAGGACCGACACAACAACCATATCGATAGCAGGAAGTCGCTCACAGACCCCGACTCGACTGCAAAAAAAGAATTGAACAGAGAACTCGAAGACAACAACATCAGCGAGATCCCAAACACGGGGAAGTCGCAAATGGACAAGTTCCGCGAGAACCTCAACCTGGCCAGTCCGACCAGCTCCGACTACACGACCTGCGACGAATCCTCCCCGCAGAGGAAGCTCGCCGGCAAACAGCTCTCTGAGAACTTCATCGAGAGAGAAAGCGAGCGGACGCGGAAAAGAGAAAGCAAAATCGGTAACGGGCGAACGGTGAAGAGTGTGCCCAACAAAAAGAAAGGGCCGCAGCGCGACCGGCTCGCCTCCACCGAAGTGTCTCCAGCCAGGGTGCTCACCTCGAACAACTCATTTTAACAAAGAAAAAAAGGTACAATAAGATGCGAGTGTAAAAGTAGGGGACATAGTCTGGAAGAAGACGTACCCGCTGAGCGACGCGGCTAAGTTTAGGGCAGCAAAATTATGTCCTAAATACGAAAAATGTAGGGTAAAGGAGATCCTATCACCCTTGGTAGTAGAGCTGGAGAACATGCAAGGGAAGTTACTGGGTTCTTGGCATATCAAGGATCTAAAGATTTAGGAAGCCTTTCGTACCTGGTTACAGTGGAGAATCCTCGGAGTGTAAGATTGAATTATTTCAGCGGCGTTTGACGAATTGGAGTGGTGGCGCTGAGCAGATTTTGTTACAGGTGTCCAAAATACTAGCCAAGGACCGCTGAGGGCAGCGTAGTTTCAGACAGGAGCTGAAACTTTGGTCAGCGGGGAGGGTATTGTCACGAATTATTTCAATTCCGAGACTCACAGCGCCACCTAGCTCTGAGCGAAGTCATTAGATTGGTGGGCATCCTAGCGCAGACAGATATTTCAGCCATTGTTTCCTTCACCGAGGGCGACATCTATTATCGAGGGATTGAACGAAATCACGGATGTTGCCTAGATATTCTAAAGCGCTACCTAGTTAGGTCAGTTAAAAGAATGAAGGGATGCCGGAATTCGATGGAAACTCAACGTGAAAAGGGGAAACAATGAGGCAGTCAGGTTTTCACAGCACAGCGTCGGGAAAAATATGCTTGCGGTGACATCTTGCGAGGTGTAGCGAAAGCTCACACTGGGAGCTCGATAAAGAGCGACGTACAGCGGGTCATTTAATCGTCGGCTTCGGAAACGTTCGATCGTACAAAATCAATTAATTTATCTCTGGACCAAAATAGTGAAATATGTGTTGTTCTCGGAATCATGTTATGGAAAAGTTCACAGGCTTCGCGGGCAGTCCCAATTCGCGAGGAAGAAACCGAATAATTTCCAAACAGGACTACCTACCTCGCCAGAGAAAAAATGATCGCACGACGAAAAACGCCGCGCGCGAAGGGACAGGTGTGCGGTAGCCCAGATGCAAGAACATTCGATCTTGGTTGCCGGAAGTGAAAGAAGTGATCGCAGCTCGAGTGAAGACCGTCTAGAAGTTTCGAAGACGGAGGTTATATATCGGACCGCTCACAAGCGGAGTGACATTCTGGAAGTGATAAAGACGGGGGTGAGACTGGACTCGGAGGATTTTCAAGTTGGATTTGGTGGAACGATCCGCGCCGCCCACGCCGATAATTCCTACTTCTCGACACATCCGCGAATTTCCCGCCGCAACCCAAGAGGAGGTTTCATCCAGGAGTCGGCGCAGAGGACTGTAACAAACCCCGAGGAAGGCTAGGCGAGCGTCGGAGTCCCCAGGACATTTTTAGCCGGGAGCAGGCCCCGAGAGGAGAGGAGAAAACGGGAGACGAATTGCCCAGGTAACATACGTGCGATGTGGGAATTTTCTCGGTGGAACGGGGAGGGTAGAAAAGGTTGTTCCGGTCGGGAACGCCTCGAGGATAGCATAAACTGACGTGTTTCCTTTTCGGGGAATTTCAGGGTGAGCTGAACTACAGCTCCGACGGGCAGGCGATCCAGCAACGGTGAGGCCGAGGCGTTCAGCGCAAAGGCCGCGAGGGCGAAAGGCGACGGGAGCAGAGTCCTGTATCCTGAGCGTCGACATGGCGACGATCGCGGGAACCCCAGCCACTGCGCACGTCGGAAACCAAGGTGTGTTCTTTCCAGTCATTTGGGGATCGGTGCCCCTGTCTCTTCCAGAATACTAGTGTGTGTTTGTATTGGCTATATTTCGGTTTAGGTAAAATTTTGTTGTTAGGATTGCTTTCTTTGGATAGAATTAGTGAAACGCTCGAATCGCAGAATCCTCTGTTAGGTAGACTGTATCGGCAATCGTTGCTAGTCCACATCATTTTGCCCCTGGAAGCTTCGCTTCCAAAGGTTACTTTACGAGTCGGACCTGTTAGTGCTGGCCGCACCGAAGTAGGCAACAGGAGCGGGTGGAGGCGCTTCTCGCACCCATTACCTGCCAGTTTTGTTGAGCAGATCTTCGGCTTTATCCGTGGACACCTTTGGCCTAGCATAAGGTTAGGTGGAGTTGACCGTAAGAACTGTGAATAGGTGGTCACGGCATTATAGAATCAATTTTGACCTTGTTAATAGAATTTTGTATCCTTTATTTTTCTTAGAACATTTGTTTATAAATTTTGTATCCATTTTCCAGATAGTATTTGAAAGAAACCAATGTGTAACCTTTGTTTTCAAAATCAAAAACTCTTTATTTCCATAAATACAATAAATGTACACTTAGAAAAGGTCAAAATAAAAAACTAAACACTGACACGGAAATAAAGTGATATTTTTTGATTTCTGTCGCTTCGGTATGTAGACTAAAGTAAAGAAGCGACGAAGAAACCTTTAGCCTGTTAGTTGTTATTTTTCGAGTTGGAGCAAAACCCGTCCCAAGCTTTTATGTCCTCTAGATAATCTGATATTTTATAGTAAGCCTTTTTGCACAGCAAGGTTTTGACAATTTGTTTGAATTTAATTACTGATAATTTTTGCAACTCACTAGGAGTTTTGTTGTAGAAGCGTATACATTGCCCTTTAAAAGATAGATTTATTTTGTGTAGCCTAGTTGTGGGCACAGCGAGTTTATGTTTATTTCTGGTATTAAAATTATGTTTATCGCTATTTTTAGGGAACCGATTTATATTTTTATGAGTGTACAATAAGTTTTCATAGATATATTGACATGGTACTGTCATTATGTTTATTTCTTTGAATTTATCACGTAGAGATTCTCTAGGACCCATGTTATAGATAGCCCGAACAGCCCTCCTCTGCAGCACAAATACGGTGTTAATATCTGTAGCGTTCCCCCACAGCAGTATACCATAAGACATAATACTATGGAAGTAGCTGAAATAAACAAGTCTAGATGTATCCACGTCTGTAAGATGACGGATTTTTTTGACTGCATACGCTGCAGAACTGAGTCTATTCGATAGCTTATCTATGTGTGGGCTCCATTGAAGTTTATTATCTAAGGTGATTCCTAAGAATACGGTACTTTCTACTATTTCTAAAGTTTCTCCTTTAACGTTTACATCAGCCTTCACTTGTTTAACATTAGGTAGAATAAATCTAATACATTTTGTTTTGGTTTCGTTTAGCAAAAGATTATTGACACTAAACCAATGAACTACTTTTGAGATTGCATTATTCACATCGTCGAAATTTGTGTTTTGTCGCATCATTTTAAAAATTAATGAAGTTTCATCAGCAAACAATACAATCTCGTGATTATTCTTGACAAGATGAGGCAGGTCGTTAATATAAACTAAGAATAGGAAAGGACCGAGGATAGAACCCTGCGGTACACCCATTGTAACTACAGACCCCGAAGACCGTTTCCCATTAATGTCAACTCTTTGTATCCTATCACTCAAATAAGATGTAAGAAGATCCAAATCCATCCCAGTTTATAAATTCTGTATCCTTTTTTCTTAGAACATTTGTTTATAAATTTTGTATCCATTTTTTTTCTGAAAGACAACATCAGAGGCTCGTTGTGAGTTTCAAGTTAGCTATAAGTTGTGAATCCACGAGGTAAATCTTGGCCTTGTATAGAGCTTAACGTAAGATCTTCGCTAAATGAATAAGACTGATATATTTGCATGTAAATTGTGTTATTTGCTGAATATAAGGTATCCATATTTATGCTTGTTTTCTTCCATAAAGGTAGTTCCCTGGTTAGGTAGGTAGGAGTAAAACTTATCACGGTCCGCTCAAATTTAGGCTAGCCCGGCGGAGTAGGAACCCGTGACAGTTTAATTTTATTAGTTATAAATAATTTCATTATGTCACATAAAAAGATCTTCTATTTTATTCTAAAACTATATGAATTTGACACTACTAAAATGCTGCCGTTCCTTTTATACGACGAAATAAAAGGTTGGCAAAATTTGTAGTCCTTTCCAATTTGATTTGTTTAATTTTTACGGCAACTGAATTGAGCACATACGGAAATTAGACAAAAATAATTAATAGACTCGAAGTCAACAAAATAAAAACTATTGGCACAAAAGATGGCACACGTAGAAATTCTTTATTTTATAACCGACATCTACTCTGCAGTTTTCTTTTAATGTAGTTTTCTCACAGCCTTCACTTTTAAAACTAAACATACCAGGAACATTTTGGCCGGACAGAATTTTCTTATATGTATATGAGCAGAACGGATATCCGTTGTTGTTGTCCGCCATCGAGCTTGTCTAGCTTTAAACGCTGTTTAGCCAAACCGAAACCAAAGTTTACTTTTTGGAGCCCTAAGCGCTGCCTACCGCTGCCTAAGAAAATTTTCTGACAAGTATAGTTTTTGTGTTTATTTTTATTTTATGATATCAGAGGAGGTCAATTCGGTAGACAAGGGCGCCCTCGTGACTCAAATAAAAGAGAAGCTACCTGATGTTACCCCTTTCTTTGGCAATGTTTATGGCACACCCTCAAAATTAGTATGAAGATAAGTTGTAAAGATTATTGTCTTCTTCGGTTGGTTGTCAGGAGGACGATCGGTTAGCAGTCTAGTTTTTGCCAGTCTCGCTATAATGGGTGATTGATTCATTTGGAGGTATTTAAAGTAAAGTAAAGTAAAGTAAAGTAAAATTTATTGCATCAAATACATGTAAATAAGGTACATAGGTGGTATATGTTTAAATATGACACAATGTATTTCTACCGTTGCGGCGTGCAAAATCAGGATACAATATTATTTAATTATTATACATTTATTTATTTATAGATTTAATAATGAATAGTTAAATTAAAACTAGAGATTTGTCATTTACTTAAATTTAAAAAATGTTTGTCCGTCATATAATCATTTATTGTATAGTAGCATTTACCTTCCAGAGTGGTTTTTAACTTTTTCCGAAACAGTGTGACTGGTAGTTCTCGAAGTGATTTGGGCAGTTTATTGTAGATAGAAGGAGCCATGCAGAAAACACCCTTGCGCATCAAAGCAGTCTTTGAGTTTGGCATGCAGACTTTATATTGATCTCGTCGATTTCGAGGAATAGCATCGGATAGCTGATAGAATAAATCTGGGTTATTTAAAAAAAAAAAAAATCTTTTTTTTTACAAAGGAGGATGGGCATTTTGGGCCCGTTTGGGTACTTTGTCCAATCAAGACGAGTCATACGTCGTTGGATAGCAATTTTCATGTGGACAAAAAAATTCTACTACGACGAACCCGTTACAGTTGTCCGTCATGAAATATATTTTTCTGAAGATGTTGAATTTTTATCAGATAAAAATTCTACCATCAGGTTCAGCTTAATTTTTGCGAAAAGCACTGAGTGTAAGTAGATGACAATCCCTCCTCATTATAAACCTCTCTTGGGCAAATAAGCATTGGAATGGCTGAATAAGAGTCGTTTTTTTAACCGTATAGACCTTTGTTGGACCACTATCTCCGATGTACCGATTAATCACGAAGGTTTATATTTATTCGCTCTAGTCTTGAAGAGACCCATAATGTTGTTCTGTTGACATAAGTCACACTGTAAAAAAACATTTGTTAGCCTATTAAGTATATGGGTAGGTACTTAGTAAACCACTATCGCATTCACTCTCTGCCTCGTTGGTCTAGCAGTCAGCTTGTTCAACCGCTGATTATGAGGTCCTGGGTTGCGAGTTCCGGGTCGGGTCAATAGTTCTTACTGGGGTTTTTCTAGCGAGAAAAATTCTCAGTAGCAGCCCGTAGTCAGGAAGTTGGCGGTGTTACACCCCCGTGCCTCGGAAAGTTAGGTCACGTTAGGCCGTTGGTCCTGCGCTTGACCTCTCCCCGGTCGTGTCGGTCTGCCGATTATGAGAGTGAGGGAATAGAGAGTGCACCTGTGTTTGCACAAACACTTGATATTTCTTGCGCATCTGGCTAGTCTCCGATGAGACTGGCCGGCCGCCGTGATCAAAATTCCGCTAGGAGGATATTATTATCGCATTCACAGCCCAGAATCGGCGGCGGTGTGACCATGCTAAACACGGCCTTACTGAGCCAGCACTGTTTTCAAATGGTACCAAGACATTTGCGCGAAAAACACTTCGCGAAGGACATTAGCGCGAGTAGATACTTGCGCGAATGACACATGTGTGAATGGCATTTGCACGAGTGACCATTTGTGCATGTAGACACTTGCGCAAAAATTCCAAAACTCCTAATAACTCTCGAAGTAGACGTCGCATATTTCACCGTAGCTAGGGGATTGTTAGGGGGCTCTTGCCTCTGATATATTCAACGTTCCCTTAACCCTCCCCCTTCCTTTAGATCTTCGTAGCACGTGCTACGATGGGCCGTCGTAGCATGTAAAAGACTTCAACGCCACCCTTCTAGCACTTTTCTATCTCACACTCAACTGCTCATAGCTAAGAAACTAATACACCTGACGAGTTGGGTTTTCGGAATGATAATGTAAAGCTTTTGCTCTTTACAATCAATGTACTAACTTTTTGCTACCCCTGCCCCTTACTTCCCCGAACATAAATATGATATTTCGTAGACTTACGCATGCGGCGTAGCCAACGAGTTTTTTACGCATTCATGTCTGCGAACAGTGGTACTCGTAAGGTGGTGACTTGTTTTTACTAATTACTACTGGCAGCTCTGAATGTCTCATGTACACACACATGAATACGTAAAAACCTCGCTGGCTATGGGCCGCCGGGCGGTCCGCCGTAGCATAGTAGCTAGCACTACGAAGGTCTACAAAATAACACATTGGTCTTCTGGGAAGGAAGGGAGGGGGGTAGGCAGAAAACATTGATAGTAAGGAACGAGAACTTTCCTTTGTCATACTGAAAAAAGCAACTCGTTAGTTGTCAACTTCCAACTTCATGCATTTCAACCTTGCTGGTCACTCTTATATGCCGGTGGCTGTGAGCCTGGGAGGCGAAGAAGTCAACCAGGTTCACATGGCTACTTTTCTAGGGTTCACTTTAGACAAGAGTCTCACGTGGGAAGCGCACATAGACAAACTATGTAAAAAGATAGGCCGATCATGCTTTGCTCTATGGCGCCTCTCGGCTACCTTGGACAGAGCTATGGAGCTATGGTGAGTATCTACTTTGCCAACGTCCACTCGCTCCTTCTGTATGGTGTGGAGTTTTGGGGACGTGCATCCGATTGGGAGCGCGCCTTCAGACTCCAAAAGCGAGCAATAAGGGCGATAGTGAGAATACCACAGGATGAGTCCGCGCGGCCCTATTTTGAGTCCTTAGGGATCTTGACCGTGCCCGCCCTTGTCATATACCAATACGCACTGTATGTGCGTAACAACTTGGACAAATATGCAAGGTACAGAGACAGTCATAGATACAACACAAGGCACGCGCACCGGATAAGAGCTCTTCCACGACGGCTAGCGAAGACGTCCAAGTTGCAACACGTGATAGGGACGGCTGTTTACAACCGCATTCCAACTTCTATCACCAGCGCACAATCCACTCAGTCATTTAAAGTTAAGTTGAAAACGTAGCTGATAACGCAATCTATTTATCATGTTAATGATTTTATGATTTTAAAATGTGTGTGATTCAATTATGATGTTATTTAATTTTAAATTAATTTATTTTTATTTTAATTCAAGTAATAATATATGTATCCTTTACATAATTCAGTAATAAGTGACCTGTAACATGTTTAAGTTATTAATAAAGAACTATGAACTATGTTGTATTAGTTTTGTAGCTATAAATAATTTTTTGTGTATAGTAGAAAACTGGGTGCGCGTTAAAGTCTGGTATGCTACGACGCTCCATCGTAAAATCGTTGCACGTGCGTAGCACGAGATCTACGTTAAAATGTGTATCGTTATGGGAAAGTAAGGGGGTGGAGCAGGGGAAGATGAGATTTGTCAGAAAGAAGAGGGCAAAATCACACACAATGGTGCGATCTGCAACGCTCTGCAACGTCTATTTCGAGAGTTATTGGGAGTTTTGTGATTTTTCGCGCAAGCGCAGCGTCTACTCGCGCAAATGGTCACCCGTGCAAATCTCCTCCGACCAAGTGTCATTCGCTCAAGTGTCCAATCGCGCAAGTGTCTACTCGCACAAATGTCCACTCGCACAAATATCTTCTCGCGCAAACATCTTTCGCGCACGTTTACCGAGATTATTATTATTAATAGTTAATAATTGAAAAACGCAGATTTTCTGAAGGATATGGTGATTCGTCACTAAGCTAATACATCCGACAGTCAATAATAGTTATATCGATGTAGCTCAAATAATTAGCATTATTTGAGTCGGCCATGTCTCGCGCAGAACCGCTAGGGTAAAAGTGTTCTGAGTTGAGACCGTGACTCGGCAAACGTAATGTAGGACACCCTCCGGCCTGAGGCCAGGTGGGAGGACGGCCTGCAAAACATTGTAGGCAGATGCTGAATGCGGCAAGCTGACGACAGGGCGCTAAGGCGCTCATTAGAGGAGGCCTATGTCCAGCAGTGGACTAATATAGGCTGACGATGATGATGAATTGTAAAAACAATATAACTTATGCATAAAATGTAAAAATATGATATATTTTTTTTTGGGCACCTTTTATGATACCTACTACTCTAGTAGTGTGAGTAAGTGTCAGAAAATTCGAAAATAAGTAACTTTCAGGGTAGGATTACTCAAAACGGACAACGAACTGGGACTAGCGCCACGGTTTTTCTTATTCTACAGAAAAAGAGCTTTCCAACGATATATCACTCATTTCGGTTGATGCCGGTACCAGGTTCCATACATTTGTGCCCATCATCCTTTATCGAGTAATTTTTATAAATATACAAAAGAACTATTCTATACATTTATTTCTTAAAGATTATTTGATTCAAAGTTGGCCATAACTCCGGTTAACATAGTCCATTCGACCGTTTCAGTTTTCGATTACGCGTCCGGGCACTTCGATTGGTATTTGGCGAATAACGCGAGTAATGTTGGCTTTCAGTTGCTCAATCCTACTCGGCTTATCCTTAAAGACTTTGGACGATAAACTCTAGGGATGTGATATCACAGGATCTAGGCGGCCAACTCACCGGTCCGAAGCGTTGTTGGCAAATGTTGCGAATGTTTGGTACTTAGACGATGGCAAAAAAAGTGACGAGTGGATACCACGAGAAAATAAGAGAAGCAGAAGACGACCACGGAAAGGTTGAGAAAACGTTTTTAAAAAAAATCGAACCAGAATGGATGAAACAAGCCAGAGACAGAAAAGCATGGAGAGAAATGGAGAAGGCCTACGCCAAACTGGCAACTTCTAATATGTGGCATTCCAATAGATTAATATTTTGATGCAACAATTATGTTTGTTGACATTTTATTGTAATATTTAGTAGTAGAATACATGGCTTTTTTTTTATTTACTTGACGATGGCACTCTAGGAGGCGAAGTGGACACGGTATTGAAAGATCTAAGTGTCTTAATTGAAGAATTCAAGATTTTAGGCTTGTAGATAAACTTTGCGAAATGCGAACTTTACATATATCCCGGAAGCCAAAACAGCTTTTAACTTATTATTAATATAAAATTAACTTCGAAAGTTTCCGAATATGACTGCCCAATTTTACATAAAAAAATCCTTTCGTTTGCCGATAAATTGCAAAACCTCAATGTTCACCTGGCTTTCGTTATTTTACTTTTCTGCCTTTTTGTTCTTTACGATGCTCCCAACTCTGAACATATCTATATCCACAGCAGTTGGACAGCATCATGAGTGACACTTTAATAAAAAAATGTAATATACCTTTGGATGACAGAGCGTGGCACCAGGCCACTCTTCCTATTAATAGGAGAATCCGCGTGGCAATCAGGACTTGCATATAAATATTTTTTTCATAAATCAACACTATGTCGTAAGACTCCAAAACTACAATTGATTCAAAGTTTCTTTTAGCAAAGCAAATTGCTTACAATGTGCGCAAATAACTTGAAAATTCTAAATTACTTGTACTATATGAATTACTTGTAGAACCTAGAAAATTATATATATAATATAGTATAAACCCGTTTTTTTCGAGCGTCACTAAACACTTTATAAATCTCCCTCTGTGATAGTTCTGCTTTGTTAATGCGATTTAGAGTTTAGCGGTCAAGAAAAATTATTCACTTTTTCTGCTAATAACTAAATTGACAATCCTATTATATACTGAGACACTAAAATAGGTTTCATGGATTTGCGATGAGAAAAAGTGATTCCTAAAACTACAAAATATTCGTTTTGGAAGTGGAAAATAAATGTCTTTTTATTTATTAATGCGCTAGTTTCGCCCGTACGTTCGCGAAACAATTGCTTTGATTCGGCACCATACCAGTGATTCGACTCTCGCGCTCAGGTTTGAGTTTTATACCTACAGTTTTCTTATCCCCGGGGCGTTGCATCATAGGGCAGCCGCGAGCCGCAAGCCGAACAAACGAACAAAGCGTTGCGTTCCACTCCGACATTGCAGAGATTATTTACGCGCGGGTCTTTTTTTGTAGAATTTCAAATGACTGAAACCATTTAGATTTATACCATTTATCGAATTGCATAAGTAGGTTGGTAAGTACCTAGCCTATATTGATATCTAATTTTTAAAATATTATTTTGTACATTTCTTTTTGTTCATTGACTAAGTAGATAGGTGCGTTACGTATTAGATTGCATGAGAGAGTTAGGTAGGTATGTTTGATATCCGAACTTTGTTAGAAACTCTGTAGGGTCAACCCTACCGATTCTGCACTGACGGACTGCAGAGGTAAGTAGGTGGGCGCGGGTGGCTTTGGGCGAGCCGTCTCCCTAACAGCGAGTTGAGCGTTAGGAACATGATTTCTACTTCAATAAGGCTCAAAGTTGAATGGTGAAAACGAGTAAGTTAGACATCTGTTCCAAAGTAATATTACCTAGTCTGTGACCATACTGTCAGAAAAATACGTAGAAAAGTGGGCCATACTACAACAATTATCAGTTAACGCGCAAACACAACATTTTATGGATTTACGAAATTGGGGCTAGATAATGTTGTATGAATTGTCCAGCATTATTTATATATATTTATTATTTAGATGTGTGTAAGACCTTGGGACATATTACACTGATTTAGTCTCTTGTGTCAAAAATAAAATGAAATTTGTACACAAAAAAGGTGGTTAGCGATCCTTATCGCGATCCCTACATGCACTCCAGTTTTAATTCCCTCGAGAGATGTTAAATAGATCTTTTTTTTTCATTATCAACTTGTCAAACACATGAAAATTTTCTGAAAAGCTTATTCAGCTAAATTAACCTAGACCTCAAGAGGGGTGGGTGTGGTGTGGGTGACAGGTTTCCATGCCAGGGAGTTACTGTATGTCTATCTTATGTATACCTCTCTCCCTGGCTTTTGAGGATATTGTTGGCGGCCGATGATCCGACAATCAAAGTGACAATCGTACCGTGCCGAGGGATAAATGGCTGGTGGTTGTTAATTTGAGAACGGTGTCTCACCGAATACAAGGCGAATCGGAGCACTATTCAGCCCACTTGTGGGCAGGCGGTGCTTTACTGGCGGGTAGCTTTAGTTCTCTAGTTTCTCGTAGGATTTGTATGGATTTATTTAATTTACCTAACAAATCTTCTTCTCCTTCTAGAGAATCATATTCTCCCCTTTCGTTCCCCCGACCAGCAGGATGCGCGACAAGTCACATGGTGGAACTCTACTACTAACTACTGCTATTAAGTAGCAAAACCAGGAAACTATTCAACAAGACTAGAAGGACTCGCGTATGTGGACTACCCAACAGCCTTAAGGTAATACAACAAAGAGATAAGAAAGGCTAAGAGGGCATCTTGGAGAAAGCTCTGCGAGGAAATTAAAAGCTTGCCTCAAATTGCTAGACTTCACAAACTGCTAAATAAGAGAGGAAACGGTTCATTTACAACCAATGAAAAGAAATCTTTAGAGATCCCCACTTCCCTGGTTCGCGGGATAAAAGCTCATTCCATGCATCTGCCAACCCCTACAAGCCTCGGAACGAGAACTGGAACAGAGCGGCTGGGATCATAATACCGAGCCAGGAATGGTGGGCCGTTAGCGCTTTCTATACGAACAAAGCATGCAGCGAGGATGGAATTCACCCAGTTTCCCTACAACAGGGAAATCAAGGAATCGACGTCCTCGCTCTATATCTGGTAAAAATCTTTATGGCGAGCCTCGCCTGGGGATCTGTGCCAGAAAAATGGACTAACATCAAAGTTGTCTTTAAACCCAAGGCTGGAAAGAAGTAGTCTTTCTTACCTGCCAAGGTCCTTCAGACTAATAAACAATCCACAAAATTCCGTAGAACTTTGGTATAACCGATGGAATAAAAATGTGCAAAAAATCTAGGAACACCATTGCCACTGGTGTTGAAATTAGAATTTCTGCAAATAAAAAAAAAAAAAAAAAAATACTTCACAAAACACAAAAAAGATAAAAGACTATCTAACAGACGAGCAGATGAAAATTTCTAAATAGCCTTTGATTTAAACAGAAATACAGAAATAGAAATACAGAAATACGAGGTCGTAAGCATTAGGTCTGCTTCCATTTGAAGTACGACTACGAGAACTATGTTAAATCTCCCTATAGAAAATATGTAAATTATTATATTATATTTATATACGTGTACCCTTCATTAAATTTATTTTTCTGTTACCAAAATTTATAATTGTTAGTACGCCAGTCTCGTATTATTTACTGAGACTTACTACCTATTTGATATTGTTTTTGATATGCATAAAGTTTGTCACCGACTAGACATCTATAACGCCAACATAAAGGTTTTTGATACAAGTTTGAACCTGCAACTTTTAAGGCCTCCACAGTTCCACACACAGACGCCGGAGGCGTGGTCACGGTAATATTATCCAACAGTATTTGGACTCGGCCGTATCTTTGAAATAAATGCCTACAGCCGCGCGGTAGGTAAACATGCGATAGGGCTGCCCGCCTCCACCATTTTAATTACATTTGCCTACTTTGTGTTTCCATTTAGTTTTGTGATTGTAAATAAAGGAAGGTACTTTTTTTATATAAACAAATAAAATACTTTGTGAATTGAATGGGAAGTGTTCAATAAAAATGCGTGTTGTTTTTTGATTGGTAGATTTAATTAAAAAACCTGTTTATGTTTGAATAACAAATCGGTCTTATAAATTTGCGACCGAAAAATATTTGCGCCTCGACTGAGACGTACCTACCTACAAAATGCTTTATTATTACATTTTAGGAGATTTTTTTGGAGAAAAAGGAATATCTTTTACTTGGTTATAGATACCTGCAGCTACTTTATTAAATATGTACCTGAACTTATTTTTAGAGAAAAAATCGCGCGGTTATTGTTAAAAAAACATCACACCATCCGTTCGTCACTGCGGCACAGCCGCGACTGTGCGCATGCTGAGCGCATGCCGAGATCGAGGCGCGTAGGTATAGCTCGCGTTTCGCCCGTTTGTATGAAGTCGGATTACTTATAGGATAATATTACCTTGGCGTGGTGGAGGCGGAGGCGTGTGAGTTGTATCTCCTATTGTATCATATGAAAGACTACCACGCAGATGCTAAGCGGTGCACGCCCGTGAACTCCAGTCCAGGACCCGAGTCTTGGACTCGAGTCAACATTCGAATATCAAAAAATAGAACTCGAGTAGGTACTTGGCTCGAATACCGGAATCGAGTCATGATTCGAATACCGTTTAAACCGACTCGAGTCGACTCGATTCACCAAAACAGCGAGTCGGCAGATGCTGAACCAACACCTATTTTTGCACAGGTTGCCTGCATTCAATTTCAAAAACGATACCTCGTAGCGGGCGGAGTCTGTAAAAGTTTTTAAAAGTTGATGACAAAAGTTAATTTTCTTTTCCACAGGATAAGTTGTTGACTATTTAATATTTGATTTTTTTTATTTGACACAGTAGGTCGAACTACGGTATTATATATACTTTTGATATTGAACTGGCGAAAGCAACGCTGAGAACAGTTAAAAATGTTTATAAAACTTTAGATTATGTCCTTCATCAGTTATTTTAACTGCAACAAATTACGGATTATTCAAAAACTGTTTATTTTGTACCATTGACATTCGCATTGTTGTCCAATAAAGCCAACCTATAGAGTTATCCAATAGCAAATTTCAACGGCGGGAGGCGACCGGTTCGGTTAACAATTACCCGACAACCGTCCGTCAACGGAACGCCAGATCGGCCGAGAATATCTCTGTATTTCGTGAAACGAGAACCCGAGGCAATCAATTCCTTGCCGTGCACAAGAACTTTGGCCTATCGCAGACTTCGACTTGGCCCAATTATGGGCCCATACGATTCAACTGATCCAGAAGCTCAAGTTAATGATCACAGACAGCTCCGATTGTTCGCTGACTGGGCTTCGGAGCGTTTGGAAGAGGACCCCAATTTTGGCCAATAATCATATTTAGCGACGAGGCACATATTTGGATAAATTCCTTTGTTAACAAGAAAATTTGCCGTATAGCGGGCGATACCAACAAACACGAGTTTCACCAGGTGGCAATGCGTTCACAATAAGTTACAGCCTTCGTTGGTACAGCCGGATCTATGCGGCAGAGTCATTGAAAATTGGACTTCTCGAATCCGTGCCACCGTGAGAAGCTGCGGTGGACATGTCATATTCCATGCACAATGGCACACACGAGGCTTTCAAATAAAAAAGAATTTCGTTATTACACGCAGCTGTTTTATTCCATTTCAACATCAACCCGTTCCTATTGAAAAAAAACTAACTTAAGAGATTTCTCGAAATTTAAAAATACCTGTTTTCACCTAAAAACTTTTAAGTGGATTTTGAACTGGCGATCATTCATAACTTCATAAGTCAGTATATTCCAATAAAACAAAGGGCCTTTAATTTCTTGAAATGCCTTTCGGACGAAATATAAATCAATCGTGTTCAATTCAATTCATAAGGGCTGGAAGTGCATCCAAGTCATTCCTTTTAGCACTGTTGCCAACAGTGCCTACTCCTGTGGTGTATCTGCCATAGAGTGAATTGGCTACAAGCAAAGTACAAGATGAATTTCGTAACAAGAGACGTATTCAGTTGCTTCGACAAGAAGTTCCATACCACGAATGCCTTCAAAGGGTGAAACAAAAGGATCAATTCCAAAAATAACACAACTTAAATTAACTGCGCATGTTAATTTTATAACCAATACTCAATGATATTCACATTTTAAAATATGAAACGGGCAACTTTGGCCCTTCAGATTTTTTCATGCATAATTTCCGCTGTCCCCAACTTCGATTCAAAACGCTATGCGGCGCTGCGCTGCAGGAGATTTTTTTTGACTAGTATTGTTTTTGTGTTTATTTTTTGTGTGCTGTGTATTGTTATAATAATATGTTGTTTGTAAAATTGTTTAAAATACCCAGCCGCCACCATGGCTGTAGCGGTCCCCTCGATTTCATTCCTCGTTCGGCTCTCATTTCGCGTCGCGTTCGGCTCTCGGTGTAACCGCGCGCACTCGTATTCGCGGACCGGTCAACATCGCTAGTGATGTGCTTGTGTCGATAAAATGGATAAATACGTTACACGTTCAAACCCGGACCTATCCACGGGCTCAACTAAAAGATCAGGAGGTAAAATCAATCAATGGAATTTCCCGAAAAGGCTACTCCCACCCGACAACTGAGCGGAAGCAACACCACCATCAGCAATCGCTTTGGTAGACTGCCACTCGATGAAGACTCTGACCTACCAGACCCTTCTATAGCTGCCACTAAAAAGAAGAACGTCTGGACTAGACGTGTTCTTCCGATCGTCATTGCATTACGTGAAGACTGGACACACCAAAATCTCAAGGATGACATTGAGAAATACGATAAAAACTACCACATCGAGTATAGGGGTAAAAATCGAGTTAAGATCCAGTGCTTCTCCGCTGCTGGTCACCAAACTGTAAAAGACGGGCTCCTAACAGAGAACACCTCGTTTCACACTTTCACTCGCAAAGATGAGAAATGACCCAAGGTGGTGATTATAGGACTCCCTGAAGACCTAATGGACTCGGCTGTCGATGAGCTCGATAAACTGATATATATGAAAAGCTCTTGGTCCAGGTGACATCTCCAATCATCTCATGAAACGATTACCTCGAAAATGCATAGTCCTCCTTACTAAAATATTCAATGCGTGCTTACTTACCGCCTACTTTCAAACCCAGTAGAACACTGCGAAAGTGATTGCTGTGCTTAAACCAGGTAAAGATCTTACTGATCCTTTTTGTTACCGCCCAAATGAGTCTTCTGCCATTCTTGGGCAAACATTTTGAAAAAATAATATTTCATCGACTAAGTCAGGCCTCTGAGCACGTTTTAATCGACGAGCAATTTGGTTTCCGTCGGGCTCACTCTACCACGCAGCAACTAGCCAGAGTAGCCCAGACTGTGTCACATCGACTTAATTTGAATGAATCTACCGGAATGTTCCTCCTCGACATAGAAAAAGCTTTTGACACAGTCTGGCACCAAGCACTCTTCCACAAGCTTCTCCTGACTGGCTTCCCTCTTCCAATAATCAAAATAGTACAATCTTATCTGTTACAATGTTCTTTTAAAGTATATATAAACAAGACAACCTCTGAATCCAAGTTAGTTCCAGCCGGTGTACCCCAGGGCTCGATCCTCGGTCCCCAACTCTTCCTGATCTTCCTGAATAACATTCCCATACAGACCCGTACTAACCTAGCATGCTTCGCCGACGACACTGCCTCATTCACGTCTTCGGATGACATTTTCCTTATCGCCTTCAACTATTCCTCGACCTATTGCTAGACTTCTTCCAGCGATGGAAATGAAAAATTAACGCGTCTAAGACTGAGACAATTATGTTTACCAGGCAACGGTCGCTTCCAAGCCGAACCCTCAAAATAGAAGTCACTCTGTTAAATACCTAGGCACCATGCTAGATACTAAGCTCAACTAGACAGAAAACACCCAAAAGCTAAGACTAAAAAGAACAAAGGCATTAAACGCATTATCCCCTATTCTAAATAGAAAGTCGTGCCTCAGTAGTAGAACTAAATTAATATTACAGTACCTTAATACGTCCCTGCATAACTTATGCATGCCCCGTATGGAGCAGTTCATGTCGCACCAATTTTAATAGCTTGCAGGTTATCGAGAATAAAGCTATAAAATACGCTTTTAATGCTCCATTTCTTACAAATTTACATAAATTACACATTAATATTAATTTTCTTACCTTATACGAATTTATTTACAAATTATCTAAAAAATTCCACTTACAAAACAATCATTCTAATAGTAAAAATAAACATTTGCAAAACTCGAAAGAAAAACAAACTTTATCGACAAATATCATCGTTATAATTACCCCATCACTTGTTTCTTGAGTGCGTTGAATAGCAGCGTACACTGGCCCGCGCAGGCTTGAGCTCATTGCGCGGCGAAGGCAGGCGATCCTCGCCTTTTACCTTGTATAGGTGCGGAGACCGCGCGAACTTGCGAGAACTACTGTGCCTATTGATGCGCTTACTTACCTACGACCGCTCTATTGTTCTAGTTGCTAATGAATTAACTGGCTTTTACTAGTTAACCCGCTTTATTTGTGTCTCAAATATTTATGTTGGCTTTTTTGCTATAAATCTAACTGTAATTTATGTAAATAAAATGTAATGCTCAACCAAAGCTTGCATAAAGTCATAATAAGATAGGATAGTGTGTTAAAGAGTTTAATAGCCTAGGTATGATACTATTCGTTAATTCTCTTTATTGAAATAAGTTTGAAAAAGCTCATAGCACTTAAAAACGTGTTTATATTTATGAATAATATTAACTAGGATGAATGTACACTGGATTTGTATTACTCTTATAGTTAAGATTATAAATAAAGATATTTTAAAATTGAAAATTGAATTGGTCCCCTCGATGTATTTGGCCTCCCAAAATTTGAGTACTATATAGCAACATTGTGTCGTGCGAAAATTTAGTTCCGTGCAACAAATGTTCCCAAATACGATATTTCCAGTGCCTTCACGGACTTAAAATTCATGTAAGTAGAATCCAAAACGATGTCCATTTCTAGTCATGACCAAAATACATAATCGATCCCGGACTCTCCAATATTTTTGGCAAACTTTATCAAAATGTTATAATATAAAAAGTGCAGTTGTGGAAAATTCAAGTTCAGCTTGGGAACATTTGTAGATTTTCCCTTACAATATTACAATAAATACGGATGCAAGACTGCATGCTGAAAGAGACAGCAGTAATATTTTTCTTACAGCCAAAATTAAACAGAATTTTACCCAAAACTCTAATTCACCAACAAGTTTCGATTCGGACACCTTTGATAGGCATTTCGGACGAAGGATCAAATAGTGCGGCTGCCGAGCTACGCTGGCGGTGATGTCACTGTGCTTGTGAGCGTGACTGCCTACCGCACCACTGTCCGATGCTTGCTTAAAAATTATAATTATGTATTATTAAGAGTACCTAGTGTCTATATAAACCTTAGGATTTAAGATGATAGAAACTGTAAATCGTAACAACTGTGTATAAATAAATATATCTATCTATCTATCTGATATCGCCTATCGAATGGTAAACAATTGTATACAAGGGAGTGCAGTTATTTAATAGCTTGCCTAACGAGCTCAAGGAATGTGCTAACATAAGCATGTACAAATCAAAATTTAAAAAATACATTTATAGCCTAATTTAAACATAAGTTATAGTGTAATATTAGCTTCAGCATAATTTTAAAGAACTTTTTGTATCTCATTATAAGTGAACATTTTTTTTTGTTTTCTGAGAAATAACATCTTTAAACCGAAATTTTATTTTGATGTGTCGTTGCCTGGGTGGCACCAAAAAGAGATACACGACCAACATCAGACGAAGCAAACACCTTCATTCCCAATTAATTGTGCTGCTGAAAACCTACAACAGAATTAGTTTAGTTTATTTGAAAAGCAAACTGAAGTCGATGCTCTTTGCGACGTGCAGTCAGACAACGTTTCCGGCAACTTCGACATCTCCGTGAGAGCGGTATTGTACTCCGAGGGCATTGTACCTAGCCTTATTGTGCTTTGCTCACAGAGCAAACTATTGTACAGAGATGTGCAGTAAGCTCTGAAAAATGTTATTTTAACATGCACCGAGTTATGTGTAAATCTATTTAACATATTGGCTTTTACGGACTGAGCCCTCCCTTCCCTGTCTATGTCATCATCGAATTTGAGGTCAGAGTAAAAGTGTTAAATATTCAGGTCACATACTTGCCAGTATATGAGTATTTAAAGTTATTTACCCTCTATAGGTAACCTCCATTCAAAAATATAGGCGAAATGTTTTCAGATCGGTTGCCACTGGCCGCAATATCAATATTATCAACTTTACGTATGTATTTGTGTGTTATTTTTCAGTACAGCGAAAGTAGGGTTGCCATCCGTCCGGGTTTCTCCGGATTCGTCCTAGTTTTGAGAGCGTACGGGGAGCGTTCATTTGTCCGGGATTTAAAAGTTTCAAATCTTGTCAAATTCAATTCAATTTCCAAGATCTCAGCTGTATTTTTACAAATTCCTTTTAGAAAGGGGCGATTATTGTTATTCTAAAAGCTATCGGAAAGACTGATAAATAGAAGAAACCTGAAAGTTTAAAAGGCAAGAGGCTGAGTAAAAAGCTTTAAAGTAGGTAATGAAAAGATGTATGAGTGCAGTTCTGTTACATTTAAAATGATGATAAAAGATGATTAAATTAAATTTTTAAGTCTGAAAATAAATAAAAAGCACACATATGACATTTTCAACTGTTTTTTATTATACTGACTTTGTTTAAAAAAACCTATCTATTGACATGTCCGGGGTTCTGGGCTCCAAAATCCGGGGTTTTCACGGGTCTTGTCCTGGTTGCCAAAGTCTTGTCTGATATTTCGGGATTTTTTTCTAAGCACGCTGAGAAAAAAGTTAACAAAAAGAAATACAATAACAGAAAAAAAATCGTTTTAACATAAATCTATTATATCTATTTCTGGGCACTCTGCCTTCTGGTGACGGCTTAGATTTTTAAGAAATAGATATACTTACTTGTATATACTAGTTGTTAATGTTTTATTCTGTTAATGTAATGTTCTATGTGCTAAATAAATATATCTTTCCTAAAAATCTTATATCTATTTCCTAAAAATCTAAGTCGTCACCAGAAGGCAAACTGCCCAAAACAACTTGTAAACAACTTGGGAACTTGTCGGAGTTGTCGGCTGCATGAATAGACTATAAGAAGGCTTATGATTCGGTGCCTCATACTTGGCTTGAGAGGGTCTTAGAGCTGTTGTATTAAGTAGATACTACTCTAAATCATTCTCGGGATCATGTATGCGGCAGTGGATCACTGTTCTTCGTCATCCAGGTAGACGAATGGATCCACCTGCCACCAATGATATGATAAGAATAGAGAGGGGTATATTCCAGGGCAACAGTCTCAGTCCCTTATGGTTTTGCCTAGCTTTGAATCCACTCAGTACTCTACTCAACAATTCAGAAATAGGCTATCGCCTTCGGAGAGATGGTGAGGTCATTTCTCACTTGTTGTATATGGACGACCTCAAACTATTTGCGCCGAATAAAACACAGTTAATGGCCCTGCTAAATATCACACAGGTATTCAGTAGTGCTATAAACATAGAGTTCGGTGTTTTTATGTGTGCGGTCGTACAAATACAACGAGGGAAAGTTGTGAATTCTAATAATTTACATTTTTCAGAGATAATGTCTCTAAAATCTCTCTCAGAGGGTGAAACTTACAAATATCTTGGCATGCCAGAAGCGTTGGGTATAGTGGACGGGGACATAAAGCAGTCGGTAAAGGAACGCTTCTTTTGTCGCCTTACAAAAGTGCTAACAAGGTTCTGGACTCGGCGTGCATCGTCAGGAAGTTCCTCTCTCTGCAGCCCTAGTCACCGGCCGCTAGAGCTTAGCTTCGCGGCCGGTGATTCACCGTTTTGATATATTTTTTACTGTAGAATAGTTTTCTAATATTTTATTTTCTGTAGTAAAAAATGTATTTTATAGATTGAAGAATATATGAGTGTATAATTGTAATAATAATAAGTCTTTATTTCCAAATCTTACTTAACATTTGTAAGTTAAAATAAAATTTCAAATAAATTAGTACCTAAATTACATTGGATTTGTGAATTTTCAAATAAATAGTATCAGTATGTCTTAAGTTCATGCATAGTTGTTTATTTATTATTTGGGCACCCATCTTCGGGTGAAGGCCTCTTCCATCTATTTCTGGTCTGCGGCGTGTCGTGACCACGTGACGCCCGTCACGCTACCTCTATGTCATCTCTCCAGCGCTGACGGCCGCGCGCGCGCCGGTCGTCGGCGCCGCGCGGGTACCAGTGTAGGATGAGCTCCGTTCATCTCCCATCTGTTGTCCGTGCCACGTGCCCCGCCGATCTCCATTTCTGTTGGCAAGCTAGTGTTGCTGCGTCGGTTATTTGTGTTCTCTTTCTCAGGTCTGAATTTTTGATGCGGTCGTTTAGCCTGACATTTTGCATACTCTGCTCTATTAATCTATATCTATAATATAAAAATGAATCGCAAAATGTGTTGGTAAGCGCATAACTCAACAACGCCTGGACCGATTTCGCTAATTCTTTCTTTGTTGTGTTTGTTATTGTCAGGAGAAGGTTCTTATGGAAGAAAAAATTAAGAAAGTTGGAAACATAAATTTCCACGGGGGCGAAGCCGCGGGGCGCAGCTAGTCTATAATATAAAAATGAATCGCAAAATGTGTTGGTAAGCGCATAACTCAACAATGCCTGGACCGATTTCGCTAATTCTTTCTTTGTTGTGTTTGTTATTGTCAGGAGAAGGTTCTTATGAAAGAAAAAATTGAGAAAGTTGGAAACATAAATTTCCACGGGGGCGAAGCCGCGGGGCGCAGCTAGTATAATATAAAAATGAATCGCAAAATGTGTTGGTAAGCGCATAACTCAACAACGCCTGGACCAATTTCGCTAATTCTTTCTTTGTTGTGTTTGTTATTGTCAGGAGAAGGTTTTTATGAAAAAAAAAAAATTGAAAAAGTTGGAATCATAAATTTCCACGGGGGCGAAGCCGCGGGGCGCAGCTAGTGTGTTATAAATTTATTATAAGTAAAAGTTTTGTAAATAAATAAAAAATAATTCTGGACAATTCACACAACATCATCTAGTCCCAAGCTAAGATGACCTTGTGTTATGTGTACTAGATAACTGATATACTTAATACAATACACTACATAGATGGTAGATAGATATTTTTTAGATATACATAGTAAACATCCAGAACATCTTGAACAAATATCTAAAGATCGTACAAACATTTGTCCCGAGGCGGGAATCGAACCCACAACCTCCTGCGGCGCAGGCGGACCTTCGCCCGCTGGGCCACAGAGGTCGTCGGTCGTGTAGTAGGTATTTTGTCATTATGAGAATAAAAATTACAAAAAAACAGTAACAAACAGTAAGTACTTCATCCGCATCACACGTTACCGATGTCCAGACCGTAAATCCAAGTTCCTGCGCGAAAGCCGACCCGTAATGAGTCGAGCGCGCGCAACGTTGAGGTCAACGACACTTTCCAAAAGGTTACCATCCGAAAATCGCGCATCATTATTATTATTATGTGGTCTACTGATAATATTATTTTGGTATGAGGTAAATTTATGCAAGTGGAAATTAAACATGTTGGGAATATTTGTTAAGCGAATTCAACATTTGAGGAAATTAAAATTCAACATTGTGAACATTCTACATAATGGAAATATTATACAGAATATTTAGGAATACAACATTTTGAGGAGTCAACGTAATGGTCTTACAGGCAATCGTGGCCGATGCCTTTTCCTCGCCAATCGCTCACAGTGCCTTTTCATAGGTCCCGGTGTCGGGTACCCGGTACGAATTGTATGCAAATTATGCCGATACGTGTGGAAGCTATCCTCCATGCCCATACACTCGCCGCCGAAGTCAGTCAGCTGGGACCTCCAAGCGAGCGCACGCCTCCTCGCTGACTATAATCATCATAGTCCACAAAGACTTGGTTATATTTTATTGTATTTCTAATTGCAAACTTCCGAATTCGACATCATTTCCACCTCCTCTCAAGATAGCTTCCAAAGTTGCCTAAGCACTTTAACCATGGCTGCATCGAAGGAATGGAATGTAGTTCAAAATGTCTTATCATTGGCTAAAGAGGATGTAGAGGCCCTGACAGGTCAACTGAACTCTTTTATCAGTGAGGACGAAGTCAAGCAGATTGCCATTGATGCCATCAAGGGTAAAGTTAATGAAGATTGTTTCAAAGGTCTAAAAGCCTTTGCACATTCGATTGCTTATGACGGCTTCAACCCACAGACTGTCATTCTGGAGATGGCCAAGCGTGCCAAGAATGATAAGACACAACCAGGGAATGACTTTGTGTTTAATCTTGGTAGCTTGAACATTTTCGTTTCAAGAACTGCCAGTTTAGCCAAAGATGTTCAACTCCTGGCGACTCTATTCTTGGTCAGGGGTAACAACCTGTTCAAGATTTTGAAGACTGTAGAGAAGAATGCCAAAGAGGCGATTGAAATTAAGAGAAACACCTATAATATCAAAAGTGATGACGAGACTCAGGCAGCAGCAAGAAAGAGGAAAGAGAAAGTTATACTCGCCTCGACAGACATCACTCTTAGCAGAGTGGCTGCCAGCTTCCCCCACATCACGCTTGCCATAGCTAAGGAGTCAGAAATTCCTGGTAAGGCTGAGTTAGCAGCAATAAGTCTCACCCACCAGCTCGCTTACGACAAGCACCATAAGATTCCCGAGGTCCTTCACCATGGCCTTCTGCCTGCTCTCCTTTGCAAATCAATGATTGACAACGAGGTTGAGTTGCGCAACTTCTGCTATATGTTCAACTTAGAGCAAACTATAACTTTGCAACCTGCTATCGTGAAGAAGTCCATGATCAATGAATCCATAAGTACACAGATGGAACAAAGCATCAGGTTCGTTGATGCTGCAATCAATGGACCCATGATCACCGACAAGGAGAGGTTGGCTCTGAGGAAGGGCTTATTTGTAGAGAATGATGAAACCAAGGGCAGCATAGACAGCTGGATTAAAGCTGGCTCCAATGCTTGGATCCGAGCTCAGAGTACTGGCACATACTCTTCTTTAGTGGCTAGTATCCAGATGGACTTGGAGAGCAAAAGTCCCAGTAGGAAGGCTGCAACCACGAGCTCTGGGTAGGTTGGATGTGGACATTACAGAGAAAGTTGTAAATAGGCATGTTTTAGGTTAAGACGGTGGTGGTGGTGTTAATTGTTAGGTTTAGATATGATTAGGTTAGGAAAAAAAAAAAACAAAAAAAAAAAAAAAGGGCAACCCTGTTAGCAACAGCTGATCGCAAATGTTCCCTACGAATTTATTATAAAATAATTGTTTTTACGTTGTTTTCTAAAGCCCTTTCCGATTTCATCGCATATTTCCAACATAAAACAAGTGTAGAAATAGATAATAGGCGTATAGGTCGTGATAATAGTGTGTTTATGGCCAACGGAAAAACGTCGTTTTCGGTTAGAATTATTTTGCTGGCTTGTGTTTTTATAGGTGTTTTGTGCTTACTATGCCAATTTCTATTCTGAAGGAATACTATTTCCAATAAAGTTTACATCTATAGAGTCACGTAAGTACATACCAACCTTTTTGAAAACATAACCTAGACATTGTTCCTTCTGCCTTTCGGTACAATACCTACCTACTTACTATTTGCAAGTTGTGTGTTAGAAACTTACTGCACTAATTCGTAATGATGACTCGTAAAGCCAACACATTGAATCAGCTAAATCAGGCTTTACAAGAACTAAAGTCAGCTAAGAGGCAGATTGGACAATTAGAAGCGGAATTAGTTGATAATGAAAATATCCTTATAGAAGCCCTTGACAATAATAAAAAACTTAAAGGCGAGATGTCTGCGTTACATTCCCAGAATGTTTCTTTAACTGAGGAACGTGATAGGCTTCAGTTGATTATAGATAGGTTCGATGAAAAATGTGGCATTGAGTTCGAGTCCGTCCTGCATAAAACTTCAGTCCTGGAGAAACAACTAAATGACGCCCACCACCATATCACCCAGCTGGAGGAAGCAGCCGATAACTCTGCCACCGCGAAAATACAAAACTTATTTGATGAGTTAGTATCCGCTGAACCGTCCTCGGGCCAAGTTCTGTTGCAGGCAGCAACTTACACACAATGCAAACAATTGACTTAACTAAAGATGACTCAGTGTGTAATGTGGAGGCTAGCAGCAGAAACAACAAACACAATCTTAGCAAAACTAAGTCTAAAAAAAATTTTAAAATAAGTAAGTTTATAAAAGATACTCAAAATTTATTAGAAAATCAAAAAGATGAGGTATCTCGGCTTAAATGTAATAGAAAACTTGTTGAAGAATTAGAGCTCTGTACATTACAGCTAAACCATAATCAGCTGCAATATGAGGCTGAATTGCAAGAGCTGAGATGTAAACTTGGCCAGGCCGAGCACTCCCTAGGGCACTACATCAGCCTTTATGAACAAACTACACAACAGACAAGGGAACTCAATCTGGCCATGGATGCACTTCTCAGTAGCCAGCAGAGTCTGGAGGGCAGGATTCTGGAGGGCTGCGGCAGCTGTGATCCTGGCCCAGTCTGTGACCACTCAGGTCCGGACAGTACTGTGTCAATCGCATCCCTTCCGGATCTCAGCACTTCATGCTCAGGTATAAAAACAATAATGTACTGCGATGAAATTGGAATAAATATGGGCCAGTTCTTAAATATGAGTATGGAACATCCTTTTATAAATAATTGTTTTCCAAATTCCAACCTGCATAATATTATGCAAAAAATTGACAATGAAACTTTTCAAAGTAATTCAAACTTAATCATATGCCTTGGTAATAGGGGTAATGTGAACAAATCTGACTTGATTAGGTATTTGGACAAACTGTGCACATTAAATGTAAAAGAAATTGTGATGTTCACATTCCCCTACAGCGACAGCTTGCCACAATCAGAGAATAACCTTAGATATAAGCTTAATATGACGTTGCACACTATTTCATGCAACAACAATGTACATGTGATTGATACTAACAGTATTGTTGGTAAAAAATACTATTTGACTCAAGGTAATTACTACCTACCCAATTTTTATAAAAGACAGATAGCAATTTCGCTATCCTATTATTTTAAAACAACAGCCAAAAACTTGGCTAGAAAAAATGCTTCTTTTGAGCATTGCAATCATTTAAAAAACAAGACCTTGGAAGTTATTCCAAGTCATTTAAATTAGAAATAACGACAATAGAGGAAGTCTCTAGCCCTAAACAGTCTATTATTATTAATCACAAGAAAAAACAAATAAAGCAAGATTGTAAAATCAAGGCAAAGTATACTAACCTGGTACACCAAAATATTCAAGGATTGAGAAATAAATTATTAGAATTAGAATTGTACATGAACTCATTTGATATTGACATCATCTGCTTAACAGAACACTGGCTGAAAAGCTATGAGCTCATGTTTAACTTCAGTAACCACCAGGTTGGTAGTTCTTTTTGCAGATCACATGCTATTCGTGGAGGCTCTTTAATATTACTAAATAAACTCATAAAGTTCAAAGAACGCAAGGACATAATATGCTTATCCGTTGAAAGCCACATCGAAGTAGCATGTGTAGAGCTGGAGCAAAGTATTGTAGTAAGCGTATACAGCCCACCATCAGCCTCCTTTGAAATATTTGAAAAAATTATGGATGATATCTTATTTAAAATATCAAAATCTAATAAAAATCTCTTGGTATGTGGAGACTTTAATATTGATCTTTTAGAACTTTACTCCCTCAGTAGTAGACTAACTAATTTATTTAACTCTTATAATCTAAGGCCATTATTTATGGAACCTACTAGAATTACTGAAACTTCAGCAAAATGTATAGATAATATATTTGTTTGCCAAAATGATAAATTTATTAGTAAAAAAATAATAAGCAATTTAAAATCAGACCACTTAGGTCAACTAATTCAATTAGACATACAAGTGAAAAATAATAATTGTAAAAAGAAAATAAAATACATACCTGTGACCACAAGTCGATTTGAACGGTTGAAATTGGATTGGGATTCTAAGCCATCACCTAATTACTCACATAACAACCCAAATGAGTCGTATTGTAGTTTTTTTTATAAATTCACCAATGCGTTCAATTCAATATTCACATCCAAATCGATTATGGTCTCAGAAAAACTTAGCTTTAGTGAGTGGGCAACAGTAGGTATACATAAGAGTAGACAAACTTTGTATGAACTATATAGTGAAAAACAATACAATTTTAGCCAGGAGTTCAAAGCAAAAGTAAAAAATTACTCAAAAATGTTCAGAAAAGTTTGTCAAATAGCAAAATCAAATTATATAAGCTCCAAAATTAGAAATAGTGAAAATGTCATAAAATCAACGTGGAAAATAATAAATAGTGAGACTGGAAAGGTCAGTACCTACGTTAATGATTACAATTTAAAGATAAATGATTGCACAATCAAAAATGACATTGAAGTAGCCCAAGCTTTTGAAAACTTTTTTACTGACATTCCAATCTCTACTACGAAGTGTCTAAACTCTTCTCAATTAATCGCTGAGTCATTACTCATAGAAAATGTACCTAAATGCGAAAATAAACTTAATTTCAACTATGTCGATGAAAAAGATATTAAAAAAGCCTTCAAACTTTTAAATATAAAGAAAACTGCAGATCTCTGGGGCATTTCCGTTAAAATTATTAAACCTTTAATTGATACGATTGCACCAGATCTAGCTTTTATATTCAATGAATCTATTGATTGTGGCGTATTTCCTGATCTAATGAAATGTAGTAAAGTAATCCCACTTTTTAAATCGGGTAGTAGGTCTGACCCCACTAACTTTAGACCAATATCAGTACTGCCAACTTTCAGCAAAGTTTTTGAAAAACTTATTTTACATCAATTGCTTAGGCATTTTAATGGCAATGACCTGCTACATGGTAAGCAATTCGGGTTTACTCGGGGCAGGTCAACTACTGATGCCGGTGTAGAGTTAGTATCGCATATTTTTGATGCTTGGGAGAAGTCGCAAGATGCTTTAGGTGTTTTTTGCGACTTGTCAAAAGCATTCGATTGCGTACACCATGAAACATTAATCAGGAAACTACATCACTATGGAATAAGAGACACCTCTTTGGATCTTCTTACATCTTACTTGAGTGATAGGATACAAAGAGTTGACATTAATGGGAAACGGTCTTCGGGGTCTGTAGTTACAATGGGTGTACCGCAGGGCTCTATCCTCGGTCCTTTCCTATTTTTAGTTTATATTAACGACCTACCACATCTTGTTAAGAATAATCACGAGATTGTGTTGTTTACTGATGATACTTCATTAATTTTTAAAATGAAACGACAAAACATAAATTTCGACGATGTGAATAATCCTCGGTCCTTTCCTATTTTTAGTTTATATTAACGACCTACCACATCTTGTTAAGAATAATCACGAGATTGTGTTGTTTGCTGATGATACTTCATTAATTTTTAAAATGAAACGACAAAACATAAATTTCGACGATGTGAATAATGCAATCTCAAAAGTAGTACATTGGTTTAGTGTCAATAATCTTTTGCTTAACGAAACCAAAACAAAATGTATAAAATTTACTCTACCTAATGTAAAACAAGTTAAGGCTGATGTAAACGTAAAAGGAGAAACATTAGAAATTGTAAACAGTACAGTATTCTTAGGAATAACCTTAGATAGTAAACTTCAATGGGGCCCACACATAGATAAGCTAGCAAAGAGACTTAGCTCTGCAGCGTATGCAGTCAAAAAAATCCGTCATCTTACAGACGTTGATACTTCTAGACTTGTCTATTTCAGCTACTTCCATAGTGTTATGTCTTATGGCATTCTGCTGTGGGGGAACGCTGCAGATATTAACACCGTATTTGTGCTGCAGAAGAGAGCTGTTCGTGCAATCTATAATATGGGTCCCAGAGAATCCCTGCGTGATAAATTCAAAGAAATAAACATAATGACAGTACCATGTCAATACATTTATGAAAACTTGTTGTACACTCATAGAAATATCAATCAATTCCCAAAAATAGCGACATACATAATATAAATACTAGAAATAAGAATAAACTCGCTGTGCCCACAACTAGGCTACACAAGATAAATGCATCTTTTAAAGGGCAATGTATACGCTTCTACAACAAAACTCCAAGTGAGTTGCAAAAAATATCAATAAATAAATTCAAACAAATTGTCAAAACCTTGCTGTGCAAAAAGGCTTACTATAAAATATCAGATTATCTAGAGGATAAAAAAGCTTGGAACGGGTTTTGCTCCAACTCGAAAAATAACAACTAACAGGCTAAAGGTTTCTTCGTCGCTTCTTTACTTTAGTCTACATACCGAAGCGACAGAAATCAAAAAATATCACTTTATTTCCGTGTCAGTGTTTAGTTTTATATTTTGACCTTTTCTAAGTGTACATTTATTGTATTTATGGAAATAAAGAGTTTTTGATTTTGATTTTTTGATTTCATCACGCCGTAAACTACTTCGCTTCACCCTTCGCGGCTTTACAACGCCGACGTGATTTTTGTATCGGGCTTGGCATTTAGAGCTTTGTAGGTGTTATTGATACTCAAGGGGTCCGTTTATGCAGCGCTCGAGAGGGTGGCGCAGCGGGCGAAGGTCTGCCTGCGACGCAGTAGGTTGCGGGTTCGATTCCCGCCTCGGGACAAATGTTTGTACGATCTGCAGACATTTCTCCAGGGTGTTCTGGATGTTTTCTATGTACAATAAAAAATATCTATCTATGTATTGTATTAGTATATCAGTTATCTAGTACCCATAACACAAGCTCTGCTTAGCTTGGGGCTAGATAATGCTGTGTGAATTGTCCAGCATTATTTAATTATTTATTTATCGAGTGCACATGATAACTTTGAGAAGTTTTGACAGAATCTATGAGCATATGAATCAGAATATAAATGATATTTTGATTATATTATTTATTCATTTACCAGAGTGCGTTAGATGGGTCAACTATACATAGCGGACATCCATTGCCCTCCGGGTTCAATACAAAATATACCTATTGGATTCGGATGAGGCTTCTCAGATATTGTAGCGCATTGAATGTATTGATGGCATGTGTGCTAAGCTGGGATTAATGGCTTTAAGCCGCTCCGTGCAATGTGAGCTTACAGAGATATTGTCATACCAATATACTGCCGTACTAAGCGCAAAAGCGGTATCTCAAAAAAAATCGAAAATTTGATTTTTATGGCATCGGATAGCTTAAAAAAATACGCATCCAATGAACTAAGCCAAATAGTGGTATCTTATTTAAAACATATAGAAAAAACCTTAAGAAAGTTTTCCCTATCTCAGTTTTACTTTAAATTACTAAGAGATGAAGAAGTATACCAAAAATAGGTAGGCAAATGGCCGAATATTTGAATTACCGCCAAAACTTCAAAATAACGATGGTTATTCATTGCAATTTTTCGAAGGCAATTAGCGGCAAGTATGACGAACTGAATCGAATACTGAGTTACCGCTATGACGCTAAGTATATTTGTGCAATATCGCTTAGAATAATTGAGATACCGCTCAATAGCGAATTAAATTAATCTTTAAGATTTGAATTATAAGGCCGGGTTTGTAATAAAATTTTGAAGTGCCACTGCAGCGGCAAATTATATTGATTCTTAAGGTTTAATTGTTAATGCCGGATTTCTAATACATCTAATAGTGCATTATCCTTTGCAGTTAAAAATTCAGGTCATTACTCGTTATTTGGGCGCTCAAAAGATGAAATTATAAGTGCATATTACCAATATCATACTGTGGGTTCATCACAGAACAAGAATTGGAAATTTTTTTCATTCTTACTCTACGTCGTCAATTCAAATGACATCAGCGTCGATAAGATTGTGGTAAAATACTTCAAACCAGGTCACACTTTCATGTCGGCCATAGCTTCCACCATAGGGTCGAATTGTCAATGAAACGCATGAACAATAAATTATACAATTTTGCAGACTTTTCTAAAGCAATTAGAACTGCAGGAAAAGACGTGAAGGCAAAATAGATGAATGTTGAAGATTTTTATAACTGGGAAGACTACACGACACAGTATAAACTTTCACGAATTAATTCACGTCCATACATTAGTGTAATGGTCCAAGTAGAAGTCACAAGAGGCAGTTTTGAACTGACGTACAAAACCGGATTCGATAAGGACCCTATTACTGCGAGCATAGTTAGAAATAAAATCTTAAAAACCCAAGTTTTACCTCCACCAAAGAAGAGAACTTTGCCACACGGCATTTCCCAAGACAAAAAACAAAATATTTTGAAATGTCTAAAATATTATACCACAAAATAGAATGTCCTTTTGGATGGATCTCCCTACCTTTAACTGATCAAAATTCATAGAAAGCAATTAATTTTTAAATATTTTCATATGTGATATTATATAAGTATGATAAAAGAGTTAAGAAATATAATTTGATTTATAAATTTCTTTTATATAATATGTATTTTATTTCATAAATAAATCATATTGTTTTGCATGGAAGCATGTACGAGAATAGCTAACGAACAAGCGGTAACTCAATTCTTAATTCTATATATACTAAGCGACATGGCGGTATCTCACGAAAAGAGGTAATCCACTAGCATTTTTGATATTTTGACCATAGGGAAAAAAAATATAACCAATATAATGTATAAATTCCATTTACTAAGTAAAAAAATCAACCTGCAAAGTAAAAACAAAACACAATTTACAAAACCTCCATTTTCTCGAAACTACCTTTCCCTGAGATACCGCTTTTGCGCTTAGCACGGCAGTATATTGAGTATAAATCACTTCAAAGCAATGCGCAGATTCCGGTCAAATAATTGAAAGAATTGCCTTCAAAAGATGATTTTAAAAAACTAAATAGACTAAACCTACGGACAGAGCATCATCTTTGGAAGTGCCAAAACGTCTAGGGCTGCAGTGTGCACACGTGTGTCCAGTTGGTGAAACTCAAAATTAGTATCACTTATTATTTCGCTATCTGGACACGCCAAGGTTTTTACGCGTGTCCACATAGTGAAACCTAAATTAAACCACATTTATGTTTTCGTCAACTGGAGGACACACGTTCGCATTTTTTACCCGCATTCGTGACAAAGTACAGTCACGCAGATTAATGTTTTGTGTCACAATCATCATCGGCCACAAAACGTCCCACTGCTGGGAACGGGTAATTTTGTATGTCATTGTAAAGTTATTCACCATTTGTTAATCTAAGTAATTTGAATTTTTTGACGTGTCCAAGAGGTCTGAATGAAATATAGCATACCTATATACATAGAAAATACCCAGAACACCCCGGAACAAATATTTGCAGATCGTATAAAATTTTGTCCCAAGGCCGGAATCACCACCTGCGTCGCAGGGGGACCTTCGACTACATTAACTGATATGTACCATACAATTCATACTCTGTTAATACACAGGGACGATTATTGGTAATTCACTGACACTGCGTAAAGTGCAGGCTCTGCCTATCATTACGAGCACGTTCGGGAAGACGCCAGGACTTAATTCTTGTTCTTTTTTTTGTAAATCACCTCTGAAACGAAATGCAAATACACGGTCCGGAAACCAACGTATTACTAAAGAGCGATTTCAAACTTTCACTCCCACTGTTCATCATCGGTATCTTCACAGACGTGTTCATGATGATAGGCAAAACCTGCAGTTCAGGCCGTGTCAGTGATTTACCAATAATCCTGTATACAAGGAAAAGTAATTATGTCTGTCTGTTACGTTTTCTCGCGTTTCTCACGGCTGAACAGACATTAAGGGGCGAACCTAGCGGGTTTGGTTGTCTAACTATGCCTAGATCTCAGTACTCACGGGATCCCCGTGTGGTACAAAACTAGAATTACATAAAATTCAAAAATTTTTCTTCGGTTTGTTAATTGGAAAACACGATTGGGAAAAAATTTACCTGCGATAAAAAAATCATGAAAGTGCACTGTTTTGCACCTAATTTGGTCGAGATATTATGAACCCTGCGGTCTACTTATAGAAAAAAATTTTTGATTCGTAGGTTATTACTAATTCTTTGATTCCTTGCTACAGTTTCTTCACAAGTTGTATAGTTGTCTAGTTTTGCGCTTACGCCGTTCCAAAAACGTATGTTCCGTTCCGCTCCTTTGAACGCTAAATACTATGCCTATCCTTTTCACAAAATGGCACGCAATGCTGCCATACTTACATATGCAAACAGATAAATGGTAGGTATCGTAGATGACCGGTAACCTTTTGGTCATAATTCATAATCAGTTTACTTCGATGTGTGTGCATTAAATGCAGTATTTGTGCCATTTAACACGTTGTACGCCATATCACCCACCGGTGAGCCTAGCTTACTTTTCCATTCGGGCCAAGCCAAAATCAGGTAATCGGTCATTTTCATCAACTTGAAATTTTAATTCCAAAGTTGATAAAATGAAGTAATTTGGATGCAAAATAAAAATTACCGACTTTTACCGTGTAGTTTTTAAGATATCGTCAAAGGCTCATCGGTGGGTCCCGTGGCCTAGTGCAAAGGATTTTCTGTTTTCCGTTGGCGGGGGCCACGGGGTCACGACGCGGCCCACCCCCGTGCACGCCGCCGCGCCGTTAGTATCGCGCGCGCGCGTCGACATGTGAGGATCTGATACGCTTTTCCCGTCAAAAATGGATGCTTTTGATTTTGAGCTTACGCAAAAGGATCTAACGCAGTTAGACAATATCCAGAAATTTTTCCTGAACCAAAGTTTCCCAATAAATACAGATGAAGACATACTTCAACCAACAAATAGAACAACGCCATAAAATATTATACAGGAATTCAAAATTTGCTAAATTTGCCTTTTTTATAAAATCAGTGTTGCTGTAATGAATGAATGAGGGATCAGGGATGGCATAGATGTCTATAATACAGGCTTTACAGCCTAGCATAGGTATCTAAGGCTGGCCAATACAATCAACGCAAACATAGATTTAAAGTAGGTACCTAACAATTAGTTATATTTAGAAAAATGATTGTTTCGGAGTTGTTTTGTCTGCATTTCTATGCAATAAATAAATTTTATTTAATTTCATTTCATCAATATGGAATTAAAGAATTTAAGTTCTGCTGTGTGTCGGGATATAGGTACTTATAAAATAAGTATTTACGCTGGAAAAAACAACGAAACCACAAATACCCCTCCGTATAATGTTGTCAAGGATCTGCTTAGCGGTCTTCTAAATAAAGGCTCTCTTTATACCGATAACTGGTATACCACCATTGCATTAGCCAGGGGTTTGCTAGAAAACCCATTTGGTGGGAACTATCCGAAAGAATAGGAGGCACCTACCCAAGAAGATCACCTACTCAGATCAATTTGGAGTGATAAAAAAGCGTCAGGGTACTGTGGTCATGAAACCGCAGATTATAAACGTTTGCACAAAGCTAAAGGAGCAGTCGACGTTGCTACAACGTTGGTACAAGAAGCTGGCGGTGGATTTATTACTAAATACTGCGATGGTAAATGCTTTGACGTACGTACAAGTCAGTGACTAAAAAAAACACGCAAATGGTGGACTTCCGAAGATTCATAATGATGAATCTTTGCGGAGTCCACGAAGATGCTGTACCTGACCAGAGGCCCAAGAGAATAAAACACTGCTTGGAAAAAAAGATGGTTTGGCTAGAAAAGTTAGAAAACTTTTTAGTCAAACCATCTTTTTTTTACTTCTGGACATGCCGCTAATGTTATGCAGACAACGTAACAGTCATGGGTAGCAAACAGGCCAAAACAAAGACGGTAAAAGGTCACTTATTGCCAAAGCTGCCCAAATAAACCTTTCCCTTGTTTGAATTTTTTCAACAAGATCCACAATTTTTTTTTTTTTTTGCTGACATAAATAAGTCTTTAAATTTGTATTTTAATACATACTTGATTATTATTTTGTAGTTTTATTATGCCTCATAAAGGATAATAATATTTTGTACCGTATCGTTAGCACAACCCTAGCATCATTACGAATACCTTGTTAAAACTAAAAGTTTCTATTGGATTTGAAAACCACGCCGTCCGTATCGGCTACAGGGCCACGCGGCTCACTTCCATACGCGTTTTGTTTCATAGCTGCAATCTGTGGCTTGTAGGAAGCGTTTACGTCAAACCTCTCACGCGGCTCACCGGTGACCCCCATGGCTCAAACGGCACAATACGATTAGGCTCACCGGTGAGCCCCGTGGCCTGAATGGAAATGCTCGATTTTTCTTATAGCGTTCAACGTGTTAAAAGTGACGTGTGTCCAGTAATAATTTCTTATGATTTCGATGAGAAGTCCGTCCATTTGTTATTTTTTCTGTAAAATTATTCATTTAAGTCGCGATAGCGCCGATTTTTCTGATTCAATACTACAAACAACATAATAAAAATGTTTTCATAGAAAAACATAGCCAATTTTATTTACCTATCATTGAGTTGTCCGTCAAAAATATTTTTTATTTTTCGTTACAAATGTGATAGGTTCCATAAAAATCGAATGAAACCTCATCTAGTGATTGACCAAAGGTTTTTAAGGCTTTCGAAATATAAGTTTGGGAACAAAAATGTCATAACCAAATAGACTCAGTTTTGAGAGACCCATCGAATGGTTTTTTTTTTTATTATTTGATGGGTCCCTTAAAACTGAGTATTTCGTTGTGACACATTTTATCCCAAACTTATAGTTTCGGAGTAAATCAGTAAAAACTGATATCTGCCTACGGTTAACGGGCGGCGAGCGACCCAGTGACGTCACACACGCCCGTGGCGGTCACTCAGTGAACTTCGCTAGTAATTTGGTCATAACATTCGTACATAATGGTCCGATTTGGATAATTTAAAAAGATATAACATTCTAATGTCATAAAGAATAACGTGGATACTAGTTCTATTGAAATCGCTTCAACGTTACGGATCCTCATTACAGGCAGTCAAAGTTGGGCTTCCTCAAAAAAAAAACGTTACAAATTTTGAAATAGAGGTAGGGTTGTGCCTAAGAACCCGTTAGTTTGTTAATTTTATTTAAAAAAGTTTATTTACCAAAGGTTAAAAATTATTGAGAAGTAAAAAGTGAAATCCATTCATTTAAATAGTCATAAACATAAATCACATCACACTAATATTATAAACGCGAAAGTTTGGATGGATGGATGGATGGATGTTTGTTACCTCTTCACGCCAAAACTACTGAACGGATCAGGCTGAAATTTTGCATACAGGTAAGTCTAACACTGGAATCAAACATAGGCGACTTCTCATCCCATAAATCAGTTCCGATGGTATAGAAATAGTGAAAATGTGAAATAGTGGGGAAACTTTGACTGAAACTCAGAAATCTGCTGAAGAAGGCTTGTCAATAATTATGAAATGGTTAGATTATAATCTGTTGACCCTTAATTTAGACAAAATCAAATACATAACCTTTACAATCAAAAACAGCGACCAGCCAACTAACACCTTCTGGATAAGAACTCCTCAATGTAACTGTATAGCATCATGCCACTGCAATACGAGTAGTCTAGCTAAGACTAGAAGTCTAAAATATTTAGGCCTAGCAATAGACCAGAATCAGAATTGGGACGATCAGATTACAATTCTAGCAGGATGCGTTCGAAAACTAAACTTCATCTTCAAAAATCTTAGACATTTCCGTGACAAAAACGTTTTAAAAACCGTCTATTATTCATTAGGACAATCTATTATCAATCATTACCAATCTGTGGTACAGGTAAAACCCGTATGCTTAACATAGAAAGAGCCCAAAGGGCGATCCTCAAAGTAATGCTCTATGAGCCATACATTTACCCCACAACCAAGGTCTACCTAGAGTCCAGTGTACTTTCGGTTCGACAAATATTTCTAAAGACTGATTCTCAATCAACATATAATGAAAAGTGATGCAAATCGGTACTGCAAAAGACGAAGTGATATTGTGTTTAATCTTAGAGAACATATCTTTCACATATACATATTATATTTATTGTGCGTTATTGTTTCAATGTACTATACATAATTATTTTATACTTACTATTTACGAATTAAAACCTAAATGAGAACGAACAAGAAAAAGAAAAACTTTAAAATGTACTTATGTAACTCAATAATAATATAATAATTTTTATGTGATATCTCCTACCTTTTTTTTCTCATTTAACATTAAGTTTAACATTTACTTAAAAATTATTATTATAGCCACGTCCAGACCGGCTGAGCGCGGCTCGCGAGACCCGCTCGCGAGCCAATAGTTCGGCCGGTGTGGACGGCGCTCAGGCTTCCTCGGGCACACGTTGGCTCGGCCGAGTGCCGCTCGGCCCCGAGCCAATTCGTTGTCGGGTTTTGCCGATGCTCAAAGGCGGCTCAGTCTGAGCTGCTCGCCCGGTGTGGGACGGACGTAACGACACTCGCGAGCCAGTGAATCAAAAATGGAGAGCGATAAACTGAATGCTCAAACCGGCTCACCTTGGCTTGCGAGCCCGGCTCGGAACTTTTCACAAATTAGCTCGGGTGCCACGGCTCGCGAGCAGGAAGTCTGAGCGCGGCTCGCGAGCGGCGCTCAGCCGGTCTGGACGCGGATTGATTATTTTATATAGTAGACAGAACAATCATTTGAGTAGGTTAATTTATAAAAGGCAAGGGTCAATTGTAAGATCAAATAATGTAACAAACTTGAACGTGAACAGTAAGAATACGAACTTATGCATCTACTACTTAAAGAGAAAATATTATTTTTGTATTATGTTATAAACCCCCATGGTGAGAGCGAGACTCCCTGCCATCATACAGTGTAAACTCGTACGGAGGAAAGTCACTTGAGTATTTCAGGCGTTGTACTTTTACAACTTACATATCCTAAAACACATAATGACTTATGAATGACTTCTTGATCTTAATCTAAGTTAGTTTTAAATAGAATTAGTAAATTACTAGTAACGTACCTAAGTCTGTGAAGTTAAATATGAATAAAATTTACATTTTTCAAAAATGATACACTTAATACAATGTCTTAAAACGTCAGGTTCGATATTTGAAAAAAAAATTCATTAGAGCGATGGTTATTTTCTTGTGAATTTCTCAGAAACCTGACGTGACGCGATTAAAATAAACAAAGTGATGGCCGATGCTACCCTCTATACAAAAATATTACCTACTATTAAAATAAGCTCTTTCTGTCCACCATAGGCGCATAGGCGTCGCATAATGAGTCTTCAACTTAGAACGTATTTGTATGAAATAGTCGCCACTGCCATGTTACCTACAAGGGTACACACGTGCATGGATTTTACCTCTCGACTCTTAGTTAGTTTTAAGTTTTTTAATCTATGAGGGAGTACGTGTTACAAATTAAATAATTAATAAAAAAGTTGTCCATGTATACTAAAGTTTAACGAGACCAAAAGTAACCCCTCAAATATGAGATGACCTGGGGATTTACAAAAGCAAAAGAATCATCAATATCGGATAGTAACATAGTACAATGACAAACATAATATTCAAAAAAACATACAGCCGAATTGAATCCTTATATTTTGAAATCGTTTGAAAATGATGAACAAAACCAGGTCTAAAATTATTGCAATGGGGGTTCATCCACTGCAGATTTGAATACACACCCTGTACTTGCAAGAAATACGAGTATATGTACATTATTTTCTATGTAACACGTCCAAACCATAGTATTTAAGTTATATTATAATTTTGTTATGTTGATAAAATTTAGAGCTACAAAAGATAGTTTAGATTGAAGCTCATAGCTGATAAATTGTTCCGTTACAATAAAATCCAAAATGTAGCAACTTAAGAACGCTTATTGTCTGCTGTAGCTTTAAAGGTTGGCGCTCACACGTCCCACACCACTGCCGCACAACAAAATAATGAGCATTCAAATAGCCCATATTTGAATGCTCATTATTTTACATCATTAAACTCGTAATTTTTAGATGCATTTACACTGACAAAATGGCTTACCGCAAGCTTCGAGCAAGTTGCCCGCGAGCTGCATGCAATCCGATGCTGTCAATTAAAATGCATCTAAATATTACGAGTTAAAACCCATATTACAACACCAATTTATGATAACATTGGTAGTATGAATTAAGTATTGGAGGTCCAGCTTTATAGCTGGGTACTGAAACCGCAGACCACGAAAAATCAGTCCTCGTAGCCAAACCAGTTAGGCCTTTTGGGAAACGACCCCGTCAACTCACCGTCTATTTACAGAGAAGAAGATGAGTCCGGTTTACAAAAATGTCAATTCAGAGTCTTCACAAATACTAACCCACCTACCGAAATTAACTAATTTGACAGCACTAAAAAGTTTCCCATCGTTATCGATGAAGATGGCGTTATTTTTAGCACTGTCAAATAAGTTTAGTTTATGTAACATGAATTAACACAATAACTAACAACTTTTAGTATAAGTATTACCTTTAACTGTGCTAGAATACAAAGCGAGCATCGCGCTCTGCCGGCCGAAAGCAATTCTCAACTCAACCAAAACCACAACATGCAGCGAGCGAACTGTTCCAAAATAGAGCACCGCTCACAACCACAACCGACCGAGCGCCATAAGATATGGGGAAGTTATAGTTATGGCACATCTACACAACTGTTTTTTTTATATTTTTAATAATACTGGACCATTAATACAGCATCATCTAGCCCCAAGCTAAGCAGAGATTGTGTTATGGGTACTAGATGACTGAGAAACTTAATACAATACATTAAATAGACAGATTTTCTTTTTGAGATTTCTAATTCGTTTAGTACTCCAACCTCGGTTGGTCCAATAAAAGTTTTTAATAAGTATAAGAAACAGGATCGATTGCCATCATAAGAAGTTTTCTTGTAAAATGCGCATTTTTTGGTAAATGTACATTTTTAAAAAGTCTGTGAACAAAAATTTATCTTAAAATCATGGATAGTCTCCTAAGAGAACCTCAATAAATATAAATTAATAAGACCATTTACTTGTAACTAGATATCCTTACTGCCCCGTCCAAAAAAATCCATATAGAATATACCCAGAACACCCGAACAAGGCAGGAATCAATCCCCCAACCTCCTGCGTCGCAGGCAGACCTTCGTCCGACGCTCTTTTCATATTTGATGACCTCGTGTGTAGGGAACACCTTTGCCAATCCAGGCAGACTCTCGATACAAATGCCACTCTATATTCAATTTAACTTCAATTCTCCAGATAGACGCTTATAGAAATACAATAGGTTTCTAGCCTATCTATCTGGGCCTGGAAAAAATACATTTTAGATTCTAAATAGAACGCGATAAATTTAATTTCAGCTTGTACTTTTCCGTCAGAGCGCTAAATGGCTAACAGCGGTCTTTCTGCGTTGAAATGGAGGGCATCTCTTTCTACACTATAAAAACTGAGCGAGACCTCCAACTCCAACCCAGAAAGATAGCCAAGCACTTGTATTGTAAAACCACTATGACTCTTAAGATGGAATGGAACTCTGCCACCGCCACGAGTAAACACCCGCTAGAAATTTTCAAGTGGGTGTTTCCTAGTGGCCAAACTGTGAGATAAAACAAAGTTTGCAAATTATTTTTAAAAGAATTTTGTCGAGTTGTCAAATATTCGGGTTCAAGTCCAGTCAAAGTCGATCTTTTTGGGATATTATTTGATTTCATAGAAATTAACCCGAGAGTGAGGGTTTACGCACTATAGTAACAAAAACCTTGGTCAAATATTATTGTAAAGCTATTATAATTGTTTTTTATTTGCGAGATTTAAAAATATTAATAATAAAAATATCTAAAAGTAGGTTGCCATCTCTTTCCATTGAATATTTTCGGTAAGTTCCTGGTTAGGTACATCAGTAGATTGGTTATGGTCTGCTTAGGTCTTGCTGTAGAGATCCATATATAGAAGAACGAGTATTTTCAAGTACTCGTAACTACGAGTACTTGAAGTGTGGAAATCCACACTTGAAATCGTTGGAACTAGCTGGACTTGAATATTCGGTTTGATCCAACTTTCCTTAAAAAAGGTACTGGTCGTATAAAAATAAGCTGGCTATCCATAAAATTACGAGTACATATGTACTACCTTAAGTAGCATAGGCGAAATGAAAAAACAAAACATCTATCTTTCAAATTATCATTTTTTTAATATAAATCTTTGATTCAGAACATTCATAAAGGATCTTAAATACCTATTGAAACGATGACACTACCGAAGCTTTATAAACTGTGTGATAGTGTCAACGCCCATCACCTAGATTTCTGTTAATAAAATTACATCAATTAAAAAATTGGGCCTACATCGCAGTATTGAAAGATTTTTTTTTTTTTTGAAATAAATAAACATTTATTCACAAAGAAAATTATACTAGTATTTACAATTGAAAGAATTTGTTTATAGATAATGCAAGCTAAATCTAGAACAAGCTATACTACAGCTCAAGTTAGAAAACTAGGAAGGATCAAACATCGTTGAAGATGTTGGAGGCCCTGGTCCAGATCAAATGTTTTTTAATAGCGGATTAAAAAAGTACTTTGACGAGAGCATAATTATTTGAATATTTTGCTCTAAAGAAGCTAATACGCACGTGGAAAAATAGAACAAAACCTGTCCATAAAAAAATAAAAAGCCTGAAACAGAATCAGTGCACATCCAAAAAAGTACAACTTTGTAAAATCAAATAATTTGTTTTCCTTTTATTTCTGTTCCAATCACCGCTATAAAAATAACAGTTCCACAGTTAAAATTCATCTTACAAGTAATTCGCATTGTGAATGAATGTAGTACCGTTGATATATGTAGGTTTCGTCTCAAAGGTCGTTGGTAAGGTACTTATCCAATAGCTTTTATTTACGCCAATTCAAACGCAAATCTCTAATCTCACCAAACAGGAAAGCTCAGGAAATTATTCTCTGTGCCGGAAATAGGTTTTGAATTCACCACGCTCCAACCGTTTAAAATGGAAGTAACAGTCACAGGTTATTCGTACTATTAAATGAGGCGTCATGCTTCGGCGTCGTCCTACTTGGACAACGATCGAACTAACTATGCGATTGTGCTGTAAGACGAGATTAAATCGACAAATAAATCTTTACACTGGCAATGCTTAGTAAACAGAATACGGTTTTTGATACAATTTCAAAATGAAAGAAAGTACTTATAGTAGGTAGGTGTAATATAAATAAACTATCTTATTTAAATAGGTGTCATCAGATCAGAAGTCGTCGAAATTTAATTTCAAATTTAACCCATAAAAAGTTATACTTCAAATCCCACTAAAATGACACACGTAAACAGCGGCCAACAAACGCCAACGAAGGATTTTCAGCGTTGGCTTTCGATGGTGCATCAAATATATTTGGAGATCGAGCAAACGATCGTTTGCACCTGATTCCGGCTCGCACTCTCAATTTAATTAGACAACGACGAAATAATTATTATTGCTGGTTTTCTATACCATAACGAGTTCACAAAGACAAGAAAAATAAAACGAACGCTGAGATGTTGGACAACAGCATATTTTAAGAATAGAACAGTGCATATTGGAAATAAAATCTCACTGAGCAACACCGCGCCGCGGCAAAAGGCATCAAAGATAAAATCCGAGGAAATGGACCCTCGAAGTTGTCGCAGACCAGAGGCGCACTGCTAGCGCACAGCACAAAATGTGCATTCAATAAAGAGCTTTATCTCGTAACATTTAGATGCATTTTATGCATCAGGTGACAGCCAGCTCACGGAGCAACTCTTTTGAAGCTTGGGTGAAGCCATTGTGCCACTGTAAAATGTATCTAAAAGTAACGATTTTAGGCCCCTATTTGAATGCACTTTTTTGTGCTGCACGGTACGGGCTTTGGTTTAGACCGATGAGTCAGAAGGCGACAGCCAGAACTCCCAACAGTCTGTGTTAAGGTTAGTTGTTTTTAGAACACAATCGATACCTCACCTCACCAGCCTATTTTGGTCCACTGCTGAACGCAGGCCTCCCCCTGATAAGCGCCTTATTAGCTGTTATGTCTTGGGGGGTCATGCCCGTTATCCCCACGCTGGGCATGCGTGTTGGGGATCGCAGTTCGGTGGTAGAATTGTTCTGCAGGGGGCGTTGCTCCCCCCCGAGTGGATATCCCTTAGTCGCCTCCCATTACTCTAATTTCAAGACCTAACCACTTAACGCTCCACTCACTCTACAGTCTACGATCTCATCATTTGTAAACTGAGCAATCGAATAATTTCAGTTAAAATTAAAAAAAGCAATATGATTTTGTTAAGTGCATCTGTTGTTGGCAGTGCTCAATAAATAAATTGCAATAAAGTGTTCACTACCACAACCCTTTCATAACGTTTTACATAAAAAGGGTTGGCATAATTTTAGAGTAGTTTTAGAGTACAGAGTAAATCCATTTATTTTCGTTATTTTTGTGGACTTCTGTGTCGATTCAGATGTCGCTTAAACTTAACTAATTTGACAGTAGTAAAAATGAGTTAAGTTTAGATTTGGCGACATCTGAATGGACATCGCTATCTATAGTGTTTGCTTACTTTAATTTAGTTTTTCAACAATCTGACATCAATGAATGCTTTTATCATATCACCATATCCTTATGGAAGAAGGGCAAAGATACAAAACTGATTGGTATTTATGTAAAACGGATGTGTTCCTCAATTGCGATGTGCGCAGCTACGGCAATCTACCGGAGAACCATATCCCAGGAGCAGGCAAGGTCTCTTCATCATCATCATCATCCGCAACCCGACTTCACCCACTGCTGGGTATAGGTCTCCAAACTTTTGTGCCACTCCTCACGGTCCTACTACGGACGGCAAGGTCTCTTAGAGAAAAATAATCTAAATAATTGTAATGCATATAGACATCGCCATGGATGAATAAACATTTATAAAGGAATTGATAAGGAACTATTTTTATCATTCATAAAAGAACTATTGGAGGAGAATTATAATACTAATACTTTGATCGATATGTTTTACAAAGACAAAATGACATTTAAAATAAATATACCAAAACTAACCTAAAACCGACTTACCCTTATATGAACCATAAGGGTAAGTCGGTTTTAGGTTAGTTTCAGCAAACATATCTCTTAAATTGTGTATATTATTACCTACTAGCTATTACCCGCAACTTCTTTAGCGTGGTAGGTACCTACCTTATTAAAGGACACATCAGGGAACGGAAAAAACATTTTGCATAAAAAAGCGACTACATCTGTGATTTCTTACACACGGAGCATTTATATTATCCATAAAATGTACCTTTAGCAATAAATTCATGTATTCCGTCTCTTTACTGGAGAAAAACATTCTGTTCAATTCAATTCTTGGTAAATGGCTCTGCGTCTGAGAACATTCTGTTTTATTTTCATATTTTACAAAGCAGATGACAACCATGACAACATCACAAATTCAATCACTATTTTGACAAAAATAGACAACATTGCATAGACGGACTTTTTATCTACTATGTTTTGGTTTCTCGTTGGACGTGATGTGTAAATTAACAAAGCCTTTTTTAAATCCTAAATTGGGGAGCGAAGCCCTAAAAACAGTTGCCTATTGTTTAAGTTAGGCTACATTCTAAATGTATGCCAAATTTCATCTTGATCTGTTCAGTAGTTTTGGAGATCCTAGGTAACATAAATTTCACATTTCACAACTCTCGCATTTATAATATTAGTAGGATTGTATTATATTTATCGGCATAACATGGTGGGCACTTATTTTTCTGCGTTTTAATAAATAGAATGTTTTATTTTTATGCCAAGCGTATTGAAATAAGAAATAAAAGATTAGGTAGAAAGAAACAGCGGGGCAATTGCAGCCAGCGTCTTGGGGACACTTCCGACTGGGATTGCGGTAGTAACATGTATAAACACTCTGTTTTTTCCAAATTAACCTGCGAAGCATTATGAGGCCCGGAGCGGGCCGAAACATTTTCTATATCGTCAGGGATTCGCGACTGGCTCCGGGCCCTATGCCTCAGGCCAATTTAAACTTACAAAACTGAAGAAATGGAGACAGACCAAGATGCCTTGAATCCTAGAAAGAGAACGGTAGACGCAGATGACAGTGAGGCCACCGTACCTGATCCAAAAAGCCTAGAATAAATACAAGAAAGTGAAGTGAAAAGAAGTGTGTGCCATACTAAGAAATATAGTGGACAGCGCATTTGATTTATGTGAAACTTTAACGGACAAGATTTAATTAGTTTCAAAATAAAGGTCTAAATTTTGTGGCATCTCTGCCCCCACTTTCAAGTGTGCAACATTGCTGCTACGAGGAACAAAGCACTGGGTGTGTTACAAACAGTTTATATACGTCTTGAAGAATTCAAATACTAGCCAATTTTTCCGATCTTATTTTGGATGATTGTTAATGCGAAGGGACTCGAATTTTATTATTTTGTTCGCCATATTGTAGACAATTAATTGGTGGGATCCCGTGAATTTTTGAATTGTTCCTAGCACGTCGATTCCCGTAATGTCAATTCTTGTGGAGGCGGCCTAGATTCCCTTCACGACGATCTCGCTTTTTTCGCGGTGTACATTTGGCTGCGGCGTAGAGAAAATCTTTAAAATCTTTATTTGGCTGCCAAGAATCCATTACCAAATGTTCCAAAACCAATGATTTTTTAATAAAAATTATGGATAAAATTATTAAATAGAATAAATAAGATGAATAATATAACAAAATACACACATCACATCATAAAATGGGACTAAATAGAAATATAAATAAAACTCGTTATTTAAGTAGCGATTAATAATAATAATGTTTTATTTGGTTTAAATGATCCAATAAGTTTATATTGTGATTGGACGAACCGCTAACAAATCGGCAAGAGACTGACTATGCAAGGTGTCTGGCAGTGGAAGTACTTATTTATATTACAATCCCGAAGAAATTTACCAAACAATGTGCTTATACCATTACGAATTTGTGGTGCCAATTTTACAACTTTGCAAGTCAATATCTGCCAAAGCCACTATGACCCAAACTTCATAATCGGTGATCGTTTCTACCTGTGTGCATACGCAGACAAAATACCAGACCTCTGTAATTTTGTAAAAGCTGAGCTTTTAAAAAATGACAGAGGTCTGGCTGTCGCAGGTAGGTACTATTCCATCATTCATCCATATTACTCCATCCGTTGGTATTCGGGTAAAAATTTTTTTTTTCTTTTCAGAATAAACTTATCCGTATCACACAGATTACTGCCGTTTTATTACAATTGTTAGTAGATCGAGAATCACTACTCCATATTCTTGATGAGGATGACACCTCTACCTCACCAGCCTATGATGATGATGATGATGATAATAATCGAGCAGACAGCTGCTACAACCTCCGCAAGTGGCACTCACTTTCATTGAAACCAGTAAGGGTGGCAAAATCCTTTTGAGAGCAGCCCATCGATATCGGATAAACAAGAAAAATCCCAATGTGTCATTCATTTGGATTTGTACAAGCGGTTACTGCAAAGCTACATTATCCATAAATAGTGAAAACACCCTTGTATTACGGGAAAACTACACTCTTGTTTACCCGATTTTAAAGGAGTTATCAATAAAGACTGCCACTTCCTCAAAGTGGCAGTCGTTATTGATAACTGCAGGAAGCGGGTCCGAACGGATTCCGAGACGATTCTTAATATTTTGTGGACGATTTACCTCATTTCAAAAATATTAAGAGTCAGCTGTACTAGAGTCCTAATGCCCGCCACAAGTTATCCGACCTTTAAGACCGTTGGGCATCGAACTGGTGGATTCTGTTCGGACCGAATTCTTGTTTATCTTTGTGATGACTGTGAGGAGCGTATTCTTGTATTTGCCACCCCGTAAGGTTGACTATACTAAAAAAAGGCTGACTATACTAAAATTAAATTTGGTACTAAAGTACGAGATTTAATTTTTTTAGTATGAGTATCCTATCCGCACAATAGAGGCACTGTACCAAATCGTATATTATATATTATATATATAGACGCTATTTTTCGTGGATCCCATTTCAACTGTGATCGTAAGATTTCAAATAAAGCAAAATACGTAGATTGCTTTTTGTCACTCAGCAAAGCATAAAGTAGGGGCACAACGTTAGTTGTTTCACTTGTGCTTCCATTTTCACCAAATATGCTTAGTAATTGTATGAATGGTGCGGGGCAGCAGCGAAATGTTCCGTCTACAAAAAACTCTTTTAATTGGCCCATCATATTTCTTGCTCTTAAAGAACAAAATACTATTACACGTGTTCCTTCAAAATTATAATCAGCCAATAAGAAGTCCACAAATTTTAAAGGTACTTCCACTTCTTCCAAATTTTTAAATACTGTTTTGGAAATACCCAGTGATAGGTTTCTTGTATTCTATAGACCATGCTTCACATTTGAATACGATGGAAATGCAGTTAGTATGTCATAAGTAGAGTTTTTGTATTTAGCTAAAGTCTCATTATATAATTTTGGGATAGGCTCATCAGAAACTTGTACTTGCTTTTTTAAGTTGTCCATTGACATAGAAATCGTATTCCCAATTATATTTGCACAGCAATTTTCGGAATGAACCGAATGTTTCACTATTTTCTCTTTTTGCTAAAAATTCATACAAAAAAGCTTTAATTAGATAACGAAAGAATAAATAATATTAATAGAATAATAATAAAATGGTCATGGGAAATAAGAAATCGTATAAATAATGAAATGGTTAATACGCACGCTAATGGTAACCGATCCACTACAACGTTTTTTCTTTTTGTTCGAACATCTCCAGTAAGCATTTCCATTTTTATATTCTCGAACTTTATAATATTCGTAGCCTTCTCGTAACAGTACTTTTCCACCTTTTCTTTCGACGTAAATATTCGCAGGCGACACGTCTTCATCCATTTTTATTCAGATTTGTGAATAGGGATTATTTTATATAAGTATACTGTAAGGATAGGACAAGGATCTGGTTTTTGATTGATTAGTCAATGATGACAATGTCAAGTCGAATATATTATTTAATGCAATTTGATAACAGCCAGTACTTATTATCAAACCTCTTTAGATCATATCTGAGCCACTCTCACTCGTCTACATTATTATATTCTATAAAGCTAAATAACCACTGACTGACTGACTGACTGACTGACTCACTGACATAATTGTTCTCCTTGATGGTGGAGGGGGAGGTATCGTATAAACCTACTCGTACATTACTCTGGTTGAAGGACATTACATTAAGTTCTGTTTCAAAAACGTTGTAAAACTAATTATTTAATTAAAAAGGTGCTGTGGTTACAATAATTGCAGTTGTATTATTTGAAATTGTTTTAATTGGACCTGGGAACTCTACTATGGTGCCGTGGTCCAACTGCAAAGATAGTTGGACCACGACCCCTAGTAAAGGCCCGTAGTCCAACTAATTGGACAGAGCAGTTGGACCACTGCCCCGTAACGGAACTGCCAGCAGCTTTGACTCACTTTTTATAATCTAGTACTTTTATAGTAAGTTGCTCGCAGCTCGATTCCTACGCTAGCGTAGCAGTTTCTTTTGGCTATGGGCGCAATGTTGGATTTCCAAACTCCATGTTGCATAATTCACGGTGTAAAGAAATCCAAGATCACAGCAGCGCGGCTAGCGTAGCGAGCCTTATTGTGATATCTATTAAGGGCATTTAAGGGAATCATAATAAGACCCGCTTTAGCCACATTTATGTGCTTTTCAATAAATAAAGAGAATTGTTATATAACCACTAGCTGCGCCCCGCGGCTTCGCTCGCGTGGAAATTTATGTTTCCCACTTTCTTAATTTTTTCTCTGCTATAAACCTCACGGAGCCCGAGACCTTTCCAACGAATGCAAAACCGTGGAAATCGGTTTGTGCGTTCTGGAGTTATAGCGTCAGGAAGGAAAACCCGACTTATTTTTATAATTGAAGAAGATAAACAAAAAAGAAGATGTATCTCAACCCATGTGCAACATGTGATGTTGTGCATGCTGAGTCGTCCTTTTCTATACAGACAAAGACCCAATAACTGTTATATAATCTAACTGTGTGATCTTATGTTGGATGTCCTATTTAAATAAACCTACCAGTGGACTGAGCATTGTTGACATCAAATTAATGTCACTTCGAGAATAAGCGCTTTATTATTTATTATTTATGTATTTAGTTAAAAAGGAGAAAAACGGTCAAAATTTGAGAATTGATTGAACGATATATCAGGCACTTTCAGACGATGGTTAACTTAGACATGCTTACTGAGAAACAAGTTTTTTTTAAGCTTTCTTCAATACACAATATAGATCAAACATCTAAACAATAAGAGGTTCAAATCTGGTTCCAACGGTGTTTTACCAGAAATAAACATAACTCGCTGTGCCCACAACAAGACTACACAAAATTAATGTATCTTTTAAAGGGCAATGTATACTCTTCTACAACAAAACTCCTAGTGAGTTACAAAAATTTTCAGTAAATATTTTTAAACAAATTGTCAGAACCTTGCTGTGCAGAAAGGCTTACTATAAAATATCAGATTTTCTAGAGTATACAAAAGCTTGGGACGGGTTTTACTCCAACTCGAAAAATAACGACTAACGTTTCTGCGTCGCTCTTTTACTTTAGTCTACATAAGTAGGTACCTACCAAAGCTACATATATAATATAACCTTATTTATTTCCGTGTGTGTGCTTAATTTTATATTTGACCTTTTCTAAGTGTACATTTATTGTATTTATGGAAATAAAGAGTTTTGGATTTGATTTATTGAGTTTTAACCTTAACAAAATTTTCATTATTCCTACTCACTTCACTGAAATAATATCTCTATCAATAATATTCCTTTATCAAATGGATTTTAATGCACTGAAGTTAGTTATTTACTGAGCGTTACTTGTTTATTATTTTGCAGCAGAAATGTAAGCTATGTTTCGCCGATAACGAAGCCAAACAACATTGCCGATCGGAACATGCTAGGGGAGTGTTAAGCTGCCTGTCCATTGACGCGGAGAGGAGAGGAGCGGAGCGGAGTTATGCCAATATTAACCGAATGGAATCGCATAAAATCTCCCTCCGCTTCAGTCCACAGGGATTTGCGAACTAGTTTAAAAATACATACAAAATCGGGAAGCGGAGCGGAGGAAGCGCAGCGGATTTCATACAAAAGCGAGAAGCATTAATGGACAGACACTGTCCGCCACTCCATTCCGCATTACTCCTTCGCTCCGCTCCGGTCCCTCGCCCGGCAACAATGGACAACCGAATGGAATCGCATAAAATCTCCCTCCGCTTCAGTCCACAGGGATTTGCGAACTAGTTTAAAAATACATACAAAATCGGGAAGCGGAGCGGGGGAAGCGCAGCGGATTTCATACAAAAGCGAGGAGCATTAATGGACAGACACAGTCCGCCACTCCACTCCGCATTACTCCTTCGCTCCGCTCCGGTCCCTCGCTCGGCATCAATGGACAGGTAGCCTAAAAGTGTGATTTTCTCCGTCCACGCAGTTTATTTGTTATTTTGTAGTTGAAATATCATTTCTGATAATAATTTTAATTTCAAACGTAAGGAGGATTTACAGCCAAATCTCTTTGATGTTGCACGGAGATCGTAACACGTTCAACGGAATGTAATGTAGTGAAGTATATGCATATAGGTAGGCTGTGGTAGTAGGCTAGTACCGAACCTACTTGCACGGTAGGTAGGTAGGTACATACTGCGTGCAAAAACCATGGTAGATAATTAATCCCTACAAAAATAAATAAAAGCCTTGTACTAAAATATAAAATTTTGGCAGGTAGGAAAATTTCAGAAATATCTGCCTACCGGAATATGATGCTTTTTTTATAAAAAAAAAAGAATATGATGCTGAAATATTCATGGAAACTGTGAAATCGCTGCATGTAAAATTGAAGCTGTTCAGTTAGCCGATTCCAGCATGAAGGATATTGTAGGTACAAAAACAATACGCTGTTTCTTAGATTAGCTTCTAAACTAGCAACCTTCTAGTAGTAACTTAAATAAAAGTTCATATACAACTGATGATCAAGGGATGATAGTACCTGTTAACAATGAATGTCTGAATCTAGCGATGCGGACATGGATAAAACTTACTTTACAACAGATGATCAAGGAATGATAGAACGTGTCGACAGTGAATGGCTGAATCTATCGATGCGGACATGGATAAAAATTACTTTACAACAGATGATCAAGGTATCATAGTACGTGTCGACAGTGAATGGCTGAATCTAATGATGCGGACATGGATAAAACTTACTTTACAACAGATGATCAAGGAATGATAGTACGTGTCGACAGTGAATTGCTGAATCTAGCGATGCGGACATGAATAAAACTTACTTTACAACAGATGATCAAGGAATGATAGTACCTGTCGACAGTGAATGGCTGAATCTAATGATGCGGCCATGGATAAAACTTATTTTACAACAGATGATCAAGGAATGATACTACGTGTCGACAGTGAATGGCTGAATCTAATGATGCGGACATGGATAAAACTTACTTTACAACAGATGATCAAGGAATGATAGTACGTGTCGACAGTGAATGGCTGAATCTATCGATGCGGACATGGATAAAACTTACTTTACAACAGATGATCAAAGTATGATAGTACGTGTCGACAGTGAATGGCTGAATCTAATGATGCGGACATGGATAAAGCTTACTTTACAACAGATGATCAAGGAATGATAGTACGTGTCGACAGTGAATTGCTGAATCTAGCGATGCGGACATGAGTAAAACTTACTTTACAACAGATGATCAAGGAATTATAGTACCTGTCGACAGTGAATGGCTGAATCTAATGATGCGGCCATGGATAAAACTTATTTTACAACAGATGATCAAGGAATGATAGTACGTGTCGACAGTGAATGGCTGAATCTATCGATGCGGACATGGATAAAACTTACTTTACAACAGATGATCAAGGTATGATAGTACGTGTCGACAGTGAATGGCTGAATCTAATGATGCGGACATGGATAAAACTTACTTTACAACAGATGATCAAGGAATGATAGTACGTGTCGACAGTGAATGGCTGAATCTATCGATGCGGACATGGATAAAACTTACTTTACAACAGATGATCAAGGTATGATAGTACGTGTCGACAGTGAATGGCTGAATCTAATGATGCGGACATGGATAAAACTTACTTTACAACAGATGATCAAGGAATGATAGTACGTGTCGACAGTGAATTGCTGAATCTAGCGATGCGGACATGAGTAAAACTTACTTTACAACAGATGATCAAGGAATGATAGTACCTGTCGACAGTGAATGGCTGAATCTAATGATGCGGCCATGGATAAAACTTATTTTACAACAGATGATCAAGGAATGATACTACGTGTCGACAGTGAATGGCTGAATCTAGCGATGCAGACATGAGTAAAACTTACTTTACAACAGATGATCAAGGTATGATAGTACGTGTCGACAGTGAATGGCTGAATCTAATGATGCGGACATGGATAAAACTTACTTCACAACAGATGATCAGGGAATGATAGTACCTGTCGACAGTGAATGGCTGAATCTATCGATGCGGACATGGATAAAACTTACTTTACAACAGATGATCAAGGTATGATAGTACGTGTCGACAGTGAATGGCTGAATCTAATGATGCGGACATGGATAAAACTTACTTCACAACAGATGATCAGGGAATGATAGTACCTGTCGACAGTGAATGGCTGAATCTATCGATGCGGACATGGATAAAACTTACTTTACAACAGATGATCAAGGTATGATAGTACGTGTCGACAGTGAATGGCTGAATCTAATGATGCGGACATGGATAAAACTTACTTTACAACAGATGATCAAGGAATGATAGTACGTGTCGACAGTGAATTGCTGAATCTAGCGATGCGGACATGAGTAAAACTTACTTTACAACAGATGATCAAGGAATGATAGTACCTGTCGACAGTGAATGGCTGAATCTAATGATGCGGCCATGGATAAAACTTATTTTACAACAGATGATCAAGGAATGATAGTACGTGTCGACAGTGAATGGCTGAATCTAGCGATGCGGACATGAATAAAACTTACTTTACAACAGATGATCAAGGTATGATAGTACGTGTCGACAGTGAATGGCTGAATCTAATGATGCGGACATGGATAAAAGTTCCTATACAACAGATGCTCAAGGAATGATAGTACGTGTCGACAGTGAATGGCTGAATCTAACGATGCGGACATGGATAAAGGTTCCTATACCACAGGTGCTCAAGAAATGATAGTACCTATCGACAGTGAATGGCTGAATCTAATGATGCGGACATGGAGAAAAGTTCCTATGCAACAGATGATCAAGGAATGATAGTACCTGTCGACGGTGAATGACTTAATCTTATCATGGGAAAACTTTTCCATGATAATCTTTGTAATAACCCTTATTCAAACAATTATTCCATTTTACCTTTAACCATCTTCAAGAGAATCGGGATTCTGGGTATCGATATCTAAAGTAAGGATATCTGAAGATAAGGCCAAGTTTGCATCCAAAAAGCTAGGTGTGCTCAATGGAGCTAGACTGTATTTTCAAGGCGGGAGGGAATACTAGAGTTCACACAAGTCGCATGTCCGACCCCACATGGAATACTGCAGCCACCGTGGGCAAGAGAGCCTGGATAATCTTGGGGACCTAAACTTGATTCAAAGACGGGCTGTGAGAATAGTTGACGATCCCTTGCTCACAAGCGATATTGAACCACTAAGCCTCAGGAGAGAGTTATTTCTCTTCTTTTTGTGTGTCACTCAGATATACACAGAGAGAAATCTCTTCTGAGACTTCGCGAGAGAAATTTCCTACCGCGAACACTCGGGTGTCATCACTGATCATTGGAGGAATAAGTAGATGAGGCTTTAAGAACATGCAGTTTAGATACGTATATACAACCAATAAAGGACTCATTGACTCTGCATCCATTTTTCATGCGATCGAAAAAGGCGGTTTTTAGTAAACAAAATGGAAAACATCATTCTGACGGCAGATTTTTTAACTAGGTACACCTATTTTCATTCCGTTTTTATATTTATTTTTTGTTTACGTATATAATTATAAGTTATCTACCGCGACTTACCACCAATCAAATATTGTTTTTAATATGTGTAAAGTAAGCTTGTCACCCACTAGACATACAACGCCAACATAAATGTTTTAACTGAAAAACAGCGCTGAGCGATAATCGCTCAGCTCATTTCTGAGCCAACACCTATTTCGGCACAGGGTCATGAGAGCAAAAGTCGATCTGACGCCCACCATTTGTGTAATTTAGCTTATAAACCTCTAATTTTTTACTTATTATGTACTCATGAGTGTATCGAGATTACCGCAATTTTACTCTAATTTCACTGCTATTACCTTATAGTGTAATGAAATGATGGCACCTTTTACCAAACCTAAAACTCAGCGAAAACTATAAAATATAGTGGACGAACTCAATGAAGAGGTGGAACGACGGAAGTTTAGGAGACCAAGAAAATACCGATAAAGTTAAATATCAGCCAGTAGATAGCAATAAAAGTGTTTTGACTTCTACTTCACACAAAACGGGAATACCTGATATGCAAGGGATACGTGTCAACAGAGTCTTTATCTATTGTCATGTTGTCAAGCCCTCTAGATAGCAGACTTGAGAAGGACAGGAGAATAACTCCCATAGAAACAAACTATAAATCACCACCAAATAACTGTCACCAGACTCGTGACGACATGTCAACAGTCTTTACTCTGTTGACAAGTAGTTAAGTCTTCTACCGCAAATATTTGTTCGCGGTAGAAAACTTTAGAGATACAGGAGAATTACTACGCTGAAAACTCACTGCGTAATTTAACAAATAACTATAACAATACTGAAAACACTTTAAATAATGTGAACAGTCGACCGCTTTGTCCTCATAAAGCTGACAATAGTAAGCTCGTTGCAGATGCGCAACCTTTTCTGTTAAAAATCAACGGTGCAGTCTTATTTCCGCGCCAGTACACAATTAAATTTCTCTATAGCGGGACGATCGCAGGAACGCAACCAGCTTACCCTATAGAATGAAACAATACGTGCTTGACTGGGTAGTCCAATTAATCTACAGATGTGCACTTCAATGTATTGTTATTATTTAAGATTTTCTGCAGATTATTTTGTACAATTGAAACAAGGATTGTGATTCATATAAACAATGCGGGAGCTTCGCAACAAAAGAAAATCAAGTTTCTTCAACCAGTCCACTAAAACATTATTGAACATTTCAAGATTGGAATATAATGAAGAGAAGAAACCTAGCAATAGACTCGTTGAGAGACGAGGCTTCAAGAACAGGCACTATAGATATGTTTATACCACCTCTAAAGGATTACCATAGAACAAAGATCTGCGTTTTCAATACAATTTAAGGCGCTACCCCGACCCAAATCAGCGCCACCACTTATTTTATCCTATAATTATGTTAAACGAAGGAACTTTCAAAAATCGATTTTGCCGTTTGTGATACCTATCATAAGCCAATTTTTAAGGCGATGATTGCGAGTAAGTGAACAACACGGTGCGCAGGCAGCCGAGCACGATTTTGTAGGTATTTAGGTGTTTTGAAAAATATTTGTATGGCATATAAAAATATTTTCTAGTGATGCACTGCGTAATAACGTTTGCAATGTTTTGGTAAACATTTTGTGTCATTTTATTCATTTTTCTATTCACACTGATCATTAAAAGTTTCATTTAGAGGTAACTTTGATATTTTTTTCGATGGGGTGAAATATCACCAATCGTGTTTTTGTCTAGTGATGCAATAGAAAATATCCTCAACTATAATATGTATGAATTTAAAAACTATAGGCCTTATAGTTATTGAGGTACGGACAGTTAAAAACCCCGAAATCCGGGAATCCTCGCCTTAATGCCTCTGTAAAAGTTTTATTTTGTATAGTGTAGGCAGAGATGCGAAGTTGCTCTGTTTGGCTAGGATGATGAGCAAAAAGAGCAACTTCGCATATCTCTATAAGATAAAATAGGTGGTGGCGCTGATTTGGGTCACCGTAGCGCCTTTTTACGACTTTAGATAAAAAGACGGTTTCTGGTAAATAAAATGGAAGACATCATTTTAAAGGAATATTTTAACTGCTAGAACATATGCAATTTAATCTACCGATGACGCCTTTTACCAAACCTTAGAAAAACCTCAGTGAAATAGATATTATTAAATGGACCAAATCGAGATATAAAACGACGTATATTTAGAAAATACTCAAACTAGAAAATATAATTAAAAAAATATTGCTAACTGCCAGAGGATATCAATACAAGTGTTTCTTTTTCTACTTCGCCTGAAACAGAAATACCCGCCCTCTAAGGGCTACATCTCAACAGAGTCTTAATCTATTGGCATGTAGTGAAGCCTTCTAGATAGGAGATTTCACGGCGCCAAATAAAAAACTATAAGCCACCACCGATTAACTGTCACCAGAGTCGTGATTACATGTCATGTCAGAGCAAAGCCTCTGTTGACATGTAATTAAGAGGGCTCATTACAACAGACGAGCACAGCAGACAAGACTAGAAGACTTAGAGAGAGACAGGAGAATTACTACTATGAGAACTCACGGCGTAATTGAACAAATAAATATAACAGTACTGAAAATACTTTAAATAAAAGCTAACTTTTTTTACAATAAGAACTCATTGCACATAAATACTGGTATTATTACCGGTACCGGCATATAACTACTGTTCAATTAATCATATCAATCAATCAAATAATTTACGTGTGAAATTATGGTGGTACAAAGTTTAGATCTTAAAATTAAAGTTTTCATACTTTTACCTGTTATAGGTATAAGAGAATGTGCTTGGGTATCAAAACAGTTAACATAATAATAGGGTAATTAAATAATCAAGTAAAAAAATAAAAAACGAAGACGTAGTTTCGGTAAATATCGGAACGGTACCTACCAAAAATAACTTACCTACATAGTCTGGATTGCGAGGGCGATCCTGTGTCAAAGGGCATACGAGTATCTACGCAAAAGAAAATTTAAGCGAGGATTATTTCGTTGCAATTCGTTTGTAATGCACAGATATCACAACACCAAAGAGGGCAATGCTTTTGAACACGAGCGGGCTTTAAAATATTTTGTACATTAGATGCTACTTGTGTCTCTTCTAATTGGAAAACCAAATACACTTGGCTAAAATTTAAACTTAAGGGTACCATGATCCACACGGCAAAACCGACCCTCATTTAGTGCTTTAAAAGATTAGCGGGCAAATACTCAAAGGCAACTCAGATTTAAGCAAGTCTCAAGGAATTTTTGACACATTTTCATTGAAAACTGTCAATTATTCGTCATTTGAGATGTGCTTAATTCTGAGTTGCGTATGAGATTAATGAGAACGTATAGTCGTAAATCCTAGTATACCTTACTGGCCTCAGCAGAACGGCGAAGTGGAGAGACAGCACAGTGTCATTTTATTTAGTGTATTATTATTATTATTAGTATATTATTATTTTACAAGGTAACGTTTTTATTAAAATACTAGCTATGCCCGCGGCTTCGCCCGCGTAGAATTTCCTAATTTTTTGATGGTTATTCTGCTATCCCGGACGCACACGAATTCAACAAATCAAAGATCTTTGAAATCGGTCCAGCCGCTCTTGAGGTATAAATAGTGTAACTAACACGACTTTGTTTTGTTTATATAGATATACATATATACTAGACGATCGCCTCGCGGTTTCACCCGCGTAGTTCCCGTTCCCGTGGGAATTCTGGGATAAAATATAGCCTATGTCACTCCCTGAAAAGTAATCTTTCTAACGGTGAAAGAATTTTTCAAATCGGTCCAGTAGTTTAGGAGCCTATTCAATACAAACAAACTAACAAACAATCAAATCTTTCCTCTTTATAATATTAGTATAGATATAGATTTGACTATATTTATTAGTACTCTCTTCTCCGTTATCCTCGTAGATACGATCTTTTAATAACTTTTTAAAAACGTTAATAACAGAGAGAAACCACTACACTAGTTAAAAATAGAGATAAAAAAGTTGTAGTCTGTGTTAAGTATAGATTTCGCTGATATTTATCTCGGAATCGAAGACAAAAGTACTGAAATGTAAGCAAAGGGAAAGCAATATGCATTGGAAGAAAGAGGTAACAGAATCTAACATCGGAGTTAGAAAGAAAGTCTACATCAAGAAGGTTGCCATAGAAAAGAACACAAACTGCCTGCCCCATGTAATGATGTACCCTACACAGTCTACAAGATTGGAGTGAAATAGAATAGATGTTGAAAATGATACGCAGGCCAACAACTACGTCGTTCAACAAACATAAGTTCATCTCAAACGCGTTGATGGCAAAAGGGAAGGTTGTGCAGATAAAAACCCAAAGTGATCAAAGCGATGACGAAGAAATGCTCAATAACAGATCTTAGATCGTACCTAGTCTGAATATCAATATCAATAGCGATTTAGGTAAAAGAGTTTTATAATAATTTATTATATCAACATCAGGTGCATTACTTATTAATTAATGCCCCCGATGTTTCAGGCCTACATAGGCTAAGGAAACCGCTTCCTGTCACGCATGCATGTTTGCCACCTTGGTAATTAAAATAAAACGTGTTCCTATAAATCCCAAAAGCAGACAGAGGATGAAGAGTGGCAATCTGTTTCGGAGCACTGCCAGGGAATCAGATACCAAAGCAGATAATAGACAAACTATCGAAGATATAACTTGTACAACGTTACGACCGAAGCTACTACTGACTTGTGCCATCTTAAAATCAATGTACTGTAAACTTAAATAATTTATCCAAAGAAGTATCGACTTCTGAAAAGAGCTGCAAGAGTGAAACTGATACGAGGGCGGAGAAAACAATATAAAAACTTCAAAGAATTGTTGGAACAAGTCACTGATCTCATAGGGTTGAAATCGGGGAGGAAAAGTTTGGGAAGACCCTAGTCTAGTCTAGAAACTAATTTTGTTCACCAATCATGGATGGTTGCTATACAAACGCTGTTTATGCTCATTTCCTTCGTTATGATAAACTAGTTTCTAACCGCGGCTTCGCATGTGTCGTTTCTATGGACACGTTTTATGGTTATTTCTATCCCATGGGAACTGATTTATGGGATTTTATGTTTTATTCCAGGCCTAAAATTACCTGTATGCAGCCCGATACGGTCAGTAGTATTGGCGTGAAGAGGTAACAAACATACATCCATCCATCCATACATCTAAACATCTAAACTTTCACATTTATAATAATAATGTGATGATTAAGTGCTTAAGCAACTGTATTAAGATAAAACTTTTAAATCCTTCATGGTTATTAACACTAAAAGTATTTACAACGAGAAAATAGATAGTCAAATAGATCCCCACTTATGATTTGGCGAAGCATGTAGCAGCAGTGTTGCAACCAACTGTAGGACGAACAACATCCGTTGTTAAAGACTCACGACATTTCATACAGATATTGGAGCAGATAGAGGTAGATGACACGGAAGTGATGGTCAGTTTTGACGTAGAATCACTTTTTACGAAGTCCAGTGGGGAAGTCCAGTTCCGGCAAGTCCAGTCGCCCCCGTAGTAGCCAACATTTGGATGGAGTCTTTCGAGAGCGTGGCCATCTCGTCTGCCCCTGTAGAAGTTAAGTTATGGAAGAGGTATGTAGATGACGTTTATTGTATTGTGAAAGCAGGAACACAGGATATTGAGCTTCTACTATCACACCTCAATGGAATACATCATAAAATCAAATTCACATACGAAATGGCGACCGATCGGCGTTTAGCATTTCTGGACGTGTTGGTACAGGTCGGATATGATGAAAGCGTAGGCCATTCTGTCTATGGGAAGCCCACACATACGGACCTCCAAGCCGACTCACATCAACACCCTCGACAGCTTAACTCGGTTGTAACATCTCTAACAAACCGTACTTACGACCTGTGCGATAATAGAAGCCTACAGAGTGAGTTGGCCTACGTTAGAAGGATTTTAAATAAGAACGGCTATAAGGTGCGATCACTGCCAGCTCGTTCCAGTACCAGTCATAAGCCGCACAGGAGTACGGTGGAACGCAACCCAGCATTCTTACCTTACATAAAAGGAGTGACGGATAAGTTTGCAAACATCCTGCAAAAATCCTCCATCAAAACCGTCTTCACGCCGTTGAAAAATATTACACACTACCTGCGCACGCCTAAAGACACGTTTCCACTTGAGAAACCAGGGGTGTATAAGATTCACTGCAGCTGTGGAAGCTCCTATACAGGCCAAACCAAGCGCACTATTGACTGCAGAGTCAAGGAGCACATACGAGCGGTAAAAAATCTGGCAACAGAGAAGTCTGCCATAGCGGAGCATCTTCTCGAGTCTGGTTCAAACCACTGGATCGAGTTACACAATACACAAATAATCATAATACCAAGATTGGTACAGGGGGCCATTGAGATTACCAAACACAGGAACTTCAACCGAGAAGAAGGTTTCCAATTATCCGGAACCTGGAATCCTGTTGTGAGAATGTGCAAAAACCGAAAAAGTGATGTACCAACTGGGCCGAGTGCTAATAGCGTCAGTGTTGTGTGTCGTGATCGAGTTGCGTTCGATAATGAAACCGGTGGTAGTAGTAACGTTCGTAGCAAAAGACAAAAAATGAGGGTAGATCGATATATCTGCCAATAACCACTCACTCGCAGTGCCGTCGGTTATTACGTGATCACGGCGCATGAAACCGTACCGAAATATTAGAAAGCTCAAAACTCAAATCATGGTAAATATCCCGTTGTAAGTGACTTTAACTGTAATAAGAAACCAAAGAATTAGTAATAAACTACGAATCAAAACAGAAATCTTTTCTATAGACAGCAGGGATCCTGGGATCTCGACCAAATTAGGTGCGAAACAGCGCACTGTCACGATTTTTATGTATCGTAATTTTTTAAGCCGTCGTGTTTTAAGGGACCGAAGACAAAAAAATGAATTTTATGTAATTCTAGTTTTTTACCACTGTATATTTTGGTCGAGGGAGAGAATCAAAAATTATTATTTTCTTGAGTAAACTAAAAATTTACGGTTTTCAGATCTTTCTCGTTATTTGTGCTATAAGACTTTGCTTCTTACCAAATTTTATGATTATAGGTCTACGGGAAGTACCCTATAGGTTTTGTGTGCATGTGATTCCTTTGGAAATTTTAAAATGTTCGGACATAAACGGCTGTAACGTTTGAGTGCGTTGACTTAATTTATATCACGGCTTCAACAGATTACGGACTTGAGTATTTGACGTTAATTTCAACTCGATACGTCCACGCGTTCCTGAGAAAAGAGGACAGACGGACAGACAGACAGATAGATAGACAGGCGGACTACAAAGTGATCTTATAAGGGTTCCTTTTTTCCTTTTGAGGTACGGAACCCTAAAAAACATCATATTTTAAACATGCTGAACCCGTGTTCCCCTACGACAATTTTCATACAGCAGTAAGAGAGGTACTTACCCCATTGTATACAAGTACCCCGCCTTACCAGCTCGTCTAAAACATCCACTCCGTATATTGTAACCGGAATTCATTTTTAAAATGCATTTTTCCCTTTTAAATGGAATTTGTCAAGGGGGAAAACTGGAATAACTCCTTGAAGTGAAGTGACTAAGAAATCTTTCGTTGTTATTGTGATGGAGAAAGCATCTTGGGCGAGTAACTACTTCTCTAAGAGCGTGCTCGAACATATGTATGTTCGTTATTTTGAAGACTCTCGCTCGTTTGGGATGAGAATTCAACGTTGATGCCGGCAATTGAATGTCCACGTGCCCTTTGTTCTGACGATGTTAACTCGGAAATATTGGATGCCAATCGCAGGGAACCGGAAAGAGCGTCGGATTGCAGGTCTAATATCCGGTAGTCGATGCGAACGTGCTGAAACGGTGAATGTTGTGAACTTTTCCACGAAAATACTCCTCACAGTAACTAGATTCTATTAGATATCTGCTTGGGTAGGTATCTCCGTATATACTTGAGCGTCTTGGGGACGCTTCCGACTGGTGTTGATATGGATCAGTTGAGCTACCTGTAGACTGTTTGCAACAGTCTGCAGTTAGCTCAATTGTTTCAATTGTAAATACTAGTATAATTTTCTTTGTGAATAAATACGTATATAAAGTAATATCGGAGTATATTCCTTGTGCGACACGGACTATTAATTCTAACTATTTGAGAAATATTTGTGTTCAATTGATTGAACAAAAATACAATAATTTTTATAATATCTTATAGACGGGTCTTAAGGTAAAAACCGTGCGGGTTCTGCCTTTTTAGATCCCTATCTTGGCCGTAGTATGAAGTTTAGGATTCATTCGAATATCTCGTTAAGTTAGCTGAAGTGGAAGCCCTAGCATATTGACTCGTTAAATTTTGATAGAATAGTTATTTTAACTGATTTCAAAAGCTTCTTGCAGCACTTGACTCGATGCACCTGTCACGTGAGAGATATACCGATTGCCTATCGAATACTACTCGTAGAATCCATATTAAAGTTCTCTCATACGAATTCAAAAGGCTATGAGGACGTAGACATATTAGCTAGACAGGTGGTTAAAGACGGAGTTGACTTTTTTCTTGTCTTGTGAGGACGATGTGCTCGCAAAGCGATTAAGTCCTATGTTTTTTTTAGACAGATTCTAAATTCAAACATAGACAAATAAATAGAAGACATTTATTCACAAAGAAAATTATACTTGTATTTACAATTGAAACAATTGAGCTAACTGCCGACTGTTGCAAACAGTCTACAGATAGCTCAACTGATCCATATCAACACCAGTCGGAAGCGTCCCCAAGACGCTGGCTGCATTGCCACGCTGTATGGCAATGCTGATACGCTGTGCCAGATATTCACCAGCTCTCGGGTCACGCGTCGCTTCGACCAGACGCTCAGATAGTTTTTTGAAAACCCGAAGAGCCTCGGTACCCCACGGACCTAGGGTCTCGACTCCAAGGGGAGCAAATGTGTAGGCTCTGTCGAGACCTGCATATTTGCGCCTCTTGAGATCTTCGGCCAAATCTGCCGCCGCACCCGCCCTCACGGATGTCCTCGGAAGATGGGAAGGCGCAAGTGTGTCGACGCATGTAGCGTCCCACACAATGGGCCTCCCCAACTCCCATGGGACTAGTGTCATACCGTCGGGCCTCTTACCATCGTCACGCAACAGACCATTCGGTTCGAGAATAGCTGGTACGTTAACGGTGACAAAGGCCCGCCGGATGATGTCGTTAAGGCTAGCGTGGCGAGATATCCTACCAGCGGCCCTAGTGCACGATACTCCGTGATGACCAAGCTGTTCGACAGCAGTACCGCACTGGCATTGATGAGGCGCGCAACACCTTGCACCCAACCGGAGACATGTTGCGATACGGAAAGTTACGGGATCCAATAACGTACCAGTGTTATATGAAGGAAATGCTTGCAACCAATGTCCTGACTCCCATTTAGAAACGGCCAGGAGGCGGGCACGATCTGCAGAGCTGGAGCACGTTTGTAACAAACAGTTCCGTGAAATACAAATAAATTACTAAATAAATTCCAAAAATAGTTATTAAGTTTCTGAACGCTTCATTAATACACATTCATAATTTTTCACATTCTTGATAATCCATATAATATATTATTTTCAGTACAGTCACGAATAATATAAAATCTTTAAGTCAACCGCGGTGCACCTTGTTGAGCAGATAAAGGTGCCCTGGCAACGTGGCTTTCCCACGGAGGGTTGACGTCCGGCGACGGTCATAAAACATAATGCCGTAGGTTATACAACATGGATTTACGAATAAAATATATTAGTGAAGAATGTGACCGTGCTAGGCAACGCGCAGACAAAGCACCCGGCGAATGTGGAAACAACAACCTGAGTCAACTAATCGAAGTAATAACCCGAGTCAACTCGAGTTGTTGCTTCAGAGACGGGTGCAACGTGAAGCGAGCAGCATCAGAATTGCGACTCGGAATGCAGAAACAATCAATTATTAACGAAACCAAAGAAAAAACAATCGAAAACATATTCCGAAAGACATAAAAGTAACAAAAATAAATAAAAAAATAATGATTGGTTTGTCTCCTAAAGAAATTCAACAAACGAACATTGTAATAATAATTTAACTACCCATTTTCAAATGCTGTGTAAGAATTGATCCTTCCAACTCAGTCTATGGATGTTGTAATCGTCTAAATAAGACCCTATCAGAATAGGGAAACTAGTTTCCTTCTCTGTGTATTTATAACACCGTCACTGCGATCTGAAATCCGCCTGCCAAGCGTAAGGATAATCCCCGCTTGGCAAGCGCATCGGTAAAACCTTAGAAACTAGTTCGGGAGGGTCGTTCCGCACCGCGAGCGGTTGAAACTGCGGTGCGAATCGCCCAAGAGCTATTTTCGAATGGGTCCGTTCGCACCGCGGTGCGAATTGCCCAAGATCTTTTTGTAATGGGTCAATTCGGACCGCACAGTAATGAACAAAACCGTTTTCTTTTTGAACGGCTGAATTGGGATTGAGAAGATGGGGCAGTATATTCAGTAGTGTGACGTAGGCATGTGTGCTGAGACCTTCAAAAGTTATGTCAACTTAATGCAACTTAATGCAGTGACTTAAGCAGCTCCGAGTTGATAAAGTTATGCATGTGTCTTATCTATAACTATGAAATGACGAATGGAGATCCTAGGTAACAAAAATATCACATTTCACAAACTTCCGCATTTATAATATTAGCCGGATTCCACATTCTAAACGTATGCCAAAGGAGGATGGGCGTTTTTGGCCCGTTTTGGTACTATGTCCAATCCAGAAGAGTCATATGTCGTTGGACAGCTCTTTTCAAGTTGACAAAAAAATTATATTACGACCAACCGATTGTTAGAGTTATCCGTTTTTTAATTATGTTCTTCTGAAGAGGTTGAGGTTTTATCTCAAATAGAATAAACAATCCTATATCAGGTTCAGCTCAATTTTTGCGAAAATCACTGAGATGACAATCTCTCCTCATTATAAACCTTTCATAACATGCAAGGCGCACAAGTGTCCACTCGCGCACATGGTCACTCGTGCAAATGTTCTTCACACAAGTGTCATTCGCGCAAGTGTCCACTCGCGCAAATATCTTCTCGCGCAAATGTCTTTCGCCTACGTGTACCAAAGCCGTAAATGATACACCTTACTTCAAACTTGTTTTATTTACCGAGATTATTATTATTAATAGTTAATAATTGAAAAACGCAGATTTTCTGAAGTATATGTTCATTCGTAACTAATACATCCCACAGAGAATAATAGTTATCGAAGAATTAGCAACCTGACGAGGTAGCGGGCCGGCCATATCTCGCGAAGAACCGACAACCGCTGATTAAAAGTGTTCTTGAGTAGAGACGGTGACTCGGCAAACGTAGTATAGGACGCCCTCCGCCTTGAGGCCAGAGTAGGGATGACAAGTGACAACCCACGAAAGACTGCAGACAGATGCTGGATCCGGCAAGCTAAAGACAGGGCACTATGGCGCTTACATAATAAATGAGGCCAATGTCTGGCATAGGGCTTGCATTCGAATATTAATTCAGTTCGAATATTCGAATACTGAAATTGCAATATTCGAATATTCGATTCAAATCAATAAGACCAATTTCAGAACTCCGATGTGCATAAAATGCCACTTATAAGTTTGCGAGATATATCCATACAAGTTTACGTCGTTCAGGTTAACAAAATGACAAAGTTATAGGATTCCCGAGTTCGGAAACACTCGGGCACGGTAATATTATTCTATACAGTATTGTAACTTGGCCGTATCTTTGAAATAAATGCCTACAGCCGCGCGGTACGTAAACATGCGATAGGGTTGCCCGCCTCCAGTATTTTAATTACATTTGCCTACTTTGTGTTTCCATTTAGTTTTGTGATTGTAAATATAGGTAGGTACTTTTTTTATATAAACAAATAAAATACTTTGTGAATTGAATGGGAAGTGATCAATAAAAAAGCGTGTTGTTTTTTATTGGAAGATTTAATTTACAAACCGTATTTATGTTTGAATAACAAATCGGTCTTATAAATTTGCGACCGCAAAATATTTGCGCCTCGACTACGAAATGCTTTATTATTAAATTTTAAAGTATAGAAAATCCGCATTCTAATACAAAGCTTAATTAAAAATTGTTTTGGGAAACATAGACAAGGTGGAGAAAAAGGAATATCTTTTACTTGAACTTATTTTTAGCGAAAAAATCGCGCGTTTATGGTTAAAAAAACAAAACACCGTCCGTTCGTCACTGCGGCACAGTCGCGACTGTCTGCATGCCGAGCGCATGCCGAGATCGAGACGCGTAGGTATAGCTCGCGCTTCGTCTGTTTGTATGAAGTTGGAATACTGTAGTATAATATTACCGTGACTCAGGAGTGCCGCGTGCGACGGCGTAGGGCATTCGCGTATTCTATTCGTATTCTTTTTTAGGAAAAGGAAAATCGAAGTTTCGTTTTCATTGTCGTGCAAAACCAAATTTTAAGTCGATTGCATAAGATTAGCGTTTGCACGAAATGGAATCAGAAACTTCGATTTCGTTTTTAAGTTTGTTTTCTGTCCCTGTCGCTATGTTACCGTTACTTACCGTGTTTATTTACTGGTTAATTTATTGTAGACTAGCTTCTGCCCGCGGCTTCGCACGCGTATTTTCGGTATAATTTATTATATAGGTTAGGCTTTGCTCTAAACGTACGGCAAATTTATTCTTGATATACTAGGATGTTGTTAAAATACCAACTCACCTAGATTTTGAAGACTGTTTTTACTAAGAATGTGTGGTTGATTGTGCGTGTAAATCGGAAATGTCTCGTTACAACCTTTTGTCAATTTGATAACATTAATTTGTTCGTGCAAATAACACTTCTAAGAATAAACAATCATGTGATTTTAATAAAATTATAGTTTGTTTATATTATTCGAATATAATTCGAATAGTACCCGAAAAAAATCGCATATTCGAATATCAACATTTTCGAATACATATTTGCAAGCCCTAGTCCGGCAGTGGACTAATATTGGCTGATGATGTTGATGAATTGTAAAAACAATACCTACCTACTTTGCTAAAAATGTTAAAAAATAATACAAATTTTTTTGGGCACCTCTTTAGATAGGTAGGTACTTAAATAGAAAGTGTCAAAAACTCGAAAATGAATAACTTTCAAGGTAGGATTACTCAAAACGGACATCGAACCGGGACTAGCGCCACGAGGCATCTCGCTACTAAATCGGTTATTCTATTCTACAGAAAAAGAACTTTCCAACTATATGTATATCAGACGTTTCGATTGGCGCGATACATTTGTGCCCATCATCCTTTCATTTTGATCTGTTCAGTAGTTTTGGAGATCCTAGGTAAGTAACAAACATTTCACATTTCACAAACTTTCGCATTTATATTATTTGTAGGATAGGATAGAAAGTACGATAGTACGATAGCTTTTAATTCACTCCAATAACATCGCAAACTTCGTCAAACTTCGGTAAACTTCGGCAATATCTGCGACTGTTGAACAACCAGGGAACAACCCACTGTACAATAATAACTATTAGAGACAGCGGAGCGATTTCATATCGAAAACAAAATTAATACGAATTAGCTACCGCTGGCTGTCTCTCGCCGTTTACGAGTACTATCCTGTAGCATAATAAAAATTTAGTAATAATATTTAAGATAATGATGATAAGAATAAATAAATAAATAAATAATGCTGGACAGTTCACACAGCATTATCTAGCCCCAAGCTAAGCAGAGCTTGTGTTATGGGTACTAGATAACTGATATACTTAATACAATACACTACATAGATAGATATTTTTATTATACATAGAAAACATCCAAAACGCCCTGGACAAATGTCAGATCGTACAAATATTTGTCCCGAGGCGGGAATCGAACCCGCAACCTCCTGCGTCGCCGTCGCAGGCAGACCTTCGCCCGCTGCGCCACAGAGGCCGTCCAATTTTTAATATTTTTCGTATAAACTTTTTAGGCGACTTACGGGACTTGCTACTTGATGGGTTTTTTCATAATGTAGTTGGTGTGGCCTTTTCTTTTACAAATTAAGTTGTGTGCGTGCTTAAATTTGGAGGGTAAGTTACTTGGCAATTTTATATTGCGTAAGTCTGTTTTTTACCTTCTCTGATTGCCAATTTCTCGCCAATCAAGCCAATTTGTAGGAGGGCGCGGAGTTCGTGCACCGTCCGTGCACGCGAATTGCATTTTGTTGGATCTTATCAGGGATGGTTTTGCGCGGAATTGTTACTAAATATTATTTTATCCTAATATTTTACTGTAAAACTTTCGTAGTACGACGAATTTATTATGAATGTAAGCTAATATTATAAACTTTTTCTTAAACAAAAAGTTAATTAATAAAAATAAAAATTAAGTCACACTACTTTACAGAGCTATTGTCTTAGAAAATCGTTAGGTATAGAAAATGGCTGAACCATCATTAGAATTTGCGTCAACTGAAAACAATATGGTGCTGGAAGCTGAAAGCGACAGCACGAACCTAACAACAACAAGAAAACAATTCGCGGTCAATTTCAACATTTCACCCAGCCTCTGTACTTTATGTCCCACCCTACTGAAGAGTTATGTATGTTTGCACACATACTTATCAAAAAGTCATAACAATTTGAACGCAAAAAAACAATCCCATCTCTGAACACATTAATCCAACTCTGCTTTGCCACACCGCAATGCGAGTTCAAATATGGGCTTTAATTCGTTCTCTTTAAATACATTTTACAGCGAGCTATCTGTTATCTAATGCCGACAATATGAAATGCATCTAAATGTTACGAGTTAAAGTCCTTATTTGAATGCACATTTTGGTGCTTGGTAGCCGTGCGCCTCTTATTTGAGACAACCTAATCTTGATTTCTAAAACGTAATCGCCGAGGTTCAAAATTTCATGCGTAGGACCAATAACATGAGCCAATCAACAAAGAGCCACGAGAAATGGAATTCTACCTCGATAAACCAAACACAACCTCATAAAAACATTTAGTGTGAAGCCCTCCTAGCCGAAATTCGGCCACGGCCGCCACTCTCAACAAAGCCTAGCCAGGTACGTAGGACATTATTATAGTGCACAAGTGTGCGCACAAACACAGGTGCACTCCCTATTCCCTCTTGTAATCCGATGGGACAGCAGACCGACACGATCGCGGAGAGGTAAAAAAACAGAAACATTATCCTTCGAGCAAACAACAATGATTCACCGCAACTAAATGCAAAACATTTCAACTAGAAAATGCAAATGCGCGCGCGCGCGTGCGGCCCGCCGCCGCGCCGCCGGTGCACTAATCCGCTACTAAAGCAAGCTACGTACAATTCGTAAGCAAAGATTTAAAAGATTTAAATGTTTTCTCGTAAAGCTGTTAGTGAGATTTTTGTAATTATAGTGCGTACCTAAGCCGTGAGGGACTCAGAGTAATTTGTAAGAAATCTACTTAAATAAACATTTTGGGATATTATTTGTGCTCGCGAAGTTATAGGCATAATTAAGAATTTCATACCTTTATTCACAAAGAAAATTACTACCAAATAATAGATATAAATTAGAACTCGTATTTCCAATAGAAACAATTGATCTAACTGCAAACATCTACAGGTAGCTCAACAGATCCATATGTACTAACAGGGCTGACGTAGTCAGTGTTTGGCTAAAAGCCCTTTAAAAATATAAGATTTAAATAAATAAATCAATACTAATCGGAAGCGTACCCAAGACGCTGGCTGCATTGCCCCGTGTATTAAGAAAGTAGGTACCTACCTATTATAAAATATTATATGAATCTATATCTATACTTCTATATCTACTAATATTTTAAAGAGGAAAGACTTGATTGTTTGTTTGTTTGTATTGAATAGACTCCGAAACTACTGGACCGATTTGAAAAATTATTTCACCGTTAGGAAGCTTACTTTTCAGGGAGTAGGTAACATAGGCTATATTTTATCCCGGAATTTCCACGGGAACGGGAACTACGAGGGTGGAACCGCGAGGCGATCGTCTAGTCCTTGAATAAAAACAGTTGATCCGCGAATGAGATTTCTCCTGCATTGATTTAAGGCGCTGTGAGTCGCTATCGCGCTAATCAGGACAATAAAATTGAAAACGTCGGTTTTCAAAAAGCTGGAGGCGCGGTGCGCCTCCAGCTTTTTGAAAAAATAATGATTAATATTCAAATAACTTTTTTTTTTTGCCAAAAAATAATAAATTTATTCACAAAGAAAATTATACTAGTATTTACAATTGAGCTAACTGCCGACTGTTGCAAACAGTCTACAGATAGCTCAACTGATCCATATGATATATTCAAATAACTATCTTAGCAAGAAACTAAATCAACATGTTACCTATCTTTAACAATAAATCCCAAGTTGATATTCATAGTTATCAAAATATTTCGTTTTTAAATTCTAAAATGTATCATTTTGAAAAAATATCTTTATCGAGAAGAACTTCTGATATTATATTTTCAGCTTAGCTAGAGCCTAAGTAGGAACCCGAAATAATAATATATATAAACTTTATAATAAAATTTGGAGACGTGGCTTGTCCAGACGTATTATTTTTTTCTACATGAAAACGAGCAATCGTCGACATGCAGCGCCTTAAAGATCGTTCACGAACTGTACGTAACTTTAGTCTTTGAACAGGATTGGATAAACTTCAATGTTTCCCCTGTAGGTGGAGCTAACGGCGCTTGAGACCGTAGAGAAGCTAAACTTTCTAATTAAATAAATTTTCAAGAAAAATATTGGAAAAAATATCAGCGTTGAAGGAGGCTTTCACCTGCAAAGGGTTCTTGTAAAACGAGCAACATAAATTAATAATTTAATACGATACCTAGTGACAGTTACCGTCAAAATTCAATAAAAGCATTAAGTTTTTTTTATATCTATGGTTACATCCTAAAAGAACATTAACAGAACATGTTGTTATTATAGTAATAATAATATTGAAGATTACAAATTAACATTTCAATACCTTTAACTTTACAAATGCGATATTTCATGTTGATCTTTTTGGCTGTAAATTGGTTTTCGCGGTATAATGGCGAAACACGAAATACGAAGTTTCGGTGGACGGATCGCACGAAACGAACAACCGTACTGCTGAATGTCACGTCCTAAGCAACGCACGTTAGCAACGTGCGTATTAGAGATAATTATAATGTTTTATTACGTAGCCTTAAGAGAATAAAATGGAATTATTTTATTGTCAAATTGTGTTACACGAAGGTCTATAAATCAAATAAATTTGTGAGAAATAGCGTGTCTTTGCGTTTAGTTGTAACATAACACATGTCATTTGTTGAGTTAGCGCTGGGAGAACGTAGGGACGGTGTCAAATCCCGGGGGCATCTCCCCCTTTCGACGTAGATCTAAGTAAAATTCTGTAGATTAGGTTATCTACAAAATTTCACTTAGATCTATGATCAAATGCGAGACCGGCGAACAATTTTTGTTCGACGACTTTTTCAACAATAGACGACCTCGTTGACGCGGCGGGCGAAGCGCGAAGGTCCGCCTGCGGCGCAGCCAGGTTGTGGGCTCGATTCCCGCCTTGGGGCAAATGTTTGTACGATCTGCGAAATATTTGTTCCGGGTGTTCTGGGTATTTTCTATGTATGAAAAAATATGTATAAAATGTATTGTATTATTTATATCAGTCATCTAGTACACAAGCTCTGCTTAACCTGGGGCTAGATGATGCTGTGTGGATTGTCCAGCATTAAGTATTTAAATATTCATTGAAAAAATAGCTATTAACTTTTTACTTTATCAGCAGATGTTTAACTATGTTGTTATTCCTAAAATTTGCTGTTTACCATCCAACATGTCGGCAAGTAAGTGTGATTATCGTGGACAATGCTCACAAAATGAAAAAATACTACCTACGACTAATATTAGCGTATTTTCGGTAAGTAAGTAGCCTATTATCTAAGTTAGGCTTTGCTCTAAACGGACGCTAAATTTAATCTTGATCTGTTCCGTAGTTTTGGAGATCCTAGGTAACGATAATTGAGATTTCACAAACTTTCGGATTTATAATATTAGTAGGATTGTCCTTTTTCATTTTTTAAGGTTTCGAAGACCTTATTGTCTGTCTTTTTTTCCTCTCCCGTCAGACTACAAAAATTACGTATATAAATGTGGGCGTATTTAATTTCGCACGCATGTGTGCGTGCGCTCAGCGCAAATTACGTCACACTTCAGATAAATGCTCATATAAAAATAACTAGATATTCTATCTAAGTTCTGTAAACGGTATTAGGTTTCCAAATAATTTATCTTCGTGTATTTATTTTCTATGCAAGCTAATTTCTACAAACAACTACACGAAAACGAAATAAATGTGGATCCTACCAATTACAAAAACACGAACAAAATGTATGGGGACAGTACGCGCTAAAATTTTGACTGATTCAAAGACAAATGTCATCTTCTTCTTGGTTATTGGCCAGCCTTTTAGTGTTGCAATAGGTAGAATAATAACTATCCTTTGACCCTGTCAAAAGTTGTTCAAACAAACATAGTCTCTAACACGATGAAAAATCGGTTTACAATCGTCCGGGCGAGCCGGCCCGCCGGCGGGCTCGCGCAAGTTTACGACTTTTCCGTTACATACCTATCGAGCCCGCCGGCGGGCTCATCAAGAACCGCAGCTATCAACTTGAAATATAAAATAATAAATCATTTCGTGCGCCTGTACAGATAAAAAAATGAAAAATCAAAATGAACATTTTCCTTACAAATTGAGATGTCGAAATTTTAAAAGATACCTACAGGGTCAAATGAAGGTATTGGTTTGTACATTTCAAAGCAGTTTTTAAAATTTCTGTAGGTCTCATACTTTTTGAAATATTTTAAAAAAAGTTTAAAAAAAAATACCTAATCTCCGAAGTACCTATGCAGAGTTGATCCATCTAAAATGTAGTTCGATACCTAATATTTTAGGTATTCATCTAATAGCGATATCTCTCACCGGTACCTTTAGTACATATTTGTGCAATTGACAAACGTTCGAAACCCTCGGGGCGCGAGTTACACTCGCACTTGACGAATCTTGTTTTTAAACTATTACGATCTCGACAGCTTGACCTTCAGTTCCTTACGTTACAAACGAAATATAGTCATACATCTTCAATATCAAAAGAACAGTACGCATGATAACATTGATAACGCACACAACAAACAAACATTTCGCTACGGTCCGAATGTTGCTAAAAATATTGTAATTTATTTATTTTTATGGCTTTTATTCATTGTGAATAAAAACCTTTATTCACAAAGCAAATTATACAAGTATTTACAATTGAAACAATTAATTAGATACAATCAAAATAAAATATAATTATTCTGTTGGACAACCATTTGTCCATCGTTGCAATTCTAAAAGCGTTTTATTCTCAAAGCCTCGCCGTCGTTCAATCAATTTCGACGGTTTCGACTCTGATCCCTCTGATACTTTGAGCAAATCAATGATTGGATTTTTTTCTATTTTACTTTTTACAGTCTGATGCACCAGTGAATTAGGTTAGACATCTTGTTCCACACTAATCCATCAATGCATTAGACCCTTCATCTTGTTCCAAACCAGTGGCGTAGCTAGCCCTAGCGGGCACCCGTATCAAACCCTCTTCCTCTTTTTTTACGTATTCTCTATTAGTATAGAAAAATGTCGGTATATTTATTTTGGTATTTGATGTAAAAACAACAAATTTGTGAAATTAATTCATTCAAAAGTAGATACTTTAAATCTCAATCGCAAAATTTCTAAACGCAACGAAATTGGTATGAGCGAACCGTGACGTCACACCACACATTTTGTACTGTCATGAAGTTTGGGCGGGATATCTTTTTGTATTATTTCTCGGTCGTTTGGTGTTTTCTGTAAAGTTAAAGTTATTTGTATCTAATTTTATTTTTATTAAAAATCAACGAAGAAACAGGGGCACTTTGAGTTGACAATGTGAAACGTGACGTCACATACCAAGGGCCAATATATGGCAGCGTTTTTATCAACCGAAACTATACTTTTTGTTTTTTACCTTACTAATTAAAAATTTTGTGGATGTTATATTATTTTTCGGTAATGTACTAACCGAAATTATCGAATAAAACAAAAAAATCTATGCATATACCCTATTAGGCTTCTATATGCCCGTTGCGAGGGTGTGTGACTGCGCCCTTGAAACATTTTTTGACCCAGGGCTGCTCAGCTGGTAAATTACCATGTATTCGTGCGTGTACCAGTCATAATATTTTCGCCGCTCGAATGAACGCGCTCATTCGTTCATTTTCTTTTGATTTTTATACATAGTCAAAATACAGTCAGCAGCGAAAGTAGTAAGACTAACTCACGCATACACCTGAAATTCAACCCAACCCCAACTCTTACCGCGGGTGTCGTAAGAAGCGACTAAGGGAAATCCACCGGGGGCAGCAGCAGTGCCCCTTGCAGAACAATTCCACCACCGTACTGCGGTTCCGCATGCCTGGCGTGAGGATTTTGGGTATTACCCTCATGGGATAAAAACCAATAAAGCGCTTATCAGGGGGAGGCCTGCGTCCAGCAGTGGACCAATATAGGATGATAAGGTTGAGGTATACCTACACCTGAATTGATCTGGAGGCCTTCTCACAAAACGAAAATCTAAGTTTCTGATTCGTGTTCGTGCAAACGCTATCCTTATGCAAGTGACATAAGAGTAGGTTTTGCTAAGGAGACATTTATTCACAAAGAAAATTATACTAATATTTACAATTGAAACAATTGCGCTAACTGCCGACTGTTGCAAACAGTCTACAGATAGCTCAACTGATCCATATCAACACCAGTCGGAAGCGTCCCCAAGACGCTGGCTGCATTGCCACGCTGTATGGCAATGCTGATACGCTGTGCCAGATATTCACCAGCTCTCGGGTCACGCGTCGCTTCGACCAGACGCTCAGATAGTTTTTTGAAAACCCGAAGAGCCTCGGTACCCCACGGACCTAGGGTCTCGACTCCAAGGGGAGCAAATGTGTAGGCTCTGTCGAGACCTGCATATTTGCGCCTCTTGAGATCTTCGGCCTGCTTCTGGTTTTGCTTGAAAGCGAAACAGAAATTTCGATTTTCTTCCCGTTCCTTGCAGATTTGCAATTTCGGTGAATTCCTAGATGAAAGAAACTATAGATAGTGCGTGAGGTGCACGGAGAGATTGAAACCATTCTATGATTTCAATCTTGACACTTTGGATGGCGTTCTTCCAACTATAGTCTATTTCAGCTAAGATTAGGAATACTAAGAAAGAATAGATACCAAAATGGGTAATCGATATGATGGTGAAGTGATTAGGTTAGCAGACAAGGCCCATGTACTGTTGCTACCGCGCCGCAGTAAGTTAGTTAACACAAATAAATAAATAAATAAATAATGCTGGACAATTCACACAGCATTATCTAGCCCCAAGCTAAGCAGTGCTTGTGTTATGGGTACTAGATAACTGATATACTTAATACAATACACTACATAGATAGATATTTTTTATTATACATAGAAAACATCCAGAACGCCCTGGACAAATGTCTGCAGATCGTACAAACATTTGTCCCGAGGCGGGAATCGAACCCGCAACCTCCTGCGTCGCAGGCAGACCTTCGCCCACTGCGCCACAGAGGTCGTCAAAATAACTTTCATCGGCTTATAAAGTTTTGTAAACTAGATGAAAAAGGAGCACACTACACAATGTATCATTCAGCGTGGCTTAATATGAGAGAAACTGTCAAATGTGAATAATTAGTCAGCAGGTGAGGGAACGCACGAAGTCGCAGGTAAAGCTGTTATTATCACATAAAAACATATCAAAAAGCTTTTAAATTAACAATCGTATTCTTGTTCGTTTTAGAGAGCAAAAACGTAAACCTCCAAGTCCAAATGTCCCATTTTCCAATCCCTGAGAGGAGTCAAAATAAAATAAAAACCCGTTGGTTAAATAAATAAATACTTGGAAAGGACATAATCTTAGTGGAGAAAAAGTATAAAAATTGCTTAGTTAATTTCGGTCACCTTGATATTGTAAGATGAAGTGACCAGAAACCTTTAGCTTGTTAGTTACCATCTAACCCAGACTAACCCGTTTCTCAAAAGCGAGCTCAAGATATTATGAAAACACTCGAGTGGTATGAATAAGAATTCAACAACGATGACTGCAATTTAACATTAGACCAGCCGTTCTACAATATGACGACATCCGCAGAAGGTACCACTGGGAGCCATTGGATTCTACTCGCAGGGGATCCGTAGCTATGGCGTATTATAGGGGAACCTAAACGGGAGGATTCACCAACAGTGGAGAATAACACACGATGAAATGATGAACGATCAGGACTTTGCACAAACATACTACAACAAAATAGTTTCAAATTGAAATAGAGATAAATCATGTATATCTTTTGTATTTTATTTTCTATTTTATTACAAAATTTGCGCATTGCGGCGCTAACAATAACCCATCCATATCTGCTGATAATGCCGACATGATTTGCTTGTTTAGGCTGTACATTCTATGTGGGTTATTACACTACCTGATTAAGGATTAGGTGGCCGTATAATTATTAATTCTACTTTAGCTATCGCGATTTATTTATCGCGTACCAGTCAGTCAGACAGCAAACAGCCGCTTTCTCAGTCAATTTACCGACTCAATTTACAGGGGGTTTGTAATTTTGTCATTCAAAGTATTTTCAAATTGCATTGTTAAAGAGTCCTTCCCACCACATTTCCATTGGTTTCTATTTTGAAGTCCAAGTTCGATGAAGTAGGTAGGTACATACATAGTCTAAGCGGCCATCCTAACAAAATCATAAATATAAACTCTTGATCAATTACAATCTACTGGGTACTTACGGAAAGTGTTCCATTGTGTTGATTTTGTGTGCGAGTCAAAATATACGTACCTTGTTATTGTAGGAAAAGAACCTACTGAACGTTAACGCATAAGTGGCACTAAAGTGGCACAGAGTTGACAGAGTAGGTGTAGGTACAACCTGTTAAGGTTCCGTACCTCAAATACAAAAAGGAACCCTTAATTAAAGGATCAGTTTGTTGTCCGTCTGTCTGTTTGTCTATCAACACTCATTTCTCAGGAACGCGTGGAGGTATCGAAGTTGAAATTAACATAAAATACTCAAGTCCGTAACCTCTTGGAGCCGTGATATAAATAAAACTTAGTCGACGACTAAGTCAACGCAATCAAAAGTTACAGCTTTACGATGTCGATGAACGAATTCGACTCTTTCCATACATTTGGCGTCTTGCAGAGCCTCTATCGGGTACAGAGGAACTATTTTTTCAAGTTTGTCAGCGGTGGAATAGTTTCATACGAACTCGATTAAAGTTTTAGAATGGTTTTGAAATATTTGGTACATTTTGGCAGCATAAGTGTTTGATAAGTAGGCGACGTTTCCGAAAACTTCAGTTTTGAAACTTGCAAAGTCAAAAACAAACAACGAAGAAGTAGTTGATTATAAAATTAGCTATAAAAATGCTTTCAAGACGTATCCTCTCATGGCGATTAGCCGAAGAGAGAAGATCATCGTGACGAGGAGCATCAGGAGCTCGAGCGAAGACGCAGGCTGTTGCTACCGCCCCGCATATTATCCGACACGCACTGTGTATGCAAGTCAACTCGCATACAGAGGGATTCTAAATATTACCAACATGTAGTAATATTTCGTTCTTTTGCGAATGAAAACCAAAACCTTATTTGTGATGTATCTGAGTATGATGTAACAGAGCGAGCGGGGCGGCAGGCAGCTTGTGCCGACCCTCGCAGCCTGGCGCCCTGTGCCATAGCCCTAGAGTAAATACGCCTCTGACTGAGTATATTACTTTCTATGCACATAATTAACAAATTAGTTAGTCGTTCTTGTAACATTGCCGTTTTCGTAATGTCGACAATCACATAACCTAGCTAGCTAGCTAAGCAGAGCTTGTGTGCATTGTTACTGCTCAGGGTTACCAGAAAGTCGCTCGGTTGTCGGCCTCTCGGGGCCCCCCGTATGTGGGCCCTGGGCCCGTGCACCGTGTGCCCTTATGGTGAAGATGGCACTGATTTGATTTAGTGTAGAAAACAATACCATTCATTGAATATTCAAATGAACCAATAAATTGTTTATAAGAGCACGAGTATGAGTAAATTTAATGTTTAACGCATTCACTGCCCAGCCTCGGCGGTGCGAAGCGCAGCGCGGGAGTGCATGCGGTGAGTTTGGCGAAGCAAGCCACGATACCTTCGTCTGGGACAACTACAGCGACACAAACGCCAAAAAGCAGTCATTGCATCAAAATGGTGAATCAGTATGGCTTCTAGGTATAAGTCCTACCGTAAAAATTGGTATAAATATTTAGGTATGTACCTAAATATTAGACTCCTACGTACCTAAGTATTACCAATGTACCTAAATATTTACACCTACTTCTACAGGCTAGGTGAATACCGAGACAATGATTTCGCATAAACCATGATGCATACACATGATAGAAGTAGATACAAAAACTAAGTGAAATATCCGTCCTAGGTATATACTTAGGTACGACGGTACCTAATTATCTAACTAATGTAAAGTTGGTACTTGGTACCTACCTACAAATAAGCTTTAGAAAATTACAATCAAAGAATAGACATAGGAACTAGGTAGTAAGTAGGTAGTTAGTAGGTATTTACAATTAAAACAATTGAGCTACCTAATTAACCTTATAACAATTGAGGTACCTAGCTCAACTGATCCTTATCAATACCAGTCGGAAGCGTTCCCAAGATGCTAGCTGCATTGGCCCTGCAAGGCTCGATACCCCATGGACCTAGGGTCTCAACTCCCAGGGGAGCAGATGCATAGGCTTTGTCGCGGGACCCGCATATTTGCGCCTTTTGAAATCCTTAGCCAAATCTGCCGCCGCACTAGCCCTAACGGATGTCCTCGGAAGATGGGAAAGCGCTAGTTTGTCGACGCATGCAGCTGCTAGTAGAACCTACATAATTAAATATTTTCCACAGGTGACTCAGGCTATCCACAAAGACCGTGGTTTGTACCGTACCCTTTCCCAACCCTCGGCGGCACTGCAGCGTCCCACACAATGGGCCTCCCCAACTCCCACAGGACCAGTGTCATAGCGTCGGGCCTATTAAAATCGTCACGCAACGGACCATTCCGTTCGAGAATTGCTAGTAGCCTAGGTAAGCAGTAACAAAGGCCCGCGGGATGATGTCGTTCAGGCTGGCACACCCTTTCCCAACCCTCGGCGCGGCGGCGGCGGCACTGCAGCAGATAATAGTAGATTGTTTTACAAGGGACTAAACCATCCCATTATATACATACGAGGTTGTTATACTCCCGAGCGTAGCGAGGGAGGATGACAAGACCGAGTTATAATGGATAGTTTTGGCCCGAGTAAAACACTCTACTTTTCACTTCGATTGCGTGAAAATAAAACAATTCAAAATTAAACAATTTTCAGAAATTTTTAAAAGTTTGATTTGGAATAAGGAAAATTATAGAGATTTAGCGCCAATACCATCTTTTTTTTAAATCTCTATCTAACCCGCAACGAAACAGTTCGCATTATACCGTGGAGGGAAGAATCAACCTTCATAAAACATCACCAAGAAGGTTCTATTTAAAAAAAAAAAAAGATTGACGGAGCACCAAAAAGTCGAGTTTTTATGTAAGAGAACGAATAATTTGTACGGGCTGATGATTTTAGACAAAATTTAAAAGAAAAAATACTTTTTAGCCCTAGGTATTAAACTCGAGTTTTGGGCCCGCTAAGCTACACTAATATGATACACTTTTTGAGCACGAGAAGTGAAAATATAATAAGGTGCACACCACAGGGCGTGTCACGATCGAAAATACATTTGGGAGCCTTAAAAATGAGTGAGACTCCTCAGCAAGACACTCTCGAAAAATAAATACAGGAAACGATGTTCAATTAGTTTTGTACATAATTTTCAAATGGGTTTGCAAGGGAGTATACTCTCCAGCAAAGACACCTTGAAATCACAGTTATTTTAAGCAGAACCTGCTCGGCTATTAGACTAGAATTTCTACCGTATTTTATAATTGAATCTACCGCTTCCGCTAAACTAACCAATTCAGTGCTTTTTTTATTGCGGTCTAAGTAAATTTCATAGGAAACGGCATTTTGTTTGTTTTTAAGTATAAATGGAAATAAGAAAGTTTAGTCGTCAGTAAAAGGTAACGTTACTTTCTTTACTGGCAATTCAAGTCGTCATCTGCTATGATATCTGTTTCATCTAATAGCATCTAAATACTTTTCTTTATTAAATTTAGCTTCTATCGAATTAAGACCTGTGTTGACATGTGTTTTTATAACAACCCGGGTGGAGTGCAAAGAGACTTTGAGTTAATTGTGGGTAACTCTACCTTCAATTTGTCTTGTTACTTCAGATAATCATCATTATAATTTTATTTTATTTAAAAGCTCAATTTTTCGTATGATTTTACTATTAAATAATAAATACTACCAGATTTACGCAACTTTACCCACGTGGTGTGGGTAATGTTGCGTAAAATCAGGTAGTATAATAAGTATTTTAAAGGGGGTATCTTCTATTCTATGTTATTGCCATTTTTCACATTTATTAAGCGAAATTGTATTTATTGATTTAAAAATGAAATCAACATCGATAAAAATGTTGGTCATACTAAAACTATAAACGTAGATGAGGTTATTCAAAAAAATACCTCATAGCGTTTCCATTAGACCCTCTGATCAAAGATTTGCCTATTTTTTTTTTGTATGTGTAAGCGACATAGATTTTTTGTCTATACATTCGTTCGATCGAGGACTGTTTTCGTAGTCTCTATGATATTACGTAGGCTGCTTGATCTAAGTGTTTAGTATGGGTTGTACCCTTTATTTTTTAAATACTTCCGTCGTTTTCGAGTCCTTCCTATACATATAGCGCCTTGCAGCACCCCTACCGAATCGAGAAGAACTACTTTTCGTAGTATGACAACGATCCAGTCGTTTCTTACAATCTCGATGATAGTTTACGAATGATTTTGAGTGATTTGACTTGACATGGGAAGTCACGTTTGCGCCAATTATGTTATAAAAGTAAGTAGATAGAGCACTAACAACATAGCTTGGTCATATAAATACCTTCAATTGGTGCTTTTAAAAAAATAGGAACACACAGGAAAACATTTCACTCGATACTTGCACCGAATCTAAGTTCTTCCCTTACGATCTATGCCTTACCAAGCTTACCAAGTCTAACCCAAACACGCTAATCATAGAGGTAAACACGCTCACTCAACAATTCTCTTGATTTGAAGACAAAAACGAATTTATGTATGAGTTGACAAGCTTAATTATAACTTCAGTGCTTTCACGCATACGGGCGCACGAATACGCATGGGAAAATGAGACGTATTTGTCGCATTTTTTTGGCTACACCTCGTTTGTGTCGACTACCATTCTAAGCCTTTTTTGTGTAAGACATCAATGGTTCCCCCCGACGTAAAAAGAGGGGTGTTATAAGTTTGATGTGTCTGTCTGTGTATCTGTTTATCTGTGTATGTGTGTATCTGTCTGTGGTATCGTAGCTCCCAAACAGATGAACCGATTTTCGTTTAGTTTTTTTGTGTCTTATATAATTTTATCCCGAGTGTTCTTAGCCATGTTTCATGAAAATCTGTTCAGCCAGTAAACGTGGGCGGGATTTTTAAAATTTTAATTTTGTCTTGTTTGTATTAACTCGGACTAAGGGTACTGTTTGTATTGTATGTACGATGAATAATATACGAAATTTAAACCAGTTATCCACCACCGAATGAGCTGGAATTTGGCATACTTATGTAAGTTTCGTGACAATGCAATGATATGGTACCATCGAGCTGGTCTGATGATGGAGACAGAAGGTGGCCATAGAAACTCTCAAACGAAACGACGTAACCCCTTCGAGTTTGGGTTCGCTGGATTTGTCATCATCTAGGACCAAAGCACTTTGGTCCTAGATTATGAACAGGGTCCTGATGATGGAGCCGGAGGGAGGCCTGGTTATGTCCTGGTTGATTAATGATTATATTAAAAATATCCCACTAATTGCTCGAATGCCAGAGAGCGCTAGAGTACTTAAAATATTTTTCATTTTACTTTCCCCCAGCCAGTTTTGGCAAATATTTGATGCAAGCTGAATGGAAATAATTTTGGTAATCTAGATAAGTTGCATTATCGCTAGGTAACAGGCTCCGTTTTATACAGGGCTATTGGTTATTTCCTAACACTGCGTGAACTGTCCAGGCCTTCATCACGAACACCAAGTCAGACGTGAAGTCATCATGTCAACATGTCCATAGGCCTCCCCTAATGAGCGCCATAGCGCCATGTCTTCAGCTTGCCGCATCCAGCATCTGCCTGCAGTCTTTCGCAGATCGTCATCCCACCTGGCCGGAGGGCGTCCTACACTTCGTTTGCCGAGTCGTGGTCTCCACTCAATAACACGTTTACCCCAGCTGTTGTCGGTTCTACGCGAGATATGGCCGGCCCACTTCAGCTTGCTAATCAGGTCAAGTCGCCAGGTCTTAATTCTTAACTGTTCGCGATGACGGGCAAACCCTGCAGTTCACGCAGAGTCAGTTTATCACCACTAGCCCTGTATAGGTAGGCACTGCGAAAGCTAGGCCGCGAACAGAGACTACTACTACTACTTTACCTATTTTTGCATTTATTATGTGGAACCTATTTGTATAAAACGTCGTTACGGGGCAGTGGTCCAACTGCTCTGTCCAATTAGTTGGACTACGGGCCTTTACTAGGGGTCGTGGTCCAACTATCTTTGCAGTTGGACCACGGCACCATAGTAGAGTTCCCAGGTCCAATTAAAACAATTTCAAATAATACAACTGCAATTATTGTAACCACAGCACCTTTTTAATTAAATAATTAGTTTTACAACGTTTTTGAAACATAACTTAAATGTCCTTTTCTCTTAAAAAAATAACAAAACAAAACTGGAACAACAAATGTTTTTAGGTAATAATAATATATCACCGTAATTTTTCTAAAGCATGGCCTATAGTTATTTCACCTGTGATCATTTGAAGTTGTATTTCTCTTATATAGTCGTCGTTCTCAAAAGTCGCAGTAAGGTTTTATTTTTCGCATTTATGCATCTACTTAGTTTTGCATGCGAACCTTCTAAAACGTTATTGGTTCGATGTCTCTCATTAAACACGCTTACCAATTGTGAAAAATTGGCAAAATCTTTTTTTATCCAATAATGCTCGATATACTCAATCAATTTGTTAGATCCATCATTTATTTCATATTTTATGTAATTCCATCCTTCTAATATTTTTTCAGCCGGCAAAAGTGGTAACACTGAGCACAGCGACACAATTCGCTTGTCTTTTTTTAGCCTGTGATTCAGCAAAAATGTATCATGAGAGAATGTTTAGGGCTAGATTAGGAAGAGTACATTGTACAACCTAGGCGAGAAATGTCCAATTCCTATGGAGTGTGTCATTTATGCCTTAAACACACGAGGTAGGAATAACACTTTCTTCCGTGTGATATATAGTGCTTTATACTAAACCATCGAGGAAAATAATCGTTTTAACTCTAAAATAACAATATGAATTTACTCGAGTGATTTTGAAGACTCCTTTAAAATCACTCGTAAATTCATATGTAAACTCAAATGTAGCAATAATTACGCGCACGTACTCTTTTCACATGGTTTTTTTTTTAATTATTGTCCCGAATACTGAAGCGTCATATGGCGGATTCGGAGTAAAAGCTTTTTGTAGTTTGACCTATTACAAAAATAATCATAGCTACCGGCTGATATCTCAGAGTATTAAAAAAATAACACGTTAGAAATGGATTTCCATACACTTTACTCTCCCGCTAAACGCGTGAGAAATGAGTTTTCCCTCCCGCATTTCAATACATGCAATGACGTACTTTCTACCTTATGATTGGAAAAGGAATAAGCTACTTTCTGAGCAGGTGTAGATAAAAAAAAATCCGACCAAATGTTTAGGAAATTACCCCCTCCTTACAAACATCCCTTAAAGAAAAAACAAACTTTTATCTCTTTCTAGCATTAGTGTAGTGTAGACTAATGTCTGTCGTAACTATATGGCTAATGGTTTTGTACGTTTTTAAGTTGTACGTACAATTGAAAGGTACAAAACAATTATAGCTATTGCTGCCTCCGAAATGTTGATGTTCACTCAGCTTTGCCTTGGCATTTGAAAGTCATTTGCCTACAGATGGAACGACACAACGTTTGCGTACATACGTACCAAATACGTTTTTACCGACGAACGGTTGGTACTACAACGTTTTTACGTTGCTACTTCGTTTTTACCAACGAACGGTTGGCGTTCGTAATAAAACGTTATCAACAGTTAAAATAGATGCTCTTCTAAAACATCATACACTTCACAACGGACGTTGTTTGGGTAACAACGATACGTGTCGTTCTTGAAGTTCAACGACAACGCCCATGCTTATGGCGCTCATTAGGGGAGGCCTAACTCCAGCAGTGGACTAATATAGGCTGATGATGATGATTTAAGTTCCTGAATGAGGTAAAGTGTGTGTTTGCTGTTTGGATCAACCAATTTCCGAATCGATGGAGTCAAGTGACAAGAACGCCACCAAGAAAAGGCACAGCAAATACTCGGCGAAACGTTAACTCATTCAGGTACTTAAGCCATCATCATCATCAGCCTATATTAGTCCACTGCTGGACATAGGCCTCCCCTAATGAGCGCCATAACGCCCTGTCTTCAGCTTGCCGCATCCAGCATCTGCCTGCAGTCTATCGCAGATCGTCATCCCATCTGGCGGAGGGCGTCGTACACGTTCGCCTAGTCGCGTCATCCGCTAAAGAACACGTGTACACCAGCGGTTGTCGGTTCTTCGCGAGATATGGCCCACCCACTGTCACTTAAACTTAGGAACTCAATACATAAATAAATTGATTTTATTCATGAAAGTTTGCAGTTCGGTGAAAACCACTTTTTCAAGATAACTCCCCTTCGTCCCGAGAAAATAGAATACTGACGTACGACCATAATTTTTTTAGAAAAAAACTACATCAAAGCTAAAAACGTGATAGTAGCACGTCACATGCTGACCACACGCAAATAAAAACCCGAAGAAACTATAAATGACTACGTTATTTCTTTACGGCAGCTTGCTCGTGAATGTCAAAATCTTGAAAGTTACTGCGAGGAGCATTCTAACGAAGCAATAAGAGGAGCATTTATTGCGAGAGTTCGATCACGTAAAATAAAAGAACGTCTTCTAGAAAACATAACGCTTACTCCGGATGAAACTATTAACCTACATCCCTTGAGACTTCTGAAAGGGACTCGAAGTCCATTGGTGGTAATAGTAGCGACCTCAATGCGATCGACAGTGAGGGAATGGAAGCCTCACCGAGGACTAATTTATCCGCTGTCGCCCCAAGTCAACGTTACCCACCAAGGCCGAATCCAAGACTATCAATTACACCGCAAAGTCGCTGTTTCTTTTGTGGCGGTAATGTCCACCGCCGGGTCAAATGCCCCGTTCTTAACGGTTCTTGTCAAATTTGTTCTAAAAAGGGACATTTCGCTAATGTTTGCAAATCTAAAACCGAAACAATTAACTCTATCCCAAATACTGATGACAGCGTTGCTGGTGACGAAGAAGTAGCTGCTATCTCAGCTGCCTCTCCATCCAGTTTGTACAAAGCGACCATACCGATTACCGTGAATGGACTACGAGCTGACGCTCTAGTGGACACGGGAAGCTCGGCGAGCTTTATAGACAGAAACGTAGCTCTAACTATGAATATCAAAATCAAACCGTGCAAACAGACAGTCACACTTGCATCGTTTAATAACGTCTCATTTATTCAAAGAATCTGTCATGCAACCTTAACTATAAACGGCAATCTCTATAAACAGCGTCCACTTCTAGTCGTTCACAACCTTTGTGCTGACATAATTATCGGTCATGACATCTTAAAGGACCACTCAAGCCTTGAACTAAGATTTGGAGGACCACGAGAATAGCTCAAGATTTGCAACGTTATGGAAGCCTCGGTCCCTCCTGCGTCGGTATTCACGAACCTATCTCCTGATATCAAACCTATCGCTATCAAGTCTCGCTATCACAAACAAGACGAAGAACAATTTATCGCAGAAGAGATATCCACACTCCTGGAAGGCGGTGTCGTGAACGAAAGTGTCTCTCCCTGGAGGGCACAGGTGTTAGTGGCTGATGGAGGAGCACCCTAGAAGCGCTTAGTTATGGATTACTCCCAAACTATAAACAAGTTTACTGAATTGGATGCTTATCCTTTACCACGTATTGAACACATCGTCTCTGAAGTTGCCAAGCATAGTGTATTCAGCTAGTTAGTCCTGAAGAGCGCTTACCATCAGGTCCCTATCTCACAAAGAGAGAAAATATACACAGCCTTTGAGGCTTGCGGCAAGTTGTTCCAGTTCACAAGGAAACTGGCTTAAGCCTCTCGTGGAATTACCCGTACCGAAAACGTCTACAGAACTAAAACGTACATTAGGCCTTTTTGCCCACTATGCGAAGTGGATCGACAGATTCTCTGAGAAAATACGCCCACTTATTGACGCAACGACCTTTACGCTTAGCGACCAAGCGCGAGGTAACTTCGATGCACTAAAAAAAGAGATTCAAACGGCTACCTTGATCACTATCGACAGTAACGAAGTACTTACAGTGGAAACAGACGCATCTAACTATGCTATCGCAGCAACACTGTCACAAAAAGGCCGTCCCGTAGCCTTCTTTTCGAGAAAACTCAACAACTCTGAGTTGAATCATCCTTCAATAGAAAAGGAAGCGTACGCGATTGTAGAAGGATTACGAAAGTGGAAACATTATCTACTTGGAAAACATTTCTTGTTGATAACTGATCAGAAATCAGTATCGTACATGTTAGATCAGAAACACACTTCGTGCTTTCGTGTTTTAAATATGACATCGTGTATCGACCAGGTTCACAAAATACAGCAGCTGATGCGAAAGAACAACACACGAAAGAATGTTTCACCACCTAAGGAGAAGTCTTAACGGAGAACCTTTGCCAACGTGGTTAGTGTCTGGGCCAGTGCTAATGAGAAAGTTCCCACGAACCTCGAATAGTGACCCGTTAATAGAAGAAGTAGAATTTATTCAAGCTAACCCTAGCTACTCTCACATCTGAAGACCGAATGGGAGAGAAGACACGATTAACAACAGACACTTGGCCCCGATGCCTGAGCCAGATGATTTTGATAGCGCTGAGTTTGACATATTTGACAGTGCCAACACTTTCGGGACAGAGAATGAGAGAACCCCTGAGCAACTTGTTGCCCGGATGCATGAGTCTGATAGCGACGAAACTTCTGAGCGTCCTGTTGTCCAGACGCCTGAGTCAGACAGAGAGAAGCGTCCAGGACCCCCCCCAACGCATTCGGCGAGCGCCCGTTCGTATTAATGATGATTATGAATACTTCTAAGGCCACGGAGAATGACGTATGACTTAAGAACTCCTTAGAAGAAATCATAGTGCCTCTCTACCATAGAGTTTAGTTGCCTAGGTAACCCTGATCATGATTAGGATGTCAAAGCTTATTTAAGTATTTACTGCATAAATTTCTGTTGAATAAAACCAAGTAACGGTATTACATGTCATAATTTCATTACAAATACCATTAGTTATAGGGTTTTTGCAACAGTAAATTATGGTCTTGAATGGAAAAAACTATCAAGCTGAGCAAAATGCTTATACGTACCACTCAGTTACACCTCTGAAACGACGAGGATTATCAAATCCTAGCGGTTTCAGGTTTAGAATTGTGTGGAACCATAGGTGTGTTTTGATTCAAATTTAGAGTTTAAATCAAGAAATCAAATAATATCGCAAAAAATTTCGACTTCGACGGGACTTTTTTCTTTTTGCCTCAGCTTTCTTCTGAGTCGTTTGGGGTGTTTTGGTGGGATGACGAGCACAGCTCAATAAAACACCTTTTAATGATTGATATTTACCTGTATTTAGAAAAAATCTATTACAACACTGAGTTTAAAAGCATCTACGAAATTTTACTATAAAATCTTTCGTAGTATGATGAATTCACTACGAATTTAAGCGGGTTAACTACGATCCTAGTTTGTGTTGGAAGAACACCAACGTTTCACCAAGAGAACCAACTTCTCACGGAGATCTCATCGTGGCAGGTATTGTAGGCACAATACCCGCCACGATCAGATCTCCGCGAGAAGTTGGCTCTTCTACTCAACAGCATCGTCAAGTAGCGTGCCCCCACCACCCCCGCCCCCGGCGCCTACGACCCGTGCATTGCGTGCCGTAGTGCACGCAAGGACGCAGTACAGGCGCGACGCGAACCGCACTCACCCTGATGAAGTTCTTCGCTAAGGGATGAAACGTTGGTGTTCTTCCAACACAAACTACGTTCGTAGTTAACCCCTTTACATCTACGAAATTGTCCGCATAGTCAATATGAAGCTAGATTTGATATATTATTGAAATGATTCAGTTTATAGTAATTTGTTGGCTTGTTAGTTCTGAGCTTTGTGAATCAAGTTTCCTACGACCACCAATGAGCTCTGCTGGTCTGAGATTTTATATATGCAATCAGTAGCAACGTTTATCTTGTCCACAAAAAGTTTAAAAAGATTATTAAATAAATAATGCTGGAGAATTCACGAAGTATTAATTATCTACCCCCAAAGTAAGCGGAGTTTGTGTTATTGTACAACATAACACTAGATATGGACCAGTAGAGCTACCTGCTGTAGATTGTTTGTAACAGCCTGCAGTTACCTCAATTGTTCAATTGTAAATACAAGTTCTAATGTATTCCTATTATTTGATGTATTTTTTTTGTGAATAAATAAAGATACTAGATAACTGATTATATTTAATATATAGAAAGATGATATCTTTATGTTTTATTAAATATAAAATAACACCCGGAACAAATATCTGCAGATCGTGTCAACAATTTTCCCGGTGTGGGCAATATAAACCACAACCAGCGGGCGAAAGTCTGCGCCAAAGAGTTCGTCAAGATGGTTTTTGTATAATTTTATTTTAATTACTGATAGCCAAATCAAGCTACAAGCTTTGAGTAGCTTACTTTGGGGCTAGATGGTGCTGTGTGGATTGTCCAGCATTATTATTATTATTATTATTATTATTAAATCGATCCATAAACTCGATATTATAATTAAGTTACGTCTTCACATTGCCAATCACTATTTGAAAAATCTCCACAAGAAAACGACTTGTTCACAAAACATAGGAACTAACAACAAATATTTTTGCAAGTGCTTGCTACGAGTATTGTTCTGATATACTGATACCACTTACGTCTGAATATGCAAATAATTTCACTAATATAATTATGTTATTTTACGTCTGAATATTTTCTATATAAATCATTTCACTAATAAAATTATTTTATTCAGAAGACAAACAGTTTGTATGCACTTAATAATCAATTTGAATTTTACCCATATAACAGGTCACAGCATTAATTTAGCTGCTAAATAAGCTAAAAGAATGCTTGCTGAACTAAAAGAAATGCTTTAACTAAACTTTTAACCATTTTTTACTTATCAATTACATTAAGCTACAAGAATGCAAAACAAAAAATCAACATAATGTGTCAAGTACATATACTCGTAATCAAACATGATACGTACCAGTAGTAGGCAAATACTTATGTTTTATACAACAACACAATAAAATCTACGTAGAACCTAAAAGTTAGGTAAAACTAAATATCATAACATACACAAATTGTCTAAGAACTCAATTGGTTTTTGATGTTGACTATAATATATAACATAGACATGTAGCGCAACTATTGATAAATTTATATTCTACTAGCTTGATAGTAAAGAACTATGTAGGTATGTATGAATAATAAAGACTTAATCTATACTTATGACAATATTCTGAAACATAGTAAGTATAAAAAGTAAGTATATATTTTATATTGTAACAAGGAGGTATTATTATATTTAGCAAAAAAGTAAAGACACAGTTGGTTTGCCTGATTAGCTAGTAATATAGTTAAACATCTATGGTAAAAGTAGAAAACCTTTTATTTGCTATTTAAATTCTTAAATATTCTTATATTTTTTTTTAACATTTCATATAATTGTGACAACTAAAGTTTGCTACTTACACGTACGTATTCTTCTAATTATGATTCTATATATTTTCTCCATACAATCATGTATATTTCTGATCGTTGTTATTTAAATTCGCCTAAGTACTTTCAGATTGTAAGTCTGTAAAAAATAGTAAAAAACTTGTAGAATTTCATGTAAATCGTTTCGATGTGATCACGTAAATATGAAAAGGCTTCTAAATAATGATATTTACGCTCGACTTATAAATTGGTGTTATCAATATAATATTATACGTTGCATTGAAAAGTAGATCTCAATATCGATTTCTTATGAGGCAGTATTAGGTGATTTAAAAATAATGTTGAATGTTATTGTATAAGTTGACTTATCCATCACTTTCTTTTCAATGTATTTTATTAGTAGGTACCGTAATTTGTTCTGGATATTCTGTTAACAAAACGCCCAAAAGAGGTAAAACTCTAATTACTTGTACTGATTTGTTTCAATCATTTAGCTACATTTTTCTGTTTTTAAATAAATAAAATGATTGAGAGTTGAATTATTTTTATATTGAGGGATAATTATAGCGTTGAAATTTTTATTTAAATTGGAATCAAGTAAAATTTGAAAAACATGTGAATGCCTATATAATTCAATAAATGTTTTCAATTCTAATGATATTAATTATTTACTTATTAACGCCTAGCCTATTATGTGGATGTCAAACCTGGGCAACAACCAAACAACAATTGAAGAAAATAAATTAAGACAAAATGGAATGGAAAGACAAAGTTAGATTACAAAACAGCCGGCATGATATGGACCAGACCGATATACAAAAGACAAGAGGAAGTGAAAGACTTAGCGGAGGCATTTGTCAAAGGACAAGATGGAAAAAACAGAACTAAAGTTTTAGGATTAAAACAACAGCCAAAAAACTATGTAAAATTTAGTAATAAAGGAGTATGTTGTTAGGTTGAACTTGTGTGAAATCGTTTTTAATCAATAAACAATCTCTTACAAGTAACTACTATAACCAAACATGGGACAGTCTTTTGTAAATGCTGCTGCGTCCCAATTAAGGATTAAGTTTTTCAAAAACATTAAATGAACTATTTACACATATCAATCTAAAAGTTGATTCCGGTTATATTCCATGCTCATTTTTTACATAATATGTGACATCGTGGTCCTTCTACTAATTATTTCGACTACCTAACGGTGGCCTTTGGAAAGGGTTGTTTCCAAGTAGCTATCATAAATTTAGCATTTTCGTCAAGTTGGCCAACTACTACATAACCTAAAGATTTACCTTCCGTACACGTTTTAAATAGATAATGCACGTTATAATCTAGTTAATAATTTAGATTATGTGTTATTTGCATTTAAAAACTTAACTATTAATAATTAATTAAGTTTATTTTTTTATTTCCATGTATTTGTTTGGTCATCCTGGCACAAGTATATTTACATACTTAAAAGGATGTCCTAACAACTGTTTAGCTTGTAGAGTAACATATTTTATACAAACAAACAATTTTAAATAATCATGTAAAAGCTATTTTATCTGATTAATAATTTAGTCTTTAATTCTTCAACTAATATTTTTTTTTAAATCTTTATTACATTGAAATCGCAAAACTAGTAAATATCATAATAACTTTATGCACAATACTTTGAATGTATATTATTACTATCAAAATTTATAAATATTAAAAAGATAAAATATGTCAGTAACTATTTTGTAACAGAAAGTTCGATAACGTCAACTCGGTATTAGTAAACTCGTTATTTCACTAGCTAGCTGACATATAGTTATGTCAGCTCGCTAGTGAAAAAAACGAGTTTTTATAAACTTGTTCCACACACACACGTATAGATAGTTATGAAGTTATTTATATATATATATATATAGTATATTATAGATATAGTATATTATATATATTATAAATAGCATGTTATAGATATATAGTTTTGGATCTAAAGAATTCCTTCATTCATAATGTTTATCTTATATTTTTTTTAAATAGACTGAAAATGTTATAAATGAACCCTTTTCTATATCAAATTATTTATCAATACATCTAAAAAAAATATTTGCTATGGAAATATATTCTATGCTCATTATATACATATATTATGTTAGAGTCTTATAGTGTTGGAAGAAGTTATTGTAATGAGAACAGAATCAATAACACTATAGTGTAGCAGAAAATATTTCAAGAGTTCAACATGCACAAAATATCATTGTTTAATTGTGCTATTAATAATCTAATTGACAAATAACTAACTTATGGTTAAGTATTTCTACTGGAATCAATACCCGTTCTTGTAATATTTTGCAATGCATGTAGCTTAACTGCATATAAAAACTTATTTAGTAAATTATTTCCTTATCTATCTTTCGGTTACTTAACTTTCTAATTTCAATTGACGATGTCGCAGTATAATTGATGGATTTCGTTATAGGGTGATGCAACCACTATCAGTAAACCTAGGAAGACAAAAGAATGGCGTGATGACTGACTAGTTTTAACAAATGACAATTATAGGTACTCGTACCTTTAGTCATATAAAGTACATTTAAGACAACCTTTAGTGTTTATGGAAAGTCTATTTTCCTAATTTTGTATTAATTTTGTAAAATTGTATAATTACTAAAGCAAATTTATTGATAGTCACAATAGTAATAATTATTTCGTCCAGTCTATTATATAATATTCTACACAAAATATGTTTAAAATGGCTGACTAGTTATTATCACTAAAAATATCAAAATCTCAAACACATTATTTGACTAGATTTTAACAACCTATTTATTGTATAATAAGAAGATAACTTTTAACAAAACATTACAAATGTTTTATTGGAAGAGACAAAAATTTGCATGACTACAACTGTATTAATGTCCACTAGTTAAGCCATCGCTCATCCACTAGCCGATCACATGGACCACGTAAAACAATTTTATCAAAATACATTCTCAATACACGTTCATTGCTCATTTTACACCAGACTTCTCCCATAATTTCGTAAAACGTGATAAAATTTTACAAATAATACGACACCAGCATACTAAAATACCAAAGAGTATTAAAAAAGACTAGCAAAATGACTAGAGAACCTTTATAAAACGTAATTTTATTTATTATACATTTTATATAATAGTATTAGGCAGGTATAGATTTTTTTTTATGTTTTAATGGTTTTTTGTTTCGAAGTAAGAGCCTCTTATCATTTTGACCTATGACTGATATTTTTATAATTGCAAAAACAAACATAACATTTAAATTATCAAACATCTAATTCATTAAAAAACTTATTTACATTTTGTACATTTGTGGCATGCTGTCCACGAAAGCTGCGTGCTTGTAGTTTACGTTTCGTTTAACTCATTATGATGATGGTTTTGTGGACAGTCCCTTTCATTAGGTACAAAGTCTAATAGAATAATGAATAGCACTAAAATAACTGATAATCAGCAAACAGGAGTAGTGTTTCGTTAATAGTGTGAAAAATATTAAATTATTGGGCAATAGTGCAAGCTAAGAGAGAAATATTATTGACAGGGGCATCGCAATTCGCAACATATTTGAATGTTAAAACTATTGTATTTTGACGAATTCATTATGAATGTGAACAAGTTAACTATGAACCTAGTTTTTTTTATTATGGTATATACCTAGGTACTATATAATTTAGATATGATTGTAAGTTTTATTATAGTACATATAGTACACAATTTGAAGTTAAAAACGCTAATTGTGTGGTATATATGCGTGAGGAGAGCGGCGACGGACGGTGCAGCGTTTGGTCCTCTGCCTCCGCGCGGCTATCCGCTAAGCGTTGCACGCTACTCGCGCCTACCTCAAACATTACGTTATTGCTCTCATTTTACCACAGCTCGACTGTTTCTATAAGTCTCTACTTATCACCGTAACTAGTTCCTATCTAACGGTGCGATTTCGGTGGTCTACGGGAGCGGGTGTTCTATGGAACCTTTCCCGCCGCGCGAGAAATTTCCATTGATAACTCTAAAAAATCCGCCACCGCTTCCGCCGTCCACCGAAACGCAGCCAAGTCGTCCACAGTCGTGCGACGCTAACTTACCTTAACAGAATTATAAACATTCTTACGCAAAACGGTGCAGGCCTTCGCCATAAATTGACATCAATTTCTTCATCGCATTTCATATAACATTTGAAAAAATACATATTTCAACCATTCTTGATAAGGAAGCCTATAATTAACATTAATTTTATTAGGTACGTATTTATTGCTTATCGTTTTCACGGAGCCAACGTCGTAGCCACGCCTTCTTAAAGTGTATGATTTTTTGCGAAATATACAAAGATGTAGAGAAGTTCATAGAGAAATCTTTCGTTGTATATTTCCGCGGCAGCCGGCACTATGCGGAGGCACCGCCTTCGTCCTCGTCGTCGCGGCTGCACGCCACCTCCTGGTGCTTGTTGAGGTAGCTCTTCAGCGCGAAGTTCTTCTTGCAGCGCGGGCACTCGTGGCTCTTGTCGGAGGAATGGGTTTGCAGATGCGCGCGCAGGTTAGAGCGGTCCGCGAACGCCTTGGTGCAGAACGCGCAGATGAACGGCTTCTCGCCGGTGTGCGAGCGCAGGTGGCCGCGCAGCAGCCACGGCCGCGAGAACTGTTTCCCACATATCCCGCACACGTGCCCCATGCGGTGCGTCAGCACGTGCATGGCCAGCGCCGGCATCGACACGTACACCTTGCCGCAAACGCCGCACTTTTTGGCCGAGTTGGAGTCGAGGCTGCGGTGCGTTTGCTTGTGACGCGACAGATTGGACGACGTGGCATACCGTTTTCCGCACTCGTTGCAATCGTACTTGCTTGGTTTTTTGACGGTTGGGGTAACGATGCACAAGGTATCTTCGTCGGAATCGTCATCTTGTTGTTCGGGCGGTGGCGGCGGGGTCTGCTGCTGGGACACTGGCTCAACGCCTGGCACCTGAATGGCGTACTGCTCCGAATCAGAGTCGGTCATCTCCTCAATGCTGAGGGTAGCGAGACTGGCTTGCTTGGAGGGCGGCGGCGGGGGCGGGCTGTCCACGCTGCAGGCCGGTTGCTGGAGCGGCGCGGGGTGGTACTCGAGCGGAGGTGGCGGAGGTATCACGTCCGGGTACGAGATGTAGCTTACCTGCTGGTTATCGATGGTGGTGTACTCGATCTGCCAACAATTAAGCTCAGCTTAAAATTTTATGCCCCAAAAGATTGTTATTACACTAATATTATAAATGCGAAAGTTACGAAGTTTAGATGTATGGATGGATGTATGTTTGTTACCTCATCACGCCAAAACAATTGAACCGATCGGGCTGAAATTTCGCATAGATGTGGCTCTAAGCCTGGATAGAAATGACCTTTAAACGTTTCATAGAACGCGTGCGAAGCCGCGGGCAGAAACTATTACAAAATATTACTTAAAAATAAAGCTAATGTAAAAATACAAATTTGAAATGCGTGCCACCACTTGTTGTGATTCATTAGATTAAATTCCCACCGTACCTGTTGCAGCGGGATGGTTTGCAACGCGTGGTACATCGGCTCAGGTTGTTCATCAGACAGGATGTAGATGGTGGTGGGCTGCAGCGTGTATGTGTAGATGGGTATGACTGGCTCCGGGGCCCCCAGCACGGTGAGCACGGTAGCGGGCGGCAGCGGGGGCACCCCGGCCGCGAGCGACAGAAGCTCGTGCGCCGCCTCCGTGTCAGCCGCCGACCGCTCCGACATAGGGGCACTGCGCAATTCCTCATATTCTGCCGCCGACCGCTCCGGCACAGGGGCACTGCACAATTCCTCATATTCTGCCACCGACCGCTCCGACATAGGGGCACTGCGCAATTCCTCATATTCCGCCACCGGCCGCTCCGACACAGGGGCACTGCGCAATTCCTCATATTCCGCCACCGATCGCTCCGACACAGGGGCACTGCGCAATTCCTCATATTCCGCCACCGACTGCCCCGACACAGGGGCACTGCGCAATTCCTCATATTCCGTCGCCGCTTCCGCTTGCCTTGACTCTGCCAACAATAACAGGGATTTATTAAAAAAAAGGATATAAATCACATTTGCATGCGCCGTCTTTCACAGCTTAGTTTAGCAGGCTCCAAACCTACTTAAATATCGAAGGTTTCATAGAAATCAGTCATTTCTATTAATTACTTGTCGAGGAAGCCTCCGCGTTTTCTTTCGTTCCCTCGTTTGCTCGCGGAAAAAAGCTGCGGCCAACGGCGAACATTCGCGTTCAAGCTGTGGCTCTTGAAAATGGGAGGAAAGTAAACATTTTTTATACTACACCTGCTCAAAAAATTGCTTATTCCTTTTCTAAACAAAAGGTAGAAAGTACGTCATTGCAGGCGCACTAAAACAATTGCTTATTCCTTTTCTAAACATAAGGTAGAAAGAATGTCATTGCAGGCGCACTGAAATGCGAGAGGGAAAACTCTATGGAATTTCATTTCTCACGCGTTTAGCGGGAGAGAAAAGTGTATGGAAATTCGAAACGCTCCATTTCTAACGAGTTACCGGCTGATATATTTCAGAAAATTTGAAAAAAATCTGATATTTCAGCCGGTAGCTATGGTTATTTTCAGAATAGTTCAAACGACAAAAAGTTTTTACTCCGAATCCGCCATTTATGATATCGGCCTCTTCCGTATTCGGAACACTAATTCACAAAAAGAACCATGTGAAAATCACACGTGCGCGTATTTAATGCTACATTTGAGTTGACAATTTGAATTTGCTCGAGTGATTTTGAAGATTCTAAAACGATGATTTTCCTCGAAGGTGTGAACAATAATTGAGAAAAAAGAACCGTGTGTTAATAACACGTGCGCGTATTTATTGCTACATTTGAGTTTACAATTCGATTTTACTCGTGATATTGAAGATTCTAAAAAGATGATCAAGTGACACACTCGATAGGAATTAGGCACTTTCTCGCCTAAGTGTACTATACTTGTCCATTGAGCATTAAAACATTAATCAAGTATTTGATAAAATATATAACTACTTCAATCTTTTATTCTATGCGTAAAGATCACTCCGAGTTAATTTCTACTACGTAATCAAAAAAGTCCTTACATGTCCATACAAATCAAGCTGGTGCTATCTAGAAGGAGGCTTCTAGATCTTGATTTTGCACTGGCAACAACCCCACCACGCATAAGAAAGAATATTTTATTTGGCCGTGAATAGCCTCATCATGGCTCAGATCAAATGATCTATTGTTGCCTATTTCACAGCATTTGCTTCAATGCAAATATTTTGTAAAATGCAACAAGAGATCGCAATGTTACTCGCTACTTCCGGCTACCATGTATCTAGCAGGCAGCTATATCAGCTTTTCAGTACGCCAAATGCGCTCCCATTGATGAGAATGCTCGCCCTTCCGATAGCAATACAGTTGCCTTCCGGTGCATAGATAAACAGATAAACATGATAACATGCATAGTCGGCTCCATCCACCGGTGCCACACACAATTCCTTCGTAAGGGGATAGCCGGAGTCTCATGCAATCGCCCGAAATTTTATTCGCGTGGAATTTAGAAATACTCCAACGAATGTTATTTTGCAAACATTCATCGCCAAAGTTTTACAACCAACATTTACGATATTAAAGTTACTATGCGAAAACCTATGAATCCCATTTTAAGTTCTTAAAATGCTTATTTCAAAAAAGTGGCTCTTATTGGCTGTCTATACGTCATAAACGTAATTTTTTTTTTCAAAATTTCAGCCTCGTAACTTTTGTAGTTCCATAGATTTCGTTGAGATTTCTAAAAAAACTTCGAACGTAATTTAGAACACATTAGAATTCGAATTTTAAATATCCGTTCCTCGCATCCAGAAAAAAATTATAAACCAAAATTTCAGCTTCGTAGGTCATATAGTTTCAGAGATTTCATGAGAATTTAGTGTGTGACCTAACTTTGACCTTTCGGGCAGTATTGCCAGAAGGTTACATTTGATCTTACATTTTACGTAACTCCCCCTCGCGTAACATGTAATTTTTATAGTTAAAGCAATTTCCGTAACTTTTGAGAACAATGAGATTTGTAATACTAGATTGAATTGCAAACAGTTTACAAACGCATCCAAATTGAACTTGAACCGAAAACTGGCGAGTCTAAAAAGAAAATCCCTCCATATCAAACTCGGAGATGGCTCTGAATGGAACGCGCCATGCCATGACAAAATAAAACGTATCCTGGATGGAATTAAAACTTGATTTTGCTTGAGCGTGTGCGCGCAAGTTTCCTATTACGCGCCGTTCGCGGTTTCGTAACTAGAAACAAACAAACATATTCAGAGTAAAACTAACAGATGCACCACTTCGTATAGTTTTGGTTCAATCGAACTAATAGAATAAGTTAGGTGCTAGATAGCAATTACAGTGAAGATGCCGCTGCGAACAAATGAAACTAGCGTCTGTTCTATCATTAGATTAAGTACACCATTAGACAACATAAATTAAATGAATCATAAATTCATTTAAAATATTTCAAAAAGTATGAACTACAGAAATTTCAAAAACTGTTTTGAAATGTACAAACCAATACTTTTCATTTGATAGTTTTGATATCACCCGTAGGTACGTATCGTACCACACGTATCTTTAAAATTATTCTTTATGTTTGTACAGGCGCACGAAATCTATTATTATTTTCAATTTCAAATTTAGCTGGGGTAGTTGCTGAAATATTGAAGAGGGAAAAAACAGAAGAAAGACAGACAAAGCGAGACCCCAAGGGCTTGGAAACCGATCTCCAACCCTAAAAAAAGCAATAATGTAACTTATGCAGCAAAACTGTAACATTTCTTGAAACGAAACGGCCCTGGCAACACTTCTTGAGGTGCGAATTTCAAACAACCCCGTAACGTGAGTTTGACTATTTTGAGTCAAGAATTTCACGCTTTAAAATTTGACGGGCTAAGATATACGATTTTAAATCGAAATTCCAAAAATCTGTTCTTAGAGGATGCCATTGCTTTGGGATGCGCCGTTACAATAGTGCATTCCTGCACAGTCGCGTGAAGAATGGCTGTGTGGTGACTTAGAATATGTCTCACCACAACTCTTCTCGGGGATGTCGTAAGAGGCCACAAAGGGATATCCACCGGGGGCGGGCAGCAGCGCCTGCAGAGCAATTCTACCATCGAAATGCGATCACCAACCTATGCCCAGCGTGGGGATTATGGGCATTATCCCCCGTGAGATAATAGTCAAAAAAGCTAATCAAGGGGAGGCCCGTGTCCAGCAGTGGACCAATATAGCCTGTTGAGGCGTAAAGAATCAGGCATGGTGAATACAATTTACGCAAATCTACTTATGTCTAGTAAACGTGCAGTCTTCGTTCCAAGTCCAATAATCACGCAGTCTGCTAAGCGGTGCAAGAGCGAGACATCATGTTTTTATTTAGCTATCCTTTTCTTGACATGAGTAGCCACCATGAGTGGCACCAGTAATTTTTGGCATTGAAAATCACGTATTTTTGGCATTTACTATTCAAGTACATTTTTTTATCATGACGCCTTAGTACTAGTGAAATTTTCTTGTGCATCTTGATCCGAGTCGACATGCCCCCGGGTATGAATATATATTATAAAGAAAAATTAAGTACTATGTCCTGTAAATGACCCCAAAAATAAAATTTGTGTCTATTAAGGTTTCAGAGTAATGCGAGAAAATAAGATGCCGGCATCACTTACACTAATACCTACTTATACATTACCTATTAGCGTTAACCAAATTTAAATATGATTTTTGTGAGGAGGTGCGGTGTAATTTGAGCCAATTTGAGCCCTAGTAGTTTTCAAAACAAATCCTAAAGAATTTAAAGAATGTTAAAATGTAAAATGACATTGGTTCATCTGAAAAACTCACCATGTAGAATATACCAGCGGTAATAAGGTCGATACCGCTTCCGAACAACCCTTTGCCAATTAAAATTTGATGGAAGTTGGTTCCATAAGTCCACAATAAAATTAGCTCGCTGTAATGCACTCCAATTAGGAGTGGCAACACAGAATGTGGCTGGAATGCTTTCAGTGTGGCAACATCGCAATTCTACCTCGGTTATTCCCACAACCATTTTCATTAGGCACTGTTGGTTACCATGAGAATGTGCCTAAATACTGTCGAAAATCATTAAATAATAGTTATGCTACATAATCTATTATAGGCTATTATAATATATATTTTACATATAAAGGGTATTATAAATTAAAGAACTTAGCTCTAGTAGCTAGTGATGCAATTTCTTCAAATTTTCTCTCTCCAATGTCTTTTAATCTGTTCATTCAAAGACATTGATACCCATAACATAACCTCTGCTTAGCTTGGGGCTAGATAATGCTGTGTGGATTGTCCAGCATTATTACTAAACAGTGCCTCTCACGGCCATTCCACAAGGAGGGAAAGTATCTTAAATATTGTAGTTAGAAAATTTAAAAACAATTTAAACTGCATCCAAAGATTTTTGAAGTGGCACAACAGTCTTGAGGCATATGCCTGGCAGTGGCTGAAATCGGGTGGTGGATGATGATGAAACTAGACGTTTACGAAATTAAAATATTGGCAATGTTTGTTTAAGCATTTCAAAAATTGTGTAAATTTTATCCTTAATGACTGGTACTTTTGTATAAATACATATCAACAGCTTCCACAGAATGTTCTGTGTGATCTGGTCAAGATATGGACATTTCGAGGAGCGGCCATTATTAACAGTGCCCATTTTAAATTGTATCTAAACCGCGGAACAGTATAAAGGAACAAGTCGACAATGAAATATTCATCCAAATGCGAAGAAAAATTATTAAGATCACAAGTAAAAAGCTACCGTTATTGGCTGTATTTTATATAACTTCTGCCAGCAGAGTAGTGCTGAATGAAATATTTGCTTTCATAATCAGAAAAGGTTGTTTAATTGAATTACGATTTATTGTTTGCGTTGCCTTTGTTTCCTCTCTCTTTGTTCATTTTCATTGTAGATTCACAACTGAACAAACTATTGTTGATCGTTCGTACCGGAGGTTCCTACTATATCTTTACTTTTGTTTTCCCTTTTCGAGTTTTAAAGTTTTTGATCATGATATAATCTTTCCTTGGCTAGTATAAGAATTTCTTGAATCAACAGAGACGTTTTTTAATTTATCACTTGAATAATTGTTTAAAGTTAAACAGCAACAAGATTAAAGCCTGAATCATAACAAAATAATTCATTTGCCGATCTATCAGTCGGCCAGTTTTATTTTTTAAGCTGAGCAAACCAACAGATCGTGCCGAACCGAGCACGGTAAAAGCTTAATGAATATTGATGCAGAGATAAACATTTTTACGTGAGTTTGTTACTCACACAGGCTCCGCGTACTTTGGATGATGCTGTGTGTGGACTGCCTTTTTATTTACTTTTATTAACTTTAAATCCTCCATCCAATTCAAACCCTGTTTGTTTTCTGTGGTGTTAATATTGGCGTTGCTTCGAATTAATGACGGAAATCGATGCTTTTTTATTATTTTAGTAGGAATCCACTTCGTTCTATAAATATACTAGCTGCGCCCCGCGGCTTCGCACGCGTTGTTTCTATGGAAACGTTAAAAGGTGATTTCTATCCCATGGGAACTGATTTATGGTATAAAAAGTATTCGATTCCAGGATTATAATTATCTGTATACAACATTTCAGGCCGATCCGATCAGTAGTTTTGGCGTGAAGAGGTAACAAACATGCATTTGACAGATTTCAATAAACAAATCGAATATTTTTCAATCACAACATTGAAATCAACTGCCACCTAGTGGAAATAGGTCGAGTCTACGGATAGGTGACGATGCAATGTAAACACCGTGCACAAAATAGTATCTCTGAAATGTAACAGATGTCGCTATTATCAACTGCATTTGTAATGAGAACGGTTTTGTGGGTGTTTAGCAACCTTATTTATTTAATCTGTATCAATATAGTAGCAGATAATATTCATAAATCATTAATTGGATAAAAGAGAAGTTTTGTTAAGTTATAATTTCTTTAAATAAAAGTTTGGTATACGATTACGTCAGTTAAATCGGAAATATGATGATAATGGACTGATTTTGTATTTGTTTACTAATTAAATAAACTTATATGTAACAATTCATGAAGCAGATTATATTCATAAATCGTTAATGTAATTATGGATTACCGTTGTTAAATTAGAATCTATTTAAATATAAGTTTGTAATTATCGCTTCATCAGCGAAATCCTGAACATGACGATATTAACCTCTGGGAGATAATGAACCCATTTTGATGACCGGCAAAAGGCTTAGAATAAGTTTCAACATGGGTTTACCATGTTATTTGTTTCGAAAAGGGTTAGATTTAGAATAAAAGTAGATCTGAATGCTGATTGGCTCTGGTGATTCAACAAACATGACCATATTTGGATAGGAAAGAGAATGGGTAGGCCTTGGAGAGGCAGTATAAAATAGAAACATAAGCCAGAACGGGGGTCAGTTTGTGTTGTGCAGTTCCAGAGACAAAGTTAAGTAAACCTTCGTTATTATACTCCTTATGTATCTTTCCATGTACACGTACAGGTACATCTACAAGTACCTACTTATATTATTTCTCTTTGTAAATATAGCTTCCGAGTGGAAACTAAATAATAACTGTATGTACCTACATATTACTGTGTACTTTGTTAAACTGAAGTAGTACCTATGTAATTTAATACTTACCTTCTAATTACTATTGTTTTCATTCTTTTATTGTGTGTTGATTTAGCTTCAACGCTTCAAATTAAATTCACAAGTACCTTCATTTGTATTTCTTTTTGTATTATGCCAATTAACATAATTATTATTGAGTACTAGAACTATGTCTTATGTTTTTGATTAATGGTGTGCTTTTGTGAAGATACAATATAGCCAAGGTGCTTAAATAGTTACTACGTGTTGCTTTCTTTCCATACAAATTCGGTAAACCCATGTAGGATAACAGTAAGTAGGTACCCTCCGTACCTACTCTTAGTAACCCCATGTAGGATAATAGAACTATGTCCTATGTTTTCGATTGATGGTATGCTTTTGTGAAATTACAATATAGCCAAGGTACTTAAATAATTTACTATGTGTTTGCTTCCTTTCCATACAACTTAGATTACCCCATGTAGGATAACAGCAAGTAGGTACCCTCCGTACCTACTCTTAAGTTTAAGGATTATGGAAGATGGTGGTTCTATATAGTTTTCAGAAGCTTCTCGTACTTATCCAGCTCCCCATGTTGGATAACAGTAAGTAGGTACCCTCCGTACCTACTTTTAAATTTAAGGATTATGGAAGATGGTTGTTCTATATAGTTTTCAGAAGCTTCTCGTATTTATCCAGCTCCCCACGTTGGATAACAGTAAGTAGGTACCCTCCGTACCTACTCTTAAATTTAAGGATTATGGAGGATGGTTGTTCTATATAGTTTCTAGAAGCTTCTTGTATTTATCCAGCTCCTCATGTTGGAAAACAGTAAGTAGGTACCCTCTGTACCTACTCTTAAATTTAAGGATTATGGAATATGGTTGTTCTACCTAGTTTTCGGAAGCTTCTCGTATTTATCCAGCCCGCGAATTAGTGATCAATGATTGACTGATGACTACAGTAGTATTTCGTTTAATGCATTTACGTAAGAATCCTAAGAATCATCTTGGCTACTTCGCAGTTGTGCAGTATATATAGCAATAGTTACTCGAAGACATACAATCTGTCTAAGGAACCCTACAAATTTTAACATCAGAATTGGGATACCTACATCCTGACTTAATAACTAATCACTTTTTTTTTTATTTCAGTACGTTTGGGCCATCATTCAACGACTTCTGCATAATGAATCGTGATGCATTATTGTCGACCCATCTCAAGGAAGACGAAGTTACATTGACCGTTTTCGACCCCTATGTGACCCCGGTGGGCCAACACTTAACGACTTCTTCACAGCAAGTCATGATGCAGATTCATCAACCTGTTACAAGGACCATGACGTCACATTGACTTTCTTCGACCTTGACAAGAATGCCTAGGTATAGCAGGTTGGTGTAATAGATATGTAATAGATACCCTCGTCAAGGAGTTTACATGGAGCAGCATCAGCAACAGCCAAACCGGCAAGGCCCCCAAGAGCCCTGCTTCATCCTATTTGAGTCCTGAAATGGAACCCTCCAAGGGCAGCAAATGGGACGAATATTCATCCTTACATAAAATTTAGCAGAGCCGTTTGTTTGCTCCTCAGAATCTGTAGAATCGTACGATGTATATGCAAGATAAGTTTTTTTTTAGATTATTTAAGTAGTGCCTTTACTGAGTCACATTTGACTGAATTGATTTGTGTTTATAACTGTGCAATTTCTGTGTCTATATTTTTATCAGTTCTGTGTCTATTATCTATGAAAAGCCGGGGATCGAACAAAACTAAAGAGGCATAGATTTTGATCTAAATATCAGGGGACACAAAATCATAATCTTTTCATAGTTATCCAGATATATATTTTGCTGTGGACGAAAAGTTGTTGATTTACTGCAATAATTGCACTGTGGCTTTACCGTATTAAATCATTTTATTTGTCAAGTCTAGTTCAGTGCTCGCTGGTTGCATTGTGCTAGCAGTTACCAACTACCCACATTTAAGTAAAAAAAATGGTAGGGTTGCAGCAATTTACTTTTGATATTTTTGATATTACTTTTCAAGTCTTTTCATCATTATCAAAATATTTATTCAATCATTATCAAATATTCATTTTAACGTCAATTCTTTTGAGAAATATACATCGTCAACGATTCAAAACAAACATTGTCGATTGCAGTATTTGCATTATATCTAATAAAAATGGTTGTTTTATGGATAATAGAGAGTAGTTAGGCTAAGGTTACTTTAACACCAAATTATGGCGTTGAGTCTAACGAAAGATCAACATTGATCAATTCCGCTGCATCGGAGCAATGTTTATACCAACCCCTTATGTCCATAAATGGACAAAAACCTGTTTCTCTTTCTTTTGAGATTTATACTTTTCACATAATTCCATCTGCACTAATAATTTATAATATCGACCTCTGTGGCACAGCGGGCGAAGGTGACGCAGAAGGTTGTGGGTTCGATTCCTTCCACGGGAAAAATCCTTGTACGATTTGTAGATATTGTTCCGGGTGTTTTCTATGTATAAAAAAAAAAGAACGAAATATGTGAGCAATGTATTGTATTTAGTACTTGTATCAGTATTAAATATACCTGTTGCTAGTATCCATAACACAAGATCTGCTTACTTTGGGGCTGGATGATGCAGTGTGGATTATTAGGATATTTATAATTCTTGTCATAAAATCTAGGTAATATTATCAGACAGTCTAAGTATATTCCAGTTTAGATAAAAATGATTAGAACACCATGGTGTCCACTGGTACAAATGGACCAGTAGAACGATGCTCACCACGGCTGTTGACATGTCTAATACTTTTGTGCCTACTGGTTCGTCAGATTGGCCAGGCGGATTGTGTGATATGGAAGGATACATAAAATTATTTGAACTAAGGTTGAGACATCTATATCTTTTTTTACTCTAATTAGCTTACAAACTTATTGGTTGTAACGAACATTAGCCACTACCTTAACAATCATTTTTCCGTGTATTCAGTGTCACTGTGCTAAGATTACTTTCTCTCAATGATTTTAATCTTGATAGCGAGGGTAATTGCTCTCCAGCATTTACGTAGGTACTGAAATTAAAAAGTAATTTGTCAGTAAACACAATATAACAAGTAATTTATGTTTAGAATGTTGGGACCATAGGCGATTGAACTCCACGTTTAAATAACCCTAGGAAATAACTTCTATTCTCTTCCATGAGGTGGAATAGAAAATTAACTTCAATTTTTATAAAAATAAAAAATACTTGGCCCGAGAAAAATACCTTTAATAAAAACCTGTAGATTAAAAGGTACAGGGAAGTGATGAATATGGGGTATGGCTTGATATGGAAAATAATACTTTGCACCTATTTAATAACATGTCCATGGAAGGGACAAAAAATACAAACTCTAAAAAAAATATTAAATCTTTATTGTACACAAATAAAACAATACACAAAAGTTGACAAATTGAAGGACATACACAAAAGCCAGCTTAACCCTACATAGTTGTGTTACAGCAAACCTTTTGGGTAGGTATGGAGAAAAGTAGGGCAATAAATATGGATAGATAAGTGTACATATAAAATAGAAAAATTAAATTAAAGGTATATAATAAATTGGTTAAACAAAAAAAAAATTATAAATTCAAATATGAACAAAAAAAAAAACAAACATAAATACATAGTAAGATAAAAATAAAATAAGATAAATTCCTATTCATAAATAAAAATATACTAATAAATATTCTGCTATATATTTATATTTATAAAGGACATGCGAAAAAACGCAGGTTATGGCTTGGTGAATAAGATTATCATGTGTGGGAATGATAATGGTTGATATTCAAAAAGATAAAAGCCGTGGATAGTAGCGTGGATAGGGCCATGGATAGTCCAATGGATAGATATAACGGATAGTTAAAGATATAGCGAATATCTTAATAAATATAAATCATGTGTCACGTTGTTTGTCCGCGATGGACTCCTAAACTACTTAACCGATTTTAAATTAAATTTGCACACCGTGTGCAGTTTGATCCAACTTGAAAGATAGGATAGCTTATTCAGGTGAGAACGGTACGAAGTTCGCCGAGTCAGCTAGTATATAATATGTATATGTATGGATAGGTACATGGGTAAAACCGTAAGTTAAGACAAAAATTAAAATAAATGTTTAAAAAAAAAAACCTACGTTAATGGATCCTATGTAGGTACTTCGAGACGAAGTACATGTCAGTGTGGCCGTGACAGATTTCAATAAACAAATCGAATATTTTTCAATCACAACATTGAAATCAACTGCCACCTAGTGGAAATAGGTCGAGTCTACGGATAGGTGACGATGCAATGTAAACACCGTGCACAAAATAGTATCTCTGAAATGTAACAGATGTCGCTATTATCAACTGCATTTGTAATGAGAACGGTTTTGTGGGTGTTTAGCAACCTTATTTATTTAATCTGTATCAATATAGTAGCAGATAATATTCATAAATCATTAATTGGATAAAAGAGAAGTTTTGTTAAGTTATAATTTCTTTAAATAAAAGTTTGGTATACGATTACGTCAGTTAAATCGGAAATATGATGATAATGGACTGATTTTGTATTTGTTTACTAATTAAATAAACTTATATGTAACAATTCATGAAGCAGATTATATTCATAAATCGTTAATGTAATTATGGATTACCGTTGTTAAATTAGAATCTATTTAAATATAAGTTTGTAATTATCGCTTCATCAGCGAAATCCTGAACATGACGATATTAACCTCTGGGAGATAATGAACCCATTTTGATGACCGGCAAAAGGCTTAGAATAAGTTTCAACATGGGTTTACCATGTTATTTGTTTCGAAAAGGGTTAGATTTAGAATAAAAGTAGATCTGAATGCTGATTGGCTCTGGTGATTCAACAAACATGACCATATTTGGATAGGAAAGAGAATGGGTAGGCCTTGGAGAGGCAGTATAAAATAGAAACATAAGCCAGAACGGGGGTCAGTTTGTGTTGTGCAGTTCCAGAGACAAAGTTAAGTAAACCTTCGTTATTATACTCCTTATGTATCTTTCCATGTACACGTACAGGTACATCTACAAGTACCTACTTATATTATTTCTCTTTGTAAATATAGCTTCCGAGTGGAAACTAAATAATAACTGTATGTACCTACATATTACTGTGTACTTTGTTAAACTGAAGTAGTACCTATGTAATTTAATACTTACCTTCTAATTACTATTGTTTTCATTCTTTTATTGTGTGTTGATTTAGCTTCAACGCTTCAAATTAAATTCACAAGTACCTTCATTTGTATTTCTTTTTGTATTATGCCAATTAACATAATTATTATTGAGTACTAGAACTATGTCTTATGTTTTTGATTAATGGTGTGCTTTTGTGAAGATACAATATAGCCAAGGTGCTTAAATAGTTACTACGTGTTGCTTTCTTTCCATACAAATTCGGTAAACCCATGTAGGATAACAGTAAGTAGGTACCCTCCGTACCTACTCTTAGTAACCCCATGTAGGATAATAGAACTATGTCCTATGTTTTCGATTGATGGTATGCTTTTGTGAAATTACAATATAGCCAAGGTACTTAAATAATTTACTATGTGTTTGCTTCCTTTCCATACAACTTAGATTACCCCATGTAGGATAACAGCAAGTAGGTACCCTCCGTACCTACTCTTAAGTTTAAGGATTATGGAAGATGGTGGTTCTATATAGTTTTCAGAAGCTTCTCGTACTTATCCAGCTCCCCATGTTGGATAACAGTAAGTAGGTACCCTCCGTACCTACTCTTAAATTTAAGGATTATGGAAGATGGTTGTTCTATATAGTTTTCAGAAGCTTCTCGTATTTATCCAGCTCCCCACGTTGGATAACAGTAAGTAGGTACCCTCCGTACCTACTCTTAAATTTAAGGATTATGGAGGATGGTTGTTCTATATAGTTTCTAGAAGCTTCTTGTATTTATCCAGCTCCTCATGTTGGAAAACAGTAAGTAGGTACCCTCTGTACCTACTCTTAAATTTAAGGATTATGGAATATGGTTGTTCTACCTAGTTTTCGGAAGCTTCTCGTATTTATCCAGCCCGCGAATTAGTGATCAATGATTGACTGATGACTACAGTAGTATTTCGTTTAATGCATTTACGTAAGAATCCTAAGAATCATCTTGGCTACTTCGCAGTTGTGCAGTATATATAGCAATAGTTACTCGAAGACATACAATCTGTCTAAGGAACCCTACAAATTTTAACACATTCATACATCCATCCATCCAAATTTTCGCATTTATAATATTAGTTTGATGTGATGTGATGGGATAAATTAACATAAATACATTTATGTGACAAACAGACAGAATGAAAATCTAAGGATGACGTTTTTGGCAGTTGTCAATAAGTACAAAAAACTTGGATCACAAAGGTATTGCAGTAAAGTGGGGTGGTGGGGTGCTTCGATCTGCATAGTGTAAGGAACTCATGTTTATGCATTTATGCGTTTTTTGTCTATCGTTTTTGTTATTACTCTTTCCATAATGCTGGACAATTCACACAGCATTATCTAGCCCCAAGGTAAGCAAAGCTTGTGTTATGGGTACTAGATAACTGATATACATAATAATATACGAGTACATAGATAGATATTTTTTATTATACATAGAAAACGACCAGAACACCCTGAACAAATATCTGCAGATCGTACAAATATCTGTCCCGAGGCGGGAATCGAACCCGCAACCTCCTGCGTCGCAGGCGGGCCTTCGCCCACCGCGCCACAGAGGTCGTCAATATTAAATTTCCATACCTTTGCCTACTACCGCCGATCCTATAGGTCGAAGGTCTTCTCTATATAAGTAAAATAATTTATTCACAATAACTTAAAAGGTAACCAAAAAGTAAAAAGAGTACAAAGAAGTTCATAATCTTAAATTCTAATGGAATGAAATAATAAATCACTTCCCATAGGATAAAAATAGCCTGTGAACGTTACCATAGATACAACGCGTGCGAAGACGCGGCAGAAACTAGCTATTGTTATAATCTGGGATAGATATATAAAAAAAACCTCTCTCGAAAAAAATATATGATTCAGATATTTAATGTGCGAAACAGTGCATTTTCATGATTTTTTTACGGTAATGTCTTAGCTCTATCGTGTTTCCACAATCAAGGAACCAAAGACGACTTTTGTGGCGCAGCGGGCGAAGGTCTGCCTGCAACGCAGGAGGTTGCGGGTTCAATTCCCGCCTTGGGTCAAATATTTGTACGATCTGCAGACATTTGTTCCAGGTGTTCTGGATGTTTTCTATGTATAATAAAAAATATCTATCTATGTAGTGTATTGTATTAAGTATATCAGTTATCTAGTACCCATAACACAAGCTCTGCTTAGCTTGGGGCTAGATAGTGCTGTGTGAATTGTCCAGCATTATTTATTTATTGAAAGTATAAGCAATAAATGTTGAATTTTATGTGATCCGAGTTTAGTACCTCGAGGATCCCGTGAGCACTGAGATTTAAGCCTAGTTTGACAAGCAAACGCGTTAGGTTCGCTACACGATCAAATGAAATGGGATGTGAGGGTATCGTCGTCAATGTCATAATCTGTCAAAAGAATGGCTGCACTTTTGTCGTGGAATAATAAAGAGATTATCCCTTCAGGTATGAGACACAAGACTAATATGGTTAAAATCGCTGGACGGGGTTTAATTAAGTTGATTGCATACATTTGCAGACACAGACCCTGGCTGGCATACAGATTACAAATATATCAACAGGATAGAGCTAATTACATTAGCAACTCGTCGTGCTTTGTAGGATTTTTCAGAAAAGCTAGCTCGTGCTCCGCTCACTCGTACTCAATCCATAATGCTCACAACCTAAGAGCACTTTTAATATTACTTTGAAAGTCTGTTCTGTAGATTAGATATACTTCTGTATAGATAAGGGTAGAATGTGTTGCCCTCGACACGCCGTGCTAGATACCTACCTGACAGGGATTGTTTCCGTTACACTGCCAAGTTTTCAATTTGATTGATAAAACTTACTATTAGCTTACAATTACTATACAATTTATACCGCATTTTGACAAGTACGATGACTACTTTGTACGAGAAATGGGTACGTGGACTTTTATTTGAAAAGTTCCACGTAAAATAAAAGTAAAAACTTGTGAGTGTAATATGTGAGCAGCTGACTGTACATACAAAAGAGTTATCTATCCATCTCCAAGAATGGACTGACACTGAGAATTTTTAATAACGCGGTCCAATGGCCACCTGTTGGCGATGACGACGTATGATTTGATTATTCTCGTTGTTCGTCATCCAGATATCCACTAGTGATGGACACAGAGAATTTAATATTTTGTGCAGTATAGTATTTCCCCAACTGAGGGGATTATTAATTAGAGGGGATTAAAATAATTCCCAGAAGGAACTACTAATTGATGCCACACTCGCTGATAATTCAGGAGTTGTTGTTGTGGGGTTTGGTTTTTAAGTTTCAAATAAAGCCTCTCTAAAGATTATTGACTGAAGACGGTACCTATTATCAATAACAAGTTTAAGAATTAAGACCTGGCGTCTTGTTTGTGATGATTGGCAGTTACGAGTGGTCCCACTCGCCCAACGAAATAAACAAGAAAAAACTAATCAGGTAACTGGGATCGCAGTCCCAGTTTTGTAGTGGGCCCAGTCGCCTGTATCCTCGGCAGAACGTGCAGTTCACTTAGTGTCAATGAACTACTAATAATAATTATTATTATTATAGTGCCTTATGTCAAGGCTGAGGCAGGGCTCTCAAACCAAACGATTGAGAGTACAAATATTTTAATTACTTTGACTTTCATCATTTGTACTTTCAATCGTTTGGTACAAATAAAAATTAAACATCAAATAATATTTCCTCAATACCCTGCCATACGTGTCAACCAGTAGAAAATCACGCCGGTTAAGAAAATTGATCCAACAAGCAAAGAAGTAATCATACAAACAAGCAAACTATTACTAACGTGGAGAGGAATTAAGAAAATAGAACAACTCACCAACACGGTATGAGGACGTACACAAATAGGTACATTTGTATCGGCACTGTTGTTTTTAAATACACAGTACAATGGAAGGCTACTGCTAAATTTGGAGTTCTAAAGAAAACTAAAAACGATACTTTCAATCAAATGTTAATATGATATGAATGAATTACGAACAAAGATTTTACAGCTCGACATTCGTTATTATTAAGTTTATATTAATATCGATTTTAACCATCAATATTACTCTAATTTATCAAATATAATTATATATTCCTCGACCGTTTTCCCATTTACTTGGGGTCGGCCTTCCTTGTCCTTTTTCTCCATTCCGCACGGTTTAGTGCGAGTTAGTGCGAGTTTAGTAGTTTACTCTAATTTAACAAAATGTCATTTAAATCCTAATTTATTTTATTTTCAATGTTACCTTGCCATAATTTTAATCATGACATTTTAAATCAAATAACACACGCAACAGTAGAAATTTGAATCACGTTTATACCTAAAACGCCTTGTACACGTCTACATATTTCACGCAATAAATAATACTTTACTTAACACGATATTTGGTTTTCTCATTATAGGCTCTTCTAGTTTTTACGTATCGATTTGGATGAATAAATACATTTAATGTATGAAAATACAAAAAACGCTATGTATGGCTTAGAATTTCCACCACCTTAACTCTTCCCGCGGGTGTGGTAAGAAGCGACTAACAGCCGCCACACACAGAAACCGTGACCGGCCGCAGGAGAAGGCGTGCGCGATCGTCAGCTCATTTCGTACTGAAGGAAGGTTCCGGGTTCAAATCCTGTCGAAGTCAATTTTTTTTGAGATATAATTTAATTTCTTAGGATTTGTCGGTACCGACATTTTGAAGCGAACCGTACGGGTTTGAGCCAGTGTAGTGTGTCGTCTTCTTTCGTCGTGAAAATGGATGTGGATTGCGAAGTTTTGATAGCATTAGTATTTGCTAAACAACATTTGTGGGACATGACATTACACAACAACAGAAATGTGAGGCAAGTATTTTTTTGTTTTTATTTCGTGAACCACTTCTGAAAAGAGGGGTGGTGCAGCACCCCAAAATAAAACCTTGTTTTGGTGCCATCCTGGTATAATCATGAAACTTGGTTTCATCGAACTTTAATCATTTAGATAAAATTGGTAATACGATGCATATTTTTTTCTTTTATTGTTCATATTATAACAACATCGAATGTCCTTTTTCATTTATAATGAAAACTTTGGAGGGGAGAAAGAGATGGTTCAACGAACTCGAAGACATGATGGTGACTAAGACTTACCTGTTTCTATTATGTAGTTTAACCGGTACCTATCAGTACCGACCCGTACCGAAAAACCTGAACCTATCTTTATGTTTCCACCCATACCTGTGTTCGCGCGATGTTCGTCCGGATGCCGGTACCTGGGCGCGACGCTACCCTCGCTGGGACTAGCCGGCGCCGAAGGCTCTGCGGCTGCGGCGGCGTCTACCCTCGGCGCTATTTTCTTCACCATGTAGCAGCGCGGCATTACCGCAGCCGCTGCCAACAAATATAAAATTATATGCCAAAAGATAAACATATACACTCAACGATGTCAGCGACTGGTGCAGTAGAAGTAACTCTCAGTCGACGCTGACAAAACAGTCACAACCAACAAGATTTACAGACTACAACAGTCTTCAACTTTCACCAACAACCGCAGGCTAGACGAGCTTGTTAAGCCTAAACTTAACGGTCCTTTTCTACAAAAGTATATTACTTAGGCGTCCAGCGACCAAAAACTGACGTAGAATACACAACTTTTTTTTTTATTCTGCAACGAAATTCATTAACGAATAAACTGGTCTGGGGGGACCAGAATTATGTGGGACTCGACGCCCTGAGAAGGACGTAATACCCACTAAAAACTCTCCGGTGTCCCTCTCTCGCCATATTCGTCGAACCACGGGAACATTTAAAACATCCGCGGCCCGACTGGCGTCCCCTCATCCTCCTGTATATGGCCGGCGAGCCCACCGATCCACACACTCGCCGACCCCATTCTTCCTCACCTTTCCTCCCGCCATGGAATACACACAACTGCACAATACAACAACTGCGGCGTCAACCCCAGGATTGCCCTGTGACTGCACACTGCCATTGTGAGCCCGATAATCACTTACGCCTTCAATACTATGGAGGCAGGGACCTCGACAAGGCCCGACAGTCGATCGCAATCAACAAACTAAACAGCCTACAAAAGACTGCCTGCCTTATAGCCACGGAAGCCATGTCTACCTCCTATGGACTGGCGCTAAATGCATTGTTGGGACTGCCTCCGCTCCACATGTACCAACATGTATAGGGCCAGCACACTGGGCAGAAGGAACTGGCTCTCTCAGAAACTGAAATCATAGGATGTGGAGTTTGAGGAGTGTATGAAGAGCGACTCAGATTTGGCCAAGGGGACTCAGCTGGGCCCCGAGCCGTTCTGTGGCATACCTAAAAGCCTGGCTTCGGAACCCTGCTACGAGGAATATCCAAGCTCTGGAAGAATTCCTCGGGCATGAGCCACTTAAAATCATTGATGAAAAGCCTTCGATAAACGGTACACCAACCGAATCCTAGCGCTAAACAGAAGCAACCTTAGCATCATGACAAGAGCCCTAACTGGACGCTGTCGCCTCAATAAGCACGTGTTCAATCTGGGGCTAAGCGACACACTAACCTGCAGATTCTGTGAGAAGGCGGAGGAAACGCCTCTCCATCTTCTAGGAGCGTGCGAAGCCGCGGGCAGCAGCACATCATTTCAATACAAGCCTTTTTTTTTTCAAAAAAAAATATTTGCATACTGTTACTTAATACGGCAATAGCCTTTATTCACAAAGAAAATTATAGAAGTATTTACAATTGAAAATACTGCATACATAATAAATACCATTGCTTTGTTACGACATCGAAATTTCGCCTGTTTGCCCTCTTTTGGCAAAGGCCTCATCCAACCCTTGAAAAATAATAATAATAATAAATTTATTGCAAAGAGAATCATTACAAAAACATTACATAATTAATTTGTCAGACATAATGAAATAAGTTTACTACATAGTAAAATTCTTGTTCAAACTAAGACTACAAAAGAAGGAAATTAACATGTATTTCAAAATGCAGCTTTACAATACATGTATCCTCCCAGTCCTAACATACGGGAGCCAGACCTGGACTCTTACAAAAGCTCACATCAAGAAGCTAGAAGTCTGCCAATCGGGTATGGAGCGAAGCATGATTCGAAAAAGGAAATTGGATAAAATTAGAAACCAAGCTCTTTGAAAACGAACTAAAATAGAAGACTTAAAGTAAAGGAACTGAATGGAGTTGGACTGGACATACTGCAAGAGGAATAGACAAATGGAGCAGAACGCTGATTGACTGGTTTCCAAAACGGAAAAGACGGAAACCGTTTAAAAGGTGGGAGGACGAGCTAAAAGACATAGCAGGTAAAACTAGGATAAGGTTGGCGAGAGACTAATGTGGAAGGGGTTGGAGGCGGGCAGAAGCTAGTGAAAAACAAATGCACACTGGAGGTAGGCGGGAAGCGTAGTTTGCTAATGGAGCTTGTCGGAAAATCGAGTACATCATATATTGTGGCTGAGTAAGCGAATATGGTGAGGTAAGGAATAACGCCACAGTAAGATACGTGCTAAATTTTCAATAACTTCTCAAAATTGACAAATCGTTTATGGAAGAAGCATTCATAGCATTTATGCAAGTGATTTGTTATTTTTTCACTGTGTTTATAATAATAATAATGATGTTTTAGTTTTGTTTCCCAGCGCCCGCAGCAGGAGTTGCCCAGCGCAGTCCATTGTATTTTAGTTCGATCTTAATAAAACGTATTATATAAAATTACCGTTGTTTCTTATTACCTACTAAACAGAGGTCTATTTAACGATAGTATTTAGACGTAATCGCGACGTTTCCTTTTACCATAGGGTTTGGTACAGAGCGCCTCTATTGTGCGGACATATAACCACGCTCTCGATCGCGTCACTAACGTAGAGATGTAAAAATCCCAAGGAACAGTTTTTGACATGAATTGCGAGACCGAATGATGCCTACGTTAGTAACGTAAAAATTTAACCATTTTACATAAAAATATTTTTATGTAAAATGGTATAAAACAGTTTAAAAGTATAACAAATATCTGAAAACGCGGCATCAGGATTCCATTTAAATTAATTTCTACTTCCTTGAAATAAATAATAAGGATCTCGGAAATGAAATAAAAATTCAACTGTATTTCAGTTGAATTTTTATTTATTATTATGCTTATTTATTACTTAGAATGCTTCGATTAGTTTTTTTAATGATTGGTGACGATTTGTGTCAGATGCGACGACGACGATCCGTGCAGTACTTGGAGTAAGTGAGTCCCTGGACTTAGTTCAGTCTGACCAAGTGCTATTGGTGCTCAATCTATACTTTTATAACATCAATGCCTCGAACGTGACTGTCGCTGTCAAGTCAAAGTGCGTCAAAACACTCAAAAACGTTCGAAAACTATCATCGACTTAGTAAAAAATTATTGGGTCCGGTAGGGATGCTGCAAGGCGCGCTATGTATAGGAAGGACTCGAAAACGGCGGAAGTATTCGTAAGATAAAATAAATAATGCGTAGAACTCATACTAGCAGTCCTGTAATACAGGTTTCTAAACCCTTTTAAGGCACCAATCTCTCACAATGCAGGTTAACATTAGAGACTATTTATCACGATCCTGAAATATAGCCTTTTGCATATCGCATTTACCTTTGTGAAAGAAAAATTAATGATTAATTTAATATATATTTTTTTTAAATGATCAACAATAATGTCGATTGCCCAGACCTCCTTGGCAATTTACTTTCAACATTCCCTGTAAGTAACTAAAATACAACCTCCACTCTATGTCCCCGGAGCCTCAAAGAACAAAAGACATAATTCGTTTATGGTGCGAGCGAATCTTTCCAGCAAGATGTTTGACATTGACCCATTTCATACCTGCAATTCCAGGGCAAAGCGACGCATGACTCTTGACTACTTTGGCACATGATTTAGGCATAGGTCAGATTTTGATAATTGTTTTTATTTTGTGTTTTATGTTTTCTATTATTTTTATCACTATTTTAAGTATGAGCACTTTATAATTACTCATAAACTTTGATTTATTTTTTGTCAGAGCGATGATAGTGTTCACATTGAAATAGTTTTCACATTTAGTTTCTATCAGTGAATACCTATAATTAGCTCTGGGCTGTTATTTGAAGCTCTATAGACCTTAGAAGAAGAAGACTTAGAATGACAGTTGACACAAACGTTTGTCGCAATTTTAATTTCGAGTCGTTAGTACAAAACTTCAAATGACGCGGAAAGCAGCTCTCACATAAATATATTAAAACGGTGTATTGTGCGGTAAAAGGGTGTGTAAAAACTAGTAGCAAGAAAAATAATACTGTAAATATCTTATTTGACTGGTAAGTACTAATATCACATTTATAATTTTGCGTAAAACAGTCATACAAACTTGTAAATAAACTGAAAATTTTTGTCTACCATTTACGCAAAAATGTTGCTTTGCAATGGGAAAAAAATAACCCGGTTTTGTAATTAAGTAAGTGTAGGAAATAGTAGAGATACAAGTAGAGATAATAGAGATAAAGGTGAACTTCACACGAGTTAGGACTTAGGAATCGAACTACGAGGGCAATCACAATTTTAAAATTTTCTAAATCATTTGACAATCACACTTCTAATCTCACTAAGTTTGAAAGTTTGGATGGATGGATGTATGTTACCTCTTCTCGCCAAACTACTGAACGGATCGGACTGAAAGAAAATAGGCAGAATTTGGTCTGGACTTATTTTTGGCGTCCATGGATTTGATATATTATATGAATCAAATTTAAATAATTTTCTACGATTTTTCAATTATTCACTCCTTCTCGTAAAGGCCGGAGTTTAATAGCGCGTCATAATTAATTAGCGCGTCTTGTGAAGCGCGATTTTAGCGATTTTCAAGCACACAAGCTCTGCTTAGCTCGGGGCTAGATCATGCTGTGTGGATTGTCCAACATTATTTATTAATTTTTATTTATTTATTATATCCCTCAGTTTTAGTGTTTACGGTTCAAGTGCATTTTTTTAAATACGCGCCCAGATTTCGTAAACATACAATTGAGTACTACTTTACACCGAAGGTTAGAATTTATTTGGGTTTTTCTCATTTCGTTTATCCGTAAATTCTCATAACCTCAATTAGAGCACACCACTTAATCCATTTCTTTATATATTAATTTCAATCTGCGATGATTTGAAGATAAATTATCTATAAAACATCGCAGATTGAAATTAAATCATAAAGAAATGGATAATGTGGTGTGGTCTAATTATTATTGTTGTTTGACGTTCATTCATAACCTAAAAATTCAAACACCGAATTTTTTTCCGGCTTTCCCAAATGAAAATAGTCTCATTTATAGATTCTGGAGCTAAGGCCAAATCTTTTAACATATTTTTATTACGGGACGCTTCAATTTCATCCCAGACCATTCTTAGTATAGAGACCTGCAATTGTTCTTTGCATACAAGTAATTCTGATCTTGGAATCAAACATAGGTTACTTTTTATCCCATAAACCAGTTCCCATGGGATAGAAATCACCTTTAAACCTTTCCATAATAACAACGCCCGCGAAGCCACGGGCATAAACTAGTATTCTAAATAGCTTGAAATTGTAAACTCAAATTAGTTTTTACAAAGAAAATCACAAATTCCAACTAGTATTTTCAATTCAATTAATTGAGCTAACTGCAGACTATTGAAAACAATCTAGAGGCAGCTCAGCTAATCCATATCACCAGGGTTGTTATAGGTGTATAACAGGTAAAATTGTTTTAGATAGGTCATGAACCGTGCATCTACACTGCACGTAGTTGACCGTAATTTAACTTATAGTTCCGAAAACGAAAGAAGCCGACATTATTTGGCAGACTTGGAGTAAAAACCTTTTTGTCATTTACCCAATTTTTAGGGAAAATGCCATTCACTTGCAACATTAAATCATCCGAATGAGTGAGTGAAAGCAATGTATTTACGTGCTGTCAAACCACACATAGATTGAATTTTGGTTTTACAAATTGTCGAATTGTTGAATGACACTATCCCTCTGCTAAGACAGCAGCGAGTTTTGACTTTATGCTTTAGACATTATTCTAGCTGATGGTGTTCCGAAATAAATAAAAAAAGAGAATTTTAATATGTGGGCAATACTTTTAACTTACCTATTTCGTCATCGAAAACTTAAAACCCAAGATCAAGAGATCTTCCGCTAACTAATTTAAAGTCCATTAAACTCTGAATATATAAATAGTAGCAAAGTCTCAGAGTAAACACAACGTACAATAAACAACCTGGATTCACTGAAAAGCCTCAATCCAGTCATTTTCTTCAAAAAATTGTTTGTTTCAAGAAGTTTCATAGAATTCATAGATACCGCCGTAGAAAATTAGATAACCTGGCTGAGGCTAGGGTAATAAAGCTAGGGTACTTACCTGTTATTTTTTCTTCAACCACAGAACATTAAAAAATAGAATTGATTTTGGAAGATGGATACTAGCTTGGATGAACTTTTGGAGAATAGCTTTAAACCGACTTCATAAAAGGAGGTTCTATGTTCCCCGTCAATTGTGCACCGATTTTAATTATTCTTAGATATTTGTATAGATACCGATCCCGTGATGGTCACGTAAAAAAAGTATTCCCGAGGGTATTTGTAAGAAATTTGGAGCCTTTAGTTTTCTCAAAACAATCAAACTATTAATGATCAGCGTACGAACAACCGGCTCAGTGTTATTAGACAACCGCTGTGGCGCAATGGGCGAAGTTGGGAAAACTGGAATAACCCGAAGTTCCGGCTGCGACGCAGGAGGTTCCGGGTTCGATTTCCGCCTCAGGACAAATGTTTGTACAATCTGCAGATATTCGTTCCGGGTGTTCTGGATGTTTTCTATGTATAATAAAATATATATATATATATGTAGTGTATTATATTAGGTATATCAGTTATCTCGTACCCATAACACAAGCTCACAGCGTGGCCAACAGTGCAGCCATTGCGGGCTAAAGCTTTTTAGTACTTTACTCAAACAAAGCGAGTAATTAAAAAAAAAAAATTCACGAAAAATGTTGTAACGATACGGAAAATTGCAAAAAATTCACGCTGTAAATGGTGAAATAAATTATAGGCATAGTGGTTGTCGACGAAAAACGGTGATTTCTGAAGGGTGAGAAAGCCTTATTGGTCATGTAGATTTCCCTGACAAAACGAACATACATTTCATTCCTAGTTTTCTAAAATTCTGACTGTGTTTTATAATTTAATGTTTTTAAATCCTAATTTAAAGGAAAAAAACTAAACAAAAGTTCTCTGTATCTCAGCAATCGTCTGCAATAGAATTACAAAATTTGATATGTACATAGAATCCTGACAAAATGAACACACATTTTATTAATCAGTTGCTGAAATTCGGAAGTTGCTTTCCTCATCCATACCTACTAATTTATAACTCTTTGTCCTGACACATAGACAAATTAGTTTACTTACATAGAAAATTATACTAGTATTTACAATTGAAACAATTGAGCTAACTGCTTACTGTTGCAAACAGTCTACAGGTAGCTCAACTGATCCATATCAACACCAGTCGGAAGCGTCCCCAAGACGCTGGCTGCATTGCCACGCTGTATGGCAATGCTGACTCCAATGGGGGCAAATGTATAGGCTCTGTCGAGACCTGCATATTTGCGCCTCTTAAGATCTTCGGCCAAATCTGCCGCCGCACCCGCCCTCACGGATGTCCTCGGAAGATGGAAAGGCGCAAGTGTGTCGATCGACGCATAAAGTTATCCTAGAGACTTGAAACTTGCAGGGTGTGTAGGTCTTGGTACGAAAGTGACCACTAAGAAAGGATTTTGAAAATTCATTATCTAACAAGTTCAAAATTTGGGTTGAAACTTGAAACAAAAATCTGTATTTCAGCAACCGTTAACAACAGAACTACATAATTTGACATTTCTCGTGCAAAACCAACACACATTTCATCGTGTTCTGAAATTCTGACGGTATTGTCCAATTTCTAAGTTAAAAAAGCTAAAGTTTAACGGAACAAAAAAATTACACGTAGATTTTCCGTTCAAAACAATTTCACATTTCATTCATAGTTTTCAAAAACTCTGACTTCTGAAATTCGTCCGAGCTCAATGACGAACGTTATCATGCCGTGATATCGGACTAATTTTTAAAAAAAAATTACGATCAAAACCCGTGATCTCCCGGATATTTAGTACCAACAAGACGGAGCCACTTGCCACACACGCGAAACCCTGGCTTTATTGCGAGAACAATTTGAGGAACAGTTAAGTAGGCTGCGTAGATCCTGTGACATCACACGCCCTCTTCGGGACAATGTACAGTCCAAAGTTAAGAAATTAAATTCTACGTGGACGAAGTCGCGGGTAACACCTAGTCTATAGATAATATAGTAAAAATTAAATATTTTACAAACTAGCTGTTAGTCAAAACTTCGTTAGCGTAGTAGGTAATAATTTCTGAAGGCATTATGACACTTATCTTTTAAAACTATCCGGCTGGTAGGGTAGGTCCGAAGAAAAAAACATTGAATTCAAACACCCAGAAAGGAAATTTACAAGTTTTTACACATTTGTCGTAAAAGTACACTTATGTAGGACACGCAAGAGGCAATTGCCTGCTTAAGTACCCAATCTACAAATATTCAGGTTTGAAGTGTATCTGTAAAATAGAGTTATGGGCAATTCGACGCTACACCGTTTTATTCAGTGCTTTGTATGGCAGAAAAAAACTCACATTTTCAGATCTGCATAAACTTTCGGCTATAAATTATAGCAGTATGGGTATTCAATAAGTACCGTGATCTGTTAAATAGCTATCTTTCTAGGTGACTGTACCCAAATACATTATTTCTTGAAAAGTTTTACAAACGCGACGAAATGCATCTAACATAAAAACTTCCGTAGTATGCCGGAAAGGTCAACTTTGTCAAAATAATGACCAGATTACGACTATTTTTGAGGAAAATATCTAACGTCATGATCAACTGACTTATTGAACGTCTAAGGTCCGCTTTAAGGGCGGCACGGCACACTAATACACGGACGACACGTTGCCGACGACGGAAAGGCAACTGCAGCCGTCAAAAACTCGGGCAGTTTAAATATCTTTTTTGAATCGTGGCGTACAGCAAAAAGGTTAATTTTCACATACATATATCTCAACGAAAAATATCATTACTTAATAAAATACTCACGTAAATTACGATGCATTTTGAAGCTCACTAATTTTATTTAACACTATTTAAATTTTAACACACTATGTATTTGAATTTTAAAATTCACAAATAGTTTAACACTGCCTACTCATCAAACTACTTTATTACTTAGATAAGTTACTAAAGTTCCTTAAACACGAATATCTAATTCACTACACTAATTGAAATATTTACAGATGTACAGTTTATGTCTGCAAAAACACTCAATTCTTGTCAATAGCTGTCCACTTGCCACTCTTTCACTTCATTCTTTACTTTACTTCATTAGATGTCTAAATATCCCTAAAAACTAATACCGAGATGAGTGATAGCGGAATCGCGCGCGGGGTTCAGGCGCAGGTGCAGTCCGCTCCCGACAACGTCCAGGCTAGCACTGGCTATGTAAAGCTGGAAATCACGTTCCTAGCATTACATGATGTCTATATTCTGGGTGATTGATTCAGATACTAGCTGCGGCCCGCGGCTTCGCCCGCGTGGGAATCACGAATTTCATAAATTTGTTGCACAAGGTAGTTTAAAAAAAATATAAAGACATGATTCATTATTAGTTTTACAGTTTATTTATACCGAGTTTTTGAGTGTACCGAACCAAGGAATATTAATTTTCCATAGCAACTATACCCTTTTTAACACTTTGACTGCCACCTACGCACTTAGCCTTCTTTGGCGGTTTGTTGCGCAGCGACGACACGCGTACCTCTGCGTCGCATTGTTGAAGCTTGGCAGTGAAAGCGTTAACCCCCTTTAAGGGCAATTTTATAAAATAAGATAAACTTCTATGCTATTTTAGAACCTAAACTATTCACATACTACATTTAATTTAAATCGGTTAAGTAGTTACGTGGTAACAAACATTCACACTTTCGCATTAATAATATTAGTAGGATTAGATGTGAATGTAACACCAGCCAATCACGAATATATCATGTTCCACGAAATCTGAATACCTTCTGCGTATCCAATACATAGCCTCTGATATAGTTGGTTCTGAATGCTGTGCATTTAGATATCAATTAGGTACATCCCGTAAGCTGGATTATGTGCAATATGATACTCCTGCCGAGTTGGGAGGCTTTGAAACATATCTAATCACGGGGATAATAACTATGTCTAACTGGTATACTCGTCTTACTGATGACGATGGCTAACTGCCGGGCGGGAAAGCTTTTGTGTACAGTGAAGAGTGGAACAAATGACCCTTACCCAGTTTCCACTCTCTCCTGTTAACATTAACACGAATATTATTTGCTAAAAAAGTTGATAATACCATTTCGGAATCTCATTAAAGTAGGCAATTTTTTTATTAGTCGGTCACTCAGGTCGCTCTACATTTTTTTTTCACCACAGGAGATCGAACTTTTGGAAAAAGATTGCAAAACACATTTTTGTTTGTTAATCATGTTGTAAAAGAAAAAGTGTTCATTTGGCATACAAATGGCAGTTAGCATCTGATATGCCAAAAACCGTTATTCCGTATTTTCTGAACAGATCTGATGCTTCCTACCCGTAGGCTTAACCACCCTTTACAACACACCTTGTATAATAGCTAATAATATAATAATCTGCTTCGACTTCTTTAAAATAATTTGTATGTATGTGCTGCTGGTTCCTCTTGTAATAAATAAATAAAAAAACAGAAACATCATAGACGTTTGGTAAAAGAGAATAAATCACGCAGGTGTGCATGATTGAAACGTGATCCGAAGTTAATCGATTTTGAATCCGCCATGAGATTGACTTTCCTCTTTTTGGCAGATTAGCCTACGTTCCTGAATCTAGTCTGCTACGAACTGTGTAAAACGGTTGATTCTCAATTTCCGGTAATCCTGCAATAAGATCTAGCAATTCCATTTTCCGAGAAAACGTAGAGGACCTGGAGACAGAAGTACGAACAGAACGACGGTTAGATAATTTATTAGAAATGTTTGTTTCTCATCTCGAGTGCAAGGCAAGCCAAGTTGGAGATGGGGACAACAGACTCGTATGTAGTTCTTGTCATAGGCCAAAAAGTAGCCTATTCCGTGTTTTTTTACTTTTTCTAATATTTTAATAGACTAGTTATCATATTACATATTCTACACTAGTACACACTATTTCAAGAAACCCCAGCTCTTTTTTGGACAGTATCATTTTATAATATAATTGTTTTGGTCAAGCGTGAGTAGCACCTAAAAATGAGTTAAAATAATCAAATTTATTTTTATGCCGGTCGATTCAATGTCATATTAGGACCAGTTTATTAGTATTTTATTGAACTTTTAACGAAACGGTTTGTTGTTAGAGTCTTCAATATTGCGATCTTAGTGTTATAGATTACCGGCAAACTTGTAAGAAGTATATACTCGAACATACAATGTACATCGTTCAGAGCTTCCTCCGCGAGAGCTCAACTCGGGTTGTGCTGACGTAGTATGCTAAAATTTATTACTTAGGAACAAAATTTGTCATTTTTTTTTATTAAACATTAAAATGATTATTGACTTTCTGTGTTTCTTGAATGTCTGCCGCAAACACCAAGTCTCGCGGACTTACACTAACACATGTACGCTCTACGTCGTAGAGCCTCTACGACGTAGACCCACGTAGCGCGTGTCGGGCATTGATACATTCGTTTTATTGCCACAGACACAATCATAAAGGCTTAACTTTACCCTTTTACTATGCAAAGTAAAAAGTAGGTACAGTCTTGAAAGTGGCCATCGGCAAGAAAATGGAATCGTTCAGTAAATACAGTAAGTACCTATAAGTTTAATTAAGTCAATCTTACAAAACATTGTTCGCTCTGAAACTACCCCGCAGCTTTGTTCGTCTCGTCTTTCAGTTTGTATAATACACAGTGAATACTAAGTGCACTAACATTTAGCAAGGTTGTTAATTGCTTGTGCACTTTGTATTCAATAAACAATTCCGTATTTCGTAAGCCGTGCTGTAGGCAAATTAACCGTTGAAAATCGTTACAAGATATGAAGTAACACAGTAGCAGCATTTTGGAGAAATTTTATAATTTCAGACCATTAACACAGAGACAAAACAAGGTTAAATTGTAATTGGACGAATCGCGTTTTGGACGAATCACTAACAAATCGGTAAGAGTATGTCACAATGACATAATAATATTTGCTGTTACAGCAAATATATATATAGCATATACAGTATACGTGTTGCTGTAAGAGATAGTTTCACCGGGGATAGTATGTTGTCGAAAAGACTTTTACATCCAATTCAACACCTAGATACCTAAAACATTGTTTTAGATGGTACTAAGGTGTCCAATTACATCGACCTCTGGCCAAGAAAGGAAACACAAAGTGGTTTTTCCGGGAGAGTTGCATTTATGAATACGCACGGACAGGGAACTGGGTGGTGAATAAGCGAGAGTAGATTAGTATTCCTCACGTATCACCCCGAACAACAATCCCTGTGTCGATTGCGGAGCTGAAGATCTAAGTTTTAGACATGTTACCAAACGAAGCGGCTACGATAATGATGTACAATGAACAAAGTAGGACCAGTGTCAGTCTCATCGGAGACTAGCCAGATGCACAGGACATATTCTAGTGTGTGAGCAAGCACAAGTGCGATGGGACGGCAGACCGACTCGACCGGGGAGAGGTCAAGCGCAGGACCAACGACTTAATGTGCTTTCCAAGGCACGGGAATATAACACCGCAAACTTCCTGACGAGCTGCTACTGTGAATTTTTCTTGCTAGAAAAATCCCAATAACAATTATTGGCCCGACCCGGGATTTGAACCCAGCACCTCATAATCAGCGATTAACAAGCTGACCGCTAGACCAACGAGGCAGTAGGACTAGTATGCTTGCCTTGGGACACCTCAAATCATACACCCCATGTTCGTTCGGCTGGTGTGAGCGGCTACCGAGACACATTATAAATAAATAAATAATGCTGGACAATTCACACAGCATTATCTAGCCCCAAGCTAAGCAGAGCTTGTGTTATGGGTACTAGATAACTGATATACATAATACAATAGACTACATAGATAGATATTTTTTATTATACATAGAAAAACATCCAGAACCCCTGAACAAATATCTGCAAATCGTACAAACATTTGTCCCCAGGCGGGAATCGAACCCGCAACCTCCTGCGTCGCAGGCGGACCTTCGCCCGATGCGCCACAGAGGTCGTCACACATTGTTTGTACTTTTCGGACCAATAACTCTGAAACTATCGCAGGGTTATGTTGTTATTTCCAGACACTCAAACCAGGCCCACAGAAGCAGCACTACTGTAAAACGGGTTGAATAGAGCCTCCAGGGTGAATACAAATTGAAGCAATACTAAAGCAAGACGTTACATGGTAGCTATGGAAATATCCTTATTCCGTGAATGTTCACCTTTTGTGTCAGTAGATCTGATCTCCGCAAAGGGATATATTGCTCCATTTCTATTCACGGTTAAGTCGCTATTCACTCCGTTTTCCCAGTATTTGCTGAACGGTATCTGTAATAAGATTATGTTCAATGGCACTAACGTAGCCCGCGGCTTTTATGCGTTTTACCTCGTGTTTGTTGTTTATTGTACTGTGTAAAAGTGCATTTTTACACATTTTAGCTCTGCGATTATGTGCCCTGGGTAACTGGATTTTTACGCGTTTACACACGTAACGATGTAGAAAAGAAAAAGAGAACAGGCCTTTGTCACCAGTGAAAAAATTACACTCATAGAAAACATTTGAATGTTGTAGAGTGTAAAAAAACCGATGCCTTATTATACAAATCAAATAAAAGATGGCAGAAGGGGTTAGTGGGGATTCGCCATCATTTTCTTTCATACCGACAAAGTGCAGTCAGCATCATCTTACGACCTTTGGTTATTCTTTTTGGACTAGACTCATCTGCATGAACTTGACAGGGGGTTAAATTGTGTAAGGCTAGTAAGGCATGAATGGTAACTTTGGTCCGTGCTATGGCTTTTCTAGATGATATTCGATTTCTATGTGACTAAGATATAAGACTGGGGTAACGTAGGCAATAAGAATAAGCCGTGGACGGACGAAATCACCCTCTCTATGGTTAAACTTTGTTTTGTGCCTGCTTGCTTCTATATAGATAATAAAAAGCATGACTAACGTTGTCAGTTGCTAAATAAAAATATTAATAGAAAAAACCTGAGATGTTTTAGAACTACAGTTTATAAATAATAAACGTTTCCTACCAAAGAAATTAAATGTACACGTAGTCCCAAAAAATTTCGATTTCGGCAGTATTCGAACCTGCCAATCCATTGGGCGTTTTTCCATTATCCGGCCCGGCACCGGCGCCGACGCCGGCACCGACGCCGTGCCGGTGCCGGGGAAGCAAAAATGTACGAAAATGTATGACTCGCTTTTTGACTTACCGGCGCCGGCGCCGGCCCGGCATTGAGTCCTACCGGCGCCGTCGCCGGGGTAGCAAGCTTCCCACCCGTGCCGGTCCGGCAAAATTGCATGTGTATTGTATACCTATGAATTGTAGCCGTGTGCTTGTGTGAGTGCGCGGGACGGGTAGGAGGACCGTAGTAAACCGGCATCGACACCGGCGCAGTGGAAAAACGAAACCCCGGCGCCGGTGCCGATGCACGGCCATACCGGTGCCGTGCCGGTGCCGGGCTGGCTAATGGAAAAACGCCCATTCTCTGATTTAGTGCAGGTTTTACAGCTTGAAGGTCAGCCGTGTTTGGTGAAATGGATCAAGCCCCCAGTACTAGTACAGGAGAAAACAATGTAAGTTATTTTTGTAATTTAATATTATTCTCTTTTTTTTTATTAGGTACATTTAGAGTAGGTAGGTAAATTTTTTGTCAATTACTAACGTTGACACTATATCCAAAAACGTTAAAACTGAGAATTAAAACTATTCATTTTATTTTCAGATTGAATACACTCTGATTGAGAGAGGAAAACAGCAAATATTACATTACGGAAAGCATAAATTTTCCATAATAAAATTAAATCTGGCAATGTTTGGAGATACGTTAATCGCCCTAGGTGCAACGCACTGATCAAAACCCTGAAGAATAATGTTCACCGTATTTAGTCAAAAATGAAATAATAAAGCTCAAAAATGAATGCAAAAAGGAAGCAATAAATTCATTGTGCACTCCTATGCCACAAATTCACGAAAAGACTTTTCTAAAAGCAAAGGATGCGGGATACACCTTACTTAATGCTGTTCCAAAGTGTGAAAACTTTAAGACCTCTTTATATAGTGCCAGGAACAGGGAACTAAAGGCTCCAAAAACAAGCTTCAAAACAAAAGTGACCAAGAATCCAGGATAATAGCCTTTTGCACTGCGGAAGCAAAGAAAATCATACCAAATATACAAACATTCTTCTCCGATGGCACATTCCAGAGTTGTTGCAAATTATTTTACCAATTATACTGTATACACGGTGATGTCAATAGTACTGAAGAAATCACTTTAATCATGCCTCTCATATACGAGTATGTTCTGATGCCTGACAAACAGCAAACATCATACGTGCGGTTGTTCAGTTTGCTGCAACAACATATACCCAAATGGAAGCCAATCAATTTCATCGTTGATTTTGAGGTTGCCGCAATGAACGCAATTAAGAAGATTTTTCCGAATACAGAAATACATGGTTGTAATTTCCATTTGAAACAGGCATTAACCAAGAAAGCCCGCGAAATCGGCACCGAAAATGTAGAAGACAGGAACCACGTGGACCTGTGTGCTGTATTAGCGCATATACGTCCATGTGATATCGATGATGGCTGGCTGTGTATCATGGAAAATCACTCCTTATCTTTAAAAAACTGCTTCATCAGCATTATCTATCCTTGCAAAGTTAGACAACTTTATTTTTATGTTTATGTAAGTGTATTATATTGTTTGTAGGTTATATGTAGGTATTATAGTATGTAGTGTAAGTATTGTTATTATTATTTTCGCGTGCCACCGTCTATTTTGTTCTAACATGTCCAGTCCATCCCAAGGTTCCCTGGAAGAGATCGCTCATAGCGATATGGCCGCCTTTGTACTTCGTCTACTCTTAGTATTTATTTCTGTATTGTTATCTGTCTTTGTGTGGTACAATAAAGTATTATCTATCTATGGAAAAGGCTCCATTGAACGAGAAAGTAACAGGTTTCAACCACTATTTCGTTACTCAGTAGGTACATAAGTTCGGTCTATAAAATAAAAATATTTTATTCTTTATTCATATTATTCTAATTCAATCTCAAGTTTACATCCTCGAGATTGGATAACATTGAAGAACTGTTGGGAGAATTTAAAAAAAGAGCTAAGAAAGAACACTACAAAATTCAAGATTACTTACATCAAAACGTTGAACGGTTTAACTAGGCTGAAAGCTCCAAATCGGGCGTTCAGAAAATAAACAAGTTCAGCTGAATCCGGATCTACTTTATGTCGGTAAAAGCTAAGCTGAGTTTATCTTATTTTGATAGCGTTTAATTGCAACAGTGAAATGGACCTTAGAGGATAGTTATTAAATCTATTCACAACATTTGTGCCGACGCAATATATTGTAGGAGAAGAAATCGAGATTATTTTCAAAATGGCTTAACAACATTAATCCCCACAAACGCGTTTCAATTCGACTAATAGCTGCTCACTATCTAGGGATTCATCCGAAACCTGGTAAAAGGAATGCAATAATCTCTAGCAGATCCTGTCTAAGCTTCTCCTCGGTGACTAATTAGGCGGAGAGCTTCATTTGCAGACATAAGAAGGTATTAATTAAGTGAAATGACGACCCCAGTGGCGCGGCGAGATATGCGGCACCTGTGACTGTATTTGCATGATCTTTAATAGTACATTATACATCTAGACGAGAAAGTACCCAATTCCTATCGAGTGTAATTTGAGGCCCGAGGCGCAGCCAAAAAATCACTCGAGAAAATTTAAATTTTATACTCAAATAAAGCAATAAATACGGGTAAGTGCGATTTTCACGGGGTTCTTTTTTTAATTATTGTCCCGAATACGGAAGAGGCCGATCTCATATTCGATTCGGAGTAAAAACTTTTGCCGTTTGACTTATTATGAAAATAACCATAGCTGATATTTCGGAAAATTAAAAAACAATAACACGTAAGAAATCGATTTCTATACACTTTTCTGCGCTAAACGCGAGAGAAATGAAATTCCGTAAAGTTTTCCGTCCCGCATTTTAGTGCACCTGCAAAGACGTACTTTCTACCTTATTTGGAAAAGGAATAATCAATTTTCTGAGCAAGCAGCAGTACAATTTTTTTTCAACTAGTCTGCTATAATCCTTCATTGCCTCCTCCATTTTACAGCATATTAGGCATTTAATAGATAGGCAGAGTTAACGTTAGTTTAGTTAAGTTTAATTTATTTATTTAACGAACTTAATTTAGTTAACGTTAGTTAATATTATGGCTAATTTAAGCTACATTATTATTATGGCCTTAAATTGATAGAAAAAAGTTATTGCCGAGGACTTGGAGACTACGATTTTACCGATGAATCTGATACTAGACCGAGCCTGTATCGGAAGGTTTTAAGTGTTTAGGGAAGGCATGTTACGTACGGACATACGAGTACTTTAAGACGAAGTGGGATCGGTTTTGCGAGACAAGGACGAGCGAACGTCGCGCGGGGAAGGAGGGAAAGGAAGGCGAGAGCCGCGGAATGGCCAGCCTGCGCGCAATTTCACTGGTCGTTTTTTATAAATTTAATTTTTGCTCTAAAATAATACTCTTTCGCGATAAAATAAAACAATAATCGTCTAAAGTATTTATTAGGGAACGCGTAAACGAAATTTAATTGAAATATGATACATAACTAGCAAAGGAAACTGCTTTTTCCGTAGAAGTATTTGTGCAAAAATGAAGATTTAGAGGTGACGTCGTGTTTCGACTTCCATAACTAACTACTCGTAGCATTATAAAAGTTTGATGCTTATCAAAAAACTAAACAAAAATTTTGTGTTTGTTTATTGCCTTAAAATTGATTTTCCGTACAGTCAGAACGTAGGTTTTGGGACTCACTTCACCTTAAGTGCGGATATGGATACAGGATGAAGGATAGTTTTTGAAAAAGCTTTTAGACTCACGCGCTAGTGCAACATAATTTCTGTAGGTTAAGTTACTGACAGGTGTGTTACCTACAGAAATGTGTTACCTATCTACTATATAAAAATAAGTCGGGTTTTCTTCCTGAACTCCAGAACGCACGAACCGATTTCCACGGTTTTGCATTCGTTGGAAAGGTCTCGGGCTCCGTGAGGTTTATAGCAAAGAAAAAATTAAGAAAGTGGGAAACATAAATTTTTGTATATCAAAGTTCTGAATCATTGTTATATTATTTCAATATTGTGTACTTTACAAAGTAATTACTTTTGATGTTACACAAATGGAAGTCTGCCACAAATGGTGAAACAATACATCACTGTTTGACGATACTATATGAAATTAACAATACATAACAATATTGCAAAATAAAAAGAATGCGTTTTATTGCAAAATAAAACAAACAACGAAACGTGGTTTCGTTGTTTGTTTCAATTTGTTTCGTTTATCATCAGCCAATTCATATTCAAATTCATTTATTTTCAGATAACTGTGATCCATAATTTGTAAGTAGCAGAAATATCTCATATATTAAATGTTAGTATTCTTAGCCTACCTAGTATTCCTAGCTACCTACTACATTTAATTTAATAAAAAATCGATAAAATTACATCATAGAAAAATAAGGTAAAACAAATTAAATAACATGAAATTAAATTAAATTACATAGAAATAAATAGATTAAATTGAATCAGCCCAAATAAATTAAATCAGAAGTTAAGTTAAATCAATTAAGTACACAAAAATTAAATTACTTTTTGCACAAAGTGCTGCCATATCGGCGAAGAAATTCTGCCAGCTACAGGATGCTGTTGGGGCTATCCCGCACTCTGCGCATCAGGGATGCTATGTTAGTCCACTGCTGGACATAGGCCTCTCCTAATGAGCGCCATAGCGTGTCTTCATCTTGCCGCATCTGGCATCTGCCTGCAGTCTTTTGTAATCCCACCTGGCCGGAGGGCGTCCTATACTACGTTTGCCGAGTCGTGGTCTCCACTCAAGAACACTTTGATTTGAGAGTCTGTTGTGATGATGATGATTTTCTCGCAGCCACATGATATAGGACCTGGCCAGAATTAGGCCAACAGATCACTACGAAACCGGCTTTGATGCATTAATTATTGACTTAATTAGTAATCGAGACTATCGGTCTAATCTAAATTGGACGCATACAGAGGTGATACGGCTTACGCAAAGCGTCTCTAATCCCATTGAACAGTACAAATAAAGCGAATATACTGTAAACAGGAATGATGGTTGTTATTGAAACTGTTATTAATGTTGATTTTTAAGAAATAGATATACGTGTATATACTTAGATAAAGTTGTTATATATAGTTGTTATTGTTTTATTCTGTTAATGTAATTTTCTATGTGCTAAATAAATATATATTTGTTAATATTGATACTTATCTTGAGCAGAAAATATACAGGGTGCCACGAAAAGGGGGCGATTCTGGACCCCGAGTGGCTCCAATTTTTTTTTAAGCTGTGCTACAATTTTTTTTAAAACTGATTTCCATAAAATTGCGATTGTTCATAGACAATGCTGCCAGTTTTGAGGACTCGACAGACAAAAACCGAGATTAAAGCACTAACAAGCTCTGTAAAACTCCTCGGTCATCGTTGGGGCCGCTCTGATACGAGTGCATAATTTTTTTTATGGGATTTTGTGGAGTAACGTAACTATCGATAATTATTGCATAGTAATAACATAACGACACACATTTTAAGTCAATATTTTATACCGCGGTTTCAAGAGAATTAATTGAACTTTACGTACACGTGGTTACAGCAAGATAGCGAATCACATTCGGCGAGAGCCACCTCAGTGACACAAAGGCCACACAACTGATAACTCCATTTTGTGTCGGTACCCACGCGTTTTCCCAAATTTTTTTTTGCTTTGCGTCACTCAGAATAATCTCGTAAAGTTCCGTGAATGTGTACGCCGCGCTGGAAAATATTTAGACGGAATAACTTTAAAAAATAAACTCCCCGTGTTTAATGTTTGATGAACCATACTTACTAATTTTTTTTAATGTTATAAGTATCTACATATTCCAATTCTTTTTCATTTACTAATCGAAATTTTCCCACCCTGTACATCACATGAATCAAACTTTATTTAAATACCTAAATTTGGTTCTAATTTAAAAACGTTGTACAAGTAGGTACACAACGCGCACTTACCGACGTTTTTAAAGGGAAGCCTTGTCACAATTTTATGCCTAGAGTTCTGTAACAAAGCATGCAATTCAGTGCCAACTAACAAAGACCCTTAGGGTACAAAGGGAGGGCCGCTCACCGGGAATTCGAATATTGGACCTACATATGAAATGTAGGTATTGTACTGGTTATATTTCCGATTTGATTGTGTCCCCTACAGCGAGAACTGGACGGTGTTCTGCTGGATTGATAGCGATCTGAAATACACTATGGTACTGAGACAGTTTCTCGATCGATTACAGCTAAGGAATGAATCTTCGTTCTACCCGCAAATACAATGACAGATTATCAGCAACGTCTAAGCGATTCCCAAAGCTGGGGTACCCGCATTTTGGCCTGAATATATAAAAATAGACAAACGGTAGATAAAAACCCTTAAAAGCTGAAAATCAATTTCCCTATCGCTAATATTAGTAACGCAAAATATCAATGGAAATATTATGACGTACCATTGCATTTGCAGAAGGTACCCTTCTTCGAAGGTCTTACAAAGATTAAACTTTGAAAGCGTCGTGGTAACACACATTGCACTAATAAACTCCAAAGTGATGATAACATAGGAGTTCGTGGTAAATATAAGTTAAAAATCTAAAGTTTACAAGATTCTTGAGCTTTACAAAATTAAGTAAAATATTCAGTACAAAAACTGTTATTTAATAATCTTATATAAAACTACATTACCATTTTCTCATTTAAGAACGAAAATCTTATTTTTACTCCACTGTTAACATTATTTATCATTTTTTCTTTTCAGCGGTTTCTAAAGATCCAGCTTTGAAAGACTTTTGCGACTCAGTTTTTATTTATAAAATAATGGGAAAGCTAGGTTTAAAAATGCAGACAGAAAATGTAGAAATTCCTGGAATATCCGATGCAGTCTTGTTGACGGCCAATTAAACGTTTTTGCTGATATTATATGCCGTTCGCCGCACAAAAACAGTAGTAATCCGTATTCAGAAAGAATAGCCAAAACTGTAATATTTTAGGCCCTAGCTGGCAACAATTAGATAAGTTACTTTACCGTCCCAAATAAAATAAAGTTACTATTTTTATGTGCTAGAATAATAGAAACCTCAGCTAACAAGAAATGTACGCCAGATACATTAAATAAAATGTTTAATGAGGTTTCAATGGACAGCAAATTTGTTCAGTATTTTTATGTTTTCCAACAGAAGCCCCAGCTAAAAAGAAATTTATGTGTACCGTAAGCCATGAGTTGTACTTATGAATCACTTAGAGGCTCCACTCTTGTTACATTATGAACATGGTTTTAACCGAATAACTGATACTACGAGTTGTTGCTTCTTTGCAGCAGGATCATTATGAGCATTTTTTCTAGAGGCAGTCTTTGTCAAAAAGCTTTGTTGTTGACCAACGATGTCAGTGTTTGTTGGGTTCACAACGGCCGCTGCCGCGTCCAGCGGCAACGTCAACTCGCTATGCAGAAGCAGGCGTTGCGAGCAGTGCCGTTTTTGCACCGACAACAAAATATGGTGCGAGGAACACATGTGCCTACCTTACCAACACTTAAAAACTCTCTGCTCAAACTGATATCGGAACACTCGGAACACCTAATACCGCTGGTGAAAACATCGTTCCCTTAATTACTTAATCCCATAGACAAAGACACAAAACAATAATTGGAATTTATTCAAATTTTGCCAAAATTCCCATTTTGGTTTTGTCTCACAGAGTCAAAAAACAAATATGAATGAGTTTATTCTGTTTTCTCTATTTTCCGCGATAACCACCGGTATAAAATGACAAAGCTAGCTGGTATGCTTTCACGTTGAAAGGGTCTGCCTTTCAAAGGCCTTTGTTTCCTGTTTTACAATAGACCTCTATTGGACTTCAGTGAATATTCGTAAATCCGCACATTGTATGACCATTTTATTGATAAAAATAAATTTGTTGGTATGTTCCTCGTAAAACTATAGTTTTACGAGGAACATACACCAACAAATTTATTTATTTTATTTATTTGAAGTTTATAAACCTCACTACTATCCGCCAACCTCAAAGTAGGATGATATTTGACATAACTCACTCATTTGTTTGTGTATCTATTACAATACTAATTGCACAGTAAATAGTTTGGTGGAAAACAAACAACGAAGCGTGGATCTTTCTTATTCACGTGAGACAACAGGAATAATTACTTTGTACAAGCTTTCGTTTAACTGGCCTTGTTAGTAAGATCCCGCAGGGTGGGTTCCAAAAAAAATTCTGGGACTCACCCAGCGGGAAGATGGCAGCTGGAGACTTCGAAAAGTTAAAAAAATAGAAGATCTAGTGTCGAGCCGAACATCATAGGAGAAAGCAAATCCTCGAGACTCCGATGGTTGGGGCATGTAGTGTGAATAGGGGAGGATCGGGCTGAATTGCTGAATTAGACCAGTTTTCCTAAACCGATTAACACTTAGTTGTGTGGTACCGGCTTAGAATTTGCACTACCCCAACTCTTCCCGAGAGGCGACTAAGGAATATCCACCGGGGCCGGGCAGCAGCGCCCATGCAGAACAATTCTACCACCGAACTGCGATCCCCAACCCGCATGCCCAGCAGCGTGGGGATTATGGGCATTATCCCCATGAGATAAAAGCCAACAAGGCGCTTATCAGGGGGAGGCCTGCGTCCAGCAGTGGACCAATACAGGCTGTTAAGATTGAAGATTAACACCTTCATGGCCCAAGACGCAGACGTGCTTCTCCACCCCCGTGTAACGGCGGCGCGCCCCCGCGGGTCGCAGAGCAGAGGCTGGCCAGTAAATGCGTTAAGTTGAAATTTGACATACTTATGTAAGTTCAGTGGCGGCACCAGACGATATCTCTAACATCGCGGTGAACCTGGATCAGAATAGCGCAGGACCGTGTGGAGTGCACTACAAAAGTTTGGTGGCCTAGGTTAGGTTAAGTGGTTAGGGTAATAAAACTTTTACAGAGCTTATATTAGGTATACTAAACTGGTCAATGGATTTTTCAAAATTGTATTGTTTAAGGCGGATTATGCCGCACACCGCCGCCACCTATTTTAAATTACGTTAATCTCAGCTGGTATGCTCTGCGCGCCGCTACCGCCGTCTCGTGGCAGGGTTAGCGCACTAGTGTTACGGGAGGTACTAGATAACTGATATACTTAATACAATACACTTTTTATAACACATATAAAACTTCTTGAACTCCCTGAACAATTATCTGGCTCGAGGCGGGAATTAAACCGGCTACCTTCTGCGTCGCAAGCGGACATTCACCCGCTGCGCCACAGAGGTCGTCGAAATGGGATATGATGCATTATTCCGCTAATTTCTTGATTATTATCTAGTAATACCTGTAGTAATACCTGTGTGGAGGCGTAATTATGGTGAAATTTCAGAAGTTTAAAAAAAAGGCAGGTTTTTTTTTCAATTTTTATGTACAGAATGAGTTTGTATTAAAAAAAAATATTCTCAAAAGACATAATGTCACTTACATGTGAAAAAAAGTTATTCTAAAGTAGGTATAAATTGAGTAGGTCGTTTTCGTACCTCTAATAGATTAAATAAAAATTTGAATCGTCTAAATTTTGGACGCCTGTCACGGCAGAGGACACAAAGGATTTTATAATAATAAATAAATGTTGCTGGACAATTCACACAGCGTTATCTAGCCCCAAGCTAAGCAGAGCTTGTGTTATGGGTACTAGATAACTAATATATTTAATACAATACACTACATAGATAAATATTTTTTATTATACATAGAAACATCCAGAACACCCGGAATAATAGTTCGTACAAACTAAGGCGGGAATCGAACCCGTAACCTCCTGCGTCGCAGGCGGACCTTCGCCCGCCGTGCTACAGAGGTCGTAAAAATATCCAGTTAATTATTATATCAATAATTAAATATCCACCATATGTACAGTTTGTGATACCTATCCTAAGATTTTTTAATGCCTCTGAAATAGTTTAGTTTCGTATAATTTAGACAGAGAAGCGAAAACAGAGTTCGGTGGCCACCAAGAGCAACCTCGCTATTCTGTATAAAGGAATATATAAAAGAAAACTATATTATGGGCATTAAATAACGCTTATGATAGTTATCATAAACTGTACAATAGACTTTTAAAAATTCCTTTCATTAACGTAATTATAAGAACGAAAAGGCAGCTTCGCTAGTTTGAGGCATACATCCCCTTAACGTAATAATATGATAGATAGCATAGACGGCGGCGCTAGTTTCAGTCGGGGTAGCGCCTTAAACAATTAGGCATGTAATGGCATAGTGGCTGAACCTACGTCGGTAAATTAGATAATTATTCGTATCAACTACGCCTGGCTCAAAGCTGGCTGATTTACAATGGCTGGTCAAACATAATAGGGTTGCGGTCACAGAGATTGCACGTATTGGCGTGAAACCTCTAATTGGTTAAGCTATTGAGCTTACCCTATTAGAGCTTAAGCTATTGACGTTTACCGTCAATCGGTCGGTCATTAGGCTATCATAGGATAGTGAGTGATTTGGTTCTTACACTGTAAACTTCTATCTTCTTTAATAAATAAATAAATCTATTTATACTTCGATACGGCCATGTCCGGAATGAATGGTTTATAAAGGAAGTTAAGGGATAGAGTAAAAACATCCAGCACCGCCACCGTATAGCATCGATCATGATTAACATCGAGTTTGGCTAGTGTATAGGTTTTTAAAATTCCTTTGATCTGATCCCCGTCGGGAATGCAGCTTGGGGTCATTTGCGGACTGCGTCCGCTTAACCGAGCAATTCGAACAAACAAACGCAAGGCCGTAGGGGTGCGTTTATCGGCTTTTCACAACTGCATGGTGTGATGGGGGTCGATGCTTTAATTGTTTTATTTATCCAGCACGCGGCTTCGCACGCACTAACAAAGTAGCCTATGATAGATCTTCTTAGTACCTAAGTACATTATGATTTTATGCCTTGTGCCCCACACACAACTTGTTTTGTTTTGTTTTTGTTTTTATTTGTGTGTACTGTATGAAAGTTACGAGGCTCCTTGGCATATGACAAAGAAACGAGTACCTACGTCAAGGACCGGCATTTCCGTTCTAGCCTCGAGAAAGTTCTCGAGGCTCTGAGTCTTGTGACGACGTTCTTCTTTTTTGCAAATTTCCAAGTTTTGCAGGTTTTCAAGAGTCGGTTGCAAAATTGCAACGCGTGTTTAACGTTCGCCCTGGCTGCCTTTGCTTTGTACAAAGTAAAAGGTCAAAATCTTAATACGTCCCACGTAGTAGGTACGTAGAGAGCCAGCAAAATCTCTTGAAATGCAACCCCTTTTCACACGGTTGACGGTGAAAAAACTCCTGAGCTTTTTCTTATGTAACCGTGTGAAAAAAGGTTGCATTTTAAGTACTTGCAAGAGATTTTGCTGGCTCTATACGTACTACGATCTCTTTTTTAAGTTTTACGCCAGCTTTAAATCATGAGAATTAGTATTTTAGGGTGTGAAGTCCAAGATGATGGATGCCCCACATGCCTACTGACTTTTGTTGATGGACTGCCCCAAGTTCAAAGATCGAAGGGAGGCACCGATGACTGAACTTAATTAAATAGTTCATATTAGTCGTTCATTATCATTTAGCGGAACAAAATTCAGTAGCAGCCATTTCAGTGTTTTTTTTTTCCTAAATCTAAACTGTTGTTGGTTAATGTTCGTTAATCAACATTTAGCGGAACCAAATTCAGTAGCAGCCATTTCAGTGTTTTAAATTTTTATGGATCAGTGAGTCCCTTTGAATATAACATTCTGTGGGCAACTGGGCCCACAGAAAAATCGTCCCGCGGGCTCATTCGCCCCTTACGGTTTTGTGGGTGACTCATCCCACCTGTCTACGTACAACTTGACTGCCTTGCTTCATTTTGTTGTTTGTTATTATAGGACTGATGTCAGTCCTATCATAACCTAAACTTATTACACTTTCTACTATCTTTCCTACTAATATTATAAATGCGAAAGTTTGTGAAATGGGAAATTTTTGTTACCTAGGATCTTAAAAACTAAAAAGATAGATAGATAGATAATACTTTATTGTACCACACAAAGACAGATAACAATACAGAAATAAATGCTAAGAGTAGACGAATTACAAAGGCCTTATCGCTATGAGCGATCTCTTCCAGGCCACCTTGGGAAGGACTGGACATGTAAGAACAAATAAAAAGGTGGGATGCGAAAAAAAAAAAACAATACTTACACTACATACTATAATACCTACATATAACCTTCAAACAATATAATACACTTACATAAACATAAAAATAAAGTTGTCTAATTTTGCTATGATAGATAATGCTGATGAAGCAGTTTTTTATACATAAGGAGTGTTCCGTAACGGAATATGATTCATGTTTTTCATAATAAATTATTAGGGGTAGGTAGCATCTATTCGATTACAAAGCAAACACAACTTGGAGGTTCAAATCTCGACATAATGCTACTGCTTTGCAATTGGCCACTGGTGGTAAAACCACTCACGTGATCTGCGCCCTCCGCGTCGGAGGCCTTCGGACCGGCAAGACAGTCCTCGAGCCAACTCAGTGCTGCGCGGTCGCATCCAACAGCCTACCGCCCCTGAAAGTTCTAACGCGTCCGCGATATCAAAATCGATCGATTCGCGACCCCCCTTTCGTACCTAACACACACAACTCCGGAAAATCAAGCGAAAACCAGCCCCTGTGGAAGAAGTGTCCCAGGGAACCCTGCAGTGGGTCCATCTAGTTTGGACGGCTCCAGCCACCACCGACGTGAGATAGCAGGTGAGTGCCATCCAGACAGCCACTTCTTTTCCCTAACATATTTTTGATCCGTTCGATCCGGATATTGTCTTGATTCCTCCAGATTGTGTATGCTTAGAATTGTTTTTTGTTGCTACACCACGTGTACAATTTGTTCATTTATACATATTCTCGTTGCTACGCTACGCGTGCATAATTATTTCGTAAAATTCATTGTATCTACGTTAAGATTTCGTTGCATTTCATTAGTTTTGTTGCTACACTCCGTGTACATTTTATTTTCCCTTGTCGTGTTTGTCGAAGCCATCTTTGTATCGCAAAATGGCGGACGATGCCGCTACTGAACAAGATATTTTCGAAAGAGACATTATCTTAGAAGAAATTAAAAGAACATTGTTATTTGCTACAACCGACCCGGTTCAATTTAAAACACGATCTACCGATCTAAATGCCCAACAAAGAAAGTTTTCTAAACTTCAGTCGAAAATTGAAAAGGCCTTGATGAAGGCCAAGCTGTTCAATAAAGACGAACAATTAAAAATTCGTAACGATTTTAATGATTGTTATTATGCTATTTTGGTTCAAGTAAATAAGTTGAAAGAGGTCGACCAGGAAGGCAGACGCTTGAGTCGTTCTACTATTCAATCGATGCCTCAAAATCAGGCTTTGCACAAATTACCCACACTACCCCTGCCATCGTTCAGCGGGGAGTCCACTGACTGGCCTTCATATTTCGATTTGTATCAAGCGCTGATTCACAACAACCATGCCTACTCGCCTGCGGAGAAATTTCGTTATCTGTTGCTAACTTTAAAGAACGAGCCTCATAATTTGATAAAGTCAATTCCAATCACTGATGATAATTACTCAACTGCATTAGAGATCTTGAAAAATCGATATGAAAATCGTAGAATGATCGCTTCTAAACACTTAGATCGCATTCTAGATTGTGAAGTTTGTACGAGCGAGTCGAATGCTAGCTTGCGTAAATTAGTAAATGTTTATATGGAAAATATAAAAGCACTTGAAACAATGCGTTTCCCCGTGAATGCATGGAGCTTCATATTATTGAACGTTTTATTGCGAAAAATTCCGAACTCCGTTCGTAAGCGCTTTGAGTTATCATTGGCTAAACCTTCCGACATACCTACTGTCGATGTACTTATCCGTTTCCTAGAACAGGAAATTTCCACGTTCGAAATTATGTCAGGAAATGAAACAAAGAAGGGTGATAATGCTAGTTCCCGCTACCACGCAAACAGCTTAGCACCCGTAATCGTAGTTTGGCCCCTTCGGGGCCCGGCCCACGACGCCGTTCATTAGCTGCCACGGAATCTACCTACGGCAATAATGATAAACAATGCATTTTGTGTGATTCGCAACACGTCCTACATAAATGTTCGAGGTTTCTCAATATGACTCCCAGCGATAGGTACCACTTTGTTAAAAATAAAAATGTTTGTTATAATTGCTTAAATGTCGGTCACGATCTTCGATCGTGCAAATCTCAATATACATGCCAATCATGCAAAAAGAAGCATCACTCTTTGTTGCACTTTGAAAAACAATTAAGTGAGCCTATGCACTCAAATCAGGCCATCTCTTTCCCTCCTACGGAGCAACACGATAAGGCCGTTGCGTTCGATCCTATTGTCCAACTTGCGCCCGCGCCGCAGCAGTCAGCCGCAAGCCACCTTATCAGTGCGAGCTGTGAGTCATCTGCTCAATCTTCTACGAAGAAATGTATGATCATGTTATCGACCGCGCTCGTTAATGTACAATTTGGCTCTGCAAAACATTTAGTACGTTGTTTGGTTGACTCGGGTAGTCAAGCTAGTTTTATGACAGAAGCATGCGCTAGACGTATAGGTTTAAGTTACAAGCATGTTAATTCGCCAATCTATGGGATCGGTGAAGGAAAACCGATTTATTCTAAAGGGATGACCACGTGCGTTATTTCCCCTCGTAAACAGGATCTTCCGGCCATTTCAGTGGAGGCGCTAATTTTGCCGAAACTTGTTTCGTGCCTACCTAGAATTCCGGTACCTACCGATGCATGGCCACACATAAAAAACTTGTATTTGGCTGACCCTGCTTTCAATGCTCATATTGGACAGCCGATTGAAATGCTTCTTGGTGCAGATATAATTCCGTACATTTTGTTAGGTAACATTGTAAGAGGTCACCCCGACGCACCGATTGCAATGAATAGTGTATTTGGTTATTTGTTGATGGGAAAGGTTTCTTTCGATGTAGGTAACCCGCCGCCACTCCAGGTGTGTCATAGCTCCTTTTTCGAGGATAGCGACCTCCAACGTTTTTGGGAGCTGGAGGCAGTACCAGAAGAAAAAACTCTTACCGCAGACGAGCGATTGAGCGAAGCTATTTTCGAAAGGACTCATACGCGTGACGATACAGGACGCTATGTTGTTGCCTTGCCGTTCAAAGATGCACCTATACTAGGTCAATCCCGCGACATCGCTCTTTCGCGTTTTCGAAAATTAGAATTTCGTTTAGAACGTAACCATACTTTGAAGAAGGATTACCACGCTTGTCTTCAAGAGTATTTGGATCTTAACCAAATGGAACTTTGTGACCCTCCATCCAAAGAGGAAACTTCTCACTACTACATTCCGCACCACTGCGTGGTCAAGGAAGCTAGTGAAACCACCAAGGTTAGGATCGTATTTGATGCTGGTTGTAAAACCACGAATGGTTCTTCGTTGAATGATCAATTGCTTACGGGTCCGAAGCTTCATTCGGATATTGTTGATATTTTGCTGAAATTTCGTATTCACAAAATTGTATTTACAGCCGATATCAAGGCTATGTACCGTAATATAGCGGTGCGAGACTCCGATTGGGATTATCAGAGAATTGTGTGGCGATCTGAGCCTTCCGCACCTATTCGCGATTATAGAATACGAGTTGTTGTTTTCGGAGTTAACTCCTCTCCTTACGTCGCTTTACGTGTGATACGTCAACTCGCACGCGACGAGGCGGATAAGTTTCCACTCGCTTCGGCTACCTTGATGGACTCGGTTTTCGTCGACGACATCATTACCGGAGAGGCCTCGGAGGCCAAGGCTCTCGTTCTTCAAGAACAATTGATAGGTATTTGCGCTAGTGCAGGCTTCGAGCTTAGGAAATGGCATAGTAATTCGCAAGCGATACTCGCTGCGGCGGCCTCACCGCACGGTGAGCGGCCCGACAACGTTTCGTTCGCAACCGTGGACAATGATACCTCGGTAAAGGTTCTAGGACTTCAATGGAACCCAAACGCAGATGGTTTTTCGTTCGTAGTTCATACTTCTAACTCGTCATGCACAAAAAGGTCAATCTTATCAGAAATCGCTAAAATATACGATCCCCTCGGTTTCTTATCGCCTGTGATTTTGTACGCAAAACATTTGATGCAATTGTTGTGGATAGCTGGGACGGGATGGGATGAGTCACCTCCTATAGATATAGTTAACGCTTGGTCAAACTTTACTAACGAGCTGCCGCTCTTATCGGAGTGTTTCTTTCCGCGTCACATTTTTGACAAAGCAGATACAATAGATCTGCATGGATTTGCTGACGCAAGTGAGCGCGCGTATGCTGGATGTGTTTATGTTCGGTGTAAATGCAGCGATAACAAGATCCGTGTTTTTCTCGTGTTAGCTAAAACGCGTGTATCTCCACTAAATCGTTTGTCCATCCCGAGACTTGAACTTATGGCCTGTCAGCTTTTATCTAAACTAATTAGCAAAGTGATGCTCGCTTACAGCGACCGTATTAACTTCGACCATGTTTACGCATGGTCTGATTCCACCATTGTGTTAGCGTGGCTTCGTTCGCCACCGCACGAATGGAAAACTTTTGTGTCCAATCGGACTAGCGACATACTGTCGCGAGTTCCCGCTAGTTGTTGGCGACATGTACCTTCGTACGACAACCCCGCCGATTCGGCTTCTCGAGGCATTCTGCCCTCAGCATTTTTAAACCATTCGCTATGGTTTCATGGCCCTTGTTGGTTAACTGAAGAGGCCCACAGGTGGCCTTCGTTAAATCCAAATCCCAGTACACAGGAAGAGAAACGTAACCTTCCCCTTCTTGCAAACCCCTCGTCGGTCAGTACCGACACCGACGAGCTCGAGGTTTTTTCCAAATTTTCCACGTTAGGAAAATTAGTTCGCGTCGTTTCATACATTTTTCGTTTTTACTATAAATGTAAAAAGGTGGAGAATTCATTTCCCGCGCATATCACTGTGCCCGAATATACAACTAGCCTAAATAGAATAATTGGTAGAATTCAACACTCTGTTTTCGCAGAAGATATAATAAATATATCACAAGGTAACCTACCCACAAATCGACTTAAGCGCTTATCTCCGTTTTTAGATAAGGATAACTTGTTACGGGTAGGCGGGCGATTGCATAAGTCGCAACTTTCTTTCGAATCAAAACATCAATTGATCCTTCCGGCGAAACATTACTTAACTACGTTAATAATAGATAACGCTCATGTCATTCACCTGCACGCTGGTCCACAGACAACTCAGTACTTATTGTTGCAACGGTACTGGATATTGGCAGCTCGCAATGCAATAAGACAACGCATTCATAGATGTATTTCATGTTTTCGTACGCGACCGACAAATACACAGCCGCGCCTCGCGCCGATGCCCAGTCAGCGTTTGAAATCTAACTCGCGGGTGTTCATTCGAACTGCGGTGGACTATTGTGGTCCTTTTATGGTACGCGCTAATAATATTCGGAATGCGAAAATTATAAAATCTTACGTTGCAGTCTTCGTCTGCATGAGTGTTAAGGCAGTCCATCTCGAATTAGTTTCGGATCTTACGACCGAATCATTTCTCGCGGCCTTGCGACGTTTCACGTCCCGCCGAGGTATGTGTACCGACATATACTCAGACAACGGCAGAAACTTTGTTGGATGTAACAATCACCTCCAAGAGTTATTTGCATTTTTAAATTCAGATCCTTTTCAAAAGGCCTTACACGAAAAAACATTAAGTCAAGGCCTGACGTTTCATTTTCAACCCGTGACCGGGTCACACTTCAATGGATTAGTGGAAGCGGGTGTGAAAAGCTTCAAGCATCACCTGTATCGCGTTATCGGCACACGCACACAGACGTATGATGAAATGCACACGCTTCTATGTCAGGTCGAGGCAGTTTTAAATTCACGACCACTTTGCGTATTGAGCACGGATGCTACAGATCCATTGCCGCTGACTCCAGCACACTTCTTGATAGGCGGACCGCTCGCGGCCCTACCCGACGTTTCGCTTACGGATTCTAACCCTAATCGACTTACTCGATGGCAGTGGGTACAACAGTGTACCCAACATTTTTGGAAGCGCTGGAGCAACGAATATTTACACGAGCTGCAGCAAGCTAATAAATGGTTTTATAATCGCGGGGCTCCAATTCGTGAAGGCATGATTGTTGTGGTTCGCGATGATAATCTACCCCCCTTGCAATGGAAGCTAGCCCGCGTTCACGCCCTGCATCCGGGTACGGACAATATTACTCGAGTTGTCACTCTTCAAATGGGAAACTCGTTCACAAGGAGACCTGTAGTTAAAATTTGTCCTCTTCCCATAGAATAGTTTGCCTCTTTATTGAGCATTTAGTAGTAGGATATTACATATTACCTAAGATTATTTTTGTTTTATGTTTCATGTAGTGTAAATTTGTTGCTTCTGTTAAAACAACTGCGTTCTTTTAAGGTGAGCGGCATGTTCCGTAACGGAATATGATTCATGTTTTTCATAATAAATTATTAGGGGTAGGTAGCATCTATTCGATTACAAAGCAAACACAACTTGGAGGTTCAAATCTCGACATAATGCTACTGCTTTGCAATTGGCCACTGGTGGTAAAACCACTCACGTGATCTGCGCCCTCCGCGTCGGAGGCCTTCGGACCGGCAAGACAGTCCTCGAGCCAACTCAGCGCTGCGCGGTCGCATCCAACAGCCTACCGCCCCTGAAAGTTCTAACGCGTCCGCGATATCAAAATCGATCGATTCGCGACCCCCCTTTCGTACCTAACACACACAACTCCGGAAAATCAAGCGAAAACCAGCCCCTGTGGAAGAAGTGTCCCAGGGAACCCTGCAGTGGGTCCATCTAGTTTGGACGGCTCCAGCCACCACCGACGTGAGATAGCAGGTGAGTGCCATCCAGACAGCCACTTCTTTTCCCTAACAAGGAGTGATTTGGCACGTCTGATGTCCAGAGGGAGAGCATTCCATAGACGGGTAAGAGACCAAGATAAAATTCGCTATACATTTAAAACGTAGCCGAACTTAAACAATAGGCTACTTTTTATTAGGGCTTCGCCCCCAATTTCGGATTTAAGGGTTTGGTAATTTACACATACGTTCAACGATAAAATAAAAAATATAGATGATAGTCTGCATATGCAATGTTGTCAAGAATTTTATTTTTGTCGATATGAGTCCGACTGTTATCATTGGTCATATCTCTTTTGTAAAAGTATGAAAACCAAACAATGTTTTTCACCAGCAAAGATACAAAATTATTCCATGAACCGCTAAAGGTACATTCCAAGAAAAGATAATTATTTTATGCCTCGCGTGTAAATGTGTCAAAGCTGTATTCCCATTTCCCATGCAAGTGGATAACGGAAGCGTGGAAGTTGAATAATCTAATGAAACCATCAGTGGTAGCACTGACCAGGAAGTAAAGGCAAGGTGCTCATAGTGGACATCGTTACTTCAAACAATAAACTGCAAAACTTAGAGAGATCCTCTAGCTATCGAGGACTATAGATGAAAGTGATGTCTTATTGCCAATAGGTTAGGTATGTACCCTACTACCTACCACGCTAACGAAGTTGCGGGTTACAGCTAGTCACACTAATATTATAAATGTGAAAGTTTGGATGTATGGATGGATGGATATTTGTTACCTCTTCACGCCAAAACTACAGAATGGATCGGGCTGAAATTTTGCATACAGGTAATTTTAAGCCTGGAATAAAACATAGGCTACTTTTTATCCCATAAATCAGTTCCCATGGGATAGAAATAACCATAAAACGTGTCCATAGAAAAAAACGCGTGCGAAGCCGCGGGCAGCAGCCGCACTAGTATTTCATAATTTGTTGTTTGATTTCTTTTGTTTGTTATTACTCAGAACCTAAACTTATTAATAACGAATAATAGAAAACAAACAATGAAGTGTGTAGAGATAAACCATTCTAAAAATGCACGCCGAGTGTAGGTACCTGTGACATTTGATGGAGGGGGCGTGCATTCATTACGGATGTAAAGATACCTGTGACGTTTGATGGAGGGGGCGAGCATTCATTACGGACGTGAGCGGGTTAACTACGAACCTTATTTGTGTTGGAAGAACACCAACGTGTCACCCCTTACATACGTAATGAATTCGTCAAACTACGATAGTTTTTATAGTAAAATAGGCGTGCATTTTTAGAATGGTTTATCTCTACTTTGCAAAGTAAAGATCCTTAACAAGTCAAATTTAGAATTATTTAAGGAATAAAAGTTTTATGGGACCTGTACGGGATTATTGAGGTGTAGCCTACTGCCAGAATGCCTATCACTAGTCCCCATGAACCTGGCTGTCATCTTATAGAATTATCGAATCCCACTAATTGCTCCAGAGATTGGCGCGTTTCAAAAAGAAACAAAATATCTTCGGCATTAGTAAGTATAGATAAGCGAAATAATCATTAAAATCGGTCTTTTGCAAAATATTTCCAGTTCTAACTGGCTTGGACTAAAAACGACGGACCGATGATATCATCAAAAAGCCAGAAAGAACTGTGTTTGCTTGCGCATCAACTCCAGATAACTCTCTTTAGTATCTTTCGTATTTTTAGGATGCTTCGACTAGGTAGGTACTTAAAAAAAAGTCTTCGTCGAATGAAATGATCCAAGCTTTAGTTGAGATACTTTTAGATTGTTAACAACAGTCTGCAGTTAGCTTACATAATTGTTTCAGTAAGAATAGAATAGACAGAATATTTATTTAGAAAGTATACATGTGTTTATCAATTTTACACCATTTATTTAACCACAATACAGACTGTTTGGATTGTTATTTTACTTACCTACTAGGTCAAATTTGTTTATATTACCTATTTATTTGTAATTTTCTTTGTTAATAAATATCTCTAGCTTGTAGATATGGTAGTAAGTATAATAGTCTGTAATACGCCACCGTCTATACAATAGTTACGTATCCATCCAAAGGTTGCCTGGAAGAAATCGCTTCGAACGAAAGACCGCCCTTGTGCAACTGTTTTTGTGTTTGTGTTTTTCTTTTCTGTTTTTCTTTCTCTTGGTGTGCAATAAAGAGTATTTGTATTATATTGTATTGTAGATAGAATTCCTATAGGTCTCTGACTAGTCATCCACGTAAGCGACAACCGAACACTACCCACAACGATATCACGGTATTCCGTGATCATGGTTTTTGATGGTAGTGTTCGGTTATTACTCAAATCATGGTAAATATCCCATTGTAAATGTCTTTAAAATTATTTCCGAATTACATGCTGCACTGACAATTTCCCTGACTGTGGAGTGGAATGGTGAAGCTCATAATAATCAGTCGTTCATGGGCGTCGCTGAATGATGGGTAGGTATAGACGATGGGCGGAGATTAATTCAGTTGGTGACGTCACTGACCGAAACGTGAGTTCCCGAACTGTGGGAAAGAGATGAATCGCTGGCTTTCCACGCAGGCTTTAGGTAGGAGTAAAACGATTTCTAGGAATTCAGTATCGGGCGATCCTCGACGCGCACGCCCGGGGGGATTATGCGCATTGCCCCCATATGGCGCTCATTAGGGGAGGCCTATGTCCAGCAGTGGGCTAATATATTATGGGCTGATGCTGATGAAGTATCTATCCATTGGACTCTTAACATCTACGAAAGATGATGTAGGTGTAACGTGACCATAATTTTTTTTGTCAAAGCGGGACGTCCTTTGCGGACTGATGTCAAAAAAGATTTTGTTGTTTTAAGTTTTTTTTATTAAAAAACGGCAAAGTACGTTTCATTACTTTTACCCAGGCAGTATTTTATATTCGTCGGCTGAACAAATCTTTTTTAAAACCTCTGGTTTGATTTTAGGTACCAATAAATAATAAATAAATAATGCTGGACAATTCACACAGCATTCTAGCCCCAAGCTAAGCAGAGCTTGTGGGGTACTAGGTAACTGATAGACCGTACATGATTTATTTATGTTAATCTTTGTAATCAAAATGGCTTTCAATACTGAGACGCTCAACTGTGTTTTTTCACTCGTCTATATTTTGTTCATTTGAGAAAAGACTCTTTTTGCAGGCAGACACAAGACGTACTCAATAATTATAGAAAAGTTCGTTAAGTGGATATTGTTTGCACGGATGTGCTGGAATAATTCCACCTAACGGTTTTCAGCAGTCAAATTCTCAGCATTCCAGTTAGTGATTTTTTGGTCTGTCGTTAAGCTAGAAATAAGCGAAAACTCGTCGAAAACTTTGATGTCCTGATTTTTACAAAGTAAGCAACAAGAAAGATTTGATTGTTTGTTTGTTTGTATTGAATAGGCTCTGAAACTACTGGACCGATTTGAAATTTTTTTTCACCGCTAGGAAGTTTACTTTTCAGGGAGTGACATAGGCTATATTTTATCCCGGAATTCCCACGGGAACGGGAACTACGCGGGTGAAACCGCGAGGCGATCAATAAATCCATTACACCCCCACCACCCATTGTACCTCTTAGGTTTTTTCGTTAAATTTGTGAATAAAGATTATGTATTTACAATTGAAACAATTTAGCTAACTGCAGACTGTTGTAAACAATGTACAGGTAGTTCAACTGATCCATATCAATTCCAGTCGGAAGCGTCCTCAAGAAGCTGGCTGCATTGCCTCCCTGGATGGCAATGTTGATGCGCTGCGCAGATACTCACCAGCTCTGGGATCACGCGTCGCTTCGCTTCATTCCTATCGGTTTAGTAAAGGCCTATTTTGACCAAACATAAAGCCAAGTTAAGGCGCATACCCAACCCAAATCAGCGCTACCACCTATTTTATTTTATGATTAGTTAAACGAAGGAATTGTCAAAAATCAAATTTGCAGCTTGCGGTACCTATCCTAAGCTTTGTTTAATGCCTCTGTAAAAGTTTTATTATGTATAGTGTAGGTATGCGAAGTTGCTCTTTTTGGTCATGATGGTGAGCAAAAAGAGAAACTTCGTATCTCTGCCTACCTCTCTGCCTGCCTGCGATATAAAATCGAAACCGAAATCCAAAGTCATCGACATTTTTTTCTTTTTTGCTTTTGGTGGCTTTCGTATCACTGCGACCATGATAGGCCTATTGTGATCGCCACAAGTCACCGACATACTTCCGCGCATTGACCGCCAGAAATAGAGCTGAACTGGGCATATATGCTACGAACAAATAAGCAAATCGAGCCTCTGGGCCATTCTAGACAAGGGTCGTAGAGGACAGGCCTCAATGGAGGCAGTTCGAGGCCGCCTATGATTCAAGGCACAAGAACTGAAAGATATTTTGTATAAGCAACACAGAAACGTTAGTATAATAAAGAAGTTTAGAGTTTTTGATAAAATTTACCTTATTTTGTTAGCCTAAAGATTTCAATTTACATGAAGAAGTTCCAGAGCAGTTTTTGATACTTTTGCAAGCTCGTAGCTTGCTCGTAGATGTTTCGTAGACCCTCTACGAAAACTGCTACAACGTGAAGTTTCTGTAAAATATTCTATTCTGTAACTATTCCGCTGCCGCCCGAAACAAAATAATAAAAGGAAGAGCTACTAAATCTCTGATGTAATTTATATTATTGGATATGTTAGCGTAGAGTGGAACTGATCACCCGTAACACAGTCACAGGTCTGGGAGGAAAACTGGAATAAGCCTTTTAGAAATACGTTATTCTAGAAATTAATCTTTTATTGTGAGAGAAATAAATGTTTATTTGATTTGATAGCTAAGTAACTTGTCGTACTTGTATTTGGATTGCTAGGAAACCTATACGATCTGTGATTACAGTGCGGTAACGACCAAGGACTGAATTCAACAGTAAAAATAATTTAATGAACCTAAGTACTACATTTGTATACCTAATTAAATAACCCATAAGCTGCCCAGCCTTAGCGATGCGACCCGCAGGGGTGGGCCGCCCGCCATTATTAGTAGCCATGTGCGTCATGGGCATTGACGGTGTTAATAATCAATTATTTCATTTGATAAAGTTCTGCTTTGATAACAAACTGATTTGATCAACTGAGGGTAGAGTAATATGTAGGTCATCATCACCATCAGCCTATATTAGTCCATAGCTGGACGTAGGGTTCTAATGAGCGCCATAGCGCCCTGTCTTCAGCTTGTCGCATGCAGCATCCGCTTGCAGCCTTTCGCAGATCGTCATCCCACCTGGCCAAAGGGTGTCCTACACTAAGTTTGCCGAGTCGCTGTGTCCACTCAAGAACACGGTTACAAAGCGGTTGGCGGTTCTTTTTTTTATTTAATAACTTTATTGCACTAAGGTACAAGGGGTGGGCTTCGAAAACACATGTTCGATCAAAAACACATGTTCTTGGCAAGATATTGCCGGCCACTGCCACTTCAGCTGCTAATTCTTTGAGCTATGTCGATAACTTTGGTTCTCTGTCGGATGTATTCCTTACGAAATACGAATCCTATCATTCAAAGAAACTCCGAGCAAATCTAGGTGTAAAATACTTATTTAAATTTCACAAAAAGAAAGGTGTAACCCTATGCAGATATTACTTCTAACAAAAGGAAATTGTGTACCCGAGCACTGCGTTGAAGCCGGAGGTGCTCGTTTCCACACAATTGAGTTGGCTCTGTGAGGCGGGATGAGAATAGACAAGACTAAATATATATGTAGATTCAAAAATATGAAACCGGCCAAGTGCGAGACGACTTTGTGTGCTAACAGTTTCATATTGAGGAATTGGAAGGAGAAGCACTCTATCTGCGCTAAACATGTCTCCGTAGTGTTTAACGCATTCATTGCGTGTGGTGTTGTGTTAGTTTAGTTTAGTATATCGTATTCACTGCCCAGCCTTGGCGGTGTGACCCGCAGGGGCCCGCCGCGACGACTCGGGGATCTTGAGGCCCGTCTGCGTCTTAGGCCATGAAAGTGTTAAGCTTGATGTATGCGACGTGAAGCCAGGACTTTTTATACCTACGGCGAATTTTAAATTGTGACAACTCTTAATCATAACAACTCAAAACTCTGTTGTGTTCGGATTCTTAGATTTATCTCTACAAATAAAGTAGGGTAACCTCAGGGAAATATTAAAATACCAATTATATGAAATACAATACAAAATACTTTATTGTACATCAACAAAAATACAATACAAGTGACATTACATAAGACACAAGCACAATGGGCAGCTTATCGCTTAGAAGCTCTTCTTTTCCAGGCAACCTTTGGATGAAAAGAATTATGTGAATTTAAGAAAGGCAATAGTGACAATATTATAAACTGCTAAAAAAGAACAACTCAAATAAATACCCAACTATATACATACATAATATACGTATACATATATATAAATATAGATATATAAGTAACAAAAATATACTACATAGATAGATACATAATAAATAGATAGTACCAACATTAACTTTTCTGACAAGAAAAACTCCTTGACAAGAGTTTTAAAAACTGGCAAGGATGCAGCCTTATTAATGGACTCTGGTAGTGCATTCCACAAACTTATTGCTTGGATAGAGAAGGATTTGCCGTAAAAACTGGTTCGGTGAGGTGGCATATTCAGTACCAGATTTTCTGACGACCGGAGGACACGGGAAGGATGAGGATGAGAATGATATGACCATCATCGTCAACCCACATTAGTTCAATTGTGACAGCTTATTAAGGACAAAGTATTTAAATAAGACTCCGTGCAGTCACCAAATCATAAACTTATAAATTGCAAGTTATTCCAAAATAATACTTTAGCAATAATTTTGTGTTTTTTATGTATAAAAACTTGAACATATTTATTTTGCAGCCATAATAACTAAATATTTAACAATTTATTCTGATTGGCTACCGTGAATCTGCATATTCTGCATGGGAAAGAACAAACGCCTTGAGTGATTTCCATGTAGGATGCCCTTGTTTAAATAAAAAGAATCGATCCCCTCAGATCAAGTAGCCTACGTTCCGTAGGTTCCCCTGCTAAAACTTCTATTTTAAGTTTGTTTAAAAAAAAAAACAATTCCAACCTCGGCTTCGGGACAGCCCTGTGACGGATAAGTGAGCAACGCTTCCAACGATTCTGATAGATATCGTATTAGGGTGTCCTGTCTCTAAAGCTGGGCACTCACAAGCGAACTGAAATAGACTAAGGTTGACACAGCAATACAGTCAAGAGCTAAGCGAACTGAAGAGTAACTCTTGACTGTGTCGCTGTGCCGACCTTAGTCAATTTCAGTTCGCTTGTATTGTATTTTTTGTGTTTTATTTATTTTCAACTTAAAAGTGCACTACATTATAATGTTTCTGCCAAACTGTGCAACAGTTTGTCGGCAGTAGCGTGGTGTAAGTGTGTACGTGTGAAACCATCGTCAATATCGACTTCCACCAAGTATTTTGATCGTTCTCTTCAGTCAGTATCTTTTAGGACCGAGGGTAGTCGCCGCGAGCTATGACTGAATTATAACAAATAAAGTTACAGGATTCTACACCCCTAAACAGCCTAGATAAGCTTTTGTATACCTACATACACATTTTAATGTCCGAACTGGGAGAGCAGCAGTGACAGTGACGGTGCGGTGAATTGGATTATCAATGTCGACCCTACCCGACCTAAACAAGGCCTTGTTTTTTTTTATATTTGTTTTCATTTGACTCAGCTGTCCGTGCAAGCCTACAGACTGACCTTATGGGGGCAACACACGTTTATCACCTCATTCGCAAATCTCATTAACGCATGACGCCGCCTCAATTGTGAATTCAATGGCAACATGCAACGGTTACAGTTACCGCTCGCTAGTGACTAGCCGGCCTAACAATAAGCTATACGGGCCGTACAATTGAATTCACTCGGAGAGGAAATGAATGTGGTTACGGCTGAACGACACGATCAAGATTATCCAAGTGTTCCTTGCTCGCTTGCTACTCGTGACTTCGGTCTTTTATTGTGATACTTGCATCTTGCTGCAGCTTTTACACGTTATTCCGGAATAAAAAGTAGCCTATGCCTTGTTACGGGATACAATCTATCTATATCTTTACCAAATTTTGTTTAGACGTAAAAACAAAATAAAAATTGAGTTTACTGTTGAGTACTGTAGTTTTTATTGTTCTCTTTGGTTTCCTTCTCTCAAGGGGGAAAACTGGAATTCATTTTTTTGGAGTCGCTGGAGTTCTTTTCGAACGCTAAAAATCGTCGAGGGGGAAGACTGGAATTTGAAAAAATATATTCCAGTTTTCCCCCTTGAGGGGGATTTGTCAAGGGGGAAAACTGGAATAACCCGGTAATTAGTAGGTAATACGACTGACAGATGGCAGAGATTTTAGAATATATAATATTAGTAGGTTAAGGCGCATACCCGACCCAAATCAGCGCCACCACCTACTTTATCTTATTACTAGCTGACCCGCCGCGATTTCATTCGCGTGCACTGTAGTAGGTAGTACTAATGTACATCCGAGTAATATAATAATACCACGCGTTTGAAGCCGCAGGTAGAAGTTAAGGTAGGAACATAAAAACCCAGAATGCGAATTTCTAAAAAAAACTGTTCTTAGTAGGTGCTTACGTCCTAAACTAAATTTTCATGCAAAATTTCAGCCTCGTAGCTTTTCTAGATAAGTATTTTCTAGATTTTCTGGATAAGTCAGTGAGTGGCCTAACTTTTACTCCACACCATTAACCATTAGTGTGCGACTTTCAAAAAAACCTGAAATACGTGTCTATTTATACTGAGTCATCTTCCTACGGTAGGTACAAATTTTGACGGGCTAAAAGTGACGGTTCTGAATTTATTATAAAAATGACCTTTGACCCCCTTAAAATACGAATTTCCCAAAATCCGTTCTTAGACTACGTCCGGAAACCTCCATGCAAAATTTCAGCTTCGTAGCTCGTGTAGTTTCAGAGATCTCTTGATGAGTCGGTTTTCTTTTCTCTTTTATCTCTATTATACATAGATTAAGTTAGAAGAAGGAAATTTCAAAATCGAACTTGCAGTTTGTGATACCTATCGTATGCTTGTTTTTAATGCCTCATAAAAGTTTTATTTGGTATAGTGTAGGCAGAGATGGGAATGAGGATCCGTAACGTTTTTAGTTGAGAATGCAGATTGAAGCAGATTGCTGATTAGATTAGAGATATAGAGCTAGGAAATCCATAACACTGCAAAAATTATTGTTCTACGACAAAAATTGACGAAGCTATGACCAAAATACTAGCGAAGTTCACTAAGTGACCGCCGCGGGTGCGTGTGACGTCACTTGCTCGGTCGCCGCCTGTTAACCGTAGGCAGGTATCAGTTTTTAGTGATTTACTCCAAAACTATAGATATGGATACTAGTTCTATTGAAATTGCTGTAACGTTACGGATCCTCATTGCTCATTTTGCTCACCATCGTAACTAATATGGGACCAACTTCGGGGTACACCCATCCAATAAAAAAAAAATTATCGAAATCGGACTACTTTGTAAAAAGTTAGGCGTGGTCCTGGTCATACAGAAAAAAATATATATACGCGTCGACTTTAGAACCTCCTCCGTTTTTCGTCGGTTGAAAATAGGTGGTGGCGCTGATTTGGGTCGGGTATACGCCCTAATACACCAACGCCCACACCTATGTACATCTACCGCATAAACTGGTCCACTGGACGAAAACCTGCTTCTGTTATCGTCATATTGGCTCTTATCATGGTGTAATACCCATAATCCCCACGCTGGGCATACGGGTTAGAGATCGCAGTTCGGTGGTAAAATTGTGCTGATGCGCCACCTCGTTGTATCCTTTAGTGCCTCTTTTTTTTCTTATTTATTTAGGGGACTTTGATAGTCCCCTCTTCCGACACCCGCGCGAAGAGTTAGGCTGGTGATAATCCTAAGCCCGCACTACACGGCCAAGTAGATAACTAGTCGGGAAGAACCTATGAACTTAGTCGCTATAGATTTCTGATGGCCTAATTTAATTCTCCAAAATACGCAATCGAATATTACGTTTCGATTTTTTGTGCAAAAGGTACTCTCGTTCCGTGTATTAAGTTAGGTTCACATTGCTGTGTCGGGGTGTGTCGTGGCGCGCCAGAGCGCAATCGCTTACGTTTATTGGGGTGCCCCTACACAACCTACTAATGTGAATCTAGTCATAGGTAATAAACGTAACCGATTGCGCTCTGGCGCGCCACGACACACCCCGACACAGCAATGTGAACCTAGCTTTAGAGTTAAACTTACTTCCCAACCTTATTATTATTTATTCAGCTGGTACAGAAATGAGTGTTAAATAATATACTTTATTCATTTAAATGACTGCTGCCTTTTTAATATTTATCACTAGCTTCTGCCCGCGGCTTCGTACGCATCCCAGGGATACCTTCCACCTCTCTGCCTTTAATTAAGATCCGCCTAACCGTCTAGGCGTCAAATTGTAACAGACAGTACTTTAGAATTTATAATGTTAAGTCTGGGTATAGGACAGCAGCGCTTAAAATCTTTAATCCTTTTTAATTCCATCGATAAGAAAGGTACGCACCTTTCTTATGGATCGAATTAAAAGGGATTAATCATTCATTTGCTGTTCGTCTTATGCTGGTGTTCATGAAAGATAATCGGACAGTCAGGCAGCTTCATCGGTTAACTTTGACGTTTAATTTATGAAAACTAGTGTCAAAAACGTCAAAACTACTGTTTAAAATTTTACTATTTGTTGGTGAACTTGGGTCTTAAGTCTCTTAGACATGACTGATTTGAATATTTTTTATAAGAAGAAAAGAGGGGAAACATTGGAGGTGACACGAAGTTTACGGGGACATAAAGTATAAATAAATACATAAATAAATAAACATTCCGTACAGCATCAGTCCCAAGCTAAGCAAAGCTTGTGTTATGGGTACTAGATAACTGATAGCGGGTTTATACTTAGTTATTATTGCGTAGTTATTATATTAGTGGCGACGAATCTAGCACAGCGTATTTGTCGCCACTTTTTACTGTTTCGGACGCAGCTTTTGACCGATGTTTATTCTGTAGATGCACAATGCTTGGGTTAGCCAATACATTTATGGGAATACTAGTTAACGCCCGCGGCTTCGCACGCGTTTTTGAAGTAGCCTATGTCCGTCCCCAGGATACCATTTACCTCCCTGCCTGTGTAATGATGAACGATAGCTGCAGAAATAATTTTTTTTTGCTAATTTCAGCGATTTGCTGCGATGAAACCAGGATCGTAAAAAAGAATGTTTGGACGTTTGTGTAGCACAACAGTTTGTACGAACAACAGATAATGGCACAAAAGGAGCGAAAAAAGCTACAAATTCCTGTTAGAAAACGGACGAGACGAATGAAATGATGAATGATTTCTGCCCAAATAAAAAAAATTGCTGACTTCAGCGATTTCTTTCGATGAGACCAGGGTTGAAAAATATATTTCGGAAGTTTGTGTAGCACGCATAGGAGATTAAATCAGGTGTACTAACAACGGATATTGGCACAAACGCAGCGAAAAAGGTACAAATTCCAGTTCGAAAACGGACGAAAGAAGAATGAAAACTGTCGAAATAAAAAATGTTGCGAACTTCAGCCATTTGCTCTGATACTACCAGGGTGAATGTATCACTCGTAGGTACTATTTTCGTCGCATATTGGTTTTCTTTTGTGTTTACTCGTAATGAGCTTTGCGTGGAACTAATCGATGAAAATGCAGCCAATCGCTTATTGGCTGCATTTTCATGGGTTAGTTCGAATAATACGCTCACGAGTACACATCAGGGGGACCTACTCGGAAAACAAAATACTAAGTATCTGATCCGTCTTCCTAAACCGACTCGTATGTCACAGACATAAAGAAAAAGATTGATCGAAAACGAATCAGAACCTTCGGTTTCGTTTTTACGAGTAGGCCCGTTGAATTGACCTGCAGATACTTTTGTCTAAAAAGATAAAAGTGGAGTCCTCTCTCTCGTTTCTGAAAGTCGGCGGTGATCCTCTTGAACTATAAACTGCAGTAAATCGACTCGAGTTTTAAAATGAACATTCAAATCAGGCCGCACTGAGCACTTGGAGAATGCAGTACAAAATCAATAAGGAGATAAATCGGGCTAACAACCACGGAAGCAGTAGAAGTGCAGGTAGGTAACAATCTGATTAGAACTCGAGCGGAAACACACGCAGGTTTCACTCCCCTTATAATTTCCACGCAACCCCTACACCGAAACAAAGTTGCGTGCATGGGAAGAACTTCTCACGTGAACACATGGAGTAGAGTTCCGTGAGCAGAGCTCTATTAGTGTAGGTGTCCCTGTTTAGAGGTACACTAACGTGTGAAACCTCTATGTGGGCGACTAGTCTTAGTCAGTTTTTATACGACTATTATTGAGGTACCGAAAGCTTTTAATAGGTATTCGTTCCAGATGCTGCCGCAATTCCGGCAAGGCACGAGGCATGGAGCACGAGATTTCAGACTACCGGCGTTTCAATTTTAACTTCGTAGGTGTGTTTGCAAAAAACCTAGAATTTTGGAAGGGTGCCGGGGAGGCCTTTGCCCAGCAGTGGGACAAAACAGCCTAAAAAAAAAAAAAAAAAAATACTCCAAAGCTCCTGGAAATTATAAGAGTTGGTGGCAGCTTACCTGAGGTCACGGAGTCCCCATGTGTTAACAGTTGGCAAGATGCAAAGTCGCGTGTGCGCGGGCAATGTAGTGCACGTCCCGCAGGTTGTCGTAGGGGTGGCGTTTGGCTCGGAAGCGACGCGGTGGCGGTTCAACAATGACAAGCGTTTTCCAAGAACGATAGCGTTCGCTACCCCATTTTATGACCCTCTTATCGATTTTCTAAATTCCTCGCTTAAGGAGCGGTATTTACCAAAAGCAGAGAAAGCGCCCCCTCTGTAACATACTTTTTCCCTAACGCCATAAGTAGCACAGCCGCGGCGCTTCGCAGCGTTGCGCGCATCCTCTGCCGTTCTATGCCATCAAATAGACTTCCTGGAAGTTAGCAGAGAGTAATATTACTCGACTCGAGTCATGCTCGCTATAGCTGGTTCGAAACAGAATACTTGAAAATTCTTATTATTGACACTTTTACCAATAGAAAATTCCTCGATGACTATTCCCTGAGTTACAACCCCACAAATCAACACGCCGCCGCAATGTCGCACCTGTGGCAGATAATATAACAATGCTAACCTACCTGTGGCTCAATCATCCCAATAACAGAATATTAGCAATATTAGGATATTATTAGGATATTGTGAAGTTCGAGCGTAGGTGTCGTTTTGCTGGATTCGGCAAAACCTGCCGAAACTAAAAAACAAAAAATAAAACTAGCTTAGCTCCATTACGATCTGTACTAAATTAGTTAATTGCTTTACAAAATAAATACTTAATATAAATATATATTTAGTAGGCATTTATTCTTTGATCCGTGTTAATTGTACGTCCTGTTGGACAAACTGTGAAAACTTGTACCATTATTTTTGTAACACCAAATTGTACAAACAGTTTACAATAAAAATATTCTGACTTCTGTTTTCTATACAAAAATCATTGAGATCATTCAAGTGAGCAGACTGTGTTCAGTTATAATTTACAACAGGACATCAAAGGAAAGTTGTAATGATACACTGCGCAAACTCGCAAACCGAAGGGGTCGTGGGCGGAGTGAAGGGAGGGGCGACCAGGCAAGAGCCGCACAGAACCGATTCGCAGTTCACCGCCAGCTGCGGAGTAGGAAAGCCGTAGCTGACAGTGGAATGCACAAAACAATATATCCTAACGGAGTGGAATGGCCCCCAAATACTTTGCTGTGTAGATTTATCCAATGTTTGATTTCAATAACTTTATTCTTTATTTCAATTGTAAATACTAGTATAATTTTCTTTGTGAATAAAGGCTATTGCCATTAAAAAAAAACTTTATTTCTTTAGGTTTACAAGACAAGTCTAATTTTATACATAGTAATTATAATTCTAATTTTATATTTTAGTAATTATAAGAAATAAGGGTTTTTTTTTAATTTTCTCTTCGCTTAAATTTTTTAACGATGTTTTCTTTAATCGCGATACTCACCAGCTCTCAGGTCACGCGTCACAATTTATTAATTATTATTAATTATAACGATGCCTATAATTAATATAGGCATCGTTTTCGGCTAACGCGAAGTTGATTATGGACATGCGTTGTATTTTCAATTCCAAGATGAAATGAAATGAAATTTGTTTATTTCTCTTAAACCACAATAAAGACAAACAGTGAAAATTAAAAGCACTTAATACTAAAAAAATACAAAGATAATGAAAATATCAATGAAAAATGAAGTTACAATATAGAGATACAATATACAATATAAGATGGCAGTTCTTTTTCTGATTTTACTCATGGGTACGATACCCATGAGTAAAATCGACTAACACGAGGGTGTAGATTACAAATATCCGGTTGTTTTTATCCAAGATGGCGGATAGTTTTTTGAATGAAAATTTTACACGTGGGTATCGTATTCGACTAAATTGAGGGTGTAGATTACGAATATGCGGTTTTTTTTTCAAATGCAAGATCCGGGTGGTTTTTGACGTGACAACGTCTTATAATTCGATAGAGCCGGCTGCACGCACGAAAAAACATGACGTCATGCGGCGTTACCTCGTCATGCGGCGTTACCTCGTCATGCGGCGTTACCTCGCTCTGAGTTGTCACGTTCAACTATCGTCAGTAAATCGACTTTACAGACAACCAATTTTTTTTATATCAAATATGGGTATCGTTTTCGACTTAATTAAGGAAGTAGATGATCTACCTGTTGATGTATCTGTTGCCAGATGGAATCTGATAAAAACAGTAGAAAGTTTCGTAAAAAATCAATAGATTGGAAAGAAAAATCCGTTTGTACTTTTAATGAGCTTTAAATTTTAGTGCGTATTGTATTTTGCGAGTATTTTCATGCAGAAACAACACAACAAAACTACCAACCTAGTTTGCTGAAGTTAAGGAAGACTTTTCACCGTCGGAAATCCAAGCACAAGCACTAATATTTCACTTGATTGCACTTATATTACAGATCCACCAGTCGCCCGCCGTCAAAACAATCAAATCAAAAGTTTAAACTTTGCACGTCACAGCAGAAGTTTACCAAACGAACGGTTAGTATCTTCTACCTAATCTGCTGGACAGAACATCAATCTAAAACAATAGGGACAACCAACACAATTTTTTACAGAAAAAAATTATTAAAAATATATATTAATTACTTAGATAATAAAACAAACTCATCATCAATGGTCTTCGACATTGCGACTAATGCGGATAAGAATCGGACTTAAATTCTTTCTTCTTGTTTCAAAGTCGACCGAGATGTCACTGAAGTCTTGTGTTTTCGCTTTGAGAGACCTGCAGGCCTCTCAAAAGCTGTGCGGTAGCCGACTGGCTGCGATGGTCTTCTTGAGCGTCATTGGGGAGTTCCAGCAGTTCCCGGGGTCTCCAGGAGGGTTCTGCATCTGGCAGTCTTACGTGCAGGGGAGCAAGTCCGTTGAGGTGAGCGTGGCGAGAATTGTCCGCACGATCGTACATTTTGCGCGCCAGCTTTACCACAAACTCCTTTATTGAGGGTGTTTCGTCAACGTTTGATTACTAACAAAAACTGAATTGTTTTGAAAACAATTCCTAAAGCTTTTACGTAAGTGGAAGTTTTTTCGAAATTTCAAACCAGATGCATCATTTTTAGGGTTCCGTACCTCAAAAGGAAAAACGGAACCCTTATAGGATCACTTTGTTGTCCATCTGTCTGTCTGTCTGTCCGTCTGTCAACCCTTTGCACAGAAACGCGTGAACGTATCGAGTTGAAATTAACGTCAAATACTCAAGTCCGTAACCTCTTGAAGCCGCAATATAAATAAAACTTCCAAGTCAACGCACTCAAAAGTTACAGCCGTTTATGTCCGAATATTTTGCGATTTCCAAGGGAATCACATGCACACAAAACCTAGCAGCAAGGTCTTATAGCTCAAGTAAAGGGAAAAATCCGAAAACCATAAATTTGTAGTTTATTCACAATAAAAAATATTTGATTCTCGCTATGGACCAATAACTACAGGGTATCTACCTACTTCCCGTTGACCTAGAATCATGGTAATTTGGCAAGACACATGGTCTTACGGAACCCTTAGTGCGCGAGTCCGACTCGCACTTGACGTTTTGTTTTTTTATTAAATTGCATAAAGATGGAATATCTTTTTTTTTTAATCTTTATTCACAAAGAAAATTATACTAGTATTTACAATTGAAACAATAAAGACATTTATTCACAAAGAAAATTATACTAGTATTTACAATTGAAACAATTGAGCTAACTGCCGACTGTTGCAAACAGTTTACAGATAGCTCAACTGATCCATATCAACACCAGTCGGAAGCGTCCCCAAGACGCTGGCTGCATTGCCACGCTGTATGGCAATGCTGATACGCTGTGCCAGATATTCACCAGCTCTCGGGTCACGCGTCGCTTCGACCAGACGCTCAGATAGTTTTTTGAAAACCCGAAGAGCCTCGGTACCCCACGGACCTAGGGTCTCGACTCCAAGGGGAGCAAATGTGTAGGCTCTGTCGAGACCTGCATATTTGCGCCTCTTGAGATCTTCGGCCAAATCTGCCGCCGCACCCGCCCTCACGGATGTCCTCGTAAGATGGGAAGGCGCAAGTGTGTCGACGCATGTAGCGTCCCACACAATGGGCCTCCCCAACTCCCATGGGACTAGTGTCATACCGTCGGGCCTCTTACCATCGTCACGCAACAGACCATTCGGTTCGAGAATAGCTGGTACGTTAACGGTGACAAAGGCCCGCCGGATGATGTCGTTAAGGCTAGCGTGGCGAGATATCCGACCAGCGGCCCTAGTGCACGATAATCCGTGATGACCAAGCTGTTCGACAGCAGTACCGCACTGGCATTGATGAGGCGCGCAACACCTTGCACCCAACCGGAGACATGTTGCGATACGGAAAGTTACGGGATCCAATAAAGTACCAGTGTTATATGAAGGAAATGCTTGCAACCAATGTCCTGACTCCCATTTAGAAACGGCCAGGAGGCGGGCACGATCTGCAGAGCTGGAGCACGTTTGTAACAAACAGTTCCGTGAAACAATTGTAAATACTAATGGAATATCTCTTGACAGAGTACGCGTATCCGATTTGTGTCAATTATCGAACTTATAACAAAATATGTGTATCATCACATCACTGATGTTACTGGTTGATTGGCGTTTTCATACTACCCGTTGCCCTATTACCCATTTTCCCGTAATAATGAAGCATTTTTCCGTGGTAAAAAGTAGCCTATGTTCATCAAGAAGAATTTTAACGCGCACACATTTTTGTAAACAAATTAAATGACTCAATCCCTGAAACTTCATAATGGGTTTCATTCTCTTTACTTTCGCCTACGTTCCCCGATCTTATAACAATACGGAACCCTTGGTGCGCGAGTGAACTCGCACTCGACGTTTGATTATAGTTAAGCAAGATACAAAATAAAGCTATCGACTCGACTACTATTTATTTTATTGATTGCATTCAGAAACTCATCACACTAATATTATAAATGCGAAAGTTAGGATGGATGGATGTATAGATGGATGGATGTTTGTCACGCCAAAACTACTCGACGACCTCAGTGGCGCAGCGGGCGAAGGTCCGCCTGCGACGCAGGAGGTTGCGGGTTCGATTCCCGCCTCGGGACAAATGTTTGTACGATCTGCAGATATTTGTTCAGGGGTTCTGGATGTTTTTCTATGTATAATAATAAATATCTATCTATGTAGTGTATTGTAATAAGTATGTCAGTTATCTAGTACCCATAACACAAGCTCTGCTTAGCTTGGGGCTAGATAATGCTGTGTGAATTGTCCAGCATTATTTATTATTTATTTATTTATTTACTGAACGGATCAGGCCGAAATTTTGCATACAAGTAAGTCTAACCCTGGAATCAAACATAGGCGACTTTTTATCCCTTAAATCAGTTCCCATGAGATAGAAATAATCTCAAAAACGTTCCATAGAAACAACGTGTGCGAAGCCGCGGGCAGAAGTTAGTTTTGAATAAAAACAAAATTCATCATCATCAGCCTATGTTAGTCTGACATAGGCCTCCCCTAATAAGCGCCGTAGGCTCCTGTGTTCAGCTTGCCGCATCCAGCATCTGCCTGCAGTCTGTCGAGTCAGTCGTCATCCCACCTTGCCGGAGGGCGTCCTACACTACGTTTGCCGAGTCGTCTCTACTCAAGAACACATTTCCCCCAGCGGTTATCGGTTCTTCGTTCTTTTTTGATGGCAACAAGGGTCTGGTTTGACACTTTTCTCCCAATATCCGATTTAGGGAAAGGAGTTTGAAGATTTTTGTATGGAACTGTAACATTTTTTCAGGACACCATAACAAATAAAAAATGTCGCATTACATAATGTCCTAAAGTGTCAGGTTTCCGAGATATTTACAGATGAAAATAACTATACTTTCTCTAGGGCTAAAATCATCAAACCCCTTGCAGTCATGGAGTTATTCCTTTGACAACATTGACTGATTATGAAAGATGTGAAGTTGTTGAACATTGACTAATTTACTCAGGCTGCGTTCCGTTTCTTAAGGGCCTGCCACACACTCGACGAGTGGCGTGGGAAGTAGCGAGGAAAGTAGGCAGAGACGTAGTGTGGCAACGTTACTCGTCATGCCACTCGTCATGCTCCTCGTCCTGCCCATCGCTCCCTATTTTGTCGGTTTTTGGACCGCGAGTCAAAGGACCGGCAATACGAGCGCGAGTGACTGTCCACATACTCGCGCGGCCGCAGTTCGTGCCGAGCGCTCACGCGAGACGCACGTCTTTGTTTTCGGTTTATATTAATATATTAGGTACTTCCATCGTTCTATTGCGATGAATAGATGTCATCCACCATCTCCGTTGGCGAGGACGCCGACGACGTCGACGATGTATATTGCTTTGTAGCATAACAATGATTGGGCGAAGGTCTGCCTGCGACGCAGGAGGTTGCGGGTTCGATTCCCGCCTCGGGACAAATGTTTGTACGATCTGCAGACATTTGTCCAGGGCGTTCTGGATGTTTTCTATGTATAATAAAAAAATATCTATATATGTAGTGTATTGTATTATGTATATCAGTTATCTAGTACCCATAACACAAGCTCTGCTTAGCTTGGGGCTAGATAATGCTGTGTGAATTGTCCAGCATTATTTATTTATTTATTGATATAATTAGCTATACTACAAATACACGCACTCGCTGCCACCACAGTTTCAACGTCCATTGTGTAGCAACGACGAATAGACAAGTGCGGCGCGTAGCGATTAATTGCGCGAGTAGAGCAGTGTGTGGACAGACAGGGCAACATCGCGGCAGCGATGCGGCAGCGCGAGGAGCATGACGAGGAGCATAGTGTGGCGGGCGCATTACGTAAAGCGCTCAGGCGCGCATGAAGTCGTTCCGTTTCTACTATAAGCGCGCTGTGAGACCGCACGGGAATTCCCACTTCGCCCCACCTCCCGCACTTATGCAGCTCGTGCGTTCCTGTGAGTGATGTAATTTCAAAAGTGGACGTGTAGATTGTTTGAATTTTTCTTAACTGGGACGCCATTGTTTTCCCGCGTAAACTCGTCGAGTCAATGCACTGATCACCGCAGCTAAAACTGGAGTAATCTGCGACATGATTTCAAGATCGAATTTATGGGATTATATGAAAAACCCCAAGTACGGGTTTACGCACTATAATAATAAAATCATGATTTCAAGACACGATCATTTACATACATAATCTCAAACGAGCGCTTAGGATAAACAAAGGAGCGTTCCGTTTCAACGATCGCATCATGCTCACCAGTGCAATCGGACGAAACGAAACGCACCCTCGTGCGCGCATAGCTCGTGCAGCGCCTGCGCGCTTTAAGTGAGAAACGAAACGCAGCCTCAGTATCATTCTGTGGTATCATTGTCAAGTTTGGCATATCTAATCAAACACTGAGCTGCCATCCGTACAGCGTTTTTTGAATTAAACAAGAAGTTGAATACTTTCAAAATTTATTTTATCCTTTCATTGTACCTAATGTTTATCGATTACACTACTTACCATTTATTTACGTAAATTCATAAGCATGTATGAACTTGACTTATTTCCAATTTAATTGTTTCTATAGATACTAATATTATTACGCATCGGGAACTTTTTAACTAGGTACTATATAGGTACCTACCTCACCAATTCTACTAGCTTAAAACAAGCTAATTTTTAATTGAACTCAAGGACTTTTATAAATAATATAAAATGGACACCTCCGAGGATTCCAAACAGAAGACCAACAAAAGGACCCGATGTGGTTTTGGCTCTTGCGTTCAAAGGTTCGGCAGAATATCTACACACCCAAAACTCGACCCGAGCGGCCTGTACACCGACCGGACAGAACTGGCCAGCGACCCATGCTACTACCACCCACAGGCACTTAACATCATATTTGAAGTCAATAGATACCGGAAGGGTGATAAAGATCCTTGGAAATACAAAAGTGAATTGGAAGAATGGGCAATGAATTTGGGTTACAGGAACCAAAAAATACTTGAAAAGCGGAGATGGCAACAGTCCGTTCTGGGACCTGCGTGGCATGAGATAGAGGAGCCTCCGTTGGGCAGAAGGCAGTGTGGCGAACGCCCGTGCAACAACGTCGGTTTTGGCAGGACATCGCGTTCGAAGCCACCCAAATTTAATTATCCCGGCCCTGGCACCTACTACAAAGCAAACCCTTATAAAGCGCCTTATGGACCACATTCTACAAGACCGACGTTGGAACGAGAAGAGCCTTGCAGGTTCAAGCCTGACCCACGGAAATGGTTACTCGCCTCCAACCGTTACAAAATTATAGACAAGGAATCAATCGAAGAGAAGCCGAACAAAGTGGTTTCCCTACAAGGACCATATAATCTGTTCACTGGAAAACGTGATGGGCCGGTCAGGAACCACTTCAACAAAACAAGACTTGCGGCAGCAACCTGGCCTTATACTTTAAAGGGGTGCCTAGAGACATACAAGAAAAGTCAATTCGGAGTGATGAATAAGACTAGCAGAGACGTGCCCTCGATGGGGCGTTTGACTCTCGTGGATATAAATATGTGTCTCCGTAGTCCAGACGATCCAGCTCCCGGGAGCTACGATGTGGACGGGCCGAGAGAGTGGCAACAGAACAAGCGGCCCTTCCACAGCTCCTACGACAAGGGGCCAGGCTACATGCGCACGGTGGTCTGGCCCGGGGTGGGCCGCTACAAGCTGAAGACGCCCACTTGCGGCATCCTGGGCCAGGGCCATCGCCACGTATTCCTCAGCAAGCAAAAACGGACCATTGGCGCCATTCTTCCCCAACCAATGAACTCTTTTTAACTAGGTAGGTACCTACTTATTTCATTTACAAATGTTTTTACAGAATACAAACTATTCACAGGTAGTTATCGCGTTTATGTACGAATTTGCCCAAGTTTCAAAATATTGATGAATTATAAATGTCGTTAATACTTGTAAACGCTGTAGACGAATTTGCCTAAAAGTGGTACCTAATTGAATCGAAGTTTATCATAACATTGGTAAACTTAGATTATACATATGCTTATAAGCACTTGAAAATGGTTAACAACTTATCTGATAGCTGCTCATAAAATGTTACATGCCTGATTTCTTTTCATTTAGTTTACGATAGAACGTGCGTGATGCCAGTTAATTTTTATTTACTTAGTTAGCTAACTGCTAGCGGAAGTGTTTCGCACATTGTTCGTCATTTGCTATGAACTCATGTTTATACCGAATGTCGATAAACCCCAAAACGATAGTATATTTTATCTAACGGGCACTTGACTGCATACCTACTATTCAGTCAAGTGCGAACCTTTTCAGAGTAGTGTAACCACGAGTAAAAGAAATTAGTCGTAGTTACACTGGCAAAACGGTGCGACGAGTCCGCGGTTTATTCAAACTTAGTTTTAGCATGGACTCGTAGCAAATGGGGTAGTGTGCGCAACTACGCATCGCACGTGTCATTGTAATTTAGAATGAATTAGAATATAATAATGCTAGACAATTCACACAGCATTATCTAGGCCCAAGCTAAGCAGAGCTTGTGTCATGGGTACTAGACAACTGATAGGTATACTTAATACAATACACTACTTAAATAGATTTTTTTTATTATACATATTAAACATCCAGAACACCCTGAACAAATAGGTATCTGCAGATCGTACAAAAATATGTCCCGAGGCGGGAATCGAACCCGGAACCTCCTGCATCGCAGGCGGACCTTCGCCAGCTGCGCCACTGAGGTCGTCAGCAGTAATGTGGTCGCTTCCGAACACTTGCTTTGCTGCAAACGTGGCGGTAGTGCGCGACACCGCTGGCTGTGGCCGGTGGTCCGTTTGCGCCTAGCTTTAGTTACTTGCAGAAAATATCGCGTCCTTAAAAACAAGTAAGAATCATAATCATTATTTCAATAATCTGATCTATCAACGTAAAACATGTTTCGAAATAGGTTCAATCAAAAATACAAACTTCGTCTTTTAATTGGCTTTTCGATTGAGGAACAACGCTAAAGCAATTGTATATTTGGCGATTCTCATAATATATCAACATTACCCTTTAATTAATTCTCATTAGCATTGCGAAATGCGAACAGCTAGAAAATATCCACTTCTGAAAACTTTTCGTTACACTATTTCGAATTGAAGAGGTTCGAAACATCAACGAAGGTAATCAGATAAAATACCGGAATCTAAGTGAACTTTTTCTATCGGTGCGCATTTAGGCCTTGCAAGTTCTCTGTCGCCATGACTATATACATGTTTTGTTTAGTTTTGTTCCCCAAAAAGCCAATGAAATTTAATGTAATTATTATTATTCGTTTCTTTAGTCAACACAGTTTATCTAACCACCAACTACATTCAGAAATGTTCATTATAGTAACTCATTCATTGCATATTATAACTATTTGTTAGTGCGCGCTTAGATACCACGCAGAAGATACATGATCCTAGTACGCCTTCACACTAATAATATAGACGTAATTAACGTATTCCAATCAATAACCAGCATTAACGTGAAGCAAAACATTGAAAACAATACATAGCCTGCTATGAATTTATAAATTTAAAATATTTAACCTACATTACATTTTTGCCTTCATTCAGAAACTGATTTTTACAATGAGGCCAGCAACGATCACACCCATCTTATGTCACAATATTTTGCTTCAATTACAATCCGCAAATAAAAGTTAAATTCTTTACAATTGAATATTTATTAGGTTAACCTTATCTTATAATGCTAATTTTAGGTGATTAGTAAACCTACAAAATTGATGCAACTTGCTGTATTACATTAGATTTAGATAAGTACCTACCTACTTCTAACGAAAGAGAGGATACATAACATAATAAACCTGTACACAGGATGTTAAAAATTTTTGTAACGACTAGTGTAGTCTGTATCAAATGTACACAACATAATTAAAAACATGTTTTCCTAACGAGCATATGAATGTTGCAGAATGATGTTCCCCACCACTCGCTTCATCTTAATCCTCTAAGACTGGAACACTGAATTTAAAAAAACACTACAATTAGGTGAGATACCCAATTATTGGCACTTGATAGTAACCTAGAGAGTATGATTATTATCTCTAGATTAAGTCAGCATTAACTTATGCTTGGCACTATATAAATTTATAAATGTTTAATTATAAAGTTAAAGATTTCATCAGCAATGGCAAACACAATTTACTTTAAGTACATTCGTTGAAACAACAAACCGAATAAGTAGATAAAATCAAATAGGAAAGCTTATTGGTACAAAATCTATAATTTATAGAGATTTAATGCCCAGTGCCAACAATTAGTTTGTCTACCCTACGAAGTGAAGACAATAACGCATATCCCAAAAGTTAATATCACCTATATCTGCATTGGGCAAAAGTTTACCCATGCATATTCTAACGCAAAGATTAAACTTTATGAAAAAAGACTAAATACACCCTGTGCATAATATGTTTATGATGGCTCAGCCAAACACGCTGTCGCATAGTGAACTATACAACAGAAAGCTATGTAAATTTGTAAACATTCTACTAAAGGTTTGTTCTCAGACCGATTCTTAAAAAGATTGTTTTAGACACACAGTTTTACTTTCAGATTTTGTTGCTTGTAAAATTCACAATTTATGATACTAAGGAGACTTTAAATTTCGAAAGGAACTACTAGTGTATTTTCAATCAAAGTTACAGTAGGAACAAACAGTCCATTTCGGATGCCTACTGTTAAAATTGAAATGAATATCTCAGAAATTACTTACTCGTGTTAGACTTTCAGTTAACGGCTCAATTGAAAAGTGGGGACATAATTAACATTTTTGATGTCAACTGTTCAAATTGAAATTGTTTTTAAAGTCTCTTGAAGAAACTGTGAAAGGGACAAGCAACTCTTTAAAAAACACCAGTTACTCTTCAGACTTTTTGAGAATCTGTTATGAAAATCTGCCTTTACGAGGACAAGGTCTTCAAAATGCATGCAACTCTCATAATAGTAAAAAACCTAACTCAGTGCACGTTAACTTCAATTAAGACAGATTTAAGTGAATACTAACTACCTCTAGTTTAATAAAATACAGTTCTACAACTAGAAAAGAGTAAACAGTTTGACAGTGTCCTACAGTATTGTTATTCCTATGGTACAATAAGTAAGTAAGTATATGATTATTATCAAAACATGATTAAGTATAGTTCGTGAAAGCTTTTACATTAATAAAGTACATAATAATTTGGGTCTTGCTAGGAGTTAGATAAGTAATCGTAATCTTGCAGGGACCAAACCAATGCCACCATAGAGGTAGGTACTATCAAAAATTTAAACATTAGGTGCATGAACATTGTTATTCGTTTTGATAAATGGAACATAAGTCAGTAAGTACGAAACAAATTGAGCAATGTTATAAACGTAAATAAATGAACCTACTTGTTGGGTCAATTCCAATAAAACTTAAGTTATAAAACGTACATAAATATATAAATAAATAATTCACTGGATATCAAACAATCGAAAATAATCACACAAAAATTCTCTGCTCTTTTTGATTCTTGTCCTTATGAGGTTAAATCACAATATTTTTAATTCTTACTTCGAATATGAATATTGTCTTTAAAAAAATGAAACAACAGTATCAAATAGGCAATTTCAACGTCGACGTGTTTTTGTACAATTATTATGAAATTGTCGTTTCAATTATTAATAACACCCGAACCACCCCATACTACAGTTCCACAGATTTCCGAAATAAATTTATTATTTTATAACATTTTTTATTCTTAGAAAAATAAGGCTAGAAAATTTAGGTAGCGATAACTCGGTAATTTGACCACAAAAAATTTAGTGTTTTGCTTGTTGAATTGAGTGTTGTGCCAGGAAACTTCATGAAGTAGGCATGTTTTTAAGCTGTGGGCCACCCAAGTCTACATACGTTTTTTTTATACAACAAGTGACATCAAACTTTATCATTAAAAAATCTAAAACAAGATTTTTATTTTTTAAATATTTGTAAAAACAAACAGTTGCAGCTAGAAATATTGTGTCCGTCATGGTACCGTACACAAACCATTTGTTGTGTGCGACTGTACCACAATGCATTTGTTCCTAGACCTTCATATCGCCTTTTTATATTGTTGAAGTATGACTACTGGCACTATTTCACATTCTATTTATACATATAGCATTTATAATAAGAAAAGCTCGTTTTCTATAACAATTATTATTACGCTGTTTAATGTGGACGCTGCCATAACGCCAGCTCAGCATGTTATTCACAAGTCTTGTTCAATATCTCCCTTCCTATAAGAGCAATCAGTATGAAATATTGCATAGCTCGTGCGCTATTTATTTTTGTGTAAATATTATTGCTATGGAATAAACCGCTTTCGAGGACGGTTATGTGTACGCTAGCTTGATCGTTATGCTATGCGCACTAAAAATGGTCATTATTTCTTAAACCAAAGAGGCGCTATTTATTTTAGTTTTGCACTAATTATGCTCTATTTATGCGCTATTTATTGGTATAACAAACGTTAATTCGATTATATACACGCTACCATGACGGACACGAAATATTTTGTAATGCGCGGTAGCAAGGCCAATTATTCACGGTTATTTCCAGAGAAAATCAATTGGTTACTATTGAATTTGTAACCTTAGTGCCCAATAATGTGAACAAAGTTCGTACTTAAAAAAAGAAAATTAATGACTGCTGCAGATAGATTTTTTTTTTCCTGAGTGGCCGCAGTGCCCCCCACAAATACTTGCGGGGCTATCCAACACCCTATACAACATATTTGTATTTGATTATACAAAGAAAACAAACAGAACTCCCGAAACAAATAGCTGCAGATCGTACAAGCGTTTGTCCCGAGGCAGGAAACGAATATGCAACCTCATGCGTCGCAGGCGTGCGCCACAGAGTTAGTAAAACATGAACATGTACTTAGAAATTAGGAATAAAATACGTATGAAGTACAACACAAAAAGACATAAAATTTAAAATCCTAAAATTATGCACCTTAATTCTATGCATTCTGTCAAAACTAAAATATATAACATCAAAATAATAAAATTATGCACCTTAATTCTATGAATTCCGTCAAAACTAAAATATTAAAAACAAAATAAGGTCACCAATCAGACTGAATCTACCTTATTTGAGGATGTTTAATTAACGGCAACCTTATCCACACTTTATAAGAATCCAAGAATTAAAATTCCTACTTAACAATTTATTATTTACAATTACGCCTCGCCACAAAATGCACTCGTCCAAATACCACGATATGTACACAACACTGCAGTATTGCTTTAGATTAGACTATCGCACGCTATACATCTTATCCTCGCCCCTTCGGAGCTTATCTCTCTTAGTGCCTTTTGAGTACTTACCTACTATATATAAAATAACCTGTTTAGTCATTCCTCAAACGTTTTAATGCATCATACGACGCGATTTGGCATTGTTTCAGTAATAATCGCCAGACTTCGTTTGTGAAACCACTCAAATTACGATAAGTTCTTATAAAGCATAAATAAGGTTAAATTTAGGCCCTAGGACAGGAGTTGATTGCGGTGCGTACTTATAGCGCGATGTTGTGTGAGCAGCGGTTTCACCGCTGTGGCATGCGGCGGACGGCTTTGCGCACCCGGCGGCCGGTGGTGACGTTGGGCGCGCTGCCCATGCTGAACTGCATCTGTCCACCGCCGCTAGTCGCGCCGAACGCGAACCCGCCTGCGCCCGCGCCCGCGCCCGCGCCCGCCGCCCCCTCCGCCGCCTGCATACCGTGCATCCCCTGCATCGGATTAGCGGGTTGCTGAAACAACACAATCACACCTTATGAATCATGTCCTCCTAGCCAGATTTCGACCACGGCGGCCAGTCTCACCGGAGACTAGCCAGATGAGCAGAACATATTATAGTGCACAAGTGTGTGCGCAAACACAGGTGCACTGTCTATTCCCTCACTCTCATAATCCGATGGGACGACAGTTGGACACGACCGGAGAGAGGTCAGGCGCAGGACCAACGGCTTAAAATGCTTTCCGAGGCACGAGGGTGTAACATCGCCAACTTCTTAACTCTGGGCTGCTACTGCGAATTCCTTACTAGAAAAATCCCAATAACAACTATTCTTTTAGGGAATCGAACCCAGGACCTCATAATCAGCGGTACAACAAGCTGACCGAAGCAGATCACACCTTATTTATTGTACATATGTATAACCCTTTATTTCAAACTATTTACATTACCTGTTATTCACAAAAATCAAGAACACTTAGTAGTTTGTTTGCCGCAAGGCAAAGTCTCGAAGACTTCTTCATTCCGTTCTTCATACATACGTTCCCACACTGCAGTTATGGTTTAAGGTAATATGGTCCTGTTGGCACCATTCGGGTACGGAACTAGGCATCAAATCAATAGGAGTGGCAAAATTTTGCTGATAATTACCTGACCGAATCCGAAGACCGCTGGCGAAGACTGTGGAGCTCCGAAGTTGAAAGCAGGTGTTGACGCAGGCGCCATTGCGGGCGCCTCGAAGGTGGACATCGAAGGGGTTGAAGCTCCGAAAGGTGAAGCATTATGCACTCCGAACATTGGGAGCGTTGAGTTTCCGAACATAGAAGAGGGTTGTTGAGTTGGAGCTGGGTTAGAAAACATAGGCGGCTGGCTTGTGTTGTTCTGGTTCATACCAAACATATTTTGTGCAGGTTGCGGGGTCGCGCCAAACACGAGTGGTGCCTGAGCGATGTTGTTCGTAGGCGTTCCGAAAGGCGAAGGAGACGGCGTCGCCCCGAACGAAAACTGCGGCTTCGCTGGAGTGGACATGAAAGGATTCACTTGGTTTGTCTGTTCAGAGGTGTTAGGCCACATATTCGTGTTTTCTTTAGCGGGTGCGTTATAAATGGGAGTGCCGCCGAGGGGGCCGTTACCGCTTGGCGCGCCTCCCAGAGGGTTGCTGGACATTCCACCCCCAAGAGGATTTGAAGTGATGCCGTTTCCGCCCATGGGACTGCTGGCAGGTGCATTAGACAATGGATTCGTGGTAAGACCAAAGCTACTAGAGTTGTTCTGTGGCGTTGCACCAAATATAGGCGTGGAAGCACTGGAACCGAAGGTGAAGGTAAACTGTTTGGGTTCGCTCGGTGCGGACGTCGAGCTTGTGCTCTGGTTACTTCCAAAACTAAACATCTGCGAAGCAGCGGCGGGCGCGGTGGCAGCGGCGGGCGCAGCGGCAGCCACGGGCACGGCGGCAGTGGTGGAGACGGCCGCGGTGGTCAGCGTAGCGGGCGCTGCGTTCATCTCACTCTTGTTCTGGAAGGGAGACGGCGCTGTGTTCGGATTCTCGGACTTCGAGAAAAACGAAACTGAAGATGGTACGGTTGCGTCCGTTTTTGCGAACATTCCTAACATGGGGGGTTGAGTCAGCGTGTCTTGAGTAGTCAACGAGCTGGTCGCCGCCACGGAAACCGGCGGAGCGAACAAACCACCACTACTCGGCTTCACGGCAGAAAATGAAAACTGTGGTTTCGTTTCTTCCTTATTCGGAGACACCGCCTTAAATTCCGTTGAATTCTTCAGAAATGCATTCATAGCGTTCAGAGGGTTCGCCGTGGCGGCAGGCGCAGTGAACAGTCCTGTCACAGGTTTGCCCGTCTCCGAAGTCTTCAAAGAAATGGAGGGTACTTCTTGTGGTTTTTCAGTTCCTTCAACTGGCTTTATAATATCCGGTAACTTGTTATCGCAAAGCGGCTTGAAGACGAAATTACTGGCGGTGGATGTATAACTTTGTTTAGGAATCCCAAATGAGAAAGAAGGTTTCGGATCTTCATTAATTTTAGGGCCATCAAACTTATAATCCTTGTTTTTGGCAGGTAAAGTAAAGCTAAAGGTCGGCGTTTCTGAAATAATGTTATTATTCGTTTCAGATTCATCCATTTTAATCGGATTACTTTCACAAAATTTCGGATCTATACCAAATTTAAAACCCAAATTGGGTTCTACTTCAAATTTAAAATTTGAGAATTTTGGGGGAGATTTGTCTCTGGCGTCTTTAGCAGTTTCGCAACACATGCACGCCGTTTTATCATTTGCATTGCTTGCCAGGCAAACGCGACATTCCCAGTATGATTTCTGGGCTTCCACTATTTCAGCCAGTTTGCTGTCAGGTTTGTTGAAAAAGTTGCTTGAACTGAAACTTGGCAGTGACTTCGCGGCAGGCTTCGTCCCGGGTTTGGCGCCACCGCATGCCACGCATTTATCTATACTAGGTTTGTTTGTAATCAAACAATCGTCGCACCTCCAGTCTTTAGTAGCGGCAGACGTCACTACGTCTACCTTGTCATGAACAGCAGCAGTTAGAGCAATAGATTTTTTAGAGTTTAGAGTTCCGCAACATACACAATTGTCTGTGCTATCATCATTCTCGAACAAGCATTCACAGCATTTCCATTTATTTCCACTGTCGTAACTAACGCGTTCGTTCGCGCAAGCTTTAGCGACAGACGTCACTACGTCTGCCTTGACAAGAACATCAGCAGGTTTTGAGTTTAGATTGCCGCTACAAGCGCAATTGTCCTTGCTTTCATCATTCTCGACCCAGCACTTCACGCATTTCCATTTTGTTGATGTTTTATTAGCAACTGGAAGCTGATTTGCTGTTGTTTTTGGAGTGGCAGCAATATTTTCACAATTCAGACATTTATCCGAGTTAGTGTGTCTGTTAGCAAGTTTACAAATGCTGCATTTGGCTGTGGTTTCGCTAGCTTTCGGCGCTGTTTGCTTTGATACCTGGTTTGCTCCACAACAGACACAATTTTGCTTGTCCGCTTTGTTAGATACCCAACATTCTGGGCATTTCCAATCCATTGATTTTGTTGCGGCTTTGGCAAATGTAATAACAGATTTTTCAAGACTTTGATTACTGATTAATTGTTTTTTATCTGTTACGCACTTGGTTATAGCATCACTGTTTTGATTTCCAAATGAGAATTTAGGAGGGGATATATTGGCCGACGCCTCGTCTGGCATGCCAAAATCATATGCAGAAGAAGGAGAGGAATTTCTATTCCTATCTAAATTAACTGGAACAGGCGTTGAAAACTTGAAAGATTCGCTACTTGGGGGGTTCGATGAAGTTTTAGGGACAGATCCTCCGAATGAGAATTTCGGCAAATCCTTATCGTCAATTTGCAAAACAGCTGAGGGAAGGTCGAGTGATTCCGGCATGCCGAAGGTGTCTCCCCGACTTGGCCTCGTCAAGTGTGCCTTGAGTTTAGATTGCGACTTGCCGGTGCCTGACAAGGACTTGAAAACATTTTTTCTTTGGTCTCTGAAAAAATTTCGTTATACTTAGTCATAATTGATCAGAGTAATATGTTAATCATATTAAGATATAATGGGATGTGTTGCAGCCAAACATAAAATTCTAGATCTTTCTTAATTGTGGCAAATGGTCACTAAAGTCATTAAACAAAGAAAGAAAATTTTCATAACTTAGGTACTTGCAATCTTATTTATAAATATAACCATGGCAGTATACGAACTAATAAAGAAACATACCTGTTGATTGGATCATAACCATGAAATGAGAGGGTACTACTGTGCGAGGCAATGATCTGCCTGGCAGCTTTCGTGGAATCCATCAGACGATTCCTCGCCTTCATGCGTATTACTGACGCTGTTGACGGTATGTACAGCTCTTGTGTCTTGTAAGCTACAAGCAAAAATTGCCCTTAAATATCGTAACACAACCGCCGGATTTTTCTAGCCCCAGAACCAAAAGGGGGTTGTATAAGTTAAGTTAGTCTTTAACCACCAACCCATAGAGGGGTATTTCCGAGTATCTGTGTGTCTGTCTGTGGTATTTTAGCCCTTACACAAATGAACTGATTCTGTTTATTTATTTATTTTTTGTTTGGAAGGTTTTCATAACCGTTTTCATAACTAAGAAGAAAATCGTTATAGCCGTTTTAATGTTATGGTGGTTCCCAAAATTATTTGAAAATTTAGAATTTTACTCAAGTAAGCTTGCCGCATAGATTTTCACTTACCATTCCTACTAGTGAAAGGGTCAGGCAAACTCCTGTTGACATCAGTTAGCTCCGACAGCTCATATCTTGGTATCCTCCGCGCATCAATCAATGGCGATGAGTAGTTTTCGAGGAGATCCATTATGCGTCTGGAGGAAGTGCTCAAGTTAACAGATTCAGCATCTTTAGTATCATAGACGTAAGTCGTTTTGCGTTGTTTGATATTTGGTTCATTGATGTAGGTGGACGACGATGCTCCTCCGTACATAGTCATTCCTGAATAGAATGGAGAACAAAACAGGTTCGGCTGGAAGAGTGTCCGTTGTGGATCCTTCATTGTGTTTGCAGCTGTTTCTGCTGAAAGAATGAAGAATATGAATAGTAAGTTCTAGGGCAGAGGGTAAATTGACACAATATGAATGAAGGAAAGCCTTACCACATGCCATCAAAGCTTGCTCTTGTTGATCATCATTATTGAACAGTGATTTTCTTTTCAGTGAACTGGTTTGGTCTATAACTGACACAGTATTATGTTGATGTAAATCATCTGCCTCACTCCGATCCATCATTGTGTTGATATTCAAGCCCTCAGATAGTGCTCTTATGGGTGTTGAGTTGAAGCTGGTTTCCTGTCTGTAGGTGGATCGACCAGGAGGGGACTGTATGGCCTGGTACAAAACACTACCAGACTCAGTGATAACATTACTGGTGAGTGTTGTCTGCAAGAAGAAACATAATTTTGTTAAAAAAGTTCCAAGTAAAAAGAAGATTTGTTATTATAATTTTATTGGGTTGAAAAAACGAAGGACGGCCTTCGAATTCTATAACACTGGTTTCTCGGTAGTAATAAAATTAGTAAGGAACTATTTCGGGATTATCTTCTATACAATAGCAAAATAATCATTGAAATCGCGTCGGAATAGACGGCGAAAATGGCAAAATTACAAAAAAAACATACATACTGCTGAACATAGAACCTTCAGATTCTTTTTAAAAGTCCGTTAAAAGGAGAGCACTGTGTCAATATTTTATTTGCTAGCAGTGGAAGTGCATGAAGCTACACTCAACACAATAATAAATAAAATTTTCGCGCTTAAGACCTACCATATACATAACATTTCAAATAAATTTTAAGGAATGTAACTAAACTGCTGCTCAATAAGAATATGCACTCACTTCAGATGTAGTTAGTTGAGAGTAGCTTATAGGGGATGAAAAACGAAGTCTCTTTGCTGGTGGCGCAATAATTGGGCTTTCAGGGGCCTCATCTTCTGTTGACGAGTCTGTGCCATCAGCAACAGCACCCGATCCATTGGTCCTGGATGAGCTTGGGCTACTGAACCACTTGGTGATGCCTGCCGGCAGGAGTCCGGATACTCGTGATGTTACATTTCTGACGAAAGACTAGAAATAGAGATAGAAAATTTTTTTTTTCAGATAAGTACTACAGCTAACTATTATATAATATAAATAATACTTAACTATTGCTAACTCTAAAAAAGGTTTAGGTGGTTGTCTCACTATCATCCCACTGCGGCGTCAAAACCTCAAAACCCTTCAACCATCACTCTCCTCAGCTTCTTCATCTCCAATCAATCTAGACCAGCCATTCTAAACCTTTTTTTCCACTGAGCCACATAGTTGCTGTTGCTATACCTTGCGGGCAATAATAATCTAGCCTGCACTGTATAACTTAACTGTTAAGCTGTAGTTTAATATATGATAAGTTTTAAAAATGCCGAAATAAATGTTATTTTTGACACTGAGGAAAACTTTTGTAAATTTTTGATAAATTTCGCACATACTTAATTATTGCACGCTACTCTCAAAGTCTTCTCTAATGTGAGTGCAATTAGTGAAAATCAGTAAGCCGATTTGTGTAATCATTTTCGCATATTTTATTTTTGAATATGAGGGTTCCCATAACTATGTTGAGGCAAACAGTCAAAATATGAATACTTTCTGGCTATTACTTTAAAAATAAAAAACAGATTATAGTTTTCGTATTCAAATTTTCATTAGAACACATCAATTCCATTTTGTTCAGCTTTTACCAATGTTAGAAAGTTACGCAAATATTTATTATTTAGTCCTTCAATGTACTAAAGCGTAACACCCTGCTACAAGTTTTGTTCTAGTTGTTTTTGTTTAACCTTGCCACATGCCAGGATTGTGTGCCGTGAAATAAACTAATTTCTGTAGAAATAAAATTTACCTGACTTCGGAAACGGACCACTGGCCACAGCTGCCGGTGGCCAGCGACAAGCTGTTTACACGCTTTTTCTTCCATTTTGTGAAACTTCTCTAAGTTATAATTAATTTTATGTTGTAATTTGTTTTGTTTCTGTTTTTCAAAGTTCTTTATTGAACATGTATAGCGAGCGACCCTATTCTTCTGCCTGCTTCTGCGTCGGTAGGCGGGGCTTTCCCTCGCCGCTTGTGCGCGTGTTAAATTGGTCATAATTTGCATGCTGAGTGAATCATTTCATATTACATTTACATTGTGTAGTGTATGTTTTTAACAATGTGTATTCAACAACATAATCAAGGGTACCTAAATCAGCGGCGGTGGCCAGCCTACCCTAAACATTCTGCAGAATCCCTGGAATGCAGGCGCAAGCGGCTCATGGCAGTATCTGCAGATAATTCTTTGCGCAACCTCATACATACAGCAAGATACAGTTTGATGCCAGTCAAAGTTATAGGTAATGCTTTTTGCTATTTGTTTAACCTTTTAACTTTTATGAGCAATGTAAAGTAGGGAATTAAACAACTTTAAATAAATAAAGTTGTCTTATTAAAATATTGCAAATGTGGCAGTGGTTTCAAGTCATATGTTGCCAAAACTAATTTCACACCACTAAAATGTTGTCATCCTTTTCATAATGATCGAAATAAAAAGGATGGAATATTTCTTAGTGATTCTTAACCCGCAATACCACTTTTTAATAGTAGGTGTACACCATTCAGAGTGTACAGATGAAAGTATATGGAGACCTTTCAACACCAAATTATTGACAAATCTTACAGCTGCCTCAGAAAACAACAGGGTCATAATTGCTGGTGTCTTCAATTACCCTACCCTTAGGTGGCTGAACCTCTTTACAGACCTCTAGTCCAGCCAATTTTTTCTAAATATCTTTATTCTAAGTCCACACCAACTAGTAGTAGAACCATTTTAGAGAGAGATGGGTCAAACCGCATTGCTTTTGGACGTCTTGGTGAATGATAAGACACTCCTAAAGGGCTTTAGCCAAAAACCACCTATAGGTAATAGTGATCCATGCATACTGGACTTTAACCTTTGTCTTGCACAAAAAGTAAATGAAGCTACCATCATAACTCGTACACCATGAAAAACTAACATTGCTCTTGCTATAATCACTTCCTGAGTAACCAAGTGGTGCACAATGGGTAACAGCTCCCTCTGTGAACAGCTTCAAAGACAGACTCGAGCTCTGGTTACGAATGCACAACCACCACAAGAGAGAAACTATTGTAGTGACAAACTTTAAAAGCACTGTGATATAGTTATGTCAGCTCTGAGGTGCTCGTTTATACTTCAATAATAGGTAATAAGTTGTTTTTGTTTGACCTAGCCACATGCTGGGGTTCCGCGAAATAAATAAAAGTATTGTTTGTGTGCATTTTTTGTACTTATCAATTAGAGGTTGATTGAATTAATGATTAACTGAGTGAATTGATGGCATAAATCTGATAATAAGTAGTTTATTAAAAGCCTAAGCCTATTAAATACTTTAACTTAATGCTTCGGCTCGCATAGAAAAGACTAGTGTGCTGCAGATTGAGTTTAGCTGATTTAGAACTTTTTTCATTGACAGGCTTTATCAACCTCAAGTCATATTGATATAGATAAATTTGGCATAGCACAACCAATTGTATGAAAGGTGAAGGTGGGCGAATGGATTTGATTCATGATGTGAAATTCTAAGATGCATTAATTCATTCTAAAAAACCATGTACATTGCCATAGTTTTAGTACAATAGCTCAAGGAGTAACCACATGTAGTTTAATTTAGGTAATCTGCCAAAAACTAAGATGAGCTAAGCTAATATATACACAGGAAGGGCTTGATTCAAATTGCATGTCCATTACGGGGCGTATAATAATAAAGCATATATCTTTACAGCATTTTAGTAAAGTTAATATAGGACTGAATCAAAGATGTGTGATAAGTATGATTTATAAATAGCATAGATCAAGCCTTTAGCGGGCCGTATAGAATGTGTTATAAATACATCTACGCGTGAGGCCCGAAGGCCCCACGGATTAATATGTTGGATATTATCACCATCACGACAATCAAACCGGGAATTGAAAAACTTACACTGTTTGAAATCCCAGTAGAAGACCGAGCACGCTTCTCTTTATTTTTTGAAAAGACGAAACTCATTTTGAATAAATTCACACAGGTTCATTGGCGCACTATAGCGATTAAAAATGATTTTGGCTACCAAAATTTATTCACAACTGGCAAAAACGTGACTAACATGGCGGGCGGCGGGCGAGAAGTAGGGGATTGAAAATACGCGAAGTGTCACTACATGTTTTGTTGTTCTATGTACACTTTAGTTATACAACTTCACAGTATAACGACTTCAACACCAAGGAAATGTATAATAATCAAAAATCAAACTATTTTCATGCTGAAATCACTGGAGAATACGCAAAATCGCAAAAGTGAAGCGGCACTTTCAATCAAATCAAAGCAAACCGACCAGAGACAATGTATCTTGGTGATTTTTAGTTTTTTGTCTATTTTCACTTCTCTGATTTGGATCGTGATCCTTTGAGCCATATAATAATTCCTTCTAACCCTGTGCTAGGGATATTCGATATTATGTACATCGATGCATCGAAAACATCGATATTTACAATGCGATACATCGAATCGATCCGATGTTTTGAAATTATTTCGATATACTCGATGTATCAATATTTTTCTACTAAAAACCAACTTATTTTAGAGAGAAAAAAAGGATCTCATAAAATACTTTTTAACGATTTGAACACATTATTATTAGTAGGTACCTTCTATCTAATTCTAAGCATATTTTTATGAAAAATAATAATAATTTAAGCATATAGGTACTTAAAACAAATAAATGAAAAAAATAGAAACAAATATCACCCCTCTCATCAACTTAGAACAAAAGAAATATTGTAACATATTATGCAGACCATAAACAATATTTAATTCTGATTTCTTAAGGATATCCTTACGAAATCATCATTAAAGGTTGTTTTTGGCTAATATCATAATACATAGGTAAAAAATACATTTAAACTTACTGAAAATAAGCAATTCCATCATTTCTCTTCTGCTTAGACGAGTGATTTTTGCATTTTTATACGAGCACTTGGCTATGCTTTCTGTCAGCTCTCAAATGACACTTGTAGAAATGGTAGCTTATCATGCCAAACGGCTTCTCTTCTGATAAACACGGTTTCAGGGTGCGCATTGTGAATCTATGGGGGGCGGGCGAAAACCTTGATCGATGACTAGAACAGACTGATATTAGTACTATAAATACTATATATATATTTACTAATATTATAGGCATATATTATTTTACGTAAAGTATTTGTTTATTTTACAGATATAAAGTTGACACAAACCCCATATATATTGTTATTTATAAGATAAATTGCCAATTTTATACCCTTATTTGTTGACGTGACAACGTCTTTTAATTCGATAGAGCCGGCTGCACGCACGAAAAAACATGACGTCATGCGGCGTTACCTCGCCATGACGTCATGCCGGGTTACCTCGCTCTGAGGCGTTCCATGTAAGGCTTGAAGTGCAAGCGAGAGCGCTCGACATCCGTCTCTCTCCTACTTGAGTGAGCGATGCGTCTGCGTGGACAGCTGCTATACTATAGTACATTTACATGTTTTGATCGAGTATCAAATGCTACCATTCCATCAGTATTTTCTTAAGACCTTGTCATGTTCAACTATCGTCAGTAAGCCGACTTTACACACAACCAATATTTTTTTATTTTACCGTTTTTGCCTTTTCCCAGCAGTGGGACATACCAGGTTTATTGACGTCGTGAACGAAAGTGAACGAAAGTCTTCGTTTCAGGTCTGGCCAAAATGGCGTTTTTGTCAGTATGTCCGTACTCCTCTACAGGTCGTATTTTACAACCGATCGGTATGAAACTTTGTGTACAGATTCTATGATTTTATAGAATTTTATTGTCGTCGGGATTTTTTGATTAAAGGCGTACTTCTTCCACAATAAGGCAAAAAGGCGGATTTGGAATATCTCCGCTTTAAGAGATCTGATTTTGATGATTGTACTTTTAATTGAAAGGTAATAACTTTATACTGTTTTATAAAAATTTGGTAGAGATCTGATGAGGATTTTCGGCATGACGAGCAGAATAGCTTCGCAAAATGCAGTAATATGCAAGAGAGCATTTACAGTACAGCGCCACCTATTAGAACATCTTTGTAACACTTCGAGAATTATATGAAATAGCGCGGCCGCATACACCGTCGTCGTCGGTTAAATAATAAAATAACAAAAACTTTGGGCTGATGGATCAACGCCATCTATTGATACTAGGTACAGAATTTCGAGCTTTGCTGAGGAACGTAACTTAGGTACTTTGTATGGACAATTGGTCTAATGGTTGATGTGTTTGTGCAACATTTCGTTCAAAAATTCCGACAACAATCGTATCGCAAGTGAAGTGATCTGTAATACCTACCTACCTTTCCAAGTGCACCTTACCTATCTCACCTACCCTACCCACAAACAAGATTGAATCCGTTCAGGTGAAACAGACGCCTATTCTTGCACGGTGGGCATTATTTCAAAGGTACCTAAGGAAATCATTTCATTAGTTTTGAGCTAGGTATATAATTATACCTACTAAACAATTACCCTTACCTACCACCTAAGGTTGGTAAGTTGCCCAATGCACACCACACTAGCGTAAACCAATATTTAGGTAGGTACCTACCTACCCATAGGATTTTTCTTACAACGCGTCCAAAAGTAAGAGGCACCGATAATTACATAGATATTAGGTACCTATAATACTTATGACAAGTTTAGCGCCATTAAAGGAAGGCTGGCGCCTGCCTATGCTGGTGCTTATTCTGATAAGAGGGACTTTTGCTCCGTGATAAGATGCTTTCACACTGGCATGGCGATTTGCAAGGAGTCACCGCCTAAAAACATGGTAGGTAGATATACCTAAGTACCTAAATATCCCGTTTTATATAACTTTAGTACTTAATATAATATAAGTTACTAATATGTTGAAAAAAAAGTTAGTGCTTGCGAGGTCTACTGTTCGTAGAACTGCTAAAACATCATTGAACTACTAGAACATGTACAAGAACTTTTGAAAAGGTGTTAGTTTTACAAGCTTCTCAAAGTATATTTTTCCTGTAAAATAATAGATCCATATCCACAAACGCTACATAGGTCAGGCGCGGTCCCAGGGGGGGGGGGGGGAGTCACGGGGGTCATGACCCCCCCCAAAATCTTAGTTTAGGTACTTAAAAAATTGCAACCCACAGCTTGATGATTATATTGTCCTGTTTACTTCCGTTACATTGATTATGGTTACCAACTGCAGCAATAAAAAAAATCGCGGCTCGCTCCGCTCGCCGATATTACTGTTATTTGTGGTCTGTATTTTGATTAGCACAGAGGCAACGTTCCCAATTTTATTGGTCTGGCTGGTCCGCTATTGTCAGTTTGTATCAATCCAACCACCACAATAAAAAGCACAAAATATAACAAATAATCTGCGAGGTCACTTTGTCAACTAGTACAAAAAATTAGTAGACAACAAAATTTTCGTGTTTTGGTCTGGTCGCTGATAACATTTGTTCCTTCTGACTATGATCCAAAGCTCAAAACCCGGCCCGCTTTAGGTCACTTTGCCAAATTTTCTAAAAAGTTGCCCAAAATCTAACAAAAACCAAAAATTGTCACAGTTCGCTCAACTTGCCGGCAACTTTACACTGTCTGTCTCTGGTCATGGGTTCATCCCTCGTTTGAGGTCAGTTTTCCAAACACTCCAAAAATCTAACGAAACCACTAAATTATCGCAGCACGCTCTGCTTGCCTCTGATAACATTCTGCTGTTTTGATAAGCTTCTGGCTTGCTCTAGTTCAGGACTCCTTCTCCGTTTCAGGCGAGTTTGCAACTGCAAAATATCTAATACCAAACAACTCACACGCACAGCCAGATCATAAAAATTTGCTCGCTTCGCTCGCCGTTGATTCTATATGATGTCTGGTCTGTTGTTCGCACATTTGTTTGTTATTCGTGAAACTTTAAAATTGTTCTTCACACTAATATTATAAATGCGAAAGTTTGTATGGATAGATGGATGGATGGATGTTTGTTACGTCTTCACACCAAAACTACTGAACAGATTGAGCTAAAATTTTGCATCGGTGTAGCTCTAAGCTTGGAATCAAACATAGGCTACTATTTATCCCATAAATCAGTTCCCATGGGATAGAAATTACCTTTGAACGTTTCCATAGAAAGAAGCGTGCGAAGCCGCGGGCAGAAGCTAGTAGCTCATAATTTAGCTTCCTTGTCTTGCATGGACGCTTCCTCACCAATTTCAAAAAAGGCTGCAGGTCATTCAGAGCTCGCTCCACTCGCTGTTATTTATTTTCTCAACCAGTTTGTGACAACCCGAAAAAGGGAACAAAAATTTCGGCGGCTCGCTCCGCTCGCCACTGCATCTTTTTCGATGTCTTTTTGTATATCTAATTTTTTGTTAATCTCCTTTGCTCCGCTCGCCCCGATTTCTATTCATAGCTTTATATCTACCACCGCAAACTTTTAAAATTTTCGGGGCAGGTTTCGCTCACTTTATTTTGTCATAGGCTCTGGCTTACTTTTCCCCAAACATCAGAAAAAATCTCCAACATTTTTGAGGCTCGTTTCGCTCGCTATTACTTATATTTCCTATTGTTGGGTTGGGAGTTGGGGGAAGGGATGTCATGTTTGCGGCCAATATGCAAAACACTGCATTTTGCGGCTCGCTCCGCTCGCCGATAGTATTTTGTCCTTCTATGTATTTGGTCCAGTGTGTTTAACATCATTTTGCTCGGGTAGTTACCCGAAAAGTAACAAAAATTTCGGTGGCTCGCTCCGCTCGCCGCTACATCTTTTGCCATGTCTTTTTTGTATTTTCAATTTTTTGTTGATGCCCTTGCTCCGCTCGCCCCTATTTATATTCATAGCTTTATATCTACTACCGCAAGTCTCTAAGATTTTCGGGGCTTGCTACGCTCTTATCATTTATTTTTTATAGATACCTATCAACAACAAAATAAATGATGCGGGCGAGAGTAAGCAAGTAGACCTACTCTTGCTTACTCTAGCCCTAACTTCAGAAAACCTCTCAAAAATTTCGAGGCTCGCTTCGCTCGCTATAACTTATACCTACTATTGTTGGGAGTTGAGGATAAATTTTCCGCGGCTCGCTCCGCTCGCCGATAAAGTTAAGTGGTTTTCAGTGGGGTCTGCAACCGCCTACAAGTACATTTGGTGCTACGGCCCGCACCAAGTGTGACCCCCCCAAAGTCTTGGGCTGCGACCGCGCCTGACATAGGTAGGTACCTAGGTACATTTCAGATGGGTCGCTATGCAATCTTCGGAAATGGGGGGGGAGGGGGGTAAAGTATGAACCCCACAGAAGTTCTCATTATATAGGTACCTACCTAGGTACCAAAATATTCCGTTTTAAATAAAATTACTTTAGTACATTAAGTATTAAGTAAATTAATTGTTGAAAAAAGTTAGTGTTCGCGACGTCTACTGTTCGTAGAACTACTAGTTTTATTATTAGTTGTATTTTATGTTGGAAAAGTCAGAGACGCTTTTGATTGAACCCTGTCTCTCTCTGATACATACCTTTTTCCAATATAAAATTATGAACTGTTTGGGAACCATAAAACGTATACACTTTATGTTTGATAAGTATCCCTACGTTTTCTATGTAAAAGCAGTCTTCGTAAACTTGAGTAGCTAAGATCAACACAATTTTTATCAGTAGCTAATCTTAAGGTTCTGTACCTCAAAAGGGAAAATAGGAACCCTCACAGGATCACTTTGTAATCCGTATGTCTGCCCGTTGTGTCTGTGAGTTGAAATTGACATCAAATACTCAAGTCAGTAAACTCTTCGAGCCGTGATATGAATAAAACTTGAGTCAACGCAATCAAAAGTTACCTACAGGCATTTATGTCCGATTATTTTGAAATTTACGCGGGAATCACATGCACACATAACTTAAAGGGTACTTCCCGTAGATACAAGAGTCATGAAATTTGACAACAAGCGAGGTCTTATAGCGCAAGTAGATGAAACAATCCGAAAATTGTAAATTTGTGGTTAATTCACCAAAAAAATACTTTTGATTCTTATCATAAAACCTATCGAGAACTTCCCGTGGATCTAGAACAAATTTCTAATTTCGTGTAGAATCATAATTTGGCATAAAGCAAGATAACACGAGTAAATAAAAATCCGATACAAGCAAATTTGAAGTTTATACACAAAAGCACAGATTAGATAACGTAAACAAAACTAACTGTTGATTCGCGCTATGGACCAAACAAAGCGTATAGGGTACTTCCCGTTAACCTATTATCATAAAATTTGGCAAGAAGCATGGTTTTAGAGCACAAATGAAGGGTAAAATCCGAAAATAGTAAATTTGTAGTGTACAGGGTGGAATTTTGAGACGGGACAGTAAGGGCCGATACCTTAACAGTTATAGTTACAGGAAAACGCTTCCAGGAGACCATACATAACTTTTTGAGATATTCTGAACTGCAATAACAGATTTAGGAAAAAAAATTGTCAGCAAGAAAATGGTAATTTAACACAAAAACTTTTTTGATACCAATCGATCTTGTTTCTAATAAGCTTCAAATGTTTCTACTGGACCGACGAGGTATGAGTACTAGAAATGTCAGAAATCGCGAAAGAAAAATTCCATACATTTTGTACGTAAATCAATTAACGCATTCACTGCCCAGCCTCGGCGGTGCGAACCGCAGGGGCGCGCCGCCACACGCAATCGATACTATATTATGTGCGTCATAGGCAGTGGAAGTGTTAATCAACTCGAATGCTCCTTGTTGCCAAACGATTCTATTTCTTACTGTGATCAAGACACTTTGAGGCCAACGGAAGTTTGAGAACAGAAACTACAGGAAGTCACAAGACTGGGATAAAGCGCATGCACTATGCAGGGGGCATAATATCTAAATTTAACAGTTTTTGTTTAGCTGTCCTTGTGGCATTGGTACTGTAGCTTGAAGCAAAAGTGCCTACCTTAATCATAGTAATCAGTACTTCAGCGGTGTTTTTGTTTTTGGTCGTATTAGATAAAGAAAAACGTCAGCAAAAAATAAAAGATTATATCTATCAGTGAATAACCAATAAACCCGTATAATGTATAAGGCCTGTATAATATAATTGTATAGTAAAGTATCAAGAACATGTAGTCGTTAAATTTAGGGTGGCCATATAACTCGAATCTCGATAGTGGCGCCTCCACTAATTTCTACATTCGTCAAGTTATACATAATTATTATTATCTAGCTATACCTTCGATCAGGGAGTGTGATTTCGTTCGTCCAAGCTGTCTACGAGTAATTTCTTTGTGCCCATCGATCAAAAATTTCCGGCCGGCCCCCCTTAGATGCACAATGCGCGCCCTGAAAACGTCAGTATCAAAAGGTATCCCATTTGGCATTTTGGGATACCTTTTCAACTAGTGTCATTTTAGCTCTCGGACCGAAAGCATGGTCAAGTGCTCGTATAAAAAATGCAATAATCGACCGACCAAGCAACACAAAAAGGATGGAATTCCTTATTTTCAGTAAGTTTAAATGTAATTTTTACCTGTGTATTGTGATATGAGCCAATTGAGTCTTATATACTTGAGAAATCAGCATTAAATATTGTTGTAGGGTTTGCCTATGTAAAATTATTTATTTTGTTCTAAGTTGATGAATGGAGCGGCTATTGTTTCTAATTTTTTTTAATTTATTTGTGGTAAGTGATAATTTTTTTTCATGAAAAGACATTTTTTAACTTATTTATATTATTGTATGTCCGAAATGACCCTTTTGTTTGTTGACTGTTGCGTCGCTAATTTATAGTTGTATCAATAAATGATTCGTTATCTTTACCTGAATTCTGTTGATTTTATAATCCTTATAAAAATAAACAGTGTATAAATTATTTTTAGGTACCTTCCTACCTACTTACAAAATGAGAAAAATAAATTCGACTCCACTAATCTCTTGTTCCGCATGCAAAAAACTTGACAGGCTCTGCGCAAACTGTCTGCGTCAAAACAAAACGTGGACACTTTTGAGTGTCATTCTTGTAAGGTTCTAGGTATCTACGGGGGAGGCCGCATACTTGATCGATGTTTGTGCCCTATTATTATTTTATTTAGAACCGTCGCTCGTGCTTACTCTCCACTGCCTCGCACCCTCGCCGCCGCGCCGCCGCGCCGCCTTGCTCAACAGACTTCGTCACCAGCACCCAGACAGTGATATCTCCGTAGACGAATGGAAGATTTAAGCACAGGGTTAATGTTGGTATGCCTGAGGTTTATCGAGAGTGATGTGATGATGACTGAAAGGATTTCTGTTTGTTTTGTTAATACTATTTTAATTTGTAAGTATAAATTATTTCCATATTATAAAAATCTTATTAATTATTTCAATTAATTAATTTATTAGCCTCATTATTCGAAAACTATTTTCAATGTTTATTATGCTCAAATGATTTATTTCCTAAAAAAAATAGGACATTTATTCACAAAGAAAATTATACTAGTAGCTATTTGAACGCCGCAGTCACCTATAATGACCAGCACTTGCGGGTCCTCAGAGCATAGGTAGGTATTATTGTTCACTTTGTACTTTGGCGTAGAGGACACGGGAATGCGTTTGTGGCGTGGCGCTCAAAAGGGTAGTTACAATTGAAACAATTGAGCTAACTGCCGACTGTTGCAAACAGCCTACAGATAGCTCAACTGATCCATAAATTCTTTCCTAGAATGTTTTTACAAGTTTTACAATAATAACTTATTCATTAGATGGTACTTAAATGATATTTTTAATGACACGACACTAATATTAAAAATATGAAAGTTTGGATGTTTAGATGGATGGATGTTTGACTTTTTAAAGTTGTAAAGTAGAACGACTGAACGAATGAACTTAATGAAATTTTGCATAAACACGACGCGCTTCAAAATTGTGGCTGTCGGGTAGAGAATTTATGTTTTACGTGACAGATTTTCATAGACAAATCTTGTATTACAGAGTCGTTTTTCAAGAAGTTGAATCCATTTTCTGTGCGCATTCATTTCATTCATTCGTTCTCGAAATTTGTTTCGAAATCTCGTCAAGTTTAGATTTCGACAATCATGAATCAATCAATCACTCACTGATCAGGTCCACGAAAATTTGTAGAAGCTGTCTTGAATTTATTATTTTATTTATATTTTTTTTTATTTCGACGTCTTACAAAGATCCTCTTCAGTTTTTGAGTGTAATAATTGGTAGAAGAAGTGAAGTGCACAGTGTCCCTTCACATATTACACTTGGTTCGACGTTCGTTGTTTATGTGTGGTGTAAATCAGGGTTGGGCTTTGGCCTTGAGTAGTTGGACATAGAACCATGGATCAAGACCATCATCCAAAATTGAACCCGGTGCGAGCATTCCAAGGTACCTGTGTGCGAACATCTAGAAAACTTGTCATAAGTCAGATAAAATTTGGTTCAAAGTCCTCGAAGTTTTTCTGTGGGTGTGTTATTTGTTCATTAAGGTATCTTTATTTCTCCAGCTCTCCATGGCAGTATGGAAGAAGATAACAATACCAGCTTGTCAGAATTCCACGACTATGAACCAAGTTTGGAGTTTGATGACTCAGAATTGGTTCAAGCACCAGGTCTTGGTAAGTTTTTTCAAGAATGAGCCTAGATTTAGGGGCTCTGTTGTATTTCAATTTCAATCATATGTGTGGTGCCATACTTATTAGGGTGGAGCAAAAGAAGTAAAGCTTATACATATTGGTTTTTTGTATCTCCTGTCAATCGATGACCCTAAAGGAAAGCTTTGTTTGTGCAAAAAAACAAAAATCTACGACTTTATTTTTTAGGTGGCACATTGTGCTCTCAAAAATTTTACATTTTTGGGTCTAAGTTTCAAATTTAGGTAGTTTTGTAACTTTTTGTCATAAACATACCAATAGATAACACCATCATTAAGTTCATTACCGAAACTGGCTTTTAATCGCCTAATTTCAAATAGGTTTCTTTTTATACCACCACCCATAAAGCATACTTCTTATAGTTTGTTCTTAGCCTGGTCTCGCCTCTTAAGGTATTATTTTGTCAGATCCCCTGTGTATCAGTCATATTACTGATTCCAAAGAATATTGTCAACTTTCTTAAAATAAGATTGGAATTTCATTATTTTTAGTGGCAATTACTTAGCTGCAACAGCAACACTGATAATGATATCACACAAGACAAAATTGTTTACTAGAAAAACACCGGGATCAACCTTTACAATTTGCGGTTAGCGTTTTTGTTACATGCAAATGAATTGCTACTTCACTTTTGGTTTTCCAGTCTTGATGACACTACATTTTCTGGCAGCATAAGAAAAAATATTGAAAACTGTCATGACTTGAACGTAGAAGTATTTGAACCCCCATTCCTATAGAATTGCCGCATCTAAATGATGATGATTTGGTAAGCACCTATCAAAAAAACCCTGTATCTGATGTGATCTGCAATTTCTTCTGGCCCATGCCAGGAGAAATTATAGACCACCATGGTTGATAAGACCATTCTTATCAAACATGGTTAACAAAGACCCAGGTCAATGGTTGACTCGACAACAAACAGAATTCTTTGTTTAGATATTGGAACAGATAAAACAACAAAAATTCTAAGGAACTGGAGGAGGATTTTATTATGAAAGTTTACACTCCAACTTGATTTGATAATAACATTATTTGCCACACCCAGACAGTAGAGAGGTGCATGAAACTCGTAACAGAAGATCTGTAGACCAGAAGCAAGACATTACCACTTTTCGTCGCCAAAACTCAATATTTTGGCCAAAAACATACTGGAACTTCCGATTTAACATTAAGCAGTATTTTTTGTGGGGCTGTTGTATGTGTTTGCATAGTTATTCATTCCTTTAGTAATTTTAGCGTCAGTATTTAATAAATAAGAAAACTTTTTAACAAATTGAAATTTTTCTACCTCCTAAAAACTAAAAAGTGAGTGTATTGACTCAATACACTCTTCTACGTCTTAAAAACTTCATCCCGATTAGACACTCTCCCCTCATTCCAATTATCGCTCATGCTCAATCTCCTCAATAAACTAGACCGTGTATTGAAGCATCGAATTTTCTGGAGATCTCTTTTATGTGGGGAATCCAACTGAGCTTTCTATCAATGACAAATGACACCCAGATTTTTAACAGTGGGGGAGAGAGGGATATCATTCCCGTTGTATTGAAGAGAGAGTAAGTTTCGACCATCTATTTTATGATTAAAATATCCTGGCATTTGTTAGGGTTAACCTCAATGCCAAAACGAGTCGACTAGGTTGAAAGTTTCTAAAGCTCACCAATGAGGAGCTTAATGTCATCGTCCAAACCATCTACAGAGGAGTGGTTGAGCTGGAAATCATCGGCGTACATTATTATGGTGATGACAAAGAAGGTTGTGAGAAAGGAGGTTAACAAAAAGTGAGAAAAGGAGTGTGCATGCACAAAAAGTACATACATAGATTGAAAGCAGTAGTAATGATAATTTGGGTGTTTTAAAAAACTATAAACAGACTTCAAATTTCTGAATAATGAAAAGTAGTTTTAGTCCCGGAACACTTCGATAGCGCCATCTAATTTTTCAAGTGACGACATCTAATTGAAATTCGAGTCTAATATTCTATAATGAACTAGACGATCGCCTCGCGGTTTCACACGCGTAGTTTCCGTGCCCGTGGGAATTCCGGGATAAAATATAGCCTATGTCACTCCCTGAAAAGTAAGCTTCGTATGGGTGAAATAATTTTTCAAATCGGTCCAGTAGTTTCAGCGCCTATTCAATACAAACAAACAAGCAATCAAATCTTTCCTCTTTATAATATTGTTTAATGAATGACATAGATGAAATGGCGAATGAAAGGAAACACGAAATACGAAGTTTCGGTTGACGAATCGCACGAAACGAACAATCTTACTGTTGGACGGGCAAACGTGCGTGGTTTCGCACGCGTCATTAAATTATACTTTTGGTTCCGGATCTCTAAGAAATATTCAAAATCATTTTCATGGAGGGGTCACAATATAAAATCAGCTATGATTTATTTCGGAGTTATATTTGCGTCTCAAACATATATAAGGTGGTCCAGAAACATATGTACCTTTTTTAAGATCGTAGCACACGTATCAACTCGGAATCTTGAGTTATATTTGCGTCTAAAATATATATAAGGTGGTCCAGAAACTTACTGTACCTATTTTAAGGTCGTAGCACACGTATCAACTCGGAAAGGGATCGTCACCGTATGAACTCGAGCCGTTCAGTATTAGTTAAATGAAACTCCCTACTGCAACGCACACTAATCGGAATCGTAACGTAATCGCCTCGCCTCGGGACAAGCTCACGAACCGCGGTGCGGTGCGTGGTCGTCTTGCCGTTCCCGCGCTTACGGTTCTCCGTACCCTAGCTTACGGCTCTCCGTACCCTAGCTTACGTCTCTTCGTCCACGCCCCTCCCGCGGTCTGCGTTGCCGAACTAACCGCCGTCTGCGTTGCCGAAACTAGCCGTCAACCAGCGGTTGGCGAGCCGTAAGCGCGGCGTCGCCTAGCCGTAGCCGAGTCGACGTATCGGAGCTTCTGATCCGCTTTGGTTTCGTGCTTACGTTAGGTTGACGACTGTTTGACGGCGACGCGAAAGGCGATACGGTTACGATCCCTTTCCAAGTTGATACTTGTGCTACAACCTTTAGCGTCTAATTTCACTTTAAAACCGCCTTTGTATCGCATTTCAAACTTTCATTTCGAACCATGTCGCTACTGTATCACTGAAGCCCGTTTAACGTGGACCCTTTTCGGGGGTATAGCGGTGATTGAGAAGTTCTCTATTACTACTGTAACTCTTATTTATGGAGACTAAGACGTTATAATTACCTTCTATGCCACTGTTTTAGCGCTTCTTATACCGTTTGTGTGCTAGTTGGGCTGACACCGGTGACCAGACACACTATATAAAGTCATATGTATGTGCTTGGATAAAGATGCTGATGACTAACTACCTAAAATCTCAAGTCTTGATTCTGAATCCAAAGTTGAACTCTCAGTTTAATTTTCACTTTTTAACACTGCATGCCCATAGTTGCTTTATTTACCTAGATCTCACGTAAATATTGATTTCAATAATACGCATGCCATGGGGTAGCCTCCCCTTTTGAAAATTGACTTTGTTTGACTTTGTAGGTCTCTTTTAAAATTTCGACATTTCAATTTGTATGGAAAATGTTCCCGTCGTAAATCCGTAAAGCAAACAAGGATCACTTTGTTGTCCGTCTGTCAACCCCCTTTTCTCAAGAACCCGTGGACGTATTGAGCTGAAATTAACGTCAAATGCTCAAGTCCGTTACAGACTCTTGGAGCCGCGATATAAATAAAACTTTTAAGTCAATGCAGTCAAAAGTTACAGCCGTTTATGTCCGACCCAACTAGCAAACAGATATCTCATAGCAGCCCATAGAACGTTTCTCGAAAACCACTTAGTGTTAGTGAACAGTACTATAAATTGCCAAAGAACGTCTACCCAACTAGGTTTTGGCTCAGATACATCACTTTTCTGTGATAAATGCTTTCTATAGCGGCTGCAGGCATGATATTTTTGACCTATAAAATTGACATAGCAGGTGACGCAGATAACCAAATGGTGATGTAATAGTCACTAAGACGCTGTTTATGTACTTTTTCGAACTATAGTGGTTATCGTGGTTCCTTCACATCACAGTCGTGTCGTGTTGTTTCATTTGTTTCATTTTTAGGAGAAAAACAAAGGAAATAGCAACATAACATAAAATATTGACAACTCGTGGGAAGTAATTTTTATTTAATCTATATAACTAAGTGCTTGATGTGGGTGAATATCCAGTGTCTTTTTCTGCGAACACAATTTTATTGATAAACTTGGGTGGGTTTAGTGAAAGAATTTTAAAGCCCCCTTATTATAATAATTGATTTTTTATTATTCTAATTATAAAATTAAAACCCCCTGTCCTATAAACTATATTAATCCACTGCTGGACATAGGTCTCCCCTAATGAGCACCATAGCGCCTGTCTTCAGCTTGCCGCATCCAGCATCTGCCTGCAGTCTTTCGCAGATCGTCATCCCACCTGGCCGGAGGGCGTCCTACACTACGTTTGCCGAGTCGTGGTCTCCACTCGAGAACACGTTTACCCCAGCGGTTGTCGGTTCTTCGCGAGATATGGCCGGTCCACTGCCACTTCAGCTACTATCATCATCGATGATGATGATAAGCTACCACTATAGAACAAAGAGTGAAGCCATGGCGACTATAGGCGCTCTATAGTACCCTTGTCAAAATAACGTCAGCGCCATTGTAGAGCAAACATCAAAAAAACTATTATACATATTACAACTAGTGTACTTAGAAGTGACACAGAACTCGGTAATATCACCAATTTGTTATATTGTAGAGTCTTCGTAGCACTATAGCATTCACTACTATAAGCAGACACGCGAAAACCTTGCCAAACCTCACCTATCACACAAGCGCTCTATAGGCGAATTTCAGCACCATTACAGAGCAATGGATGTAGCAGAGATTTTAGAACCATAATTGCTCAAATTAGATACAAAAGAGCATCATTAAACACTTCTACAGAGTAAAATTACTCTACTCGTATTTAAGTTCTTATCAAAATCAAAATCAAAATCAAAAACTCTTTATTTCCATAAATACAATAAATGTACACTTAGAAAAGGTCAAAATATAAAACTAAACACTGACACGGAAATAAAGTGATATTTTTTGATTTCTGTCGCTTCGGTATGTATCAACTCTGGTTATAGTAGTTGACTATAATGGTTGTATAATAAGGTGATGTAAACACTTATATCACGGCTCTATGTGATATTATTAACCCCCGACGCAAAAAGAGGGGTGTTATAAGTTTGTCGTATCTGTCTGTGTATCTGTGTATCTGTCTGTGGTATCGTAGCTCCCAAACCGATTTTCGTTTACTTTTTTTGTGTCATAGATAATTTTATCCCAAGTTTTCTTAGCCATGTTTCATGAAAATCTGTTCAGCCAATAAACGTCGGCGGCTTTTTTTTTATTTTAATTTTTTTTCGTTGATGGTCGTTTAGCTTATAGAGCAAAAATATCCTGTTTAACGCTTTTATACAATAAGCGGTCACCAATAACACTTTAATAAAACTTTTACGGGATGTTTTTGAGTTATAAGATATTGGTACTTATAGGACAATTTTGCTAATTGAGGAATATTTTGAAATTTCCAAGGGAATCACATGCGCACAAAACCTATAGGGTACTTCCCGAAGACCTAGAATCATGAAATTTTGTGTTCAGCAAGGTCTTATAGCACGAGTAATGGGGAAAATCCAAAAACCATAAATTTGTGATTTATTCACTAAAAAAAATACTTTTAATGCTCGCCATGGACCAAAACCTAAAGCGTACTTCCCGTAGACCTAGAATTATGAAATTTGGCAAGAGGCAAGGCCTTATAGCACAAATAAAGGAAAAAATCAGAAAACCGTAATTTTAGTTTATTCACCAAAAAATGCTTACTTACTCTGATTCTTGCTATAGATCAAAATCTATAGGGTACTTCCCGTTGACCTGGGATCATAAGATTTAGTAAGAAGCAAGGTCTTATAGCACAAGTAAAGGGAAAATCCAGAAACCGAAAATCGTAGTTTATTCACAAACAAAAATTTTTGCGTCTCGTGGACCAAATCTACAGGGTACCTACTTCCCGTTGACCTAGTATCATGATAATTTGACAAGACACAAGGTCTAACGGAACCCTTAGTGCGAGTCCGACTCGCACTTGACGTTTTATTAATAACTAACACATCATTAACCGATAGTTCTAAAATCTTACACATTATAACTCTGATCCGTCTCCTATTTGTTGCGTTCTCTAAATAAGCCCACGAGTGTTTTTTTATGCGAAAGAACAAATTCGAATAGTATGAAGACATCTTTAACCACGATAACCGTAACCTGGGCTAGAACTTGCTAAATAACCTCGTGGGGCTACTTTTCGATGACGCTAACGTATGTCGCTAAAAAATGCAGCGCTTAGTTAGGTAATACGCTCGATTATCTAGGAACAACAGTGTTAGTAGCAACACAACCCGGTAGAACCTGGCATCGAACGGTCGAGCCCGTGGCACCTGAAATTTTGATTTATTTCTGTCTCCTTTAAGTTATTGCCATGGCAAATTGTTTGCGGAAAATGTTAAAAATTAAACGTGAGTGTGACACATAGTACGTTATTGTGTTTCGTTATTAATTAGTGCTCGATACTTTTATTTATATTTTTGGTATCCGTGCTGCCGTCGTAATTGAAAGTACTACCAGTTACTAAAAAAACAGTTTCGCGTCCCCGTTAGTAATATTATAATAAAATACAAAATGTTTATTTCATTTATCAAATATTACAATATACTATGACCGTGCTCGGAACCTCCTTTTAAATATAAAATACCTGTATTAGAAGGTAACGCTCTTCAATATTCTTAAAGTTTCTTACCAAAAAAACATTTTACATAAGTGCGTAAAATCAAGTAAGGAGAATAATTATAAATCAATGTTGAACATTTTTTACCAAATTAGTAGAGGGTAGGTGAACTTCATTCGCAGTAAGTGTTATGTAGTGTGGTACAAGTGGAAGCAGGTGCGAGAGTAGTGCGTGTTTGTGTAGTGAATGTGTGTTTTGTAAGATGCTCCCGATATTGAATGAATACATTGACCACATGCATGAAATATATAAACTACAACAATCTTTATCGTAGACAGAAAATTGGTAAGTATACGGAACAATTAAAAGCAGACCACCGCGAAAGTTAAAAATTGTGCGCCGCCTCCGATAACAAAAATAATGGCTCTGTTCCAGCTCTTATATTGTGATCCTACTAATATTAAAAATGCGATAGTTTGTGTGAATGTTTGTTACCACGTATCTCCTTAACTTCTTAACCGATTTAGATGAAATTTATGTAAATATGTATGTAGGTACTTAGTTTAGGTTCTAGAATAACATTCTAAATAATTTTTTCTCTAATTTTCAAAAATTAACCTTCGAGGGTGTTAAAAAGGGTGGTAGTGGTAGTTTATATGAAAAATTATTATTCCTTGGTTTGATTCACTCAAAACTCGTTATTAATAACTTATACAGTTAATAATGAATCACGTATTTTTTATTTTTACGCCGATGAAGCCGCGGGGTGCAGCTAGTTATTATTAATTAGTAGGATTTCAAAAGCCCTGAAAAAATGCGCATCACTGCTGAAATCACCTCAAGGATTGGCTTTTCATTTCCATTTTTAGACTGGAATCCTTCTACCATGTATATATGTATATTTGACTAGGTGCTAAACAGCATATGTTTTCAGCACCCTTACCACCGGAGCTGTTGGGCTTGACCGATGGATTTCTGAAACACTCGGTCAGCGATGGAACTATTGAAGAAAACTTCGAAGAGGAGCTCGCCCGCGCACCAGAAGTTTATTCAGAGGTTAGTTTACTACACACATTTACAATCCTAATTTTTTTCACTTTCAAGGCCCAAGACGCAGACGCAGTGGTGTCGTCGGTCGCAACCGACGACGGTGCGTCTCTGCGGGTCGCACCGCAGAGGTTGGGCAGTAAATGCGTTAATCTCAATCCTCACGATAAAATTTCTCTGAGATCGGTTTCAAAAAAACAATTGAACAAACAAAATTAAACCGGCGAGAGCATGTCGGACCGCGCAGACGGTTCCGTTACTCCGATTGGTGCCGATTTTTTTTTTTATATTCTTCCGTGAGTTTGCTATGTTTCCGTTTAAGGTCATTACAGAGATCTTAATTTTGCTCTTCAAAAATGTCTAGTTTCTGTCGAAAAGATTTTTTTAAATGTGATTCATGGTCGTGAAACAGATTTAAATAATAGCGCATTCTAGTTTTCAGGTATGAATGCAAATTGTATTAGATTCTGTTAGTAAATGAGAACTTGTCAGTCATTATATTTATTTCCCAACTCAAATTATCAACAGCTTCTCACATTTAAGTAGAAGCCGCAAAAACATTATTTTATTATTGACGTGACAACGTCTTATAATTCGATAGAGCCGGCTGCACGCACGAAAAAACATGACGTCATGCGGCGTTACCTCGCTCTGAGGCGTTCCATGTAAGGCTTGAAGTGCAAGCGAGAGCGCTCGACATCCGTCTCTCTCCTACTTGAGTGAGCGATGCGTCTGCGTGGACAGCTGCTATACTATAGTACATTTACATGTTTTGATCGAGTATCAAATGCTACCATTCCATCAGTATTTTCTTAAGACGTTGTCACGGTCAACTATCGTCAGTAAACCGACTTTACAGACAACCAATTTTTTTTCAGAAAAGAACGAAAAGGTATGAATATCGTCTGAGTTTAAAATACCGAAGTTAAGCAAGGTTGGGCGCGGTCACGGTCATTCCTTGTCTGGCTTTTTGTTTTTACTTTTTAATAAAATCCGTTTTCTTAGGGTTCCTTTTGCGAGAAAAGTTTACGATGGTACGGAAGCCTTCGTGTTCGAGTCGACTCGCACTTCTGTGGTTTTATTTAATAATTACGAACGAGCTTACAAGAGCTCTCATTTAGTAGAGATTCTATGACTTCTTCGGTCTTCTTTAATGAATGCACCGAGTGCACCGAAGTATCCGTGAGCTCTCATTTGTTTTGTTTTGAAATGCGAAGACGTACTCCACATTCTACAACTCTTCCGGAAAAAGAAAGCAAAAAGAATTATTTTTGATTGTTTTTATTGATTTTTATTATATATGTTTGCGCCATTACGACTCATATACTTTTCGGTTCCCGCTGCACCAAAATAATTTATTCTCCAGCTAATTTTTGTCGAAGTTCGATTCCCGCCTCGGGACAAATGTTTGTACGATCTGCAGACATTTGTCTAGGGCGTTTTGGATGTTTTCTGCGTATAATAAAAAATATCTATCTATGTAGTGTATTGTATTAAGTCTCTAGTATCTAGTACCCATAACACAAGCTCTGCTTAGCTTGGGGCTAGATAATGCTGTGTGAGTTATCCAGCATTATTTATTTGCCTATTTAATTATTTATTGGACCCCCATGTACGTTCCGCGATTTTTTGTAGTTTTCAAGATATGATTTTTTTTGTTTTATTTTCATATTTTTTAAATTTTAGACTATTTTAGGTAAAAAAAAATCTGTGAAGTGATTTTTTGAGATTATCTTTGTTAGTATCATGGCTAGCATGGGGGCGGACCCGCCCCCCCTAGCGTCTGTGTCTGTAAAAACACCAAAATTATCACTCGTTCTTTTCGACGAGTATCTGTAAGTTGATTATATAATTTTTATCAAATAGTAAGGTATTGATTTTCTTATGGCTCCACGTCACATTTGCGATATTTAGTTTAGATTATTTACATTACTTACCAAAAAAAAGAGTTTATTGTTATGTTGTGAAAATACTTCCCTTCATACTTGTTCCGGGTTTAGACTGGCCAGCAAACCATTCCCTTGAAAGAAAATTATGTAAGCCAGAAAATAGACCACTCACGCAATATCTCCGAATCCAAGGGTGATAGACCCATCGTGCTGGGTGTCAATGAGATCAACTGAAAGAGCGGTACAACTTGGCTCCGAGGGAATTTCAAACCGTCATAACTTCGGAACAGACCCACGTTGTAGGGTCTCTAAGACATCAAGAGAGTAAACTCTATCACATGGAGCATTAAACCCCCTGCATGTGATACCCAGTTAGATAGGTGTAGTAGTATAGTATGGATATTGTATGTAGGGGTCCTGGGGTCGGGCCAATAGTTGTTATTGGGGTTTATCTAGCAAGAAAAATACACAGTAGCAGCTCGGAGTCAGGATGTAGGCGGTGTTACACCCCCGTGCCTCGGAAAGCACGTTAAGCCGTTGGTACTGCGCTTGACCTTTCCCCGATCGTGTCGGTCTGCCGTCCCTTCGGACTATGTGAGTGAGGGAATAGAGAGTGCGCCTGTGTTTGCGCACACACTTGTGCACTATAATAGGTCCTGCTAGTCCACTGAGACTGGCCGCTGTGGTCGAAATTCGGCTAGGAAGACATTATTATTATTATGACGTGTTAGAGTTTCCTTGACTTTGTAGCTCATTTTGTTTTGGATCTTTAACAATAACCTGAGTGAGCCAAAGCTGTTACTAATCTGTGGTTAAGTTCCCTTTTGCTTTCTTTCGTTCTGAAGTGGAATCGACTGCTCTGGACTAGGACCGACTAGACTCGACTTGAAACTACAACGCTCACGACGGTATTGTAAGGTTACTAGTTATATGATAAATATGATAATAAAGAAAAGTTTTAAGGGTTCAGTACCTCAAAAGGAAGAAAGGAACCCTTATACTCGCACTCTACACTTTGTTGTCCGTCTGTCTGCCCGTCGGACAACGCCCTTTTCTCAGGAACGTGTATCGAGTTAAAATTAACAGCAAATTCTGAAATCCGTAACCTCTTGGAACCGTGAAATTAATAAAACTTCTAAGTCAACACAATCAAAAGTTACCGTCGTTTATGTCGGAATATTTTAAAATTACCAAGGGAATCACATGCACACAAAACCTATAGGGTTTAATATATATATATTTTTTTATTTATTTACCAACTTAAACTAATATTACATGAAAAATTTATAATAATAACTGAGTAAACCACAGAGGTTTGTAAGGGAGTGTTATTAGCGAGTCGACCGAATAACTACCATTGAGATAGGTTTAACAAAAATAAAAGCTTATTTCTAAGTGTCAGTGTGTTATGGTAGGTACTAGGTAAAAGGGTAAAAGAGTTATAAAAGTAGTGAAATTCCCACTGTGAGTGAGGGTGAGGGTGTTCCATGCAACCTGTACCAGCGAAGGTCTGTGGTCAGGGGACACTAATAACTATCGATTCCACCCCCATGGATGTTCCGCGATTTTTTTGTAGTATTCAAGATATGATTTCTTTTGTTTTATTTTCATTTCAAAATCAAAAACTCTTTATATCCATAAATACAATAAATGTACATTTAGAAAAGGTCAAAATATAAAACTAAACACTGACACGGAAATAAAGTGATATTTTTTTATTTCTGTCGCTTCGGTATGTAGACTAAAGTAAAGAAGCGACGAAGAAACCTTTAGCCTGTTAGTTGTTATTTTTCGAGTTGGAGCAAAACCCGTCCCAAGCTTTTTTGTCCTCTAGATAATCTGATATTTTATAGTAAGCCTTTTTGCACAGCAAGGTTTTGACAATTTGTTTGAATTTATTTACTGATAATTTTTGCAACTCACTAGGAGTTTTGTTGTAGAAGCGTATACATTGCCTTTTAAAAGATACATTTATTTTGTGTAGCCTAGTTGTGGGCACAGCGAGTTTATGTTTATTTCTGGTATTAAAATTATGTTTATTGCTATTTTTATGAGTGTACAATAAGTTTTCATAAATATATTGACATGGTACTGTCATTATGTTTATTTCTTTGAATTTATCACGTAGAGATTCTCTAGGACCCATGTTATAGATAGCCCGAACAGCCCTCTTCTGCAGATTCTGCATTCACTCGCACTTGACGGGTCTTGTTTAATTTTAGACTATTTTAGCTATAATTTTTTCTGTGAAGTGATTCTTTGAGATTATCTTTGTTAGTATCATGGCTAGCATGGGGGCGAACCCCCATGCTAGTCAGTGTCGTCTGTGTCTGTGAAAATACTAAACACCAAAATTATCACTACTAGTATAGCTCAGATTTTAATCATGAAATTAAAATTTCTATTTGAGAGATTTATACTTGATTTCGACTTGAAATAAAAATTATATCACCGTGTCTGAATAAGTTCTTGGTAATTTTAAAATCATCAGAGTCGGAAAATGGAATGTGCGGTGCGAGGTCTTCAAGATGAAGGTAAACTCCACATTCTTGACCATGAGCTCGAGCGATGCAACACTGACATCACAGGTCTGGGTGAGACGCATTGGAAGGAAAACGGACACTGTCCATAACACTGAGAAACATCTATTTCTCAGGAAATACCTCCAGTTTTGCTGGAGTAGCTATTGCTATACCAAAGAGATGGAACAATATGGTTCTAGTACAATCCAACCAGCGACAGATCGATATCGATTAGCGCAACGCCAACCCCGCTCAATATCATCCAAGTTTACGCCCCTACAAGTGCTGCCACAGATGAAGTAGTAGAGGACTTCTACCGACAACTTGAAACTTGCATAGCCACTATCCCAACCAGAGAGTTCTACAGTCTTGGGCGACTTAAACGTGATATTAGGATTTACTGTTATGGATTCAGGCCTCAGAAATGTTGTGGGGCTCCACGGTCTTGGCACTAGGAATGAACGGGGAGAGCGACTCATTCAATTCGCAGCCGATAATAACTTCACTATAATGAACACTGTCTTCAAACAACGCCCCAGAAGACTATACACTTGGACGGCCCCAATGGAGAATCTGTAACCAAATTCACTACATAATGATCAGAAGTATGTAGATGGAGGAGCTCAATCAACAATGCACATACGCTGCCTGGAGCGGACTGTCACTCTGATCATCAACTAGTATGCAACCTCAGAATTAAACTCTGTAACCAAAATAACAAACAGACGCTTAGAGACTGACAAGTTAACCCAAAGCATAAAAGACTTCACTATGCACGGTTGGAGGAGGGATAGTGACGATAAACATCCGAATACGCTTTGGCAGAATGCCAAACTATAGGATTCATCAGGAAGTTGGTTAAAACCTCACAACCAAAAAAGTCTGTAATAAAATGACAACACTGGATGTCTTCCAACACTTGGCATAATGGTTGAACACCGCAGCCGAACCTATAGGGTACTTCCCGTAGTCTTAGAATCATTAAGTTTGGCAAGATGCAAGGTTGTGTCGCATAAGTAGATGATGGAAAAAATCCGTAAACCGTAAATTAGTAGTTTATACACACAAATACTTTAGATTGTCGGTATGGACCAAACCTGTAAGGTACTTCCTGTTTACCTAAAATCATAAAATTTGGCAAGAAGCAAGGTCTTATAGCACAAATAGAGATAAAAATCTGAAAACCGTAAGTCTAAAGATTATTCACAAAAAATATATTTTTGATTCTCGCCCTGGACCAAAACCTATAGGGTACCTACTTCCCGTTGACCTAGAATCATAATATTCGGCAAGAAACGAGGTCTAATAGTACAAATAAATAAGTAATGCTGGACAATTCACACAGCATTATCTAGCCACAAGCTAAGCAGAGCTTGTGTTATGGGTACTAGATTACTGATAGACATAATACAATACACTACATAGATAGAAAACATCCAAAACACCTTGAACAAATATCTGTAGATCGTACAAACATTTGTCCCAAGGTGGGAATCGAACCCGCAACCTCCTGCGTCACAGGTGGACCTTCGCCCGCTGCGCCACAGAGGTCGTCAAATTAAACCTTTGTGCGCTAGTTCAACTCGCACTCGACGTTTTATTATTATTTCACTCATGATCCGATACGTTTTCGGGCATCGGAAAGGTACAGAACCTATTTTTACAAAGTACGGGCTTATTTTGTAAATCCACTAAGTTCCGCCAGCACTAGGTTTCTAGCTAAAATAACAAAAAAAAATTGGTTGCCTGTAAAGTCGGTATACGGGCGAAAGTTTTACGTGACAACGACTTTGAGTTCCTTTCACTTTTTATGTCTGTCTCTCTCGCTCTTAGGCGGGCTAACCATGCCCGAGTGGAAGGGACGCGTGCCTCTCACTCGCTCTCATTGTGAGCGCATAACGTGAGCGGAGCGTAACGCAGTTTCTTGAAGTGTCACCCGGCAAACCAATTTATAAGACGTTGTCACGTCAAAAAACCTGCAAACACGTCTTCGTTTGGCTTAATACTTACATATTGAGGTGACCTACAATTAGTTAAATGGCCGGGTGTGTTGGAACTGCTTATCGATTGTTGTGGCCATGGCCGTGGTGCATTTACAAAGTACATGTAACATGCATAGGTGAGGTGACACACAAACAAGTAGTTTGTGTTACATTCAGGGGTGTGGTAATGGCCCTGGTATTCACCCTATTCCAATCACATATTAATGTAGTCTAAGACGTCCACACGGAAGGTTGTATCGATTATCCTATTTTTAAACTATTGACGACGATGCACTTTAGTTATTGCACGTAGATGAAGTCTTCTCTGTAAAGAGAGTATGACACATTCTGCCCTCGAAGATCTGTATCTAATCAAATTATGTTTACAAACTAACAACCTCTAAATTAAACTACCATCACAATGTAAATTTTTACGAAGCAGCGGTGTTTAAGTTATAGCGCAAATAGGTAACCCGGGAATACCTGGAAATGCCTGGGCATATGAAATTTGACTATGGAAATATTATTGAGATTTGTTGTGATGATGTATTTTCACATACAATACAGGGAGCTTCATTGAAATAAAACGTCAAGTGCGAGTCGAACTCGTGCACTAAGGGTTCCGTTATGTGTCCGTTAAGATTGATTCTTGCCAAATATCATGATTCTACGTCAACTTGAAGTACCCTGTATGTACATTTTGGTCGAGGGAGAGAATAAAAAATTTTTTTTGTTAATAAACTACAAATTTACGGTTTTCACATATTTTTCGTTATCAAAAAATAAAATAAAAATTATGATTCTAGGTAAACGGGAAGTACCTTAAAGGTTTTGGTCTATAGCAACAATCAAAAGTATTTTTTTGTTGAATTAACTACTAATTTACGGTTTCTGAATTTTTTCCTTTACTTATGCTTTAAGACCTTGCTTCTTGCCAAATTTTATGATTATACGTCAACGGGAGGTACCCTATAGGTTTTGGTCCATGGTGAGTATTAAAAGTAATTTTTTTAGTGAATAAATTACAAATTTATGGTTTTCTAATTTTTCCATTTATTTGTGCTATAAGGCCTTGCTGCTCACCAAATTTCATGATTTTAGATCTACGGGAAGTACCCTATAGGTTTTGTGTGCATGTGATGTCCTTGGAAATTGCAAAATATTCGGTTTGTTCCCCCCAGACAATCAAACTTGACAACTGGTTGTCCACGTGGAAGAAATTTGCCGCGGGGACAACCAGTTACATGGGCGGAATTTTATTTCCATCTACACAACTGCTTGGTAACTAGTTGTCGCGATGGAAAATTATCTTCCGCAGAGACAACCAGTTACCTGGACGAAATTTTATTTCCATCTACACTGTTTGGTGACTGGTTGTCTCGATGGAAAATTATCTTCCGTGGAGACGACCAGTTACCTGGACGCAATTTTATTTAAATTTTTTATTTTTTTTCGGACATGCGGCTGTAACTTTTGCGTGCGTTGACTTAGAAGTTTTATTGATATCGTGGCTTAAAGAGGTTACGGACTTGAGTATTTGACTTTAATTTCCACTTGATACGTCCACGCGTTCTTGAGAAAAGAGGGTTGACCAGACAGACAGACGGACAACAAAGTGATCCTATAAGGGTTCCTTTTTCCTTTTGAGGTACGGAACCCTAAAAAGTCACTGTAAGGAAATCTTCACCGCAGATATAGAAACATACTCATAAGGATTCTCAAGACCGTACCCACTCATCATCATTATCATCAGCAACCCAACTTCACCCACTGCTGGGTATAGGTTTCCAATTTTGTGCTTACCAAATACCCACTAAAATTCAAAACTAATATTCAAATGAATGCTTTTCAGTATGGAATAGCCAAAATACAAACTTTTTCTGGCATATCCTTTGGGCCTGGAAAAAATACACATAAGATTCTAGAAGCAATGCAATAAAAGCTGTCAGCCATTTAGCACTGAATGAAATGCATTCAGTGCTAAATGGCTGACAGCTGTCTTTTTGCGTTGAAATAGAGGGCATCTCTTTTAACAATATGCAAAATGAGCGAGACTTCACACCCAGCTACTGCGCTAACGCACTTGTAATGTATTCAGATTGTTGATCAATTGATTCAAATTGTCTGAAGAGGTTTAGGTTAGTTATCAAACATACTCGTCGATCATTATAGCTTCTATCGGGTACGAGACAGAGACGAGAAGGAGACGAGGTCTCGCTGTGTCTGTCCTTTTGAGAGTTCGAGATCGAAGATCGGTTTCGAAACCTTTATGGTCTCGCTTTGTCCTTATTTCCTTCCTTAAGGCGTATATATACCCCGATACTAGCGCCACTACATATTTTATTTTACAATTACGTTATACAAAGGAATTATCAAAAAATCGGAACGCGCGTAGACGATATCTATCATAAGCTTTTTTTAAATGTATCTGTAATAGTTTTGTTTTGTGATGTGTTTGTGATACAGAGTCATGTGTTGAAATTTCTGTAGAATTCATATTTTTCGAAATATTTTGAAAAAAGTCGAAAAAACTACCCATTCCCCCCCCCCCCCCCCCCCCCCCCCCTTAGGTATCTCCGAAGATTGCAGAGCGATCTATTTAATATGTATCAAGCGTTTGTAGATATGGATCTATATTTTACAGGAAAAATATAGAGAAGTCTGTAAAATGTACACTTTTTGAAAAATAGTCAAAAATTATTAAATCAAAGGTCTTGGGTTTGTTCAAACAGTTTTAGAAATTTTTGTGTTTTGAAATTTTCTAAGTTTCATACGTTTTAAAATACATTGCAAAGAGTAGAACAATTTACCACTACCCTCTAATCTCCGATAGATCACTCATCAATAGTCATCAACCATCTGAAATGTATTTACCTATTAAGTACTGTTTTTAGATATTCACTAAATAGCCAAGTCTCTAACTGTCGGTATCTATTTGTATAATTGATAAAAGTTCGAAACCAGCACCTGCTTTGGGGATTTCAGTTATTTGGTACACCCTGTCTATTGTACTAGCTGACCCGCTCGCGATTTCAGTCGCGTGGACTTTAGTAATACCTACCCCAAGTAATGTTGGTTTCCATGTAAATTATCAAAGCCAAAGTTTTACAACCAATCTTTTACGATTTTAAAGTTAATAAAAGGAAACCTATAAATCCCATTTCATCCTTCTAAGAATGCTTGCTTAAAAACTGACTTATTCGATTACGACCCCATTTTAACTACTTTAGAATACGAATTTACAAAAGCCATTCTTAGTGAGTGCCTACTTTCTAAAAGGAACTCCCACGAGGCTGAAATTTTGTTCAGCCTCGTAGCTCTGGTAGTTTCAGAGATCTCTTGATGAGTCAGTCAAATTTCTCTCTTTTATAAAATACAGATACTCGCAGATAGATTAAAATGGCAGGATTATCTTTGGTAAAATTAAAACAAAATGGTCTCAATCGACTCTATTTCTCATTTATTAGAAACACTTTTCCTAAAGTAACTAACTAAATAATATAATTATGTAGAAACAATATTAAAATACAAAAAAAACGTTTACCAGAAGTACATTGTCAGTTAAAGTTTCTGACGCGATGAATATAGCAACAAAGCGCACAACATTGACGTGAACCGTTTATATTTACATAGGTATGCCATAATTTTGAAAGACCTACCTAAGTAATTAAAAATAAACCCAACAAGCAGCCAAAAAGTACGAAGGAGTGCTTATAAATAAAATTTTGACGGACCAACAGTTACGGTTGTGAAGTTATTAGAAAAATGACCTATGACCCGATTTTAGAATACAAATTGCCAAAAACCCGTTCTTAGCGGGTGCCTACGTCCTGAAAGGAATCTCCATCCAAAATTTCAGCTTCGTAGCTCTTGTAGTTTCAGAGATCTCTTGATGAGTCGGTTTTCTCTTCTCTTTTATTTATATACATAGATAAGATCTCTTAGTTAGAATATACTAACTTCTTTTCCCAAGATTAAGCGAATGTTGCGGAATCGTGTGTTTCGATATGCTAGAATGCTTTTTTCATGTTATTAAAAATAATAATAATAAAAAGAAAAACAAAACTAAGTGATCATCTCTTACGAATGTTTGATCCAACATAGTTAAGCTCCCTGTATTGTAGGGTGGGCTTCGTACCTACCCGTCAATGCAGATGCAGTTCCACGAAATACTACGCAGTAAAGATAAATCGATACAGTCACCCCATCCCGCCAGTCTGGACTGTTGATTGAACGTAGTTAGTCGGCGGGGCCTGCGATGGCGGACGTCTGCGATGGCGGACGCCTGCGATCAGGTGCGTTATGTGCTTTTATCACAACTGACACTAAACATTACTCTTATTCTAAGGCGACTCATTTCCTTATCCAACTTATTCGGGGTTTCAACTAGTAGCTGCGATTAATTGTGATTCGTGAAGAATTTTCGACTATTTGTGATTGAGATTGGCTTCACGCCGCCGCCGCCGCCACGCGCCGCGCCGCGCGCCGCCGCGTGCCGCCGAGACGTTTCGTTCCGACTAAGGAAAACGATATTCAGAGTCGGGGCTACAAACTAGGATTGTTAGATTCGTCTGTTGCATCGGGATAAGGTTTTATTTTGTTCGGTTCCTACGTTTGCAAACACAGTGTGATGCTATTTGATTTTGCAGATCGCTGATGGCTCTTTGGAGGATGAAAGTTTCTCCGAGCTAAACGGGACTGGACTTGTAGAAGTGGTTGGTGACGACGAGGTCGGCCGCCGCATCATCGTGGTATCTGCTTGCCGTCTCCCGCCGAGCAAGGACTTGCAACCCGACAAACTACTGAGGTACGTAATCAATCTTCACATAGCTTTCTACGTCTTCGCTTAGGCGCCCTGCCAGACCTACCCACGAGTTTAACGACGAGGAGCGCCCGTATATGAGTAATAATTCGTCTTCTTTTTTTGTGTCTGCTTTTGATTACCTATTCCATGATAATTCTTGTTACATGTACTATTTCGATTGTACAAATTTTTATTTCATTTTATGAAATGAATCGAAGTTTTTGCGGTGGTTGGATATAAAACGATAGCTGTTGCCGAGGTTCTTCTGGTTTTATACTAACGTTTACCTTGACTTGTTTTATTATAATTAAAAGATGGTAAATTCGAGATATCCAACTGTATTGCATTATGTGTCTAGCTTCGCTGTACACTATACAGCGTGTCCCACTCAAGGCCATGCCACTTGGAAGGGGTAATTCGGTTTGAAAAAATAAGGTTTGAAACCGATTCAAACCGATTTGCATCCAAATAACAGCATACAAAACAAATGGCCGATGGCACCGGAATCGTAATCAATAACTTATGTAATTTAGATCGAATGGCTTGGTAGTCGGTTTATTCGTATTAAAAACGAATAAAAATATAGTCATAATAGAGTAAATAATTCGGTTGATTCATTCGTATTTTGAACGTTACAACTCGTTTATTTAGTTCGCGCGCGTCACGTCACGCGACACGTCGCGCGTCGGTCGGTCCAGTCTAGCGGCGAGTTGATAGTTCGTTCGACTCGACCCGACGACGCACAACGCGGCGGCGGCGCGGCGCGGCGCACCGAGCGGTTCAAACTGATTTAGATAAATCTTGAATCGATTTGACTCGTTCAACCATCAAACCAATTTGAACCGAGTTGGTTGACCCGTCGTTAAGGGCAAGTACTTTAGATATTGTAGATAGGAAGTTTTACTGATAGAGAAAATCCCTTTAACTTTTAAAATAAGTAAAACTGCATTCACTGAATTTTATAAAATTACTTTCATTATCCCCTAATTGAACCCACTTAAATCTAACTAATGAATTCCTGTGTTTTATACATTACTAGCGGCCCGTCCCGGCTTCGCACGGGTGGACATTTATTTTTAAAATTTTTGGGATAAACGTAGAGTAAATGTTTCTAATATTTCTGTGGCAGGACATTTTATACTTTTATCCGACTGCCCCGTTGGTATAGCGGTCGCGTGTTCAACCGATTATGAAACCGATCGATAGGGTCTATCATAAGAATCAAATCGAGACCGATTTTACTACACAATGAACAATGCAAATAAATAAATAAATAATAAATAATGCTGGACAATTCACACAGCATTATCTAGCCCCAAGCTAAGCAAAGCTTGTGTTATGGGTACTAGATAACTGATATACATAATACAATACACTACATAGATAGATATTTTTTTTATACATAGAAAACATCCAGAACGCCCTGGAAAAATGTCTGCAGATCGTACAAACATTTGTCCCGAGGCGGGAATCGAACCCGCAACCTCCTGCGTCGCAGGCGGACCTTCGCCCGCTGCGCCACAGAGGTCGTCTTGTGAAAAGGACTTCTCTATATTATATTTTTCCTGTAAAGTATAGACCCATATCTTAACGCTTCATATACCAGGATAGCTTAGATCCTGGATAAACACATACCCGAAATAGGTGCAGTATTTCTGATGTGTTTGTGATGATTAAATTTCATTCACCGCGGGTGCATCTAGTTTGTAATAATAGCAGGTACAGTCGGCTGCAAAAATATGTATACACTCCCAAGTTTTCAATTTGACTAAATAGTAAGTGTATAGTAATTGTGATAATTTATGTACTTACCGTATTCTGACGAAGTACGATGACTACTTTGTACGAAAAACGTGTGCATGTCCTTTTATTTGAAAAGTTCCGAGTAAAATAAAAGTTAAACTTTGGAAGTGTATACATGTCTGTGCAGCTGACTGTACATATAAAAAGGTAAAATCTAATCTAAATCTACATTCACAAAGAAAATTACAATCAAATAATAAAATTATCTAAATCTAAAGGTCAGGCTCACCAGTACAGCAGCTCTAATAGTTTTTGCATTTTAAAGTGAAATTTAATAACGCTGAGAGTTCCTAGGCGTAGAGCCGGCGTCAGACAGGGTAATAATTACATGAATAGTTAACTACTCAACACTGTTCACAAGTTCTACAACTTGAACTTGAGAAACATGGAGGTTTTCATAGTAGAACACAATTTCTTTTGCACAAGGTTAGTTGTGTCACCTGGCAGGTGGGTTCTGTTTTTTTTTTACTTTATGCCAGCGAAGGGTACGGTTTGGGTGGGTTATAATGTAAATTCGACAAGCAGTCGCAGCAGCCCAAGTTGTTGATATCTTCCCCAAATTAGTTTTTGATTATTTTACTTGTACAGAATAGAAAATGATCTAGAAGTGATCCCACGGGAGATTTACTCCCGAGGGATTACAAAATAACTTAAAATCTCTCTGTTTCTCTTTGATAAACTGAAATTTAACTAAAAACGTCTTTCAATTTACAACTCATCTACAAGAATCAACAATACGAATCCAACTAAATTCCACGCTTTCGGCGTTTATGTTTTTTGTAAATAGTAATAAGATACTTGTTGATAAAACACTCTGGTGATGTAATTTAGTATCGTCATGCAAGAACAAGTTTGCAGGTATACTAAAAGATAATAAATAAATAAATAAATAATGCTGGACATCCACACAACATCATCTAGCCCCAAGCTAAGCAGAACTTGTGTTATGGGTACTAGATGACTGATATACTTAATACAATACACTACATAGATAGATATTTTTTTTTATTATACATAGAAACGACCAGATCACCCGAAACAAATATTTGTAGAACTTACAAACATTTGTCCCAAGGCGGGAATCGAACCCGCAACCTCCTGCGTCGCAGGCGGACCTTCGCCCGCCGCGCCACATCGGTCGTATAATACGAGAAAGAAAATGCAGGGCTAAAATTTTTGTTGTCCGACAATTGTTCCTTTACTTTCTCCTTAATTAGAACCTGAGTTTCAAGTCTGTAGGTATGCTAGAAGAAAAAACGAGAAAGAAACTTTAACATTCTGTTTCTGACGACAGAACCCTAAAAATAATGATTTTAGAATTTTCGGCCCTGAATTCTACCTATTTTCCAAATTTCATGATTAGAGGCCTGCTGGAAGTACCTACATAAACATTTTATGATCTGTCAGTCGATGATGATGACGAAATAGCTATACTTTGAGGGCTAGGATTTGAGGGTCGATATTTCCCAAACTAAATTGATTAGAAACTAGTAATCTTAAGCTTCGGTTAGCTACGTTAGCTAGAGCACCTTAAATAATTTTCAGACCCTAGGTTTTATTTGTAACAAATATATCGATAGCTTAAAAGTGGCTCGAAATGGTTCGAGAAAAGGGTTCCCGGTGGCGGCTATCTATTCGACTTGGCAGGATCCCTGACCTAAATGCAAAAAAGAAAACAAGTTTTGAATGACAAACACAGAAGCGCAGCGGCAAAGCGCGGTTGCGGGTTCGATTCCTGCCTCGGGACAAATATTTGTACGTTCTGCAGATCATTGTTCCGGGTGTTCTGGGTGTATTATGTTTAATAAAACATATATATCTAAGTAGTAGTATCTATAACACAATCATATATAATTATGATAATCTATACTAATTTTTATAAAGAGGAAAGATTTGATTGTTTGTTTGTATTGAATAGGCTCCGAAACTACTGGAACGATTTGAAAAATTATTTTACCAAAGCCCACATTATTCCTGATGAACATAGGCTACTTTTTACCGCGGGAAAATGCTTCATTCCTACGGGAAAACGGGTAATAGGACAACGGATAGCAAGAATGCAGCGAGTAATATTATAAAACTCTTTAGCCTTTTTTCCATACTAATCTATTTTATCCCGGCCACTTCGCTCCCGTTGAATATGGAAAGAAGTATTAGTGAATGTGTCGTAAAATTCCCCTGGTCACGTTTATTCGTGCTTCCCGACAAGTATATGCACTCGAAATCTGTCACCAAGGAACACGTTCTTTTCCAGATATCTAATGTTCACATTAGATAAATACGTGGAGCAGGACTACAGCGTGGTGTATTTCCATCACGGTCTAACCAGCTTCAACAAGCCACCAGTCTCCTGGCTCTGGAAGGCCTACAAAGCTTTCGACAGGAAGTATAAGAAGAACCTGAAAGCGCTGTACTTGGTGCACCCGACCAACTTCATTCGCATAGTATGGCAGATGCTCAGACCAGCCATAAGCGTCAAGTTCGGGCGGAAAATGATGTATGTCAACTACTTGCATGAACTGCAGCAGTATTTGAATTTGGGAAAGCTTTGCATACCCGACGCGGTGCTTGAGTGAGTAATGGTATTTGTTTTTAAATTGAGGGTACCTGGTTACTTAAAAAAAAACAATGGACAGATTTACATTGCGCGGAGGATACAAATTTTTTGCGGAATTGAAATTTTCTGCGTTTTAACATCATCGGTAAAACTAGCGGAAAAATAATTTGCCGCATATCACTATCAACCATCATGTATGAATCCACCATAAAACGAATTTTGATTCAATGGTACCTACTTTTAGAGCATTTGGGAATATAAGAGATTTTTCACTAAATTCAACATAGTTCCCAGTTGCTCCGAAAGTACCACTGAATCACAATTTATAACGAGATGGTTTACTATTTGCGGCTAATAACTTTTCTGCTAAATTTATTACTTGTAGAACGCTGAAAAAAAACCGCATAAAAAATATTCTCGCGCGCAATTTACATAAATCTAACCACTTAAGTCCGACAGAGCTGTACATTTGCCAGTAGGATCGGAATAACGCGACGCTTACTCGCACTATCATCACAATCATTCCCGGTTCTGATGACTTCCCATTATCATCCGCTGCTGGTTCAGGTTTGCTATATTCCAATTCCACCACATTTTCCTTTAGCCTAGATTTTTTTTTTATACGAAACTAACTTTTACAATTAAATTTTATTAACATGCAAGCTGTTTTGAATTTTAGTTTGCTTTGCATGCTTCTTTCTATAGATTTCATGGCTCAATAATAATCAAGTAACAAACAGAGTGAATAAAAATCTACCCTCTTTTTCATAATAATCTATGAACTTAAAACAGTACTTACTTAACTAGGCAGTGTTTTTACTCACTCTGACTTATTATACTCGTATGATGACAATATTTAGAAGAGAGGGCTACTCTTTAAACACTTTGTGGTAAATTCTGGTTCCCCTATATTTTACGTGTGTCCGTGCTCTTGATGACATTCTTCCGAGTATTACACATTTAAATGCCTATTAACAGTGTGTTTGGTATTCGGACCGACATAATAGTTTAGGGGGACAAGTTCTATATTTCTCCGGTAGACCTAATGCCCTGACCAATCTTAGTATCATGGTTTCTCAGATATGATTTTTTAAACTTTTTTGTAAAATCACCCACAATCTCGCCTTTAAATTGCTATATCTTTTTTATTTGTGGTTGTAATGCCACAAAGTAACTTCTTCAATGTTTACTGATTATTTATACACTATTAATTAACACAATTCACAAAAAAAGTTACGAGCAATAAAAGTCAAAAATCTGTGTAAAAATTATAAATCGGGAAAACTTCTAAATTTATTTAAAAAACAACCAAAATTTATATTGAATTGGTTCTCTTATTAAAAGTTCTTCATTTATTTCCCTTTTAAACGATATGCTACATCACGTAAGAAATTATTTATTAGGTGGTCAAACTAAGAGATACCTTGTTTGCGTCATGCATGATTCCGCAGACACTTTTTTTATGTTTTGTTCTCCTGAATTAATTTAAATAGAAAATCTGCTTATAAAGTCCGCCTTCTCGCCTTATTCAAGCACAACACGATTATACTTATGTCGCCGATGTCGGTCCCAATACCAAAAACCTTGTATAATACGCACTTCTGCCATCCATAACGGTGCATCACATCAACTTTACACATGCTCTTAACGCTTTATCGTTCAAATATATCCTGAAGCCAATATTCAAGAACGTAATTTTATTCTCAACAGACATGACCGGCTTCTGGTATCTAAGAACGCGCGCGCCTTAAACGCCCAGATGAGCAGTCAGTACGCCGGGCCCGCGCGCAAAGTGAATGTTATGAATCCCCCACCGACGCAGCAGTATGGAGTCTCCCTCCAGTTCATCTTGGCCAACAATGAACCGTCGCCCATACCGCCCATCGTCCAGGAGTGCGTGGAGTTTCTCTCCACACCGGATGGTAAGTTTCGTAAACCTACGTCAACAGTCTTATCTCAACCCAGAACGTAGGTCTTGGTTTTAGTTTACCTCACTTCATACCTCAACAGCCTGTATTGGTCCACTGCTGGACGCAGGCCTCCCCCTGATAAGCGCCTTGTTGGCTTTCATCTCATGGGGGTAATGCCCGTTATCCCCACGCTGGGGATGCGAGTTTAGGGATCGCAGTTCGGTGGTAGAATTGTTCTGCAGTGGGTGCTGCTGCCCGCCTCCGGTGGATATCCCTTAGTCGCCTCTTACGACATCCGCGGGAAGAGTTAGGGTGGTGCAAAGTGTTCTAAGCCGGCACCACACAGCTCCTACTCACTATCATACGGTTTTCGTTTATCATTATCATCGTATAAAAATCAGATTCTCCAAGTGCTTTATTTCCTTCAGACTTTACAAAAAAAAATCTTTCTTATATGGATTAAAACTGTCTTCAGCCTGCATAATCTGCCAATAGCTCATCTTACAGAGTATGTATGTTCGTTTGACTCGCCTTCTGTTTTTTAGCACTAGAGACGGAGGGACTTTTCCGTCGTTCTGCAAACATTGCCAACCTGAGGGACCTCCAGCGGGCCGTGAATCGCGGCGAGAAGATTGACTTCAACAACGACCCGCACACCGCTGCTGTGCTTCTGAAGAATTTCCTCCGAGAGCTGGAGGAACCGCTGCTGACCTACGAGCTATACGATGATATTATGCTTTTTCACAGTGAGTTCTTTTGATATTTGCTATCTTTTAGCCATTTCTCGACTGGCGCGTTTTTATCGGTCGATAATGTCGCATGTGTTATGCAGCCCATGTCCATCACCCCGCCGAGACCTGGAAGAACTGCCTTTGAGCTGTATCACAAAATACTGAAACCGAACTTTCAATATAAATCTGTACACAACATAAAGTTCCATAACAGACCTCCTCTGAATTCATAATTTTTCCAGGTCTTATAAAGATACCATGCAACCAAGTTAGGTAAAAAACAATTTCTAATAGAAAACAAACCTGAAAGCCAGGCCAGGCGTGCAGCTTAGCCTTGCGGTTCGAGCTGTAACTCAATTTTCGTGATCCAATAAAACTGCCCAGACCGGCAATTTACCTCGTGGAGCTGGCGGATATAGCGGAACCAAGCAAAAAGCTTTAGGTACGACATCGCTGTTGACACCATCTCTCTGAAACATCTGCATTTTTCTCGTGCATTTTTATTGGGGTTAAAGGAAAGAAAGAAGAAAGGAAATCAATTTATTGGTTCACATCGCAGAATACATAAAACCTTAAAAATAATAATTACATTTTATAAAGTTTGAAAAGATTGTGGTGTAGAGAGTCGATAGCACTTTCTTTTATACTACTTACTTTTGACACATATTTGACTTTTCTAAATGTCCTGTACGATCATATTTTATGCAAACGATTATTCAATCAGATTTTGTTATCCCATTATGAGGGGTTTCTTTACAAAGGGATTGCCGTTGACCTTTAGTGGGCTAGCTGGAAATGTTCTACATCGTTAATTATTAAATGCAGCGCAATTTTCACCGGAACCGTACGCCAAATAATCAGTTTAACGAGTCTGGGTGGTTGCACAAATAACTTGATTACTGCGGGCCTAGGGCGCGACGCGACTAGTAATTTGTTATTGAATAAAGTCTGTAAAGCTTTAAAACGTTCAGCATTAAGAGCAGTTAGCGCAACGAGGTTATTATTGCATGAAACGATGTTATAGTAGGCTTGATATCCTACTAATATTATAAAGCCGAAAGTTTGTGAAATCTAAATTTTTGTTAACTAGGATCTCCAAAACTACTGAACAGATCAAGACGAAATTTTGCGTACGTTTAGAGCAAAGCCTAACTAAAATAATAGGCTACTTATTATACCTAAAATACGCGTGCGAAGCCGCGGGCAGAAGCTACTATATTATAATAACATGAGAAGCGAATGACGACATTCAGAAAACGCTATTTTCGGGTCAATTTAAGAGGGTTTAGTTATGGAACTCCAGGGGCGTGCTAGATTTTGGAATTATATATAGTTTATGACGTACGTCACCTCAACCTTTTTTTTTCTTCACAGAAGTGACCGCGTCAGCTAAGACGCGCCAGATGCAGATCCTGATCCTCGATCACCTCCCGTTGGCAAACTACACGCTGCTGAAATACGTCATGCAGTTCCTCTGGAAGGTATGTACCCACTCAAACTGACGATGCACTGTATCGAATTTATTTTCTATTGGTTTTTATCCAAAGTTTTTTTTTCTTGCGCTCATCGGGTAAGATATCCTTACGTAGAGTTCCATCTGAAAATAATGTCCAGAAATACAGGCTTGCCAAGCCATATGCTGGAACTGTAGTGATTGCTGGTTGGTTCGTATCAGTGTTAGATGGATACAAAAATAAATGGATCTTGTGTCTGCAATAAAGAATTATTATTATAACTAGCTGCGCCCCGCGGCTTCGCACGCGTTGTTTCTATAGAAATGTTTAAAGGTGACTTCTATCCCACGGGAACTGATTTGTGGGCCTATGCCCACAAATCAGTTGTAGCCTATGTTTGATTCCAGGATTACAATTACCTGTATGCAAAACTCCAGCCCGATCCGTTCGGTAGTTTTGGCGTGAAGAGATAACAAACATCCATCCATCCAAACTTTCGCATTTATAATATTAGTGTGATGTGATTATTTAATTTCCATGACGACCTCTGTGGCGCAGCGGGCGAAGGTCTGCCTGCGACGCAGGAGGTTGCGGGTTCGATTCCCCCTCGGGACAAATGTTTGTACGATCTGCAGACATTTGTCCAGGGCGTTCTGGATGTTTTCTATGTATAATAAAAAATATCTATCTATGTAGTGTATTGTATTAAGTTTTTTCAGTTATCTAGTACCCATAACACAAGCATTGCTTAGCTTGGGGCTAGATAATGCTGTGTGAATTTTCCAGCATTATTTATTTATTTATCGTTACAGGTGCAGGACCGCAGTTGCCTGAACCGGATGACGAGCAGCAACATTGCGGTGGTGTTCGGGCCCAACCTGCTCTGGCCGCCGAACGAGACCATGTCGCTGCAGGCCATCGCGCCCATCAACCACTTCACCGACTATCTCATTGAGCATCAGGAGGCTATCTTCGTTATTTGAGAGGAGGACTACCCTACTGAAGCACAGCAAAGGCTTTCGCGAAGGGTACGAGCTGAACAACAGAGTGTTATCCAACAGGAGACCCAACAGCTACTAGAACAGGAACTGAATGAACAATGCTGTGCTATTCTATAGACTGGAACTGGTTTTTGCGGTTTTTAGACGTTGCATTACAAATCTTGAATAAGCCTTTAACCAGTTTATTGTGTCGTCTTGTTAGTTTACTCATCCAAGTTACTGGGAATTCGTTGAATTCGAATGTTTCAAAATAAGTATCACGGTTGTTGTTGTGTGCAGATAATTCAAAAGAAAAAAACACAAAAAAATCCATGTCTGTAGATTTAAATGTAGTACCAACTCTTGAGTGTTATAGTGTGTTCTAATAGTCATAGTTATGTCTGTGCATTTGTGTTTAAGCTTTAGGTGTTGCTTAGCCGACGTAGTTCCGTATTGATATCTTATTTCACGACGTACCCTAAGGGAAAGCTGAACATCTAGCTGTATACTTTTAGAAATTTAATAAAGAATGATTCTATTCATCTAACTTTATCAAATAAAATGTAGTTCTAATTATAAAGTTGTACCTAAGAAATGCCAAATTATCTTCTGATGAATGGAGATTATTGTGTATCGAAAGACCTATTTCTTGACCGGAAAAATTTAAAGGGCCTATAGGAATCTCTATTTTAATATCCCTTTATACTTTTTTAATGTTTTTTATTGTAAACTCTATATTCTGTAGGCTCTTCATAAAACCAGTTAAAATTACCTTGAATGATCACGATAGTAGTCATAAATATTGAAAAAAAGGTGAGAAAGACGTCCTGTCTTTCGATTGAATATATTCCCTAGCTTCGTTTTCTTTTCCTATAGATGACAATGTAAAGTCAGTGTATCGTATATTAATGTTTAACTTTAGAGTAAGTTTTAGTTTTAAGAATCGATGTTAGGCTTAAATAATAATGTATTAATCCCCGTTAGAATCTGTATTTTTACGACATTCATTCAACCACTGCAGACTGCGTGTCTCATTTATCAACTTTCAGATTTCATTTCTAAAATAGTTTTTTGTTCAAATCAATGTTCATTCCCAGTTTAAGAGACTTGTAGAACCTAGTATTTTTTTTTCAACTATCTACCTTATGATGTTAAGTTTCTTCAAGAGTAGTAGAGCGCAAGTGCTCGTCCGGGGAGGTACTACCACCATGCCCATTTCTGATGCGATGCAGCATGCTGCCTCGGGGTATGGTCTCCGGTGAAATAGAAATTACAGGAACATGAGGTTTAACATCCTATGCCTCACTTTGGGGCGCACAGAACGTTGCCACTTACCACCCGGTGGCCGTTTGCGCGTTTTCTCAACTTTTTTTTATTAAAATTTACTAATCATATCTTCGTTTGCGGTGTCTCGTAAAGTTGGATATTTAGTTTTTCAGCTTTTTCATTAAACAAAATATTCATGGTCGCAAACTATATTGGTCAAATGTACCAAATGTAGTAAAAAGGGATGTTAAAAATAACACGAATTGTGCTATTATTACACATATTTGCACAACGGTTGGTGTAGTTAAAATTATTAAGAGTTTTATAAATAAATAAGTATATTTTTACGTTAAAATTCTAACATTATTTAGCCCCGTTGGCAAGACACTTCAGTGAGTTTGTGTGAGGGAATGTTAGCGTTAAACTTGTTATTGAATTGTACTCTTATTGGAATAGCCGATGATGGATGAATGTTTTCATTATTTAAAATGCTTAGATTGTTGTAGCGATTTACTTTGCAGTTTTCCATCGGGGCTGAATAAAGAAATCAAAATTTAATTTGGCTTCAAGAATAGTTTCAACTTCTTGGATTAGCAGTGCCGCCGGTGCGAGGTTATTTTTCAGTATTTTCATTAATAGGTAGTTTGATATGAAGGACTGATAGAAATGTATGGATCTGACGATACAGGTGGATATCGGTCCGTTTAGGATTACCTTTTATATATTTTATGGCAATTTTTATAAATAACGGTTTGGAAGAAACGCAAAATTTAACATCGAAAATGTGTAGGAAAAAACGATTACAAACTATAGGGATGCTGGTACAAATGACTAATATTTCAGAGTTTTGCATGCCTTCGAGGGTAGGAATACATTATTTATGGAGTTTTAGCTTTCTAGAAAGTAATTCGATGTCAATAGTAGAACTACACGCATCTTTACGAAAATCTCAAAAATGTCGTGATATATGTATTGTGATCTGTAGAGATGATTACTCGAATCGAAATATCGCATTATTATACCAAATATAACCAGTAGACTTTATGTTTAGCGTAGATAATAATTATTGGACTAAGTATACGTAGCACATAGATATTGTTTTTTTCCTTTTCTATCGATCGTTTATGTACCTTAATATTCATCGAATTTAAATTTGAATTTTCGTCAACATTTTGATTATTATTTATTGTTATTATTATCACCTCGCCCACAGTGAAATCAAGCTTGAAATTATGTGCTACAAATTCGTTAGTTTGATTTATAAAATTGTACAAATCTGTGCCATTAGTCATCATTTGAACCAACCTAAAACTTGTAAAACTTTGATTTGTACTTACGAATAAAAACAGCCGTAAATCAGCCATTATGTAATTGTAAACGGTTACTTCTACTACGATTTTGTGTGTTCTAATAACTTTCTGAGCATTTGTTTTGTCCTCTCACATTCGCTTGTAAGACTTTTACGGGAATGAAAATCACCCAGTCTTTCTTATGATAGGTACTGGTGTGCTTTGATATCATATTGATTATGCCATTCGCATCGATCCTTATATAATCAGGGTCAAGTGCAGCTAAACCCATAAACGGTTGACCGTCTTGCCGACCACCAAGGTCAATTCTGATGGATTCAATCATTAGTTCCCTCTGGCCAGCTGGCTCTCTAACATGCCATGATAGCCTAACTATCAGCTTACATCATAGCATTTAGGCCTGCTCCCATTTCGGCCACGTTTCACGATTATGGACAGTCCCTTCTTCATCTCCTCATTCCCCATTTCCCTTCATCTAAAAGGTTTTAGGGCCATTTGATGGTGTCGTTTTACTTGTCCATACCTCTGGCCGTATTTTATATCTGTGTTGTTTATGTGTACCGAGTATGCAAGTGCTGGAGACCGATCGACCCTCTTTACCTTTCCCTTATTGCCCGTATAAGCGGGATTATATTGCAGTTCGTGTGGTGGTCCTTTTCTCTTCCCCTCTCTTTCATCGATGGTTGCTGGCACATTCGCGGGTCTCGCATACACAACACTTATATGACTATTTCGGGAGATGTCAGTGCAGATCCCACTTCCCCCACTCAGAATTAGAATTAGAATGACTATTTCGGCTTTAAAATATTAGTAGGATACATAATAATACCTGATAGTTGCATCTTCACCCTTGCTGGTTCTAGATAAACATAATTATAGTTATTTGTAACAAAAGTATTTCTCTTGTTATTTGTGTAGTAATGTGTTAGTATGCTAGTGCTGGAGATCGATCAACCCTCTTTCCCCTCTCCTAATTGCCCGTTTAAACGGGATTATATTGCAGTTCGTGTGGTGTTCCTATTCTCTTCTCTCCTTTATCGATGCATTCTAGCACATTCGTGGTTCTCTCATACACGACACTTATATAACTATTTCGGCTTTATAAGATTAGTAGAATACATAATATATCCTTATAGTTGCAACTTCACCCTAGCTGGTTCAAGATAAACATAATTAGAGTTATTTGTAACAAGTCTTTCGCTTGTTACTCGTGACACATTGTGTGCCTACTTAGTAATGTGTAGTATGCGAGTGCTGGAGATAAATCGGCCCTCTTTCCCCCTCCCCTTATTGCCCGTTTAAGCGGGATTATATAGCAGTTCGTGTGGTGGTCCTTTTCTCATTTTCTCCCCTTTATCAATGCATTCTAAGACACATTCGTGGTTCTCTCATACACAACACAATATAGGTATAACTATTTCGGCTTTATAATATCTATTACCTGATAGTTGCAACTTCACCCTTGCTGGTTTTAGATAAAAATAATTATAGTTATTTGTAACAAAAGTCTTTCTCTTGTTACTCGTAACACGTTGTGTAGTAATGTGTACTATGCGAGTGCTGGAGATCGATCGACCCTCTTTTCCCCCTCTCCTAATTGCCCGTATAAGCGGGATTATATTGCAGTTCGTGTGGTGGTCCTTTTCTCTTCCTCTCTCATTCATCGATGGTTTCTGGCAAATTCGTGTTTTTCACGCACTCAAGACTTATAACACTTATAAACGGCTATTTCTGCTTGGTAATACTAGTAGGATACTTAATAATACCGGATAGTGGCAACATCCAAGTGCTAGAGATCGATCGACCCTCTTTCCCCCTGTCCTAATTGCCCGTATAAGCGGGATTATATTGCAGTTCGTGTGGTGGTCCTTTTCTCTTCCTCTCTCCTTCATCGATGGCTTCTGGCAAATTCGTGTTTTTCACACACTCAACACTTAGACTATTTCTGCTTTGTAATATCAGTAGGATACATAATAATACCTGATAGGTGCAACTTCACTCTTGCTGGTTCTAGATAAACAAAATTATAGTTATTTGTAACAAAAGTCTTTCTCTTGTTACTCGTGACACATTCATTGTGTAGTAATGTGTAGTATGCGAGTGCTGGAGACCGATCGACCCTCTTTCCCCCTCTCCTAATTGCCCGTTTAAGCGGGATTATATTGCAGTTCGTGTGGTGGTCCTTTTCTCTTCTTCTCTCCTTCATCGATGGATTCTGGCACATTCGTGGTTCTCACATACATAACACTTATATTACTATTTCGGATTTGTAATATTAGTAGGATGCATAATAATACCTGATAGTGGTAACTTCACCCCTGCTGGTTCTAGATAAACAAAATCAAAGTTATTTCTAACAAAAGCCTTATTGTTACTCGTGACTAACAAGGCACGAGTAACAAGAGAAAGACTTTTGTGTAGTAGTAATACGAGTATGTAGTATTCGAGTGCTGGAGATCGATCGACCCTCTTTCCCTTTCCCTTATTGCCCGTTCAAGCGGGATTATATTGCAGTTCGTGTGGTGGTCCTTTTCTCTTCCCCTCTCCTTCATCGATGGATTCTGGCACATTCGTGGTTCTTACATACACAACACTAATGACTATACTTCATAATAGATATTATTATGTACCTATAGTCAATAGTGGCAACCTCACCCTTGCTGGCCATAGATAAGACTTTATCTTATTACTCGTGACGTGACTAAAATTGTATCGTGGTACCTGTGTGTAGTACCTGGTCTACTTCAGGTTCACCACCACCATCTGGGTTATATCCGAACTAACTAATATTAAATGTACTGGTGCTTTGTAACCAATTACCAACCGGAATATCTTCTACCTGTTACATGCTTTAATTTAACTAAGTGAAATTTTTTAAAGATTTTTTTTCATATTATATGTGATATTTATACCTAGAATTTCAAAAAAAGACTTAACTGGCAAGTAATTCTTTTGCAAATTAGGAATTTTTTCTAAAATTATTCTTTAAAACGCGATAGGTATCGTGTAGCAATTTGCTTAAGTGTTTTCTGATAAATTGCACAAATTTTGATATCATTGTTACCTCTATCTATCCTTCATCGAAAGATTCTGGCACAGTCGTAGTTCTCGCATACATAACACTACTCGTGTTGTAATGTGTAGTATGCGATTGTTTTAAATCGATCGACCCTCTTTCCCCTCTCCCTTAATTGCCCGTTCAAGCGGGATTATATTGCAGTTGGTGGTCCTTTCCTCGTCCCCTCTCCTTCTTCGATGGATTCTGGCACAGTCGTAGTTCTCGCATACATAACACTACTCGTGTTGTAATGTGTAGTATGCGATTGTTTTAAATCGATCGACCCTCTTTCCCCTCTCCCTTAATTGCCCGTTCAAGCGGGATTATATTGCAGTTGGTGGTCCTTTCCTCGTCCCCTCTCCTTCTTCGATGGATTCTGGCACAGTCGTAGTTCTCGCATACATAACACTACTCGTGTTGTAATGTGTAGTATGCGATTGTTTTAAATCGATCGACCCTCTTTCCCCTCTCCCTTAATTGCCCGTTCAAGCGGGATTATATTGCAGTTGGTGGTCCTTTCCTCGTCCCCTCTCCTTCTTCGATGGATTCTGGCACAGTCGTAGTTCTCGCATACATAACACTACTCGTGTTGTAATGTGTAGTATGCGATTGTTTTAAATCGATCGACCCTCTTTCCCCTCTCCCCTAATTGCCCGTTCAAGCGGGATTATATTGCAGTTCGTGTGGTGGTCCTTTTCTCGTCCCCTCTACTTCTTCGATGGATTCTGGCACATTGGTGGTTCTTACATACACAACACTTACTACTTCAGGGTCACCACCACCATCTTATATAGTTATACATAACCGAACTAACTAATATCAAATTTACTTGTAAACTTTGTACTAAATGACTTATAACCATTTACCAACAGGATAAAATTTTCTACCTGTAACTAAGTGAATTTTTTTAAAAATGTTGTATAAGTCATTTCAAATATAAGTAATATAGCTACAAATTAAAAAACAGACTGTTAACTGGCAAATAATACTTTTGGAAATGTTGTATTATTGTATACATTACGAACTTAAATAATTCGTTAAAAAGCGATATGTATGGTATAGCAATTTGCTTTAAAATGTTTTCTGAATATATAATAAATTGCACAAATTTTGAAATCGTGCTTTTTATCAAGCTTGAATGACATCGTAGATCTTAAAGTCATTCGACTAACGATCCATGATACACCATAATTGTACCTACTGTGTAATATGTCATGTGTTCTCCTGCGTTGTATCTGTGGTTGTATTCTCTGTGTTGCACAAGAAAGAGACTTCTCTTCTTTGTGGAACACAGAGAACACAGCGGAAAAGTAATTCTCGCAAACCATTGTTTATGGACCCACGTTTTATGAAACCTTGTTTCAATAGTGCAGAGAGCATTCGGTATTAGAGATTAATACCTTATTACCAAATACTCAAAAATTACTTTTGAATCGAAGTTTCTTAAAACATGTTTTCATAGAAAATGGTTAAAAAATTACTTCTCCTTAGTTTTATTTCTTATATAACACAGAAACTAATTAATTTCGCCAGTATATCAAACGAACTTGATGACAATGTGTATTAAACAAAAGTATCTGCACTCTAGCTATAGGAGTAAACAAGCAAACCAATCACATTCAGTTCTTTATGCATTCCAAAATGTGTTTTTATATAATGTAAATTACAACGAACTTTAACCTATTTAGTTTAGAATAATTATGTACAAATATTATACTTACCCTAACTTTATTATATTTTTCTAAGCTTTTAAAAAAGCGAATTAAGTTAATATTATTATTTTTCTACCTGTAGTGCAATTTATACTTATGAATAAATCACTGTAAAACGACCGTTTAATTTGTAAGTACCTTTGTGGAACCTATGATAAGCTATCTCCTCATACTTACCTCATTAGCTCCATTTCGGGAAACAATATGAAAATTATCCCAGATCGTATCAGAAGCCACCTAAATCAAAGTAGGCAAAGTACGGCCTGCAGGACCATCTGCGCCTGCGCACCGATATCATTCTGCCGGCTAGTACTCAAAACCCTAATTGTGATATCGAGTACCACTCGAAAATTAATGTATACGCTTGCATAACTTTTTCGACATAACCTTTTCGGCGGCGAGCGGAGCGAGCGACTCCGCTCCGCAATTTTTTGCGACTGTTCGCTTTTATGGAAAAGTTAAAAAAAAATATTTCGCCGTTGTCTCATTCGATTCTACAATTTAGGTTGCCAACCTACATATTATTAAAAAACGGATAAATCCTGTTGTCCTGATGTTAAGTTCATAAAAGGTGGGCAGCGGCCACTTATGTACATAAATGGAGCTATGGGGGCTTCGACCTATTCGTTTGTAGGTCCATGTTTAGTTTTATAATGGTATGTAATTTTCTTTCTTCGTACATTTTGTAGTTTCATAGTTAATAAATATGTGTTATGTTATTTCATTAAACTTGTATCAAATGATCATAACCATGAATAAATACACCTTACTGTAATTATGTTTTTTTTTCGGACCCATTTTTTTCGCCCTTGCTACGTGAGATTATACAATACAATACAATACAAGTACTCTTTATTGCACACCAAATAAAATAGAAACACGGGACAGGAAAAGACAAACACATAGCAATGCACAATGGGCGGCCTTATCGCTATGAGCGATCTCTTCCAGGCAACCTTTGGATGGACAGGAAATGGAAGAACATGTATAGACGGTGGCGTGTTCTACAGCGGGTATAATATTTGGATTAAATATACGTAAGCAAATACTAGTAGCTATAAATACAATTAATATGACAGATACATATAATATATATGATATACATAAAATAAATATAATGTACATAAAATAAATATAATATACATAAAATAAGTATAATATACATAAAAAGAAATATAATATACATAAAATAAATATATATAAGGTGTTTAGAATAATACGAATTTGATATTAACAGTTTGAAGTAGAGGTAAGGAAATGTTCATAGACCATATGTTTGAAAATAGGGAGAGACTTAGCTTGTCGAATTGAAGTTGGTAGGGCATTCCACAGCTTTATGGCACGTACGGTGAAGGATGAGCTATAGGAATGGAAGGGGCGGAGAGTTTGCAGTTGAAGAGTGTGTGTTGAGCGGAGGAAGCGGCTATGGGTTTGGTGGAGGTATTGAAATCGTTCCTTAAGGTAACGGGGTGTATTTGGCACAAAAAGTATAGAATAAAGGAGTGAGAGGAAGTGTGCGTCCCGGCGAAGACATTATATGTATTTTGTCTTCGTACCTACCTCGATGTGTTTTATTTATATACCCAAGTATCCAAGTACATAATGTACCTACCTAGAGTTAGAGAAAACTAGGTATATTTATACTTTTAAACTTTACTTATTTTTAGGTCAGGCATGTAGGTAGGTAGGTACATACCTATTTATGGAGAAGTGCAGTTTAAAGACACTAGATCCAGCTAAATTTCTAGTTTTTATTAAGGCGAATAGTAGGGTGGATAGTGGCGCCACTACATATTTAATTTTATAATTACGTTATACAAAGGAATTATCAAAAAATCGGACCGCGCGTAGACGATATCTATCATAAGCTTTTTTAAATGTATCTAACGTAATTATAAAATTAAATATGTAGTGGCGCCACTATCCACCCTACTATTCGCCTTAAAACCGGTAAGTAGATAAGTTAGCAAACTGAAGCGGCAGACTAGACTTTTTAACTTTTTTTACCTTTTAATGATTTCGATGAGATATATTGGTCAAACAAAACTCTACTCATTGAAGAAGAAACGTGTGGAGGTCTCTATCAAGTAAAGATTTCTACGCTAGATTGGTGTTCCGTTCTGAGGAAAGGTTGCGGCACGGTAATATTATCCTGTTGCGGGTTCAAGTCCCGCCGTCAGTAGATTTTTTTTTGTCATTTTAAATTTCTTAGAAATATACGCTGAGTGTGTACCCGGCTTGCGCCGTTCTCTGGCTATAATAAAAACCATAGGTATAGGTTGGTATCTAGATTCAGTAAGACATGGCTAGTCACTTGAGAAGTTGAGACTGACCGCCCCGTCACAGTAGATAAATATATCTATTGTGGCCCCGTGGCCGAAATTCGGCTAGGAGGACAAATTATACTTTGAGCAGATAATAATATTAATATAAATAATAATACTAATAATATTATTATCTGCTCTATAAAGCTAAATATTAATATAATAATACTAACGTAGTGGCCATGGTATAATAATAGGTAGGTACTTACTTAAACTTCGGTAGTAGGTACCTATGTACCTATCTGGTTATAGTGATGGTCAAACTACCTATTTAGAGTTTGAACGGAATCCTCTCGGTGCACGAGTCCTAATAGCACTTAGTCGGTTTATTTTTAGGGTTCCGTACCTCAAAAGGAATAAGAATAAGAAACATTTATTGTTCAAACCATGTTCAAACTGTGTATATATTTGGTTTTAAGAACTAGGTACTTTTAAATTGTTTAACAGTTTGTCCTTTTGGACATACAATAATAAAGTTATTATTAACATTAGTTAATTAACTTAGAATTATAGGAATTGTACATTTTCTTTATACTTAATAAGGTTAACAATAGGAGTTAAATAACAATGATGATTACTATCTAAATTTTGAGGGGGGGGGGGGGGAGTACTGTCAAAAGATTTAGTGATATATAAACTTTACTGTACCAAAATACCGGTAGGTATATAAAAATCTCTAGTATATAAAAAGCTCTAAACTAAATGACACATGAGGTCACATATAGGTATATAACTTAAAGGTATATAAAAAGCTCTAAACTAAATGACACATGAGGACGGCTAACGTGTACTTGTGGTACCCAGCGTAGAAGAGAAGTGTCTATCAGGAAGTTTTTTATTTTTAATTCTCTAAACTACCGTGCTGAACGGTTGTCATTAATGCTTACTACGTGTATTCGATACCAGATATTTTCTTCATTTTAATTTATTATCTTCTATTTCTTTTATTTCTAACGATAGATTGTGTTGTATATTTTAATGGCATACAATTATTATTAACATCTATATTAATAAAGAGGAAAGATTTGATTGTGTAATTGTTTGTTTGTATTGAATAGGCTCCAAAACTACTGGCCGATTTGAAAAATTCTTCACCGTTAGGAAGCTTACTTTTCAGGGAGTGACATAAGTCCATATTTTATCCCGGAATTCCCACGGGAATGGGAACTACGCGGGTGAAACCGCGAGGCGATCGTCTAGTAAACTATAATATCATAGAATAACTGTCTTTAAATATGTTGCGACGAGAATCTGTACTTTATGTGTTAAAAATAACTCTTAGGCACTTTTTTTGCATGATGAAAGTAGATTCTATATCCACTGAGTTCCCCCAGAAAATTATTTCGTAGCAGAGATGGAAAAATGAACCCTTGTAGGATTACTTTGTTGTCCGTCTAGTCTGTCTGTCAGTCTGCTTGTCTGTCTGTCCGTCTGTCAACCTCCTTTTTTCAGGAACGCATGGACGTATCGACTTGAAATTAACATCAAATACTCAAGTCCGTAATCTCTTGAAGCCACGATATAAAAAAAACTTCTAAGTCAACGTTACAGCCGTAAATGTTCGAATATTTTGAAATTTCCAATCACATGCACACTAAACCTATATGATACTTTCCGTAGACCTAGAATCATAAAATTTGGTGAGCAGCAAGGTCTTAAAGCACAAGTAAAGGGAAAAATGAAACCGTAAATTTGTAGTTTATGCACAAAAAAAGAAATCTTTTTGATTCTCGCCATGGACCAAAACCTAGGGGGTACCTCCCTACCTCCCGTTGACCTAGAATCATGAGAATTTGGCAAGATACAGGGTTTAGGGAACCCTTAGTGCGCGAGACGACTCGCACTTGACGTTTTATTTAGATAGTAGATAAAACGATAATTAGGTATTACTACTTTTAACAATCTACTTATTAATTATTACCTACCTTTTGTGTAAAATGTAGAAAAAATTTAAAATCTAACTTAGAATGAGTGCATATTTTAAGGTCATTGATAGAATAAAAATGTAAAGTGAAACTTGTCGCCTATAAAAAATGCGCCCCTACCGCAAGGAGGAAACGGATATGACCTCAATTCCTTGCAACCTACTTGTAGACTTGCAACGACTCTTCTTCGCAAACGCACAAAATGGCGTACCATAATCTTCAAATGACAATGACAGCTGACAGGGAACGTATTAGAGTTGCCATCTAAAACAAATTCTAGACTACCATGAGAAAGAAAATCGCGCAGTTTTGAGTTATTTTCCTTAAGTTTTGTAGTTTTGTGGGTTTTTTCTTTTTTTTGTAAATACTGTACAGTACATAACGGTTATTGTTCATTCCATTAAGCTTACGATGCTGTGATGAGATGATGAGACGGATATTGGCAAAATTGTGTCAAACCTGACGCAGAAGCCATCAAACAAGAAGTTGAAGTTGAAAGAAAATAAAAAATATGGGGTTTTCAATATGATTACTAAAGTATAATACCTACCTAGAATGCTTCGATCAAGTATTCGCCGCCTCCTCCGCCCCGGGTGGTGGAGATGGCAAAAAAGTGTAGAAACGGAACTAAAATTAGATGGAACTGGAAATAGTTAGCAACTCTTTGGAAAGTGTCAATATGTATGCGTCAAACACAAGTAGGTACTTTGTAACGTGAGCTTGTTTGTTTATTTTTCGTTATTGATTGAAATTACTGAGTTTGAGAAAACTGGTAATTGTAGATTGCGTAAAAATTAAAAAGCAGTCCTACAGAAGTGATTTTTTTAATAAAAAGAAGTCGTTTCCTGGAAAAAGAAGCTGTAAGATTGTAGTCCGAACTCGTTAATGTTTTCTCCTCTGTTTTCTCTGTAAAACTGTGAGACTTGTGTGTGTTTGACGCTTAATGACACCTGATACAGAGTTGCTAGTTCTATTTAATTTTAGTTCTACACCTTTTTTGTTGAGCTTGTACCTTACACTACCACCACTTACTCAAAAGAGGCCAGGGAATAATAGAGGTTGGTGGAATTTCGAGCATAAAGGGAAGGAAGCGATTTACTAACTCGCTTCCCCTCAGCAAAATACATAGAAGTACAAATGTTCTGCACGGTGGTAAGAACGTTTACGTAGGAACACAGTTCTATAAGTTCGAATCCTTATGATGTCATGTCAAACTAGGTATATAGAAAGTAAAACCGCGCATGAGCGATGCGGCGCGGCACGGACCGATGCGACCAAATATTCTTTCTATTAATTTCAATGATACCAACAACCGCATTACAGCGGCGCGGCGTTGCCGATAGAATATTTTGCCGCGTCGCGTCGCGCCGCTACTGCAGTAGGTATAGCTCGCAGCGCGGCGCGGCCGAATATTTTAGTCAGTTATACAATTATAGTCAGTTATACGGAGCTAGATGATTTTCAAAATGAACATTATATAATACCAAACCAGAAGAAATAATATTTGGTATATTTATTAGAACAATATTGTACTTATTTCCAAACAAATATTAGTTCTCTTGATTGACGTCGTGAACGTAGTGAATGAAAGTCTTCGTTTCAGGTCTGGCCAAAATAGCGTTTTTGTCAGTATGTCCGTACTCCTCTACAGGTCGTATTTTACAACCGATCGGTACGAAACTATGTGTAAAGATTCTATTATTTTATAGAATTTTATTGTCGTCGGGATTTTTTGATTAAAGGCGTACTTCTTCCACAATAAGGCAAAAAGGCGGATTTGGAATATCTCCGCTTTAAGAGATCTGATTTTGATGATTGTATTTTTAATTGAAACTTTAAACTGTTCTTATAAAAATTGGTAAAGATCGGATGAGGATTTTCGGCATGACGAGCATAATAGCTCCGCAAAATGAAGTAATATGCAAGAGAGCATTTACAGTACAGCGCCACCTATTAGAACATCTTATCCATATCCACAAACGCTACATAGGTACCTAGGTACATTTCAGATGGGTCGCTATGCAATCTTTGGAAATGGGGGGTTGAAAGGGTAACCATTTCGACTATTTTTAAAATATACCTACCGAACCTACCTACCAAAATATCCCGTTTTAAATTACTTTAGTGCATTAATAAATAAATTAATTGTTGAAAAAAGTTAGTGTTCGCGACGTCTACTGTTCGTAGAACTACTAGTCTTTAATGACGTCCATCTTAAATGAAATCTTGACTCGTCTGGCTTATTGCGCCGCGCCGCGCCACCGTGCCGCTGCATAGCGTTTAGCAGAGGCCGCGTCATCGCGATGCTTAAGTGCGGTTCAGGGCCTCTATTACAATTCACCGCATCCGACACAGTCGTCGACCCCAATGACATACGTACGACCGACGCACGCAAGTGATAGTTATTCTGTTATAGTACGAGATCCGCTGCAGAATTGTGCACTCATCGAGTATGAGCTAAAAACCAAATTTTAACGCATATTTGTGATAAGTAGAGATATGTTATTTTAAAAACAAGGGAGTAATTTTTTTTCCCAAAAATCAATGAACAATAATTTAATTAAAAATACTAGCGGCCACATTATGGTGGGCAACCTAGTAGATTATATTATTATCCTTATCACAAATATGTTTTAGGCTTTTAGCTCATACTCGATGAGTGCACTAATTCTGCAGCCGGATCTTAGACTGCCTATTACACTGTCGGGTGGGCATTTTTCAAGCGGGCGAGATCCGGGCACACCCGACTACATCGAGCACATACCCAAATTGGGTGTCCGACTACCTTCGTGAACGATCATGTGATTGAAACCACCAGAGAGCATAAAAACCTTGGACAAATGAAATAAAGAAAAGTCAAGTACGAGTAAGACTTGTGCGAGGGTTCCGTACTAACTTATACTTACCCTAATGAAGTCCCTTGTTAAGGGATTAAACGTTGGTGCTCTTCCAACACAAACTAGGTTCGAAGTTAGCCCGTTTATATTTTTACTGGAAACATATTTAAGTACTTGTGAACCAAAAAATTTACACAGACACACTGCGTTTTTTTGGTGACGTTACTAACGAAATGATCAGATTTCGGGTTTTTCTTTTTACTCAAAGATACAAATACATTTCCTTGTGCTGTGAGACCTTGCTTCTTTCATGATTCTAGGTCAACGGGAAGTACTATAAAGGCTTACGTAAAGGTTCTGTTCCCTTGCGAGCATGAAAAAATGTTTTTTGTATTCTGAAACTTTAAATTTATGATTTTCGGATTTTCCTCTTTATTAGCTCTAGCTTTTTGCTATGTTTACCTAAACGTAAACGGCTGTCACTTTTGATTGCGTTTACTAAGAAGGATATTTTTTCCAAGGCTCCAAGGTGTTACAGACAGTGTTAGATGTTAATTTCAACTTGATACCTCCACGCGCTCCGTAGAAAATGGTATTTCAGGTAAAGGTAATACTTACAGTCAGGTAGACAGACTGAAACTGAGTGATCGTATAATCTATACTAAACTCTTTCAATGTCATTTAAAGAAAGAGTAAGGAGTTATTATTCTAAGCGTTCCTTTTTCCATTCGAGGTACGGAACTCTAAAAAGAGCAGTTTTAGCGCCATGTTTTGGTAAAATTACGAACTTCGTCGTCGGCTGGGGGAAGTTGTTGGTTGTAGGATTTGCTAAGAGATGGCGGTAGAGCCGCTTTTCTGAACAAATATGGAACGGTAAGTGATCTTCAAATATCATGAGTGAACTTCATTATATTAGCAAGCTACGTGTATAAAATATTATACTAATCATCATTAACCTACCGAAATTTTGGTGACAAAAAATAGACAAAATAATTATGGTGAAAAATTACATACCGAAAATGAAAAAGGGTAGCTTTCTAGCCACCCCAGTGCGGCACCGTGCAAATTGACAGTGGTTCTGGAAAAAATACTGTCGAATTAAATGTTTCGTTTGTACATTTTGCCCAATAAAATAGAGATGCCCACCGCAAAAGCCGCCATTTCAATCTTCGTGCAGTAGCTTCGAGTTTTGGTGAATTAAGAATACCAATTTGACAAAACGATGCACGCACTGTCAATTTCGTAGAATTAAATTAGACCCCTAATCTACACAAGTTATCGGTGCGAAGTAGTGTTGCCAGGTCTGATTTGTTGTAAATCGGGGCAGAAAATATAACAAATCCACCATCATAAATATATCCATTTTCATTTTTGATTTTGATTTTAACAAGATCTAATACATATTAGACGCAGCTAGTATAATTCATGAAAATAATTCTTTATGTAAGTACTTACTTACATAAAGTATTATTTTTTACTAGCTGCGCAATCCCTAGGGGTATTTTTGTAAAAAAAAGGGATTCGTTATTTACTTTATACCTTATTTATACCGAGTTTTGAGTGAATTGAACCAAGGAATCATAATTTACCATAAAAACTTTATCACCCTTTTTAACCCTTTCAGATATATTTTTTTTACAGTTAGAGTCTATGTGAATTACACATAGAGCTTATGTATTATTCTAGAAAAGGTTCTAAGGATGAAATTTGGTATTTAGATAGTTAGGGAACTATCTACATACCAAATTTCATTTAAATCGGTTAAGTAGTTACGGAGATACGCATTTACACAAAAAACTTTCGCATTTATAATATTAGTAGAGGGATTAAAATTACACACATAACGTTCGATTTTGCCGCCTTTATTACCTTGTTTTTAATACGTACTAGGTCTGAAATTCAGTGTAAGTTATGTTAAAGTTACTTTTGATATGAATTTTCGCTTTAGCACGCTCTAGTGTCAATCGTTTTCATCACACATTCACATCGAAAGATTTTTTTTAAATATTAAAAAAAAACATTCTAAGCATCTCTCAAAACGGAGTCCTTGGCTATGTCATTTTTTTCCTAAACTTATAGTTTCGGAATAAATCACTAAATAATGATATCTGCCTATGGTTAACGGGAGGTGACCGAGCGAGTGACGTCACACGCACCCGCAGCGGTCAGTCAGTGAAATTCGCTATTAATTTAGTCATAACTTCGAACGTAATGGTCCGATTTGGATAGTAGTTACCCTTCCATGTTTGTATGGAATGATGAGCGACTCGTTCAGTTATACTAGATTGTGGGTCTACGGGTCTATGCCATTTTAATTTGACCGGCCCGAACCCAAGCTTGTATTTTTTGTGTGACGCTCACGGCAACGGCTCATTGTTGGAAATTAAGCATCATAAAACCCAGTGAATAAACCGACGAATAAACCCCAATGAATGAGAAACAAAAGTCTGGTGCTGGTTCAGTTGATCTATAAGATCAAAAACATCGAACTGCAATGCATCTGTACCACGTACTATGGTAGAAATATTTGGTATCTTTTTTGATTATTTTAATCGGGCAATATTTTAGATTATCGATGGTAGCAAGCAGCGCCACCCAACGGCTTAAGCGCGAAACTGCCTTCTCGGGTTGGTTCGACAAAGTTCTGCATATTTTGTGTTTTGTGGAGATAACTACGATATTTTTCCGCGTTTGTGTTCAAATTAGTGACTACAAGAACGCGTGAAAAACTACGCCTCGATGTATCACACAAATGCAAAGTTCCTTTCAAAACCAATGACTCTAAAAGAACTCGATGTGCGTTTTGGCCATTTTACTTGGCTTGCGTTGGTGATTCGTACGTAGTCACGTGACCTCCCCGAGCACAAGAATCAATGGCGCCAAATGTCTTCTCCAGAAAATGTACGTAAAGTTTTAATGATGATCATGATTCTATCAGTATTTGTTGTTAAGGTATATAATACAACAAATCTACTTTCGTTACATTGGCTGCAAAAAGCTGTAAAAGATGCGACGACTCGTCAATCTGGCAACAAAACAGTGCTGCTATCTATGTTGTCAACTTTGATAAGTAGCTTACAATGGAGAATCCATACAAATATTTACGCAAAACGTAAAGTAAAAGTACCGTAACCTCAATTTAATTTGTTAAAGCAATGAGTTACATCATTTTAAAGTTTGTTTTCCAACTCCATTCAAGTTTACGGTGAATGAAACCCGTAACTTTGAGAGTGCCGCGTATTTCTCAGGGTCGTGACTGGCCCGCCATAGATTTCGTGCATTTTACTGAAACGTCAAACCAGATTACCTACTCTTCCTTTCTGCACGTGAAATTATGATTTTGATCACTGGTGATGCATGCTAATGTGAATACGTATGGTAAATGTCTATGTAACAGTATTGTTATTGATTTGGAACCGAAAGTCATATGTCCTCCTCTATGCAAGTGCAATATTATGGTGAAAAATACATGGTCTTGTCTTCCTGTGCCCACTGGAGATTGAAAGATACTTTTCGATCAACAGTTCTACTTACATATTGTTGATTGTTGTCAAACACATAAACCCACACTCATACAATTCATACCTATTTTCGAAATTTCTATTAAAGAATTGGGACTAGATAGATAGATAGATAGATAATCCTGCATTCATCACCTTATAAAACAGATTTTACAAAATCAAACATAGAGAACAGTAATGGAATTGGCGGCCTTATTACTTAAACTGATTTCTTCCAGGCAACCAAAAGAAAGACTGTTATTGGTGAGATTTGGATAGTTTTTTCTTTGTTCCAGGTATTACAAACGTATAAAGTGGAACCATGTAGTGAACGATGTGACTTATACAATGTTGTTGCCACGTTCCAAGTGCAAAGGCATAGTGGGATGGTGAACATGTAGTTTGTGAACAAACACTTATCAAGATGTCGATGAGGAGCACAAAGAGGGTGACGGGAGGCCGGTCTGAGGAGCAGCCCGGCCCATCAGGCTTAGCACCTGGCCCGTCCAGTGCTGCCAGCACCTCGAAACGACGCAAAGCTGAGCCTGACCATGATGCCCACTGGCATATCCGCCAGGACCTTAAGATGTCATCTATATACAATAGAAGTGCATCTGAGGCTCCAGCAGAACTTTTCAGGTTTGTGCTTTCATATAGTGTTATACAACAGTATATAGATAATATTTATGCAGTTTAATAATTTTTGTTTGTTATTTCATTCTTTATGCTTTATAACTGTTATTTCAGAACCAAAATATGATATCAACTCAAATTCCATATGTCCATCCAAAATATGATATCAGACAATAGTTCACTTTGTGTGTCAGTTAATTTATTATGATTATAATTATAAGAATATTTATTTCCTATTCCTATTTAGTAGCCTAGTTAGTTTCCTATTATAGTAATATAAATGTAACTTAACAAAGCTTGAAGCATAAGATAAAAACGTAAGGAATTAAAAGTTTGAAATGTGCAAATTTGCATCTGTATATATGCCTAGCAGACAATATGCTGCTGCCCGGACATAACAATTGCACAGCCATCTGCTTTCAGCTAATGTTGCCACATAGTGATCTCTTACACTTATTTAAAAATAACAATAATCATAATGCTGGATAATTCACACAGCATCATTTAGCCCCAAGTTTAGGAGAGCTTGTGTTATGGGTAGTAGATAGAAAATATCCAGAACACCCAGAACAAAAATCTGCAGATCGTAAAAGTTTGTCCCGGACTGGGAATCAGACCCGCAACATCCTGCACCACAGGAGAATCTTCAATTATACATTGATAGAGTCGGCGCTCTTAAACAAGGCTGCTGAGCTAATATTAATAGTCTAAAGTATAAAAACTCATAGAAATGAAATGGCATACCACAATGGTAAAGATTCTATTCACACATTAATAGAGTACGCGTAATTACATTAGGCTGTAGAGCTAAATATTAATAATCAAATGTATAAACTTATAGAAATTACATACCACAGTGGTAAAATTTATAACAAATTGATAGTTGGCGCTGTTAGGTTGCTGAGCTAATAGTAGTGTTGTTATGTGGGTTGCAAACTTAAACTAAGCTAGCTTAGCTCGCATTGATGAGGTTGTTTTTGTACTTGTGTACAGAAGGCGAACAATACACGCAAGTATAAAAAAAACTGCTTCAGCTCTGCTTAGCTTTTGACCTGCAACCCGCATGAAAGTCATAAAGAAATGACATGCCACAACACATTGACATACTTGGCGTTCTTTACTAACTCTAAGCCAGTAAGCTAATATTAATAGTCAAGTGTATAATAACTCTTGAACAAATGACTAAACACAATGGTAAAGATGAACCTATTACTTACCCTAGGTTGCTGAGCTAAAATTAATTCATTACTGAACTAACAAATTGGAGAGGGGAAGGAGGGTCATCAACTTGCATGGATTTGACACAAATGTTAAATTTTTTAGATGACAGCTGATTTTGTCCATATTTTTGTCAAGCTCTACAAAAATCGATCATTATCATCAACTTGAAATAAAGGGTTCTGCATTACTAAATTCAGTAAAAGTTACTTTGTTAACATACTTTAAGCCTATATGCCAGAATGCATTGTCACTTATTTATATATTACTATATCCAGCGACTTGTGAGCAAAGACCACCAATGGTTCTCTTTATTTGAATATGAATGTATTGTTGAAGTTTTTAAGTGGCCTGAAATTGGCGGTGAGTTAGCTGGCGTTCTCAATTGATGATTATGCAGTCCCCTGCTCTATTTCCGAGAAGTTCGTGCCAGTTGCACTTGAATGGCCTTAGGGGCCAGGTTAGTGGCCCTGCCATGTTGAGGAGAGAACCCGCCACCGGGAACCCTTTTCTCAAACCATCCCGAGGCACTTTTCGGGTTATCAATAACTAGAAAGTTACTGGAAAAGAGATGGTTCCAAATTAAACCTATTATTATAGGTAATAGTTTTTTGATCAATTGAATTAACAAAACAACAACCCTTAAAGTATTGCCATTTCGTCATCACTCACTCACTGACTGACTGATGATCATATAAATGTTTAGGTGCTTCACAGGCCTTCAGCAGGCCTGCAAACATGAAATTTGGAATAAAGGCAGAATTCCGAGACAAAACAAAATAATTTATAGGGTTCCTTTGTCCAAAAAAGAAAATTCTTCGTATTTTCTACTACTTCTAGTCAGGGACCGTACAACCCCAAGTTTAGGTTGACCCCTTCGAATGGGTAACACTTTCATCGTCTGCGCATTACGAATGGGTTACCCTCTATTCGGGTAACCCTGTACAAAACCCTAGTGAAAGGGTTACCCTTTCATTAGGTTTTAGCAACGATAGGGTTACCCTTTCGCGTCGCTATCCGATTGAAGGGGTTACCTCTTTGTATGGGTTTTTAGTGTTACACTATGGTTACCATTTCAATTGCACCGTGCTTCCCGTGCCTCGGTACGCACGTTAAGCCGTTACTAGAAGCAGGGATTGATTTGGTTGTGTATCTGTCTGTGGTATCGTGGCTCCCAAACGGATGAACCGATTTTCGTTCTGTCAAGCTGTAGGTTATAATTATGTCTGCCACCCGTGTTGACACGCGCCAAAGGTCTTGCCAGAAAACCAGCGTTACTCTACTTTTTGTGGAGCAACATTATGTTGAGACGGGACTTTTTGGTTCGCTGCGTATTGCACTTGCTGCTATTATTATAATTTAACTAAGCAATTTATTTGTAATATTCTTATATAAGTATAATTATCGTAATAGTTACAAGCTGTAGGTACAAGTGAACTAATACATTAATTTTCTTTCTTTCTTTAATCTTTTGATGTACCGAACCTCTTTCAATGTTCATCTACTAACTTTCTTTAGATTCTCTGTGATACTTGTTGATTTTGGAAACCTCTGACTGTAAAGAATTAAAATACAGGGTGATTGGTAGCGGGGTGCAAAGCTTGAAGGTGAAGCTAGCGCAGACCATTTAGAACCATTTGAGCCATGGTTGTCTAAGGCGAAGTCTGACCATAAATTTTTTACCTATCTTTTAACGTTTTTCAATGAAAACCAAAACTCTACAGTTAATTGATAATATCGGCGAATTGGAATAATAAATGGGTACTTTTTTACTTGAAATAAAAAAATTTGGAAAGACAATTTAAATAATCCTTTAGTGTCTGATGACCTGGCAATGGCCTCCTATAATGTGTGCAAGGTCTGGAAGAACAAGATCCCCACAGAAGGACTCAATTCTGTTGTGTTTCCTCCTCCACAGAGATATTGAAGGATGAAAGCAATTTTTTTATGGACGGTATTACAAACTTCCACAGTTGGCTAACAACCCACACTCATCAGTGGGCTAACAACCCACACTGGAAAAAGCAGGAATCGTTTCAGAGGTAATTCTCTATCAATGTGGTGGCTGGAGTAATTTGCAGAACGTTGATTGGGCAGCTCATTGGACGTTTGTAATACCGTCCCTAAACAAATAGCTTTCAGCCATCCACAAGATTGATTTTAGGAAGAACGCATCTTCAATATCTCTGTGGAGGAGGAAACGGCAGAATTGAGTCCTTCTACGGGGATCTTGTTCTTCCAGACCTTGCACACAATAAAGGAGGCCATTGCCAGGTAATCAAGATTATTTAAATTGTCTGCCAAAAATATAAAATTTTCTCCCTTAATTTGGTTTGTGAGTCCTAATTTCAATAATTTGTATAAAAATCTGTGTAAATGATACCTCAAAAGAAAGAACAATAACTATGCATGTTTTTAAAATGGTTTGCACATTACCAAACGTTGTCACGTCAATTTTGTTTATCAATGTAACATATAATCTTACGTTTATCGAGTAAAGTGTAAATTTAAAAAAATAGCTCGAAATTGTAAATATTAGGAATAAAATCAATTTCGAGTTTTTTGCATTTTCTGAGAAGATTTACTACAGTAATATATATTTTTTTTTACACCATCGGAAAGTAGAGATTTCAACAACAGAATGCACACAAACTTTTTGAAAAAAGCTAATATTTTGCCGGGTGAATTTTTGATTGAAAATGAGGGTTCTTTTTTCGACATTGAATCAAAATAAGGTGAAAAAGTAAATATTTCAAATCAAATAAATAACAGTATATTTGGGACACAAAAAGGTAAGTTTACACCAAATTTTGTGAAAATATTATAATTCGATAGAGCCGGCTGCATGCACGAAAAACATGACGTCATGCGGCGTTACCTCGTCATGCGGCGTTACCTCTTCATGCGGCGTTACCTCTTCGTGCGGCGTTACCTCGCTCTGAGGCGTTCCATGTAAGGCTTGAAGTGCAAGCGAGAGCTCTCGACATCCGTCTCTCTCCTACTTGAGTGAGCGATGCGTCTGCGTTGTCACGTTCAACTATCGTCAGTAAACCGACTTTACAGACAACCAATTTTTTACATAAATTTTGAGGTTATGTGAAAAAAGTGTGTACGCCAAAGTTGTAGATCTTTTTATTACCTACAACTTTGCTTTTGACTTTTTTCCATAAGACTTGTAGTTTTGCCGGAAATCGAGATATACCGTTTTTTACCCTTAAAACTCACCCCCTTCCCCTTCCCGACCTCAGATCGCCCGTAAATAATTTTGCCTTTAATTTTTATAATATTCACCTCCTTTTCAAATGGGTTTCATCCTACCATTATTTTTTTCAGTTTTTATGATTTTTAAAGGTTTCTACCCTGGTCTAATACTCTAGTAGTGCGGTAAAAAAGTTGGGTCATATAGGGTCACCCTGTTCGACTTCTATTTGTATGGGAAATGGTTTTCCCACCTTTTCCATCCGTACTGTGGTTGTACTGCGTTCATTTCTTTCAAGATTCTGATGTACGGACTTGAGTATTTGACGTTAATTTCTCCTTGATTTCTCCACGCGTTCCTGAGGAAAGAGGGTTAGACAGACAGACAACAAAGAGTTTTTTCCTTTTGAAGTACGGAACCCTTAAAACGATTCAATTGTCGGTTTGGGGTTATAACGACTTGTTACAATTATATTTCTTGAAATACGATGCCGTTAGACTTCAAATAAAAAATTAAATCTACGTTGTTGTATCATGAGTCCATAACAAATTCATTTATTACTAGCTTCTGCCCGCGGCTTCGCACGCGTTGTTTCTATGGACACGTTCAAAGTAATTTATATCCCATGGGAACAGATTTATGGAATAACAAGTAGCCTATGTTTGATTCCAGGCATAGAGCTGCACCGGTGAAAAATTTCAGCTCAATCTGTTCAGTAGTTTTGGCGTGAAGACATAACAAACATCCATCCATCTATCCATCCATCCAAACTTACGCATTTATAATATTAGTGTGATTATAATATAAGTGTGACTAGCGGCCCGTTCCGGCTTCGCACGGGTGGACATTTATTTTTAAACATATAAATATAGCCTATGTAGGAATATTGTACCATTCTAAAGGTGGAAGAAACCTGTCCAGTAGTTTTTGAGTTTATTCGTTACAAACATACAAAAATACAAATCTTTCCTGTTTATAATACTATTATTATATATTATATTTAATCACTATCACTAATATTATAAATGTGAAAGTTTGGATGGATGGATGGATGGATAGATGGATGGATGTTTGTTACCTCTTCACGCCAAAACTACTGAACGGATCGAGCTGAAATTTTATATACAGATAATTATAATCCTGGAATCAAACATAGGCTACTTTTTATCCCATAAATCAGTTCCCATGGGATAAAAATCACCTTTTAACGTTTCCATAGAAGCAACACGTGCGAAGCTGCGGGTGGCAGCTAGTATTTAATAATACTAACGTATATAATGGACACCCCTCGCCCGCTTCCTGACCGAGCTTCCTCACCACGCCGGATTTCGATTTGCGTTCCAAATGCACGGGTTGTGCGGCGCGCGGCATTTTGGCCGTTGGAAGTTTCTCTCGACGCTGACGCCGAAAAAAAAAATACTTTTGCTTGATTCTCACCTGCATTGTACGTAGAGTAGAACATCTGAAGACATCGCCCATAACGTTAAGATATTATGACCTCACCGCTAATGAGAGGCTGTTGATGTTTGACGTTTTGTTCGTTTGAGCATGGACATCTCAAAACAGAAGAAGTTTCCTTCTGTTTTGAGGTTTAATTTATCTATTGTGACTGGAAAAATAATAATGTCATGTCCTTCAAATATCGTAGCAGCCTACGTTTCCTATTCTTTCTCTCAGATGGCTTTGAGTTATCTCGCTACTGTTTCACTCGCACAATACTCATATTCATACAGCAACCCTAGACGTGACACACAGTTGCACATTTACCGCGACACAGTTTCGCATGTATGCACCCAGACGCGGCTTTTGTATGGGGAAATGCTCGTGTGTCCGGGGTCTGCTAGTGCTCAGATAAGCTCTATCATATTTTAATGAATGAATGATAGATAGATGGATAGACTTTTTATTAGGTTCACAAACAGCACAGGAAAAGTAACAAAAGAACAGTAACATAAGAGTAGTTAAGGTACACATATTAGGTGTCTGAATGACTGAATATATTTATAATTCAGACAACTAAGTCCATAAAGATTTGACATATAAAAATAGGAACACAAACAAAATTTAGAACGATAAATAATAACAAACTTTAACATTACAGTGCAGGCTATAATAAAAATCTATACAACGTTAACTTTACTTAATGGCAGTGGTATGCAGAAATCCCGAGGACGACGAACACTCAACGTCGTATTTTTTTTTATGTAGCTCTACTTTTAGAAGGTACTCGCCCATTTCCTCTCCATTGTTACGGAGCCAGTTTATGATTTCATGTTTTCTATTGACTCGCGTTGGCAGTTTATTTTTAACGAGAATGATAGGGTGCATTATCAATAAATATTATCGATGGCTCTTCGACCGATATAAGCATTTAACTGAACCACTTTTCATACAGCTCAGAATTCAATATCAAATCATATACCACTTTTTCACATTGAAATAATGTGCAAAAGACTAGCAAGTACTATGCTCATTGCAAATTAAAAACAGTAGCCTATAATGTTCTTCCAGGACCAGACCTGGACCTTTTTAGTTCGGGCTAAAATTATGCACACAAAGATCTGGATCTATGTGTGCAAAATTTTCGCCCGATTCTTTCAGTAGTTTTGGCGTTGTCTTCGGCTAAACATCTTCTCAACGGCACAAACTTTCGGCTTTATTGTAATATCAGTAGGATATTTCAAAACTCATACCGATCTATATTTTGAATTTTTAAACTTTATTGAATACTTATAAAACATAATATACATTAAAAATGTTTATTTCTAATCGAGAAAATAGAGAATTTTTATTTCACGGATAAAACTTATCGAAATACAGGCTTCGCATCGCCTGGCTAGTGTCAGGTACACCATTTTTTCGAAATGATTAAAAGTAGTAGAATTATTCAAAACTAAAATTGTAAAAATAATTTCTTTTCATTTTCAACCGACGAAAAACGGAGGAGGTTCTCAAGTCGACGCGTATATATTTTTTTTATGTAGGTATGACCACGCATAACTTTTTACAGAGTAGTCCGATTTCGATAATTATTTTTTTATTGGAAAGGGTATACCCCGGAGGTGGTACCATATAAAATTGAAAAAATAATCCAAACCCTAAGGGTAGGAAAACAAAGTTGGTTGTTGATTGTTCACTCACTGATTGTAATGTTTGACCACGCATAACTTTTTACAGAGTAGTCCGATTTTGATAATTCTTTTTTTATTATTGGATATGGTATAACATCGATGTGTCATCAAACTAAATTAGACTCAAATTTTAAATAGATGTCGCCACTAGAAGAATTTAATGTCGGTTTATCGTTTTTTAAAACACGACAAATTATCAATCATGCCTTCCTTTGCAAAGAATGCTCTTTATCAGCAACAAAATCCGTCGGTGCGAAAATTCAGGGTTCCTCCACGAAATTGCCGCAAGCAGCCATCAATAATAATCAATAATTATAATCTATGTAATACAATAATCATCCTAGCTGGATCCGTGTTAAAATCTCCTTTTCCGGTAGTTCCTTCTCGAAAGATAGAACATGGCCAAGATAAATTTAATTTATATGCTCAATCTTGAAAACATGGCCAAGATAAATTTAATTTAAATGCTCAACTTTGTCAAGTTTGTTGTAAAGTGAGTTTAATAAGTCATTTCACCTTCGTCTTGAACACAACACACTATCGTCCTGAGGCTGGGCAGTGAATGCGTTAAAGCAGCAGATTCTGTTAAAGACAAATATCCTGAATATGACACGATTCAAAGAAATCAAATAATATCCCAAAAAATTTGAATTCTTGGAAATTACCCGAGTGTGACTGTGAAAGTCTATAATTTTTTCACGTCACTACCATTTTTCTTTTTGTTGTGAAAATAAGATGCCCCTAGTAAAACAGTCCCATTTAAATGCAAGCGATCGAGAACTTCGTCACAACCTGTAATTTAAAGGTGTCATGTGGTCATTGAAGAATGGACTTGCTTCAGTAAATCATGATGGCCACCGCTACACTCTCGACTCGTAGACCACAGCAATCAATATGCCCTTTATCTAATTACAGAAAAGACCTTATCAGCGCAATGAAACTGCCTGATAACGAGCCACTCACCCCCAGCGAGTACTGGATCATCACAGATCCGTGGAAACAAGACTGGGAGCGAGGGGTGCAGGTTCCAGTGAATCCTGACTATTTACCCGCGCCTAAAGTCAAGATCATTGACAATCCGAGACCACCCGACCACACTGACTTCAAATTGTAAGTATAATATGTACCTTCAAATTTTACCTTTACTATTCCCATGCAGGCCTCCAAAATGTTAATATAGGCCGCTGCAGACATGTGTACGTGCTCCAGTACCGACATACAATTTACATTGGAGGTTTGTGGAGTTTTTAATGTCATTAGGCTCGAGCTGTGAGTTGAATCCTAGGGGTGTGAGGGTGGGCGCCTTCTTGCACTCACAGCTATCGAGGTCGCTCTCGGCTTAAACGTTTGAACCTTGCTTTTATTGATTATTGGCTTTTATAAAACGGAAATGGAGGTTTATTTTTGTTGGATGCTCGCTCACCTGGTATTCGTTTTTATAGTAATTGAGATGTTTCGAACCCCGTTACAACTAATTACAGTAAATTAAAGTAAATTGAGCCACTGTTAAATATCAAAACCTGCTATACTATGTGTAAATACCGATTTAATTTTCAACGAAACCAAGAAATCTTCCAAGCAGCCCTGTGACCATGGGCTAAATTCATTTACGAAGGGGGACAGAACCTGTTTGATCATTGGCTGGTCTGGTTCATCACAATAACTAATCGAGCTCCGTCTTGCAGCTGCAATAATGTCCGTTTCTTGCGAATTAATATTGATTCAAAACGTTGTATAATCAGTTCCAATGGCCTTTAATATGAAGGCTTATTAGCATCAAATATGCAAAAGTTCTTACAATTTATCGAAGTTCGCGTTGCCAAACAAGGCCAGAATAAGTTTCGAATTTGTTACCCTTATTTCAGCGGCTTCCTGCATAAAAGAAAACTAAGATGAAACGAAAACAAACAAAGTTTCCCCTCATTCTTAGTAATTTTCCGTTGCAACGTGTTACGCAAAGGTAGGGGACGGTGCCGCCAAAGTCGTCGCGACCTTTACAGGCCGGGTGGTCGACGCGCAGTCTTGGATGTGCCTCTGGAGAGAACAGCCGTTTCTCTGCTCAGGCCCGCTAAATAACAAGTGTTGCTATACATGCTAGTAAACCAAAGTAACCGTGCAAATTTATTGAGCTAGGAAATCAGAAAATAACCTAAGTAAATAACATTTTTTTAAAAAGGAACATGTTCCATTCTGCATAGTTGTCGTTGAGTGAGTATTACAAAATCTCACTACTTTCTCAATCTTTTCATCCTTCGTTTTGAGTGAAAGTTTTTTGTTTTTGTTTAAGGCCAAAAGACAAATATATTCACCTAACCCGCGACAGTAACTACCAAGCGGAGAAGCACCAGCTGAGCTCGACGCCGGCGTGTGCCGAAGCGGCTTGCAGCTACGACTTGGATGCCACCGACACAACCTGGCTGAAACTCCTGAATGCTGAGCGCGCCCGGGCGGGGGCTGCTCCCATCACTGAGGAACAACTCGAGAAAGTTATCGAAGAACTCGAGGTTAGTACGTTAGGGACTCTTATCATCTTATCCTCCATAATGAAACGTTACTTATATTTCGACAGATGAAAACTGACAATTAATTGACATTTGACTCTTGCTCAAAGTGGCGTTTCAGTGTTATTTCGTTCACGCAAAGATAGTCGTTTACCTGCAGATAAAATTGGACCTTTTTTTGACTTCTTGCTTTTGAGACTATGCCATATGAAATAAAAAGATGAGAAGAATTCTTCCGGATATATTTAACAAATGTGGTCAGTCTCATTCGTGTCGTCTAAAGTCAAACAATTCTGTACTTACCGAAATTAAGATTTCAGTCATAGGTTTGCACATCTCGGGACACACTTGTAACGCGAGCTTTTTAATTGCGTCTAGTTGTTATTGTCGTTGTTGTAAAGATATAAGGTATGTTATGATGAGATTGGTTGTTTGTACAAACTTGGTGTGATACGTATACAGGGTGTTGGGTACATCGACTGACATAATTATTTCGGGGCTGTGGGGGGTCATGCGCTACATTTCGGCGTTAGACATTACTACTAGTAGACATTCTAAGTGTCACGGTAGTGAATATGATTTTAGTTCGTTCGATTCTTGAGTAACGCTTATGCCTTAGGTAGCTTTACTGAAACATATATGCGGTACTGTAACATGTACAGATGACTTAGTAAGATTTCATAATATAATCTTATCAGGCACCAGAAGAATCTTAATTGATAGATACTTAATAAGGTCCTACCGTAATAACTAACCCAAACGTGGTAAAGTTTCTAGCTAATTTGTTTTAACATTAAAAACGGGGCTCACTAAACGGTGATGGATTTGATTACCGTCGATGGTCAGGATATGACCAGGGAGAGAAGATAAAGAAATAAAAATCTAAATAAATTGTGATTTATTTTATTTTAACAGAAACAAAAGCGTTTACGTACATACGTCAAGTTTGTACGTACACGCTTTTGTTTCGCGTCGTATACGTCATGGTTCGCACTTCTGGTGCGTCCATGCACCGAGACACCTTAATCTAGTGAATCCAACTCTGCCACCTTGTATGTTTCTCAACTACGACATTTTATCTTAAATCTGTTTGGTCATCCAATATTAAACATTTATCATCAATAAACTATCGCAAACAATAGTACTTCACTAGGTGGCATAAAAATCGTACATCAGATGTCATTTTTCGTATGGTACAAAAAATTTAGGTTTCTAGATCTATGAATTATAGGGATAAAGAGCTTTGAATACGCTATGAAACAATTATATTATAATACTGCATGTACTAATAAAAATTCAACATAATTGTAAACAAACTACAAGAAATGTCGTGCAAAATGACGTCAATGGAGTAACCAAGATGGAAAGATATCTTATGGTTGTTTTCACATAAAGACACCGCGCGGCTTTTGCAGCCCACAGCTACATAAATTAGGCCCTTGATTTAATATATACGGCATAAAAATAGAAAGGAAACTGTCAAACACAAATTTTTATTTTACTGACAGAACATTCGCTGCTAACCGCATAATAGTAACAAACAAACACGAAACATTCTCAAAATTTGTCACATTGCCATACAAGATGGCATTGACGTTAGGCTGTCGTCACTTTCTTTTACAGAGGCAATTGTAATAAGAAATAAAATAAAACGTGAAGTGCGAGTCGAACTCGCGCATTAAGGGTTCAGTATAATTGTAAGACCTGTCCACGTTGTCTAGCCAAATATCATGATTCTAGGTCAACGGGAAGTACCCTATAGGTTTTAGGTTCATATCAAAAATAAAAAGTAGCTTTTTTGTGAATAAACTAGGTACAAGTTTACGGTTTTTGGATTTTTCCTTTAGTTGTGCTATAAGACCTTGCTTCTTGCCAAATTTTATGATTCTGGTCTAGGTTAACGGGAAGTACCCTATAGGTTTTGGTCCATGGCGATATCAAAAGTATTTTTTTTTGTGAATACACTACAAATTTACGTTTTTCGGAATTTTCCCTTTACTTGTGCTAAAAAATCTTGGTTTTTGCCAAATTTTATGATGCTAGGTCAACGGGAAGTACCTATAGGTTTTTTGTGTTGTTGATTCCCTTGGAAATTTCAAAATATTGGCTGTAACTTTTGATTGCGTTGACTTAGAAGCTTTATTTATATTTAGGCTCCAAAAGGTTACGTATTTGAGTATTTGAGTCTAACTTCAACAACAAAACGGTTTAACTACCCTACGGTACGTACGATCGTAGGATCTTTGAGTTCACAGTAAGACTTGTGCGTTACGCACTATGCAGTGCCGGACACATAATCGTATGATAGCTTCCCTACGATAGATAGCCGATAGCTAAGGCTTGCTTTTTCATGTTCAAGAATATTTTAGAGAAGCAGGTATCATTGTCGGTAACTAGTAAGTTTTTTCGATTAAGTTGGGTTATTCTGAAGATTGTACCATCCATAAAAACTTTCGTAGTTTGACGAATTCATTATGAATGTAAGCGGGTTAACTACGAACCTATTTTGTGTTGGAAGAACACCAACGTTTCATCCCTTAACGAGGGACTTCACTCACTTCACGTCACTCACCCTGATGAAGTCCCTCGTTAAGGGATGAAACGTTGGTGTTCTTCCAACACAAAATAGGTTCGTAGTTAACCCGCTTACATTCATAATGAATTGTACCATCCGTTTCTATTTACTCAAATAGATAAACGGATTCGTCACTGCTGCGATAAAATACATTTTAAAAGTGGTAAATTTTAGTCAAAACTTCTTTATTTTGATTGCTTCGCTATCCGAAGGCTAATTAAAAATGCAGCCGGGTTCCTAACTCGATTTACTGTTGCGAAGCGGGCAGTCAAAGGAGCTCCATTTTGTTGAAGTAAACATTAATGTAGTTTCGCGTCGGCAATCACGTTAGGTCAAAGCCAATTATTTTCGTATGCACAATTGCGCACTTCGCTACTTGATTGAGTTTGCTTATTTTTGCATAGGTTATTTTTGCACATTCGAATGGTCCACTGAGAACTTTTTCTTGTAAAAAAATAATAATATCACTACGAGCCAAAGAAATATGACAGCTGTTAAAACAGGATTAGACACTTATGTTGGTCATAAACAACAAAGAGACTGCACCGCTACGCAGATTCAAAAATACATACCTTCGAAATCGACGCTATTGACTAAAAAAGGGCTACATAGAAAGTTATATATCTTTCTCAACAGGTTTTATTGAATTAAAGTCCATGTTAACACATTAACGTTCAAGACATAGTGACCCCTCAATATCGCGAACTTTTTGAATTAAACAAAGAAATGGCTATACTGCACCTGGATCTAGAGAATAACTGAATTCGTAAGTTATTCAAGGTTCTTTGTCCAAACACTTTTTGTCTGCTCCTGTTCTCGTGCACCGAAGCGAGTGCTTTTTACGATAAAACCGCCAGAGTTTTGTGGACCACGCACAGTGTAGGCGTCTCGTTTTCAATTTGTGCTGATTTTTATAATATAAATATTTTTTCGAGAGCTGCAGTGTGATATTACCGCACAATCAGATCGCTTGTTCGTTCTGCAAGAATGGATTTATATAGGCTTATGATGATAATGATGAGAATGATATTACACGTTTTTAGGGTTCCATACCTCAAAAGGAAAAAAGGAACCCTTATAGGATCACTTTGTTGTCCGTCTGTCCGTCTGTCAACCCCCTTTTCAGGAACGCGTGGAGGTATCAGTTGAAATTAACATCAAATACACAAGTCCGTAACCTCTTGAAGCCGTGATATAAATAAAACTTCTAAGTCAACGCGTTCAAAAGTTACAGCCGTTTATGTCCGAAAATTTTGAAATTCTCAAGGGAATCACATGCACCCAAAACCTGTAGGGTACTTCCGTAGACCTAGAATCATGAAATTTAGTGAGCAGCAAGGTCTTATAGCACAAGTAAAGGGAAAAATCCGAAAAACATAAATTTGTAATTAATTCACTAAAAAAAATTATGTTAATGCTCGCCATGGACCAAAACCTATAGGGTACTTCTCGTAGACGTAGAATTATGAAATTTGGCAAGAAGCAAGGTCTTATAGCAAGTAAAGGAAAAAATCCTAAAACCGTAAATTTGTAGTTTATTCACAAAAAAAAATTCTTTTTTAATAGACTTTCTTACTATAGACCAAAACCTATATGGTACTTCTCCTTTACCTAGAATCATAAAATTTGGTAAGAAGCAAGGTCATGTACCACAAATAACGATAAAATCTAAAAACCGTAAATTTGTAGTTTAATAGCTTTAAAAAAATAAGCTTTGATTCTCTCACGCTACCCAAAATAAGATTAGCGAAAGCACAACTTAAAATTGACTACATAGGCGTGAAAATCTACAATAATCTACCGAACTCTATAACTAGTGCCGCGTCGACTGCAATATTTACGGACAAACTGAAGAGAATCCTAGTGGACAGGGCATACTACAGCTTAGAAGAGTTCTTCGATGACAAATTTGTTGACGCCGATGTCGTAGATCCACACTTATAATTATAATAATATTTAAGTACTCTTGGTAAGATTACCAAGGACAATTATTTGTACTTAGTTTTTACATTATTCTGTACCTAGCTAAGTTAGTTTGACGTGTAAGAAAATTTTCTTATAAATAAATAACTGAACTGAACTAAACTGAACTCTCCCTCGAACAAAATATACGGGGTACTACTTCATGTTGACCTAGAATCATAATATTTGGCAAGAAACAAGGTCTTACAATTAAATGGAACCCTTAGTGCGCGAGTGTGACTCGCACTTGACGTTTTATTTTTATATAAAATCGGGCAGCTAAGAAGTAATAAAGGCCTGAAAGATTTTCACGAAATAAATACCGTCGATTGAAACAAACGGTCACTTGTGTTGGCGGTAGCGGCCTTAGTTTCTCTTTGATTAATATTGAAGTACGAAGTCCCAGCACTGCAATTTTAAACCTCAGTGGCAATTCTCAATGCATGCAATTGAGTAATAATAGTAAGCTATAGTGACGAGCAATTTTGATTGACGAACGGTTCTGAGTATCTAGATCAGGGTTAGACCGCGTAGGATACTGATTGAGCGGCAGAGGGTCTATCGTTGTTGATAAATTATTTTCTGTTTTTGTTATTGACCGTATACTTTTTGTTTGCTGTTGAAGTCATGATGTTACTTTTGCGTCAGGCGATGGCCGCACGCCAGCTCAGATATTAGACGAGATAACAAAATGAAAATGTACGGGACCGGCCCAGGCGTCTAGCCTAGCTGGTCGCCTGGATGTAGCGAGGCGATGTCTGTTTTCGGATTTTGAGCTACTAAAGTACTAACAGACGATCGAACATGGTGCGCTCCGCACCGCGACCTTGCTTCGCTCCGGACCATAATCGACCGTATGGGAACGGTGCGCTGCACATTATATGTGTGCGGTGGGTTCGATGGAACGAAACGACTGGACAGTGCGATAAGCTGTGCGTCCGTCTGTTGCACAGAGCGCCACCGTAGAGTGCAGTGGTACGGTCGCACCATGTTTGATCGTCTGATAGTACTATTAAGTCAAACGCGCATCGAAGCAACCTTCCTAGCTACCGTCGAAGCAATCAGCCAAGCTACCATCTTGCAGTGCGACCGTGCACTCAGGCCTATAAGTATACTGGTAATGATCAGTATAAAATCAAAACAAAGTCGTTACCCTGTAGGTATATTTTGATCGAGGGAGAGAATCAAAAAAACTTTTTTTGTTATTATCTAGAAATTTTCTTATTTTTCTCGTTATTTATGTGCTACATACAAGCTCTGCTTAGCTTGGGGCTAGATGATTTTGTGTGAATTGTCCAGCATTATTTATTTATTTATATATTTACATGACCTTGCTTCTTACCAAATTTGATGATTCTAGGTAAATGTGAAGTACCCTATAGGTTTTGGTCTATAGCAAAAATCAAAAGTATTTTTTTGGTATATAAACAACAAATTTACGGTTTAATGACTTTTTCCTTCACTGTGCTATAAGACCTTGCTTTTTGCCAAATTTTATGATTAATTTTATGAATAAGCTACGTCAACGGGAAGTACCCTATAGGTTTTGGTCCATGGCGAAAATCAAAAGTATTTTTACTTGTTTCCTTTTGTGGTACCTCACCTCACCTCAACAGCCTGTGTTGGTCCACTGCTGGACGCAGGCCTCCCCCTGATAAGCGCCTTATTGGCTTTTATCTCATTGGGGGTAATGCCCATAATCCCCACGCTGGGCATGCGGGTTGGTTTGTGGTACGGAACCCTAAAAATAGGTCACTTTGAATAAACGGGATTACTGTGCGGAAAATTTACATCTTATGAAACTGCTATGTAATAGTAGATTGTATCATAAGGGAGCAAAATAATACATAATAATACATATATAAATAAAAAGAATCATACAAAGAGTACTTCAAAAATTATTATATTGATGTACCCTTCAACCTTCAACCACAAAAAATCTTCCACGGTGTAGAAGGTTTGCTCGATAAGCCACTTTTTTAACCTTGACTTGAATATGTTTAAGTTGGGAGCTGCAGTAACGGAGCTAGATATACGCTTGTAGATGTCCGGCCCCATGATATAAAAATAAATAAATAATGCTGGACAATCCACACAGCATCATCTACCCCGAAGCTAAGCAGAGTTTGTGTTATGGGTACTAGATGACTGATATATGTACATAATACCAAATTATATACATAGATATTTTTTTAATTATACATAGAAAATACCCAGATCACCCGAAAAAAAATATTTATTTTAGGACATTAATGGGTATTATTTAAACGTCATCTCTTTTTTAAAGAGTTTTAGTCAACTAAGTTAATTAAGCTGACCCTAATGGTCAGCAAAAATTACTCAATTGGTCAGCAAGTAAGGGGGCGTCCATAAATTACGTGAGGTGTTTTTTTAAGTTTTCTGTCCCTCCCTCCCCCTCTGGTGAGATGTCGTGAGATTTTATTCAACCCCCTCCCCCATCCCCCAATCTCACGTGAGATTTTTCAAAATGTGAGTTTCTAACGTCGAAGTATGAATGAAATTATTTTCTTTCGAACGAATTAGTGAATGATCTTAATCGTATTACGATTACGCTTAAGATTAAATCTTAAGCATGTACAATCTGGATTAAATGGACCAAAATAGTATAATTATTTTTTGTTTCAAAAAAATTGCGTGATATTTGCCGAGACCCCCCCTCTCTCCAACGTAAGATTAGATGAGATTGGACTCGACCCCCTCCCCCCTTAAACATCTCACGTAATTTATGGACGCCCCCTAATGAGATATTGCCTTTAAGGGGGGGCGGCCAAATTAGCGTCTATTTGGCCGAATTCTATGTGGTCTAGAAGGCCGCCTCGACACAACCTAACAACACATCACATATTTTTAGCAGATTTTTCTTGCTGACCTAATATCTAAACTAAATGCTATTTATTAACTTAGTTTTCTCTACTATTTATATTGAGAATCTCTACACTTTTACAAAAAAATACAGAATTTTCTGTCCTATTTCAGGTTCGAACATGGGATAAAATTCAAGCTATAATCAAGTCCGAGGAGGGGCTCGGTATCGAGTACGACGAGAACGTAATATGCGACGTGTGTCGGTCGCCAGACTCCGAAGATGGCAACGAGATGGTGTTTTGCGATTCCTGTAATATCTGCGTACACCAAGCGTGTTACGGCATAACTGTCATTCCTGATGGTACGTTTTGTGCTATTCTGGTTTTATCGACGGTCGTCCTGGTATATTGTGTTGCTGATTTCACTTTATTGGTTTACAGGACAATGGCTGTGTAGGCCCTGCGGAGACAGTGCGAAACCCACATGCGTTCTTTGCCCCAACCTCGGGGGTGCTATGAAATGTACCCCTTCAGGCCACAAGTGGGCTCATGTCAGCTGCGTACTATGGATTCCCGAGGTATCCATCGGTTGTGCCGAAAAAATGGAACCCATTACTAAAATATCCTCTATCCCCACCTCTCGATGGTCTCTAGTATGCGTACTTTGTCGTGAACGTAAAGGGGCTTGCATTCAGTGTTCGGTTAAAAGTTGTAAAACTGCATACCACGTAACTTGTGCATTTAAACATGGACTTGAAATGAGAGCAATTATCGAAGATGAAAATGCAGATGACGGTGTAAAATTACGATCCTACTGCCAGAAACACAGTGTAAACTCTAAGAAGGAAAAGTGTCCTGGCTCCGGCTCAGAGGAGGAAGAAGTTAAAAAGAAAAGGCGCAAAGATATGACATCTGAAGAGAAAACTCAAGCTCGCGCCGCCCGTCTTCACGAGATCGAAAAAGAATTCGACAAGCACGTCAGCGTCAAAGACATCAGCTCGCATCTACTCGACGTCGACCAGGACGCCATCAACTATATCTACCACTACTGGAAACTGAAGCGTCGATCCAGTCGTAACCGGCCTCTTCTGCCCCCTAAGTCTGACGACTCCGACCTGATGTCGCACCGCCAGGAGCAAGCTGATCTGGAAAAGATGAAGATGTTTGTACAGCTGAGGCAGGACCTCGAGCGGGTCAGGAACCTGTGTTACATGGTCAGCAGGAGAGAGAAGCTCTCCCGCTCTTTCTTCCGGCAGAGGGAGCAGACGTTCCACAAGCAGGTGGCGGTGCTGTCGGCAGGAGTCGAGATACCCAAGGAAGAGATGGATGCCATCATCGAGGCGAACCACGGGCCTTCGATATACGACAGGCTGTACTCTCATCCCGGCGCTACTGATCACAAGACTGACTTTGAAGGCTTGCTCTTCAAAATCGCGCCTCACCGCGCTGACTCAGGTGATGATAAAAACAAAGATCGCAATGGCATGGCGCGACGGTCTAAATCAAATCCGTACAAGAAACATTATGTAAATGGTACTCGAAGAAGTGGAAGTCGAATCAGTGGCATATCGAGCGAGGAGAGCGAATCAGAAATTGCTCGTGGTAAATACCGTGCAAGATCTTTAGGCTCAAGTACAGACGATGATCGAGATACTAATAAGAAAAAGAATTCAACCTCTCCAAAGAAAAAGGTGTCTCCCAGAACAAAAACTAAGGTTCAAAAATCTCCTAAAAAGAATGACAAGAGGAAGAAAAAAGTGCCACAATCGAAGGCTATGGTGGAAAGCAGCACCGAAGACGATGCACCAGCTCGCGGTGGCTCTAAGAGAGATAAATCGATTAGCACACCAAGAAGCTCCAAGCGAGATAAATCCGCTAGCTCTTTTTTGAGGGAGGTAAAAAAAGAGCCAGTGCCTAGCACTTCAGGAATCTTAAAGAGAGAAAAAGATTCTTCAACATCAAAGAGAGATAGATTACCCAGTACTTCCGGATCAGCCAAAAAAGATAAGAATTATATTCATGAAGGATTTGGTATTAAGAAAGAAAAAGATTTAACAACCAATATCATTGGAATCATAAAGAAGGAAAAAGAACCGTACAGTGCGTCCAGTTTAAAGAAAGAAAAGGAACCAGTGCCAAGCACCTCTAAAAAAGATCAGTCGGCCAGCAAAACTCTGCGCCAAATGGAAAAAGAAATGGCGGCGGGCAGACTTGGTATATCAGGCAGTGACAGTGACGATCTAGATCTGGTACCGATGAGAACCACAAAAAACGTTAAATTTCCAATTGACATCTATTCTACTAGCAGTGACGACTCGTCAAATGACAAAAAGATTCCTGAAAATAACAAAACCAAAATAGACAAGAGCAACAAAATGAAAGTAAACAGTTCACCAAGTGGCAATGACTCTCAACAATCATTTAGAACAAAAGCAGCTATGAAAGAGTTCGTTCATGCTGAAAAGAAAGACAGACATGAGGAAAATAAGCCCGCGCCAAAGAAAAGAGGACGGAAACCATCTAACAAAGATGTCAAACATCCAGTCCAGGTTAAAACGTCTATTTCCGATGATGACGCAGTAAGCAAGGAAAGCAAACAGTCAAAACAAAACGACCTTGCAGGGATCGTGCCTCAAAGACAAGCCGCTAAAAAAGCATCTGAGAATATGCGTTCTACCACTTCCGGCAAAAAGGAAGAGACTGCTGCTCTGGAACGACCTGTTGAAGACCCAAAAGGAAAGGGCAAAGGCAGGGGTAAAGGTTCAGGTAAAGAACTGAAAAGTCCGCCTGCTAAAGTCGCCAAAAAGGCATCGAAAGACGGTGTAGACACCATCTCAATCGTGCCGCAAAGGCAGGCCGCCAAAAAGGCTGCAGCTCATATCAAGAGCATTGGTAGTAAGGGTCCGGCGCCCGAGACCGCAGACAACACTGTCATCAACGCTAAGAAAAAAGACGATAGAATTGAACCAGAGCCATCTGATGATAAAGATATATCCATGTCTAATGACAGCTCATCGTCGTCGTCTTGCAGCAGCAGCAGCTCCTCTTCTGAGTCGAGCTCCGACGAGGACACGCCTGCGCCCGGCCCCAAGCCGGCCGTTAAAGCTCGCGAGATCAAGCCGCTTTCGCGTCCGCCCTCTGTGTTCTCGCCTCCTGGCTCTAGACCCGTCCTGGACTTGCCCTTTCTCGACAAGGTGTCAAGACCGCTCTCGTCTACTAGCGCCTCGAGCGACACAGAGAGCTTGCACTCCGACAGATCCGGATCCAGTAGTCCCACGCCCAAACGGCCACGCAGACGTCGCAAGGGAAAGAGCACTTCCAACGATGTGTCCCCTCGCAAAGCCCCAGACAAGAAGCTTAAAACTTCCGAACTGGAGTCCGAGTGCGGGGTTCCATCGGCGGCTGCTCAAAGAGAGGAACCAGGTGGATCCGATGCGTGTGCTGCCACGAGTGCTTGGTCCCGAAGCTCTACTGCAAGCGGAAATATACCTGATCACCATGTTGCCGGACCTCGAGAACCGCCTGCAGCAACCGCCGCTGTTCAAGTTGCCGCAGAGAGCCGCGAGCCCCGTCAACTTCCACCTCAGGAGTGGAAAACGAACAAGGAACCAATGAACAGTGCTACCACGGAGATCTACGCAGGTGACGACGCACCTCTTCCTCCACCTGACTTACAAGTTAAAACCGAACCTTTAGACCCTGTGAAGTCTGATAAAGAATACATTAAAACTGAATTTGACAGCCCTAAGAGTATCTTCGAGTCGAAGCAAGAGAATTTTTCGAATGTGGAATTAGGCTTGCTAGAACCAGAAGCGAAGGAACCTGAACAGCAAGATTTTAAATCGCCCCTGACCGAAGAAAAGCCTCTAGAGTCAGTAATGGAAACACCTCGGAATCTATACGATGCTCAAAATTGTATGAAAACTAGCGCCAGCATCTCCCCTAAGAACCCTGTGGATCCTTCTACGCTGGACAATTCTCTGCCACAGTTAGAGACTGAAGAGAAGGAGACCGGTTGCGATGAGCATTACAACGATAACAATAAGCAATGGCTCGCTAAATCTCCTAACCCAACCGTCGTACCGCCGCAGATTGAGAGAGCCGGCGATAGCGACAAGTACATGACCGACGACAAAACATTCGAATCTGAATGCACTGAGAAGTCAAGTATCAAAATGATTGCTAAGATACAAGCCAATCTCAACGAAAATACTATGATAAAATCTCCCAGGACACCTATGGATGCAAGAAGCATTAACATGGACGCAATAGAAGCAGAAAATACTGCGGTAAAGAATATCAAAAAACGATCACCAATGGACAATGCCAAAGATGCCAGCCAAATGCAAGGTGTAGAAATATCAAAGAGTGCAAAGATACCATCAACTGTCAATCCTTATCCCAATCGGTCCATGTTTTCCCCTCAACAAAAGGATAATGAATTGTTTGCTTTTGATATGATGGCAGTTGATGACGGATTCAATCACGATGATGACCTTATCAAGCCATTTTCTTCTTACCCTGAGTTCTTTTTTAAAGAGGATTCGAAAGAGCAAGGCGTGCAAGAAACGTTAAATCTGGTAGATAGGCTAAGAATGCAGCTCATTAATAAAAAACCCCTCACTGAGAACTCATCTCAGGAGCAAGCGGTGGCAACCAGTAATCAAAATGATAACAGAGTGGAAGAGGAGATGAGAGATACACACCATAGTGAGTTGAACAGGATGACCGAGAATGCAGAGAGTGAGCAAGCGCAGTCTGCCGTGCCTCTAGAAGCACACAACCACGTCCACCCTGTGCCGCCTCCCCGTTCACTGTCCCACATGGTGCTGCCTTTGGATCTGCCCCACCCTCCACACATGCTAGAGAACGAATACCATCATCCCCAGCCCATTCCCATGACCAGCAATAAATGGACCCCGATGTCTATGGCTCACAACAATCCGTACGTGGAGCAGGAACAGACCTACGAGCACAATGAGCAGTATATGGACGAAATTAAAGATTCCACAACCACCCAATGCGACACGAATTCTCTGAAGCAGAGCGACGACTCGTGCTCCGTGTTGAACGTGGACAACTCGACGACGACGACAATCGACGTGGAGGCGACTGAAGACGCGCACACTTTCGACAACAACAACTCTGTTATGCACGCCGACTCACCTTATATGACTGAGGAGAAGTGGCACGAGAGCAAGATCGCGAGCAGGCGCTCCTCCGCGTCCAGCTCGAGTTCAGACGGCGCGGCGGCGGCGGCGGCGGCGGCCGAGCGCGACCGCACTATGCTGGCGGCGCACCTGGAGCTGCGCGACGCCATGCTACTCGCGAGCGCGCTGCCGCCCGGCGCCGGGCCGCTGATGCCCGAGATCGACTCGTACCCGCCACCCGCGTACTCGTGCTCCGTGGAGCCCGCCATGCCGCTCAACCAGTACGCCACGTACCCGCCGAACGCATCGCCCTTCCTCAGCCGCATGGGCTCGCTGTTCGGCCCCGGCGCGTGCTCGCAGCTGCCCATGCCCTCGCCGAGCCCGCTGTTCGGCACGGGTATGCAGTTCGCGCCCGCGCCGCTGCTGGCGCGCCAGCTCTGCGCCGCCGCCTTCACCTCCTCCTCTCAGAACATCGCCCTCACTACACAAATGATTGCACCGTCCACGCCCAAACCCCAATACTCCCCCGCTAATGACAGCGAAAATACCGAAGAGAAGTTCCCCATACGCGTGGCGTCCTCCAGTCCGAGTGTGAGCGTTGGTTCCTACGAAAACAGTAGTACCGCCAAACTACCCGATGATAGCTCCGAGGCTATGACCCCCGTAGGTCAAGTGGAACTCAGTGAATCATCCCAGAAAAGCGAAACAAGATCGAGTCCGCGGGCTCCGAAGATAGCGCTGAAGTTCCCGGGTAAATCCCCCGGAAAGTCGCCGGGTATCTCACCGCGCCAGGGCGACACTCCCTCAAGATCCAAACGCGCCACGAACAAGAACGCTCGCAGCAGTCGCGGCCGCGGTCGCTCTAAGAGCCGCAACCACACCCCCGCCGTCGACTACATGGGCAATTCGATACAAAGCAAACTCGTCGGCACCGTATACGACTTCGAAGAGGAAATCGCCAACGACAGCGTTGACCTCAAAGCGCTCCGAGATCGAAGTAAGTCCGTGGATGTGAGGGACGACAGGCGATCGGAGCAATCCGCGAAGGACGCGTCTCGGTCGCCGCAGTTGGCGAGCCCTCAGTACAAGCGGACGGAAGTGGGCGAGCCCGGCGCCACTGAGGAGCCAGAGCTCGGCGGCTTCCCGCAGGTGTCGCTGTTGCTGCCAGGTCCCGTGGACATGCGCACCTACCAGCCGCTCGAGCTCCCCGCTCCCGCCCCCGCCGCGCCGCCGCCGTTCGCGCTGCCCGCGGACCCAGAGCCGCCTCCGAGCGCGCCGCCGCCCGCGCCCCCTAACCCCGCGCCGCCGCCCCCGCTCCTGTATGTTCCACAACTGCCCAAGGTGTCGCTCTCCGATTCGCGCAACCAACTCAAGGTCAAAATAAAAGGCCCTTTCCTCGATGCCAACTACTCGAGCTCCACGCCTACGGTGGTAGCGCCACCGCCCGCGCCCGCTCTCGACACGCCGCCCAGCGCCCTCAACTCCGTCGTCGTGGCCAACGCCTCCGCCATGGCGGCGGGCGGCTCCACTAACCTGCGGCGCATGCGCAAAAAGGAGCTTCTGCGCCAGTACTGGACGCAAGATATGAACATGGACGACCCGACGGGCGCCTCCATGATGGGCGCGGTGCCGCCGCCCGCTCAGCCATCGCCGCTGACGCGCGCCGTCATTACCATACCGAAGGCGGTCGCCTCGATGACGAGCATCCCCACCCGCGAGGACTACAAGATCACCGACACGCCCGTCGAGACGCAGAAGAAACAGAAGCGCAAAGTGAGCAGTGGTCTCTCGCGCGAACTGAGACATCTCCAGGTGACCATGAACGACGATCTGGACACATCGGACGACGTGAAGCTGTCGACTTTTGTGGCCCACGCGCCGCCGCAGAGCAAGAAGCGTGCGCGCCTTTTCGGCAAGCAGGGCAAGAGCGGCGACAGCCCGCCGCTCGCGCCCAAGCTCAAGATCAAGCTCGGCTCCAACACGGTGCAGCAGGTGAGCGAGGAGCTGCGCCCGCCCAAAAAGCGGATCGCGCCCAAGCCTAGCTTCGAGGATCTGCGCCGTGAGAGCATGAAGTACCGTAAGATGGTCATGGCCGACTTCGAGGAGAACGAGAAGACGCACAAACACAAACTGACCAAGAGCGAGAAAAGAAAGAAGAAGAAAGACAAGAAAATTAAAATAATCAACAGTGACGGCGAAAACGGTACCAAGCTGGTGATAAAGATAAAGCTTCCCGTCGCTCCCGGCGAAGAGTCGACGCCGGCGCGGGCGGCGGCGGCGGCGGCGCCCGAGCCTGTCGTCGACCCGATCGACCACTACGACCCCTCCATGATCGACCCGCTTGCCTTCGACACGCCCTCGTACGCCGAGACCGCGTCTGCGATGCGCAAGGTGCGCACTGCCAAGGTCACTCCGATCCGGTTAAAACTGGCGCGCAGCACGCAGGGCACCAGCTACGTGATGAAGGGCGAGGAGACGCCCCCCTCGGTGACGGGGCCCGCGCCGCCCGCCGCACCCGACCCCGCGCTTGACAAACATTCGGATGTTAGATGATACAAACGTAAAAGGCGCACTAGAAAGTGAGGACCACATAATCGGTAAACGTGATGTGCCGTGATCGTGAAATCTTGTGCAAAGTGAACTCAATTAAAGATTTAGATTGTACATTTTTAATGTTAAGCACGATTCTGTAATATAAATTATTTATTTGTATAGATCGAACGCTCAATGATTAACTTAAAGTTACTCTAACATTTTGTGCATTATGGGATGCACAAGTAAATTTATTATATCATTGCATTATATTTTGTTAATGTTACTGTTTACTTTGTGCCTCATATTGAATCTCATTAATTTTTCATAACAATCCTTTTAAGAGCCCTTGTGAGAGCATGTTTATCACAACAGACATCACACCACATCCGTATCACTGTTATTAATTTTATACTTTTGCTAGTTTAAAGAATTCTTAGGGATATAAGTATGCATTTAAAGCTGAATTGTAAATTGTAACGTGAATCGCTTGTATTATTAATGTATTCTCTGGTGTCGAATCTTGACTTGACAAAATGGTGTCTGTATTTATTCAGGAATCAACATTAGATAAGGAAATTTTAGAACATTTTGTCAATCCACCAGACTGATTTTATGAAGACTTTTTTGTATTCATTTTATAATAGTTTCTGCCGGTGGCTTTCGCTAATCGAAGTTGAATGAAAAATAGGATCAACATCTCTACTCTTACCGAAGTGCGTACAGCTAGTCACTCAGATGTTTTCAAGAGTGATAATTTATTTTCGTTTTTAAAATGCAGCCCATGAGCGGCGAATCTAATGAGACATACATTCGTACATACGTTTACATCTCATTTACAAAATAAGCTCAAAGACAAGTCAAATTGAAAACTAAAATAATACCAAAATTACAAATTAATTTGTTATCAAATAATAAAATTCTTACAGATGATTTGTAAACGACATTTAAAAAAATATTTTATCTAATTAAAGTATTTTATATTAAAAACGGGAGATACTTTTAATTTTTAACTAAAAGGACATTACGGACGTTTTTAAAGTTTTTGGCCTAAATCTCCTTGTCGGTGTCCTCGTTGCTCCAAAATTAGTACTTTTTGAAGTATAGCTCACTTTAAAAAAAAAAAAATTTGTACATTTTAAGGCTTAGTTAATTAAACTGGGTTTGCGGGACAAATAAAATGACAATGAATTTGACATACTTACTACTATTTTATTAAAATAATATCTTAATTTTTTATCGCAAATACGATGACTTATGGAATTAACGAACAATAAATTAAAAAACATTTCATCATCATCATCATAAACATAACATAACATCTAAAAACACCTATTAGATTTTACGTTATAATGTTCAAAAAAATATTGAATGGAGTCGCATTATTTATCGTTTTTAAAATTTTGTATAATTTTAATATTTATTTCCACATAATGAAGCAAAGCTTCTTTTAAATTTATTGCTTATCATAATCACAATACAAAAATGAATTTAAAAGAATATCAGTTGATATAATTGTTTATTTTAATTCCATAACACACGGATACTCCCAGACAGATAGGGCCTGCGATGGCGACCAGAACATTACGACAACACATTTGTAAAATAGTACTGGCTGCCACTGCCGCTGGCCTCGCCTGTCTGAGAGACCCATAACGCGAAAACACGTAACCAAAGAATAAAATATGCAGTTACTTGTTACTAGGATTAAAACTCAGAATTGTGAATAGATCTTTGCGCACCCTTATTGAAGCACCGTTTTACCTACCTAATAATAAATACAGTGTATAAAATTGGCCTAATCTGTAGCAGTCATAGTTGTTTCCGTGGCGAAAAGACGTCACGAAAAATAATATTTATTAAAATTGTAATTGGATTAATAAAAATAATTGATTTGTTAATAAAATAATGGTTTGTGCAATATTCAGGAAATACTCGTGGGGTAGTGAGTTTCGTTACGTAGACGGAAATTAGTTTTAAGTGCGTGTTTGTGAAACGGTATTGAATAGTCGTGTGTAGAGGTTTATTTTGTGGCCCAATTATGCTATTTGTGCGACTAAATTCCTAATAAATGATCAGAACTATTACGGTTTCGGACATACCATAAGAGGCTTTAAAGATAAACTCAGTCTGTATTACTTCTAACTGCATAAGATTTGATTATTTGTATTTCCGTCGGTGTCAAGGCGTAAAATCTTCTTTTTCCAAAACGAATGCATAAATGAGTACTTGAATAAAGATTTAGGAACAGTTAATAGCGTCGTGGCATTAGACTTAGTTATGAAACACGCCCTACTAAGCATAATTTTGCTTCCATTGATTATTAGTTTTGTTTTTATCCTCTAATGTAATTACTGGTGGAAGTAATGCTCCTGTCATTATGCTGTTAATAAACTTGATCAGAACGGCGTGTGACACCTGTCTGACCCCTTGGTCTATTTCGTTTCCTTTAACTATGTTTCTATGATTACCGGTATAGGGGTGATTTGGCTGATAGTGTCTTTGAACCCTCTTTAATTCCTTCGATTCTAATTTCTTGTCTTTTCAATTAAGTTATTATTTTACTCTGATTTTAATCTATTCCCATTAAGCTAATGCTTTTGTAGGTTTTTGAATTAATTTTAATCACTACTAGTAATTTGTTCCGCTCGCAAGTATTAAACTCATGTCGTTTATGACCCCTAAACGATAGTTACTATACTAAAAGATTTTTGAGTTGTTTGAGTTTGTGTAATCTCTGATCTACTAAAAAGGATTGTATATTTTAAAATACATACATTTATAGAGGCATGAATGCTTCTAATTGGCATTTAACAGTTAACTACTTCGTTCGACTATTATACTTAATCGATCATGCATTAAATAATTAGAGGTTTCACTTGATATTGCACATACATTTACATACACAAATAACCATATATTGGTTATTTGTGTGATAACGTGTATGTAACGTAACAAAATAAATGGTAAAATGAGGTACCTAATGGCAGACTTAGTTAATTAAAAAAGCTTTTGGAAGGTTCGTGAAACAGTCATCTTATTGAATTTATTGTGACGTCACTGGTTGTATCTGTTTTAGATTCACCCAGTCCTAAAATTCTAGCAGACGTTGCTTCTGATGATGCAAGTCTTTTCTGTGAGGATAAAAAATGAAACGGTTCGAGCACATAGTTGTAATCTATTTGTTAGTTGCTAAACAGATTGTTCTCTTTATCCAGCATTATAGAATTCATAGACGTGCAGAAGAACAAAAGCTCCATTTTACCTAATACCATCACGTGAGATTATGGTCAAACGAAGGTCTATTTCCTATTAAAAAAAACTATTTTCCAACAACCGAATCGACACCCATGTGTATAAAGTAAGGAGCTCCCCTTTATGCATATTTTTTAATCGTCATTTCTAGAAAATTAGTTGGTAAGATGTTTGCCACTGGTGTTTCAAAGTACAATGTTACCATAAAATTGAAATAATTTAACATGATTTATATTATTCGTAGAAAAATAAATCAATGTGTGTAGCAACTGTTTGCTGTAAATAGTTAAAATACTTAATTTTTAATGACGTTAGCTATGAAATTTCACTGGAATAAGTATTTTGCAAAAAACAACCTTTTATGAAGGTCCGAAACTTGATTGTAACAAATCAACATTGCAAGCAGAAAATGTATTCGCGAGTTACAAAATTAAGCTTTGAGGTATAGAAATGGTAATTTTTATTAGTATACGGTGCCCCGTAACATGTGTACTAAGCCCCCCAGGGGATTAGCCTGGGAAATACGGTTTTTTGAATTAACATTTTAATATTATTTTTGAAAAACATATATGTAGAACGTTTTTCGTTTTATTCATGCACTCACATGCACTCTTGCATTATTTATTTTTTGCTTGTTTGTTTTAGCAAAAATAGTGTTTTGTTATAAAATTATTACAAATAAAACGTCAAGTGCAAGTGGGACCCGCGCTCCAAGGGTCCTGTAAAATTGTAAGATCTTGTATCTTGCCAAATATCATAGTTCTAGGTCAACGGGAAGTATGTACCCTAGGTTTTGGTCCAAGGCGATAATCAAAATTTTTTTTTTAGTGAGTCAACTACAAGTTTACGTTTTTCGGATTTTTCTTTTTACTTGTGCTGTAAGACCTTGCTTTTTACCAAATTTCATGATTCTAGGTCTACGGAATCCTTATAGGTTTTGTGTGCATGTGATTCCCTTGGAAATTTTAAAATATTCGGGGATAGACGGCTGCAACGTTTGATTGCGTTGACTTAGTAGTTTTATTTATATCACGGCTCCAAGAGCGTACGGACTCAAGTATTTGATGTTAATTTCAACTCGATACCTCCACGCGTTCCTGCGAAAAGGGGCTGGGCAGACGGATTACAAAGTGATCCTATGTGGGTTCATTCTTCCTTTTGAGGTAAGGAAAAAAAATTATGTAGATCCTGTGAAATTTTCAAACAATAATAGTAATGTAAGTAATGTACACGTAAAATAACACAAATATAATGAAAAACTCTTACTGTTTAAAAAAAACATCGAAATTAAAAGAATCGCTGAACAAAAGTTGTTACCCTGGGGGTCCAGAATCACCCTCTTTCGGCTTAGTACACATGTTTCGTGGCACCCTGTATAATTTATTTATTATACATGTAATTGTACAGATAGTTACTTTTATTTAGGTAACTTATAGTCAACTAAAATCATGGTCGACGGTTAAATCACATACCCCGTATAGAGCTTATCGTCGTTACGTAATGAACATTTTGGATCTTTTATTAGAGAAACTACCTATAATAATAATGTATGTTAAGATATTAATGTATTTCCACCATGAACTATGGACCGTGTTACTCAATTACATCAAACGAATAACTTCACTTACGGACTTAGGCATTCCAAAGCCTTAATGCATGATTTCTTCGTGTAAATAAATAACTTCATTATTATAACATATTTAATCCGTCGAGTAATCACTTTCTAAATAAATAGCAAGAATGCTGGATACCTACCTAAATCTGAAATATTTTAACTAAGTAATTCTCATAATGGACGGTATTCATTGATAGTTTATTGTAGCTTTTATTTCGTAGAAACGCACAAACAACAAGCATAATGTGAATGAAAACATCACAAACAACAAATAATTTGTCGATAATTACCTTGTTACTGTGATTCGTTTATTTATCTGTTGATGACATGTATAAAGTTATGTTAGTTTAATATTTTTTTAATCATAATTCCGTTTGCAGGGAATAAAAAATCCATCTTAGTTACATTCTTATTTGTTTACTATGTGTATATAAAACACAACTTTGATTGTATCTATATAATTTTAATAAATTAACTGGTAGTTAAAATTTTTGTGCTAAAAGCACATGTTTTAAAACTGAGTATTGTTTACTGAGCGCTGGATCTTTACGGAATTATAATATGAGTCTGTAGTTAGTGATGTTATTAAGGATGTGTTGTGGATTCCTTAATGTATTCCTGAGGGGGACTGGAGGCGGTGCAGGCTCTCTGCCATGTCGATAATTTAGTGTCGTGTCGATCTATATATTCTTTGTATGTAGTTTTAACTGTAGCTAGCTTTTTGATAGCTACCACTATCGGCTTCTTGTAATATTTAATCAATCAGAGTACATTATTGTATAGTCTTATGGAGTACGTATACGTGGAGCTATCGATGTTAGATATAAGTCATGGCTGACCGTCTCGTACCAGTCATTAGATCTAAGCAAAAATCATTACATAATTATATTATTTATGATGTAGTCGATATAATCTGATTAAGAATTAAGAGATTAAGTAACTTCTTATACCATTATCCGTATAAGTATTATGATCAACACTATTTCCATTGTTTTAAATTAGGTTTTAGATTATCTATATACTTATGTATAAGAATAATTTGTACAAACTACTTATGTACAGTATGCAGGTGTAAGTTGATCTATAAGAGTAGACGGGCGGCGCAGGAGCGAGAGGGTATAGTAGTGTTGTACGCGGGTCTGTTAATATTGTACAATTGCTCTTGTAAATTTACAAGTGTTCCATTGTGCATATAGTCGCCTCGTTCATTAATAAATTTTTTTAGATGCATAACTGTTTATTTTGTTTTTTTTTCTTTAATTTTCCTTTGGCAAGTTGGCGCATAGCGTTGCGTAGATGTCTATTGTTAACGTAGTCACATAGCACTCAGATTATTAAGTGTCTATAATCGTATATGTATGGTTCAAGTTTATCGAAAATCTTTAATGTTGTCCGTATCAGAAATATAAATGTTGTCCGTGGAGCAGTATATAATCTTGAATTATCTGTTTTTTTTGTAGCTAACTTGACACATTCTTAATATTATCTCATTTCTGCTTTATGTTGGTGTAGATTATAATATTGTTGGTTTGATCCGATCTGTAACTGTAAACATTCAATAAAGACATTGAATTAAAGTATAGTTTAATTTTGATCGGAACCTATAACATTAGTGATGATAATGGACAAGGTTGTGGTAACGGAGGATTATACAGGCTGGCTTTTTGTGATGGGAGTGGCCAAATCAGAAACCATGAGAGTTAAAGAAAAGTCGTGACTGTCACAGCAACGCGTCCAGAGTAACATGTTAAACAATCTGTTTATATCATGTTTTGTTGTTTTTTAACATCGTTACATTAAAAAGTACTGCTGTAATATAAACGCGGCGGGAGCGTGGACGACATGGCTGTGTGAGCAGTACCACTGTCTGAATCGTTACATAAAAAAGTACTGTAGTCCTTTCAAAGAAAGAAGAAAGAATCATTAAATTCCAATGTGGACCCTCGGTCGTAACGGACACCCTACTTCATAATAACCTAGGTACTTCGTAATACCTACCACTTTGGGGAATGTGCGCAGGCATTGCACGACCTTATCCCATCATCCCTTCCACCATAGAACCAGCAGACGCACAGAAAAATACCACCCGTACCTGGGGGTCTATTCGCTTTCTACGAAATCGACAGTTGTGTGCTGCGTTTTGTCAAATTGCTATTCTAATTCATCAAAACTCGAAGCTACGGCACGAAGCTTGAAATGGCGGCTTTTGCGGCGGCCACCTCTATTCTAATGGGCAAAATGTACGAACGAAACATTAAATTTGACAGCATTTTTTCAAGAACCACTGTCAATTTGCACGGTAGCTACAAAGCTACCTTTTCATTTTCGTAAGGTGTTTTTTCACCATATTTTGTCCATTTATCACTAAAATTTCAGTAGATTTATGATTGTTAAAATATTTTATACACGTAGCGTCCTAAATTATTGAAATTTACTCATGATATTTGAAGATCACTCTCCGTTTCATAATTTTCAGAAAAGCGGCTCTACCGCCATCTCTTAGCAAAGCCTACAACTAACAACTTCCCCCAGCTGACGACGAAGTTCTTAATTTTACCAAAACTTGGCGCTAAAACCGCTCTTTTTAGGGTTCCGCACCTCGAATGGAAAAAGGAACGCCTATAATATTAATTCTTAATTTCAGACACAAGATCCATTTTTGAGGTGATAAAAAAGGAAAGTTAAATAAAAATCATAATATAATTAAATATAAAATTCAAGGTACTAGGTTGAGTACTTAGTATGTCAGGTGGCAATATTCACCCTCCGTCTGTATGTAAAGGTCCGATAACATCAGACGGTCAGATGGGCTTACAATAGTGTCATTTTTACACATGTCAACCTCTGGAGGTTAATGACGCAATTCTCTTTCTTTGGATGGCATTGAAAGAGTCTACACGGGATATTATAGATTATAGAATCACTCGTGACAGCCTTTTACGTTTAAACTTAGCAAAGAGCTAGCGCAAATAAAGAGGAATATCCGAAAACCATAAATTATTTAAAGTTACATAGGTAATTACAAAAATTATTTTTTGATGTTCGCAATAAAATCTATACGTAAGCCTTTAAAGTACTTCCCGTTGATCTAGAATCACGAAATTTGGCAAGAAGCAAGGTCTTACAGCACAAGGAAATGTTTTATCTTTAAGTAAAGAGAAATAACCGAAAACCGTTCATTTTAGCAAAATCACCAAAAAAACGCAGTGTGTCTGTGTAAATTATTCGGCTCACAAATATATATTTCCAGTATAAATGTAAGCGGGTTAACTTTGAACCTAGTTTGTGTTGGAAGAACACCAACGCTTCATCCCTTAACAAGGTATAATGAAGTCCTCATTAGGGTAAATATAAGTTTGTTCGGAACCCTCGCACAAGTCCTACTCGTACTTGACTTGTTTTTATTTAATCTGTCCAAGGTTTCTATGCTCTCTGGTGGTTTCATTCACATGATCGTTCACGAAGGTAGTTGGGTGTGCCCGGATCTCGCCCGAATGAAAAATGCCCACCCGACAGAGAAACAGAATAGCTATCGCTTGCGTGCGTCGGCCGCATGTCATCGGCATCGACAGTGTCGGTTGCGGAGAATTGTAATAGGGCCCCTGGTCGACATACCAGTGTCGAACCAAAAAATTCTGCTCTACTTTTATTATAAGCACGGCCAAAGAGTGGAATGAGCTTCCTGCGTCTGTTTTACCGCTGAAGTACAATTTTGGAGTCTTCAAATCCAGGGTAAATAAGTTCCTTCTGGGAAAGCGTGCTCCATCTTAGGCCACATCTTCACTTGCTTTAAGTGAGTTGGTGGCCAAACGCTTAACCTTTTTCAATAAAAAAAAATATATATATATTTTATATGCGAAAGTTTGCCCAAAGTTTGGTTATTTTATTTTACGAATTTTAGGAAAACACATCTATGATTTTACAATCAGGTCTTTGCATAAGATAACATGCAGATATGCTACTGAGGGCTAATTACGAGTTTCCACATATATTTAGGTACTAAAAAAACTGGTAAAAATCAATAGACAACGATATAAGGAAAGTACATGATAATAGGGTATGTTACTTATTTACAAATTAAAGATAAAAATACTTATTTAAGTTGTTTTTATTTTTAGGTATTTATATTGTTGTCAATATTTATTTAAGTTTGCTTATAATTGGTACACCCCTGCCGTTCTCAAACTCACATAATTCGTTCCATCCAAAGGTTGCCTGGAAGAGATCGCTTCTAAGCGATAAGGCCGCCCATTGTACTTGTATCTTATGTAAGGTTTCGTGTTTTGTATTTTTGTTGGTGTACAATAAAGTATTTTGTATTGTATTGTATTGTATTGTATAAAAACAAAAAGTTAAATTAGAAAAAGGTAAATAAAAATATAATCTAGAAAATAAAATCTCCAGTTTAATCTGAGTTTAGTCGCTGTCCAAAAAGAATTTATCATTAAAAATCCGCTTTTATTTACTCACTGATGTATTAATTGTGAAATGTTACAGAATGGTTACCGTCGGATGCAGAGTCACCTGTCGTATTTAACGTTGCAATGCCATCCAAAAATTGCTTGCAAAGAATGAAGAGCAAAGATAAATTCAATACGCGACGACCTCTGTGGCGCGGTGGGCGAAGGTCCGCCTGCGACGCAGGAGGTTGCGGGTTCGATTCCCGCCTCGGGACAAATATTTGTACGATCTACGATATTTGTTCAGGGTGTTCTGGTCGTTTTCTATATATAATAAAAAAATATCTATCTATGTACTCGTATATTATTATGTATATCAGTTATCTAGTACCCATAACACAAGCTCTACTTACCTTGGGGCTAGATAATGCTGTGTGAATTGTCCAGCATTATTTATTTATTTATTTATTATTAATACCTATGACTGTACCTTTGCTCTCCATTTTTTGACAGGCACTGGGCTTATCCATTCATCTTTCTTTTTTTCCTTGATAGGTACAGGGATCTAGGTTTGAAAGCTTTGAAGGAAGCAATTATTGGTAAGTATATATAAATTTCAGGGATTCCACACCGCACATAGTCTACGGGCCAGGTGACCGGCCATCCTGACGTCAGAATTAACGGTCACCTTGAAAGTTTGAATTTCTTCTAATGTACAATGTGTCCGGTCACCGGTGTCCGAGACTTTGGGGGGGGGGGGGGGGGGGGGGGTGAAATACGGTAAATTTTATCGACAAATCACTATCCCTATTTTTTTTCTCTCCATGATAAAATGGCAGCCATTTTGTTTTCTGTTGCCTCGAAGCACGGGTGCTTGTACTAATTACGGTATAGCTACCCATGTAGAGGTTTTAGGAAGACGATAGAGGACTCATTTGATAGCCAATAATGTAGACAATAAAGCAATGCTAACATTGTTGTAATTTCTATTTTATAATAAAAGAAAAGAGAATTTATAAAACAAAAAAAACAAGTTTTTCTTAACATTTTTTTTGAATTTATTAGCTTTTTCATAAAATTAAAACTGTCCAGCTACATGTTTTTTGTTACAGAACGATAGTACAGAATGTGTGCTTCAAAATAAGGGTCATATTCAAACCGTCATAACTTCTAAACTATCTTACTTAGGTAGGGCTAAGATGCAAGACTTATTGCGCGAGCTACCTATGATTATGGCCTGGGTTTTGCTCGGGTTAACCTGGAGACCGTAGGCTACGCTCCAATCACGAATACAGATGAGATCGGCATTCGTGCGGTGAATCGCGCTGGCCAGGTCTTGTAATACTAGAAGCATTAGAATTTGAAATAACCAACTATGTAGTGCGCGTCTGAGTAAAGGTTGTCGCAGATCAGTGTGTCAGAGACGCACTGTACCGCACACAAAAACGTGCATTCAAATATGGGCTTTAACTCGTAACGTTTAGATGCTGTATTAAAATTACTTTGTTGAAAGCGGTTCTAAAACAACCCTCCTTGCGCAGTCGGGCAAAATAACGCAAACGACGCAGTCACCCCGACCCCCGCGCCCAGTTATTTAGTACAAAATTTATAACTAGATGTCTCTACTAAAAGTGACCGGAGCCTAGATCGCGCTATCGAAGCGTTTGCAGAATTTACCTACGCCGGAACCCCATTTCAGGTTCGTCGGCTTCATAGATATCTAAGCCTGTTGTTACTGGAGCTTAAATATCTATAAAGTCGCGAAAACAATATATAAACGCCCTCAGGTGAGATCAAAGGTAACCTGATAAGGTATCTAAATATTATATCAACTACAGGCCTTGATATTTTTAGTACAGGTAGTAGTATCTCAGGGAAAGGCGAATCGTATATTTGTTCAATACCTAATTTCAATTTTATTTATCCGTAAAAATACAGCAACAAAAGTTATTCTAGGTATTATTTTAAACTGAATTTTATTGTTGATTTTTATTTGAGGTTTGTAAGTTTTAAGGTTCCTTATGACTTGTCTACTAGTCACTTTGTTGTCCGTCTGTCAACCCCTTTTTTCAGGAATACCTACGTGGCGATATCGAGTTGAAATTAACATCAAATACTCAAGTCCGTAACCTCTTGGAGCCTCCATATAAATAAAACTTCAAAGTTAACATACTCCAAAGTTACAGCCGTTTATGTCCGAATATTTTGAAATTTCCAATTTCCATGTGATTCACATGCACACCTATACATAGGTACTTCCCGTAGAGCTGAAATTATAAAATTTGGCAAGAAGCAAGGTCTTATAGCACAAGAAAAGGGAAAAAATCCGAAAACTATAAATTTACAGCATGTTCACTAAAAAAATACTTTTGATTCTCGCCATATTGAAATTGAAAACAGAATAGTTAATTGGCTTTTCTAGATTATATAAGAAAAGAATTACTTCCTCTAAAGTTATTCAACACACAAAACAATGAGAAGCTATAAGCTTCTCGAGCTTAACTTTATGAAAACTTTTTGATTTCGAGTGAGCACAATAGATGGCGCTACAAGTTTGTGTTTGAAAACGTAAGTTCAGTATTTTTGTTCGTATTGCAAATTACTTGTTTCGAGAATGTTTTCAGTTCTTTTATTTTTAATAACCTTCGTGTTTAGTGTTTGGTTGTCCCATTAAATGTGCTACTTGCTATCTTGCAACTAAGTTACGCAAGGAGCTGTGAAAGTCTTTTTCTTTGCTTCGCACTAGCGATGCACATCTATTGTACCCTTGAAATTTAATTTGTTCTTATTTTTTGTTTGTAATTTTTTTATAATTGTCGTGTGTATAGTTTTCGTTCTGATTTATATTTTAAACCGATATCGTACGTCATCACCACTTTGGTGCATGCTGAAAATCAGCGTTGTGGGTTATTATTATACTCACAACATTCAGCTGAGCATGGACTTCTTCTGATACCGCAGTACACGTCTTAATTTTTTTCTAAAACAGTGATAGAAAATTCTTAAAATCGTAGAACAAACGTTGACCCCTCGATGTCCAGAATCACCCCCTTTCGGCTTAGAACACCCTCTCCGTGGCACCCTGGATAGTTGTACACGCTGGATCAGAAGGATCCTGTACCAAACTCGTTATTAGTGTTCATCACTCGATTGGTGGACATTATATGTGTACACGGACTATTCCAAGTGCTTTGATCGTATTGATCACGTAGTCCTATTGAAAAAGCTCCAACAAATGGGTATTAGAGGCAACCTCTTCAGATGGTTCACATCTTATATTTTTAACAGATGCCAGAAAGTTGTTCTAAGCGGATATTCCTCAACACCTATGTTCATTCCTTCAGGAGTCCCGCAGGGATCCTTACTTTTTAGGCCCTCTACTTTTTGCTATATCATGCAGGAGGTGGACAATTTCCCCCTTGAGGCTAATCTTCAAGGGGGAAAACTGGAATTCATTTTTTTGACTTCCAGTTTTCCCCCTCAAGGGGGATTTCAAGGGGGAAAAATGGAATAACCCCTATATTCGACCATCTCTAACAGTTTTGGTAATATCTTCGCCAATTAATAAAAGATTTTGATGATTCTTTCGTTGTTGTATAAAGGTTGATTTTTACACTGCGGACCCATCATACCCCTGGCCATACCCTTGGGGGTATGGTGGGACGACAGCATACCACTATAGTAGAGTTGGGAATTGAAGATTTTTAAGAATACAAGAATTTATTAATAAAATCATGTTTTACACGTCAATTGTTTCGTAATTATTATACAATATTACAATTAATAATTTAATGATATTGTGATTCATCTTGTGAACCAATTATATTTCAAATGTTGACTATTAACTAGGTTACGTACCTACCTAACCACATAATTAGTAGTGAGGGTTCTCTACAGTTCAGGTAATTCAAGGAATTCACCCATGCTGTAGAAAACCCTCTCCACTAACCATGTCTTCAGACGACTCTTAAACGCAGCGGTGGAGGCTGCATTACGGATGCTATCTGGTAGCCTATTGTAGATTGCCGGGCCCGAGATGAACACCGATCTCTTCGACTTTAAGTTAGACTAAGTTATCCCATAAACATTTAAAATTATCATGGTAAATAACTCATAAGTTCTGACTAAAGGGCTATTTACGATGCGCGATGATTTGTGACATTTTGAGTTTTCTAAAATTTCGTCCGAAAACTCAAAATAACACAAATCATGCTAAATATTCCGGCATAAATTTTGACGACCTCTGTGGCGCAGCGGGCGAAGGTCTGCCTGCGACGCAGGAGGTTGCGGGTTCGATTCCCGCCTCGGGACAAATGTTTGTACGATCTGCAGACATTTGTTCAGGGCGTTCTAGATGTTTTCTATGTAAGTATATAATAAAAAATATATCTATCTAATTAGTGTAATGTATTAAGTATATCAGTTATCTAGTACCCATAACACAAGCTCTGCTTAGCTTGGGGCTAGATAATGCTGTGTGAATTGTCCAACATTATTTATTATTATTAATGACTTTAAAGTGATTTTAGTTATTAATAGAAGACAAATGTTTCTTCGTAGTCTTTAAATCAAGCCACAAATATATTGTTTTTATCAAATATTCTGGGCTGTTTCCCTCATCTAGGTCACACCTTTTTGCGGTCGGGCGGGGGGCTGCTACACCAACAGCCGATGTCCTCTAGGAAAGCCAGCAGCTCGCTGACACCGGTGCTTACCTACCTAGACGTCCTCGGTGTCCCGAGGTAGTTTAGTCGTTGAAAAGCTACACTATCGCACTCGTAACAAAAAGCAGTTATATACACCTACTAGCCTGGCGCATCGACCACGGCTTCTTTCCTGCGCCGCAGGACTGCAGGTGCGAAGATTTGAAGTGAACGAAGGTCCTATTCCTCTTCGTCTTTCCACCGGCATCTGGGCCGACCGAATGGTCGTCTTTATTATAATGCAAATAAGATCACCTTGACACCGGTTTGCCATTATTGGCCATAGGTGTCAGCATACTTACTCTGCACTGCCACTGGCACATTTTTTTGAAGATGTTTGTAAATAGCTCTCTACAAACATCTTCACTCAAGTACTAAATAAAATACACATACTTCATTCGTCTTTATAATAATACCTATCAGTAAGATAAGATCACCTTGACAGCGGTTTGCTATTATTGGCTACGTCAGCGTACGATACCTACTCGTACTGGCATATTAATTTGGCTTTTTTTTCCATCATCTTCTTTAATTCAGCCAAATGACCTTGTCTAATCTATCTCAGATTATTATTACCTACGTGACTATGAAATTCACATCACAAGTGATTCATTTAATTTGTATGATTTTGATAAAATGAAGTCGACTTATCATAAAGATATCGTGTATCATAAGTGTAACATAAATAGTATCTAACTAACGTTTATTATGAAAAACTTATTAAGAGGCCGCAATTAAATGTTCTTTATGAACTAACTTGGTTCATGAAGAACATTTAATTACTGTTTTTGTGAATAACAAAATAAAATATTGTGCGATCAGTACTTAACTGTAAGACGTGCAAGAAATCTCTGTCAATATTTCAATAATGACGTTGTTTATGTTGAGTTTACCTACCCCGTGAACAATATAAATAATTATGGCTATGAGTTCAGAAAGAGACAACGATAAAACAAAGACCATTAAGGTTTTGGTGAGTAATAATCAATAAACTGATCAATATCTGATCGTCTGGTCGAAGCGACGCGTGAACCGAGAGCTGGTGAATATCTGGCACAGCGTATCAGCATTGCCATACAGCGTGGCAATGCAGCCAGCGTCTTGGAGACGCTTCAGATGGTGTTGATATGGATCAGTTGAGCTATCTGTAGACTGTTTGCAACAGTCAGAAATTAGCTCAATTGTATCAATTGTAAATACTAGTATAATTTTCTTTGTGAATAAAGATATTATCATAAACTGAACATTGTGTAATGAATGAATGAATGAACACTTTATTTGTACTTACAAGTAAATAAAGTTAATAAAAGTCTTATATCTAAATGACAAATTCAAAGTACAAAAGGCGGCCTTATCGCTGAGAGCGATTTCTCCCAGGCAACCTTGTAAGTGTAAGGTGTGTAAGGTTAGCGGTAAGTAATTCCTTTCCATAACAATCGTTCCTCCAGTGCGTGAATCTACCAAGTCTGTCTCAAAGCTGGCGCGAATCGCTACGAGTGACCCCAGCCTGCTCGAGCGAATGCCACATTCGTCTTATTCCAAAGGCAGTAGCACTAGCCGTAGAATCCCGAAGCCTCTACGCTTTCCTGCCTGTCACTTTTTCCCTCTCCCGTCTGCCCCTCTCCCGACCGGATTCGGGTTTAACACAGCCTTTTCAGGCGCAGCTGCTCGCAGCAAATCCTTTGACCTCACCACTTGACATCTCTTACAACAGTGGGTGTCAAAAGGTGGTAAAAGGCGGGAAAGGGATATCCACCGCTGCACCGGGGGCAGGCAGCAGCGCCCCCTGCAGAACAATTCCACCACCTAACTGCGATCCCCAACCCGCAAGCCCAGCTTGGGGATTATGAGCACAACCCCCTATGAGATAAAAGCCAGTAAGGCGCTTATCAGGGGGAGGCTTGCGTCCAGCACCAATACCCAATATAGGCTGCTGAGGAGGTACGGTTGAGGATCTAGTTAAATGCTAAATTCTATATTTATTCGTTGCAGTCAGTGATACAAATACAATACAAATCAGTTTATTTCAAAAATATGTGTTCTATGAAGTTGGAACAGTCTCCTGTGGTAGCTACAATCTAGCTGTGTTATAGGCGAACAGCTTCGTTCCATAAGTACTTGATAATATATTTTTCTTAATATTAACTTAACTATTATTATAATGAGTACCTAAGTAGGTTAATGCACTGTACTTATCTATACTTAGTTGGTAATATCTTGAGAGTACTGGTCTATGAGTGCTGATCATTTACTTTATATTAAGTGTTTTTACTACTAGGTTTTATTGTTAAAAACATAATGTAGGTATGAGGATATACTTTTTTATCCATAAATAATTCCAGAAACTCTCATTCCAGTGCTTTTTATGTTAGGTTTTTATTTTCTGACGATATCTGTCCGATCCGATTGTATTAGTTATAGTTTATATGAATATCGCACACATAATATTATTTTTAAGTAAGGCTTAGCGCTACATTGAACGGATAATCCATTTGAAACACGAAATAAAATGTACTCGCGATCCGTAACATCTGTCACTTGTCGCTGGATGTTTATAGAAAACATTTCGATACAGAAGCCTTGGAAAGTAACGACGGATCTTAAGTAATTTACGTAGTACGTAGTTCTAAAACGATGTATGTTTATCTTATACCAAGATCTAATTTCAAAAGTTGAGTTAGTTATATCAAAACCCCATCACCAGACACTACCTACTTTTTTGTGGGATCCCTAACTGGGAATCTTTGTTTGTTCCGCCCAGACCATCAATGACAACAGGTTGTCAACGTGGAAAGAACTTTCCGCGGGGACAAAGTTACCTGCATGGAAATTTATTTCCACCTACACAACCGTTTGGTAACTAATGATCTCGGTGCAAAATTATAACACCGACGGAATATACGTTCAATGTGGCGCTAGCCTTAAGTAGTTTATTAGTAAGTAGTTTCTGGAACCACTGGTCTGATCTATATCTACCAGTATCCTTGGGTGACACTATAGACTATGTTTTATGCAGGTACCGCGTAAGCCAAGCCGCTAGCAGATGCTGGTGGTTAATGGCATAGCCTATAATCTCCAGGGTAATCAGGCGAATCAAACGATACCTTTTGTAGAATTCCCAACCCACGCATGCACAGCGTGGGGTTTACGGGCAAAACAACTTATCGAGAACATCCAATAAGCTAATGATAATGAGTATATTGGGGTTTGATTATTTTGGGTTGTTGTACATTTGCCACTTTTGTTTGGAGGGTGTTTTTTTTCTCCAAACCGCCGCGCACAATAAGTTATAAATTTGGATAGAATACTCTAAAACAAATGGAAAATGTTCGTTATCACAATGATATCTGTGATATTATAATACTATACTAGACAATGTTAAAGAACATTATTTTTATGAAGGAAAGATAAATAAAAAAATATCGTCTAGACGGGGTGGCGAGTACCTTCTGAACAAAATACACTTGTATTAAACGTTGTATTGTAGTCTGCAAGCAAAAACGATCTTTGGAACTGTAACATAGGTTACATAGGTATTTGAAATTCATTTTCTTTACCTATACCGCTGGGTTTCTGTGTATACGTCGCCGCCGATCGTTGATTTGTAGGCCGTTAGTTAACGCATTCACTGCCAGCCACGCGCTGGTTCAGACGGACGTAATGCAGCGTCTTGGGCCAATATAAACTGTTAGAATAACCGCGGGTCCGCCCGCAACCCCGCCGCGTGGCTGGCACTGGAAGGCTCGCGCTACCGTATCAGCGGTAAAATACAGTGGGACTCGACCGATCCGATGTAATTACCTATTTCCAATCGTGAGCGAGCTGGTCGTCATCGCCAATAATGAATAGGTAATTTTGAAGGAACACTTAAAATACGTTTTCCATTCCGTAGACAGTAATTTCGTCGCCTCATTCAAGGTATAAAGTCATTTAAAACTTATAACTTTAAACCTACAGATATAACGCGTTATTGAATTTTATTTGGAACATATTGAAGCATGCTAAAATAAGTCCAGCTCGCGTAGTTTTTTTTGACGGCGACCATAGATTTTCTCTTATCACATTATTCAACATGTTAAACCATATACTTTAATCCACCTGAGAGCAAACATCATTAATTATGCTCGTTGCTTTTGAACAGCAAAGTCGTCGTTCTTGAACGAGCGACACAGGTGAAAAAGCTTTTTTTAATGCGAACGCTTTGTGTTATTTTAAGCAGATATGTGGAATTGTTTTATGTGGTCACAAAACTTTCCCAATCTCTGCCTAAATGACTATACATACGTGTAGAGTTCTTTCTACAGAAAATCACTTAATTAAACTATTCCGGTCAAGATAGACATCTAAGCTTTCTTAAATTCGCAAGAAGAAAAATGATATGAACGGTGAGGGAAATTGGTATGAACGGGGACGAACACGATAATAAATAAAATGGAAAAAGTCCCCATTGATTCGTAATAAGGCCAAAAAGGATTACACAGATTAATATAGAACAAAGAGAACATTAAAGTAAGTTCAGAAAAGTTGAACAATGTAAATTTTCTTTACAATATAAAAACGTTTAGGTTTTTGTGAGCTGGTACGGAAAAATCTTATACCAGCTCATCAGAAGGGTCTCGTCTACTCGCCGTTTCCTAGTGGGATAAGGGCTTTGGTTACATGTTCTACATTCCAAAAATCTAGGTAGCCTTTTAGATTTTAACTTTGGGTGGCCACCTTTTTGCGTTAACTGACAACTGTGTGCACCTAGGCAAGGAGAACCTTGCCTAAGTGCACACAGTTGTCAGTGTGGTGAAACCGTTGATAAGATTGTGGTGGTCACTATGCATTGGCATGTGTCTCTAGTGCAGGACGTGTGTCCCGTCGTAGTTCCATTAATGACATCATCCTAGGTGCGTTTTACAAACATCAGTGTAGCAGCGCTACCCTCGAACCGCGTGGCCTTATGCGAGATGATGGTAAAAGATGACGGTATGACTCTGATACCACGGAAGATGGGTCGGCCTTTAGTTTGGGATGCCACGTGTGTGGATACCCTAGCGCCTTAACATCTTGCAGGGACATCGGTAAGGGCAAGCTCCGCAGCAACATCAGCGGAGTCCCTCCAACGGCGAAATTACGCTAATTTTGATCGAGGTAACTATTTGAGCCGTTTGTCCTTGGGGTCCGGGGGCACACGCAATGTATAAAGATCTTACAAAACTTCTCATCGAGTCCACAAGTAATCGGAATGCTGGTTTCTATTTCGGTCAACGAATTGGAATTGCCATTCAACGTTTTAATGCCGCCAGCATTCTACATTTTTATTAAATAGTCGTACCTAATTGTTTTATTCTAATTTTCTATGTGGTAAATAAAAAAGGCTAAACGAGATTCGGAGAATTTTTTTTAATGAAAAATTTATCTCTTTCTGAAAAGTATTATAGAAATACTAGCTTCTGCCCGCGGCTTCGCACGCGTTGTTTCTATGGAAACTTTCTGAGGTTATTTCTATCCCATGGGAACTGATTTATGGGATAAAAGGCTCTATGTTTGATTCCAGGGTTAGACTTACCTGTATGCAAAATTTGAGCCTGATCCGTTCAGTAGTTTTGGTGTGAAGATGTAACAAACATCCATCCATCTATCCATCCAGTATATTAATGTGATATTATTTTGTTAGCGGAGGAGGGCGCTGACTCTGCTACACAGTTTTTAACTTCTGCGGTAGTCAGTCTAACATATTTTTGTAATAAAAATGGTGATACTTAGGTAAGAAATTTAATAAATTTTTTTCAGGAAATCGCATTAACCACAATTTTGTCTCGTGTATTTGATAAAACTTATCGTTTGGTTGAAACCTACTAAAATGGTATGACCATGACCGTGGTTCTCTTAAAAAGAGCCATCTAGTGATAAGTTAGTGTCCCAAGCCAAAATAGTCCAAATCCTTCTGATTTAGTGACTTTGGAGCAAGCGTCAAAAAATCTCATGTCATGAAATGTTTGTCTTATTTAAACAATGATTTTAATTTACTAGCTTTAGCATAAATAAATTCCAATAATGGCCTTTTGTCTATGGTTAGCTTGGCAAGCCGCCGCGCGGTGAGCTAACGCATGCGTGGTGCGAGGGTGCTTGGGCGGGTGGAGACACGGCCTAACAGCATAGGGCGGACACTCGTGCTTGCGACTTCATCGATCTGAGTCGCCCCGCACTGCGCTACTGAGTTTCTATTCAGTGAGTCAACCGCGTCGCGGGAGCGGCCGAGTGCTACCATGCAACCCCCGCCGAGAAAGGTGAGTGCACTACCTTGGACAGGTTCACGGCTTTATCGTATCCGATACATTCCTATTCACTATTGTCAACAGGCTTAGATATATTGTACTCGTAGACTTTAAGAGGGCAGCTTAGCCGCCACTAAAGGACGACGATTGTTAATAATTTTTTGCAGTAAAGGTTGCCTTGACTATAGTTTTATTACCAATTAGGTACATCCCGTTGGTTAGTAGGTAATCAGATCACGCTCTGGGTCAATATGCGTGCCCGCTCATTGGCACGAACCTGAACCCAGTATTAGACCGACACATGCCAAATAAAGCGTTTCGAGTTTTTGGGACAATTAAATCAATAAGAGATTAACACGCTCAATCTTTGTTTATAAAGAATATAAGTGTCATAACCTACTAAAGAATTTTCTGCTTGTGTGAAATGTATGAAAGTCTTAGTTTGATTTGTTTTTTTTATATTTTTTGATTATAAAACAATGAAGTCACATATTTTACCGTTGGATTTGGCTGGACCACTGTTAGTCGAGGTTTGGTGGTTTTCTCAGGACTCGCGAGTCCAAAATATGGTTGATGAAGCCTCCTCCTGGTCAGAGAGCTGTTTTCCCATTGTTGTTTAAATTGACGGAGATCTTCGCGGTTTGTAGTAGGGGACTCAAAGTATAATTGGAGATCGTTATGTTCGCTTGTGGGCTTGTTATTGTATGACCAATGACCATTGAGCTCAAATGCCATTGAGAAGATGCAGCTGAACTGATTTACTAGCTATTTTGTTACTAGGTTCTTGTAGTTTATTTCCTATTTATATAAGCTGTGGGGCTTTCCTTAAAAGTAAATAAATAAAAAATGAACTCGGATAGAGATCCACAATATGTGAGTTTTATGAGCATTTTGGCTCCTATAATCCTGTTATATTATAAAGTTGGATGGCCTGATATCAAACACAGTGTCTGACTTTCAACCTCGCTAAAAAGTCACTTTGTATGACTTTTCTACTCGTTTTCTCCCTAATTTATTTGTCTTTCAAACTTTCATATGTGAGAAATTCTTCAAAATTTGTCAAGATGACTAAGATGAATAGACATGGGGTACGGTTAGGATACACAACCTAAGGATAGCTTAACAAAATGTTTCTCACATGACTCTGTTTGCTGTATACGTACCATAGTTCTAATTGCTCTCTTTTTTATAAAGAAAGCAGAATTTGTTTTTAAGCGTAGCTGTTGCCCCAAAACATAATATCTACTGTATCTAAGCTTAGACCTTAACAGCGCTAAATAAACCAGGTTTAGTTGTGAAATGGTTAACTTCATTCATCTCTTTAAGAGGGCGTATTGCTCGCCATTTTGCAAAAAAGATAGGCATATGATTTCTTTCGCCTTCCCAAGAGCGGGACCGAGCAGCGTTTTTTGGAACGGCGTATGCGCAAAAGCCAAGGTTTTGCTTATTTACAAGAAAACTACACAACTTATGAAGAAACTGGTTCAAGCAACCAAATAATTAGTAATAACCTACAAATCAAAACATAAATCATTTCAATTGACCGCAGGGTTCATGTGATATTGATCAAATTATGTGTGAAAATTCACACATTCATGATTTTTATCGTAATTTTGTTTCGCAATCGTGTTTTATATTCAAGGATCGAAAGAAAAATGTTGAATTTTATGTAATTCAATTTGGTTACCACATGAGTACCGACAACCAAACCCGCTAGGTTCGCCCCGTATAGCGCAGTATGCGGAGCCAGTTTATCAATTGAGCTCAGTTCATTTCTCCAATTTAAGAGACTGTCAATATACTCGTATGTAACAGCGATATAACCTAGGGGCTTAACTACATGTGATGATTTAATTTTAATGTCATTATGATACAGTTTTATTAATTTCAGATGAAAAATTAAAAAAAACTCGTTGTAATCATTCAGAAAAGCCAAAAGAAGGTCAAATTAACTGCCTTATATATCAAGATAGTTATTTTACTCATATTCACTATCAATCTCTTTTTAACCAACTTCATAAATTCACAAAAGGAGAAGATTCTTTATTCGGCCTGTATTTTATTATATGTATTTTCGTCGATTTCGCCAATTATGGAACGATTATGAAAATTCATTCGCTGTTGTATAGATAATGATCTCGAAATGGTCCGATAAAAACGTTATTCCCAAGGAATTAGTATTTATCCGATCAATCTTAAAAAACAACATAATACTTTTGAAAAGTCACGACTACAACAATTTTGGTGATATCTTGGCCAATTTTTAATGGATTTTGATGATTCTTTCGTTGTTGTCTAAAGGTTGATTTTGAGGTGCTCCCATAAATGTTTGATTTTCAAGAAATTTGTATGTGTGCCGTAAAACGTATCTATAACTGGTGATATCTTGGCCAATTTTTAATGGATTTTGATGATTCTTTCGTTGTTGTCTAAAGGTTGATTTTGAGGTGCTCCCATAAATGTTTGATTTTCAAGAAATTTGTATGTGTGCCGTAAAACGTATCTATAACATCATACATAACATGATAATTATTACTATTACTGATAACTAAAGATACGGGTACCACGTGAGCGAAGCTAGGGGCAGAGGCTATGCTAAATAACAGCAACGGAAACAAAATTACTCGTATGTAAGTATTCCACAGTGATAACTGTGGAATACTTACATACGAGTAAAAAATCCCAAAAATAATTCCTAAAAAATCTGAACAAAATGAACCATTTTTCAAGTTCGAAAATCCTTCCTCACGCTGATTTCTATCGATTTGCCCATCAATTGAATCATTATGAACATTTAAAGTTACCCTATATATTCAACGGGGATTCTGTTGAATAAAAATTGTGGCAGGAGTCTCATCGCTAAATATTCTACATTCTGCTCTCCAGCATCGGGAATTTCTCGAGCCATTATTCACTGATGATAGCAACAAGCATCACCAATTGAAAAGTCATTGGGTAATAATTTGATAATTAATTGAATACTTCAAATCGTTGATTTCTCCGTCAATTGTGATTTTGAAAATTCTTTCACTATTCAACGGAGAATGATCCCGGGGTGGCCTAAAAGTGGCATATTCCCGAGGGATTCGTTTTGGACCCACAAAACTAAAGAAACGGTGAAAAATCTAAGAATTTGAAATCTAAGAATTTGAAGTCGATTTTAACTTTTTAAAACAATCAAATTATTAGGAAGATGAGCCTTTCTACCTTAGGTTTTAACTAGTGTAGAAGCTGTTTTTCACTTCAAAATACTTTAAAATGGAAAATAGTTCCAATGTGTAGGACATGAACTTTCGAGACGATGCATCGCCTCGGAATACATTGTTAGGAAGTTCAGATTCAAGCGATGCTTGGATCTTGCTTGAAGTTCATTTTTGAAATATTTCGCTAGAACAGTTTTTTGTTCAAGTATGCGGTCTACACAGGATTTTAAATATAGCATCTGCATCTGGTTGTAATGGGGCTCAATATTTTATGAATTGCTTTTAAAATGATTTGTAAATCTCTGAATCGCTTTTGTTTCGCTTTAGAGAATTTTTATTCAAGTGTGAGCCCATGTCTCTAAACATGTCCTCTACGAAAGGAGAAAGAAAGGTACTGGTTTTTAAAACAACCGAATGAATGCTATGGCATGAGCACTTAATACACGCCATGTGGAGTAATTTTTATTTTAGATAACCTGTAACAAAACCGAAGGTATCTATCGAAGTACAGGTTACAATAAAATGCGCTTTTTAAAACACTATGGTTATACTTTACGAATCCACCATATACATAGTTACTTTTACGACAAGAAAGACTTTGTCGGGTGCCTCATTAAGGAAAGTCTCCCCGTTTTTGACTGAGAACACTTTGGATTTTTAGGTTTAATCCATCAGACATCCTCTTCAGATACGCTATTAATTTCGAATATGTGCCCAGTTTTACGTCGTTATTAGAACTGACTGTTGATTTTAGCATTGAGTAGGTACTCCAAAGAGTGGGAGGTTGTTTAGTTTTGACTAAGTACTGGAAGTAGACCAAAAACACAGATTCTGAAAAATACTTGGCGCCTCTTGCATTTCTCCATTAAATAAAATTACCATAGGCTTTCATATATTACTCCCGGGATTTGCAGGTACATAATAAATTATCCATCACATTTCTTGCGTCAGTTCTAATACTTTCAGGAGTTAATTCTATACTTTCACTGTCACTTGAAAAACTCATTCTTTAAAACAAAACCTGGTTGGTTTTGTACCATGAATTTCAAACAGTCCGTGAAAATTGACGAAAACGCGGGCAGTAGTTCGCGCGTTTTTAGTTAAAAAAAAAATTATTCGGCCGGCGGCGCGACTATGCGCCGTCGTACCAGCCAGTATTTATACAAACAATATTTGCGTTCGATTTCTTTGGCGCTGAACACTAAGATGATCCAAATTCAACAATTACGCGGCAATAGTGCATTTCACACCAAGGCGAGAAAGTGATCAATTCCTACCGAGTGTGTCGTTTTGGATATGGTGGTGTGTGGTTTTGGTAGGAATCGCACTTTCTGCCGAGTGATAAATAGTGCTTTATACTACACCTTCGAGGAAAATAAAAAGCAGAATTAATTACTAATTGAAATCGCGCCCAATGATGTTGGTAAAACCTCATTGACCGCGCCGAGACCGCGCCAGCCTTTGGGTTCTTTTTTCAAAATATTGTTCGGAAATCGGAGGAGGCCTAATGGACTTGGAGTAAAAATTGACCGAACGAAAATAACCATAGCTACCGGCGGATCTTTTAGGAAATAAAAAAAAAATAACACGTTAGAAATGGATTTCCATACACTTTTTCCTCCCGCTAAAACACGTGAGAAATGAAATTCCATAGAGTTTTTCCTCCCGGTTTCCTATAAGTCTGCAAAGACATACTTTCTATTCTATAAATGGAAAAGGAATAGGCAACTTTCCGAGCAGGTGTAGTATAAAGATAATTGCAGCGCACTTATAAAGAGGATTAAAAACTCATTATTGCCCGCTAAAAGTTTTTTATAGAAAACACCACCTTTGGGTGCACTTAAAGGCGAACCAAGTCGTCCTTTTCGAATAGATATGATGAAATGTCTATTGCTTCGTACGTCCATTTCGTGAATGTCTAGCTTCTGGAACGTCCACCCCCTAAATGTCAGTTTGGCCCAATGATCGATTCATCGATTGGTAGAAAATGGCGTTTGGCATTAAGTCCTTCATTTGTACAGTTACATTTGAAATAACTAAAAAAATCTGTTGCACGACTAATGTCCAAAATGAAAAATGTCCAAGGCAATAAAAATGTCCAATAATAAATAGATTTGATCTTCAGCCGCATCAATATATATTTTTTTCAGAAATGATTTTATGTCCAATTCCACGTTTTTAAATTTTTACAAAAAAATTTTATACTTTTTGACAAAAATTATTAATATTTGTCTTATATTTTTTTTAATTTCGTAAACAGACTTTTTCTGATCTTGTAATCATAATGATTACGTTATTTTTTTTTAAACAGTAAAAGAATAGATGCAGATTTGGTGCTTTAGGTATTATTGAGGTGTTTATGCTAGCCTTCCAGCCAGTTAGTAGTGCGCTGTTGATCATCTGCATTACTCAATATAATATAGAGATAAGAGATTGTTTCAACCATTGACCTTGAAAATATTTCTGAAATGTATTCATTTCGTTTGATACCGGTACATCGTCTAATATTTCGTTATAAGCTTCTTTAAAACTTTTGGCCGGCAAAAGTGGCAGCAATGCGCCGATCATTCTCATTATATTTCTATTCTCTTTGGATTTGTTTGTTCCCAGTATTTTCGCATTACGCCAAATGGATTTGTTGTAATGATAAAAGCAACCATGTATTTCGACATCCTGAAATTTTGTTTAAATGTCATTCATAAGTGTTACTTTATTAATGAAATAGCCGCATTTAAATTTGCGGATATCGATTCGGAGTTTGCTTTTTATCAAATGAAATAGTCACCCATGTCTCCTTAGATTTATTCGGAAGTAGAGCGAAAATTACGGGAACGAAGTTTGTTGAATCAATTCTCGAAAATATTCCATCGCCGTTTCCGAAACTTAAACATATTCCATGTTAATTTTGATAATCTTTTCTGGCTTTGTAGCAGGCAGTTTTTTTGAAAAAAAAAATCTGTTATTTCTGCTATATTCTCATCGCATTGTTTTTTCAGCTCTTGAAAATTGTTTGCAAATAATTTGTGGACAGGCCCGAAAACCCTGCAAACATCCTGCTTACACTTGTCCAACGCGATATCAATTTTATTTTGAAAATGATGAGGTTCACGTGTATACGTTCTTTTTTCACGTACAACGCTTTTCTGTACATCAAGAGCTGACGAACACTCAATACACCACTCTCTCGATACAGTTCAATAGTGGGGAATCTAAATGGTTTATGAAGCATAACCTAAGAGCGGATCATTGTGCCCTTTCAACTTGAAGCAGGTGCGTTTTGGCAGCACATCCCCAGCAGGTTATGCAATAAAGTAAGATACTGGCATAGTGCTAATTACACAGACTTCCATAATGCAGCGTCGGCAACTTCTCTCAAATTTCGCATGATGTTGACTACTTTCCTAGTTCTCTCCAATAACGCCTCAAGATGGTGTTTAAATGTAAGTTTCTCATCTACTAGTACTCCAAGATATCGGATTACCTATGTTCTTGACAAGGTTTCGCAACGAGATATATTGGTCCCTGCACATGAGCCGTGAACTTTTATAAGTGCAGTACCAGGAGGCGAAGCCGAGGCAGCTGTCTTGTGGAAAAGACATACATGGTCTTCTTAGGATATTGGCTTTTATCTCATGGGGAGTAATGCCTATAATCCCCACGCTGGGCATGCGGGTTGGGGATCGCAGTTTGGTGGTAGAATTGTTCTCCAGGGGTGCTGTTGCCCGCCCCCGGTGGATATCCCTTAGTCGCCTCTTACGACACCCGCGGGAAGAGTTGGGGTAATGCATATTCTAAGCCGGCACCACACGGCACCGGACTAGAAAGAAAGAGAGAAATTTAATTTATTGGCTCACAAAATAGGGAGGTACCATAAACAATAAAACAAAAAACTTAAAAATGAAACATTTTGTCCACCATGTGAACCAAATAGACAAGACTAGAGGTTTTAGGTGAAATTGGAGAAACTGATCTTCAAATTACGAAAATTGTAAAAAGAAATTCGATTAAACAACGATCAGTAGTGCATTTCTTTTAAGTGATTTTCGAATGTCGAAGGCGCGCGTGGCCTGCCAGCATCTACGGCGAGGTATTTCAACCTCTTTGGACGTTAAAGACTAAACTTTTTTAAAAGGTTTCGCTATATTATTTCTATTCAAATAAGTAGACGTTGTCCTGCACAAACTTTGAATCACAGTCAGATCTGCTTCGGCACCCTTATTCATTTCAATTAAATATATTAATTTTACTTTAATTAATACCGTAACATACACCAATTACATGAATAGGACATTGAAATATGATTGATTAATAGTTATTACGTGGCCGTTTTTAGAGTGTCACCAATCTCGGGGGCTTTGAAGCAGCAATAAACTTGCATGATTAAATGATGAGATTTATTCTTGAATCTTTGACCGAGAAACTCAGCTTTAACCTTTCAAACAGCAAGCACACCAAATCAATGAAATCGTGTTATTGGGTTTTTACTCTGAAAATCACACAGGCGTGGTCTCTTGCGAACGTTGAATTGCGTTTAGACTTAAAAAGTATCAACCAGGTTGTTTGCAGAGCTTGGGTAAGCTCTGCAAGCAATCTGAACGAGCTTTGCCCATGGGAAAAGCATTCATTTCTCAAGTTGTTGTTATTTTTCAGTTTATAAAATGTACCATAGGAACACAAAGAACAATAAGCTATAGTTTTCAAATTTCCAGTACATAATCATAACAAACATGCTACGATATAAAATTATAAGAAAAATAATAAAGCGTAACAAAATGATATGCCTGCCAGTGTCGATGAATGACATGACGAAAGGGGAAATTTTATTCTTTTAAATTTTTATTAAAAAAGTATTCGTATTCTTGTGGACAGCCGGTAATTACCGTGGCTTCTTTGACATTTCTGTTGAAGGACGAGCCACAATTCAATAAAAGTCTTGGTGTTTGATATTTCGTTATAATAAAACAGGCGTGTCCACTTTGTGGAACTTTTTGTTTTCGTTGTCGTGCAATTCCAACTCTTTAGTCGATTGCATAAGATTAGCGTTTGCACGAAAACGAATCAGAATTTTGAAATCGAAGTTACTTCAATTTCGTTTTTATAAGTACGTGCTCAGGGTTCAATCTTAAAATCGATAAATAAAGAAAAATATTAGAATATACACGAAATACACGGGATCCTGATAGGATAATTTTGATTAGGCCACGGTTATACCATAAAAACCATCTTGCCGTGTGTGGCAAAATATGTATATAATGCATTACCTAAAATTATAAAAAGTCTTCCGCTGACAAAATTTACTAAAGAGACTGGCTACGTAGCAAAAAATGTATAATTCTTGCTAGGTCAGCTAGTGTAAGCTGTGTAAAAAATTATATAAAGAAAATTACAAGCAAGGAATAGAAACAAATTAGAACTTGTATTTACAATTGAAACTATTATAATGATAAATCGTAATCTGTGTCAAAATACAAACATACACCCAACAGGGTGTATGTACTTACTTTAGCTGTAATTAGAACCTAAGCTACCTCTTTGTACATATCTGCAATTAATAAATTGATATGCATTTCGAATTTGATAAAAATATTTAGTAACAATTCCGCGTTTAGCCGTCTCTGATAAAATCCAATAAAATGCAATTTGCGTGCTCCGCCCGCCTTCCCACAAAGAGTTTGAGGCCATGCCAGAAAGAAGGTTTTTCGCGGAATTGTTACGAAATATTTTTATCCTAATATTTTGCTATGGATTTCCGCAATTTAACCCTTCAATATATTTTTATGAATGAAGGAATTCAACGGGTTAATTAATTGCGGCGTTTCAAGACCGTAGTAGACCTATAATGGCAAATTATTTATCAAATGAATGGTGTTGGTTTGTACGTAAGAATTATTTCGAAATATTTCTTACGTACAAACGTAAGGGACCACTCCGCCCGCCTCTTATCTCCGAAGTTCGCAGAGCAAATATACCTGGGTATTATAATCTACAAACGGTAAGAACATACCATACCTACCGTTTGTACGTAGATATTTGATCGGAGTGAGCGAAGCTAGGACAGTTTAGATAAATAACAAGAACTCTCACTGGGTAGATACCGTATGACTTCATTATGTAATTTTATAATGGATTCTTCAGTGATGAGCCGAAGAGATATTACCACCTAATCTGTTGTGAGGATCTTCTATAGTAGTGATCATGTTGTTTATTCTGCTGCACCCTAGCAACGCTGATACCTATCGCTGCGTTGGCAGTATTAGCATTTAGCATTTAGCGCTGCATTGGCAGTATACATAAAACGAATTACAAACTGGATTATAAAAATTAGAGATTGACATTGGAAGCTGATATTATGTTACTCTTTCTTTGTTTGTATTGCCGTATTATAAATTTATCATTTAAAATTTTTGTTCCTTTGTTTGCCAACAGTCATGATGTTGCGATTCTGTTTCGCCACTTCTTCGTAAAGTCTTGTGTTGTAATGTGAAATTATAAGAAAATGCAACCTGTTTTGTTTCGTGTCGCTATCACAGAAAATCGGATGGGGGATACTAGAAATTAACTACTAGAAATTGTGCGACTATTAGTATTGCACTCATTCGTTACTATATCAGAGTACCGAAAAAAAAACGTCAAGTTCGAGTCAAACTCGCGCACTAAGGGTTCCGTATAATATTGTTTAATGAAATATAATAAGATAAATATCATCTAGGTCAATGGTCAACGATTTTTGAATATTTCCCTTTATTTGTGCTATAAGACCTTGCCAACGTTTATGATTCTAGGTCAACGGGAAGTACCTTATAGGGTTTGGTCCATAGCGAGAATCAAAAGTATTTTTTTTTGTGAATAAACTACAAATTTACGGTTTTCAGTTTTTTTCCTTTACTTGTGCGATAAGACCTGGCTTCTTGCCAAATATTACAATTCTAGATCTACGAGAAGTACCCTATAGGTTTTGTGTGCATGTGTGTGATTCCCTTGGAAATTTCAAAATATTCGGTCATTAACGGCTGTAACTTTCGATTGCGTTGACCTAGAAGTTTTATTTATATCGAGGCTTCAAGAGGTTACGAACTTGAGTATTTGATTTCAACTCGATAACGCGCTCCTGAGAAAAGAGGGTTCACAGACGGTCACACAGACAACAAAGTGATCCTATAAGGGTTCCTTTTTTCCTTTTGAGGTATGGAATCCTAAAAAATTAAATGATCATGGGCATTGGCTTTGGTTGGCAGAACAATTAAACATAATTATTCATGTTCCGAATTACGAAAAATTGTTTTTTTACCCATAAGTAACAAAAGTATCTATCTACCTATAGATAAGAGCTTCTTTAGGTAAACTTATATGAATGTCTGCGTTTTTCGAATACCTGGGTAAGATGAAATAAATAATTTTCTCCTAGTGCGCTTATAAGAAAATTAAAGAGCCTGGCAAAATTTTAAGAAGTCCAGAAGTCAAAAACTTTATTTCTTTAGGTTTACAAAATAATAAAATAAGTAAAAGTTGGATAGGTAGAAAAACAGTAACTCAAGATGAAAAAACCAGTTACGGCTTTTGATGTTGACGATGAAGATATTTTTTTTTATTGTATTTGTTTGGGAAACAAAAAGCTTATTTTTAGGTGACAATACATTCTTAAACTACAATCAAATTACAATCAAAAATTAGAGTTTCAAACCAGTTTATATTTACCTGGTGTCAGTACCAAATCAAGATATTTCTGTTTATATTTTCAGGCCCTTCTTTTCCAAAAACATTTTTTTTTTAAATATCGGTATACTATAAATTGTAATCACACTAATATTATAAATGCGAAAGTTTGGATGGATGTATAGATGGATGGATGTTTGTTACCTCTTCACGCCAAAACTACTGAACGGATCGGGCTGAAATTTTGCATACAGATAATTCTAAGCCTGGAATAAAACATAGGCTACTTTTTATACTATAAATCAGTTCCCGTGGGATAGAAATCACCTTTAAACGTTTCCATAGAAACAACGCGTGCGAAGCCGCGGGCAGAAGCTAGTATAGAAATAAAGTATTATTTATTTTCTCTAAAGGTGTACTCATAAATAGTTTATACCAGCATGTGCATATTCTTATTAGTACTTTGGTTTCAGAGTAATTACACCAAATTCTTGAAGAACCTACACAGCGAGCAAATCGCTAAGCTCAATGCGAAGAATCAACATGAGTGCGATCTGCTCGAAGATCTCCGCACCTACGTCATCAAAAGGAGTGCCATTGAAAAGTCCTATTCTGAGGTAAGTAGGTACCTACTTTAAGGTGGATGGGGACGCTCGAAAAAACAAACCGGTTTTTTACTATTTTCTAGGTTGTACAAGTAATTTAGATAGCAGATAAGAAGTGTTTGCTATAAACCCACGCCCAAACAATCTACGAATCAATTGTCGTATTGGAGTCTAAAGTCAACATAACAGCGGGGAAATGCTGCCGGCGTCTTGGCGATGGGGAGGCTTCCGACTGGTATTGACATGGATCAGTTACCTGTAGATTGCCTGCAGTTAGCTCAATTGCTTAAGTTGTAAATACTAGTTCTAATTTGTTTATATAATTTGATTGTAATTTTATTTATTAATAAAGGTATCGCTCAGGGTACTCCTATAAGTATATAGAAGTAAGTATGTAGGTACTAAAGTAGCCTACAAAGATTTTCTACATTATGTCGATATACTCCAAAACTACAATTGATGCTAAGTTTAGGAAAGGGTTTTCTATGTGCGCAAAACTTCATATCTGCTATCTAAATTACTTGTAGAACCTAGAATAGAAAAAAAAAATTTTTGAGCGTCACCCCTAAAGTAAAAAAAAGTAACGCATGCACCCATCGTATAAATCCATCGCCGAAGTGATCGTTTGAGATCTAGATCGATTTTGAATGTGGAAATTGTGCATTTTGATAGTGCAATGTTAACGTTAAATAATAATCACCCTTCTCTGCTTGGATATTTTTACCTACGACGGAACGGAGACGGTAGTTGCGTTTGGGGTGAGAGGTTGTTTGTTCGTTTGTTTGAACAAACAATCTCCAAAACGGCGGAACCGATTTATATACAGTTTTCCGTATGTGGTTCGGAATGCATCGGCAATGGTTTTAGCAAGGTATTTTGTAAAAACCAATTATCTCCAGAACCGGTGCGATTGATTTAGACCAAGTTTTCTATAAAGGGTTCATCAGCAATGGTTCTTAGCTAGGTCAAACTTATGTTATGGTAACTTATGTTATGTTATGTTATTTATATTAACTAAGTTTATGCTCTCATATATCTCCAGAACTGATTTAGACACAGCCGATCGAGAACGGCTTAAATATCGTACTCTACTTAGAGCTGCATATGACAATAGTTTTGGGTCCAAAATATGTATAAGGACAGTAGTAAAAGTAAAACATATTTATTTGCAGCATATACAAAAGTATAAATAATAATAATAAATAATGCTGGACAATTCACACAGCATTATCTAGCCCCAAGCTAAGCAGAGCTTGTGTTATGGGTACTAGATAACTGATATACTTAATACAATACACTACATAGATAGATATTTTTTATTCTACATAGAAAACATCCAGAACGCCCTGAACAAATGTCTGCAGATCGTACAAGCATTTGTCCCGAGGCGGGAATCGAACCCGCAACCTCCTGCGCCGCAGGCAGACCTTCGCCCGCTGCGCCATAGAGGTCGTATACTTACTATGTATACTACAACTAAACTAAAAAAAGAAAATTAACCTATTTGGACATTTGGACATTTTGTAGTTTGCTGAATTTATTTTACAATTTATTTATTGTATATTGCAACTTTATATGCTCAGTGGCAGCGCAACCATAAGTGGAATCATTCTTTTTTCTCTTTAGCCCGCACCTTTGTTGCCTGGGAAATTACACTATACCCATCCAGTCATTAACAACATTGCCGGTTAAGCGGTCATCGAATTGGATCAGGACTTTTTTTAAGTTCTTCATCTTCCAGCCAGTCTCTTTTTAAGCCAACTACTCCCATGCTGCAATCGGCTAGACCGCTTACATTCTTAACATGGCACGTGTCGTCACAACCAAGTTTATGTTCTAGTTTCCAAGTCCAAGTTGAGAGTTGTCAAAGTTTGTGTTGCTTCAAAGCCTCCGGCTTTAAAGCACACATAAACTTGGTGTTATTTGGGTCAACAGGAGAAGCGCAAGTTGGAGGTGTCTGTCTATAGTTGTCGAGTTATCTAGATGCATCTGGTGCATTTATCGCGTATAATTTTGTTGGTAGTTTGGTGGAAATTACCTGTTTGTAAGCAAGCCTTGACGAGTTGTGAGGTGGGATATTTTTGAAAAGTTTTCCCATCGGCGGCAGTCAGAGGAACGCGTGTCCTCTTCAGAAGTAGCTAAATTGATGAGTAAATAAACAAATTTGATATTATCTGGCTGTCGCATGTAAGAGTATGTGAACTCACAAAATCCGAAGTACCTTCACATGCGGGTCTATTTAAAAATGTGCAGTTAATTTGATACAATAACTCCCTTTTCACGGGTCACGGCGCCATCAAATCACCAAAATTTAACTCTTGAAGCCTTAGGTGAATGCAGCGCAACGTTTCATACGAATGGAAATTTCTTCGGAAATTAAGCTCCGAATCGTTTTCTATTTGCGTCAGATATGTATCTTCTAATCAATGCCCCATTAATTGTCGATGAGTGGTCGCTGAACCTTTTCATTAGTTACAGCCCCCCCAACTGTTTTTTTTAGCTTTGTAGTAATAGGAACGTGAAAAAAATTAGGAAGCTATTATTGATAGTATAATTTATTGCTGTCTTTTTCAATTCCTTTTAGTCGGGAGTGTTACAAAATTATTCCTTTTTCGATTACTAAGTATACGTTGTGGGTTCTGCAAAAAAACATTTTGCTTTTATTTCTAGCTTTTATTTAGTTCCACCTGTCAGTGGTCAATCAAATCTTGCTGAAAGACCCACTTTACATTATGCATGCCAAATTTCACACAAATTTAACTGAAATTTTTGTTAGGGGGCTGCTATTTCACCGCACGATGTCTCGCCATTTTTCTCCATTTTTTACGTCTTTCTACTGCATTCGTGTAAAGGATCGCCTACTGCGGATCTTATCTGGTTGGTACATTGCATGGGTGATTTACGCGCGGTCTTGTGCCTCTAGTCTGCACTCCACGACCAGGCGCTCAATAGGGTCACCGTACCGCCTTGAGATGTGTCCCAAGTGTTTCAGGATGCGCTCATTGGAAATTTCTTGCATATTCTTTCGCGCTAGATGTTGTTGAACATTTCTCCCTTTTAACCCCCGACGCAAAAAGAGAGGGTTGTTATAAGTTTAACGTGCCTGTCTGTATCTGTGCATCTGTCTGTGGTATCGTAGCTCCCAAACGGATGAACCGATTTTCGTTTCATTTTTTGTGTCACAGATAATTTTATCCCAAGTGTTCTTAGCCTTATATTTCATGAAAATCAGTTCAGCCAATAAACGTTGGCGAGTTTTTAAAATTTTAAATTTTGTCTTTGTGTATGGCAATCACGGCTAATTGATGATTGTGGCTCTCCTCGTGTTGGACGAGTTGTTCGTAAATAGGTTTTGGATGGAGTAACACCATTAATAATAAATATATAAATAAAAATAAATATTGCTGGACAATTCACACAGCATTATCTAGCCCTAAGCTAAGCAGTGCTATGGGTACTAGATAACTGTTAAACATAATGCAATACACTACATTGATAGATATTTTTTATTATACATAGAAAAACATCCAGAACACCCTGAACAAATATCTGCACATCGTACAAACATTTGTCCCGAGGCGGGAATCGAACCCGCAACCTCCTGCGTCGCAGGCGGACCTTCGGCCGCTGCGCCACAGAGGTCGTCTTATTAATTAATAAATGAACTTCTTCCTCCATCTTCATTCATCGTATCTTCAAACGCAAGACACATGCAAGTGTTACAATGTAGCTTTTTTATTTCTAGAGGAAAAGCGACAGTCTATTTAAAGTTCCGGCTGTAGCTTATTTTCGGTACCTAGTTCACTGGATTACCATCAAAAAGCAAACTGTTTATAAATACTTAACGGCAGGCTACTGTGGCATTTTTCTTTGGCGAAGCAAAAGCGGAAAGATTTCGAATTTCACTGTAAATTGCGATCTTGGAATAAAAAGTTCTATGAAAATATAAAAAAGGTTCTATTTGGTAAAGGGAACTGTTTTAACCCAAAAATATTTGAAAAATATCACAAATTAGAAACAAAACTCGATAACAGATGGTGCTCAATTCGTTGACTGATTCAAAGATTTATGTTGTATTCTGTGAGCACCTGGGCCCACAGAAAAATCGTCCCGCGGGCTCATTCGCCTCTTACGGTTTTTTGTGGGTGACTCATCCCACCTGTCTGGCCAACTCAGCCCACGGGTTCAGTTGACCACTCGCTATCGCTACAGGGTCTACTCAGCCCACGGGTTCAGACGACCACTCGCTATCGCTACAGTGTCTACTCAGCCCACGGGTTCCGACGACCACTCTACTGCTTAAGGGTTTACTCAGCCCACGGAACGGACATTGATTTAATTGTTTGAACAATATAATTAACTGAGAATGTGATTCCCTTTTCCACGCCGGCCGTAGCATATAGAATTGACTGTGAACAAAAAATTGAGGTACGGATATTTAATCATCATGACTATAATGATTTAGTCGCGCTCACGGTCTGAGTGGCATGCATTATACGATCATTTGAATTTTGTTACAAAATGTATTTTCATGGAAATTGTGAGTTGGACTTTTCAATTCAAGGTCACCAAATTTCGTCTATTTATGAGGCATCTATAAATTAAGTGAGACAATTTTGGCGATTTCTTGATCAATTATGAGGGAAATTCGAAAATGTACGCAACATTGAAAAAACACATTGAGTGTGATTTAATAACCGGTAGGCCAAGATGACCCATCAATTACATACAAAAACGTGCGTGCGCGGGCCGTACTTGACTGGGAGGGAGGGATTTATATTTTAATTACCACTGGTTTACTCTTTATTTATCGTCATGACCAGAATGGTAATTATATAGGGTGAACATTTACAGAACTATCCTTATTCATACTAACACAGCGAAATTTCGCGAAAATACGGATTTTTTTACTGATTCCGTTTCGGACCTTTTTCTTCATTTAACAGTTTTTGTTGCAATCTTAGGGCTTAACTCCCATTTCATCATTTACATACTTGATCATTTTCCTTCACTTTATTACTTACCAAGTTCATAATTTTCCCATTTTATCATTCATAGCCGATAAATGCGAGCTGCGCAACACCGATCTCCAGCTATTCGATCGATCTGCATTCGTTCGGTTTTGGAGCTGATGGAAATGTGCCGTCTCCAAAAATATTTTTGATGACCTTGTTTTATAGGGCAGGACTGGCAAAAATAACTATCTACTTTTCGTCTCTGTCAACACATTTCTACTTCTTGTATGCAGGAAATAGCGACGATAGACCAACCTACAAACTGTCGGTCGCATTGGAGTGGAGGTTAGGAATAAAGATTCTTAGCAAAAAATAATAATAACAGTGTTAAAGTAGATAACACCAAGGTGTATAATGCATTACTTTATACACCACCCGGTGGAGAAAGTAGTGTCTTACACTGACCACGTGGCGTCCACGCGCGGTTCACTGGTTGCCTACGCGGCGTCCACTGGTTGAACACGCCGCAACCACCCGTGGACGCCGAGGCGAGGCGGTGCGGGTCGAGTGCCGGGTGGCTCCAATGAGTGATGACCTTTATATGCATTTACATATTATGCAAATTTGCAGATGCATAAAATCCAATGTCTATATATGAGCAATAATTCATCTGAATGCGTCTCCAAATCAGACAAATCAATGATTGGTAGATTATTTTCGCTAACATACAAATATTAACTTAATTAATAAGTTTAATACTTACTTCTGTAGCAAAGAAGCTCTGGTCAGGTGTTTCATTTAGAAAAGTTTCACATTTCAGCCGTTACTACGTTTGACTTACTTGCTCCATGACCGTCTATTTTTTTTTTGGGATGCTTATAATTTGTGGTAGCTATTTATTTGAATGTCGTGCTTGATTGCAATTGTGTACTTGAACATTGAGTAGATGTGGCCTAAGCAGACCGGTGAGTCTATTTGACGTTAGTAGCGAGACGTGACGTCTACTTTTAGCATGGGATTTGCGTAATTTCGTTTGCTCGTTAGAGGCGCTGCACAGTGGTACCTACCAACGCCCTACAAGCGCGGTCATAAATACATAACTTTGTTATTTGGGATTTTTCTTTAGAGAAACCAATAAAAAATACTTCTTAAGTGCACATTAATGCTATAATTTTACAAATTTAATACCTAATAATTGGATAAACTGTACAATGTGTACTTTTGGTATATAAATTCATTTAATCAATATTATTGAATAATTGCTCCTCGTTCGGAAATACGTCTGAATATAATATCAACGCGTTTGATGAAGAGGTTTTATTTATACATATGTATTCTTTATATATTTTATACATTTTATGTATAATAAACAAAAGCTGGTTAACTAAAACCAAAATTTAAACGTACCTAATCATAACCACAAAAAAGTTATTTTTTTTTAATTTTTTTTTTTAATTTTGACGCACAGGACATAAAATAATCACTTAATATACCAAACTTAAATAATATGGGTTTAGAGCTTGATTATTTCACAAATTAGGTGCATACAGAGAATCATACGAGCAAAACATGTAGAGCAAAAATTCACAATATTAAAAAAAAAACAGAATAAAGGAATACCTTAAGCTAATTGTAAGTAACTTACGTTAAGTGTTTAAGCACACCTACCAACAATTACACCATTGTATGCTTAGAATCAGGAGTTTAATTTAAGTGAGTTTAAAGTTCGGGTAAATTGACTCAATTTGGGAACAAAAATGTCAAGTTCAATGTTATCCTGAGCTACATTATTATATTGGCGGGCCATTCGGGTTAGGGGGTTGTAAAATGAGATATTGTTTTTATAAGTCAACAAAGCAAATAGGTTGGTTGTGTTGGACCTGCGCGCACTAAATCGTGTATTAAAAGATATCTCTGATAACAGCTTGGGAGATTCAATGATTGCATGTAATATTTTATATAAATAGATGAGATCGAAATGAACACGTCTGGTTTCCAGGGATTGGACATTGAATTTTGATAGTCTGTCTTCGTAACTCAGGCTAGAACGACCTGGATGCATTCTAAAGCATAACAGACTTAGACATTTTCTTTGCACTCTTTCAATTTCGTGACTATGAACTAACACTTAATACTACCACAAACAACTTAACTAACTAAATTCGTTATAAATCTAAAACCTGCCTCGACATAACTCTTTTTTCTTCCGGGGAAGTTTCTGAAGACTTGTAATAAAAGGGTCAGAGCTGAGTAAAAGTCGGTGTTAAGTAAGTCCTTATTCGTAAGACATTTTTCTCGTATGATCTCGTCTGAATCCCTTATAATGTTCATTGTTAAATTCGGCTGCCTCTTCGGATAATTCTCCGATAGATTATGAAGCATACTGTTCCACCTCAGCACCATGGATAAGGACTTTGAGAACGAAAGCTGGGAGATTATACCGCGGATATTCTTTCTAGTAGTATATTTTTTCTGAATCAATATTAAAACCCACGGATAATACTTGTCAAATTGCGGAGCAACGATCGGTCAGATTATTTAAGCCAGTAATTTCAGCTGAAACTATACAGTTACTGAAAAAAAATCATGTTGAATTTACATGGTTTGATGTCCCGCTTCCGCCACTTCGCGGTTTGTCGACTATTAAACCTAGTCTATGACTAAACTCATTCTGTATATACGATTTCTTATCTGCTACTTGTCTCTTCTCATCCTCCGATCTAACCTGCATCCATCCTGTAAACGATATGAACAAAATCTTCGAAAAAGTTTATTTCGAAATATTCATAAAAAAATTATATTCTCGATCACACCCACAGAAGCTAGAATCGTGTTGATCCGTGTCAAATCCAGTTACGGCAGATCATGTCTCAAAGAAATGCATCTTTCAAAAAGTACATTTAATCAAAGAAAAAATAAAATGTAAAGCTTTTTACGTATTTATCGTAGACCGTACTACGCTTTAGCCGCCGCAGTCGTAGAGGCTGTATAGCAACTAAATTTGCAAACATTTGCAAAAAAATCCTTCATAATCTCAAAATAGACAGTTTAATCTATAATTTATGGTAGGTGAGGCTAGTGGAAGTCGATGTAAAGTCAACAATTAAGGCACTACCCCGACCCAAATCAGCGCCACCACTTATTTTACCTTATTATTCCGTTAAACGAAGGAAATTAAAAAAACCGATTGGCCAGTTTGTGCTTCCTATCATAAGCTTTTTTTTAATGCCTCTATAAATGTTTTTGTTTGTATAGTGTAGGAAGAGATGCGAAGTTGCTCATTTTTCCCACCATGGTGGGCAAAAAGAGCAACTTCGCATCTCTGCATAAAGTATACAAAATAAAACTTTTACAGGGGCATTAAAAAAAAGCTTATGATAGGAAGCACAAACTGGCCAATCGATTTTTTAAAATTCCTTCGTTTAACAGAATAATAAGGTAAAATAGGTGGTGGCGCTGATTTGGGTCGGGGTAGCGCCTTAAGATAAAAAATGGTAAAGACCTGCAGGACGTAGCACGTAAGAACTCGTCATAACAAAGTCAAATAAAATTTAAAAATGTTACTATGTACATAAATAGTGAGAAGATACTTTGATCTTGGAAATTCAAGTCGCAAACACCACTCATAAACTATGTAATTTCGAGAATTCACCGTCACAAAACTATGCTTAAGAGTGAGTTATTGACAAGGGGACTGCAAAAAATTATGTCTTCGGAGGTCACAAAGGATGTAATTATTAGGTAAAATGGATTAGATATTTATACTTTAGGGCCGCTTGTTTATCGGTTAATCGTTATAGGTAGTTAAATTGAGGGTAGTTAAGAACATTTTTTTTATTATGACCTATGGGCGGTACCACTGTGCGCTGTACCAAAAAAAAGAGACGTCACGATCATGTCTCGTTTCTAACTTCAAATAGACTGCTTGGCTTCCTGGAAGATAAATGTTGAAGATAGACGAGAAGTGTCGATTCAGAAACAGACTTGGCGCCTTTTGTGGTATCCATGATTGGAAATCGGCGTAAGCTTTCACACACTTCTCTATGTATTTTCCCGGAAGTATTTCGAATTAAACTTTCGCCATTTCGCTAGAGTTTTTATGTTGTAATTAAATGGTCAGTTTTATATTTATAGTAAAAGCGGTGACGTGTTTCGCGGCATTATTTGTTTTTTGCTTTCTGAACAGAGTTTAGTTCGAACTTCGAGGAAATCCTCCTAAGTCGCAGATAAGCAGCTAAGTGTGCAAATTTTTACAAAGGAGATCCCTTTGTAAAAATTTGCACAAGTCGATGTTTTAAATTCAATCTCATTATTCATTTGGGAGTAATGTTCATTATTTCCAAGGGAGTAATAAGTTTTAGCCTTACTAGTCACTTCAAACTTTATTATCGTAGAAAATAACAATCAAATAATAGAAACAAATTATATATAGTTTACAATGGAATGGAAATGTTGACTCGCACTAAGAGATGTCATTCGAATAGAAATAAAACCTTCACCTTTTTCTATCAATAAGGATATAAATACTTGCTTTCAGTTATGGTAACATGACTTATAAATTACGTTTTTCTAGCATGACGTGTGAAAAGGTTAGATGTTTGTAAAGGCAGTTATAAAATATTCATACAAATTGCTTATGGCAGTTGGACTTATTAATAACTAGTTTCTGCCCGCGGCTTAGCACGCTTTGTTTCTACGGAATCGTTTAAAGGTTATTTATATCACATAAAAACTGCTTTATGGGATAAAAAGTAAAGAGTAGCTTAGAGATCAATTCACTTCTGTTTATTTATTCATAACGTTTTGGGTTACAGTACAGATCAAATTCTTAAATATAATTTACAATAACATTGTATACCTACATTTAAACATAGAAACTGCAAAAAAAACTTGATTGTCTAATAAAATATAATCATGTTTAAAAAATAGAATAAAATTCAATCAAACAATTCATCAAATTTATAATAACATTGTAAAATAAGCCGAGCTTTATTCTGCTTTTGAATCCGTCAAAAGCAAAATAAATCTCGGCTTATTTTACGTTGCGTTGAAAAAGAACTGGTGATCGCAGGTGGAAGACGGTTACAAACAGCCGGCCCCATCACATGCACCAGCTTCGACGTTTTCGGGAGACGCCGCGGGACAGCTCTCAGCTTGTGTGCGTGACGAGTAGGGTACCTGTGCCCGTCGCCGATCCTGGAGTACTCGTCTAGGTAGCTCTGAGTATACAAGACGGCATGAACATGGCTAGATCAGGGACCGTTATGATCTTTAGAGAGCGGAGTATGGGACGAGCGGGTGTGTCCCACGGCACTCGTACTACGGCTCGTACTGCTCTTTTCTGCATTCTGAACACTCGCTCCCAGTCCGCGGCTTTGCCGTACAGCTCTACGCCATACTGGAGAAGCGAGTGCACAGATGCGAAGTAGCAGCTCCTCATCATGGTTGTCTCCAGTGTCTGTGACAACCTCCACAGGGAAGCACGCTCGACCCACCCTCTCATACAGTTGGTCAATGTGAACTTCCCAAGTTAGCCCTTCGTCTAGCCTAAAGCCCAAAAAGGACGAGTTCTTGAGATACATCCATGCAAAATTTTGGCCTCGGTTCAGCCGCTAAATCGTGAAGAGGTAACAAACATCCATACATCTAAAAATCCAAACTGGCACATTTATAATATTAGTGTGATGAGTTTTGTGTGTGACCTCCGGCCTATTACCTAGCTACTCAGCGGTTAGGGGTGCATTTTTATAAACCAAAATGGTACACTTACATTAAACAAAACTAACGTACTTATACATTAAATAAAACGTCAAGTGCGAGTCGGACTCGTGCACTAAGGGTTCCGTAAAACCTTGTGTCTTGCCAAATTAGATCAAAGGGAAGTAGGTATCCTGTAGGTTTTGGTCCATGGCAAGAATTATTTTTTAGGGAATAAACTACAAATTTACGTTTTCTGGTTTTTGCCTTTCTTTTTGCTATAAGACCTTGCTTCTTACTCAATTTTATGATTCTAGGTCAACGGGAAGTACCCTATATTTTTTGTGTGATTATCTTCAAAATATTCGGACATAAACGGCTGTAGCTCTTGAGTGCGTTGACTTAGAAGTTTGTTTATATCGCGGCTCGAAGAGGTTACGAACTTTAGTAGACGTTAATTTCAACTCGATACCACGCGTTCCTGAGCAAAGGGGGTTGACAGACGGACTACAAAGTGATCCTATAAGGGTTCCTTTTCTCCTTTTGAGGTACGGAACCCTAAAAAATTTAGTTTCAGTTTGACCTACACATACCTACGTCCTTTTATCGCCACGAAACAGATATTTTCGAAGCATTTCCAGAAAATGTAAAATATACTAAAAACGTGATATTGTGGGTGATATTGTCCTGCAACAAACAGTAGCTGTTGTGTTTTTATTATTAAATGTTCTTTATCCTTTGTTTTTGTTTCTTGTTTTTTCTTTCTTTGTTTGTTGCCAATGTAAAATAATTTCAGTTTTGCATTCTTCTTTTCATATCATTATTTAATTTTTACATGTATTTTTTCTACGAGGTAGGTGAATTGGAAGGGAAGGGGTCCTCCAAAGCCGTCCATTATCTCGTATTTTTTAGTCTAGTTGAAGCCAGTGCGGCCTTGCCTTGTTCCTTATCTCGTCGTCCCAGAGTTTGTATTGTATTCCAGCGGAGCGCGACCTCCGGAGATGAACTAGGGCAGCGACAAAACAGGAAGGTCCGACTTCCTGTTGTGTCACTGACTTAGTCCATTTCGCGTCTGGCACAAGAGCAACATGCCCCCGCCCCACTTCCAGTTTCCATCAAGTGCATTGTTTAGTTATGATGCGTTCATGCTAGATAGCGTTCTGACGTTGTCGGTAGTACGTATCGACTAATGACTTTAGTAACAATGAAAATTACAATCAAATAGTAGACTAATTAATTACGCAATTCAGCTAACTGTAGATTGTTGCAAACAATCTACAGGTAACTCAACTGATCCATATCAATACCAGACGGAAGCGTCCCCAAGACGCTGGCTTCATTAAGTATGATAAATTCCTGGTGCTTATTATTATATATATTTTTTGTATGTTTGTTTGTCTTTTGCTTTGGAGGGTTTAGCTCATCTTCGACGTTGACGGGCCGGATTGGACGAGCCTAGTTATGTTAACTAAGGGAGTACAAAAAAGTAAAATAGGTAGGTACTAACATACAATTATCTCGTATCTGGCACTGCGCAACAGCATTGCCATACAGCGGGGCAGTGCAGCCAGCAGCGTCTTGGGGACGCTTCCGACTGGTATTGATATGAATCAGTTGAGCTACCTGTAGATTGTTTGCAACAGTCTGCAGTTCGCTCAATTGTTTCAATTTTAAATACTAGTTCTAATTTATTTCTATTGATTGTAATTTTCTTTGTGAATAAAGGTTTAACATATCTTATATTTACTTCAATGTTTAGTGCTGGTAAACGCTGGCATATGTAAGCAGCCTCTATTGGGTTAACCAGTCGAGTTGCCATTGTTCTCGTCAAGACGTAGTGATGGGACAAGCGGTAACGTTTGTAAGTGTCGATAAATGGAAGATTCGATGAACGAGATTTGCCTGATGAGGCTTTTTCAATTCTATTTGATCATTATATATCTCTTTATTGGATTTCCAGCCCGCGCTGGTTCATATTTTTTCCTCAATATTTAGGTTATTTAATGGATTTTACATCTTGAATGTTATTTATGTTCTCTATATTTTTTCCCGACCGATTTCAAATAAGAATGAACAACTAAAAAGGCTGAATATAACATACAGAGCTCAAAGTGTGATGAATGTACTATGTAGGTATGTGCCGTTAAAAAGCTGAAATTATCCTTATTAATTACAAATACTATTATAGTGTAGCGGAAATTTTCTTCTTTACCGTCACACTAGAGACAGAGCAAGGTACAGTATTAAGGTTGGGAAAGTATTTTCCTATCCGTAACACTAGTGTTAAAGTTACGAATAAAAATTTCAAACCCTCACGCTACTGTGAAGTGGGAGGGTTCTCTTCTGCACCCACTTCGAAGCCTGATCTAAAGCTTCGAGAACTTCATGATTATCTACTTTTTCATATGCACATGACAATTCTTGATAACTTCATGTTTATTGGCATCTAGGGTAATAGACTGAAGTTTTAGCACACTTCCATTGTAGTATTGTTGTAGATTTTCAGTAAATTATTTTATTTATTCTTATGAATCGTTTGTACCCGTCTACGTCACTGGCTGCAGAATCCGTCCGAGGTATTCGTAGTCTGAAACAGTTTCCAGAACGTCGACAGAGGATTCCAAAATTGTTCATAAATAGTGAATAAATGAACATTTTACTGTACCTACTTTATGAACCTAAGTAAAATATCTTGTATCTAAACATAAAAATATACACAGTACATGAGGCCTTATCGCTGAGAGCGATTTCTCTTAGGCAACCTTGGGATGGAGAAAAATAAATAAGAAAAAAATGGTTGATATGATAGTGAAAAGACTGTAAATAACAGAAATTTTATACATACTTTATGTACATACTTATGTACCTAACATTGTGTACTAAGCCAGCAAGCATGGGTTCCGCCCCCAATACCGAATGTGCGGGGTTGGTTTAATTTCGATAATAATCAGTGTTTTCAGATTTTGATTGAAAAAGAATGGCAAAAAAATTTAAACAACACAAATCTTACCAACACCAAAAATCTAGACGACCGATTTCGTGCGGTGGGCGAAGGTCCGCTTGCGACCCATGAGGTTGCGGTTTCGAGTCCCGCCTTGGGACAAATGTTTGTACGATCTGCATATATGTGTTTTGGGATGTTCTGGGTGTTTTTATGTTTAATAAAAAATATCTATCTATGTGATGCATTGTATTAAGTCATTTTTTACCCATAACACAGGCTCTGCTTAGCTTGGGGCTAGATGATGCTGTGAGGATTGTTCCATCATAATTTTTTTATTAATATCCTAAACTTGGGGCATAACTAGGCACTTATTTATGAATGCAAAATGAGGCCTTCTTGCTTGTGTTGTCGTTAAAAATCCATATTCTAAAGAATCCATATTCTAGTTTAAGGGCCGACTAACACATATCAGTGCAGTCACAGTTCAGTATCAGTGAATCTCCAATTTGGTACAGAATATTCACGGATCGATGACGGACCGACAATACTCTGTACCGAATTTGAGATTCACTGATACTGAACTGTGGCTTCACTGATATGTGCGAATCGGGCTTAAAAGTCCGTCTGGTAGCAAAAATACGTTTTTGTTTTTAACACGTAACTAACACTATTATGTTTTTAACACGTAACTTTTTACAGCAACAGAAAATAATGTTGTACATTCGTTTGACACACAACTTTGAAAGTCAAAATTGTGCGCGCCACTATTGGCGTACGGAATATGCTAGGAGTATTCTCTAGGGGGGCGCATCACCCGCCTTTCTTTCGGGTTCATACACACATAATGTGGCACCCTGTATAAAATACAGAACTACCAATATCTACTAACAAAGAAACAAAACACTAATGAGAAAACAATCATCTACCATATAAAAATAAGTGAGAACGGACGAACCGATTTCCACGGTTTTGCATTCGTTGGAAAGGTCTCGGGCTCCGTGAGGTTTATAGCAAAGAAGGCGTGCGAAGCCGCGGGGCGCAGCTAGTTAATTATAGAATTACAGCAAATGATACAAAATACAGAAAATGTGTAACAATTGAGAACACTGTCTCCTGTCACTGTGTCCTCCCAATGATACAAAATATAAATACAATATCAGTAAAATGCGCTGGAATCGTTTAAAGCGCTAAACCGTGTTTATCTTATTTTGATCGCGTTCAATTGCAACAGTGAAATAGACCTAATTAAAGAAAAATATGTATAAATAACGGGATATTTACCATGATTTGAGTATTGAGCTTTCCAATATTACGGCACAGTTTCATGCGCCATGATCTCGGACACATCGCCATGATCACCAAATCATGGTAAATATCCCGTTGTAAATGACTTTAGAATTAATAAATAACCATGATGGATTTAAAAGGTTTATAAATAAACTAGCTTCTACCCGCGGCTTCGCACGCGTTCTTTCTATGGAAACGTTTAATGATAATTTAAATCCCATGGGAACTGATATATATGATAAAAAAGTAGCCTATGTCTGATTCCAGGCTCAGAACTACACCGGTGCAAAATTTTAGCTCAATCTGTTCAGTAGTTTTGGTGTAAAGACGTTACAAACAATCTATCTATCCATCCATCCATCCATCTATCCATCCAAACTTTAGCATTTATAATATTAGTGTGATGTGATATGTTTTACGTATTGTTGGCAGGCGCTGCTCAAGATTTCGTCAGCGTATCTCAACAAGAAGATACCTAATATTCCAGACATCAAGGTCGACGGATCCGAAGATAAATGGTGAGTTACTATTATATACAGAACCTTTCAATTGGCCAAGTTTAATTATTAAATATTTTAATATTACTACTTTCTGCTCGCGGCTTCGCACGCTTTGTTTCTATGGAAACGTTCAAGGATTTTTATGAGAGTACGAGAATATCCCTCAAGGATCGCGCATCCTCCGAGGTCACGCGCGCGCTTATTTTTTCTGTCAGTATTCTAGACCATGGACAAGTATTGTCTTCTAGACCTCGTTCTAGTTCACTCAGATTCCAGTACAAAACCAATGTTATTGAGAAATGAGTCTAATTTTTATATAAATACGATTTAAATTTGCCCTTCGTACGTATTCCAAATGGTTCGCTTGAAGCTTGAAGGCAGGAAGAACATGGAGGACCAATACGACGCTTGATCCTATAAAGGTTAAAACGCAGCCTAGAACTACATCTATGCAAAATTTCGGCCCGATCCGTTCAGTAGTTTTGGCGTGAAGAAGTACCAAACATCTATACAAATTTCCAAATTTCGCATATAAAATATCAGTGTGATTATAAATTATAATTAGCCATGTAACCATGGTAGCTACCTGATTAACAAGTTCTTGTTTTATTTTGAAGCATTTCGTATTAAAGGGGATTTCGTTCTTCAAATAAACATATTTCCAAGTGCTCATAAGGACCGACCTTATTCGAAGTTAGTTTTATCATGGGTTCACAGAAAATCGTATACCTCACCTCCCCTCACCTCAACAGCCTATATCCTAAATCGTATACGGTTTTCGGCTAATCATTTTTCGCTAGTTATTCTTTGAATTCCTCGTAGAATGCAGAAAATAAAAAAAAATCACGAAAATAGTTGATTCTCGCGCCTTCTTGAAGTGAACTTACTGGCCTTGTTCAGCGTCTGGTAAAGAAAGACATTTGAACGCAGGAACATGTGGAATGTCTGGCGTACCGTCTTGGAAGAAAACGAGAAATTAGCTCGTGCTCGTCTCGCCGCCGTCGAGGTCTTCCAGCAGCAGATCTCGGACGAATCCAAGTTTTTGCGCCAACATAAGCTGAATGTTGCAAAGAAGGTAAGTTCAAGTACTCATTATTTTTAAACTTACGCCATCTGAAAAAAATCAGGTTAAGATTTCAGATTCAATACATTATTCTGTCGGCAGATATCTACCGGAATCTGGCAAAATATACATTTAAGATTCTAACAGTAACGCAATAAGTTAATTTCAGCTCGATTACTTGTCATGTGAGAGTTCAACAAGTCAAATCGAGGTGGTCGGCGCTGTGCGAGCTGAAATTAACGTAATATCGATGAGGCTTGAATCCAAAATGTATTTTACAAAGATAGTTGTATACCTACGGAACATCGAAGTCATAGGATCTTTGGTATTTTGTGTCAAACTACGGCGGATCAATGTATTTAAGTCTGGAGCAATGAAGAGCAACTTGTCTCACTTTTATATCTGTTGCGAAGGGTTCCAGCAGCAGCAGCCAACTCAGAAACCAGTTATACCGCTGTTTCTCTTGTAAGACCTATAAAATACGGTAACATCTATGTTATTATTATTTAGATAAATATATAATTAACTAATTAACAAAGAAAATTAACATCAAATAATAGAAACAAATTAGAACTAGTAGAATAATTATTTGACCATCGTGCGGACAGCCGATTGTAAGTCTGTAATTACATTATTAACAATTCAGTTTTTTCATAAACCAGTCGAATTCAAAGTGGCTGAGGGTAATCCATAGATTACTTTTAAGCAAGTGTTTACCGTGTCCCTTTAATGTAAGCTCTCACTTTAATTCATTTAATAGGATAACTGGGACAAAATGAGGTGGGAACGAACCTTCTGTATTTATTGGAACACTGCACTCTCAATTTAAGTGGATTAAAGCCGGATGCACGGATATATTTCAATTCACACGGTCCACTTACACTAAAAGGCTTTTTCTGCGGAATGAGTACAAAAGGAATTATAGGATTGTACCCGTACACTTTTAAATAAAACTCATCTAGTGAGGTTTCTCAGTACTCAGTACACTATCCTTTTCACACAATGTCGCGCACAAAATGCAATGTCATGTTTTTTTATCGTGTTTTTCTCTCAATCGTATTCCACATTCAAGGAACCAAAGAAAAAATTTGTAATTCTATGTAATCAGGCTTTTTGCCACGGGTATCCCCCGTGACTACTTAGATCTAGGCCTAGTTTGACAACCAAACCTGTCAGGTTCGCCCCTTAAAACAAAAACAAACTATGATCCCAAAAATATTCAAATCGTTGTAGGTACTTTTGCTTGCTGACTAACACTTTCATGGCCCACGTCTTGTCATGTGGCGGTTCTAGCACTGCTCCACGGCAGGGAAAGCGTTAAACTTAAATGTAGACGGATTTATTTTTGAAACTATAACGATATGCACATACGAAATGAGGGAGGGCAGCTGTTCCATTCAGATGTACTCCTGGCATTCTGATATGACTAGGTTCATAATTCGATGCCCAGTCGAATGCAATTAAAGTACACTAGCGACCCGCCCCGGCTTCGCACGGCTGCAATCAAATACTACTATTACTATTATTATACATATAAACCTTCCTCTTCAATCACTCTATCTATTAAAAAAACCGCATCAAAATCCGTTGCGTAGTTTTAAAGATTTAAGCATACATAGGGACAGAGAAAGCGACTTTGTTTTATACTATGTAGTGATAACAGATGTTAAAAAATAATCTGTTATTGAAAACATAGATATTTATTTAAAAAAACAACGCGCGATAAGGAACTTCGTTCCAAAACGATTTTATATAAAAACGAAATAAAATGTATTAATATGTTAAAACGATTTTTCATTTATCAATTTTTATTTTATGCGCCGCCTGTTTTCGTTTTTATTTCTACTGGTATTGAAAGGAACCAGCTTTCATACATTAAACGCCAACGTCAACCGACGAAGCAGCCTAATTGTCCTATTAACGTATCTATTGGTGAATACTGACGTAAGTGAACTGGTAATCGACATCGACTTCATTTTTGACATTTGAAACGTAGGATGGACTTCGATTGTCACTTTCGTATTGTATTGACAACTGGTAATCGACTTGAAGTTCACTGGTAATCGGTTTCGAGTTATAATAGAGAATAAGGCTGTAGTTCCCATTATTTTGGTACCCATATAATGAAGACACAATAACGACTTTATAATATATCGCTGCGAAACTTAAAAATGGACCCTATGTACATTTGCAAAACCTCTCAAGGCGTATAGGTACCAGTCCTCCCCTAAGTGCTTTAACACCAGACCACAGAAAACCAAAAACAATGAAAGCTGCATTGAACTCTCATTGAATTGTAGATTAGCCATCTCTTCATCATGTCGCTATTATGCATGCAAGATCACGTTCATGCTCGCAATTTGTAATGGATCCACATTTCGCTACTTGTGGTGTTTCGCACCGCGTATAGGGTACCTACTCTGTTCTAGATGTATGTTTCTTAGATCTTAGATATTTTATGTCAGCAATATTTATTTAGTTATTTATTTAGTTATTTATTTATTTATTTGACGACCTCTGTGGCGCGATGGGCGAAGGTCCGCCTGCGACGCAGGAGGTTGCGGGTTCGATTCCCGCCTCGGGAAAAATATTTGAACGATCTGCAGATATTTGTTCAGGGTGTTCTGGTCGTTTTCTATGTATAATAAAAAATATCTATCTATGTACTCGTATATTATTATGTATATCAGTTATCCATAACACAAGCTCTGCTTACCTTGGGCCTCGATAACGCTTTGTGAATAGTCCAGCATTTTTTTTTATTACATTGTTACCTTTTTTTACTGTTGTAAAAACAAGGTAACACTGAGTTATCACTAAAACAAGAAAAAAATCATGGAATAATTATACAATGTAATCGTTTATAGTTAATTATATTTATACACTCGGTTAGTCCCTTAATCCCAACCAATTTTATAACTGTACTTTAATCATTAATATAAAAACCACTAGAGACACGATACAAAACTTGCCACTTCTAGTAATGCTCGATCCATGTTGTCTGCAAACTATTGCTCGGAAGTTCGAGTTGTTTCCGTCGCATCGTCGATGCTTCCTTATTTCAAACCGGCAATATATCATTTTCCTTGACACTTTCTACTTTTGTACGATTTAATCAAAATCTTATTATCTCCGTCACCGTCATAACAAAGGAGAATTTTTTCAGCTATGATGCTTGGTATCACTATGTCATCTATAGTAAAATTGTTTTTTTTTTTAACCTCCAAAGAAATATTCCTAATAATCCTTTTGGCCTTACATCTAAACAGCTGCCTCGTTTACTTTCTCTTGCAAGCAACTCAGGTTGCTTCAAAATAGCCTTTCTACAATTTTAGTCACGGGTCCAAAAGTTCCACAAACATCCTTCTTACAATCATCGATTTATCATTGAAATATTTTACTTGTTATTCGGTGTGTATGTGTGGTCACTAACTTTTAACACATTGTTGGAATTTATTTTTATATTATTATTAAGCACTGCATTAATTTCGGTTAGGGCATGGCCAGAGCGAGGACTTGTCATCCGTACGAGTGTTTTGTATATTGAAGTACATTGTGCAGTAAATTGAAAGGGCGTTTTTTTTTTACAAAAACAACATTTTATTTGGATACATAGGTATTAATGTAAATAAATCTTTTATTATTTAATTTTAAAACACGAACTGCACACAAAAATTGTCACATAATGTCACTTTGAATGATTAAGAATACTTAATTCACTTTCTAGTGGCCAGTGAAGAGGTAAAATGTGATAATAGGATTCCGTTTGGAGAAAATTATTATTTGTGCATTTCAAGCTAACTGCTAATTAGGCGTATCGCGAAATAGGCAAAATATATAATAGACCGATAGCGACCTAAACAAACAGCCTTTTGTGCTTATACCGCGTTTGGGCCAATAGTGACATAAGTAATAGGCCAATAGCTACATGGAGACCAATAGCGAATTTCAAATGAAATTTTGTTATAGTGCGTACATATTATATATCAGACTACATTTTAGGCACACCCGGACAGAAGGTTAGAAATACCCCAAAGAATATTTGTTTTGAATTATTGCCAAAGTTTTACAAACCACATTTACGGTTTTAAAGTTATTAAGCGAAGACCTTTGGATCCCACTTCTACCCTCTTAGGAAGCTTATTTCCAATAATCGGCTCTTGATGTGTGATAAATTAAACTTGCAAAATTTCTCACTCGTAACTTATGTAGTTCTAGAGATTCGGTGATAATTTTTCAAACACTTCGACTTCGACCCTCACTTATAACACCTTAGAATTCGAATTTCCAAAAATCCGTTTCTAGTAATTACGTCCTGGAAAGAACTCGTATGCATAATTATATTGTGCCTTCGTAGGTCTTGTAGTTCCATAGATTTCGCGATGAGTCAGTGTCACTAACCTAACTTTGACTCCGCATCTTTAAGGTTGTAAGGTTATCCGAATTTCGGAAAACCCTAAACAATTGTCTGTTTATTTTGAGTCAAAAATGTACGCTATAAATTTTGACCAGGCCAACAGTTACGATTTTGAAGTTATTATCAAAATGACCTTACCCCATATTAAATACCTTCGAATACAAATTTCTAAAAATCCGTTCTTAGGTTAACACGTCTTAAGGCGAATAGTAGGGTGGATAGTGGCGCCACTACATATTTAATTTTATAATTACGTTATACAAAAGAATTATCAAGAAATCGGACCGCGCGTAGACGATATCTGTCATAAGCTTTTTTTAAATGTATCTGTAATAGTTTTGTTTTGTGTTATTCAATCAAAAACCTTGTTTGAGCTTGGTGGCCACCAATAGGAACTAAACTCTTGAAACAAGTATCTGCCCAAATAATACAGTACAAAACTATTAAAGATACATTTAAAAAAAGCTTATGATAGATATCGTCTACGCGCGGTCCGATTTTTTGATAATTCCTTTGTATAACGTAATTATAAAATTAAATATGTAGTGGCGCCACTATCCACCCTACTATTCGCCTTAAAAAGAGCTCCCGTGCAATTTCAGCCTAGTAGCTCTTGCAGTTTCAGAGATTTCTGTATGGGTCAGTGAGTCTTTTCTCTTTTATAAATAAAGGTGAAAGCTTTCATGGTATTAAAAAAAACGTTAAAATTAAGTATAAAAAAAATATTAGATTGTAAATATGGGTTAGTTCCAATGCGAAACCTATTGTTCTCTGAATTTTAAAGTTCATATATTTAGTCTCAAGCAATGCGACGACATTTTAAATCGACCAATAAAAAGTTATTTTTTCCTTCCTATTTCATGAAATAATAATATTTTTGGTAGTTCGACTGACAATCAAAGAGTCATGTCCTAATGCTTCAACGTTTGCTTTCTACCTAGACCAAATGGTCCAACTAGGTAAATCCAACTTCGATAAAGAGGTCAGCCGACGAATCCAACTCGGACGGGTAGCGTTCGGCAAACTTCGCAATATCTTCTCCTAGCAGATACCGCAGAGCCTCAAGACGAAAGTCTTCAACCAATGTGTGTTACCAATTCAATTCAATTTAGGTCACAAGGAACACTTACTCAAGTCAAATACATACTTAGATTAATTACATATTTACAATCAGATTAATTATCAGTTATGACGTACGGATCCGAGACGTGGTCGCTGACTAGTGACTATTAGGCCTCGTGCTGCTCAAAGGCGCTCAGCGAGCTATGGAGAGATGCTTGGAGTTTTGCTACGCGATAGGATCCGGAATACAATGCGTAGAACAAGCAAAGTAACCATCGTACTCGTAGCTCACAGAGTTAGCAGGCTGAAGTGGCGATGGCAGGCCATATAGCTCGCAGAACCGATAACCGTTGCGGAGTAGAGGTTCTCGAGTGGCAGCCGCGATGCAATGCGAAACGTTCACTCGAAGGAAGCAATTTGCAATTTTTTTCAAACAAAAGCAATTTTGATATTATTGCTCTACATTTTGTATTATTTAACAGACTTTGAAGCGTCTAAGGCCCGTATTATGAAAGCTTGCTCAGTTATCGATCTACGCTTGAGCGATGCTCAAGTCTAGTTTTGTGTACTTATTATAAAACAACTTGCTGTTACCCGTGACTTCGTCCACGTGGGATTTGATATCATGTTTTTATACTTTTGATTATTTTCACAATAGACAAACGTTTTGTTCGGTCGGTTTTTGCTTTAATGCACTGCTCTCTGGATTATTAATCCTACCAACCATTCTGTCACCTCCTGCAGGTATCCTACATTTTGATTAATCAACGGAAGTTTTTTTTGGTATTCTTCAATAAGAATAATACAGTGTAATATATTTATTAAAATAGGCAATTTCATAATGTTTATAGGCAATTAATTTATTTTAGTGCTTTGTCGAAAAATCATCTTCTGTGTAGGGAACAATATAGCTACGGTTCCACGGATCACAAATGTCGGTGTCCACAGATAAGCAGAAAACATCCTCCGTATTTTAGAACCGATGAATCAAATGTGTGTTCGTTTTGAAAGATAAATCTGCATTTAAAATTATGCACTTCTCTTGCTAACGGTCGCTGAAATAATTTTCGTTTAAACCCTCTACCCCTCTTTTAACCCCTTGATATGCGAATTTTCACCATTATTTTCTTAGTGCTCACTTTCGTTAACGTTTCAAGACCTACACACCCTGCAAGTTTCAAGTCTTTACGACCAGTCGTTTGGTCTGTGGGTTTTCTATGGCTCTTCTGGTCCCCCCAGACCAGTTTATTCGTTAATGAATTTCATCGCCGAGAAAAAATAAGAAAAAAAAGCAGGTCAGACGATGCCATCTATAGTATATATATAGTATAGATACCTAGATACAATACAATACAAGTGCTCTTTATTGCACACCAAATAAAACAGAAACACAGGACAGGAAAAAACAAATACAGACTAAGTCGCACAATGGGCGGCCTTATCGCTATGAGCGATCTCTTCCAGGCTACCTTTGGATGGACAAGAAGTGGAAGATCAAGTATAGACGGCGCGGCGTGTTTTACAGTATAATATTTAGATTAAACAAACGTAAGCAAATACTGATAGCTACAAACACAATAAATATGACAGATACATAAAATAAATATAATAAATATAGATCCTATCCTATCCTACTTTCATTTTTTATATTCTTTTGTTTTTAAAAATAAAATCTCGTGGCATCGTGAAACAGATAATTCATTTATCTGTTTCACGATGCCACGAGATCATGGCGTTTAAGCGGTTCCAATAGGTGGTTTATAAAAAGGATTGTAGTGTCAAACATAACAAAAAATTTGACATTAAAAATGATAATGAACAGAAGTTGTTTCAAATCAACTTCTACTTTGTTGAAAAACTTTAATATTTGGCTAAAACGGAAAAGTAACTTTTTGGCAAACCAAGTGGTGACGAGCCTTTTTCAGGAAAATGTAGAAAACGATGAATCACGTCTTTCTTCGATTTGTAAGGTGAATCTTCATGCAAAATTTTGTAGTATTTCTAATGCTTAAGGTTCCTGAAATACATAGCCTAGCCAAGTTGCAATTCTATGATCGCTAACGCTATAAAAAACTAAGATAATGTATGGGAATCACATTTATACAACACAAAGTCACGTGATCAGAATAAACGAATCGAAAAACCGTAGTCAAGTTTACTAGTTAACGTTTCGTCAACACAAATAAATTAGATCGTTGTTTGTAGACAAGTTGCAATTTCGACAACCGCTAACGAAACGAATTTTAAGTTTGTGATCGCTAGGCGAGCGATCGTTGAGACCCAGTAGAAAATGGTACAAAATATTGCATTTGGCATCATCTGTTCTAAACTAAGTTTGTGTGACGGAGAAGTTTGAAATAAAAATAATTCTTTTTGACTTTAATAATACATAATATTTGCATTTGAAAATACATTCCATAAATGCTGTTATGTTGTGGTGTGCGCAAAATTAATAAGTGTGATTGAGTCGCCGGAAAAGACACGTTCTTATATTCTGAGTGATTAGAAACCCTACAAGGAATGGATTGGATGGATCAGACACTCTACTTATACAGCGATTTCGTCTTCTAAATCTATACAACTTACTTTCATAGTCACAAAAAAAATTATACTAGTATATACAATTGAAACAATTGAGCTAACTGCCGACTGTTGCAAACAGTCTACAGATAGCTCAACTGATCCATATCAACACCAGTCGGAAGCGTCCCCAAGACGCTGGCTGCATTGCCATACAGCCATACAGCGGTATGGCAATGCTGATACGCTACTAGTATAATTTTCTTTGTGAATAAATTTACTTTAATTATCATGCACAACTTTCATAGTTCTTACTGTAGAACTTAGACAAAAAACTACAATAAAAAGAATGAGATTCCGTTGGAAGTTTAGGTAAAAAGTGCCAAAGTATGCAACTATTCGTAAAGTACCTACATATCATACAAATAGCTTACAGTCCATCCGGAGGTTGAAGGAAAAAAGAAAGTTGATAAAGAACTAGGGATAGTAGGAATAATAAATAATTTTAAGGATAAATTTAACGTTTTGGATGTAGGTTTATCTGTTCAGTTACATATATTTACTTTAATAAATAAAATTCAATTGGAATAAAAGAATTCTAAGTTTTGTTTGTTTTTTATTTGGTCAGAAAAGGTCTACTTTATTGTAATCTTTACAATATACTTGTATCTGTTGAAGGTTTTGATGACAGTCTTAACTGCAGCAAAATTGCAGAATGTTCCAACTCTATCACATCTGTGGCTGGTATTTGGGAGGGAAACTCAGTAATGGAATCCAATTCGGTCGGTGGTGGTAGAGAACTTCTTTGAGATGGTGCTTTCTGAAAAATATGAGATATCGTATTACCAAAACTAAATATTAGAAAAAAACACTAACTCACTACAAAACGATGATCATAAGCAAAAAAAAAATGTTTTGTATTCTGCATTATGTCGGCACGATAAAAATCGAAACTTTCGTAAGCCCCATAATTTTCGAGTCGACAGATTAGTATCTATAAACGTCAAAAGTAACTGTGTCTATGAAATCTTAATATATACTCGTATAAATCACGTGTCACGTTGTTTGTCCGCGATGGACTCCTGAACTACTTTAGATTTTAAATTAAATTTGCACACCGTGTGCAGTTTGATCCAACTTGAAAGATAGGATAGCTTATTCAGGGAAGGTTTAAAAGGTGAGAGCGGTACGAAGTTCGCCGAGTCAGCTAGTATATTATATAATTCATTCAGTCTTCATTCACTTGCTTGTCAACGATTAGGGAACTTCATAGTCGTGCAACCAAACAGAAAATTATTTCGTGGACCAAGGATCTAATTTTTTTCTATACTTTGTTGTAATATTCTTTGCCAATAAAGTATACAGATATTATATTTAATTAAACATCAAAATCTGCATATGTACCTCAGCAGCCTCAAGACAAGTCATCAGCCCTTAACGATGTGCTAGTGGGATTTACCACGATTATAGCGATTACCGCTAAATTATGATACCTGAATCACAAACAATAAATGAATTACCTACTGAATTTATTTAGAGGGAACAATGCCTCGAAATACGAGTTTATAGATAGGCTCACTACTCCTATTGGATAAACGCCACTTTAATTTAAGGGCGTATACAACCTCAAATTGCTTATTTTCAACTCCGTCGGACCTCCATATCTTCCAAACTACTGAATATTTAACTTTGAAATTTATATATGGTAAAGTTCAGGACTTATTCTATCGATCATATGTTTCGAAAACACGATTCCATAAAATTTTCTCGATAGAAAAAAATCGCAAAGTTACCTCTAATTTTTTACTAAAACCCTAATTTCTCAATAAACACAAATGATACGATCTTGAGATTAAGCATAGTAATTGAACTGAGTATAAAGAACATTTTATATGTTGCCTTTTTTTCAATTAACTATTCTAATGTTTTTGGGGAGCAAATAACTACTAAAAACTTGATTTTTGGGCTTACGCCGCTTTGCTCTGTCCCGCTCCTGTGAACGCGAAATCCTATGCCTATCCTCTTCACACAATAACGAGGTAGGGTACCACCTTAACTGTGAATTACGCGGCTTGTAGTTTACCCGCATTTTCGCAAACTTATTTTAGTTTACATCATGTGACACAAGTATATGACAAAAGTTTTTTTTCCAATTTTAAAGAAAATTATACTAGTATTTACAATTGAAACAACACTTAAAAAATACTTAAATAAAATTTAAAAAACATCTATATCTATATGTGTGAATAGTGTAATTAGAATATATTTCTGTACGTACTAGTTTAATAATAATAATAAATATTGCTGGACAATCCACACAGCATCATCTAGCCCCAAGCGAAGCAGAGCTTGTATCGTGGTATTTAAATAAATTAATTAAAGTAAGGAATGTTTCTTCGTCTCTTTAATATAATATTTGGTAATTGCCTTCCATGTCATATGACCGTGATATACCCGTAAAAAGATTTTTATTTAGTGATATAAAAAAAATGCCTTCCACTTGAAAATAATGTTGTGCTAGGTATTTTTTCTTTATCTACGCAAATGAAAATATAAAAATAAAGGAACACTGGTGCCGGATCGGTTCCTATATCCAATTAAGGTCAAATACAATACCAGCGCGTTAGCGCGCTAACTGGGTCTGAAGTCTCACTTACATTAGCTTGCATCGTGTGGCGAAATAACCGAGAAACCAAGAGAAACATTGCTTTTATGTAACTGAAAGAATTCCACTAAATATAATAACAAAGTATGACAGTTGACACATTTGGTATTGACAACACTATGGAGATATACGGTGCGGAGGTCGCATATCACTTCACATCGTGTAGAAAGAGATACTCTCTATTTGAACGTAGAAACACAGCTGTCAGCAATTTAGCGCTCTGACAGAGAAGTACCAGCTGAAATGAACTTTATTAACTATCTGAGCGTCTGGTCGAAGCGACGCGTGACCCGAGAGCTGGTGAATATCTGGCACAGCGTATCAGCATTGCCATACAGCGTGGCAATGCAGCCAGCGTCTTGGGGACGCTTCCGACTGGTGTTGATATGGATCAGTTGAGCTATCTGTAGACTGTTTGCAACAGTCGGCAGTTAGCTCAATTGTTTCAATTGTAAATACTAGTATAATTTTCTTTGTGAATAAATATCTTATTATTTACTTTATTAGGTTCTATCTAGAATCTAAAATGTATATTTTCCAACCCCAGAAAGATAGACTAGAAAAACCAAAGATCCTATCAACTATCTTTGAGAAAAACTAATGTATTTGGTCCATTACCCTGTGTAAATAGAATGGTCATATGGTAATTTTGACAGTGGACGGACTTACTGGCGGCCGCCCACAAGGAGCTTCAGTTGAGCGTGATGGAAGTCGACAAGACCAAGAAACTGTACTTTGATGAGGAACACACTGCTCACGATGTACGGGACAAGGCAAAAGATATCGAGGAGAAGTAAGTTCTACACTTTAATTAAGTAAGATCACCAAAATTATTTATTTTTTGTTAAAAATATGTATTTATTTATTTGTTTTTTGATTAAAATCTGAGTAAATGTAAAAATCAATACATTGTCTAGCCCAGACAGCCCATCATTGGGTGGGCAACGACGTCGCCCACACACCATTTAGCTCGCACGAAACGTCACGAACGCTGCTCTAATTTTTCTTCGTTCACTTATCGACACATTTTCTTGCTCTTATAAAGTAAGGGGCGGTGTGGGCGATATTCCTAAAATAACAATAATTGGCAATTTGAATGGCCCCTTGAATTGGTTGTTCAAAATGAGTACTTATCTAAGCTTATTTTGTGAGCCAAAAAAAGAAAATATGTTTCATTCAATTTATTGTTATAGACATAGATTTGAACGGTCTATTTATCGGGCTACGGAGTGACAAATTATCGTGTATAAAGTTGGTTATAAAGTACCTACTAGTTTCAAATAATACTTGAAATAAGCAAATTTTTACACGAAGTTTGGTGATGCCATGAGTTTCTTTTAAAGAGAGGAGATAAAGATAAAAAATCATTAATGAAAAAACTTATTAAAATACACTAAACTACTCGTAACTGATGATACTAAAATAACTTAAAGTACATGGTGAGAAGGTAATGTTATTTCTAATATACTTGATATTTAATGTAAGTGCAAGTATTCTACTTCATATTGACTTTCAAAAAACTGCCACTGAGTGAGTTAAAGTCTTACGTTCTGGCTTTTCATGTAGGTATATAATACTTATTATCATTGATTCATCATAATCACTGAAGGCAATTAATTATCTTATGTTTTCTTCCATACAGCTTCAAATTCGCAATACTGATTATTATTGAAAACGTTAAGGAACGTAGGTGTCGTCGTGGGTAGAATCTATAATTATATTTTTCCACAAGGAAATTTCAATATAACACCATCGACGTGGATATAACGTGATAACAAGATAAAATCGTTCAAGTTAATCAAATTAGACTCGCTGCAGCGTGTATGCGATACGCGAGAGCCGTTCACCGACTCGCGTAATCTCATTAATTAGTAGCGATCGAGACTGTTCAGGCTGCTATTTATTTTATTTTTAAAATTTATCCGTAATGATCGTTAATACGGATCAAGCGGTGTTGTTTTTATCCTAGCGGATGTGAACTATATTTGGCCCAGACAATGGCCCCAGTGAGGTACCGCCCCTCCTTCAGTCACGAAGAAAAGGTTTAAATACTTTTAAACAACACCGGGTCGGAAATCTAGCTTAGCTTATTCCTTTTCCAAACATGAGGCAGAAAGTACGTCACTGTTGTCGTGCTAAAATGCGAGAGAAAAAACATATCTCTTATAACGCGCTGAGCGGGAATGGAAAACGTATCTATAGAAATCCATTTCAGTTATTATTAAAATTTTGTGATTTATCAGCTTGTTGCCATGGTAACTTTTGTGCGGGTATACTCGTGCTTCTTCAATTATCTTAATGTTTTAGTCAAACTGTTACACAAATCAAACATACAATGTATGATTCGTGTAATAATTTGACGTAATATTTTATCAAGAGTCAAATTAGATAAATTTGTATTAAAGTTAGACTTGAATTTAAAGTGATATGAAATTTATTAAGATTATCGAGCATGCCCACTAGCGGAATGCAGAATTTCAAATGGCTGCCAGTCCGAAGGAAAGGGATTGTGGTCATTATTTAAAATATTCGTTGATCATTTTTGATCAGCCTAGGTTCACCCGTTTTGGGGACTGCAGATAATAAGGCATTTTAATATACTAGCGGCCCGTCCCGGCTTCGCACGGGTGGACATTTATTTTTAAACGTATAAATATAGCCTATGGTGCTACGCAGAGATAATGTAGCATTGTAATGGATTTTTTTAAAATCGATCTGTTAGTTTTTGAGTTCCTCTTTATAATATTAGTGTAGATAGGTAACATCAAATAATTATATATCTCTGCCACATTTATTATTTATCTAATTTCGATGTTTATTACGACAAGGATAAAGAAGAAGAAGGGATCGTTCTTCCAATCGATATCGTCGCTGCAGAAGAACAGCGCGAAGGTCTCATCCCGCCGCGACCAGCTCGAGGAGAAGTCCACGGGCGCTAGGAACGACTATATCCTCAGCATTGCTGCAGCCAACGCTCACCAGGTATGTCATCAACCGAACCCGCCAACGCCGGAGACACTCCCCATCGGGTTGGATGATGCCGCTGGCAGCAACCCGCCGGGCTGTGACGGCGTTGGCCGACTTTTGTGTGTAGACTCCATTATAGACTCTTGTGCAACATCGCAAAATCGCCTGCACTTCGTTTGCGCCTGCCAGTCACTAAACATATAGAAAATATCCCAATATTATCTAGATTTCTCTTGTCTTGTTGATAATCTTAACTATCATGTTTCCCTGCGTCAACAATCTTAAAAGTATGAACATTTGCTTCACTGATTAGGGCCTTTGCCAGCAGTGAGATTACCATGGCTAATATAATAAGAGCCTTATCACACTGGTGATTTGCGAGCTATTTTAAAGGGAGGTGAGTCCACAGCGAGCTTGCCGTGAGTTCGAAGCCAGGGCGCGGCGAACACTGGGCGTGCAGCGAGCTTGCAGCGTGCGATCCGCGCTTTGAAAACTCGTAACAAAATTAAGACAAAATAATTGATTCCGATGAGGAAACACTGCTGTTAGCTTTGTTATTTCGCATACGCAGGAAACGAAAACGAAAGCAGATACAACGACAAATATGGTAGGAACCATTATCACGTAATCGACTGGGAGAGTGCGACTACTATGTGACGAGATGTGATGAACACATAGTTAAAACAAACGAGTTAAAAATATTCCTAATAAACTTCGTTTCGCCCTGCGACTGAAGTGGGGCGGGTGGGCTGTTGAACGCGAGTGAACAAAAAAGCTTCGATGGTGCTAGACGCGGCGAGCTCGAAGCGTGTCCGGGGCGTGCTCGCGTCGTGTTGGCTGCGCAATCGCCTCGCTTTGAACTCGCTTGCAAATCCCTAGTGTGATAAGCCTCTAATAATAACACTCATCACCGAAATCCATGTTCCAAGGAAACAATCATGTGATAATAGTAATAGTAGCTGCTGTTGCAACCAAAGAAGTATTACAATACTTACTTCTTTTATCTTTACTTTTATATAAATAAATACCATAAAAATATACAGGGTTATTGGTAATTCACTGACTGCGTAAACTGCAGGTTCTCCATCATCCCGAACACGTTAGTGAAGGCGCCAGGTCTTAATTCTTAATTTTTTTGTAAATTGCCTCTCATACAAAATAATGTCCCAAACCTAATTAATTACTAAATACCGATCTCCCACTCCTATTTTATAATATCCATATCATCACCATTGGATTAGTTTTACCCAACATGATTTAAGTGGGTTCAGCCTGGCTGGGAGACAGCCGAACACAGACACACCCACTGAAAATTCAGGGCAGATTCATTTTTAGTTTTAGTTTCAAAGAAAACCCCGATAATGAACGATTTTTGCATGGAGTACATGAGTAATTATATGTACATACTAATATCATTCCATTTCCACCAATTTTAAGAATTGAGGCCTGGTGTCTTCACGGACGTGTTCATGATGTTGGGCCGAACATGCAGTTAACATAGTGTCAGTGAATTACCAATAACCCTGTCTAATACTAACAATATAATATGCTATAACAATATATAATCATCATAAACATAATCGGTACTGTTTTACTTTTATTTTACAGTACTATTTTATATCAGTAACTACATATATTAATAAACGTTGCAATAAAGTATAAGTAGTTCTATCGATGGCACTGTAAAGTTCAGAGAATTGTTGACAAGAAGTTCAACTTTATGTACATTAAAATGAAGAAAGCTCTCTTTTCCATTCCTACTGTAGAAAATTTCAAAGCCAAAGAAATCGAGTACATTTTATTGACGCCAACTCACAAAGGGAGGAAGTCTTATATCAGACAGCTAAACATGAAAGCCAATATTCCGAGAAATGTGAAAGAATTCTTCGTCCATTTACGAATGAAATTGTATTAAAGAGAAATTTTCTGGAGTACGATATTGCAGTTTGAAATTGAATTTATTTGTCTTTGGACAACACGGACAAGTCCAATGACACTTTCTAACGGTAGGTACATATGGTGAAGGCATATTAAATCATATATCAAAATAAATTGTATAATGTTAATTTTTTTTTTTAACTAATGCATGCCAGATTTATACTGAAGGTAGAGAGTGTGGCCCCCCATTTTTTTTAGCCTGTAAAATTTGATATAATTGGACTATATATTTATGTTATACGTTTTATGAATCAGCTATTATCTGTTTATTCGAGCCCGATCCCCTATTCAATGAAATCCAATTATTTCATTAGAAAATTGTTTATTTAAAAAAGAACACATTTGAGTCATTGGGATCTGAGGTGGGTATTATGGCTTCCCGGGGGCCATATTAAAAGTTAGAAACCTTAGAAGACAAAATCGCAGATATTGTGCTCTCCTTCTAAGCGGTATGAGCCCACAGAATACAACTAGCATTGTTCCACTCTCGCCTCGTTGATCATTAGAGTAAGCAATGTCCCAGAAAATACAACTTCTTTCTGCATTTCTGGCCGGCCTATGTGTATGCAGATTGTCTCCAAAATCTGAGTTATCACTCGAGTTGTCACTCTTATCAGGTCTGACGAAGATCCGCGACCACGGCCTCTACCCTGGCCACGTCCATTTCCTCAAACGCGTCCGCGTCGAGATTATGTTAACTGCAAGGATTATGACAGCTGATTTTTGTATGGAGAAGACGACCTTTGCAGTCGTCTATTTTCTTCCTCTGTTAGAAGTCTTCCTCTTAATAATAATATAATGATGTTTTATTCAGTAATAAAAGATACATAGTTTTATTCTTGAATGATAACATCTTTTTAGGATTTACTTTCAGCCTTCTGCTTGTGTCCTATTATTAGAATCTTATGTGGCAGCCGTGCCTGCGTTATTTTGTGCTTCTGTCAAAAAATCATGTCAAACAATCAGCTTCATGAAAATTGCGGATTATATGCGTATGTACGGTGACTACTTTGTGTGTTAATGTGTGCGTGGACTTTTAATTGAAAAGTTCCGAGTAAAATAAATATCAAAACTTGGGAGTGGATATCTGAGCAGCTGACTGTACATGTCGGTGGCACGAAAACCACTCATTGCTATTTGTCCCGTGGAACATCTCAGATACACTCCACCTAAAAGCTCTGCTATATGATATGGTATCAGCATTCTTTCAGAATGGAACATAAACAGAGGAATCTCTTCGCTGTTGAGTGAATCCATGCACGTTTTATTGAGAGGTTGTAGTTTATGGGTTGTGTGAAGTGGGGGAGTGATCGTCGCGTGTTTCTCGCGGGTGTAAGACATCCATGTTGCGAGGATGTCCATCTAAAAGACCATCTTTCATCAAGACAACTGAAAAGTTCTTCCGTTAAAAATCGTCAAAGGCGCTCTAGAGATGCCCGATGCACTCTTACAATAGTCACAAGTGAACCTCGTTCCGCTGCATTCAAGGGTCCAATTTGTCGTTTTCCTTTATTGGCTCTGACTTGTGTAATTTGGTTTGAACTATTGTCAATCCAGTTTCAACGACATATTGTAGTATGTGCGATCTGTAGTGTGTTTTCGTCATTTCGGCTTAACAAGTTTTAAACCGCATCTCTGTCGAACACGAGCTGGTGACGTACCCATTGGCTTACGTAGAGATCATCTTTGTGTGTAGATATTCAGAAAATGATCTAATTTTTATAGCAACGCATTAACTGCCCAGCCACGGCGGTGCGACCCGCAGGGCCGCCCCGCTCCATTGAGCCGCAGGAGGAAACCTGCGTCATGAAAGTGTTAGGCTCTGCCTGCCATGTTGTTTCTGAAATTGTTCGCTATGTTAGACTTGAAATAGGCTAGCCTGTACGCAGCCCGCCGAGCATCATGTCTAGTCAATCTACAAAATTTAGCCTCCATCAACAAAGTGTAGTCCACTAAGCGTTTCTCTAAATGAGGTGGCAGGACAGGCTAGTGGTTTATTCACTCCTAAGTTGACAGATTTTTTCATACTCATAGTTTTATATCCGACGCGACGGCTCGTTCCGCCTGGTTCATTTAATCATGATCCGTGGCCTTCCGTTTTTTTAATTGAAGTTGATGTCAAACTCTTTCGTGCCATCTAAATGAAAAAATGAGACCACACATACATATAATATGACCCCCGGGGTCACATAATACATACATTATACCACACAATGCGACGTCTTCAAGTGCTATTCGACATTTTTGTTATTGTCTTCGTATAATCATGAAAATGAAACATTAGTAGGTCACATTACCAGTAATGGACTTTTCATATTTAAGTAGGTACATCATATTTTTTCATTAAAAACAACTTCTTGAATGATAATCCTTGCTATTATTTTTAAGTTACTTTTTTGTTTTGTTTTCACTTTTATTTAATTTTCTCCCCTTGTTGTGTAGAGCAAATACCTACTACTTTAAATTAACTTAATTGACTTAATACTACCTTCTGTCATAGGCTTAGAGAGTCCAAAGCGAATGGGCGTTTTTCGACTCACCGGCCCGGCACCGGCACGGCACCGGCATGGCCGTGCACAGGCACCGGTGCCGGGGCTTCGTTTTTCCACTGTGCCGGTGTCGATGCCGGCTTACGCTCGTACAGTGCTGACACGGACTTCAACACGACGACACGTAAAGTACAACGCGTAGATAGATATAACAATGGTATCGTCAAGCCGTCGACTATACATATTATTGATATTGATATGATATTGTTATATCTTTTACACCTACGACGCCGATACCGAAGCAGAGACGTCAAATTTTGGATTCATCCATTACTAAAAGTTAGATACCTAGAAGGAACATATTATACCCTATTTGAAAAGTTGAAAATGGACACAAATGGTCACACTGCCCTCCGCTCCGCTCTCCTACCCGCCCCGCGCACTCACAAACGCACATTGCTACAATTCATATACACATGCAGTTTTGCCGGGCCGGCACGGCCGGCTTGCTACCCCGGCGACGGCGCCGGCACCGGCGGGACTCTACGCCGGGCCGGTGCCGGCGCCGGTAAGTGAAAAAGCGAGCCATACATTTTCATACATTTTTGCTTCCCCGGCACCGGCACGGCACCGGCGCCGGCGTCGGTGCCGGTGCCGGGCCGGTGAGTCGAAAAACGCCCAATCACTGTAACCTCGCCACACAGGCTCATCAGAGACCTAGTGCGAGGGACAGAGCTCTGCTAAGGCATTTAATTTGTTGAATAATTTTTTTTTTTCTTTTCTTTTTTTTTAATCACCTTAAAATCCTAGTCGCTGACCTTCAACAAGTAAAATCTATGTAACATTCGATTTGATTCGAGATCCAGAATTACTTCTTGCCACAATTATGAACCCGTTGTCCCGTAGGAATGAAGCATTTTCCCGTGGTGAAAAGTTTTGCCTATGTTCATCAGGAATAATGTGGGCTTCTAATGTTAAAGAATTTTTCAAATCGGTCCAGTAGTTTCGGAGACTATTCAATACAAACAAACAATCAAATCTTTCCTCTTTATAATATTAGTATAGAAAACCAAAGCGCGCGAAACAATTTACGCGCGTATTCAACTTCAACTGCAATTTCTTGTTGTATTCGTTCGTTTCTACTTCCACGAATGACAATAATATGACAAGCCCTCTAGCGGAGGTCTTAGGTATTAATTACCTTGGTCCTTTCGTTAGCTGGTGTAGGAACTTTCTACGAGATGGCACTGTTTCTAAAGAAATATTAACAGGAGTCAAATTACCTACCTACTTCAAAGTGAGTGATGTTTTGTTGTGGTTTGTTAACTTTGTTTTGTTTTGTTTGATATTATTTTATCTTATATTTTGTAAGTAGGTATATACCTAGTTATAAAATAATTTTGCACACCTTGACGAGGCAGAATGTATATATAGGATCTAAGCTTGAATCATAAGACCTTCTGTGCACCTACCTGCATCCCTGCAAAATAAACGATTACGATATGATATGATGAGTGACGCGGCATAATGACTAGGTATCATACAAAATATACCTAAATTTCTGCTCACGAATGCACATACTTTTCAGAAACTGGCATTGGTATCATAAATCACAAAATCATGACGGAAAAGTGAAAGATTCCATAAGTTCGAGATCAAAGTGTAGTTGTTCGTAACGTCAGAGTACCAAGGCGGCGTCCCGTCGCGCTCCAATGTATTGTATTGACAGGTCTTTGTGCTATTTCTTTATCCGTTCGTCTGTTTGTCCAAAGCGTTTGTGTGCACAAACGTGCCACAACAGTGAACCATGAAATAAAATCTGTCATTTAAAAGTCGATCTTAGTAGACTAATTTGAATATTGTTCTACAGAACCGCTACTTCTTGGCCGAGCTGCAAACCTGCATGGCTCACATGGAGGCGTCAGTGTACGAGAAGGTGGCTGAGTTTCTCACCATGATGGGCCGCACTGAGCTGCTGACCTGCTCTGCCACCCAGCACTCGTTCGGCAAGATCCGTGATCAGGCGCAGCAGTTGACGCGTGACTATAACTTGCAGTGCATCTATCTTTACTACCCAGTGCTGAAACAACATATTCAGGTACGTGCTGATTGAACAACCCTCGGTGTTTAGGCCCCTCACCCACCTTAATGTGGAGATTCCGAGTCTGCCCGTCGAGATGCAACCTACTTCTGTACAACTCTTTGCAACCTGAACCTCGTGCGTTTACGATTACGAAACTTTTCAGGAAGTTTGTGTGTTAATTTAATTAATACTAAATCATACTACTAATTATACATACTAATCATACATGAAAATATGAGACAGATTTCCAATTGGAAAGAAACTTCTCATACCAAATCATAATTTTTTGACATCGCTTGTTTGTTTCAACGATGACATTTCTCAAAAAACACGATTTTACAGGAGAGCATTTTTAAAGTTTGAAAAATTATATTTCATTAATTCTGGCTCTTTGAAAGAGACTTCCGAAGAATGAAATATTGCCTGATTCAATACTTATTAAAATATATCAGCAAATATTATATACGATTATCTCCTAAAATCTTATGCGCATTTTTATGAAAAAAGGTAGAAAATGTGTCATTCTTACAGAAAAACTAAATTATATTTTTGTATTAGTTTGACATAGGACAATACTGCCAATATGTCGTGTTAATTTTGGTTGTTGATTTACTTAATAAAACATAAAGTGACATTTTAGAAAAATCTTTTATTAGGATTCACACGACAATTTACCGAAACACGAACACTTCTTCATTCTAAAACTCTGTCAGTCATTGAAAACGTTAGCTAAAACTATAAAAACCAACGATCTTGGCGGAGTACTAATCAGTATTCATTACATTTCCAAAGAAATTTGATGCTTTAGTACTTCTTAATATGTTTCTCAAATTAACCTGACTATTATTGATTAGTTTAAAATTAAAACAGAATCAATTAATAAGAGTTTCATAAACACAAAGATATATAATCAAAATAAGGCAGTGCTCTTCGCAAAGTCCATTAAAGGTTTTCCAGAGCATGATAAAAGCTGCGCTGCAGATTTTTACACCGTATTTGTGCTGCAGAAGAGAGCTGATCGTGCAATCTATAATATGGGTCCCAGAGAATCCTTGCGTGATAAATTCAAAGAAATAAACACAATAACAGTACCATGTCAATATCTTTATGAAAACTTGTACACATATAAATATCAATCGATTCCCTGAAAACAGCGACATACATTCATAATTATAAATACTAGAAATAAGAATAAGTTTGCTGTGCCCATAACTAGGCTACACAAGATTAATGTATCTTATAAATAAAGGGGAATGTATACGCTTTCACAAATAAACTCCAAGTGAGTTGCACCTTATTACCACTTACACCTTATTACCACTTATCCTTTTTGAAAAGTCTTACTACAAAATATCAGATTATCTAGAGGATAAAAAAAGATTGTCATGAGTTTTGCTCCAGCTCGAAAGTAACGCCCTAACAAGGTAAAGGTTTCTTGTTAGCTGCTTTACTTTACCTTAAAATGATCGAAGTAAACAAAAAATCAAAGTTATCACTTTATTTCCTAGTTTTACTTATGTTATTTGATGTTTTGTAACGTGTCCAAGAGTCCTGTGAGGTCTTAAGGAAATAAAGCACTTCAATATTTGAAAATGGGGCGTAGAACCTCGGTATTAATTTTTTAACTTTAACATAACAAGATAATTTTAAAGTGTCGTTCTTCGTTTTTCGTAGTATTTACTCCCATCTCAAATCAAGAATCTTGCCAAACAAAAATTTTTTATGTGCACATTTTATTTATATAAAATGGTTCAGGTTTCTAACTTATCGGAATTGGGTTGTACCTGAATAGGTTAATCAAAATCTGGCCTGAATTTGCTGTCTTTCATAGCCTAGTAAAGTAAAATACAGTAAACAAATAGTTTCTTTAGTAAAAAAAGTGACAATTACTATCAGTAGAATTTTTAAGGTTAATAGGCAGTATATACCAGTTTTATCCAATGTAAACTCTTGATCGGGTGCTTTATTCCTGTTTTGGTTGATTTTAGCTAGTAATATTTTACTCCCTGACAACGCCATTGTAACGAATCGGCTGCAAAAATAATAATTTAACGTCAAAGTCGGTTACTAAATGTATGTTTTATTTTACCTAAAACGTTTTAACTAAAGATTGTTGTCAATAAATACAAAAACAACCCAAAAAATTCCAGCAAGAGTGACCTTTTTTGACTAAAGTTTTAACTTAAATTAATGATTTGTATTTTGTTTACAGACAATATCGTCATATTTTATAATAGTACTTTTACTGTTCTTACTTTTTTCTGCTAAACTGACACATTACCAGATATATACACAAATATTTACTGAATTATTTTGAGCAAAAATGACACTTTTTATAAAGATACATTATTTTCGAAACAAATTTTATAAATATCCAACCAACCATTTTACGTAGAACATCAAAACCAAAAATATGTCGTCCTTGAAGATAACATGCACCACTCATCGCGAACAAAATTGCACTACCGCTGAATAATGACCTTCTTGCCGCAAACCATTTATACCAAATGAGACAGCGCAACAACGACTTATCTTCTATCCTGCTCTAACCTTACCCTTTAGAGAAATGTCGTTTTGTAGGAAAAAACTAGATTTTTTTCTGGACTTAGGTGTATACTTAACTCGAAAATCATGTTTTTTGAGTTATGTCGTCGTTGTCGCAAACAAGCGACATGAACCCTTGACACAATTTTTAAGAATTTTTCTCGTTGAATATTAATTCTAAATTCTAACCTCGAAGTCGAATTTTGAAAATGTTTTGTACATCTTAACAACTTAAGGAGTAAGTTGTTTAGATGAACTGTTGCGATGGTGTTCAACTGTTTAGTAGGTAACACAAACATGGTTTCTACGAGAACATGCTTTCTTTGAAAAAGATCAGAAATCAAGAACAAAATTAGCTATAACTTCTAAACCAACACAAAACAAACATACATACCTAATGGCCGATAGGGGCCCATTCGCAAATTGGAACCCCGAGCACACGGGATATCAATGGTAACAACCTCTTGAAAGAAAATACTTTTAGTTCTTTCAAAGATTTATCTAGTTTACAGACGTTTCCTTCATCCCAAGTTGCCGGATACCGACAAGACCGACGATTTTCTGCCCATTCCGTGCAGATAAGAGGAAATTGGAAAGGAAATACGGATTGAATTCAACGTACGAGAGCCAGATAGTGGTTTACAATAGTTTCACAAATAAGTAAATTGGTTGTTTTTGATTTTGTGAAATGTGATCTCGGTTAAATTATTTATTTGCATACCTACGAATCAGAGTTTTGTGACCTCATAATTTCGGCGGTATTTTATCCATTTTATCGATTTCGCGGTCTCGTATCCCGATACCAAAAGTGTAATATTTCGTTAATCATGTTCATAAATCTATGATTGCTGTTTTTAATAATAATACCCAAAATATTAGTATAAAAATAATAATGATAAAATAAATAATGCTAGACAATCCACAAAGCTTCATCTGGCCTCAAGCTAAGCAGAGCTTGTGTTATGTTATACAAATATTTAGTAAGAGGGGCATACCATAGTTGACAGGCAATGCAAATGAATTAAGATAAAATGTAGCCAAACTTTGTAAAACGTTTATTCGCATGGGCATTACTTAAATAATAATCATTTTTTTCTATTTTACATACTTACGCTATTGGATTTAGGTGGTTGGTATTAAATTTGAAATTACAAAATGTAAACATACCTACATTGTTGATTGAGTTTTGTAATATTAGCGGTACTCGCAAGATAGGCGAGTATGGAAATACTGTACTCGTGCTGTGCCATCCGAGACTAGGGTTACTGGTAATTCACTGGCACTACGTGAACTGCAGGTTCTGCCCATCATCACGAACACGTTTGTGAAGACGCGCCAGGTCTTAACTCCAAATTTTTATGTAAATCACCTCGCATACAAAATGTTAAAATACCTTTGTCCGAAACCCTAATGAATTACTAAAGACAAATAAAGCCCCTCTACTAAACGATTTTATCGAATGGAGGGGGTAGAAGGGTATTCTACCAATAGTACCAAGTTTAAGAATGATGACCTTCACGAACGTGTTCATAATGATGGGTAGAACCAGTAGTTGACGCAGTGTCGGTGAATTACTAATACCCCTGTATAAGTGGAGGTGTTGCGGGCAATGCTTCACTTTACGCGAGGAGCTCAGAGAGGCAACATCACTGTCACTCCGTGTCCAAGTCGAGTATTGTGGTATCGTGTTGATGTCTCGTGGAGAGACGAAACTAGTTGACTATTTTTTCATTTTGTAGTTGGTGGGGTTTGATTCTTCTACAATTAAGTGTGTGCTTAAAGTTGGAGGGTAAGTGACTTGGCAATTTTAAATTTGTTAGTCTGTTTTTTACCTTCTCTGATTGTACGGAATTTCAATTTGTGGGAGGGCGGGCGGTGCACGCGAATTGCGTTTAGTTGAATCTCATCGGAGAAGGTTTTATGCGAAATTGTCACTAAACATTTTTTCCCAATATTTTGCAATGGAAAGTAACGCCTAAATCTATCACTTGTAATAAACCCAAGAAAAAATTATTGATATTCACTAGGCAAGTAGTTGGTTATCCGCGTGTTACCTACTGTTCTACAACATCTACGAAAGTGGATCGTCTTCTATACAAATAGTTACTGGACATTATCTAGTATGAATTAAACACGTAAAAAGCTGCCTGTAAATAACATAGTATTCTCGAACCGAATGGTCTGTTGCGAGACGATGGTAAGAGGCCCGACGGTATGACACTAGTCCCATGGGAGTTGGGGAGGCCCATTGTGTGGGATGGTACATGCGTCGACACACTTGCGCCTTCCCATCTTCCGAGGACATACGTGAGGGCGGGTGCGGTGTCAGATTTGGCCGAAGATCTCAAGAGGCGCAAATATGCAGGTCTCGACAGAGCCTACACATTTGCTCCCCTTGGAGTCGAGACCCTAGGTCCGTGGGGTACCGAGGGTCTTCGGGTTTTCAAAAAACTATCTGAGCGTCTGGTCGAAGCGACGCGTGACCCGAGACCTGGTGAATATCTGGCACAGCGTATCAGCATTGCCATACAGCGTGGCAATGCAGCCAGCGTCTTGGCGACGCTTCCGACTGGTGTTGATATGGATCAGTTGAGCTATCTGTAGACGGTTTGCAACAGTCAGCAGTTAGCTCAATTGTTTCAATTGTAAATACTAGTATAATTTTCTTTCCACATAGTAGAATAGGCCTACGTAGGTGATTTCTTTTTATTTTGTTCGTCTCAATGCTAGGCAAAAGCCTTTCCGAATCCTAGCTAAAGTAGATTTTATTTAAATATCGTCGCCATGATTTATCCTTTTTACTCATAATAATACGTTATAATTATTAACCCAGCTCTATCGGCAACGCCAAAGGTACCGTCAGACAACTAGCGAGGCTCAACTTCTTATAGAGCAACATTCTTCCGAGTCTGCGTAAAGACTATTGAAGAAACTTTCGTACGTTTCTTCCGTTTTCTTCAATACTGGCAATTTTATTGAAGTGTACGTATAAAAGTTCCGGTAAGAACATCTGGGTTTTCAATTTGAATTTTCCACAAACCGTCGCCTGCATGAGGTAGAGAGAGAAATCATTCAAAGCGGCTTAAATGCGGATTTCTCGACCACAATTTCGCAGTGAACATTTTGTGCGCCACAATTTTGTACGATTTTGTAGGTTCACTTTTCGACGCAAGGAATATCCATAAAAATAGGATTATTCTAACTATTCATCGACAATGCTGTCATTATTAAAGACTCAAGAGACAAAACCCGCGATTAAAGAACTGACAAGCCCTGTGGAAACCCACAGTCAACGTTAGGGCCACTCTAACGCCCGTAGCTCACCTCCGCTGCGATACTTACTATAACTGATTTGACTATAATTCTCTTTCCCTGCGTGGTTTCGTCGATCTGCTCCGACGTCAGCCACACTATTTTGTTGCGGTGCCGCGTTGTTTTCGCATGAGTTTGTAGAAGTCTACAAAAATAAAAAGCTGAATTACACTTTTTTCATTAAATTGACGTCGATTTTACAGAATCATTAATTCAAGAGGTCAGAAATAGACTTATTTTCTATTTATCTTTTTCAAAGTTAAAGTCCACAATAATATTGCTTCCTCCTCCGACTGGACTCGACTGACTCGCGTGACCATCCGACGTCCAGTTCCGCAACTCAAACTACCCTCGCAGCGGAATTCATCCAGCGGTTCCCCTACTCGTATTCGGCAGCGAAGGTGTGCTACGGACGTAAATTTTTTTCAGTTTGTATAATCAGACCTGCCCATTTTTGTCGGAAATTCCCGTGCAGCAAACGTAACTATCGATAGTGATTATTAACGTCGCATTATAAGCCAATCGAAAGGATTCATTGACCACTTTGCACACGTGGTTCCAGCAAGATGGCGCCCCACCGCCCGCTCGGTGCGTTAAATAAAAAAAAAGTAGCGCCGAGATGTAAAAGCGCTCTTAACATAATTAATTTTTACGAACGAACAAAGTGTTGTACTTATACCTTTCCATTTAAGTAGGTATTAGTCAAAACATAATAATAATCACCAATTTTGAAACAGTTACCTACTCTTGACAATCACAGTTTTTTTAACAAGAGTTTTTTTTAGATTACAAACTTTTACTAAGCTCACACTAAGATCAGCTTTTTTACTAAAAAATCATGAGTTTTAGTAGGTACGTTTTGATTCATATTTTTACGATTTTTCCCCAAAACCTAATTATAAATAATCAACAACATAGGAGTTTTTACAGTTGTCAGTCTTTAAATTTTTACCATGAGTTTTTTGCGTAAAGCTCTCAAAGTTCAAATTTTTGGGATATTTTTTGATTTCTTAGAATTTACCCAGAGTGTTAGGGCTTACGCACTATAATAACAAAAACCTTCTTTTCATATTATAGTAATAGTCTTTCGTAAGTCTTCGTCAGTTCAGTCAGTTCAGTCGTTTAGCAGAACGCACGAAATGCGACTTACTTGGTTGTTTACTCCAAAATGTCGACGCACGAAATGCAACTAATCCAGACAAACGGACAACAAAATGATCCTTTAAAGGTTCCTTTTTTCTTCTTGAAGTACGGAACCCTAAAAAACTAAATCGCACTTATTTTCTTTGATTTGTTATACCATAATACTTACTACATAGTTTTCTTAATGTATTAAGTATTTTTGTCATTTACAAATCCGAATTTAGTCGCCGGACAACCTGTACTAATGAAATAGTTCATAAAACCACCTCGACCTAATATAATTCTACTGCAATTATCGGCCTCGTTAATAATTTGCTGTTCTGAAGGTATAATTGGCTTCATCGATTGCTGGATTAAATTGGACAATTAATATTTCTTGTAATATTCATTGGCGTCAAGTGGATTTCGTAGTGCGTTTTAAACTGGGACAGTATGGTACCTACTCATAACCATAAAACTTTCTTAGAAAACGTCACTCTTTTATCGTGAAAATCATTCTGGCATATAACTTTTTCGTCAAGCGTGAGTTGCGCCAAAAATGAGTCAAATTATTTTGTTTAATTTCGATCGACTCAGTTTTGAATAAGAATCATGACATTGTATCGGATGGAAAACATCTAAGCTCACGTTAGTCAAATATTATAACAACAATGTGGGGTAAACCGAATCATACAGAAGAAATACCAACGAAACCGTCCTATGGATATTTACGTCTGTTTAGTGTATTTTCGGTGTAGTGTGAGTTGTTGAGCTAACGTTTGCAAAGAAAGTTTCCCTGTACCTCATCTGGTTGGGTTAGGGTACGTCTGGACCGAATCTCAAACTGATCCGTGGACGAGATGTCCACTTCACTTTTGAGTAAGGGTACATCTCGTCTGAATCTAAAATCTCTTGGTTTTTGATTCGGATGAATTGTACCCTCAACCAAAAGTGAAGACATCTCGTACGAATCTCTTATCCCCATAAGAACGTGGTGAACACAAAATCTGCCCAAAAAAAAACACTCAATTTCAGTTAACGCTTTGAGTGTGGTAATGATACTATATCTGTGTCGTATGAGGGAAGGCATACATATGTACAACAACGGAGGGACAGTGGTGGTCAGAAGTGGTTAGTGGTTAGTGGGTGGCAAGTAACCACTTGCCACCCACTAACCACTAACCACTTCTGACCTAGATTCTAAACACATTGTCTTGCAGCCATTCGTGGTGCCTACGACATTTTTGAATTTTATTATAATTTGATTCCTAGGTTCAAATCCACAAAGTCACCCTAATTTTGAGGCTTAAAACAACAAAAACAAATAACATAATTTATTTTAACACCATTATTATAAATTATATAATTAAAACAATTTGTCACAAGTATTCTATAATATTTCGCATATGCGTACCATGTAATAATGTTGGGCTGGAATATGAAACGAGATGACATTTACTAATTTAAATCGTAGTAACCTTCAGCGAGTATCAGCTTTAAGGTACATATGGTAATGTTTTCCGTGCAGTACGAGTTCGAGCCGTGCGACAACGATCCGGTGGAGCACGTCACCATCGAGCACGAGTCCGTGGCGCAGACGCTCGCGCAGGAGGCTCGGCGCTGGGCCACGCGCGTCATCCGCGAGACCGCCGTCTCACGCGACGCCTCGCGCAAGATATACGTCTACCAGGCTATGCGCGACAGTGGCCAGAAGGTCAGGTTTAAGTGGAAGGTACTAGCGTACAAACTACAGCAGGGCCTCGATAATCCGAACACCCACAATTTATCTACGGAGCGTTCGTATATAGCCATTTTAAAAGGATTTTATCTAAAAACTACAAGTTTTTTTTATGATTGAGAATGTTTTGTTTTTATATTTGGAAATTGTTTTACCTTCTTAAGTATAATTCTTCAAATCATACCTTTTATAGAATTCCTCGAATAATGCTTTGACGAGAGCACATACAAAACACAATCGACATACAAAGGCGTTTCTTATCCCTCAATTTTCGCAAAAGCATTTTTTCTATAATATTAAATATAAACTTCAATACGTGTAGCAATATTAAATGTAAACACGGAACTGCAAGACTGAGAAAAAGCGGTCGCGCAGGATCGTGCGGAATATAAAAGCGTTCGGATTAGCTGGGGTTCGGAATATCGAGCCCTGCTGTGCATTTATCGACGTTGCAATTTGTTGTTGTCAGCTGCGTTTTTATGACATAGGAGCTGCGTTTGTTGTTGCGACCGGGTATTTGAACGCCGAAAAGGCTTTTTCCAGAACGGTGCAGCAAAGCAGTGAAATTTATAATGAAGCACGAACTGATATTGTTTCCTCGCACAGATGTCGTTGCAGTTTTTGCTATTATTGAGCTACTCTCTTTGCCGTCTATTTCTGTGATGTATCTATCTACCTGCAAACAAATCCGGCAGACCAATTTGAATAGATACTATTTTGCTCTTGCAGAAATAATTCTATTTAAGCTCTATTTTCAGCGTCTGATAGTTTCAGAGGCAAAAACTGTATTACTATATAAATTAAAAAACTTTATTTTATTTTTACACGTTTGTTTATTCACACTGCTTTGGTGATTTCCTACGAGTTAATCAATGGTACCTACATTGGTTAACCTACTGTTATTCCTATTCGGTGGTTGAATATTCGGTCATCTCGATGAACAGTTTTCAGCATCGACATAGGCATTGTTCGATGATAACATCGAACACAATACTATAAGGTAGGCAGGACTTAGGAACCTCACAAAACTTATAGGGTTTGTGGTGTATGTGATATGTATAAGTATTGTGAATAAGAGCAAATGTATATACATCATCAGCTTTCCATCAGGCGGGCTGCGTGCTTTTTTGCCACCTAGGTGGTATAAAAATATCACTCTGAACAAATAGGTTTCATTTTTTCACAAATTTTTATTTAAACATTCAATCTTTAAATGATGAGCTTATGCTTACTTAGTGCCTTTTAGTGTTTACACGTTTTACGTTTTACCAGTTTATTAAATTTTCATGTATTCTTTCACAGTATCAAGCAAACTCTTGGATGATTCGTCAATAGCAAAGGATTGAAACGATTCCTAAAAAAACTTCGTTTTCAAAATAAACAAAATTAGCTTAATTTGTTTCGAAGAAAAATTCCTCAAAAACGATTGAGAATCAAATATTTCTCAAAACTTTTTTGTCGCAATAATTTATCTAATAAATCGTGGCCCGGTTGTGTAATCAAATAATTGGTGGTGTTATCATGCGTCAGGGTTGTTACTTCCGTGGTGCATAGCGGTATCACTTACCATCACGAGTGCTTATGCTCATCAGCACAAAAGCTTTCGCTCTATGCTTGCTAACCACACCACATAGATGCACTATTTGTACACGTATAATATGCTAGACATCAGACACCGATTCCGGACAATTAATCGAAAGATAAACACAATAAGTCAGACAAATATATATTTCAACTTTATGCGGACAAATACGTCAGTTGAGATTCAAATCGAATTAAGCTCGAAATGTAATCCGGCTAAATCGCAGCCACTTACACGCGTCATTCTCGCAAACCTGGACGCAAATTAATCGAAGTTAGCTTTTAATAGAGCTATATACCGCTAAGGGGGACCATGAAGGAATGAAGCACAATATTTAAGTTTTCAATCAAAATGGGTGTTGTCGACTCTCGTTTAGAGCTTTAAAAAAATCATTTTATATTAAATCTATTCCCGCCGCTTTTGAAACTTATCACTCCATTCTCGCCATAAAATTAAAAAAGTTAAAAAGTAAAATAAAAATGATATGGCAGTAAGTTAATTGATTCAACAACCTCAAGGGCAGATAAGTACATAATTATTCTTGACAATTATAGTTTCAAAGCTATTGACAAAGTGTCAATGGAAAACACGACGAGTAAATTATCTATAATTTACTATACAGCAGTGTCAAAGGCGACGGTGAGCGCACTGTCGTTAAGGAACGCTTTTAAGCCTGTTTTTATTTCCTGAGTTCGCACCGTTCCGTAACGCATGTATGTCGTGAGCTTTTGAAATGAGTGAGTTTAACTATGTTGAATGTGTGTTATAATTGTGGGGTGGGAATGCCGGTAGGTGGATCCCAACGACCCGAACGGACCTGATCTGGAGACGAAGATAGACGAGCTGCGTGCCACGCTGCGGCGCGCCGAGACGTCCAAGGTGAAGTACGAGGCGCGGCTGGACGTGCTGAAGCTGAGCGGCGCGCCCGTCGAGGAGTGGCTCAAGGACATGGATCAGCTGGGTGTCTCGGAGCCGTTGCAGCGCAGCAGCAGTCTGCTGAGCGTGAGGACCGACGCCTCCGGGGCCGCTGCTAGCGTAAGTACATGTCGTAATGTCATGTCATGTTTTTAATTTTTTGTGTTTAATTCCTGTAATGGTACAGTGTCATTACAGGCAAACCTAACAGGCTAATACGATAGTGTACTTTTCTACTCACAACCATAATAATCATCTTCTTTTTTATATATAAAAATTAATTGCTGTTCGTTTGTCTCGCTAAAACTCGAGAACGGCTGGACCGATTTGGCTAATTTTAGTCTTGAAATGTTTGTGTAAGTTCAGGGAAGGTTTAAAAGGTGAGAGCGGTACGAAGTTCGCCAGGTCAGTTAGTATCATATAATAATTAAATCGTTTATTTCTAAAGGACGTACATAAAACTTAAAATATTGGTAAAATAATGTTGTGTTTTAGACCTATTTCTCCATTTGGTTCAACTACTCGCTCTAACTAAGTAAAAAAATAAAAAATAAATAGAGCCACAATCATATTCTATACAAATTGAAAATCGTCAACATGTCATATTTTATTTTAAAATAATTAGTAAAATTTCTAACTATGACATTATATAATACAAATTCAATCTAGCACACCCAAAAAATAATAATGAGAAAATAAAAACTGATGAATTAATAAATAGGTCACACAACATTAAAAACATAAAATAAATAATAGCCTTTGGCAACTCCTTCAGTGAGCAGTCAAACGCGCCTCTCTGCAAACAAATTATGTTTGCGGATGCAGCGCGTCAAGGGAGCTTTGTTTAGATGATTGGTTTTTCCTCGAGGCAGAGTAGAGACCCCTCTCTGCTCTGCCTCTGCCTCCGGTGCACGAATTCCTTTATCTGATTTTATTTTCGCACTGGGCAATAATAATAATATTAGTTTAAAATGTGACTGAGCTAATTTTGTAAGCTTAAAGAATTAATGGTTGATTTCTAATTTGAGCATTTGTTGGTACAGGATCAGCCAAGTTCTGACTCGTTCTACGACAGCGACAACACCGAGGAGGCCGGGCCCTCCACTTCCGGCATGGCCTCCGCTTCCGGCCACCAGCGCACCATCTCCGGCTCGCAGCACGAGGACGATGACGACGATGACGTTGACGTTGATGGTAAGCTTCTAGGCTAAGCGTATGTTGGTGTTTATAAAAACTTTACTAATTTGCCGGACTAAAAATTATTAAATAATTTGGACCGATAATAAAGATAAACCATCAATTATTATTAATGGTTTATATTTATATCTTTAGGTACATACGGGCTAGGCCTATGGCCTCGCAATCGTTTTTACGAGATAAAAGTATCTATTTTCTTACTAAACATCCATTCTGCCGTTGTCGTGAAAATTAAAAAAATAACAGACGACAGAGATATAATATTATTTTATTATTATGGATTGGATACCTTACAAACGGATATTTCACCGTCCTTAAATCATTATCGACAGTCCAAGGGAAACTGGCAAATTTCACTGTGCCTTCTTAAGTGCACTACGATTTCTGTATAATTTCCCTTTGATTGAAGCAAGTTATTCCTCGGTTTGTAATAACGACGGGGCCTAGTATCCACGGGGATGTATGTATGTACCTTGAACTATTGATTTCCTTAACAAAGCACAGGGTTGCGAAGCGGCAGCGACAGCCGCGCGGCGGACGCTGCAATGGCGCTTCAATGGCGCCTGGCATTGCCTACCTACGCGACCGTGACGCTGGAACTTTTTAATGGAAAAGTTTCGCGTTGTAGGCGCTCCCGCTTCGTGTCCATCCCGTGTGTTTGACGCGCAGGTTCGGCGAAGCTCAAAGGTAGAAACTGAGAGCTGAGTCGCATCGGTTATCGAGCTAACTGCTTTTTACGGTTTGTTATCAGGATAAGAAATAAAGTGTCTATTTAATTTGTTTTTGGAGTTGCTGCTCTTTCAAATCGAATCAAATCGTGATGTATACCCATGCATCTAAACAAATAAATAAAATTGAGGTGACTGTTTTGTACTGGCAAAATACCGCACGTAAATAAAAGTGACACATACTTAATTTTTCTGAGGGCGGAAAAAAATAATATTTTATATGACATTTTTTATTTTTACCGAGGAGAAATAGGAACCTACTTTCAAAACTTAAAAAAAAAACAGTTTAAAATTAAGGGATACGAAGCCAGTTTATAGTTTTTCAAAACAATTAAATTATCGTTATGGAATTTATTCCATCGTAATCGTTTAGGTATCGTTTGCAAATACGGATATCGTACCCGTATTTGCATTCTGTTTGTTGTATTTGTCTAATATGTAAAGAGGGTTTGGCTGTGTGGTGCCGGCTTAGAATTTGCACCACCCCAATTCTTCCCACGAGGCGACTAAGGGATATCCACCGGGGGCGAGCAGCAGCGCCTCCTGCAGAACAATTCTACTACCGAACTATGATCCCCAACCCGCTTGCCCAGCGTGGTGATTAGCAGTGCACCAATATAGGCTGTTAAGGTTAGAGGGTAACAGTACTGGTATTCGCAGCGTCTCTGGAAGAGGAGCGCAAGCGCATCGAGCAGTTGACCGCGGGCTGGGACGACCCCACGCAGGTGAGCTGGGGCGAGGGCGAAGCCGCCGCCTCGCTGCCGCCGCCCGGGCCTCCGCCCACGCTCTACAAGTGCACCGCGCTCTACTCCTACCAGGTACGATGATACAACACCACCACAACTCATTGGCTTTAAGGCCCTTATTATGAAAGCATCAATGTGGAAGGTTGCGGTGTCAAGTCCCGTCGGGATCGTGAATAAATAGCAAATTATTTAAATTATTTTATCTTCATTTATGAACTTCAACTTATTTTGAGCGTGCAAATATTCAATTAGTTCATATTTCATACCCATTACATTATCGAATAGGTACACGTGTAAGCACTGGGTACCCTAGTAAATACCTACGCATCATCTGTGTGAATATGCACCTACGTGGTTGTACCTGCAGGCTCAGAACCCGGACGAGCTGTCGATAATCGAGAGCGAGCAGCTGGAGGTGGTCGGCGAGGGGGAGGGGGACGGCTGGCTGCGCGCGCGCAACTACCGCGGGGAGGAGGGGTACGTGCCGCACAACTACCTGGACGTGGACAAGGAGGACCAGGTGAGGAACGACATCCCACACAATATAGATCGATAAAACATTATTTATTAAAACAATTGACAAACAAAATAAAATAACAATTACAAAAACGATTGGCGGTCGTCTTATCGCTCTCTACCAGACAACCGTGGATGGATAAGATCGTTGGATTGAATATGGGGATCTGTGCGCATTGTTCTGTAGCTAATACAATTTACAAAATTCAAATCATTTATGTAATCTTACATACAAATACAAAAATAAATTACAATTACAAAAAATACACGTGCCTACTTAAAAATACTTATATAAATATATACATCAGTATTTTAGAAGGGAAAACAAGAGTGTGGCTAGTGACAACAGGACAAATAGTATTCCTTTACCATATTCTTGAATATTGTTAGTGGTTTTGCACGCCTTACTGAGACTGGTCGCGTGTTCCAAAGCTGTGCAGCATTGTACCTACTACGTAATGTACGTACGTAAATACGTAAACCACATTACAAGAACACTATGGAACTCTTCAGGTAGCGACTTCTTGTTTGAGGTGCATAATATACACAAGGTGCATATACAAAAAATGTAAAAAATACTGCATCGCACACCTCCGGGATTAGAGCTAGGTCTCTACCTAGCTCTAATCCCGGAGGTGTGCGAAGGTGTGTTCCAGCAAAGTGTAGGCACATAGATATTAAAACAATACATCCACGCGTTTTTTTTCTGTGACTTAATAATACAGTAATGTGGACATAATCTCGATAAATAATCGAAGTTCTCGTGAGTACCGATATTTTTGGAGTCGACAGATTCTCATCACTAACATTAAAAGAAACTGAGTCTATGAAATATTGCATTGTTTCATTCAGTTAAGGCTACACAAGTCGTCCGGGCGATCTCATCCGTCGGCGCGGCCTAAATGCACCTGACGTAGTAGACATACCCGCGCGCTAGGGTGACACAACGATTTATTCGTAAAACGGCCGCGTAAAAAATGGGAACAGACTTTTAGCACAACGGTTATTAAAGAAAAACTATGGAAAGTACCCGTTCAATAAATTTGGTTCAACTTTTGAATAGCTAAACTATGTCGGTACGGACCTTATTTTAGAGTTTTCTTTCTCCATACATTATTTATTTTCGCCCAAAGTTGGGGTAAAATCAGTGTTGAAATACGAAGATTTAGAACCTTTTATTTTTCAGATGAATACTTTCTTTACGGTTTTTGATGTATACAAACATAGATAATGACGAGGAATTGATATTATCCTTAGTTTTGGATAGTCAAAAAAAAACAGCGTAGTAGTTACCCTTTCACGTTTGTATGGAAATATGAGCAACTCATCTAACCTCAAAAAAAAAACAAACGCGTTGGCAGAGTATAAATCAAATAAAATCAAAATAAGTTAAAAGTTTTAGTGTGTCAATAAAGTAAGTGTCACAGGCGGCGGCGTCGGGCGGTCCGGGCCTCGTCACGCAGATCTCTTTCTCGTCCGTGGACTACACGGTGGAGGGCGAGGACGCGGACGTGGTCCAGTCCCCGGACCAGATCTCGGTGATCTCGGCGCCCGTCGCCAAGCCGGAGGCGCGGCCCGAGCTGAAGGTGCAGCGCGCCACTTGCGGCTGGTGCTTCGCTATGTACGAGTACGACGCGACCGCCGACGATGAGCTCAACTTGGAGGAGGGACAGGTTAGTCGGCTTCTACCTTTTTACTATATACGTTTTTATTACTAAGCAGTACTTTATTAATATAATAATAATAGGGGAGTTTCCTGGGTAAAAAAGTATTATTGTATTTAGTCCGTCAGTTAGATTATCAGAAGATATTGGACACAATTTTTGTCAATCAAACAAAAAATGATGAAGATATAACCAGTCAACGTTCCGCGTGACGTCACGCCTTGCGAAGTGCCGCCCTATATGTGTATAAGTGTGCGAGGGTGTTTCATTTGTCCAAATTTTCGATATTTTTTTGACTTCGCTCGAATTCTGGTTTCCACTCATATACAAGGTTCGTACGCCAATAATCAGTAACGTCGATTATAATTAACAGGTTGCACAGTTTGATGAGTTTTATGTCAAGTAATTGATATCGGAGTAGTGGAGGGTATCAAATGTTTAAAGTTTATTATCTAAAGTGGACGGTAATAAGTGATTTAAGTGTGCCTTTTAAAACATTTAAGCATATTTTAATGCAAATATGAATAGTAGACGAGGAATTTGGTTACTTTGGAGGGTTCCTTATGATAACTTTTTAGGAAGTCGACTTCCTTCCAAAGAACAAGTGTTTTTGGTTTTTTACACCCATCATAAAGAAAATAATAAAACGTCAAGTGCAAGTCGGACTCGCGCACTAAGGGTTCCGTTTAATTGTAAGACTTCTTGCCAAATATCATGATTCTAGGTCAAGTTGAAGTAGGTACCCTGTATATTTTGGTCGAGGTCAAGAATCAAGAATTAGATTTTTTTTTGTTAATTAATAACTAATTTACTGTTTTCAGATTTTTCCCGTTATTTGTGTTGTATAACCTTGCTTCTTACTAAATTTTATGATTCTAAGTAAACGGGAAGTACCCTATTGGTTTTGGTCTATAGCAAGAATCAAAAGATTTTTTTTTGGTGTATAAACCAAAAATGTAAGGTTTTAGGATTTTATCCTTTATCTGTGCTATAAGACCTTGCTTCTTGCCAAATTTTATGATTCTACGTCAACGGGAAGTACTACATAGGTTTTGGTCCATGGCGAGATAAAAATTTTTTTTTGTTAATAAACCACAAATTTACTTTTTTCGGATATTTTCCTTTGTTTGTGCGATAATGCCCTGCTTATTGCCAAATTTCATAATTCTAGGTCTACGGGAAGTACCCTATAGTGTTGGTGTGCATGTGATTCCCTTGTAAATTACAAAATATTCGGACATAAACGGCTGTAACTATTGAGTGCGTTGACATAAAAGTTTCATTTATATCGCGGCTTCAAGAGGTTACGGACTTGAGTATTTGACGTTAATTTCAACTCGATACGTCCACGCGTTCTTCCTGAGAGAAGAGGGTTGACAGACGGACAGACAGACGTACATCAGTTCATGAACTAACCTATTGTAACGGAATAAAAAGAACGCGCTACGAGAAATAATAACCCACAAAAGCGCTACGAGAAGCAAATTGCTACGAATGCGCTACGAGGAGCAAATTGCTACGAAAGCGCTACGAGAAATGATGTGCTACAAAACGCTACGAGAAATAGTGCTACGAATGCGCTACAAGATAGACAATAATAATGTTTTTGTTAAAAATATTATGTCTTCCGATGAGCTGGTGTCTTTAATCCGAAATTAGTTTTACCTAGCTAGACACTAGGGTTGTCTTACAATAGCAATGAGTCTATTTTGTAAACACAAAGGCTACGACAGCATTACGAGACAATGGTAGTAACTCCGTTGGCGCCAAATCCTAAACTAACTATTCAAATAATGTTGCGGTCCCTTTTATTAAAAGCACTTACAGTTAGTGTTTCCTACTCTAAAGTTCGATAAAAGCTCAATGTTCAAAGAGACTACAGCGTTTTAACTTATAAAACGCAACAACTATTTCATGGAAAGAAGTACGGACATTATTAAAATCATTGTTAAAATATTTAAAAAAAAACGAACACACGTGGCGTACTAATGAGGTAAATTGCGTTACGAAAAGTAAAGTGCTACAAAAGCGCTACGAGAAAAGTGCTACTTTGTTTGAATTTAAATATAATGTAAAATCATGATATTTATAAAATAAATACAATATACTGTACATTTTCTTGATCGCATAAGCGAGAAATAACATTCCATTTTCCTGTTACATAAATAAAAAAGAATAGATGCTTGTTAAAATATGAGTACCTAGAAAATGGTGTAGGTGCGATTGCCGGCTACAACTCCCCCGCCATGTACAATAGGTTATATTAATATTCTGGTATTTTTCTCAGAAACTCGTGGAGATGTCGAGTTGTGCGAAATTAACATCAAATACGCAAGTCGCGCACTAAAGGCATTGTTAAAATATTTAAAAATAAACCAACACACGAGGCGTGGTATTACTAATGAGATAAATTGTCATTGAAACTGCTACCAACAGATAGAGTTCTTAACTCTTTATTGCACTAAATAAAACATACATATGAAACACTAAGAAGGAATGGCAATGGCGAGCTTAACCCTAAAAAGAGTTCTCTTCCAGCAAACCTTATTGGGAGAGAGAGAGAGAGATACAACGTTATGTGGGCACGTATGCATTATTTCTTAGAGATAAAGATGGCCTAGACTAGATCGACCATGTATCCGTGTTAATCGTCTTTCGTAGCTCCACACTGTATTTAATAACACCTTGGCATGTTGTCCTAGCATGATTTCAACTGAATATAGCATCTTAATCATTGAACTAAGGATATATAAAGAAATTCATAATTTTATTGAGATTTTTCGGTGTTTTGTTTATCTGATACTTTGTTACTTCAAAATTTACGTCTAAATGTTGGTTGCTCATTGACGGTGTCAATTTAGAACATTCAAGATTGGGAGATTGGGGGGTAATTTCCTTCGTCAAAGTTTTTAATTTTACCTTATACAAGGTCTTTACGGTAGAGTACTACCGTAAAGACCTTGTATAAGGTAAAATATAGTAATATAGTTATTCTGTGGCCATGTCTAAGCTGTCCATGCTAAACCCGCAGGTGAAATTGTGGTCGTACAACTACATATATCCATGATACGCACAGCTATGAATATATATTTATTTGAAATTATTTATTTATTGTGTAGATAGTCCGCATAATTTCGCGGGAGGCGCACGGCTGCGACGACGGCTGGTGGACCGGCGAGGTCAACGGAGTCATCGGAAACTTCCCCTCGCTCATCGTCGAGGAATGCGACGAGGTAATACACCCACCGCCGTACTTGTTCACATTATTTTATTACTAGCTTCTGTCCGTGGAATGGGACGCGTTTTTTCGGAATAAATTGTAGCGTTTATGTTACTCCACGTCCAGGACTTTGTGTGCGAAACTTAAGCGAACCATTCAGTAGTTTTGTAATATAGTTACTGATTTTATCAAGTGTTTATCGCGTACCTTACCTTTTTTAATACCCGGTAAAATCATTAAGGTCTGTGTTCGCTAATAGATAATCGGACAATTAGGCTGCTTCGTCGGTTAACGTTGACGTTTAATGTATGAAAACTTGTGTCAAAAACGTTAAAACAACTGTTTAAAATTTACCCATCTGTAGGTGAACTCGAGTCTAACTATGTTAACAAATCGCGCAAGTTTAAAAAGTTTTGTAATAATAGGATTTGCTTCGACTATCACTTGACTCCACATCCAACATGCGTTTTTATCATGAATATATGTTTATTCATAAAGAAAATTACAGTCAAATAATAGAAATCAATTTGAACCAGTATTTACAATTGAAAAAAATGAGCTAACTGCAGACTGTTGCAAACAATGTCCAGGTAGCTCAACTGATCCATATCAATACCAATAATCGAGAATTATCATACGTTCTGTTCAAAAAAATGCGCGGCGATCAGAACGAGACACTTGTCAAAGTAAATATTTTAAATCTCATTATTGGTACGATAGGCGTTTTGTATTTTATTATATTATAAACATTCTTTCGCATTTATAATATTAGTAGGATTTATTTGCATCATATTGACTCCGCGAATCCCATGACTGTCCTTCCTCATAAAGTTTTGATGAAGTCTTGCGTGGAAGCTATGTCTTTATTACATAATTAAATAAATAAATAAATAAATAAATAATGCTGGACAATTCACACAGCATTATCTAGCCCCAAGGTAAGCAGAGCTTGTGTTATGGGTACTAGATAAGTAATAATATACGAGTACATAGATAGATATTTTTTATAATACATAGAAAACGACCAGAACACCCTGAACAAATATCTGCAGATCGTACAAATATTTGTCCCGAGGCGGGAATCGAACCCGCAACCTCCTGCGTCGCAGGCGGACCTTCGCCCACCGCGCCACAGAGGTCGTCGAATTGGGCGTTTAAAAAACTATTAACCGATTTCAAATTCATCTAGTTAAAATTTATATGGGACCAACTTCGAGGTACCTATATCCTTTCCAGAAGAATTATCAAAATCGGACTACTCTGTAAAAGTTATGCGTGCTCATACATAAAAAAATATACACGTCGACTTGAGAACCTCCTGCGCTTTTCGTCGGTTAAAATACAAAAACGACAATAATTGGCGAACTACTAGAATATTCCTTATAACAAAACGATAAGTGGCTGATTGGTCCTACTTACTTACTTAACTGTTGTCCTTGTGTGTTCTAGTATTAAGGCTATTGATTTAGCGCCAACACTATTATTTAGTACGTAACATTACTGTGACGCTGCATTTGTCGAGGAATATACGTCGTTAGTCTTGCTACGACACTCGCGCGAGTGCCACGCATATCCTGCCGTTCCTTTCATTTTTATTTAATAAATAAAATAGTAAACTCATTTTAACAAAACTCCGGCTTGGTCTCGTGTGGAGCCACTGCTAATAGTCTGGTCAAATTGAATTAATCTATTTAAATTTGCCCGAATATTAGGGGTATGGTATAAATTCGCATAAAACTGACATATTAAACAGAACGTGAAAAGTGGCCAACGATTTTACGTGTGCAAAAAAAAATTAAGGTCAAAGTTTGCTAACATTGGTTTATTTATTTTTTCTGCCAAACGGTAAGTTTTATCATAAAAGTACCTGTGATAAAATTTGTAGATCTTGCTATTTTTTACATAAACGATCCTTATACTTTCTTCCTAAGAATAATCATTTTTGAGATTCTTCGTCTAAAAGTTATGGCTCGGCCCTGAATTAACACTTGGTGTAGGAGTGGGCGATCTGTCTTTAGTAATTCGTTGGGTTCCGGATAATCGTGTTTATTCATTTTGTATCAGAAGTGATATACAAAAAAAAACAAGAATTAATCACCTGACGTCTTCACGAACGTGTTTGTGATGATGGGCAGAACCTGCAGGACACGCAGTGTCCGTGAATCACCAAAAACCCAGCACAGTTAGTTATTTATTTTTATTTTTATAATTTTGGAGAAACTTACAGCTAGGTTTACAAATTTCCAATGAACATTTTTGAACATGCCTGGATAGACCAGTGTATGTTTGACGGCTAATTACAAGTTTCTGCAGATATACTAGTTAAAAATAGCACAATAACAGTAAGTTGACGACTTATTAGAAAATACAAAAACATAAAAAATAGAAAATTACTGAAGAAAAAACAAGAACCAAGGTAACATAATTATATAGTTAGCTTACACTTGATCACTAAGTAAGCGTCTAAGCTTACTTGTACTGGTGTTGAATATATCTACCTCACTGTTTCTATGTACTTTAATTGACGGCTAGTTAGAGGCTTGTGGATGGTGTTTTTCCCCTCATGGTCAAATTACCTTTGTTTCCATTAAAACCGTGCGAAGCCGCGGACACGAACTAGTCTATAATATTAGTGTGATTAGTTTCACATGTTTAATTTCATATCTGCACTGGAGCAGCTTGTAAATAGTTCGGTGTTTCAGAACGGTGATCCTCTGGAGGCCGCGAAGTTGGTGACGGAGTGGGACGTGGACCCCAACGCCGTGGAGCCTGTCTTCTCCGCCGCCGCGCAGCAAGCCGACGACGACAGTGAGTACCACCTTAGTCTTACCTCATGAGATTGTGATGTGTGCGTTGCTCCGGGACGGCGGAGTTAGTGGATAAGGATACACATAATGTAAAAACTGGTAAAAAATATGTCGGCCACATTTGATTTTAACGATTACCTCAAATTCGTAATCTTGGCCCTCGAGTTAGTCGAAGACGATATCCATATTTTTTATAATAACAAAACAAATTATTAAAATCTAAATGGCGAATGATAGTTAAATGTATATTTCTATAATTGGCCGCTATTAGGTCAAAGGTGCCGACGCAACAACGCGCCGCCGCCGCCGCCGGAGGCGTGTTTTTTGGACAAAAACATTTATTAATCGAATCAAATCATTTATTTGCCGAATACATTATTACAGGTACATGTCAGATCTTATGACTAGAGCGATGTCAAATGTATTCAACCCGCAGGCAGGTGTGCAAATATTAAATCACAGTGATTCAAATCGTTAAAATAATCAATAATGAAAATAATCAAGAACAATACAATCGAAGATAAATAGTTAACAAACAATAATTAATTAACAATCATAGTCAAAACATAATAAATTATTCTACTCAAAATTAATATATTCATTTACACTATAGAAACATTCACTATATAAACAATTTCTACCTTACGCAAATCTAATAGAGATTATATTACACTACTTCAAGATGCAAATTGTTACCGTGTTACAATAATTGAAAGTGTAACCCTAAACGATAAGGTTATCAAAACTATCGAAAACCCAAAACCCTTTCAATAGGTAACCCAGTCGAATGGGTTTTGAAGGGGTTACCCCTAAAAGCGGGTTATTCATTGAAAGTGTAACCCCAAAACAAATTCTTCAAAAAACCTCATTGAAGGCCCCTTCACCAGGTAACCAAATCAGCTCCAGGGGGCCCAGGGATAGGCGTCCCTAATAATCAATCTATCTCTGGTCTTGCCTACCGGCGGCAGTTGAATTTTGATTCCCTACGAAGGAAAGAGTCAAAATTCGACAATCCATGGGTAGATTGGATACTGTAACGATCGTGCAGCCGAGTGCTTAATGGAACGCGTCAGTCAGCGAGCGTTCGTGCTGTCAGTACGGGGAAAGAAGACGGAGGTTTGACGTTTCATGCTCGCTGCTCATGCTTCAACTCCTCCCAAGGTTTTCGTAAGAGGCGGCAAAAGGATAACCACCGGGGGCGGGCAGTAGCGCAGTCTTGTCTTAGAACTATTGATACAATTTATCATAATCATCATTTTTAGGCCTGAGGAAAAATCAGAATAATCAATTTATTGGTAAAAAGTATCACAGGCCAGTGAAATCACGAATTATAACATAATTATGATGATGATAACATACTTATGATTATGATATTATATTATAAGTTACAAAAAACTAAATAATGTCATTAATAATATATAAAAAATAAAAATAAAAAATAGAACACTAGAATCAATATGTTGGACAGCTGATACTTCGCAGTATCGTGAACTCTAAATATTCTATGGCCTTTACTTTGTTTTTAACAAAAATACATGAGCCCTGTCTTTCTACAGTAGCTATACACTATCCAAACTCGATGTAGAATGTTTATAAACAAACCACGACACAAATAACTAAATCTCACTAGCTTGGCGTCGAGTTTCAGATATAATTGTAAGCCTTATTTATTGAAGGAAGGATCTCAAAACGACAACTAATGTAAATTGCGTATAGACGCGGCAACAGACTGGACTATAGGCGGGTTGTTAAAACATTCTACATCGACTTTGGCTAGTGTATAGATACTAATGTTAATCCGTAAATTAGGTGAACTTAAGTGCTCGGTTTGGCCTAGCACGTTACAATCTAGCTCGTGGCGTTAGAACTTCTAATCGTTGGGTCTTTTATCGAGAGAAGCTATGCTTTGATGGCATATTACTAACGGCTTTGTTTGTGAGTTAATTGTACAGTTAGGGTCGACCGATGAGGCAGGCGCTGGCACTGGAGCCGGCATCCGCTCCGGCATCCTCTCCGGCATCCTGATTACGAAGGCAGCATGAGTTTCCGATCGAATGTTGCTATGCTATGTCCTGTCATAGTGGTGGTGTCAGCACGAAATCACCATGTGTGAATGAATTTCTTGCGCTCCGCGGCTTAGAGTTTGTTAGATACGTTTCCTGTTCCAACCGTGATGGGACATGGTACTTTCTTTCTTTCGATTTCGGCTGACTACTTGCCACTGCGCATCGGCATAGTCATCTTCAGTCGAGCTCTTTTCTACTGGTGTAGCTGTAGACTTTGAGGAGATATCAGCCATTTTCATTGCTTGAGTTAGTTTCTCAAGTCGAGGGTCGTTTTTGGGCGTAATCGCAGCGCGCCCGCTTTTGTACGCAGGTTTCGCAAGATCAGACAAAGTGATCGAAGCCAGTACATGAGCATTGTGGACGGGTCGTTGCGGCGCGGCGGCTGTCGCTGCCCTCGTGGCACACGGGGCGTTAGTCGTTGAAATGCGAGTGTTGATGATTTCAACCTGCGTCTTGAGCTCGGCTATATTAACGGATTGCTCCTTCATACGAGCTTCCAAGGAGTCAACTTTGTTTACCAAAGATACTAAAGTGCTTTGTAATGCGCGGACTAAATTTTCATGTGCATTGGCCATTACAAGTTTAAACGAAAGTTCCGAACGCGTAGACGGCTAGCTCTACTGCTGGGTGTAGGTGTTTAAATGTGTGCCATTCATATCAGTCTGTCATAGACTATGAGGCAGCCAATAGTCTTTATACTATACAAAGTGTATTCCTTAGTTTTCTGTAGCGTAAACAGTTTTGGTATGGAAGCTTCGTGTCTAGATAACTAAATAATCTGTTTACTGCTATTTTCTAAAGTTGCGACTCGCAGGGACGCGCCACCGTTTATAAACCGCACGTTCGCACACAACGTGGACGAGTGCGTAATGGGCACTGAAATTAATAAAAAACCTAGAATTAATTGTAGTAAATAACTTTAAATAATATCAGTGCCGAGACGTAATTTAATTACGCTCGGGCGGGTCGGGTGCGGTGGCCCTTTCGTTAGAAAGTGTAGGTATAATACACTTAGAAGATATTTATTGTTTCTACTTTCAATGCAAATTTTTATGCAGCTTAGTTGACAAGGTCTTAAAAATCAGATTCATATTGAGGACTAACAATTACATCGATTACGTAAAACATTCTGCAATGAATTTTATTTGCTAGTTATTTTTAAAGATTCTCCAAAATACCGCGTTTGTTTAATACACATTAATAAACAGAAAGTCGATGCATGCGCAAAGGTAATGAAATAAAGTATTACGTACCAGCAGAGCTGGTAGATCTTCTTCCTAAACTCTCAGCTGTAATTTTTGGACCTTTCCCATCCAAGGTAGTTCACCACATTTCTTCCCCTCGATGCGTTAAACGGGTAAGAATTTTAGAGCACAAAACAATCTCAGCAGTAACAAATCACGTGGAAGCTTTGCTACGTGACACTCGCTAGGGAGTCGCCTCTGGCAATACACTTTGCGAAGGTGCGCTTCGCTTGCGCAGCGTAAACAAGCTTAGCTCGATAGAAATCTGCCTCCCGGTGGTGCACTTTATTAGGTAACCATCACGTGACCTGCTCTTGCAAATTGCCGGCGTCCGGAGTTTGCTTAGGGCCCGGGAGTGCTTACTGCAATGTATTCTGTAATAAATCACGGCATACTGCACTTAGGGCCAAGGTACACTGGAATCAAAGTTTTCAAGATTTGGTTTGACATTAATCCCCTGAATCTACAATTCGAAAGCATTTTGTTGAATCTACGACTCTTTTTATTTAATAAATTATAATATCTGTTCATGGGTATTCATCGCGATAATAATCCGGGGATAGTTATTGTAAGGTGTTCAAATCACGCCAAGTTTAAAAATCTTAATAAACTTCTGCACCAGATGCGATACCTACCAGCGATACCAACCAGAGTGCAATGAATGCAATGTAAACAGAAAAAACACTTATTTGTTTTGTCTATAACATTTCCAGCTCTACCTCTGGCAGAGCTATGAATCCAAGCTACCATGCTTAACGCATACACTGTCCAGTCTTTGCGGGGCTACCAGTAGCTCCGCGAGACGGAAGACGACCGTATGCGTCATGGGTCATGAAAGTGATAACCAGCCCTTTAACAAAGTAACAGAATCTCTGATGGAAAGGCACCCTATGGAAGGCAGTTCATAAATTGATTCCATTAGCTACTTCCCGCGTCCATTTGCAAATGAATTGCTCAAACCAGTGACTTCAATATCTTGACATGCATACGCGTTGGCACAGTTGTGGGCACTAGTGCTAACACTAACTGTGATTTATGAGTCCGCAAACATCTAAGCATGTAATACTTCTTGTAAAAAGTAGGTATAATTTAATATTCTAGGTTCCCAACCTAACGCTATTATGAAGACAGTTCACCAAACGATACCATCTAATATGTAATGGAACCTAATGCGAGGAACGCCCACTCCTCGCCAGTTAGTCGCCCTTCCGTTTCAGTTACCCTCAAATGTAAATTTATAATGAGTTTTAGACAACCTTTGACTCAAATCGAACTAAGTGAAGGAATTATAGTTCAGCAGTTCCGAATGCCTATCGCTTAGCGTTTATTATGTGCAGTATTGTGCGTTGGGCTGTGGGTCTTGCACGTGAAATTTTAAGGCAGGTTGCGCTAATGTAAGCGAAAATCTACTTTCACCATGACGTGTCTACCATGTGTACGACCATATCAGAGAACTTCGATAATAGTTTTTTCAACACTTAAAAAAAATTACATTCATGAGGTTCACCCACAAATTCAATACTTACCTACATACCTATTCAATTATTGTTCTTAATTTGGTTGTCGTTGATGTGCTCCGTTTGAATGCAATGGCCTATTTTGATTCTCCCGACATGAAATTGCGTGTTTCACTTGTGCCCATTGGTGTATATATATATTTCTATTTTAATATATATTTAATATTTTATTATGTATAATATATATATAAAATTTAATTATTTATATATTTCTAATACACCGAATAAGAGAAACGAAACAAACGATTGCGTATTTTGGAGAATTAAAATAGCCCTCCAGGCCTCAGATAACGATGATTTAGTACAACTGCTTTATTCTGCTTTATGTAACACTATTTGTTCATCTTCATAGTTACATCCACCCTATCGTACATCCTTCAACCGTTTCATAGAACATTTGGTGATTGGGTCTAGTATTGATCTGTGTGTGTCAGTGCCAATGGAGAACAACAACGATAAGACCGGCGCGCCGCCGTCGGTGCCGCCGCCGCCGCCGCCGGCCGGCGTGGAGGAGGCGCTGGACAGCCAGTCGGACAGCAGCTTCAACATGGAGCTCAGCCGCAACCACCACGACCAGTACGACGCGCAGTTTGTATATGCGCACTCCACCACTCCGCCGGTCATCGGGCCCCCGGCTGTTACCATCATCGGTGAGTTTTATCGCGTTATCATCCCATCTACATGTAAGTTTTCAGTTTATCGATTATTTTGTATGTGTGTCATCGCAGCGGGCGGACGTCCGCCTGCGACGTGAGAGGTTGCGGCTTCGATTTCCGCCTCAAGACAAATGTTGGTTTGATCTGCAGATACTTGTTCCCACCCGGACCAACTATCGGTCTCTATATTCTGGATGTTCCTTATGTATTATAAAAATATCTACCCATGACACAAGCTCTGCTTAGTTTGGGGCTAGATGATGCTGTGTGAATTGTCCAGTATTATTTGTATTATTATCATTCATGTTGCTTAATTTTATTCACGTTCCCAGGTTCTGAAGTATGCAGATGCGTAACGACTGGAAAAGATAGGAAATGAGTCCAATTCACGCGGTAGAGTAAATCATTACTTGAAAATGAAAATCGAATACCGTTTATTCATTTGGGCTTACAAAAAAGTACATAGAGTAGTCAAATTGTAAAGTAAAACAAATAAGATGTAACGTGTTAAAGTATTCTCTTCACTTCAATTTTTTGTCCAATATCGGAAAAAGTGAAAAAGAAGCGTTACGCGCAATGATTATTATAATTAGAAAAGGCGGCAATTGGGGTCGTAACATGTGCGTCGTCGAGCGTGCAATATTTTTGTGTGACTTCAAAAATGGTCAGTAGAGGGCTTTCCAATGTCTCCCTCTCCACTCTATACATTTTTAGTTCTTGCGCGTTTAGAGGTACAATTCAATGAATTGTACCTCTGATGTTTCTGTAGTTTCTCTTTTCTTTTTTCTCTTCTTTTTTTAGGGTGGTGTTCTACAAAAGAAAATCGGATAATTAGTAGCTTCGTCGATTAAAAATGTTGAAATGTATGAAAAGTTCTGTCAAAAACGTCAATGAACGAATAAGTTCATTATAAACTTACGTAGGAACTATTCCTATACTGTGCAATTTCTTTTGAAACATCATCTCTGTTTGGAGTAAAACATTTTGACACTAAACATTTTTTTGTCAAGCGTAAGAAGCGCCTTAAAATGATTCAAATTGGTTAATTTTTTATGCCAATTGACTCCCTTGTAAGGATCAGGAAGCACCGGAAGTTAGTCAAATTTAATAAAATGTTTTCACATACAAACAGGTCAAAGCAAAATTCCTTCAACAAACATCATAGATTCTAATTGCACATTAAAAAAGTATTTAATGCTCCACCGATCAAGAAGTTTAGGAACTCCATGCCTTCACGAGCTAAATTCAAAAACATTTCGTATTCCGAACAATTTTGAATTTCTTGCTTCAATTTATATTTCTGCGTATTTCACAATGCCATGATAGGACAAAATTTGTCCTACTTTCCTGCAAGAACCATGTTCTAAATTCAATTCAAGTTACAAACCCTATAATTTCAGCACAAACCCCGTGGTTTGATATTAATGCCATTGCGTTTAATATTGATGCCAGCACAAACCCCGTGACCGTGACGAACACGACCTAACCCCTTGTCTATACTCGTAATAGGCTACTTGACTCATATCAAATTTTGCGCAATAAATTATATATTTTCTGTAGTATTTGACTAAAAAAACCAATATTTTCAGGCTTGTTCTGACTGGCCGCGTCAGCTGCTATTCTCCAGAATCTCATTAGTTAGATATTCTAATGCTGCTGCTAGGTAGATGGAGCTGTCGTTTCCTATTCTACGAGCGAATCTTCCTTTTCCAAGCAGCTTGTTGACTCTTCCAACGGAGAAGACCAGGCCGGCTCGGGAAGATCTTGAAGATTTTTTTATTCTTGACCCTGGGACTCATTTTTCTTCGTATATTTTTTTCTGCTTTGTCTGCAAAAATGTGTCTGTGGTTTGTTTATGTGGGTAAATCGTTTATCGCTTTATTTTGTCGCTCCGTTGGTTGGTGGGGCGTGCGATGCGACGAGCGATTTCGTTCGTAGCAGCAGAAGCACAGATTAGATAACGTCAGAAGGCTTAGCATGTACAGTCAGCTGCTCAGACATGTATACACTTCCAAGGTTCAACTTTTATTTTACTCGGAACTTTTCAAATAAAAGGCCACGCACACGTTTTTCGTACAAAGTAGTCATCGTACTTGTCAGAATGCGGTACATAAATTATCACAATTACTATACACTTACTATAATAGTCAAATTGAAAACTTGGGAGTGTATACATATTTTTGCAGCTGACTGTACCTCGGTACTAGATTATACATATCGTCGCTGTAGTTGGAAAATCAATTAATTGACAAAACCAAAATCTTGAGAAAAACTCGATTTACTGTTTTTTTTATATTTTGTTCGGGATAGTATTAGACATCAAGTACTTCCACTGCCAGCCGATTTCCATAGTGGGTTAGGCCTTAAACTAACGCTTTAATCATATTAAAATATTTATTCATAGAAAAATATACCTAGTGAATGAGGTATCTAACTTTAATAACAAAGAAAATTACAATCAAATAATAGAAACTAATTAGAACTATTCTTTACAAATGAAACAGTTGAGCTAACTGGAGACTGTTGCAAACAATCTACAGGTAGCTCAACTGATCCTTATATACCTACCAATACCAGTCGCAAGCGTCCTCGAGACGCTGGCTGCAGTTAATTGAGTTTATTAACTTTTCTATGATATTTTTTTCATGCAGTCGACGAGGTCATCTCCGATATGAATCATGATGATCCCGAGGTTAGTTTGCATATTTCGTTGATTAGACATACTTTACTTAATAGGCTAGTGTCCTAAAAAACGTAATTAGTCCGTCGGTTAGATTATCAAAAGATATTGGACACGTATTTTTTCTTTTGTCGTTACGAAAATATGAAGATATAGCCACTTTAAATTCCGCGTGACGTCACACCTTGCGATACTTTTTAGCAAGGTGTGACGTCACTAGCCTCCACTCTCAAACTTAGACGCGCTTTATTTTTGTTATTATTTGTTTGATTGACAAAAGAAAAAATATGTGTCCAATATCTTCTGATAATCTAACTGACAGACTAAATAGAAAAAAAAATGTATACCCAGGACAGTACCCTATTATAAACGCTTACATATCGAATGATTTCGCCTTGCTGGCCAGTACCTTGCTACCTACGTACTGTGTATGCATTTTTATATTTGGTAGTTTAGCTTCATATCTACAGTATTTCCTACTCACTAGATCTTACCCTTACTACTAGATTGCCTTAGATCTACTTTAGAAAATGTACATAGTTTAATTTACAAGCTTTTATTTATCTTTCCTTGTTAGTAGGTATGTAGTATGTACATACGTGTGTCACAAATCTTTCAACTGAATTTTAGACCGCTTATCTGGAATCTGACATTTGGCATACTTATGTAAGTTCTGTGGCAATGCAATGTTCTGGTACCATCGAGCTAGTGTGATGATCAAGCCGGAAGGAGGCCATAGGATCTACTAAACTCATCGAGTTTGGGCTCTATGGATTTCTTTTTCCAAGCACTTTGAGAAAAGCTAGATTTTAAACTTTCTTACATAGGCCAATGGCAATGGCTTCTTGTAGTTTGATTACTTTCATATGTTTTAAATATATTTTACTATTTAGTCTACTACAATTTTTGAATAGCTTCTGAATTATTTATTATTCTGGCTGTTCTTTTACCTACAGGGTGTTCCATAAAGTGACGTTATCATGAGAGTACCTACATTGTGAAAAAAATAATTTGAAAACTTTACAAAATTTAAACTTTCGCCCTTTATCAATCGCCGCCGTTTAATTCTTAAATGAGATTTAATGTGTTTTAAATGAGATCATCAATACGTTCACAAGTACTTTTTTTCGTTGAAAGGGCTGTATTCTGTAACGGGGTTTCATCGTCATTTATTCAACGACGGAATCTGTGTTTTGTTTATACCGCATCTACGCGAGCTTATGTCAACGAATCCGAACAAAAAGAATTAAAATTCACATGCTTGGAGTTGAGATGAAGATAACAATGTTTACAATATTTAGTGAAGAAAGGATCTCAAATCGACTGGTACTCGTACCTTACATTGTGTTTGAAAATAAAAAAAAGTAACTTTTAGGTGCTACGGGATTGTTTACCTTTTTTGCAGATAGTTAAAAAATCGAGATTCGAATTCAAATCGAGATCTTAAACTAGATTTAAACTCTGTTGTAGGATGCGGTCGGCTCCAAATTGTATGGGCGGGACCATAGATCTAAGTAAAATCTATAGATATAGTGCGTTCTCCCAGTGCTTAGACAACAACAGGCCTGTGTTACAAGTACCTACAAATAAACACTCGCTCATTTTCAATCTATTGCAATAATTCCAATGTACAAACACGAAGGCGTTGCTGTAGTCTTTTAGTCAATAAATCACACTAAAGTACGTCGTAGAAAGCACGCGTACGCGTACACGGTCCGAAGAAGCTGGTAAGTATCGCATCTCCCCTTTTTCACTTAGATCGATGGGTACTATTTGGGTAAATACTCATACTATTTGGAGCATGATATGTTTCCGATTAGTCGACACTTCACTTTATGGAACACGCTGTTTAGGATCTCCCAGACAGTCGCGGCCGGTGGTGGCGTGTCAGTCATGTTGCTTTGTATTCGCCTTCTAATCGCACTGGCCGGCACCGCTGCCGCGCCCGTCTGGGAGACTTTATTCAGCATGTTGGCAGTGGCTTTCGAATGTACTCATAACATTTTTCTTTTATAGAGAGTTTACGATCTGGATATATACTACCGTAGCATTTACGTATGCGTAAGTGTTTTTTTTAGGTTTTAGGACAAGCAGCACCTCGACCATCATTTTTCAAAATTTATACATATTTCTACCTTACCGTCTTGGCTCCGCTTCCATAAGGATTGTTAAATTCCAGGCAAATACGTTTATTATGGTGAACAGTGAGATGTCTATACAAATATGTATGTCAAATCTAACTATGATCAGCGACAACGTTTTTTTTTACTTATTTACAATGTTAAAATTTTATTATTATATTTAGCAATCATAAGGCAAGCCACCCAAACCACCAAATCTACAAAAAGGTAAAGGATGAAAATAAAACCAAATACAATTATTGTATTTGTGATGTTATTACTGTCATAACATTATTATTATCTCAGCCGTAACCGTCCCACTGCTGGGCAGATGCTACTTTTTCCTTCCACTACTCTATATATTCGTGTCATATACTTAAATGTCAAAGTAATGTTTATTCACTAACACTATAAATACATGATGTAAATTACCGGAAACCCCATTATATAAAAACAAATTGGCATATTAAATGAACGCCATTTCGCACAGCACTTGCGAGTTATCGTGTCACCCAATTCAACAACAAACATTAACGAACAGTTCAATCCACAGGACGACGAGGTACCCCCGCCTAAAGCGGCTCCTCCCAAGATCGTCGAGACGAAGACGGCCCCCGCCAAGGGCAAAGAGGTGAAGGTCGCCAAAGCAACGGAGGACGCGCTGGGGGTCGCGCAGATAGTGATCACTGCCGCCACTCCCCAGGTGGAGGAGCCCGAGCAGCCGTTCCCTCCGAACGAGGAGAAGGAGGAATGTGAGGAGGAGGACTCCTCCCTGTCCTCCCAGACGGCGGAGAGCGTGCGCCCGGCGGACGGGTCTACGGAGGACGAGGCAGAGTCCGCGCCGGCCACGCCGGGCGCGCCGCGCGCCGGCCGCGCCTCCATCCCCGACGAGCTCGAGCCCGCGCAGCTCGCGCGCCTCACCGACCTCAAGGAGTCCAACGCATAACTCTCCACTACACAACTACAACCTGCCTATTTAAAGAATACCATTCATTTGCACATCCCACACGCTGTGCCGCTCACATCGGATCCGGATCCGAACGGGACATCGTGAGAGATATCATTCTCAATCACATTCTATAAGTACGCAGGTTATATAAAGCTGGGGCGATCGGTATTTGTTTTTACGTAGAAATGACTACGCTGTCGTCGTCGCAAATCTGTCGGCAATAGTTTACAAAAGCAAAATACAGTCGCGCCAACTTTGCACTAAACCACATAACCCACCGATAGGACCAGGGTGCTCTACCACGGTCCGCCTCTCCACGCCCCTTGCTCAGGAGTCCGTTGGATACCCTGAACAGAACCTTACCCTGGTTGATTGATCTTGCTGTTTTCAAAATAAAACTAGGGCCCATTCACAGGGATACATTGAACTATATATATTACACATACATAGCGCTAACTATAATACTTTACTGTATTTCTGCCTTTGGTAGAGTTCTTGTAATGTATTTCTAGTACTCCCTTTTCCGCAAAATTATCTAGGTTCAAAAGTTCTGCAAAAGTATTGACGAGAAGAGTTACAAACATGCCCCACTGCCGAAGGACCCCAACTTCTGAAAATAGCTATCAGGTTCTTTTAGGCTAATTAATAAGGCCTGGGGATTTAGCCCAACACGTTTAGTATCATGGGATACTACATTGATCGTGTTTAGAATTTTATAGCACTTGAGATATTATAAAATGATTTCAGTTACCAAATATTACTGCATTCATGTGAGCTACTCTCTTACGAGTACACCTGGAGCCTGTCACGTCGGTGGGTTATGGAAGTAGGTACTCGTAATTCGAATGCCTTCGGTCAGTGACCGTCAGTGACCGTCTCTCCTTACCTTATACCTTAAGCCTTAAGGCCTTGAAGGTTAAGGTATTGTTGGGCTCAGTTCTTAACCCTAATTTCCCTACACCTCTTATGTCACTAATGTATAACCTATGCTTCGCAAACTATACGTTTCGATCCCTAATGAGTAGATTACCTGCATAATTATAATGTGTTTTGTAGGTTGGTTGATGTTATTCTTAGTATCTTTCTACTAAATGTGTGTGTAGGGAATCGGTCTTAAATCAATGTAGATTGTATTGTATATAACTATATTATACTAGTTATAGTGAGCACGTTCTTGTAATACGGCAGTGCTAACCGGCCGTGAAGAAGGCGTGGATAGAGGCGTTTGTCAGATCGCCACTTGTTGGCTGATCGACGACTCTGTGCCTGCTAAGTATTATTAGACAGCGTGGCTTTTGGTAAAAAGTAAAGATTGCAAGAAGACAAGCAGAGTTAGTAAGAATAAAATTTGTTCCGTCTGATTCGCCAAATCGACAATTTTGAGACAATAATCGTACTTAGAGACCGTTTATCAGCCAGCAATCGGCGCGACGAGGGGGGTAATGAAGACGTAGATTTTTCACACTGAATTTTACACCGTGTCCTTAACAGAGGGCGGTGGGAAAGTTCAGTGTAAGAAACTAGCTGAAGAAATAAACAGGGTGTTACTAGCTTCTCTGCACATTTTGAAAACTCATCCTTGCCTCTCCTGTCAGATATGTTTTTTCCGTTAGATACCTATGTATCTATGTTCGCTAAATAGTGCTGATACTTAATGTAACTGAGTTGATGTAGGTATTCGTGGTAGATGTGTTGTTTTAATCGAAGGGCGCCGGCGTGCAGCGTATGATATCTCGCGTCAGGTTTGAAACCACGCCGGGCCCAAGCGTTGGTCTAGAATTCTAGATGTTTTAACTTATCGATGTAGGTACAATACAGTTAATGTTACACAAATAAGTACTCATAGTCACTTTATTCAATGTTACTATTCAAATATTATCTATGGTAGTACACAAAGTTGTTAGTTAATCAAAATATTATCAATGGTAGTAGACAAAGTTATTGTTGATCACGTTATTTATCAGTATTTATCAGTGTTTAACCGTTTGAATTATCACATGTTATGCAGATTTTATCACTAAGTATAATAGTTCGTGAAACCATCACTATTTAATGACAACACAAATTATACCAATGAATAAACGTGAAATTGTTTCGAAATAGTGATGTTTTAATGCATTACATAGTTGAGAGGATTGTAGCACTCTGTAGGACCTATGATATTTATTCAGTCTTGCATTACAAATAGCACACGTAATGTCTAACTTTATAAAACTTATTGTACCCTATTTATAACTAAGTATATTAAGTGTTACGTTTTTATTTAGATGAATCTGTTTTGTTTTTTAGAATATTTTAGCTGGGCCACAGATATTATAATACTATGCTGGGCTTTTAGTTCTGCTGCAACTAGCAGGTAGGTACTAGATATTTACTCTTTATGTATAAGGAAGCTCCTATTTTTGTGAAAGGCCGATTAAAATATTACGAACATAGACGAAACGTGTTAACAACGATTTAGTATGGTATGGTCGACCTAACATCTTAATTATTTAAGACACTAGCTTTTCGAATGCTTCGTAAACTTAACTTTATTGACGAGGCCTTTTAGTGGCTGTTTTTTCTCAAAACATCAAAGTACGCAGCTTTAGATTATTATTTACTGTACCCAGCATTTAAAACTATGTGGAAATATATCTTGCGCAATATTAGTATGTTATGTTAAATGAATCAAGTGTATTATCGTAAAGTAGGTAGCGGCCAGTGCCGTATGCAGTATTACATTCGTATCGATAAGTTTTTAATGGATTAACAATGTGTAAATTTTGAGACTGAAAATAAATATATTTTGTTCAACTTTTACTAAGTACCTACATAATACCTACTTACTTCATTGGTACATACAAAATTGTGTCTTCTAAGAATTCAAATTAAGATTTTTAGTTAAACTCTGACAAAAGTAAAAATTGTGCGAAAGAACAAAGATCTATCAGACAATATTCCGAAAACTTTCTTAGCCGTGTCTGATCGTCCATACCTAAATATTGCATACGGTACAATAATGTAAACGTTTTTTATAGGCGACTACGGTCACATTTTCGATGTAGGTAAGATTGCTTTGTTCCCACCAACGCCTATTAAACATGCAAATAAACTTTCTCAAATAAAATTGCGTTTCTTTACAACCTTCCTTAATGAATTTAACAACGAACATAGGAACTAAACATGGTTATAAGTAATACTTAAATCGATGTAGTAGTACTTAAATCGATGGAACTAAATGGATTATGCAAAAATGATGGATTTTGTCTATGCAATATTGTGCTATTAGCTACATAGGTACAAAGAACAAAACTCTATACCTATGTATTTACGACTACATTTTATGCCAATACTTATCAGCAGCCAGGTGGTATTCAAATCAGACCAATAAGGTCATTGTTAATTTTAGTTATAGGTAATATGAATGATAGCACCAAGTTAGGGAATATACCTACCAAAGTACCTACAGGCTTAACACAGAGAGCCGTGTTAGGAATTTTCAAACTAATAATAATAATATACCTAAATAATGCTGAACAATTCAGTATCATCTAGCCCCAAGCTAAGCAAAGCTTGTGTAATGGGCACTAGATGAAACCTAATACCTACAATAGATACCTACCTACATTACATAGATAGATATTTTTAATAGACATAGAATATATCGAACCCCGGAACCGGAACAAATATCGTACAAGCATGTGTACCAAGGCGGTAATCGCACCTGCAACCTCCTGCATCGCAGGCGGATCTTCGCTCGCCGCGTCACATCAGTCGTCAAAATGTCATCATCATCATCATCAGCCTATAATAGTCCACTATACCGACGAACTGCCAGACATCAGTCAAGACGAGATTATGTTAGCTCTGAGGCAGCTTAAAAATGGAAAAGCCCCCGGTGAGGACGGAATAACTTCACATTGGGCTAGGATTTCCTGAACAGGCTGGCTGGCTTACTCGTTTGTTCTAGCAGAGAATAACCATAATCTGCTGGGACAAACGAGTAAGTCTTGGCTAGATCTTTCCTTACACCTAGAAAAGATTAAATCAGGTAGGTATTTTTTTTAGCTGTTTCTGGCCCTCTGCTGGGCAATAGCTTCTCTTTTTTCCTTCCACTCCTCGCGATTTAACGCTGCCACAGGCCATGATGGATGAGATGGCGAGACGAGCTTTGACGCACACCATCCATCATGGCCTGTGAAGGTAGGCATTAACAGAGAAAAACCTTTTATTCAAATTGTTTATTTATTATTCAAGCAACTTGTAGTAAGTACAATTATTAGTATTGCATATAAAACTACTACATACTAAAATGTATCTTTATGGAATAAATGAAATACAATATGGGCAGAAGACAGATATAATAGGTATGACACAATTATTTAATCTAAGAAGCTCACAGCCCCATGTATGTGTGGTAACCAGCACAAAGCATCTCCTCACAGTGCATGAGGCGGGGAACGTTACCTAACAACTAACTATACCTAACATTAAATAATACATTCTGTACAGTAATACATATAGTACACATTAAAATACTTAGCTATTACTAATTTACAATATATATCAAAGTAAATAATTTATAATGTTGCATTAGAATAATACCCAGTGTTATTGTAAGTCCGAACTACTAATTACTAATGTAAATTTGACATGTATCAAAGTATAAAATTCATAATGTTGCCTTAAAATTGATACCTGTAGTGTGTTTGTGAGTCTAAACTACTAATGACTATTTTACAATAGGTAAGTAACAAATTAAATAATTTAATATTGCATTAAAAACACTAACCATGGTGTAAATCTGAACTACTAATTACTAATTTACAATATGTATCAACGTAAATAATTCCTAATATTGCTTTAAAAACAAAACCCGTGTTATTGTTAATCCGAACTAAGTGAATAACTAGTTAAATCCAAACGGAAACAAATGTACATTACCTTATATTCTAAACATATTCACAGAGGTAGTTAGTTACTCTTGTAAAGGCCGCTCTTGAATGCCGATAGTTTGTGATTATACATGTTAATAAACTAGAACTTAACAAATGTACACTAACATTAGTTACATAATTATATTAGCACATTATATTAGCATCAGAAAAGCACAGAAATCTTAACTAAACACGTCCTACAATACAATCGGACGATAAGAAATAAATTAACTATGATTAATTGTCGTTTTTGACGGAAGTATTCATACACTGTTAATTGACAAAGCTGCTAATCAGAATTGTGGTAAATAGTTGCAAAGCCAAGAACAAAGAAGAAGATCGTCCGTATACCTTTCACAGAACACATACGTAATGAGGTTAACATCACACGTCATCTTCCGCGATGACTTGCGGGAAACCATCGGCTTTATACTGATAGTAGATATTGTTGAACATATCGCGACAGTTCATTTTGATCTTCATTTTCGAGCACAGTAAAAATACACCAGATAACTTTCTATGTAGCGAGTAGATCTCCTCCGGCGGAGGGCAGAGCCGGTAGTTGATGATGGTAGGCACCAGGGCTTGTATCCGGCGGGTCGTCTTCTGGGTTCCGAAGTCGAATTCACCGTCCTGCGTGAAGACTTCGCCCATGATCATCACGGTGTCTACGTGCGTCTGCTCCATCAACTGTCAAACAAAATTTCAATTACATACATAACACATGAAGTCTGATAGCTCCTATTTTTTGCAATAATCACCACACTTGTCAGGCGGATAGGAGATATTTTAATTTTACATTATTTGAATTTAATAAAATTATAATTTAACCTATGTGACTAGCGTAGTTGGAATCTATTCCTGTACTAGTTCAATAAATAAATATTAATAATAAATAGTGATCGCAGTGGAGGTATTAAAAATACACGGAAGGAAACTGATACCCTTTCTCAGGTCCTTCCTCCCTCAGTCGGCTCTGCTCTTACGACATCCACGGTCTCAGTTGTGGGGTCAATTATTACGTCGCAACCGCTATGGCCAAGTAGACAGTGAGATTATTAATAAAGCATAACAACTTCAGTATGCATAATATCATAATTTATACTATAAATGTGAATGTACAAGTGTGGTAGTAGCTCCCTCTGTCTGTTAATTTTTCAACAGGTACTACTTCTGAATGGATCTTATTGAAACTTGGCGACGATAATAGATCGTATCGTGTGGAAGGAATACTACCTTTAGTCTTAAAAATTTATAATTTACCACTTGAGCGCAGGTAAAAGTTGAGAAGTTACCACATTAGTTTATTATAAGATGTACTTTTCGGTTTCAAGACTACCGCAAATCAGATTTGAGCCAGTCTCAAACGCTGATTTATTAACAGATTTTCATTGAAAACTGTCAAACTTGAGCGACTTGAGACGTGCTTAAATGTGAGTTGCGTTTAGAGTATTTGGGGGTGAAGGAGGGCAAATTCTAAACTTACTTTAGATTCGTAACCGCTCAAGAACTTCATTTCCTTGGACATCCTCAGTATCGCGTCGCGGTCGCACTCGGACGCTGCCTTGATGATCTCGATGTACTGGTCCATGAACTCCTTGGAGTACTCGCGGGTGGCGCCAAAGTCGAGTAGAATCACCTAAAATAATAATACAGATGTTGGTGTTAGTTCGAGTGTTGCCAAAACTAAACTAACTGAGACATTTGACACACGACAATTGACATCATTCTAATTCTAAGTGTAATATTCTCATTCTCAAGTGGGAGAACAGGTATCTGCACTTATAGCTGGTTTACACTTTTTTAAGTGCGAGTGTGATTTCTTAACGTGTTTTTTTCGTGTTAAGTGTATCCAGAACGTTCACACTGTGTTTAGTTGATTCTGCAGGTTCAAAGTGAGTCTGTCGGGGCGTTATGGAGGACTAGCAGCGGTCAGAAATGGGAGAAATTTTAATAGATATAGTTGGCGTTATCGCATCGGAAATTGAAAGACCTAAGAGGTTATGGCAAACAAAATGGATAAGCAGAAGACCTGAGTGTGGCGCTAGTGTTCAATTTTTGATGAACTGATTAAAGAGGATCCCATTGAGTCCCAGAGATTCCCATTGATGCTGCGAGTGCGAGGAGAGCGCGGGTGTGCGGGGGAAGGTACTTAACAGTAAAAATAGACACGACTTCTAATCACTTCACTTCGCACTTGCACTTGTTGCCTGCACTTATAACTTAACAGCGTATGCGTTTACACGCCGATTTTACTAATCACTTAACACTTGCACTTGTCACTCGCACTTGATACTTAACAAAGTGGAAACCAGCTATTACAGCTAGCATGGGAATGTATTGTGTATGTCCCCCTACTTAACCAGGACCTAACCAGCCCATGAAGTACCGGAAGAGAAATTTTGGTGATGGACAGCTTCGTTTCAGCTATTCTGTAAGTGTGGACGGGCTTGATGCCTCTATGAGACTCTTCGATCTCGTTTTTTGTCTGGCCGTCTCTGTGGTCGTGCAGTGTACCACAACACAGGCTGCCTGTGCTGTCTTTGGTGGAGCCGCTTGTGGAAGATGATGGTTCAGTTCACAGTGACCAATGATAATCACCATTGTTCTTAAGTCCTCGCGCCTCATCTCGAGCATCATGTTTGTGGTTTTCCTATCTTTGCAGCGGAATATTGATTTCTTGCAGTATGTTTGCAGTCTGTTCGATGCTCCCATACTTTTCGATGTTCTTTTTCAGAGTTTAGATTTAGTATATATTTTTGACTTCTGCTCTGGCCGGGTTTGAGAGACTGATGTCCTATTTTGTTTCGGTCTTTCATCTGCTAGTCTGTCTGCATTTATGTTGCCTAGACAGGATTGACTCTGTCCATTCTATGCTGACTTTGCTGTGTTCAGAAAGATTTTGTTAGCTGTGGCATTCTACAAGTGAGTGCGTTTATTAGTGCAACGCTGTCTGTTTTGATGAATGCATACCTCACCTGTTTAGTGGTAGGATTGTAGAAGAAATTCGCCCAGTTGGGATCGGTCTGCATACAGCGCAGCGCAAACATTTCGTTGAGGCAGAGCCGCATTATCTTCTCCGCGATGTCGTGCCGGGTCTCGTAGGCCGCGTCGAAGAACTTGTCCAGCGGGGTGCCGTCGATCAGCTCCGTCGTGATCACTTCCGACGCGCACAGCTCATCTGGACACAACACAAATATACATTCATCTTTTCAAAAGATCATTCACTAATTCGCCTGCCCTGTCTGCTGATTATATTGAGTTAAATATGTACATGTTTTTTAAAGTGTTTCAATAAAAGCATATTTATTTAACTATTTTTCTCTTATAGCAGTGGATGTATGTGCTGATGAGGTACAATATCTATTTTCTGGACTACTCGGTGCTACTCAGCTCGTGAGCACCCAACACTGGGTATAGGCCTCCTCGGTATAACGGCATTCTGTCCGGTCCTGTCCACCCTCATCAATTATAACACCTAAAACCTTTTTTTATGCAGAGGCTCCATAAAAAAACCTTTTGTTCAACAATCTTAACTGACTGTATAAGATATCTATCTATCTACCATTCTAGTTAATCTGTGTTGTTATCCAGATTGTTTTGCCTTTCAGTGTAGGCCTTCCGCCATTCTTCCATAGTAGTTGGTCATGGTTTTTCCTCCTCTAATGTGTGCCCGCTGTCGATTTTAAGTCATTTTCCTATCGTAGAGATTGTCTTCTGCTTACTCGTTGTCCTTCTCTAGGATATTATTTGGTGACATCTTTTGCCGGGTATCTTGTTTGGTACTTAGGAACATCAACCCACTTCCACTTAATTTTTTTTATTGTGTACGCTATGTCAGCTATTTTTGTTTATTTTTTCTTATGATTTGTTTGTTTTCTTGTCTCTTTTCCGCATATTTAACATAGTATGTTATTAAAGGTAGAATACAACAGTTGAACACTCTAATTTTATGTTTAAGTAGTATATTAATAACTGGGTTTTTTGGTAATTTCTATAAGTAACCAGCATCTTTTCCGTGTTGAGTTTATTCTGTTCTGGATTTCATTGGAAGTTAGAAGAACCTTTATTGATTTGCACAAAGATGGTTTGTATAAAAGTTAAGATACTCAATACAAACTATACAAAGTTATTGCATAGTACCTATTGTGGATTAATACCACAGAAAAGTTTTTCTGAAGGTAGAAAAGGTATTTTTGTGTGTAAGTCTAGTAGTTTTTTTTTAATTGACTAAACTTTCAACAGTTGTTTTATGTAATGTTCTTTTTTTGGTGTAGAATAACGCATTTTTGTATTGTATTTTACTATATAAGACTTTAAGACACATTTGCGGGTTCAAAATATTGTGGTCATATTTAAAATTAATAATAAATAAATAAATAAATAATGCTGGACAATTCACACAGCATTATCTAGCCCCAAGCTAAGCAGAGCTATAGAGAAATGTGTTAGAGTCAAAGTAAGTAAAGCACGTTTTTTTTTTATATGTTTTGAAATGTGTAGTATGCGCCCGATGTGCGCTATAGGCTTGTGATTTAGTTGTAAAATGATTTTAACAATAAGTCAAGGTTGACAGTACCACGGGCCCATAGTCATGTCTGGAACTGTATTCCAGACATACACATCTAATGTTCTTCCTGGAGAACATCGAGTGGTTAGGTTAGGTTAGCCCCACCTTGACAGGAGGACAAAAAGGGCCTACAGGAGGCCTAGTTGCGGAAACCAGTCCAGAAAGTAATAAGTAAGTAAAACAGTTGATGATGACTCACCAATGACATCGGGCACAAAGTATTCCGGGTAAGGCTCAAGCAGACGTTTAAACTTCTTTGTGAACTTCGCTTCACGAAGGTAATCCACTTCCCAAGCAAGCTCTTTCTTCGCCACCGAAACTATGTTGTCTATGAACATGCCTTTCGGGAAAACGTTCCAAACCTGAAATGAAGAAGAATATACATTAATTTCGAACAGAAGTCACGAGACAGGGTTAAATCATAGTTTTGATGGTGCAATAACTTACTTATTGTTAATTAGTTTTATCAACGTATTGTTATCATGTTCTTTGTTGTTTAATTAAATAATGATTAAGTATTTTCTTTTTATTTGAAATAAACTTGATTTATCAGTTGTCTATTGATTTATCGTCAGTCTGCAGTGGCAAAATAATGATAGGCTATGTCTCTATGTCAATATAGCAAACTAAACTTGATCATCACATTATGTGAACAATTAATAGTAATGCTGGACAATCGTTGTGTGGTGCCAGCTTAGAATTTGCACCGCCCCAACTCTTCCCGCGGGTGTCGTAAGAGGCGACTAAGGGATATCCACCGGAGGCGGGCAGCAGCGCTCCTGCAGAACAATCCTACCACCGAACTGCGATCCCCAACCCGCATGCCCAGCGTGGGGATTATGGGCATTACCTCCCGTGTGATGAAAGCCAATGGGGCGCTTATCAGGGGGAGGCCTGCGTCCAGTAGTGGACCACTACAGGCTGTTGAGGTTAAGGAGGCTGGACAATCCACACAGATAATAAGAATTAGACTAATGATACATAGAAAAAGCGCGGGCGAGGCCGCAGGCAGAAGCTAGTGAAGTAACTCAAATGTTAGTTAGTTACCTTCATAACTCCAACAAGGTTGTCAATATCACTGTCTATCCCCTTCGCCACTCCAGGATACTGAACCTTCATGGCCACCTCCCGTCCGTTGTGCAAACTCGCTAAATGCACTTGCCCTGAAAATTGGATAAACCATTGCACTGTTACACTAACGTAAAACAACAATCATATAACACATGTACTTAGATTATAAATAATATTACTGATCTAACTTGAGTTATTCTCAAGATCCAATGTTTGTAAAAAACTCGCAACACACAATCCGAAATTCTCTTTTTATCAGCATTATCTTTTAGGAAAAAGTTGAAAAGGACCCGTGATGCAAATTTTGTCCTAAAATCAACAACAAGAAAGTTACTTTTGGGTATGATCCGCAGATTATGTGCACGTAGATATGCAACATATTAAGTACAGTACTTATATCAGTTATCTAGTATCTCATATAACATAACACAAGCTCTGCTTACTTTGGGGTTAGATGATGCTGCGTGGGTTGTCCAGCATTATTTATTTATTTATTATAGTACAAGAACAGATTCATAACCTACCAATAGATGCGGCCGCGAAGGGTTTATCATCGAAGCTTTGCACTCGGGTGCGCCAGTCGTCGCCGAGCTGCGCCGCCATGACCTTCTCGACCTGCCACGTCGGCATGAAGTCGGCGGACTGGCGCACGCGCTCGAAGATCCGCTGCAGCTCTGGAGAGATCACCGCCTCGTCCTGGATGCTGAGCAGCTGGCCCAGCTTTAGGGCAGCACCTGGACAATGTTCATAATGGAGAAAAATAATTTATTGGTACATAATTTACAGCTGATTGAAATGCTGGCCTCCATTTTGGTCAACGAATTGTACTGCCAGCATTTTGGGCACTCTGCTTTGCGGTAACAACTTAAATTTTTAAGATATAGATAAACTAAGTGAAAGTACTAGTTGTTATTTATCTATGTTTTAGTTGCAATTTGGAAATAAATGGAATAAATGGTTTTCTTTGGTAAACCACACGCTCAGTGACATGCAGGTGCTGGCTGATTATTATTATTATTATTATTATTATTGGATTATAGACGAGCAGCTGAGAGCTGATATGTCTATATCACAGTGCTTTTAAAGTTTTTCACTACACTAGTTTGTCTCTTGTTGTGGTCAGATTGTGCGTTCGTAACCAGTGGTCGAGTCTGTTTTTGAAGCTGTTCACAGAGGGGGCTGTGACAACTTCTTCAGGAAGCCGGTTCCAATTGTGCACCACTCGGTTACTCAGGAAGTGATGAGCAATGTTAGAGTTTGATGGTGAGCGGGTTACTCTGAGACTATGGCCTCTAGCTGTTTTGAATGGCACCTTGGGGGTATATATTTTGTGTATGTCGGGCAGGTTGTAGGTGTGGGATTGAATTATGAATGTTTCTATTAGATCACCACGGAGGCGTCTATCCTCTAGGGTAGTGAGGCGTGGGCGGCTAGTCTCTCTGGGTAGGACATCCGGCGAAGGCTTTTGGGAATTTTTGTGGCTTTCCTTTGTACAAGAAGCTTAGATTAGCTGTGTAATAATCTGCCACTCAAAAGCAACATAGTAAAATTCCAAAGAGTTAGCCATCACATCTGTTAACTCACCTCTTACTTTACAAAGTGTGTCGACTATTCGCTCAGCATTTGCGGGCGACATAAAGGCGTTGGTGCTTTCGTCGACCCGCCCCGTGACGGATTGTATTGTATTCCTCGCGTACTGCGCCACCGTGCCGACCCCCAGGCCAGCCGCAAGTGAGCCGAACGATATCATACGGCTGATGCGGCTGGCGGGAACTACCCGAGCTTTTGAGTTCTCACTTAGCTGCCAAAGAAAGCTTAGTATCATCACACTAATATTATAAATGCAAAGGTTTGGATACGAGACTACTGGACGGATGAGGCTGAAAATTTTGCATAGATGTAGGTCTAAACTTGGTATATAACTTTAGGAACTTTTTAGTTAATCAGTTCCGATAGGATAGAAGTATTCTTCAAACGTTTCCATAGAACAAACGCGTGCGAAGCCCCTGGCAGAAACTAGTAAATTATAAGTAACTTGACACAGGGAATGCCACAAGTGTTGTATAAACAGCATTTTCAGCAGTGTTTGTTTTCCTTGCAACCACTGCTATGGTTGAGCAGTGATCAGTAATGTTAAAAGATAGTTGTCATAGATGTTATATTGAATTGATTTATATAAACAAAATAAATTAAATCAAAAATAAAATTAACTAACTTTTACTCACCGATACTTTTATCTTCTTCTTAGCAATAGGTTTTAGTGGGTTGCTGCTGGAAGGAATTGCACCATCAGTTGCTTCCTGCCATCTTGGAGCCACCATTGGTTCCTGTACATCTGCCACTGATCTCTCTATCGCATCAGGTTCTAACGGAGCCACAAACTGAATAGAGGCAGCCTTTATTTCAGCTTTCTTCAGGCTTTCAAATGTTTTGTTGAACTCTCTGTTCAGTTCATCAATCTCCTGCTTCATTCCTGGATCCATGTCGCCCGCCTCTGAATCAGTTTTAAAATCAGAGACTTGCATGGCAGAGTACTGCCTGATGCCTTGGCCCACCACCATAGCTTTTTCAAGGATTTCTTTGACAAAGGCGGAGCTTGGAACATTTTGTGAGATTGTTACAGGAGGAACATTTTGTAGTACATTCTTAAAGGTAGAGTTATTCCATATGACCTGACAAGCTTCCTGCTGCAGCTTGCCTCCAGCCTCCGTCACGAGGCGGAGACCCCTCAGCACACCTATCAAGTCATTAATGTGAGACATTTCCTGGAAAAGATTAGTCTCTAGTTAATTTAGCATTGGTAGTTGTTTAGCATGTTGTATGTGCATGATAGCAATGGTAGTTGATTAGACTTAGTAAGTTTGAGTTGTTATTATTTATTTTGGTTACTTGCAAGTTAACCAGTTGTCCAGACTGAATAACTAAATAATACTGGACAATCCACACAGCATCATCTAGACAGGACTCTACAGCATGCAAAACATGCCCGAATCAATCGGATAGATACACATAGATAATAAGACACTTTTTTCTGAAGCTTGCCTTTAGGGTTATGATATTAAGTACCACTTTCTTGGATTCAGATAGCCAATAAAACTAGATTATATTATACTAGATTCTTGTCAACAGGAAAGAAACTTGAATAACAAGTCCTTATTTTAGAGGATTACACACAAAGAACTTTGTCAAAGGAAACTAAAACACTATTAGAAACAAATCACAACTGTAAGGTTTTTTGTTATTATAGTGCGTAACCCCACACTAAGGGTAATTTCTAAGAAATCAAATAACATCGCAAAAATTTTAACTGATTTAAACTGAGGGGAGGACGCGGGTTCAAGTCCCGTCGAAGTCGAAAATTTTTGCGATGTTATTTGATTTCTTAGAAATCACAACTGTGTTTAAAATTGAGACTGTTGCAGACAATAAAATCTAGCTAGAGGTTGAATAATTGATCCAAATCATACCAATAGTGTCCCTATGATGCTGACTGCATTGCCCTGCTAAATGGGAATACTGCATTTAACAGAATTAACTACATTTATTTGCTAACATTAAGACTAAGGTTTACTGTCGGATAACCCGTCGGAATTAACTGCGAACCTCGAATGCATGCGCACTCTATGCTCTGAAAATATTTCAGACGGAATAGGTAAATGTCAGTACGTATGTAGTATTGCATAACATTTTACAATCAGCAGTCAAACACGTGTTTTGTAATCCATTCATTTTTTATGGTAAGTATCGTACTAAGAAAAATAAAGGGCCTAGTATGTGACACGGGGTAGAATCAACAAGCAACGAGTTTCTGCAACTTACCTACTATGAGATCAAAATAGAATGAGAATCCTGTTTGATTATTACACGTTCTATCGTAGTTTATTATGTTTCATGACAATGATTATCATTGATAAACCAGAATGATACACTCCACAAACTCAAAAGAAACTACAAAACTAAAAACTGAAAGAAAAATAAATAATTTTCTCTACAGGAAAGGAAATGGAACCGAACCGAACCACCACCCAACCCAACCAAAGACAGACAGATAACTAGACTGTAGACTAGACAGACTATATTATACAAACGAACGAAACGAACGAAGGTTACTAATTTAATTTGTCTATGTATTCTCTTTGGTTTTTGCAAGGGTGCTTCCAATAAAAAATAAAAAATCTATCTGTTTATCTATGATATTGAACGTCGCGTTGTCGTCGTCCGTTCGTCGTCGGTCGTCGGGTCCGGTTAATTTCGTCAACGTTGTCCTCCCCCTCCCTCCCCGGTACAAAGGCAAGGCAGATGAGGACTGAGTGGCGGCGCTACGCTGAAATGAACTTTATTTTACTTTAAATAGATTGTATTATTATTTTATTAGTAGCCGATTGCTGCAGTGCACTGCGCCATAGACAAAATAGAGTACTATTTAGACTTGACTTCTTTGTTGATTTTTAGGATTATTGCCATCTTAAAAGAAGTAAGTCTAAAATGTATGTAGGTACTCTTCTACACATGAACCAATGTATCTTTAATAGTAAACTGGATCGCGCACGAACATATTTCATTAATTCAAAGTAACCTGTAATATCATGACGCTAAAGCTCATATTTCTTCGTGACATCGCAGAGTAGAAAAACGTGCCGAGAAGGCTCGAAAGTAGTAGTTGGTCCTTGTCTAGCACGTTGCAACATGGTGTAGGGTGTCCATGAACCAATAAGATCACGGCTTTTGAACAAACATTTAGATAAACTAGTGACGGAACCGTAGTCCCACTGCGATGTTCCACTGGTGGGACAAAACTTTTTCGTGGTTCCACCAAACACACACTTGACCGTCCACATCCGGGGACTTTATAAAAAGATGTCCAATTTACGCAGCAACATTACCGTGAATAACAAAGATTATTTCCCTATGAGTCTAATGATCCTTATTCTTGTGATCTTCATATTTGATCCGTGTTAATTTTCACTTGAGCATTGATCTTCGGCTAATCCCGTAGTTCTCATAAGCTGCTTTTAACCTACCTCAAGCTTCATAAGCTGCTTGGGCAGTCTTCACATGTGGGTACACCGCTTCTGTGGTTTCCCAAAGATCATGTTCAATTAATAAAAGTTTCATTTGGAACTTCCATTATTGACAGTTACAAACACCTTTCAGTTTTTCTATGAAACTGTGTGAACTAGTTACTCACAATTGTTGGTGTGACTGTGGGATTACCACCAGAAAATGATGTAGAAATTTTTTATAGTTTTTATGTTAATTTTTGTAAAATATGCATGTAGGATGTACCTACACTACCTACCTACCTATTGAAAATTTTATGAAAAGCCAAAATAACCAAAACAAATGTGAACTTTCTTTTGAGACACCCAGTACCTACTATGGTACTGGTGTTCTTTAAATCATTACATTATAGGTAGACTACAAAGATCGGTCCTTCACAAAATAAATTTTTTCTCAAGCAAACATCTACATAAATTATGCTTCCGAAGGAAGTGAAGTACTACAAACAAATCTTGATTGCATTGTAGAATCACCGTGACAAAATGGAACTATAGAATACTTATGATTGTTCGTTTCGTGCTAGCGCGAGATTGAAATTTATTTCCCGGTATTTTTTACTGCATTTCATTTCTTTCATAATGGCGCAGCTTGCTTCTAGGTCTTATTGAGTTATTTATTATGAATAAAACTAACGGAAAAATAAGGGGATTGAAGATTTGCCTTAACATCGGAACCAATTTGTTTTTTTTTTTCAAAATCGCCGCGCACAATTAATGTAACTTAAACTTGGATAGAGGACACTAAAACCTATAAAAATCTCTTAAGTATAAAATAATGTCCTAAAGCGTCAGGTTTCTGTGTTACTTATACATACAATACAATACAATACAAGCTGACGCTATACTATAGCGTCAGCTAGTATTTTATAACACAAAGACATTTTAACCTCACATAACGTCCTATTAGGACGTTATGCGAGGTTAAAATGTCTTTGTGTTATAAATAACATTTTTCATTTGTTTTAGTGTCCTCTATCCAAATAGGTACGTTTATTGTGATTCTTGTATGAATGGTGTCCCTAAATCAAACAACATTTAGTTTTTTTGTTTCAAAATCGCGGAGCGCAATAAAAGTTACCTATGTAAAGATCTATTCCTTTCTAATACCTAACCTACAAAAAAAGTAATACCAAATGGTATTTGTTTATTGTCCTCATCAAATTCTATTCCTGACGAATACCACTCATAAACGGAACAATGTAAATGGTATGAGGTACAGTCAGTAATAAAAATGCTCAAGTGATTTAAAGTAGTGTTTAAATAAACACAATCAGTCTTATCAAAACAAATTAAAGTGATTTTACTATTGGAATTATTATAAACCATTCGAAAAATGAACGCCGATTGTATGACGTTTAGTGAAGGGGTCGTGAATTTTGGCGTGCATTTCTAGAATGGTTTATCACTCCTATTTGAAACCGCGGACCCTTTTCGTGGCACCCTGTATAAGTATATGTAGGTATAGGATGGATATTTGGATGTTTGTTACAGCTACGGGATAAAACTACGGAACGGATTGAGCTGAAATAACATTTATGCTACCTAGCATACCTACCTAGGTAGGTTTTTCTGGAAAAAAGCAGGATAAGCCATGTAAAGATAGATAGATAGATAGACTTTTATTGAGTACACACACAAACAGCACAGGAAAAATAGTACATAACAAAACTATAGAAACATTAAATAAGGTAGGTACACATATTAGGTAGGTGAGCAGGTACACAGTTAAGCAATTATAAATTTAGAACACATAAAGTAAAAACATAAAAAACGTCATTTAGTTTAAAGTAGGCACCTACCTACCCACTAATAGTGCACTCGCCATTTATCAATGATGGTAGTTAGGTAGTCACCACCCAACCAGGGCGGGGCTACGCGATTCTGTGCTGCCGTGGTGAACCCAAAAGGGAAGGATCTAGCCATTAATAAATTATTAACTATTTCCTTTTTAAGCAATTAACGTACTGCATTATAAATTTATAAAACATAGCCTTTGCCTGTGGCTTTATTATATAGTGGTGTGGTAGTATGCCTGTGAAAGCAGTAAGAAGCTAGATTCGATACCTGCCTACCTAAAAAGTGAAAGAATTTTCAAAACCGGATAGGTAACTCTATTTAATAGATGATCACCTCCTTCAAATAAACTTTTACCCGACGACTGCAAAAGAAGGAGGTATAAAAACGTCAGCTAGCTTTGCCCATGAGAAAATAAAATAATTTTAGCAGAAATAGTGTCGCCGTAGTCGAAATCGGCAAGGAGGACATCATCATCATCATCATCATACTTAATAAGTACAATACATTACATAGATAGATATTTTTTTATTATACATAGAAAACATCCAGAACTCCCTGAACAAATACCTGCAGATCGTACAAACATTTGTCCCGAGGCGGGAATCGAACCCGCAACTGCGTCGCTGGCGGACCTTCGCCCGCCGCGGCACTGAGGTCATCGAAGGTGTCGTCGCCCTTACTACTACGCTTTGTTATACATTAAGTTTTCTGACCCATCTGTCTGGGCCTGGGAAAATACATTTTAGATTCTAGTAGCAACGCATCAAAGTTGATTTCAGCTTATGCTCTTCCGACAGAGCGCGCTGTTAGACAAAAATGTCTAACAGCGGTTTTTCTGCGTCGAAATAGAGGGCATCTCTTTCTACACTACGCAAACTTAGCGAGACTTCAGGCGAATAGTAGGGTTGATAGTGGCGCCACTACATATTTAATTTTATAATTACGTTATACAAAGGAATTATCAAGAATTCGGACCGCACGTAGACGATATCTATCATAAGCTTTTTTTAAATGTATCTGTAATAGTTTTGTTTTGTGTTATTCAATCAAAAACCTTGTTTGGAGAGCTTGATGGCCACCAATAGGAACTAAACTCTTGAAACAAGTATCTGCCTAAATAATACAGTACAAAACTATTAAAGATACATTTAAAAAAAGCTTATGATAGATATCGTCTACGCGCGGTCCGATTTTTTGATAATTCCTTTGTATAACGTAATTATAAAATTAAATATGTAGTGGCGCCACTATCCACCCTACTATTCGCCTTCAGGGGCTTTACACGGAAAAGGAAAATCGAAGTTTCGTTTTCGTTGTCGAGCAAAACCAACTCGTATGTCGCCGCTTGCATAGGATTAGCGTTTGCACGAAAACAAATCAGAAACTTCAATTTCGTTTCTAGGAGTACGGGCCAGCACCAGCAGTCCCAGATAGATAGGTATAGAGAGAGAAACATTTATTGACAAACACAACTCTGATACATTACAGCACAGAACAGAAATAGTTGGTAAGTATATAACTTACAAACAATAAATGAAACCTGCAATACAGTATTACATAAATGAAATAATAATCTATTAGAAGAAGTAGGTACCTACCCACCCACTCACTTAAAGGGCTAAACGAAGGGAACTAGAGAAAGAAAGACACAACCGATAAGATGGCGCACTGCAAGTGTAAAACCATTATTCCCTTCGATCAAAATATTTGATCGAAGATTATTCCACTCAGTTTTTGTTTCTACATTTGCTATTCACATTTTGTCAGCTGTTGTTTTCACCATAGGTTTATGATTGTAATTTTATAGTACCTGTAGGTAGTTGTAGGTACCTCAACCTCAACAGCCTGTATTGGTCCACTGCTGGACGCAGGCCTCCCCCTGATAAGCGCCTTTGGCTTTTATCTCATGGGGGTAATGTCCATAATACCCACGCTGGGCATGCGGGTTGGGGATCGCAGTTCAGTGGTACAATTGTTCTGCAGGGGGCGCTGCTGCCCGCTCTCGGTTGATATCCCTTAGTCACCTCTTACGACACCCGTGGGAAGAGTTGGGGTGGTGCATATTCTAAGCCGGCAATACGCGGCTGGTAGTTGTAGTAGGAATATAAATAAACTAGACGATCGCCTCGCGGCTTCACTCGCGTAGTTCCCGTGGGAATTCTGGGATAAAATATAGCCTATGTCACTCCCTGAAAAGTAAGCTTCCTAACGGTGAAAGACTTTTTCAAATCGGTCCAGTAGTTTCGGAGCCTATTCAATACAAACAAACAAACAATCAAATCTTTCCTCTTTATAATATAGCTTCTGCCCGCGGCTTCGCCCGCGTTGTTTCTATGGAAAGTTTTGAGGTCATTTCTATCCCATGGGAACTGATTTATGGGATAAAAAGTCGCCTATTTTTGATTCCAGGGTTAGACTTACCTGTATGCAAAATTTCAGCCTGATCCGTTCAGTAGTTTAGGCGTGAAGAGGTAACAAACATCCATCCACCCAAACTTTCGCATTTATAATATTAGTGTGATAATATATATAGTGTAGATAAAATAATACTGGACAATCCACATAGCATCATCTAGCCCAAGCTAAGCAGACCTTGTGGTATGGGTAATACGAGATGACTGATGTACATAATACAAAAATAGACAGAATAATAATATACTATACATAGAAAATACCCAATACACCCAGAACAAATGTAGATCGTACAAATATATTTCCTAAGGCGGGAATCGAACCCGCAACCTCCTGCGTCGCAGGCGGACCTTCGCCCGCCGCGCCACATCGGTCATCAAATTCATTTATTCATAGGTGGGGTAATGTCGGGTATTACCGGTTACGTGACAATACCGCTCACCAAACTATCTCACAAAATACATACCTACAGACGAACATAGAACTCCTTTTGTGAATTTTTAGTGTCAATAAAAATACTTCGTTTACGTGTCCTCACACATACAAAGAGGGTGGCAAACTGAATAGCAAAAGTAGATACAAAAACTAAGTAAGAAAGCTAAAAGGTACTAATGGCAATGCTTGCTAACACTTATAACCTTCCTGCTTTCGCAGTCGGGTAAAAAAGGTACTTATGTTGGTAGGTAGAACCATAACTCCGTTACAATGGGATAGAAAAAACCTTCAAACGTTTCTACAGAAACAACGCGTGCAAAGCCGTAGTAGCCTATTATCTAAGATAGGCATTGCTCTAGACGTACGCCAAATTTCATCTTGATCTGTTCAGTCGTTTTGGAGATCTTAAGTAACAAAAATGCAGATTTGACAAACTTTCGGCTTTATAATATTAGTAGTATAGGTACTATAAAAATAGGACCGCTATTCGCGGCGTCGTTTGGGGAAGGCCTATGTCCAGCAGTGGACGTAAGCTAATGATGGTGATGAATAGTATAAAACTGTTTATTAAATAAAAATAAAAAAGCTTTATTTCCTTAAACCTACTTTACATTTTTGTTTTAAGATTCTAGTTATGAAAATATGTTTATTAAAGTGAATTATAGTACGTACTAATAACTAACTATTTTTTAAAAGTATAAGGTCCGCCCAGGGCGGTAAAAGCCTCCTCCAAACGAGCCCATGCGCATCTGTCTCGTGCGGTTCTTGGCCAGAGCTTGCCGGCTACCCTTTCGATGTCGTCGCACCATCGTTTCATAGGTCTCCCTCTGCGACGCTTTTTATCCCGAGGGAGCCAGTTTGTCACTACTTGACACCATATGTCCGCCTTCATTCTCTGCAGGTGGCCTGCTCATTTCCATTTGACACTCATGGTTCTGTATACCACATCTCGTGCTTTCGTTTTTTCTCTGATCGTCCTATTTCTTACTCGGTCTTTTAGCTTTACACCAATGTAGCTTCGTTCCATCCCGCTTTGGCAAATTCTAAGCTTGTCTAGCATTTTATTGGTTAAGGGCCATGTCTGACAAGCATAGGTTAGGCACGGAGTCAAGCACATGTCCATAGCTTTTGTTTTTAATGGTATTGGTAGGTTACCTTTGAATATCTCTTTCATGCTCCAGTATTTGTTCCATGTATTCTTTATTCTTCTGTTAATTTCTTTCTCTGCACATTGTTTGAAAGAGATTAGATGTCTGAGATAAATGTAATGTTCTGCGTATTCCAGAGTGCAATTGTCGATTGAGATGGGAACCATTTCGCGATTGGTCATGTTTGTTTTTTCCTGGTTTATGGCAAATCCTACGGCACGACTGTGTTGACACAAGGATTCTACCATTTCCTGCAATTCTGTTTTTATTTTTTTTTATTTTTTTTAGGGTAAGTACCTACCTACCTAAATAAATATCCACACTAACTACCTGCCTGTGACCAACGTTTACTGGATAAATCGATTGGTACCAGTACCGAGAGGTAGGTACCTCAGTTTTGTCGGAGTGTTAGCCTAGTGTTAGCGATAAATAATACGTAGGCAAATTATAATAAGGCGTAAATAATATTTTTGCAGAATTGCGACTCTATAGAGTCTATAGAGTCGCTTTGCAACTACAACTAGGTACCCCCTTGGTTCTTAGACCGTGAACTTTAGTTTACAAAAGATAACGCTAAAACATCATATTTCTTTTATTTAGACTTTTAGGAATACCTACTTTTACAATAAAAAAAACATACACAACATACACGAAGAATTTATTTGAAACTCATTTTATTTTACAAAAATGCAAGCAATTAAATGTAATCTTGCCTTTGAGTCGTCAGGTGGGTAGTTAATATCAATGGCACGTTGTATGAGCTGCGTCGAATCTTAAAATTAAGCCTTTATTACCTACTGGTTATTTTATGTTGAAACGAAATCAAACATTTTAATTGATCTCAAATCAAGAAAGAAAAGTTCCGTCCCTCCGGAGAAACCATAACTGTGTAAGAAAAACACAGATAATTTCACCCCTTGGCTCGAAGGCAATTCTTCTAAAAATAGGATTCCCTTTAAATTAATTCCTTTTCCTGTATTAATACTTACTACGTATCTTTCAAGGACGTCCGATCAAATCTGCTGCCGCACCAGCCCTCAGGCTGGCCGCCAACAGTCTGCAGTTAGCTCGATTGGCCGCGGGGCAATGCAGCCAGCGTCTTAGGGAAGATTCAGACTAGTATTGATATGGATCTGTTGAGCTGCCTATAGATTGTTTGCAACAGTCTGCAGTTCGCTCAATTGTTTCAACTGTAAACACTAGTTCTAATTTGTTTCTATGATTAGTTGTATCTTAGAAATGAAAGGAAAAAATATTTCCTCTGGGAGACTTATCTTTCTTTTGAAATTAATTTCATCTGAATTCTAAAGTCTGGATTCCATGAAAAGCTTCAAGACATTTTTCTTTGTAAAATTGTTTGTCGAGAATTTTCCAAGAACTCATAGGTACCGCCGCCGTAGAAAATTAATCATCCTGGCTGAATGAAGCTACGGTAAATCTTTCTTTATAAAGGAGTTTTTCTCAAAGTATACCTGAGAACCTTGTTGACACCAGATACTAAGAAAAATAAAACGTCGAGTGCGAGTCGAATCGCGCGCCAAGGGTTCCGTATAATTGTTATACTGTGTTTATAGTGTAGTATTGTAGTATGACGTCTTTTAAGCTTAGAGTAATGTCGTTTTCTGGCTAGCTCAACCATGACTTAAAGATAACAAAAGTATCATGCCGACTACCTAATCTTGTAAAATTGAATTAAGTCTTTTAAGCTAGGTAAATAACGGAATATTTTTTATACTGACTGAGCTGACAACGTTAAAGACAGTAAGTGACTGTTTAGCCAAGTATTGATGGTTAACGTAGTTTTAGTGGTGTAAAATATATATTTTACTGGAGTTAACGCCGTTTTTGCTAGAGCTAACTCCTGAACAAAAAAACGCTACAAGAATGATTCTAAAGCAGATCGACAGAGAATTTTTTTCTGTATAATGTTGAATGGCATCAAAAACTCAAAATCGACCCCTTGTGGCTTAGCTATGTTTTAGCTATCGGAGGGCAGCATACCTAACTTACTTTTACCTTACGATCAAATTAAAAGTAAGGCGCCTTACTTTTAATTTATCTTCGCGAGTATGGCCTCACCCTGCTGTAGAAAGCAACGTTCCCGACAAACGATCATGAATTCAACATTATTAGAAACTAGCTGCGCCCCGCGGCTTCGCCCCCGTGGAAATTTATGTTTCCAACTTTCTTAATTTTTTCTTTCATAAGAACCTTCTCCTGACAATAACAAACACAACAAAGAAAGAATTAGCGAAATCGGTCCAGCCGTTCACGCGTGATGCCGTGACCAAGGAAAACGGGTTTCATTTTTATATATATAGATCTTGATTTTGTTTTTGTAATTTTGATACTAGCTTGGACGAACTGTTATAGAAATAGAATAGGATTGACAATTCTAACCTCTAATTGCGATCACCAAACCACATGCCCACCGTAGGTGGGGATTACGGGCCCTATCCCCCATGAGATAAAAGCCAATAAGGCGCATATTAGGGGGAGGCCATGGCCAGCTTCCAGCAGTGGACCCATATAGGCTGTTGAGGTGAGGTGGTGAGAATAATTTTTAATCGACTTCATAAAAGGAGGAAGTTCTATGTTCAGCTGTATGTTTAAAATACATAAGTACAGCGAAGTAACAAATAAGGAGTAGATTTTTAGTTTTTTCAAAACAATCAAATTATTATTAATCAGCGAACGGAAAACCGGTTGAGTATTTTTTATCTATATCCTATTAATATTAAAGGGCGAAATGACTCATTGACTCATCAAGAAATCTCTGAAACTTTATGAGCTTACGAGGCTGAAATTTTGCATGTACCTTTTAGAATCGGATTTTTAGGAATTCGCAAGGTAGTAAAATTTTTTTTAAGGGTAGAAACCTTTATTCACTAAGAAGATTATACTAGTAATTACAATTGAAACAATTGAGCCAACTGCAGACTGTTGCAAACAATCTACAGGTAGCTCAACTTATCCATATCGATACCAGTCGGAAGCATCCCCAAAACGCAAGTTAAAATAGGGTTAAGGGTCATTTGACTGAACCCGTGGGCTGAGTTGGCCAGACAGGTGGGGTGGGAACAGTCACCCACAAAAAAAACCGTAAGGGGCGAAGGAGCCCGCGGGACGATTTTTCTGTGGACCCAGTTGCCCACAAAATGGACAATTCAATAATTACTACAAAAACGTAAATTGTTTGTGGTATTTAAATTGTCTGTTAAGTAAATAAATTAAAACAAATTTATGCTGTCATTCACAAATCTCTTTTATTTAATTTTTTTGAAAATTCAAAATTATCTGTTAAGACATATGGGCTGTTGATTTTGTTTTAACGATAAAATAACATAATATATAAATTTTTGAAATAAATGCGTTTTAAGACGAGAAGTTGGAATGCGTATCGACATTTGCCCTGACTTGTCGGACAGTGAGCGCCTTATGGGGTAAGTGAACGTATGTAGAACACTTACCCTACCATCAGAATCAATCTATTTGCAGAATACAATAATTACATGCGAAGATCTTAAATCTATAATTATGATGACAATGTATTCGACCCGCAAGCAGGTGTGCCAATATTAATGAAATAGAATGCTTGAAGCTTCGCTCCCTTACCCTCGCCTAAGCTGAATCGAGGGTGAGGGAGGTTAGGGCTGGCGCTGTGGCGCAGCGGGCGAAGGTCCGCCTGCGACGCAGGAGGTTGCGGGTTCGATTCCCGCCTCGGGACTAATGTGTGTACGATCTGCAAATATTCGTTCAAGGTGTTCTGGATGTTTATTAAGTATACTAAAAAATATCTATCTATGTATTTAGTATGTGTGTTTTGTATTTAGTATATGTATCAGTTATCTTGTACCCAAAACACAAGCTCTGCTTAGCTTGGGGTTAGATAATGCTGTGTGAATGGTCCAACATTATTTATTTTGGTATAATAATTTTAATGTCCATATTTATTACCCCAGAACGGATTTTCAAAGCAATTTTTTTTATATGAATTGAATTGAATTGAATAATGTATTTATTTTCTCTTACAAAAGATAATTGTTTACAATTTTGGCTTATGCTTAATTTAGATCTAGTTATCTTGTTTTGCAAGAGACTGGTGCCCGAGAGAGGTTTATAAAACCTGTGGTACGGGTCACCAGGGCCTTCCTCCGCAGGATAATTTAGGATACTTATATTAAAAGAGACTGTAACAAATACTTGTTCCAAAGATAGCAATAAATTAAACCTAGCTAATATACAAAAGACAGAAAATAAGTAAGATCCCACTTATACATGTTATTATTATGCAAGGAAAGAGATAATTGAAACGTAATAAAAATAATATCCTTATTGTACCCACACAAGCATACCTACCTTAGGTAGGTAGGCTACCTAAGGTAGGTAGGCATATGTGAGTTAAAGATGGTGTTCGGGAGTATGCCATCTTTTTACACGCAATTTTACCATTTTTATGGGATACTTTTCTTTGTTGCAGGACGTGGGTTAATTTTGTATGGACCGTGATCGTTGTTCTTTGTGAAACAATATGGAAAATTGCAATAACTTCACAGCTGTAGATGGTGTAATAAGTTATTGACATAATCTAGTTATTCGTAGGACATAATGGTTGCCGACGACAAAAAAACGAGCTGAAATCATTTTAACAAGACATAAAATCATTTTTGAAATCAATTGAAGGAGGAAGGCTACTTGTACTAAAAACGTTCAACCTTCTCAAAAAGTATAACTTCGTGGAATGAAAGGAAGGTAAAAAATTCGTTACCTCTTTGTATGTAAAACGAGTGTCTTACCATTCCTTTTTCTAAAAAAATGCTGGTGGCAAAAACTCATCAACAATGTTACATTGTTGGCGCCGCACTATGGGTCAGGAGCGTAATTATCGTGCCAAAAATCACTTTGACAAAAGTTAGATTTCTACATTTTTCTCAGTGAATATATGAAGTAGGATATTTGAACTATCATATACCACCAAAAAAAGCTATAATAACATATTTTTAAAGCTATAGCCTGACCTTGAATGTAAGGAAGTAGATTGATTGATGTTACAAAATTTATGAGATGCCACTTTCAGATCGTTTTTTTTACAAATATTTGTTGATTAACTATTACATATTATACATCATTAAACGCGTGGTACTTAACACTTTCTATGTAATTCAAACATACTCATATGTGGCTAAGAAAGTTAGCTTTTTCAGTCAGTTTTTGAAAGCCCTCATATTTTTTCAGTTTTAAAAATTCAAATTGAGTTTTCGTACTTGCCGCTGTCTCCCGACAAGGAGATACGACTACCTAAGCGTTCCTTAATCTGTATACTAACAGGATTTTAAACAAATTTTTGCCCCGATTTGCCCCAATTTGACTTAGGGGCAAAAAAGTGTACCGTGGGAAAATACGAAAAATCTAAATAGTGTATTTTTTTCAAAAATTTAATTTAAATTGTGGCAAATATCCTGGTTTTTATATACTTGATGACCCTAAATTTAGTAAAGATTGTTTTAATTTAAAAAAAAAAGTTGACGCGGGAACCATGGTCATCTTAATTTATGAAGGTACCTTTTTTATAATTATTTTAACCGTAAATAGCGAATTACCGCATTATTTGATAATAGTTATCACCTTATCAAAGAAAGAAACGAAATATTGCGGTTGCCGAACCGAATAGCGCAAAGAAATAAATAAGTTATCAATTTCCAAAGGAAAATATTTCGAGGAATGTGTTCAAGAAACCGCAATGGAAATCTGTACTTACTGTCGTGTGCAAATATGTTATCAATAACTGTCACTATAAAAAGGGATTCAGGTTTCAACTACAAATATTTAAGGGTTTGCTATTTTCGCGCAAAAAAGTGTACTTAGTTAAAAAAACCAAAATGTGTGAATTCATCGTATCAAAACGCCAATTATGTTCTTTTTTATTCGATAACGATGCCACTTCCGAAAATCTTCTTAAGTATTTGGTAGAAAATTTTAACTTATCACCTACTAAACGCCAAAAAGTTGTCGAAAACATACAAAAAAATATCTTACAAAAATTTCGTGATCGTTGGTCAAAAGCTAAAAGAACTAAATCTCGATTTTTGGAACAAAACGCTTTGTGGTTAGATAGCGAGTTTAAAGTTGTGTTCGATGATGAAGAAGCGTGTCCTACACCAGGAACATTTACGGGTCCTGGTCGACCATCAAAAACATATGAAGACCTTTCAGACAGAAGCAAGAAACGAAAGAACATAAAATTCGTGCAAGAATATGGACTCGAATTTATACAGAACGCTTATGTACAGGGACTTCGATCACAAGGGGAATCAGAAGAAGCTTCCCTCATAGTCATGCTAAGACCATTAAGCAGAGATGAGAAGAAAACCATAAAAATGCTTTATACATCCGATCCATACATCTCGAGCCTAAGGAGACCAAGCGAAACTGTTCCGAAAGAACTGTGGCAGGAAGCTATAAATCTTTTAGATTCTTAGTCAACAAAACCCTGCATGAACTTTTTTACGATTAATAGAATTTTTATTACATAATATTATTTTATTTAATACTAGACGATCGCCTCGCGGTTTCACCCGCGTAGTTCCCGTTCCCGTGGGAATTCCGGGATAAAATATAGCCTATGTCACTCCCTGAAAAGTAAGCTTCCTAACGGTGAAAGAATTTTTCAAATCGGTCCAGTAGTTTCGGAGCCTATTCAATTCATACAAACAACCAAACAAACAAAAAATCAAACCTTTCCTCTTTATAATATTAGTATAGATTTAATATGTACTTCTATTAGAGTACCTAATGATATAATTAGTTTCCAATTTATCTTTTGTAATGTTTGTAATAGGTTTTTATTACTTATTACACATTAAAACGTAAATTTTAATTTAAGGCAAAAAAAATTTTTACGCAATTTATGTTTATTAATGTTAAAGTATTATATTCTATTACGTCAATGTAGAATTTTGTTTAAATTATATGTCCATTAGATTATTTAAAAGCCACGAGAACCTAAAAAAAAAGATTTCTTAAGTTTAATGGCAATTTTTGTATACTAATAAAGGATTTTTATATATTTATTTTTATTTCATTTATAGTCCATATATCTAAGATTATAATCGCGAAAGATTCATTAAGATATTTTGAAAACTGAGAAAGTTACAGAATTTTGACACGATAATTACGCTCCTGACCCATAGTGCGCCGTTTGGTTTGGAGTAAGCCGGCTTTATCAAAAAAGGTTGTCTACATAATGACCAGATTACGAGCATTATTGAGAAAAACATCTCAAATCTTTATTGAACGTTATATGGTCCGGTCTAAATCGTTTCAATCAAAAACTCAGGCATTTTAAGTATCGTTTTCCAATCGTGGCATAAATAGCAAAAAGGTTAAATTTCACATACATCTCAATGAAAAATACCTAACTTACGCAATCTAAGGTACATTTGAAGCTTAGTCAAAAACCTCTTCGGATACTACCAGAAAAACTGTTGCATGTGCTCACACTACACAATGGCGGCGTGAGTACATTCAACTTGCCACTTACTTCATTAGATGTCTCCAGTTCCCTAAAAACGAATACCGAATACACTTCTTAATAATTGCAATATTTACACTACACTGTCTATGCCTGCAAAAGCATCAGCACTTGCAGACCTTTTTCTAAGAATTCATAAACCGATATAGTTTCGAGTTCTCACATTGATAATAAATTGTAATGTCATAAAAGTACACGAGGCTTCAGATGGGCATGCCCAACTGAACAGCGGAATCGCGCGGGGGTTCAGTCGCAGGAGCGACTGAACCCCGCTCTCAACGACGTCCAGACTAGCACTGGCTCTAGGTAAATCTGGTAACGTGAATATTACGGCTGATTGATTCTATTTAGTTCATGATGCTATGAGGCGCTCTACACAAGACGCTCTATTCAATCGGTGAATTCGGGACACTTTGCTAAGTAAGCTATCAATTGAGGATACCATGAAGAGCATTGCATAGCAGATGAAATTGCAAAAATACTCTATTCTAGACAACAAGGATTCATTTTGTAGAGGTCCCCTAATTTTATTGGATTTAGGGAGAAAATGTTAAAGGGAAAACTGCCCTGTATAGCTTACATGCAGTTATTTAGTTACCTATAGATACACTTATGCCAGAAAGAGGGGTAAATTGATTCATAAACTTTAGTAGTACAATAAGAAAAACATTTTCAATATAATAATCGTCGAAAAAACGGCCCGGTAAACTTAGTTCACCTGGGTGTATCAGGTGCTACGCACGGTAGACTTGGTGCACCTGGGTGAACTAAGCACAGCTTTCGATAAAGCACGCAGTAGACTTAATTCACCTGGAGTTATACAAAACCTTCGATAAAAGTAATCGAGAACCATTGCTGCCTTACACAAAAAAGGCTTAGAATAGTAGTAGACACAAACGAGGTGTAGCTGGTCTGGACTGAGTATCTGGCGTAGCGCATCAGCCATTAATTCGTTCGTTACTACTACTATGTTAAATATTACGTTCTATCATGTACTATCTTATTATATCTTTTTGTTTTCTGTTTAAATTAGTATGAAAGTTTATTTTAACGTATGATAGCCATTGTTTTCTACAATTCCCCTTGCTTTATATTGAGTGCTTAAGTAAAGTAAGTTAAGTCAAAGTATTATGCATGGTGAGAGCTATGTCGGTTACTTTGGTTCTTCTACGGATTTCCGTATTCCGGATCATATCGTGTACGATTCACGTACAACTCAAATCTCTCTCTTCTCTACATAGTATAAAACAAAGTAGCTACCCGCTGTCTGTCTCCTATGTATGCTAAGATCTTTAAAACTACGCAACGAATTTTGATGCTAAATAGATATAGTGATTCAAGAGGAAGGTTGATGTGTATAATACATGCATAATATAGTAGAGAAACACTGATACTTTTAGAGGTTTCTAATGTGATGTCGTAAATAAACACATTTTTTGCGCTTACATTGCAAAGGCTGGCTGTACCCTACGAGATAGATCAAAATAATGTACTACAGTATAGTACACCTTAAAAAGGTCCACAAAAAAGTCCGGAAAGGTATATCTCTATCTCTTAGGGATAACCCACGATAACCATTTTTTATCCTTTACTTTTTACGAGAAATAATGCCTTATTGACCAAGCGATTTCAAGCAATACAGCATTAATCCTTATCCAATCCAACCCTTAACCTTAAATACATTCTGCATGTAATATAGATCAATATGGCCCTTTACAGCATGTAATTCAAATGATTTTTTCGAAGATATTACAGATTTGAAATGCAGGGACATAGCGGTTGCGGCAGTAACACCGGGGGGGCGATTCTGTAGTATATTTAGTATCAGCACTGCACCCGTGCGAAGCCGTTATAGTCGCTAGTTTTATATAAAACTATTTCGGCTGACGCCGCGATCAGGCACGACCTACACAGCGGACAAGAGCGGATGAGTCTTAAACTTACTACGATTGATTTACTCAGTGGTTTAATTTAAACTACCAGGCATCAAGTTCAGGACATTCTAAAAAGAAAGGCTGGGTTACCGGCTGCAAGCACTAGTCAAGTACAATCCGGCGGATCACTTTTGGCATCGACTGCCCAAGGAAAAGCAAGATTTAACTTTCTTTTATGGTTACAATCTAGCCACAACGTGGTCTAATGAGTATTTTAAATTAAACTTAAATTGCTAGCATAGCTTATTCATAGAACGTCAACGAACACCTTTCTTAGTTTTTCCTTTTGAGCCTTCTTATTAAGTCTGTATTGTCAAGGAGCTGGATAACCTCGACGTTAACATGATGATGAAGCCTTAGTTCATGAGCTTCTGCGTATTTTTGGATAGTTTTAGCGACGAACTCGATGTTAGGGTCCCGTTGGAGATCGTCATTTGTGATGTACCAGGAGGCGTTCACTATTCCCCTCAGTACTTTATTCTGGAATCGCTGGATTATTTGTATATTGTTCTTTCTGGTACAGCCAGAGCTCACAGAGCTGTATACCATAAGGCCATACTGGCATAAGGACTTGTTTGTATAGTAAGATTCTGTTGCGTACTGTTACAGGGGAGTTTCGTCCAACCAATCTTTTTTCTTTTAGACGTGAGCTTTCTATTGTAGTTTCGCATTAAGCGTCATGCCAAATATTTTGCCGTATTTTCATACGGGATGAGAAGATTTAACTTTGACGACATAAGGTTTCACGTACCCCCACCGTGACACAAGTGGGACCAATGACAAACAACAAGAACTATTCAGCATCAGGTACTACAACTTCTGAGTTTTTGAACGTGCGGTGGAGATGATAAACTTAACTCTAACCATCACTAACGAGAAGTGGGAACTGGAAGACGATCTAAACATCCTTAAGACTAAATTAAAATCTTCCTTAAGATTAGACTCAAGTACACCGAGAAAGCTAACTGGCAATTTGACTATAAATTAATGATTATTTATTGGGTACCAAGTTTCTACCACGTTACAGCGATTGTGACCGATATCCGATAAATTAATGATGTTAGCAAATCGCAAAAATGTAAAAAGTTTTAACTTGACTATATTTTAAAAGGAATTCAATTTATAAGCAGAAGTATGATGCTGCGGAGGACATCTAAGACACGCTTAAGAAGCTGTAGCACAAGATCTGGAACAATGCGTACTACGAAAAACACCAAAATGTAAAAGTTCGAAATATAAAAAATATAAAAAACTTGAGAGGTGTCAAGGGACACCCGGATGGAACGAAGTTCCTTTCGATTAATAGTAGGCGTGGGAGTCACAGCACGGCTTGCTTCGCTCGCCGTGCTGTTCCCCTATACTAGACACATGCCTCCCGTCATCAAATAAGTAATCCTCACCCTCTTGCTAGTCGAAAACGCATATCAGATTTTTTGGTGGGGGAAGGGGGTTCCGGGGGCTGGGGGCGTGGGGGTCACAGCACGGCTCGCTTCGCTCGCCGTGCTGTTCCCCCTTTGTCGCATTCTCCCCCCGGGTTCAGGGGAGGGGGTTCCAGGGGGCACGCGGGGGTCACGCAATCCGACACACGCCTGCCGTCATCAAATTCGTAATCTTTACCCCCATGTTAGTCGAAAACGATACCCATATCAGATTTTTTGATGGGGGAGGGGCTTCAGGGGGGCTGGGGGCACGGGGGGTCACAGCACGGCTCGCTTTAAATTTTATTCTTTTTTGGCCGCAGAAAACTGATATATCCCTCTTACTCCAATGACACGTTGCGCGAGCGAGCGGAACACACGATTGTTCGAATCGAAGCGCACCTCGGCTCAACTCGGCTGCGGTCGTCGCTTCGGTTCTCTTCATCAAAATGTGTCATTACAACTTTTCGTGACAATTATTTCCGTCTAGCCCCCTTTCACAACGCGCGATAAGGAACCTCGTTCCAATAAATAATGCTGGACAATCCACACAGCGTTATCTAGTACCAAGTTAAGCAGAGCTTGTGTTATGGGTACTAGATAACTGATAGGTATACTTAATACAATACACTACATGTACACTAGGTACATACATAGATAGATATTTTTTTAATATACATAGAAAACATACAGAACACCCTGAACAAATAGGTACCTGCAGTTCGTACAAACATTTGTCCTAGGGCGGGAATCGAACCCGCAACCTCCTGCGTCGCAAGCGGTCGTCGAAATACCCGGCTTTAACGGCAAGTACAGTCAATGGTTAACCTTTAGAGATCTTTACGTTGAAAGCGTGCACAACAACCCGGTACTAGCCAAGGCCCAGAAAATGCAACACCTGATGACGAATCAGAAGGGCGACGCGGAGAAACTGGTTCAGCATCATGGGATCGACGCAGAGAACTTACACATCATGCTGGGAGATCCTTGTTCAACGCTACCATAACAAGAGACTGCTCTTTACATCTTATATGAATTACCGCGCTTCTAAACCAACCAACGATTCAACAGGCGAGCGCCGCCAGTTAGAAATTCTTGCTCTACATTCCATTACCCTATACCCAGAATATTGATGCAAAGTACCACTGAACCGCTGATATTATTATATTTATAGAGGAAATTGAGGTAACTTGGTATGGGTACCACCATTAAACCTACTGAAGGTTTAATTTATTTTAATATGATTAAATTATCAATCTGGCAGTTAAACATTCCATTCAGTTTCTGTGAAGCCTTGCTATTTATTTGTTTCATTTTAGTTTATTAGGTACTTAAAACACATGACAAGCAATAATATACATGCATATGTACATACATGCAAGCAAAAATAAATAAATAAATAAAAATAAAATAGGATTATGCAAAAAATATGGTAACATATGTGGACACAACAAATAATATAATTACATGTTAAGTAGTAGTTATGCATAATTAAATTTTACACAATCTTATAATTTAATTCAACTTTTGAACAACTAATGATCGGGACAAAAAAAATTAAACATACGAAAATACATAGGTACTTATTAAATAATAAAAATATTAACCCGTATGTAGGTTATTGTTATATTTTACTAATCAATGGTAACTATGGACGTGATACCCTTCCGAGCATCGTCGCCCTCGCAGTTAAAATATCCGCTCGCCTATTCCAAATTGCCTGCAGTTCTTTATAATATTTTTATTGTTCCGCTACGCCAAAGAAAATTACCTTTATCTTTTGCATTTGTGCTCCATTCCTTAGAAAAACAAGACCCGTCAAGTGCGAGTTTAACTCGCTCGCCCGAGGGTTTAGAACGTTTGTCAACAAGTAGGTATGTACAAAAAGTACCGGTTAGAGACTTCGCCATTTAATGAATAGGTACCTAAAACTAGTAGGTACCAACCTACATTCCAGATGGATCTCTCTGCATGGTTCGGTGATAGGGGGTAGCGGTAAATTTTTCGACTTTTTTGAAAATATTTCGAAAGGTACCACAGAAATTTCAAAAACTGGTTTGAAGTGTACAAACCAATACCTTTCATATGATACCTCAGAGGCGTAGCCCCCCCTTTTGAATATTATCCGCCACTTTTTGACCATTATTCAAAAAGTATTCTGTTTATAGATTTTTCCTGTAAAATATAGATCCATATCTACAAACGCTCCATACATTTTGAATGGATCGCTCTGCAAACTTCGGAGATAGGGAGAAGGAATCTGAAGGAATCAAATTTTTCGACTATTATCAAAATATTTCAATAAGTATGAAAAATACAGAAATTTCAAAAACTGATACCTTTCATTTGATACCCCACTTAGCGGGGTAGCCCCCCCTTTTGAACATTTTCCAAAAAGTGTTATATTTTTTCTACTGCGTACAGGCGCACGAAATGTATTTAATAAATGAAAATAAAATGTATTATAAATTTCAAGTTGATAGCTGCGGTAGTTGCTGAGTTATTAAGGAGGGACTAAAGGACAGACAAAGCGAGACCATAAGGGTTTCGAAACCGATCAGCAAATTATTAAGTCGTTGTAATTTGTTACAATATTCTTAAACTTCAAAACGTTCGCGTTTGTTTACTGTATGATTGTTTCTTTCATGTTCTTCAAATCCAGTTTTTGTTGTTGCATCTTTACCTCTAGTACTTTCATACAATTTTCATGATTTCCTCCATGTTAGCAGTACGAAAAAATCTGATTTTATCAGATAGGTAGGTATCGAAAGTTTAGTACAGCGCCCTCTGTACTTTTTCTATACTCGTGCAATCTAGACGCGAGTAGCAAAAAGCTCTATAACAGGTCCGAATTAAGCTCACTAGGAAGTTTGCGGAGTCTCGCATAGATGGCGCTATGCGGAAATGATAAACAGTGTCCATTTTCGGTTCTGTTGTGAATGGACACATCAGTGTTGTAAAGGGTTTTAAATTTCTAGACTTTCGTATTTTCAAAGTTCACTGACTAGAATCTGTGTGGGGGCAGATGTAGCGCAGATTTTTATATCCCTGTATTATATTATGTTCTATCATGTACTATCTTAATATATTGTTGTTTTGATTGAATTTTTCGTTAAATTTACTCTAGTTCTTCTTTGTTATATCTAGGTATTTAAAGGCTTTGTCGAAAAATAAAGTTTACAGACACAGAATTAAACTGGTGTTGATATGGATCAGTTGAGCTATCTGTAGACTGTTTGCAACAGTCGGCAGTTAGCTCAATTGTTTCAATTGTAAATACTAGTATAATTTTCTTTGTGAATAAATGTATTAAGCCAGAATTAAATAAAACATATCATTTTTACCGAAAAATGTAGAATGTAGTGTAGAATGTAGGTAACTACATTTTACACTACATTCTACATTTTTCTAGTCTTTCTGTAAAGAAAGACTCAACTGAAGTAACTACATTTTTCGGTAATGTATTCTAGGACTGCAAACTCCTACAAACTTTTCAGTCTTAATGTAGGAAGCACTAGCTTGTTTTCGTATGTAAGTTGTATTGACTTGGTGTAGGTCAGTTGTTTGTTTTATATTAATGGAATAATTAAAAGTTTACTACCAAATGCACAAGGAAAACTATACATTCACCTACTTACATAACCTAACGTTTTGATTACCAATTTATTAATTTTACCAACACAATACCTACCTACCGGGTAGACCTAAAATGAATTATTTATTTTATCGCGTTATTGAAACGTTGCATGTTAAGATTAATGTTTGTATAAAATGAAGTGAAAATTAATGATTATGATGGAACCAAGCGAAGAAATCCCAGGGGGATCGTCAGGATCATGTGCGTTTACTTTTTTGCCAAGTACGCACGGGGGGCGTATTTTAATTAGAGCTGGATACCGATATTATTTAAAACCTGTCACTCTATCTAGTTCGTCTGTGTGGAATTGTCACAAAAAAACATCGTGCAAGGGGTTTTTAGTCATAGATGCAGACGAAAGAAGCATTTTGCGAGATCACAAACATTCATGCTTACCTGACTTCCAGTCAATAGATATAGAGAAACAAATAATTCAACTGAAAAAAAAAGTTACAACTGACTATAGACCCATTACAACGCTATTTATACAGGCAATGAAAAAATTCATGCGTGAAGAGTACGCGGACAAGTTACCACCGTTTCATTCAGTAAGAGATGCTTTGTATAAAGCACGCCAGAAATTTGCAAAAACAACTAAGTTCGAAACAGTTGACCAAGTATACCTGAGAACTTATTTGAAAATTTTGTATGTGTCCACGATAATGACATTATACTTTTTATTACAAACGAGTGCAAGCAGTGAGTGGGTAGCAAGGTTAACCACCTATTTTATAGACGGCACTTTTAAGATAGTACCTCATCCATTCGTACAGTTGTATACGGTACATGGTGATATAGGTTCCGACGACGAGCACACGAGGGTAGTTCCCTGTATATATGCATTGCTACCCAATAAGCAGCAAGAAACGTATAAACGAATGTTCCAGCTAATAAAAGAAAATATAAACAATTTTCAGCCTGAACACATTAAAATAGATTTTGAAATGGCAGCTGCTAATGCCATTAAATATGTGTATCCAACAGCGAAACTAAGCGGTTGTTTCTTCCACTATACACAGGCCGTGTATAAGAATGCCGATTTACATGGGGCAACAAGTACCCGCGAAGGATGCAGTCATGTTGCTAAATGTGCTGCATTAGCACACCTACCCCCGCTGAAAATTTAGGAAGGGTGGAATTCGGTGCTATCATCATCATCCCCACAAACAGATGAAATATTGAGTTTTAATGGGTATATGATAAAGCAATGGATTAAAGTTGAAATGATTCATATGACGTCATGTTACGGACACCATCATAGGACTAATAATGTCGTTGAGAGTTGGCAGAAGAAAATGAATATGAGGCTTGGTACTAACTCAAACCTGTTGTTTTTCATATCACAGCTACGCGAGGAAGCCTTCGAAGTAAATTTTGTGAATATTCAAAACGAAAGTTTTTCGTTTTTTTTTTCTCATTTTATACTGTCATGTGTCAGTAAAAATACTTGATTAAAATATATATTTATATATCTATATATATAAAAATGAAACCCGTTTTCCTTGGTCACGGCATCACGCGTGAACGGCTGGATCGATTTCGCTAATTCTTTCTTTGTTGTGTTTGTTATTGTCAGGAGAAGGTTCTTATGAAAGAAAAAATTAAGAAAGTTGGAAACATAAATTTCCACGGGGGCGAAGCCGCGGGGCGCAGCTAGTATATATATATATATATATTATACGAAGCTAACTACGTATCTTTTCTTTTCCACGCTTAAACAATTCAGAACACTACTACAAATACAAGTAAATAAATAATTTGAAGCCTAATACCGGATCTTAATACTGGTTTTGGGAATCGTCCGGTATTGCATGCCCTAATATTAAATATCGGTAAAGTTGCGTCTAGGGAAAATAATGTGCAGAAATTGAAACCCGTGGCGAAAAAAGACTATGGGGAATATATTGTACAGGTTGAATGTATGTGAACGATACGGATTGGTAAAACATTGCCTACAGCGAAAAATATGATAGGAAATAAAAAAGCGTGAGAAATTATAAGCTAGTGATAATGACGTCTGGAAATTAAACAATATGGGGAAAAAGGCGAATAGGAATATAATGATTTGAAAAAAATATTGGCTGATAAATCTATACAGTCCGTAGGAGATTGATAAAAGCCAGATTCAGATTTCAGATTTCATTTATTCATAAAGTTTCAGGTTTATACATAGATCTTACAATTATTATTATAGTTACTATTACCAAAACCTGCCTTTTCAGGCGTATGAATATAATATAAGAATATAAATGATTGTTTGTAGGTTGTACTTGTAAATGAAAATACAAATTAAATAAAATTTACATTAAAAAAAGAAACATGTCACACATAATCATGCAAAATCAATTAATAGTTACCTACAGTTTATATTCAAAAAATTCATTTATACTATAAAAACATTTTTCGGTCAGCCATTTTGTCAGGTTACATTTAAATCTAGTTAATAATGTCATTTCTTTAAAATTGTCGGGAATTTTATTGTATATTTTAATTGCCATCATAAAGCTATTATTCGTGGATAATGTCAATCTTGTTTGAGGTCTAAATAATTTATTTTTGTCTTGGTCGGACGCTATAATTACTCATTTGATTTGCCGATTGAAATATGTCTTTATTCATAAAAACAAACACGCTTACATCGAGTATGTATAAGCTAGTCAACGTTAATATCTTAAATTGTCTAAAGTATGGCCTGCAAGAGTCGGTCATTTTTAACCCAAAAATAGCTCTCAAGCATCGCTTTTGTATTTTGAAAACCTGTTCTATGTTAACGCATCTACCCCAAATCAATAATTCATAGCATAGAAGAGTCGCCAATCAGTGCATATACATTTACATTAAACCAGACCCGTCAAGTGCGAGTGTAACTCGCGCGCCGAGGGTTTCGAACGTTTGTGCACAATTAGGTATGTACTAAAGGTACCGGTTAGAGACTTCGAAATTTAATGAATACCTAAAACTAGTAAGTACCTACATTTCAGATGGATCTCTCTGCATGCTTCGTTGATAGGGGGTAGCGGTAAATTTTTCGACTATTTTCAAAGTATTTCAAAAAGTATGAGACCAACAGAAAATTCAAAAACTGTTTTGAAATGTACAAACCGTTACCTTTCATTTGATCGCTCTGCAAACTTCGGAGACAAGGGGGGGGGGGGGGGGGGGGGGGGAATGGGTAAAATTTCGTCTTTTTTCAAAATATTTCAAAAAGTATGAAACCTACAGAAATTTAAAAAACGGGTTTGAAATGTACAAATTGATACCTTTCATATGATACCCCACTCAGTGGGGTAGTCCCCCCTTTTGAAAATTATCCCCCCCTTTTTTGACCATTTTTCAGAAAGCGTTCGTTTTAAAGACTTCTCTATATTTTTCCTGTAAAATATAGATCTATATCTACAAACGCTCCATACATTTTGAATGGATCGCTCTGCAAACTTTGGAGATAAGGGGGCGGAATGGGTATTATTTCGACTATTTTCAAAATATTTCAAAATGTATGAAACCTACAGAAATTTCAAAAAGAATGAGACCAACAGAAAATTCAAAAACTTTTTTGAAATGTCCAAGCCATTACCTTTCATTTGATATCCCACTTGACTTTGTAGGTCTCTTCTAAAATTTCGACATCTCAATTTGTATGGAAAATGTTCAATTTCATTTTTCAATTTTTTTCATTTTTTTTTTCTTAAAATCTGTACAGGCGCACGAAATGTCTTATTATTTTAAATTTCAAGTTGATCGCTGCGGTAGTTGCTGAGTTATTAAGGAGGGAAAAAAGGACAGACAAAGCGAGACCATAAGGGTTTCGAAACTGATCTTCGAAACCCTAAAAATTGTGAGTGGGTACATGTTAATTATTTTGTAATAAGAACAATGAAGTAGATACAGATCTCCTTAATACCTCAACCAGGCGTCTTAAACGCTTGTTGAGTAATTTATTTTTTGATCCGGTTAAAATTGTAACTTAGGTAAGTTACAATTTTCACTTTTTTCTTAAAATGAACCAAACGCGCCGTCTATTTATTTACATTTTTCGACTGTCACTATCATTTAATTTAGTTATTTTTTGTGGAAACTTTTACTATGCTGTTAGTTACCCACTATTTCTGTAATTATAGTTACCTAGCTGTTAGTTTCCCTAAAATTGTAAAATAAATAAATAATAAAATGATAATTGTACACAAGTATTTTTTTAAAAGCTGGTACGTTTGTCATTTGTTTCTTCATACAAATTATCCACGATAACGTCTAACAAATCCGGATCGCACAAGCTTTTAAAAAGGGGTCAGAAGAGCCTTTGAACTGAAGGTACTTCGCCAGAAGTACTGTCCATAATTAGTATTATATCAATAACCAGACATGTGGTGCGGCGGGCGAAGGGCCGCTGCTACGCAGGAGCTTCGATTCACGCCTTGGGACAAATGTTTGTATGATCTGCAAATATTTTCTTCGGGTGTTCTGGGTATTTTCTATGGATGGTAAAAAATATCTATCTATGTATGTAATGTGTTGTATTGAGTTTAACAGTCATCTAGTACCTATAACACAAGCTCTGCTCAGCTCGGGGTTAAAGAATGTTGAGTGGATTAATATTCAGCATTATTTATTTATGTTTTCAATAAGATTTGAACAAAAAAGATCTTTCGTTTATATTCAAACTAGCTGCGCCACGCAATGTTTCTATGGAAACGTTTAGAGGTGATTTCTATCCCACGACAACTGATTTATGAGATAAAAAGTAGTCTATGTTTGATTCCAGGATTATAATTATCAGTGCACAAAATTTCAGCCCGATCCGTTCAGTAGTTTTGGCGTGAAGAGGTAACAAACATCGATCCATCCAAACTTTCGCATTTATAATATTAGTGTGATTAGTGTGATGTGATGGCGTCAAAAATCATTCGAAAAAAGAAACAATGGGGAGACTTCGTCTTAGACAACCATCGTTTTAAATGGTTCTAAATGATCTATTCTAGCTTCATTTTGTATAACATTTTATTGTGCACGGAGATTTTGAAAATAAAAACAACTAGGGGCCAACCTTCAATGCCCTCCATACAAATATCTGTAAGCCCGCAAGCCCCTTTGAAATGACTCAGCCAGGTGCAAACACCACTTATTATTATTACATGCGTATAAATGCGCACATAGATCTAAGTAAAATTTAATTTTGTAGATAAGGTACGTTCTCCCAGAGCGCTAACTCAACAAATGGCCTGATATGTGTTACAATTACCTACAACTAAACGCAAAGACACGCGATTTTCAATCTTTTGCAATATGCTTACCTAATGAACCACAGATTTGGAAAGACGTGTCTAGACCGAAGTGCGACTGAGACAGCAATACGCACGTGCAACACGAACGTTAGCCTGCCGTAACTCCAATCTAATTTTTAAAATATATGAGATAGGTAGGTAAGTAGTTGATATATTGATAGCCAATAATGTTCTAAATCAGTACATATTGGCCAGTCTTATAAGCATGTATTTTTTTTCAACAAGTCGAGACACGCACGCACATTACTTAATAAGTAATTAAAAATCGAGTTATTACAAACAAAACCAATTGGCAAAGTTACAACACGCACGGCTAACAATGTGTTTAGATATACACCGATTCCAAATGAGTGAGCTATCCCATTTCTCGAACAACACGGCGAGGTCTCACTACGGTAGGGCCTATCTAACCATTTAGTTAGATCTATGGTAACCATAGCAGCGCCCCTATTGATCGTCTGCTGTTCGAGTGGGGGAAACGCGCGCATGTCACATCACATGCCAAGCCAGCCCGCCCGCCATTCAATTCGTACCGCTCCAGCGAGCTCCACGTCTGCCGACCAACGATAATATCTGTGAAAAAGTGAATATCTGTGATCTGTGATTTATTGGCGAATGATAACGCCAACAAATTAATCAATACGTCAGGAACAACGTCATCGCCCGCGACCTGCAGATCCACTCCGTTGAAGACTTCGTCGTGCAGTCGACGCGTCGGATGTACGACCGCGCCGACAACGCCCACCACGCCCACCTCCACCACATAGCGACTCACCAACCCCGGCCCCCAGATGATGACCGCCCAAAAAAAAACGTTAAACGGTAATAAAAAAATAACCCAAACCACACAAAAAAAACAGATGCAGCCAAAAAAAATGTATTAAAAAACAAGCTAAAAAAAGAGCAATTTAGCGAAACCCAAGGACAGAGGGGTCGTCACCCCTCGAGTTAATGCCGGGGTAAAGAGCCTACAAGGGCCGGAATGAACAAACATCATCAAAAATTAATATTTTGTGTAGTTCTTTGTGACTGTTGGTCGCTTTTAGCAGCCACGTCAGTTCATCTACGATTTAACTTGAACCTGAGTGTTCCACGTTTATTTGTTACGTCAGTTCGGAAGTTTTGCTAGTCGGTGTATTGTTATATCGTGTGCTAAATAAAATAATCCCACGTTCTGTCCGTGTGGAAAGTTTTGCAAATCGGTGTATTGTTATGTCGTGTGCTAAATAAAATAATCCCACGTTCTGTCCGTGTGGAAAGTTTTGCAAATCGGTATATTGTTTTGTCGTGTGTTAATAAAATAATCCCACGTTCTGTCCGTGTGGAAAGTTTTGCAAATCGGTGTATTGTTTTGTCGTGTGTTAATAAAATAATACCACGTTCTGTCCGAGTGGGAAATTTTGCAAAGAGTATTGTTGTCGTGTGTTTTAATGACACATTAAGACTGTTTTTACTGACTTTATGTAGCCAAGTCAGTTTATCTACGAGCTAACTAGAAGTTCACATAATTCCTAAATAAAAAAATCCCACGTTCTGTCCTTCTGGAAAGTTTTGCAAATCTGTGTATTATTGTGGCGTGTGTTTTCATGACCACATTAAGACTGTTGATGGCTTTAAGTAGCCAAGTCAGTTCATCTACGAGTTAACTTGAACCTGAGTGTTCCACGTTCTTTTATTGATTGCGTCAAGTCGTGAATTCATGAAATAATCACACGTTCTGCCCGTTTAACCCATTTGTTAATTGACCGGAATGGGTTAAGGGTTAAACTGTGTAAATTTAAGGGCAGTAAATTTTATTAAAACAATGAAAATAGTATAAATAAATAAAATGGTTCTCAATATGCTCGCTATGCGAAAAATTATAAATACTGCTCGTACCTACGAGTAAGTGATTGCTGAGTTGTACAGTTGGTGAACTGAACGTGAAATGTTGTCACGATAAAACTGTGTGTTGTTTCTCATTATCCTACTTGCAGTATAATTATACTGGACCGCCGCGCACCACTATCGCACAGCACAAAGAAAACAAGTAATGTTGAGATGCATTTTATATTGACGGCATCGGTTATAATTTGGCGTGTTTTAAAAAACGATCAACCGACTTCAAATACTTCTAGTGGCGACATCAATCATTTGTTCCACGGCGTTCTGGATGTTTTCTATGTATAATTAAAAATATCTATCTATGTAGTGTATTGTATTAAGTATATCCGTTATCTAGTACCCATAACACAAGCTCTGCTTAGCTTGGGGCTAGATAATGCTGTGTGACTTGTCCAGCAATTTTTATTTTAATATTATATAAATACCCTATCCAATAAAAAAAGAATTATCAAAATCGGACAATCTTCTCAGGACTTCTCAATCTTCTTATGACACCCGCGGGAAAAGTTGGGGTGATGCAAATTCTAAGCCGGCACCACACAGCTGTGAGCAATGCTTGACATGCCTTCCCCAAAGAAGGAGGTTTTGCCTTAAGGGGGTTTCGCGTTCACAGGAGCGGGACAGAGCAAAGCGGCGTAAGCCCAAAAATCAAGTTTTTAGTAGTTATTTGCTCCCCACAAACATTAGAATAGTTAATTGAAAAAAAGGCAACATATAAAATGTTCTTTATACTTAGCTCAATTACTATGCTTAATCTCAAGATCGTATCATCTGTATTTATTGAGAAATTAGGGTTTTAGTAAAAATTAGAGGTAACTTTGCGATTTTTTTCTATCGAGAAAATTTTATGGAATCGTGTTTTCGAAACATATGATCGATAGAATAAGTCCTGAACTTTACCATATATAAATTTCAAAGTTAAATATTCAGTAGTTTGGAAGATATGGAGGTCCGACGGAGGTGAAAATAAGCAATTTGAGGGTAGGTACCCCCTTAATCAACAATGAAAATGAACAGGAGCAAATCCAACGAACAATCCCAAAAGTTGTTTGTTTATCGTCAAATACTTCATTTGATTTCTAATAAATTAGTTTTTATGAATTGGTAGATTAAGTAGCAAATAATTTGTTCTGTCTAGCTATTGAGATAGATTTATTGAAATTGAATGATTGTTAAGTGAAAGGGCCGGGAGGTGTCGTCGGAGGCGCTTGCCGTTCGCACTTACGGCTGCGTCGTCCCGATCGAAGCTGTGTCCATGCAATTTGGCTGCGTAGCTCAGCGACATATTGCTCCACCGCTGGTCATGCATGCTGGGATGAAGAAATCCTGCAAACCGTATTTTCGCATTGATAACATAAGTACTGAAAACGGCGGCAATACGCTGCCGACCAATTGCAATAGACCTGAGCAAACAGTTTGTTTGTTTCACTTTCTAGGTATTGGCGCGAAACTCTCTGTCAAGAACAATATTTTGATTTTGTCACAACTTTCCGAGTTAAATAAAGTTGGTTTTTTAGGCAAGTTCTATGTTTACCTTTGCCTTTCTCTGCCTTCCTCGGCGTCCATTTTACAAAACAATATTCGAGTTCAAAGGAAGAACGTACCTACCTAACAACAACGGTGGCCATTTATTTACGTTTTGATGGGAGACCAGTGTTGTCAGCTCAAATTTTGTCAAATACGTTACTCACATTTTCCAAAATGTATAACGAAAATCTTTTGAGTCTGGCTGTCTACTTCGGCATTCCTCTTGCGATGGGCTTGTAACCGTTCCATCTGTTCTAGGTATTCATCTTTGCTTTTACTTAATCTGAAATGTTCAATGTTATGATTAGCATGGCACATAATTTTGAATGTCATTGGTATAGTTATTTTTAAATCGAAGAGTAATTTTTGGCGAAGGGATTCTACAAGTTTCATCTCTTCTTCGTATATTCGTTGGTTTATCGTTAATCTGAAATTTGGCTGCGTAGCTCAGCGACATCGTGCTCCATCGCTCTCATATTATTAGAGGTCACACCTAATACAACAGAGTAGTCATCTTAATGATTATATATGTAAATGTAGAACTGCAAATTCTAAGCCGGCACCACACAGCTGTGAGCAATGCTTGACATGCCTTCCCCAAACAAGGAGGTTTTGCCTTAATCAACAATGAAAATGAACAGAAGCAAATCCAACGAACAATCCCAAAAGTTGTTTGTTTATCGTCTAATACTTCATTTGATTTCTACTAAATTAGTTTTTATGAATTGGTAGATTAAGTAGCAATTAATTTGTTCTGTCTAGCTATTGAGATAGATTTATTGAAATTGAATGATTGTTAAGTGAAAGGGCCGGGAGGTGTCGTCGGAGGCGCTTGCCGTTCGCACTTACGGCTGCGTCGTCACGATCGAAGCAGTGTCCATGCAATTTGGCTGCGCAGCTTAGCGACATATTGCTCCACCGCTGGTCATCCATGCCGGGATGAAGAAATCCTGCAAACCGTATTTTCGCATTGATAACATAAGTACTGAAAACGGCGGCAATACGCTGCCGACCAATTGCAATAGACCTGAGCAAACAGTTTGTTTGTTTCACTTTCTAGGTATTGGCGCGAAACTCTCTGTCAAGAACAATATTTTGATTTTGTCACAACTTTCCGAGTTAAATAAAGTTGGTTTTTTAGGCAAGTTCTATGTTTACCTTTGCCTTTCTCTGCCTTCCTCGGCGTCCATTTTACAAAACAATATTCGAGTTCAAAGGAAGAACGTACCTACCTAACAACAACGGTGGCCATTTATTTACGTTTTGATGGGAGACCAGTGTTGTCAGCTCAAATTTTGTCAAATACGTTACTCACATTTTCCAAAATGTATAACGAAAATCTTTTGAGTCTGGCTGTCTACTTCGGCATTCCTCTTGCGATGGGCTTGTAACCGTTCCATCTGTTCTAGGTATTCATCTTTGCTTTTACTTAATCTGAAATGTTCAATGTTATGATTAGCATGGCACATAATTTTGAATGTCATTGGTATAGTTATTTTTAAATCGAAGAGTAATTTTTGGCGAAGGGATTCTACAAGTTTCATCTCTTCTTCGTATATTCGTTGGTTTATCGTTAATCTGAAATTTGGCTGCGTAGCTCAGCGACATCGTGCTCCATCGCTCTCATATTATTAGAGGTCACACCTAATACAACAGAGTAGTCATCTTAATGATTATATATGTAAATGTAGAACTGCAAATTCTAAGCCGGCACCACACAGCTGTGAGCAATGCTTGACATGCCTTCCCCAAACAAGGAGGTTTTGCCTTAATCAACAATGAAAATGAACAGAAGCAAATCCAACGAACAATCCCAAAAGTTGTTTGTTTATCGTCTAATACTTCATTTGATTTCTACTAAATTAGTTTTTATGAATTGGTAGATTAAGTAGCAATTAATTTGTTCTGTCTAGCTATTGAGATAGATTTATTGAAATTGAATGATTGTTAAGTGAAAGGGCCGGGAGGTGTCGTCGGAGGCGCTTGCCGTTCGCACTTACGGCTGCGTCGTCACGATCGAAGCAGTGTCCATGCGGTGTGACCGGCATCATCAATAATTTTACTATCTGGCTCAGCATCATATTGCTCCACCGCTGGTCATGCATGCTGGGATGAAGAAATCCTGCAAACCGTATTTTCGCATTGATAACATAAGTACCGAAAACGGCGGCAATACGCTGCCGACCAATTGCAATAGACCTGAGCAAACAGTTTGTTTGTTTCACTTTCTAGGTATTGGCGCGAAACTCCCTGTCAAGAACAATATTTTGATTTTGTCACAACTTTCCGAGTTAAATAAAGTTGGTTTTTAGGCAAGTTCTATGTTTACCTTTGCCTTTCTCTGCCTTCCTCGGCGTCCATTTTACAAAACAAACAATATTCGAGTTCAAAGGAAGAACGTACCTACCTAACAACAACGGTGGCCATTTATTTACGTTTTGATGGGAGACCAGTGTTGTCAGCTCAAATTTTGTCAAATACGTTACTCACATTTTCCAAAATGTATAACGAAAATCTTTTGAGTCTGGCTGTCTACTTCGGCATTCCTCTTGCGATGGGCTTGTAACCGTTCCATCTGTTCTAGGTATTCATCTTTGCTTTTACTTAATCTGAAATGTTCAATGTTATGATTAGCATGGCACATAATTTTGAAGGAAATGAAATGAAATGAAAACATTTATTGAAAAAGAAATACACAATAACAGTGGTTAACTCAATGTTAAGCTAAAGCTAGGTGTTATCAGTTTCTCGTCAAGTAAAATTAGGTATAAATTAAATTACATAAATTAGTTTGAATTAGGCATGTAGAGATCAGGAAAAGGTTCGTCGTTGAGGAATTACGAATTGTTTATAGTCATTGTCTAAAAATTCACTTACAGAGTATATGGTTTTATCTAGCAGAAGAAGTTTCACATTATTTAAAAATGATTGTTCACAATTTATGAGTCGAATACACAATGGAAGTTTCTTAAAAAGTTTAGGGCCAATAACTTCCGGCTGCTTTTTAGAGATGTATCCGAGTCTATGGGCAGTTGCCTCTAAGTACATTTGATGTCTGTTACTGTATTTGCTTTGGCTCCCTCTTATCTTAAATTGAGACAATGTCATTGGTATAGTTATTTTTAAATCGAAGAGTAATTTTTGGCGAAGGGATTCTACAAGTTTCATCTCTTCTTCGTATATTCGTTGGTTTATCGTTAATCTGAAATTTGGCTGCGTAGCTCAGCGACATCGTGCTCCATCGCTCTCATATTATTAGAGGTCACACCTAATACAACAGAGTAGTCATCTTAATGATTATATATGTAAATGTAGAACTGCAAATTCTAAGCCGGCACCACACAGCTGTGAGCAATGCTTGACATGCCTTCCCCAAACAAGGAGGTTTTGCCTTAATCAACAATGAAAATGAACAGGAGCAAATCCAACGAACAATCCCAAAAGTTGTTTGTTAATACTTCATTTGATTTCTACTAAATTAGTTTTTATGAATTGGTAGATTAAGTAGCAAATAATTTGTTCTGTCTAGCTATTGAGATAGATTTATTGAAATTGAATGATTGTTAAGTGAAAGGGCCGGGAGGTGTCGTCGGAGGCGCTTGCCGTTCGCACTTACGGCTGCGTCGTCACGATCGAAGCAGTGTCCATGCGGTGTGACCGGCATCATCAATAATTTTACTATCTGGCTCAGCGTCATATTGCTCCACCGCTGGTCATGCATGCTGGGATGAAGAAATCCTGCAAACCGTATTTTCGCATTGATAACATAAGTACTGAAAACGGCGGCAATACGCTGCCGACCAATTGCAATAGACCTGAGCAAACAGTTTGTTTGTTTCACTTTCTAGGTATTGGCGCGAAACTCTCTGTCAAGAACAATATTTTGATTTTGTCACAACTTTCCGAGTTAAATAAAGTTGGTTTTTTAGGCAAGTTCTATGTTTACCTTTGCCTTTCTCTGCCTTCCTCGGCGTCCATTTTACAAAACAATATTCGAGTTCAAAGGAAGAACGTACCTACCTAACAACAACGGTGGCCATTTATTTACGTTTTGATGGGAGACCAGTGTTGTCAGCTCAAATTTTGTCAAATACGTTACTCACATTTTCCAAAATGTATAACGAAAATCTTTTGAGTCTGGCTGTCTACTTCGGCATTCCTCTTGCGATGGGCTTGTAACCGTTCCATCTGTTCTAGGTATTCATCTTTGCTTTTACTTAATCTGAAATGTTCAATGTTATGATTAGCATGGCACATAATTTTGAATGTCATTGGTATAGTTACTTTTAAATCGAAGAGTAATTTTTGGCGAAGGGATTCTACAAGTTTCATCTCTTCTTCGTATATTCGTTGGTTTATCGTTAATCTGAAATTTGGCTGCGTAGCTCAGCGACATCGTGCTCCATCGCTCTCATATTATTAGAGGTCACACCTAATACAACAGAGTAGTGCTGGACAATCCACACAGCATCATCTAGCCCCAAGCTAAGCAGAGCTTGTACTAGATGACTATACAAACAACAAATACTTGCAGATCATACAAAACTTTGCCCCGCATTGGGAATCAAACCTGCAACCTTCTGCGTCCCAAGCGGACCTTAGCCCACTGCACTATAGAGGTCATCATTTTGAATTTCATTAATAAAACATACCTTTTCAGATCGCTCCTCTGATGATCCCCTCTCTCCAGGAGGAGTGACCTGAGCCTGACTCCTCTTCTGTTCCGCCTCGGCATACCTGGCCACTGCATGGAACAGGTCCAACTCGCTGTCCACATTTAAGTGGTCGAGGGAACACACTGTGATAAGTGTGTTTAATTCCACATCTATGAAACTACGGTCTTTTAGAACCTCTTTTGTATTTGTACTTATTATCTGCAAAATAAAATAATAATGCACAATTAATGTTTATTATGTTATAGTTACATGACAGTAGGTAAAACTTATTTTGTGACTAGTTTCTGTTTCTTTCGTACGTGTTGTTACCTGGATAAAAGGTATGTGTTATTCTATGCAAAATTTAAAAGATGTCTAGAAATTTTGGAATTATGAGGTAATAAACATGATGGGTACATCCATCCAGCCAGACCTTCCAAACCTTCGTCATTCACTATAATATTAGTGTGTTATTGATAAGAAATAGATCAGCTGTAAGTACTTATAATAAAATAATGTTTATGGTAACATCTGATGTTAAGTTAAACCAAGTCACACAAATTTATAAAAAGAAGTATTTTGTTGTTTAAGAAGTGTTATGTACAGTACATTTATGTTATTTTAAGCTACACAAATATTATACCTAAAATATCTAAAATTTTGTATTAAATAAAAAATACCTACTTAATTAAGTCCTTATCTAAAGTCCTAGATTAAGATCCTATCCTAGAGAAGATGAATACTTACAAAACTTTGTAATATTTTTGTCTCACAATAAAAATACTGAATACTACATTATTAGGTACATTTTCTTAAGTAAACAGCACAGGTGAAACTTGATTAAAATGATAGACAAATATGTTTGAAAAAGCGGCCAAATCTCTCGAAAAGCTAAATTTAAAATGGCTGCCATTTGGTAAGGCAAGTTCTGGCCAATTTTTAAACATATTTTCATTGACAATTTTTGATCTAGTATCACCTGATTTGAAGATTGCATATTTGTAGATGAGGCAAACATTTTTCATTTTTACATTGCCAGTAGTGTCTCATTGCATAATTAATTATAGTGTTCCATTCTTTTAGACATCTCTGATCCTATCATCTCAGTGATAGTAGGGTCTGCAAACTGCACATCCAACTCTGCTCTTCTGACATGCAACAGATGTGCACTGTCTGGCAAATATAAAGTATTCCAAATTTTGGCCTGCTGCTTTTAGCCTGTTATAGAAAATTACCTTTATACATTTATCCTTAATCATTTTCTCGTCAAAGAAGAGTGCACACTCATAGGCTCGACAAGCATTCTTTGGGCCAAGAACTGAGCATATGTATGTGATGCATTCTTTCACCAGTAGTGGCAGCATGTACTTCTTTGCTCCATATAACACGTCCAAGGCCATACTGAATGAGTCTAATTTGAGGTTACAGGTGTAGATGTATCTGTAAAATTATAGTTGATACAGTCATCAAAGTAGCTCAGTGATGAATTATGACCAGACGGAGGCCATATTTTTAGGGATTTTGCATGTTTTATTGGTGGAGCTCATGTATGATGGAGTTTTAGGTAGTATTTCTTTCCTAATTTGAATAAGCTATGTCATTGAGCTGGACTATAACCGCAGAGGCACAGGTTCTCACCAATGTTCTCGCCGATGTTGATCGACATCTTTCGACCACTTGAGTGAAGAGTTTAGAGACGAGGGTGTCGAGTTCCGACGATCCTACGGCCGCCTGAAAGGCGATACCGCCGTGTATGACACCGTTATTGCGTCACTTACCTACATACGTCGCCCACAGAAAAATACCTTCCTACTCTTAGGAAACGTCGCGACGTGGTCAAAAATAAAATATGGGCCGTCGTAAACTAACATACCTAATCATCATAATATAAAGACATGGGAATGACTTACTGTAGTAGAGCTCTGAAGGCTTTTGGTGGAACGTCTGGGATAGACACTATCCTGACACTATCCATATTTCAGGAATGTTAGGTACGATCACTTCGCTCATACCTTCAGAGAAAATTGTAGAGTTTGTCTGGCCAGAGCTACAGCTTACTTTAGCAGACCCAGAATATCACACCCCGAACAAGATTGATATTTTACTGGGTGCTGAAGTATACGGTCAAGTTTTGAAAGAAGGGCTTACTCAAGGTCCTTCAGGTTATCCTGTTGCTCAAAATACAGCATAAGGCTGGGTTTTGCTTGGTCGAATCTTATCGAGCGTAGACTCGAACATTCATTGTCATCATGCCACTATCAGTGTGGAAGAAGAGGCCGATGACAACGCTCTCCTGAAGCAGTTTTGGGAGATTGAATCCACTATTCCTGGATCTCTGAAGATCCTTTCCGAAGATGAGCAGCGTTGCGAAGATATCTACTCGCAAACCACATCTAGAGATGATGATGGTAGGTATGTTGTTCAGCTCCCATTTCGTAGTGATGATCCTCAGTGTCAGTACGGCAGTACGAGAGAGTGTGCTGTCAAGAGATTTCTGCTTCTTGAATCTAAGTTTAAGAAACATCCCGAAGTAAAGCGTAGATATTCCGAGGTTTTCCACGAATACATCGATCTTGGTCACATGAAACTCGTACACAGTGATGACCCTAAAAGAACTACAGCGGTATACTTACCTCACCACGCTGTTATACGAGAAGACAAGACGACGACCAAGGTTCGGATTGTGTTCGATACCTCCATGAAAGGGATGAACGGCTTCTCTCTGAACGACGACTTGCTGGTTGGTCCCACAATACAACCACCGCTACGGCACATCATTATGAAGTGGAGAATGCATCCTATAAGCATTTGTGCTGATGTCATTAAAATGTATAGACAAGTGAAAGTCTTACCTGAACACACAGATTTCCAGAGGGTAGTTTGGCGCGACGATCCCACAGATGAAATTCAAGACTTTAGCATGCTGAGAGTTACCTTCGGTACGTCGTCGGCTCCTTACCTCGCTGTGAAGACACTCCAGCAGGTCGCAGAAGATGAATGCTCCTCACGTTATCCTGATGTCGCTGAAAAAATAAAGCATGAGTTTTACGTCGACGATCTGATGACAGGGTGTCAAACAGTAAACGAAGGAGTAAAGCTGAAGAAGGAAATGACAGAAGTACTTACCAAAGGCGGCTTCCAGTTGCAGAAGTGGGTCAGTAGCTGCGATGAATTGAACAAGTTAATTTCTGAAAATGATAAAAATCTGGAAATGGAAAAGGATCAGGGAACGAAGGAAAAGGATATAAAAATGGATGAGGTTATGAAAATTTTGGGAATCTCATGGAATTGAGAGAGTGATGAGTTTCGATACTCAGTTAAACTCTCCTCTCAGGAGCCTCCTATCACAAAGCGGCGTGTGATATCGGACATCTCCCGCCTATTCGACCCGTTGGGATGGGCAGCACCTTGTGTTGTCACATCAAAAATATTTATTCAAAAGCTTTGGCTTTCAGGGATAGGCTGGGATGATGAACTGCCGCAAGAGCTGTTGATAGAGTGGCAAACTTACCGAGAAAATCTTGCAGAAACGTGCAAATTCAGTATTCCGAGATGGCTGGATACGTCAGCTGACAACTTCTGTGTCGAGTTGCACGGCTTCTCTGACGCTTCCGTAGCTGCATACGCGGCAGTTGTTTATGTCAGGGTTGTTAGCGCGGACAAGTCCATAACAACAGGTTTAGTCACAGTTTCCCCTGTTAAACAGCAATCGATACCTCGGCTTGAGTTGATGGGTGCTGCACTGCTGGCAGATTTATTATCGGAAGTATCTGTTGTCATGAAGATTCCATCAATCCATGTTCACATTGTTCACGCATGGACTGATTCGTCAGTAGTTTTGGCGTGGCTTAGCAGCCATCCTAGCCGCTGGAACACGTTCGTTGCAAATAGGGTTTCTGCTATTCTCTCTCTGTTCGACAATTCATACTGGGCACACGTCCAGACCTCTCAAAACCCAGCAGACATTGCGTCACGTGGGTTGACACCACATGAGCTTTCTTGCAGTGTCTTGTGGACTCAGGGTGCGCCTTGGTTACGTGATGAAGTCATTGAATACACGAGACCAAAGGCCATATCCACAAACATGGAGCAAAAATCAGTTAAGGCTCATGTTATCACTGAGACGGATGATTCCTTTTGGACGAAGTACTCAACACTGCAGAAGTTAGTAAGAGTAGTAGCGTACTGTCGAAGAGTCTTGAGATGGAGAAAACTAAAAGATGGTAGTAAGAGATATGAAGAGTATTTGACACAGGATGAGATAGCAGAAGCAACGAAGGTTTGTGTAAGACACGCGCAGAAGCAAGGATTCAGCGAAGAGATGGAAGATTTACGCAAATCTGGGAGAGTTAAAGCAAGAAGCAAGCTGAAATCTCTTTGCCCCATGGTAGATAGTGATGGCATCTTGCGCGTTAGTGGTCGGATCCAGAACGCCAAGTTAGACGCAGACACGATTCATCCCATCATTCTACCAAGGGACAATCACTTCACACTTCTTGTGATTGCAGAATCCCACAGGAAAACATTGCACGGAGGTCCCACTTTGGTTCTGAACCATTTGCGCACTAAGTATTGGATACTTTCTGCCAAGGATTTAGTTAAAAGGTACGTTCGCAACTGTGTTACGTGTAAGCGATATTCTGTAACGGCTCAAACTCAGTTAATGGGTCAGTTACCGTCTAGTAGGGATACCGGCGAGAGTGTTCAAGCATAGCGGCGTTGACTTTGCTGGCCCTATAAGTATTCGCACCTCGAAAGGCCGTGGTCATCAGTCGTATAAGGGGTAAATTTGTTTGTTTGTCTGTATGGTCACTAAGGCCATACACTTAGAAGTGGTAAGTGACTTATCGGCACAAGGTTTCATCGCTGGTTTCAAAAGGTTTGTAGGACGTCGGGGCGCTGTAACTGATATCTGGAGTGATAACGGCACAAATTTTGTTGGTGCAGCTAAGGAACTTCGGCATCTTGTAGCGGCAGAGAAGTCTTCGGTGGCTGTTGACATCATGGAGTGGTTGGGTAGCAACGGCACTACGTGGCACTTCATTCCTCCTCATGCGCCAAATTTTGGTGGGTTATGGGAGGCAGGAGTGAAGTCCACTAAGTTTCACCTAAAGCGGGTGATAGGAAACTCCACTCTTACGTTTGAAGAGATGTCTACTTTGCTGGTGCAAGTCGAAGTATGCTTGAATTCCCGACCGTTGTCAACGATGCCCGACAATCTTGATGATCCAACCCCCTTAACACCCGGTCATTTCCTCATAGGCGAGCCTCTGATAATGGTGCCTGATCGAAACTATTTAGAGAGTAAAGTCAGTTCACTAAAACGATGGCAGCTGGCTCAGCGAATGTTGCAGGAATTCTGGCGGCGATGGTCTGACGAATATTTGGTACATTTAACTCAACGATACAGGTGGAATAAAAGGCTTCCCGAACCAAACGTTGGAGATGTTGTTTTGGTAAAGGAAGACTATTTACCTCCCGCACGCTGGTTATTGGGAAGAATAGTAGAGAAACACGCTGGTTCGGACAAGGTCACACGAGTTGTAACCCTCAAGTGCAACGGTTCACTGTGTTAACGTCCTGTTTCAAAGTTATGTGTTTTACCTGTAACAGAGTAGTGATAAGGTAACGTATGTATCATTGTGTTTAAGACTTTTAGAAGTTAAGTCTTTTGTTTGTCACTTAGAAGTTTATGTTTTGGTGTTATATTTTGAGTTTTGTTATGTAATGAGTTCGTGATTTTAAATTGTATACAGTCCACATCGTGTTAGTTTAAGTATAGAAGCTATCATTGTCACATTTTGCTATGTATAATTTTGCGAGTTCACCGTGTTGCTAGTTCTCTTATGATGAACATAAACAGATGTTCATGGCGGGCGATATGTTTAGACGATTTTTGTAGAATATCTATTTAGTACCGTCGGAAATAAACAGATGTCGCTACTAAAAGTGACCGACGGCTAGATCGCGCTGACGAGAACGAGCGGGTTCTCCCTATAAGGTTGAACCGAATTTTTGTTTGTGAGCTCATTTAGAACGGTAAGGTGTCTTTTACTTTGCAATAAAGTACCATTGCGATTTACAAAGCGCCGTTTTATTTGTGTGGGTTCCATCACTTGGAGTCTTATTATAATGCTAATCACTAATCGTAAATAAACACACAACATAATCATTTTTATATGTAACATACCATTAGCACATCCCTGTTTTTAAGGTTATGTTGGCAGTATTTGCATAACGTATGCCTGTCATAATTTCATAAGATTGGCACCCGTCAAACATGTCAACCCATTAATTATTTTTATATTTTGAAATTTAAATACACGATGTTATGAGTAAAGTTGATATTATGTTGTCGATTCAAAAGTCTTGTTTTAATGCGTTCTTCAATTCGAGTGGAACTGAGAGTACAAATACCGTCAAATGTTTGACAAACTGAAGTTAATGCATTTCTTTTTTTTGGGAAAGTCGAAATGTAAGTATCGGACTAAAAGGCTCAGTAGTCCGATGATCTGTAATGATCAGCATCATCGGACTAAATCATCGGACTACTGATACTAGGCCTGACAGAAAGTAAGTGGTCAACTTATATATGGGAAAATGGAATTGTCGGTTTAACTAAAACCAGCTCGATCGGCACAGCCGTTCTCGAGTTTTAGTCAGACAAACGAACAGCAATTGATGTTTATTTATAAGAAGAAGAAGATAATTTACAGGGTGGAATTTTGTAATGCCTTATTATTATTGACCCTAACGATCTATGCAATAAAAGTACAGGGTGTAATTTTTACAGATTTCAGTCGGTTCGATTCCCGGGTGTGGCAAGCGAATTTTCGAAAATCTTTGAATGCAGTTTCTTTCTTTTCAAAAATAAAGGAATGTTTTCTTTTAGTATAATTTTCTATCTACAGTATTAAGAGTACTTTCCCTCCATGTGGCATTACAAAATTCCAGCCTGTATATATATATAGAATTATTCTATACTTTCATAAAAAAAAATATTATTATATACATTAATTATTCTATTAGAATATCGAACAAAATAGAAATATATGAACAACAACGAAACACGGGTACTGTCTTTTCCGACCAATGGTTTATTATTTATTTAATTAATTTACAGGATATTATCCGAAATAGCAATGCCACAAATTACTCATTTGGAGGAATTCTCGATGTACACATTTTTTGTTTTTGCAGCGATGAAAACCAGTGTTCTTACATTATTTTATTATTTATTTTTGGAAAGCTTATTGCTAAACATCGTTGAAAAAAAAGACAGCAAATTAAAAGTTTTATTTATAAAACAGCTACCGACGAATAAAACACAATTTGACAAAAGCCGTTAAAAGGTATATGTATATTAGCATGAACTTATGTTATTGCAATAATAAGTAGCCACATAGCAGAATATAAAAGAGTTGGCAGCGCAAAAATTAAATAAAGTTACTAAAAACAAATTAACGCTTTCACTGCCCAGCCTCAGCCCAGCCCAGCCAGTCTTTTTATTCCATAAATCAGTTCCTGAAAAGGGTTATGGTTGGGGGTTGTGGTAGATGGCGCTGGTTGATCCCCAAACTGCCCTTTGAGATTGGTATTTGGTTGGTGTTTGGTATGCGGTCAAGGAAAGTCACTGGTATGGTATAGTATGGTATGGACTATATTCACAAGACACACGTATTTTATAGCTAATTAAACTACTGCCGCCAACTTATGGTATTAATGGTATAAATGGTACGGAATGGTTGAATTGATTTGAACCCGCGACGATGGCGGTCGATCGCGAACTGAGTAAATTTAGGTAAACGCGAGCGAATACGCATTCAACTGCAAGCGCAGCTAAATGCATATCTGCTGCGTGGTCGGTTTACCCGAACATACTCCCGACGACGAGATGAGGATGCTGTGGTTTGGTGAATGATGATGATACATAACACCTACATCTTATAAATGTCATCGAATACAATAAACATTGTTCATGAAATACAAATTGGTTATAAGCAAAATATAAAAGCACATTGGTCTTATTTTAATAATTCTTACAAAACATAGAATATATTAAAGTTAACTGGTAAAATAGTATAATAAGAAAACTTATAAAATAAATACGGGGTATGGTATAAGCTAAATAAACCTTATCGCTAAAGTAGGATAGGTATTGTCTCTTCCTCAAAATCGTTATTATCTAGCCCCGTGTCCGTTCTGCCCGCCTAGCCGCTCTGTCCGGCCAACGATTGGTATAACTATTGAGCTGAGAACCGATTTCACTTCTTTTATTTACACGATTAGCACTAAGCACTTGTAGGCCTTCTGTGCGCCTATTTAAGTCACTAGCATTTATCGCTTCAACTGTTGGTGGTGCACTGGTGGGCCTCGGCGGAGCGGAAGTTTCTGCTAACTCCTGTGGACGGTGACTTCCGCGTCGCGCCGAGGTCTGGCGGGCGGGGGGAGGTCCCGCCTCGGCGTCCTGCGGACAGCGACCCTCGCTGCGGCTCTCCGCCGCAGGCAGCGTCCGCTCCTCCACATCCACGCTATTACAGCGCTCACTACGTCCATCAAAGTGGTAAAGCTGATGGTGTAGTGGTGGATGTTATGGTAAGATATTTCCTCGACTTCTGTGTTATACTATTCCTTAGTTTCTCTAAGGACTCTCCTAAACTCGTCAAGGATGAGTTAAGGCTTGTGGTTTGGTATATTTTTTTTGGTTAGAGACTATATGGTCGATCTGGCAAGTACATACATAGATATCTGTCGTTATGTTGACTTGTTTCAATTGGTGACGAATGGTATATAGTGTTAAGTCATTGCCTTTAAGGATACTCTCCTGGCTGGTCGCAATGACCCCACTTCCATTCAGCTGGCGTTTGGTAATTTGGTCATTGCACATTATCTTTATTGTGTATGCATCACAACGAAAGAAAAAGTGCTGAGACAACGAACGTAACGTAGATAACTGGAATGTTTGCGCAGGTACCATCTTGGTATTTATTTGGTAGAGGTAAAGACGGTAATTTATAGAGTTTGTAGCTTTCTCTGGCTAAGAGCTGGAATATGGTTTTTAATATTATGACGTTTTTGTAGCCTTGACCTTTGGAAGCTTGTTGCATTGAATCTAGTACCTATTTAAAACTGTTCATAAGATAGATAGCCGACACCGTCGATGAGACCGTGGCGTCGCCGGCGTCTAGCGTGGACATTATAATGTTGAGTAAGCACAAGGTCATTGTAGTATTTGACTTCCTGGAACTCGGGCTGGCCTCGTTGGAGGATAATATTACAATGGGATTGGTTTTGAATGGTAGGGCATATTTTATTAAAGTAAATATTATGGTCGGTGTCTTCTTCGAATCGGTTCTGGTATGGTAGCTGGTTCATCTTCTGGTTTTTGGTCGAATTTTGGTTTGCCGGTAGGAACAATGGTATGACTTTGGTCTTCGTAGCAAACCGTTTATGGTTTTTGGTGTCACGGCTCGCCCTAGACCGGCCCCCATGGTGACGTGGTTTTAGGCATCCTTGTTCCTTCTTGCGACATAACAAAATTTTATTATTTGAGTGCACTGTGTCAGTTAAATGACTAGGGTCGTCATATAATTCAACGTATTTGTTTGTTTTGTTTGTCAGCAATTTAGCGTGGTTCAACGCGTGTAACCCGAGGTGAGGTTGGTGAACTGGTTTCGTGTTGGTAGGTATTATTTTGGTGATGCAACTATTTTTATTTGGTAAATGGTTTATTCTTTCATTGGTAATGATTGATGAATTTTGTTTATAGACATCTATGCTGGTTTGATCTAGGTACATTGTTTTATTTTCTGGTTTGGTTTGGTTTATGGTAGTATGGTTAATGTGTTGGTTTTGCTCTTCGTTTTCTGAAAAATTAAGCAATTTATCCTTATGGTGCAGAACAACATTGCTATGGTAATGGGGTCTCACGGTGCCGCAGAGGAGCCATCCTAGCTGAGTCTGCTGAGCGATTGGTAGCTCGTCGTACTCTGCTCTTAAGATTCCTCCTAACATGATCTTGCTATAAACATCAGCCCCAAAAAGCAAGTCTACTGGTCGACTTGTGTAAAATTCAGGGTCTGCTAGTTTTATACCATGTAAATATATGTTCCCATGATGGTTTTGGTAATGATGAATTTGGTAGGTTCGAAATCAAGCTATCCATAATTATGACGTCGGTATTGAAGGAGAACTCATTGTAGATCGAATTCGCTTCTATGGTAATCTTTCCTCTTACATTATTTTGCTTTTTACCGACGCCACATATTCTGCCCTTGCATTGACTTCTCTTCAAACCCAAGATTTGAGCGGCCCGCTCATCTATGAGAGACACTTGACTTCCCCCGTCTATTAATGCTCTCATGGTATGTTTGACGCCGTCGATTCCCGTGATATGGACCATGGCGGTTGCCAAAAGTATCTCGGTCGTGTCTTTCCATGATGCGTGCGAAGATCCTAACATTGGTTCGATCTTCTCTTCTTCATTGGTAGCCATGGCAGTAGGTCCTGATGGTGAAGGCAAATTTGGCCTAAATAGTGCGTCATGAAGCAAAGTGTTATGAGTACCTAAACACTTGCGACATCGCTTGGTTGACGAGCATTTTTCATTGGAATGGTTAATTAAGCAGTTTTGGCAATAATTTAATTTATAAATTTTTTGTAATCGCTGCTCGGGTGTTGACGCTAAAAATTGCTGACAATGCCATGTATTGTGATCGAGGTTACACACTCCACAGGACGTCGACCTAGATAAATGGAAGGCATTCATATTTGATTTATCTTTAGAATCATTGAATGATCGATCCTTTTGTTCGTTATGGTTTGGTCTTTGGTAATGGTTCGAGCTAGATGGTTGCTTTTGATGGTTTGTCTTATGGTTGGTTGGGTCGGTTTTCCGACGGGCCGCTTCTAAAGCCGTAAACTTGGATTCTAAGAATCCCAGGAACTCCTGTAAAGAGGGAAGCTCCCTGGGGTTTTTCACCGTTTCCAAATAATCCGTGAAAGAAGTATTGTCCAGCTTCTGTGCTAGTAGATGCACTAGAAGTGGGTCCCAAGTGGTTATGTCGACACCTAAATTATGGATACCATAAAGACATTCGTTGGTAACGTCGTGCAACTGCTTCATCAAGGCGTAGGATTGTTCGTGCATGGTAGGGAGGTCGAGCAGGATGTTGACGTGGGAGGTAAAAATTAGCTTTTTATTCCCATAGCGACGATTAAGAAGCTCCCAACACGCTTCGTAATTTTCCGAACTGATTGGTAGATGGTAGATCAGTCGCTCGGCTTCTCCTGTCACCTTACTTTTTAAAAACTGCATTTTCTGGGCGTTAGTCATGGAGGGGTTGCTATGGACAGCTTCGGTGAAAAGATCCTTGAAGGATACCCAGCCCTTGAAGTTCCCATTAAAAACAGGTATGTCAATTTGCGGGGTGGATCTTTCACGATGGGATACCGACCACATTTTGGTGTTGATAGCTCTCTTCGTTTGTATGAAAATGCTCTCGTAGTCAGTGAAGTCTTCCTGGTATTGGCTGTCTTCACAGCCGTTCTCTCCTTCTATTTCCCAATGTAAATTATCTATGACGGACCAACGAGATTCCAGGGATTTCAAGGCGTCCTCGAATTCCCATTTCTTCTCTAACTCGTCAGTTTTTATACCTCTGAGGGTCCTCATAAAGGCCCTCATATTTATTTTCTGTTTCCTAATCAACTCTTCCAGCTTGGTGGTGTTCCCCGTTGTACCCAAGGATCTCCCTACTGGTTGGGGGGTGCTTGGTCGAGTTGACGTGCCTGGTCGGTTCGCCTCGGCTTCTGGTACACGTAGGCTACCTTGTTGAGGAATTGATGCTCTTTGCTCTAACTGCTCAAGGGTTTTTTTGAAAAAGCTTTTAGCGGCCAAATAAACTTCTTCAGCTGTTTCGTAACAGCCCTTTGTGTTATAAACATGGTCGGGTTCCGCTAACTTACTTATTTTACAGTGATTGTCCAGGTACGTGGACCAATAGGTCTCCAAAAGGTCATTCTTACGCTTACAATATTCATACGTCTTTCTGTCCGCCCCAGCTTTCTTAAAATTAGCCAGCAGCTGTTTTATTGCTTCGTAAATTTCAGTTTGGTTGATGAAAAGGTTATCCATGGTTTAATATAGATAGGTGTTACAAGCAATAAAATAAAATGGTTCGGTCTGACCTTATTTTCTGCAACCTGCGTCTGTCCTCAATAATCACTGCGATCCAATGGTATGGTTTCACTTCACTGTATCACTTGGTAGGAGCTGGTAGGTTTTGTCGAAGGACCATGAAAAGGGTTATGGTTGGGGGTTGTGGTAGATGGCGCTGGTTGATCCCCAAACTGCCCTTTGAGATTGGTATTTGGTTGGTGTTTGGTATGCGGTCAAGGAAAGTCACTGGTATGGTATAGTATGGTATGGACTACATTCACAAGACACACGTATTTTATAGCTAATTAAACTACTGCCGCCAACTTATGGTATTAATGGTATAAATGGTACGGAATGGTTGAATTGATTTGAACCCGCGACGATGGCGGTCGATCGCGAACTGAGTAAATTTAGGTAAACGCGAGCGAATACGCATTCAACTGCAAGCGCAGCTAAATGCATATCTGCTGCGTGGTCGGTTTACCCGAACAGTTCCCATGGGATAGAAATAACCTTTAAACGTTTCCATAGAAACTACGCGTGCGAAACCATGGGCATAAACTAGCTTATATAAAAAGTAACAATAGAACAAAATTAACAAAAAGATCAATAACAACTAGTATTTACCCTCATATCAATTACCTAAAAAACTAAGCCCTCACCAGAAAGCAGAGTCCCTTTACTAACTTACTTTATTTTAGGTGTATTTTTTAATTTAAGCCATTTCCCCAACGGAATGGATTTCACGATCCAGCGGCTATAATATATGAGTATCTCGGATTATTATTCCGAGGAAAAAGACTAAAAACCGGTGTAACCCTATTTGTTACCAAGAAAGAACTTGAACTTAAGACGCAGTCGTAATAATAAAACAGCTGGCGTTGCCTCGAGGGGAATAAAAGGTCGACCTTGGCCATGGTAGCGTGGCGACCCACTCTCTGGCGACGGCCAAGGCTGTTGCCAGGCTCCTTAAGGCGAAGGGTGAAGGGCCACGGTGCCCTAGCCAACATAATCGAAGCGACCGAAATCAAACATGTCACTAAATTTCCACGTTTTCTTTTTTTTATTCTAGATTATTACTTTTGCCCTTTTTTTGTTCTTTTTTTTGTTCTTTTTTTGTTCCTTCTTCACGACAAAATTGTTGAACGGATCGAGTTGAAATTTAGCATAGATGTGGTCTAGACCTGGAGTAAGACATAAGCAATTTTTTACCCCATAAACCACTTCCCATGGGATAAATAACCTTTGAACGTTTCCATAGAAACAACGCGTGCGAAGCCCTGGACAGAAATTAGTCGTGAATTATAATATACAACAAAAAACGGAACAGAAGGCTCCACGAAATGGAATTGTAACAATAACGCCATTTATCCATTGAAACCAACACCGGCTTTTTAACAATGAGAACAAAAGCCAGCGCGTAATACAGACAGATGGCCAAACGTTGAAAATATTATTAATACTCAAAACCCTTTGAGATAAGATAATAGCATGAATTAACGAACTATAAGGCTGAGTTTTCGGTGGAGAGCGTAAGCGGGAGTGTTTTTGAGCGTGCGTGTGGTAGCGTGGACCACTGCGCTCGCTTGAAGCAAGTAGCTCGATCATACCTTACGGGTCGTGCGTGGAGAGCGAGCTTGTTGCTAGCTGTCACCGAGGAGACGGCGCGGACAGCATGCGGTCAGCACTATTTTAAGCGAAGGTGTGTGGGAGCTGTGCGAGAGCGGTGATTTACATGTGTGCTATGTCCTTTCGTCTGCTTCGCGAACCGCTCCCGCTTTTATTTTCCGCGGCTCTCCGACCACACCCTTATTAACGGCTGTTTGTGCAAAATAAGGCTCAAGGACCAAACGGGGTGGCTTCCTTTGGTCCTTGAGTCCCGCCCGTGTGTCGTCATGCAAATGTCAAACGAATTCTCCGTTGATATTTGCATGATAATATCAGAATCAAAACTTACGTACTAGGAAATGAAACTTTTTCTTTTCTCGGCAACTTTTAGGCGTGAAGAATGATTTCGAGAAAAAGAAACCTAGAGCATTTCTCACTGAGCCTTGCTAACGGAAAGAACCGTTGTCCGAGAAAATAATCCGAAATAATAACATTTGTTTATTGTAAAGTAAAGTAAAGTAAAGTAAAGTAAAAAGTATTTATTCTGTGTCACAAAAATTACATGAAAATAAAAGTTAAAACAGTGACATCAAAAAAGGTCGTCGCTCAGCATGATGCACAGTAACGATGGCGCTACTGTGCGCTGGTTTTATGCGACACCTAGAGGGCACATTGTGTGACACCACCGCTAAAACGATTAACATGGCAACATTACGTGTCTCAATTGGCATTAAGTTATTCTAATTAGGGATTGCAATTGCTGGATCCAGCATACGGCAATCCAGCTGGATCCAGCGCCTTTTTAAAGATGCTGGATCCAGCATACAGTGCTGGATCCAGCGATGCGGATCCGCAAACGTATCAATTTCTGTTGTTTAGTTTTGAGTTGCCGCCATTTTCATCAATGAGTTGATCGTCAGTCTACAAATGTTGAAACTGGCTGTAGAAACTCTTTGCAGAAGAGTCCACATTGATAACTGCCGACACAAGCCTGAAATTTGTCTTAAACAAGCTATATAGCCACGGCACTTCCCTAAGCGCCCTAGCTGAAGCAAAAAAGTATGAAGAAGCAGTAAAAAAACCTGGCTATTTTCTATTGCCAAAAAAGAATGCGATGCGGCAGGAGATGAAAACTTTGTTGAAACGAGTAAATAAACAACACATTGTAGAGCCGGTGCAAGAAGATATCATGGAGTTAGAAGAGGATGGTCTAGATGATGACGCAGAACCCGTGGAAATGACTTTAGAGCAAGAGCTTGAGATAGAACTTAAAAGAGAGAAGGAGAACTTTAATAAAAAAACAGCCAAGTGGTCAATTAGATTACGAAAAGGTCCTGAAAAAAGAAATGAGCGTTTATGAGACCGAAGAAGTGCGAGGTGAACATTTATCTATGGTTTATGAGTATTTATTGACCCTAAAACCGACCAGTGTAGAGGCCGAAAGGGCATTCTCAGCAGCCGGCTACATATTATGCAGTTGTGTGCGAAGCAGGTTGGGAGATAAGACTATAGATAAAATTTGTTTTCTAAGGTCTTACTTTCAGATAATTCAAAAAAGAAATAGTCAGTCTCTTATCGTCAGATTTTAAACTGCCTAATTATTAACGATTAACGAGTGGAGAGAAAATTATTTCGGAGCTTCTTTTGATACAAAAAATTAATTGAAGATTAAAATAGTATTATTCGTACGGTCCTGTTTTATAGTTAACTAGCTGCGCCCCGCGGCTTCGCACGCCTTGAATTTTCTTTGCTATAAACCTCACGGAGCCCGAGACCTTTCCAACGAATGCAAAACCGTGGAAATCGGTTCGTGCGTTCTTTTTATATAGTAGATTTTAAAAGAATTTGTAGGACTGATTGCTACTGATTAGCCATCCCATCATTAAACATAAACGTAATAAGATATTGCTTACTTAGAAACATTATCTAGATGTTATATGAGGTTATAATGTTTGTTATTTAATTTTAAGTTGATTTTTTTGATCTCAAATAATTAAGAAACCAAAGCAAATTGATACAAGATATCACCAAACGAGTGAAAGATTTCATAGATTATCGTAAGAAGTACAAGTTAATAAAAAAAGTCTTAAAAATGTTGTCTTTTTATTTTTGTTCCACATTTTGCTGGATCCGCGCTGGATCCAGCTGGATTCAGGTCAATCCAGCAAGAATCCAGCTGGATTGAAAACGCCGCTGGATTGCAATCCCTAATTCTAATGTACACGGTACCTGCTATTGAAATAAAAATATCCGAAACAAGCTATAGGAAAACAGACTATCAGTTTTTGATACCAGTAACTAGCTAGCTAGTTATAGCTAGCTAGGTATAAAAAACCGAGTCAGCTATGCGATTTAAGCTGAACCAAATTGGCTTAACTATCGGTCAGCAACTGGTTTTATAGCTATGCCAGTAGCATTCACAAGCGAATTAGTTCTCATATACAGGGTTACTTGTAAGTAGACCCGATCCTTTCAGGACGTGACGTGAGAAGGGTTCAGTAGAAACCAATTTGACTATGAGGTACCCTGGTCTCAAGTTAAGCCCCTTCGAGATATTTGAATTTAGCCGTGTCAGTGTCCGATATTCAAAGCCAACTTAATTTCTGAGAGAGAGTGATTATGTACCGCGTACGAATGACGAAAGCAAGCACTTAATCTTGAAATACCGTACTTGGGATTTGACTACCTGAGTCCTTTGTTATCGAATTTTTAAAAAGATCGTACACAGGTAGATACCTCAACTATTGCACTTTTTTGGATAGCTAAAAACATGTAGATCTTTTTAAAGTAGTCCGCACAAAATATAGAAAAATATATAAAAAAATACTTAATCAAATTTTTACTCTAAATTCAGATTTTAAGGGTTTACCGCTCCAACGTTTACCATATTTCTTAGACTTTCAAAGGTTATTCCTATTTAGTGAGTTATTTTTTACAAAATGACAAGTGTCTTTGTTGACAACAACTGTATTATTTTTTCCGTTGACATTTGTTGTACCTAGTATCTAACTTTTATTTATGCTCAAAAAATTATCGTCATCAACTCATCAGTGATGAAACATACAAATAAAGAAAAAATCGAACTTCTTTTTCAATAAGGACTATTGTAGTGTCACCTATGTGTAGCGGAAATTTTCTTCCAAATGATTTCTCTAGTAGGAAATTTTCGGTTAGTTTCGCTACGCTCGGTTCCCGCTATGCACTGATCTTTAAATACCTACCAAAAAGTGCCGCTTTGCTCTGAATTTCTCAGTGCTACCTTTAACAATGGAAGGTACAATTCGATAGAAAAGTGTTTCTAAAGTATACTCTTAAAGCTAGCCTGGGTCTGCATAGTTAGAGAAAAAAGTTTTTTTTTTAATGTAGATTACATCCATTTACTTCTACACCATAAAAACCACCGTAGCTGCGTTGATAGCTCCCATTTCGAAATCAAATGTACACTTGATGGACACCATTCAGGTAAAGCATCTTTAATCAGTTCGACATTTTTTTATACGTTTCGCCTTCTTTGTTTTTCAACAGTACATAAAACAAAGGTGCCATATTCGTTGCTGTTTCGGTACTGCCCATGTCTCCATGTATGATGTAAACTTGTGTAAATGGTGCAGGGCAACCATCGAATGTTCCATCGCCAAAAATGTGGGTTACGTCTTTTATATGCTTATTCCGTTGAAGTCAGAATAATTATTCTGTTTCCGTCTTTGCTGCAATAATCGGCCAATACATATTTGTGAAATTCTTCGGGTATACTGACATCAGCCGGATTGTTGAATTGCGTTTTTGGGACTTAAAGTGACTTGTTTCTATGTCTATAAAACATTGATTTTACTGATTTGTAGTCGGATATGTTTCCTGTCAGATGATAGCCCTTAACTTTTAAGTTTTTCATGTGTTTCTCAAAAGTTTTCTGTACCGATGTGAAATTCGTAGCTATTTCCTGTTTGCACTCGCTCATGGCTAGGGACATTCATTGTTTGAAAAATTTGGCACGCACTTATTACTGTTTTTTTTGACCAGCTCATTTTGTTTTTAATTTTTGACAGTTCCCAAATATTTCTTGACAAATGCCATATCATTTTCTTGTATTCGGAACAAGTGAATGGTATTGATTCAAAAGAAAAAAATTACGGATTAGGAACGGATTAGGTAAGTGTTACAATTACAAGTACTTACCATCAATGTCCGACCCATAGAGTAAAAACTCGCTGCTGTCTGCAGCAGAGGGATAGTGTCATTCAACAATTTGACAATTTGTGTAACCAAAAACCGATCCATGTGTGTTTTGACAGCTCGTATATACAGTGCCCTCACTCACACATTCGTATGATTGAATGTTGCAAGTGAATAGCATTTTCCCTAAAAAATTGGGTAACTGAAGCAAAGTTCCCATTAAGAAAATACTTCATTGTTTTTATCACCTTCCTTTTTTTTAATATTACATTATTTCAATTTACTGAAGATGTCAATAGTTTATTGTCAAATAGAAAAAATCTAAAAAAAATCTATGAAAATCCATTTCCAACGTCTTGTTTTTTTTATTTTACGAAATATCAGCCGGTACCTATGGTTACTATCATTCTACCTAGGTCGAACGACAAAAAGGTTTTACTCCAAGTCTGCAAAATAAGATCGGCTCCTATCATTTTCGGAACAATAATTTAAAATAGACGGTCAAGTGCGTGTTCGGCCACGTGCAGTGTAAGTAGTTGCACGGTTCATAGCCTATCTAAACCAACTTATTTACCTGTTTTACACATACCTACCAAAGTACATTTTTTAAGTTGATTAGGTTGACTATTAGGTACCTACTCAACTAGTAAAGCATACTAAAGCTGTGTAGTTTTCCTTTTAAAATCACTCCACCTACTACTAGCATTTTTTTCACAAATAATAATGCCCAACTTAGACAAATTACAGCATTCTAGTACTAATAGTCTCTTTACTAAGCTGCGAACGGATCGACGAACGTGGTGAACTATAAGGGTTCCTTGTTGACTACGGAACCCTAAAAGAGAACATGTGCACGTGCAAGTATTGCTACAGCTATTGTGCTGGGATGGATTGCAATTTTAAATTTGAGTTTATTGCATTTGCTCCCTTTTGAGCCGCGAGAGGTCTAGGTCCGTACGTGCGGTATCAAGGTTTTCCGGAATTTTAAAAATATCTGAGCGTCTGGTCAATGCAGCGGCGCGGGACCCGAGAGCTGGTGAGTATTTGGCGCAGCGCACCAGCATTGCCATTATTTGCCATACAGCGGGGCAATGCAACCAGCGTAACGGGGACGCGACGACTGGTAGGTACTGATATCGATAAGTTGAGCTGCTTCTAGATTGTTTGCTACAGGCTGCAGTTAGCTCAATTGTTTCAATTGTAAATACATACTAGTTCTAATTGTTTCCATTCATTGATTGTAATTTTCTTTGTAAAATAGTAATTTGAGTTTACATCTTGAATCTACTCAGAATATCGTCGAGTGGCTGAAAATTCTAAAACTGTGATATTCCGCGTAGTTTGATTCCTAAGTCCTAACTTGAGGGAATTCCACCCTCTCCTCTACTACATATTTTTATATACCTAAGTACTAAGTAACAAAACCTGGGTATTTTTTTTCCCAGTGCATAGCAACATTTTCACGAAAATGGTGGACGAAATTTTTAAATTTATTTATGAGTTTTGATGACTGTTTTAGGCAAAATTACAAACGAAATATTAGTACTCACGGGTGGAATGAGATATTTGCGGTATTATTGTTCCGGTTACTGGTGTTTAAACATCCTTGCACCGCACAACACATCATTTTTACATTTTTATGTGAGAGCTGCTTTCCGTCTCATTTGAAGTATTGTACTAACGGCTCAAAATGAAAATTGCGACGATCCGTCGCAATTTTTTAGACTTACCTCGTTTGTGTCAACTATCATTCTAAGTCTTCTTCTTCTAAGGTCCGACCATTCAGCTCTTGAACTTATCGACTCTTGATGAACAGGCAATACCTACTTACTTTATTTACTCCAATATGTTTTACACTCAGTAGTCTTGTGCAGTTGTCCTGTGCACCAAAAATTTATTACTTGTTATTGCTAAAATAAATTATGCGAATGTAAAACTGATAGGAGACGTTAAAAATAATGGTAAATGTTAAGAAACTGTGAAAAATTACAGGAAACGTTTGATTTACTTCTAGGATGGCGACAGGTGGACTTTTTTGCTTCGTTGAATCCGAAAGAAATAAAAAAGTTCTGCTGAAGGATGGTTATCGCTTTAACTTAGGACACAAAAATCAAAGTGGTACTACTTGGTGGCGATGCAAAAACCGTAAGTACTGTCGAGGCAGTATTACTCTGAATGAAAACATGACTACAGAGAAACCGATCATTTTTGTGAAGCCGATCCAGCAACTAATACTGTTTTAGTATCTGTTAATAACTGCAAACAAAGGGTTGGTAAAGAATTTGGCTCCGTTAAAGCTATATACGAAAATTGCGTCGAACATTTGACTGGTCCAGATTCCGAATATGTAGATGACGTGCCAAAATATCAAAACATTAAAAATTCTTTGTATAGGGCGAGATATAAACACTTGGATGTGGTAAAAAGTATTTACAAAAATCTTGAGGACGTCATTTTACCAGAAGAATTGCGAAACAATTTTATCGCATTTGAGGATGGCTCAACAGACAAAATTTTCATATTTATGACTCCATATGCTCGTGAGGTAATAACGAAAAATACGTTTTTTTTTTGATGGTGTATTTAAGCAAGTGCCAGAACCATTTAGTCAACTTTACTTTGGTTTCAGTACTCAGAGACTTTACACTATGCACGCGGACATTGACAGTTCAAATACAGAGACAAATGTAGTTCCAGTAGTGTTTTGTCTTCTGCCAAATAAAAGAGAAGATACATATACTAAGAGCGTTTGTTTTGCTTCAAGATTACTTAAAAAATGCTAAGAAAATACACATGGACTATGAGTTGGGGGCGATCAATGCCGCCAGGAAAGCGTAGGTACCCGAACGCTCAAATAGTGGGGTGTTTTTTCCACTTCCGCCAATGCCTGTTGCGTAAAGCAAAGGAGCTGAGTATTAATATTACCAAAGAGGGACGCAAGTATGTGGCTGTATGTATGTGCGACGATGGCTTTTTTGCCGAAGGAATATTTGCAGGAGGCTAGGCTTTCAATTGTAGACCACTCTATGTCTGCAAAAAATTATAAGGTAGTTACAATTAGATTTATCCTAGATTTTATTAATTTTAATAACGAGTAGAGACTTCGAGACAACCAAATCTATCACATGCGATGAAAGACCATTTTGGCTAATTATTTTATACCTTGGATCTTACATTATTGAAATTTTAGTAAGGATCCCTAATTTTTTCAAGTTATAAAAACAGGGATAATGCAGCATAATAATGGTAAAAGAATTTTTGAAATCGGTCCAGTAGTTTTTGAGTTTGTTCGTAACAAACATTCAAAAATAAAAAAAAGACTTCCTTTGTATACAAGTAATTATACAAGTATACAAGTTTACAAGTTTGTATACAATTATTATGTTAATAGTGTAGATTAGTACATATATTAGTATAGATGAGTGCAGCATTGAAAGATTTAAGAGACAAGAGAGAGCGAGAACAAGAGTCACTTGATGACCGTATAAAATAACTTGTTTTTTGTAATCACTCCTTTTGTAAAATAGTTAACTTTTTTTTCTATTGTATCAGAGACTTGATCGTTGGGCTGTTTTCTCTGAAAGCAAGTGAAAGCTTTGGCCGTGGTCCATCACTGGCCCCATGAGCGCCACCACCATCTAGTCCAGCCTTTGAAAACATTCTTGCCGTTATCCTCTCCAGGATGAAGGAGAAAACCTGCAAACCTGCATTATGGATTCGAATCCGAATGTCAAAAGTTTTTGAATCCGATAATTCAAAATGGCGTTCTTCGTCAGAAGTTTCCGTTCCGTCTTGAATTATAAATTAATTCTAGTTTTTTCGGCACTCCTTTATAATCTCCCCTAGGCACTTTACATCTAAAGATCGAATGTTTGTATTTGTACCGTCCGTAAATTTAAGGCCCAAATCATGAGTCAGTTTTTTTCTGGAACTAAAATACCAATCATAAAGTTTCTTGTTTAAACAAGATATTGGTGTGCCGGTATCTATTTCCATCGAAATAATTTGGCCATTGATTGATATGAGCAAACTTAAGCCTTATAGTCCTTTAACTGGTGTAAATCGAGGCAATCTTATTGTTTCTGGCCTGGTGTAAATCGAGGCAATCTTGTTTCTGGCGTCCCGGGACGCTAAGATTCCCTTCCTTTAAAGTGTAAGTTTTCTTCCGTGTTAGAATAATGAAATAGTAAAAATTTGTTATTATTTTTTTTCATTTTTAGTAATGTATTTCGTTGCAAAGATCGATCATTCGAAAGATCAATCAGCAACAGAATCCATTGGTTCAATAGGTGTCTTTTTTTGATAAATCATTCGAGTCGATTTCCATCAAAAGTAAAAGAAAAAAAAAACTAAATATGCAGTTATTGTTATTGTCCCAACGGCAATGGGACGGGCCTCTGTGTGAGTTGACACGGAACTGTTTGTTACAAACGTGCTCCAGCTCTGCAGATCGTGCCCGCCTCCTGGCCGTTTCTAAATGGGAGTCAGGACATTGGTTGCAAGCATTTCCTTCATATAACACTGGTACTTTATTGGATCCCGTAACTTTCCGTATCGTAACATGTCTCCGGTTGGGTGCAAGGTGTTGCGCGCCTCATCAATGCCAGTGCGGTACTGCTGTCGAACACCTTGGTCATCACGGATTATCGTGCACTAGGGCCGCCGGTCGGATATCTCGCCACGCTAGCCTTAACGACATCATCCGGCGGGCCTTTGTCACCGTTAACGTACCAGCTATTCTCTGGTCACATTATGTCATCCACTGCTGGACATAGGCCTCCCTAATGAGGGCCATACATTCTAACCTCCCTTAATTATAATATAATAGGGCATAAAGTAGGAAATTGCCATTCTATTGTAATACTCGAAGTACTTCTAATTGACATAAAACCTTCATGGTTTGATATTTCTCAACGAAACTTTTTTCACATGAGGTTCATTTTTAAAAAACTGTGCCACATACGATTATCGACTTTCAGTTGTTTTTTTTATTCAGCTTACACAAGAAAGAAAATTCGAGTGATTTTTGAACATGCGTTCCGACGCGGAACTAACGCTGCAGAAACGACTCGCAATATCAATGTTGCGTTCGGAGAGGGGACTGCTAATGAACGCACCGTGCGAATGGTCTGTTGCGTGACGATGGTAAGAGGCCCGACGGTATGATACTAGTCCCATGGGAGTTGGGGAGGCCCATTGTGTGGGACGCTACATGCGTCGACACTTCCGAGGACATCCGTGAGGGCGGGTGCGGCGGCAGATTTGGCCGAAGATCTCAAGAGGCGCAAATATGCAGGTCTCGACAGAGCCTACACATTTGCTGCCCTTGGAGTCGAGACCCTAGGTCCGTGGGGTACCGAGGCTCTTCGGGTTTTCAAAAAACTATCTGAGCGTCTGGTCGAAGCGACGCGTGAGCCCAAGAGCTGGTGAATATCTGGCACAGCGTATCAGCATTGCCATACAGCGTGGCAATGCAGCCAGCGTCTTGGGGACGCTTCCGACTGGTGTTGATATGGATCAGTTGAGCTATCTGTAGACTGTTTGCAACATTCGGCAGTTGGCTCAATTGTTTCAATTGTAAATACTAGTATAATTTTCTTTGTGAATAAATTTATTATTGTTTTCTTATAAATCGAGGGCATGACTCCTTTCAAGACTTTTCTTTATCTCGCGTGGTTTCGGACGTGGCTATCACCGCCCTTCTCAAAAAACCACCCTGTATACTCATAAGTAGATTAACATTATTTTAGTTAATTTTCCGATCTGGATAATCTCTATTCGTTTATCTATACTAATATTATAAAGAGGAAAGGTTTGATTTTTTGTTTGTTTGTTTGTTTGTATGAATTGAATAGGCTCCGAAACTACTGGACCGATTTGAAAAATTCTTTCACCGTTAGGAAGCTTACTTTTCAGGGAGTGACATAGGCTATATTTTATCCCGGAATTCCCACGGGAACGGGAACTACGCGGGTGAAACCGCGAGGCGATCGTCTAGTGTTACATAATTTTGTACACCAAAGCTAGTCATCGCATGGGACATTTTAAAATTAAGTATACCTACTTGTAACGATGTATTCCCGTTGTCCCCATTGACGGTATCCCCATTCAATGGGGACAACGGACATTTGCAAATATATGATTTGATTTGAAGTCTCCACGCAGTTTTGTGTGTTGAGTGCAAGTCAGTTTATTTTTGATCATTTTTAGTCTGTAATAATTTTGTGACCGAAGTTCTTTGTATTTTAGACAATCTGATAGGAAACAAATTAGAACTAGTATTTACTATTGATACAATTGAGCTAACTGCAGAATATTGCAAACAATCGACAGGTAGCTCAACTGATCGACATCTAACTAGATTAAAAGTGAAAGACAAGATATCTAGGTAGAACAAGCATGTAAGAAAACAAATTAGAGATAAATAAAGTTCTGTAACAGAATGAAAAAGAATATCTATTTATCTACTTATGGATATATGTATAAGTAACAGCAAAATCAATAGCCTATTATTGTCCACAGCTGGACATAGACCTCCCTTGATAAACGCCTTATTGGATCTTAATCATTAGAGGCTAATGCCATAATTCCCACCGCTGGGATTTCGGGTTGAGAATCCTAGTTCGGTGGCGGGATTGCTCCGCAAGGGGTGCTAGTGCCGCCCCCGGTGGATAACTCGTCTCTTACGAAACCCGCGGCAAGAGTTGAGGTTGTCTAACACCTGTATAGGTATAGGTACACGGCTATAGAACTAGGATAAGTAGTAGAAAGAAGAAGAAAGAAAGACATTTATTTATAAGAACACAATAAGTACAAAAAAAGAAAACACACTTATGGGATATAGGTACATAAAGTTGTTACAAAAAGGCCCTAACTCAGCATAATGCTGGCTAAGCTCCCGTAGGAGGCCTAGCCAGCGCTGGTCTTCCGTTAGGACCCGTACAGATGTCGTCACGAACGGACCTACGCCTTCTTACATAAAGAGTACTATATAAAAACTAAATACTTAGTACAAAATGAAAGAAATACTACTTTTATACATAGGAAACGCAAGTATTAACGATGTATAGATCCTACTATAAAAATGATATAGTTTGTGTAAATGTTTGTTACTACGTTTCCCAAATTACTTAATAAATTTAGATGAAATTATGTATGCAGATAGTTTGGGTTTTAGAGTCACACATAAACTAATCTAATTTTAAATACTTTTCATAAAGGGATTATTATTCTAATTAATTAATGAATGTTATCTTTATTTTTACATGTATCTTATGATTTAATCTGGTAAGCAAAAATATACTGATTTTGTGTGTATGAGTTTGAGTGCGTGTATAATGTGCATGGGTATGTGTGTGACGTAAGGTACTCCTGAGGACACCGGTCTCATGAGAGTCCGGGCAACAGGAGTTACCCAGCGGTGTTTTTCTGGCAAGTATATGAGTGTATGAGCGTTCCAAACCGGACAACTGGTTATCCACGTGGAAAAAAAAATCCGCGGGGACAACCAGTTACATGGGCGGAATTTTTTTTCCATCTACACAACTGCTTGGTAACTAGTTTTCACGATGGAGCATTATCTTCCGCGGAGACCACCAGTTACCTGGGGATTTGGTACAGTTACTAACGTCAAATAGACTTACACTAAGTATCATTCAAGTCACCACATTCGCATTACTAAAGTTACAACACGTCTTTGAAATAATTGCATTATTTGATTCAGTCTTCATTCACTTAAGGCATCTATTTTACAGGTTTAGTTTCTTTGACTTTTTGCAAAACCCATCTCTCCCCCGCTCTCCTGAACACTCATTATTTCCAGTGGGTTCTGCTTCTCTTCTACTTTTTTTAATTCCAACATTTCCAACCTAACGAGTAACTACCCATCAGCCACCCTAAAAAAACTTCCATCGAAAGTGCAAGAAGGTACGTCACACAAACCTCGCGATGTAAATCCATGATGGCCGCGTCCGCTTTCGGAGGGGAAATGGGTAGATAGCGTCGCTGTCAAATGTGGGTCATTAGGGTAGGGTGGCACAAGGCTGACACGGTGACCTACTTAGCGCCCCTCTTTATATTCATTATGAGTGCTGCGAGATCGTAGCGTGCATTCAACTTTGGCCGTGAACCTTTTGTTTGCTCGTTCGTTGACCTTGGCATTGATTTGAATGGGACAAATACTATTTTTATGGATGAACTACGAGGTTTATTGCTAAGTATAATATTTTTAAACAAAACAAAACTAAGTTAAGAATAAGGCTTATCTTAGGCTGGCCTCAGACATCCGGAATGTCTTTCTGAATTCAGAAACGGAATTCAGATTCTTAATTCAGAAAGCCCGGAATCCATACAATTTATACATTCTCCACACACATTCTGATTTTTTCAGATTCTGAATTTATCAGATCGATCTGTAAGAATGATACTGACGAGCGTTCTGAATTCCTGATCGGAATATTAAGATTTTGAATTCAGAACGCGCGTAATCCCATACATTTGCATAGAGCAACACACACATATTGAATTCAGATTATGAATTGCTCAGTTCACACTGCTAGTGATTGCGGCTGGACGTGTCACGACGAGTTTTGATGCGTGATGTCTGAGACGGAAAATTTGATTTTGTGCATCGAAAGCCATCCTTGCTTATGGGACACTTCTATTGAAGACTATCACGATAGGGAAAAAAAAGACATAGCATGGTTGAAAATATTTAACGTTTTAATTCCAAATTATGACCAATTAAGTGTCGAAGAAAGAAAAATAAAAAGTAAGTACAAAAATTATAATACTCAGTCATCATTGCTAATAAATCGGTTATTGTATTGCCATGTTATTTCACCGCATGGCATCATGAAGTACTGTGCAATGTTATCTCTAACGTGCCTTCCCGTATTAGATGCTCTGTAATGCGGTGTATCATATGGAAGATCATCGAAACAGTGTGTTAACATATCTTCAAATTTGTACCCATCTCTTGAACGAACATAATTATGCTGCTTTCGTTACTTTTACAGCAAAGTCAGGCGGTATTGTCATATTTGTGTGAAAAACTCTCCATTTGTTGCTCAGAATACCAAAAGCGCATTCCACTACTCTGCGCGCTCGACTGAGTCTATAATTAAAGACTCTGCGAGTGTTATTTAAGTAGTTTCTTGGATAAGGCCTTAGAAAGTCTGCATTTAGTGGAAAAGCTTCATCTCCAAGAAATACGTGAGGGGTCTTTATTGTGGAATTAGGTAAATCTTTTGGGGCTGGCAAATTAAGGCGATACTCGGACAGCATTTTTCCAAAATTCCATTGCTTAAATATACTGCTATCTCCTTCTCTGCCATATGAACCAATATCCACCGCAATAAAACGATAGTCTGCATCAACAACGGCCAACAATACAATTGAATTGAAATTCTTGTAATTGTAATAATTTGAGCCACTGTGATGTGGCGAAATCAGTCTTATGTGTTTTCCATCCACAGCTCCCAGACAATTAGGAAAATTAGTTTTCTTATAGAAGTTTTCAGATATTTCAAGCCACCGCTCTTGTGATGGTGGTGGTTTCATTTCTAATGGTTGTAATACTTCCCATATAATAGAACAAGTTTCCGAAACAATACTGGAGATTGTGGTACTACCCATCAGAAAAGCATACTTCAAAACTTCGAAGTTATCACCAGTAGCGAGGTATCTGGAACAATAACAGTAAATTACTTATAACTTCTATTTTACTTACAGGTTTAGAACTTTAAAGGAAATGGAGTAACTGTCGAGATTATTACAAAAAAGATAAACAAAAACTTAAGAGTTGTCCTACAGGATCCGCTGCAAAAAGGGGAAAAAGATATGTTTACGCAGACATTTTAAGTTTCTTGGACAAAGTAGTTGCACGGAGAAACCCCCAGGGTAATTATGAAGCAGAAGAAAATGACGAGCTATCAGTAAGAGATACAGAAACACCTATGGAAGATGGAAATAAGGAACAAACAGATATTGAAACACGAAGAGCGCTAGAAAAGACAAAAACAGAAAATGCCAAGAAGAATACCAATGAAGAATCACAATCAAAAAAGAAAAAAACAGTAGATGTACCAGGAGAAATACTGAATATACTAAAAACGAAAAAAAATACTCCAACTGAAGACATTGATGATGATAAAAGATATCTTTTGAGTTTTCATGGTGATATGAAAAAAATGACGTATTTGCAAAAAATTTACTTTAAGTTAGGCATGATGCAGTTACTCAAAACAATATTTAATGGAAATGCGAACATCTCTTCGCCGTACTATATTAATTCAATCTTGTATCTTCAGGGTGTTTAATTAAGTGCTTCATAATGGCGACAAAGTCTGCATTGTGTTTGTGTAAAGAAGCTTTTTTGGCCAAAGCATATGCTAGAGTTTCAAAATCATTTTGTGATAGCTCTTCAGTTCTTCTTTTCTTTTGAAGTGGGCTCAAATCCGCAAACTATTTACGAACAGTCAAGGTTTTCGTTGATGTCGATACAGATACGCTTTGAGGTACCTCAACCTCAACAGCCTGTGTTGGTCCACTGCTGGACGCAGGCCTCCCCCTGATAAACTACTACTACTACTACTTTGAGGTACAGTAAATTGCATTGATGTACTTTCTGATCCTGATACTACTGATGGTATACCTGTTGATTCTTCAGTTCTTAGCCCACTATTAGATGAATCATCCATGTTTAACTGATCAATGTTTTTTAAATGCATTCAGGCCATTTAATACGAGAATATAACCAATCTGCATTTTTTTCCAAAAATCTGTTCAGTGTTGTTCGCGGTCTTCCATCTTTGCTTCATGTTACACACACATGATTGACAAAACAATTTCAATTGCTTCTTCTCGTCTTCAGAAAACGCCCTACTCACAGAAGCTAACACTTTTTCAAACAATGAGTTTGGTTCAAAAGACACTTGCCTCAAAAATACGAAAATGTCTACATTCGACACAAGTCCTTCCATACTGACTGTATACCTTTAAGAGTCGCGCTATGAGAACGTTTCAATACGAATCAACAATGATAAGTGAAACGAAACCTAGATAAATTCTGTTTTTAAACTATTTATCGCTCATTCACTACCAATAACTAGGTAGCAGGTAACAGGATGACTAATTGGGAGCACTTTTAACTACCTATAAATACCTTAGTTAGGATAACCGAAATATTTGGATATACCTACCTGATGGAACAATGATCAGGTATATGAATTATGGGTCAGGTAGCCGTACTATCTCACTTAGTCCTTCTACATAAATGTACCTATAGTAGTAGTATTCATTACATTTTTGTGCTACTAAATATTATCAACCAAACCTCATTACTAATAACTAGGTACCAGGTAACCTGGTGACTACTTGATAATGATTGAACAATGATCGTCTGACGATCCTGACCCATAATTCATATACCTGAATCATCGTCAGGTATATGAATTATGGGTCAGGTAGTCAGGTAGCCGTAAAATCGAAGTAAAGTACTTGTTAACGGAATAAGTAATGCAGAATAATTTTTAAACTAAGTAGGTAGGTAGTAGTAGTATAAGTAATCGAAACCGTATGTTTTAGACAGGTATGAACAGTAGTGAGATAGTTTGAAAGATATTTTCGTTTTGAAAATGTTCAAGTTCACTTTGTGTTTTTTTAAGCAGTAGAATAGGATAGAACTATTATTATATTATTCGGTTTTATGTAAATTTCAATCATATTCCCTTTACTGAAACAAAAACAAAAATCACACTCGTATTGCAATTTTTACTATTCGTATATCTCTTGCAGGGGGACGCGGGGGGTTAAGGTCAAAGGTCATGTGGGATCTCTTTAGCCCCAGTAACAATACCCAATAAGTTGTAGCTTAACAGCTCTTAACAGTAATGAGATATTTTGAAAGACATTTTCGTTTTCATACATTGAAAATGTTCAAGTGCACTTTTTATGGTTTTTGAACTGTAGAAAAGGTTAAAACAATTTGTAGGGTGCACTTCAACTAGGCCTAATGTAACTGTCATTCATTGTATCCATTCAACGATCCCATTCACTCAACGAACCCATTCACTCTCACTTGAACAGGAAGTTCAGTTGGGATCCTGTACTCGTAAGATACGCATGTACAAACTTACCACGAATAAATTATTATGTGAAACCCTACACTGGCGCGCCAACTCGTTACCAAACAAAACCAACGCGTCGCAGTGACAAACTCCGCGTTGTGTTGCGTGAACCCCCCCGCAAAATATACTAAATACTGAAGTGCCGTGTTACGTAGTGAAAATGCCGCCTAAAACAAGAGGCCGAAAGTCCATCCCTTGCGACGAGGATGAGGATTCCGCCTCTTTCGGGAATGCCGCGGACCTCGCCCCGGTATCGAGCCCCCCCGCCGCCGCTAATGTGATGATGTCGCAGGATCAACGCGATGTTTTCCATGTTCACGCGCTCGCAGGCCGAAGCCAATATGCAGGTGTTGGAGCGCGTCGATCGCCTCATTGCTTCGTCGACCGCTTCGCTCCGTAGCGACCGCAGCGAGGCCATCTCGACTCCCGTGGACACTACGACGATGCCGTCCGCGCCACCGACATTATCAGCAGCGTACGCACCATTTGCTAGCCAGGCGCCGAATTTTGCCGGCTGCACGGCGCGATTCAATGGCGGATCCCGCGACCCCGACGACCTGGAGGCATTCATAGTTGCAATCGAAATTTACAAAGAGTGCGTCGGTATGCGCGAGGACCACGCTCTGCGCGGACTTCCACTCCTGCTTGAAGGACAGGCTGCCGTTTGGTACGTGGGCGTAAAGAGCAGAACCCACTGTTGGAGCAACGCTTTGGGAAAGCTACGCTGCGCTATCGGCCGTCGTCTACCGCCCTACCAAATTTACAAAAAGCTGTTAGCACGCGAGCAGGAGGATAATGAGCGCACAGACGTGTTCCTAGCGAACGCCCGTGCCCTTCTCGCCAAGATACCGGAGGACGATCTAGCAGAAAAGGTCCAGCTTGATCTTGTTTTTGGACTCCTACATCGAAACATACGAAATAGAATACAGAGAACGTCATTCTCGACGTTCGAAAACCTGTTGGAAAAAGCACGAGGAATTGAAGAAAGTTTAGAAGAGCAGGAACCTAAAAATCATAAAAAGACGCCAAACAACACCGAAGAATCGAATCATTGGCGCCAAAATTCGAATCTGGATAACCATCGAAAGCCTTCCCTAGCAACAACGCCAACGAACGAACAAAACACTTCGGCACCCTTCGGAAACGCTCGGACACATCAACGTTATGGCGCCGACCGAAGCTCGAGATTCGCTCGTCACTTTTCACCGGCGCCGGTAGTTCACGACGTCGCCGCCGCCGCAACGGACAGCACCACTGCCGCCGCCGCCGCCGCAACGTACAGCGCCACTGCCGCCCAAGCGAGCTCACGACAACCTTCTTCAGTGCCTCGCGCCGCGTCCGTTTCCGCTGAACGTGAACGAGCACCTCGGTCATCCGTTCCCGATCAACAGACACTGGATCGATCCGTTCGATTTTGTGCGATTCAAGCATCAACCGACTGTGATTTCGTTCGTCCAAGGGTTGAAGTAATGAAACTGTCAAAGAAATGTCAAAGTTCATTCAGTTCGAGTGACAACAATAGTGACGACAAAGACGACAAGAATAAAAGCAGAGAGGATTCTCCAGCCAACGTCGCGGTCAAGTCGAGCTATGCATCAACGCGAGCTTGCGGAAGCCGTGCCCGTCGCCGCCGCCGTCGCGCTGAAGAGCGCCGAGAGCCAGATGCCGGCGCCGCCGCCGCCGCGGCGTTACGGGCTGCAAACGAGGGCGTGCGCGCCCGCGCCGCCCCTTCGAGCGAGACTGTAGTGATTCCAAGTGCCGAACAATGTAAGTACTCCAAGTGCAATAAGCGTGATAGTGAAAGTGTACGAAGTAGGGACATTAAGATAGATTTAAGCAGCCTTACAGTGCCCGAGCATGGGAAAAACTCTCACCGTCCAATCTTAGAGATTGAAGTTAATGGACTGAATGGCACGGCTTTGATTGATACTGCTGCAAAGGCATGCATAGCTGGGTGTACGCTTTACACGCTCCTTCTTAAGCAGAAATTTTCCTTTCGTTCAACAAAAATGTTAATTAAACTAGCAGATGGTAGCGTGCAGGATACTTTGGTCAAGTTAGCAGATGTCCAGGTCACAGTGTATAAAACTGATCTTATGGTCCCAGTGACATTTGTGATTCTCCCCTATGCTATCAATAATGATACTTTGTTAGGGATAGATTTTATTACCAAAGCAGGATTAGTATTAAACTTTTCAAACATGACCTGGCATTTGCCTGACACACCTCTGAATGTGCATCGTCTCAAGTGTGAGAACACAGTTGCTCGGCCTATAGAATGTTATTCAGCTGAGCTTCTACGGGACGATGAAGGAACTATGCTTGCTGCTGAAGAACGGGTTGCTTTAGCGAACTTGCTTATGTGCTATGATGATGTTTTCAGTGAAAATGGAGAGTGCACCCCTATGCAGAGCACCATATAGACACCGGAGATCATCTTCCTATCGCTGTACCACCCTACCGACTCACCCCAGCTAAGTGAGCCATCATGGAAACTGAAATCAACAAAATGCTGAGTGATGGGGTCATAGAGGAGTGTGAGTCTGCGTGGGCCTCTCCGGCTCTTTTGGTACCCAAAAAAGATGAAACCTTCAGATTTTGTGTGGACTACCGTAAGTTAAATTCAATAACTAAGACGGATTCATACCCACTGCCACTGATCGATGATCTGCTCCAGTACAATAAGAAAAACTGCTTCATGTATACCATTGACTTGCGCTCTGGTTACTGGCAGATACAGCTGGCAGATAAGGACAGGGACAAGAGCGCCTTCACGTGCCCCTTGGGAGTCTTCAGATGGAAAGTTATGCCCTTTGGTGTTTGCAACGGGCCCGCCACCTTCCAGAGGCTGATAGACCGGTTCAAATCCGGTTCCACAGTAAAAGGTCTTACCCACTATGTTACCTTGATGATCTTATATTGATAACCGAGGGCAGCTATGCAAAACACCTGGCAGAACTCCAAACTGTGTTTGAACGATTAAGGGCCTTCAAACTACGGGCGAATCGAGCATAGTGCATGTTTCTTCGCACTAATGTAAAGTATCTAGGCCAAGTTATAACTACAGAGGGGGTGTCACCAGATCCTGAGAAAATCAGCCATTAAGAATATGAAAACGCCCAACTCCATGAAACACTTGAAAAGTTTCATACAAACATGCTCCTGGTTCAGGAAGTTTGTGCCTGGGTTTTCACAAATAGCTCAACCCTTAACCCAACTAACCAGGAAGGATGTAGCCTGGACATGGGGAGAACCCCAAGATACATCTTTCAGGCAGCTCAAGGAACTGTTAACTACTGCACCAATATTAAGTCAACCCGACTATAACTCTGAATTTATACTTAGGACCGATGCCAGCAACTATGCCCTGGGAGCCGCTTTGCTGCAGGGGGAGTCACCAGCCGCCGAGCACCCCATCGAGTACGCGTCGCGCCTGCTCACGCCCGCCGAGCGCAACTACTCCACCACGGAGCGCGAGGCGCTGGCCGTCGTGTGGGCGGTCGACAAGTTCCGCGGGTACAGGACATCGCGTGCGCGTTGCCAGCGACCACCAGCCGCTGAAATGGTTGCTTACCTTCAAGTCACCGACCGGCCGCCTTGTGCGCTGGGCCATGAAATTGCAAGCATATGACCTACATTATGAATATACACCAGGTAAAGCCAATGTTATTGCTGACACTTTGAGCCGCCCACCTTGCGAGGAAGACTCCCGTCCTGCCTGCGGTATTTGCACAGTGATCAAAACGCAACTCGCGATCTTGGTCGAGGGGCATCACAGGCAGTGGCCGGAAGCGCTACCCGCTATACGCTTTGCCATGAATACGGCAGTGTGCAAGTCGACCCAGAGAACGCCGGCCTACCTCACCTTCGAACTTCGTTCCCCGCTCGATGCGCAAGCCGACATCCGCGAAGTGGTAAGTGCCACCAACTATGTCCCGCAGATTTCGCCGTACCTGCTCAAGCTCACCGACGCCCTTACACGGAGCAAAGAGTGCATCGAACGACAGCAGGACGTCAGAAAGGCGGCGAAAGACGTCACACGCCGGGACGACGTGCTAGCGATAGGTGATTTGGTGCTACTGAAAAGTCACGTCCTGAGTAACGCCAAAAAAGGCGTCAGCGCTAAACTTATGCCTAAGCAAGATGGGCCCTATATCATTGTCAAGCAAGCAAGCCCAACCTCCTATGTATTAGCTCATTATCGAAAGCAAGACGATATCGTCAGCAAATATCACATCTCGCAGCTCATGCAGTACCACGCTAGGGAGGGTGAGCATTCAGAGGTGTGTCAGCCCGTCGCGCCCCAGCGCAGACGAGGCCGCCCGCGCAAGGGCGCTTAGATAGTGTAGGTTCTCATAGGTGTAAATTAATGCTAGTTATTATGTAAGTATGTTTTGTATAAAGCATAGATGTTAGTAACTTTGATTGTATCAACATGGGGTCCATTTTTGATCAAAAGGGGGAGTATGTAGGGTGCACTTCAACTAGGCCTAATGTAACTGTCATTCATTGTATTCATTCAACGATCCCATTCACTCAACGATCCCATTCACTCTCACTTGAACAGGAAGTTCAGTTGGGATCCTGTACTCGTAAGATACGCATGTACAAACTTACCACGAATTAATTATTATGTGAAACCCTACAAATTAAATTATCTGGTTTGATGTCAATTTCAATCATATTTGACCCTTGAATGAACCAAAAAAAAAACATTTAAAAAAATAAAATCCTATGAAAAGGCAGCTCTCAAACCGTACCACTATGCAACGGAGCGACAAAATAAAGCGATAAACGATTTACCTACGTAAACAAAGCACAGACACATTTTTGCAGACAAAGCAGAAAAAAAAATTACGAAGAAAAATGAGTCCCAGATTCAAGAATAAAAAAATCATCAAGATTTCCCGAGCCGGCCTGGTCTTCTCCGTTGGAAGAGTCAACAAGCTGCTCCGAAAAGGAAGATTCGCTCGTAGAATAGGAAACGACAGCTCCATCTACCTAGCAGCAGCATTAGAATATCTAACTAATGAGATTCTGGAGATAGCAGCAGATGCGGCCAGTCAGAACAAGACTGAAAATATTGGTTTATTTAGTCAAATAAGGTCGGTTGGGGCAAGTGCGTTTTTGGGGGAAATGCGACGAGCGTCATTTTGCAAAAAACTAGCAATGATATTGCTAAAACCGCCATCTAGTCATGAAAGGAGAAACAAAATTAGTTTAAAAAAAAATTGGGAGCGCCACTTGAAAGGAAATAGGATTTGACGCCATTTGCATTTTACACTGAGATTTCACTTTGGTTTAAAGTTGACACGTGTGCGTTGTTGTGCAACAAAAATCGTTTTTGTGGTTAGATTGGCTGATCTGAAATACGTAAGTGTTTTCTTTAGATCCTAAGCTTCATATTTATGTAGTTGTTTCATTTGTATCTTAGCAAAATACGCTACAATTCCCGGTTCAAAAACCTAACGTCTAATTGTATTGTTTGGGAAATTGCGGCAACCATGCTTGGGGCAAGTGCGGCACTATGACGCACTTGCCCCAAGTCATAGGTTTTCAACCTTTTCAACCTTCATTTTTGTTTCATGGTTGTGGTTATTATTTCTCAAAGAACATGATTATACATTGACTTGTAGAGAAATATGTTTTTAGTATCTAATGCACTTTTATAACTTATTTATGGTTGACGTTTACAGTATAGTTGTTTTGTTTGGCTATTCAATTTTTGGTTAGTGGCTCTGCGTCTGGTCGATACAATTCTGCCATGTTTGACTATTCTATAGGAATATTCTCTAATACATTTTTCTCGAGTCTTTTCTTGACAACAGTTAAGCTAGAAAATTCTTTGATATTTTTTGGCAAGTGATTATGTAGTGTTGCTCCTTCAAATGTTCTGTTTTTCTTTCCATAAATAAGTTTTAGGATGGGGTAGTGAGAAGATAAAATGATAACAATGTCTGATAAATCTATACTAAAAGTAAACAAGACACATCTCTTTTGTAAATAACAGCAAATGCTCAAAACAAATGTTTAGATAGAGTGAAAAAATATCCAAAGAAAAGTAATGAAAAAAAAGGAATCACAAAACCAATAAAAAAATCATCAAGATTTCCCGAGCCGGCCTGGTCTTCTCCGTTGGAAGAGTCAACAAGCTGCTCCGAAAAGGAAGATTCGCTCGTAGAATAGGAAACGACAGCTCCATCTACCTAGCAGCAGCATTAGAATATCTAACTAATGAGATTCTGGAGATAGCAGCTGATGCGGCCAGTCAGAACAAGACTGAAAATATTGGTTTATTTAGTCAAATAAGGTCGGTTGGGGCAAGTGCGTTTTTGGGGGAAATGCGACGAGCGTCATTTTACAAAAAACTAGCAATGATATTGCTAAAACCGCCATCTAGTCATGAAAGGAGAAACAAAATTAGTTAAAAAAAAATTGGGAGCGCCACTTGAAAGGAAATAGGATTTGACGCCATTTGCATTTTACACTGAGATTTCACTTTGGTTTAAAGTTGACACGTGTGCGTTGTTGTGCAACAAAAATCGTTTTTGTGGTTAGATTGGCTGATCTGAAATACGTAAGTGTTTTCTTTAGATTCTAAGCTTCATATTTATGTAGTTGTTTCATTTGTATCTTAGCAAAATACGCTACAATTCCCGGTTCAAAAACCTAACGTCTAATTGTATTGTTTGGGAAAGTGCGGCAACCATGCTTGGGGCAAGTGCGGCACTATGACGCACTTGCCCCAAGTCATAGGTTTTCAACCTTTTCAACCTTCATTTTTGTTTCATAGTTGTGGTTATTATTTCTCAAAGAACATGATTATACATTGACTTGTAGAGAAATATGTTTTTAGTATCTAATGCACTTTTATAACTTATTTATGGTTGACGTTTACAGTATAGTTGTTTTGTTTGGCTATTCAATTTTTGGTTAGTGGCTCTGCGTCTGGTCGATACAATTCTGCCATGTTTGACTATTCTATAGGAATATTCTCTAATACATTTTTCTCGAGTCTTTTCTTGACAACAGTTAAGCTAGAAAATTCTTTGATATTTTTTGGCAAGTGATTATGTAGTGTTGCTCCTTCAAATGTTCTGTTTTTCTTTCCATAAATAAGTTTTAGGATGGGGTAGTGAGAAGATAAAATGATAACAATGTCTGATAAATCTATACTAAAAGTAAACAAGACACATCTCTTTTGTAAATAACAGCAAATGCTCAAAACAAATGTTTAGATAGAGTGAAAAAATATCCAAAGAAAAGTAATGAAAAAAAAGGAATCACAAAACCAATAAAAAAATCATCAAGATTTCCCGAGCCGGCCTGGTCTTCTCCGTTGGAAGAGTCAACAAGCTGCTCCGAAAAGGAAGATTCGCTCGTAGAATAGGAAACGACAGCTCCATCTACCTAGCAGCAGCATTAGAATATCTAACTAATGAGATTCTGGAGATAGCAGCTGATGCGGCCAGTCAGAACAAGACTGAAAATATTGGTTTATTTAGTCAAATAAGGTCGGTTGGGGCAAGTGCGTTTTTGGGGGAAATGCGACGAGCGTCATTTTACAAAAAACTAGCAATGATATTGCTAAAACCGCCATCTAGTCATGAAAGGAGAAACAAAATTAGTTAAAAAAAAATTGGGAGCGCCACTTGAAAGGAAATAGGATTTGACGCCATTTGCATTTTACACTGAGATTTCACTTTGGTTTAAAGTTGACACGTGTGCGTTGTTGTGCAACAAAAATCGTTTTTGTGGTTAGATTGGCTGATCTGAAATACGTAAGTGTTTTCTTTAGATCCTAAGCTTCATATTTATGTAGTTGTTTCATTTGTATCTTAGCAAAATACGCTACAATTCCCGGTTCAAAAACCTAACGTCTAATTGTATTGTTTGGGAAAGTGCGGCAACCATGCTTGGGGCAAGTGCGGCACTATGACGCACTTGCCCCAAGTCATAGGTTTTCAACCTTTTCAACCTTCATTTTTGTTTCATAGTTGTGGTTATTATTTCTCAAAGAACATGATTATACATTGACTTGTAGAGAAATATGTTTTTAGTATCTAATGCACTTTTATAACTTATTTATGGTTGACGTTTACAGTACAGTTGTTTTGTTTGGCTATTCAATTTTTGGTTAGTGGCTCTGCGTCTGGTCGATACAATTCTGCCATGTTTGACTATTCTTCAGGAATATTCTCTAATACATTTTAATGTAAACTCAGAATAAACTCAGAGTTGTGTGATAGTAGGTATATTGTTTATCGTAACGATCGAGCAACATTAGGGGGAGGTATTATGATATTGTGTGCCCCACATTTGCAGGCATGTGTCAGGCTTGAATGGCAAACACAAGATCCAGAATGTATGGTCGTGACCATTCCATCTTCTGCAATCGGTGCGACAAATAATCTGCATATTATACTCGCGTATATACCTCCTAATTCGCTTCTTCCAACAAGAACACAGGCTTTCATTGATTTTGTATCCCGATTCTGTAATGCTCATCATGGTGATAATTTTTTAATAGCTGGCGATTTCAACTTACCTTGCATAAACTGGCAACCCGATGAACCTTTCGTTGTAAGGAAAGGATCCATAGACATGCAAGATGCAGCTGCCAGTTTAATCTCCCAAACAAGTTATATTGGACTGTCCCAATACAATAAACTCTTGAACAAGAGTAATAACACTTTGGACTTGATATTTTCTAGTACGTCGGTTACTATAACAAGATCATTAGTCCCTCTTGTGAAAGAAGATTCTGCACATCCTTCATTTTCTATTACAATCAGCGATATCCTAGTTCCACCCTTAAAATCCCCCTCACGTTTAAAACTTCAATTTAATCGAGCAAATTATAATGATATTAATGAATCCTTGCAAAAGTGTGATTGGTCTTTTATAAAGGAAGATTGTCATATAGAACATGTCATTGCAAAGTTTTATACAATCTTAAATAACACAATAAACACTTTTGTCCCTCAAGTTCGCTGTTCCGGTACGTATGTATATCCCGTATGGTACAGTAAAGCTCTCATAAATTTGATAAAAGAAAAATATAAAGCTCACCGTAACTGGAAACGTCACAACAATCCTATAGATTATGCAGAATTCGCAGAGTTAAGACAAAGACAAAAAGTATTACAGGCTGAATGTTTTAAGTCATACTTGAACTACTCACAGCAAAAGATAAAAGCTCAACCTAAATTCTTTTGGTCTTACATTAAATCAAAAAGACATAACAATACTAGCTACCCTCAGCAGATGACCTTCAATAATGCTACACTCAGCTCTCCAAGCGAAATCTGCAATGCGTTCAATGAATTTTTTGAGAAGAACTTTACTGATCCTCTAAGCGTTTATACTTTTGATACTATTAATGATGGCTTAAATTTAAATAATATTCGTGACGTAGTGGTATGCAAAAGCTATATAAATAAACTCATTAAGAACATCGATACATCTAAAGGGGCGGGTAGTGACAGGATCCCTCCTATGTTTTTTGTTAAATGTGCAGACGCTGTGTCTGTACCTATAGCGATGCTTTTCAATAGATGTTTAGAGGAAGGTTACTTCCCCAATATTTGGAAGAGAGCTCACATTGTGCCGATTCATAAAAAAGGTCTCAAGACATCTATTGAAAACTACCGCCCTATATCAATACTTAACGTCTTAAGCAAATTATTTGAAAAAGTAGTCCATGCCCACATATACCCTGCTATATCTATGTGTATCCCAGCTGAGCAGCATGGCTTCTTGAAAGGCAGATCAACTGCAACTAACTTAACAACATTTCTCGACTATGTAGCTAACGGTATGGACGGTGGCTCTCAGGTTGATGTGATCTACACGGACTTTGAGAAGGCGTTTGATCGCGTAGATCACATCATACTTTTACACAAACTCTGTCAACTCGGTATTCGAGGTAACCTATTAAGATGGATGGAATCTTATCTGCGCAACCGGTCTCAGGCGGTTGTTGTAGGAGGATACTGTTCAGATTTTATGGAAATTCCATCAGGGGTGCCTCAAGGCTCCATTCTGGGTCCGCTTCTGTATTCAGCGTACCTTTATGAAGTGGGTAAATGTTTCGAATCTGCTAATTACCTAATGTTTGCGGACGATACAAAGATATATATGAAGATAACTAATAATTTAGATTGTGAAAACCTTCAGAAGGACATTGATAGATTAGGCCAATATTACGCGGAAAACCGTATTGACGTTAATATTAACAAGTGTTCAACTATATCTTTTACCAGAAAAGTATGCCCTATTGAATTTAGCTACCGAATAAATAACTGTATTTTAAGTAAAGTCAACTCAGTAAGGGACCTTGGCGTCATTATGGACTCAAAATTGATGTTTTCTGAACATATTGAGGCTATAGTCAATAAAGCCTACAAAAATCTAGGGTTTATTTTACGGGTAAGCCGACCGTTCTCCGACGTAGGATGTGTCAAAACGTTATATTACTCCTACGTAAGGAGTGTTTTAGAATATTGTTCAGTTGTATGGAGCCCACATTATACAACCTATGTACAGAGCCTGGAAAGTATTCAAAGCAAGTTTATAAGAAACCTTAACTATAGATGCTATACGAGCTTTGATGACTACCAAGCAGCATGTGCTCACCATCGTTTGACGACTCTCGAAGACAGAAGAGTTATCGCGGATATGTCCTTCCTGCACGGGATATGCAATGGGTATATCGACTCTCAAGAGTTATGTTCCAAATTATTACGCCTGAATACACCGCGAACTAGGACTAGACATACAGGTTCAAAATTTTTCGCCGTTATATCAACTAAAACGAATTATGCATTTTATTCACCGGTCACCCGGCTTCATAAAAATTTTAATAATATATTTAATTCATTGGATATTTTCTTTAATTGTAAAGTATCATTTAAGCGTGATCTTTTGCAAATACTCTCGGATAAGAGTAGCGTTTTATAGGTGTTTTATATTTTGTTCTAATTTTGTAGTATATATGTTTTATAAGTTAATATAATTGATTACCATTCCATATATGTGAAGGTACTGTAATGATATTTTTTAGTAGACACCTACTTACTTATTATGGACTTAGTTTAATAGTTAGTAGTTTGTTTTGTGTAATCTTTGTTTTTAGTTAATGTCATATCGAAAGTTTTGGTGACTGTCGTCTTAAGTTTTTAAAATTTTATAAAATTTAAATCCTGTTATTGGCTGTAAGTGATATTCTTAAGTTAAGTTACTTTTATTTAGGAGAGCTGTGGATTTTGTGTAAACAATAAAATAAAATAAAATAAAAAATTTTTTCTCGAGTCTTTTCTTGACAACAGTTAAGCTAGAAAATTCTTTGATATTTTTTGGCAAGTTATGATGTAGTGTTGCTCCTTCAAATGTTCTGTTTTTCTTTCCATAAATTAGTTTTAGGATGGGGTAGTGAGAAGATAAAATGATAACAATTTCTGATCAATCTATACTAAAAGTAAACAAGACACGGAAAGACACATCTCTTTTGTAAATAATAGCAAATGCTCAAAACAAATGTTTAGATAGAGTGAAAAAATATCCAAAGAAAAGTAATGAAAAAAAAGGAATCACAAAACCAATAAAAAAATCATCAAGATTTCCCGAGCCGGCCTGGTCTTCTCCGTTGGAAGAGTCAACAAGCTGCTCCGAAAAGGAAGATTCGCTCGTAGAATAGGAAACGACAGCTCCATCTACCTAGCAGCAGCATTAGAATATCTAACTAATGAGATTCTGGAGATAGCAGCCGATGCGGCCAGTCAGAACAAGACTGAAAATATTGGTTTATTTAGTCAAATAAGGTCGGTTGGGGCAAGTGCGTTTTTGGGGGAAATGCGACGAGCGTCATTTTACAAAAAACTAGCAATGATATTGCTAAAACCGCCATCTAGTCATGAAAGGAGAAACAAAATTAGTTTAAAAAAAATTGGGAGCGCCACTTGAAAGGAAATAGGATTTGACGCCATTTGCATTTTACACTGAGATTTTTTTTAAAGAGTTTAGATAGAGTGAAAAAATATCCAAAGAAAAGTAATGAAAAAAAAGGAATCACAAAACCAAAGAAACAAAAAATTCAAATAAAACATGAATCATCTACAGATGAAAGTGATTTCAGCGTGCGCGATGTGTCAGATGATGAAAATTTAAGTGATTACTTGAACTCGATACTAATCGACGATGATAACAATGATATTAATTTTGTCGAAGTTCAGCACTATACTCAATCTTCTGCCAAATACAATATAAATGATTGGGTTTTGGTCAAGTTCGCTTCAAAGAAAACAATAAAACATTTTGTACAACCAACATAATCACGATTAATAACGCAGCTGGTTTCGAGATGAGATCTTGGGTAAGTATCATATTCTTCCCAAGCTCTTTCCACGTTACCTTCTGATTTACTTGCTCATGGGGTTACAGAGGTAAACGTGGGCCCAGTCTCTCAATCACAGGTGCGTGTCCTGGGTGTTAGCCGGAACGTCGTTGCCGATTCGTTGTCATTACCGCGTAACTTTTCATATAATTTGCCGCCTAAGTTTACTAAGCGAAATGTACTTTCGAGTTTAATGAAAGCTTATGACCCTCTTGGTTTCTTCACTCGTTAATTATGAAGGGACGAGTATTGTTTCAAAAGACTTGGAGGTTGGCAACAACTTTGGGACGAAATATTACCTGCCAAATTTGCTGCCGAGTGGGTAGAATGGTTTGAGAACTTAGTCAAAATATCGGGTAGCTCGATCCCTCGTTGTTATGTCGACCAACCTCTAGTGGCTTCTATTCAGCTTCACGTTTTTGCAGATGCCAGCGAATGTGTTAATGCTTGTGTTGCTTACTGGCGCTTTTCGTCTCCAAACGGAAACATAAGGCTAGCTTTAATCGGCAGCAAGGCCCTTACAGCTCCTTTAAAACCTACCACGATTACTCGGCTAGAGTTACAGGCAGCCCTCTTAGCAGCACGCTGGGCTACTTATATTATCGAAGCTCATAAACACAAACCGAGTGAATAATTTTTTTTACTAGTAGAAACAGATCCGTAAGTTAATTAGAAGACAGTGGACGTATACAATAAAATAATAAATGAATACAAACTTTATCCTCCAGATGTAATAGAACAATTGGGTAAGCTTTCCCCAAAATGGGACCGCAGTACTTGGCGAGAAAGAGAATTAATACTGTTACACATCACGTTCGTTCACCGTGGTACCATTAGATAGTACCACTGGTGGTACTGTGGAATTTATTTTTTGCCGTGGTACCATTGATGGTACTGTGGTATTTTTTATTTACCGCTGTAGAATCACCACAAAGTCTATGCACTTATTATTTTAATACAGGAGATCTAACAAGAGGTGAATGTTTATCTATACCTACTTCTCTAATCTAACGATGATGCACAGGTTGCTGACAACCTGTGCATCATCGTTAGATTAGATAATATAATATTCAAAAAATAGGAATATCTTAGGACTGATCCTAAGATATTCCTATTTTTTGATTAAATGGAACTCTTTGGCATATTCTTTACTGGCAGTTTGAAATTAAAACTCTAATTTCAAATTTATTTGACAAAAACAATTTTTAAATTATTTTGACAAATGCAATTTCGCTTTCTCAAAAAGGTATCTGTTCGCATTCAATAACTATTATTATTTATGCAATGTGCGATCACAGTGATAAAGACATATATTTCGTTCAAAGAAAAGGTGGAACAGTGCTTCTCCACGCAGGTTTTCAGTACTATAGGCTTAGAAGAAGAAGACTTAGAATGATAGTTGACAGAAACGAGGTAAGTCTAAAAAATTGCAGATTGAAAGACGATGGACGATAGAACGCTTATAGCGTTCTTTCGATTTCGTGATCTTTCGGTATAGCGTGCATTCGAGATTGTGATCGTCCGGTTTACAGTTTTTCGGTGTTGTGCACTTTCGTTATGCGGCCTCATGTGCTTTTGGTATTTCGATCTGCGGTTTTGTGTACTTTCGATATACCGCTATCCGGTATTTCGACTGCCGGTATTCCGTAATACAGTCATAATTTTGGTATGTACGCTCCTTTCAAATCAGGAAAAAGCAGAGAATGCGAAAAGAGCGAAGCGACCAAGGACAGGGACTGACAGACACGATGGGGCAGTGGTCTCGAACGTCATAGTGCGAAATCGGTAGAGCTGTCGACTAAAATCGGTATTTTTGTACCCTAAATCGGTATATTACCAAAAATACAATATAATTCAATAAAATTCGTATATTTAACAAAAAATTAAATAACAATCTAATTTACCTATATCAAACACACTTAAATCCTGTCCTACGACTGACGTGCATATGGGTGCAAAAAAGCACGCATTCGCCCGACTGACCCAATTTGGCATTTTGAGTTTGGACTGTTGAAATTTTCGTCGATGCAACGTATACACACCCTTTGGCTTTTCCCGAACTTTTTAATTTGTAGTCAGATGACAAATTTATGGATTGACTTTGGTATTTCGGCGTCTATTCAAACGAAATAAACAAAATATTATTTACCAAACACAAGAAACTACAAGAAAATAGACAATTTGACGAGGCGCACTGAATTCATGGTGTTTTTTACGTGCGCAGTACAGGATAATTATTTTTTACGATTTTTAGGATCAACCCAATAATTTTTGGCCATAGCCGCGGTGATCTTTGAATTAATTTCCAAGTCATAACAATTGAAGGGTTATTTACAAAAACAACATAACTAACATATTTTTTTTTTCGTTTTAGTTGTCACTTTGTTCGTCTTTGAAACAGGCTAAAAAGATGGTGTATGTGGTATTTGACAAAAACTACGCATCTCTGAGATATTTTGATTTAAAATTTAGGCGATTTTACAAGAACAGCATAACTACGAAGACTTTTTACAAATACTGCACAACTTTTTGTAGTTACGTAGTTTTTGCAAAAAACTATGAATTTTTGGATCGGATTTTTCATTTGTGTTTGTTTTTATTTACAATAGACAAAAAAACAACAAATAAAAATAAACAAATACAAATAAACAAAAACAAATACTTAGAACTGAACATAGATTACATCTGGCAAAGGTGGATAAATTTAATCAGATAAGACGAATGGACAAAATTAAAGCTCAGCAGGGTACAACTATGTGCTTAACCTTTGATTACATGCAAAATCTGCCGCTGCCACACATTCGCAAAAGTGATGTGTTTTACTGTCGACAACTATGGATGTATGTATTTGGAATCCATGATGTAGGAAAAAATCAAGTAATTTTAAATAGTTACTTAAAGACGGTGGGTAAAAAGGGCCAAAATGACGTGACATCACTGTTACTGAGATACCTGAATAAATATGACATCTACTCTGAAAATTAATAAATTCTAATCAGAGATGGATGCTCAGGACAAAACAAAAATTACATAATGGTATACTTCCTTTACTGTTTAGTACATGTGTTGAGTTTATTTAACTCAATAAAGTATATATTTCCTATCAGAGGTCATACATACCTACCGAATGACCAAGATTTCAGTCTAATTGGTAATAAAAAAAGAAATGTACTGCAGAGGTACCTGACGATTGGAATGATATAATGGAAACTGCACGTAGAAATCCCTCAACATTCAATGTTGAAAAGGTAACACATGATATGTTTTACAATGTAAAGGAGGCTGTTGGGCCATATTTCCTGAGATAGAGTAAACCTGCAATGAAGCTCAAAGAAGTACGCATGATTGAAATAAAGAAAGAGTTTCCTTATGTTCTAGTAAGATATACATTCACAGGTCCTTGGCATAGGATCATGATTAGAAATAAGAAAAAATTACCAGAAGGCCTGCAACTTAATCAAATGTATGATTCCTCAATTCCACTTAATCCTCATAAAAGAAATGACCTCAGTAAATTAGTTCATTTCTTGTCAAATCCTGCAAGTCATAACTTCTATGGAAATCTTCTGGATTCCTCAACGTTATCTGCACCCACTGACATGGTTGATGATGTGGACAATGAGGACAACAGCAGCGGCACTTTGATATTGGTGTTTGCAGGTACTTAGGATATGATTAAAGTAATAATAATTAATGCTCTGAATTTTATTTCTTGTGTAATTTCTTACAAAAACGCCATACTTTTCTAAAATTATCTTATTTATTACAAAAACAACTTAACTAGCAAGTTTTCACAAAAACAGCATATATGTCAAAGCTATTTTATTCATTATCTCGCAAAATAAAGTTATTGATTAGAAAATAGGATATAGTTCCAATCCAATGAACCATTTCCCATCTTATCCCTTAGATAAATACTGACATCTATTAATATTTTTGAAGAAATTAAGTTTTCTTACTCTCCTTGATAATTACATGCAATTCAGATTTGTTGTTTTTGTAAATAGCCCTACAATTATTAGCGTCAAGAAAGAGTTGTTTTGCATGTAATAGACTAGTGATTGACTCAGTAGACAGCTTTTTTAATTGTTTTGTTTTTGATATGAAAAATCGGCCATGCATGGTATTCTCTGAAATCGCAGAAAAATCGTTGCATTTCGGTATTTCGGTAGAACGGAGCTCAAATCGGTAGAAATACCGAAAAATCGGTAGGTTTGAGAACACTGCCAACTTTTGTTTTTTATCAAATGTTTCCACATTTGATAAAAAACAAAAGTTGGAAGTTCCACCAGTTTCTTCTTCACATTTGTTTTCTGGCGATATAGACGAAGGTGCAAGTGGAAGCACTCAAATGACAAAGAGCTCAGAGGACACATTGAAGGAAGAAGACATAGAGCATGAACGAGAAAATGCAGTGAGATACAGGTTTCACATACTGAACTATATGCCCAATAAAGTAAAGACTCTAAAGGACTTGTTGGAGACATGGGGAAAAAGTAAAGCATTTGTAACATATCAATGGAACTTAGTGGAGTTAAGAACAGAGAAACTTGTGATGGTACAGCTAATAAGCAAAGGTGTGAAAGACGGGAAATATCTAAAGGCAAAAAGTGAAATTCCCAATAACTCCTGCTTGTGTGCTGTAAATTTGGATGAAAACAATATTATATGGACTGACAACGACACGAGGGCAGTCGGTGAGGGAAAAGTGCTTCAATCTATACTAATATTATAAAGAGGAAAGATTTGTATTTTTGTATGTTTGTTACCAAAAAACTCAAAAACTACTAGACCGATTTCAAAAATTCTTTCACCATTAGAATGCTACATTATTCCTGAGTAACATAGGCTATATTTATTTCTTAAAAAAATTAGGGATCCGTACTAAAACTTCAATAATGTAACCCAAGGTGTAAATTTTTTTGCCATAAATTGTCCATCATCGCATGCGCTGCGGAAACTATTGATGATAGAACAAAAAAATGTTCTACAATATTAAAGAATATATAAATATCTACAAAAAACTCAGCGATACCATATGTCCAACTACTGTAGTTATCTCAGTATAACTATTTTTTTACTTTTTAAAAGTTGATAGAAATACTGACCTAAGTCTGACCATGTTATCCATACCTTTGTATTAATCCTTATCCAAATAAATCATTTCATAATTAAGACTGTTTTAATGCCTGTAGATTACTTTTTGAATTATTCAAATCGGACATTCCATTCTTAAGATAGTACGAATTTGAAAATGTCAATCTAAACAAAATACTATTAGAAAAATAAATGACGCCGCACCCGGGCAACGCAGCGAGGGAGGTAGGTAAAAATAATAATAAATAATGTCCTCCTAGCCGAATTTCGACCACGGCGGACAATCTCATCGGAGACTAGCCAGACGCGCAGGACATATTATAGTGCACAAGTGTGTGCGCTGCTGTGTGGTGCCGGCTTAGAATTTGCACAACCCCAACTCTTCCCGCGGGTGTCGTAAGAGGCGACTAAGGGATATCCACCGGGGGCGGGCACGATCGGGGAGAGGTCAAACGCAGGACCAACGGCTTAATGTGCTTTCTGAGGCACGCCCCCGTGCCTCGGAAAGCACGTTAAGCCATTTAACACCGCCAATTTCCTTACTCCGGGCTGCTACAGTGAATATTTCTTGCTAGAAAATACCCAATAACACAAATCTTGGGCCGACCCGGGATTTGAACCCGGGACCACATTATCAGCGGTTGAACACGCGACCGCTATACCAACGGGGCAGTCGGATAAAAGTATAAAATGTCCTGCTACAGAAATATTAGAAACCTACGTTTATCCCAATTTTTTTTTTAAATTAATGTCTACCCGTGCGAAGCCGGGACAGGCCGCTAGTTCTTAATAAAAAGGCAGGTGGTGTTGCTAGATAACAATGTCAGTAGCTTCAAGTTAACAGGTTCAGAGGATTTAGATTTAGTTGATAAGGTGTTCAGTAAGTATATCAACGACTGCCTAGACCAATGGAAGAATGATATTTTGAATGAGGCCCATGAAAAATGGGGAGAAGAAGATTTGTATGATGAGTTTGAAGGACCTAAGACTATAGATCCAACAAAATTGCTGAGTTTGCTCACAAACTTGGAAGAGTATGATAGGGAAACTGAAATTCCATGGAAAGAAAAGCTCCTGTCTGAAGGTTTTGTTAGGGCACACACCACAACTTCCAGGGAAGACAAGGCGATGGTTTCCGAGTTCTTAGAGGTCATGAAAGATGAGATGCAATGGAAAAGCGAAATAATTGATCTGACTAAAGAAGGAAGTACACTGAAAGGGTCGCTATTCGACACAATCGCAGTTACATTGTCCCTACCCGGAAACCTAGAAAGGTTTCGGTGAAAAAAAAAATATGTCGACCTACCTCTAGTGGCTTCTATTCAGCTTCACGTTTTTGCATCTATGCCAGCGAATGTGTTTATGCTTGTGTTGCTTACTGGCGCTTTTCGTCTCCAAACGGAAACATAAGGCTAGCTTTAATCGGCAGCAAGGCCCTCGTAGCTGAATTATTTTTTTACTAGTAGAAACAGATCCGTAAGTTAATTAGAAGGCAATGGACGTATACAATAAAATAATAAATGAATACAAACTTTATCCTCCAGATGTGATAGAACAATTGGGTAAGCTTTCCCCAAAATGGGACCGCAGTACTTGGCGAGAAAGAGAATTAATACTGTTACACGCTCCTTTCAAATCAGGAAAAAGCAGAGAATGCGAAATGAGCGAAGCGACCAAGGACAGGGACTGACAGAGACGATGGGATGGGGAAACATATGATAAAAAACAAAAGTTGGAAGTTCCACCAGTTTCTTTTTCACATTTGTTTTCTGGCGATATAGACGAAGTGGAAGCACTCAAAAACACTGCAAAAACAACAATTCTATACAATTGTGTTTAGCAACTTTGAAAATAATAATAATAATGCTGGACAAGTCACACAGCATTATCTAGCCCCAAGCTAAGCAGAGCTTGTGTTATGGGTACTAGATAACTGATATACTTAATACAATACACTACATAGATAGATATTTTTTATTATACATAGAAAACATCCAGAACGCCCTGGACAAATGTCTTATAGATTAGATACCAGCAGCAGAAACTGTTTAGTTATAAGTGTGGTTGAATATTACATAAAAGAGTTATGGCCTGATGACTAGAAATGACTTTGAAGACGTTTCTTTAAACACAGAGTTGCAAATTGCAAATAAACATAACCTACCCCCACCTACAGTTGATTGCATTGTAATTGTAATTCTTGTAGCTAGGCACTTACCAGTAGCAGTACATTAGTTAGATAATGATAGTAGTTATGTTATACGGTCTGTCTCATAATCATTCTCTAAACCTATTTTAGTTAAAATAGTTTTTGTTTTCTTCTCTCTGATGTAAAATGTCATAAGTCAAAACAACACAAAAGTATTTTAACTAAAATAGGTTTAGAGAATAATTATGAAACAGAGGGTTAAACTTTAGTTGGAATATGACGTGTCGTAGTAGTACTTTTAAGCAACACTGGCGATGATTTATAAACTAAGATTAATTTCTGGTTATTGTTACATTACAGGAAACCCACTATATACCTAGCCAAAAACCTTCAGGCCCGGAATGTTGAATTTGCCAAAATGTTGTATTCTTATAATGTTGAATATACCAAAACGTTGAGTTCTAAAATGTTGACATGGCAAAAAAGTTGAGTCCCAAAACGTTGAATTCTCATAAAGTTGAAGTTACAATTCCTTTAATGTTGAATTTCCATCTCATCATCATCATCAATGAGAATCTGTTCATAAATGCGTGACAAGGGAAGATAAAACAATAATTATGCAACTTTTGAATGATATCAAGAAAGAAGTATGTTATAATCTTAATCCAATCGAACCAATATTTGAAGGTATGCTGAATGAATTTGTAGACCGTAACTCAGACCTACCTGCATATAATATACCTACGTATAACTCTGTCAAAAGTTCCTTGTATAGGGCAAGAAAACTATTTTTGGAATCGGATAAACTAGTGTTCAAAAAGCCGGAAGATTTCAAGATTCCCAAAGGGTTGTCCAAGAAAATGTTCATTTTAGAAGATGGAAATGAGGAAAAGATTATAGTAATGTGTTCTTTGAAAATGATTGAAATAATAAAATCTACCGGCAGTATTTCCTACTATGGTGATGGGACTTTTAGGACGTGTCCAAAGCCTTTCTACCAATTATATATTTTACACCTTGATGTTTATTCAGATGATAAAAGCATAAACGTTTATCCCGTTATTTATGCATTCTTGCCCAATAAATCGCAAAAAACATATACAAGGTTATTCGAGTTAATCAAAAATAAGCTCCAAAGCTCGCATATTATTTTTTAAATGCGATTACGAAATTGCTCAAATTAACGCAATAAGAAGCACATACGAGGATACTAGTAGTTCTACGAACAGTAGACGTCGTGAACACTAACTTTTTTCAACAATTAATTTACATAATACTTAATGTACTTAAGTAATTTTATTTAAAACGGGATATTTTGGTACCTAGGTAGGTACCTATATAATGAGAACTTCTGTGGGGTTCATACTTTACCCCCCCCCCCCCCCCCCCCCCCCATTTCCGAAGATTGCATAGCGGCCCATCTGAAATGTACCTAGGTACCTACCTATGTAGCGTTTGTGGATATGGATCTATTATTTTACAGGAAAAATATACTTTGAGAAGTTTGTAAAACTAACAGCTTTTCAAAAGTTCCTGTACATGTTCTAGTAGTTCCATGATGTTCTAGCAGTTCTACGAACAGTAGACCTCGCAAGCAGTAACTTTTTTTCAACATATTAGTAACTTATATTATATTAAGTACTAAAGTTATATAAAACGGGATATTTAGGTACTTAGGTATATGTACCTACCATGTTTTTAGTCGGTGACTCCTTGCAAATCGCCATTCCAGTGTGAAAGCATCTTATCACGGAGCAAAAATGCCCTCTTATCAGAATAAGCACCAGCATAGGTAGGCGCCAGCCTTCCTTTAATGGCGCTAAACTTGTCATATGTATTATAGGTACCTAATGGTGTCAATTCAGGATCAGCCCAAAACTAAACTAAACTATACTAAAATTTTACCATTTTAGTTTAGAACCTTCAAAACTCTATTCAGTTGCACACGGTTTTTGTACAGTTCTAAAATTATTAGGCTCCTAAATTCGATAACGACGTTTTAAATTGAATTGAAAGTGTTGCCAGACAGAGATTTTGGAATCATGGACGTACGAAATTACTTCATTTTCGAATGAATGGAATGACCGACTTTTATTATCTGTGTGCATGCACGTTTAGCGCCGAAAGTTTAGGTTGCGAGAAAATTGGTTTTTCAATTTGCAATTTGCATTTCCCGTGATACAACGTATACAAAATAATACTTATCTTGGAAAATGGACCAATCGAAACGAAAACGCATTTGCCTACGTTTTTTTTACTCTACATAATTGTAGTTATTTACCTTCCTTGTAAAATTAGTTTAGATACCTACATCTAAAACCCGTACCTACCTACGTAGTTACAGGGTTTTGGATCTGACTGTAAACTAACAATGCTCTGCTACAATATTTATTACTCCTAGTACCTATGTATTTTCTGACGTTCTTTATTTTCTATAGGAAATCAAGCCTCTCAACAGTATAATGACATGTGGGCCTCGCTCAGTGTGCAGTTGAACCACTATGGCTGCAGCAGGTCCGCGGAATAGTGGCAACATGTAAGTCCATAATAATGATTTACTTAGGTACCTATATAATGATAGGTAAATAGGTACCCGCTGATTTTTCTCCAGGTAAAAATATAGGTACCCTACTTCATAAAAGTATTGCTTTTGTACTATTGTTTTTGAAATCTTTGGATGTTTACAGATCTGTAGCATCATGGTTGCCAAAACAAAAAGGAAGGCCAGAGAGATTGGTCAAGCGTTAACTGCAACTGGAGGCGGACCATCTGACGGCCGAACCATCAATGCCCTGGATGACAAGATATTGCATATCGTCGGCTCTGCCTCCGTTCATGGTTTCGCTGCCTTAGAAGCTGTAAGTTACCATTACATACCTATCGTTGTCTAGCTGTAGGTACTAAGTAGGTGGGTATTTTAATTTTGTATCTGTGTCTATTATCTTTTCATGCCTGAGGGAATGTTAGTAAAATGCAAGGATAAATAAGGTATAGGTACAGGGAAAGCTACTTTAAATATCCATACAGAGCAATGAGCATGTATACTACTCTGGCTCTACGAGGTACTAGGTAGGTTTCCTTTAGGTATATACCTACCTACTAAAGTGTATGTTCTGTTTTAGGGCTTGCAAACAATAACAGTCTCCCCAGCTGAATCGCCTGAAGCTAAGCTGTTGGTTTTGGACGAAGGAGAGGTCCAAGAACCTGGGTCGCCAGCGTCTGGGCCCATCCGGAGCCGCCGGCGCCGGACGCAGAGATCTGCCCGTCCCCGCCCATCAGCAAACGCTCAGCTTGTGGAGACACTTAATGCCAACAGCCGGCTATTGGCGGATTCAATTGTACAAGCTGCTAAAATATTGGCAGATGCTGTTCGAGCACTGGCTACACCTACACCAGTTATTCAACTAGAGGAGGAGGAGGAGAATGTACTGTAAATATGATACCAAATAAAATGTAAAAACAGACTAGTGTTTTAATTATGCCTGGTCTCTGTAACTAACCGCGATATTTTTGATAATTATTGTTTTGCTTGAAAGCCGATAAGTTAATTTCCCTACTATTCATCAACTTTGCCCTACTAACAGAGATGCATTTACTATTATATAAAGACACAAACACAAACTAGGTATTTAGTTAACCTGCTTACATTCATAGTGAATCGTAAATTTATTTCAAAATCGCTGCCAGTATTATAGACTGCATGCATAAGGAAATTACTCCTACATTGCTATTGATAAGTAATCTAACACATGAGTATATCTAGGTAGCTTGTGAAACGTGTGCAAAGCCATGGGCCAAAGCAAGTATTTTATAGGTCCCTCAAAACTTAAACACTTAATACATAAAACTTGAATTTATTTAAAAAAATCTGATGAGACGGGCCTCGGAGATTTTGCATGATGCTTTTGGTAACTACGTCGAGACATCTGCTTACTGTTGGCTGGCTTATACCCAACAAATTGTCTTGGCCAACAGCGGCCTGGTAGCTTCCTTGGGCCAAAAACTGTAGCACGGCCAACACCTGAAAATTGATAGGTAGGTTTTTATTTAATACCACCATATAATAATACCATATAATAATATTTAATACCTACTACTCATAATGTTACTTAAAAACCTATCTAGTCTAGGTGATTCAGAACCCAAATACCTGCTTTTGTTACTGAAAGTAACTACGAAAAAAGTTGCGTCTCTGAATTTGACTTGATTACCTACTACCTTTATTTGTTTTGGAATCCCTCCTTCGTTTAATAATGGGTCATCTAGTGTCCTGATAATGATTAGAGCACCAGATTTAGGAACTCGAAACAGTTTTGCAAACTTGGCTTCGGGGATTTCAATGGGGTTGGCAAAATACCTTATATTTCTTAGTTAGCCTTTCATCGTAATTTCTGTTCAAAAATAAACACCCGCTTGTTGTAGGTTACACTATTCAAATTCACTGCTTATTGGGTAAAACTTGCTTACCTTATCCTTATCTTCTGCACCAACAATTGCCGCTACCACTTATTCCATTGTTGTAGAGATAGAACATAAATTTACGAATTTCGCGCTTCGGAAAAACATTTGCGCGGGAAAGAGCCCTGCCTGCTAACTTGGCCTTTCAAAACCTTTGATTTTATGTCATTGCGCCTATCTAATTCTTTCTTTGAATTTTTACCACTCTTTCTTACAAAGCTAGGCGGCGTTTTTCTCAAATATTATAAAAATGTCAAAAAATCAAAATTACATGAACTGCCGCCATACCAACTATATTTAGTAGGCAAAATTTTACAGTGTTCTAAACTAAACTGTTTATAGTCGAATTTAGTGTAAATCTGTCACTTATGTGGTACAACAGAATACGAAAAGTGGCTTCTAAACTAAATTGAGTAACTAAAATCAAGTTTAGTCCTGTCAAACTATAATTAGTATAGTTTGCACTAAAATGGCATCATCTGAATAGCACACGTACTAAAATGGTTCTATTTTTAAAATTTAGTTTAGTTTAGGCTAGTTCGTGAAATCTGAATAGACACCAATATCTATGTAATTATCGGTGCCTCTTACTTTTGGACGCGTTGTAAGAAAAATCCTATGGGTAGGTAGGTTACCTTACCTACCTAAATATTGGTTTACGCTAGTGTGGTGTGCATTGGGCAACTTACCAACCTTAGGTGGTAGGTAAGTAGGTAAGGGTAATTTTTTTGTAGGTATAATTATATACCGGGGGGGGGGGGGGGGGGGGGTAGCTCGGTGTCGAAAAGTAAACATTGTGTGTACATCGTTCCGTGAATTAAAAATAGAAGAACCGTGTAAATCACTTCACAAGCACTGGAAACTGCATCAAGATCATTCGAGGCATTAACGCAGATATAAACTACACACCCAAGCAGAAAATCTGAAGATTCACCAAAAATATACGGAATTTAGAGGTTAGATTTCTCATACTTGACCATCAAGCCACAATCACCGACAAGCTCCGGCTTCGGCAGTTCGGCACTTGACAAAAAAAAAAAACGGTTTTTCCTCCGTCCAAGAAGGTCTTGACGACGTGCTGTACTACATATCTGTCACATTCGTCAAAGTACTGTCAGATAAAAGTGACGTTCCAATCTCGAGTACTGCCAGCTATAGGAAAACTCCCTAAAAATGAGCATCGATATGGGAATTCTCTTGGAAAAAATAAGAGAAGAAATGGCCAAACAAACAGTACAAATCACAGAAACCGTCATAACAAGTGTTTCTGAAAAAATCGATGAAAAACTAAACTCCATTGTTGAGGAAAACAAAACCCTAAAAAACGAGGTCAAGCATCTACAAGAAAAAATAAAGTACATAGAAAATGGCAGGCGTCGAAACAACCTTTTAATTTTCGGAGTGGAAGAGTCTAATGAAGAGTCTCTGATAGAAAAAACGAAACAAATTATTGAAGCCGAAACAGAGTCCAAAATAGAAACTTTTGAAATCAGCCGAGCATACAGGTTGGGAAAAAAGGGGGAGAATCCTCGACCAATACTGGCAAACTTCACAACGACTTGGAAAAGAGACGAAATATTGAGGAAAAAACGCAAATCTTCAACTCATGGCATCTACATCAAGGAAGATTACTCGAAAGAAACGCTTGAAAAAAGAAAGGAATTACTTCCAAAACTGCAAGATGAAAGGGCGAAAGGTAACATTGCTTTTATCAGGGGCGATAAACTCATTATCAAGGATCCCCAAGAAGATGGCCGGGACAAAAGAAAGAGATCCCCAAGCACTTCACCCAATCAAATTGTTACGCCGCCGCCGGCCCCTAAACTATCTAAAACCAATATGATGAATTTCATAATTAAGTCAAAAAACTTGAAAACAGCACCAACTACCCCTCGAAACAATCAATAAAAACTAACCTCAAACATGGAAAAACTCCCCCAAGCCGGCTGGTCACCGTGGGGGATTCAGACCAAAACCCTCATCAGATAAAAAACTGCAAAAAGATGGATAAAAACCTACTTTATGTGGCAACATACAATGTCAGAACATTATCATCGTTCTCACGCTTGATAGAACTACATGAAGCCCTGAAAAATGTGAATTACGACGTTATTGGGCTCTCAGAAATAAGACGACTTGGTAACTCAATTGAAGAACATGAAGACTTCATTTTCTACTACATAGGACAAACTCCAGGCCTGTACGGAGTGGGTTTCTTTGTGAAGAAATGCCATAAGAAAAACATTGTATTATTCAAAGGTCTTTCGGAGCGAGTGGCAATTCTTCAGCTTGACATCAACGGCACAGAAATTAGTCTCATACAATGCTATGCCCCAACGGACTCTGCTAGCGATCATGAGATTGAGCTTTTTTATTCCACTATCAATAAGGCTTTAAAAATTACAACTAAAAATGTTATAGTAATGGGCGATTTCAATGCCAAGATTGGACAGCCAAAACCTGAAGAAAACCCAATAATGAAAATGCACGGATTTGGCTGCAGGAACACTAGAGGCGAGAAACTAATTGAATTTGCATTTGAAAACAACTTACCAATCATGAACACCTTTTTCAAAAAGAAAATTAGCCATAGATGGACTTGGAGGTCACCCAATGGTATTATAAAAAATGAACTGGATTATATACTAACTAATATGCATAAAAACGTCCAAAACATACAAGTAATGAACTTAAGCTATCCTTCTGATCATAGATTAGTAAGAGCCACTATTAACTTGCAGTTTTCATAGAAGAGCCGAAGTACCTACAGTAGCAACAAGAGCACTCTAAAAAATGAAAAAGAAATACTAATATACAAAGAATCAGTTCATGGCTACTTAGAAAACCTAAATGAAGATAAAAATTATTGCACAGTACAAAATCTATATGATAAAATTGTGTCTGCCATTAGCAGCAGCCTCCAAAATGCACAAGGATCTTCAGAAGAAAAAACAAATGTTGAAGTTATTTCAGCCCGCACTAGAAAACTGATGACAAGGCGACATGAGCTACAAAAAATAAAACCTAAATCAAGAAGTATGAAGAATGAATTAAAAGCTCTTTACAAGCTCGTAAGCAAGTATATCCGCACAGATTATAAAATTCACCGTTCAAATACTTTTGTAAAACATATCATGCAAACAGGCAGCATTAGAAGGGCCACCAAAGAACTGCGATCACACAAAACCTGGATCGAAGGCCTCAAAACTTCAAACAAGATAACATGCAATAGAAATGATATTCTACAAGCTGCAACAGGCTTCTATAGCAACCTATACAACTCAACAAATCAAAAAATAACTCTAGTATGGGAAACACCTTCGACAATAAAGAGAATTGAAGAATCAGAGGTAACTGAAATAATTGCAACTTTAAAGTCAGATAAAAGTCCAGGTCCCGACAAAATAACCAACGAAGCCCTAAAATTTGCATGTCCATACCTTATCTGCCCCTTAACACGGCTCTACAACCAAGTCCTGCAAACTGCAACTACCCCCAAACAATGGACAGAATCTGACATAATATTACTCTACAAAAAAGGAGATCCAAACAGTATAAGTAATTACAGGCCAATAAGTCTTCTACCAACACTATACAAAGTATTCTCATCAATTGTAGAAAAGAGAATCAGAAGTACCATTGAAAAGCATCAACCCATAGAGCAGGCTGGTTTCAGAAGAGGTTTTTCCACAGTGGACCATATCCACTCCATTGAGATGCTCATAGAGAAGTACCAAGAGTTTCAGAGACCGCTCTACCTGGTATTTATTGACTATCAAAAAGCCTTTGATACTTTACTTCACAGCGCTATTTGGGAATCCCTGCACTCACAAAGTATTGAAATTGAATATATAAAAATATTACAACACATTTATGACAACAGTACCAGTAGAATAAAACTGGACCTCCCATAAGTATCAAAAGAGGAGTCCGGCAAGGAGACCCTATATCTCCAACAATTTTCATCTCCGTACTAGAATCAGTGATTGGAAAATTAAAATGGGAAAGAGTTGGCTTGAAAATAAATAACGATTTTATAAGCCATCTAAGATTTGCCGACGACATTGTCCTGCTGTCAGAAAATACCACAGAGCTACAATCAATGATAAATACCCTTAACACAGCGAGCAAAGAAGTGGGTCTAGAAATTAACCGAAACAAAACAAATGTTATGACCAATAGTACCAGAAATCCTATCCATCTTGAACATAAAACATTAGAATATGTGGATTCCTACACTTATCTAGGCAAACAAATATCATTTTAAAAACAGAACAATGAACATGAAATAGAAAGAAGAGTTGCAAACTCTTGGAAAAAATTCTGGTCCCTTAAGGAAGTACTGAAAAGTGATATGCCCATGAAAATTAAACAGAGAATCATGGATTCCTGTATTCTTCCTTCACTAACATATGCCAGCCAAACTTGGAAGTTTACTTATAGAATGAAGATCAAAATTCGATCGTGCCAAAGAAGTATGGAGAGAAGTATCTTGAAAATAAGAAAAATCCATAAGATAAACCACAAAATCATTAGATCACGAACAAAGGTCACCGATGCTCTACAATACTCACAAAGACTGAAGTGGCGCTGGGCAGGGCACATAGCTCGAATGACAGACAATCGATGGACTCACCGTCTAACAACCTGGCCAGGACCAACAGGCAACAGAAACAGAGGTAGACCAAATGCTCGGTGGTCAGATGACATAATTCAAGTGGCTGGCAAAAACTGGATGAACACAGCTAACGATAGAGACACCTGGAAATCTCTTGAGGAGGCCTTCACCTTCGACCAGAGGGGTTCTTGAGAAAAGGATACCTACCTAAGTGCTAAAACTTATAAATAATAATTTGGAAACCTTAGAATAAACATAGGTCAGTGTTTTCAAGTTTCTTATGTAACTAATAATTCAAGAAATAAAAGGCTTTTTATTTTATTTTATTATTATTTATTAATTATATACCTAGCTCAAAACTAATGAAATGATTTCCTTAGGTACCTAGCTTTGAAATAATGCCCACCGTGCAAGAATAGGCGTCTGTTTCTCCTGAACGGATTCAATCTTGTTTGTGGGTAGGGTAGGTGAGGTAGGTAAGGTGCACTTGGAAAGGTAGGTAGGTATTACAGATCACTTCACTTGCGATACGATTGTTGTCGGAATTTTTGAACGAAATGTTGCACAAACACATCAACCATTAGACCAATTGTCCATACAAAGTACCTAAGTTACGTTCCTCAGCAAAGCTCGAAATTCTGTACCTAGTATCAATAGATGGCGTTGATCCATCAGCCCAAAGTTTTTGTTATTTTATTTTTTAACCGACGATGATATGCGGCCGCGCTATTTCATATAATTCTCGAAGTGTTACAAAGATGTTCTAATAGGTGGCGCTGTACTGTAAATTCAATTTAATTCAATAACTTTATTGGCAGACAACAATGGTCCATAGACAAAATAACAGAAATAAATTTTACAAATGTGTGGTTAATATTATACCTAAATCTAAATTATAACTAGTTTCACCCAGTGGTGAAAAATTGGACAATCGTACTTTTCTGATATTATTTTCAGAATGCTGTTACTACTACCTCTCACTCTGCTCATGATTGATGTTACTCGTTTCCGCATAATCGCCGCGAAGCCGTCGGTGAACGTATTCGCGAACATTTCTGAAGCACTGCAGTAACGAGGCAGCCCCAACAGCATTCTAAAGATGTTACTATATTGGACACGCAGGGCGTTAATAGACTTCTGTGTGTATTTAACCCATAGGCTGCTCGTGTAAAAGCATTGACAGAAAGCTTTAAAAAGAGATATTTTGACTGGGATGGAACAACGAGCAAACCTACGGGCCACGATGTTGCCTCTTACAGCCAACGCCCTGCGCTCCCTCTCGATATCACAGTCATCTTTGAGATATATAGTTATGATGTGCCCTATATATTTAAATTCTTTTACAATTTCTAATTGTTTACCATTTAAAAATACAGGTGGTACGTTATGCGGAGCCTTATTTTTCCCCCCAGTGATTACCATAACCTCACTTTTTTTGTCATTATACATCATTCCGTGTCTTACAGCATAAGACCCAATTTCACCATACTATGTTAAGTATTTAATGTCTTGTTAAATCAATTAACGGACTGTTAATGTTACTGAGTGTCCCACCACGCGCTAATGGGTGTTTAACTGGCGTAACAAGACGTTAAATCTAATCACTGGTCTAGAGGTTCGTTAAAATATTAACAAACTGTCAGATAGGAATTTACATACTGTCAATCCATAAACAAAGAACACGGAGAAGTTAATTATGGACGCATTTAATTTTAATTTCGAAAGTGATGTTTTCGATAATTTAGATAGTTTGGACAGAATAGTACGACGTCCAAGAACTTTTAAAGAACGACGTAACTATTTCGAAGAGTACGATGATGTCGATTTTAGCACTCGGTTCCGTTTATCAAAAGAATCTGTCTTGGGTGTTTTGGAATTAATCGAACACAAACTTGAATTCTCATCAGATAGGTAAGTAAATAGCTTACAAGCTCCAAGAAAATGTTATTCTATGTGCCTTTGTATGTATTTTACTGTAATTTTATTGCCAAAGTAAGTAAATAAGCATCCTAACATAACCCCAATTTTGTTCCAGAAATAATTCTATTTCGCCCATAAATCAACTCCTTTTGACGTTAAGATACTACGCAACTGGTTCGCAACAAATAACCGTAGGAGACTATTGTGGAATAAGCAAGTCTACAAGTCACAGGATCATACACAGAGTCACTGCTGCAATAGCCTCACTCAGCCGAAACCATATTAAATTCCCTGATACAGAGGAAGAACGAAAATTGGCGCAGTTGAGTTTTTATAAAATAGCACGCTTTCCGAAGGCTTTGGGTGCTTTAGACTGCACACATGTACGCATTCGTTCACCTGGTGGGGAAAATGCAGAGTATTTTAGAAATCGGAAAGGATACATGTCCTTAAATGTGCAAGTGATTGGCAGTGCAGACCTGGAAATTTTAGATTTGGTAGCAAGGTGGCCCGGTAGCAGTCAAGATCAGACTATTTGGAATGCCTCATACAGAAATGCTGTGTTTGAAAGTGGCCGGTATGGTGATACAGTATTATTGGCTGATAGTGGTTATATGAATCGGCCCTATATCATGATGCCACTAGATAATCCAACAACACCAGAGGAAGTACTCTACAATGAATCTCAAATAAGGAGTAGAGGTGAGTAGCTCATGAGTGAGTGATACAAAAGATATAGATCAGTTCAACTGAGCGAATCTATCTCTAGCTCACCTTGGTTTCAACCATATCTTTAGCTCATTTGGAATAAGATTCATTTTCGAACCATTGAAGTGTTGAGCTAAATGAAAAGTGAGCTATAGCGAAGACGACCGAGCAAGGCGAGCGATTCATTCCGAAATATCCCGAATGATTTGATAGAGTGAAATGCACGATGTCAAATACAACGTGAAAAAGAGAGAACGATAGCAAAATCCGGTTCAGGCTTTTAGTTATGCAAATACGTTTGACTGCAAAATCTGCAAATTCAATTATTATTGTTTTTAAAGTTATCGTTACATAACGGTTCGAATCTTTGTTTGCTTACTTTTGGTTGTTGTTTTGGTTTCGTTGAGCACCTACGTACTTTTTCGGAATTTTGGAAACTTTTTTGGAAACTTGTATGTCCTAAGCCTGTGAAGTCTGAAGGAAAATCGTTGACTTTATGTTAATTATTAATCACAAAGCCTTTAAACTGTGAACGATAGGTTTATACCTTTTATCATGTGTCACTCTCTCTAGCGCTAGCTCAGTTGAACGGATACCTAATTATCTTTTTATCTTTCTTTCACTCATGAGCTACCCAGCTCTAAGACTACATCATTGATCCACTGAGCTAAATGAGCTAAAGAGCTAAATGAGTGATATATATCAGTAGATCAAAGAGATATGTATCACTCTTTTCATTAGAGTGATATGATATGCGCATCCCTAATAAGGAGCAGGAATCCTATTGAACGCCTGTTTGGGGTATGGAAACGTAGATTCCCTGTGCTGGCTGTGGGCATGCAAATACAGTTAAATAGCTGTCTGCCTGTTATCGTTGCTACAGGAGTACTGCATAACCTTTTAATTAAGTTAAAGGAAGAATTACCAGCAGATGACCCTGAACTTGACCTTCCAGCACCATGGGAACAATTGTTATATCAAGGCCATATCAGGGAACAAAGAAGTAATGTTGAAATGACAAGAGACATCAATCCTGTGCGAAGACAGCTAATAAACAATTATTTTAAGAGTTTGCATGCGAGTGCATCACTGGCTACATAATTATGGCATTGCTTTAAATAAGTATTTAGCATTTTCTTAAAGGAAGGACTAACACAATAAATTAAACAAGTAATTTGAAATTTTATTTTATTTATCCCATAAAATTATAATAAACATACCTTACCTTAAAAACCTAAATTAAAATTAAACATTATTCTACACAGTCTTTGGTAACAGAATACAACAATTACAACTAATATATACACTTGTCTATTTCTTAAAAATCTAAGCCAACATTTTTCTATTTTAGATTAGGTACTTTACTTATTCATAATCCGCAGCCGGATTTCTAGGCATTAATTTTAATTCTGCTTGTAATTTTGCAGTTTTAATTTTCTCTTGAAGTAACTGCTCTTCCTTTATTTTACCTTCTGTTTCTGTGTTTTTTTTCATTATTTCTAGGATATCCAGCTTAGTTTGCAGCACCTTATCCTGCAAAGAAGTCTTAGGCCTTCTCCTACGAAGCCATGTTGATGGAGTGTCCGCCCTTTCAACAGAAAGTTTATTGGACACTTTCGTTCTTAATGAAGCTGGTGTCCAGCTCTGCCAGACTTTTTTTTCTGTACCCTGAAAAAAAAATGAGTTTTAGCTGCATGAAATACTTCCTCTTGGCAGATAAAATATTAAACAAAAACCTGCATGAAATACTCCTTCTTGGCAGATAAAATATTTAACAAAAACAGTATTCCTAAGTATTTTTAGTATGACTGTGTTGCTGGATCAACTGTCTGATAACATCCGACTAATATGCAAGTCTCTGGATACTCCTTCCAATCCACAATGAATACAGGTGGTAGGTACCTACCTCTGGTGGTTTGTTTTCATCGGCAAACTCAGATATTTGAGATTGTCCAGGGACACAAATATCTGCAATGTTATTCTGAAACAAATAAAAATACATATATTTTACAGTCAATAATTACAAGCTAGTGGCATTATTAGTCATTTCATTGATCACATCACATCTTTCATTGAATTAAGCTACACATTATGAAAAAATAACCCCTAATTAGATGTCCGATAACCAACATAAAATGTTAGTTATTATTTGACATCTCAATTAATGATGTCAACAATACATTTTAGTAGAAGATAGGCGAAACTTACCTGTGTTTCAATCACTTCTATTGTTTCTAAATTAGATGATAATCCTTGGTCTAGAAACTGGACATCGGAATCATAGGGATTATCTAATCCGTCTAATGTTGGACCAAGTAGAATCTCCACTTGTCCTTGGCACGGTCCAAGCGGTGGAACATCAGGCTTTCCTCCTCCTGCAAAGAAAAACGAAAGCACCCGTGTGTTACCTATGTCATATTATAATAGTACTAGGATTATAAAGCTACATGTAATAGGCAATAGATACCTCTAAGTACTTACCTACGTATCAAAATAAAAATGCTAGTTCGTACCTGTTAGGAAGACTTGTTTCTTTGTCGCTGCACGATCCTTCCTCGTGGTTCTTTTGATATTGTCCCAGCACGTTTTGAGCTGATCCGTGTGGCGAACACAGAAAGAACTCGTGGAATTAAACTCTTCCGTCAACTTTCGCCATCCTTCGTTTTTCAAGGCAGAGGTTACTGCGTCAGTATTTTTATTTTCCACGACATCCTTGTGTTTTGTAATTAATCGAATTAATAATTCCTTCTCATCAGTACAGAAATTCGGTCCGCGAGTTTTCTTAGACATTGTGAAATAAATTCAACTTCAACTGATGAACAGATTCTCGCTCGGGTGAATTTGAAAATAATACCAAGGACATGAAATGAATGTTTGACGACGACGCTAAACAACTAAACAAAACAAAACACCAAGTAAAATGAAAAGTAGCCCGGTTGCATTATAATCCTACCGAGTAAACGTTATTCGTTAATATGTCGCGTAGCCAAAAAAGTGACGTACTATACGACTAGGAGAAAGAGGCAATTTTGTGCATTGATTGAAATGTCAAATACGGACATTTCGATTTGGTCGTTTTAGAATTAGAGCGAATGATTCGCGATTCATTCATTTAACATGGGATTTGCTAATGACTTGTTAAGTTTTCTCCGTAGGACGCAAATTATTTTAACAGCCTTGTCATGTTTAAACACCCATTAGCTAATGCCTAATTAAGAGTTAACAAACATAGCATGGTGAAATTGGGTCTAAGTCTCACAGATTTTAAGGAGGTCTCTTAAACCACAAATTGATGGACACAGCAACACCATATCGTCGGCGTAGCTTATGTTGTTAACCATCATACCGTCAATAGAGCAGCCTGCATAGGTGTTGCTGAGTTCAACAATCAGCTGATTCATATACAGATTGAAAAGTTTTGGTGACGACAGTCCACCTTGTCTTACACCGCATTCCAATCTGTACATTTCCGACTTACCACTAGACCATCTTACACTATTAAGTTGGTTTGCATACCAGAATTTAAATAAATTAACAATTTCAGTGGGCAAAATTTTTCTAAGCTTATCCCACAGAAGCTGATAAGAAACCCGATCGAAGGCTTTGGATAAATCCAAAAAGCAGGCATATACTGGTGTTTTTCTGGGAATGTCCATTATACGCGGCAGAGCGGGATAGTTTACTTGGGGGCACAGTAAGAGAGGGCGGACACGAGGGACCGATATATCACGCAGACCTAGTTAGCAACGAAGCCAATTTCGCTAAGCTCAGGCAAAGCATGGCACCGAATTAGGCGCGCTGAGGAGGACACACATTCGCAAAGGGATGGGGGGGGGGGGGGCACAGAGCAGTCCCGAGCTGGGGAGGAGCAGCCCGGCAATGAAGTCTGTTTTGTGATGTGGCATGCCCCAGAAGGGGGAGAGTGTACGGGACAAAGTGCGTAGGATTTGTAGAGTCTAGAGTTACCCGAGTGACTCTTTTCTCACAGCTTCGGTCCGTATAACCGCAAGGTTGGCAGGACCATGGGAAGGTGGAGGGTGTAGTTCCATGGAGCCATACCAACTTCAAGCCGATGTCAAGCCATAAACCTGACCAAGATTAAAAGAAAATTAAAAAGAAAACCGAGACTAAAAATTCGTCTTTGACGCGCGCTGCAACCGTCGTCACTTGTGTCTGTGCACGAACAGTGAAATCTCCTAATCCAACAAGGAAATAGTGGTAATTTTTAAACAAACAATGCCTGGGTAAGTAATCTTTCTTTCTACAATCCCTTTTTGTGTTACTGTGTGTATTTTCAAATGAAATTTCATAAATAAAACCAAACTTTGGCTCGCGATCGCCATTGACCCCGGCAAAATTACGTAATTTACAAAACTCTACAAAAGTAACTGTTTACTGCATAAATAGTGTGTCATTATTCATAATCTATGTACTTCCACATCCAAATTAGAGTATTGAGTCGTAAATTTCATAAATTCGAAGTAAATACGAACTGGCGTTCTAGCGGCCATATTCTGGCTCCTTGCCACGCTGTGTAAAATCAGGAGCGGCATAGTATGGATACGAACATTGCGGTCGCTGTGTCAGCTTTCAATTTTCAACTTATTTTTTATTGTCACGTATTTTATGCATGAAATGAGTAGATTATGTCAAGGTAGATAATTTTTGTTTCCAAAGTTTTTTTTCTGTGAGCAGTAATTTCAGAGGAAATAACTGTTTTTGGTTCATTAGCAAAATATATTAAAAAACACCTGATTTTATAAGTCCACATACTTTTTATGAATGAAATGTGTAGATTAGGTGTAGCTTGATCTTTTTTATTTAAATATTTTTTTTCTGCGAGCACTAATTTCAGAAAAACATCTTTGCCTGATGCTAGTCGTCAATGCCGCCGACGTGACGTCAAGGGACCTATTCAAGACCAGGCCTCTACCACTAACAAAAAGAAGTCTCACGATCTCGTTTTTTCTACTTTACGGTGAAGTGGCTGAACGACACCCGGGCGGGAGGCGCATAACTACCCAGCGACAAGACCGATTTTTGCAAGTTGTCGCAAGAAGACAACCAAATGTTACGGCCATGCAGTTGGTTAAAGGCTCCGGTCAGAGCACCAGTTGCTTGTGTGAGTGACTAAACTGTAAAAAGAAGACTGCATGAAGCTAACCTTCATGCTCGCAGACCGCTTCGTACTCCAGCACTACGCCGAGGAAATCGTGGACGAAGATTACAGTGGGCTCGTGAACATTTGCTCTGGGAAGATAACCAGTGGTCTGTAGTGCTGTTTACCGATGAGTCGCGATTCGGTTTCCATCCCGATTCACGAAGAGTACGTGTATGGCGAGTTCATGGTCGTGAGAGCCGCCTGCAACACACTCAGGAAGTCCATCCGTATCACGGCGGGAGAATTATGGTTTGGGCGGGAATTCGTGTTCGTGGAAGAAGAGACCTCGTTTGGATCAGAAACACCATGACTGCTGAAAAATACCGTAACCAGGTGCTAGTACCAATAGTCTACCCCCATCGACTGCAAATGGGCCAAGAATTCACGCTTATGTACGACAACGCCCGTCCGCACACAGCGCGAGTGGTGACCAGCTGGCTGCAGGAGCACGACGTGCCGGTCTTAGACTGGCCCGCGCAATCACCAGACCTAAACCCCATAGAGCACGCGTGGGACATGCTCCAAAGAAGGGCAATGAACAATTTTCCTGCAAACATTGCGACTGAAGATCAACTTTTTTGGATCTTTGCAGGACCTGGAACAATATCCCGCAGCAAGATTGATAACTTGATTCAAAGCATGAAAAATCGTTGCATGGCCGTTATTAACGTCATGGGTGGTTTTATTGACTACTGATTTTTCGTATAATTGCAAAAAACTGAATCATTTCGCTTAATTTTTCACTTTTTCTATAAAAACTCATTCATCCTTGGTTTTACCATTTCTTCACTTTTGTTTTTATTTAAATAAAATTTTATTCACGCAAGAAAAATATTTTTATTTCATTCTAAGGTGTAGTCTGCTAAATGGGCTTTCTAAAAATATATACATGTTGCACGTTATTTATAACAAATTTTGAGTAAATTGAGATAATACGAAATATCCCTAGACGTTGTTGGTGTGTGTAATTTAAAAAGCTTTCTAAATTTTTATCTCATGGTCTCTTCTCTACCGCAGGTAGTTAGACCGTATCTTTTTTATTTTTTAATTTTGATCTAACGCCAAAAGTACCAAAATCAAAATCAAAATCAAAAACTCTTTATTTCCATAAATACAATAAATGTACACTTAGAAAAGGTCAAAATATAAAACTAAACACTGACACGGAAATAAAGTGATATTTTTTGATTTCTGTCGCTTCGGTATGTAGACTAAAGTAAAGAAGCGACGAAGAAACCTTTAGCCTGTTAGTTGTTATTTTTCGAGTTGGAGCAAAACCCGTCCCAAGCTTTTTTATCCTCTAGATAATCTGATATTTTATAGTAAGCCTTTTTGCACAGCAAGGTTTTGACAATTTGTTTGAATTTATTTATTGATATTTTTTGCAACTCACTTGGAGTTTTGTTGTAGAAGCGTATACATTGCCCTTTAAAAGATGCATTTATCTTGTGTAGCCTAGTTGTGGGCACAGCGAGTTTATTCTTATTTCTAGTATTTATATTATGTATGTCGCTATTTTTAGGGAATTGATTGATATTTCTATGAGTGTACAACAAGTTTTCATAAATGTATTGACATGGTACTGTCATTATGTTTATTTCTTTGAATTTATCACGCAGGGATTCTCTGGGACCCATATTATAGATTGCACGAACAGCTCTCTTCTGCAGCACAAATACGGTGTTAATATCTGCAGCGTTCCCCCACAGCAGAATGCCATAAGACATAACACTATGGAAGTAGCTGAAATAGACTAGTCTAGAAGTATCAACGTCTGTAAGATGACGGATTTTTTTGACTGCATACGCTGCAGAGCTAAGTCTCTTTGCTAGCTTATCTATGTGTGTGTGGGCCCCATTGAAGTTTACTATCTAAGGTTATTCCTAAGAATACTGTACTGTTTACAATTTCTAATGTTTCTCCTTTTACGTTTACATCAGCCTTAACTTGTTTTACATTAGGTAGAGTAAATTTTATACATTTTGTTTTGGTTTCGTTAAGCAAAAGATTATTGACACTAAACCAATGTACTACTTTTGAGATTGCATTATTCACATCGTCGAAATTTATGTTTTGTCGTTTCATTTTAAAAATTAATGAAGTATCATCAGCAAACAACACAATCTCGTGATTATTCTTAACAAGATGTGGTAGGTCGTTAATATAAACTAAAAATAGGAAAGGACCGAGGATAGAGCCCTGCGGTACACCCATTGTAACTACAGACCCCGAAGACCGTTTCCCATTAATGTCAACTCTTTGTATCCTATCACTCAAGTAAGATGTAAGAAGATCCAAAGAGGTGTCTCTTATTCCATAGTGATGTAGTTTCCTGATTAATGTTTCATGGTGTACGCAATCGAATGCTTTTGACAAGTCGCAAAAAACACCTAAAGCATCTTGCGACTTCTCCCAAGCATCAAAAATATGCGATACTAACTCTACACCGGCATCAGTAGTTGACCTGCCCCGAGTAAACCCGAATTGCTTACCATGTAGCAGGTCATTGCCATTAAAATGCCTAAGCAATTGATGTAAAATAAGTTTTTCAAAAACTTTGCTGAAAGTTGGCAGTACTGATATTGGTCTAAAGTTAGTGGGGTCAGACCTACTACCCGATTTAAAAAGTGGGATTACTTTACTACATTTCATTAGATCAGGAAATACGCCACAATCAATAGATTCATTGAATATAAAAGCTAGATCTGGTGCAATCGTATCAATTAAAGGTTTAATAATTTTAACGGAAATGCCCCAGAGATCTGCAGTTTTCTTTATATTTAAAAGTTTGAAGGCTTTTTTAATATCTTTTTCATCGACATAGTTGAAATTAAGTTTATTTTCGCATTTAGGTACATTTTCTATGAGTAATGACTCAGCGATTAATTGAGAAGAGTTTAGGCACTTCGTAGTAGAGATTGGAATGTCAGTAAAAAAGTTTTCAAAAGCTTGGGCTACTTCAATGTCATTTTTGATTGTGCAATCATTTATCTTTAAATTGTAATCATTAACGTAGGTACTGACCTTTCCAGTCTCACTATACTACATAACATACCTACCTAATGAAAGAGACCTACATACCTACATAATGAAAGAGATATATTTGATGTCTTTCATTTTATTTTATTTGTAATACATAATTTATCGCAATTTTAGAAATCGTTTCGGAAATTTCACGATGCCTACTTTAGTACAGTTAAAATGGTCCGAGCATTTGATTGACTTTAATTTATTTACAAGATAGTTTATTTCTTACCTAAAGCGTGTCACACACGACGCAGATACGATAATATTTTATCTGCGTATAAAAACTTATTTATCTGATCAACCAACACACTAAACATATACGATAATATACGAGACGATACATTCAATCAGAATCCTTCAACTGAGTACACTTGTTTTTTGGTACAGATTGTTTTATACAGGGTGTTGAAATAAAATGAGTTCGCGTTTACGGAACAAACGCTTTTATTGCTTTTTTATTTATTAGACTGCTCATCAGAAGATGATTCTGATATTGAATTTGATGCACTTCTTGCTTCACTTATAAAAAATCGACGAATTTGGATAGAACGCCATAATAAAGCTTAAAAAGGACCGAGGCGAATTTAATATCTTCGAAGATCTATCAGATAATAAATATACAAACTATTTCCGAAACCCAAGAGCAACTTTTATGGCGATTCACAATTTGATTAAAGAAGATATTAAAAAAATAAATACTAACATCCGAAAATGTATTTCCACCGAAGAACGACTTGCTGTTTGCTTAAGGTAAGCAATATTTATATACATACTTATTATTATCACTGATTCATCCTGTATCTACCTGCAGATAAATTCATCTTGTATCTGCAGATGTTATCTGCATATATTTGTATACGCAGATAATAGTCTCACTATATTTCCATATATGTCGGTGCCCACAGATACTTTATGATAAAATATAAATTATCTGCGCCGTGTGTGTTTGTTCATAGAAAATGTATAGAGAGCGATATTGAAAGATATACGCTCAGATACAGATATCTTACCGTATCTACGTCGTGTGTACACGCTTAAATGCAAGGATGCAAACAAATTATTTAAAACTAGCGACCCGCCCCGGCTTCGCACGGGTGCAATAAAATACTACTATTACTATTATTATACATATAAACCTTTTAACAAATGAAAATAAAAGTTTAAAAACGACTACTACTGATGCTTTAGGTACTTTAAGAGCATGCTGAGCCAATGCTAGTAAATGACTTAGTGATTTATAGGTAATTTTAGAATGACTTCTATTCATATATTTTTAAATTTAATACTTTTTTTATTGATTGGTGGTGAATTGGATCAAGAACCAGATCAACTAAAGATAGAGATAAAAACGAAAGAGATAAAAACTTGGATATCGTAGGCACACATGATTCTGATTTAACGGATTGCGAAAATTTATCTACCAAAATTAAAAGATCAAGACAGAGTTATCCAAGTTGTTATCGCTTTCAGCTTCCACCACAGTTTGGAGGGTGCAGATAATCACATTGAACCAGATGAGCATCAGGAAAACAATTAATTTGAAGCACCTTATAATTTTAAGAATAAAACTGATCTTTTTTCATTTTCTAGATACTAAATAAAGATTTCAGTAAGATTTCTAAATTGATAATTTATTTAAATTCATTACTGGCACATTCAGAAATATTTCAATGAATCCTTAGGTTTTTACGTAAAAATTTCAATTCATTAATGGAACATTTCACAAAATTATAGATAACTCAAAAACTACAAGTTGTAACGGTCCAGATTATGCTGGTTCGTTTAATTTGCAAATATAGAAATAATTAACACATTTTGATATAGCTTGTAACACTAAAAATATATTCGGAGCTGTAAATGAGTTCGAACGCCATGCTAAAAAGAATATCAACCTTCATAAATCATGTTCCGCAAAACATGATTTTTGAATTTGACTATTCTAGGAAAACAAATGGGCTTCATGATAGTTGGTACAGAGCTGTCAGGGGGAAGAGATCGTGAGTTTTTGAAGTGAAGTGAAAATTTGGGGTTTTTTCTAGGTTTTACAGGAATAGTGGGAATTGTGAATTCTTTTGACGGGAATCGTTCGGCTCAGCCATCGAGCGAGACCAGGGAGGAATTCTAGGATGGATTGCAAATTTCTATCAATCAGATTCAGGTTACGTAAACCCACACTTTTCATTTCTAATATTTCTCCGTATTGAAGACGAATGGTGTTGCATCTCAGAGCCAGCTATTCTAAATTATTATTACATTTATTAAACACATTCTGTCGATGCTGCAACGCTCCTGAGTGTGTTGGTGAATTTCCTGTGCTGCAATGCCCTGAAATAACCTGTTTATTAAATCTATTGTTTTGACCTACGGTTGGACTGGAATGTGGTTCCACACGTTTACTTCTTAGGACTCCCCGCGTGGACTAGGTATAGGATTAGGTAGGCTAGGGTTATAGTGAGGTAGGATGTATTTGGATCGCTTGAGATCATTCCCCATCAAGCTCTCTTGAGTTAGCGATTTACAAACGCTTTGCTTTTAAATGTCTGGTTATCACTGAGTACGGGAAGGGCGATAGCCGTCTGCTTTCGACTTTCCCCGAGGAGAAGAAAAGATAAACTTCGCAGTGGGGCACCTACCAGATAAATTTGGCTTATACCTATACGGGATAAAGCAAAGTTCTCCGGTTTCCGCATAGGAGAGGCAGAAGTAACCAAATAAAATCACAATGCCGAGATATTATAGGTTCTTCGCTTACTATGTAATTTTAGTTGTTTCAGAGCATGGGTGTATCATGGTTTGAGTCGGCCATGAAAGAGGGGTGCTATACTACTGAACCAGGATTGAAGAATCGATAACTTAAGTAGTTTTAACGTTTATTTCATTTGTCTTAAGCTTCTAAAAGAATCTGAGTTACTACAAAGTGACACCTAAACCTTAGCAACACACAATAAACTGGTCTATAATCTGCATATTTTCAATAAAAAAAAATGCACTTAATGCTCTCTAGATAAAGTAAACTAACATTTGAATATTTTCAAAAACTTTAACCCTCATTTACTCAGAACAGTACTATTTTGAAATGTTCCATTACTGTTTTCGACCGACGACTATCGGCATTGTGTACATAAAAATGGAAACTCTTTATTGAAGTGCAACCAATACAAAATAAAAATCATTAATAGAGGACGAAGACGTGTGGCCATGCACCAAGGCTATCAGTACTATCGGCATTGTATAATATATAAAAACGGAAACTCTTTATGGAAGTGCAACCAATACAAAAATACTAAATGCGTTGGCTCAATTACATTGTCTACTGTAAGTAATATTTATCCTACACACCTAATCGCTTTTTAGGGTTCCGTACCCAAAGAGTAAAACGGGACCCTATTACTAAGGCTCCGCTGTCCGTCTGTCACCAGGTTGTATCTCATAAACCGTGATAGTTAGGCAGTTGAAATTTTCACAGATGATGAAATAGTTGAAACCACCAAATTCCATGGCGGGGCTGCTAACTTGACGGACACATAATATTCTGTTCGCAACATGTAACACAGTATATTAAGACCGTTAAAGAATATTTTATGAACGGTACGTTTAAAACTTGCCCAACGCCGTTCCGTCAGCTATTTACCTTTCATGGAGATGTTGATTCAAACCGTCATAACTTCTAAACTATCTTACTTAGGGCTAAGATGCAAGACTTATTTTGAAGCACACATTCTGTACTATCGTTCAGGAACAAAAAACATGTAGCTTGACAGTTTCGATTTTATGAAAAAGCTAATAATTACAAAAAAAATGTAAAGAAAAACTTTTTTTTGTTTTATAATTTCTCTTTTCTTTTATTATAAATAAATAATAGTTTAAAAAAACTAAAAAACACGCTTTTTATAGAAAACCGAACTAAAAAATAGAAAATAAATTTTAATGAATTTAAATTAAGAAAATAGTGTTAAAAATTTCAATGAATATAAGTTAATAATAGTGTGAATAAAAAAAATATATTTTATTTTAAACAAAGCGTGGACCTGGAGCAGCTGCGCGCGCAGGCTGCCAGCGGCGACCGCGAGTTGTCTGCGCACGCGCTGCCGCTGGCGTGCGCGCTGCTGCCGCCGTACCCCGCGTACATGCACTGCCACATGTGAGGCGGACAACGTCCTCAGGACAGACAGGCTTCTGGTGATTATCTATATTAAAAATAATATTAGGGTATGATCCGCAGAGCTATGATCCGTACCGCGACGACTTATTGTCGTCTGATTGGTCGTTCATTTGTTTTATATTCGCACAAAAAAGAGCGAGACAAAACGGTCGAAAAATATTTTCGTGGCGTGCATCTTTGAGTAAATGTTGTTTTACCTACTCGTTTATGTTCAGTCTTAACCCTAGAACACTACTAGGGGTGCTGGAGCACCCCAGCAGTATTTGTTTTACAAATAACTTTTTTTATTTTAAATTGACAGGTTTATGCTCCCGCGTATTTTACTCTATAGTCACCTGCTCCTGATTGGTCAGTAATGCGTCAACGGCCGTACAGTGTGGACGTGTGGATGTGTGTTGTGGGGTGCCCTATCACCCCAGTGTAGGAAAATCGTAAGTATTTTTTATAGTTTTACACTATGTTTTTCTTATGTTTATGGCATTGTTTTGTATTTTTATTTGATGTTGAATCATGAAATAATGTATGTACAATCGGTGGCCTTATCGCTGTGAGTGATCTCTTCCAAGCAACCTTAGTTTTTGGTTTAATTAATATTTTGATTGATTTGTTTGTAGATGGCTGCTGGCAGAGGATTAGGAGAGGAGGAGATAAACAGCATATTGGATAGGGAATCTGAAAATGAAGAGGAAGAAGAAACATAAAAATTCTACGCACTTTTTTGAAAAAATTGGGCTATGAGCTCATCAACGAACATTTGGAAGAACGTCTGCAAAAGCCAACTTTGAGGAGGGATATACGAGAACTGGTTTCCGGGATCCTAAAAAAACCCATGCTCGATCAAAGATAAACTATTGGACAGCACACCCAGGGACGTTGTGGTTTCTGTCCAAGAAATTAAGACCGCAAGTCAAAGACTAAATGCAACAAGTGCAAAATTCCAATTTGCTTGGAACACCAAATCAAAGTATGCCAAAAGTGCTCAAATTAATTAGAATAGCTTGATTTTAAGGTTGATTTGTGATCTCAGTTCCTAATTAGTACTAATAAAAAATATATTTTTAAAACCTGTTATTATTTTAAAAAAATATACTACATTAAACTTTGGGGTTCTCCAGCACCCCATGTAGCAAAATCAGTCTGGTAAAAACAGTGTAGGGATCCAGGGTTAAAATGAATCTAGAGTACGATAGAGAGAGAGGATTTTAAAGTATATTTCTTCATTATAATGAGTCAAATAATCGGTTTGCGAGACGTTATCCACCCTGATTTATTTAGATTTTATTATAAGTTATCAATTTAAAGATATTGCTACGACTTATAGTTTGTATTTTAGTGCAATATTTTAAAATACGTTGGAAGTAGTTCATTGATGTAACGTAGGTATATGTGGCTGTGTCGAAGTACTTACTTAGTTATAAATACATTAATTATATGTTTTTGTGTAGGTTTGTTGGTAGTGTGTGAGAATACCATTTGTAGATTTCTGTAGATAGTTAAATTACAAATTCAGTGAAAATAGATTATTTTTTGCCACTTGATTAATCGACTACACTGTTGATTCGGCTAAATCTTTGGCACAGAAGAATTTAGGAGCAAAAATTAAAACACATACCTAGTCATGTTCTGTGTCAGATTTTTAGTCATATTGTAATAAAGTACCTACCTTTTAAGTATTGTTAAAAATAACTCACGCGATCTAGATACCAAAGTAAATAAATTGATTCAAAATACTCGTTGCTTTTCAATCATCCGCCATTTGGCGTTGCTCGTTCCATTTTCAAAATTATGCAAATGGCGGCATTTGAATCAGTGGTGCCAACCGCTGTCAATTTGCATCTGTTAGAGAGTTGTTAACACCGCCGGCCTCGGGGAAGAGAGCATTATTATGGAAATCAGAGATATGGTGAGAAAAGGTTCGACTAGACTAGAATAATCATAGTGTTATCCTAGGACTTATTCTAGATAGAACAGAGTTTATTTATTTATTTAAATCTTATATTTATACGTCAGCCCTGTTAGTACATTCAATTAGTTGCTTATCTTATAAAATATCATAAACCATTTTATAGAGAATCCTGGCCACCGTGCAAAGCGGGGCGGCTAAGATGGTTTGAAAAATGCCAATATTTAACAAATTTAATCCAAAGTGCGTTACCAAATGTGATCTTAATTAAAGACAACAGACTTTATAAACCGTCCTTTGTCAAGGACGTGTTTGTCTTCGTCTGAACGGTGCTTTAAAAGTGTTTTCGTATTTTGTCATAAACATACTGGTTTCAGCCATTTTTTTTGGCATTTAATTTTTAAGATCCTAATCACGATAAACATTTAATTTGATAAGTTATGAAGTTATGCACACATTGTAAGCCATTTGCTAGAATCTTTGCTAAAAGAAACTCTGAATCAGTGTGGTTTTGCAGTCTATATGTACATATACATAATTATGTATGTACTAATGTTGATTTTCGTACAAAATCTGAATAGACTTTATAACGACAATTGATTCGTAGATTGTTTTAGAGCGAGTTCATAGCAAATGGTGTACGATGTGCGCAAAATAAGAATCTGATAAATAAATTAAATTATTAATCTAATTGTGTGATAAAGTTTAGCCAGTTTTAAGTTTAACGTTATCAGAAATACAGAACAAAAGCAATTCATCGTTTGCAAAATCCAACTCCGACTACAATTAACCGTAAATTTATTCAAAGAAGATTCAAATTTCAGGGCTTTTCGTTTTGACTCGTGATTATCTTTATTTCTGCGGGTTTATTAAAGGACTCGTGCCGAGAGGTAATTGGGCTGTTTTGATTTGGCTGTGGGCGGGCCAGGGCTGCCAACTTATGGGTTCTGGAAAATTCAAAATTGTTTACTTGTATAAAATTTGTTACTCTACATGCTAAACAATTGTAAGGACATCCTTTTAGGTACCTATGTAAATATACTTGTGCCAGGATGTCCTGCTCTTCCATACAAATACATTGATTTAACAAATAACAAATAAATTATGAAATATTAAGTACGTATTTAAATGCAAATATAAAAAAATACATACGTTCTCGCTTCAAATTTCTTTGCTAGGTTATTTGGCGCAAGTAGGATATTGTAATAGAAATTGCAACAATGTTAACACTGCTTTGTTGTCTACATTATTGGCTATCAAATGAGTCCTCTATCGTCTTCCTAAGACCTCTACATGGGTAGCTATACCTTAATCAGTACAAGCACCCGTGCTTCGAGGCAACAGAAAACAAAATGGCTGCCATTTTATCATGGAGAGAGTAAAAAAATAGGGATAGTGATTTGTCGATAAAATTTACCGTATTTCACTCCCCCAAAGTCCGACACCGGTGACCGGACCAGTGTTGCCAGATGTTTTTGACGAGCGATCGTACGCTGGTTTGGAAAAAAATCGTATTTCTTAGGGAGAGGAGAATAAAAGGATCGTACATAATATGTTTAGGTAAGAAAGTTTATTAATAAAATTAGTTACGTCTTATACAAATTTTTACTGGTCATCAAATTGAGCGTTTCAGGTGCTGGTTCATAATTTTCACAGCACCCGAAACGCTTAACATGCTGTTTCTATAGTAATAGACCATTTAAAGTTTCGCTATTGAGTTTGTTGCGGCTCTTTGTTTCTATTAAATTGACTGAGCTAAAACAGCGCTCACAATCCGCATTCAAATGTGGTAAATACAGCAATTCAATAATATACCGTAAAATATCCTTGTCTTCAAACTAGCACAGGATTCAAAAAGAAATCGGTTGGATAATTACTGAACTGTTGAATGAACTTCTGCGATAATAAAAGGGTAATCCCCGACTACTGATGGCAGTAGGTACTCGGTGAATAGTGATGGGCCAATAACATTTGTTTGGCGGCTTTTTGGTTTGTTCCATGTTTGTTCGTCAAGGTTTGATTGATTGATTTGACATCATGCATGACTGAAGTGATGTAAATGACATTGACAGACAATAACAATTACAAGAAATTGACAGCTGACTTTTCTATAGGACCGGACCATAATTCGAATCGGTCACCATTTTGTATATGCACAGTATAGGTCATTCAAAATCTTTAAAAAATCGTACAAACCGTGTACGATTTCGATGATTAGATCGTACATGAGTAAAACGGGGAAAAAATCGTATGAATACGATTTAAATCGTACATCTGGCAACGCTGGACCGGACACATTTTGCGTCTAATTTATTTTAGTAATAGCACAAATACGATGTGCTCTCCATTTTCCCTTACAACTTCAGCATCAATACAGTTTTAATAACAAATAGGTACTTTGTCTGAAGGAAACACATTTTAAATACTTCATAATTTTAATATTTTTTTATTATTACTAAAATAGATATAATTAATAATAATAGTTTATTTCTGATGAAAATGCACATTTTTTTTCATCATATGACATAATATTTCAAGTTCAAATATATTTATTCATAAAGATGCGAGCATGAACCGTTATCTAACCTGGACTGTGCAGTGTTTCATAAAAACGAGCCGAGGGAGAAGCCCCAAAGTAGTAGTTCATCTCTTTCTAGTAGTATGTCCATACATCCGTACTTTTTTATAAATTATAATAAAACTGTGATGTGTTGGTAATATAAACTTGTTCTTTTGGAAAATTATACTATAAAATAACATAATAACTTGATAATTAAATTTGTACTAGGTTGTAGTAGTATTCACTGTTTGCTAGTCATTATTAAGTACTATTGCTTCTCTATCCATAAAAAGCTATCATGTCGACCAAAATGGAAGAACTTTTGACTTCTCAAAGCAACATCATTGGAGCGATGGATTAACTCCTGATTAACTTCGAAACAGACGGTGCTGATCGGAAAGCTCAGCAATACATCAAGAAAAAGATGAGCTCTCTCGAGGCATACTGGCAGGAGTTTCAATCCAACCATATAAATTCGCACCATATAAAACGCATGCATAATATTATAACGCATGTAGGTGACGCTTATTAACGTACTTCAGGTTTTTACATTGATACAAGTGCATACATACAAAAGTACGTATCCCCTGACACTAAGGCAGAGGAAACACCGCTTCTACGTCCCCCTACACCCCTAGTAACACACGGAATTTAAGCGTACCGGGACGCCAGAAACAAGGCAGCAGTCACTGTCGTCTGAATTCCAGAATCCGCGTAGCAGCAAGCTGGATGAGATGTTGAGAAAGCAGCTAAGTAATTTCAAGGCATTCTCTAGGACGATCAAAGCAATCAGCGTTGACACCAATCACTAGCAAGTGGGAAGATGCTCTACGGGCAGTACAGTCCCGCTGGTCCGTATAGATTCCCTACATTGGGAAGTCGATAGCGAGCTCTACGAAGAAAACTACGAGTACGAGCAAAGCTACGGTAGGTATGAACAGCAGTTCAACCAAATAAAAAAATCTGAACGAGAAAATGTGGTCTCAATGTCATCGGGAAAAATCGACGCCACAGATGGATATACATACACATCTTCAACGGGAACTACCGCAGTGCGTCTCCAACATCCTTGATTACAGAAAGTTCGCAAACATACTTGATTTCCGAAAATGCGGCTCAAATTTTGGGACGTAATCGTCAAAGACGCAAAGGAGAATTTTTAGGAATTTCTTAGGATTTTTTATGAATTTGTAGGAATTTTAAGGATAATTTTTGGAGTAGGTGCTAAAAAAATGAGGGACAATTGGTATCTCGATCTCTTCACGTCATTCGGACTATGAAGTCGACAACGAAGTTTTCATCATGAACAGTCAACAACTTGCCAAATCCAACGTTCATGGAACCATCGTGGCCTCATTTGGAAAACATTCAGTTGGCAGATCCGTTTACTCCGAGGTGGACTAGATGGTGGTGGCGCTCATGGGGCCAGTGACGGACCACGGCCAAAGCTTTCACTTGCTTTCAGAGAAAACAGCCCAACGATCAAGTCTCTGATACAATAGAAAAAAAGTATACGATTTTACAAAAGGAGTGATTACAAAAAACAAATTATTTTATACGGTCAACAAGAGTCAACTCTTAAATCTTTCAATGCTGCACTCATCTATACTAATATATGTATGTACTAACCTCTTGTCTGTCAGGTTCACCATACCGTTGTTTTTGCAATAAAGCAAGTGGTGGTACCACTTGCTTTATTGCAGAAACAACCTTTTTGATTCAGATTCAGATTCAGACTGTGTCGGAGATGATCATCAACGAGCTAGCAGTCCCAATTGCATCAATCGAAAACGTAGAATCCGAGAATCGGATCTAGCTACGGATGAAGATGTACAAGTTTACACTATAAAATATGGTTTGAACACGTTTCTTTGTCCTGTTTTGGAGGAACGAAACAGGAAACAAATATTAGCAGAGATTCGAAGAGATGTTAAAGATTTGAGTAGTTTTACGGTTGAATTATCGTACCTGATCAACCATTTTTACAAAACCTATTCACGAGATGTTGATGTTGATTTCTTAGACAGATTCAATAGATTGGATGCTTTGGCCTTTACATATCTACTGAAAAAAGGCATCTACAACAAACTGTTTGATCCTAGAAATATATTCCAAGAATACAAAAGTTTACGCGGCTCAACATCATTATACGACTGCAAACTTAGATCTTACACGATCCAAGCTAAACAATACGAAACCATATTCGAAACCAATCTACAAACTCACGCATTCACTAGAGTCAAAAGATATTTGAGATATAAATTTAAACTTGACAAGAAACTAGTACATGATACCGTATTCGATGCGTATTATAAATCTGAACACGGACAACGCCTCAATGCCGATGAAATGATTAAATGGCTAAAGGTGAATGGAATAACATCAAACAATATGAAGAAACACTGTTGGCAATTCGTACCTGTATTCGTACGGATGCAAGAGGAGCTGTTCGAAGTGAATGAAACTTCATTCGCCGTATTCCCTATATACAAGCAGGGATAAAAGTTCATCAACTACGACTCTAGAGGATTATACGAGCTGTTGAGATAGACATACCCAGTACTTGGCAAATGTTTTCGGAAGATGTAAAAAAATATTGGTCTCGTTATTTTAATATCAAGAAAAACTTTGGATCATCATTCAGTACTGATGGAGAAAGTGTTTGCGTTTCTATGAATAGGATCGTCAATAAGAAAATATTAAAAACTACCAAGAAACAGAAACTGCAATTGGATGAGAGAAAATCAACTTATAACCATGTAATAGCAGTTGCTCCTGGAGCTAAAACACCAATAGTAACCTGTGAGAGAAGAATTGGTGATTTTACCTACAAATTATTGAAAAAGGAAAAATTTAAACATGATACTTTAGAGAGTGGTAGAGAAAAGAAGCGGAAACGTTACATTGGTGATATCGAAGACAGAATCAAAAGAGACAGAGAATAATTCAATGAGAAAAACGACACCACACTATCGACAAAGAGCGTTCGTATCTTGGATTATACAACTTTTCAATTGAAATGATGGTTCTTTAAAAAGCAAAAGATCTACAAAAGAAGAGCACTGCAACGGTTGAAATTCGACAAGTAAAGCTATAGAGAATGTGGTAACCGAGTACTTTGGCACTCTTGTCATTTACGGTGCCGGCTATGATTATATGAACAACGTGAATGCTCGGCGGCGGGCACGGGCCGACGGGCTTGCCCGTGCCCGCCGCCGAGCATTCACGAGCAGACATGGGACAGATTTGCCCGTGACAGGCGGCCCGTCGCGGGCAGTCTGATAGTGAATTCCCCGCTTTACTCTTCAATTTGTTGGCTGACGGTTGAGGGGCTAATCTACACTATTAACATAATAGTATAAAAAGGAAGTCTTTTTTTTATTTTTGAATGTTTGTTACGAATAAACTCAAAAACTACTGGACCGATTTCAAAAATTATTTTACCATTAGAATGCTGCATTATGTTAGCTATATTTATTACTCTAAAGAATTAGGGATCCTATCCTTACTAATACTTCAATAATGTACTTAACCCAAGTGTGTAAAATAATTATAAAAAATGGTCTTTCATCGCATGTGATACATTTGGAAGACTACTCGTGATAAAAATTATTAAAATCTAGGATAAACCTAATTTTCAGTACCTACCTTGATATATATTTTCAACAAAGTTACTAAAAATGTTACTAGAAATCCTTATAGGGTTGCTATTGAGGGTATTAAAGAAAAGAAGCACAACTTGGAACATATACTTACTATTACTTCAATAAAAAATCTGTTTAGGACACAAATTATGAACAGAAAGAAACATTACTGTTGAGGGTAGTTCTATGTAAGTAGATACCTACCTACCCTCTAGACGTTAATAAAGTAGTTGTTATCCAGGCTCGGTCGTTTCATTACACTACATGGAGACAGCGGTGGTTTTTTGATAAATAAACAAGTTTATAAAACATTAAATCGGCAGAATTTCGATTATGCGAGTTTATGCGAAGACAAATCGGACGAAGAGGATGATCGTGAGTCGTTCTTTATTTCCATGTTGCATGATGTCTCAGAAATAAATACAAAATCGGAGGACTGGTTTCAAGTACTTTTTGGGGAGTGCCGACCTGAAAAGTTTAAATTAGATACCGGGGCTGATATAAATGTACTGTCTTATGCACGCTTTGTAGCTATGGGTTACAGCCCTGAAATTATTAATACTGATAATAACATTAAAATACAGTCATACAGTGGTGAATTCATTCCTATAAAAGGAATCTGTAACTTAACGTGGCAATTCAAAAATGTTCAGCATAAATTTAAATTTGCAATTGCTGCAATAAATTGTCAAAGTGTGCTGGGACTTCCGGCTTGTGTAGCGCTAGGCTTAGTAAAAAGAATCCACAAGATTATTTTGTCTGACAATGAACATTTATTCAACGGATTAGGCTGCTTACCTGGCGAATACCACATTGTTATTGATAAAAATGTTGCACCAGTGGTTTGCGCCCCACGCAAGGTACTCTTGGGGTTACGTGATAAACTTCAGGAAGAACTGAATAGGATGACGCAGTTAGGAGTCATTAGAAAGGTGACCTATCCTACACCTTGGGTTAACTCGTTGGTCATTGTTGCTAAGAAAAATGGCCAGTTACGTCTATGTTTAGATCCAAGGCCTCTGAATGTAGCTATACAACGGACGCATTTTCAATTGCCAACTATTAATGAGATAGCAACCAAACTACATGGCGCTAGATACTTCTCTGTGTTAGATGCTATCTCAGGTTTTTGGTCCGTGCGATTAGATAATGAGAGCGCTGATCTATGTACTTTTAATACGCCCTTCGGCAGGTATCAGTGCTTGAGGCTATCCTTTGGCCTTAACTGTGGCCCTGAAGTATTTATGCTAAAATGCTAAAATTAAACAGCTTTTAGACGGCTTGGTAGGGGTAGAATCTTTCATTGATGACATAATATGTAAGGGAAGTACCAGGCGAGAACACGATAAGCGGCTAAATGAACTGTTTAAGAGAGCACGAGAAATCAATTAAAAATTTAATAAAGAAAAATGCTAAATAGGATTGGAAGAGGTAAAGTACTTAGGTCATGTATTTAATAAAGACGGAATGAAAATTGATTCGGAAAAGGTTCGAGCAGTACAAAATATGCCGGAACCAACCGATAGTAAAAGCTTAGAACGATTTCTAGGTATGGTTAATTACCTATCTAGATATATACCTAATTATTCGGATCATATTTTTCCGCTTACAAGGTTGTTGAAAAAAGATGTCGAATGGAACTGGGAATGGGGTCATAAAATCGCGTTCGATAATTTAAAAAACCTATTAACCAATGCACCGGTTTTGAGATTGTATGACGTCAGCAGCCCGGTGGTACTGTCTGTAGACGCAAGCAGTGTGGCGCTCGGCGCTGTCCTCATGCAGAGCGGCCGTCCGGTGGAGTACGCTTCTCGTACGCTCACCGACACACAAGTTATGTACGCCCAAATCGAAAAGGAACTACTTGCGAGGACTACTACGACTTGCGATCGTTTTTGCATGTGAAAAGTTTCATCAATTTATTTAAGGAAAAAACAGTGTGATTGTTGAATCGGACCACAAACCGCTCGAAAGCATTTTTAGGCAGCCTTCAGACTCTATCCCAGCACGCTTGCAGCGTATGATGTTAAAACTACAAGGTTATGATTTAACTGTTGTTTATAAGCCTGGTAAGTTAATGTACATACCTGATACACTATCACGCGCGCTTCTTCCTGACTTGAATGATGATAGAGTGAGTAATGTAATTTCATGTTAATTAACAATGGTCATTGGTAGTTTGACGATGTCACAGAATAAATTAACTCATGTAAAGCATGAGACACAAAAGGATGAAACACTGAAAAAGTTACTATGCTATATTATGCAAGGTTGACCCAATCATAAAAATGATGTACTGAGTAAAGGATTTTATTGGTCTATTCATGATGTATTGCGTGGATAGTGTTATTTTTAAGAATAAACAGGTTTTAATGCCACATTCACCAAGAAATGAAATGCTTAAATTAATTCATGATGGGCACATCGGAATCGATCGCTGTAAAAGACGCGCGCGTGAAGTATTATTCTGGCCAGGAATAACAAAAGAAAATTATATTAAAAGATGTAAAGTCTGTCAGGAGAATGCAAATAAACCGAGTAGGGAGCCAATGATTCCAGTTCCCATACCAGAATTGCCCTGGAATAAAATTGGAACACGGATTTGTATTGATATGAAAATGAAAAAAAAACATATTTAATTTTGGTTGATTACTTTTCCGGATTTATTGAAGTGAGTCACCTGAGGGATATTACTGCTAATTACAGAATTAGCAGTAATATCCCTCAGGTGGTGCGAAAACCACAGGGTTTTCGCAATGAAAGCAAATTTGTCACGATATGGGATTCCTGTGGTGTTAGAGATGTCATCTGCCCATCTTGGCACTGGACGGCCAACGCTTCTGTACCCAGTTCTTGGGCGCCATTCAGTAAGCGCTTTGCTCCACCTGTCGTCTTGTCTCCGTGCAAGGTGTCCTGCCCAAGTCCATTTTTGTTCCATGATGCGATTTCCCACGTCCAAACGAAGGGCGAACCTGGATGAGATTGGCGCAGGACCGTGCGGAGTGGCACAAAAGTTTGGAGACCTATACCCAGCAGCGGGTGAAGTCGGGTTGCGGATGATGATGATGATGGGATTCCTGATAAGGTCATCAGTGATAAAGGTCCACAGTTCTCATGTCAAAAAATTTAAAATTTTGCCTATGAATGGGGTTTCATTCACATAACATCATCGCCATATTATGCCCAATCTAACGGTAAAAGCGAAAGGGCTGTGCAAACAGTAAAGAAAATGTTGAAAAAATCTATAGACAGTAAAACAGATTTTCACACTTATTGAGCTATAGAAATACACCACGCGATAATTTAGCGAAATTCTCCTGCGCGACTCATGATGGGACGACAATTCAATTGAAGACTTTCGGTTCACCCAGATTTGTTAATACAAAATAATGATGTGCGAAAATAATCACAAAAGAATTCGTGGTACAATAGTGGGAAAAGCGCCTACTCCGCGTTCTTATATCGTAAAAAATAGATTAGGAATATATCATCGCAACCTACGACATTTAATTAAGAGCATGTCTTTTTGTGAACCAGTAGAATGTAAAGAAGTTAGTAGTCCTATTGTTGTATCTGATGAGTACGAGTCGGGTGAGGAGGGGAGGATGATGATGATGATGAGTACGAACCCAGCAGAACATTAGGTGACAGTTACGATTATTCACCTCCAACCCTACGCAGTAATTGTAAGGATTAATTAAGTGGGTACTTACTAGATAAATAAGTCTATTTGTGTTATAAAATAGTTTTAGATTTCAGCACGGTAACTGTTTTATTTTATTTTATGGTGTTGGTTTATTTTTAAAGGGGAAGATGATAAGGGTAGTTCTATGTAAGTAGATACCTACCTACCCTCTAGACGTTAATAAAGTAGTTGTTATCCAGGCTCGGTCGTTTCATTACACTACAATTACTCAAGAACATTTTAAGGTTACCTATATTACACAAATTGCTAGGAACAAGAAACATGAACAATACTTAGCTTTTAGTTCTGTCTGGGTAGGCTGCCGATCTAAAAGTGATTGATAGAACAAAAAATGTTAAACAACATTAAAGAACATAATATCACAATATCTACCAAAAACTTCACGATACCATACGAGGGGCGTTCAATGTGTTCTAGGTATCGAGGTTAATTACTTAAAATGTGGGTAATTTTACTTTCGCATAAAATTAAGACGTTATCTGAGGGTAGTAATAAAAAATTTCACAAAATTGTGACCATTAGTTCACTAGCTATCCGTAGTCATCCAAAAACAGAATGTCTGACGCAACAATGTTGAAGAAAATCGAGCACCGCGCTGTGATTAAATTTCTTAAAAAGCAAGGAAAAAGTCAAAAAATAATTCACAAAGAGATGGTGATTGTTTACGAAGATTCTGCGCCTTCGTTATAAACAGTTCAAAAGTGGTCAAGTGAATTCAAAAGGGGTAGAGAGAGCATCGAAGACGACCCTCGCTCAGGCGGGCCGATTTCCGCCGCTACAAAGGGAAATGTAAAAAAAATGAAAAACTTGTATTGGAAAAGGCCCGAATAAAGATTAAAATGTTAGCAGAAATGACTAACCTATCCGTCGGCACCACACACACTATTCTTCTTGACCTCCTGAACCTTTCAAAAGTCAGTGTAAGATGGGTGCCGCGAATGCTGACGGCGCCTCAGAAACAAGTGCGAGTTGAATGCTGTAGGGAGTTGTTAGAGCTCTGTGGAGAAGATCCATCAAGTTTTTTCAACCGAGATGTTACTGGCGATGAAACCTGGGTTCACCATTATGATCCTGAAAGTAAGCAGGAATCTATGCAGTGGCACAAGAAGTGTGCAGACCACCCAAAGAAGTTCAAAGTCACCCTCCGTCTGCCGGAAAAGTCATGGCCACAGTCCTTTGGGACTCGAAAGGAATTTCGCTTATCGAATACATGAAAAAAGGTGAAACAATAAATAACAATTGGTTAAAATACGCTAGCGCAAGATTAAAGCCCGCGAGCTGTCTCTTTAACCGACGAAAAACGGAGGAGGTTCTCAAGTCGACGCGTATATTTTTTTTTTATGTTTAAAAGCATAACTTTTGACAGAGTAGTCCGATATCGATAATTTAAATTATAATTTATAAATTGAAATAATAAAATCCAACCCTAGGGGCAGGAAAACAGGGGATGATTGATTGTTCACTCACTGATTGTAATTTTTGACCACGCATAATTTTATTTAGAGTAATCAGATTTTGATAATATATTTTTTTTATTGGATAGTGTATATAAATTATAATAAAATAAATAATGCTGGACAATTCACACAGCATTATTTAGCCCCAGGCTAAGCAGAGCTTGTGTTATGGGTACTAGATAACGGATATACTTAATACAATACACTACATAGATAGATATTTTTTTATCTACTTTATAAAAATAAGTCGGGTTTTCCTTCCTGACGCTATAACTCCAGAACGCACGAACCGATTTCCACGGTTTTGCATTCGTTGGAAAGGTCTCGGGCTCCGTGAGGTTTATAGCAAAGAAAAAATTAAGAAAGTGGGAAACATAAATTTCCACGCGAGCGAAGCCGCGGGGCGCAGCTAGTTATACATAGAAAACATCCAGAACGCCCTGGGACAAATGTCTTCAGATCGTACAAACATTTGTCCCGAGACGGGAATCCAACTCGCAACCTCCTGCGTCACAGGCAGACCTTCGCCCGCTGCGCCACAGAGGTCGTCTCGATGTACACACATCAACACCGTCTAGGGATATTTTGAATAATATATATAAAGCTAAATTTTGAATAAAGTTCAAACTCTAAAAATACTGACCGGTTTTAAAATCTTTTCAAGAAACCTTATTTCATAGGCCTTTTTGAATGGTTCCAAATTTGATTTTGAAAAATAAATTAAAAACAAAAGATTTGCGCGGCATAACTTTAGTGAAGGTGGAAGGTTAAAATTTTCCTACGTTAGTTTTTTGTAATTTTTTGTGTCAAATAGAAGTTTTAAAACAATTTATCGATTAATTTCGAATTGATGCCACTAAATGCATCATGCAGCGGCTCCATTTATGACATGTTAAGAGCAGTAGGCATGCTCCAAGCTGGGGCTACTCAGCGGAGTATTGCTGAGCAGATTGGAACAAAACAAAACGTGATATCACGATTATGGTCACGTTATCGTGCTACCGGTGAAGTGGTTGAACGACACCCGGGCGGGAGGCCCATAACTACCCACTTACTTGTTGTTACTTGTTTCTGGACTGGTTTCCGCAACTAGGCCACAGGTGGGCCCTTTTTGCGTGTCGGGTGGTGGGGGGCTGTTAATCTAACCACCCGATGTCCTCCAGGAAGGCCAGCAGCTCGCTGACGCCGGTGCATGCCTCCCTAGGCGTCCTCGGTGTCCCAAGGTGTTGTTATCGTTGAGAAGCAACGCTATCGCACTCTACAAGCACATGCGCGGCCGTCTCCTCTGCGTTCATGCACCCTCTGCATAGGGGGCTGTCCGTAATACCCAGATTAAATAGGTGTTTATTAAGCATGCCGTGTCCTGTGACAATATCGACGATTTGTCGGAGTTTGTCACGCTTCAGATTGAGGAGACCATAACTACCCAGCGACAAGACCGATTTTTGCAAGTTGTCGCAAGAAGACAACCAAATGTTACGGCCATGCAGTTGGTTCAAAGGCTCCGGTCAGAGCACCAGTTGCTTGTGAGTGACCAAACTGCGAGGAGAAGACTGCATGAAGCTAACCTTCATGCTCACAGACCGTTTCTTACTCCAGCACTACGCCGAGGAAATCGTGGACGAAGATTACAGTGGGCTCGTGAACATTTGCTCTGGGAAGATAACCAGTGGTCTGTAGTGCTGTTTACCGATAAGTCCCGATTCGGTTTCCATCCCGTTTTACGAAGAGTACGTGTATGGCGAGTTCCTGGTCGTGAGAGCCGTCTGTAACACACTCAGGAAGTCCATCCATACTACGGCGGGACAATTATGGTTTGGGCGGGAATTCGTGTTGGTGGAAGAAGAGACCTCGTTTGGATCAGAAACACCATGACTGCTGTAAAATACCGTAACCAGGTGCTAGTACCAATAGTCTACCCCCATCGACTGCAAATGGGCCAAGAATTCACGCTTATGCACGACAACGCCCGTCCGCACACAGACTGGCCCGTGCAATCACCAGACCTAAACCCCATAGAGCACGCGTGGGACATGCTCCAAAGAAGGGCAATGAACAATTTTCCTGCAAACATTGCGACTGAAGATCAACTTTTTTTGCATCTTTGCAGAACCTGGGACAATATCCCGCAGCAAGATTGATAACTTGATTCAAAGCATGAAAAATCGTTGCAGGGCCGTTATTAACGTCATGGGTTATTGACGTTATTGACTACTGATTTTTCGTATAATTGCAAAAAACTGAATCATTTCGCTTAATTTTTCACTTTTTCTAAAAAAACTCATTCATCCTTAGTTTTACCATTTCTTCACTTTTTGTTTTTATTTAAAAAAAATTATTCACGCAAGAAAAATATTTTTATTTCATTCTAAGGTGTAGTCTGCTAAATGGGCTTTCTAAAAATATATACATGTTGCACGTTATTTATAACAAATTTTGAGTAAATTGAGATAATACGAAATATCCCTAGTCGTTGTTGATGTGTGTATATCGTATATCTCGATGTGTCATCAAACTAAAAAAAGACACGAATTTTAACCAGATGTCGCCACTAGAAGAATTTTAAAACACGCCAAATTATAACCGATGCTGTGGGATTCGGTCACTCCTATGGGGAGGGAACTGGGAACAGAAACACGCGAATATGTTTTAATGGATCGCACTCGAGAGCACCGCAAGCGCACATCGCCGCGTGCGGACTCGCGCGACGTGAGGGTACCTCGGGCGTAATCCCTTTAATGTTACACTGTATCTCACATCTCTTCCTTTTACAAAATTGAATGAAAACTTAAACGAGTCACACGAAGTAAATAGTTTTACAATAATTGTAAGTAAGTAGGATATAAAGTTACATAAGTGAGAATATTTACTAGACGTAATTCGTCTCTATTAGTTGCAATTTTATTGAAATATATGTTACTTAAACAGTAGGCTATAAGTTCCAAACCAAATCGAATTGCTACAAAATAAAATAGACTGGCTAAAGTGGCTAGCTATAATCTCATAGATTATCACAAAATCAACTAACCGGTCATACATAATTTAGTCAAATTAATCTTATATTAAGTTAATACCATCTCTTCTTCTGCTTTTCATTCTTGTTACTTTCATAATCATTTAGGAATTCAATTACATTTAACTATCATGGAATGTTTCGCCATATCTCGCGAAATCGTGTTCTTGAGTGGAGATCACGACTCGGCAAACGTAGTGTAAGACGCCTTCCGGCTAAGTGGGACGACGACCTGCGAAAAACTGCAGGCAGATGCTGGATGCGGCAAGCTGAAGCTCTATGGCGCTCATTAGGGGAGGCCTATGTCCAGCTGTTCTAGCATCTGGGCCACCGCACACTTGTCCCTTCGCGCGCGGCGTTTTTCGTCGTGTGATCATTTTTCTCTGGCGAGGTGGTCCTGTTCTGATGGGATCACCTTTAGTCTTGAAAACATGCTTCTCATGATCGCGAAGTAGATGTGGGTAGGTTCCTCCAAGCCTTGGGTCCTTGCCCTAATCTCCCCTATGAGTCTGTAATCGTAGTCTATGGGGTTGAATTCCTCTAGCAGTAGGTCCCTTAGTTCCTTCCATGAGTGTACCGAGTCTCGAATACCCCTGAACCAAAGTAGACCTTGGTCAACGAACAATTAAGCTGCCGCTGCAAAGAGCTTGTCTTCATTGATGTTGTTTGCTGCCGCCAGTTCCTGTAACCTTTCGATAAAGGATCGGACATCCGATGATCCATCAAACTTCACTCCCCATCTCGCAATTGGAATCCTGGGACCTCCACACTCTATTACCAAACTCTCCCCCGAAACCTTGTCCCCCATTGTACCTCCGGCTGATCCATCCATTTCGGGCATCGACCTATGTGTTGCGATTAAATTATCTGCTCCTGTGGCTTCCTTTCCCTCGATTTTCTTTAAGTGGGAGGAAACAACCTGCCTCCTCAGTTTTTCCACCGTGGACTCGGGTGTTTCCGACCTGATAAAAACTTCGTACTGCAGTTCGTCCTTTGATAGCGAGTGTATCGGCAACGGATATGATTTGGAACCCATTTTTACTAACAAATGAGACCCTACGAGCTTGTGAGACCTGGTAGTGATCGCCCCTCCTTCTAGAAGGCTATTTGTTACCACAAAACTATGGAATCAATTTAAAGGGAAATAAAAACCAAACTATACAGCAAAGAAAGCTGACTGCAGATTTGGTCTATCGTGGAGCAAACTAAACTACAAATTAAAACAGGTAAATCAACCTCCAGGTATGTTCGTACGAGTTAAACAAAAAAAACACAGTTAAAACAAAATAGTTCTAGCGTACACTACCTGATATACACATAAATCACATAAACCGCATCAACTTATGCTAAAAAATCACTTAAAACTAGACTAGAATGACTACTGACTAGAATGAATGACGGGAAAAAGAAAATAAAAGTGCGTAAAAATTAAACGATCAATTTTTACGAAAATTATTTGTTAATTTTCTTAGTGTTCTAATAATAAAATACTTACACGTTGATCTGTATGAAAATCAAAGCATTTTAGTGAAAATACTACCGGATTTTATTCTACTGTTTTATCTTTGGGCGCATTGAGCGCGGCTGGCAGCGTGGGCCTGGTCCCCACGCCCGTGGAGTCAGTCTCAGCCCTGGACATGGTGCAGGAGGGGGAAGGTGCGGGAGGCGACGGGCATCTGATAGCGCCGCGTCGCCTGCCCAACCCCTGTATTGACAACCCGCAACGCGTTTCGTCGTTCGTCTTTTGAGGTTATACCTACTAAAATAATAACAAACATTAAATAAAGTCATTTCTTATAAAGGAACCCGTAAGTTACCTATAAATAAATTAAATATCTACTACGGTTACGGTTCCCGCTCTAGATGTGACAATTATGTTACCCGTACCTTGAAAGATTGTGTTTTACAAATAGAATTCCTACAATAAGCAGTGGAAGTCTTCCGGAAGATATACAAGACATACATCAGACCACTGCTCGAATATGGATTCCAAGCTGCCAAGCGGTGCCCCTACTTTCATAAAGACATAAACCTGCTTGAAACTGTTCAGAGAAAGGCTACCAAGATCCCATGGTCTTTACGACGGAAATCCTATGAAGATAGGTTAAGCGCACTACGCCTCACTACTCTAGAAGAACGGCGACGGTTCGAGGTGACCTCATTGAAACCTACAAGATACTCACTCACCAATACAACCTGCCATCCCTACAAGACATCTACATAAAGAAAGAAGGACGTTCAACCCGTGGACACCACCTTAGATTGGCCCGTGACTCTACTAAAGCCCTTGCAGCGCACCAATTTATAAGCAATAGAGTGGTTCACAATTGGAACCTACCACCAGAAGACATGATATCAGCCACATCAACAAACACCTTCAAGAATAAACTTGACAACTGGTTACGAGACGACAAAAACAAACTAAAATAAGTGACGCAATGACTTAATTCAACACTGTGTGACATAGACACATCAGCCACAGGCTGCTCGTCTATAATCAATAAATAAATAATTACGTGGTGTTTTTATAGGCGTGAAAAACGTTAGGGAAGGGTAATCATTCAATAATTCATCACAATAGACTCGCATAATGAGGCATTGATTGTTTATTATGTTGCATATTAGTGTAGTAGGCTTCTGGAGTATGATCAGCTGCGTGGAGCACAGGCGACATAAGCCATGGTTTTTGGGGATAGCCAGAGTCCCCTAGTAGACACACAATTTTTCCACTTCTGTGTTCATCTTCTATGAATCGGCTCAGGGACCATGATCTCCAGATATAGCTATCATGCGCAGCCCCTCCAAATGTTGCACATACGCCTATAATTTTTAAATCGCTGTCGCATATCTGAAACAAGGCAGAAATATTTTTTATTATTTCAAATAGGAATAAATAGGTAGGTACCATCTTCCTCCCTTGGAGGATTTTGCAGACATCATTGGTGAAATGCAACTATGCACTGATATGTGTTGGTCTTCTCACAATGTAAAAATATATTCATGTTATTTTCGTTCATTTCATGTGTTATTTTAGCTTTTCATGTAACCTCAACTTTATAGTTTTGCTCTACCACTTTGTAACACCATCGTGTTACGGTAGCGCAAAAAGGTGTGCGACTTTTGTAGTGCCGTTGCATAACATTTTGTGTTACTATTGTGTCAAAATTCTGGACTTTATGCACACAATGTAGAAACAAATCTATTTTTTACAAGTTTGCAATGCCCTTGTGGTGATTTCAAACAAAATTTAATAAATATAATATATACATACCCTTTGTTTGATTACATTCCTCTCTTGTTCGGTGGTAGGGAATTTCACATAGCTTGGAAGCAGTTCATTGAGGGCATGAACAACTTCCTCTACACAGCGACTTACAGACGGCTGGTTGAGGGGCGCTAACCAGTCCTGCCCCACTGGCTTTTGATAGCTACCGGTGGCCAGGAAATTGAGTGTTGTATCTAAAAAAATAAAACTAATTCTTTGTATTAAAAAGTAGAGTTAAAATAAAGGTAGTATTACAGTGTAGGTAGGTAAGTACAGCCACCTCCCCGAACAGCCTATAAGTAATAGTCCATAGCTGGACGCAGGCCTCCCCGTGATAAGCACCTTATTGGTTTTTATCTCGTGTACCTAAGTACCAGTACCTATTACTAATTTTATTGATGCACTTACTTTGATTTATGGTGTTATACTTGTGCACCTTTGAGGAGTCACTCCAAATCTGCTTTTAAGGATCCCACATTGAAAATAATACAGTTCTTTGCTAACCCTATATCACCGCACAAACAATTTAGGGTCCATTGAAAGAGGGTCCGCAGAATCCCTGGGTAACCTCCTGTTTTTAGTCGTACTTTGCTGGTGCCAGCGTCTTACGCGTCGTCTCCTTAGAATTATATCCTTATATAATAGAATGAGTCAGTCAGTCAGTGGTAATCTAGTTTTATTTGATAGATTTTAGGTTATGTTGTTCAAAACAAACAAACAATGAAAACTACTTATTCGTTCCGAAACTAGTAATGAGTGACTTTAATGTTGATACAAATCATTATTTTTGGGCTCTAAATTTTCAAATCACATTATAGTAGTGTAAGCTCAACAATTTATTGGTTGAGCAAGCTTATAATTCAAAATATTTATTATTGGATTTTTTTTTTTAATAAAACCGTAAAATTTCCGAGTAGATCGGATGTAAGATTTTGAACGAAGCGTGTGAAATAATCGTAAAACAAAACACGGGGCATAGACAACCAGTCTTGTGGCATGCAGAATACCCTTTTTCGATTCCACACATAGGCTCGTTTGAAACGCGTTTATGTTTAGAACACTGTGTGACGTCTCACGTTTTGGGCATGTTATCTCTTAGGTCATAGTGAATCGAGCCCCAGTACATTGTTCTTCAGATATATCTTACAGTTCTCCAATAGATCTAGGCCTATTCATCAAAGTAGTTATGAAACTTATAGATGAAAAGCTTAATATTTGATTGATCGCCAAATTCTGCAAAGTGGGGTATAGTGATCGAATAGTCATGGGTGCTGGTCACGCGTGAATTTGTGACTTCGAAAGGATCAAAATCCTTTGGCACCGTGTGATCCATGGGAAAAGAAATTATTTGTTGCTTCAGGACTAATGAATGATTGATTGGCCCCGGTATCAATCAGCAACTCAAGAGGGGGGTTCGATATTTGAATGAACCGTAACTCCTTTTTTGACTGTAAATTTAATTCTATTTTAATAATTCTCATTAATAATTTTGCGGATCACCGCAATATTATTAATGAGTGCGTTCCTAATCCCTAGCCAATTTCTATTCGAGCAACGCCATAAGGTCGAACCGTTATTGCATTTGTTTTTAGTGTACGCATAACCATCTCTTAATAAGTTTAGTCCGCCATTTTTATTTTTTACATATTGAGTTCTACAATTCATATTGAGATAATAATTAATCACAACCACATCACAACAAAAGTATTATGAAAATGAATTTTTGTTGACATTTTGAAGTATTATTGACATTGGATGGAAGTAAACCACTCGCATCATAAAAAGTTATAGTATACCTACGTAAACATATTTTATGCATAACGCGATGTAGGCTATGTAAGACCTAGGCTTATAGCGAAGTTGTCCTTAAGGCTCCTCCTCCCCGAACACTAGCGCCGCCACATATTTTATCTTATTATTACGTCGAAGAAAGGAAATTCCAAAAAAACGCTGGGCAATTTGTGAATCCTATCATAAGCTTTTTTTAATGCCTCTATAAATTTTTTAGTTTGTATAGTGGAGGCAGAGATGCGAAGTTGCTCTTTTTTGCCACCATGGTGGCCAAAAACAGCAACTTCGCAACTCTGCCTCCAATATACAAACTCAAAAAACGAAAGGTAACGAATAAAAGACCATGTTCTTACAAAACTTATGCCAAAGAGATTTAAATCAAAGAGCACGATCCAGCTAACAAAGCTTAGAATCCCTTTTGTTCACATTTAGGTACGGCAACCATTTATTTATTTATTTATTAGATTCGAAATATTTCTAATAATGGTGTCAATTCAGGATCAGCCCAAAACTAAACTATACTAAAATTTTACCATTTTAGTTTAGAACCTTCAAAACTCTATTCAGTTGCACACGGCTTTAGTACAGTTCTAAAATTAATATGCGCCTAAATTCGATAACGACGTTTTAAATTGAATTGAAGGTGTTGCCAGACAGAGATTTTGGAATCATGGACGTACGAAATTACTTCATTTTCGAATGAATGGAATGACCGACTTTTATTATCTGTGTGCATGCACGTTTAGCGCGGGAAGTTTAGGTTGCAGGAAAATTGTTTTTGTAGTTTGCATTTCCCGTGATACAACGTATACAAAATAATACTTATCTTGGAAAATGGAGCAATCGAAACGAAAACGCATCAATAAAAAGCAGCACGAGTTGCTCATTGTGCGACTCCACGCTCACAAAGAGGTGTTAAGGGGTAAGCATAATATGATTTGCCTACGTTTTTTTTACTCTACATAATTGTAGTTATTTACCTTCCTATGTAAAATTAGTTTAGATACCTACATCTAAAACCCGTACCTACGTAGTTACAGGGTTTTGGATCTGATTGTAAACTAACAATTTAAGCTTTGCTACAATATTTATTACTGCTATGTATGTATGTATGTACCTATGTATTTTCTGACGTTCTTTATTTCCTACAGGAAATCAACCCTCTCAACTGTTTAAAGATGGGCCACGCTCAGTGTGCAGTTGAACCACTATGGCTGCAGCAGGTCCGCGGAATAGTGGCAACATGTAAGTCCATAATAATGATTTACTTAGGTACCTATAATGATAGGTAAATAGGTACCTACCCGCTGATTTTTCTCCAGGTAAAAATATAGGTACCTACCTACTTCATAAAATTATTGCTTTTGTACTAATGTTTTTGAAATCTTTGGATGTTTACAGATCTGGAGCATCATGGTTGCCAAAACAAAAAGGAAGGCCAGAGAGATTGGTCAAGCGTTAACTGCAACTGGAGGCGGACCATCTGACGGCCGAACGACAGATTAGATAACGGCCGAACCATCAATGCCCTGGATGACAAGATATTGGATATCGTCGGCTCTACCTCCGTTCATGGTTTCGCTGCCTTAGAAGCTGTAAGTTACCATACCTATCGTTGTCTAGCTGTAGGTACTAAGTAGGTGGGTATTTTAATTTTGTATCTGTGTCTATTATCTTTTCATGCCTGAGGGAATGTTAGTAAAATGCAAGGATAAATAAGGTATGCAAGGATAAATAAGGTATAGTTACAGGGAAAGCTACTTTAAATATCGATACAGAGCAATGAGCATGTATACTACTCTGGCTCTACGAGGTACTAGGTAGGTTTCCTTTAGGTATATACCTACTAAAGTGTATGTTTTGTTTTAGGGCTTGCAAACAATAACAGTCTCCCCAGCTGAATAACCTGCGGCTACGCTGTTGGTTTTGGACGAAGGAGAGGTCCAAGAACCTGGGTCGCCAGCGTCTGGGCCCATCCGGAGCCGCCGGCGCCAGACGCAGAGATCTGCCCGTCCCCGTCCATCAGCAAACGCTCAGGTTGTGGAGACAACAGCCGCCTATTGGCGGATTCAATTGTACAAGCTGCTAGAATATTGGCAGATGCTGTTCGAGCACTGGCTACACCTACACCAGTTATTCAACTAGAGGAGGAGGAGAATGTACTGTAAATATGATACCAAATAAAATGTAAAAACAGACTAGTGTTTTAATTATGGCTGGTTTCTGTAACTAACCGCGATATTTTTGATAATTATTGTTTTGCTTGAAAGCCGATAAGTTAATTTCCCTACTCTTCATCAACTTTGACCTACTAACAGAGATGCATTTACTATTATATAAAGACACAAACACAAACTAGGTATTTAGTTAACCTGCTTACATTCATAGTGAATCATAAATTTATTTCAAAATCGCTGACAGTATTATAGACTGCATAAGGAAATTACTCCTACATTGCTATTGATAAGTATCTAATCTAACACATGAGTATATCTAGGTAGCTTGTGAAACGTGTGCAAAGCCATGGGCCAAAGCTAGTATTTTATAGGTCCCTCAAAACTTAAACACTGAATACATAGAACTTGAATTTATTAAATTTTTTCTGATGAGACGGGCCTCGGAGTTCTTGCACGATGCTTTTGGTAGCTACGTCGAGACATCTGCTTACTGTTGGCTGGCTGGCTTATACCCAACAAATTGTCTTGGCCAACAGCGGCCTGGTAGCTTCCTTGGGCCAAAAACTGTAGCATGGCCAAAACCTGAAAATTGATAAGTAGGTATTTATTTAATACTAGCTGTACCCGCGACTTCGTTCGCGATTGCCATACCTGCCGTCTAATTAAGTTCACATTTACCTAACTACAGTTTCTCTCATATTATGAAACGCCGTGCAAAAAAACTTCGATGCGCAGAATTGGACCTGTTACACTTTTAATAGGTAGAAGTATCTATACTTGGGTACCTAGTTAAATTGTGTATAAATCTACTATAAATCTACGGGAATAGCATGTTGTCATCTACAATCCCATTCAACTGGGGCCCTAAACTAATCGCTTCACTATGACAGTTGTATCATCCACATATTCCACCTTAAATAAAAGAAATTATGATGAATGCAGATGGAGAGACGCGCGTCAAAGTGTCAAGTTTGAAACTATTAATTTATCTCGCACGCACTACCGGAGTTTTATTAATCTTAGGATTCTACGTACTTATTCTGCGACGATTCCATTGTCATAGTGAAGCAACTGTATTGCAAAATTGGGGTCCTGCAGCCTTATTGTCTAAGTAAACTGGTAATCGTAATCGACTTCATTTTTGACATTTGAAACCTAGCCTGGACTTCGACTGTCACTTTCGTATTGTGTAAATAGCTGACACATGCAACACCATTACCAGTGAAATTCAAAGCCAGTGAATGAATGAAACTTCGTATTCCCGCTAATTTTGGAATTGCGTAACGCCGAAATGAATTTCAGTTGCAAATTCAAGCCCATTTGAAACGTCAAATGAAGAAGGGAGCTCATTCGAGTCTTGTTGGAAAAAGTTTTGGTGAAATCTAAGTACTTCCAATTTAAAAATTGCCATAAACATTGTGTTTGAAAGTTCGGAAGCTAAGAAGTTGGTAATTAATAATCTCGGAAGTAAGTAATCATTATACTTGAGTTCAAATTCATTTTGTCAAAGAAAAATACAAAGCATTCTCTCAATCAAATGTCTTCTTCCCAACTGGTTTTCAATTGGTTCCCAATTGGTTTCACCTGAAGTAGGCACTTACTACATGTCTACATGACTGTTCATTGAGAGCACACTACACTAGTTCTGTTACACATAATTAATTGATTTCAGGCGTTATGACGCGAGCAATTTTGATGGCCGCTGCAGAAGAAGAGCGGCTGAAAAGGCATCTGCGATTAGATCGCAGAGTCTTGCGGCAGGCCAGCAAGCCATTAATGTTGCCCGGCAAGGAGTTTGTGGCACATTTTCGTCTGCACAAGTCGCAATTCGAGTTGCTTTGTGCAGATGTTATACCGCTCTTGCCGACACCACAGCGCTCTAGCGCTGTGAGGCCTGACATAAAGGTAGGTAATATGGAATTCCTCACTTAATTTGAAAGCACATGTACCTACCTACCTGTCTTTTTTATAAAATACATACTTGTGTGCGTGCTTGCAGTCATTTTGTGCTATACTGCTTTGCAGGTATTAGCTGCTTTGGCTTTCTATGCCAACGGCTGCTACCAAAAGAACGTGGGGGCTTATTACCACCTCGGTCTTTCCCAAACGGTGGTCTCGGACAGTTTGAGAGATGTGACCGAGGCTCTCAACCACCCCACTCTTATAAGGAAATATATTCACTTTCCCGTAACTTTTTTTTACAGGGTGATGCACTATACACCCATCAAAGCGGGAAAAATTACCAACGCCTGCGTAGTACTGCACAATCTAGTCAACGACGCGCGCATCTCCGTCGATGAAGAGGAGATGACACGCGACCGTGCGCAACAACCCGCAGGACTGCATCATCCCCCTGAAAGTGTACTACGGGAAGTTGATGGAGAAATGCACGCCGTTGTTGACAGATTGTGGAGGAATCGAACATAATAATACATAAATAAATAATGCTGGGCAATCCAGACAGCATTATCTAGCCTCAAGCTAAGCAGAGCTTGTGCTATGACCAGCAGAACACCCTAAACAAATATTTGCAGATCGTACAAATATTAGTCCCGAGGTGGGAATCGAACCCGCAACCTTCTGCAAAATTTCTTATTTGATAATAATTACTATTTATATAGTGTAAAATTTGACATGTCTTTGTCATTGCTTATTTTATAAGTCTATAGAAATAAATTTATTTACACTCTTAAATAAACTAAAAAGCAATTCATATGTTAGCTTATTTAAAATTAATCTTGTGATTTTAGATGCCTCGTATACATTTTTAAATTAATTTATGATAATAAGTTGCTGAATTTACTTTGTAATAATGATGAGAGCGGAAACTCTATAAAAATAGAATGTTGATTTGTTAAATCTACCTTAAAATTATGATTATTTTTAGTTTATATTTTTATAATAGTTTCAGAATTTCTAAAGTGATTTTTACAATTTTGTAATTATTTCGTAGCTCAAACGACTACTGGCCATTGCATTTTTAAAAAAGATAGTCAGCTGAGAGCTTGGGTTATAACGGTCTTTTTCTGAGCTAACGAGTGCTTGGACAGTGGTGGCATTGGTAGTTGAGCTACGGAATGAGAAGGTTGTCTTGAAACCGTGATTGTAGTTACCGAATAAATAAAAAGTGAATTGATATCCCGGACGTTTTCATAACCTGGCAAGTTGGAGTTTTCAAATTCAGAAGCGGGATCGCACTAAGGACTTCTGGTGTATAATACCACCCTGGTGTGACCGTACGCCCATCGAAAACAAAGGTCGATGCGCCGGCTGAACCATGCCTGGTGACCGGTCCGTGAGCAGGCAGAGCTCTGAAGAGAGACCTCACAGCGTCATCTTTGGTTGCCGGCCGCCACCACGTTCCCGTGACGGCTCGCTGCAGCCACGCAGTCATGGTCACTCGCCACCACGCAGCGATGGCCTCTCGCAATCACGTAGCTTCAGGCACTCGTCGCCACGCCGCCATACCCACTTGCCGCAGCCAGGTGGTGACGGTCAAGTGCCACTACTACGTAGCAGTCGCTCGCCGCTGCCACGCAGTCGTCGTTCGCCGCGGCCACGCAGTCGTCGCTCATCGCAGCCACGCAGCCGTCGCTCACCGCAGCCACGCAGCAGTCGCTCGCCGCAGCCACGCAGTCGTCGTTCACCGCAGCCACGCAGCAGTCGCTCGCCGCTGTCACGCAGTCGTCATTCGCCGCGGCCACGCAGTCGTCGGTCGTCGCAGCCACGCAGTCGTCGGTCGTCGCAGCCACGCAGTCGTCGCTCACCGCAGCCACGCAGCAGTCGCTCGCCGCAGCCACGCAGTCGTCATTCACCGCAGCCCCGCAGCAGTCGCTCGCCGCTGCCACGCAGTCGTCGTTCGCCGCGGCCACGCAGTCGTCGCTCACCGCAGCCACGCAGCAGTCGCTCGCCGCAGCCACGCAGTCGTCGTTCACCGCAGCCACGCAGCAGTCGCTCGCCGCTGCCACGCAGTCGTCGTTCGCCGCAGCCACGCAGTCGTCGCTCGCCGCAGCTACGCAGTCGTCGCTCGCCGCAGCTACGCAGTCGTCGCTCACCGCAGCCACGCAGCAGTCGCTCGCCGCTGCCACGCAGTCGTCGTTCGCCGCAGCCTCGCAGCCTCCTTCGATCACCGACACCCGACCCCGCCGACAGAAGTCAAGGTAGAATAGCCTTAATAAATCGCGAACCTTCGCACACTCATAGGGTTAATGATGTATGTAATAGGCAGAGGCGTCGCAGATTACAGACTCCTAGCAGAGAACGATATAGTAGGTCACGAAGTCCAATCCAACGCTATGGGGTGCCTACATCTGCGACGCCGCGGCCTCCAACCACAAATATTACCAATAATGAATTGTTAAAATGCATTAGGGAATCATTGCAAACTATCTCAGCCGTAAATAATCAGGGCAAAGATAAATTTACCCATAGTAATGTAGTTCCAGAGTTGACCCCAAAGCAAAAAATCAAACAATCGATATTTGGCTAAACAAAGTAAATGAATGCTCTGAGATATACGGCTGGGATAGTAGACAGACTACTCATTATGCTCTACCGAAGCTAGTCGGAACTGCTAAAAAATGGTATGAAGGACAGGCTTCGGTGTTATATACATGGGATGAGTGGGTTATAAAACTTAAAACTGCTTTTCCGGTACACGAAAATTATGGTCATTTGCTTACTGAAATGTTAACCAAAAGAGCAAAATTCGGGGATGACTTAGAAGAATACTATTATGAAAAATTAATTGCTGTCTCTCGATGTGGTATTGTAGGTAGGAATGCTGTCGATTGTATTGTTTACGGGATAGATGACAAAACTGTCCGGTACGGAGCAGAGGCAGTAGGTTTTGAAAATGCCGATAAGTTATTAGGATATTTGAGGGGCATCAAACACGAGCGAGTGGATAGGTTCAACAAAAAACCAACACGTAATGCTGCTGAAACAATGCGTAGGTCGGAAAAAAATGAGTCGAGTAATTTCATGAGATGTTTTAACTGTCATGAAACGGGTCACGTGTTAGTAGACTGTAAAAAGACAATCGTTAAGTGTCAAAAATGCAAACGCGTTGGCCATGATTATCCCGGTTGTAAAAGAAGCGTTTGGGTAGATAAAACTGAAGTTAAAACATTATGACTAGATAACACTGTTAATTTGCGAGCAAATGACAAATTTACTAAAATTGTAAACGTTAACAATGTACAATTGACAGGGTATATAGATTTTGGGAGTCAGTGTACTTTAATAAAAGAATCTGTCATCAGAAGAATAGTATCTTGTGAAAAATGGGAATTAGATAATTTGCCATCCCTTAAAGGTTTCGGGAACACTTACGTGAATGCGTTAGGTAGAACTAAAGTATCTATTATTATTGACAGTGCTAAGCTAGAAGTAGATGTAATTATTGTCCCTGATAATTATCTCAACTGTCATATCCTTATTGGACAAACGGCGACAGAACAGCCTCATATATGGGTTTTTAAATCCGACAAAGACTTGACAATCACTGACAAACGTTTGATGTATAGTGGGCGACTGGCTTTGAAATCATTTTCATCTGCCACCGTTGAAGGTAGTGTCTCTGTAAAGGTGGTAACAGACCCAAAGTTCACTGGCATCGCTGTTGTTGAAAATGGTCACCGACTTAATTACAATGTAGAAGTTGGCACATACAATATCAAAGAAGGTGTAGGGCACTTGAATATCTTGAACGTTGATAATAAGCTAATAAAATTTGAACAAGGCCAAGTGTTAGCTCGTGTTAGCGCTTTCCAACGACCACCAGCGTCGACCGATAACAATTTTTTAAGCGTAAATAAAATACAACCGGTTCAAATCCCTGGAGGTAAACCTTTACTAACATTAAATGACCTTAATATTAACGAAAATTTAGACCATAGCCAAAAAATTAAATACACTTAATAAGTATCGCGATTGTTTTGCGAAAGATTTATCGGAGTTAGGTCAAACGACGGTTACCGAGATGGAAATTCAGTTGACGGATACAGAACCAGTTGTCTATCGACCATATAGGTTAAGTCATACAGAACGTTCAGAAGTTAGGACTATGGTAGAAGAACTTCTAAAATATGACATTATAAGGGAATCTCAATCACCATATGCGAGCCCAATTTTGTTAGTAAAAAAGAAAACTGGTGACAAGCGCCTTTGCGTAGACTACCGTGCTTTAAATTGGAAAACAATTAAGCAGCGTTATCCTTTGCCCCGTATTGAGGATCAGATTGATCGTTTGGCTGGTAATAAGTATTTTAGTGCTTTAGACTTAGCTTCTGGCTATTACCAGATTCCACTAGCAGAGACGAGTAAAGGCAAAAGTGCATTTGTTACGCCCGATGGGCAATTTGAATTTAATAGAGTCCCATTTGGCCTAGTCAATGCACCAGCAGTTTTCCAGCGAACAATCAATCTTGTCTTAGGTAACATGCGCTTTAAAGAAGCTTTGGCTTACATGGACGATGTTTTGGTACCTAGCAAGAACTTCGAAGAAGGAATTGAAAAATTGGAAAGTGTATTACAAAAGTTAAAAATTGCTGGATTAACACTAAAACCGCAAAAATGCCATTTTTTCCAAAATCACGTTGATTACCTAGGTTTTGAAGTCTCTAGCGAGGGGGTTAGGCCAGGTACAACAAAAACTGAGTCTGTCAAAAATTTTCCTAGGCCTAAGGACGTTCACAACGTTCGTCAATTTATAGGTTTGGCTAGTTTTTTTAGACGTTTTATAAAAGGCTTTGGCGAGATAGCTCGACCACTTACAATAGATTTTGGATTATGCAATACTTGCCCGTACCATTTGATATTATCGCTCTCATACTGTAGTGATTTAGAATTAGAAGGCACAAGTTATGAAAAATTATTCCGAATGTAAAAAAAATAATATTTTCTATTTGCGTCCACGTCACTTAATTTGAATGTTAAATAGTTTTTTTCAACTATTAAAAAAAAATTCTACCTGGGCTTGGTCACAACCTCAAGAAGAATCATTCGAGAAACTAAAGAATGCACTTATCTCAAGGCCAGTATTAGCCTTGTATGACTCGAAATTAGAGACCCAGATACACACGGACGCTAGTAAACATGGAATAGGGAGTATGTTACTACAAAAACAGCCGGATGAGCTTTGGAAGCCGGTAGCGTTTTACAGTAGACAGACGTCGCCTGAAGAGTCTCAGTTTTCAGCATATGAGTTGGAAACTCTTGCCGTCATTGCAGCGCTAGTAAAATTCAGATCGTATGTTCTTGGATTAAACTTTACCATTGTAACAGACTGTAATTCGCTCAGAGCGACCTTTTTAAAACGTGATATGATACCTAGAGTTGCACGATGGTGGAGTTTGATTCAAGAGTATGACTGTAATGTTATCTATAAATCAGGGAAGGGCATGACTCACGTCGATGCGCTTAGTAGAAATCCTACCGTAGGTGAGGAAGGTGTTATTCAGGCTATTGAATCATTTGTCATGACTATAACGGACGATTGGCTAACGACAGTACAATCGCAGGACTCTGAAATACAAAGAATCAAAAAGATCCTTTCAGATAAGGAATATGACAATTTAGTAGAGATTCGTAAAAACTTTGTGCTCAAACGTGAGCGCGTGTTTAGAATCACTGAAGACGGACTGAGGTGGGTAGTGCCGAAAGGTTGTAGGTGGCAGATACTCCAGAAAAACCATGACGAAATAGGTCATTTTGCATTTGATAAGACTTTTGATAAAATAAAACAACATTACTGGTGCGAAAATTTGTAAAAAAATATGTAGAGGCGTGTTTAGAATGTGCACATAATAAATTACCGGCAGGAAAAAAACAGGGTTTCTTACACCCTATACCAAAGGAAGCTACTCCTTTCCATACCATCCACGTTGATCATGTTGGCACGGTTACGAATTTCGCGCTTCGGAAAAACATTTGCGCGGGAAAGAGCCATGCCTGCTAACTTGGCCTTTCAAAACCTTTGATTTTATGTCATTCCGCCTATCTAATTATTTCTTTGAATTTTTACCACTCTTTCTTAAAAAGCTAGGCGGCGTTTTTTCTCAAATATTTATAAAAATGTCAAAAAAATCAAAATTACATGAACTGCCGCCATACCAACTATATTTAGTAGGCAAAATTTTACAGTGTTCTAAACTAAACTGTTTATAGTCAAATCGTTATAAATAAAGATCCTTCCGTCATAATATCTAACGGGCCTGCATAACTGTTCCACTTTCCCGGTGGTTTTTGACTGACCGCTGATGTCAGGATAGTTCTATTAGGTAATTGTCAGACGTTATTGAATCAACCCTTTGCGTGATCTAGGAATTGGTTCTCTATACACTTTGATAAATTCGGAATTTGTCTTATCGTGATGTAGCAAATTTCCATTAAAGTTCTTAGGGAAGTTATCCAACTTCTCTTCGACGGTTCCAATTGAAGTCCATATTTGACGATGTCTGTGTAGATCTGGTAGCAACGGTAAGATGTCTGTACGCATAGCTTTGATTGCCGAGTTCGTCCTCTTCATTCGTATATCGCCGTTGTTGATCATGACTAAGTATCATTACTGATTTCTTAGCTTTAGTTGTAAAGTTCATCACTGCATTCCTACTGATTTCTTAGCTTTGGTTGCAAAGTTCATCACTTCAATCGATTATCGTCGTAGATCACTGACTATCATTGCTAACTAATTTCTTAGCTTGGATTGCAAAAGTACATTACTATACAGGGTGGAATTTTGTAATGCCACCTGGAGGGAAAGTACTCTTAATACTGTAGATAGAAAATTGTACTAAAAGAAAACATTCCTTTATTTTTGAAAAGAAAGAAAACTGCATTCAAAGATTTTCGAAAATTCGCTTGCCACACCCGGGAATCGAACCGACTAAAATCTGTAAAAAATCTGTAAATAAAAGTACAGGGTGTAACCCTGTACTTTTATTGCATAGATCGTTAGGGTCAATAATAAGGATGAAATCTCTCTAACAAACTTAATAAATTAAATGAAAGGAAAACCATGAAATCTTAAATTATTTTCAATAAACACTCAACTAACTACTAATTCGTTGCTCAAAATGGGCTCCATTTTCCATTTCCTACTGTGCCATTGATCCCAGAAAGGCAGGCACCTCTACAAAATCCACCTGCTGCTCCTCCTTCGGGGGATCCAATAAATAATGTGGAAAGGCCTCCTCCTACTGCAATTGCAAGTAACATCTTAGTTTCCTCAAGTTCGTCTTCCGATCACCGACGAATACTTCCCCCGCAGGCACAGCCTTCAGTGCAAGAATAACGTGATCAATCCATTACCTCCAAGACGTGCAGAAAAAATTGACGAGCAGCTAATCAGGATGATAGCGAAGGAGTATCATCCTCTGCGTTTAGTAGAGGAACAGGAGTTCCGCAAGTTTGTACCACTGTTAAAACCCAGCTACACCTTGCCAACGAGAAAGACCCTATCGGATAGTATGTGATTCAAGCAGCTTCTGCGGTTTGTTTGTCGACAGATGGGTGGACGTCAGTAAATAATATAAGTTTTTTTGCTGTTACGGCCCATTTCGTTTTTTATAATGAGACAGGGATCAAATTAGAAACGATCCTATTGGGTTGCATAGAATTTAGCGAGCGCCATACAGCTGAAAATCTTTATGATTTTTTTAAAGCCATAATTGATGATTGGAAAATCACAAATAAAGTCACTGCGATCGCCAGCGACAGCGCTTCTAATATTGTAGCCCCCTCGCCTTCAACAAATACATTGTCTCCTAGATACGCTTGACCAGCGATTTGCGCATTTAGAGGGCCACGAAATGTATGCGGAGGCTACAATTTTAGACCCAAGGTTTAAAAGACGAGAATCCCGCAGACCTAATATCGCGTGGCGTCAATATTAGCTCGATTCAGTCGCTCAATTTATGGTGGCACGGACCAGATTATCTAACGTGCGACCCGGCGCACTGGCCTGCTACTCGAAGTACTGTCGAAAAGTTGCCCGAAACTCGCAATGCAGTTTCATTACATGTTATAGATTCAATTTCACGTGAACTTATAGATTTCAGTCGCTTCTCAAATTTTTCAAGGCTTCAACCTACCGTATCCTATGTGCTTAGGTTCGTAAATAGTTTAACCCTTAATTACTCGCACGGGGTCAACGCACGTTTGCACGCTAAAAAATAATACTTCGGTTGGTCAGAACGCGCTCACTCCAACAGTAGCTTCCTAGTTCGCACCAAAAATGATTTTTTAGGGACAAACAGGACGTCAGAGGCTATGCACCCGTCGCTGCACTCTTATGCCCGGTTTCTATATTTAACGGACAGTCATAGTATAAGAGCTACGGCTAGTTTCTACCTAACCAATAACGAGTAGTTACATGGTGTTTCACAACGTTCCTACCTCTCCTACCAGCGACGAACAACCGTCCGTTGGCGCCTAACCGATGGCCCTCTTTACGTTTCGTTCTTACAAAAAACGTGCGTTTCGTGGTTTAAAAAATGATGGTGTTTTTACAAAATAATAATACGATAACTATGTAAAATAAATATAGAACAGAGTCAAATTTACTTTAACTGTAGTTACGTTATGGACTAGTTAATTTGGAGACAATTTTATGTGTTTAAATATTGCTAATAATTGCCATAGTGAAACGAAACGTCGTCGTCGGCATAATATCGCGCCATTTCAGCTGTCAAAATTGTTTGTTGTTGTTTACTTTGTTTGTGTTTTAAAAAATATTGAAGAAAGGGACATTATTTGTAGAAAATCTTGCAAAACAGACATGGATACTACCCCAGTAAGTTTATTATCATTATTATAGCTTATTGTTAATAAAATAACATGCCCACCGCTTTTGATAAAAAAGATACGAATTTGAAAATTACTATCTTTTGAATTTGACAAACTTATTTTCTGTTACAGAAGAGCAAAAAGCCAATGAGCAAAGATGAAGTGGTTTACTTTGTGGATGTCATCCAAAATTACTCGGTTTTAACCAGCAAAGAGACCAATGCCACCACCAACAAGCTCAAGGAAGATGCGTGGGTCTCGTTGACGGCTGCCTTCAACGCCAACTGTGGGAAGCATCCCAAAGCATAAAGATCAGCTCAAGCTGAAATGGGATAACCTTAAAAAGGGAGCCCGCAAAAGATCCCAACAAATTCGGATGAACAATCTTAAGGTAATGCACTTTTAAAAACACTTAACTTTTGGCATAAAAGGAATATTGTAGTAGAGTAGGTACACACATACCTAGGTAAAGCTTTTTGTTTCTTCTTTGAGCCTGAGCTTGCATGGACTAGAAGAGGAGAGGTATTTTTGCGCTCTTGGTATTTGAGTAATTTATTAATTCATATTTGCATTAGAGTCATAACTCCTTTAATAAGATAAATTTTCTAAATAAAGGCTTTAAATATCATATTCAATCATTACCTTTGTAAAATGCAAATTATATTTTGGTGCAGACTGGTGGTGGGAAGGCAGATTTCATTCCACCTGATGAAATCTTGGACAAAGTAGCAAACATTTAGGGTGCTACTTGCACGGGTTTTATGGTATCATTTGGTGGTGATGGTATAGCTGATGGCAGCACTATGTTAGAGCTGGAAGTTTCTGCTGAAGAAGAGCTGCAAGAACATCTGGATGATGTTGCAACAGTGCAACTGCCGGACATTGGCACAACTCCAAAATCAAGTGGTGGTACACACGGATTACATTTGACACTAGCTTTTGCCTGCAGCGTTGTCCGAGCAGAATATATTGTGCCTGCTTAGGATTATGTATTGATCAGACACATCTTAAAAATATTAAACAGTAGGATTTTCGAGTCTTCAATGTATAGATACAGCCCATTTACAGTTTCATAAAAGTGAAGGTTGAAAATAGATTTTTACCAAGAGTAATTTATTGGTAAAAATGGTAAATTAAATGGTACATACTGTTAGCATTTTCCCATTTTAATTTGTTTCAGCAAAAAAAAAGAAAACTCACAAGAATTGAAGATGACACCAGTGAGTGCAATGTAGGTGCAAAATTTTTATATGAGATGCCTACAATGGCAAAGTCTCTTCAAAACAATGGTAATTTATATGACAATTCTTCTAATAATTAAAGTGTCTCAAAAAGCTAAGGTGACAAAAATATATTTTTCTTAATTCCAGGCAAAAGGAAAAAGATTGAAAATGGACGCCTAGAACGCAATTTAGCTGTTGCAAATTATTATAATAAGAAGGCGGAGAAGTTAGATTTAGAAATAAGATTGTTACAATTACAGTTACTAAATAAAGAAAATAATGGTAGGTAATATGTTAGTATAACTATATTAAATATTTTATGAACCACAACTTTATCTTTTACCTTGAAGTTTTAGATTAGAATTATAACTTACTAGAAAGCCTTTATTTGGTCTATGTTCAGCCTGATGACAAACTTCAAAAAATGCATTCAACCTGTTATAGAAAGAAGGTCAAAAACAGATTTATTCACTTAACTCATAATCTTAGGGTAGTGTATAGTAATATAAAACGTAAAGTACCTATGCAATTATATATTATACTCTGTTAAATGTAACTAACATTTGATGATAATAAATAAAACATGTTTAATATTTTCTTATAAAGTCAGTTTATATTCATTACCTACATAATGACAAAAGTGATTTGTAAAGATAATTGCAGTCTTCTTCACCCCAAACTGAAAAGAAAAAATCGATTTTAGGTAGGTATATACTTTTTTGACTGAGCAGTGCAAAATGAATAATGCATTAATGTTTGTAAATAATTCGTAGGTGATCCTCACTTATTGAAATATTCAGCAATTAGGGTTTCTCTCTCTGTTTGATTACTTGCTTCTGTATTATTTGGTGTGGGCACTGCACCTGTATCTGGGATTTCAACTTCTGGGGGAATATCATCCAAGCATTTCAGTCGACAAATATTGTGGAGTATTGCCGTTGCAATTATTACTGCATTGGCTTTTAGAAGGCTCAGACGCAATGTTAGAGCCACTACTGGGAATCTCCGTTTCCAAACTCCAAAACATCTAAAGCAAAATAAGAAATATTAAGAGCCTATGTCTATCTTGAATACTAGTAATATATGTTGCCTGTAATGAAAAATAAACCTTTCAATGGTGTTTCTAGTTCGGATGTGGGCTTCATTATAAAGTTGCTCGCCCCGTGACTGAGGGTTTAACAATGGAGTTAAGAGGTAAGACTTCAGAGGGTATGCACTATCCCCCAGCAACCATTTATTTTCAAACAGACCACTTTCACATTGTGCTGAAAAAAAGATAATTTTAGTAGACAAAACAAATGTGAGTACTACCCAATTTCATTTCCTTTATAAAAAAGATTATTTAACTCTGATTGTAATGTACCTCTCAGTTCTGAATTGTTGAATATTGTGGCATCATGAGCAGAACTAGGCCAGCGAGCTACAACATTCATAAACTGCAAATTTGCGTTGCACACCGCTTGCACATTTAAAGAGAAGTACCCTTTACGGTTTCTAAATTCTTCTCCAGTCTGAGCACCTGAAATAGTAGTATGAAATGAGAAGATGAAGATATTAATTTATTGAAGAAAAGAACAGCCCAATAAAGTGTACTAACATGGTGATTGTATTCTAATATGTGTACCATCCAGTGCACCGAGTACCCGAGGAAATCGAGCTAAGCCATAAAAGTCTTGTTGAGTATTGGTCTGCATGTATACATATTTGCCATACAGCTGTGCTATTGCACAACTGACATCACCGACAATACGACAAGGTGATGCTTTTGACACACCTATAAAATCTGCCACTGATAAAAGCATTGTTCCTAATGCATAGAATCTTAATGTTAACAGCAACTGGTGTAACGGAGATATTCCATGATTTCTGTAACAAAAGAAGTAATTCTACCATACATAATTAGGTATAACCAATCATAGTAGGACCTACCTATAGTTCGTTTTTCAATTGATGTTGATTAATTTTCGTAGTTTAAAGTTAGTAAATAGGTGCTAACCTGGCACCTTTAATTCTTATAAATGGATATATTTCCAGCAGCAGCTCTTGCACAGAACATTTATCAAGCCGAAATCTCGCTTGAAAATCAACATCATCCAACGTAGTTAAATAATAAAATAAAAAAAAAATATTCAAAGAGAAAAGTTTCATAGTCAATGAGGATCTAACGATCGCCGAAGAGAACCTACTAGTCGAAACCTACCCTGAATTTGACCTTATTTTTAAAAAGAAATTTGTTAACAGTCATGGGATAGCGGCTGTCAGTCGACGTCTCAGTAATAGACTTCTATTGAACTACGTCAGACCTGATAACCTTAGAAGTCTCGCTCACGGCAGGAGAGGATATGATGCACCGTTCAAATATGTCGGTGGAGATTACTCCTTTTATGTTATGGATGGTATTGAAAAGGTTCACTGCTGCACCCCCATACTAAGTAATAAAGACTCCGTTCGCCATACGCTAAGGTCTATGAAAATAGAAGGATGGTTGGCTGAACAGGGTACTAAACGTACTTCTCCCGTCCCGAACATATGTACGAAGAAATTCGAAGAATGCACCACCACGGCTGAAGTCGTTATATCTCAAGATTCAGTGTACGATATAGACCCAACCGTTTTTGCTACCGGAATGACCCGCTCAAATGCTAGGGTTGCTTACATCGCTTTGCTTTTCGATCCTTGTGTGCTTGTAGAGGACTCCGGTGATTTCCCTCATCTAAACGTTCATTTTCGGCACAAAAATGATAAATTTGAAAGAGTACCAAAAAACGTCGACTCCGATAGCACAAGGGGTGAAAGGAGTATTGATGTGCGTAACCCCAGGGGTAAAATCGAATTTTCATTCAAAGATGACAGTTCTGAGAATTACTTACATCAATTGTCCACCTATTTAAAGTGGTTCACTCTCAGTGAGGTTAAAGACACCCTGCGTAAAAACTACTACCATATTGAAATGCTTGAAAACAGGGCCGGGTACCAGTTTATCCGCATGACTCTACTTGAGTATCCTCTGAGTGAAAAGCAAATCTCGTTACCACATAATGTATGGTTTAGACATTTCAAAGGAAAATATCTAATAAACGCTTACGACTACAATTATATTAATGCCTGTCGTGATTTGGGTTTCTACCAAGATCTATCTTCTGAAGACGTGAGTTCCCTCAAGAATGCCGCTTTAAAAAATTTAAAATTTTTGGTTGATACCGAAATTGTTGACACGATCGTTAACTTTGCAATGGGTGTTGATAGTAAATTCAAACCTGAAGAGATTTTTAATTTCGCTAAATCAGTCATGTCCCGCAAACCTACCGGTAACGTCGTGGTGCGAGTTTCTATGGGGATTTCCCATTACAAAATTAAATTACTTGCTAACACCATATACCTTTACGTTTACGACATGAAGTACCGCACCGGAAAAGTTTTACAACAGATGATGAATGACATCCAACATGAACGGAAATTGCATAAAGCTAGTCTGTGTAGAAAAACCCTTACGTACTTGAAGGGAACTAAGAGAAGTAACTACATATGTTCCGAAGACGGTGACTCAAATGTTGTCGAAAAGAAAGGAGTACTGAACGATTTAAAACCGTTCAAGAGACCACCTATCCTGAATAGAGTGAACGCGTGGTTGTATAAAAAACTTAGTACTGGTCTAATGCCTCACGCCCTTATAGACAGACCTCCCCCTTTCATCACTCTGGGTGGTGATACGCGAACACCTTCTGACGTCAAAGAAAATGACAAACCTTCAGTAAGCTGTATACCTGATAATGTTAAAGGAGTTCTTCACCCTAACGTCACGGCCACTGTCGTAGACATTGCCCTGGATATTGGATTTATTCCCGATCCTTCGGTTATAGAAGATTTTGCAACCAATTACTCTAAATATGACCCCAAAGAAGTAGAAGGAGTTTATGCGATAAAAACCGCATACAAAATTAAAACTTCGTCTACAGAAGTGGAATGGAAAATGGAAGGTGTTGGAAGAAATTCCCTTTTGCTGAAGTCTTCTAGACGTGATTACGTTTTTGAACCTAAATTGGACCATTGCACTACCATCTGCATAGACGACTGTACTGCTAATAACGGCCAAAACTATTCACTTGATTTGAGAAATGAAGTGTTCATGGACAGATTTGTTTGCGATATCAAAAGTTCGGAATCAAAGAAAATCATTCACAACGCAGTGTACGTTGACGCGGCCGCCATTCAAGATTATAATAGTGGTGATGGTTTAGTCATAAATTTTCTTAAAAAAATTTTTGGCCTTATCCGCAAAGACGATCTGAGTGTAACTATGCTTTTTTACATCGGTGATAAACAATTTATTAATCGACCAGACAACAAAAACAGTAAAATGTACATCTGACACATCAACCGCCTTTCTGGCAACACATTTTTTCATTCATTCAATAAAACTTAGAAAAAGAAGAAAGCATCAAATGAAGTCATGACGACGAGCGACGCGTCGCTCGTCGTAATGACTTCATTTTTTCATTTGAATCTTCATTCACGCTTCATTCCTTCGAACTTCATGAAACTTCATGTTCATTCACTCGACGAGTGACGTTTGGAGTTTGGAGACTTTGGAGTGAGTGAGTAGTGAGTGAAGTATTTTATTTGTGATTTCATTTGTTTGATTCATAAATTTGATTGATTGTTTGTTGATTGAAGAAAGAAAGAAAACTTTTGTTTTCAATTTCGCGCTTGCTTGCTTAAGTTATCTGCATAATCTATAGGTATTGCTTCTGTGAAACTACGGTAATTAAAGAGTGGTTTGGGTTGTTGTCTACATTTAGAGAAGTATCTTTTGAACGAGTAATAAATGTTTTGGACCACAACGGTCTGATCTTAGTTAAGGCAGCGGGTTGGAGAAAATATCAGGAAAACTCCAAATCTTTTTCAGAGGACTTCAACGTCTACGTCAAGACAGCCATTCTGAGCGGAGTCGACAATTTTCTAAACTCACCATCAGCCCCCGCAAAAGTGGATAGTTCTAATGCATCGAGTTTGTCTAGTGATTGCGATTGGAAGAACCCCTATTATAAACCGAATAAGACTACTGAGGGCTCCATTCTGGAGATTCAGAGATTGCAAAAAACAGATGTCACGGATAGTGATGTTATATCTCGTTCCAGCGGTTCAAAACAGAAATGCAAGAAAAAACAGAAAGCCCCACCTATACCTACCATAATGGAAAATACTCAAGTGGCAATCGTCAGTTCATCTTCATTCTCACCACTTTGTGCTAGAAGTATATCGGAGGCGGTTTCGGAGAGTAATTTATCGGTTCTATCCGACGACGTGGATTCTGACTACCTAACCAGTTCATGCATTGTTTCCGTTGCAGACCATTATAGTTCTGGGGAATCCTTAAACTCTACTTTAACAGTTGATTCAGGCACAGTTGACGACGTTTTGATTATGAACGAGAATGTCCGTCCTATTGTTTCATCAGTTATAAAACCATTGTCCACTGGTTCCTCCCCTTCTCCGTCCGATGGAATTCCCGATGTTCCTGCTCTCTCTGATGCTGTTTTCTCTAAGGAAAAAGAATCAAAAGATTTTTCCCCAACTGAATCTCCTGAGACAAACTCAAACGTTTTTGTCAATGAAGGCATCACTTGGAGAACGGTTCCGGCTATGATTCAGGAGTGCGCTTCGCGAGTAATTAAAACTTTAGGAGACGGTAATTGTTGTTTCCGAGCTCTCTGCGCTAACCGTTTAAGCACTGTAGAGGACATTAGAAGAGTACGAGACCAAATTGCGGACGTAAACAGAAAAGACGATGATTTGGTACAGGAGTGTTCCGGGTAGTAGTGAGCGTTGAATCAACGAACTGTTTTATAAAGCAGCTTTTCTACATTTAACGAATCAACCGTTTTCTCTTTTCCGCGAAACAGGTTGATTCAATCAACTCATTATTTCATTCAACGACATACTATGACGTTGACACACTATCTCGTTCGTTGACGGACAAGTTACATGGAAGATTGAACTTTAAAAACACCTAACGAACGAACACCATCCGAAAATGAACGAACGAGCTTCGAACCGCTAGGTAAAAGTAAAACAAGTTGTACAAGAGCGAGCGAGACGCCGCCGCAGTAGTCGACAGCTTAAGATTGTTGGAGAGTGAAAGAGATGAATGTATGTTTGTTCATTCCGGGGGCTAAGCGCTCCGTGCGCCGCGCGCTGTACTTCTGACTGACCAAGAAAAACAGGTTAATTGTTTTCGTTCGTTTAATTACCTAGTTTGTTAATGTGACACGTTGAGGTCAACGCTTTTTTCGCGCGAAAGTTTAATAATTATTTTATTATAAAGTTTAATAATTATATTTATTAATTATAGGTAGTGAAAGTTAGTGATAATTTAGGATATTTATGGCAAATAAGGACAGTGTTTTACTGTAAATAAATGATACTTCAAATGTAAATAAAGTAAAAAACAATTTGCAAAATGCCGGAATGCCAAGGTACTACAGTTTACGTTTCGACAAACCTGTTAAAAACGTCAACAGGTTTTTCCACAAGTTGACCGTTTTAGACGTTAACGCGTCAACACTACTAGTGCAATACAGTTAACGTTTCGACAAACCTGTTAAAAACGTCAACCGGTTTTTCAACCGGTTGACCGTTTATAGAAAACGGTTTCGTTTCGTTAACGCAAAAACAGTCAACGACCCACAATTAGTTCCGGGAATAATTGGGGCGGCATGGCAGCCGTCCAGGCATACGTTAAATGGGGAAAATAGAAATAAATGGCAGAAAGCTCAAGATAACCTCAACATAGGAGACCTAGTTATAATAAAAGATGAGTCTTGTCCCCCTACATTTTGGCCGCTAGGTAGAATCATCTCAATTCATGTCAATAAAAATGATGGTCTAGCCAGATCGGTGAAGATCAAAACATCTAAAGGTGAATTCAACAGACCGGTCCACAAATGTATTCGACTACCAAGTAAAGATTATCTTTAATTTTCATTGTTAATGCAAACCTACACTTGTTAAGCTACTCATGCTAGTTACAGATAAGGCATTGCAGATAGAAACCTACCTATGTTTTAAGATAGATGTAATTAACTCTAAGAATATTACTTTGTTTACCCACTCATAGTATCAATAAGTAAAACCCAGTGCTAATTAAGACATTTATTAGGGCTTTATCATTTTTGTAATTTCACCTTTATAATAACCAATAATATACACTTAACTTCATTCATTCATTTCCTTAAAATATTATTTACTTGTTTAGGAAAAATAATTTATTTATGTTTGCAACTCTAATCAATAATGTTATACATAAATGTAAAAATGATTGTGAACTGCTATGTTAACTTGCTACTATAAATTTAAAAAATTGTACCTGTATACAGCTTCACTCCACTACTTAAGCAAGGTTTATTTATGTATTCCTTCACCTTAAAAAAGAGGCCCAGAATGTTTAGGATTGAGCCTAAATACTACCTATCTCTTTCTTGGGTCGCTCTCTTCTAACACTGCCTTGCAAAGGGACGTTCGGGCTCCCGGTAATTTACTCTTTAATAAATCAATTTAATGTCTAACTAGCCCTAAATAGTGTTTATGCTAAAGTGAAACAGTGTGTGACTCAATACAAGTGAAATCCCATACCAAACGTCTTTGAATCAACCACAAAACCTATACAGGAGTATTAATCGCAATTTTAATGATTTCGAAATATTGTTATCGCGAATAGATATTGACTTGGATTTGATTGTGCTGACAGAATACTGGCTATTAAAATAAGTTCTTTCTGTCCACCCTAGGCATAGGCGTCGCCTAATGAGCGACATAGTGGCTGTCTTCAACTTAGGTATTTGTATACAAATTAAATGATTAATAAAAAAATTGTCCATTTATGCTGAAGTTTATGAGTCCGGTTTACAAAAATGTCAATTCAGAGTCTTCACAAATATTAACCCACCTACCGAAATTAACTAATTTGACAGCACTAAAAAGTTTCCCATCGTAATGATGAAGATGGCGTTATTTTTAGCACTGTCAAATAAGTTTAAATTTATGTAACATGAATTAACACAATAACTAACAACTTTTAGTATAAGTATTACCTTTAACTGTGCTAGAATACAAAGCGAGCATCGCGCTCTGCCGGCCGAAATCAATTCTCAACTCAACCGAAACCACAACATGCAGCGAGCGAACTGTTCCAAAATAGAGCACCGCTCACAACCACAACCGACCGAGCGCCATAAGATATGGGGAAGTTATAGTTATGGCACATCTACACAACCAACTGTTTTTTTTTATATTTTTAATAATACTGGACCATTAATACAGCATCATCTAGCCCCAAGCTAAGCAGAGATTGTGTTATGGGTACTAGATGACTGAGAAACTTAATACAATACATTAAATAGACATATTTTCTTTTTGAGATTTCTAATTCGTTTAGTACTTCAACCTCGGTTGGTCCAATAAAAGTTTTTAATAAGTATAAGAAACAGGATCGATTGCCATCATAAGAAGTTTTCTTGTAAAATGCGCATTTTTTGGTAAATGTACATTTTTAAAAGTCTGTGAACAAAAATTTATCTTAAAATCATGGATAGTCTCCTAAGAGAACCTCAATAAATATAAATTAATAAGACCATTTACTTGTAACTAGATATCCTTAATGCCCCGTCCAAAAAAATCCATATAGAATATACCCAGAACATCCGAACAAGGCAGGAATCAATCCCCCAACCTCCTGCGTCGCAGGCAGACCTTCGTCCGACGCTCTTTTCATATTTGATGACCTCGTGTGTAGGGAACACCTTTGCCAATCCAGGCAGACTCTCGATACAAATGCCACTCTATATTCAATTTAACTTCAATTCTCCAGATAGACGCTTATAGAAATACATTAGGTTTCTAGCCTATCTATCTGGGCCTGGAAAAAATACATTTTAGATTCTAAATAGAACGCGATAAATTTAATTTCAGCTTGTACTTTTCCGTCAGAGCGCTAAATGGCTAACAGCGGTCTTTCTGCGTTGAAATGGAGGGCATCTCTTTCTACACTATAAAAACTGAGCGAGACCTCCAACTCCAACCCAGAAAGATAGCCAAGCACTTGTATTGTAAAACCACTATGACTCTTAAGATGGAATGGAACTCTGCCACCGCCACGAGTAAACACCCGCTAGAAATTTTCAAGTGGGTGTTTCCTAGTGGCCAAACTGTGAGATAACACAAAGTTTGCAAATTATTTTTTAAAAGAATTTTGTCGAGTTGTCAAATATTCGGGTTCAAGTCCAGTCAAAGTCGATCTTTTTGGGATATTATTTGATTTCATAGAAATTAACCCGAGAGTGAGGGTTTACGCACTATAGTAACAAAAACCTTGGTCAAATATTATTGTAAAGCTATTATAATTTTTTTTATTTGCTAGATTTAAAAATATTAATAATAAAAATATCTAAAAGTAGGTTGCCATCTCATTACATTGAATATTTTCGGTAAGTTCCTGGTTAGGTACATCAGTAGATTGGTTATGGTCTGCTTAGGTCTTGCTGTAGAGATCCATATATAGAAGAACGAGTATTTTCAAGTACTCGTAACTACGAGTACTTGAAGTGTGGAAATCCACACTTGAAATCGTTGGAACTAGCTGGACTTGAATATTCGGTTTGATTCAACTTTCCTTAAAAAAGGTACTGGTCGTATAAAAATAAGCTGGCTATCCATAATGTAGTATCTGACATAAAAACAGTTAATAATTCAATATCCCAAGGATCCGTTCTTGGATGCTTAATTTTCTTATTATATATCAATGATCTTCCGAAATCAATAAATACCAAGACCATTCTATTTGCTGATGACGTATCCCTCCTCTTTTCTAGTGACTCATCAATAGACTTTTTACACATAAATAATGTATTTAATGAATGCCTCACGTGGCTACAAGACCAAAATTTGGAAATCAACCTACTTAAAACCAAATTAACCCAATTTAGGACATAGAAAAGATCCCCCCTTGACCTAAGCTTATTATCAAAACATCTTTCCATAGACGTAACAAATGAATTTAACCTATTAGGAATAACACTTGACACAAACTTAAATTGGAAGGCCCATATACAAAAAATTAAAACTAAACTTTCTCAATTCGTTTACGCCCTGAGTATTTTAAAAGCCCATACTAACTACGAGACCGCTCTGTCTGCGTATTATGCGTATGCCTATAGCTGGCTGAATTATGCCATAATTGTATGGGGCGACAGTGTAGAATTCGAACAACTATTCATTATGCAAAAAAAATGTGTAAGAATTCTCACCAATACTAAACCACGGGATAGCTGTAGGCCGCACTTCATCAAGAACAAAATTCTGACATTACCATCTATTTATATTATGCAAGCCTCTTTATTTGTAAGGAAACATAAAAACCTCTTTAAAACTAAGCAAGACATTAATATTGAATATAATCGACGCAATAGGAACAAATTAGTATTACCTCCACCTAAACTTAAACTGGTTAGCCAAAGCCCATACTATAGATTGGCAAAAATATACAATAAAATACCTGAATACTTAAAAAATGAAGATAAAGATGAAACCTTTTGTAAAAAGATAAAATTGTTTTTATTTGAAAAATGCTATTATTCTGTTGACCAATTCGCTACGGACAGACTGAAATGACACTAACCTATGATGAAACAATGACTTAGTATAAGAATTCTGGCTTCTAGATTCAATTTACTCAACTCTATTAGTAAACTTATTTTCTGAGTGACATTAATGTTATTGTTTAAATTAAGTATTTTTAACTCAATTTGACATGATGAAAATAAAGTAGGGCAATACTGATTTCCTTCACTACATTCAACAAGAAAATCGAAACCCTACAAAAGAAAAACAAAATGCCAACCAATACCTACATAACCGAAGACATCAACTATAATATTAATACACAAAAAGGGAGACAAAAACAAAATTGACAACTACAGACCTATTAGCATCATGTCAAATATGTACAAAACATTTTCTAAGGTACTACTCAATAGAATAACAAAATGCCTTGACGAGGAACAGCCAAGAGAACAGGCCGGATTCCGCAGCGACTTCTCTACCATAGACCACATACACTCAGTAAAACAAATTATAGAGAAATACAGTGAGTATAGGAAAACTTATTACATAGCTTTTGTGGATTATAACAAAGCATTTGACTCACTGCTCCATAAATCCATCTATACAGCCCTAACCAACCAAGGAATCCAGAAAAAGTACATACGAATGGTGCAACAGATCTACAGCGATAATACAGCCAGAGTTCAACTAGAGAAAAGAGGTGAAGAGTTTAAAATACAAAAAGGAGTGAGACAGGGCGACCCGCTCTCTCCAAAGCTATTCTCAGCAGTTATAGAAGAAGTCTTCCGAAACCTTGACTGGGAAGCCTACGGACTAAACATCAATGGTACAAAATTGACCCACCTGAGATTTGCCGACGACTTGGTGCTTTTCGTCGAAAATGCAGAGACGATCCAAGCCATGTTAATACAACTTACAGTGGAAAGCGAAAAAGTGGGACTAACTATGAATACATCTAAAACAAAAACCATGACAAATGGCACAAAAACAAGAATCAAGGTAAAAAACCAATCGATAGACTATGTAGATGAATATATCTATCTGGGACAAATAATCTCACCCACACTGCAAATGGCAAAAGAAATAGAGAAAAGAGTATCCAGTAGCTGGGTGGATGAGATACTGGTCACTGAAAGAGATAATGAAAAGTAAATCTATCCCTATTTCAGACAAAAGTAGAGTATACAATGCATGTGCATGCATATTACCAGTATTAACCTATGGATGTCAATCTTGGGCTCTGACTCAAGCGAATATTCAGAGATTGAAAGTATGTCAACAAGGTATGGAAAGAAGTATGATCAATGCCAGATTAAAGGACCGGAAAAGACTAACCGAAATAAGAATGATCACCAAAGTAGCAGATGTAACAACCAAAATACGCAGGCTGAAATGGAGATGGACCGGCCATACTATGAGATCCACGAGAAGGAAATGGTCCTCTTCTTTCCGTGAAGGGAAACGCAGCAGAGGCAGACCTACTAAGCGTTGGGAAGATGATCTGCCTGAGGGATGGCGTAGGGCATGCCTAAACCGCTTGCAAATGGCACACAATGGAGGAGGCCTATGTCAAAGGACAACCTGACTTACAAGAACCGGTGTCAATAATTAGTAATAGATAACTAGATAAAACTATAAGATAAATATTAGTAAAATTGTAAAAGCCAGAGAATAAAGGCTATTTTTATTTTATTTATTTTTTAAATAAAGTAGGACGAACTCAGTTTTGCAGTGCCCTTCCAGGGTGCATGTACCTAGCTAGTGATAAGCCTATAACTAATCATTCACTTGGACCTAAGAATGAATGTACATGCAAGCAAAAATAAATAAATAACTAACTAACAAAATAACTAACCTTAAGTAGCATAGGCGAAATGAAAACACACAAAACGTCTATCTTTCAAATTATCATTTTTTTTAATATAAATCTTTGATTCAGAACATTCATAAAGGATCTTAAATACCTATTGAAACGATGACACTACCAAAGCTTTATAAACTGTGTGATAGTGTCAACGCCCATCTCCTAGATTTCTGTTAGTAAAATTACATCAATTAAAAAATTGGGCCTACATCGCAGTTTTGAAAGAATTTGTTTATAGATGATGCAAGCTAAATCTAGAACAAGCTATACTACAGCTCAAGTTAGAAAACTAGGAAGGATCAAACATCGTTATAGATGATGGAGGCCCTGGTCCTGATCAAATATTTTTTTATAGCGGATTAAAAAAATACTTTGACGAGAGCATAATTATTTGAATATTTTGCTCTAAAGAAGCTAATACGCACGTGGAAAAATAGAATAAAACCTGTCCATAAAAAAAGAAAACGCCTGAAACAGAATCAGTGCACATCCAAAAAAGTACAACTTTGTAAAATCAAATCATTTGTTTTCCTTTTATTTCTGTTCCAATCACCGCTATAAAAATAACAGTTCCACAGTTAACATTCATCTTACAAGTAATTTGCATTGTGAATGAATGTAGTGCCGTTGATATATGTAGGTTTCGTCTCAAAGGTCGTTGGTAAGGTACTTATCGAATAGCTTTTATTTACGCCATTTCAGACCAAATCTCTAATCTCACCAAACAGGAAAGCGCAGGAAATTATTTGTCTGTGCCGGAAATAGGTTTTGAATTCACCACGCTCCAACCGTTTAAAATGGAAGTAACAGTCACAGGTTATTCGTACTATTAAATGACCTGAACTTGCCATTTTCTGCGATTGAGCACACTTCATTGAGGTACTGCTCGATTGTCGACATCCAGTTCTGGATCTCTGGTGTAGAGACCAGTTCCAGGGTCTCTCCTTGGGGCGGATGCGCTGGGCGAGGCTTGGGCTCCGGGGCGGCCGAGGGCGTGACGGGCGTCCGAGGCGGGCTGTGAGCTGCATTTAAAGCTTCAATGTAGGGAGTGAATGTATCCATAATGTAAATTATAATTCCACTTTAAAATTTAAAAAACCATTTTAAAAAATTCACTATACATGCACGTATGCATGCATGTCACAGTTAATGTTGTTGCTAGTAATCGAGGTCACGAGTCAGCAAGTGAATATTGAATTGTAGTAGGTAGGTAAATTATTATTATGAGCACGTCTGCTCTGACCAACGCACTATGGGTCAGGAGCGTAATTATCGTGCCAAAAATCACTTTGACAAAAGTTAGATTTCTACATTTTTCTCAGTGAATATATGAAGTAGGATAATTGAACTATCATATACCACCAAAAAAAGCTATAATAACATATTTTTAAAGCTATAGCCTGACCTTGAATGTAAGGAAGTAGATTGATTGATGTTACAAAATTTATGAGATGCCACTTTCAGATCGTTTTTTTTACAAGTATTTGTTGATTAACTATTACATATTATACATCATTAAAAGCGTGTTACTTAACACTTTCCATGTAATTCAAGCATATTCATATATGGCTAAGAAAGTTAGCTTTTTCAGTCAGTTTTTGAAAGCCCTCCTATTTTTTCAGTTTTAAAAATTCAAATTGAGTTTTCGTACTTGCCGCTGTCTCCCGACAAGGAGATACGACTACGTAAGCGTTCCTTAATCTGTATACTAACAGGATTTTAAACAATTTTTTGCCCCGATTTGCCCCAATTTGACTCAGGGGTAAAAAAGTGCACCGTGGGAAAATACGAAAAATGAAAAATGTGTATTTTTTTCAAAAATTTAATTTAAATTGTAGCAAATATCCTGGTTTTTATATACTTGATGACCCTAAATTTAGTGAAGAATGTTTAAATTTAAAAAAAAATGAAAAAAATTGACGTGGGAACCATGGTTATCTTAATTTATGAAGGTACCTTTTTTATAATTATTTTAACCGTAAATAGAGAATTACCGCATTATTTGATAATAGTTATCACCTTATCAAAGAAAGAAACGAAATATTGCGGTTGCCGAACCGGAAACCGCAAAGAAATAAATAAGTTATCAATTTCCAAAGGAAAATATTTCGAGGAACGTGTGCAAGAAACCGCAATGGAAATCTGTACTTACTGTACTTACTGCAAATATGTTATTAATTACTGTCACTATAAAAAAGGATTCAGGTTTCAACTACAAATATTTAAGGGTTTGCTATTTTCGCGCAAAAAAGTTAGGTACACTTTTTTGCGCGAAAATAGCAAACCCTTAGTAAAAAAAACAACATGTGTGAATTCATCGTATCAAAACGCCAATTATGTTCTTTTTTATTCGATAACGATGCCACTTCCGAAAATCTTCTTAAGTATTTGGAAGAAAACTTTAACTTGACACCTACTAAACGCCAAAAAGTTGTCGAAAACATACAAAAAAAATCTTACAAAAATTTCGTGATCGTTGGTCGAAAGCTAAAAGAACCAAATCTCGATTTTTGGAACAAAACGCTTTGTGGTTAGATAGCGATTTTAAAGTTGTGTTCGATGATGAAGAAGCGTGTCCTACACCAGGAACATTTACGGGTCCTGGTCGACCATCAAAAACATATGAAGACCTTTCAGACAGAAGCAAGAAACGAAAGAACATGAAATAAGTGCAAGAATATGGACTCGAATTTATACAGAACGCTTATGTACAGGGACTTGGATCACAAGGGGAATCAGAAGAAGCTTCCCTCAAAGCCATGCTAAGACCATTAAGCAGAGATGAGAAGAAAAGCATAAAAATGCTATATACATCCGATCCATATATCTCGAGCCTAAGGAGACCAAGCGAAACTGTTCCGAAAGAACTGTGGCAGGAAGCTATAAATCTTTTAGATTCTTAGTCAACAAAACCTTGCATTTACTTTTTTACGATTATTAGAATTTTTATTACATAATATTATTTTATTTAATATTAAATAATGTACTTTTATTAGAGTAATTATATAATTAGTTTCCTATTTATCTTTTGTAATGTTTGTAATAAGTTTTTATTACTTATTTATTACACATTAAAACGTAAATTTTAATTTAAGGCCTAAAAAATTTTTACTCAATTTATATTTATTCATGTTAAAGTATTATATTCTATTACGTCAATGTAGAATTTTGTTTAAATTATATGTCCATTAGATTATTTAAAAGCTACGAAAACCTAAAAAAAAGAGATTTCTTAAGTTTAATGGCAATTTTTGTATACTAATAAAGGATTTTTATAAATTTATTTTTATTTTATTTATAGTCCATATATCTAAGATTATAATCGCGAAAGATTCATCAAGATATTTTGAAAACTGAGAAAGTTACAGATTTTTGACACGATAATTACGCTCCTGACCCATAGTGCAACGGCAAAACAAGCAAACTAATATATAATAGTTATTAGTATATAAATAGTTCACTCTTTGCTTGTAAACTCTATCACGATGTGAATTATTTTCTTCCGAATCGGTGTCACTCCAATCTGATACTAAATGCATCATTTCTTGATCACTTTCTGAACTAGACATTGTGTTATTTTTATGTTTAACTATTGAAAAGAAACCGAAACCGACCAAAATCGACCGGTACACAACTTTCGTACGAATGGTAAGTTTGACAGTTATACTGACGTTTGAAAATGGTTATAGAAACACCACGAGTGCCATTTCCATACAAAGAAGTTACGGAGCGTTGAAAGTAACCCTCCCATCCGTTAGTAACAAACTGTTGGTAGTCTAAGCTACGAGACGTTTATTATAGAAACGGTTTACACTTACGCCTGGTATCATATTTTACTGTCGCCATTTCCTGGGACAGCTTGCAGCAGAACTAGTTCAAGATCACCAAAAACAACGGGTAAACATAAATGCAACTCCAAACATTATAAAAAAACGGCTAGTGAAGGTCCAGTGTCCGTCCTGGAACCGACCAGGCCCATCGACAGCCAAGCATGGTAAATGCAATATTTGCCCTACGAGCGTCGATAGAAAAGTGCCTACCAAATGCATAAAATGCACTAAATTTGGGTGGAATGACCACTCTATGGTCTTTTGTCAAACGTGTGTTGAAAGTGATTCAGTTTCGTTTGTGAGAATAAATATAGCTTGAACTTTGATCTCTGAATGTCTCAAAAGTACAATTTTGGACGAGATTTTCATTTTCATTATTCTGATATGTTCCCAGTAATTTTTATGGATGTTGTTCGTTAGAAGTTTAAATATAAATATGGTATTTTCGTAATATTAAGCCTTTTCTTTAATAGCATTATTAGTTAATTAGAAATATTCCTTGTAAATTGGGGTCAGTCCAGACCCCATATGCGAGCAGTTATGTGAGTTTCTTCGTGCGAGTAAATAAGGGTTAAAGAAACGACCAAAACCGGAAACTAAATATTTATGTATTGACGAGTTAGACAACGCCTTAGTTTTAATTCTACGACAGTCGCAAATTCAGTCGTTTCCTGAATATAATTTCTTGGTCAATTTAATGATTACTTAGATGATAAAAAATTAATTCGCGTAGGAGGTCGTTTAGACAGCTCAAGCTTTCCCTTTGACAAAAAGCACCCTATTATTATACAGTCCACACATCAATTTACAAAGCTATTGTTTGGTTTTGAACATAAAAGGCTAATGCATGCTGGTCCTCAGCTTTTATTAGCGACTATCAGAGAAACTTATTGGCCGATAGGCGGTCGAAATTTAGCGAAAAGGTGTTTTCGTCAGTGCGTGCGCTGCAATCGATTGAAGGGTAAGGTGTTAACCCCGTTGATGGGAAATTATCCGTCGCAAAGGTTGCAACCAGGTGGATACGCTTTTGAAAATAGTGTCGGTGTCGATTATGCAGGTCCAGTGTCTGTATCTAGTCGTATTGGTCGTGGTAGTAGACTCATCACGTCGTATATCGCTATTTTCGTTTGTTTTACAACTAAAGCGGTACATCTGGAACTAGTGGGTGATGTAACAAGCAATAATTACCAATTAGCTTTACGTATATTTATGTCGCGCAGAGGAAAACCCTCGCATATATTTTCTGATAACGGCACCTCATTTGTTGGCGCATATACTTAATGATATTTCAATTTTTTTTAAGAGCAATTGTGACTCGCTGGTTGCTGAGGTAGTGCAGGATGGTATTTAGTTTTATTTCATACCTGCATACAGTCCTAATTTTGGAGGTCACTGGGAGGCAGGTGTCTAAATCGAGTGCTGCGAAATTGTAATTTAACGTTCGAGGAGCTTACGACTACGTTAACACAAATCGAGGTGATCTTGAACTCTCGGCCACTCTCTCCGTTGTCGTCGGAAGTGGATGACTACACCCCTCTCACCGTGGGACACCTTCTCATTGGCCGACCCTTCACGTCTCTCCCGGTACGGAACTATGAGGACTATCCAGTCAATAGATTGACACGTTACAAACGTATTGAGCAGTTACGCCAGCATTTCTGGACGAGATGGAGCAAGGAGTATGTGTCTGAACTTCAGCAACGAGTAAAATGGAAATCCTGCAAGGACTCCTTAAAGAAAGATGCGCTTGTCTTGATCAAAGAAGATGGCACACCACCATTGAAGTGGAAGCTTGGACGTGTTGAATCTGTCATACCGGGACCGAGTGATGGCATATGCCGCGTCGCTGATATAAGAACGGCCAGTGGAGTCATACGACGTAGCGTCAGCAAGATTGTCCCACTCCTGCCAGAAGAAGATGATTCTTGTTGAAAGACGAGCTTTCAACGCGCGGGGGCATGTTCATAATCCAGAGACGGAATTCCGTTATTTTGTAGGTTAGGTCAAGGACTTTTGTCATTGACACATTTTATGTATTAGCCGCCATGTTTTTTTTCTCTTCTTCCTGTACACCCCTTGTGAATACACTATGTGAAAGTTGAATTTAATTATTTTAATTTATACCTAAAATACCAGCCCCCAACACCACGAAGACTTTCTTATGGTAATGATAATGAAAATGTAAGTACGACTTTAAATACTTATTCTCTAAGTGCTGGGCAATACCTACCTATGTGCCAACTATATGTTTATTTTTATTTTATTTAGCTAAATTGATCGCGTTATAGTGTCGTCAGTGAGGGAAGTGTTCGTGATTTGATTTGATTCATGGATTTGATTGATTGTTGAAGAAAGAAAAAAACTTTTGTTTTCAATTTCATAGAAAAGTTTTGAAGTTGTTTCTTTGCGGCCTTTTCTGTAAATCCGGTAAATTTCGCGCTTGCATAGGTTATCATCACGTCACTAGAGAAAACACGTGTTTGCAATGTCGATTATAATAAATGAGTTTCTGATGTTTGTTCAAAACAAGTTAGATGTGCTAGATGAGCTTAGCATTGTGTAAATATGCTGTACTAACTATTCTGACAAAGAAATTGAAACCGGCAAATCTGTTTTATTTGATACTGTCTCGGACGGCTCGCGATGTGTGATCAGGAAAGGCGAGGACAAAAGCAAGAAGAACATAAAGGACGTCATAAAACTTCTGAAGGAAACTGAACCAGAGAAATCGCCCACGTTTGTAGCGAGAGATTTGTCTCGTCTTCCGGCTGTTTCCTTTGACTCGATTGATGTGTCGCGGCTTCTGAAGGATATCACTATACAAAAGAATGAACTGCAAATACTGCGAAACGACGCCATATCTAAGTCAGAGCTTACGTTATTTGAGACAAAATTGTGCATGCAATTGAGAGAATTACGAACGGACAATGCGAAGGTAGCAGTTTCGGCACGGCATAAAGTTGGGTGCGTTTTGACGAGCGCCTCGCCCACGTCGCCGCTGCCGCCGCCGCCGTCGTTGGCATCGAGTGATAAGATGTGCGTTTCTCAGGATTTTGATGAGGTTTTTTTTAATAGATGGAGTGATTCAAGAGGACGGTTTATATGTACCTATAATGCACATACGTATAATGTATAATGCACCCGTGCGAAGCCGGGGCGGGTCGCTAGTCAGTTCTATAAAAAGTAATTCGATCTTGTTTACAGCCGTGGCGCTCGGAAAGTATACAAGTAGGAGAAGGCATAGAATAATCGGAGGTGCCCCAAATAACACCACGAAGACTTCCTTATGGTGATGATAATTAAAATGTAAGTACGACTATAAATACTTGTTCTATAAGTGCTGGGCAATACCTACTTATGTGCCAACTATATGTTTATTTTTATTTTATTTAGCTAAATTGATCGCGTTGTAGTGTCGTCAGTGAGTGAAGTATTTGTGATTTGATTCATGGATTTGATTGATTGTTGAAGAAAGAAAAAAACTTTTGTTTTCAATTTCATAGAAAGGTTTTGAAGTTGTTTCTTTGCGGCCTTTTCTGTAAATCCGGTAAATTTCGCGCTTGCATAGGTTATCATCATGTCACTAGAGAAATCACGTGTTTGCAATAGGAGTGGTCGTTGAATGAACGAACTGTTTTTGTAGACTGTTTGTTTGCCGTCGACTGCTAAACCTGTTTACAGTCCACTGATGAACCAGTTTACATCATTCATCGGCCTCATCTCGAAAGCTAGGTAGGTACCCAGTTAAACTTTCAATTACCTAACTCTTCGGCATGCATATTCTCTTGCGCAAATATTGACATCAAATCAATGGATTTTAAAGATGGCCACGAGATATCCAAATGTAACCATTCATGTCCTTGGTGAAATAATTTGATTGACATTATATTTGCTTGCAACCATCTCTTGTGTAAATTTGACACGTATGTTCTTGTGAATTGTTTAAGAATTCTAAGATCATCAGCAGAAATTTCAACGTTTATTTGATTTAACAACGCATTGCACAATATATCACTGTTTTTTATATTTCCACTTGATTTTAGTAGCATGTATATATCCAAATTTGATGTAAACTGAGACATTTTAAAGGGAAAGAGCGTATACGTGTTGAAACTTTAGTAGCCAAGAATCGTATGACAACTTTTGAAACAATAATTAAGATAATTTGGAAGGGATAGATAGGATAACAAAACAAGACACTCACAGGTAACGTGAACAATAAAGGATATTTGGCCTTGCAAGAGCCTTTAGCTAAAACAATACCAGGTAGAAAGTAAGACGACAAATATGTATACAGGTACCTAAGCTATTGTGCTAGTATTTTGTTCCATTTTTTATTGATGGAATGAAGTAACATTATTCGAATATCACTATTACAGTACCATACTGTAACGCTCGGAAATATCGTACCCTACCCTACCTGATCACTAGTGATTATCTATCAATAAAACTAAGTATTTTACTATAAGTTTTGTATTAAAATTGTGATTTAAAGTGGCCAATGATCGTCTAGTTAGCGGTAGGACTCATACATTGTGATGTAGTAACTCAGATTCTTTTAGAAGCTTAAGACAAATGAAATAAACGTTAAAACTACTTAAGTTATCGATTCTTCAATCCTGGTACAGTAGTATAGCACCCCTCTTTCATGGTCGTCTCAAACCATGATACACCCATGCTCTGAAACAACTGAAATTACATAGTAACCTATAATATCTCGGCATTGTGACTTTATTTGGTTACTTCTGCCTCTCCTATGCGGAAACCGGAGAACTTTGCTTTATCCCGTATAGGTATAAGCCAAATTTATCTGGTAGGTGCCCCACTGCGAAGTTTATCTTTTCTTCTCCTCGGGGAAAGTCGAAAGCAGACGGCTATCGCCCTTCCCGTACTCAGTAATAACCAGACATTTAAAAGCAAAGCGTTTGTAAATCGCTAACTCAGGAGAGTTTGATGGGGAATGATCTCAAGCGATCCAAATACATCCTACCTCACTATAACCCTAGCCTACCTAATCCTATACCTAGTCCACGCGGGGAGTCCTAAGAAGTAAACGTGTGGAACCACATTCCAGTCCAACCGTAGGTCAAAACAATAGATTTAATAAACAGGTTATTTCAGGGCATTGCAGCACAGGAAATTCACCAACACACTCAGGAGCGTTGCAGCATCGACAGAATGTGTTTAATAAATGTAATAATAATTTAGAATAGCTGGCTCTGAGATGCAACACCATTCGTCTTCAATACGGAGAAATATTAGAAATGAAAAGTGTGGGTTTACGTAACCTGAATCTGATTGATAGAAATTTGCAATCCATCCTAGAATTCCTCCCTGGTCTCGCTCGATGGCTGAGCCGAACGATTCCCGTCAAAAGAATTCACAATTCCCACTATTCCTGTAAAACCTAGAAAAAACCCCAAATTTTCACTTCACTTCAAAAACTCTCGATCTCCTCCCACTGACATCTCTGTACCAACTATCTAGAAGCCCATTTGTTTTCCTAGAATACTCAAATTCAAAAATCATGTTTTGCGGAACATGATTTATGAAGGTTGATCTTCTTTTTAGCATGTCGTTCGAACTCATTTACAGCTCAGAATATATTTTTAGTGTTACAAGCTATATCAAAATGTGTTAATTATTTCTATATTTGCAAATTAAACGAACCAGCATAATCTGGACCGTTACAATACCAATCAAGCGTGTTTGACCAAATAAACCACGTTATCATTTTTTTTGTTTTTATATGTATATCAAAAAAACGTATTCTATAAAACAGGTTTAGAATCACCCAAAGTACTTAATTTTAAAAAATCAGATCGAAATTCGGACTTCGACCTCTATGTCCCAAATTTCATTAATTGGGACCAGTCTGCGACGCCACGCTCAGCGTTGCCGGTACGGGTATTTTTTACCCGATTTTGGGTAATTTAGGTCTTCAGCGGATTACTATCGGGTAACGTTGACTGCCGGGTAATTTCGGGTAGTTTTGCAAAAATCTAACGTAGACAAATAAAAACTACCTAATAGAATATCCCACCCGCCTGAAATGAAAATCGGTAGAATAGAGAAAAATTACGTCACTTCGTCATCGAATGCGTAATTTAATATAAAATTCCTTCAACTTCAATATTGTACGCAATGTATGACGACAGCTCCATGATCGTAATGAAAATTTAAAATAGGTGAAAAAACTAATACAATGCCATACCGTTTTAACAATGAATTAAAAAGTATGTTGTTTATTTTACCTTTTTTGTTACTTAGTACGATAAATTGTTTTTTCTTCATAGTTACATCGTTTCTTCTTTTCAGCTCCCGAATTTTAAGTAAGATTTAAAATAGGTGAAAAATCAATACCATTATAACACTGAAAAATTGGTAGTTAGTAGAAGAACGGGTAAATTCGGGTAATCTTTTATTTGGTTACGACCTTTTTTTCGTTTGACTGCCGGCAACACTGGCCACGCTACTTTTGTATGTTTTTCGGCGTGTTTACATCACTGTTTTAACCTGATTGATTTCGTTTATTTGCCCTTTAATGGCATCCAAAAAACATATTTTTACCCCCGTAGAAAAGAAGGTTTTTATGGACATTATAAAATCGTATGCAAATGTTGTTGAAAATAAGAATACTGACAGTGCAAGTTTGCAAGACAAGAATCAGGCATGGGATAATATAACAAGTAGACATGTGTCGTTCACGAGTGAGTGATATAAATGAGCTAAGTATATCTTTTGACTAAACTTACTTACTCTTCAACTCAATACAGTTTGAACTCGTTCATTTCGCTCAATTCACTCAATCGCTCAGTAGGTAACTCATCTATCTTAGAGTTACTTGCTCGCTCTTACTCACTCATGATTCGAATGAGCGGGCCGAGCCAAACGAGTAGTGAGACGCCAATATGCGAATCGACGGTTTCGGAGCGTTTCGGTAGAATTCGGATAGTGTCGGTAAAGCATAGCGGGATCGTATTGCGTGAATCGCCAATTCGCCATCTTCGTCGTACTTATGGCTGTGTGTATCATATATTGTGCGCCAGAGCTGACTGTATTAAAACTGGCCGTGTTACACATGTGAAAAAGTTTAGCGCTTTCTAGCGTATTCTTTTTTACTATATTTTTTTCATATCTGGCGAGATTTTCAGATAATTTAGCGCTTTTCAAATTTATAGAACGGCAACACTGATTTGAAATTGGCGCGCTTCGCTTTCCCTCCTACTTCCTAGAGTTAATGTAAACAAATACGCGATAATTTGCCGGGTTACATTTTTAAAGTTTTTCTCGACTCTATTAAATAAACTGTGCATGAAAGTACGTAGTGCAAGTGTAAATAAAGATATAATTGTGCATATTGTTATCTATATATATATATATATCTATAAAGACTATCTATAAGTATAGGTATTAAGTTTTAAGTGGCCGGACCATAGGAGCCGCACCTCGGTAGGTGCGAACTGCTGACTATTGTATTATTATATACTGTTTAGTGTTTGTAAATAATTCGTTGCTAGGATAAGTACAAGTTTGGCTTAAAACTGTAATCTGTTGATTAGTGACAATTCTTTTTGCCAAAAATGTCGTCTTGGAAACGAAGTGCAGTGTGGAACCACTTCCAAGAAGTCGAGCCAAGGAAGGCCAAATATTCTTATTGTTCGAACATACTAGCCATAACTTCTGGCCATACCGGCAACTTATCTAGGCACTTAAATACAAAACATCCCACGGTGCCACTTGTACCTCAACGGCAAGAGCCTATTTTAGAACAGGAGGTCGAGCAGGTAATCGCTCCTTGTACATCGTCAGCCGCTGTGTCATCGGAATCATCGGGAGCATCCGCACCGCAGAGACCACTAGGCTCAGTGCCATCACTCACATCACTGACATCAGCACCGGTTCGTCCACAGCCTTCCATGGCACAGTTTGTACATAATACGAAACCATTCGCGCCGCGGCGAGCAGAAATAATAGATGAACAATTGATTAAGATGATTGCGCGCTGCTATCATCCATTTTCGATTGTGGAGGAGCCGGAGTTTATTTGAAATATTGTTCCCAATTTCTGCCCAAGTCTTGTCTGTTATATTTTTTCGCATGTATTCAGGTAATTTGTAGTTATATAAACAAGCATGTTTTTCAATTTCTTGTACAAACTTAATATTTGTTTCTTGCTCCGCCGCCATCTTGTCGAAACGCGCGAGACGCGACGCACAAGCGACCAATACGGCGGGTATCGCGAGACTAGTCGCGAACGCGTAGAATACCAGTATCGTAGTGTGATAGTCTCCATATAAATGTATGTGAGATTGTTGAAAGAAAATAGACATGTCAATGTCAACTTCAACGTGTGTGCAACGTCAACTTCACGTCATTAGCTTACTGCTCTAATAATAAATAATATAATGCTTATTGCTCTCTCTCTTGCACACTTGCCACCGTGAATGCTGTTTTGTAACAAGATAATAATCCTAATTAATCTGAATAAACTTCAAGTACTAAAGTATTCGGGAGTTATTATTTCCATCAGGTTATGGGCCGCCCCGTATACCTACGTTTATTTTCAGGTTTGGAACTATAATTGCAAAAAGTAATTTGGCAATATTTCGTTCGACGCACATCGTCCCGGTAAAAATGGCTACGTTTAATCACCAAATTGAAAAACTAGCCGGACGGGAAAATTACTCGATATGGAAGTTTGCAGTAAAGTCCTATTTGGAACACGAGGATTTGTGGGAATGTGTAGACCCCGGCACCGTAGTTGACCCAAAGAAAGACATAAAAGCCAAGTCTAAAATCATTTCGTTGGTCGAACCAATGAATTACGTTCACATCGAAAATGCAATATCATCAAAAGAAGTGTGGAAAAACTTGCAAAATGCTTTCGAGGACTCTGGGCTATCTTGGAAAGTTGGCTTATTGCGCGATCTAATAAACACATCCCTAGATAACTGTGTAACTGTCGAAGATTATGTGAATAAAATTATGAGTACCGCTCACAAATTACGGAATATCGGATTCGAAGTGGGTGACGAATGGCTGGGAACACTCATGTTGGCAGGTTTACCGGATAATTATAAACCAATGGTCATGAGTCTGGAAAGTTCCGGCATTAAAATATCATCGGATTTCATAAAAACTAAACTACTACAAGAGGTGAAAGTGTCAGAGTCCGCTCTCTTCACAAAGCACAAGAACAACTCTAGCAAAAATACAAAGCCAAACACAAAAGGAAAAGGCCCACGCTGCTACAATTGCAATAAATATGGTCATTTCAAAAATCAATGCAAAGCAGAGAAGAAAAGTGAGCAAAATAATTTTTCAGCCGTTTTTTCAGCTTTCAGCACATTAAATGAAAATGATTGGTACATCGACTCAGGTGCCACAATGCACATGACTAAACGATCGGATTGGATATATGATGTAGAGGCACTTCCGATTGAAAAAATAATGGTGGCCAATAATGATGCTGTCTCCGTACAAAATATGGGTAAAGTAAACATCCATACGGATTTATGTAAAGATGAGCATCTCATCCAGGTGAGAAACGTTTTATATATACCTAAACTAAGTGCAAACTTGTTATCGGTTAGTCAGTTAACCAAGAATGGCTGTAAAGTTGAATTCACCGATAAGGGCTGTAATATCTACAATACCAAGAAAATTCTTGTCGCAACCGCAAGACTATCCAATAACATGTACAAACTGAACACTGTTTCTGGTAATGCCTATGCTGTTTCATGCGAAAGTAAGGCGGATATACATGGCATAAGAGGATGGGTCACTTAAATATGGCTGATGTAAAGAGTTTAGAGTCGTGCGCTGAAGGTATAACTATTACCAACAAAGATGTTGGTACCGTTTGTATACCATGTTGTGAAGCTAAACAAACGAGACTACCATTTCCACATTCTGGTTCTAGAGCAAATGCATTACTAGAAATAGTTCACACTGATCTATGTGGTCCGATGGAGACACCATCAGCCGGTGGTGCAAAGTATTTCATAACTTTCATAGATGACTATTCCCGTAAAGTATATGTATATCTTCTGAAGAACAAATTGGATATAGTCTGTATTTAAAAAGTTTAAAGATAATGTTGAGAACGAACTAGAAAAGAAAAGAAAATATTAAGAAGCGATAATGGTACAGAATATTGTAACGAACATTTTTCTGAATTTCAAGAAGCTTCTGGCATCAAACACCAAACCAGCGCTCCATACACTCCTGAGCAAAATGGACTAGCGGAGAGGATGAACAGGACTTTGGTGGAACGTGCAAAATACATGTTATTTGAAGCAAAGCTAAACAAACAATATTGGGCTGAGGCAATTACAACTGCAGCATATGTCATCAACAGATCACCATCAAGGGTTTTGGCAGGGGTAACCCCATATGAAATATGGACCGGTAAAAAACCAAACATTTCACATATAAAAATTTTTGGCTCTAAGGCCATGGTACATATCCCAAAACAAAAGCGTTTGAAATGGGACCGTAAATCAAAACAGCTGATATTTGTGACATACTGCGACAGCACTAAGGGCTATAGATTATGATCCAGCAAATAAAAGGATTGAGATCAGTAGGGATGTCGTATTTATTGAGAAATCTGCTGACGCTGATACGATCACACTGCAACCTATAAATATACCGCAGCTTGTCACTATCCCTCTCACTGATAATAATTTAAATTGTACACAAGAAAATAGTGAACGAGTATCTGATGATGGTCAGATTGAGATACAGGATGTCACTTTGTCGCCATTAACATTTTTTGACAGTGATGATTTAAATGATATCAACCTAGCAGAAGTGATGTTAGCAGCGATGATGATAACTCTAATAATGTCACTATAAGACCTCACAGAAGAAATGTGCAGGTAATGAATTTATCAGCCGTTTCTGGAGAAATTTCAGACCCAGAAACTGTGGAAGAAGCTAAGTCCAGTCCCGAAGCACAGTCATGGAAAACAGCTATGGATGATGAGTATAAATCTCTGATGACCAATGGGACATGGGAGCTAACTGATTTGCCCAATAATAAGCGGGCAATACCATGCAAGTGGGTTTTCAAAACAAAGACAAATGAAAAAGGAGAAATAATAAAATATAAAGCAAGGCTTGTGACAAAAGGTTGTTCACAGAAACCTGGAACAGACTACACAGAAATATTTTCACCTGTAGTAAGGTATGCTTCCTTGAGATATTTGTTTGCTTTGGCAGTGAAACATAATTTAGAAATCTGCCAAATGGATGCTGTATCAGCTTTTCTGCAAGGAGACATAGAAGAGGAAATTTATATGAAGCAGCCACCACAGTATGAAAATAGTGGACAAGTATGTAGACTAAAAAAATCCTTATACGGCTTGAAACAAGCCAGTAGACAGTGGAATAAAAAACTTAGTTCCACTCTGAAAGAAATGGGTCTCATCCAGAACAAATTGAATCCTTGTATTTATTTTAAAATTACTGACAATAACCATATGGTATTTCTGGCTATCTATGTTGATGATATTATTTTATTCACGAATAACGAGGAATCTCAAAGTTTTATAAAGAAGGAACTACAAAAACAATTTAAAATAAAAGACATGGGAGATATCAAATATTATCTTGGAATAAATGTAGAGAGAGACAGAAAGAATGGAGTCATATATTTAGATCAAAGAAAATATATACAGGAAGTTTTACAAAAGTATGGCATGTCCGATTGCAAAAGTGTGAAAACTCCAATAGAGGTAAATGGAAAAACGCAAGAAAAACCAAATGAAGGGAGGATTTTGCACAATATTCCCTATCAAGAAATAATTGGATGCCTTTTGTATGTCTCGCAAATAACTAGGCCAGACATAAGTTTTGCTATAAATTGGTTAAGCAAATACAATAATAAACCTGAAATGTTACATTGGATGTCACTGAAGAGAGTTATGCGCTATTTGAAAGGCACTGAACAATGGAGACTGAGCTTTAAACAGAACACAGATGAAAGTATGAGTCATGGCTACTGTGATGCAGACTGGACTAGCTCAGAGGATGACCGACGTTCCTGCACCGGTTACACTTTCTCGTTTCAGGGAGGAACAATCAGCTGGAATTCCAGACGCCAGCCTACTGTTGCCCTTTCCACAACAGAGGCGGAGTACATGGCACTGTCGTCTTGTGTACAAGAAGCAATGTGGTTAAAACAATTTCTAGAAGAATTTTGGCCACAGAAGACTCAACCCATGAAAATCTATTGTGATAATCAAAGCTGTATTAAACTTTCAGGTACTGACTGTTATCACTCTAGGACAAAGCACATTGATGTGAGACAACATTATGTACGCAGCAAGGTGCTTGATGGGACAATAACCGTGCAGTATATCCAGACCGGAGAAATGGTGGCTGACATTCTAACAAAGCCTACCCCGCACTCAAAGTTAACATTCTGCTCGATGAAGATGGGACTATGTCTAAGGGAGGATGTTGAAAGAAAATAGACATGTCAATGTCAACTTCAACGTATGTGCAACGTCAACTTCACGTCATTAGCTTACTGCTCTAACAAAAATGTATTGCTCTCTCTCTTGCACAATTGCCACCGTGAATGCTGTTTTGTAACAAGATAATAATCCTAATTAATCTGAATAAACTTCAAGTACTAAAGTATTCGGGAGTTATTATTTCAGAGATACTTCGCGGCGACTAGTCTCCGAGACTAGAGTCGCGCGGGCGTATCGTAAAGGGCCGAAGTGCTATTTCACGGCGGCTGGAAAAGACGTCGAGGCTTGTGCACGTGATGACTCCCATTGTACACAACAGACTACCAGACATCCACGCAATCTTTCAAAAACTAACTTAAAAATTGGTTAATTGAACAATCACCCTACGACTTTGACTATGATAAACTAGGAAAAGAATAATTTATTTTTAATGCTTTAATTTAATCGATTAATACAATTGTATGATTATTGTATTATTAGTAGTAATATAATTTAACTAAAGACTATGCTGTAAATAATATATTAGACCAGGGTAGAAACCTTTAAAAATAATAAAAAGTGAAACAAAATAGTAGGATGAAACCCATTGGAAAAGGAGGAGAATAATATAAAAATGCTAGGAAAAATAATTTACGGGCGATCTGAGGTCGGGAAGGGGGTGAGTTTTAAGGGTAAAAAACGGTGTATCTCGATTTCCGGCAAAACTACAAGTCCTATAGAAAAAAAGTCAAAATGCAAAGTTGTAGGTAACAAAAAGATCTACTCTTGGAGACCATGGTCCCTGAGCCGGTTCATAGAAGATGAATACAGAAGTGGAAAAATTGGGTGGCTACTAGGGGACTCTGGCTATCCCCAAAAACCATGGCTTATGATGCCTGTGCTCCACGCAGCTGATCATACCCCAGAAGCCCACTACAGTATATGCAATATAATATACAGTCAATGCCTCATTATTCGAGTCTATTGTGATGAATTATTGAATTATTACCCTTCCATAAAACACCACGTAATTATTGTAGGAATTCTTTTTGTAAAGAACAATCTTTCAAGTTACGGGTAACATAATTGTCACATCTAGAGCGGGAACCGTAACCGTAGTAGATATTTTAATTTATTTATAGGTAACTTATGGGTTCCTTTATAAGAAATGATTTTAATGTTATTATTTTAGTTTAACGTCAAAAGACGAACGACGAAATGAGCCGTACTAACTATTGCAGTACCACGCGTACGCGACGGTAGCCGAGCCAGGCGTGGCGTTCGCGGTGCGAATGTCTTCACACTGCAGGCGTTCGAGAGCCGTGGCGTCGCGGAGGCGTTTTGAAGCCTTGTGTGTGTTGGTCACGGCGTCGCATTATTGTTAAGATGTTTTTTAATTCATTTTTATAATTTTTTATACGGCAATCGTGTAAGTAGTCCATTTTATTTAGCGCCTTATTCGGTCATAGGCTTAAAATTTTGTAAATAAGTATAACTCCTAACTCCGCGAGTAGCACGCCTCCGCACCGCGACGCGTGGCATACACTCCGCCACGACTCCGCGCCGCGTCGCGCACGACGACTGTTTGTGTCGCCGAGCCGGCCCGCTACGGCCCTGCACCGGTTCGCCACCGCTTGCGGTGTGTGTAGTCTTTATTATGATATAAATTCATATGATACAACTCGCACGCCTTCACCTCCGGCCCGGCCACGGCTTCTGTGTGTGACGGCTTTTAAAGGGTATAGAGCATAGCTTAGAATCTAATAAATCGCGGCTTGTTACATAAGTTAGATGGGTACAAGAATTTAGTAGAGGCATAATAAAACAAAAGTATCATTTACTAGACCATAAAAGAGGAAAAAAATAAAGTTGACAATAACATCTTACCTTAAATCGGTAAATTATGTAAAATAGCTTGTTTTTTTAATATACTATGTGACGTTAATAATACCGATGAAATAGTCAACAATTTAAAGATGAAGTCCACCTTGGCAAAGTTAGTAGAGAACAATGGCTTGACAAGGAAGAAAACCAATTTTAAACATATATCAAGCAATGACTTGTTGGGTTTTTCTGAGTTGACACGAGATGCTCTGGAATTTTTTTTTTGCGTACCAACCAACAAAAGCAATTAATATGCCATCTCGCTGAACTACAAAATCCAGATAATAGCTGCCCAGGTCAACCCAAGAAAATGAAAGGAACAAGTTTCACAGATCGTTCAAAGTCAACAACTTGGCAAAGTTAGTAGAGATCAATGGCTTGACAAGGAAGAAAACCACTTTTAAACATATATCAAGCAATGGCTTGTTGGGTTTTCCTGAGTTGACACGAAATGCTCTGGAAATATTTTTTTGCGTACCAACCAACAAAAGCAATTAATATGCCATCTCGCTGAACTACAAAATCCAGATAATGGCTGCCCAGGTCAACTCAAGAAAATGAAAGGAACAAATTTCACAGATCGTACAAACGTTTGCCCCGCGGCGGGAATCAAACCAAACCTCCTTCAGCGCATGTCGTTAAATGTTTGTAAAATTAAGTTTTGTTGCCAAACAGCATCAACAGACGCCTACGCCTGCTCTGAACATTACCATGCCACTGCAGTCTCACCAACAACAGGTGAGTGTAGTTTTCATTACTTATTATTTACATGCACTACAATTCAAATCTTTATCAGTGAAATATGCCGCTATTACTCCGTCTACGCGTGTATTTTCTTTTTGATACTTTGAAGTTCACCAGTTGTTGCATCTTCAGTGATGCCGCAGAAAACTGATATATCCCGCTCACTCCAATGACACGTTGCGCGAGCGAGCGGAACACACGATTGTTCGCATCGAAGCGCACCTCGGACTGTATAGATGAATCACCCAATATTTTTTTCCTATTCGCCTTTTTCCCCATATTGTTTAATTTCCAGACGTCATTATCACCAGCTTATAATTTCTCACGCTTTTTTATTTCCTATCATATTTTTCGCTGTAGGCAATGTTTTACCAATCCGTATCGTTCACATACATTCAACCTGTACAATATATTCCCCATAGTCTTTTTTCGCCACGGGTTTCAATTTCTGCACATTATTTTCCCTAGACGCAACTTTACCGAGATTTAATATTAGGGCATGCAATACCGGACGATTCCCAAAACCAGTATTAAGATCCGGTATTAGGCTTCAAATTATTTATTTACTTGTATTTGTAGTAGTGTTCTGAATTGTAAAAGCGTGGAAAAGAAAAGATACGTAGTTAGCTTCGTATAATATATATATATAATTATATATATATATATATATATAATTATATATGTATATATATATAAACATATCGTTATATAAAATAAACATACCGTTTATGATATCGTGCGTAAGATCTATCCGACAATATCGATCTCATGTGTACTCTTGCTCTTTTTTCTTTCGCATTCCTGGTTACTGACAGTTAATAACAAACTGTCAGTAACCAGGAATGAGAAATTTTCTAAGCTTTAACTTTTTTATAAAATAAGTGTCACTGTAATGAGGGATGGCATAGATGTCTATAATATATATGGCTTTATAGCCTAGCGTAGATATCTAAGGTCAGTCAATACAATCAACGCAAACATAGATTTAAAATACCTAACTATTAGTTATATTTAGAAAAATGATTGTTTTCGGAATTGTAAAAAACATTGTAAAAAAAAAATTTCCTCGGCCCCCACCTCGCCGCACTTTCTTAAGGAGCGGTACTGAGGTTTCGGTCAAACTATATCAAAACTGTAGTGACACAGTTTAACATACAGTATGGTTAATTTTAAAGGACCAGCAACCTTCGGTGACCGGGTTCCTAGCATCATCAACGTTTGTTTTACGACTTTTGAAATAACTAAATAGGTACGTAAATTATTTTAGTTTTTATTGAACTGTCGTGATTTTTGTAGGTCTATGTTGCATTAAGGACGACGCCTGCTGGCGCGCACATGGGCTGGCGATAATAATAAATAACACTCAGATAATTATCTACCTACCTAGTTAATGCTCACGGGGTTTGTAGGCAGTAGGTATGTACTGAGTCCACAATCCCTTCATACTAGACCAGGCTTAGGACTGGCTACATTAAACAATTACAAAACAAATAAGTGGTACGTAGATTACGTTATGTACCTATGAAGATTAGGGTGGAGCGAAACAACAAGCAACAACATTTTTTATATTTTTTGCATCATCTGTATCGTTAATCGATGACCCTATAGGAGAGCTTAATTCGTGCAAAAAACCAAAAATCTACGACTTCATTTTCAGGTGGCGCACCGTGAAGGTAATTTACAAAAATTAAGTAGTTGTGTAACTTTTTTTATAAATATACTACTTTTACTTTGTTCTTGGCGTATAAATGTATTATTTTGTTTATAGATAAGAGAATCTGAGTATAATAGTCATCTTCCTGTTGATTTTGGGAAGGCTGCTACAGTTTAGAGGAATCGTATCGACTTTCTGGAAGTGACATTCGAATTTCATTCTTCTTTGGTGGCAATTTGCTGCAATGTCATCGCTGTGAACACGGGTTACAAAAATGGAGTTATTGTTTTACTGTAAAAACACCTGGATCGACCTGCTGCAATGTCATCGCTGTGAACACGGGATACAAAAATGGAGTTATTGTTTTACTGTAAAAATACCTGGATCGACCTTTACAATAGTTTTGAGTTTGTTATACGCAAATGAATTGTTTCTCTGCCATTTGTCTCGATGGCATTACAACAGGCCCCAATAGTTTTTCCGGTAGCTTAGGAAAAAGATCTCGACATAAAATTAGAAGCATTTGAAGCCATTCCTATGGAATTGCCGCATCTGAACGTTGATTTGTTGAGCATCGATCAAAAATATCAGATGGACTCTGCAATTTCTTCTAGCACGGTCTCATCAAACATGGCTAACAAAGACCAAGAAAACTCGCACGTTTGCTAGATAGTGGCCTTTCTCAAAAAGGATTCTTCGTTTTATATATTAGAACAGATAAAAGGATAAAATTTTAAGGAACTAGCCACTTTAATCATGAAAATTTACACTACAACTTGGTTTCATATCATCATCAGCTTATCCAATGTAATATGAGAAAATTTTAATTTAATGTAAACAATTACCTATATCACTAATATAGCATAATATGCCTGTCAACTTTACTCATAGTGACGGCTGAAATATTGTTCTAAAACTTACCTGGAAGGGACGTGGTATCTACAGCACAAGTCTCTGACTTAGTGTAGATACTACAGAACCAAGCTGTGTGTGAAGTACCAAGCTGTCTCTAATAGTAATTTATGAATCTATCTACATTGTGATCATGCTTGTTTTTTTGCTAAAAATAAAGTTATTATTATTATTATCAAGACAAAATCGTTTAGTAAATATGGTCCAATACATGTATTTTTAATGGTTAAAAGGTATTTGTAGTTGCGATATGACCTGAAAAGCATTGTGTTAAACTATTCAAAGAAATACTTTCTTGGCACACCCAGAAAATGTCACGACGGACTCGTGGTCACACCGTTTTGCTACACCAGTGTGACTACGAGTAATTTATTTTCCTCATGGTTACACTACTCTGAAAAGGATCGCACTTGACTGAATAGTAGGTATGTAGAGAAGTGCCGGATAGATAAAACACTTATTCGTAAAATAACTAGTACTTTGAAACTCCTTGATAAATACTTCATGAATCATGAACTATTTAATAGTGACACGTAAATTGTCATTCTGATTTTTCAAATTATGGTTTAGGTCACACTTAAATAGCACGAATTTTACTGTTGGGTACATATACGTAAAATGGGTAAAAGAATCAAAAGAAAACGTGGTGAAGTGCTATTAAGCGATGGATACCAATACCATAAACATAAAGTTTATGCGAACAAAAATATTGTATGGGTCTGTAGCCAACGGCGAAAGCATAAATGTACGGGGTCTGTCACTACCGCCAAGGTAAATAAATTGAATACTTTCTCCGTGACTGCATAGGCATCCTTTTTTCATCATCATGAGCCTATATTTGTCCACTACTGGACATAGGCCTCCCCTAATGAGCGCCATAGCATCCTTTGTTCTAATAAGATAAAATACCCACTTCGTCCATACCTACGTTCGTAAATGAAATAAAATGGTTATGCAACAGTGAAAAAAAATCTAGATACTAAGCAGTTATGAGTGGATGAAGGGGTTATATATTTTCCAACTGTTAGTCTTAACTTATTGTGTTTTTAGGATGATAAAATTATGAAACAAGTAAACCATACCGAGGAGTGTAAACAGAATCACGCCAAAAATGACTTACCGATGTCGATAGTGAATATGAAGGAGGAGGCTGGTACTTCGGCGAATTCAATGCCTGCTATTTACAAAAATAATTTGAAACCTTTATATGATAAAGGTATTCACTTAGTCATTGAAGTACCGTCGTTTTGCAGCGTAAAGTGCAGCATATATTCGGCAAAAAAACGTAAGCTGCAAATGGACAAAACTGTTTTTACAAAGCTGAGCGAAGTTGAGATTCCTGCACCATTTTAAAATTCTTTGGTGGCCGATTATCAGTACGAGGACTCCAGATTATTGATGTTTTGTTTTGATGAAGCAAAACAGTTATTGGGTGAAGTAAAAGAATACTTTGGTGACGGAACCTTCAAAAGTACACCCAAACCATTTCATCAGTTATTTAATAATTACGGTGATTTGGGAAGTTCATCTGGAACAACTAATGTGGTTCCACTTGTATTTGCCCTGATGAGTGACAAAAAAGAAAGCACGTATTCGGTTTTGTTTGACATATTGCAAGCCAAATTTCCCGAATGGAAACCAGATAAGTTCCATCTAGACTTTGAAGTTGCAACTTCTAATGCACTCAAATTAATTTTCCCAAATCTCGAAATAAAAAACTGCTACTACCATTTCACGCAGAGTTTGTGGCGAAAAGCTAAATCTATAGGCATAAAGACAAAGTTGTATCGCCGTTTAGTAGGTTTGTGCACTGCTCTTCCACTGTTACCCGAGAACCAAATTAAAGATGGTTGGGCGTATATACAATTGCGATGTGCTCATTTAAAAAACAATAAAATTAACGCTTTTATGGCGTACATGAAGAATAATAATAAAATAATAATAATAAGCCTTTATTTTCCAAATCTTACTAAACATGTGTGAGTAAATATAAATTTTAACTAAATTAGTACCTAAAATAAATTATAATTGTAATGTCATGCATAATTTTTATATATTATTCTGATTAGGACACCCATCTTCGGGTGAAGGCCTCCTCCATCCATTTCCATAATGTACGGTCTGCGGCGTGTCGTGACCACGTGACGCCGGCCACGTCCCCTCGTCCATCTCTCCAGCGCTGGCGGGGACGGCCGCGCGCGCGCCAGGCATCGGCGTCGCGCGGGTACCAGTGTAGGATGCGCTCCGTCCATCTCCCATCTGCTGTCCGTGCCACGTGCCCCGCCCATCTCCACTTCTGTTGGCAAGCTAGTGTTGCTGCGTCGGTTATTTGGGTTCTCTTTCTCAGGTCTGAATTTTTGATGCGGTCTTTTAGCCTGACATTTAGCATACTCCGCTCTGTTGCCCTTTGAAATACCTGTATTTTAGTGATAACCTTTTTTGATAGAGCCCAGTTCTGACAGCCATATAGTAGAATCGGTAGGACAGACATTTCCAGAGCTGTTTTCTTGATGGTAATTGGAATTTTGGCTTTAAATATCTGTTTGTGTGACCAATACTTGTTCCAGGCTTATTTAATTCTCCTTTCTACTTCTGTGAATGTTTGGTTACTGAAAGAAATGTTTTGACCGAGGTAAACATACTCATCGACATATTTTATGGTATGTTCCTGTATCTGTATAGGTGTCTTTATACTATTGGTTAGAATACATGTTTTGTCTTTGTTCATTTGTAGGCCACAGTTCCGGCTTGCGGTATCCAGTGTCTGAATCATGTAGGCTAAGTCATCATGATTTTCGCTCAGAATAAGTATGTCATCAGCAAAGCGTAAGTGGTTTAGATATTCTCCGTTGATATTGATTCCTTTCCCTTCCCAGTCGGAATAGAGGTAGCTGAAGATATATTCTAGTAGTGATGTAAACAGGTTAGGTGATATAGGGTCCCCCTGTTTGACTCCTCTTTGTATCGGAAATATTTCTCCCACTTTTCAATCCGTACTGTGGCTGTACTGCGTTCATATATTTCTTTCAGGATTCTGATATATTTATTGTCAACTCCCTGTGACTTTAGCGCTCTCCATAGAGCTTGATGCGAGATGGTGTCAAAAGCTTTACGGTAATCTATGAAGGCAATGTAGAGTTGTTTGTTGTATTCATTGTAACGTTCAATTAGTGTCAATGTAAATATATATGGTCCATAGTTGAGAATTTTGGTCGGAAGCCCGCCTGTTCTCTAGGCTGATTTTGTTCTAGGGTGCTTCTTATTCTCCTTAGTAGTACACTTGTGAATATCTTATAAATCACTTGTAACAAGCTTATTGACATGAAGAATACGTGGCTTAAAAATGATGCATGCATAGGAGATTGGTGTGTCAGCAACGAACGCCATCGAACTAATAATGTCGCTGAGAGTTATAATTCGGTGATTAATAAAAATATGTGACAATAAATAAATTATTAAATGTTCTACATAATGACATTAGAGTAGCAAATTTCAGCCCAAATGAACGGACAAACAGAAACGGAAAAAGGCGATTTTATTTTAAATACTAAGATGCAGCTTATCCATAACACTCAATAAACGCACTCAAAAGGACAGACACACGATCAAAAGCAATTGTAGATTGCCATAACGCTCTACAAGATTTTTCTCAACACAGCAAAGTCTGCATAGAATTAGAATTAGAAGATGAGAAGTCGCTCACTTCAATTAAATTTTACTGTACTAATTTATTACAGTTTTTCACGGAGTCTATTTAATACTGAGTCTATTTTTTTGTTTCTGTAAAGCCTGTTTCATTTTAGTTTTTGTGTATGTACAATAGGGGTACAATATGTATAATGGTAGGTACAAGTATTGTGTACTCTATTTTCCGCACTTAGACTCGGTTTGGTCCGTTGTGCGTGTTTGGTCGGGTAGGTACAAGACATGCAATTACTATTTTTGTTTCGATAACTACATAAGTATTTTATTTTTGAGTAGCGTATTGATCGGTACCTACACTGTCACTTTCCCCACACTAGTAGTGTAACCACGAGTCTTATGTTTCACTAATTACTGTTGATCACACCGCACAGTGTGACCACGAGGAAAATAAATTACTCGTAGTCACACTGGTGGTGTAGCAAAACGGTGTGACCACGAGTCCGTCATCGAAATGTGTTGCTAGCTATGTTACAAGGTGATGAGTCACACGTAAGGGAACTGGCTGTTCAGAGAGTTTTAAAGGCAAGAAACCCGTGCAAAGGAAAGAAAGTTCGCGAATTTCAACTTCCTGAACTCGGTCACTACGGTCACAAGGTCGATGCGCTTGGTTATTATGATTTGATGATTTGGAGAAAAACGATACCTGAACCTTTAATAACAATAATATACACCAACGCAGAAATTTCAAACATTTCCTTAGGAGGTACTTGCTTGCTTGTAAAGGTATGCTTGCCACACTCAGGCCCTAGAGGCTTCATGATTTGTTTGTGGACTAGAAACGAGATGTGGTTTTCGTACGAGTATAAAATCTAGGCAAGACATCTTTCTTTTGGCCACAAAATCTCAGAATTTCAGTCAAAAAGATGGTGATGGATCTTCCGATTTAGGATATTTTATAGTTATGTTTAGTGGTGTTATTGTACGTACTATTCATTGTATTTTATTCCTTTATTGATTTTAATTAATAACATAGTAGTTTAGATAGAAATATAATCGTAAATAAAGTTCTGCTGGGAAGCCGAAAATACATTTTTTACTTCGACTTAGACAGCTGAAATTTTGCATGAACACTTCTAATACTACGTATCATCTATTAATAATACTGCAATCTGAATATTAAAAAAAATGCTTTTCACTCCACCCTAATGTAGATATGGTAGGTAGGTAATACGAGTACGTTTAACGTAATCATTCATAACGTATCAATGCTAGATAACTAAATAGCTTTTATTGACTTTTCATTGTTTAATGCAGGCGTATTTAAAAAGTGGAATCAGCGTATTTACAATAATTAAATGATCGATTAAAATAATATTTACAAATTAGATTACCTCGCAAGTTCAAATCTTGCGGGTGGCGGTGAGTATCGCGCACATAGCGTTCAAAATAGGCACCTTCACAATCAATAGAAAGACCACACCTAAAATCAGCCGTTCGTTAACACGAGCTACCACTTGCGAATTTGATTTTACTTGACCAAGGCCCAAATTATCGGCAGGCTTCCGACACATTGTCATCACACCTGGCAAGCATCCTCACCATTTCCGTGTACTCGATATTGGAGTATCGATACGCCATGGTAATAAAATTACTGCGTTGGTACAATCCGTACGAAACATCGATAATGCAAACGACTGAGCAGGCAGGTGCAGGCCCCATCAACGCGCTATGATTGGATGGCGGCAAAACTGGATCACAAGTAATGTTGCCATTCACAGGAAAAATCGTCTGTATAAATTTTATGAAATAGTAACACAACACGTACAACAACGGCAACAACTAGAAAATGTCAATTGTCTACCCGCAAAAATTATTCAAAAGTTCAAAAGTAAGTTTTACTTTCTTTGTTTGTATTCTTATTTGGATTGCAATATAATTCGTGTTGTTTGTGTATATTGTGCCATTTGTAATTATGAAAGACACGCCAAGACGCTGTGCAAAATGCGGGAAATCAACAGCAAAACATCCGAATCTTTCTATGAGTCGCTTTTCAAAACCTGGAGGCTGGAACGTTCGCCGGTATGTCTTGGTTTCTTTCATATTTTTCTCTAAGTGCCGCTAATACTTCCGCGCCATTTTCATTAGAATTATATGAGAGGGTAGGCCTAAGCTATTGTGCTATTATTTTGTTCCATTTTTTATTGATGGAATGAAGTAACATTATTCGAATATCACTATTACAGTACCATACCAATCAAGCGTGTTTGACCAAATAAACCACGTTATCATTTTTTTTTGTTTTTATAGGTATATCAAAACAACGTATTCTATAAAACAGGTTTAGAATCACCCGAAGTACTTAATTTTAAAAAATCAGATCGAAATTCGGACTTCGACCTCTATGTCCCAAATTTCATTCATTGGGACCAGTGTGCGACGCCACGCTCAGCGTTGCCGGTACGGGTATTTTTTACCCGATTTTGGGTAATTTAACTATTCCTGTTCAACCCCAGCTGGCCGAATTTGTGGTGAGTCCTTCACAATTTACTCGCAAGTTAAGTAAACTTACTACTCCTATGTGTCTCTCCATAAAAAAGATTGGGAAGAAAAATGGACTATGATCCAACGACGATGAGACCTTATACGAAAAAGGAGACACGGGAAACACTTTCTACTTCCCAAAAAGAGATTCAGACAGATGCTGTATGGATTGTCCATTATTACAATAATACCTTTTCAGAGAATTCCAGTTTCAACAGAATCAGTTCATTGTGCAACCCTGCCAAATATTCTTGTTCAACACCAGCCGGCCGAATTTGTTGTGAGTCCTACACAATTTACTCGCAAGTAAAGTAAACTTACTACTCCTATGTGTCTGTCAATAAAAAAAGATTGGGAAGAAAAATCGACTATGATATAAGACCTTATACGAAAAGGAGACACGGGAAAATCTTTCTACTTCTCAAAAAGAGATCCAGACAGATGCTGTATGGATTGTCCATTATTACAATAATACCTTTTCAGAGAATTCCAGTTTCAACAGAATCAGTTCATTGTCCAACCCTGCCAACTATTCCTGTTCAACACCAGCCGGCCGAATTTGTGGTAAGTCCTACACAATTTACTTGCAAGTAAAGTAAACTTACTACTCCTATGAGTCTCTCCATAAAAAAAGATTGGGAAGAAAAATTGACTATGATCTTATACGAAAAGGAGACGCGGGAAACACTTTCTACTTCCCAAAAAGAGATTCAGACAGATGTTGTATGGACTGTCCATTATTACAATAATACCTTTTCAGAGAATTCCAGTTTCAACAGAATCAGTTCATTGAGCAACCCTGCCAAATATTCCTGTTCAACACCAGCCGGCCGAATTTGTGGTGAGTCCTACACAAATTACTCGCAAGTAAAGTTAACTTACTACTCCTATGTGTCTCTCAATAAAAAAAGATTGGGAAGAAAAATGGACTATGATCCAAGACCTTATACGAAAAGGAGACACGGGAAACACTTTCTACTTCCCAAAAAGAGATATCGCCAATAGTGGATGCCTACGCATTTAGACATCAAAATAAACAAAACTGATAAACCTCAGAACACAAGGAGACACGGAAAACAAGTGGCCGAATTTCTGGCAATGAGGTTCAGATACCTCACCACTTGGGTTGTGGTACGTAACACACGCTCAAAGCGTTCTTGCAGCTCTTGGGAGAAAGCTTGTTAGTAAAAACTATAAAATAACACTTGTGTATAGGGGCAAGTGCTGTTCCTATGGACGCTTGTACCTGTGGACACAATTGTTTCCGACGAAACTAGCAACCCTAAAATTCTAATTTGAACGCGACCGTAAACCTTTGTCTATGGTTGACAGTTTTGACGTGTCGCCGTCTTTGTTTTCTGTGTGGTTGTTTGTATGCCGGCTATGAAAGTTTTTTGCGCCAAAAAGTAAGTTATTTTGCTTAATTTAAATGAGTTTTACCGTGAAAATACTTACGATATCGGTTTGATCGTGTTTGCAGTATGATCTGTGTTATTTATTGCTTAGTTAGTGATTTTTCCTTGCCTGTAAGTCTGTTTTATCCTTAAAGTTAGATCAGTTTTATTTTTTATGTCTGAATTTGTACCTGTGGACAATAATATGAGTGTACCTGTGGACTGTCCACAGGTACAAAAGCGTCATTATGTTTACTTACAAAACCTGATCAGCCGCAGTTTTGTTTAATATTTTCAGTGCCTCGCAGTAAAACTGGTCAAAAACGAAAAGGAATATGCTCTGATACACTTACAGCAGCCGTAAAGGAAGCTAGAAGTGGCAGTTCAGAAAAGAAGCTGAAAGGTATAAACTACCAAAGTCAACCATTTCACCGTTGGACATTCTGTTATTCAGGCCATAACAGAACCAGTTTTGCCGATCCTGAAAGATGATCGGCTGATACCAGAACAACCTGCCTATATTCCGAACTCCACTGATTATTATAGATCCACAAATAACGCCCGAAACCGTCATTTTAAAAAGCTGGTCCTCGAAAGGGTGCTCAGCGTGGAAAAAAGCTCGGAAGAACCAGATTTTTAACTGACACTCCAGAAAAAGATGAAATTCTAAGTGAATCAATAAAAAAGCTGAAAAGAAGAAAATAGCAGGCCTAAAAACGGACAAAAAAATAACGCAAAAGCTACTCAAAAAATTATTGCTGCTAAAGCTATTGCACAATCTGGTTCCTCCAAAGTTGACCCTAGTTGCTCTAAAAGTCATCCAACTCTTCTGCTGGCTAATAATCTTTCTGAACCTGGTCCTTCCAAAGCGCTTTCGAATGAAAACACTGAGAAATCAGGCGAAAAAAATATTAAAATAATTCTTCAAGAGAAGTTTTCGTTTGTTAGATGTATAAAGTATATAACTTATTCCAAAGACAAAAACTAAATGCTGAAATGTAGTTTTTGCAATCATAGCTATCATATTTATTGTGTTCCGAAGTCACACAGAGAAAACTTTGAGTCTGATGATGAGGGTGAAGGTTTCGTTTGGATGGCATGCTTCGTATTAGACAATGATGACGATAGTGATGAATCTACTCAAAACTTGTATGAAGACTGTCGTAATGCATACAAATAAGTATAACAAATTATATTTACGTTAGTTTGAAGTTGTTTCTAGAAGTCTATAATTGTTTTTTTTATTTTTTATTGTCTAATTAATGTGAACCGTCCCTAGGTACAACACCGTCTTCAGGTACAATTTCACTGTACATAGGTACAATTGCCTGTTGTACCTCTGGACAAATATGGTGTTTTTAAAAAAAGTTGATTATTTTCGTAAGTATAAGTGATAATGAGACTAGAATTTGAGTTTAAGCAAGGCTGATTATCTCTTAAGACATGTGATATATTAAAAATAAAGAAAACTTAAGTAATTCAGATATAAAAAATGTTTTATTCCAAATTCTGGAAAGTGTCCACATGTTCCGCACTTGCCCCTACTCACATTTCATAAAAAAAATATTTACCGTTAGGTTTTAGTAATCTCGATTTTATTTCGTATTTACATAAATTCCTTGCTTTTCACAATGTTCACAATGCAAACGTCGAGAAAATAGAGAAGTTAACATTGATTTCCTTGGATTTCTAAATCATTTCCGTGTTTATCTATACTAATATTATAAAGAGGAAAGATTTGATTCTTTGTTTGTTTGTTTATTTTTTACGTTCGTGCGCGACCTGCAGTGCCTCCTGCTGCTGACCTGCATGGCGCCGCACGTCGCCTACGCGGACCTGGGCTTCGTGCTCGACAAATACTACAAGAAAACCCGCGCCCCTGACCCGGTATGTTGGATACAACCTCCACCGGACATCCTGGGCATCCATCCGCACGGGGCGTGTCGCCGGCGCGCGACCGGCAGTGGCCAAATGCCTGGAAACGAGGCAGATACCTTACCACTTGGGTTGTGGTACGTGACACACGCTCAAGGCGTTGAACAATGGGCCATGATCCAAGACCTTATACGAAAAGAACACAAGGAGACACGGAAAACAAGTGGCCGAATTTCTGGCAATGAGGTTCAGATACCTTACCACTTGGGTTGTGGCACGTAACACACGCTCAAAGCGTTCTTGCAGCTCTTAGGAGAAAGCTTGTTAGTAAAAACTGGAACCCAACGACCGCCAGACTTATTTTTTACTCCAATGACACAATTTACGTTGCAGTTCCGCAAGAATTACAACAGTTCAGATTTTTTTTTTTGTTGCAGACCGAAGGACTGCTATAAGGAAAATACTGTTTTATGCTGGCAGCCCTAATTTAAGATACTTAGCACTTATTTTAAAATCGATTTTTCATTCTTAATTTTTATCATTTATCGATTAGTAAATAATCGATTTTTTATGTACACTGATTGTAACATGATTTGATAAACAAGTTCAAAGCTTTTGTTCAAGAAAACACATACTCTGACAAAGTGTTCTTGATAAACCATGTCCCAATCCCTCGACAGTTTTTATACAATGGCCAGGAATGCCGACCACTTTTTACGAAAAGAACTCAAGGAAACACGGGAACCACTTTCTACTTCCCAAAAAGAGATGTCGCCAATAGTGGATGCCTACGAATTCAGATATCAAAATTAACAAAACTGATAAACCTAGTGCTCCATCCCGAACACAAGGACACTCGTCAATGCCAAATTAAGAAAATAGAAAATAAAAATTGTCATCATTGTTGGTACGTTATGTATGTCATTAAAACTATCCGAATAATGTGTTTTATAACAATGATACCAATTTATTCATAAAACTTGACAAGAAAAATTTTAGATCTCTGATTATCGATACTATTACCTATAATGCCAGTGCGCAAATATTGGATCTAAAAAAAATAAAATACAATACAATATGTTTCATTGTCTAAGAGTCAGTTCCAATATTTTGCCGACTTCTTCTTGTTGAGGTACGGAACCCTAAAAAGGAAAGGATTTTTATGATGATGGCAGCTGAGCAGTCATACTTGACGGCTAAGGCAGAAAAAGAAGCTGCTGAAGAATTAGTCCGCCGCAACAAGGCCAAGAGGGAGTTGGCAGAATATGAATTAAAAATACAGAAAAACAATGTTTAATTTCACTTTTGTTTGTCTTTTAGAAAATTTTCAACCTCTAAACATAATTACAGAAAATCTTATCTTAATGCCTAGAAATAAAAGCTGCGTGTAATTATGCCTTTGGCTGTCTCTACTTGAGTATTATAAACTGGGACATCTCCACTACTTCGAGTTTCACTACGGGTTCATTAGTTCTAAACGAAAATGCGTAGAAATAAAAGCTGAACGTATACGGTCTCTGGCTGTGTCTTGATCTTGAGCATTATATAATGCTCAAGACACAGCCAGAGGAGAGAGAGATAATTGTTCAAAATATGAAAACCTTCACTCCAAATGGAGATAGATCTTGCAAAGGAGCGAACTCAGTTACTGGCTTCCAGGTGCTTGTGTTCGGTGCAAGACACAAGTAACATTTTACCGTCAGAGAGAACGTGATTTGCTGCCATATTTTTCTGATGATAACATCCTGGTTTATTGCAATGATATTGGTGGTTTATTAGTAAGAATGGGTTTAGAAAAGTACGATTCAACTGAGTGGCTCTTTTTATAGACAGTTCTAAAAGAAGTTTGAAATGCGTTTTGCTTCATAATGGCAATAAACACGCTTGTGTTCCAATTGCTCATTCTACACGAATGAAAGAAGAGTGTACAGCAATTGCACTGATTCTAGAAAAGATAAAATATGAACACCACCAATGGTTTATATGCGTCGACCTCAAAATGGTTAATTTTCTGTTGGGTGCACAGCCACAGCAAGGTGGATATACAAAGTTTCCATGCTATATGTGTCTTTGGGATAGCAGAGATAAATCGAATCACTGGGTACGTAAAAATTGTCCAATCAGAGAAAGCTTACCTGTTGGAGAGCAAAATTTTATCAACACACCTTTAGTCCCCCGAGAAATGATCATTTTGCCTCCTCTACACATCAAACTTGGTCTCATGAAACAATTTGTCAAAGCATTAGACAAAACAGGTACATGCTTTGAGTACATCAGAAAGGCATTTCCAGCTTCAAGTACAGAAAAACTCAAAGCTGGAATATTTGACGGTCCTCAGATAAGACAGTTAATTAAAGATGATAACTTCTTCGCAACATCTATGAACGAAACGGAACTCGCCGCGTGGAACTCATTTGTCAAAGTAATTTAAAATTTTCTTGGTAATCATAAGGCTGAAAATTATAAAATTCTCGTAAACCAAATGCTTTTATCGTTTAAAAACTTGGGATGCAATATGAGCATCAAAGTTCATTATCTATCCATTTGGACTGCTTCCCACATAACCTGGGTGATTTAAGTGAAGAACAAGGAGAGCGGTTCCATCAGGACATCAAAGTAATGGAGGATCGGTACCAGAGTAGATGGAATACTCACATGATGGCTGATTACTGCTGGGCTCTTATGCGAGACAACTCAAAGGCCAAACACGCAAAAAAATCAATAAAGAGAAGTTTTTTGTATTCTGAATATTAAAAATGTGTTTTTTTTTCATACAAATTGTTTTTACTACATATCTTCAAAACTAGAGCTGATACAAAAAAACCGAATGCATATTTGAAATCAGTGAATGAGGTATTCTCAAAATCATTTTAATAGATTAATTGTATTCGAGTGACTTAGTCGTTTAATAGACTTTTCTAGCATGAAGCTAATATTTTTCACCAATTTTTATGTTTTACGACGTGGAGACGAGACCTTTCTGGCATGAAGCCAGTATTGTCAACCATTATTTATGCTTTACGACGACGTGGAGATATTACTAGCATGAAGCTAGTACTTTCAATAATGTGTATGATTTATGTTTTACAACGTTGAGACGTTTCTAGCTTCAAGCTATTATTTTCATTGATTAATTGTATTCGAGTGACTTAGTCGTTTAATAGACTTTTCAAGATTCTAAATAATAAAATAATTATCCACTCCACGCCTAATTATACGTCATCAGAACGTCAACGATTAAAGTATTTGCGACGAAACGAAATCTGAAATTAACAGGCTATTTGATCTGCACTTAAAGCCGAAATCAATCTTGGAGTGTTTGAAGAAAAATTCTGAATTAAAGATACCTACAAAACGCCACGTTAATAACTATTTAGCAGATCGCCGGCTGATATTTAGGGATATCCACTGGGAAACAGGCAGCAGCACCCCCTGCAGAACAATTCTACCCCCGAACTGCGATCCCCAACCCGCATGTGCCCAGCGTAGGGATTATGGGCTTTACCCCCTCATTAGATAAAAGCCAATAAGGCGCTTATCAGGGGGAGCCCTGAGTCCAGCAGTGAACCAATATTAGGCTGTTGAGGTGAGGTGAGGAAATTGCTAAAAATGGCTTTAGTGTTAATATCCATGATGGTTTTAAAAGTTTTATCAATAATTTACCGTCATTGTTATGATCCATTCAAGATGAAACTGACGTACCTTTGTGGATCTTGGTACCTGTTTACTATGTGCACTTATGTGGCACTTATTGTTTCTTGACTAAAATTTGTTTTGATCGATAAATAAAATCAATAATTTACCGTCATTGTTATGATCCATTCAAGATGAAACTGACGTACCTTTGTGGATCTTAGTACCTGTTTACTATGTGCACGTTATTTTTTACGTTGAACGGGACGGGAAACACTTTCTACTTCCCAAAAAGAGATGTCGCCAATAGTGGATGCCTACGAATTCAGACATCAAAATTAACAAAACTGATAAACCTAGTGCTCCATCCCGAACACAGGGACACTCGTCAATGCCAAATTAAGAAAATAGAAAATAAAAATTGTCATCATTGTTGGTACGTTATGTATGTCATTAAAACTATCCGAATAATGTGTTTTATAACAATGATACAAATTTATTTTTAAAACTTGACAAGAAAAATTTTAGATCTCTGATTATCGATACCTATAATGCCAGTGCGCAAATATTGGATCTAAAAAAAAAATACAATACGATATGTTTCATTGTCTAAGAGTCAGTTCCAATATTTTGCCGACTTCTTCTTTTTGAGGTACGGAACCCTAAAAAGGAAAGGATTTTTATGATGATGGCAGCTGAGCAGTCATACTTGACGGCTAAGGTAGAAAAAGAAGCTGCTGAAGAATTAGTCCGCCGCAACAAGGCCAAGAGGGAGTTGGCAGAATATGAATTAAAAATACAGAAAAACAATGTTTAATTTCACTTTTGTTTGTCTTTTAGAAAATTTTCAACCTCTAAACATAATTACAGAAAATCTTATCTTAATGCCTAGAAATAAAAGCTGCATGTGTAATTATGCCTTTGGCTGTCTCTACTTGAGTATTATAAACTGGGACATCTCCACTACTTCGAGTTTCACTACGGGTTCATTAGTTCTAAACGAAAATGCGTAGAAATAAAAGCTGAACGTATACGGTCTCTGGCTGTGTCTTGATCTTGAGCATTATATAATGCTCAAGACACAGCCAGAGGAGAGAGAGATAATTGTTCAAAATATCAAAACCTTCACTCCAAATGGAGATAATTGATTTAAAGATTTTTTTTTCAAAAATATATAAAGCTGGCAATGCACTTACGATTTTAATGATGACGTTTTAGTCGAACCTCTCGCTTTTTTTTTTCAAGGTGAGCTTTATGATCTCATAAGGGATTTAGATCTTGCAAAGGAGCGAGCTCAGTTACTGGCTTCCAGGTGCTTGTGTTCGGTGCAAGACACAAGTAACATTTTACCGTCAGAGAGAACGTGATTTGCTGCCATATTTTTCTGATGATATCATCCTGGTTTATTGCAATGATATTGGTGGTTTATTAGTAAGAATGGGTTTAGAAAAGTACGATTCAACTGAGTGACTCTTTTTATAGACAGTTCTAAAAGAAGTTTGAAATGCGTTTTGCTTCATAATGGCAATAAACACGCTTGTGTTCCAATTGCTCATTCTACACGAATGAAAGAAGAGTATACAGCAATTGCACTGATTCTAGAAAAGATAAAATATGAACACCACCAATGGTTTATATGCGTCGACCTCAAAATGGTTAATTTTCTGTTGGGTGCACAGCCACAGCAAGGTGGATATACAAAGTTTCCATGCTACATGTGTCTTTGGGATAGCAGAGATAAATCGAATCACTGGGTACGTAAAAATTGGCCAATCAGAGAAAGCTTAGCTGTTGGAGAGCAAAATTTTATCAACACACCTTTAGTCCCCCGAGAAATAATCATTTTGCCTCCTCTACACATCAAACTTGGTCTCATGAAACAATTTGTCAAAGCATTAGACAAAACAGGTACATGCTTTGAGTCCATCAGAAAGGCATTTCCAGCTTCAAGTACAGAAAAACTCAAAGCTGGAATATTTGACGGTCCTCAGATAAGACAGTTAATTAAAGATGATAACTTCTTCGCAACATCTATGAACGAAACGGAACTCGCCGCGTGGAACTCATTTGTCAAAGTAATTTAAAATTTTCTTGGTAATCATAAGGCTGAAAATTATAAAATTCTCGTAAACCAAATGCTTTTATCGTTTAAAAACTTGGGATGCAATATGAGCATCAAAGTTCATTATCTATCCATTTGGACTGCTTCCCACATAACCTGGGTGATTTAAGTGAAGAACAAGGAGAGCGGTTCCATCAGGACATCAAAGTAATGGAGGATCGGTACCAGAGTAGATGGAATACTCACATGATGGCTGATTACTGCTGGGCTCTTATGCGAGACAACTCAAAGGCCAAACACGCAAAAAAATCAATTAAGAGAAGTTTTTTGTATTCTGAATATTAAAAAATGTGTTTTTTTTTTCATACAAATTGTTTTTACTACATATCTTCAAAACTAGAGCTGATACAAAAAAACCGAATGCATATTTGAAATCAGTGAATGAGGTATTCTCAAAATCAGGTCTTAAAATTATTGCACCGAAAATTGTGTCCGCCGGTGTTGTGTTTGAGTAACTTGCTCGCTTAATATACTTTTCTAGCATAAAGCCAGTATCTTTCACCAATATTTCTGTTTTTCGACGTGAACTTTTCTAGCATGAAGCTGGTACTTTCAATAATATGTATGATTTATGTTTTACGACGTTGAGACATTTCTAGCTTGAAGCTAGTATTTTCAAACATTAATTGTGTTTGAGTGACTTTCTTGTTTATACGAGACATTTCTAGCACGAAGCTACTGTTTCAGCCATTATTATTTTTTTTACCAACGTTGAGACATTTCAAGCAGAAACTTGTACTTAAATTAAATATTATTGATGTTTTAAGACGTTGAGATATCTAGCATGAAGCTAGTACTTTCAATAATGTGTATGATTTATGTTTTACAACGTTGAGATATTTCTAGCTTGAAGCTATTATTTTCCTAGATTAATTGTATTCGAGTGACTTAGTCGTTTAATAGACTTTTCTAGCATGAAGCTAATATTTTTCACCAATTTTTATGTTTTACGACGTGGAGACGAGACCTTTCTGGCATGAAGCCAGTATTGTCAACCATTATTTATGCTTTACGACGACGTGGAGATATTACTAGCATGAAGCTAGTACTTTCAATAATGTGTATGATTTATGTTTTACAACGTTGAGACATTTTTAGCTTGAAGCTTTTATTTTAATAGATTAATTGTATTCGAGTGACTTAGTCGTTTAATAGACTTTTCTAGCATGAAGCTAATATTTTTCACCAATTTTTATGTTTTACGACGTGGAGACGAGACCTTTCTGGCACGAAGCCAGTATTGTCAACCATTATTTATGCTTTACGACGACGTGGAGATATTACTAGCATGAAACTAGTACTTTCAATAATGTGTATGATTTATGTTTTACAACGTTGAGACATTTTTAGCTTGAGGCTATTATTTTAATAGATTAATTGTATTCGAGTGACTTAGTCGTTTAATAGACTTTTCTAGCATGAAGCTAATATTTTTCACCAATTTTTATGTTTTACGACGTGGAGACGAGACCTTTCTGGCATGAAGCCAGTATTGTCAACCATTATTTATGCTTTACGACGACGTGGAGATATTACTAGCATGAAGCTAGTACTTTCAATAATGTGTATGATTTATGTTTTACAACGTTGAGACGTTTCTAGCTTCAAGCTATTATTTTCATTGATTAATTGTATTCGAGTGACTTAGTCGTTTAATAGACTTTTCAAGATTCTAAATAATAAAATAATTATCCACTCCACGCCTAATTATACGTCATCAGAACGTCAACGATTAAAGTATTTGCGACGAAACGAAATCTGAAATTAACAGGCTATTTGATCTGCACTTAAAGCCGAAATCAATCTTGGAGTGTTTGAAGAAAAATTCTGAATTAAAGATACCTACAAAACGCCACGTTAATAACTATTTAGCAGATCGCCGGCTGATATTTAGGGATATCCACTGGGAAACAGGCAGCAGCACCCCCTGCAGAACAATTCTACCCCCGAACTGCGATCCCCAACCCGCATGTGCCCAGCGTAGGGATTATGGGCTTTACCCCCTCATTAGATAAAAGCCAATAAGGCGCTTATCAGGGGGAGCCCTGAGTCCAGCAGTGAACCAATATTAGGCTGTTGAGGTGAGGTGAGGAAATTGCTAAAAATGGCTTTAGTGTTAATATCCATGATGGTTTTAAAAGTTTTATCAATAATTTACCGTCATTGTTATGATCCATTCAAGATGAAACTGACGTACCTTTGTGGATCTTGGTACCTGTTTACTATGTGCACTTATGTGGCACTTATTGTTTCTTGACTAAAATTTGTTTTGATCGATAAATAAAATCAATAATTTACCGTCATTGTTATGATCCATTCAAGATGAAACTGACGTACCTTTGTGGATCTTAGTACCTGTTTACTATGTGCACGTTATTTTTTACGTTGAACGGGACGGGAAACACTTTCTACTTCCCAAAAAGAGATGTCGCCAATAGTGGATGCCTACGAATTCAGACATCAAAATTAACAAAACTGATAAACCTAGTGCTCCATCCCGAACACAGGGACACTCGTCAATGCCAAATTAAGAAAATAGAAAATAAAAATTGTCATCTTTGTTGGTACGTTATGTATGTCATTAAAACTATCCGAATAATGTGTTTTATAACAATGATACAAATTTATTTTTAAAACTTGACAAGAAAAATTTTAGATCTCTGATTATCGATACTATTACCTATAATGCCAGTGCGCAAATATTGGATCTAAAAAAAAAAATACAATACGATATGTTTCATTGTCTAAGAGTCAGTTCCAATATTTTGCCGACTTCTTCTTTTTGAGGTACGGAACCCTAAAAAGGAAAGGATTTTTATGATGATGGCAGCTGAGCAGTCATACTTGACGGCTAAGGTAGAAAAAGAAGCTGCTGAAGAATTAGTCCGCCGCAACAAGGCCAAGAGGGAGTTGGCAGAATATGAATTAAAAATACAGAAAAACAATGTTTAATTTCACTTTTGTTTGTCTTTTAGAAAATTTTCAACCTCTAAACATAATTACAGAAAATCTTATCTTAATGCCTAGAAATAAAAGCTGCGTGTAATTATGCCTTTGGCTGTCTCTACTTGAGTATTATAAACTGGGACATCTCCACTACTTCGAGTTTCACTACGGGTTCATTAGTTCTAAACGAAAATGCGTAGAAATAAAAGCTGAACGTATACGGTCTCTGGCTGTGTCTTGATCTTGAGCATTATATAATGCTCAAGACACAGCCAGAGGAGAGAGAGATAATTGTTCAAAATATGAAAACCTTCACTCCAAATGGAGATAGATCTTGCAAAGGAGCGAACTCAGTTACTGGCTTCCAGGTGCTTGTGTTCGGTGCAAGACACAAGTAACATTTTACCGTCAGAGAGAACGTGATTTGCTGCCATATTTTTCTGATGATAACATCCTGGTTTATTGCAATGATATTGGTGGTTTATTAGTAAGAATGGGTTTAGAAAAGTACGATTCAACTGAGTGGCTCTTTTTATAGACAGTTCTAAAAGAAGTTTGAAATGCGTTTTGCTTCATAATGGCAATAAACACGCTTGTGTTCCAATTGCTCATTCTACACGAATGAAAGAAGAGTGTACAGCAATTGCACTGATTCTAGAAAAGATAAAATATGAACACCACCAATGGTTTATATGCGTCGACCTCAAAATGGTTAATTTTCTGTTGGGTGCACAGCCACAGCAAGGTGGATATACAAAGTTTCCATGCTATATGTGTCTTTGGGATAGCAGAGATAAATCGAATCACTGGGTACGTAAAAATTGGCCAATCAGAGAAAGCTTAGCTGTTGGAGAGCAAAATTTTATCAACACACCTTTAGTCCCCCGAGAAATGATCATTTTGCCTCCTCTACACATCAAACTTGGTCTCATGAAACAATTTGTCAAAGCATTAGACAAAACAGGTACATGCTTTGAGTACATCAGAAAGGCATTTCCAGCTTCAAGTACAGAAAAACTCAAAGCTGGAATATTTGACGGTCCTCAGATAAGACAGTTAATTAAAGATGATAACTTCTTCGCAACATCTATGAACGAAACGGAACTCGCCGCGTGGAACTCATTTGTCAAAGTAATTTAAAATTTTCTTGGTAATCATAAGGCTGAAAATTATAAAATTCTCGTAAACCAAATGCTTTTATCGTTTAAAAACTTGGGATGCAATATGAGCATCAAAGTTCATTATCTATCCATTTGGACTGCTTCCCACATAACCTGGGTGATTTAAGTGAAGAACAAGGAGAGCGGTTCCATCAGGACATCAAAGTAATGGAGGATCGGTACCAGAGTAGATGGAATACTCACATGATGGCTGATTACTGCTGGGCTCTTATGCGAGACAACTCAAAGGCCAAACACGCAAAAAAATCAATTAAGAGAAGTTTTTTGTATTCTGAATATTAAAAAATGTGTTTTTTTTTTCATACAAATTGTTTTTACTACATATCTTCAAAACTAGAGCTGATACAAAAAAACCGAATGCATATTTGAAATCAGTGAATGAGGTATTCTCAAAATCAGGTCTTAAAATTATTGCACCGAAAATTGTGTCCGCCGGTGTTGTGTTTGAGTAACTTGCTCGCTTAATATACTTTTCTAGCATAAAGCCAGTATCTTTCACCAATATTTCTGTTTTTCGACGTGAACTTTTCTAGCATGAAGCTGGTACTTTCAATAATATGTATGATTTATGTTTTACGACGTTGAGACATTTCTAGCTTGAAGCTAGTATTTTCAAACATTAATTGTGTTTGAGTGACTTTCTTGTTTATACGAGACATTTCTAGCACGAAGCTACTGTTTCAGCCATTATTATTTTTTTTACCAACGTTGAGACATTTCAAGCAGAAACTTGTACTTAAATTAAATATTATTGATGTTTTAAGACGTTGAGATATCTAGCATGAAGCTAGTACTTTCAATAATGTGTATGATTTATGTTTTACAACGTTGAGATATTTCTAGCTTGAAGCTATTATTTTCCTAGATTAATTGTATTCGAGTGACTTAGTCGTTTAATAGACTTTTCTAGCATGAAGCTAATATTTTTCACCAATTTTTATGTTTTACGACGTGGAGACGAGACCTTTCTGGCATGAAGCCAGTATTGTCAACCATTATTTATGCTTTACGACGACGTGGAGATATTACTAGCATGAAGCTAGTACTTTCAATAATGTGTATGATTTATGTTTTACAACGTTGAGACATTTTTAGCTTGAAGCTTTTATTTTAATAGATTAATTGTATTCGAGTGACTTAGTCGTTTAATAGACTTTTCTAGCATGAAGCTAATATTTTTCACCAATTTTTATGTTTTACGACGTGGAGACGAGACCTTTCTGGCACGAAGCCAGTATTGTCAACCATTATTTATGCTTTACGACGACGTGGAGATATTACTAGCATGAAACTAGTACTTTCAATAATGTGTATGATTTATGTTTTACAACGTTGAGACATTTTTAGCTTGAGGCTATTATTTTAATAGATTAATTGTATTCGAGTGACTTAGTCGTTTAATAGACTTTTCTAGCATGAAGCTAATATTTTTCACCAATTTTTATGTTTTACGACGTGGAGACGAGACCTTTCTGGCATGAAGCCAGTATTGTCAACCATTATTTATGCTTTACGACGACGTGGAGATATTACTAGCATGAAGCTAGTACTTTCAATAATGTGTATGATTTATGTTTTACAACGTTGAGACGTTTCTAGCTTCAAGCTATTATTTTCATTGATTAATTGTATTCGAGTGACTTAGTCGTTTAATAGACTTTTCAAGATTCTAAATAATAAAATAATTATCCACTCCACGCCTAATTATACGTCATCAGAACGTCAACGATTAAAGTATTTGCGACGAAACGAAATCTGAAATTAACAGGCTATTTGATCTGCACTTAAAGCCGAAATCAATCTTGGAGTGTTTGAAGAAAAATTCTGAATTAAAGATACCTACAAAACGCCACGTTAATAACTATTTAGCAGATCGCCGGCTGATATTTAGGGATATCCACTGGGAAACAGGCAGCAGCACCCCCTGCAGAACAATTCTACCCCCGAACTGCGATCCCCAACCCGCATGTGCCCAGCGTAGGGATTATGGGCTTTACCCCCTCATTAGATAAAAGCCAATAAGGCGCTTATCAGGGGGAGCCCTGAGTCCAGCAGTGAACCAATATTAGGCTGTTGAGGTGAGGTGAGGAAATTGCTAAAAATGGCTTTAGTGTTAATATCCATGATGGTTTTAAAAGTTTTATCAATAATTTACCGTCATTGTTATGATCCATTCAAGATGAAACTGACGTACCTTTGTGGATCTTGGTACCTGTTTACTATGTGCACTTATGTGGCACTTATTGTTTCTTGACTAAAATTTGTTTTGATCGATAAATAAAATCAATAATTTACCGTCATTGTTATGATCCATTCAAGATGAAACTGACGTACCTTTGTGGATCTTAGTACCTGTTTACTATGTGCACGTTATTTTTTACGTTGAACGGGACGGGAAACACTTTCTACTTCCCAAAAAGAGATGTCGCCAATAGTGGATGCCTACGAATTCAGACATCAAAATTAACAAAACTGATAAACCTAATGCTCCATCCCGAACACAGGGACACTCGTCAATGCCAAATTAAGAAAATAGAAAATAAAAATTGTCATCTTTGTTGGTACGTTATGTATGTCATTAAAACTATCCGAATAATGTGTTTTATAACAATGATACAAATTTATTTTTAAAACTTGACAAGAAAAATTTTAGATCTCTGATTATCGATACTATTACCTATAATGCCAGTGCGCAAATATTGGATCTAAAAAAAAAAATACAATACGATATGTTTCATTGTCTAAGAGTCAGTTCCAATATTTTGCCGACTTCTTCTTTTTGAGGTACGGAACCCTAAAAAGGAAAGGATTTTTATGATGATGGCAGCTGAGCAGTCATACTTGACGGCTAAGGTAGAAAAAGAAGCTGCTGAAGAATTAGTCCGCCGCAACAAGGCCAAGAGGGAGTTGGCAGAATATGAATTAAAAATACAGAAAAACAATGTTTAATTTCACTTTTGTTTGTCTTTTAGAAAATTTTCAACCTCTAAACATAATTACAGAAAATCTTATCTTAATGCCTAGAAATAAAAGCTGCATGTGTAATTATGCCTTTGGCTGTCTCTACTTGAGTATTATAAACTGGGACATCTCCACTACTTCGAGTTTCACTACGGGTTCATTAGTTCTAAACGAAAATGCGTAGAAATAAAAGCTGAACGTATACGGTCTCTGGCTGTGTCTTGATCTTGAGCATTATATAATGCTCAAGACACAGCCAGAGGAGAGAGAGATAATTGTTCAAAATATCAAAACCTTCACTCCAAATGGAGATAATTGATTTAAAGATTTATTTTTCAAAAATATATAAAGCTGGCAATGCACTTACGATTTTAATGATGACGTTTTAGTCGAACCTCTCGCTTTTTTTTTTTCAAGGTGAGCTTTATGATCTCATAAGGGATTTAGATCTTGCAAAGGAGCGAGCTCAGTTACTGGCTTCCAGGTGCTTGTGTTCGGTGCAAGACACAAGTAACATTTTACCGTCAGAGAGAACGTGATTTGCTGCCATATTTTTCTGATGATATCATCCTGGTTTATTGCAATGATATTGGTGGTTTATTAGTAAGAATGGGTTTAGAAAAGTACGATTCAACTGAGTGACTCTTTTTATAGACAGTTCTAAAAGAAGTTTGAAATGCGTTTTGCTTCATAATGGCAATAAACACGCTTGTGTTCCAATTGCTCATTCTACACGAATGAAAGAAGAGTATACAGCAATTGCACTGATTCTAGAAAAGATAAAATATGAACACCACCAATGGTTTATATGCGTCGACCTCAAAATGGTTAATTTTCTGTTGGGTGCACAGCCACAGCAAGGTGGATATACAAAGTTTCCATGCTACATGTGTCTTTGGGATAGCAGAGATAAATCGAATCACTGGGTACGTAAAAATTGGCCAATCAGAGAAAGCTTAGCTGTTGGAGAGCAAAATTTTATCAACACACCTTTAGTCCCCCGAGAAATAATCATTTTGCCTCCTCTACACATCAAACTTGGTCTCATGAAACAATTTGTCAAAGCATTAGACAAAACAGGTACATGCTTTGAGTACATCAGAAAGGCATTTCCAGCTTCAAGTACAGAAAAACTCAAAGCTGGAATATTTGACGGTCCTCAGATAAGACAGTTAATTAAAGATGATAACTTCTTCGCAACATCTATGAACGAAACGGAACTCGCCGCGTGGAACTCATTTGTCAAAGTAATTTAAAATTTTCTTGGTAATCATAAGGCTGAAAATTATAAAATTCTCGTAAACCAAATGCTTTTATCGTTTAAAAACTTGGGATGCAATATGAGCATCAAAGTTCATTATCTATCCATTTGGACTGCTTCCCACATAACCTGGGTGATTTAAGTGAAGAACAAGGAGAGCGGTTCCATCAGGACATCAAAGTAATGGAGGATCGGTACCAGAGTAGATGGAATACTCACATGATGGCTGATTACTGCTGGGCTCTTATGCGAGACAACTCAAAGGCCAAACACGCAAAAAAATCAATTAAGAGAAGTTTTTTGTATTCTGAATATTAAAAAATGTGTTTTTTTTTTCATACAAATTGTTTTTACTACATATCTTCAAAACTAGAGCTGATACAAAAAAACCGAATGCATATTTGAAATCAGTGAATGAGGTATTCTCAAAATCAGGTCTTAAAATTATTGCACCGAAAATTGTGTCCGCCGGTGTTGTGTTTGAGTAACTTGCTCGCTTAATATACTTTTCTAGCATAAAGCCAGTATCTTTCACCAATATTTCTGTTTTTCGACGTGAACTTTTCTAGCATGAAGCTGGTACTTTCAATAATATGTATGATTTATGTTTTACGACGTTGAGACATTTCTAGCTTGAAGCTAGTATTTTCAAACATTAATTGTGTTTGAGTGACTTTCTTGTTTATACGAGACATTTCTAGCACGAAGCTACTGTTTCAGCCATTATTATTTTTTTTACCAACGTTGAGACATTTCAAGCAGAAACTTGTACTTAAATTAAATATTATTGATGTTTTAAGACGTTGAGATATCTAGCATGAAGCTAGTACTTTCAATAATGTGTATGATTTATGTTTTACAACGTTGAGATATTTCTAGCTTGAAGCTATTATTTTCCTAGATTAATTGTATTCGAGTGACTTAGTCGTTTAATAGACTTTTCTAGCATGAAGCTAATATTTTTCACCAATTTTTATGTTTTACGACGTGGAGACGAGACCTTTCTGGCATGAAGCCAGTATTGTCAACCATTATTTATGCTTTACGACGACGTGGAGATATTACTAGCATGAAGCTAGTACTTTCAATAATGTGTATGATTTATGTTTTACAACGTTGAGACATTTTTAGCTTGAAGCTTTTATTTTAATAGATTAATTGTATTCGAGTGACTTAGTCGTTTAATAGACTTTTCTAGCATGAAGCTAATATTTTTCACCAATTTTTATGTTTTACGACGTGGAGACGAGACCTTTCTGGCATGAAGCCAGTATTGTCAACCATTATTTATGCTTTACGACGACGTGGAGATATTACTAGCATGAAACTAGTACTTTCAATAATGTGTATGATTTATGTTTTACAACGTTGAGACATTTTTAGCTTGAGGCTATTATTTTAATAGATTAATTGTATTCGAGTGACTTAGTCGTTTAATAGACTTTTCTAGCATGAAGCTAATATTTTTCACCAATTTTTATGTTTTACGACGTGGAGACGAGACCTTTCTGGCATGAAGCCAGTATTGTCAACCATTATTTATGCTTTACGACGACGTGGAGATATTACTAGCATGAAGCTAGTACTTTCAATAATGTGTATGATTTATGTTTTACAACGTTGAGACGTTTCTAGCTTCAAGCTATTATTTTCATTGATTAATTGTATTCGAGTGACTTAGTCGTTTAATAGACTTTTCAAGATTCTAAATAATAAAATAATTATCCACTCCACGCCTAATTATACGTCATCAGAACGTCAACGATTAAAGTATTTGCGACGAAACGAAATCTGAAATTAACAGGCTATTTGATCTGCACTTAAAGCCGAAATCAATCTTGGAGTGTTTGAAGAAAAATTCTGAATTAAAGATACCTACAAAACGCCACGTTAATAACTATTTAGCAGATCGCCGGCTGATATTTAGGGATATCCACTGGGAAACAGGCAGCAGCACCCCCTGCAGAACAATTCTACCCCCGAACTGCGATCCCTAACCCGCATGTGCCCAGCGTCGGGATTATGGGCTTTACCCCCTCATTAGATAAAAGCCAATAAGGCGCTTATCAGGGGGAGCCCTGAGTCCAGCAGTGAACCAATATTAGGCTGTTGAGGTGAGGTGAGGAAATTGCTAAAAATGGCTTTAGTGTTAATATCCATGATGGTTTTAAAAGTTTTATCAATAATTTACCGTCATTGTTATGATCCATTCAAGATGAAACTGACGTACCTTTGTGGATCTTAGTACCTGTTTACTATGTGCACTTATGTGGCACTTATTGTTTCTTGACTAAAATTTGTTTTGATCGATAAATAAAATCAATAATTTACCGTCATTGTTATGATCCATTCAAGATGAAACTGACGTACCTTTGTGGATCTTAGTACCTGTTTACTATGTGCACGTTATTTTTTACGTTGAACGGGACGGGAAACACTTTCTACTTCCCAAAAAGAGATGTCGCCAATAGTGGATGCCTACGAATTCAGACATCAAAATTAACAAAACTGATAAACCTAGTGTTCCATCCCGAACACAGGGACACTCGTCAACGCCAAATTAAGAAAATAGAAAATAAAAATTGTCATCATTGTTGGTGCGTTATGTATGTCATTAAAACTATCCGAATAATGTGTTTTATAACAATGATACAAATTTATTTATAAAACTTGACAAGCTAAATTTTAGATCTCTGATTATCGATACTATACCTATAATGCCAGTGCGCAAATATTAGATCTAAAAAAAATAAAATACAATACAATATGTTTCATTGTCTAAGAGTCAGTTCCAATATTTTGCCGACTTCTTCTTTTTGAGGTACGGAACCCTAAAAAGGAAAGGATTTTTATGATGATGGCAGCTGAGCAGTCATACTTGACGGCTAAGGTAGAAAAAGAAGCTGCTGAAGAATTAGTCCGCCGCAACAAGGCCAAGAGGGAGTTGGCATAATATGAATTAAAAATACAGAAAAACAATGTTTAATTTCACTTTTGTTTGTCTTTCAGAAAATTTTCAACCTCTAAACATAATTACAGAAAATCTTATCTTAATGCCTAGAAATAAAAGCTGCATGTGTAATTATGCCTTTGGCTGTCCCTACTTGAGTATTATAAACTGGGACATCTCCACTACTTCGAGTTTCACTACGGGTTCATTAGTTCTAAACTAAAATGCGTAGAAATAAAAGCTGAACGTATACGGTCTCTGGCTGTGTCTTGATCTTGAGCATTATATAATGCTCAAGACACAGCCAGAGGAGAGAGAGATAATTGTTCAAAATATCAAAACCTTCACTCCAAATGGAGATAATTGATTTAAAGATATTTTTTTCAAAAATATATAAAGCTGGCAATGCTCTTACGATTTTAATGATGACGTTTTAGTCGAACCTCTCGCTTTTTTTTTTCAAGGTGAGCTTTATGATCTCATAAGGGATTTAGATCTTGCAAAGGAGCGAGCTCAGTTACTGGCTTCCAGGTGCTTGTGTTCGGTGCAAGACACAAGTAACATTTTACCGTCAGAGAGAACGTGATTTGCTGCCATATTTTTCTGATGATAACATCCTGGTTTATTGCAATGATATTGGTGGTTTATTAGTAAGAATGGGTTTAGAAAAGTACGATTCAACTGAGTGACTCTTTTTATAGACAGTTCTAAAACAAGTTTGAAATGCGTTTTGCTTCATAATGGCAATAAACACGCTTGTGTTCCAATTGCTCATTCTACACGAATGAAAGAAGAGTATACAGCAATTGCACTGATTCTAGAAAAGATAAAATATGAACACCACCAATGGTTTATATGCGTCGACCTCAAAATGGTTAATTTTCTGTTGGGTGCACAGCCACAGCAAGGTGGATATACAAAGTTTCCATGCTACATGTGTCTTTGGGATAGCAGAGATAAATCGAATCACTGGGTACGTAAAAATTGGCCAATCAGAGAAAGCTTAGCTGTTGGAGAGCAAAATTTTATCAACACACCTTTAGTCCCCCGAGAAATGATCGTTTTGCCTCCTCTACACATCAAACTTGGTCTCATGAAACAATTTGTCAAAGCATTAGACAAAACAGGTACATGCTTTGAGTACATCAGAAAGGCTCAAAGCTGGAATATTTGACGGTCCTCAGATAAGACAGTTAATTAAAGATGATAACTTCTTCGCAACATCTATGAACGAAACGGAACTCGCCGCGTGGAACTCATTTGTCAAAGTAATTTAAAATTTTCTTGGTAATCATAAGGCTGAAAATTATAAAATTCTCGTAAGCCAAATGCTTTTATCGTTTAAAAACTTGGGATGCAATATGAGCATCAATGTTCATTATCTACACAGCCATTTGGACTGCTTCCCACATAACCTGGGTGATTTAAGTGAAGAACAAGGAGAGCGGTTCCATCAGGACATCAAAGTAATGGAGGATCGGTACCAGGGTAGATGGAATACTCACATGATGGCTCATTACTGCTGGGCTCTTATGCGAGACAACTCAAAGGCCAAACACGCAAAAAAATCAATTAAGAGAAGTTTTTTGTATTCTGAATATTAAAAAATGTGTTTTTTTTTTCATACAAATTGTTTTTACTACATATCTTCAAAACTAGAGCTGATACAAAAAAACCGAATGCATATTTGAAATCAGTGAATGAGGTATTCTCAAAATCAGGTCTTAAAATTATTGCACAGAAAATTGTGTCCGCCAGTGTTGTGTTTGAGTATATTGCTCGCTTAATATACTTTTCTAGCATAAAGCCAGTATCTTTCACCAATATTTCTGTTTTTCGACGTGAACTTTTCTAGCATGAAGCTGGTACTTTCAATAATATGTATGATTTATGTTTTACGACGTTGAGACATTTCTAGCTTGAAGCTAGTATTTTCAAACATTAATTGTGTTTGAGTGACTTTCTTGTTTATACGAGACATTTCTAGCACGAAGCTACTGTTTCAGCCATTATTATTTTTTTTACCAACGTTGAGACATTTCAAGCAGAAACTTGTACTTAAATTAAATATTATTGATGTTTTAAGACGTTGAGACATCTAGCATGAAGCTAGTACTTTCAATAATGTGTATGATTTATGTTTTACAACGTTGAGATATTTCTAGCTTGAAGCTATTATTTTCATAGATTAATTGTATTCGAGTGACTTAGTCGTTTAATAGACTTTTCTAGCATGAAGCTAATATTTTTCACCAATTTTTATGTTTTACGACGTGGAGACGAGACCTTTCTGGCATGAAGCCAGTATTGTCAACCATTATTTATGCTTTACGACGACGTGGAGATATTACTAGCATGAAGCTAGTACTTTCAATAATGTGTATGATTTATGTGTTACAACGTTGAGACGTTTCTAGCTTGAAGCTATTATTTTCATTGATTAATTGTATTCGAGTGACTTAGTCGTTTAATAGACTTTTCTAGCATGGAGCTTGTATTTTCAAACATTAATTGTCTTCAAGCGACTTAATCGTTTAATACTTTTCTAGCATGAAGCTAGTATTTTCCGCCAATATTTATGTTTTACGACGTCGAGACGAGACATTTCTAGCATTAAGCCAGTATTTTCAACCATTATTTATGCTTTACGACGTGGATAAATTTCTAGTATGAAACTAGTACTTTCAATAAAAATCGTTAAATTAAGTTTTGTGTCTATGTATTATTGAGTACTTGTCCTGTTTATTATTGAATAAAAAAAGAATAAGATATTATATTCTTTTTTTATTCAATAATATGTATGATTTATGTTTTATTTCTAGCTTGAAGCTAGTATTTTCAAAAATTAATTGTGTTTGAGTGACTTGCTCGCTTGATAGATTTTCTAGCATGATGCTAGTATATTCAAACATTGCGACTTCAGAACGTTCCACGAACGTTCTGAAGTCGCAATGTTTGATAGCGCAGTACAACACTGTGTATAGTGTATAGGAACGTCCAGAAAACTTTGGATGTTGTCACAATTTTCTATGAAACCTACTTATCTCCTTTTCTCAGCCTTCTACTTGAAAGTAATTATGTTCTTGTTTATTAGTAGGCAGTTATGAAGACTTTTCTAGCATTTAGCCAGTATTTTTCACCAATATTTCTGTTTTACGACGTGGACTTTTCTAGCATAAAGCTAGTACGTTCAATAATATGTATGATTTATATTTTACGACGTTGAGACATTTCTAGCTTGAAGCTAGTATTTTCAAAAATTTATTGTGTTTGAGTGACTTTGTTGTTCATACGAGACATTTCTAGCATGAAGCCAGTTTTTTAACCATTGTTTACGCTTTACGTGGAGATATTTCAAGCAGAAACTTGTACTTTCAATTATTATTGATGTTTTAAGACGATGAGACATCTAGCATGAAGCTAGTTCTTTCAATAATATGTATGATTTATGTTTTACGACGTTGAGACATTTCTAGCTTGAAGCTAGTATTTTCAAACATTAATTGTGTTTGAGTGACTTTCCTGTTTATACGAGACATTTCTAGCACGAAGCTACTGTTTCAGCTATTATTATTTTTTTACCAACGTTGAGACATTTCAAGCAGAAACTTGTACTTAAATTAAATATTATTGATGTTTTAAGACGTTGAGACATCTAGCATGAAGCTAGTACTTTCAATAATGTGTATGATTTATGTTTTACAACGTTGAGATATTTCTAGCTTGAAGCTATTATTTTCATAGATTAATTGTATACGAGTGATTTAGTCGTTTAATAGACTTTTCTAGCATGAAGCTAATATTTTTCACCAATTTTTATGTTTTACAACGTGGAGACGAGACCTTTCTGGCATGAAGCCAGTATTGTCAACCATTATTTATGCTTTACGACGGACGTGGAGATATTACTAGCATGCAGCTAGTACTTTCAATAATGTGTATGATTTATATTTTACAACGTTGAGACATTTTTAGCTTGAAGCTATTATTTTAATAGATTAATTGTATTCGAGTGACTTAGTCGTTTAATAGACTTTTCTAGCATGAAGCTAATATTTTTCACCAATTTTTATGTTTAACGACGTGGAGACGAGACCTTTCTGGCATGAAGGCAGTATTGTCAACCATTATTTATGCTTTACGACGACGTGGAGATATTACTAGCATGAAGCTAGTACTTTCAATAATGTGTATGATTTATGTTTTACAACGTTGAGACGTTTCTAGCTTGAAGCTATTATTTTCATTGATTAATTGTATTCGAGTGACTTAGTCGTTTAATAGACTTTTCTAGCATGAAGCTAATACTTTTCACCAATATTTATGTTTTACGACGTGGAGAGGAGACTTTTTTAGCATGAAGCCAGTATTTTCAACCATTATTTATGCTTTACGACGTGGAGACATTACTAGCATGAAGCTAGTACTTTCAATAATGTGTATGATTTATGTTTCACAACGTTGATACATTTCTAGCTTGAAGCTATTATTTTCATAGATTAATTGTATTCGAGTGACTTAGTCGTTTAATAGACTTTTCTAGCATGAAGCTAATATTTTTCACCAATTTTTATGTTTTACGACGTGGAGACGAGACCTTTCTGGCATGAAGGCAGTATTGTCAACCATTATTTATGCTTTACGGCGACGTGGAGATATTACTAGCATGAAGCTAGTACTTTCAATAATGTGTATGATTTATGTTTTACAACAATGAGACGTTTCTAGCTTAAAGCTATTATTTTCATTGATTCATTGTATTCGAGTGACTTAGTCGTTTAATAGACTTTTCTAGCATGAAGCTAACGTTTTTCACCAATATTTATGTTTCACGACGTGGAGAGGAGACTTTTCTAGTATGAAGCCAGTATTTTCGACCATTATTTATGCTTAACGACGTCGAGACATTTCTAGCTTGAAGCTAGCATTATCAAAAATTAATTGTGTTTGAGTGACTTACTCGCTTAATGTGCGCACAGTCTTAATGTGGTCATGATAACTCAAGGATATGCTTAACTTCTTCCACGGACAGAACGCGGGATTATTTTATTTATTTACGTAATCAATAAATTAACGTGGAACACCGAGGTTCAAGTTAACTCGTAGATGAACTGACGTAGGTGCTTAATGTGCGCACACACTCTTTAATGTGGTCATGATATAATAACACAAGGATATGCTTAACATCTTCCACGGACAGAACGCGGGATTATTTTATTTATTCACGTAATCAATAAATTAACGTGGAACACCGAGGTTCAAGTTAACTCGTAGATGAACTGACGTAGGTGCTTAGTGAGCGCACACAGTCATAATGTGGTCATGATAACACAAGGATATGCAAACCATCTTCCACGGACAGAACGCGGGATTATTTTATTTATTCACGTAATCGTGTTCAATGAACGTGGACCACCGAGGGTCAAGTTAACTCGTAGATGAACTGACGTAGGTGCTTAGTGAGCGCACACAGTCATTATGTGGTCATGATAACACAAGGATATATAAAACATCTTCCACGGACAGAACGCGGGATTATTTTATTTATTCACGTAATCAATAAATTAACGTGGAACACCGAGGTTCAAGTTAACTCGTAGATGAACTGACGTAGGTGCTTAGTGAGCGCACACAGTCATAATGTGGTCATGATAACACAAGGATATATAAAACATCTTCCACGGACAGAACGCGGGATTATTTTATTTATTCACGTAATCAATAAATTAACGTGGAACACCGAGGTTCAAGTTAACTCGTAGATGAACTGACGTAGGTGCTTAGTGAGCGCACACAGTCATAATGTGGTCATGATAACACAAGGATATGCAAACCATCTTCCACGGACAGAACGCGGGATTATTTTATTTATTCACGTAATCGTGTTCAATGAACGTGGACCACCGAGGGTCAAGTTAACTCGTAGATGAACTGACGTAGGTGCTTAGTGAGCGCACACAGTCATAATGTGGTCATGATAACACAAGGATATATAAAACATCTTCCACGGACAGAACGCGGGATTATTTTATTTATTCACGTAATCAATAAATTAACGTGGAACACCGAGGTTCAAGTTAACTCTTAGATGAACTGACGTAGGTGCTTAGTGAGCGCACACAGTCATAATGTGGTCATGATAACACAAGGATATATAAAACATCTTCCACGGACAGAACGCGGGATTATTTTATTTATTCACGTAATCAATAAATTAACGTGGAACACCGAGGTTCAAGTTAACTCTTAGATGAACTGACGTAGGTGCTTAGTGAGCGCACACAGTCATAATGTGGTCATGATAACACAAGGATATGCAAACCATCTTCCACGGACAGAACGCGGGATTATTTTATTTATTCACGTAATCGTGTTCAATGAACGTGGACCACCGAGGGTCAAGTTAACTCGTAGATGAACTGACGTAGGTGCTTAATGTGCGCACACAGTCTTAATGTGTTCATGATAACACAAGGATATGCAAAACGTCTGCTTGTAATATTCACTTTTGAACTTTTGGTCCAGAAACCACGACAGCAAAGGCGTAGCTCTAGCTAGTTGGTATTCTTTTTTCATTGCACAAAATATTTGTCATTTATTTATTTTCAACATGTCATGGATGCGCATTTAGTACAAAACAACACACAGAATTTCAAAGATTTTGTGAACCAGATGATCAGCCGATTAAATATTTTCAAATATTTCTATGAATTCTCTGATTTTTTATTACGCGAACAAACAAATCAGAAAGCCTTTATTGCTGAATCACATAGTTTGTTTTTAATCCTATATCCATCGTTCTATTCTTCCATTTATCCAGCGTGTCCTTCCACGTAGGCCTCCTTTAAGGTCTTCCACCGTTTCCGGTTCTTCGCAGTGCAGGTCCATTCTGGACCTCCAGAACCTCCCTAGACAGACTTACTTTCGCTGATAAAGAAAGAAAGAAAGAAAGAAAATAAATTTATTTATAACTACAATCAATATACAGATAATAAGTGGTAGTCAATTAAAACTAATTGTAATAAACTGATTGTAATTAAGAATTAGGAAACGGCTCAGCATGAATGCTGCGTGTGCTGGTAAACCGAACACACGCAGCGCTGATCTTCCGCCGTTTCCTACCAGTCAGTAGCAGGCAGCATACATAATGACAGACCGACAACGACTACGTATTGTAAAACTTGATAAAACGAGATTTGATAAGCATTTTATTATTTTTATGGAGATTAGTCGTCGCTCACAATAAGATTTATGACCAAGCCCAAAAAAATACTTTGCTTGCTGCTATTGGTGTTCAAAAGTCAGCAAGGCGGGTGAAGGCTGTAGTAACTATAAGTCCTCTCCTTGATGGAGATAAGGGGAATTAATACAACTTGACATACATACGATTTATTAGTAATGTATACGCTATGCTAATTATAATAGTGACTAACTAGAATTGTGCTTTAACACTTTCATGGCCCAAGACGCAGACGAGCCTCTCGACAATCTTGTGGCTGGGCAGTGAATGCGTTAAACACAATTATTATTAGTTTCACATGTGAGAGCAACATAGAATAGCATATAATTTTAAATCTGCATATTTTGTAGTTAGTAAATTACATAGGTACCTAAGGGACATAGTCGTCCACCCACAATAATAAGCAGTAGATTCTTAGCTAAGTGAAAAACATGCCAGACTAGGATCAAACTACTCATTAACATAAAATCTTAAAACAAAAACTGTGTTTAACTCTCAGCAGGGCTTAAATATATTTTAATAAATTTTTACCCGACTCTGCTAAGGAGCTATGCTACATAGGTATATCTTAATGTAATGTTTGGTCCTTTGTGGCGCCCTAGAGTTTAACGCGTGGGTCAACCAATTTGCCTAAATCTTGCGAGTCACTCAGACTTACTGAAAATAATATTAGTATGCCGACAACCAAACGCAATAGCCTCGTTAATGCACATTTTGGATCTAAATCAGATACAAAATCCGCTTCTCTTTCCACGTTGGTTGGTATGGTAATCAACAATAGGATAGTGTCCTGGGTACAAAATATATTATTCTATTTCGTCAGTCGTAGCGTCAAAGTTTGGGAGTGGGGGCTAGTGACGCCACACCTTGCTAAAGTGTCGCAAGGTGTGACGTCACGCGGAACTTTAACTGGCTATATCTTCATCATTTTTTGTTTAATCGACAAAAGAAAAAAATACGTGTCCTGTACATTATCTTCTGATGATCTAACTCACGGTCTAATTAGAATTTTTTAGAATACTAGCCATAGTTATATTGTCTTTAGTGGTACTCGCAAGATTTCGACAAATCTTGGTCGCTCAGCGACAAAGCCTTTTGTGTGGTGTTAAATAAAAAAATAAAAAAATTATCAAAATCAATAATTTGACGTAATTGTCATCAAGTTATCAAAGTCAACCCACGTGTTGCCCCTGCCAGTGATATTGCCTCTCCGAGCTCCTTACGCGTCATCCTTATATTTTGCAATAGGTTTCCACAAAGCAACGCCTGAATCTGCTATTTAACAAACCATTTGCCCTAGTGTGAAACATACATTTTTCCACCTCAACTCTAATGAGATAATGTTACATAAGTCGGCCAAGTGCATCTCGCGCACTGGGGATTCTGTACATGTATTGTGTGTTTATTTTGTAGTTAGCAGATTACAAAGATAGACCTTAGGTACCATAAGTACATAATCATAGGCAGTAGCTACTTAGCTCATATTATTCAGACCTATCCCAAACTGAGGAGACCTGGTACGACAGTTGGACTCCTCTAACCCTAGTTACAAAATATACCCTAAGAAACAATAAATACCTAATTAAATAATTATTTCACAATACATTTGAAACATGCAGTAGATTTTTTTCCTAAGAATAAATTATAAAACGCTGATTATAGTGAGATCTATCATGAGCACATTTAATGCAGTCACATAAGAATTAAAACGTCAAGTGCGAGTTGGACTCACGCACCGAGGGTTCCATATATTTATAAGACCTTGTTCCTTGCCAAATATCATGAGTCAACGGAAGGTACCCTAGGTTTTCGTCCAGGGCGAGAATCAATTTTTTTATTTGTGTATTAATTACAAAACAATTTTGACTTTTCCCTTTACTTGTACTAAGACCTTGTGTTATATTTTATGATTCTAGGTCAACCGACTTAGAAGTTTTATTTATGTAATGGCTTTAAGAGGTTACAGAATTGAGTTTTTGATGTTATATTCCTCTACGTGTTCCTGAGAAAAGGGGGTTGACAGACGGACAGACGGACAAAAAAGTGATCCTATAAGGATTCGTTTTTCCTCCTGAGGTATGGAGCCCTTAACAGGGGTTCACCTCGGAAAGAGAGATGATAAGCTGGAACCTTTTATACATCTCCATTTTATTAAAGTTTTAGAAATTGTTTGTCTTGTAAAAAAAATCCGTGTCTGCGTCGTATGCAAGTTCAAAGGTGGCAAGAATCGGTTTTAAAACGGCTAGGAAGTTTACAAAACGGCGCCATTAAGCTAAATGCCAAGGCCGATTGTAAAACGATCAACGAGTTGGCCGACTGATTGTCAGTAATTGTTAGCCACGAGATGGTAAAACCACGTTCAGCCATTGAACGTTGGCTTCGGCGTTCCAACGATCCAAGCCGATGAACGATACAAAATGTCGCTTTTCAATTAATTGTCTAGGCCAGACATTTAATTGAAAAGTGCCGTATTATAAACGGCGCGGCGTAGCCATAATACAAAGCCGTAGTGTTACAAACATGCTTATTCTAAGATTCGGCGGCGATATTTACTAGTTTCTAGCTATTATCTCACATTCCGAGGTGAAACCCGGACCGGACTAGTTAGTTATCTTGGTTGCAATAAATTAATAGCTGTGTTGAGTCTAATTTATGCTCTATAGTGTTACAACATCCATGTGTAGAAGGAGTTTCATTACGTTCTCGAACTTAGCCGTTGGCAGTGGAACGCAATGCGATGCTTTATAGTCAGATGAGTACATCGCGATCTGAAAACAATTACACAGTTTAGCAAGCTTCCATGACTTGGGGATTTATGAGATCTCAAGGGCAGGTGTAAGAGAAGCGTTATAATACTTCTGCTGGGCTAGGTTGGGCCTGGGTATTTTTTATATTTATGGTACATACAATTTACTATACATACAATCAGAACATATTGACTATTAGTAGAGAAGCACCATTTAGGGTAGTGCAATGTATGACGATCTGCGAAAGACTGCAGGCAGATGCTGGATGCGGCAAGCTGAAGACAGGGCGCTATTGCGCTCATTAGGGGAGGCCTATGTCCAGCAGTGGACTAATATAGGCTGGTGATGATGATGATGATGAATGTGTGATTGCCTTGTCTACATCTATACTAATAATATAATATCATAAAGAGGAAAGATTTGTATTTTTGTATGTTTGTAACGAATAAACTCAAAAACTACTGTAAGTATCGATTTCAAAAATTCTTTCAACATTAGAATGCTATAATATCCCTACAACGATACACATTAAGGATGGTTCGATAGGAATATTTTATTAATTTAAATGTTTTTGTTATTATAGTGCGTAACCCCACACTAAGGGTAATTTCTAAGAAATCAAATAATATCGCAAAAGTTTTCGACTTCGACGGGACTTGAACCCGCATCCTTCCTTCAGTACAGGAATGTGCTAACCAACTACACCACGAGGTCAAGTGACGTGGGAGTTGAAAATCTCTGCGACTTCCTACGGTCTCTAGCGCCGTTAGCTCCACCTACAGGGGAAACATTGAAGTTTATCCAATCCTGTTCGACTAAAGTTACATTTAGTTCGTTTGACGAGAGGTGTCGCGTAGCTTAATTCTAAGATTTTTGTTATTATATTGCGTAACCCCACACTAAGGGTTATTTCTAAGAAATCAAATAATATCGCAAAAATTTTCGACTTTGACGGGACTTGAACCCGCATCTTTCCTTCAGTACAGGAACGTACGTCACTTGACCTAGTGGTGTAGTTGGTTAGCACATTCCTGTACTGAAGGAAGGATGCGGGTTCAAGTCCCGTCGAAGTCGAAAATGTTTGCGAAATTATTTAATTTAAATGTGTTCCCATCTGCACAACTTAAACTGGTATTTTAATGTAATATTGCTCACCAGACGGAGTATGTACTTCGATTTGTCATCAAGCCCGTATGTGGCGTTCGGGCGGTACGCCTCGGCCATGTTCGCGGAACGGACGAGCAGCTCCTCGTCAAATAGATCCTCGTTGCTATGCCGATACTTGATGAGCTTCACAAGAAGATCATTGCCGCGATTCGTACTGATGTCTCCGGCACTGAAGATAAATACAAACAAATAAATATTATTGTTAGTATTCTGTTTCTATAAGGGAAACTTGTTAAGGCGCTACCCCGACCCAAATCAGCGCCACCACCTATTTTATATAATAATTATGTTAAACGAAGGAATTTTAAAAAATCGATTGGCCAGTTTGTGATTCCTATCATAAGCTTTTTTTTAATGCCTCTATAAATGTTTTAATTTGTATAGTGTAGGAAGAGATGCGCATCTCTTGATTTGTTGATGGTCATGGCAAATGCATGACGGATCGGAAATTGAAGTCTTTTAAATTCAAACGGCATATCGGTTAGGATCATCGGGATCCTCGGAATGAGAACTTCCTCACCTTTGAATTTTACTTTCAGTATCGTCGCGGCGCGTAAATTACGTTGTTCATCAATTTTCTAACCACCAAACGCGTACCGTTGCACAGTTTTGGTTGGTTTATGTTTCGAAGCATGATTACTACGGAGCCAGCCTTTAGGCGTAAATTGTGCAGTGGTAAGCCAGGCAGTAAACAGTAAAAATAGTAAAAAAAAAAAAATAGTATCCTATGTCCGTCTCCTGGCTCCAAGCTACCGCCTCACCAATTTTCAGCTATATCGGTAAAGCCGTTCTTGAGTTATAAATAGTGTAACTAACACGACTTTCTTTTATATATATAGATTGTAATTCGTGAGGAAAGATTTACACAAAATCTTAATCTATATTAATATTATAAAGAGGAAAGATTTGTTTGTTTGTTTGTATTGAATAGTCTCCGAAACTACTGGGCCGATTTGAAAAATTCTTTCACCGCTAGGAAGCTTACTTTTCAGGGAGTGACATAGGCTATATTTTATCCCGGAATTCCCACGCGAACGGGAACTACGCGGGTGAAACCGCGAGGCGATCGTCTAGTTAATAATATATAAAACCTTATTTTCGATTCACTTCCTACATTGCTGAAAATGCATGTACATTGCTGAAAACCGTATGAAAAACCGTTGCGCGGTTTTAGAGTGTAGACTAGGGTGTGGGGGAGGGGGTACATACGTGAGGCAGATGATCTCGTCCTCAGTGCGGCGGATTAGATGCACAGGCCCGTGGTAGTGGCGCACCACCTCGGCGACGTTCAGGTCCACGTGCCCGCGCACCACTTCGCGCACCAGCGGCTCCCACGACGCCGGCATTTGCTTCACTGCCAGCGCCAGCAGGTCGTCGAACGTTGCGTCTAGTACCTGCAATACAACCAGCATCATCAACTTGACCTTAACACCCTGTATTGGTCTACTACTGGACGCAGGCTTCCCCCTGATACCCCTGCCTTATTAGCTTTTATCTCATGGGGGGTAATGCCCATAATCCCCACGCTGGGCTTGCGGGTTGGGGATCGCAGTTCGGTGGTAGAATTGTTCTGCAGGGGGCGCTGCTGCCCGCCCCCGGTGGATATCCCTCAGCATCATCACTCTAAGGGCAAATAGCGCACTTGCGGCCACGACCCTCGCGTCTGGGCTAATTTTAAGATTTTTAAAAAAAAATTGAGGAATATGAACTTTATTTATGTGATGGCTTGCAATAAGTTATTTACGTGAGATCATGATAAATAAAGCAGCTGTGGGCATTTAAAGTGTGAAAAAGTTACAATTTAAATACAAATCCCTTCCCTACCAAGCCTAAGTAGCTATCTACTCTAACTTCTAACTGTTATTATTGTTTTAATGTATGTGCAGTGAAAACCTGCAGCAACTGCATCCTCTCACTAACGCTAGATAATAAATGTTTAAGGTTAGCTAAAAACTTTTAGTGAAGACGAAATAAAATTATTTATTACTAGTTTATACCCGCAGCTTCGCACGCGTTGTTTCTATGGAAACGATTTGAGGTTATTTCTATCGCATGGGAACTGATTTATGGGATAAAAAGTCCCCTATGTTTGATTCCAGGGTTAGACTTACCTGTATGCAAAATTTCAGCCTGATTCGTTCAGTAGTTTTGGCGTGAAGGTAACAAACATCCATCCATCCATCTATCCATCCAAACTTTCGCATTTATAATATTAGTGTGATGTGAGCACAGGAACATGGTGGATGGCACAAACTTGTGGGGGGCGGGAGGCTATGACCAGCAGTCGGTAAAATCAGGCTGCGGATGATGATAGTGAAGAGATTAGTTTAGCGGGATAGGGCCCCAGAGCTAGATTATGCTTAGATGTACACTGCATTTTCTTAAATACATAAAAAACACCGAGATGCAAAACAATGCCATGAATAGACCGTCTCAACTCAAATGTCACGACTGCCTATTTTATCAATGGAGCAATTACAAGGTGTTTTTTTTACCCCTATCTATGAACTTAAGGTCTTAACTCACCAGAGCCCTGGTGTTGTAGATGCAGGCGCCCCACGCGGCGGAGTAGCCCCCGATGCTCCACCCGTACATGATGATCTGATCCCGCGGGAACTTGAGCTCTTGCATGGCGTACGACATCACAGCGTCTATGGCAGCGAGCTCCTGGCGCGGGTACGGAAGGCCCTGAACAATCAACAATTCATCACAATTACAATATTTGGTCACTGTGGTCGCGGCGTTCGACCCCTCCGACTTAGCCTCAGGAGTCACCCATCGCAGCAATGGATGTATGGATGTACACATATGTACATCCTCTGCTAATCCTGTCTCCCTAAACAAGGACAGCTCACCATAATCAAAGAGGGGAATTTTTTGGTAGTGACACATTCGGCAGTCGTTTTGCCATAATGACCATGCTTGGCAGAAGCAGATTGCTGGATGTTGACACAGAATCATCAATAAGTGAGTCAAAGACGTTTTAACATAAGCTTTAAGTAACAGTAAATGCTGAGATAGCAGGGCTTGTGTTATGGCTACTAAACTGATAAAAAATATCGACACATTACATACATAAATCTTTTATTTTTATTATAAATAGAGAGCACCCGGGACAAATATCTGCAGTGGATACTAATATTGTCCCGAGGCGGGAGTCGAACTCGCCAACTCTTACGTCGCAGGCGGACCTTCGCCCCCTGCGCTAAAAAAGTAGTTTAGTGTAACACCTGTCTCATACTTACAGTGCTACCAGCAAAGCCAGGGTGATTCCATCCTAGTACAGAATAGCCCGCATTTAATGGAGTCATCATAATTCCAACTTCGTAGAATCCGGAGTTGCCTTCTGAGCAGATCACTAATTTATTTCCTTTTATGGACGGCCGGTTACTGGTATTGTGACTGTCAGCAACTGACCGGTTGTCGACAAACATGGTGTCTATGGAGTTACCATCCCCTGTAACTATTTTCACACGTTTACCGTTGTGCTCTTCAATCAGGCTGGCGCGTCCTTGCAGCAGTGCGGTTTCTACAAGAAACAATAATTAACTATCAATTGTCTTGTATTGAAATGACTCGGCTTTATTTCGATTCGGGTTAGGGCCGATTTTTCAATCATCAGATAAAATAACACGATATCTTTATTCAACGAATAGCAATATTCTTGGATTTTCAATGGTCGGTATAGTAGAGGTATAGTAGATTCAGATGTATAATGGCAAAATAATAGCATTTTTATTGATCATCACCATTGATGATTAAACATAAACTTAAAAGTAGTGCAGTGCAGATTGCAAGAATCAGCTTATGAAACCTATTCAACTCATTTTACAACTATAGTTTATGCCCGCGGCTTCGCACGCGTTGTTTCCGGGATAAGCGACAGCAAATGGCATACATTCTATACAATACATTTTCTACAAGTTTCTAAGCCATTGTAATCCATTATGAATGAATAAATTAAACTGAACCAAAATCTATTATTATTCTAGCTACATCGCTCCATTCATTCAGTAGTTTTGGAGTAAATAAGTTACAAACTCCTTCCAAGCAATCACATAAATAATATTAGTACAGTACCTACAAAGATAATGATATAAAATCATAAACTTACTTAGCAAGTAATGAATGAGGGCGAGGGACCCAGGATATATGAGGCGCAGACCAAATGTGTTCACAGCAATGTACGCTAAGAACTTAACAATATATTTCTGGTATAAGCGCTGATGCTGATTTTCCTTTGACACGAAAAGGTGTTTTTGGTCCCACAATTCACTGAAAGAATATGTACTTGTAAAGCTTACATACAGAGGTATATGATTTTTTGCAATGTTATAGGGTCAATTGTATTGAAATTTTTCATTAATCATCTACCTACAGTCTTTGGAAAGATATCTAACATCATGAAGCCAATGTAAATTAATCATAATATTTATAAGAGGATAATAAAGGACTCACTTGTCAGGATTGTAAGGAATTACGTATGTAGCTGGCCAAGCATAGAATTCAAAATCAAACTTTCTCACTCCTTCAAGGTAACGAGACATTTCATTTTTAGGGCTATTGAGAGCTCTAATAAACAGCAAGTATTCTGGCTTGCAAGCTCTCCCCCAAGCTCGAGACAGGAATGCTATCACGAGGATGCAACTCAGCCCACCAAACATATTGTAAAACTGGTGTAACTCTTCATACTTCATGCCTCTCCGGTACATGTACATCGCAATGAATGGAGACATGTACAAGGACACATCCCGGAAGATAGTGGCCTGTAAATCAGTGTGATAACTTTAAAATATTATCTGGTAACTAATTTAAGCCAAACTTGATATAAAATGTTTGTAAACAAACCACCCAATAAAATAATATTTATAACCATTTCTTCCCATTTCTTCCACAACAGTACAGATGATTAGACTTAAGATGGTAAAATAGTACATTAAGAATGCATTAATTTACCTATTAAATAAATTAAGTAATTTAATTTCATTACAAACAGATGTTTATGAAAATAGATTATTTGCAACAGTCAGCAGTTATCTCTTCAAGTTATATTTTTTCTTTAAGCTTTAAATAAATATATTACTGCTTAACAGATGGGATTTTCTATTGGTGCAATCGGAATCAGACTGTCCATATACTAAGGGCGACTTGCGTAAGGATATTTAATTAGTAGCTGAATGAATTTAATGACATAAGTACGATTCCTGTCTTGCACTACAAAAATTAAGCTCCTAATCATAATTAGCAATCTGTCAAACTTATATGCCCAAAATTGGCCCATATAAGTAATTTAGCGCCTGACAGCTGTTTGATTTGTCATCCATTGCTCATCATTGTCAGTGGTTTTCATAAAAATGTTTTGTTGTGACAAATTGATGTAAATACATCTTTGATTATTTACAAAGTTTTCTTTATGATTCCTTTACGTGTCTGCTACTGTTGGGTTGAACTAGAAATGGATTTATGGGGCCTATCAGATGATGATGAAGAGATCATCGAGTATTTGACCTGGAGGTCAAATATCATAGCATGACAAGTTTTTCCGAGATCAAATTTTTTAGTAGTCTCTTGTGTGCATGTTGTGTGTTTACTAGTCTATCTGATAATAAATTTGTAAGACGTTTTCGTTTATCAAAAGAGCAACAACAATAATTTATTACAAAAGTAATTAAAGATTTGATTGTTTGTTTGTTTGTATTGAATAGGCTCCGAAACTACTGGACCGATTTGAAAAAACCTTTCACCGTTAGGAAGCTTACTTTTCAGTTTATTATAAAATAGATTCAACTTCAACATCAACTTTCCGTTTTCATAAAGCCTCTACCCACAGCCGCGTTTTGAAGCGCGTCTTGTGTCGCGCGATTTGTTGCGATTGTAGCGCGATTCTTTACACTGCGTTTTAGTAAGCACGATTTGTCAGCTTGCCGCGCGCCGCCGCCGCCGCCCCCAAAACGCAAGACGCAGATGTGTGTAAGATGGCATGCATCCTAATAAAAAATGTTCAAAAAATGTGGTGCATCTCTCTAGTTCTCAGCCTAGTCCAGGTCTGGAGTAGTGAGAATAGCAGGGGTGATGGACCTTCTATCGTTGTTCCCAATCCCCTCCATGCCAATTCATAGACGGCTTCATTACCTAGTGATCCGCTATGTCCCTTGATCTACTGAAGGATAATCCTATTCTTGGTGGATGGATATCCTCTCTAATGCTCAGTGACATTCGTACTAGGCAATGTATCTTTAATAATGTACTCATTATTTCATAAAAATATAAATACTTTTAACTTTACTTACAATTGTAATCACAGTGTCACCGTAGGCTTCAGCTTTCCCAGGTTGGTACAAACTCTGAAACAAGTTGACCGCATGTTACAGAATTGAAGATGTTTAGATCTAAATAGAATGTGGACTCATTTTGCCGATTCGAGGTTACCTTAAAGTTTTGGTTTCTTTTATGTTCCTAAATAGGTACCTATCTACATATCTTAATTTTGGGGATTGCAGATTATCAAGAGAAATCCTGTCTAGTAAATAAAGTTCAAATAAGTTACAAATAAAGATAAAAATATAAAAACAGACCAAGAAATTTACAACTTTCTTGAAAATTATCTATTGAGCACAATAACGGTAGGTAATGTTTTACTAAAACATCCAACCATCCTAACAAGGGACGTTCTAGAACTACCATCTTTGCAACAAATAGTTGTAAGGGGCTCCGTTCATTGCAACTAGGCATATTCCCTGCGCGCCATAATGGCGGTTAAATGGCGTCATGACGCCGCCGCGACGCGTGAGCGGGCGGAGTCCATAAGTAGTCAAGTTAGCAAAATATTTTCCAGGATAGACATTGAATAAGTACTCTATGAGTAGCTTGTGTAGGTAGGTACCCCTACATAACAATTACCATACAAAGGCCATAATATTCACTTTTGAGTAGGTACAGTAAAGGTCAAATCCACGAATAAAACTTAGCATAAAGTTTACTTACATCCACGGTACCGTGCCTGTGTATGTTGTACAGCCGGGGACTCAATAAGCACTTTGCCATATTTTTGATGGTCACAATCATCTTTGCAAAATGAAACGGTTTCCAATTATTACCACGTTACAGTTTTTTCTTGAAGCTCTAGAACACCACGCGATATTACTTATTGAATTTCGTTCGATCCAATTCGGATTCAGGAATTTCGAAATTTTCACCACGATACGTATGTATCTCTTTTGGTCTGTGAGAAAAACGAAATCAATCTTTATTATTTTCAAGTTTTGAAGAAAGAAATCGAACGATCGAAACGAAACGAACGAAGCCGCACGAAGCCTTATAATAATCTGTGGAGTGGAATCAAAGAACGAAAAGAACGAACCACTCACAAACAAAAACCTCTTTCACCACAGACGTGGTAGAAAAAGAATCCATCGTCTTCCTCTATGAATTTTTGTCATGTTGATAAAAGTCTATGGCAAGATGGTAAGCGATTAGGATGCGTTTCCACTGACGCGGAGCTTGGCATGGTAAACTAATCACATAAATATGTATAACACTTACTTATACAGGGTATTTGGTGGATGGTCCGACAAAAAAAATGACAGCTGGGGTCATTTGCAACACTTTTTCCGTATAAACTTTTGCCTAAGACTTAACATTTTTTTTTATGTTTTTGGAACGAACTTCCTTATCGCGCGTTGTGAAAGGGGGCTAGACTAGACGGAAAAAATTGTAACGAAAAGTTGGAACGACACATTTTGACCACAGAACAAATATATCCTAACATTTTGACGAAAGGAACCGAGGAGAACCGAAGCGACCCGAAGCGACGACCGCAGCCGAGTTGAGCCAAGGTGCGCTTCGATTCGAACGTTTTCGACTAACATGGGGGTAAGGATTACGAATTTGATGACGGCAGGCGTGTGTCGGATTGCGTGACCCCCGCGTGCCCCCCCGGAACCCCCTCCCCTGAACCCGAGGGGAGCATTGCGGCTAGCGCAGCGAGCCGCAATGCGACAAAGGGGGAACAGTGGCCCCCACACCCCCAGCCCCCGGAACCCCCTCCCCCCACCAAAAAAATCTGATATGTGTATCGTTTTCGACGAACAAGAGGGTGAGGATTACTTATTTGCTGACGGGGGGCATGTGTCTAGTATAGGGGAACAGCACGGCGAGCGAAGCAAGCCGTGCTGTGACTCCCACGCCCACTATTAATCGAAAGGAACTTTGTTCCATCCGGGTGTCCCTTGACACCTTTCCAGTTTTTTTTTTAGGATTTTCCCAAAACCGTGCCTATTTGACTTAATAACTTTTGATTTGTATTGTTTCTTTAGTCTAAATTTCATTTAGATTAAAGAATAATATCCGCAATTTGTAATGTATTCCTGGTTTAAAAGTAATGATACAAACCGCAAAGAACTACAAACGGAAAACTCATGGGCTTTTAAAAATATGAAAATAGGAAAAAATGTCGAACACCTCAACTTGCCAGCAGCTTAAAAATAATTAAAGCCGCTTATGAATTTCTAATGCTTTTACAAAGTGCTCTACTAAAATGCTCTATGTAGCGATATACGACATGTCTCCCAAAACTTAAAATACCAAAGCAGATAAGCTGTCGTAAGGGCGTAAAATAATTTTTCTAAGAAAAATAATTGAGTATCTGGCACTGGCACAGCGCTTCAGCATTGCCATACAGCGTGGCAATGCAGCCAGCGTCTTGGGGACGCTTCCGAATGGTATTGATATGGATCAGTTGAGCTACCTGTAGATTGTTTGCAACAGTCTGCAGTTAGCTCAGTTGTTTCAATTGTAAATATTAGTGTAATTTTCTTTGTGAATAAAGGCTTCTGCTTTTGAGTAGGTAATTATTATTCTCAAAAGAGTTTAATTATATATTTTTAATTTTATATTTTAACCATAAATGAGCATGTTTTATTAATCAGTGGGTCTCCCAGGTCCCTGTACGTTTTTTTTATTCGCTTTTTATTAGCTTCACCTGTATGTTCGTATGTTTGTTTGTAACCGACTTCTTTGGGCGCGATTTTGACCCACTTTAAACGGCCAGATTTCGTTCAAACTTTGTAGATTTATTGAGGACCGATGACAATACACTAATTTGATAAAATTATTCAAAAAAACAAGCTATTATAAATAATCCAAACTAAAAAGTAGAAAATAAATAATAGTTTAAAATAACTAAAAAACACGCTTTTTATAGAAAACCGAACTAAAAAATAGAAAATAAATTTTAATGAATTTAAATTAAGAAAATAGTGTTAGAAATTTCAATGAATATAAGTTAATTATAAAGCGTGGGGTGCATGGTGTCAATAGTTATAAATATTTTATTGACAGATATGAGTAGAGTGATTATCATTTCGATAATATTTTAAAAAGCACCCCACGCTTTTTTTAAAATAAAATATATTTTTTTTATTCACACTATTATTAACTTATATTCATTGAAATTTTTAACACATTTTTCTTAATTTAAATTCATTAAAATTTATTTTCTATTTTTTAGTTCGGTTTTCTATAAAAAGCGTGTTTTTTAGTTTTTTTAAACTATTATTTATTTTAAATTTGCTTAAACTTTATCAATAAATTGTCGAAAACACGAACTACTATTTTTAATTTTTTATAAACAAACAAGTTGCAGCTAGAAATGTTGTAATTATATACATGAAAATCTAAAATGAGGATCAATAAAATTATATTAAGTTCACTAAAACTACTATCCATGTTATTCTATAGGACTTAAGCATGACAATTATATTATCGTTTTGAATTATTCAAATCGGACCATTACTTACGAAAATATCAAGTTATATACATTACGCCGTTACTGCTGGTAAAATCAAATTACGCGGGTGCGTGTGACGTCACTGACTCAGCCGAGCAAACCGAGCGGAGCGCAGCCGGCACTCTTACTTCACGATTCAGCGGTTAAAAATATGAATTAAGTATACAGAATTATGACACATAATTTTTTTAAAGTAAAATACCTAACCAAACTAATGGCTACGGCTAACTGACGGCGACCGAGGGACTGACGTCACAGCGACCGCGGCGGTCACTCAGTGAACTTCGCTAGTAATTTGGCCAAAACTTTGTAAATTGTCGTAGAAAAAAAATATTTTCAATGTGTGTTATGGGTTTCTTAGCTCTATAAATCTGCATCCTCCACTAAAAACATTACGGATCCTCATTGGCTGTCTGGTATTATAACGTAATTTGATCAAGTTAGTTTAGGCCGTTTATTTTCCAATAAATATAATAAATAAATATTAAATAAGTAATACGCGATGTTCACGGTTATTCCCAGAAAAAGTTAATTTGTTAGTATTTCACGTAGAAAGAGAAACCTATCTGAGGTATTTCATTTGTAGCCGAAGACTACAAACAAATTGTAGGTACATTTTGAGCGGCGGCGGCGCGGCGGCGGCGCGGCGGCGGCATGCAGCGCGCGGCAGTCGTTCTTTTTCTTCTTTTATTTGGCTCTGCATCATAGTTTGACACAATTCTGCCAATGTCAGTTTTCGAAAGAATATTGATTAAAATTTATGAAGGTTGCGTTCTTAATATACAGGGTGTTTGGTGGAGGGTTAGACAAACTCGGTGGGTGTGTAGGTGGACCTATTTGTGAAATACAAATTGAAGGAAAAGACCCTAACTGCTTACAATTTTTTTTAATCCTATTTTTTGTATTTTTTTAAGATTTTCCGAAATTTTACGTCTCTACCCCTAGAACTTTTTTTTGGAACATGTTTTCTAGTAAACTTTTTACTTGCTTTTGGTTACAGGTGTATCCTTCGTCTTTTGAAGGCATTATTTATTTGACAGAATGTGTAAATAATTAGTTATAAGCTCTCAAAGTTAATAAAAGTAAAAAAAATAAACAAGAAAGACAACTTTGCATCGTTTTAAAAAAAAAACTAACAGCGATCGAGGAGTTCAAATGCTTTTAAAAATTTCTCTAAACATCGTTTATTATAACAGTATATCACATGTAGCCGAAAAATCGATAAACTTGTCAAAAATTAGCACTTATAGGGAAAATGGAGTAAACACGCTAAGAATAAAACATTGTATTAAAACAATTTTGGTTCAAATATCACTTCCCTATTTCTAATACAAAGGTAGGAACGCCAAATTAATTTAAGAAAATCTTTTTTCATCATACCTAGGCATCCAACTAATTCGAAGATTCGAATTTCGAAATCAGAATTTCGAATTCGAATCAATATTTGTAATCGTTAAATTTCGTTCTTATTTCGGTAATTTGTTATGTTTTGATAAACTCTTTGTTGTTCTGTTTTGCTATCGTTGTTTTTGGCACAATGGCGGAATTCAGCATTGAAGAATACGCTGATATTATTTATGCGTACGGTCGATGCGATGGAAATACACGTGCAGCAAGCAAGCAAGCAAAGGTCGCCAGAGATCTGGGTGATCTATTGGGATGCAACTCTCTGTACAGTCTCTGTGCTGCACGTGTATTTCCATCGCATCGACCGTACGAATAAATAATATCAGCGTATTCTTCAATGCTAAATTCCGCCATTGTGCCAAAAACAACGATAACAAAACAGAACAACAAAGAGTTTATCAAAACATAACAAATTACCGAAATAAGAACGAAATTTAACGATTACAAATATTGATTCGAATTCGAAATTCTGATTTCGAAATTCGAATCTTCGAATTAGTTGGATGCCTAGGTATGATGAAAAAAGATTTTCTTAAATTAATTTAGCGTTCCTACCTTTGTATTAGAAATATGGAAGTGATATTTGAACCAAAATTGTTTTAATACAATGTTTTATTCTTAGCGTGTTTACTCCATTTTCCCTATAAGTGTTAATTTTTGTCAAGTTTATAGACTTTTTGGCTACATGTGGTATACCGTTGTAATAAGCGATGTTTAGAGAAATTTTTAAAAGCATTGGAATTCCTCGATCGCTGTTAGTTTTTTTTTAAAAACGATGCAAAGATGTCCTTCTTGATTATTTTTTTTACTTTTTTTAACTTTGAGAGCTTATAACTAATTATTAACAGGTTTTTTCAAATAAATACTGCCTTCAAAAGACGAAGGATACACCTGTAACCAAAAGCAAGTAAAAAGTTTACTAGAAAACATGTTCCAAAAAAAAGTTCTAGGGGTAGAGACGTAAAATTTCGGAAAATCTTAAAAAAATACAAAAAATAGGATTAAAAAAAATTGTAAGCAGTTAGGGTCTTTTCCTTCAATTTGTATTTCACAAATAGGTCCACCTACACACCCACCGAGTTTGTCTAACCCTCCACCAAACACCCTGTATAATGAAAATAAAAAGATGATAATTTAATCTAGCTAATCTAATAATTCAATCAACAACCAAAATAAATAATAAAAAGCTTTTCAAAAAGCACTAAAATAAAACTATCAATCTTAGTATGAAAAAACTTCTAATAATTACTCTACAAAGTTACAGCAGTATATAATCTTTAGGTTCATTGACCCTTTTCGACTCGACTGTCAGTGTCAGAACCATCAGACAAGAAGTTGAAGCAGACCCGATCCGACCGTCAATGTCAAGTCAGAAAGACAACCACCAACAGCTAATTTTTCTGGGTCACTATAATGCACGACAATTTATTGTACGGCACTATAATGCACACCCCAATAATCCGTGTCAAAACGGTTTCAATTATCCGGGTGTACAGTATCTCGACGTGCAATATCAGCCTGTGTAAGCTTGTCACGTGTCGATAATGCACAACCATTAATGTACTGCCCGTAATTGTACACTCCTATAATCGAAAGCCCTGACACGGATTATCAAGGTGTACATTATTTGGCCGTGCAATATCGGTTTGCGCATTATTGACACGTGACGAGCTTCCAGAGCCAATTTTCGTAACGACCTTGCTTCCCATTCGCCGACAATCTCTCTCCTCATTGGTCGATATGAAGGCAGTCATGCTTCTTTTGTACTGTTCCAGTTCAAACATTTTCATACAAAAGTTGCCATTAATAATATATTTTATGAATGAGACGTTTTCGTAGTGTGAAAAGTAAGTTCGACCAGACTGAAAAGATGGCCCTTTTAGTTTCAAAATGTGTGGCAGAGACCTTACATATGTTGACATGACACACTACCACAACCTTTCTTCTTCCTTAGATTACAAATTTGATGACCTGCCGTCATCAAATTGCGTGTGTCGGATTGCGTGACCCCCGCGTGTCCCCCCGGAACCCCCTCCCCCACCAAACAATCTGATATGGGTATCGTTTTCGATTAACAAGCGGGTGAGGATTCTTATTTGATGACGGGGGGCATGTGTCTAGTATAGGGGAACAGCACGGCGAGCGAAGCAAGCCGTGCTGTGACTCCCACGCCCACTATTAATCGAATGGAACTTCGTTCCACACGGGTGTCCCTTGACACCTCTCAACTTTTTTTGCACACATGGGCAGTTCGGTAAAAAAAATACGTGATTAATTATTTATTTATGTATAGTTTATTTATATCAAGTTTCGAGTGAATTCAACTTAGGAATAATAATTTTGTACAGTAACTTTATCACCCTTTTCAATTCCCTCAGAGGTTAGAAAGGTTTGAAAATAAGCCTGAAAAAGAACCTTAACTAGCAACGTACCTAATTTCACCTAAATCGGTTAGTTTAGTCTATCGCATTCACTGCCCAGCCTCGGCGGTGCGACCCGCAGGGGCGCGCCGCCGCCGCCACACGAGTGTCGAGAGGCTCGTCTGCGTCTTGGGCCATGGACAGGTTAGTGTATCGCATTCACTGCCTAGCCTCGGCGGTGCGACCCGCAGGGGCATAACATAAAAGAAATGAAAAACGAGCCGAGTGAGAGGGCTTGAGAGTAGTAGTTCAAGCCCTCTCACTCAGCTCGTTTTTTTACTGTGAGATGTCACAAGGAAAAATGAGCCTTAAAAACATTATGTCACAGAGTACTTTTAAATTAATGAAATATGTTCGTGCACGATCCAGTTTACTGTAAAGATTCATGCTCCGTACTGACAGTTCGGTATATTGACCTATATTCGAATGGCATGACATGAGGTTTGTGCAGTCTAGTTTTCACGAGCTTACTTGTACGTGTGGCCACTGCACCGGCGCAGTATTTTTGCTCAGTCATAAATCATAATCATAACTGCACAAACTTGACTTCGCAAGTCAGAGCGTGTGGCCAGGCTATTAGTCGGTAGGTACCTATGTAGTACCTATGTACCATCCTTTGCAAATAATTTGGCGTGTTCTAAAACTTTAAACCGACTTCAAATCCACTAAGGGGCGACATCTATATTATAGTTAAAATTCGAGTTTAATTTAGTTACTTTATAAAGTACTAGAGTCTAGTAGCTAAGCTAGACGATCGCCTCGCGGTTTCACCCGCATATAGTTCCCGTTCCCGTGGGAATTTCGGGATAAAATATAGCCTATGTCACTCCCTGAAAATTAAGCTTCCTAAATGTTCCTAACGGTGAAAGAATTTTTCAAATCGGTCCAGTAGTTTCGGAGCCTATTCAATACAAACAAACAAACAATCAAATCTTTCCTCATTATAATATTAGTATACCTACCTAGACACATTTTTGTAGGAAATTATCGCAGCCCAAGATCACAGCTGCGATGTATAGGTACCTACCTAATTAGGTACCTACCTACATTAGGTACTTGCCTACCTTTTTTTACCTACGAGGAGGTATACCTAACTACATTACTCGACACTAACCCACTGAACAAACACTTATTCAACATCAGAGCGACAGACTGCCCTCTCCCGCAGAGGGTGTACCTATCACGCATCAGCAACGACGAATCAGCTGCCCACGTAGGTACTAGGTAGTCCTGGAATACTCCCTAAGAGTAACAGCACAACGAACATAAATCCTAAACTTGCCGAGGTCACTCCGCGAAGCCTGTGAAGACCCCAGGAAGATTCTGTGCTTCTGGACGGATTTAGACTACCTAGGTAGTTACGCTAGCTAACGGAACGCATAATGGACCAACTCGAGTTCAACGACACAATAGATAATACTAGGTACCTTACCTACCTAGGTATTTATCTATTGTGTCAACAAGTTCAAATGCGGAAATAAGAGTACCTACCTAGGTACTTCCTCCATACTTTACCTAGGTCCTACCTGACAACTTTGAAAATAAATAAATTTGTAGGTACCTACCTATTTGTAGTAATTTTTAATACATTTTATTAGGTGTAGGTATAATAAGGTACCTAGGTACCTACCTAGAAAACACCCAAAAGGTATCAATCATCAGACTTCTTGGTGCCAAACTTAGACATATAGGCAGGCAGGTGGGTAGGATACAGTATAAAGTACCTACCTACCTATACCTACCTACTCAAAATCAAAATCAAATCAAGCCTATGGAACTTTATTTATTTGCACCACTGAGTCACGGTAATATTATCCTATAATAATATTACCGTGACTGAGTAGGTTATGTTATGAGATCACAGAGATATTATATAGGAGCCCGTTGTCAAAAGAGATGAACATACTGTTCTCACTTTACATTAGCGGACGGCCAATGACAGCCTAGCATAATCGGCTGACTGGATCGGCGAACTGGGGGAGAACGGGCAACGAAGCAGCAATAAGAAAATTAACAATAAATTTTAAAATAAAAATGTTTACTGACAAACTATAGTATTAAGTACTTAGTATAAGTTTAAATTTTTGTAATCACATTAATAAAATAACAAAAAAATACTCTAATTTAACTTTATTGAGTAATTACTAATTATCATAATAATAATCTCGTTATCACGCTAATATTATAAAAGCAAAAGTTTGGATGGATGGATGGATGTTTGTTTGTTACCTATCTCCTCACGCCAAAACCTATGAAAGGATCGGGTTGAAATGTTGCATAAGTAGAGGTAATTTTAATCCTGGAATCAAACATAGGCTACTTTCTTTCTAGTAAATAGTTCCCATGGCATATAAATCACCTTTAAACTTTTCCATAGAAACAACGCGTGCGAAGCCATGAGAATAAAGTAGTTTATTATAAATGCGAAAGTTTGGATGGATAGTTGGATGTTTGTTACTTCTTCACGCCAAAATTACTGAACAGAATTGTTGAGAAAGTCGTTGGCATCCATTCATCGTCTCGTCTTTGGGTTCTCACGACTTGCATTTCTCTATGATTAATTCGTCTTTATGAAATCTAAAACAAAATAGAAGTACCTAGTTGTTGAAAGTCAAATGTTAAAATCTGTATATTTACCTACTATGAAAAATATTGGATAGCAGTGGTAAAAAATAATATTGTAGGAAGGCCCCGATGCGATATTCGAGTAATAGATCAGCCTCATATTACCCCAACCTCCCCTAGCTTCGTTCAAACCGACAACACCGCACGCCATTATCTCGTTCTCTCTGTCACCCATGAACGCAACGCACTACGTCTTGTCTCGTTCGTGTAAGTAGCAAAGCGGCAACTCCGCGGCAGTGAAATTTGAGTGAAATAAAATAACCTAATGTTTTTCCATTTTAAATAGGTAGATTCACGTAGATTAGTATACAGTTTATATACGGGTGATTCTCTGTAAAGACGTCTTAAATCTGTACAAAATTGTCCGACCAAATTATTTTTGATTTTATTAGAAAAAAAATTAACAAGGGCTACAAAACTATCAGCTTAATCATAATAAATGAACGGCCGATTGAATTTTTGCTTTTTCGATATTTGTGTATCTTTTGCCTTATAACATGACAGGGGGACTGTTTGCCAGGGGACTGTTTTTTTTTTATCAAATTGAGAAAAATCAAGTAAACTATTTCAATGCATTCAACTTTTCGAGTTCACAATGAATGTTTACATTAATTAGAATAATAATAAGACTTATGGATCCAATTTTATAAATAAATTATAAATAAAAATAGTTGCCAGAGGACTGAGTTTCTCGTGGCCCAGACACATATTTCCAGCACAAACGGTGCTTTGGCACTAAATTAAATGGCGATAAAGCGCTAACAGCCCTATGGTTATTAACTCAAGGCTAGTTAGGTCCTTATAAACCTTACAAAAGGTAAAATAACATGCTGGATTTTTTTATTTTTGGCTTTCAACTTCTGGCAGGGGACTGTTCTTAAAATGCCTGGGACAAACTTTGGTTTAATGGATTTAATGAAACAAATTAATTTTCGGTACTTTTTATTGAAGAAGATTGTTAGTTAAATAATTAAGTTTATAAGCATTAGGGACCAAATTATGTATTATGGACGAATAACTTAAAATTTAATCTTAAAGTTTTAATTTTGGGAATGGGACAGCCCAGGGGACTGTTATTTCGATGGTTTACGAATGAATTGCAAAAAAACCAAAACTTATTTCATTTTAGTTTTCAATGATCCAAATAGAAATGTTTTTTTACTTTCGTAATCAATTTGTTTTAGTAACAAAATAACAATTTTTCTAATAAAAAAATGCCTGGGACAGCAAAAAACATCCTTACAGAGAATCACCCATACCTACTTATCCACCTACCTACCTATTAACATCATTGATCCTACCTACATTTGACTTGTGATGTAAATCACATTAATATTATAAATGCGCAAGTTAGGATGTTTAGATAAATAAATAAATGCCTTTATTCACAAAGAAAATTATACTAGTAAGTATTTGCAATTGAAACAGTTGAGCTACCTGCAGACTGTTGCAAACAGTCTACAGGAAGCTCAACTGATCCATATCAATACCAGTCGGAAGCGTCCCCGTAATAAATAATATCGCTGGACGATCCACATAGGTACCATTATCTAGCAATGAGCTAAGCAGAGCTTGTGTTATGGGTAGGTATAAGTACTAGATAACTGATAATAGGTACTTAATACAATACACTACATACCGACCTAGATAAATATTTTTTTATATATAGAAAACATCCAGAACACCCTGAGCAAATATCTGCAGTTCGTACATACATTTTTCCGGAGGCACAACCTCCTACGTCGCAGGCGGACCTTCGCCCGCTGCGCCACAGATGTTGTCATGATGGATGGATGGATAGATACCTAGATGGATGTTCATTATCTCTTGCTTGATGCCAAAACCACTGAACGGATTGAGCTAAAATTTTGACTAGGTACAGCGGGTACAGCCAATTCTAATCCTGGAATCGAAGATACTTTTTATCTCATAAATCAGTTCCCAAGGGATAGAAAACATTTTCACAGAAACAACGCGTGCCAAGCAGCGGGCAGAAACTAGAACTAAATAAATATTTTTAATTTCTTGTATCGATATCAATCGATAAAATCAACATCCGACTTGACTACATCACAAATTGAGTAGCGAAGAATAGGTAGAATCAATTCAAAATCAACTTTATCTTAATGGCATACCTATGGTTGATTTTGACTAAGCGTTCTATTAAATAATTTATGAATTTAAATAAAATCAGACTAATAATAAAAATGCAAAAGTTTGGATGGATGTTTGTTACGTCTTCACGCCAAAACTACTGAACAGATTGAGCTGAAATTTTGCACCGGTGTAGCTCTATGCCTGGAATCAAACATAGGCTAGACTTTTTATCCCATAAATCAGTTCCCATGGGATAGAAATTACCTTTGAACGTTTCCGTAGAAATAACGCGTGGCAGAAGCTAGTACTTCACATTTTACTACAAAACACTACAAAAATCGGTAAGTACTTAGGTAGATACTTATCGATGTATCTGTATGTGTATCGGGTACGAAACACCTCCATTTTGAAGATTTTTCTCCTAGGTAGGTACCTACTATCATTCATTTTACATTCTAAAATTGAACAATACTAGGTACCTACGGCATAAGTAACTACGGAAACATTAATTTGTCGCGAGCGAGACTAGCTAGTAGGTACCTACTCCATCCACTCGATGTTTGAATTTGAACCCCTATGAAGATGTTTTCCCTGTTCTTCCTTTTTCCGTGTGCAAGACAATGTCTTTAGAAACCCATGCACACGGAAAGTAGGTACCTAGGTACCTAGTCTAGCGACAAATTTATTTTTCTATAGTTATGCCGTAGGTAATATATAAACTAGGTCACACTATTGACCTCTACTGTACATGCCATTATTTTATTTCATTTTTATTAGGCTATCCTAGAGCGATTGTGTAGGTTGTTAGTTAGGTAGGTACCACTAAAACTTACCTACGTAGGTACAACGCTTAGGTAGGTACGCTTACAAGGCACCTACGTAATTTATAAATAGATAGGTAGGTAGGTACCTAAGGAGTCGACGTACTGTACTATTTACCTATTTAATGTGCCCACTGCCTAGGTGGAGTAGGTTGGTAAGAAAAGAAAGTACCTAACATAGATTATAAAGTACCTGCCTAGCTTGAGCTGTGGCAAAAAGTGTCGCTCCAATTTTCGTTACAATTTTTTCCGTCTAGGTACCTAGCCCCCTTTCACAACGCGCGTTAGGGAACTACGTTCCAAAAATATATTTGAAGTAGGTACCTACACGGTAATATTATCCAATAATATTACCTTGGTACCTACCTACCTAGATTTACTTTATTCTTTTACTTTCATAATGTTAAAAAATTATAGTTATCGATGCTCATAATTATGTCAAACTTTTTCATTTTACCTATCCCGAAATACCTACCCACCGACCTCACTATACCGCTGAATTTCTAGTGTAGGTAGTTTCAATTCAAGTATGTATAGGTACATATAGGTATTAGTAATACCTAGTAGGTAAATAGATTGCATTTAATCATCTAAGTACTTAACTAGCCGAACTGCAATGTGAACAGAGCTTTTTTATGGGTAGGTACTTAGGTAGATCGTAGGTACAAATACTTTTCCTGAGGCGGGAATCGAACCCGCAACCTAAGAGTATATTATAAAAGTAAACGATTGTTTTGATGAACTTTATCTAGAATCTAGATACCTAACCTACCTACATTAGTTTAGGTTAGTACCTGCCAAAATAAATCAGTTTGGCTTCCAGGTACCTAACCTACTTAGGTATTATAATTACTTAGGTACCATGCTAGGGATGCTAGGGATATTACCGTGGCTAGGGCTAGGGTCTGTGGCCATAAAGAAACTAACCTATTTGCCACAATGTACCTAGGTACCAACAGCAGTGAATAGGTCGGGTCGGTAAGATTATGTACCTTATCTAGGTAGGTACCTAATGTTAGTTCATTTCGTATTTCGTACTGATATTGTGTAGGTACATAACATACTAACCTGATAGGTACGATCAGCAAAAGATCCACCTAGAAACCACAAGGATGATTTTTCTACGAAGTGACCCGGTTGCCACCCCCGGCTTGTTAGATTTCTTTTAATTTTAAAGACCAATGGGAGCTTCGTATTTCGTGGGTTACCTGACCAGACCCACTTTTGCATGCTAATGTTAGTAGAAGTTATTTGAAACTAATATATTATTAACATCTGTGTAAACTACACTATGTTCAAGCAAATAAATTATCTTTATTTACGATTCATTTTATAATGCGAAAAAAAGTGGGTAAAATACGAATTACTAATACTATAATACACTACTTTATAACTTTTTCATAACTTAGGATACCTATTTAGATTTTTAATTCAATTTCATATTAATACATGTCATAACCAAGAACCCCAGAACTTGACTTTTTTGTATTGAGTGTGGACATGTGTTCTGTTGTTCTAAGATAATAATCCGAGATCTAAAGGTTACCGTTAAATTACCGTTAGCAACAATAAACCAACTACAAAACGTTATAGAACAATAGAAAAATAGACAAACAAAATAAGAAGGCGTGACGTGTTACCCAAAACCAACGCAAAGCAAAAGAGTTTCAAACTGGATAGGTAGATTTTTTGCTGATGGTACCTACCTTAATTATATTCAATTCATTGCTGATGAGGCATTGTTTAGATAAGTTTATGTTGATACCACAGAAATCTGAATAACAAGGCACTAGAAATCGTAAGCGCGCGTGACCTTGTCGCCGCTCAGGTGACTCTCACGCCACCAGTGCGTTCGTTGCTGTTCAGTTGCTCTCGAAACGTGCGTGTGTAAAAATGGTGTGTTGCAGCATTTCACATTGCGGAAATTCTTCCACAAGTTGTAATTATATTAATAAAGGAATAACTTTTCATCGGTAAGTATTGTTTTTTCTAAATAATGCCGTTTTTCCTTAAAATTATAGAATCTTTAAAAGTAATACGAACGTCACAGTCGACCGTTCTTATTATCACGTTTAACTATACATTGCCTCTTATTTTTGTCAACATCGGGCAGGTACCTCATTACAAAAAGCAATGTACTGCACAGTGAACGATAACGTTGCGCGCTCGATTTCCTATCGTGGTACGGCCGCAGAACTCGGTCGCGAGCTAGTGTTCAAATACTATTTGACTCAAGGTAATTACTACCTACCCAATTTTTATAAAAGACAGATAGCAATTTCGCTATCCTATTATTTTAAAACAACAGCCAAAAACTTGGCTAGAAAAAATGCTTCTTTTGAGCATTGCAATCATTTAAAAAACAAGACCTTGGAAGTTATTCCAAGTCATTTAAATTAGAAATAACGACAATAGAGGAAGTCTCTAGCCCTAAACAGTCTATTATTATTAATCACAAGAAAAAACAAATAAAGCAAGATTGTAAAATCAAGGCAAAGTATACTAACCTGGTACACCAAAATATTCAAGGATTGAGAAATAAATTATTAGAATTAGAATTGTACATGAACTCATTTGATATTGACATCATCTGCTTAACAGAACACTGGCTGAAAAGCTATGAGCTCATGTTTAACTTCAGTAACCACCAGGTTGGTAGTTCTTTTTGCAGATCACATGCTATTCGTGGAGGCTCTTTAATATTACTAAATAAACTCATAAAGTTCAAAGAACGCAAGGACATAATATGCTTATCCGTTGAAAGCCACATCGAAGTAGCATGTGTAGAGCTGGAGCAAAGTATTGTAGTAAGCGTATACAGCCCACCATCAGCCTCCTTTGAAATATTTGAAAAAATTATGGATGATATCTTATTTAAAATATCAAAATCTAATAAAAATCTCTTGGTATGTGGAGACTTTAATATTGATCTTTTAGAACTTTACTCCCTCAGTAGTAGACTAACTAATTTATTTAACTCTTATAATCTAAGGCCATTATTTATGGAACCTACTAGAATTACTGAAACTTCAGCAAAATGTATAGATAATATATTTGTTTGCCAAAATGATAAATTTATTAGTAAAAAAATAATAAGCAATTTAAAATCAGACCACTTAGGTCAACTAATTCAATTAGACATACAAGTGAAAAATAATAATTGTAAAAAGAAAATAAAATACATACCTGTGACCACAAGTCGATTTGAACGGTTGAAATTGGATTGGGATTCTAAGCCATCACCTAATTACTCACATAACAACCCAAATGAGTCGTATTGTAGTTTTTTTTATAAATTCACCAATGCGTTCAATTCAATATTCACATCCAAATCCATTATGGTCTCAGAAAAACTTAGCTTTAGTGAGTGGGCAACAGTAGGTATACATAAGAGTAGACAAACTTTGTATGAACTATATAGTGAAAAACAATACAATTTTAGCCAGGAGTTCAAAGCAAAAGTAAAAAATTACTCAAAAATGTTCAGAAAAGTTTGTCAAATAGCAAAATCAAATTATATAAGCTCCAAAATTAGAAATAGTGAAAATGTCATAAAATCAACGTGGAAAATAATAAATAGTGAGACTGGAAAGGTCAGTACCTACGTTAATGATTACAATTTAAAGATAAATGATTGCACAATCAAAAATGACATTGAAGTAGCCCAAGCTTTTGAAAACTTTTTTACTGACATTCCAATCTCTACTACGAAGTGTCTAAACTCTTCTCAATTAATCGCTGAGTCATTACTCATAGAAAATGTACCTAAATGCGAAAATAAACTTAATTTCAACTATGTCGATGAAAAAGATATTAAAAAAGCCTTCAAACTTTTAAATATAAAGAAAACTGCAGATCTCTGGGGCATTTCCGTTAAAATTATTAAACCTTTAATTGATACGATTGCACCAGATCTAGCTTTTATATTCAATGAATCTATTGATTGTGGCGTATTTCCTGATCTAATGAAATGTAGTAAAGTAATCCCACTTTTTAAATCGGGTAGTAGGTCTGACCCCACTAACTTTAGACCAATATCAGTACTGCCAACTTTCAGCAAAGTTTTTGAAAAACTTATTTTACATCAATTGCTTAGGCATTTTAATGGCAATGACCTGCTACATGGTAAGCAATTCGGGTTTACTCGGGGCAGGTCAACTACTGATGCCGGTGTAGAGTTAGTATCGCATATTTTTGATGCTTGGGAGAAGTCGCAAGATGCTTTAGGTGTTTTTTGCGACTTGTCAAAAGCATTCGATTGCGTACACCATGAAACATTAATCAGGAAACTACATCACTATGGAATAAGAGACACCTCTTTGGATCTTCTTACATCTTACTTGAGTGATAGGATACAAAGAGTTGACATTAATGGGAAACGGTCTTCGGGGTCTGTAGTTACAATGGGTGTACCGCAGGGCTCTATCCTCGGTCCTTTCCTATTTTTAGTTTATATTAACGACCTACCACATCTTGTTAAGAATAATCACGAGATTGTGTTGTTTGCTGATGATACTTCATTAATTTTTAAAATGAAACGACAAAACATAAATTTCGACGATGTGAATAATGCAATCTCAAAAGTAGTACATTGGTTTAGTGTCAATAATCTTTTGCTTAACGAAACCAAAACAAAATGTATAAAATTTACTCTACCTAATGTAAAACAAGTTAAGGCTGATGTAAACGTAAAAGGAGAAACATTAGAAATTGTAAACAGTACAGTATTCTTAGGAATAACCTTAGATAGTAAACTTCAATGGGGCCCACACATAGATAAGCTAGCAAAGAGACTTAGCTCTGCAGCGTATGCAGTCAAAAAAATCCGTCATCTTACAGACGTTGATACTTCTAGACTAGTCTATTTCAGCTACTTCCATAGTGTTATGTCTTATGGCATTCTGCTGTGGGGGAATGCTGCAGATATTAACACCGTATTTGTGCTGCAGAAGAGAGCTGTTCGTGCAATCTATAATATGGGTCCCAGAGAATCCCTGCGTGATAAATTCAAAGAAATAAACATAATGACAGTACCATGTCAATACATTTATGAAAACTTGTTGTACACTCATAGAAATATCAATCAATTCCCTAAAAATAGCGACATACATAATATAAATACTAGAAATAAGAATAAACTCGCTGTGCCCACAACTAGGCTACACAAGATAAATGCATCTTTTAAAGGGCAATGTATACGCTTCTACAACAAAACTCCAAGTGAGTTGCAAAAAATATCAATAAATAAATTCAAACAAATTGTCAAAACCTTGCTGTGCAAAAAGGCTTACTATAAAATATCAGATTATCTAGAGGATAAAAAAGCTTGGGACGGGTTTTGCTCCAACTCGAAAAATAACAACTAACAGGCTAAAGGTTTCTTCGTCGCTTCTTTACTTTAGTCTACATACCGAAGCGACAGAAATCAAAAATATCACTTTATTTCCGTGTCAGTGTTTAGTTTTATATTTTGACCTTTTCTAAGTGTACATTTATTGTATTTATGGAAATAAAGAGTTTTTGATTTTGATTTTGATTTTGTTGTGACACGGTAATATTATCCTTAATATTACCTTGGTTGTGATTTGTAAAACAACTTTGCATAATTTAACATAGTATTTTAGGAATACGATGTTATATTAAAATTGTTTATTTATGATTTATTATTATAATAACTAACTATCTATAAAGCTCGATTACCACTGACTGACTGACTGACATAATTGTTCTCCTTGATGGTGGAGGGGGAGGTATGTTTTTTTTGCAGAATCATGTAGGGGGTGTCCGGGGGACCTAGGAAAAATTCCGACTTTTTGAGATTTGCCCCCCGGAACCAGCGCCCCCCAGGGGGGCGCCAAGCAGAGTCACACTGATGAAAAATTTTTAGGGGGTTGTATAGAGGGGGTCATATAATTTCGATTCCAAAAAAAATTTTACCCCCCGTTCCTCCCAAGACCCCCCTTTTTGAGAGTGCTACCGGATGCCTTACATTGCAAACGCTGGCTGAACCCTACGAGATAGATCAGAATAATGTACTACAGTATTTTACAACTTAAAAAGGTCTACAAAAAAAGTCTACGATAGTATATGTCTATCTCTTAGGGATAACCCACAATAACCATTTTTTATCCTTTACTTTTTACGAGAAATAATGGCTTATTTACGAGGCCATTTTAAGCAGTACAGCATTAATCCTTATCCAATTAAGTAACTTAGATACATTGTGCATTTAATATAGATTAATATTGCCCTTAACAGCATGTAATTTGAATGAATATTTTCGAAGATATTACAGATTTAAAATGACAGGGACATAGCGATTGCGGTATCGGCCGGAGTACCAATTCTGCAGTAGGTATATTTAGTATAAGCATTGCACCCGTGCGAAGCCGGGGCGGGTCGCTAGTTAATAATAAATGAATATTGAAGTACAAACTATATTTTTATTTTATTGGTACAATGCCATAATCATAGAATAACAGTACGATAGGTACGTGACCTGATATTTCGTGCCCAGCACTAGGGTAGATTACATTAAAATGACGTCATAACGACAACAAATGCAAACTTGTCACTAATGTGTGAGTAAGCGAACGTATGCAACTACGCATAAGGCTTAATTTGGTTTGCACTGCATTTTTGGATGGGCGTAGCCGTAATTCCGTAGTTATTGTCTGTGTATGTAGTGGTAAGGTAGTAGAGGGGGCGAGCCGGCGACACGCATTCCCGATAGATCGGATGGTACTCAGCATTTCTAGTGCCTTGTTATTAAGATTTCTGTGGTTGATACATTATTATGTACCTACCTAGGTACATAATTGACAAACGATTCGAACGACGACATTCGCCCGATGCATCACGCATCGGTACAGCATCGGGCAAAGGTCCGCCTGCGACGTAGATGGTTTCGGGTTCGATTCCCGCCTCGGGACACGTTGTTTATATTTTGTCCCGAGGTTGTTACCGATTAGGTACCTACCCACTTTATGGATCAATGATGTATATGTATCTAGGTAAATATATCGGGGATTAGTACCTAGGTAAAATGTAGTTTTTTTTTAAAGTCTGTTGTACCTACGTTCGCCGATTTCTCTGCTGGTGCCTTCGGTATTGCATGCAGGCATTATCTATAAGTAAGTACCAATATTACAACGAGGAAAGATTTGATTGTTTGCATTGAATAGGCTCCGAAACTACTGAACTGATTTGAAAAATTCTTTCACCGTTAGGAAGCTTACTTTTCAGGGAGTGATGGGCTATATATATATATATTATCCCGGAATTCTCATGGGAACGGGAACTACGCGGGTGAAACCGCGAGGCGATCTTCTAGTTAAGGCGAGGATTCCCGGATTTCGGGATTTTTAACTGTCCGTACCTCAATAACTATAAGGCCTATAGTTTTGAAATTCATACATATTATAGTTGAGGATATTTTCTAGTGCATCACTAGACAAAAACACGATTGGTGATATTTCACCCGATAGAAAAAAATTACAAAGTTACCTCTAAATTAAACTTTGAATGATCAGTGTGAATAGAAAAATGAATAAAATTACACAAAATGTATAACAAAATATTGCAAACGTTATTACGCGGTGCATCACTAGAAAATATTTTTATATGCCATACAAATATTTTTCAAAACACCTAAATACCTACAAAATCGTGCTCGGCTGCCTGCGCACCGTCTTGCTCACTTACTCGCAATCATCGCATCTCGGGAATCCTCGCCTTAAAAATAATCCCGAGATGGTCCCATCAAAATATATTCTAAATATATTACATCAAAATATATTCTAAATATATTCCCGTAAGGGGTAGTATTTGTAATTTAACAACAACAGTGTAAAATTAAGGCGAATAGTAGGGGTGATAGTGGCGCCACTACATATTTAATTTAATCATTAAGTTATACAAAGGAATTAGCAAAAAATCGGACCGCTGGTAGACGATACCTATCACAAGCTTTTATTTAATGTATCTGTAATAGTTTTATTTTGTGTTATTCAATCAAAAACCTTGTTTGGAGAGCTTGGTGGCCACCAATAGGAACTAAACTCTTGAAACAAGTATCTGCCTAAATAATACAGTACAAAACTATTCAAGATACATTTAAAAAAGCTTATGATAGATATCGTCTACGCGCGGTCCGATTTTTTAATAATTCCTTTTGTATAACGTAATTATAAAATTAAATATGTTATGTAGTGGCGCCACTATCCACCCAACTATTCGCCTTAAGGAATTATTCATAGTAGGTTTTAACCGACTCAAAAAAAGAAGGATGTTCCATCTCTCTGTCGCCCGGTATTCAGCTTACCCCATCCAGCATCCGCCTGTGCTTCTTTTGCAGGTGTGTGAATTTATTGTCTCTGTGTCCGAAATCTATAAAATTAGGTAGGTACCTACTTTCGAAACTCCCGGTAAACATTCCAGGTAACCTTATATTTAGATCCAAATGACTGGACTATACCTACAGAAATACCTTCACACATTCAATAAGATAGTCCTGGAGAGCTAAGTGACCCAGACCTTACATCTTTTTTATTTATTTAATTTGGATTGCCATCAGCTTATCTAATTACAATAGAAATTAAAATAAATACAGAAAGCTAATAATAGGCACTCACTAATAGAGATACCTTATTATTATAAAAGCAGAAGTTGGATGTTTAGGTAATGATATCTCTTCATGAACTACTGAACTTATTCAGCTTAAATTTTCCAAAGATATAGATAATTAGATTGATATAAAAGCTACTTTTTATCCCCAATTATTGCATGCGAAGTCTAGGGTTGAATTAGTAGTAATAAAAATTAAAAGTAATAGTAATAAAATTAGAACCTTGATAAGATGATGTCTTTATTAAAATATAAAATATGAATCGTCAACAAAACATCCACGTTTTTAAACCTTAATACTTATAATAATATAGTTCCCTTTTAAAATTCATGAGTTGTGTACTTATGTCTTCTGTTGATCTTATGACATAGGCCGTTTCCATGTTTGTCTTGATAACCAGGCCCAGCCTGACTTTAAAGATGCAGAATAAACTTAGACCTTTTCTCTGTTTCTTGTATTGTTTGTCCCGCCCATCACCATCAATTGTTTTTGAGGATTGTGTAAACAATATCATTTGGTTCCGTTTGGGTCCTAATGACTGAGTGTTGATAACAGTTTCCATTTTGTGTAGATGTATTATCCTGGTTTTTCATTACTTCTTTGAATTTCCACAGGAATTAACATGGTACTGCACTTTTTTCTACAATGACCCTGCTGAAACATGGAATAAAATATGAAAAAATAATAAGGTTTTAGTGTAGAGGATGTTCAGATAAGTTTTCTACTACTAACAACTAAATACTAAACTTTATGAGGATGAGATAAGTACTATACTTTGACGACCTCTGTGGCGCAGCGGGCAAAGGTCCGCCGGCGACGCAGTAGGTTGTGGGTTCGATTCCTGCCTCGGGACAAATGTTTGTATGATCTGCAGATATTTGTTCAGAGGTTCTGGATGTTTTTCTATGTATAATAAAAAATATCTATCTATGTAGTGTATTGTATTATGTACATCAGTTAGTACCCATAACACAAGCTCTGCTTAGCTTGGGTCTAAATAATGCTGTGTGAATTGTTCAGCATTAATTATTTATTTATAAGTAATTAGGTATATTAAAAAATTGAACACTACATAAACCATCCTTCGTGGATGTAAAGGCCATTGATGATGATGAGGTATATTAGATATGGCTGATGAGGTTTCAAGGAATGGATCAGCATTTATTTATTGTATACTGCTTTAAGAAGATAATAAACAATGTCATCCCCATATTTTTACCTTTGTGGTATTGAACAATTCGATGAATCATTATACAAACTAGATACAAAATGATTACCCTTCCTTTTTAGATAAAAGATGACTGACTTCTTTCTTCTTCTTTGGCAAAATGATTTTTTGTCGTTGGTTGGCAACATGTTTCTTGTTTGCCTCTGAAATAGAAGATGCGAAATTCGTTATTGAAATTTTTTATATCAATAGCTTGAAGTTTACAAGAACACGCAATTTGTAGGCCCTATCCCATAAAATAATAGGATTCTTTGAAACTGAAACTTTTCAAAGTATATTGTGTACTTAATGATCAGGGGATTCTGATTCACAGCAGTATTTATAGGTAACTTGAGTTTGGCCGGAGCCTCTATGAATAAACTTTCTTCAGAAAAGGTTATGTCAAAGGCTGTGTGTAGGTACATTATTTTAATTATTAGTAGTAGGTAAGTACTTCAATTAGATAAATAATACTTTAAGAGGCTAGGTTAGGCACAACACTAGAAAACTAATTTAGATTATACTAGCCATTTATGATCGCATTTCCTGAAGACCAGTACCTATTGGCCTCCCATTTACTCTTTCACATTGTCATGACACTGCACAGCACACAATGCTGTAGGTACACATGTTTACCGGGGCGGAGCCCTGACAGTAACGATCGATGATAGAAGCACTGACTTGACTTATTTTGCACTTTGCATTGCAGTACCCCACCCGGGCTCATGACGTGTTGGTACTTTGTAGCTGTAATCTATTCAATTCATTATGATCTTTGTACAACATGAAAGCAAAGCAAAGCAATAAAACACTTGAAATTTGACTGCCAGTCAGTGTTGCCGGCAGTCAAAATGAAAAAGCTCCGATCCGAACGCCAGAATGGTGCAAAATATGACAAAAAGATTTGTTTTGAAAATTTTGTTTTGATTTTTTTTTAATTACTTGTCGTAATGGGGATATTAAGTCTTCCATATGAATTGTACTTTATGTTGCTTCATCTTGATGAACTTCAGAAAACCTTGCTTATACTTTACAAAGGTTGAAAGACTGAGATAAAATAAAACGTCAAGTGCGAGTCGGACTCGCACGCTAAGGGTTCCGTTTAATTGTAAAACCTTGTTTCTTGCCAAATATCATGATTCTAGGTCAACATGAAGTGGTACCTACCCTGTATATTTAGGTGGAGTCAAAAAATATTATTTTCTTGTTTATAAATTACGAATTTACGGTTTTCAGATATTTCTCGTTATATTCTGTGGTATATAATCTTGCTTCTTACCAAATTTAATGATTCTAGGTAAACGGGACGTGCCCTTTAAGGTTTTGGTCTACAGCAAGAAATTTTTTTACTGAGAAAAAACAACAAATTTACTGTTTTCAGATTTTTCCCTTTATTTGTGCTATAGGGCCTTGTTTCTTGCCAAATTTCATAATTACTACGGGAAGTACCCTGTAGGTTTTGGTCCATGGCATGGCATTAAAAGCATTTTTTTTTGTGAATAATTTGCAAATTTATGGTTTTCGGATTTTTACCTTTACTTGTGCTATAAGGACTTGCTGCTCACCAAGTTTCATGATTCTAGGTCTACGGGAAGTACCCAATAGGTTTTGTGTGCATGTGATTCCCTTGGAAATTTCAAAATATTCGGACATAAACGGCTGTTACTTTTGAGTGCATTGACTTTTATTTATATCGCGGCTTCAAGAAGTTACGGCCTTGAGTAATTTGACGTTACTTTCAACTCGATATGTCCACGCGTTCCTAAGGAAAGAGGGTTGACAGACGGACAGACAGACAGACAGATAGACAACAAAGTGATCCTATAAGGGTTCCTTTTCTCCTTTTGAACCCTAAACGGAACCCTAAAAATTTTCAAAAAAGTCCCACACTCAAATAAATTTATGTAGAGCAGACGACGCGCCCAACTCTGTCGTCATGCGAGTGAAGGAAAACGTCCAACCCAGAAACTCAAGTCTATTTACTTAAAAAACACTAGCTACCTATCTATCAACCTACTTACCTATGCTTCCTGTAATCTGTCTGATTCCCTACGTCACGCAATTACATTCAAGCCTCAGTGATTCAAGCTACCTCTTCAGTCGGTTCCTTGCTAATACGTACTCATTTAAATTCAAACTTCAAACATTTGAAAAGTGACTTTGCAAAACCTCACTAAGTCCACCATTCCATTGACCGCGAAAGAAAAGTTAAAGATAATACACATGAGAGAAGTGAAAATGTAACCATAGACGTAGAACAATTTTCTACTCTAATGAATGTGTCCCACCACCACTGGACATGCTATTGCCTACTGAGCCATACTGCTTGGCTTTTTTCGTAAATACCAATTGATTTTTTTTCATATGTTGAGGTTTGCTCTGCGATGTACCGAGGTCGTTTGGATTGTCGTTTTGGTCCGAAAAATCCGCAAAGAGTCATGGTCCGCAAAAGATCCGCAGAGGCAGAAAAAAGTCCGAAACGGACCAAAAAGGTCCGCACCGGCAACACTGCTGCCAGTGCTGTGCTGTCACCTGGTGCACGATCTTCAATAGTAACAGCCATGGGTGCAGTGTTGCCAGATAAGAAAGCCAAAATTAGTGTAAGAGGCATCACTGCGGTGTAAAGGCAGCATCGATTTGACAGCTACTCTCTTCTAGTGGCTTCGTTTTATTACGTGTACAATATCAACACGTGCTGATAATGCATGTCCCGATATTGTACACCCAATAATCCGTGTCATGGTCTTCGAATTATTGGTGTGTGCAATAAAAGCCGGACAAAATTGAGTTTGGAAGCTCGTCACGTGTCAATAAAGCACAGCCTGATATTGTACGTCATTATAATGTTCACCAAGATAATCAGAAGCCATGTACACGAATTATTAGGCTGTACAAATTTGGTCACCAATTATTGTGCCGTACAATATTTGGTTGTACATTATTGTCTCCCATTTTTCTAATTGCGAAAGTTTTGCAAACAGTTTTTCCTGATAAATTGTGGCTACTGAATTGTTAATGAAGACATGAAATATGCATCTCATAAAGCAGTATCCTACGTTCATCGTATTGCTTCTGGCAGCGACTGCTTCATGTAGAATTCACAAGTTACACTTGACGGTATGTACTTTATTTTTTAGAAGACATTTCAAGTTGAGAAAAAACACATTTCTGTGCTTCTTATATGTTACTTCTATTATATGTATCCAATCTTATAGCCTAAATGGTCTTAGCGAGGGAAGTAGGTACATACCTAATGAAACTTTTAAATTTTTTATACCCATGCGAATTCGCCTCGCCAGCCACTCATGTTCCAATGTTGGGCGAGGGCCTCCCCTGAGCGAATTTCTGAGCCTGTTGCAGCCACGAGATTGTAAAACCGGAAATAATAAATAAAATAATAATTTCTGTGCAAGTGAGATATACATCTAGATATATATCTATATCTATCAGAGGAGGTGCAGCAGCATCCTTCTGTGTATTTCGAACGCTTCCACTGCAATCAGCAATCCACCTGGCAAGTGCAAGTGGTGATTAATGCCAATGGTAAACCAGTCGAAACTACGGTATGAAATTAATGCAACAAAATTGTATTTTTATTTTGAAGGATGATGGGCGCCGTTACGTCGACCTGACCACCTTTGGTTTCTTCAAAGGCGGCATACTGGATGTTAAGATGGTGAACTTGATGCTGCCTTCAGGACCAGTGCAAGGAGAGGTAATGTACTCTCTCTTTTTTTTGTGTTGTTCTTAAAAATGAAAAACAATAATTTATTAAACAATTAAAGCATTTATTAATCCCAAAAGCATTTACACATTTGATAAATATGAAAATTAAGAAATGTTAAGCACAATAAGTAAAATATATTAGGTACTTAAACAATGACACATCCTCCTCTCTCCATACATATTGTGTGCATTATAAACACTTTTCACACTATGACACAAGCACTTCATTCTGGCCTCCGCAGACTACCAGTGCTACGGCAGACCCTTCTGCCATAGGCTTCTCTGAGTCTTGGCTCTTTTGTAACTGTAATAGGTAACAGATACATATTACAGTAACAAAATCACTTAGATCTTTTTAGGGTTCGTTCCTCAAAAGAAAAAAGGAATCCTTTTAGAATCATTTTGTTGTCTTGTCTGTCTGTGAACCCCCTTTTCTCAGGAACAGGTGGAGGTATCAAGTTGAAATTAACATCAAATCCTCAAGTCTGTCCCCTCTAGACGCCTCAATATAAATATAACTTCTAGGTCAATGCAATCAAAAGTTACAGCCGTTTATGTCCGAATATTTTGAAATTTCCAAGGGCACACAAAACCTATAGGGTACTTCCCGTAGACCGAGAATCATGAAATTTGGCAAGAAGCAAGGTCTTATAGCACAAGTAGCAAGGTCTTATAGCACAAGTAGAGGCAAAAATCCGAAAACCGTAAATTTGTAATTCTATAAAAAAGAAATACTTTTGATTCTCGCCATGGACCAAAACCTATACCGGTATTTCCCGCTGACATAGAATCATAAAATTTAGTAAGAAGCATGGTCTTACAATTATAAGGAAATATTTAAAGTGCATTGACAAAGACTCAGATATACACATATCAGCTTAGAACCCGAAATATCTTGTGGGAAGATATACACCCATGCCCTATTAAGGGTTAACAGCTGCCTGTGTATCACAAATAAATAAATAAGGAACCCTTAGTGCGCACTTGACATTTTATTTATGAATAATGTTAGAATTATTATACAATGTGTCCCAACCTTAAAGTCAGCTTAAAACCAAAATTGCAAGACAGGCAAGTCCATGAGGACCTAGAAAATTACAATTACTGCTGTGGTTTTATTTTTATAGAACTCTTACTGCAAACAAAAAATCTCTGCCCGTTGCCAAACTTTTCGTGACTACTGTTGTCCATATTTTGTGATACCATTTGTAAAACAATAGGTTTCAATCATAGCTGAGTGCTGAGTCTACATCTTAACTCTTCCATTGATTGATCATAAATAGCCTCAATCAATATTGATTTTCTCACTGCGCAGACAGGGAAGGACATCATATTTAAATATTTTGATGTTTTCAACCATCTTCAAAAAATAAAATGAAGTTTTAAATACAACTGTATTTTTTATGTTGTTTTTGTTTTGTGTTAATGATGATTATCTGCTTTTGTAAGAGAATAGACCACCAGGTGCCATAGAAGTTTGGTGACTGAGAATGTTTTCCATAAAACGTCAAGAAACCATATTTTATGATTTTTTAATAACAAAAATCATACAACTTTAGGTGTCAATAAGTAGTCCATGAGTGTAGGTCGCTAGAAACACGGTAGGTATCAGCTGATGGGAATATGCCGTATTACAAATTATGTAACTTCTTTTCATTGTTTCTGTTGACAGTATGGATTCACTTTGGACCGGACAGTGAATGATGCAATCAGTCCCTACATGGTCCAGGGCACTGCTGACACCTGCTTTTTGAAGGATAGTGTGCTCACTCCGCAGCACCCTGCCATCGTGTTCCTCAAAATGGACTTTGATAACATGAGGTAGGGGGTGAACTTGATGTTTATTTTTTTATTTATTTAAAATTACCAACAGATATTACAATAACAACAAAGAACACATAAGAAATCAACAGTCAGGATTGCCCATTGCCAATACCTTTATAGGGCAGGCAGCTTTCTATAGGAGCAGACAAATTTTGAAGATGTTCTTTTGAGACTCTTCACTACTCAACTATCAGCACACAAACAAACAAACCAGGAGGCTCGCACTTTAATACTACAACTGCCTGCTTGCCGGGCTTATTCCTCAAATGCGTCGGGGATTACTGTTTTAGCTGATGTCTATGTCGCCGGACAATTAAGTATTATAGTTACCAAAGTAACCGGCCGGATCGTAAAATCAGCCCGTTCTGATTACAAATCGAACGCTGATTTGTTGGGAATCTATACTAATATTATAAAGAGGAAAGGTTTGATTTTTTGTTTGTTTGTTTGTTTGTATGAATTGAATAGGCTCCGAAACTACTGGACCGATTTGAAAAATTCTTTCACCGTTAGGAAGCTTACTTTTCAGGGAGTGACATAGGCTATATTTTATCCCGGAATTCCCACGGGAACGGGAACTACGCGGGTGAAACCGCGAGGCGATCGTCTAGTACATAATAAATTTCATTTGACGAGATAGCTAATCGGTATAGGCCGTTCTGCCAACCGATGCAATAAACTAAAGTTATACTTATGGCTTTCAGATTGAACGTGACCTGCAAAGCCCCTGTGCTTCACCTGTATCAGAACAAATCTGTGGTGCCTCTGTGTGAGTACAATCATTTATCTTCAATGTCCGTTCAGTGGCTGAGTCAAATCTGTCATTACTAAGGATGTTTGCATTCCCTGAGCCAACTTGTGGATTGACTATTGTATTATTACTAACTTCTGCGCGTGGCTTCGTACGCGTTTTTTCAAGACAAAAGGCCTAGAACTACCCCGTTCAGGAGTTTTGGCGTAGGTAAAGAGGTATAACATCCAAACTTACGCAATTTTAATATTAGTGTGATTATCATTATATCAATCTTGAGTGTCTCACTGCAGGGCAGAGGCCGCCATTTCATTCCTCTCTTTTCTTTTAATAATCTTTGGGCCATTTTAGGGAACCTGCGCTAAAAGGGCCCATCTATAATACATAATATATCTATAATATATATAAAGGCGAAGCTTATCCCGCCATCTCTGCCTGTGACACGTAGCCGTCATCCATCCGGGACCTGCATTGGTACTTTAATTCGTCGGAAAGGCCGTCGGATTCGATATCGGAAACGTTTTTCTTCGTAAATAGCTTCCGAAATCGAATCGACGGCCTTTCCGACGAATCAAAATACCCCTGCTGGTTTTCAGAGGGACCAGAGGGCTCAGTGGGAATCTTCCCACTGCTGGTCTGACATTATATCACACAAGCCTAGCATAATTTCAACAAGTTTTGATCGTTTGTCGTGCGCAGTCTTTATGCTCGGTTGTAAAGATTCACTAATCCCTAACAGATAACTGATCAAGGTCGCGCGTAGAGCACCTGACATTGCAAAGTGAATCTAACGGTCGTCGACTTAAATTGTATTATTAAATAAATCTGTTTAAACAAATCCTAATTGGTCATGTCTTTAAGAATAACATGCGAATTCATTTTAATTAAATCATAAATAAACCATTCATTAGCATGGACAACAGGTCTTAATAATAGAGTAATAGCTCCAATACATTCTGCCTCGCCAAGGCGTGTAAAATTATTACAAATAATTGAGGGCATAGTAAAATTATATCAGAGATTTTATAATAATATAAAAAACATATTATTGATAAAATATAGTCGAAAAAATGTCAAAAATTTGTTATTTAGGTACGAGTATGCTACTTATTAGACGTCTGTCCTGTAATTAAAATATTCCTTCATGTCATAAAAATATTTATCCATCAACCACAGTTTCAGTTTTATTTGAAATAAATTGCGTATTGCTTGATGATATGCATTCTGTTTGGCAAGTTCTACTCCGCATTTTGGGACATGGAGCCTGTCTTTATGTCTCGTGTGATTTAGTTTAAGGTAATAATTTGCCATTTACTTTAATTTTCATTAATACATTTCTTAACATTGTTCCTTATTAACAACAAAATCTGTTGGAATTAAAACAAAGGAAGTCATATTTTTGACATTCGTCAATTTTCGGCTCAAGTAGAAATCTTTTTCGATAGGTTTCAGATTTCTCATAAATTTAGCCCATGACGCCTTCTCTTATTCCCATAGTTTCTGATTTGTCCATACACATCTACATCAAAAAGCCATCCTGTTTATACAGCAGAGCAATGCAGCCAGCATCTTGGGATGTTTCCGACTGGTATTGATATGGATCTGTTAAGCTGCCTCTAGGTTGTTCCCAACAGTCTGCAGTTAGTTTAATTGTTTCAATTGTAAATATAATTGGTTTCTATTCTTTAATTCTATTTTCTCTAATATCTATTTTCTTGGTAAAGATCCTGTAATCTGCATATGGAAATATGTGTTTCTGTTTGTTGTTTCAGCGGTGCCGGAAGAAGAGACAGGCTGTAACTATGGCGGTCCGCTGCCCATCACTTTGGAATCTCGAGACGGATATGATTATTATAATACAAGTGTAAGTCCACATATCAATTGAATAGTTGTTTATTTGCTACTGAAAGCATTGGTAAAGTAAGGTGCATCAGAAATCAATAACGTTCCTTTCGGCTTACAAATGAGATCATGGACTAGTCCAACTTTAAACAATTCATAAGTATCAAATCCATAATTAATGTTATAAATTCGAAAGTAACTCTGTCTGTCTGTTACCTTTTCACGCCTGGACGGCTGAATGGATGGACCGCTTTAGGACATTATGTTACTGAACATTTTTATTTGTTTTAGTGTCTTCTATCCAAGCATATACATTGTATTGTGCGGGGTGATTTTGAGAAAATAAGAAATGTTAGGGCCACTCTTCATACAAAAATCTTTCAACCCCTTTCCATTTCCGGTGCTATTTGTAATCTATGCTTTCTACAAGTTATTTAGCTAGCAGTTTTGGGCACATTGTAAGACATTTGCTATGAACCCACGCCTAAACAAACTTCGCATCAATCTAAGAAAACAAATAATTAAAAAAATTAAAATTGAACCCGCATCCTTCCCTAGGGAAGGATGCGGGTTCAAGTCCCGTCGAAGTCGAAATTTTTGTCGAATCCCATAAATCAGTTCCTATGGGATATAAATAACCTCAAAACGTTTCCATAGAAACAACGCGTTCGAAGCCGCGGGCAGAAGCTAGTATGTATATAAAACAACGTACCACCTTAGGGGCGTTCGATTCACATACATAGATAGCGAGATTAAAAGAAATACGGTATTTAATTTGTAATATCCGTTCTACAAGGAATAAAACTAGCGGAAAAATTATTTGTCGCCAAACGTAAACCATTTTCAATGAAACCCTACTGATAAGATACTTCGATTCAATAGTACATTTGTAGAACTCTGATATATTCGAGATTTTTAACTAAAAATCAACATAATTAACCATTTGCTTCAAATAAACAAGCTAAGACCTATATCCAACCCAGCAGTGGGTGAAGTCGGGTCGCGGATGATGATGATGATGAAACAAGTAACAGCTAGTCTGTAATGATTTCTCTGCTGAACCTTCTGATAAACTTCAGACTATTTTCTGCCGAAAGGCTTAGAAAAAACAAAGTTTAACACGGATTTTTATAAACTATCTGATAAGTAACCATAGTTTTAAGTAGAGCTGATTTACGTGTGTTTTTGTGTGTATACATAAATTGTTGTCGACACATATGTCATTTACAACGGGATATTTACCATGGTTTTAGTTTTGTGCTTTCCAATATTCAAATTTATTCAAAACTCAAATCATGGTAAATATCCCGTTGTAAATGACTTCAGTGTTAATAACCATGATGGATTTAAGAGTTTGATTGTTGTCGACAGTTCGCTTTGTTCGTGGGGACGCGCAAGGAGCAAGGCCTGTACAATTTGTATTTGAACAATTGCCCGCTCGGCGGTGAGGGGAAAGAACCCAAAGTCAGCGTTGTCGTAAGTACCGAAATACTAATATTATACAAAAAGTTAATCACACTATCACACTAATATTATAAATGCGAAAGTTTGGATGGATGGATGTTTGTTACATCTTCACGCCAAAACTACTGAACGGATCAGGCTGAAATTTTGCATACAGGTAAGTCTAACCCTGGAATCAAACATAGGCTTTTTATCCCATAAATCAGTTCCCATGGAATAGAAATAACCTCAAAACGTTTCCATAGAAACAACGCGTGCGAAGCCGCGGGCAGAAGCTAGTAATACATAAAAAGCCTAGCTATGGGTCGACAAGGCTGGTGATGAAGATAAATGCTTGATAATTTACAAAGCAATATCTAGCTCATACATAGCTAAGCAGAGCTTGTGTTATGGGTAACTGGATGTACTTATATCATAGATATTTTAAGTAAACATAGAAAACACCCAGAACAATAACAAGTTTAATCATACATAACAGTTAACAAAAATATTGGATATGTACAAAGGCGAGCTTAAACCCATAAATAGTTTTCTTACAGCAAACCTATGGACACAGATATTATAATACAATACCTATGGTTAAGAGATTCATGAAACTAATGTCTACTGTAGATAAAACAGAAAAAAATAATTATTATAAGATGAAAGAATGTATTCACAATACATTAAAAATAATATAATTTTATAATATTATATTTATAATAAAGTGTTCTGATTGCGTCAGAAATTAATAATCTTCCAAGAAAGTAAATAACACTCAAGAAAGATAGTTGGTACCGCGATCTGACTGAAATTTTGTACACATGAAGGTTTTGACCTGGAACAACATATAGACTACGTTGTATCACAAAAAACGCCGGAACCGACTTAAACATAAAGAAGGAAAAAAGAAGAACTTCGACTTAACCTCATCAAGTTTTGAATACAAACTTGATTTTAAAAAAGATTTTTTCAAATAATAATTATTATATTACAGATCGAGATATACGAAAGCAACGCGGGGAATTACCTCTCCGCCGGGGAGATGCCCCTGCCCACTCTCTACGCGATGATGTCGATCATATTCTTCTTGAGCGCCAATCTCTGGGCCTACATCCTGAAGACGAGCCGCCAGCCTGTCTTCCGCATACATATTATAATGTGTGTGCTGGTGTACTTGAAGGCTCTCTCGCTCGCCTTCCACGCGATCAACTACCACTTCATACAGATCCGCGGCGAACATGTCACGGCGTGGGCGATACTTTTCTATATCACGCATCTGTAAGTATTCAATTGGAACAGACCAGTTGTTTTGTACTGTGTGCAGATCGCCGTGACGCCTTGACTGGAACGATGCCGATGATCTAACAATCGATTAGATTGACAGAATAGCTAACTGCTTTCTTTGGGGTCAGTTGATGCTTACAGCATCATCATACAGTGTGAAAAATGTCCAAGCATATGATTATTTACTGAACCAAAGTAACCGACATAGCTCTCAGAATTAGCAGGATTAGCAATTGACCAGTCGATGAACCTATGACATTGTAGCAGTCGCAGAGAAAATCTTTAAGATTTTATAGTTGGCTTACAAAGCCAAACTTTATTCATAGAGCGTTATTATTACTCAGTACCTAGTACTTACTTATCTTGCTGTGCCCTAGCCGGGTCCATATTTGAGACTGACTAATTTTAACAACTTTTGTACAATATGGTCGCAATAAAATTTTTGAATTTGAATTTGAATTTGAGAGTCGACGGAAGGAGGTGGCTCAGACCGCTATTCGTGGCGTCGTCGTTTAGGGGAGGCCTATGTTCAGCAGTGCACATACACGGGCTGATGATGATTATTATAATAAAATTTATTAAAACTACAACCGCTCCGAAAGTAGTTTTTCCTTTTTAAAACATAAGACAGAATAGTACATTGTAGACCTAGGCGAGAAAGTGCCCAATTCCTTTCGAGTGTGTCATTTGAGCTTAAAACACACGAGGTGGGAATCGCACCTTCTCCCGAGTGATGATCTCTGTAATGCTTTATCACTTTCAAGGAAAATCATCATTTTAGAATCATCAAAATCACTAGTATAATTCAAATTTTATTGTAAATTTAAATGTAGCACGAAATACGCGCACGTGTTATTTTCACATGGTTCTTTTTTTCAATTATTGTTCCCACCTTCGAGGAAAATCATCGTTTTAGAACACAATAAAAAAAATAACACGTTTGGAATGGATTTCCATACACTTTTCTCTCCCGCTGAACTCGTGAGATATGAAATTCCATAGAGTTTTCCCTTCCGCATTTCAGTGCGCCTGCAATTACGTACTTTCTACCTTATGTTTAGAAAAAGAATAAGCAATTTTCTGAGCAGGTGTAGTATAAAGTACATTGTTGCTGTCGTACTAAAATACGAGTGGAAAAACTCTATACAGAATACTATGTAGAAATAAATTTCTAACGCGCCGGGCGGCTTAGAAAATATAGCGAGTTTTTTTTTTATTTTGTAAATATAGCCAGTTATTAATATATGCCCTTCATGGCAACTCCCATTAGATGTCAAACGACTTCTAAGGAATTGGCCACTTTCTTCCCTAGTAATACAATGTACTAAGTATTGTTTGTCCGTGTTCCAGGCTGAAGGGCGCCGTGCTGTTCGTGACGATAGTCCTCGTGGGCACCGGATGGAACTTCATCAAGCACATCCTCTCCGACCGGGACAAGAAACTGTTCATGATCGTCATTCCGCTGCAGGTGGGACTTATGACATTTTGCCTGAAACTTCCGAACTACTGCTGAACGTACAATCTACGAAAAATTGACAAATTACCAATCAAGGCAAAAAAAAAACAAGGAGAGTTTGCAAAAATACAATGTCTACATTCTAGTAAAATTACAGAACTGGATAATATCAATTTTTATAAACAATAAATTACGTGGCTTTTTGAAAAAAAAAAGCTTGCCACCAGTCACCAGTGCCACGCTTGGCAGGGGGACTGGTGATCGAAGTTGAGGTGATAAAAATACACTGAAGAAACCTGCTGTCCTTCTCCTGATAGGTTGCCTTGCAGCGGAATACTCAAACGTAACTCATATTGAAGCATGTCTCAAGTCGTCATATTGTGACAGTTTTCAATGTAAATCTGGCCAAAAATTGTCACTCGTTCACGTCTGTCTGTGGCGACATTGTTTTTATTATTTTAATTATATATCTCCAATCATATTTCTCTATGTAAATTTATTGATGTAAACAAGATAATATAGTAAATATCTGTTCTATCTAATTACTAAGTTAAGCCTTAGATTGTTTGTTATTTTCATAAGTCGAGAAGTTGTCAAGTCGACGTGGACAGCGATTTAAAGATACAATATTGTCATGACCGTATTCGCCGCCTGAATATTGACTTGACTTGACTTCTTTGTTGATAGCAACATGTGAAAACCCCGAATAGTTTGATCGATGTACAATATATAGATAAAATGAACGCTTTTTTACGTCACTTTTTTCGCGCAGGTGCTGGCGAACGTAGCTGAAATAATCCTGGCAGAAAGCGAGGAGGGCGCGGCGGAGTACAACGCCTGGCGGGACATATTCGTGCTGGTGGAGCTTCTGTGCTGCGGCGCTATCCTGTTCCCTGTCGTATGGTACGTAGCTATACGAGGTTTTAGAATCCCTAATAGTTTTTTAAAGCAAATGGGTTACACAGCCAAAAAAAAAAGTTAAATGCTTGCCAAGAAATGTTAGGCAATCAATTTACAACTCACTCATAAAATCTAACTTGAAATACCTTATTAAGGTTAGGGGAAAAACCGCCAAAACCAATCTAAAAGATCTTCAAATAGCACAACACAAAATTGTAAAGATGATTTCAATTATTACTTTCTGACAAGAATGCAGACTGTAGCCGTAGAGTACAAGGAAACGAAACTGATGAGCCTAAGACAAACATACAGGTTGGATTTTTTCGACAAGGCGGTAAGGGCAGGTACCGTGACCGATGTAGCTACAGGAATATGGTCTGAGGAGACTATTCATTATTATTACAGAAACATTCATCCCGATTTAAAAAAAAAATATAGTTACAAGAAAATGGGCATTTCACACAAAACCTTTTTTGATGCCAATCGGTCTTGTTTCTGATACTGATCCAAAACTTCTAAGACCAACTGAAGTTGGAGAACAAAAAAGTCGAAAATCGCAAAAAAAATCCCATACATTTTATGAGGAGTGCCAGACTAATTTTATTTGTTTACTTAATGAAATATCTTTGTATCAGCTAAATCGGAGGAAATTGCAGAACAATTTTTGATCAAAGTGATTTTGATTCGTGAGTTTTCGTGAATTTGCATTGTGATGACTGCGTGTGCAAGAAGTTTTTATTTTCGCGTTTAGAGGTTACATTGCAGATTTCTGTTTTTGTTATCCAATTAAGTTTACGTTGTTGCGCAAACTTTATAATACGAGTAATAAACCTATTCCATGAAATAATTTGCTGTTTGGTAGTTCGATTGACGATCAAACAGTCATGTCCTGAGGCTTTACCGATTCGATTTTGTTTATGAAGAAGTTTTAATCGATTATGTTATCGTTGCTCAACATTTTGCATTATTTTCCAGACTTTACTCGGGCGTTTAAATTACCTTATTTTTGGAATCAGAATATTCAATAGAATAAAATAGTGTTATTTTTGTTGTTTTATTTGCTACTTGCTTCTGCCTGCGGCATTAGACGCGTTTTTCCGTGATATAAAGTAAAACAGATTGAGTTACTGTGGTAAAATATAATTTGTATACATTTTCAAGTATTGTAAATTCATTTCATGAAAAAATCATCTAGAATTATCTTCGTTACATACATTACACTTCCTCGCTTATTATTTATGCAAAAACTTTTTCATGGAAAAATCATCACTTTAGTATTATATTAGACCGGGCCGTGCCCGTATTTTTCGAGTCGACAGATTCGCATACAAAACACTTTATTCTATCAGTCAGTATTCAGTCACCTGTGAACAATTAGGTAACTTCATACTCGTACATATACCAAACATGAAATTATTTCATGGACGCGGTATAGTACGATATAAGCGTGTATGGATTGGATTACAAGAGCGTACTGGTATAAGCAGTCCGACTCTACAAAAACTCAAAGACAGCAGCCTAGTGGCTCTTTACTAGGTAAATATTCATATTACTTTGAAAGACCACACCAAAATCCTGGAACGCTTCGTTAGCGCGATCTAGCCCTCGTTCACGTTTACTAGCGACATCTAGTTATCTTTTTAGTAAACTCGGCAAAGCCACAGATGAGGTAAAGTTACTAAGGTCACAGATATTATAATACTATACTAGTACAGATGCCTCATCCCATAGTAGGAAATGTGACTCGCTTCGGGCGAGATTTCTGCGGGCGAACCAGGTATTGTTTTAAGTTCACTAGATGGCGCCAGCCTTGACCCGCAAGACCGAATGAAATAATACCACCTTCCACTACTAGATGTCGACTCGTGCAATATTTTAATGACGCCATCTAGTAGTGAGTAGACTTGCTAATAATTTTCTGAAAGCGTCAAAAGATACTTACGGTTTATTTAAATTTACAACATAGACTTGAAGAAAGTTTTTCAGCTTAATTATAATTATGTTACCGTACTTTAAAGATACTTAGGTAGTTATTTTATAATCCTACAGCAAGTTTCACTTACTTATTCGTATTATAGACAGTGTAGGTTTCGGTAAAACCCATATTTTCTTTTAAAACTATCATAGTTAAGTTCTACACGAAAGTCATTTACAACGGGATATACAGGATGAGTTTTTTTAGGGCCACTGAGGAGAAGTCGGAAACCGTGAGAGTTTTCGAAAAGTATCTAATTTTACGCGCTCGATTTTGAATAAAATAAGTTCTGCATTTAAAAAAGTGAAGTTTTTTTAGTTTAAGTTTTTTCGTTATAGAAAAGTGAGTCTTTGAACGTTCAGATTCTGAATTTGAACGTGTAACCTGTACTGGAATTCATAAAGTTGAATAAAAAAAAAAAAACAATTTTGGAGGATTTTGATGATTTTCAATGCAGCCAGCGTCTTGGGGACGCTTCCAACTGGTATTGATATATGGATCAGTTGAGCTACCTGTACATTGTTTGCAACAGTCTGCAGTTAGCTCAATTATTTCAATTGTAAATACTAGTTCTAATTTAATTGTTTTATTTCATTGTAATTTACTTTGTGAATAAACTATTTTAAAGGTGTTCCAGCAACTTTGGACACATAATCGTCGTACATTTATTTATTGAATATCGAACAAAGAACCCAAAAATGAAAAAAAAACCATTTTCGAAAACTCACGTAGGTAACTAAAACTAAAAAGAAATGTATTTTTGAATGCAGGCCATAATTGTTCCAAAATCGAGCAAGTAACTTTTAACATGAATTTTTGATAACTCTCTCACGGTTTCAAACTTCCCCTCAGTGGCCCTGAAAAAAAAAACGCACCTTGTGTACCATGATTTGAGTTTTGAGCTTTCCAATATTTTCGCACAGCTTCATACGCCATGATCACGGAATACTGCGAGTAAGTATTTATTGGCAGACAGGTATCGATCTACCAAAAAATCATCTTAAATTATGGTAAACTACCTGCGCCCCGCGGCTTCGCCCGCGTTGAATGATGTCAGTGCAGTAAATTTCTTAAATTTGTATGATTACAAATTTAAGAAATTTACTGAACCTGGGAGTAATTTTATAAAAATAAAAAATACTTCATTCATTATTTACTTTATAGTTTATTTAAACCGAGTTTTGAGTGAACCGATCCAAGGAATTATAATGTTCCATAGAAACGTGACCACCCTGTATACCTCTTGGAATAAATACTAAAGCGTATTTGGCTTCTTTATTACTTGGATCACCATCACCAAAATCTTCATATCCTTCTATAAAATCAACAAATCAACCTTTATACTCATTTCACCAAAACATACAGCAAAATACCTCTCCATAATTGATTCATTTGCAAATTTATTTGTAATAGGCATTTTTAAATATTTCGTTATTGATTCCTGGCAGACAATTCGTTTCCTGCAGCCAACGTTGTATTGTTGATGGTGCTGCTAATATTATCCCTGAATTGATGATAAATTTATAAGATACGTTTATAAATTACAGGTGATCCTACTTCCTACTAATACTATAAATCCGAAAGTTTGTGAAATGTATATTTTTTTTACCTAGGATCTCCATAAGTACTGGACTGAATAAGGTAAAATTTGGCGTACGTTTAGAGCAAAGCCTAACTTAGATAATAGGTTACTTATTATACCGAAAATACGCGTGCGAAGCTGTGGGCAGAAGCTAGTTTGTAATATAAGGACATGCAAAAGTCCGATAACTTGCCAAAAATAGATCGATTAAGAAAGAATGTTCAGTTAGAAATCTAGCCGGGTCACTAAAATATCACTGAAAAACTCTCGCTCAACATACAGCAGGGTAGACGGACGGATACAGTGCGAAGTACATCAAATCAACAAACAAAGTAAAGCCTCTACCCCACAGCCGCGATTTTCAAGCGCGTCTCTTTGTCGCGCGTTTTGTTGCGATATTTGTTTGCAGTACATTATGTACTAACACGCATACGATCTAATACGCATACGATTTTACACACAACTGCGATTTTATAGACGTGATAGAAGTTGGACGGCGCGTTTCCGCGTTCTGCGATTTTGCGATAATTGTTCACAGAACATTTTGTATTTAGGACGCATGCCATCTTACGCATAGTTGCGTCTTGCGTTTTGGGAGGCGCCGGCGGCGCACGGGGTTTAGAAATCGCGCCTACAAAATCGCAACAAATCACGCGACACAAGACGCACTTCAAAATCGCGGCTGTGGGGTAAAGGCTTAAACCGCTCGCTCGTGACACTTGACTGGCAATAATTTTGCGTTTCGTTCATTCTGTCACGGCGGCGGAGGCAAATAATTATTTCTAAAATAAAACAAACAAAAAACGAAACGCATTTCAGTAACAAACCTGGTTCGCCATCTGTCAGGGAGTAGCGCTTACTATTTACTATCATACAAAACAATCATGAGATTTGATAAGTTCATTTAAATTCCGCAAGGAGAACTTCGATAATAATGAAATTTTAAAATTTATGAAATTTTTATTTAAGGGCATACAAATTCAATTATAATTGTACTCAAGGGTTTTTCCTAAAAGAGTGCTGACATTTTTGTAATGAAATTCTATATTGTTTTGTCAGTTTACACAAACCTGGCTAACTAAGTGATACACCTAACGCCATCAATCGTCATTTTTTGGAACTGCAAAAACTTTTCTATGGAATGAGACCCCATGCTAAGGTACAAATGTTGTTGCAAAGTAAAAGATACCATTTTATGATCTAAAATGATTAGCCGACAAGTTTCTGCCCCCGGCTTCGCACGCGTTGTAACAATGGAAATATTTAAAGGTCCCATGGGAACTGATGTATGGGATAAAAATGATTCTAGACATAGAGCTACATCTATGCAAAATTTCAGTCCGATCGGTTCAGTCGTTCTGGCGTGAAGAGGTAACAAACATCCAAACGTTCACTTACTTTTTATAATATTAATGTGTGTGGATAAGTAAAACAAATTTGTTTCCATAAAATATCTTGGATTCTTTACTTTTTAACCGACTCCGAAAAAAACGTTCTATGTTCGGCTTTTTGTATTTTTGTTATGTAATTTTTTTTAAATTTTAACGAAGGACTTTGTCTGACTTTCTTTGCGACCACACCGTGCCAAAAAACCATCACAAATGCATGCCTTTGTTGTTTATGTATTACAACTATCTATAACAATTAACAATACACTAAGATAAGGAAAGAAACTACTAAACTAAAGAAAACTAAATGTACCTACAAGTAGACAAAAGAACAAAAACAACAAATTAAGAGACCTAATTCTGCAAGTCTATACAGCATCTTGGCTTCGCCTGACAAAGGGTCAGCCAAAGTGCTATTTATATGGCCTACTAGCTTCTGCCCGCGGCTTCGCACGCGTTGTTTCTATGAAAACGTTTTGAGGTTGATAATTCTAGGTCTGGAATAAAACAGGCTACTTTTTATCACATAAATTAGTTGGGGGTGGTGATGGGATAGAAATGACCTTTAAGCGTTTCCATAGAAACAACGCGTGCGAAGCGGCGGGCAGCAGCTAGTAATAATATAAGTGTGTATGGACACAGATAACTATTATACTACACTCATGGATAGCTCAAATGAATTTTTTTACAAAAAATATCTTGGGATTCTTAACTTTTTTCCATGAATTGCTCGACTACTCGGATCTGGTCGAGTGTGGAGCTGCCCCTTCTAAAGCCAGCTTGTTCTTTTAATTTTCGTCGATTAGTTTTGTGATCTGCTTAAGATTGTTTTTGGAGGACTTTTAATATCTGAATGTAATTGCTTGATGTCATGATAACACCCATACACAAAATTTTTAGCAGACCCCGATCAAGAACCAATGGCCTTCAAATTCCTTCCACCAGAGTTTGTAATTAATATCGGTTTAAAGAAGTTTATGCTCATAAAAACAAAAAATGTTCACTTATTATAATGAGATACAAAGTTCTTAAAAATTATGTTTAAACTAATATTAGTACGCTTTAATACCTTATGTATAAGTTAGGCTAAGATGTATTTTTTTAATTTTGTTTTAAACATGCTTATGCTAGCACATTCCTTGAGCTCGTTAGGCAAGCTATAAAATAATTGCACTCCCTCGTATACAATCGTTTTCCTGTAATATAATCTAATAAGCAAAGAAATACCAGAAATCGATGTCTTTGACCAAAGTATAAAGCAATTTAAAAATGTCATAATGTATCATTTCAGCACTTCTACTACATATCCATGAACCTAATTATGTTTAAATTATTATTTCAATATATTTTTTAAAATCATATGTATTAGAATAATTACCTACCTTAAAGATTGTATTAGAAATAGCTATATAAGATGTTTGTGTTCTTTAAGTAAATCACACTAATATTATAAATGCGAAAGTTTGGATGGATGGATGGATGGATGTTTGTTACCTCTTCACGCCAAAACTACTGAACGGATCAGGCTGAAATTTTGCATACAGGTAAGTCTAACCCTGGAATCAAACATAGGCGACTTTTTATCCCATAAATCAGTTCCCATGGGATAGAAATAACCTCAAAACATTTCCATAGATCAACGTGTGCGAAGCCGCGGGCAGAAGCTAGTAGATGTATAAAATAATAATAAAGTGTCCGTACGCAGGTCCATCCGCCACCTGCAAGACGCGTCAAGCACGGACGGCAAAGCAGCCATCAACCTGCGCAAACTGAAGCTGTTCCGACATTTCTACGTGATGGTCGTCTGCTACATTTACTTCACACGGTTCATCGTCTCCATACTGAAGGTATACCGCAACGCTCGCCTTAACATGTCAGTAAAGTGTTTGTATCACCGATAAGAAGAAGATAGAAGATAGTAAGGACCGTCACTGTATAATTTAACTAGTCAGTTTATAGTGACGATTTCAGTGGCACAGCGGGTCCGCCTTTGACTTCGATTGGGGGTTCGATTCCCGCCTCGGGATAAATGTTTGTACGATCTGCAGATATATGTTCGGGGCGTTCTGGGTGTTTTATATACAGGGTATCGGTGAGTGGATAACACTGCAGGTGTGTGTGCGCGGTGGCATGACCAATCAGACACAAAAACAAAAATCAAAAAAAGTCTAACCATTTGGGAGTTTTATAACTATTTATAATTGCACCCCTGTTCATTTATGTTCACTCTTATTTGCCCACAATTTAGGCAATAACTCCATTTTTTTATGAAATGTATGAGGAAATAGTAGTGATTATAATAATATTTAATATATTAATGTATAGATTATAATAATAATAGATTATTAAAACGTTTTCAAATGTTTTGAAAATTACGCCCAGTTTGCTAGACACCTGCAAAGATATACGTTTAAAGGTGATTTCTATCCCATGGGAACTGATTTATAGGATAAAAAGTATGTTTGATTCCAGGATCCGAATTATCTAAGCAAAATTTCAGCCCGATCCGTTCATTAGTTTTGGCGTGAAGAAGTAACAAACATCCATCCATCCATCCATCAATATTTCGCATTTATCCAAACTTTCGCATTTATAATATTAGTGTGATAATTAGGGAAGGACGTTTGAACTTCGTTCGACCGTCGATAAAAGAACAATTTCGCTCGTCGATGGATCAAACGAGGTTCAAATTATTCGTAACTTCCTGGGATAGGGCAAAATATATAACAAGAGTTTCTTACCTAGACCTACCCATCTTCCTAGAATAGAATAGAATTATATATACAGGTAAAAAACATCATCACACTTTGGTTGAGGCGCCTTAGTCAAACCTAGCAAAGGCTATGTTAGGTTTAACTAGACACAGAGTTCTCCCCTGGTTTAATAAGAGGTATTATCAGGTTGGTTTATTTATCGAAATACTGAGGTAACAAAAAATCTTCATTGCCAATGCTTAAAACTAAACATATTCATTCACCAAAGTTCTTCAATATAAAAACAACCGTTACGCGTGATAACGCACAAAAACAAGCATTTCGCTGCGCTCCGAATGTTGCTAATAGTAAATTGCCTTCATTCATCACGAACTTAGGAAGGTAACTCGTTGTCTTCAGCTGTTTGCTCAAGTAAAGAACAGGTTTAGTTCTACTTGTTGTTAAACGCTGTTTAGTACTACTTTTTTAATAAAATGTAATTTAAACACTTATGTATCAAAGTAGTTATTTTAACACGCAAAGTGAACTTGTTTTGTTTCACATCGGCGACATTTGACAGCGAAAGATGACGACTCGGGGACACGTGAGGTCGTCTGAGGTAAGTCATACTTTCCTACCAGACAATTTGAGCAGTCACTTGTAGAGCCGCTCACTACGCTCGTGAATCTTTTCTTGACTGCTTCACTAATCGGGATTTAGTATCAGCACATTCACGAAATAACGAATTTGTTAAGGTTTTTGTTGTTATAGTGCGTTAGCCCCTTACATTTGAGGAAATTTCTAAGAAAGCAAATAATATCCCAAAAATTTTTTGAGAGAAGCTTGCGGGTTCAATTCCCGTCGAAGTCGATTTTTTTGGATATTATTTGATTTAGTAACAAATTTGTTGTCATGTTGAACATGTTCTTTTGCGTACGAGCGTAGCGAGCAGCTTTAAAATTGACTGTTTATTGGTGTCCTATTGTCAATTTATCTATAGCGTTTAAACTGACTAGTTAAATTAAAAACTGATGGTTCCTACTGTTCACGGGTAGACACATAGGTGATATTCAGACATGCTAGTGGTTTCTTTTTCATTTCTTCCGCACGTGGACAAATATTTAAGTGAATAGTGAAATCACTTTATTTATAAATAGGGTTTATTTTTAAATTTGATATGTCTCTCTGCTTATTTAGTAAGCCTAAGGAAATAAACGTTAGGCACTGACTTGATTTTGATTATTGTGACATGCAATAGTTCTGCTTCATATGGGGCTAGTCCAGCTGTTGTGTGGATTATCCAGAATTATTTATTTATTAACTAGTTTCTTCCTCCAGCTTCGCACTCGTTGTTTCAATGGGAAAATTAAATGGTTATTTATATACCAAGGGAACTGATTTATGGGATACAAAGTGGAATACGCGTTATTCCAGGTAGACTACCACCTACTACATCTATGAAATATTTCAGTCCGATCCGTTATTTAGTTTTGGCGTGATGAGATAATAGACATCCAAACATTCGCATTTACACACCGACCTGTGTATAAATATATCGATGCATTATAATAATAATAATAATAAATAAATAATGCTGGACAATCCACACAGCATCATGTAGCCCCAAAAGCGAGTAGGCAGTAAGCAGTCCCCTTTTACTGTCCAATGATCATATCCCTCCAAGTTTGTCTGGTAGGGATTCGCTCTTGATAAGACCGATAATTGTCGCTTAGTTTTTAAGTTGTTTTATTGTAAATAGTGTCTATTACATTGTGAGCACACTCACAATCTACTAGACTACGAGATTTTCTATACTATTATATTCTAGGCAGATTTTGTGTTATTGTATGTAGCGATAATAAATAAATAAATAATCCGTGACAATTCACACAGCATTATCTAGCCCCAAGCTACGCAGAGCTTGTGTTATGGGTACTAGATAACTGATAGACATAATACAATACACTACATAGATAGATATTTAAATAATGATGTGGTAACTTCAGATCCTGGTGCCGTTCCAATACGCGTGGATGGACGAGATGTTCCGCGAGCTGGCCACCCTGATCTTCTTCGTGATGACCGGGTACAAGTTCCGCCCTGCAGCCGCCAACCCCTACTTTACGCCCAACCACGAGGTCGAGTCGGACGCGCAAGTGTAAGTCAACAACATTTTATTTGTTCAATAAATTATTTTATCGGGTATTTGTCGCGTACCTTTTGTCAGTCACCCCGCTACCACGATCGCTGTAACGCGGTAGAAACTTACTTAATAACAACAGGTACTTACACGATAAATACCCGATAAAGTCATTAATTAGTTAACAAATCGCGATAGTTTAAAAATTTGTTTACTAGCTGCTCCCCGCGTGGAAATCATACAAATTTCAGACATTTCAGCGCAGGACATGATTAAATGCACAAGTGTGTACGCAAACAAACGTCGCAGGCGGACATTCACCGACTGCGCCACAGATGTCATCAAATAATGATCATAATCATTATCTATTTCCAGACTATCAGACATCGGCGTATTAGAAAACGTGACACGCGTATCGAACAGGAACGAAGCGAAGAGGCGCGAAGATCTCCAACCTTTAATGCAAGAAACAAACTACAACTCAGATTGAGAACTCACCAAAGGAGTACATTTGAAAATGTATGTATGTTACCCAACATACATAATCAAATTACAGGGGTAGGAAATGTCCTACAATAATTTATAAATTTTGTAACTGTGTAGAATGCGTAAAGAAAGGTAAAGCTAATCAAGGCGTCTGCAGCCATTTGATTCGTGGGATATGATGAAAAAACTTCATTTTAAGTAGACATGCCCTGTAGGATGATTGTTTAGAAGATTTTAGGTTAACTGTAGGCCAAACACGGGTATTGTTCTCTAGGGTAGAATAGACAAAAATTATCATCGCGTCGTATACATTGCGTACATTATTGACGTTGAAGGAATGAGTTTTAAATAAAATAATTAAGCATTCGATGACAAAGTGACGTAATTTTTCTCTATTATACTAGACAACAACCCCCGTGATACCCACCTGAGCTGTGAAATAAATTGTCGATGGTGAGTTTACGTTTTGTATATAGATATGTGTTCATGGACATTCGCTTTCAACAAACGATTCGTACGTAAGTTTTTAAGTGATATTTATTCTAAGGACTTTCTGAATAACATTTGAATATGAAAACGTTTTCTCATACAATATATTCTCGATTAAAATTCCAATTATATAGTACTTACTAACTTGCAATTTATCTTATCTATCTATATAAGCTTATTGACATTTTGTACAGAAAAAATACCTAAGAAAATTATAATCATATAATAATAAATATAATAATCATAATCAAACTGTTACCTTATATTAATTAGGACTTAAAAAAATTGCGAATAGATGCAACAATAATAATGATATTAATAACCAATAAGGTAATCACTACATATATATAATATATCACTACTTCAACAGCGTAAAAAAATTCTGAAATATCTGCAATCCACAAGTTCGAACATATTACTTCCCACACATACTTCATTTATCCCTTCTCACGTTAGTCTCTGTTTCAATCAAGCCGTACTTATTTGGAACAGTCTAATATTGTCCTTTAGAAGTTAAATCTTATATAAAATAACTATACGAATTTTTACTAGATAATTGTAACACTTTTATAACTTAATGTTTTTGAAATAGAGCGCTTACACAAAGCACTAACTACTGTCACTACTGGGTAAGATGAGACACTAAAGTTTAGAGAGGTTTATGGTTGTCGCTCACGCGTCCAACTGCACTGCCGCACGACAAAAAAATAAGCATTAAAATATGGACTCGTAACTTTTAGATGTATTTTTCAGTGATATACTTGCTTACCGCAAGCTTCAAGCGAGTAGTGGCCCGCGCGCTATCAAGTAGTTTATGCCGCCACTGTAAAATATATCTCGGAACTTCCACACGCGTGACATGGTGGATAGGTGCCTGCCTAGGTAATTACCTACCTGCAGGTGGGTGTGGATGTAGGTATCTCCTATCTACACTTTTCCCTACATTTTATTATTAACTTCTACTTTATTTAATCTAGTACCTATATAAGTTTGTATAATTATTTACCTATGTTCTGTGCTGTAACTGAGTTTTTTAATAAATGTTTCTCTATCTCTATCTCTATCTATCTAAATGTTATGAGTTTAAGCCCATATCTGAATGCTATTTTTTTGTACGGCAGTGGTGTTGGACGTTTGAGCGCAAACCCTAATAAGCATGAGAGTAAATTGTAATTTATCTAAAAGCCATCTTAAGATGTTTAATAAGGTGTCTGCCAAACGATAGAGTTAGATTCTTTTCTATAAATTCGTGTTACCTGTAGAAAATTTAATAAGCATGAGAGTAAATTGTCATCTACCTGAAAGCCATCTTGAGATACTTCGAATTCTTGTGTAAATTAAATAATAAGGATTATGTGTCTGCAGAATGATAGATTCTTTTCTATAAATTGGTGTTACGTACATAATACATATACCTGTAAAAAACGTAAAAAGCTGAGAGTAAATTGTCATATGCCATCTGAAGATCTTTCGACTTCTTGTATGAATTAATTAAAAAGTAATATGTGTCTGCAAAACTATACACTCTTTTCTATAAATTGGTGTTACGTTGGAACATATACCTGTAGAAAATTTTATAAACAAGAGTCAATTGTCATCACCTAAAAGCCATCTTAAGATCTTTCGACTTCTTGTAAATTAAATAATTAAGAACATGTGTCTGCAGAACGATAGATTATTTTCTTTAAATTGGTGTTACGTACATATACCAGTAGAATATTTAATAAGCTGAGAATAAATTGTCAGAAGACATCTCGAGATCTTTCGGCTTCTTGTGTAAATTAAATGATAAGTAATATGTGTCTGCAAAACTCTTTTCTATAAATTGGTGTTACGTAGGTAGGTACATATACCTGTAGAAAATTTAATAAGCACGAGAGTAAATTGTCATCCACCTAAAAGTCATAGTGAGATCTTTCGACTTCTTGTGTGAATTAAATAATAAGTAATAATGCGTCTGCAAAACGATAGATTCCTTTCTATAAATTGGTGTTACCTATACCCGTAGAAAATTTAATAAGCATGAGAATAAATTGTCATCTACCTAAAAGACATATTGAGATCTTGTGTGAATTATAATATAATCTGCAAAACTTAAGATTCTTTTCTATACATTTTTGTTACCTTTAGGTACCTGTAGAAAATTTGTGTAAACGATTTTACCTGTGCTGTTTTGAATTTCTTTACACATTTTTGTTGTGGTATTTTAATTGTGCGTATTAGTTAATTTTATATAAGCGATTTTGTTTGTTTATTTTATGAATTAAGGTTGTGCATATGCTGTATGGTACTCCATTCCTCCAAACTGAGTACTTAGGTTCGATTGGAATCGAATATATTGGTGTTGTTATTAGTCTTTATCGTTACTTAATTTTTAAAGGTTTCGGATCAAGACGAAACCCCTTTGCTGCCGCTCTGTTCGTCTGTCCGTCCGAGACAGCTCATGTCGCAACATCTAAACATGAAATTATTTTAATTCAATTTGAGTGTCGAAATTGTATCACATCACACTTACTTATACCATAAGTCCGAAAGTATGGATGTTGAATTTTTTGTTACCTCTTCACACCAAAATTTCAGAACATCCAAAAGATCCGTGGATCAGGCTTCAATTTTGTATAAATGTAGTTCTTAATTTAGATGAAAGACTTTATCCCGGAGCGCTGCGAAATTATAGCGCTCCTTTTAAATCCAAAATCCTCGCGAGTCATACCCGCACTTGACGGATCTTGTTTAAACAAGGTGTTCCTTTCCTTTTTGGAGGATCAAACGAAGTGGGGGTGTTCCAATCTTTGTTAATCCTTAGATTGGAATACCTTGTATAATTAGAATAGGCTATTTTAATTAGGTGCTTATTGTGTTGATGACACGGCAGATTTTCTTTTTCGTCTATTTGTTAAATATTTTAATGTTTTACTGGCAAATTTATCAAAGGAGTATCCAAATTAAGACCACCCAAAGTGCCAAATTTTTATGTGCATTTCTATTGCCTCTTGTTTTATTTCATAGATTTTTTTCTATGACTTCTACTGTTGTATTTTCATTATTAATTGAACATGTCAAGGTAAACATAATCTTTTTCTATTAAAGTCTACTTCAATACCTACACCATTTTGGCATTTTACTGTACATGAATATACAAATTTTCTTCGGCGACTCTTTATTTTTAACTTACGGAATACACAGCAGTTTTCTCTGTTCTGAGAGGCAATGGTCGATTTTATAATTTGCCGCACGGCACGGGAACATGGACGATTGCTTTTGCCGTGCGGCAAATAATAAAAACACACTGGGATTGTCATGAAATAGGTATCTGATTTCGGTTTATTCCATCGTGTGGTCATTTCTGATTTAATTTTGTTTATGGCTGAGTTTGGAAACGGATAATTGTAAGTGAAGTTAATATTACAATAAAATACATACTTAACACTTTATTGCACACCAAGAAAATACAAAAAACAAGGAAATGAGCGATAACAGAGTTGCACAATATCGCTAAAATCTCTTCCACGCAACCTTGGGATGGACTCGAAGCAGTTGTAGGTACACGTATAGACTGTGGCAAAATACTTAATTTTATTCTATTCTATTAATATTATAAAGCCGAAAGTTTGTGAAATCTGAATTTTTGTTGTGTGTAAAATAAAAACGGTTGGTTTTTATTCGTAATATTCTGCTAATTTAAAACACATGCTAAGAAGTGTTAATTCTCACTCTGACTTCTTTTATTGACGTAAGTCAGAGTAAGAATAACACTTCGTTTTAAGTTAGCAGTCTATTATGAATAAGGGAGTTAAAATTTATGATTGAAGAAAGATAGTGTTCATAGAACATTATTATCAAAAAAGGGAGAGCCTTAGCGTGTCTCATAGTAGTAGGTAGGGTATTCCACAGCCACAGAGTACTGTTCACTTAGAATTTGTGACACACGGAGAAGGAAGAACTCTGGGGATGGCAGAAGCGGGTTGTCAGTCGGAGGGTGTCGGTGGAACGAGGTAGCTGTGTGGTGCCGGCTTAAAATTTGCACTACCCCAACTCTTCCCGCGGGTGTCGTAAGAGGCGACTAAGGGATATCCACTGGAGGCGGGCAGCAGCAACCCCTGCATAACTATTCTACCACCAAACTGCGATCCCCAACCCGCATGCCCAGCGTGGGGATTATGGGCATTACCCCCATGAGATAAGGCCAACAGGGCGCTAGTCGGGGGGAGGCTTGCGTCCAGCACTGGACCAATACAGGCTGTTGAGGTGGAACGAGGAGAACGGGAATGAGTTTGGATGCATTGCATTGGTACTTAAATAGTTCCTTAACGGAGTTTACCTTTATAGGGAGTATTAGGGATGAAATGGATGGAGTTAAAGAGAAAGTGTGCGTCCCGCCGAAGGCGGATTAGCAACCATTTAAGGGGAGAACCTAACGGGGTTTGTTTATTTGTTTATATTAGGGGATCCTTCAGCACAATATACATAGTAGCGATGTGTGGCTATTAACAAGTTCCCCCGTTGTTGTCAAACTAGGCCTAAATCTCGGTACTCACGCGATCCCCGTGGTAAAACACACTAATATTATAAATGCCAAAGTTAGGATGGATGGATGGATGTTTGTTACCTCTTCACGCTAAAACTACTGAACGGATCAGGTTGAAATTTTGCATACAGATAAGTTTAACCCTGTAACCAAACATAGGCGATTTTTATCCCATAAATCATTTCCCATGGAATAGAAGTAACCTCAAAACGTTTCCATGGAAACAACGCGTGCGAAGCCGCGGGCAGAAGCTAGTATTATATAAAATTGAACACTTTCTTTGGTTCCTTGAATGTGAAACACGATTGAGAAAAAAAAATACTACGCTTCGCACATAATTTGGTTATAGATCTCGGCAACCTGCGGTCTATGGCAGGCGTTCGCCGCGAAATGCTGTTTGTGTAGTTTTCTTGTAAATAAGTAAAATCTTGATTTCGGCGCTTACGCCGTTCCAAAAACGTATGCTCTGTCCCGCTCCTCTGAACGCGAAATCCTATGCGTTAGGCATAGGATTATTCATTTATTTACATTAACAAAAATATCTTGTATAGGTAACTAAAAACTTGACTTCTTACTTGATATGAAAAAAATAAAGACGTTTATAAGAAGATACGAATTTCAGAAAAATAATTTACCTGATAGTACGAGAGCCCACGACCAAAACCATGTCTCATAGCAATACGGCAAAAACCCTATAAAATCGTTAGATTGTATGATTCTGAACCCGACTAGGTGTGTAGTAACGGTCGAAAGTGTAGCAACTGCGTGGGAGGCCATTTCTGCTGTGTCAAAAAAAAAAGGCAGTCGGTATTATAGCAATACGTCTGATAGTGAAAATGTACATAGATTTGATAATTGTATTACGAAAAAGTTTGTTTTCAGACATTTTGCGCGTAGCACATAGCCTGAGCGCATTTTTGAAAATGTCAACAAATTTAGCCGACCTGTATCATAGCAACACGGATAATTTTTATTTTTAACTTTTCGTATTGCTGCCATGATTACCAAAAACCTGTTTTCAAACACTTTAAGTGTAGCATATACTCCTAAAAACGAAAATAACGTTTCGGAGTCGCCTGGCCGACGCCTCTGTTAAATGTTTTTTTAAATTTACAGCCTTCATAGATATTCAAGAATCTCCCTTGTCTATTATATGTACTTTGACAGATGACAGATGTCATTACTTATTTCTTTTGTAAAAGTTAGCAGCGATTGAATACGAGAATATTTTGTAACTTTGAATAAACCGTTTTTTTTTCAACTTCATCCCAGTTTCCTTTTGTGCGATTTATTTCAGTCCTTCAACTTCAATGTTACGGTTTCGGGTAAATTCTTTGTTAATTATCATCTAATAAATTCAGGGTCGCAACGTATTCATTGGTTTGTAACAGAGAATTCAAGATGCCTCAATACGATTTTTAAATGATATCTGAGTATCGAAAAGTTGTCTGATAGAGAAGGTGCTACACTTAATTTGTCTGATATAAATTTTTTGCACATGTGGACAACTTATTTTATCATGTCCAACAATTTTCAGACATATTGCTATGATACCGATCGGTAAAATTTGTTAACATTTTCAAAACGGTCTCAAAATTTAATGCGTTCACATTTCCGTCTGAAAATTGTTTTGTTCGCATCAAATAACCAAAATTTACTAATAAAAAAGATATTCAGACGTATTGCTATGAGACATTTTTTTTTGTCTCATTTTTATTTTTTTTAAGTGATTTTACGGGTTTGCGCTACACCACTAACGTCTGAAAAATATGTTTCCGGTATCTCAGAACTATCATTCAACTACAGTCTGCAAATCAGACATATTGCTATGATGCAGTTCGGTAAAATTCTTTGACAATTTTGAAAATTCGGTCAGATCAAACGCTACGCGGAAAATGTCTGATATTGGTATTTTCTAGTTCAGGATAATCGTATCTATCGATTTGATGCGGTTTTGTCTGTATTGCTATGAGACAAAAATTTTGGTCGTGGGCTCTCGTACTATGAGGAAATTTGTATGAGAGATTTTGTTGTTATCCAATTTTAGTAACAACTTCCTCAGATTCATATCAAATGTAATGTCCCGCATGCTTTTGTTTTTAAGTTTCCTTCTTCAAATTGAAAACAAACGCGAAGAATGTTGGTTTTTTGGAAATTCTGGCGTTTAATCTCCGCCGGTGCCACCCCTCCAAAGCGTTAGTTGTCCGGCGTATTTGGTAAGCACAACTCAATATTTTTGGATCTAATTTAATCCATTGCCTTTCGAAATATGTTTGGAACTTAATCACTTCTTCGGTTTTAGGTGACGTGACATTTCCAATATCGAATGCCAAGTGTTGGAAATATGATTAAAAGGCAAAAGGGGCAACAGAGATGCCAACCTCGTCAATTTACGTCCTTCGCTGCTGGCTGTCAATTTTATACTCTTTGCTTCCAAACATTTTTATTAAAATGATAAAAACAAGTGGTCAACTGACAGTTCGGGAAAACGGTTCTAATTGCATTCATTGCCGCCTCCTCATAATCGCACTTAAGGCTTTCCATACGCACTCGGAGTTTCTCGCTAACCAGTGTAAATAATCGTGTACCTATAGGTCCCCTCTGTCTTGTCCGGTAAGATGCGTAAATCACTGGAATAACGTTTGTGGTCTTTTTGTTTGAAAATAAATCCAGGTGCAGTGTACATAAATTGGTAAAACACAAGAGGGACACAAGAAAACGTTCCATCGCCGAAGTAATCTTTTTTGAATGATTCATAATTAGTGATCTTGCTAATTTTGAACAAAAAATTATATTTTTTTGCCATCCCCGTCTTGTGTCTGTGAAGTTAGCAGAGCATTTTCCAGCAGAGCATAAAAAAATTAGAGTTCTGTTCGCATGCAGGTGAGTTCTATAGTTCCTGATACTTTTCAAGAATAGTTCTGGCGTTTTTACTAGAAAAAAATTAAGTGAAATTATGCTCTGCTAACTTCGCGAAGCAGAGCATTTTTCAAAAATCGATAAAAAAAAATGGTATTTATATGCTTTCAGATAATATAAACAGTTCCTGTTAGTTTTCAGAAATAGTTCCGGTGTTAATACAATATTTTACTTAATTTAAAGATATGATCAAGTACATTTCCGTTCGAGTCGTAGTCGTGACTCAATATTCCTTAGACAGGCGCAAACCACTGTTTAAATAGACTGCATCGAGGAAAATGGTTTTTGTTTTTTAACTCGATGCAGTCTATTTAAACAGTGGTTTTCGTCTGTCTAAGGAATATTGAGTCACTACTACGACTCGAACGAAAATGTACTTGATCATATCTTTTAATTAAGTATAATGTCGTATGAACACCGGAACTATTTCTGAAAACTAACAGGAACTGTTTTAAGTATCTGAAAGCATATAAATACCATTTTTTATCGATTTTTGGAAAATGCTCTGCTACGCGAAGTTAGCAGAGCATAATTTCACTTAATTTTTTTCTAGTAAAAACGCCAGAACTATTCCTGAAAAGTATCAGGAACTATAGAACTCACCTGCATGCGAACAGAACTCTTATTTATTTATGCTTTGCTGGAAGATGCTCTGCTAACTTCACCAACATCCCCGTCTTCGCAAACAAAAAAATCATCGCAAAAACGTTGTGGCACATGAACGTTTTCAATTTTACGGAAGTTTAATTTATCCGAATTCAAAAATTTCTTTCTTTGTGTGTGAAGACCGTCTTTGAACGAGGAACACGTAACTAGGGATATCCTCAACGTCATCAGATGAACAATCTTGTTTTAATTTTTAAAAATTTATTTCTAATATTTTTGGAATTGGTTCCAAGTTGTTGCATACTTAAATTTTGCATGCATTGAGTGTCAATAAATTTTTAAACTCACTCGGTGAACACGTGTGCTTTGATTTTCTAATATTATGCGTTTTTCTTCTTATTTAATGTTATTGTAGCACTACAGTCGTTTCTCTCGACACATCTCCATCGACTTGTTCCGTTTTTATTTTGAACGCTTAAATTATATTGATGCCCTTTATGCAATAATGATCTTTTGCCTCTTTTATTTTCAATAAATTTACTTGTATCCATTTTTATTGCATTGTTTCAATTTTAAATAAAATTTGTTTCTATTATTTGGTCGATTTTTTAAAATTTCTTTTCATGAGTAAATAAATTGCTAAAATAGTAACAGTCATAGAGAAATTAATCGCTGCAGTACAAAATGTAACCTGACGACCGATACCCTACCAAAAAAAAGTAAGCATTAATTTAAAGACTTCCTTCTTACGCTACCAGCTAAAGCTACGAACATTAGCTATTTTGTATGAGCCATTTTATTTTTTCCCAACTTTGAGGATAAGAGGGGGTTCTTCGCTCGGCTGTATGATTTTTTTTGTGTAAATAATAAGGAATTGGAAGTCGGTTTCTTTTTTTATCGAAAAATATATCTATTTAATCATGTGGAGCATTATCAGTTCCACAGTTATTCATAACAAGTTCCGCTGATACAACATCCGATAGCAATCGACACGCACCCTATGGACGTCCTGTATCGGCATGTTCTTTAATTGCCGACGACGACGACGCCGCGTCAGCTGCGATTCCGATCCGGATCAGACGAGGGAACGTACACGTCCTCTCGTTGGATCGGGATCGGAATAATTATTAAGTATTTGTAGACATCGAAGATTCAGTTTTATTTGCCGAACCATCGACGTCTGACTTATAATAATTCAAATCATTAATAAGGCCTTTACGGCCATCCAAAAATAAGGTTGAAAGAAAGATCAAAATCGTACTTTGATGAAATTTGGGTTCTAACTTTACTCTGAAGCTGAAACGCTTCGATAGCGCCTTCTAATTTTTCTAGTAGTGACATCTAGGTTGTGATGTGCTACTTCAGCGCTTCGCAGGACAAACTGATTTTAACAAAAATAAAATAACTTACTTCTGTGGTAAAAATAAGATAAATAATAAAATTTTAAAATTACTTAAATTAAATATTTTTAGCTGAAACTCTAAACTTAATTGAAGTACCCTGTAGACGGCTAGACGGTGGCCATATGCGGCGATAAGCGACTTCACGCTGACAAATGAATGAACTTTTAGCAACATTCCAGTCGTAGAAAAGTAAAATAGGTACATACCTAATTGTCTTGCCCAGACACTCCTTTACAAACCTCTGTGCTTTACTCGGTGTTATTATTAAAAGTTTTCTATGGCGAATAGTAGGGTGGATAGTGGCGCCACTACATATTTAATTTTATAATTACGTTATACAAAGGAATTATCAAAAAATCGGACCGCGCGTAGACGATATCTATCACAAGCTTTAATTTAATGTATCTGTAATAGTTTTGTTTTGTGTTATTCAATCAAAAACCTTGTTTAGAGAGCTTGGTGGCCATAAACTCTTGAAACAAGTATCTGCCTAAATAATACAGTACAATTGTATTGTAATTCATTTATTTCAGATAGTTAAATAATCCATATTACACACACACAAATTTAAATAAAATTCTAAATTAATATCAGATAAATTAAAAATACACAGTCAATAAATTAATATTAATTAAGATAAGATAAATTAGGTCACATTAAATAACATTGAATGCTATTAAAGATACATTTAAAAAAAGCTTATGATAGGTATCGTCTACGCGCGGTCCGATTTTTTGGTAATTCCTTTGTATAACGTAATTATAAAATTAAATATGTAGTGGCGCCACTATCCACCCTACTATCCCGACCCAAACCAGCGCCACCACTTATTTTATTTAATTACTAGACGATTGCCTCGCGGTTTCACCCGCGTAGTTCCCGTTCCCGTGGGAATTCCGGGATAAAATATAGCCTATGTCACTCCCTGAAATTTTCAGAGAATCTCTTGCCGCTCTAACAGCAAATAATAAAAATAAATATACAAATAAAAGAGGTCTTCCACATAAAAAAACGTTATGTTTTTGGCTATTTTGGCCTTTCGTTTGTCAAGGCTGTTTCTCTTGAACCACAAAAGGTGCTACTCTCTATAAATAAGGAACACAACAACAACTGTAATAACAAGAAATACTAAAAATATAATAAAATTTACAATTTAACGGGGTCTCCGAACAAGTGAAAATTTGATGTTCTCTGAAAAAGTTGCCTGGTGGTTACGGTACGGTACTCTTCGTGTGCGAATCGACTCGTACTTGGCGGTTTATTTTTATACAACAAAAGTAAGCAAGATCACAAGCAGACGGGACCACCTGATGGTAAATGGTCACCGTCGCCTATAACACCTACTATCCCATTAGTTTTGCAATGCATTATTATGGGACAGCAGAATAGGTCAATCTGGATGAAATCACATTAAGAAATAGTCACTGACCGCCTGAAGGCTGCCCGCGGCATTACACGCGTTTTTCCGTGATGAAAAGTAAGACAGATTGAGGTAGGTACTGTGGTAAACCACAATTTGTATAGGTACCTACCTACTCTATTTTCAAGTAGGTATTGTAAATTCATTTCATGGAAAAATCTTCGCTACATACTATGTCGACTCGATACTTTAGTATTTATTATATTAGACCGGGCCGGGCCGTGCCCGTATTTTTCGAGTCGACAGATTCGCATACAAAATACTTTATTCTGTCAGTGAGTCTATTCAGTCACCTGTGAACAATTAGGTAACTTCATACTCGTACATATACCAAACATGAAATTATTTCATGGACGCGGTATAGTACGATATAAGAGTGTATGGATTGGATTATAAGAGCGTACTGGTATAAGCAGTCCGACTCTACAAAAACTCTAAGACAGCAACCTATTGCCACAGGTAAATGTTCATATTACTTTGAAAGACCACACCAAAATCCTGGAACGCTTCGTTAGCGCGATCTAGCCCTCGTTCACGTTTACTAGCGACATCTAGTTATCTTTTTAGTAAACTCGGCAAAGCCACAGATGAGGTAAAGTTACTAAGCTACAAATGTTGTTGCAAAGTAAATGACACCATTTTGATGAACTAAAATGATTAGCCGACAAGTTTATTGTGTAGATCACACAATGGTCATATTTTATGATTTGTTTTAGTACTTATATTAGTTAAGTTTTAGAGAAATCTTTAAAACGGTGAAGACTGAACTGGAAATTTACCGCGGAGCCCGAGTTTTTGACAGATTTTCATTGAAAACTCGTCTTTTTGGTCGCTCGGGTGGTTATAAACCTTAAAACTAAAAAACATGAAGTAGTGATCCTCTTTTTTATGGGTGGATACGTCTATATAAAATTTAGAAATAAGCTGGAGTTGGTAAAACAAAAAGACAAAATCGCTAAATTTTATTAAGAATCAAAGCAAAAAATTAAATTAATTTAGAAATAAAATAAATGTTGCAGCGTAAGGGGCCTCTACAACTATTAACGTTTTTTCATTCATTAACGTGTTACACGGACTGCTTGCGCCACCTATCCGATAGTTAGTTAAACTGTATAGGATTACGCCATTTTCTTGAGTGAGGCTTCCAGCGATAAAATAAATATTTTTATTTGGTGATAGATGTTCCACTTTGTCCTTCTACCAAAGAATAACATATTATTGACAGAGCCTCATACATAATAATATGTAGGTATTAAAAACCTCAATAAGATATTTCGAAGTATCATAGACCTCGCAGCGTAAGTGGCGCCTCTTCAACTTTTATCGTGCTTGCAAACTGCGCATGTCTCGAAGCTTCGTGCGTCATCGCGGACTGATCAAATAGGTCAGGAAAACTGTGTTTCACGGACTGCTTGCGCCACCTATCCGATAGGCAGTTAAACTGTATAAGGGTACGCCATTTTGGTAAGTGAGGCTTCTATGTGCGTCATCAAGCGATTATAGAAACATGTTTTTCATTGGTCGTAGATGTACTTTATCATCTACTACCAAAGAATAACATATTATTGATAGAGCCTCATACATAATATGTAGGTTTTTAAAACCTCAATCACCTGAACGCCATTTTGGTTCGTTCTCAGGAGATATATAAATGGTGGACCCCCAACACGGTATGTATGGTAACTAGTTTATTCAGTTAACAACAGAGGGCGCTTTTACTAGTGGTAAGGCTGTGTTAGTGCATTAAATACGTCTGACTCAGTTTGCATAGTGAAGAAAGAGATGCCCTCTATTTCAACGCAGAAAGACAGCTGTTGCTGATGCTGGAGAAGTACAAGCTGAAATGAACTTTATTGCGTTACAGTTAGAAGCTAAAATGTATATTTTTAGGCCCGTGCCAATGGCCCATGGTTGCGGGTTCGATTCCCGCCTTGGGACAAATGTTTGTACGATCCGAAAATGTTTGTTCAATGTGTGTATGGCATTTTGAGCCTTTCATAGGGAGACTCTGGGGTCACAAATCCTGTGAGAGGAATTGAGGATTCATCTATGCAGATCTGATGAAAGCCAGTCGCCATGTCTAATGTCGAAAAGTACTTTGCCCTAGGCGATCGATATGGTCGTCGCGTCGGTTAACGGTAGCGGGTATCGCTCCTTGACCGTGATGCGATTGAGGGCGCGAAAATCGACGACCATGCGATCAGACCCATCCTTCTTAACCAAAAGGATAGGACTCGAATAGGGAGACTCTGATTTACGGATAATACCCTTGGAAAGTAGATCCTGAATGATGGTATGTACCTTCATTATCTCATCATACGACATCTTATACGGGCGATAATATTTCGTGTTGTCGCTATTTACCCGAATATGCATTTTACCTGTGGTGATGGTGGAACTAGCTGTACCTGTAATCATAAAGTCTGCGTACTCGTCCAAGATAGCTGTCAGCTCCTCCGAGCCACGGCCGGTTACCGCCGTCTTTATCGGAGGCTGCTCGCTCGCGTTCACAGCAAACACTGTCTAGAACTTAGGATCGTGCATGACGCTGTGAATCTTTTGTTCTTACAAAGGTCCTTTGCAGTTGAGCACATCAGTACCTATAATGATTAGCATTCCTTAGGCACTACAAGTAAATCAACCTCTAAGGTTGTGTCTTGCAATTCGACAACGAGGGTGACATAGCTAGCTATCTACTTAAGTAAATGACCTAGGTATGCCCTTTATTGAATGAGTTTTGACTCGATCGAAAATAAGATCCACTTGGATAAGTGGAAATGCAAGTTTCTAAGATGTTCGTACCTTTGTATTTTGTCATGGTATCTGGTACCTATAAATTATGTATATTAGCCCTTGTTTACTCGCATTGTCTACTGCAAGGCAGAAGGCGTCCTTTTCTTTTAGTTTTGTCTGTCCCTAAAGATTATTTCGTGACCGTAGAGCGAAAAGTCACTAATTAGGTCATTTGGTGTTTTGAGTTATGAAGGTTTAAAGTTTTGAAAAACAAATAAAATCATAACTTCGTTTCGGTATGGGATATTTCTAATTTTATGATCTCATATATAAAAGTTATTGGAACTCTGATAAAATTTGCTTTACTTGTGTTTGAATCACTGCACTTTCGACGAAAATATATTTTTCTAAGAACGTTTTTATGAAACCTTCAGGAGTTCTGTATTTTAAACGTCTCCAAATCATAAGAACAGACATGTGTTAGTCCTCATTCCCATGCATGCTATTGGAACTCCGATAAAACTTGCTTAATTGGTGTTCGAATCACTACACATTCGACGAAAATATATCTTAGATTCTGTCATTTTTATAAGAACGTTTTCATGAAACCTTCAAGAGTTCTGCTTCTGCCTTCTGATGAGTATTAAAATCATAAATACAAACCTTAATTTGTCTACACTTCAGTACACTTCGGCGGACTTCCGTCCGCCGCGCCACATATGTCGTCAAAAAACTTTGTCTCGGAAAACCTGATATAAACGTTTTTATGAGGGGGATGTTAAAAATAAAAATCTTTGTAATTTGCTAGGTACAACTCGTGGGCCAGCCTACCGAAGTGCTTCAACTCTACGTTTTTATTTTATATTTGAGTGCTTTTTCATCTATCCCACTTTTTATTTTTTAGATTTGATAAGAGTTAGAAACTTATACAAAAACTGGAGTGTCTTTGCAAAAGTATACATATTAACTGGCATAATATCGGCAGCTAGGATTACCACCGGCTTTTGAGCTAGCATGAGCATGACATAGACCATCCTTTGTTCTCTCAAATCAAAATTCTCCCACCCACAACTGTAAACAGCCGATTCAAAGTTCTCGGTAGCGTCTGTCAAGCGCTGGCATAGAAAGCAGTACATCGAAAAGGATATAAAACAATACACAATCATGATTATAAACTTAAGCAGCACCTGAGATGATACGAAGAATAAGAGACAGATGCCTACAGCTTTAAAGCCGAAATCCACTCCGATGGAAACACTGTAGAGATTTTTGAGATTGTCGACTACCTGTAGCATAAGAGCGTGTCGCATAATCAAGCTCGGCAGGTGTTTCCTCACGTAGGATTTATGCTCTTTTAAGTTTTTATAGTTGTTGAGATCCATCATCTCCTGTGTAAGCAAATGGAACATGCCAGCGGTGTAAGCTATGAAGAATACCAGCAGTGTCTGGTAGTGGAGTGCGGTGAGGGTGACTGAGAGCTCTTGGGCGACGATGATTATCATGCAGATCTCTTTGTTGGGCGTAGACGTTATGGGTTTCAGACCTGTAAAATAGATTGTTTAGATAACTAAAATTAGGTTTCAAATCAAATAATATCAAAAACCCTATAAAGTAAAGAAGCGGCGAAGAAACCTTTAGCCTGCTAATTGTTATTTTTCGAGTTGGAGCAAAAACCGTCCCAAGCTTTTTATCCTATAGATAATCTGTTGGATTACATGGAGGCTCAATGCCGTTCTGCAAATAACCGCAGAAACATTTCGTCTGATATACTTGTACCTGCCTAATGTGTGATATAATGTGATATGAGAAGGACAGAGTTAACTTAGCACAATTTTGTATATCATAACGTCGACCCCTAGTAAATTTAAGGGAAGTTAACATTCCTTACGGATGTAGGTGGGTTATCCACGAACCTTATTTGTGTTGGAAGAACACCAACGACCCGTGCGTTCCGTGCTCGGAGATATGCGGAACGCGCGTGTCTAGAACAGCACTCAGCCTGAGAAATCCCTCGTTAAGGGATGAATGTTCTTCCAACATAAATAAGGTTCGTAGTTAACCCGCTTACATCCATGATTAATTCGTTAATGTACGGAGGTTTACATGTCCGAGTCCAGAATATAATGGATGACGATCTGCGAAATACCGCAGACCGCAGCATGCGGCAAGCTGAAGACAGGGCGCTAATGCAGTCATTAGGGGAGGCCTAAGTCCTTCCTAACCTATGAACGCTTTATACGTTAATTAAATCGACTTACCGACACAAGACACCATTCCCATAGAGAAACTATTCTCCACATCCACCCTGTGAGGTATGTATATAAAGAACGCTTCAAAAAGCTGAGGCACGTTGACCGCTATAATAATGTTCCTGATTTTGCGAAGAAGGCGCAAGTGTTTCTTTTTCAGATGTTCAGAAGCATTTCCGGTTTTGTGGTCGCTTTCTTCTATCCCTTTTAAAACAGCGTTTAGGAGTGATCTGTGATTAGATATTTTGAAAAAACTAAAAAATGACTTAAAATTCCTTAAATTTTATATCGTACACTTTTTTTTATGTTTTGCTAATAAACAAATGCTAATATCTCCTGATCATTCTCTACCAATACAATAGCGAAACAGTCAGAAATCGACGAACATACATAAAATAAAAGTAAAATACAGACAGCTGAATATAAATTTCTTTTCGTAGTCTGTTAAAAATGTACCTATAGCTAAAAAAATATCGTAAAGTTCTGATAGAAGTACTGAGAAGGTTAAAGCATTGTACCTTTTTGTCATCCACCACCAAGTCATATTACCAATGAGTATCATCATAACTACGTTGACACTACTCTTGAAGAAATCCTCTGATTTCACAGCGTGATTCAACTGATACGCTGCGGATCCGACTCCGTAGATATAGAACAGCAGAGATAAGTGTATGTACCAGAAGGGACCTGTGTAATAAAGGACTCATCATTTCATCAGCCTATACAAATCCACTGCTTCGTACCTATCCCCACGGTGGCCACGCATCGGTGGTAGAATTGTGCTGCAGGAGGCGCTGATGCACGCCCCCCGTGGATATCCCTTATTAGCCTCTTACGACACCCGCAGGAAGAGTTGAGGTAGCGATCAAAAGGCTTGGCATGCATATAATCTCTATGTGAAATGATATAAGGTAGTTAACTTATACGAACCAGCAATTACGTCATTTCGTGCAGAGCCTAATAAATTCGGTGTTATATTGATGAGCCACAACAAATTATCAAAATTAATTTCTATCATACGACGTTTTTTTTCTTCCAGGGATTTCCTAGCCCAAGCAAACATTTTCGGTAGTACTCGTAGATGTCAGAAACGTCTATCAGAATGACGATATAAATCAAGAATGAAGATTTTTATGAACGTTCATAAAATGTACGTGTACATGCTAATTAAAAAATATGGAAAAATGAAAATTTAATATTGGTATCTTAGGAAAATTACTGCTTCAGAACTGTAATTAACACTTTCCGTTGATTCTCCACAATTATACTTGGAGCTGCAGACCTGCACCCCTATCATTAATATAATATATACATTAAAGGTTTTTCTTGTAGGGTGCCTTTATTCACAAAGAAAATTATACGAGTATTTACAATTGAAACAATTGAGCTAACTGCAGACTGTTGCAAACAGTCTACAGGTAGCTCAACTGATCCATATCAATACCAGTCGGTAGCGTCCCCAAGGCGCTGGTTGCATTGCCACGCTGTACGGCAATGCTGATGCGCTGATGAAAGGTTTATAGAGCAGGGGAGGGGACTCCTTCCATGTTCCAGATTGTCTTGTCGTATCTATCGTGGCCATAAATGATCATTCCATTCTACGTCACTCGTCGCAATCACTATCATAAGGTGCATGTCGTGCAAGACAGAGTTGAGCAGAAGATCATGAGATGAACCGTCCAAATTAAATCATCGGTGGGCGCAAAACACAAGTACAGGAGATGAATGCAATAAACACACCAAAACTTAAAATTAATGACGAGATAGTGGGAGGCAAACCACCTCAGTCAAACAAGAATCCATCCATCAAGTAGCCGCAAGAGTGTTGCGACGATCTTTGCAGTTCATATTACACTGCTGTTTAGTCTATTATTTTTATAAGAGGCTTTTGTTCACACCAACGGGCTGCAACGTCTGCCGCAAACCCACCAACATCGATCGAGGCGAATGGTGTCAATAATACGGCCGCATCTGTCATTCACGTGTAGGGCTTAGAAGTCATCTACGTACGTGCCGCAAAACGAACACTCGGTAGGTACATAAACCATCCTTCGTAGATGTAAATCGTGATGATGGTGAAGTTGAGAGAGAGCCTAACCATGGATGTCGTACTAACTTGATATATTATCTTAAGAAGATTCTCACAAACATCGTAAGTTAGCAGATAAAATCTCAGTTTTAATATGCAATACCCAAATCTCATTTCATGGGTAGACGTAGACGTCTACCTTATTAGCTCAAGTTTAGAAGCAGTTGTGGTATCCGAAACACATAAACAATGAGTCCTAATTTCCTCCACGGTCTAAGGTCCCAGCACAATCTTTGGTCAGGGATGTAACTTATTCGGCTTTTGTAGTCAAGACTCGTATCAGGGTTCAGATCTCTGTAGTACTTAGGAGAATCTAGGTATTATTTATTAATTAGGCTTAGTCTAACCCATAATAGGGGTTCTGTTTATTTTGCGATTTCTGATTTTTTTAGTTCTCCAACCTCAGTTGACCTGATAGAACTGTTTGATCAGTAAAAAACAGGTTTATCAAAAAAGTTTTAATATAATATGCTAATTTTATTGCTATCTGTACATAATATTATAAAATCAGAAAATCTCTTAAAATATAGATGGTCTTTTAAGACCATTTCCAGAGTCTCGGCGGTGCGACCCGCAGGGGCGCGCCAGCCGCCGCCGCATGTCATGGACAACAAAATGCACTCTTAGCAGCTATATTTTACCTAAAAGCTATATGTCACGTAAAGTAACTGCATACACTGTTGTTATTAATTTAGAATGAAAATTACATTAACAGAATAAAACAATTACAACTAGTATAAGGGCGGATTTCTAGAAAGTTGTTCCTTATGTAATGGAATTCCAAAATTTTAAAAGTATGAGTTTTATGTTAAAGTGTGTTTTTTTCAATTAATTAATAAAGCTTCTATGAGAGAATAATACTCTTTACTTTGAAAATTAATTAGTTTTCACGTAAATTGAAGGTCAATATATACTATGTCTATGAGGAGTTCCATTACGTCACTAAATAAACTCGCTTTAAAATAAAAACAAGGCTGTAATATTGACAACACTATTTATTATTTGAATTTTTATTATAATCAGACTTTTATTAGAGGATAATATAACATTTACGTAAACTCTTAAAAATGTAATTTGGACCACTAAACAACATTACGTCACTTTTTGGTACTTAATACTTTACACCAACGTCTTTGGTTTCGATAATACGACAATAATTATTAACATAATTATTATAGACATCTGTATAAAAAAAGAACAAAACTGTGCTTTTAGTACCATTTTTAGTAACCTAGGGTACTTTATTTACCTAGAATTGTACAGAAATAAATCAATTTTAATAACTCAGCTAAAGTAGGACACGTTACGCTAATGGAAAGAGACGTGACGTATAGGAACTATTAAGCTTAGTTTACATTTAAGGTAGACCAGTAGCTAACTAACTCCAATACATAAAATAATCTTAGTCATTTAAAAACTTACCTACATACTTTTATAAACTTACTGTATAAAATAGTGTTTTAACCACTATTTTTGAATTTCGAATATAACAACCACTCCTTTAAAAAACAACATTTTAAATTTCATCAAAATCGGCTTAGCAGTTGGCCAGAATTTAAAAAATTGATTATTTCGACTTGTTAATTTGAATAATACGAGAAGCGCGACTTGCGGGCAGACGGTAAAAAAATAGGTTCTCAATTCAAGAAAACAGAACTTGGATGTATCAAATAATAAATAAATAATATAAATAAACTAGTTGTTTATAAGTGCGCGAGGTGCAAGCAGCTCGCGTCGGCTGTGTATACTGTTCGTTTTTAATTGTATACCCCTTTTCGTTACCTACACCCTGGATTTGATCGAAATCGATAACCAAGAGTGGGTGTTGCGATAAAAAAATGTCAGCCATCTTGGATTTTGAACTAGACATCTTTTTCGTAATCTACGAGTTCGAGTTGATCGGAAACGATACCCATATAAGTGGGTGTGGTGTCACACAGCAAGGCTCGCTTCGCTCGCCTTGCTGTGTGACGTATTGCGGTTCGCTTCGCTCACCGCAATCCGGCACACGCCCGCCGTCATCAAATTCGTAATCCTCACCCTCATGTTAGTCGAAAACGATACCCATATCAGATTTTTTGATGGGAAAGGGGGTTCAGGGGGGCGGGGGGCGAGGGGGGTCACAGTACGGCTCGCTGCGCTCGCCATGCTGTTCCCCCGTTATCGCATTCCACCCTAAAAAGTGGTCAAAATATAGGCTAAAAATGGCCGAATTTCGGTTTTTTAATAAAAAAGGGGGTCTAGAGGGGCTGGGGGGTCAATTTCATTTTTGCAATCAAAATTATTTGCTTTGCCCTACATGACTGTGAAAAAAATTCTTGTATCGTACTTCGTTTGGGAGATATCAAAAGAGGGGTGGAAATGGGGCGGGAGGGGGGATGATTTTTTTCCAATTTGAGACAAAACCCTCTATACGATCCTGCAATCAAAACTCCTCTATCACGACGGCATCTTTTAGCACTCTCAAAAGGGGGGGTCCTGGGGGGCAAGGGGGGGTAAAAAATTTTTGGAATCGAAATCGCAAGACTCCCTCTATACAACCGCCTTAAAATTTTTCATCAGTGTGACTCTGCTTGGGAGCCCCCCTGGGGGGCGGGGGTTCAGGGGGGCAAATCTCAAAAAGTCGGAATTTTCCCTGGGTCCCCTTGACATTTCCTCTCTACATTTCTGCAAAAAAAAACATACCTCCCCCTCCACCATCAAGGAGAACAATTACGTCAGTCAGTGAGTCAGTGGTAATTTAGCTTTATAGATAGTTATTATTAATTATTAAACCTAATACACTTACCTACCAACTAACGTGGTGTAGTGCAATGTTATGATTATTTATTTGAGTGTGCTACTTTAAGCGCACCACTCTTCAAAAACTGTTGGTTTATTTGATGTTGCTCGACAATAGTAATACTCGTCAAGTGATTGCGACAAAATACTTGGCCGAGCACCTTAGTTTCGTGAAACGCTTCGTCAGCGCGATCTAGGACCCCCTTTGCGACGTTAGCGACATCTAGTTAAAATGTATGAACACTACCTCCGGCGCGGAAGCAAAGTTTCGCTTTCGACGCACGTCGCGAGGTTGCGGGTTCGATGCTAGCCTAGGGGCATATAATTATATGTACAGGGTGTTCTGGATGTTTTCTATGTATAATAAAACATGATCTATCTAGGTAGTGTATCGTATTAAGTGTAGCAGTTATCAAGTATCCATAATACGAGCTCTGCTTAGCTTGGGGCTAAATATGTGAATTGTCCAGCATTATTGTTTATTTAAGTAATATTATTTCAGTTCAGTTCATTTATTAAAAAACCATAGGTACATACATTGGAACACTTGGTAACGTCAAATTTTCTAAATTTATGTTTAAAGCTTAGAATATTATTTTGTTGATTAATTTAATACACGCGCAATGAAGTCTTATTTAGTAAAGTAATGACGTTTACTAATGTATCTGTAAGTATGAGTGAGAGCGAGTTTTTGAGATGGCAGTGGATGGCCAGCTCTGGAACCAAGATATGTATTATAGACAAAAGTTTTTAAATATTATGATATTGTAAAATCGCGATCTACATGTAAAAAAACAGATTATTACGTATTATAAGATAATTAAAAAAATCATTAAAAAGACCGAGGGCATACCTACATTTATTTACCACTATAGAGCATGTAAAAAGGTTTTCGTTGCTTCTCCTAATCATACCATGGCGAATAAAAATGAATTGAAAATGGGCTGCGAAACATAAACGGAAATGTTCGATACGGCCAAATTTAAACTAAAAAAGGCATTGGTGTCAATTCAGGTGTCGCCGAAACTAAATCAAACTAATCAGAACGAAACTTGATGCCATCCATTTTATTTCGATAGGAGACGAAAGAGACGGTGTCATTTTTAGTGCTGTCATATTAGTTTATTTTTTTTGGCGACCCCAGTGTCGTGGTGTCACACCACCATAGTTTTAAAGCTTAGTTAAAAAATCCTAAGTCTATTGTTTTAAATAAAAACCGAATTGCGGTACAAATAAAATATAGTATTTGAGACGATTTTGATGCTTTGGAGGTTGTATGGATGACTTCCAACTTATGCATGGTAGCTTTTTAAGACGGCAGTGGATGGCCAAATCCGAAACCTAAAATGTATTTAAATGTACCTACTTATAAGCAACCATCCATATGTCAAACCTGAATGTACCTACCTGTTTTTGGCCAAATAAATGTATCTTATCTTTTAAACCATGAGGGTTAGAGAAAAATCGTGAAAGGAGTCATGTCATGACGATTTATGAATAAATAGAAATTGCGTATTTAGATTTGTTTAAATCATTTACTTTTGCAGGAAATCGAGCCGATTGATTTTTCAAAAGATATAACACCCTAAATTTTAGCGCCAACGAATTAAGTTGCTGATAAGAATCAATCTTTGCAAAGAAATGCATTACTGATAATAGAAGGAAATGGCTAATATTTACAATTTTAGTTTGAATACTCCCCCTAATTAAGCAATAAGCATCGATGTGAAAATTTTAAATTAGCTTTACGAATCACTCACTGGTGAGTTTGCTCGCATCTCAAAAAAGCTACCCTTAGTAGAATAGATATGATTTTGATTAGACTCTGAATCTGCTAGGTTGCGACTCTTTTTGATGACTGCATAACTCCAAATTGTGATTGTTTTTTTATCTATGTAATTTGTTATTTTAATGTGCAACTTAAAGACACAAATTTATGTCTGAATAAACCAACTTTTTATTTTATATTTAATGCCGTAAATCCTTTAGGTTTCGAAGCTATGGAGGCTGTAAACGCTCGTCTCGTCGGCTGTCGGCTGTAAGACATCCATGACTTCCAACATTAATCACATCGTGGAAGGAAGATGAACAAACTAAGTAATATAGATCTCCAAGGAATGATATGAGTATATACACTAATATCTGAACAAAAAATAGTTTTTGTTCAGATTATTGCTAAAATTGATGATACCAGTAGTATTCACTGAAATTATACGTTTATTCTTGTTGGTCTGGGAAAAGCTTTTTGATCAAAACAATTAAATCCTACCCACCAGATGCCAGCATACATAGGTTTTTAATGTTTTTATCAAAAGTAAATATAAAGGTAGTATATTCGCCCCAACAGTTGCAACATTTATAGTTAATGTTTAATTAATAATATACAAAGTAGTAATATTTAGAGAAGGTGATAATTCGACCCCTGCAGGTATTTTGACCCTTTTATTCATCATATTTGTTTATTGAAACAGTGCCATCTCGTTGAATGTACCTGAACAAGTAGATGACGTGACCTAGGTAGTTTAATCCCAAAACCACCGCAAGAGGGCTTGTCACATTTATGTCATTTGTCACACATGCGCATTGCGCACTGCCTAGGGCGGGAAAGAAATGTCCTGCTTTCTCTTTTGCTCTACCGGTTTTCTCAATGCACCAGTTAAGAATTAAAAATTGGAATATTTCATATTAAAGTAAGAATATTTTGAAAAATTGCTTTTAAACACGGAGTTTCGGGTATTCTTACTGTAAATTTTATGTTTGTAGTCTAATGACAATATGCGTATTGCTGAAAACAGCGTTCGAAATTCGAAAGTTAGATCGCGCAAGCAAGAAAATTTCGTTGGTTTAGGCTCATGAAGTTCTGAAGTAAGAATGTTGGGAGGGTCCGTAGCTACTGCGTAAGTCGGTGCTTGCGGGGCACCGGTCTAATTCCTCGCTGTCATGATGGCACATAAAAGCAACAAAAAAAAAAGACTTTGTCTACAACCCCACGTTAGTAGCTGATTTGACCTTCCTTTTGTTTCTCTTGCTCTCAGTATGTACTGATAGATATTTTATTTTGAAAACAAAACATTTTATGAAACTATGGACATAAATTGGCCACTGATTGAGTGGGATCGATCAGTGACCAGTTTATGTCCATAGTTTTCTGACTTTTCTAGTACTCAAACCTAAGTTGGTCCCAGAGAACTTTTGATCAGTTTATGAAACAGGATCGAATGGCATCAAAATAAGTTTTAGTGAAAAACGCCCATTTTCTCGAAATCTGTAACTTTGTGGAAAATCTGTGAATGGGGATGATATTTTTGCTAAAAAGATGGGTAGTTTACTAAAACAATTTTCATGTAGCTTCAACGGTTAAGGTCTGCCCTTACTGCCCCGTCCACAAATTCCACCCTGTATATATGTATGTGTGTCAAATAAATAAACGTGGATGAAATAGAATAATAATGAATTAATTCAGTGACAATAAATTCTAGAGACTGAATAATATTTTAAGCTGTCCCGGTAATGTCGTACGTAAGCATGTACCTATACAATAAACGCACAAAAAGAGTCTTTCAATTACAGAAAAATATTAATAGAAAAATGTAGGTAAAGTAGGTGGGTTTCGAACCCGTATTGACAGGATGTACCTACAGTGTGGATAAAACGTCTACCAAAAAACAAAAAGTAAAAGTGTAAGTAAGAGGTTCGAACTCGGGTACTGTCAGAAGGCGTATCGTACCCGACAGTGCAAACCGCTAGGCCATAGTGCCGACATCTAACGAAAAAATGTAATAATTTTACTTCATTATTATCTTTGCCTTTATGAGTGAGACGTTGCAGCGATTTTGATCACTTATAAACACTTGAAACCAGAATATTTCAACAGTCTTTTGCTTCAGGGTTTCATTTGTTTTTTAGTTTATCTGTTATTTTCACTAGTCTATTGGAATAACTTTGCTGACGTGTGCGTATTCATTTTATAAAATTCTGTCGTTTAATTGAAAGGAATGCCATTGCCCTGCAGTTGGACATCCTAGGCCAATAATAGTAATCTGTATTTGTCTTGATCACTTTGAGTTTGTTGCAGAGAATTTAATTTAATTTTCATTAATTCAAACTTTGGGTCTAAATGATTTTCAGAAAATGTGGGGTCAATAAAAGAACTAATTTTAGATATTAAATAAAGTTGTTCTATGAAAGCCATAGGAAACAACTGTGGAAATAACCTATGATTCTGATAAATTTTCTAGTGTTTAAAATTTTCTACTAGTTTTTTACTGTTTAAAACAGTCTCCGTAAATGCACATTTTCTATCAGCCTGCGGATTGGCTTCGGATCATCAGATCAGAAAATGTGAATGTCGGGTTGATACCCGAGAGGAAATCAAAACAGCGTTCTAAATATACGTCGGAATCGGAATCGAATTCGAATCCGACCTTTTCGATGCGGAAGCGAATCGAATGAATTAAAATACCCCTGGATCTCTAAAAACTAGACGGGAAAAACAGTGTAGTCGGGTTCGATTCCCGCCGCGGGACATAATGGTTGTAAGATCTGCAAATGTATATTCTGTTTTCTATTCGACATAGATGTATATAAGATAAGATATATATAAGTAACTAGCTGCGCCCCGCGGCTTCGCTCGATGGAAATTTATGTTTCCCACTTTCTTAATTTTTTCTTTGCTATAAACCTCACGGAGCCCGAGACCTTTCCAACGAATGCAAAACCGGAAATCGGTTCGTGCGTTCTGGAGTTATAGCGTCAGGAAGGAAAACCCGACTTATTTTTATATAGTAGAAGATTATGGTACTTACCCATCGATCAAGTATGCGGCCTCCCCCGTAGATACCTAGAACCTTACAAGAATGACACTCAAAAGTGTCCACGTTTTGTTTTGACGCAGACAGTTTGCGCAGAGCCTGTCAAGTTTTTTGCATGCGGAACAAGAGATTAGTGGAGTCGAATTTATTTTATTTTATTTTGTAAGTACCTAGGTAGGAAGGTACCTAAAAATAATTTATACACTGTTTATTTTTATAAGGATTATAAAATCAACAGAATTCAGGTAAAGATAACGAATCATTTATTGATACAACTATAAATTAGCGACGCAACAGTCAACAAACAAAAGGGTCATTTCGGACATACAATAATATAAATAAGTTAAAAAATGTCTTTTCATGAAAAAAAAATTATCACTTACTACAACTTACCACAAATAAATTAAAAAAAAATTAGAAACAATAGCCGCTCCATTCATCAACTTAGATCAAAATAAATAATTTTACATAGGCAAACCCTACAACAATATTTAATGCTGATTTCTCAAGTATATAAGACTCAATTGGCTCATATCACAATACACAGGTAAAAATTACATTTAAACTTACTGAAAATAAGGAATTCCATCCTTTTTGTGTTGCTTGGTCGGTCGATTATTGCATTTTTTATACGAGCACTTGACCATGCTTTCGGTCCGAGAGCTAAAATGACACTAGTTGAAAAGGTATCCCAAAATGCCAAATGGGATACCTTTTGATACTGACGTTTTCAGGGCGCGCATTGTGCATCTAAGGGGGGCCGGCCGGAAATTTTTGATCGATGTACTTACCTAGTGAAATACTTAAATATGTAGGTACCTACCTACCTATAGTCACGCTCATCGATAGGTGACTTCCCCTACGGATACAGACAGACTAGTATATTTCGGTAATATGATGATTATTATCATACATACACATATATCTTTATTAAAAATTACAATCATATAAAAAAAACAAATTAGAACTAGTATTTTAGCTATATTCACAGAAAAAATCAAGAAAGAGTTATGCGTTAAAACACTTTTTACAAGAAACTGCTCGATTGTTGATTATTTCAAAAACTATTTAATTAAGTATTTGTATTTTTTGTTCATGATGATTAATTATGGAAAAAAATTGTTGATTACTGTAATTGTTTTGTGCTCACTTGAATGTTGATTGTTTATTTTTCATTGTTGATTTTGTATTGCTGTAAACTTTAATCTTTCAATCGTGTTGTTTCTACCTAGATCTGTATTCTTTAAGATACCAAATGTTTATTTTTAGTTTAGTCAACCATGATTATTTTTTGTATTTTAGAAGTAAGTTTTTGAAGTAACTTGTTAACCTATAATTATCATCACGAATTAGGACTGATTAAATAAATTCCAAGGTGCCATAGCTAGCTAGCTATAGCTAGCTATACTAGCTAGCTATAGCTAGCTATACGATTGTAATGATAATTAACAATAATCTGTGTGTAGTTTAGTTTTTATCAATAATTTGGGTGTATTTTTTTCATGTTGATTATTTGTACACAGAAATTGTGGTAAACTTTAACTGTTTTGCTCTTACTTGAATGTTGATTATTAATAAAAAAATAGTTCTTTTTATTTTTCGTTTTGCGTTGCTTAAAAGTTATTACTGAAAAATTTGTTACCATAATTAACAACATCTGTGATTTTTACTACAAAGTACAAAGCGTATAATAGATAGATAGATAGATAGAAAACACTTTATTATACCACACAAATACAGGAAACAATACAGAGAAAAAGCTTAGAAAAAAAAGGAAGTATAAAGGGCGCCTTATCGCTAAAAGCGATCTCTTCCAGGCAACCTTGGGAAGGACTGAAAATTAAAGAACAAAAAAGACGATGGCACTGAGTATGATACCTATTTAAAGAAAAGGAATCAAATACTTACACTACATACCTACAAAGAGTAATAATAAACTTACATAAACATAAAATTAGGTTGTCTAACTCTTTACAAGGATATATAATGCTGATGAAGCAGTTTTTTGAAGATAAGAAGTGATTTTGCACGTCGATAATACTTTATTCAAAAAGGATAATTACCTTCATAATTATTTAGTTATTTTTTTATTTATCCAAACATTATTTAAATTCTACACGCTCTGTGGTGCAAGCGTTAAATCGACACTTTTCTGTCTGACTGTACATCGACGTTTTTACGCCTATCAAAACGGAAATAACTAGGTAGGTATTATTCTTCGGGTCGAGTCTAAGCGGGCCGAGTGGGCGCGGAAGAAGTTAGTCACGTTTAAATTTGAAAACGAAACTTCCGATCCTAAGGGTAGGAAAACAGGGGATGATTGATTGTTCACTCACTGATTCTAATGTTTGACCACGTGTTACTTCTTACAGAGTAGTCCGATTTTGATAATTATTTTATTAGATAGGGTACTATACCTTAAAATTGGTCCCATATAAGTTTGGAAAAAAAATCTTACTTTAAGGGTAATTTTTGTTAAGGGATTTTAATTTAGTATAGCGGCAGTTAGCTCAATTGTTTCAATTGTAAATAATGGTGTAATTTTCTTTGTGAATAAATATATTTAGTATATATATATATATATATATTTGTAATTTATTAAATTAGGATTACATAAAAGTAAATAGCTAAAGTAAGGTAGGTAACTATTTTAAATGTAATCAAAAACGAAGAATGTAGTAATTTGTAGATAATAGCCACAAAAAATTATAAAAGAAAACTTTTTAATGAACAAAATTAACCTTCGAAAAAACTGTAATGCAAAAAATAATAAACTTTTTTATTCAACCTTAATACTTAGGTTCTTAAACGTATGTAATATAGACCTAAGTAATTTTGAGTCGAATCAGAATATTCAATATAATAAAATAGTGTTAATATTGTTATTTTATTTGGTACTTGCTTCTGCACGCGGCATTACACGCGTTTTTCCGTGATGAAAAGTAAGACAGATTGAGTTACTGTGGTAAACTTTAATTTTTATACAATTATCAAGTATTGTAAATTCATTTAATGAAAAAATCATCTAGATTCTAGATTCTGGAATAATCTTCGCTACATACTTCGTCGGCTCGATAAAGGTCTATACTTGAGTATTATATTAGACCGGGCCGTGCCCGTATTTTTCGAGTCGACAGATTCGCACACAAAATACTTTATTCTGTCAGTCAGTATTCAGTCACCTGTGAACAATTAGATAACTTCATACTCGTACATATACCGAACATGAAATTATTTCATGGACGCGGTATAGTACGATATAAGAGTGTATGGATTGGATTATAAGAGCGTACTGGTATAAGCAGTCCGACTCTACAAAAACTCTAAGACAGCAACCTATTGCCCATAGGTAAATGTTCATAATACTTTGAAAGAACACACCAAATTCGTGGAACGCTTCGTTAGCGCGATCTAGCCCTCGTTCACGATTACTAGCGACATCTAGTTATATTTTTAGTTACTATTTCGTGAACTCGGCAAAGTCACAGATGAGGTAAAGTTACTAAGCTACAAATGTTGTTGCAAAGTAAATGATGCCATTTGCTGAACTAAAGGTAGGTCCTAATAAATTTATTCACAAAGAAAATTATACTAGTATTTACAATTGAAACAATTGAGCTAACTGCCGACTGTTGCAAACAGTCTACAGATAGCTCAACTGATCCATATCAACACGCATATGATGTAATCGCTTTGGAATATCTGATCCGATAAATGAGTGAAATATCACAAAGCTTCCCGGATACCGCAATTTTGTCGAACCAGATCGACGACTTTAAATAATAATAAATATAATCATTAAATGATCATAATTGATCATAATGATGGCTCATTAAAACATAAAGTTCCAATAATTACGCACCTACTTCTGCTAACTCTGTACTTATATTCGAATAGAAACGGCAACAAACACGATACAGCCTCTACCCCACAGCCGCGATTTTGAAGCGCCTCTTGTGTCACGCGATTTGTTGCGATATTTGTTTGCAGAAGATTTTGCGTTAAAACGCATACGATCTTACACACTGCTGCGATTTTATCGACGATTTTTTATCGTCCTGCGATATTTTATCGTCCTGCGATATTGAGATAATTTTATTGTTCACGGAACATTTTGTATTAGGACGCGGGCGTCTTAGTAGACAGTAGTCGCCTTTTACGACACCCGTGGGAAGAGTTAGGGTGGTGCAAATTCTAGGCCGGATGACAATAAGATGACAATACATCATTAAATAAATATAATAATAAAGAACGTTTTGATAAGGTTTTGCGCAAAGGTCAGGACAATAATATTTCATTGTGATATAATAGCGAAATCAGGCAATTCCGCTTAGACTTGTGGGATATTGTAAAACTCGAAACTGGCAAAACTCGCACGTCTCTAGACTTCATTGAGTCTTTACGGAAACATGACCAGTCAGAGTTCCAGAGCGATAGCGACGTAGGCGCAGTCGAAACAGTAAACATACATTTCGTGAATGCTGCTGCGGCATGCGGCGCGCCCGCTGTCAGCGTGCCGGCCGACTGCCATGCGATGCGAGCGCTGAGATCTTCCAGCAAGTTCGCGGAAACCTCACTCAGGTTTAAGCTTTTTACACTTGCTGAAGTATTTAAAATAATTCAGGTAGGAGTATGTCATAAAAACACCAAAGATATTTACGATACCTATATCGACGTCACTGCTTTATAGACTTGATAGATAAGACCTATGAGCCATTCGCCTTTATTTTTTGTAATTTAAAAAGATATATGGTATGAGAGAGGGAATGTATCTGCAGGTGCTTAAAAGAGTTCGAGTTTCACCTCTGTATAAGGGGAAAGGGCGCAAGAAGGATGTGATGTGAATAGTTACACACCCGTGAGTATTATTATAGTTTTAGTATTATTATAGTACGCGTCTTCTGGAGTACCTATCGAGTACCGCGTCGCTGTCTGCAAGGCAGTACGCCTACCGGGCCGGACGGTTGACGACTGATGCTGCTAGGGAAGTGGTCCGGCGTATCCTTGAAGCGCGTGAATGTAAGAACCAGGTGAAGCTGTCTGGTTTTGTGACTTGTCAAAAGCGTTTGACGTCGCAGATCACGCTCTACTCGTGGAAAAGCTCGCGCACTTTAGAGTTTGTGGATCAGCTCTTCAGCTGATAGCTAGCTCCTTACTAATACAAATAAGGTCGTGACTGGGAGAGCGGGTAAGATCAGATCTCAGGCTCTACCTACCAGTATTGGAGTCCCTCAAGGACCGTCTCTTTCGAACATCGTCTTTTCTTTACTCATGAACGACCTGCCAGCATTGCTCAAGGATGCGCACGTCTTCATGTACGCAGACGATGTGGCGGCAGTAGTGGAGGCTCAATCAGTAGACGCACTAGAGGCAAGACTCAATACTGTAGCAATTCAATTGCACCGGTGGTTTAGCTATAATGGCCTGGACTTAAATGTAACAAAAACTAACTTTTTCCACTTCAACCAAGCTGGTCGTGCGACCGCTGAATGTGGATATTGATAGTAAGCAGTTAGGCCAGGTCAATGAGACAGTGTTCCCTGCTTGACCCTGGACAAGACGCTAACTTGGAAACAAAAAAAAAGGTAGAGCCTGCTTTTCTCTATGGCGCCTCTCATCAACCCTAGATAAAATTTATACTATTATTTTACTAATAATTTTAATGAGCACTAACTACTCACAAATTAAGTAAGACTATGTACCACTTGTACGAGCTGTAACTAAGTGGCCAATAAAGAACCTAATTTTGAATCTGAACAAAAACACTGTTCAATCCTTGGCGCCTGCTGAATGCTCTTTAAGTAATTGTCTCCAATTCAAAAATCGAAAAAGCAAAAGGCATTTCCGCAAAACGTAAACAAGATCAGACTGTCTATGACGAAGTAATTAGTTAATTATTATAAGTATTTCTGAAAGTTTGGATGTATGGATGGATGGATGTTTGTTACCTCTTTACGCCAAAACTACTGAATGGATCAAGCTGAAATTTTGCATACAGGTAATTTTAGGCCTGGAATAAAACATAGGCATTTTTATCCCATAAATCAGTTCCCATGCGATAGAAATAACCGTAAAACGTGTCCATAGAAACGAGAGATTTTAATACCTTCCTTTCGCGGCTTTATTAGTTTTTAATGTTAACTTTGGCTGCGTACGGCTGTTGCGTCCAGTTTTCGTCAGTTGGTCCATGGATATATTTTCCCCAACAGATCAAGCAGTTTTGTCTCAAAAGCACCACAGCACAACCAGGAACTCGAGTTTTCGTCAGTTGAGCCATAGGTACAACTGACGATTTTTTTTCCGGAATGTACAAATTAGCTGTGTCAAATTGTGCAAATCAAAAGTCCCCACACGGCAACCAGTTGAGCATAGTAGTTGTGCCTTGGGTCCAGAAAGATCCGCCGCTGACCCCTAGGCGCTAGGCGGTGGATGACTGATCGAAGGTTAAAAGTTATAAAGGTTATCTCTGTCGAGAGTTCAATATCCGAGCCAAATAAAAATGGAAAAGCTTGCCCATTTTTCGCTATCCTAGCTCAGCATCTAGGTATACCGTATGGGCCTAGAATTAGACGTGTTGACCTTCGACGCTCGGATTGCTTCTTATGAAGTTATACATTTCGTCAGATGTAAATTTTGATCGCACCAAACGAATCACATAAGATAAATACCAACCATTTGACGAGTTCTTGGCATCTTGCCAGCTACGAAATCGGCGTGCCGGGCATTGTTTTGAGATCTGATAACTTTCTGATTTGTTGGATTTGGTTGTTACGATAAATTACGGTTTGACTACCATTCCACTTGGTACTTACTCTATTTCGGTGTATTCTACTTTCAGCTCCAATTCATTAAATCGTACGACGAAAGAAAGAAAGAACATATTTTTATTTACCTTTAAAACTACTACACGAAACGAAAACCTATGGTACTATGCTAAGGCTATGTACCTACATTATCTTAATTGTGTGCGCAGCAGAGTTTGAGGCAAATATGGCGTCCACTCAGCGTTATGCTGGATAGACACTGGTTTGTCTACCCAGCGCTAGATTCTTTCGTTTGATTAGATTAGGGTTGAAGTTGCATTTACGTGCTTTCCTACCAAGCTGTACTGCGTATCTAAGCTGAAAACTATGCCAAGCACAGCCCATAGGATCGCTTAGATATCGGCACACATACATCCAGAAATGAATTTCCATGCCCCGCAACAAGGGGGGTTTTGCTACAAACACCATGTTTGACAGCGGATTGGTGATAGCAGTGGAGGTGAAAATATGAAAATCGAGCGAGCTTTTTATTTGGGTTTGACACATTCCTAGCCCCCATATCCAAAATTTATTATTTAAGTATATGTCTAAAGGAATTATGATAAAATGATGCGCTCACGAGGAATCCCGTGAGGATAAAACTAGGGGATGCCGAAGGCCCAACAGCATTGAATTGCGCAAATTGTTGAAATTGAGGGAATGAATTTATAATATATTACACATTCGTCGTCATTTTTGAGTATTCTTTCTTAGACACGGCGTTGTCTTACTGCTGCCTACTGAAGATCTTTACATAATTTGCTGAATTAAGGCCGTGGCATGCCATCAACCATGTCCAGTCCCAGAGTGGTGCGACTTGGGGCGCACCGCAGCTACTCGAAGCCGCTTTTCGCGCCGTGGGCACCGAACTTGTGAACCGAGGCTGCAAGCATACTTATCATAGGATAAGAATGCTTGCAGCCTCTTTAGCTTATGCAATGATCAGTATGATACTGATCATTGCATAAGCTAAAGTTTTAGGCAACGGCGTTTGAAATAGCATTGCCTGCAGCTTCCTTGATCGAGTCTGATATCCTGTTGTAGACTTGCGGACATATGAGTTAGCTTCGACGACTTAGTCAGTGACCGCGTAAGCGACACCAGTTTGTGCTGGTAACGAATACGGTATGCGACGTCGTGCGTCGCGTAGGAGCCGAGATTGTTCCTAACAAACAGCGCGTGTAAGGATGCATAAACTCATAAAGTGCGGCCTCTTGACAATCAGAGTGGTGGCAATGTTAAGTACTTGCATTAAAATTAAATGCAACTAGCATTTAATTTTGATACTACTTAATTTTACGAAAGAGTGTGTGAGTACACAGTGTTACCGTAATAATGTCTGGATTCTGGATAAAATGTATAGGATAAATGCGCTGCAGCATTTAGAGTCAAGATGAAGAGCCTGAAATGGCGTTGGCCGGCGGCCACCGGCACGTGGCGTCGCCGTCAGGAAGCTTTGCGACGTAAACATGGTTATTTGCACGGCTGTGATCTTGGCCAGATCTTGACCCATTAACACGCGAACCGATGTCAGAGCTGTCGCTTAATATATTTTTAGAAGGCGGGCGGGTGAGGGGGTTTTGTTGGGAGTGTACGCGCGAGCGTGCCGACGGTAACATTCTGGCGAGGTAGTGCGGCAATGCTCGCACCGTGTCCACACCATGACGAGCCGCGGTATTCGACGCAAGAAGTCCTCGCTGGCCGAGGTAAAGGTGGCCGTGGTCGGCGCCCCCTCGGTTGGAAAGTCCGGTATGTCGTTTTATAAAGTGCTTCCGTCTGGATATTGCCGCCAGATCCGATTTCGCGAGTGTTTTCTGGGACTTGAAATAAATGTTTTTTGGATCTCTTTCGCGGAAGTTGACCAAAGTGTGGTATCTGTTATTTAATTCTCTTTTGGTTCGTTAGAGTGATTATGTGATCTTCCTACGTCTGAAATTGTTTCGCCATGAATTTTGAATTGTTTTTTGCAGTTGTTAAAAAGACATCTCGTTCTTAGCAAGGGGAAAATCCCTTAAAAGTATTTCAAAAATACTTAGCTATTTGTCTGTTTTTACCCGCAAGGGCGGGTAATGTTCTTCTAGTGTTTCTATGTGGTTATCTCAAAGGTACTTATTAATGCCTCGAACGTAACATCCAAACAGCTGAAGCGATTTTGATAAATTTAGACAGGAAAGCAACAGAAATAATAAACTTTTATCAATTTCCATACCTAGTTTTGACTTTAATTGAATTATTGTATCGTGATCACGAACGTATTAAAATCGTCTGGACTCCTAGATGGTTCTTAGCTACATTGTAGGCCTTTGTACCCACGTTTTGCGAAAAAAGGGAAAAACGGGTACCGAGTCGGGTTTTATTGTTTTCAATGAATAGTTTACTTGTTCCGCGATATGATTTTCGAAACAAATTGACATTGGTGTCAATTAAATATCGCCAAAACCCAGCAAACCTAAATTGAGACCACTTAAAATAAAGCCATCCCTTTCATTCATAACGATCGAAATATATAGGACGGCATCATTTTCACTGCTGTCATAATAAGTTTAGTTGACACCTTTGTTACTAACAATCGCCAAAGCTAGGTAGTTTACAGGTAGGTATTTAGTTATTAAAACAAATTGACTTATAACATTTTTACTAACTACTGCCACCGGACAGTTTGATTGGCAGAATAACAAGTATATCTGCCGTAAGCGCTGATTTATAGCATCTATGACAAATGCCGCTCCGACGAGTCCCGATGATTCCCGTCTGCAACTTTCTTTACGACTCTCGCTATTATAAATTTAGCCTGTGTTGTGAATAAAAATAAATATCCATTAATTCGCACTCAAAAATATAACTTTACTAGCTTCTGACCGCGGCTTCGCGCGCGTTCTTCCGGGATAAAAAGTAGCCTGTCTTTCACCGGGATACCTTCTAACCCCCTGCCAAATTTCATTCATTTGCTTAACCGTAAAAATGTAACAGACAGACAGAATTACTTTCGCTTTTAATATAGTATGAATTTCACGTTCCTTAGCTGAACGAAAACTGATGATTACCAAGTGTTGTCTCAAGGCTTTGAATATTTTGAGAATGCAAACGTTATACCGTCCAAGCGATTCTCGACAGCAATAAACTTTTTTATATCAAAGGTTACGCATATTTTTCTCGACCGTCATCGATATTTGGAAGAACTATTGCTTTTTCAGTAATCTATCTTATTTTGGGTTTTGTTGTTCCATTCCAATAACTCTGTCAAAACAGTTGGACATCGTGCCTTTGGCAGGGGCAGCAATATACAGGGTGCCACGGAAAAGGTATACTGAGCCGAAAGCTGAGGGGATCTACTTGTGAAGATTTTTCTTCCTATTCGTAGTACACATAACTACAAGATATACCGGGCGTGGCACCTGGTATATCTCGTATTATGGTTATGATTGTGTATGATTGTGTTTTTTTGTATTATCTTTATTATGATTGTGTTTAATATCAAAACTACGGAAAGATGCTTTGCTACACTATCAGTCGCATAATCAATCTTCCAGTGTAAATTAAGAATGGTTATGTATTATTGAATTCAGAAAGTTCTTTTGTTGCTTCAGTATGTCGCTTTTGATCATGCGAAGTATCCTTCCTAGCTCGACCACCAGCACTAGGTTCTCGTAAGTCTGTGTTGTGACTTTTTTTAAATATACAGGGTTATTGGTAATTAGACCGGATCCTTTTAGGGGGTGATGGGGGAGGCCATTTGCAACTATTTTGACCCTATATCGTATTATGCAAAAGTTAACCATTTTTGAGATATTCGCAAATTCTTAATTTTTTGGGAAAACCCTGATTTACGTCTTCAAAATTAAATTAAAAAAAAAGTGATCATCCAATTCAAATTTTAGTGACTGATTTAGATAGCCTGAAGTCTAATTATTAATAACCACTAACACAATCGTATGAATCTGTACCCATATGGAAGCTAAAGGACATGTTTATAAAAACAAAGTTTATTTTTTTTGTAAAGTCCTTACAAAAACCCCATTTAAAAAAAAATACTCCAGTGAATTTGGTCGGCATGTTATTTAAAAAACATCTACACATCTTTAGCTATCCAAAGAGGTATAAATCAATGCACTTTGTAACACAATTGCAGAAAAATACGGGTAAATGTAATGACTTAGCTGGTGAATAAGTTTGGATACATTGCTTTACCAACATCTTGGACTTGGGCTTTGCTTGCGCGATTTTCACTTAGTTCTTTTTTTGAATTATTGTTCCGAAAACAGAATAGGCTGATATCATGGCGGAGTAAAAACTTTTTGTTGTTTGACCTGCAATGAAAATAACCGCCGAAATCTCCCGCTAAACGCATGACAGATGAAATTCTAATAGTTTTTCTTCTCGCATTTTTCGAACCGGTGAAGTAATAAAAGATTTAATTTATCAACAATTATGGCTGCAGTGCCACGCATCCTACCACCTCCTCGAGACTTTTCAAACGAAGAATATGCGGATATACTGTTTTGTTATGGTTATGCAAACGGTGTCTCTACACGTGCACGGGCAGAGTATCAGTCTCGGTTTCCTCAGCGCCGGTTACCTCATGAAAGTGTATTTGATAATACATATCGGCGACTTCGAGAGACTGGCAGTGTTCAGAGACGACAAAGTGACGCCGGCCGACCGCATGTTCATCGAACGGAGGACGAAGAAGAAATCATTCGTCATTTTGAAGAGGATCCTACCATTTCAACTAACATGGTTGCTCAAAGACTCGGTGTAACCCAATGGAAAGTTTGGCATACGGTCCATGGAGCAGGTCTCTATCCGTACCATTTAACCCCTGTACAAGTATTAGAAGACGGAGATCCCGCTAACAGGATAACATTTTGCAGATTTATGCTAAATGCTGACATAGAGAACCCTAATTTTTTCAGAAAAATATTATGGACGGATGAATCAAAGTTTGATCAAGATGGAATCACAAATTACCATAATATTCATTTTTGGTCTAGAAAAGCTGATCTTAATCCCAATAAAAAGAAAGAGCAAGGGTCGCAAAGACGATTCTCACTTAATGTATGGATGGGAATAATTGATGATAATTTAATTGGTCCCTATTTCTTGCCTAATTATTTAAATGGTGACACATACGAAGAGTTTTTAAGAAACGAAGTTTTTGGCCTTCTTAGTGAGGTACCATTAGCAACACGCCAAGGTATGATTTACCAACATGATGGCTGCCCCGCTCACTACAGGACTAGTGTGCGTCAATGGTTCAATCAACATTTTCCGAACCGATGATGGATTGGTAGAGGAGGTAGTATTCCATGGCCAGCAAGGAGTCCCGACCTTACCCCATGTGATTATTATGTTTGGGGTCATATGAAGAGCCTAGTCTATGACGATTTGACGTCACCTATCTCATCAGTGGATGAATTAAGACGCCGAATAATAAGAGCTGCCGAAAAAATGAAAATAAATTTGACAACAAGGGTTGTTAAAACTGAGTTACGCCATCGTATGCGGCTTTGCATACGGAATAGAGGTGGACATTTTGAAAACGAATTGTAAATTGTAAATTAAAATTTGTAAATTGTAAATTAATAATGTAAATTGTAAATTAATAATGTAAATTGTAAATTAAATAGTAAATTGTTTTGATAGTAATAAATTTTTTGTTTGTTTTACAAAATTCATAGTTTGATTTATTGGAAGTTACTACCTGCTTATGGTTTATCCTTTTTTCTGCAATTATGTTACAAAGTGCATTGATTTATACCTCTTTGGATAGCTAAAGATGTGTAGATGTTTTTTAAATAACATGCCGATCAAATTCACTGGAGTATTTTTTTGTTAAATGGGGTTTTTGTAAGGACTTTACAAAAAAAATAAACTTTGTTTTTATAAACATGTCCTTTAGCTTCCATATGGGTACAGATTCATACGATTGTGTTAGTGGTTATTAATAATTAGACTTCAGGCTATCTAAATCAGTCACTAAAATTTGAATTGGATGATCACTTTTTTTTTAATTTAATTTTGAAGACGTAAATCAGGGTTTTCCCAAAAAATTAGGAATTTGCGAATATCTCAAAATGGTTAACTTTTGCATAATACGATATAGGGTCAAAATAGTTGCAAATAGCCTCCCCCATCACCCCCTAAAAGGATCCGGTCTAATAACCAATAACCCTGTATATTATATCTGAAGATGGCAAAAGAATTTATTCACAAAGAAAATTACACTAGTATTTACAATGGAAACAACTGAGCTAACTGCAGACTGTTGCAAACAATCTACAGGTAGCTCAACTGATCCATATCAATACCAGTCGGAAGCGTCCCCAAGAAGCTATCTGCATTGCCACGCTGTATGGCAATGCTGATGCGCTGTGCCAAACACTCACCAGCTCTCGGTTCACGCGTCGCTTAGATATTTTTTTAAAAACTCGAAGAGCCTCGGTACCCCACGGACCTAGGGTCTCGACTCCAAGGCGAGCAAATGTGTAGGCTCTGTCGAGACCTGTATATTATATCCTGTTTATTCTAAAAAGACAACTACCCGTACCGAAAGCGCATAGTCAGAATAGTTAGAACGCGACCCCTGAAAGTCGTGTATATCTTTAGGCCATACAGAGGGATTGTTTTATAAGGTTATTGGTAATTTACTGACACTGCATCAACTGCAGGTTGTGCTCATCATCACGAACACGGTTGTCAAGACGCCAGATCTTTTTTCTTAAACTTGGTATTGGCAGTATAGTAGGTCCCCCTTTTTATTCAAGTATCGTTTTTTATAGACGTTTATTTTTTTAATAAACTTAATATCGGCTCTGCCTTGAATCAACAGTCATGGGAAAGGGAAATTGGTCTTCAGTAATTCATTGGGTTCCGCACAAACATGTTTTTTCATCTTGTATCAGAGGTGATTCACAAAAAAAAAGAAATAGGTATGGCGTCTTCAGGAACGTGTTCCTGATGATGGGCAGAATCGCAGCTCACGCAGTGTCAGTGAATTACCAATAACCCTGAAGAGTCGGAATAAAGAAAAATTACGGCGCATCGTCATCGAATGCGCAAAATGGTTGTAATCGTTCCCTCAAATTCAATAATTTACGCAATACCTATATGACGATGTGACGGTCTTGTTGTCTATTCTACCCAAATAACAATATCTTTGTATGGTCTTCTGAAGCTACAAACTCTTATTACGTCTTTTTCCTTGAGAGTCATAGTCAAGGTCTTGATTTAAATACGCTGTAGAATAGTGCAACATGCATGATTGGTGCGATTGTCAATAATAATACTTGGTTCAATTGAAAGCGTATAGCTATTGCGCACTCGCGAGTGATCGATAAATGTTAATACGAGTAAATAGTAGGTGTAACTAACTAGCGCTGAGCGCTTTAATGACACTACTAGATTTGTTACTAGAAATGTAACAAATAGATGTGTGTCAATTTTGTTCTCATAGGTACTTAGTCTAGGAGATTTGTATACATTTTTACAATTATTGTGTATTCCATCCTAGGCCAGATCTTCGGTTACATAAGTGAGATTGTGGCCAAACGCTTAGCCATCAAGCACATATAAAAAAAACTAAATTGATTAGTAAAATTATTAGTTAAGTGGATGAACAAATCATTATTGGGTTAAAATTCGATTACATGCTGAAAATTCTGTTCATCCTCTTGATAATTTATTTACTGAATGATGCTCGACTGTTATTTCCTGCTTCTGATAGAGGTGTTGATAACCGATAACTTCTCTAGAATCTGGGACGTTCTAGGTGTGTCTATCACTTCCGGAATTATTAATCAGAGATAATGATAATAATAATAATGACCCGAGAGCTGGTGAGTATCTGGCACAGCGCATCAGCATTGCCATGCAGCGGGGCAATGCAGCTAGCGTCTTGGGGACGATTCCGACTGGTATTTTTATGGATCAGTTGAGCTACCTGATTGTTTGCAACATGCAGTCTGCAATTAGCTCAATTGTTTCAATTGTAAATACTAGATCTAATTTATTTATATTATTCGATTGTAATTTCCTTGTGAATATTAATATGAATATAAATACTCTGTGCTGTTTGGCTTCGGCCCTCGCATGCCTCCCAAAGGACCATACCCATACTGCCCTAGATCATGGAAATGAGAAACAGATAATAATAATAAATATTTTATGGTCAGAAAACAGTGCATATACACTTATTTAAATCTATTTAGATACAATTTACCTGACGAAAATGTCTGAGATAGGTAGGACCCAAGTTAGGCTCTGTTCCCCACACTAGGTCAAGATGGCCTGTGTAGTGTAAAGTAAAGTAATAAAGTAATAGTTTATTTCAAACAAAATGGCACTGTTTAAGGGTTACAATAATAATGGTAACTTATGAAAGTTTTCATATCTATATATGATTTCTCAAGGTGTTGATACCCGTGGTCGAGTGACTTCCCTCCGTACTAGTTAATACTGTGTTACGGCGGGAAGTCTTGCTCTCCCCCTGATAGTAGGCGTTATGACATGACATTATGTAGTGTAAGCTTAACAACATACCTAGTGCGACTCAATATTTTTCCCATTCTTTAGGATTAGGATTTGTTAGAGAGGCATTTAGAACCAGTTTCGGAAATTTGAGCTTTCATAAGCTCAGTATGGTGGTGGCTTGTTTTTATGTTCATCTTCTCGTATTGTTTCGAAATATGTAAATTGTGAGGTTCTACTACGTCACAAATTTCAATATATTTTCTTGTACCTATAGCCTCTGATCATTCATGATTTGGTTAGTTGGTTTACCGCTTACATTCTTTTGCTTTGGCCCTAAAATGTAAGCTGACATCCAGAAGCTCCTTCAACTTTGATATTAGGTCGTGGAGAACCACGATCCAATATTTATAGATAAAAATCCTTTGGTAGAAGTGTCTACTGATTTTTTTTTTCTATTATTGCTCCTATCATCCGCAACCCCATGCCCAAAAAGGGGATTATGGCATTACCCCCAATTATTTTGTGTGATTTATTAAATCTTCTACATTTTATACTTTACTTAGATAATATATAGTTTTTCCAAAACTTAAGTCAAATAGAAATTTTACGAGGTGAAACGAAATTGGGTGGGCTCCACTACGTCGTGGTCTTTGCCCACAAGTTGCTGGACATTAGGCAGACATGTCCGGCCCAGTTCCATTTCAGGCTTCTGGCTTTTTGACCAAAATCAACGATACGTGTTTTGGAGCGCAGTATGCTGTTCCGCCCGCGGTCTGACAGCTTTACTCCTAAGATACTGCGCTCCATGGCTCGTTGGCAGACCCCAAGGGCGAACTTCTGACGATCAGTCATGGACCAAGTTTGAGGTCCATAGGTGAGAATGGGAAGAATTAGTATGTCCATGAGCTTCTTTTTAAGAGACAGCGGTAGATTTCCCTTCATGGGTCCTTTCATTAACGTAAAGCTTTTTCAGACGTTTTCTGTACGTCTTGATCCATATACCTACCCCATGCTTGTTCCCCGATTTTTTAGTTTTCGAGATATAATTATTTTAAGTTTTAACTTGCATCACTGTTGGGTCCACCCTGTATAACTATTTATTCTTGACAAGTCTTAGCCGCGTGCTCATGCACATCAGACCTTGTCTTGATATATGCAAAATAGCAAATTCATCTTAAAAATCTCATTTCAATATTATACCTAGTTATTTCAAATAGCTGGCACCTCACATCTTTTAAAGTAAGTAGGTACAATGCATCATAATTCAATGAGCAAACCATCCAAAAATGGCCTTCATATGCAGCTGAGATTAGGTCACGGCCCCTTATTAATGAATGTAAGTCAAGTGCCTGCGTCTCCGCCGCAATTGTTAGCAGACGCAAGGATCTCGAGTTTCTAAAATTATAGACAGACCAAGTTCCACTGCTGCCACCCTCTGTTTTTGATTTTCCCCAAATTCTCGTGAAAGTTTTCTAAATTAGGCACTTTTCTAAATGTAGCAAACATTTGCATAAATTTCAGAATAAAACACAAATTGAGGTGAGTTTTGTATTCTCCTACATAATTGAATGCCTTAAAATTTCCCTAAACTTGCTTCATCCCCTAAATCTAGGGGAAAATATTGTAAGGTTTCGACTTCGATCTCGTAAAACTGGAAAATACATAATAGCATGAATATAGCAGGTATAACATACCTGATTTACTTACTTATTGTCATCTTAGCAGATAAAAGTCCTCCAAAGATCAAAATAACGGACTTACCATTGTCATGTGAAGCAGTTTGGCTCAATAGGGCTTCAGGTCATCGGTCCACCTTGGTAGGCCTGCCAATTTCAGAACTTCATGAACTCTACTCGAGAGCCCCATTGCCCCAAACCATTGGTTCTGCGAGAAATGTGTCCTGTCCACTGCCACTTGAATTTGCTAGTGGGTCTAGACACACATTAAATATATATTTAACTACATTTTTTTATATTCATTGTATCTCAAAATAAATTAAATACTAAAAATCAATTCATCGGCACCGTCTACTGTCTCGCGCCGCCTCCATCCATGCTAGAGGTGAGGAGTGAGGAGCGGGAGTATGTTATAATTTAATTAGTGGCATTAGGTCAGCACTATTGTGCAAGCATGGTTGCATTCCACCCTAGCCAACGAGATGATGTGCGCAAAACACGTGTAAGCCTGTGAATTGAAAACCCCTTATTGAATACTAGCCTGTTCCCGCGGCCTTACACGCGGTTTCCGATAAAAGATAAGAATACTTTGAAAGTAGCCTATTATATATTATATATATTCAATTATTCCAAATTTAGAACTATGTACATTACATTTACTTATGTAAAATTCCAGCCCGCTGCACCAAATAGTTTTAGCGTTGACTTCGCCCAAACTTCAACATCATCAAATTTTTGGCATAAAAATATTTTAACAGGAACAGGATATCCAACAACATTGTCGTTAATAATAATTGCAACAATAAAAATCATGCAAGTGAATAGTCATATCGGCTTGTGTCGCCCATTAGATACTTGGTCAGTAACCGTTGAATAGTAAATTGGTTTTGGCTGGCTCCCAGCAATGCTTCACTACAATTGCTTCCATCTATTTGTGTGAGGTTAAGTTATTATACAGCTTTTAAAGCGGTTTTCTCAAAATAGCTATAGCATTTTCTTCTGATAAATATGTATTTGTGTCACATAGGTCATCACTGCTTTTCGTTTATTGATCTAGTTCTAGATTGTTTGCAACAGTCTTCGGATAGCTCTTATGCTTCTATTGTTAATCCTCTATAAAATTTACACATTGCTACATATTTCACATGTCGGGCAATCGAGAATAACACTTTTTGAAAAGTGTTTTTCGTTTCACTTGTTTTGTTTTGGTGGAATTTGGACAAAAGAATATGAAGAAAAAAATAGTTATTTTAATGTGTGAATATCTCAAAAACCTGATGTTTTAAGACATTGTTTTATAAGAGATTTTTTATTTGTTTTAGTGTCCTCCTCTACCCAAATATATCAGGAGTATTCTGCGCGGCGATTTAAAAAAAAAAAAAAAAAAAACTTATTTGAAGGGGTTTAAATTTTCAAACCCCTTCAAATAAGTATCCTCGACTGTTTTCTTAATTTGGATAGCCGAAGTAACCTAGATATTTACGTACATCTGCAACATAACAGCCATAGATTTTTTTTTAGTTCTCGAATAAAAAAATATTTTGTGCTTTCTTTCATTTTTCAACTATCAATCGTCTATTACAACCCAGTGTTTATTTACTTGCAATTTCGAGGTTGAAAATAATAAAACAACTTATCTAGTTATCTACTACACGCTAATCGTAAAAAAATAAAAACTAGATGAACAAATTACAAAAAAGTAGTAAAATAGACAAAAAAATTAGCAATATAAAAAAAATTAAGCCGATAGGGCTTTTCTAAAACGGTTAACTTTGCGGTTGGGTATTTCATAGTCAAATCAGTCAGTAATGATGGATACTTCAACCTCCTCAAGGATCTAGGTCGACTTAACCACTGTATTTACTTATTAGACATTTCAGCTGTTGGTCCTGCGGGCTGCGCCTATCCTCTCCTCGGTCTTGTCGGTCTGCCGTAGGCATGGAAGTTATAGCTACTTTTATTTCACTATCACGTCGTGAAGTTATTTTTTTCTGTCACGGTTATATCACGCGTGATAAATCACGGTCGTTATATTTCATTAGTGATGATTATTATCACAGTGGGTGCATTTTTTCCGCCTGTTACATGTTGCAGTGATAGTGATATGATACAGAAGTTATCGCTTAGCTCATCGGCGATGTTTTTTTGACAATAAAACGTGTTTTCTTCAATGAACTTTCCCTCACACGACAGGCTTGGGACTGTCGTATGTTTAAGTAATTATAAATCACTAGGTCGACCACTTTATTTCTGTATTAACAGACAATCTCAGGTGAGCTTAGTTTAAAATAACACGCGACTCAAAACGCGGCGTGCACGTGCAGCAGCGACAAGTAAAGATTACAAGTGAGTGAAGTGAAGTGAAACTCTCACAACGTGATTTCACTGGTATTATAAATTTCAAGTACCTACTTAAATGAGCACCTTAACTTCTATAAAATAAGACTCATTTTCATATGAAGTTTTTGTAACGGAGCGTTATTTATCTAAGCAGTAAGCAAGTTTTAAAAATACTCCAGATAAATTAAAGCCTAATGGTGTTGAGAATAAGATACAATTTCACTTAAACGAATTCCCTCTTCTAGCTAGTGGCACGGTGTCGCCACAGTCGCTCTCGCTCAAATGCTGTAGCTTTGTCTCTTTCGCACGATAGAATTCTGCGAATTGTAATGTAGCTTAGCCCGCGTGAAAAATCACGCTCGCGTTATAAGTAACTCACGGTTTCGATGCATGTAACTGGTGTGGCACGTGATTTATGTTTTCACTAGTGATATAACCAGTGATGCGTGAAATCTTCCATGCCTAGTCTGCCGTGACATCGGATTATAAGAGTGAGGGAACAAAGAACGCACCTGTGTTTGCGCGCACACTTGTGCACATATATCGTGCGCACCTGGCTAGTCGTTGACACTGGCCACCGTGGCCGAAATTCGGCTAGGAGAGCATCATTATCAGAATTTATTTCTCGACAATAATCTTTTAATGTTATTTTAAACATCTCCAATAAAAATATGAGTAACGATTGCGTAGAGCGGCCATGACAGACGAATGAAAAAGTAGACGTGATATCATAGTCAATTTATGAGTTTTCAAAGGGAAATCGTAGCGACACAGTCCATCTAATCTTATGAATGCCAACCTTTCGATGCTAACGGAATTGAATCTATGGCTGCTTGTAAACTGGTAAACTGAGAAGTTATGAGCCTCATAGCTCATAGCTTATGGCGAAATGTGTCGAGACATAGCCAGTCGCTTGCTAAGGAAATCTATTTGGCCCAACCAAATAGATTTCCTTTCTGACGCAGTCCATCGCTTTGCTTAGAGAACAGTCAGGGATAGCTTTTGTTAAGGCAAAGAGCGCGTTTCCCTTCCTGGAAATAGCGTGCGTGTGTAACATATGTCAAGAACTTTGACAATGACATGGCAAAGACAAAAATAATTTGAATACTTTTCTGGATAACAACCCTTTATGTTATTATTATTACTACACATCCATAACTACATCTATGTAAAATTCCAGTACGATTCGTTCAGTAGCTTCTGCGTGCTTACCAAACATCCATTCATCCAAACTCTCGCAATTATAATACCTATTAGCTTTATAGTGTGATATAAATTCTTACTGCCACACACACCCACACAACACACACCCTCACACACACACACACACACACACACACACACACACACACAAAACGCCAAATTCCCGACCAGCGCTTAAAATTATTACGTACTCAATGGCATGCGTTGATTCACAAATTCACAATGTGCCGATTGGTTACAAAAGTTACGTTCGATGTTTATAAATAACGCGCAATTCTCGAGTATTTCTGTGAAAAGCCAAATTAGAGGTGCTGCAAGTGCATATTGCTTTGGAATTTTGTTGATATACCAAGTATTACAACATTGTTGCGTATTTGTGCATGGTGGTATACGTTCCACGCAATTTGTATTATACCTATGTGTTTGGTACATACCTTGCTTCTTTTAGAAGATTTTCTCTTGTAGGTAGCTTGCATTCATGGCCCAGCCTCGGCGGTGCGACCCGCGCTGATGCAGACGAACATTTGCGTCTTGGGCCATGAAAATCTTGCAAGACTGAGTCCACACAATGCCACCCGAAACGTAGGGCATGGCCTGGCATGGCGTACGATAAGTGTTTCTCTAGTCCATCTGTTTTCATACAAGTTCAAACGTCCAGATCTCATGCTGTGGCCTATGTTGCGTGGCATGTGGTCAGTCTCTTTCTAGCTTAAACCTCCTTCATCTTGACCTGTAGGCATGGCCGGATTTAGGGCAGGGCAAGCGGGACAGACGAAAACTCATACATACGACAGATAAAAACAAAGCTATCTACATAGATTAGAGAATTAGCAAGCTGAAGTGGCAGTGGGCCGGCCATATCTCGCGAAGAACCGACAATCGCTGGGGTAAACGTGTTTTTGACTGGATATCACGACTCGGCACGCCCTCCGGCCAGGTGGGATGATGATGCGACAAGCTGAAGACAGGGCGCTATGGCGTTCATTAGGAGAGCAGCCTATGTCCAGCAGTGGACTAATGTAGGCTGATGATGATGAGCGGGGCAGATTGTCGAACCAGGATACCCTGGATGCCTAGATGATAGGATGTCCCTGTTTTTATATCCTGGGTCGACATTCTCTCAACCACCACTTCCTATCTACAGCCTTAACCAGTCCACTGCTGGACATAACCAACCCCTGATAAGCGCGTTGTTGGTATTCGTAATTACTAATTAGTAATGTAATCTAGTTCTAAAGATTACTTATGCCCCTAAATAGTATGTAAGAACAATCTTGCTAGATAGCCCTTAAAATGTAAATACGATAAATAAATTACCATAATTTTGCTCAAAAGTTATAAAAAGCCTATGGCTTATAAAATGCTGTAAATGTTTTTATGTATTGTTTATAGGTCGTTCAACTCACACTGAAAAAGTTCAGGTTACTATTTTTATTTAATAAAAATCTTTCAAATTGAATTGAAATATTGGTCACTTAATATGTCAGCCATTCAAATACTCGCTCCGCTATCCATACTTTATTTTGTTTTTTTTTTTTACTTATTTTCCAATGGTCGCTCAAATGCCTGACCTCAAAAAATTCATTTTAAAAATAGTCATTTCTTTTGGGGAAATATAAAATCTTAGATTTTACGCAATCATTTCTTCAATACGTTATTACAATAATTATTTTTTCATAACATTATGCTGGGCGAAGCGCTAGCTGACTCAATAAATTTTCTGTAAAACTGTTTTTGTTCTTACAACAACATTTCGTGCCTAGAATTGACGATTGATGTATTTTTATTTGACGTCATTCATAGGCCATAAAGTTATTCATGGTTATAAACATGTACAGTACTGTAAGTACTGTAAAATGTATTAACCAGCTTAGGTCCATTTTCACCGTTGCAATTGAACGAGTTCACGCAGCAATTGGAAGCGCTCAATACAATATAAACTCAGTTTAAAGCGAGCTCATTATTTCACCGACATAAAGTTGATCCGGTTCAAACCCTAAACAGAGTTCAACAGCTGTCATGATGACACACAATAGGTACATATTACGAGTTTGAACTTGATCAAGCTGAACTTCATTTTTTTGATCTTAGTTTTGGCAGTAAACAGTGAAATTGGACCATAGTATTGGTTTAGAAATAACCTGCACGTACTGAGGTAGTTTTTTTCTTTTCAGCACTAACAGTTCGTTTTCTGACCAAACGATACATCGGAGAGTATGATCATCAACAAGGTTGGTTTTTTAACTTACTTTACTCATGTATTAAGTAAATGTCGTCATTAAAAAATGTTACAAACTGACATCTTAAATCGCATTTCTGGCGGACCGTAGGGTCAGACTCCACCAAAGCGTGTAACCAACAGAACGTCCTTATTCACACATCTCGTCTGCGCTCAGCTTCTGTGGAGACCACCGAGTGGAGCACTTCGTAATACTTCGTATACCAATGTATATCATATATTTGTATACGACGAATAAAAGATCGAAGCGGCTCGGCTGTGCCTCGCAAGCTGGCGACGTCACGCAGCGGAGACGAGAAGAGATGTGAGCTGCGTGCAATGAGCGGCGCCGCTACTGCACAAACCAAACTAAACTTATAGAGCGCACTAAAATGATGCCGCCTTTTTTGTATCGTTCGTTACGAAATTCGGCAAGTTGAATACGGGGCGCTCTGGCGCTCATTATGGGAAGCCTATGTCCAGTACTTATATAGGTTGATGATTCGTCTCAACAAACATCCGACGCTCGCCACACGCTGCTCAGTCGCTTAAGCCAGCACACATCTCTGCTCCAGTCTAGCCAGTACGCATCTTCACACAGCTTCAACGTCACAAAACGTCTCTTCTTGTCTCGGGACATCTCCGCTTTGGGGGAGTCTGGGCATCAGCGGTGCGATCCGAAGTATAACCTGGCTTGAGAATGAAGTCATTTGTTATGCTGTCCCGCTAAAATCGAATGTGATCTGAGCAGCATTGAACTCGCTGCATGAGAAACGACGTCATGCTCAATCGCATGCTTTTTGTACGCAGGTTTTTTTATAATACCACGCCATGTGCGTCATAGGGAACTCCACGTATTATCATCATCACCACAGCCCTATAAAGCATACTAAAGTTTAATTAACTTGGCTATAATGATAGTAGGTAAATTTTGAGTAAAAACACCTATCTATTCCACACATGGCTTTTGTAAATTTATGTGATGTGATGGGATATTTAATGTATCCCCAAGTTTACTGTGGTCTAATTATGTACAACGTAGCTTAGAGAAATGTCCAGCTAGGTAGGTAGAGATAAACCATTCTAAAAATGTACGCCTAGTGTAGGTACGTACCTATGACGTTTTGTGGAGGGGGGCGTGCATTCATTACGGACGTGAGCGGGTTAACTACGAACCTTATTTGTGTTAGAAGAACACCAACGTTTCATCCCTTACATCCGTAATGAATTCGTCAAACTACGATAGTTTTTATAGTAAAAGGGGCGTGCATTTTTAGAATGATTTATCTCTACCGTTATTTATTTATTTCAAATTTCAGAAAGCAAATATAAACATGAAGCTATGCTGGATGGCGATGCTGTATTATTTGAAATACTGGACACCTGCCCTAAGGTACTTCATTTTATATTTAGAGGCTTCTATGGTTCGTGCTTAAACACCGCCACCACACAACGCAAAAATTAGCATTCGAATATGGGCTTTAACTCGTAGTATTTAGAAGTATTTTATATTGATGGCATCGTATAACAGACAGCTCGCGGGCCACTCGTTGAAATAGCGTCTTGAAGCATGTGGGAAGCCCTTTTGTCCCAATGTATGCAAAGTTGAATGCTTATTTTGTGTTGCGGCGTAGCGGGGTTGGATGGATGTACTCAAGCCTTAACTAATTGTTAGTGTCAAAAGCTGTAACTTTTTGTACAGTGAACAACAAAACTGGCTTACCTTTTAAATTCTCTTAGGTTTATGCGAGAAGTATTTACGAGCTTTTGAAAATCGTTGCAGTTTTCCGATTTCTGTTATTTGACTCATTAGTTGGTACCTACTTCTTATGGTGGGCGCAGTTATTTTGTACCATTTATTATACCGTGTTAATGTGTATGTTAGACACTGCTAAGATGTTTTTACTGAGGCTGCACTAAGATGTTACACACATCATAACATCTTAGTACAGCCGACGAAGCTACAAGCAGAGTTTAATTCAACGGTGTGGTGTCTATACTTCTATAGAGCCCGCCTCCGACGCAGGTGCCTAGTGTTCTTCGCTTCCTCATGCAATAACTTTTTGTGCATATTTTTGTTTCTTGCTATTTCGTTTTGGTGCCTTTTTTGAACTTTGTGCACTTTCTACTGGTTTTCTGGACATTTGCGCTTGGTGTTTAATAAGATAATTTTTCGGTGCTAATGCAAAACCGTATTTATTATCACAGTATAAGTAAAACCTGTATTATGTTATATTTCGCAAGCATTTCTGACTTTAACAGCATGCGTACAGTCCGCATGAAATTCAGGTGCCTAGTGTTCGCGTCATGAATGACAACTTTTTTGTACATTTTTTTTTATCTCATATTTTCTCACGTTGTTTTCTGAACTTATTTACACGCTCTACTTGTTTCCGAACATATTATCTGGTGCTTTGGTGATTGTTGAGACAATTTTTTGGTTAGTTGAGACAATTTTACCTGTAGATTGTTTACAATAAGCTCAATTGTTTCAATTGTAAAACTTGTTCCAATTTATTTTTTATTATTTGTTTTTTAATTTTCTTTATCATAAAGGTAGACATTTTTTCGTGCAAATACCAAAACGTATATGCATAATTTCCGCACATATTTTGACCTTCTCCTTCGAATATTGTAACTTTTTCTGTGTTTTTTTTTGCTAGAATATTTTGTAACATGTTGTTGGGCTTTGATGAAATGCCTACTAACACCTAATCTATTAGCCAAACTGATTAATAAACTGACATCTCTCACACAAACACCGCTGGAATTTAAAGACTGCGGCAAATGTGGTCAATAAATTCCAGGTAGACAACATGTAACATGTTCACTTCTTTGTCAGTTAACCTACGACCTGAAATGCGCCTTGTATGTATTACCTCCGCAACTAGATTCTTTGGCATGTTTTTGTTGGTGAACGCGAGACGACCTGGGAATATACATCTTGTATTGGGCAGAGGCACAGAAGAAAAAACACTATTCAGAAATAAAGTCATTTAGACGCCTGAGTCAGTAAAAATAATGCAAATTTTGAACACCATTAACAAAAACTGTTCAACTTCTTCATAAACAAAATCAAACGTCATAATTATAATAGATTATAACGATACGATATTCGAATAGCGGTGTATTGAAGTAGGCCATCTCCCTGTGGAGTTGATTCACCACCCACCACCCCAAAGGGTGGCGTATAATATAACGTTCATTTCATGGGACGAAACGGTTCGCTAAATTCAGCGAAACAGATGCGACTTGCCTGGCTCATCTGTAACAGGGGTGGCAAGGCAAGTCTTATGCTGCTCGTCTTGTGGGTCTGGCTTCAATCCCCGGACCCTTGCTACTTTTTGTACATTTTTTTTTAAATAATGTTTACAGAGTTCATTTAGAAGGCACAGTGTTTGAATCTCAGTGCACATCTATCTTTTTTTACTGTGTTTACTTTTAAAATAATTAATTATTCAATAATTATTACTATTTAGTTTGTTACAAAAAAAACTGTTTAAAAACCGACTTAATATCCCTTAATTTTACACTGTTTTTAAGTTTAACGGAATAATTACTTATCCCTTGGGAATACATTTTTAACGGGACCATCTCAGGATCATATTCTATTCAGTAGCGTAAGAATTATCATCCATAAAATTTACGGAGAAATCGACGATCATAAAAAACATTACATAGAATCTACTCCTTTTTTCGAAGACGATTAAAAACGAGCGCGCAGCTGTGGCGCAGCGGGCGAAGGTCCGTCTGCGACAGGAAGTCGTGGATTCGGTTCCTACTTCCGGACAAACGTTTGTACGATCTGCAAATCAAAAATTCTTTGAGAAAATGAATAACTAACTTTTGGACCCCCCTACCACTTGCCTGAGGGCGTGGTCATCTAGTATCTTTGGCTAATGTCATGTCATTTTTTTGCGCGGTGTCCGAAATCTTTTTTTAAAGACAAAGGGCCTAAATTATGTGCCATAACATCAGCTATGTGCCGCTGCACATAACTTTCACTGAAGTCCCGTCGAAATAGGTCTAGCCGTTTAGGAGATTACTTAATATTTTATCGAGGTATGGAGACATGTTCTGGGGCAACTCAACAAATAAAACACAAGTATTCAAAGCTCAAAAGCGATGCGTTAGAGCAATGTTGAGTATGGGGCAGACCGACACGTGTAAGGGTGTTTTCAAACAGTGGAAAATTCTAACTCTACCTTCCCTGTATGTATACGAAGTTGCAAATTTCGTAAAAACGAATCTTGATCGCTTTGATCTACGAGTATACCCGCCTGGCACTCGCCGAGAGGGTACACTGCACCACCAATCGTGCAAAACCGCTTTACTCAGAAAGTGCTTTTTGCATGGCCCCGATTACCTAACCCTTTGTCCACACGTTCCGAGAGTAATTTAAACGCATTTAAAAACAAACTAAGCAAGCTATTGGAGGAATAAGTTTATTAACATAGATGAATTTCTGAATGACAAATTTTAATATCCTTTACTTTGCTTTAATACCCTTTACTTTATACATTACCCACCTACTTTTTTCTGATTTTAATTTTTATATTTTAACATGCACCGTAATTTGATTTTGAACTGACTGTATATTGACATATTGACATATTTTTTAACAGATTAATAATGTTTTTTTTTATTTGGCTGTAGATGAAACAGACAGACAGGCAAAAATTCTAAAAATTGTCTTTTGGTCTTATGTACCGGTTATTTTGGTAATATAGACATTTCAATTTCACTTATTAGGTACTAGCTGCTGCCCGCTGTTTCGCACGCGCTTTTTAAGTAGCCTGTTTCATTATTACACAGACAGATAGATAGATAGACAGACAGGTAGACAGACAGACAGATAGACAGACACATAGACAGACAGATAGACGGATGGATAGACAGACAGAGACACAGATAGATAGACAGAGTTACTTTCGAATTCATAATATTAGTATAGATTAACAGTTTATTGACACAGAACATAGCAATCAAATAATAGAAACAAATTAGAAGGAACTAGTATTTACAAATGAAACAATTGAGCTAACCGCACACTGTTGCAAACAATCTACAGGTAGCTCAACTGATAATGTATGGATTTGTATACTTAGACTTTGAAAAGTTTTAAAGCTTTTTTCTGTACTGCAGGGTATAAACGACTTGCCGTCGAGCGACGTCGCACAATGGGCAGACGCGATATTCCTCGTCTACTCCATCACGGACAGAGAGTCGTTCAACTTCGTCCGGCGAGCCAAGCAGACTCTGCAGCCGGATGTGCCGCTCGCTCTAGTGGGGAATAAGGCGGACATGGTGCATTTAAGACAGGTGACACCATAGATCTAAGAAAACTCAGTAGATATGCACTCTCCAACCGCTTACTCAACAACCGCCCAGTAGTGTTACTACACGCAAACACATGCTCACAGTTACATTTCCAATCTTGTGCAAGAATCAAGCACGAGGGCATTGCTGTAGTCTTTTAGTCAATAAATCACACTAAAGTACAACAAGCGGTTGTTCTCTTTAATCTTTATTAAGATAAATTAAAGAGGTAAACAAGAAACCTTTACATTGTTAGGTTGTTAGTATTCGAATTGGAGCAAAATTCGTCTCAAGCATTTTAAAGATTATTTTTGCAAAAGGGGAGGCTACCTCATCGAGTGGGTGGGTATTCAATCAAAGGTTTTGGTTTGTTCGTTTTATAACAGTGTTTCAATTTTTGCTGGGTTTCATACTTTTTGAAATACTTTGATAAGAGTCAAAAAATTAACCAATACCCCCTAATCTCTGAAGTTTGAAGAGCGATCCATCTAAAATATAATGTAGGTACCTATTTAGATACTCATTTAATAGTGAAATCGCTAACTAGTGCCTATGTATTTGTATGATAAATTGTGTGTAGTTGTTTGTTATAATTATAATCCATTGTAATTACAACACACCAAACAACGCCTCATTCTAAAACTATATTAGCTTCCTCATTGACACACTGTTAAGTGTTAAAATAACACGCTCCATCACCACCGCGAAACCCATTAACCACCTCGCAATTAGTTCCTGAACACTTGTACTTTTGGAAAGATGCCAAGGTATTAGAAATTAAACAATCCCTTGAACTCGTTCGTCGGATGACAGAGATCGCAAGGTCAGCTTCCCTGTTCATGGAAATACAGATGTTTTATTTACATTGGACGTTTTGTTTACGCTTTGATTCATTTCGGTAAGATGCTTGTTTAAGGTGGATCTATTGCCTAACAGTGCTATCGTGTATAGTAGCTCTGGTTAAGCTTTATAAATAGAATAAATTGAATGACTATAATTTAAACTTTGATGGCATTGATTTGGTGAAGCTCTTCTCATGTTAGTTTTAATTATTTTATTGTTTTCCCTATCTACTTGTCTCACGCATAGACTACTAAATTCGGGCCATTGCGTAGTACTATTTATAGTAATTCTATGCCTTTACGAACTATGGCCCCATCTGTGGCGCGGCAGGCGAAGGTCCACCTGCGACGCTGGAGGTTGCGGGTTCGATTCCCGCCTCGGGACAAATTTTTGTAAGATCTGCAGATATTTTGTTCTGGGTGTTCTGGATGTTTTCTATGTATAATACAAAATATCTATCTATGTAGTGTACTGTATTAAGTATATCAGATAACCATAGCCATAACACAAGCTCTGCTTAGCTAGGGGATAGATAACGCTGTGTGAATTGTCCAGCATTATTTATTTATTTATCTACTGGTAAAATTGTCTGATATCCTTGCAACCGTAGCAATCGGTCTCAAGTAACGGCTACCACCATTTCTAAATGGTGCGTAGAGTTGGTGTGGTTTCTTCTCAGCGTGCTCTTTCAAAACTCACATGGAGAGATTATCTTCTGTTTTTAACCCCCGACGCAAAAAGAGAGGGGTGTTATAAGTTTAACGTGTCTGTCTGTTTATCTGTGTATGGTATTGTAGCACCCAAACGGATGAACCGATTTTCGTTTAGTTTTTTATTGTCATAGATAATTTTATCCCGAGTGTTCTTAGCCATGTTTCATGAAAATCTGTTCAGCCAATAAACGTGGCCGGGTTTTTTAAAATTTTAATTTTGTTCCTGTTTAACTAAGGGATACGTTCACACAGTCCGTTTTACAGGGCCTGTAGCTCACACACATCACTGGATCTGGAATACTGTCATTTGTTAATTTAGCTCTGCTTACCATGGGGCTAGATAATGCTGTGTGAATTGTCTAGCATTATTTATTATTATTATTATTATTTGTCTGAACTAACTCATACAACCACATTCATCGTCACGAAGTGTTCAAAAACTTAGCGAGCATTGTTTTTGACGTGACAACGTCTTATAATTCGATAGAGCCGGCTGCACGCACGAAAAAACATGACGTCATGTGGCGTTACCTCGCTCTGAGGCGTTCCATGTAAGGCTTGAAGTGCAAGCGAGAGCGCTCGACATCCGTCTCTCTCCTACTTGAGTGAGCGATGCGTCTGCGTGGACAGCTGCTATACTATAGTACATTTACATGTTTTGATCGAGTATCAAATGCTACCATTCCATCAGTATTTTCTTAAGACGTTGTCACGTTCAACTATCGTCAGTAAACCGACTTTACAGACAACCAATTTTTGTCAAAAACTAAACGAAAATCGGTTCATCCGTTTGGGAGCTACGATACCACAGACAGATACACAACACAGACAGACACGTCAAACTTATAACACCCCTCTTTTTGCGTCGGGGGTTAAAAAGACAAACGGCTTTGCAACATCACATAACAAGCTCATGCGCTACATGGCGTATTCCTACCTTTTCCAGGTCAGTCCAGAGGAAGGTGAGATTCTAGCCAAAGACTTCGAATGCAGCTTCGCGGAGGTGGCCGCCGCGGAGCAAGTGAACCAAGTCCAGGAGGTGTTCCACGAGCTGAGTCGGGAGGTCCTGGCCCACCGGAGACGAGCCAAGCACAGCCTCCTGGACCGAATGCTGGGATCCAAACACGCGTACCGAGTTTACTCCAGAGGGAAAAGTGACAGTGCACTCCCGAAGGATTAATTTTTAACTGCATTTACGATTTTAATATCGTCGGCTAGCTAACAACACCGCGCAAGTAAAATTCTACTACATTACAGAAGAGCCAAAAAACTGTTTTATTTTATCATTTTAAAGGTAAATGAGCTGAATATTATTTTATATCATTAGCTAAGTCTTATCAATCGTCTCAAATATCAAAACCTTAGGAAATCTTTTCCCTATTACTTGTATTTGATTTGTGCGGTGTTACAGATTAATTAGGCTGTGTTACCATATAATTGGGCGGTGTTTTCAAAAAAATTACATCGTAATGTCATTTATTATTTGGAAAACACCGCACTAGTTTACAATAACAATTAAACACAGCGTCATGCTGTGTTTACTTGTTGTTGTTAATAAAACATTGATGAGAAAGGAAAGAAGGAAAAAAATATACAATTTTCAGGCTTTATTAAATTTATTTATTGTAAGTATTGAAAATAAGTATTGAATAGGTAGATAAATTTAGTCCAGCAGTTTATTGTTTGTTATATCGCCGTGATATGGAACATCGCTAAGAATTACCACTCTATTGTTAGAAAATGCAGAATTGGACAAGGGCAGAGTAGAAGACTGAGTCTGCTCAAGACTCAAGCTGGGTTCAATATTACCTTGACAAGCTAAGCTTGGAGTAGGTTGGTCTTCGGCCGGTGCTTCTATTAAGCTGGGAGAAAGGAGTGGTAAACACTCAAGCTGAACGGAAGGTTCAGACAAGTCATCCGGTCTTGGGTGTGTCTGTTCTGCAGTATGAGCTTCGATCAGGCTGGGTGATAGGGGCTGTAGACAAGCAAGCAAAACATTTGCTTCAGGTGCTTTATCTCGGCTCTGGTGAGGTAGCCCATTTTCAAGTGCATCTTTTGAAGTGGTTGGAGCAATTGTTGTACATAGTGATGTTAGAGTTTCAGGCAGTGCATTTGGGCTTGAGTTAGGCTTGTTATCAATGGGTACTTCAATCATCTCATTTACCTTAGAATGTGGTGCACAGAAAAGCGGGACAGAGGCATCGTGCTGTTTACTTGGGCTTTGGTTAGACAGAACATTAGTAGGCGCGATTGTTAAGCTACATGGAGAGATTGGCACAGGCATAAGTGGAGTAATATCTTCAGGTTCCTTACTTCGACTTGCGTTAAACTGGACATTGATATTCTGTGATGTTCTGGTAACTGACTGGAGACTAATTTCTGAATTTAATTCAATATACTGATCACCAAGTTGTTCTATGAATGGTAGATTCTCTATATTTATATTCGTTAAATCCAAAGTCTTACAGGGTTCTGAAAAAAAAACATAATATCAGGGGAAAAGTAGGTACTTACCTAATTGATGAACTCATGAAATTCATATCAAGTTTAATTTCACTGACTGGCTGGAGCTTAGGCTGGTTATCAGCAGGTGCTTGTGACGCACACAATGGTGGAACAGGGGCTATTGTCTTCGTATGGTTAATTTCATCCGATTAAAATTCAAACAATCGACGATAAATGAAACCATACTCATTTTAATCAATTAATTATTCAAGACTGGAAATAAGCATTATAATACAGAGCTTGGAAAATTAAATTTGGCTTGTAAAATTTAAAAAAGTGAAATTTAAGTAATTGTTCTTACCAAGTTTTATATTTTTTCCAGCATACTTCATTTTTGTACTTTTGCATTTTCGCTTAGTAGTTATTTTAAGACCTGATTTCGTCAGTTCTTTAACCAAATCGTCTTCACCTGATGTATCTTCTTCGTCATACATTGTTAAAAGGAACTCTGTAATGTAATAAGGGTATTAGGCAAGGTAAAACACCGCTCAAATCGTAAACAGAAACATTAAAACACCGCTCAAGACAGAGACATAGGTTTTAGATGAACTAGGGCATTAATTCCTATATAAATCGATACAATTGTACGCATAATCAATAACTTACCCTTTTATCTGCGTCTTCTGTTATTTATTATCACTTCTTCACGATGTTACTAAGTAAAAACAAACTTTTAAATTGACAGCTTCCGAACCGCGTAAAAAAGTATGACGGAATGACGACTTGTGCGGTGTTTCACAGAAAAATGACTAACGCAGTGTTACAATTTTTTGAATAACGGCTCCTGATTGGTCGACATACTTGAATCTGATAGGTAGATCGAAGCGCGCGTATAACCTGCATCCAATGGCATTAAAATGTCGATACCGCCAAATTTCGACTCGCGCGGTGTTGTTTGCTAGGCGACGATATCCTGTAGTTGTCCTGTAGTCTTGCCTTGACATGTTGCTGATGTTCCTCTTCTTTAGCCGACTACGAAAAAGGAGGAGGTCTACGTTCGGCTCTATGTATGTTTTTTTGTGTACCTATGTTCGTCGATTACTCCGTCATTAGTGGACAGATTTTGATATTTATTTCACTATTGTATAGAGAGTGATACCAAGATTCCTTAACAGTTTGATTACCGAGGGAAACTTTGTTGTGTTAAAACTATCTAATTGTTCAATAGAATTATTATAAAAATATACAGAAGAGAGAGAAAAGCCGTAAGTTTCTCTTTCTGCAACTCAGCTGAGTTGCTCAGACGAATCGAGCAGGCAGTGGGTCATCTTCTGTTATCGAACTTATTAAAATGAACATGGATTAATTATAGTATTTGTAGTTGAGAACTTGCAGTTGAGCAGCGGTATTTGTTACCGGTTGTTTCGGCTTAACGTTTGGTTAGTCTAATAATCCAATATCTAAAGTAGGTACCTATGTATTACAAAATGTATCTATATTATAATCCGACCTCTGTGGCGCAGCGGGTAAAGGTCCGCCTGCGTCTCAAGAGGTTGCGGGTTCGATTCGCGCCTCGGGACAAATGTTTGTACGATCTGCATGTATTTGTTCCGGTTGTTCTGGGTGTTTTCTGATAATATGTTGTGTTTTCATGTATAGTATAAAACATCTATCTATGTATGGTAGTGAATTAAGTATTAACAGTCATCTATTACTACCCATAACGCAAGTTCTGCTAAGTTTGAAGCTAGATGATGCTGTGTGGATTTGCCAGCACTATACATATTATGTTATTGATATAACATATTATGTTATTTATTTTGTAAAAACATGCGAAAACATATAAACCTGAGACAAACTTTGAGATCTGTGGCCGAATCTGCTAATTAATCGCTTTAGTATGACTCAGATGTTATCGTCACGGAATCTAGCCCCAAGCTTAGCAGAACTTGTGTTATGGATACTAGATGACTGATATACTTAATACAATATATAACATAGATATATTTTTTAGTATGCATAAAAAATACCCAGAACACCGGAACATATAAAATAAATAAATAATGCTGGACAATTCACACAGCATTATCTAGCCCCAAGCTAAGCAGAGCTTGTGTTATGGGTATTAGATAACTGATATACTTAATACAATACACTACATAGATAAATATTTTTTTACTATACATAGAAAACATCCAGAACGCCCTGGACAAATGTCTGCAGATAGCGTACAAACATTTGTCCCGAGGCGGGAATCGAACCCACAACCTCCTGCGTCGCAGGCGAACCTACGCACGCCGCGCCACATCGGTCGGTAGAAATTAACATATCAGTCTTTCTTTGATAAAAGCCTGATTACTTTCGGGCTAAACGATAATAATGTCCATAATTAATCATTAATTTGTGTTTTAATAATGATCTGTCGTAAAGCGTTACAGCTATCTACATCGCAATGACTGTTGGGTTTTACCATTGCTCTTGTCAACTTATAAGAATATTGTAATATAAATATGCTTTGTAAATATTTACCTAGATAAAGCGATTTTTATATTGTAAGTCTATGGAAGATAATCTTAAATATAAATTAATATTATTACTTTTTGAACCACTCGAAGTTTTATTCAAATACCTGTCAACGAGAGGACTGTGAGAGATCATCGCTCGTTCTAAAACGTACAGAAACAAACAGTTAATAAAAAGCTTTTAAAAATTGTTTATACGATCCTAAAATCAACCCCAAAGTCAGAAGTACAATAGGAGATCACGGCCGCCTTTCATTGGAAATAATATAGGGTTGTCTGTTAACTATCCCCCAGCTGGCCAATCAGATCGCACCATTCCGGCTACGTGACTACATCGACAATTAATACCAGAATGACAGATTTAAAGATGGCACCCTATTTTAATAATAAACGGTTGGTCTATTGTTAACGTATTACGAGTAGATATGATTTAATAACATAGAAGCCTTTACTTGCGGTATCGCTCATGCAGAACGGAAAAGAGATATAAGTAAAAATTCTGTAGAACGCACTCACCTACCATACGATCTCCCAGCGCTTACTCAACAAATGGCCTGTGTTGTGACAACTAAATGCGGAGACACGCTATTTCCAATCTTTTGCAATAAAACCTACATGATCAACAACAAAGATGGAAAGACGATGGAAGTCTTTCGTGCTTCCATGCGTATTGCTGTTTTCGGTCTAGGTACCTTAGTTAGTTTGACGTGTAAGAAAATTTTCTTATAAATAAATAACTGAACTGAACTGAACCAAGACGGAAGACAATAATACGCACGCGAAACACGAACGTCGCGGCGCCGGTCCGACTATGACTGAGATGGATGGACCTAATTGGACCTAATTTGAGCGTTCCAATTTCGAGAAGCTAATACCCAATCTCCCGTTTTTACCTACATCTATGGGATAAAACATTGTCTATGTTAGGTAAAATTCGTTTGGCGCGATATTAAATTTTATGGTTTATTTAAAAAATGCGTACGACAAGGCAATAGAACTAGCAGAAAAATAATTTCTCGCGTATTATTAACCTTTTTCTACGAACCCAAGTTAGATATTTAGAGCATCTGGCAATTCATGAGATTTAGGGCCTGAAATTCAATATGGTTACAAATTGTCCAGAATATTAATCGAAGTAAGTTTTTCCTATGAATAATGATAAATCTAACTTTTTAATGATGAACAAGGTAATAGAAATCTCTAACCAATTTCTATAAAAAAATTATTCACAACGAAAATTACAATCAACATATAGAAATAAATTACAACTAGTATTTACACTTGAAAAGTTGAAACAATTTAACTAACTGCAGACTGTTGCAACCAATTTACAGGTAGCTCAACTGATCAATATAAATACTAGTCGCAAAAGTCCCCAAGACGCTGACTGCATTGCCCCGCTCTATGGCAACGCTGCGCCAGATACTCACCAGCTCTCGGGTCACGCGTCGCTACTACCAGTTCTACCAGACGCAATATTATATTATATTGTAAATATTAATATAATTTTCTTTGTGAATAAAGGCAATTTTTTCTTTTATAAAAGTAATTTTACAAAATGGTAAACGATTTGCGGCAAATTACTTTTCTGCTAGTACTTTTATTTGTGCGTGTGACTTTCGCATTTTTAACATGGATATAGGTATGGATTTTAGGCCTACCTACCAACATGAGGGATCAATCGCGGCTATCAATCCCAATCGGATTGAAGACGTGCACCGATTGATTCTGTACATTTATCAATCAACATCAAACTAATATCCTACTAATATTATAAAGCCGAAAGTTTGTGAAATCTGATTTTTTTTTGTTACCTAGGATCTTAGCACGTCAAGATGAAATTTGGCCTTCGCTTAGAACAAACCCTAATTTAGATAATAGGCTATGTACATATTTTACCGAATATACGCGTGCGAAGCCGCGGGCAGAAGCTAGTAATGATAATATATTATACTAGCTGCGCCCCGCGGCTTAGTCCGCGTGGAAATTTGAACTACACCAAAGGAGTTGATGAATCTGAATGTAAGTATTTTTTATTCAAACAAAACTTTGTTTGAATAAAAAATACTTGATTCATTATTTACCTACTTTATAGTTTACTAGCGCCGCGGTTTCTCACGCGTATATTTTCGCTATAATAAGTAGCCTATTATCTAAGTTAGGCTTTGCTCTAAACGTTCGCCAAATTTCATCTTGATCTGTTCAGTAGTTTTGGAGATCCTACGTAACAAAAATTCAGATTTCACAAGCTTTCGGCTTTATAATATTAGAAGACTAGGATTTTTACCGAATTTTGAATGATCCAAGGAATAATTATTTTCCATAGAAAGTTTATCACACGTTTTAACCCCTTCACAGGTTAATTTTTTAAAATTAGACTAGCTGGTGTGTTATTCTAAAACCTAAACTATCTACACACCAAATTTCATCTAAATCGGTTAAGTAGTTACGGAGCTACGTGGTAACAAACATTCACACAATCTTTCGCATTTATAATGTTAGTAGGATTGCTCCTGCCTCGCTTACGCTTTAGTACAATACGTATACCATATTATCACATCACACTAATATTATATATGCGAAAGTTTGGATGGATGTATGGAGAGATGTTTGTTACCCCTTCACGCCAAAACTACTGAACGGATCGGGGTGAAACAAACATCCATTCATCCATACATCTTAACATACAATATTAGTGTGAGTAAAATTTTAAAGTATATTAACTTTTAGAAAATAATGTGTTACTATTTGTAATTTTGTACCTGACTTATAAATTGGCGTTATCATGTGTTATGATATGAATAATAAAGATTCGAATTGTATGACTACGTAGTAGGAAAGTTAATACACGCTGAAGTCTTATCAAGTTATTACAAACTAGACGATCGCCTCGCGGTTTCACGCGCGTAGTTCCCGTTCCCGTGGGAATTCCGGGATAAAATATAGCCTATGTCACTCCCTGAAAAGTAAGCTTCCTAACGATGAAAAAAAATTCAAATCGGTCCAGTAGTTTCGGAGCCTATTCAATACAAACAAACAAACAATCAAATCTTTTCTCTTTATCATATTAGTATAGATATAGATTTACATAATTTTCAAAAAGCTACTGGAAATAAACAACGTTTGAATTCAGTAAAGATATCAAGGAAGGAGTATCAATTAAGTTGTATCGATAAAAGTGCAACGCTACGGGGTGGGAGCGCACCCCTAGCGCGCCGCCCCGCGCCGCCTGCGCGAGAGTCGATCATTCAGTCATTTCCCATCCCTGAGTTGACGTCACATGTTCACTTTTCAAATGCTGCAGTTCAAATATACTAGTTTTTCAGTGCTTCCGTGTGCAGTAACCAGTTTAGTGAAGTGTGCTTGATTTTTGACATGTAAGCATTTTAAATTATTTTTATCGCGATAAATTTATATATTTTTTATTAAGTACTGGCTACTGCCTAGGTTTTCCAGGATGAAATACCTAATGTTATTGGATGCCCAAAACTTACCGTTTAGTTTTGTTTATTTTATTATTTTTATTTGTATTAGTTGCCTCGCAGTGGCGAACCAGGCTAAAAAATAAGTATTTTAATACCTTTTGTAAATATAGGACATCACTGACATAAACTGTAGGTTCTGGACATAATCACGAACACGTTTGTGAGAACGCCAGGTCTTGATTCCTATACCTACTTGGTAGGTATTGATAGTAAATCCCCTTATCGTTCTTTAGAGAGGCTTTATTTGAAACTAAACTTAAAGACGGCTGGGTACAGCCGTCTGAATTAAAATCAAAATCTCTTTATTTCCATAAATACAATAAATGTACACTTAGGAAAGGTCAAATTATAAAACTAAACACTGACACGGAATTAAAGTGATATTTTTTGATTTCTGTCGCTTCGGTATGTAGACTAAAGTAAAGCGATAAAGAAACCTTCAGCCTGTTAGTTGTTATTTTTCGAGTTGGAGCAAAACCCGTCCCAAGCTTTTTAAGCCTCTAGATAATCTGATATTTTATAGTAAGCCTTTTTGCACACCAAGGTTTTGACAATTTGTTTGAATTTATTTATTGGTAATTTTTGCAAAAAAGTGATTGGGAGTGGGAGATCGGTCTGTACTAATACTACTAATTCATTAATTTCCGGACAAACGTGTTTTTTTTTTATCATAGGTGATTAAAAAAAAAAGAATTAAAAAATCGCGTCTTCGCGAACGTGTTCGGGATTGTGGATAAAACCTGGAGTTCACGCAGTGTCGGTGAATTACCAATAAACAAAAATGAAAAAGCCATACCCTTAATAACATTAATCAATCGTGCTTAAAAATAATAATTGCCTGTATCGATTTAAAAAAAGTATGTCAAATATAATAGGGTTAATATCAGAGTATAGCTTTGATCAATTAATTTGAGTGATTAATGATTGATTTAAATATTTATATTTCGTCATTAGTTAGGTTAGGACGCCTCTCGGGTAAGGAATTACCAACCTTGTAAGTATAATAATAAACATTTAACCTAAATAGTGCACTGCTAGATGCGAATATCGATATGTGAACACAATGGTGTTTATCTTTTGTGCCTTCCTGAAATTCCGTATGCGAATGTATACCACTATTACCAACTAGGGATGAAATGTGACTCATACAACTGCTACACGTTACATAACTGACAGGTTTCAAAAGCTACCAAGCTTTTGAAAACTGTCAGTTATGTAACGTGTACTTTACTTACTTCTGTCCGAAGATTTGCACGCATTTCTTTCGGAATAAAATGTAGCCCAAAATGTTATTTCGGCTCTTATGTAAATTACATTAATGCAAAACTTGAGCCCAATACAATCAGTAGTTTTGGCTTGAAGAGGTAATAAACATATTACTATACGAATCCATCCAAACTTTTGCATTTATAATTATTAGCGTAATGATGACTATGAGTACCTAGGCTACGTTGCATCCATTCACTAGGCAAGCGAAACCACGGAAACTTCGTAATAATATTATCTACTAATATTGATTACCGCTACTCTATTCTGTTTTGTTTGTAAGAGCTACACCTGGATAATTAATACGTAGTCGATGCCACTAAAGGTACTTAAATACCTCCCGTTTTTAAGTACATGCCTAAGTTTAGCACTAGCTTCTGTCCGCGGCTTCGCAAGTGTTTTAATGCAAATTTTCAGTCCGATCCATTGAGTAATTTTGGCGTTGTCATCGGCCAAAAATGTTCACAACGGCACAAACTTTCGCCTTTATAATATTAGCAGGATATTTATCAGAACTCTAAAATGGAATCAATTAAGTTTTTTGTTTTGGGCTTACATTATAGCCCAGAATTAATAAGTATTTAAACAATATTGTATTATGCGGCGGCAGATTTGGCCGAAGATCTCAAGAGGCGCAAATATGCAGGTCTCGACAGAGCCTACACATTTGCTCCCCTTGGAGTCGAGACCCTAGGTCCGTGGGGTACCGAGGCTTTTCGGGTTTTCAAAAAACTATCTCAGCGTCTGATCGAAGCGACGCGTGACCCGAGAGCTGGTGAATATCTGGCACAGCGTATCAGCATTGCCATACAGCGTGGCAATGCAGCCAGCGTCTTGGGGACGCTTCCGACTGGTGTTGATATGGATCAGTTGAGCTATCTGTAGACTGTTTGCAACAGTCGGCAGTTAGCTCAATTGTTTCAATTGTAAATACTAGTATAATTTTCTTTGTGAATAAATGTCATATTGTATTAAGTATGTCGGTCGTCTAGTACCCACAACACAAAATCTGCTTAGCTTGGGGCTAGATGATGCTGTGTGGATTGACCAGCATTATTTATTATTATAATGATATTCCTTTACTTTCGTTTTAAAACATTTTGCTTTAGGTAGTACATGTTTTGCTTCTAACATTAATATGATATTCTGTAGGTATTCACATTGGTTTTGTGACAGTCAATATTTAAACCTACAATATCAGATCCTTATTTTTGTGGTGGGTGTTCACGTTTTGTGTTTCCTGACAGATAAATATTTTTATACAAAAAATTAAAACCGACTACCGATCCCTGTTTTTACGCTGTTTTTCGGGATCAATATAATTCCTTCGGGAATAAATGTTTTATGGGCTCACTTCGGGATCATTTTCTATACACTGTTGTATATGAAATAATTTTCAAAATCCGTCGATAATCGATGGAGATGAATAAGAAACATTACATACAGCCGAACATAGATAGATCTTGCTCCTTTTTTAAAGTCGGTTAAAATAGAAGGATAGAGTAGCTTTCTAACAGTGAAACAAACCTTCCTCATCTATAGACAAAATTTACTTCGTTATTATATTAGTCTAAATACCTTCATTAACAAAGAAAATTACAATCAAATAATAGAAATGAATTAAAACTAGTATTTACAGTTAAAACGGTTAAGGGAACTGCAGACTGTTGCAAACCTCTAGATGTAGCTCACCAGATCCATATCAATACCAAAAGGAAGCTTCCGCAAGACGCGGGCTGCATTGCCCCCGCGATGTGCTGCGCTTGCGCAAGACACTCAACAACTCTCGGGTCTCGCCTATAGATGTTAAGCAGCGGGTAAACACCCGTGGTGTACACCCAAAGCCCCCGCTGAATACAATTTGGTAAAAAGCGGTTTTTCTGATTTTTTGCAGACTGTGGAACAAGGAAAAGTGGGTAATTTGATAAACGTTCTGGAATGGGTATTTATGCAAACTGGCTGATATTTTTACGTAATTCAATAATGCCAATAAAATAATATTGAATTAATTAGCCGCCGCGATAAATTATAAATTAAAATAAAATTCTTAGTACTATTTTCGCCTCTTATTTTACGTTTTTTTCTTTTGTTCTTATGTATAGTGGTTCTAGAATGTTATCAAATAATGTGGAAATCTATGCAACCGATATACATGGGTAGGTAAAATCAAAAGTTGTATAAATAGCTTCCTAACCTATAAGTTCCGAATTACCAGTAATAATTATCTTTCACAACACATTACTATTATAAGATCTGGATGATAATGTATAATGCATAACCAAAGCTACAAATATATATTATGTATATTCCATTCCATGTCTCTTATTTTTTGCTTTTGTGTATTTCTATTTTTCTTTGTCATATGGAATATTTTTTCAGAAATAAACACATACCTATTATAATTATAATTAAAGCAGCCTAAACAATTGTACAAACAAACCTACTGTTCCTGTTACTTATGGTTATGAATAATGACGCGACTTCTGATACTGCGGTAGGTCGATCTTTCGGCAATCAAGAGGATCTGAAGATCATGCGGGCGCGATGATACTTGATACACTTACCTCTAGGAAGTTTGGGTACAGCCAGCGCAAGAGTCCTCTGCCATTTGACATTTGGTACATTGCAATAGTTTAATAGTCTTACTATATTTTCAAAATACAACACAACATTACAGGTATAGGTACTAAAGTGTCACAATATTGTAAGATAAATAATAGATTCAGGCGTTACTTTGCGGAAATCAATTGTATAATATTAGGATAAAATAATATTTAATAACAATTTTACGCGAAATTGTTACTAAATTTGTTTTATCCTAATATTAGGTATACAATATTGTAAAAAAAAAACTCCCGTAATTTTACGATATAAGGATTATTTCTTCCAATTAACATAGCATTCTATGACTAGCTGCCTAGCTACATAGACAACTAGCTTCTGCCCGCGGCTTCGCACGCTTTTTTTCAGTATAATAAGTAGCCTATTATCTAAGTTAGGCTTTGCTCTAAGCGTACGCCAAAGTTCATCTTGATCTGTTCAGTACAGTTATGGAGATAAAAAATCAGATGGAGATCAGAAAAGGTTTTATCAAAAACTATTTAGGGTTAATATCGCCAAAATCTGAAAAAAAAAACGAAATATTACGCGGTCTTTTCGATGTTTGACAAAGTTGCGTTCAGTGCTCGAGGTCAACTTGGATTATTCATAGGGTCAAACATATCATCATAAACATGTCTGCCAAAAATCAGAACTACCGGATTTGACGCAAGCTCTGACGCACTAAGTAACGGGATTGAGCTACAGCGTTCGTTTGCGAAAACTATGAACTTACGTAAATAAAAATCGGTGCATCTCCTTAAGAGCTAGGATATGATGCCATAGACAACCTAGAAAGACAAGTAACAGTTTTGAATGACCGCCCTCCGCTTGCGACAAGGCCACGGGGGTTAAAAAGTTAGGTCGCCGCCGACGTGGCCAAATCGGCCTGGATGACAACAAATGAATACAAATGATCAGGTACGGTTTTCAAGAAGTAGGTATTGTTTATATGTGATGCTATATGTACACATTGTACACAGTATACTTGAAGTCTAAAGTTTGTGAACATATGAAATTGTGGGATGTGGGTAAAGACAACGCCAAAACTGTTTATCGCATGGAGCAGCCGACGCGACGCTTAGCTCGCGTGGGGTTCTGAACCTTCCATTATATTTATAGGCCACGTTTTATCCCGGAAAAGGTAAGTAAATAATAATCATTATCAGTCATATATCAGTCATCTAGTACCCATAACACAAGCTCTGCTTAGCTTGGGGCTAGATGATGCTGTGTGGATTGTCCAGCATTATTTATTTATTTATTATTAGTTAAAATCCTAGGACGATGATAAATGCGATGATGGCTGGGAGTTTATGTTCGCGGAATAATAGCTTTGTATTACGAGTATATTTAGCATGATATAAGTCTCATTTAAAACTAATGGCATCCGCTTGATGAGCCGGTAGTCGCCTACTGGTGAGATTTCCCATTAGATTTAATATCGCCAAATTCCTTTCTACCCGTTGTGCACGTACCGACCATAAAATATAATTTCAAAGGCGTTAAATTAATTTTACAGTTGAAAACGATTATTTTAACGTTAAAAGTTTTATCTTAGTACTTGTCAAGTCGTTAAGTATTATTAATTGCGTGCGGACACGGCTGTTGGAAGTTAATTTTGATTCGTAAGATTACATACAGCTATCGGGCGTCAGGTTACGCGTAAAACCAGAAAACAACTTGTAAGTACAGAAATCTTGGATTTAATAACTTACATAAATAAGTTGAAGCTCCGATGAATAGCTAGCACAGGACGTACATTGACACTAACTACACACTAAAAACATCTAATTGTATTGATACACTATACTACTAATATACTTCTCTGATATTTTGTTTCTTCTGCCCTTTCTTCTAAGGGTATCATTATAATACTCATACTTATACTCATAAATTTATTCGCCGTAGGAGCACAAGGCACACTTGGTTAAATCAATAGGAATATCTAATTAATAACACAAATTAAATAATCATAGTACAAAACAAATAAATTAATATCTATAGGTATCTGCTGTCATTGTCAATAATGCATAATAATAATAATTGCGGGCATTGTCAATAATGAAATTGAACAGAATAATTTTAAAAATTAATTACTAGAGCTGCTGTAAAAGGGCATTGGGCAATATTTTAATTGCTTCTTCAAATAAGTATGTATTTTACTGAAAGCTCTATTTTAGTTTAATTACTTTTTCAAACCCGTGTTATACCTGGAAGCTCTTATTTTAATTTTAGTTTTAGTTTAAATGAAGTTGCGTCAGACGTGTAGACTTACCAAAGTGGTTTGTCCTGTAAAGTTGTTTGAATAAATAAATTGAAATTGAAACTTCCGAAGTCCTATCTGTACCTGCTTTGCTTGGGGCTAGATAATGTAGTGTGAAGTGCCCAGCATTATTTATTTATTATTATTATACCCAGCAGTGGATATCCGTGTGCAGACGATAATTTTGAGGTACCTACCTAAAAATAAATATAAGCTGTTATTACATATTTTTACGGTTTACGTACCCTACCTGCTATAAATAACTATATGATTTAGCCGATTTTTTCAAGACAACATACTCGTCTAACCGTGCCAAAGGATGCCACTGATATAATGCCATAAAAATTGAATTCAGTCAGCCAATATGATGAGAATGCACTATATCAAAACTCTATTAAACATTTACCCAAACAGCTGTAATGCAAAAAGTCATTGTAAATGAACTACCCGATAACTATGCCCAACAAATCCACCCGAACGTATTAACGTTTTTTTGCCCAATCCCAATTTTGAAAGCAAGAAGCTACCGACTTTAGCTGTTATTATAGAAATGGCTTTTGTTATACAGCCAGTGTGCACCCGGCCGCACTCCCGGATCTCCCCCATTGTCCTCAAATACTTACCGGGATTATCTCCTCTAATTACCTGTTTAGAGAAACGATAATTATTCGCAAAAAATATGCAATGCCACATCTGAGGCTGCCGAATGACAAAGTGCTACTATATTGACTTGAAAGAAAGCTTATGTAGGACTCGGTTTACGCAAATACAATGTCTTTTAGTTCTTGCTTTTGTTATATCTTCTGCGAATTTTTAAGCCGACTCATAGTACAAGTAGAGATTCATATTCTGTAATCGAAATGTACGACGTTAATGAGTTGTGGAGGTAGCTGCGTAAGAATCGATAACTCAACCTGTAGATGTGGTAGGAGTCGACAAAAGAATCCTACCAGAGGAAGGGCAGTTTAATAAATATTAATAGATAAATAATAATAAATAAATTATGCTGGACTATACACACAGCTACATCTAGCCCTATGCCAAGCAGAGCTTGTGTTATGGGTACTACATAGACGACTGATACAATACATTACATACATAGGATAGATATTTTTTATTACACATAGTATAGCTTCTTTTTGTACTTTATCAACACCTCAACTGATCACCAATCCGCCTAGCAAGCAGATTGTGGCAAAACTCTCCTCGTTTTATGCGGAGCTCGTTAAGTAGTGGGCGTGGGCGTATGTGTGCTGAGGAGGTAAATTATTTTAATTTAGTCTGCGTCATCTATTTATACCTTCTACGACTTTTAATTAAGGCGCTACCCCGACCCAAATCAGTGCCACCACCTATTTTATTTAATTATTCTGTTAAACGAAGGAATTTTAAAAAATCGATTGGCCAGTTTGTGCTTCCTATCATAGGCTATTTTTTAATGTCCCTGTAAAAGTTTTATTTTGAATACTTTAAGCAGAGATGCGAAGTTGCTCTTTTTGGCCACCATGGTGGGAAAAAAGAGCAACTTCACATCTCTTTCTACACTATACAAACTAAAACATTTATAGAGGCATTAAAAAAAAGCTTATGATAGGAAGCACAAACTGGCCAATCGATTTTTTAAAATTCCTTTGCTTAAACGAAATAATTAAATAAAATAGGTGGTGGCGCTGATTTGGGTCGGGGTAGCGCCTTAAGTCTCGATTAGATATTGAAAACAAAATCACTATGCTTTGCGTCCAGAATGCTGGCTGCATTGCCACGTTGGATGGGGAACACATCTACAAATAATGATTGTCAATTCCTATAGAAAATCTCAATTTTGTCAAAGGGTATACAGATTTAACATTTTTATTAATTCGATTAAGAAAATTAAGTATACTCTATTAATAAAGAAAATTACAATCAAATATTAGAAACAAATTAAAATAATAAATAATAATAATAAATAATGCTGGACAATTCACACAGCATTATCTAGCCCCAAGGTAAGCAAAGCTTGTGTTATGGGTACTAGATAACTGATATACATAATAATATACGAGTACATAGATAGATATTTTTTATTATACATAGAAAACGACCAGAACACCCTGAACAAATATCTGCAGATCGTACAAATATTTGTCCCGAGGCGGGAATCGAACCCGCAACCTCCTGCGTCGCAGGCGGACCTTCGCCCACCGCGCCACAGAGGTCGTCATGAACTAGTATTAACAAATTTTAAACAATGTATACTAGTAAAATTTTATTTGTGAATAAAGGCTATTTGCCCTAAAAAGTATTTACAATTGAAACAATTGAAATAACGGCACACTGTTGCAAACAATCTACAGGTAGCTCAACTGTCCCGCTGTATGGCAATGCGCTGCACCAGAAATAAGTCTAAGATGTGAATCAGAAAGAATTTAAATAATTGCATTTGTTCTTCAATCCTGTGAAATGTAGATGATTTATTTTGTCAAGTGAGTAGTGGTGAATGGTTTTAAAACACAAAATCGAACCCTGCCTTTTAATCGAATGTTTGCATTGCAATTTTAACCATAAAATTATATTGAATGTTATAAACGGTAGCCACTCAAACACTCATTGGGCAACACTCAACAGCAATTGTACAATGCCTCCCAATAGAACAATACCGATGGTACTTTGCTTTGTCCCGCAAAGATGTCAGCAGTAAAGCTTAACAATAGTTTTTTATTTTCTTACATTTGTTGCGACTCTTCGTGGTCGATTCGTTTCTTATTCTTTTAAATATCGAGTGTACTTAAAGTCTGCGAGTGTTCGCGGTTCATTTTCGCACGACACTTCACTCACCTATGTTACAATTACAAAGTATGGGAAAATTAAAAGATTTTTTGGTTTCTTTTCTGAGTTGTCTTGATCTTCGCTCCGCTATTAAAACGTAGGTTCTCTAGTATCCCTTGCAATCACACACATTGTATAAAGACTTAGTTGTCTAAATTTAAATGCATCCCTATCGGAGACTTGGACAATGGCTGTAGGTCAAAGCACAGTGATCTAGGTCAAAGCACCACATCTTTTTAAGTAATTTATGTATGGATCAGTTGAGATACATGTAAGTAGATTGTTTGCAACAGTCTGCAGCTCATTTTTTTCAACAGTAAATACTAGTTCTAATTTATTTATATTATTTGATTGTAATTTCCTTTGTGAATAAAGGTGTAATTTAACTAGTAATTTATAAAACGTGTACGCTCTTAATTTATTACCCTGTGCTGAGTTCTATATTCCTGTTTTTAACCCCCGACGCAAAATGAGAGGGGTTTTATAAGTTTAACGTGTCTGTCTGTATCTGTCTATGGTATCGTAGCTCCCAAACGGATGAACCGATTTTTGTTTAGTTTTTTTTTGTGTCATAGATAATTTTATCCCGAGTGTTCTTAGCCATGGTTCATAAAAATCTTTGACGAAAAACTGATTCATATCAATACCAGTCGGAAGCGTCCTCAGGACGCTGGCTGCATTGCCCCGCTGTATGGCAATGCTGATGCGCTGCAGATTAATTAGAAAACAATATCTGCTTCGTTCGGAAATTCTCGCAATCCTAAGAATCAAACTTTTTTTAGATGGATATTATGTTATTATACTCGTACATATAATGTCAAGACTATCAAAAATAATGTTACGTTTTGTTGGGGCCGATAATGACAAAGTACGTAAATGTATGATGAAATGATACGATATGTTGTGACGAAAACAGCAGCGATTATGCCAGTAAATTTGTAACGTATTGGTGCGTATCGTCGATTTCATAGCGGTCTATAACGTAATTTGAGGCGTTTTGCTGTCGAATTTTCGATAGGATTCAGTAATTAGAAACGACCTGCAATTTTTTTTTCATTTGATGATGTAACAATTTGGTGGGGAGTTTCACACTCCAATCACATATGTTACAATTACAAAAGATGGTAAAATGGAATGAAAATAAATTTATTCACAAAAAAAATTATACTAGTATTTACAATTGAAACAATTGAGCTAACTGCCGACTGTTGCAAACAGTCTACAGATAGCTCAACTATATCAATACCAACACCACCACCAACACCATATGGTAAAATTAAAAGATTTCTGGTTTCTTTTCAGGGTATGCCACGCTACGGCTTTGAGTAAAGCCCAGTCATGATGCCATCTTCATCAAGTAAGTACCTACCTATAATATAATTATATTAAATGATTTTTTTTATTGAGTAGGTAAATAAAATATCCTTTATTCACAAAGAAAATTAAACCATTATGAAATGAATGAAATGAAACATTAGTTTGATTTAAAGAGAAGGTACCAGGATAATCGTCATTTTCATAATATCTCATCAAAGCTATCTAAAGCACATATTATATACTTACTATTAGTTATTGGTAATTCACTGACACTACGTAAACTGCAGGATCTACCCACCATCACGAACGCGTTCGTGAAGACACCAGGTCTTAATTACTATTTCTTTGTAAATAGCCACTGCTAAAATATAAAAAAACAACTCTTCTCCGGAACCCTATTGATTACTCAAGACCGATTTCCCACTCCCACACACACTGTTCATTCTGGGCAGAGCCGTTTTTAAGATTTCTTTCAAATAAAGCTTCTCTACAGAACCATTATTGAATGAAAGGGTACCTTGTACCAATACCATGTTTAAACTATGGTGAAAAAATAAGTTTTCAATTTTTCTTTCATGTGCCTTTGGTATTACGTACTAAACAAACTAATTCAAAAATAAATTAACTCACGGGTTCATTTTTGAACACAATTTATTTAGAATTATTGTTAATCTCCGATACGAACAACAAAATCATTTTCACATATACAAAAGAGGTTTATATAAAAGTAACAAGATATATGTAACAAAATCCTGCCATAGCGCTGGTCTTCCGTGGAGGCCAGAATGAAATGCGCGAGTCGCGGCGTAACTTACAAATTAAAAAAAAAAACAAATAAAAGCAAATTGATATACACACATGAAAAATCTAAGAGTGTATAACAGGTACTTACAGGACATGTCTACTTTTAGTAACATAACATTTTAATAATATAATATACTAGGTGAGCCCGGCTTCGCACGGTTGGTGTACCCATTTAAAAAAATAAGACCATTGCCGATTTTTTACATTTCTTATTTGCCTACATATACACATACACCACATATACACCCTTTTTCTTCATAGGAGGTTACTTAATAAGAGATACGTAAATAAAAGTTAGAATATTGAAATCTTTTTTGTTACTATTTTAATTTTAAATTGTATTTTTAAATCATCCAGGAAACCATCGAAATACCTATTTACAATTTCAACCCAATCGGTTCAGCCGTTTAGAAGTTATGTGAAAAAGATAAGTACGGAAGGATAATTCTTACTACCCGTTGTCCTACTACCCGTTTTCCCGAAGGAATGAAGCATTTTCCCGTGGTAAAAAGTAACCTATGTTCATTAGGAATAATGTGGGCTTCTAATGGTAAAAGAATTTTTCAAATCGGTCCAGTATATTCGGAACCTATTCAATACAAACAAACAAACAATCAAATCTTTCCTCTTTATAATATTAGTGTAGATTCATTGAAACTTACATAGCCACACACACTATATTAATATTTTACATGCTGAAGTTTACATAAATAATAAATAAATAATGCAGGACAATTCACACAGCATTATCTAGCCCCAAGCTAATAAGAGCTTGTGTTATGGGTACTATAGCTAAGATTAATACAATACACTACATAGATAGATATTTTTTATTATACATAGAAAGACTTAACTTAAAACTATCGTATCCTACAATTGGCGGTCCTATCCCTTGCAGAGATTTCTACCAGACGACCACAAGGAACCCTATATCTTAGGCTACCTTTAAGCTAGCTAGTTGTAGCTAGCTATGTGTAGTAGGCTAGGCCTCCTGTAAGTAATTCGGACAGCTGTGGTTGCTCACTATCCCAAAACTAGTATGTAGTTCTAACCCCGAATCAACTTAAATATAGGGCATTTTTTTATTTTTATATTTATGACGACCTCTGTGGCGCAGCGGGCAAAGATCTGCATGCGACGCAGGAGGTTGCGGGTTCGATTCCCGCCTCGGGACAAATGTTTGTACGATCTGCAGACATTTGTCCAGGGCGTTCTGGATTTTTTCTATGTATAATAAAACATATCTATCTATGTAGTGTATTGTATTATGTATATCAGTTATCTAGTACCCATAACACAAGCTCTGCTTAGCTTGGGGCTAGATAATGCTGTGTGAATTGTCCAGCATTATTTTATCCCGGAAAAAGCATGCTAATCCGCGTGCAATAAATAGGTAGATCACACAAACAGACACGAAACAAAATTGACAGGTGCTTCGCTAATTGCCTGATGAGATGTCGTGTAGCCAATTAGGGAGCATGATGGTGTTCCCACGAGGTCTGCGTGAGCGCATCTGTTGTCTCTCACCGGAGCACCCTCGGATCTCATCCTTCGCAGTTAGGTAGTTAGTGCATTGCTGGCAGTAGGTAGTTTATACGGAATTATAAATTTAATTTCTAATTCCGTGGTAGTATACTACTGGCAGTCATGCACTGTATTCTTAATTCTTTATTGGACGGTAAAATATACATCTTAAATATTAAACAAGAATAATTATGGCAAAGGCAAGCTTAACCCTGTAAGGAGTTCTCTTCCAGCAAACCTTATTGGGACGGAGAGACAAAGTCATAACAGTGGCTTATTCCAATAATCCCCTGGGTGCATGTGCATAAATTTTAAAATTAAGATAAATCTTATGTCCTCTCATAAGATATAATTTTAGTACTACCTATTTAATAAACCACTACTTACGTAATAAAATACAATGCATAAAATGCTGTAAACTGTGTTGCCAATAACAAATTCTATAATTACATACACATAGATATTATTCGTATACCTACTTAACTGTAAATATACGAACTAAAATAATACTACTGCCTGGAAGAGATCGCTTCTAAGCGATAACGCCGCCCATTGTAAGTACTTGTGTCTTCTGTAATGTCTTTAGTATTGTATTTTTGTTGGTATACATTACAGTATTTTGTATGTTTTGTACTTTTACAAATTGAAAACAATAGTTTTACATCAACGTCATCATCAACCTATATTAGTCCACTGCTGGACATAGGCTTGCCCTAATGAGCGCCATAGCGCCCTTCACCATACCGCATCCAGCATCTGCCAACAGTTATAAAATAGGTAACAATTTGTTTTCTTGACGACCTCTGCGGCGCAGCGGGCGAAGGTCTGCCTGCGACGCAGGAGGTTGCGGGTTCCATTCCCGCCTCGGTACAAATGTTTGTACGATCTGCAGACATTTGTCCAGGGCGTTCTGGATGTAGTGTATTGTATTAAGTATATCAGTTATCTAGTACCCATAACACAAGCTCTGCTTAGCTCGGGGCTAGATAATGCTGTGTGAATTGTCCGGCACAATTTATTTTATTTTATTTTGTTTCTACTATAGTTCAGCCAAAATGAATAACAAGGTACTTTTAGGCTATAGGTACATTTTAATTTGTTAGGTACCTACAATCAAAATATTCCTACCCTAGATAGACATTGCTCAATAAATTGTCTTTTTTTGTTAACTTCGTCAATATTATTTGTTAAATACCTAATCATTAAATAAATTATTCTGAACAATCCACACAGCATCATCTAGCCAGCCCCAAGGCTTGGGGCCCAAGCTAAGCAAAACTTGCGTTATGGGTACTAGACGACTGAAAGAATCATTGAAAGATACATAGATATCATTCATTGTTAAAAAGATACCCTAACATTTTTTCGTTTAATAGATCCTTTAATCCTAAGTTAGGTTTACCTGCACATTAAGGTTCTCTAAAAAAAGAATGATTTAAGAAAATGAGTTGTGAACACGGTTTCTCGACCTTGACAGGACTTGAACCTGCCAGCGCCACCTTCCCTCAGTACAGGAAGGAGCTAAACAATTGCGCTACGAGGTCAAGTGACGTAGGAGTCGCAAAACTTTTTGGATGTTATTTGATTTCTTAGACATTTTTTATTACCCCGAGTACACAGTATAAGAATAAAAAACACGTAAACACGGATGTTTTCGTGAGATACAATGTGATTGGAGAAGTGAGGGAAGAGAGAAGGAGAAAAAACTATGATCCGACTTCTAATTTTTATGGGACCAACTTCGGAGTATACCCTTTCCAATAAAAGAATTATCTAAATCGGACTACTCTGTAAAAAGTTATGCGTGGTCATACATAAAAATGATATACGCGTCGTTTCATCGTTTGAGAACCTCCTCCGTTTTTCGTCGGTTGAAAAGCGATGATGGATATTTTACGCCTAAGTCCTGGGAACTGCAATGCAATATTGGACATTGCGTGGTTGAATTGAACTATCAATTGATCACTAAAGGGAATTGACGTGGGAAAGTGGCCTACTTTATCTCCCTGGCATAGCATCCCATTTTAAAAACAATATAGTAATTTAAATGCCATCTCTACCATAATGAGCTTGATTAATAACGATAGGTCTGGCCCCCTACTCGTCACGCAACGTAAGGTAGGTACTTACGTTCGCACGGTTGACAGGGACGGAAGACTTGGCCAGGGGATGGTGCATTTCAAACTCAGGGGTGCCCTACCTAGTTAAATGTGATTTTTAGGAGTTCGTTCTTCGGTACCTATAAAACAAAGATAGTTGTGTAACGTAGTCATAGGATCTTTGTTACAAAACGACACACCTTTGATTCGGGCAAATACCGAAGCTATTCACTTGTTATTGAAAGTAGAATAAAAAAAAAACAATATTCATAATCATCATCAGCTAGTCATGTCTATTAAATATTGCCCAAAAAAATCAGAACAAATTGTGAAATTTTGAAGTAGGTATTATTTAGTACAGTAGTAAATCTAGAAAATCAAATGATGGAACAAGTGTTACTTTTAGATTACATTATCAAATAAAAACATAGTATTCTTAACGTTTTTGTGTTTTATTGGATAATTACCCATAACACAAGCTCTGCTTAGCTTGGGGCTAGATAATGCTGTGTGAATTGTCCAGCATTTTTTATTTATTTATTTATTATATCTAATTAAATTACCATATCTCCGAAGTTAAACCAAAAAACAGACATTTTTACTTACTGTTGTAATAAAAAAATGTATGTTTTTGTTTACTACGTAGAAATTCTATAGGCATAACATAGCATAGGTAGTCTTGAATAAAAATCCGAACGACTTTCACTCGCCCTGTGGCTAGTTTAGGCATTGAATTTTTACATTGGCGAATAAAATTGGATACTTGTTTTTTGTAGTAAGTTGTTGGTATAAGTAGTAGTGTTGTTCTATTGGTATGGGTTTTGTCTTTTAATTTTGATTCTTGTAATTGTTTTGTGTTTTAATTCTCGCTCGTTTTTATGGTTCCATACCTCAAGAGGAAAAAAGGAACCCTTATAGAATCACTTTGTTGTCCATCTGTCTGTCTGTCAACCCTCTTTTCTCAGGAACGCGTGGATGTATCGAGTTGATATTAACATCAAATACTCAAGTCCGTAACCTCTTGAAGCCGTGATAAAAATTAATCTTCTAAATCAACGCACTCAAAAGTTACAGCCGTTTATGTCCGAAAATTTTGAAATTTATAATTACTTCCCGTAGACCTAGACTCATGAAATTTGGTGATGAGCTAGGTCTTATAGCACAAGTAAAGGGAAAAATCCGAAAAACATAAATTTGTTATTTTTATGACCAGACGATACTCATAATTATAACTGGTATTTGCCCGCGGCTCTACTCATATTGATTTATTTGGATGGAAAGCATCTTGAAGGAAAGATAAAATATTTATGAAATCAAATAATAGGGCTACAAGCCGATTTATGAATTTATTTAGGTATCTCGCACATAATCAATCAAATCATAAAATCAAATCTAATCAACCTGTTGTTTTGTGAGCTATTCACTCAAATCGTTCCCAAGCTCCACTTCTTAGCTTTTATCTTTTGTCTTCAGCCATGGTTTTGTGTTTTTTCACCATCATTTGATACCGCGCTTCCTGTGCAAGTGGTACATTCAATTCCTCATGAATAGGATGTCTTGAATGCCGTGCCTTTTTGACTACCGTCTTGTTTGGAGGTGTGCTCATAAAGGCGTATTTATGCAGCCATCAGACCGGCAAATATTTTTTTCTTGTTTTGGCTTTCATCCGCCTCAAAACTTGAAACGCTAATTATGTTAGTTGATTATATTTCCAACTGCCAAGTAGGATTATCATTTAATTGCATCAGTTATCAAATCAGTTATGAGTTTCATAAATTTTTAAGTCAATGTTGATAATAATTAGCGATTTATAGTAAGGTATGGCCTAAAAAACTCATCAAATACCCAATATGACAATTCGTGGCAACTTATTGATCACTTTTGCGTCAATTACTTACTTACCAATGAGTGCTGTGAATAGGCCGTGTACAAACCAATTGGCAATTACGGCACAAAAACCGTTTATTACGTTGCTCTTTTGACCAAGGGCACAAATTGCCCGGTGCCACCCTTCGAAAGGCGGGCCCTGCGGGTCCCTACCCCCGACCTTAGTTACGAACTGTGATTCCAAATGATTTATGACCTTTGAGTATATGTGATTTTTTGTCACACTTCTAGGTAGGTATATCTTCTACTGGCCGCCATTTTACTTGCGATTTTTCTGTTATGTCATAACAAGAAAATTACTATATAAGAATATGTAGAAACAAATTAGAACAAGTGTAAAACATTTATTCACAAAGAAAATTATACTAGTTTTTACAATTGATACAATTGAGCTAACTGCCGACTGTTGCAAACAGTCTACAGATAGCTCAACTGATCCATATCAACACCAGTCGGAAGCGTCCCCAAGACGCTGGCTGATTTTAGATTCGGACGAGATGTACCCCTACTCAAAAGTGAAGTGGACATCACGTCCGTGGATCAGTTTGAGATTCGGCCCAGATATACCCTCAATAACTTCCATTATTTCAAGTTAGTATTGCAACGTAAAAAAAAACTTGCTTATAGGTTAGCACTTTACAAAATGTAAGCTACACATAAAATAGTTTAGTTTTCTGCAGACTGTTAAAACAATCTAGAGATCGTTCAGCTGATCCAATTCAATACCCCTATAAGCCTTCATCAGCACATGACTTCATCAGCATATACAGCTAATCTATCCTTGTAAAAAGTAAGACAAACTTATTTTTATGTTTATTTATGAATCATACTAAATAAGTTGATAACTGTGTTGTTTTCTTCTGCCTAAAATTATGTACTAATGTGTTTTTTGGGTAAAAAAATTATTTCTCTCTCTCTCTCTCTCTCATAATGTTGGTTGATTATGTAGGTATTATAGTAGGTACCTATGTAGTGTACCCAAGTATTGCTGTTTTCTTTTTTTTCGTGTACCACCGTCTATTTTGTTCTTATATGTCCAGTCCACCCCAATGTTGCCTGGAAGAGATCGCTCATAACGATTAGGCCGCATTTGTACTTCGTCTACTCTTAGCATTTATTTCTGTACTTATTGTCTTCTGTCTTTATGTGGTACACTAAAGTAAGTATTATCTACATATCTGACTGTATTGTCCGCTGTATAGCAATGCCGATGCAGCAGATACTCACCAGCCTTGGCGTGGCGCCTGGCTTCGACAATATGCTCTTATTCATAAACTGTTCTTAAAACTTCGAGTAATTTGTGACAAAACGTTGCTTCATATGTCGTTCTCGGTATAGGCATCTCACTCATATCGTTAGTATGTTGTGATGATAAACCTACCGCAGAATTTCATTAAAGGTCATAAAATGTATTTTAATGTGATAGTTTGAAAGTATATATTACTATTTACCGTATTATAAGATTCATAACTGTTCATAGTTCATAGTTCATTTATTTATAACAATTATGTTACAGGTCACAAAATATAAATTACATAATGTAAAGGTACATCTACAGTGTAATCTCCAAAATGTTCTAAGTTCTAAGTTGTCTGAAAATAAATAAAATAAATAAATAAATAATGCTCGACAATTCACACAGCATTATCTAGCCCACAGAAATCTTAATAACGATTTATGTGATCTAGCCCCAAGCTAAGCAGAGCTTGTGTTACGGGTACTAGATAACTGATATACTTAATACAATACACTACACAGATAGATATTTTTTATTATACATAGAAAACATCCAGAACGCCCTGGACAAATGTCTGCAGATCGTACAAACATTTGTCCCGAGGCGGGAATCGAACCCGCAACCTCCTGCGTCGCAGGCAGACCTTCGCCCGCTGCGCCACAGAGGTCGTCTAAAAAAAATTAACAAAATTAATTAAATATTAATTGAAATTATAAAAATACAAAAAATGCCTATAGAGACTAGCTACTGCCCGCGGATTCGCACATGATATTCCCGGATTACCTAGTCGGAATCGGAATAAGTTTTATTTCTACCAACGGCTCATGACTTCAAACGAGAAAGAAAACAGCTCAGATATCTTTATATTCTCTGCTAATACAATACCTATCTCCTATAGTCAATGAAAACAGTCTAAATAGGGACACGTAAAAAGTATCGATACTTTGTGGTCTCCAGTGCTTTTCCCTTGATACCGATTCTTTTGTACTCGATACTTCATATTCGATAAATGAGGACGTTGTGATAGGCATCGTCTCGTATAAAATTTGAGATTACTTTAGCTTGCACCGCACTTGCGCGGCGCGGCGCGGCGAGGCAAAATATTCTCTCGGACCCAAGGAAGATGGTATCCCATAGCAGTAACGGACGAAAATAGGCTACTTTTTACCTGGATCAGTGCGCGCGAGGCCGCGGGCAGAAACTAGTTGTTTTCATGTTTGTCCTACTGAAGCTGAACTAGCGTCATGAGTCATGACGCTAGTTCAGCTTCAGTAGGACAAACATTGAACTACCGTCATGAGTCATGACTCATGACGCTAGTTCAGCTTCAGTAGGACAAACACTTAGGGCCACAACAGAACTACATGTCATGACTCATGACATGTAGTTCTGTTGTGGCCCTAAGTACTCAATACTTTGATTGAAGTATTGATACTTTTGTTTCGATACTTTTACGAGTACGATACTTTTTTCCCGAAACCACTCATGAGTACAGTATCGATACTCTATTCGATACCCCAACCCTGTCCCTACACTCAAAATAAAGAAAAGAATGTCTGGCACCAGGTCGCATCCTCTACGATGTCCCGTGCGGGGTCTGCAGAGACAACTCATCAGGCAAGCACTACGGCGTGTACGCCTGCGACGGCTGCGCAGGATTCTTTAAGCGTTCCGTACGCCGGGAGCGCAACTACGTCTGCAAGGCTCGCGTGCCAGGCTCCTGCATGATAGACAAGACGCACAGGAACCAGTGCAGGTCCTGTCGACTCTCCAAGTGCCTCGAGGCTGGCATGAATAAAGATGGTAAGAAAATATGAACTATTGGTGGTCTTAGTCCGCATGTTAGCTGTGTCATAGTAAATGTCCTCTTTGATGACAGTTTGACAGCTTGTAACCCGCGCCAAGGTTCAACCAACATGTGGACAGTTTATGGAGTCATCAGGATTTACTGTTTCTAAGATAGTTTCCTTAATGAATTTTGTTTTTTCAGCGGTGCAACACGAGAGAGGTCCTAGAAACTCGACGATTCGTCGACAAATGGCGCTCTTCTCGAAGGATTTAACGCCTTCAACCGATATTGGTCTCGTGAACACGCAGATGTCAACCAGCCCTTCGATGTCTACATCTTTACTACCCCCCACAATGCCACTAACTTTATCGCTATTTTCTAATCCATTCACACATTTCAATGGATTAAATATCTTCAACGCTCCGTCCGTCTTTGTTCCACCACCTCCAATGTTACCAGTTAGAAGCAATATCCTTCATCGAGATGACCCCGGAAAGCAACGGGAAGTGGCAGCCAGACTTCTGTTTCTCAACGTCAAATGGGCTAAAAACCTTGTGCCCTTCGAAACCCTGTCCCTACCTGATAGACTTCTCTTGTTAGAAGAATCATGGGCAGAGCTTTTCGTTTTAGGAATCGCAGAGTTCCTTTATCCTATTGATTTAAATGTTATGTTTGATCGAGGCTGGTCGCGCCTAGAACGAACGCAAGTGGAGATATTTGAGTCTGTGCTAGCAGAAATCGACAAGGCAAGGCCGGATTCGGAGGAGTACATGTATTTGCGATCATTGATTTTGTTCAAAACCAATTTCAACGGCGTTGATATTGATGGCAGAAGCGTAGCTCGGGACAAACGACTTCAAGATTTACCTGCTGTGGCTCAAGTACAGAATCGAGTTCAGGCTGTTTTGAACATTGTAAGTATTCGCGATAAATTTGCTTTATAGAAATAGAGTTTATATTTTTAACGTTGATTTTATTCATATACTTTTTATTTCCAACAGCACACCGCAATGACATACCCCCGCGAACTATCCCGCACCAGCCAACTCTATCATATCCTCACCTTGCTGAAGACAGTCTCCGGGGAGACCATCATCGATCTATTCTTTCGGAACACGATCGGCGACATGACTGTAGAGAAGATCATCACAGATTTGTACAAATCGGGAAAAATTCCAGTCATACCTTTAAACATTTGAATAAATATACTAGGTGGCCTTATAAAGTAAACCATTGAAGGACGAAACAGGGAGTTAAGTTTACTTGTATAAAAGAAAAAAATTCATTTTACGATCCTGATAAAAACGAGCTCTAAAGAGTTTGAGCTGTTTTCTATGGTGCATTTATTGGGTTGACTATTGTAAATTTGTTTTAGTATCTTTCTTTGTACATAATTCATAACATATACCTATATCTTAATGTTGTATTTATAAATAATCGAAGATCTGGAACCGTTTAGATTATCGTTAGATTTAAGTAATATGAAAAAGGTCATCCAGAAAGACATTTAAAAAGACCTATCTTATAAAATATGTTTTAGAAAGCCATATTTCGAAACGATAATTTGTCTTTATTAGTTTACAGGTTTAAGGTGAAACTAAAATGAAGTATGATACGAATCACATTAGATTTTCTTTGTAGAAATCAAAATAAGTTGGTGGTGTGGGCTATGCATATATATATTTATAATAATCTAGTCACAGGTAGTACCTAAGTAGAGATATGGGGTCACTTAATATATATGGGTGTCTAGCTAGGCAATTTACTATTAAATTTCAACAAATAGTGCTAGAGATAAACCATTCTAAAAATGCACGTCCCCTTCACTAAACGTCATACAATCGGAGTTCATTTTTAGAATGGTTTATCTCTACCGCTATTCAATAGTGTATTGTTTTGTATACTCGTCACTAGGTTTAGCAATTGTGGCAAAATACATTTTGTTAATTTATAGGAATTCTAAGCATTCACGAGGTTTTCCGATGTAAGTAAGCCCTGTATTGATTATTTACCTAACTACAGGAAATCTATATGACGTATATCTATTTCGTAACAAAAAACGTACGTCAGTTACCTATGTTAAACAGGGTTGTTGTACATTTTTTGGCCGGCTTAGAATTTGCACCACCCCAACTCTTCCCGCGGCGGGTGTCGTAAGAGGCGACTAAGGGATATCCACCGGGGGCGGGCAGCAGCGCCCGCTGCAGAAGAATTCTACCACCGAACTGCGATCCCCAATCCCCAAAATCCGCATGCCCAGTGTGGGGATTATGGGCATTACCCCCCATGTGATAAAAGCCAATAAGGCGCTTTTGAAGGGGAGACCTGCGTCCGTCGTAGTGGACCAACACAGGCTGTTGAGAAGGTGAGGTAGTAGGTAAATTTGCCACAAACTAAATCCGTCACGAAAAAAAGCATTTGTAAATTCGCAAGAATTCTAATATTAGGTCACATATTATTATTTTTGATGCCTTCTTAAATGTAAGTAATGTAGAATGTAGATATTTATTGTAAGGTAAATAATTTTATTGTTTTTAAAAAACTAAATACCGACATCGAATCTTTTAATTTTACGCTGTTTTTATGTTTGACACTATAGATACTAATCCCTCGGGAATACATCGGGGTCGTTCCTTACACACTAGCGAAATCATTTTCAAAATCAGTCCATACATGTCATGACAGGGAAATTGAGGAACATAATATTAAAAAAAAAACATAGTACCTACATACATCCGAACATTGAACTTTTGAAGCTTTTCGAAGTCGATGATTTTTTTAACCTAATTTAAATTAGGTAAGTACGAATGTTGTAATTCTGTGGTAATAGTATATTTATTATAATTTTATGTAATGTAGGTTTTACATCATAATGTAATGTATCATTAGTAGGTAGGTAGGTACTAAATAAGTTGCTTGCTTTGAGAAGTGCCTCCGTTTTATGCTCCACCCACACCACTGAATTAAATACTTTTTGTAAATATAGAAACGGACGTATACCTAAGCACCTGCTTAATCATATTTGCTTCAATAAAATGTCCAACACTAATTCATCTACTTTTTAACCTATTCTCACTTGTTGAGGTGTTTTGAACAATGTGAATAATAAAAATTGTGCACCAATCTGTTCTGTACACGTAAAGTAAGTAGGTATTCACATTTACGTAACTGTGTCTGTTGTGGCCACGGAGCAAATACCAATTACACAAATAAACTTCGAGTTTGACACAACAATTAAATATTAATTAACTTATCAACTCTGGACGTGCACGGCCTTTTTACCGCGGCCTTTTTACGGCCACGGCCTTTTTACCGCGGTTTTTTTGGTCCTCTATTTGAAACCCATTATTAATTGTTTGATTAACAATAAACGCGACATGTGGCTCATTGCTTTAGTATGACTTGAATTACTTTATTGTTTTCCATGAACAGGTAGGTTTTTTTACTGTTTTATAATAGCTTATAATAATATGTGAGTTGATAAACATAACAAGACAATTATAAATTTTAAAAACCCGCCGACGTTTATTGGCTGAACATATTTTCATGAAACATGGCTAAGAACACTCGGTATAAAATTATCTATGACACAAAAAAACTAAACAAAAATCGGTTCATCCGTTTGGGAGCTACGATACCATAGACATATACAGACAGACACGTTAAACTTATAACACCCCTCTCTTTTTATGTCGGGGGTTAAAAACTAATTTTGTCCTTGCTATGTGAAAAAGAGTAATTGCAGTTTTGGTATTTGTCAGTGCTACCAACGGATTTATTTTATGTTTATGATTCATTTAGAAGCGTCTAGTAATAAAATGCTGGCAACATTTAGTTATTACGATAAGTGAAAGAAAATGCCAAAATTATCAAAACTAGATTGTGAACCAAACCAATGGACGTACCTACCTACTTAATTTTGAAAATAAATCCTTAATAGAAATAATTCATAATATTTGCTGATCTGTAATATTATTGAATGAAAATATCGATAACATAACAAAACAACATTCTACATTATGTACATAAAATACATACATATACATGGTCGATACGGAGAAAATGCGGAGGAATACGGGATTTCTATCATGGGCCAAAATATCATAGTAAGTAAGGGGACCTCCCTGCGGTCATAGAAAGTACGTCTATCTGCATGCAATCACGTTAGGAAAGAGTTTACCTACTCACAATTTCCGATTCTTACAGTTTTTGGAGTTTGGGAAGCGATTTTGTCACTGTAAAATGTTTCTAAAGATAACGAGTTATATCTAAGGACTAGACGATCGCCACGCGGTTTCACACGCGTAGTTCCCGTTCCCGTGGGAATTCCGGGATAAAATATACCTAGCCTATGTCACTCCCTGAAAAATAAGCTTCCTAACGGTGAAAGAATTTTTCAAATCGGTCTAGTAGTTTCGGAGCCTATTCAATACAAACAAACAATCAAATCTTTCCTCTTTATAATATTTTGTTTGCTTTAAATATCTATACTAATATTATAAAGAGGAAAGATTTGATTGTTTGTATTGAATAGGCTCCGAAACTACCGGACCGATTTGAAAAATTCTTTTCAATTAGAAGCCCACATTATTACTGATAAACATATGCTACTTTTTACCGCGGGAAAATGCTTCATTCCTACGGGAAAACGGGTAATAGGACCACGAATAGATAGAATGCAGCTAGTTTTTTACTAAAATATTTAAATCAGACTTCCTTCAAGAACAACGCTTTTTCTCCATGACCTCAACGGTACGGGCACTCAGGTTAAGGTTACCAAGGATCGTCTAAATATTCAACAGCACAAAACAAGGTTTGAACGCCTATTTCCGTTTGCTTCCTCGATAACGATGAGCACGGAGACAAATGATGCTGCCCTCATTGTGATCATGTCATTGCCGGCAACCCTCGCCTCGCTGACGTCTTGCCATGACATGTGTGCTCGCCGTGTTTATTGTGTCCAAATCCCCGATTAATCTCCAACTTTTATGAGCTATTGTTCGCTCCCTTTCAATTTTTTGCAGCGCCCCGACTTATTGACAATACCGTTAACGTTCTCATTATATAAACTCCCCTAACTTCAACTTAACACAGTTCAGATTCGGCTGCGATTTTTCTGCATTCACAAAACAGTAGATTTGAACTTAATGTCAGGGTCTCTTTGGATGAGTTTCGTTTACCGGGTTATTGCAGCCGCACTGTATTAACTTTTGAAGTTTATAGTCTTTCGACCGCGTCAATTTGTGTATTGTCATGTGTGACATAATAGCGATGCCATCCCCATGGGTTTATTAGTTGAAATGCGATGACAGTTACCCTGGGTTATGACAAATATTCCTCTTGCATCTCGCTTTTTACTATGAATAAAAAGGGATGCTAGAAAGGCCTACTTACCAAAAAATATGCTGCGGCTATTATGTAAGTATTCGTTTAATGAGGTGAGGTGACAGTCCTTTATTGATCGAGCGAGCCAAGCGAGTGAAACTAGTAGTTGTATAACATGATTTTCTTTTGTACATTATTGGTACATATTTGTAAATATAAGTACCTACGAGCAGAACTGTCGAACCGCTGCTGCACGATTCCGTGCCCATGGGCACGGAATTTGATACGTCTATTAACTAAGATCTACAAATTAGAATACCTATAGGAATGTGCTGGTAACTGTAAGAGCAGAATGGGTCAAGGGGTCAAATGGGATTTTGAAGGTGTCCGTCAAGGTAGCGTACACATAATCGATATCACGTTTGTTGATATGCCAATAAACTCTGCATAAACAGTGTAGAATTAGTGCAAAAGTAAAATAAATACTGCCTCTTTGGTTTAAGAAATAATGACCATTCTTAGTGGGTACGCTAGCTTGACGTCAAGGCAGCGTACCCTTTAAAAAACGAAATAATTCCTATAGAAAACGAGCTTTTCTTATTATAAATGCTATATGTAAAAATACTGCGAGAAATACTGCTTCTGCCTGTGGTCATACTTTATGCAATTTCGTAGTGCAACAATATAAAAAGTTGATGTGAAGTGCTAGGAACAAATGCATTTTGGTACAGTCGCACACAACAAATAAAAAACACCAATGCAGAATCCGGATAATACGCATTTCATCATTCTCAATACCGGATATTAATTCGAATGAAATGTCAAATCATCTTTTAACTAGCTCTTACCAGTTTAGACACTCTGCATTACAGTGTATCTGGCTAGGCACCTTGTTCTTAGCTGGCCTCCTCCAGCAGCGGCAGATGCCAACAGTCTTTAACAGATCGTTACCTGGCAACAAAGTTTGTTGCAATAATATTTCTTTCAGTAATGTATTTGGTAGATGTAGATGTATATCCGTATAAATAAAAATGGCAATTTTTCTGAATAATTCGGATTTCGAATAATCCGGATTGCAATCTCTATATAAACCCAAACAAAAATAGATCACAGAAACAGAGAACATAAAAAACAAACCGGTATGCGCATCGTGCGTGAGGGACAACGCGATGTAAAACCACACGTGCGTGAGTGAGCTGGATTCGGCCGAATAGTCGCGATATCTTTTTCTAGTAGGTAGGTACCTATTTTATCTTAGAATTGAATGCCTTTGTTACGGTAGGTATGTATATTATATAGTTAATATTACCGTGCTTAAGTTATTGGTAGATCGTACATGCTATTGTTATACATACCTACCTATGTAAGTATAATCATGTCTGTTCTGTACTTTACCTACTGCTGTGTAGGTATAATAGAGGCTAGACATATACCTACCTAGGACCTATACTTACTTACGTAAGTAGGTATTATAAGTCATTATGATTTTAATTATCTACTCTTTAATTAATCTTTACAGGTAAGTATCTACTTTTTATTTGCCTAACTATGCTACGATAATTCTGATAACTGTAATAATACTCATAGTAGATAACTGTAATAATACTCATAATATTATTGTTTAAGGCAAAAATAATAGAGCTCGTAAATAAGTTTTAATTAGAATTATAATTTTTCTTCGTGTTTTTTCCTTGCTTTTTTCTTCGTGTTATTCCGGTTACTCCAGTTTTGCTGCACGGCTACGTACATAGGTACCTATATATCGTATTGTATTTATGCTTAATGCCTGCGTAGGCATTAAGCATAAATACGACAGGGGTAGCCCCGTGCCACATCATACACCGCGTCTCCCGCGCACATATCTGTTCAGGTAGTCGTTCAATGAGTTTTCAGTGGGTTCAAAAGGTTCACACGCTACTTCGTGGCTAACTGCCTTCTTCAAGTGAATAGCCTAGTTGAAAGTAGTTGAAGACTAGTTGAATAGCCAGATACACTGTAATGCCGAGTGTCTAAACTGGTACACGCTATACCAACTACTGACACTTAAGAAATTGCGCGCGAAACCGCAAACAAGAGCTAGTTAAAAGATGTTGTTTAAATTTGACATTTCATTCGAATTAATATCCGGATTTGTGAATGATGAAATGCGTATTATCCGGATTTTGCATTGGTGCTTATTATTTGTTGTGTGCGACTGTACCAAAATGCATTTGTTCCTAGCACTTTACATCTACTTTTTATATTGTTGCACTACGAAATTGCATAAAGTATGACCACAGGCAGAAGCAGTATTTCTCGCAGTATTTTTACATATAGCATTTATAATAAGAAAAGCTCGTTTTCTATAGGAATTATTTCGTTTTTTAATGGGTACGCTGCCTTGACGTCAAGCTAGCGTACCCACTAAGAATGGTCATTATTTCTTAAACCAAAGAGGCAGTATTTATTTTACTTTTGCACTAATTCTACACTGTTTATGCAGAGTTTATTGGCATATCAACAAACGTGATATCGATTATGTGTACGCTACCTTGACGGACACATTTTGAAGTAGGTATTAAATCCTGCTGAATAAATTTACTAACTTAAATTTTGTGAAGATGATTGGCTGAAGACAACACGCTAAATCATTTATTGAGTGTTTCATGTTCAGGTTATCGAGTATTTAAGATATTTTTATGCGATTTACACTACCCTCGTGGAGAAGCCGGACTCAGGATTAGGGTTGCCACCCGTACTATATAATATAGTATTGTACTTTATTTCGGGCTAACGTACTATATACTTTATGAGCACAATAAAGTACGCAAAAATACTATATTTGGCTTTTCAACTTTGTGAACAAATCCAATTATGTTTTGATAAAATAACCGGGCTAAGTGCTGACAATACTAATGCCAATTTTGGAATCAACCATTCTTTATTTACAAATACGTATATTAGATTTATGATCAAGGGAAATTGTCATGCTCATATAGTGCATAATTGCATGAAACATGATATTGAGAATGTTATTCTCAAAATTTACGCCCATTTTTCACATTCAGCTGTTCGGAGAGAAGAATAAAAAAAAAATATAGAATCAGTTGATGGACATTTTCATAAACTCAAGCGCCATGTGGGAACTAGATGGCTCTCTCTGTTGCCATGTGTTGATACAATACTGATTAATTGGAATCCCATAAAATGTTATTTTCTCAGCTTAGAAGAAGACTGCCCGATGGTTTTAAAAAACCTGTTATTGCTGAACAATGGCGATAATAACTATGACTCAATTGAAATTTATTTACAATTTTGCAGGCACATTTTGACTGTCTTCAATAAAACGGTTAAAATATTAGAAGGGAATACAATAACAGTTTTGGATGTATACAGTGTTATGAATAACTTCAAAAACGATTTAACCAAATGAAAAGAAGATCTCTTCTTTGGATATCAAACAAGTAAAAATATTGATCTTTCTGCACCGGAAGTAAGTAATAAAATTTATAGAAATTTCACATTATTTCTGGAAAAGGCCTTAGCATACTTGGATAAATGGTTTGATTACAGTGAGACCAATTGGCTCTATCCATTATGTCAATATAAATTTAAAAGACAGTGTTAAATATGATAATTTTGTTCATATAGTTGAAAATTTAAAACTGCAGAAACTAAATGTAAACATGAATAACCTATATGAAGAAATAAATTCTGTAAATGAGATACTTGCACAATTCAGAAACTGTAACGAATTTTCTATACTGTCAACGTCACAGAAATGGCAAAAAATACTTACTACTAATGAGTTTACCAATGTGTATAAAGTTGTCTCATTTTTACTTTCCGTTCCTGCCACTTCAGCATTTACAGAGCGAGTATTTTCTCTGATGAATGCCGAACTTATGATATACCTTAATCTGGACATAGATTGCTCAGATGCTTTGAAAGTATTCAGCACTGATAAATATTTGCTAAATATTGCAAAAAGCAATAAAAAATATGTATATAAAAAAGTTAGTAAATAGTACCTTATATTTACATGCTGTCCTTTTTTTACCCCTTGCAAGGTAAAAGTACTCTATTTGCTCAAAAAAAAGGTGGCAACCCTACTCAGGATCCCAAGGCTACTAAAAAATGGATTGATTGATGCGACGACTTTGAGGAAAGCTACTTTAGAAATAATACCTAAGGACTACCTACCTACCTAGGTAGGTACTTACCAAAACTTTACAAAGCTTATCCGACTATTGCTAGACCATTTCAATCAGCTTTCATTTCACTTTGATTTAATACCTACCTACCTACCTATGCTTGATATTTTTATGAACTTGTGCAAGCGGGTTTCCTTGTTGGTAAATAATTTACATAGAGGTACCTACTTACCTAACCTACCTAGGTAGTAGGTACGTACAGTAGGTACCTACCTACATACCTACTTAGATGCCCAAGTACTTACATGTACCTACCTACTCGAAAAATAATAGCCTCCTCTCTCGGGCTATCGGGTAAATCGATTATGATTATTATTCGTCTGTCAGTATAAAATCGATTTGGTTGCTAACTGGTTTTCGTATGGAATGTAAATAGGTATTTTGGTAAATAGTTAAAACATTTATTTGTAAGGAAGGTCTTTAAAGTTTCAAGTAAATTGGAACAAAAGTATCAAGTATCATTATTAATATTTTTACTATTATAGGAAGAAAACATTTGTGTACAACACGCAGAAATCAACTTGGCACCTGGTGCCAAGTAAACTTCTAGGCACGAGGTGCCTAGTTAACTTCTGCGTGTTATACCTACGTAATGTTTGGTAAGGAATAAAGGAATGAATACCTAAGTACCATACTGCGACAACAGACTCTATTACGTTACCTTAAGGTATCTACTTTTAATCAGGCTGTGAGTAGATGATACAAGCCACAGAATGTGTAATATCCTACTCGCACGCACCACTTACGGCCTCGCGAGAGCAAGACGCAGCGGATCTTTGCGTTATGTCGCGGTGCGCGTCTCAGTCATTCACAATGAACCGAACGTAGAAATGAACGGGTCTTTTCGTCGAGACTGTTCGGAACAATCACGAGCGGCCCGTGATGCGGATCATATGAGCCGTTCGTTCATGAACGACACAATCCTAATTTCCATAGAAATGGAAGAAATATTTAGAAACGCAATAATCTTCGAGATTTTAATTTTCTTTTTTTTTTAATGTAAAGGTACATTTCTAAAGTGTAGTTTGTTGGCAAAAAAATAGCCTAATTTTTTATATTTTTTTTTGTTATATGCACAAAATATTTCTTTCACGCTTACTAGTGCACCTAGGGCCTTGCAATTTTCGCACAGAATGTATTTCAAATCAAAGATTAATTAGGTTAGATTCCTATAATTACGGCAATACGTGCAAAAACATTATTTGAGAAGGTCAATGACCTTACTACAAAAAATCAGTAACTCCAAAACTAAGCGAATTATCAAAACCTGTACTTTACAATGTTTTATTATGATTAAGCGCCTCATAATCGAACATAAAACGAGGATGTCCGCAACTGAGGTAAAATAACACACTGTGATGACTGTGAGGGAGGAAAAGCGGGCGCTTCCTAAAAAAAGAAGCCTAGGTTTGTCTAAAATTGTCTATGCTCACTTCACTTCTCAAGTCCAGCGTTGCCGGTGCGGATCTTTTTGGTCCGTTTCGGACTTTTTTCTGCCTCTGCGGATCTTTTGCGGACCATGACTCTTTGCGGATCTTTTCGGACCAAAACAAACAAACGGCCTCGGTACATCCCAGAGCAAGCCTCAACATTTGAATAAAAATCATCGAGTACCTACCTACGAAAAGGCCAGGCAGTATAGCTCAATAGACAATAGCATGTCCAGTGGTGGGACGCATTCAATGAAGTAGAAAATTGTTCTACGTCTATGGTTACATTTTCACTTCTCTGTTGTCAATTTCTTTAACTTTTCTTTCGCGTTGAATGGAATGGTGGAATTGGTGGACTTAGTGAGTTTTTGCAAATTTACTTTTCGAATGTTTCTAATTTGAATTTAAACAAGTGGGTACGTAATTCGTACGCAAGGAACTGACTGAAGACGTACCTACCTACGTGCTTGAATCTCTGAGGCGTGAATGTAATTGCATGACGTAGGGAATCAGACAGATTACAGCAAACATAGGTAAGTAGGTAGATAGATAGGTAGCTCGTGTTTTTTAAGTAAACAGACTTGAGTTTCTGAGTTGGACGTTTTCCTTCACTCGCGCGGTGACAGAATTGGGCGCTTCGTCTACTCTACATAAATAGGTATATTTGAGTGTGAGACTTTTTGAACATTTTTAGGGTTCCGTACCTCGAAAGAAAAAAGAAACCCATATAGGATCACTTTGTTGTCCGTCTGTCTGTCCGTATCGAGTTGAAATTAACGTCAATTACTCAAGGCTGTAACCTCTTGAAGCCGCGATATAAATAAAACTTCTAAGTCAACGCACTCAAAAGTTGCAGCCGTTTATGTCCGAATATTTTGATATTTCCAAAGGAATCACATGCATACAAAACCTATTGGGTACTTCCCTTAGACCTGAGTCATGAAACTTGGTGAGCAGCAAGTTCTTATAGCACAAGTAAAGGGAAGAATCCGAAAACCATAAATTTTTAATTTATTCACAAAACAAAATTACTTTTAATGCTTGCCATGGACCAAAACCTATAGGGTACTTCCCATTGATCTTTAATTATGAAATTTGGCAAGAAGCAAGGCCCTATAGCACAAATAAAGGAAAAAAATCCGAAAAAAATTGTTGTTAATTCTCAAAAAAAAACTTTTACTTACCTTTTGCTATAGAACAAAACCTTAGAGGACACTTCCCGTTTACCTTGAACCATAAAATTTGGTAAGAAGCAAGGTCATATAGCACAAATAACGAGAAAAATCTGAAAACCGTAAATTTGTAGTTTCAAAAGTAGTTGTAAAAAATTCATAATTTTTGATTATCTCCCTCGACCAAAATATACAGGGTACCTACATCAGGTTGACATAGAATCATGATATTTGGCAAGAAACAAGGTCTTACAATTAAACCCATAGTGTGCGAGTCCGACTCGCACTTGACGTTATATTTTATCTTATTCTTTCAACCTTTGTAAATAATAAGCGAAGTTTACTGAAGTTCATCAAGATGAAACAACATAAAGTACAATTCATATGGAAGACTAAATATCCCCATTACGACAAGTAAATTTTTTTGCACAAAATTTTCAAAACGGGTCTTTTTGTCATATTTCGGACCATTTTGGCGTTCGGATCGGAGCTTTTTCATTTTGACTGCTGGCAACACTGCTCAACTCAAACAAAACAAATTGTCGTTGGTGCATTGGTTGGTTGGTTGAGTTGAATTGAAAAGATTAGATTCAAATTAGACCATTGAACTGTGCTATTGATTAAGTTTCTGTTCGTGTGGCATCGTAATCGTTCGTTAACATCAAAAACACCTCAAAATCTAACGACGACGCCGGGAGCAAATTTTGAGAAGATGGATCAGAGATGTGTGGAATTACTTATGTCCGGGGAAGACACAGATTGCACTTTCGTGGTGGGTTCAGAGACCAAACAGGTGATTCAGGCGCATAAACTGGTCCTGGCCGTAGCGTCCCCCGTCTTCGGCGCGATGTTCCACTCGGGTCTGTCGGAAAGCAGGGTTCCAATTGTTCGTATCCCTGACTTGCAGCCAGATTCCTTCAGAGCTCTATTAAAGTAAGTCTTTACCATGCCTTTATATAGAAACCGTACCTATGATCATCTTATTTTACGACAGCCCCCACGCTACTAACATATTTTAGTTGCGTTGCGGCGACGATGTCTCGTAAGTGTAGGTACCTTTAAAGGTAAGTATTGTTCTTTGGGTTCTTACGGTATCGTAAAGGGGGTGACATAAGGGGCAACTTTTGATCAGGTCACTGACCCCAAAGTTCAATGACCTCCGCGCTAGAGGTCAAAATGTGTCGTTCAATTACAAGGCGAAAAAGGCCCGCCCAACCCCCGCGAAGCGGGGGGGGGGGGGGGTTCATGGCGACTCTGTGACTGGAAGGGTGTGTATATGTATAACTGCACCCAGAGCCATAATGTTAACACATATCCATAATGTCACTGACCTCAAAGTTCATGTCTTCAAGGTCAAAGGTCAGTGACCTCAAAAAAATTTGTCGACTCTCGTACAAGCACGGCATTGTCACCTTGTAGGGGGTTGTGGGGCCTTAGAGAAATGACACCCTTTGCTCAAAACTCTTAACGCAAGTTGGTTGAAAGATGTTAATTTGGAACTCTCCATATAAATGAAAATTGTAGCTCACATGATGGCGAAAGCCTGTGTCTCTGTAGTGATACTAGTCCTAAAGTAGTTCTAAAGTACCTAATGTCCAGCTCACACCGCTACTTGTCATCAGGCATGACGTATCCTGGCTGGGGTGTGATAAAACCACAGTGGAAAGACACATACCTACTCTGAATCTCTATCAATAAGACACAGGCAAAATCATAAGAACAAGGCTTCCATGTGGTCTTAAATCACCACTATTTCAATGACTAATGAATATTATGGTTACAGATACATATACACACGTAATGTCACCATAGACTCGATGGATATTGCATTAAACCTCTGGTATGGTGCAAAAAAGTACATGATGCCATTACTTGAGACGCTATGCACCAATTACATCTGGTGCAGAGTTGTCCCAAGTAATGTGTGTCAAACATACGAGGTTGCACAACTGTTTGAGGAAAAGACTATCATGCAAGCATGTATTCAGGTAATTCTCTAAAATACACTCATCGGCTTCTGATAATTAACTGTTAATATTTGCAGTGCACATCTGTTCTATGAATGCCAGAGTTGGATGTGCATTTTGCAGATGCTGCTGCCACTGATAGGATACTTAGTGTTGCCAGCAATGAGACAACAAACATTTAAATATTTTTGTTTGACTAGTTTACTTTTATTTAAAACTAGCTGCTGCCCGCGGCTTTGCATGCTTTTATCCGGGATAAATAGCAGCCTATGTCTGCCCCAGGATATCATCTACCTTTCCTGCAAATTTCACTGAGATCCGTACAGGTGTGTCGATGGTTGAATGCTACTATGGCGTCGTTTGGGGGAAGCCTATGTTCAGCTGTAGATTTTTATAGGCTGGTGATGTTTATGTACATATGTACATGTACAGACTGCGTCAGATTTAATTAACCCCCGCTGCATAACACATGCAGGTTTAAATCTAAACCTGTTTAAAAGATAACACCATGATTGAGTTCATTACCAAAACTGCAACTACCTTCAAATAGGTTACTTTTTATACATCCACCCTTGACTTTCAAATACATAACACTGTTAATCGTAGGAGTTTTTAAAAGTTGAAAATAAATTATCTTTTTATTTAGGTAACAAAAATACAGAACGAATACTAACCTGCATTGTGTTATGCTAGGGGGGTTACTTAATTCTGACGCTGTCTGTACATCTATTTAAACTGATCTTACCTATTACAAAAGAGTTCTGAGAGTCAGATCTCAAATGAGCTATACATGCATATGGGAAGGTTATAAATAAGATCAAATTAATTGTTAAAAATTTGATTACAGGAAATAACTACAAACACCAGAGAGGTTCTAAACAATAGTAATTTTGTGGATGTGGAATTAAACACACTGATCACAGTGTGTTCCCTAGACAACCTTAATGTGAACAGCGAGTTAGACCTGTGCCATGCAGTGGCCAGGTATGCCGAGGTATGCGTTTTAAATTATTTCAGAAAAACAAATAGCTGTTTCGCTATCCTGTTAATATTACAGCCAAAAATTTGGCTAAACAATATTCTTCTGTAATAAATTTACAACCTTGGAAGTTTTTTCAAGCCAAATTAGATTTAACGACAATAGAGGAAGTCTCTAGCCATAAACAGTCAAATAATATTGGGTCATAAATAGTCAAAGAAACCAAACCTGTAAAATAAATGCAATGTTAAATCACCTAATCACAAACGATAAAACGAAAAATATTCCATCACTATGGAATAAGAGACTCCTCTTTGGATCTTCTTACATCTTACTTGAGTGATAGGATACAAAGAGTTGACATTAATGGAAAACGGTCTTCGGGGTCTGCAGTTACAATGGGTATACCGCAGGGTTCTATCCTCGGCCTTTCATATTTTTAGTTTATATTAACGACCTGCCTCATCTTATTAAGAATAATCACGAAATTGTATTGTTTGCTGACGATACTTCATTAATATTTAAAATGAAACAACTAAACACAAATTACGACGATTTGAATAATGCAATCTCAAAAGTAGTCCATTGGTTTTGTGTCAATAATCTTTTGTTAAACCAAACCAAAACAAAATGTATTAGATTTATTCTACCTAATGTTAAACAAGTGAAGGCTGATGTAAACGTTAACGGAGAAACGTTAGAAATAGGAGAAAGTATTGTATGCTTAGCAATCACCTTAGATAATAAACTTCAATGGGGCCCACACATAGATAAGCTATGGAAGCGACTTAAGAACTAAGTAGCGTATGCAGTCAATAAAATCCGTCATCTTACAGACGTGGGTATCCACGTGAGATGATGTATATCTAGACTTGTTTATTTCAGCTACTTCCATAGTATTATGTCTTATGGTATACTGCTGTGGGGAAACGCTGCAGATATTGACACCGTATTTGTGCTGCTGAAGAGGGCTGTTCGTGCCATCTATAATTTGGGTCCCAGAGAATCCCTACAACATGATAATTACAGAAGTAAACATAACGGCAGTACCTTGTCAATATATTTATAAAAACTTGTTGTACACTCATAGAAATATCAATCGGTTCCCTAAAAATAGCGATAGGTAAAAATAATTTTAATACCAGAAATAAACACAAACTCGCTGAGCCCACTACTACGCTACACAAAATTAATGTGCCTTCTATATGGCAATGTGTATGCTTCTACAACAAAACTAGTGAGTTGCAAAAATTATCAGTAAATAAATTCAAACAAATTTTCAAAACCTTTTTGTGCAAAAAGGCTTACTATAAAATATCAGATTATCTTCAACTTCAACTTCTTGTTTGATGGCTTCTGCGTCAGGTTCGACACAATTTTGCCAATATCCGTCTCATCATCTCATGACAGCATCACAAGCTTTATGGAATGAACAATATAACCTTTATGTATTGTACAGTATTTACAAAAAAAAAAGAAAAAACCCCACAAAACTACAAAACATAAGGAAAATAACTCAAAACTGCGCGATTATTGAATTCACAAAAAATAAACACATATAATGAAAAGAACCTACTACTACTACTACTAAGTACTAATTACAACTTTATATCGTTATTATATATGAATTTACACAAGGCATAGTTAACTTTAGGAGAAAAGCAGAGAGATAAAATACATTTCATAGAAGTTGGAAGAGGAACCTCAGGGGGAAGGGAGTCGTATAATGAGAGAGAAACAATAGGGCAGCTGAAAAAAATGTGATCCACGTGACCTTCATCTAAGTCACACTCACATATGGAATGGTCCCTGATCCGAAGTCTCGCAAGGAAGACAGGAGTGCAAGAGTGACCCAGCCTTAGCCTACAGACGGTCGAAGACGTAGTTTTATTGAACTTTCGAAACTTAAAAAACCACGGAGATCGAGGTATGTCCGGCTGGACATCGGCATAATGTTTGCCTTTAACAAGTTTTGAGGCATTCCAGAGATCAGTCCAAGATTTCTGGAGATAACTTTTAGGAAGGAGGCATAAGTCGTGGCAGAAAGAATGAAAATGCTCAAGTGAACCTAACAGAGCCGCTGCTTTTGCACAAGAATCAGCAGTTTCATTACCTGGAATCCCAGAATGACCTGGGACCCAAGCAAGAACTACGTCAATGCAGAGATTATTGCACTCATAAAGGGCCTGACGAATTTGAAGAATCAGAGGGAATCGCGATATGTCTCTGAAAGGATTAGAAATAATTGATTGGAGGCAGCTTCTCGAATCAGAAAAAACTATAGATTTGTTTAACTTATGAGACTTAATAAAGAGGATAGCTTCTAATATAGCAACAGCCTCACCAGTAAAAACCGATGTGGTAGAAGGGCATTTAAAACTTAGAGTAATATTTGTAAAAGGCATCCAAACCGCTGCCCCAACCACACTATCTGTTGATAATTTAGACGCATCTGTGAAAATGGAGTACCACCCACTAAATTTTGTATCTACTTCCGAATTAAATATTCCTCTCGCATCCACAGAATTTTTAAATATACCAAAACGCAATAAAACCTGTGGGCGGAAAACTAGGGCATCATATGGAGTGGTATATAAAGGATGAGATGGAAACTGCATAACGGGATTTGGAAATTCTGAAAATCTTTTGAAGCTACGAAGTAGACAGGGGACTTTATCAGTATATCGGAATAAACTAAGGAGATGTTTAATTTTGGGAGAAGGGGGTGATTAGAGTTTTGGGCCAATTTGAATAAAAATCTATGAGAAAGAAATTGCCGGCGTATAAATAATGGAGGTTCGCCACATTCAACCTGCATAGCATTTATGGGCGAAGACTTCATGGCACCAATAATAATACGTAAACATTTATACTGGATTTTATCAATTTTATCAAAACCTGCTTTGTTGCACATGCTAAGAAGGAAAGAGCCATAATCGAAATGGCTCCTTACTATCGCATTATACAACAATTTCTGGGTGTATGGGTGAGAGCCCCACCATACACCGGATAGAGACCGGAGGATATTAGTATTTTTCTCAGCTTTTTGGGCAATTGAAATAAAATGCTGGCAGCCCGTCATTTTGGAGTCCAACGTTATGCCTAAAAATTTTGCATGACTGGATGTAGGAACAGTGTCACTGTCAATAAAAATACATACAGGAGGAACTACTCGTTTTTTAGTGAAAATGACGGCAGAACTCTTTGACGCAGACAGAGACAGACCATGATCTGTAAGCCAGTCACTGAGGTATGATAGAGCTGAATTTAGTCTGGTGCTTGCCTCATCAAGGGAAGAGGATGATATGTATAGAGTTAGATCATCAGCATACTGTAATACATTACAAAAAGAATTAACAGTTTGGTCAAGATCATATGTGTACAGGCTATAAAGAAGAGGACTTAAGACAGAACCCTGAGGTAAGCCCTTCCAGACTAGCCTAGGGGGAAGGAGTCCATGGCAAGATTTAATGACCACTGATCTTTCCATTAGAAGGTTACTAATAAATCGAACTAGCTTCTCAGGAACATCAAGTTGAAGAAGCTTTCTCATAAGAATTGGAAGTTGGACGCTATCATACGCAGCGGCAATATCGAGGAATACAGCTAAAAGGTATTTTTTTTCTTTGAAAGCTATATGTATATCTGAAATTAATAAACTAAGGTTATCTAGAGTTCCCATGCCTTTTCTAAAACCAAACTGAGTTTTAGATAAGATAGACCCATTCTCAGACCACCATTGTAGGCGGTGATTGACCATCTGTTCCGCCACTTTGGCCATAACTGACGACAGCGCTATGGGCCTACGACTGGATGGATCCGAGGGATCTTTGCCAGGCTTGAGGATAGGTACAATAATTTGGGACTTCCACTGATCCGGAACTACACCAATATCAAATAACTTATTAACAAGAGACAAGTATACCTGTTTAGAGTCGTTGGAGGCTTTAACAAGAAAGGAATAAGGGATTCTATCTATGCCAGGAGAAGAGTCAGTCAGTCCGTCAAGAGCAAGAGTCAGTTCACTGAAAGAAAAAGGGGCGTCTAAGCCGCTAGAGGAAGGAAGGAAAGAAGGGGGGGTTGGAATAGAATTAAAAGAAGGGGCAGAAGGGGGAGCAAGTTTATCTGAAAAGGCCTCTAGCCAAGAAGAAGGATCATTAGCTGTTAGATTATCAATAGCACAAGATCCTTTAAAGCGCCTTATTTGTCTCCATACAAGTGATGGAGGAGATCTAGGAGACAAGCTTTCACAAAAGCCTATCCAGCCTTGCTTTTTCTTTTTAAAAGACAGCTTTCTAAACTTTGCCGCTGATTTTTGATAATTCAAATAATTTTCAGTGGTCATAGAACGACAATAAGCAGTCTCAGCCGCCTTACGCTCAGCAACCGCCGCTTTGCATTCTGAATCCCACCATGGGGTGGAAACCTTAAAATCACGTGAGGGCTTTTTTATAGGGACATGTCGGTCTGCACATGCAATAATACAGTCGATAAATTCACTGTAGGAAGAAGCAGGGGAATCTTCAGATATAGAAAAAAAATCCAAACTAGAATCCAGTGAAGATGAATAAGAAGACCAGTCAGCATGAGTGGGGATGTATTTTGAAGATGGAGCTGGGTTAAGAAGAGGAGTGACGCTATTAGAGTTATTAATGGAAAGAACTATAGGGAAGTGATCGCTACCAAATGTGTGAGATAAGACTTGCCACAAAATATCGGGAACAAGTAAAGAAGAGCAGAGGGAAAGATCAACAGCACTTTTGGGGTTTTGATTAGGAAGAACCCTGCGGGTAGGAGACCTATCATTAAGAATGCAGAGGTTAGCCTCATCAATAATTTCTAGAAGGGAAAGACCAAACAAATCAAAGTGACTGTGACCCCAGACAGAGTTATGCCCATTAAAATCTCCCATGATAACCTTAGGAGAAGAAATCGAAGAGAAGAGGAGAAGGATGTCCGCAATCATAGTGGAGTTGGGATGAGGAATATATACAGATATAAAAGATATACCAAAAGACTTGACACCAACAGCGTTGATGTCAACGGGGAGGGATGGCAGGGTGATTTGAGAGAAGGAAAGGGAACGCCGTACTAATAGAGCGCTCCCGGCATGCCCGTCAGCTCTGTCCGCTCGGAGACAAGAGAAACCCGAGATCCGGAAATGGGAACCAGGCCTCAACCATGTCTCCGAGACGGCAATGACTGACGGGCTATACCTATCAATTAAGTGATTGAGGTCATGACGTTTGGCTCGTATGCTTTGACAGTTCCATTGCAGAACAGTCAGAGGATTCATACTGGGAGGTTAGTGAAATTAATTGTGACAATTTTGAAGCAACGTTGTTCGGTAAAGGAAGTGAATTTGAAAGAATAATGTTTATGATCAAATTTAAAAGAGTATCTAACATGTTATTATTTGGGAAGGTTGATTGAGTGCACAACCATTAGGCACCAAAGAGATTGGCGTAGAAACAATATCTCTATGGGCGACCTTATCGTAGGTCCTAACTTGTGAGGATGAAGGTTTTGGGGAGGCGTAAACAGTTTTAACGTATGATCGCGTAGATTGAGGGACAGGTCTTCGAGAGGGTTGGGAAGGAGATTGGGAGAAAAGGTCTTGAGAGACTAATTCTTGTGCAACTTCAGTATACGAGCGCGAAGCTCTTGGGAATTGGGTAGAAGCCTCCTCATACGAAATACAATTTTGTGCCATAACAGCCTTGATGGACCGTTGCCGCACTTGCTCCGGACAACCTTTGCTGGTAGCAAAATGCCGCCCCGAACAGTGCAAACAGGAAGCTTCCACCTCAGGAATATCGCAGCTGTCTCCAGGGTGTTCTTTAGAACACCTGAAACATCGTGGGCGCGATCTGCATTGCATTTTCGTGTGACCATACCTGCAGCACGAATGGCACTGGATTGTGGGATAGGTGTATAATTCAACTGGCAAGGAGTTATAATATAGGAATACTCTAGATGGAAGGGATTGACCTTTAAATGTTATTACAACTGTTTGAGTTGGGACCCATGAAGCTTTACCGTCGTCACCTAAAACTTTTCTACTTAAGCGCCGGGCTTTGAGGATTATTCCACACCCGGCAAGAACAACCACGTCCTCTACAAACTCCTGCATTGGTAAGTCAGTAGGGACCTGGCGAACCAGTCCCATGCGTGTGATGTTATAGGTCGGGATCGATGCGATCATCTTCGACGTAGGGAGAATTTTAGAATCAATAAAGCTATTAGCGGCCTCAAATGATTTAAACTGTACAGAAATTTTATTACGGCCTACCTGTTTTACGCCTTCTGTGCATATACCCTCAATTTTATTATTAGCAAGGAACTTACCGAATTTGATAGCTTTAAAGATAGTGCCCGCAGCAGGATCTGACTCCTCGCGGGAAACAGTAACAACAAATGGGCCTTTATCCGTTTTGCAATAGGAGAGATTATTAGCACCCACCACAACAGATGGATGAGTGTATACTGTCTGTAAAGACGGTACCGTAAGGTTTGTAGTAAATTTTTTCGGTGGGACAGCGGCCTCGCTGTCAGTCACCGTCTTGCTGGAGTCAGCCTCAATCCGTCTCTTGGTCCCTTTTGAATCCCTAGGATCAGGGGGATCCGGGGGGATGGGAGGGACGGGACTACCCCCGTCCAGTTCCATGACGGACAGGACACGAGCAGTCACGGGATAAAATATATACTTATATTTATACTATACTAAAATAGATAAATTTTTGAAAAATAAATAAGCTAATTCTAACTAAACCAAATGAATTTTATTTGTAAATAACTGAAAATTGAAAAATTAACGCAAATTTTTCTGTTCACTTGTTCCGCTGTCAATCGACAATCCATCAGATTATCTAGAGGATAAAAAAGCTTGGGATGGGTTTTGCTCCAACTCGATTGGATGGATGATGGAAATAAAGAGTTTTTGATTTTGATTTTGAGGCGGAACCTCCTCTGGGTGGGGGACCACCTACAAAAAAGCTGTGTAAAAGCCCTCAACATTCTTCAACATTTTGAAGAAAAGGTATGTTTTATTGGTTACATTCATAATGATATATATATAAATATATATATGGCGCATTGAGCGAGGGTTTGCCTGAGAGGCAGAAGGGGTAATCTCCACTGCGGTGCAAATGTTTATTTGTTCTGCAAGTAGTATTTGATTCGGATTGGGTCTTGGGTGCTCTATGACTATAATTTATTTGTGTCAAATAAAAGTTATATTAGTTCGGATTGGGTCTTGGTTGGTTGCCACCCATTACATTACCTCTGCTTCCTTGGGCTGGATAATAGTGTGTGGAATGTTCAGCATTATTATTATAATGGTGATTTAAGTTCTGATACTATGACACACAACTTTCTTGACTGTACAACATGACAACCAAGTTTGTTTGTTTTAGGTGTGGTGCCCGAGTGAGTTGTGTGTTGAGAGTAGTCCTGAAACAAGTCCAGCAGCGGAGCTAGACCCGAGGCCACCTACCGAAGCGGCTACATCTGAACAACCAGATACAGAAGAAAATTTGACAGAAGGTTGGTAAAAAATTGTTAAATGTCCTAATTCAGCCGGGTACTGAGCAGTGTTAGGCGTTGTCCTAATTGGCGAAGATCGCACGATGACACGATGCGTTCTCGTCGTGCGATGAGTTTAAATATACTTCATCAGAGTGTCCTATTTGAACCTCGCAAGTAATCGTGCGAGCACACGAAATGTATTATGAAACTTTGATCGTGCGATGAAAAACGCATCGCGCCATCGTACGATCGCTCCCAATTAGGACGCCGCCTTACGGGCCGTAATGAGCATTCACAGCGAGCATTTTACGTTACGCCGTGTGCTAAAATCCGGCTCGTTGCGAACGTAGTCTTTCCCTCATCTGACTGTATGAGCGCTTGATATGTAACGCACGTTACATTACGTATTGTAACGCCGATCTGTCCTAAACCACTTGAAAGTCCGTGCGCCCGAGTGGCTCTAGCCTCAACTGTCCGCGCGTTTTCGTCGCTCATCGCCGCAAAAGCCGGGCGCGAGCTTTTCGACAAATGCGTTTATAACTTAAAAACGACTATAGCTTTAGTGAAACAAAAAATACCTACTGAAAGATAAAATGCGTTAGCCCTTTACACTCGAGGTAATTTCTAAGAAATCTTATAATATCCCAAAAATAATTTGAGAGAAGGTTGGTGTCCTTATTGTCAATTTATCGATAGTGTATTAACTGACTAGTTAAATTATAAACTGATGGTTCTTACTGTTTCACGGGTAGACACATAAGTGATATTCAAACATGCTAGTGGTTTCTTTTTTATTTCTTCCGCAAGTGGACAAAACTTTAAAGGCATGAATAGAACCAATCACTTTATTTCTAAACTAGACGATCACCTCGCGGTTTCACCCGCGTAGTTCCCGTTCCCGTGAGAATTCCGGGATAAAATATAGCCTATGTCACTCCCTGAAAAGTAAGCTTCCTAACGGTAAAAGAATGTTTCAAATCGGTCCAGTAGTTTCGGAGCCTATTCAATACAAACAAACAAACAATCAAATGTTTCCTATTTATCTTAATACTAGCTTCTGCCCGCGGCTTCGCACGCGTTGTTTCTATGGAAACGTTTTGAGGTTATTTCTATCCCATGGAAACTGATTTATGGGATCAAAAGCCTATGTTTGATTCCAGGGTTAGACTTACCTGTATGCAAAATTTCAGCCCGATCCGTTCAGTAGTTTTGGCGTCAAGAGGTAACAAACATCCATCCATCCATCCATCCAAACTTTCGCATTTATAATATTAGATATATATAAATCACGTGTCACGTTGTTTGTCCGCGATGGACTCCTAAACTACTTAACCGATTTTAAATTAAATTTGCACACCGTGTGCAGTTTGATCCAACTTGAAAGAAGCTTATTCAGGGAAGGTTTAAAAGGTGAGAGCGGTACGAAGTTCGCGGAGTCAGCTAGTAATGTTATATTTCTAAATAGGGTTTGTTTTTAAATTTGATTTGTCTCTGCTTATTTAGTAGGTAAGTCTAAGCAAAAAACGTTAGGCACATACTTGATTTTGATTATTGTGACATGCAAAATAATTCTGCTTCATATGGGGCTAATCCAGTTGTTGTGTGGATTCTCCAGCATTATTTATTTATTAACTGGTTTCTTCCCCCAGCTTCGCACGCGTTGTTTCTATGGGAAAGTCAAAAGGTTATTTATATCCCATAGGAGCTGATTTATGGGATAGAAAGTAGAATATCTGGTATTCCAGGTAGACCTACTACATCTATGCAAAATTTCAGGCCGATCCGTTCTGTTCTTTTGGCGTGAAGAGATAATAGACATCCAAACTTTCTCATTTACACACCGACCTCTGTAAAAATATAGCGACGCATTTACAATAATAATAAATAAATAATACTGGATAATTCACACAGCATTATCTAGCCCAAGCTAAGCAAAGCTTGCGTTATGGGTAGGTACTAGATAAGATAACTGATAAATAAACTTACTCGTAATACAATACAATACTATACTTAGATAGATAATTTTTATTATAAACATCCAGAACAACTTGAACAAACATTTGAAACAAACATTTGTCCCGAGGCGGGAATCGAACCCGCAACGCAACCTCCTGCATCGCAGACGGTGATTTGTTTGACGACCTCCGCGGCGCTGCGGGCGAAGGTCGTCAAACAAAAAGAATGTGTAATCAAGTTTAAATGAATGGGTGGTTTTTTTCATGTTTTTAATTTAATTTCAACCCCTAATTTTTATGGTATAAATACACAAAAAACAGTTACTTCAGACATTTACCCAAAACTCAAGAAGTAGACACGGTATAAGGAATAAGAAGGTACCGCTGGATAGGTTTTGAAATAAACTTTAATATCATATGAATCCAAAAAACTATATTAAAAAAAATGTTCATTTTGTTTTTTAAAAATTTGATGAAAATTCATACATGTGCGAGTTTTTTGCACCCAAGGTTCATTAGCGTTTCACAAATGTACACACAAATGCAAACCAACGCTGATAAATAACAGTAAGGGCATTGTTGCAGAGAAGCGCAGCATTCGAGGAGCACTACAGTCAATCCGGTTCCTGTCGCTGACTCCGCAGCAGTTCAAGGAGGGCCCGGCGCGATCCGGCCTGCTGACCAAGGACGAGGCGCACGCCGTGCTTATGAATATCATCAACATGGACAGTCCAGTGCCCATGCCGACTGGCTTCTCGGAATGCCGGGAGCCGAGGCGGCCCTACAGCAACTCGGTATGTACCTAAATATCTGCTAAGTTAACTCGCACAAAAAGCATAATATAGTTATATTAGCACCTACTTAGATACTGATCAATCAATCATTTAAAGAAGGATTATTTCCAGACCAGCTAAATATCTATAATTAGACCATTACATAACAAGAACAAAATAAAAAAAAAATAAAAAACCCCCCGACAGATTTTCATGAAACATAACTAAGAACTCATAAAATTATCTATGACACAAAAGAAACTAAACGAAAATCGGTTCATCCGTTTGGGAGCTACGATACCACATACAGATACACAGACAGACACGTTAAACTTATAACACCCCTCTCTTTTTGCGTCGGGAGTTAAGAAAGCATGCAAACATGATAAAAACAATTACCGGCCGATAGCACTGCTACCTACATCATCCAAAATTTTCGAGAAAATTATGCAAAAACGGCTCAATATATTCTGCGACAAATACAACGTATATGATGTGATGAGTTAATGACTCACAACACGGATTTAGAAAAAACTGATCAACCACATTAGCCATATACAAATATATACCTAAGCAAAATTTTAGAAATAATTAATGACAAAAAATATGCAATTGGAATTCTTCACGACATTCGCAAAGCTTAATACAACATACTGCTAGATAAGTTATTTGGGATTGGAGTGAGAGGCATAACTCACGATTGGTTCACCTCATACTTGACAAATCGCTAACAATTTGTAGACCTAGGAAACCATGACCATCAAACAAGTTATATAAACATACGAGATCAAAAATTATCCAAACAAATAATTCAATCCCGCAGGATAGCGTTCTCGGAAGTATTTTATTTTTAATCTACATTAATGACTTACCTAAAATATTAACCAACCCATGTATTCTTTCCGCTGACGATATAATTATCACTCTTGGCATCATAATAATCTTGTAATACCTGACTCAAAACTAAATATTCATAACACAAGCCCAATAATAATAGCGGCAAAAATGTACAATAAGATACCTGACGATTTAAAAGATACATTCGACATAAACTACTAAAGAATTATGCTACTTAAAAAATGTTTTTAAACATTTATTTAATTGTTTGATGATAATACTTATTATTGATAATATTAATTAACGTGCTCCAGCTCGTGCCCGCCTCCTGGCCGTTTCTAAATGGGAGTCAGGACGTTGGTTGCAAGCATTTCCTTCATATAACACTGGTACTTTATTGGATCCCGTAACTTTCCGTATCGCAACATGTCTCCGGTTGGGTGCAAGGTGTTGCGCGCCTCATCAATGCCAGTGCGGTACTGCTGTCGAACAGCTTGGTCATCACGGATTATCGTGCACTAGGGCCGCCGGTCGGATATCTCGCCACGCTAGCCTTAACGACATCATCCGGCGGGCCTTTGTCACCGCTAACGTACCAGCTATTCTCGAACCGGATGGTCTGTTGCGTGACGATGGTAAGAGGCCTGACGGTATGACACTTATCCCATGGGAGTTGGGGAGGCCCATTGTGTGGGACGCTACATGCGTCGACACACATGCGCCTTCCCATCTTCCGAGGACGTCCGTGAGGGCGGGTGCGGCGGCAGATTTGGCCGAAGATCTCGGAGGCGCAAATATGCAGGTCTCGACAGAGCCTACACATTTGCTCCCCTTGGAGTCGAGACCCTAGGTCCGTGGAGTACCGAGGCGTTCAAAAAACTATCTGAGCGTCTGGTCGAAGCGACGCGTGACCCGAGAGCTGGTGAATATCTGGCACAGCGTATCAGCATTGCCATACAGCGTGGCAATGCAACCAGCGTCTTGGGGACGCTTCCGACTGGTGTTGATATGGATCAGTTGAGCTATCTGTAGACTGTTTGCAACAGTCAGCAGTTAGCTCAATTGTTTCAATTGTAAATACTAGTATAATTTTCTTTGTGAATAAAGTTCTATTCATATTAATGCGACAGTAAATAATAAATATTAACTTTAGTGACAATCTTCTCAATTTGCAACACCCTGACCGGGTACACAATTATAAGATCTACCAACTAAGAGTGTTAGAATAGTTAAATATTCATGTAACTACCTTTAATTATGGATGCAACAAATGAAATATGATTTTAGCCTATAACTATATAACTATAATTAAAACTATATAATATAACTATAATTATATAAAATGGGAGAGAGCTGGCAAATTTCAACATAGATAAGAGACAAAAGCCACCCTTTCAGAAGTTTCTTACAGTTTAAAGAAATATTTGATGTATTTTTTCAGAATGACCAAAGCCTCGAAGCTAGCAGCTCCGATGTCACAGATAATGCACCCACATACGACCCTTCACAAATCGAGGTAGATATTTAAATAACTTCTTATGAAAACTTATACTAGGTTTATTGAAATTTATAATCAAACAATAGAAACAAATTAGAACTAGCCTAATTAGATGTGAAATCCTTGTAAACAAGCCGCCGATACTCAACCTAAAATTCCCTGTTTTGCCGTGTATTTTTACACGCAAATAACATTCCTTGTCAATTGTAGTCTTTACTTCGATAAATAACGCTAACATTTATGCCGGTAACTCGGCTCCAAGCATGTGAATAAAGGTTAATTCGCTGTGATCTGTTTCTATAATATAGAAACAGATCACAGCGAAACTATGCTCCAGCAAAATTCGATACCTACCTATTTTTTAATATATTATATTAAAAAATAGGTAGGTACATTTTAAGTTTTATTGTTAATCTAAACTCTTAGCTTAGTTTTAAATAATAATACCTCAAAACTAATTACCTACTTAACTTAACTTAATCTACTACTCATACCATATTTGTCTTGGAAGAGCGAGATTCCCTAACACAGGTATTTATTTTACTTAAAAGGGAATCTCAAACACTGTTATATTATTGTACATTAAGTTAAAGAAATAAATATTTTGTATTTGTATTGTACAATCGAAACAATTGAGCTAACAGACTGTTGAAAACAACCTACATTCTCATATATCAAAATGGAAAATCTCACGATTAGATTTATTATGTTACTTTGTAAAAATGTTCCTGATGGGAAATAGAGTTGATTGAGAAATGAGACCAAATGGTTTTTGTGACAAAAGCAGCAGGTTGGAAGGTCTAACGACAAATGTCATTTTGTAAGCTAACAACTTTTAGGGTATCAAACATCGGTTTCGAAACCCTTTTAGTCTCGCTTTGTCTGTCCTTCTTCCCCTCCCTAATAAGTCAGCAACTACCGCAGGTATCAACTTGAAATTTAAAATAGTAATACATTTCGTGCGCCTTTAAAGATTTTATGAAAATAAAAATGAAAAATAAAAATAAACAATTTTCCAAAAAAATTGAGATGTCGCAATTTTAAAACGAGACCTACAGACAAGTGGGTATCAAATGAAGGTATCGGTTTGAACATTTCAAAACTGTTTTTGAAATTTCTGTAGGTTTCATACTTTTTGAAATATGTATTTTGAAAATAGTCGAAAAAGTACCCATTCCCCCCCGTCTATCTCCGAAGTTTGCAGAGCGATCCATTCAAATGTATGGAACGTTTGTAGATATGGATCTATATTTTACAGGACAAATTTAGAGGAGTCTGTAAAAAGAATACGTTTGAAAAATGGTCAAGGGGGAGGGGGTAATTTTCAAAAGGGGGGGCCAACCCACTGAGTGGGATATCATATGAAAGGTATTGGTTTGTACATTTCAAAACAGTTTTTTAAATTTCTATAGGTTTCGTTCTTTTTGAAATATTTTGAAAAAGGTCGAAAAATTTACCGCTACCCCCTATCACCGAAGCAGGCAGAGAGATCCATCTTAAATGTGGGTTGGTACCTACTAGTTTAAGGTATTCATTAAATTGCGAAGTCTCTAACCGGTACCTTTAGTACATACCTACCTACTTGTTGACAAACGTTCGAAACCCTCGGCGCACTGGACGGGTCTTGTTTCACATAAAAATGCATAGTTATTTATACATAAAAAAAAAAAATCTGTAAAATAAATATCAGTTTCATGAGAACCAAATGTCTTACTGCAAAAGAAAAGGTAAACATATTTGCCCCACACTGTACCTCTATAGTCTATCTAGATTCATTTGTTTGTAGGAAGCCGTGGCGGCCAGTGGCTATCTCTTAAGCATGCCTTTCGATCCGGCACCAACGTTTAACATAGCAGTACTGGACGCGCTAGTTCCCGCTCTGACCCACGGAAATGCCATGTGAGTCAACAATGTCCTCGCACGAGAGGTGGTCGCCTCCTGTGCCTCCTGTACAATGTACGCGACAGCGTGAGGTCCCCCTCTCGCTCTCGCGTACATTGTACGCTATGGAAATCAAAACTATTGGCAGTTTTCGGAGCCTGATGAAAAATAAATGCACGCTGAATGACGAACATTACGAAACACACGAAAAAATTTTTAGTGATCACACTTAGGTAGTTTATTAGTGAATGCCTATTATTAGCTTTCTGTGTCTATTTTAATTTCTATTGTAATTAGATAAGCTGATGGCAATCCGAATTAAATAAATAAATAAATAAAATAAATAAATTAGTTGATAGTAAGCGGCCAGCATTAGTGCAGTGAAGGTCGCAGTTGAAGGTTATCTTATTGATATTCCATAGAAACTGATTCATGGGGATACAGAGTATAAGTAGGCTCTAGATCTACATCAATGCAAAATTTCAGCTTGATCCATTCAGTAGGTAATGTTGTCGTGACGAAGTAACAAACAACCATACAAACTATATTAGGGACAAAATAACTGGTCACATTTGACGGTTGTCAGTCTTAACATGGTAGTGAGGTGACATTTTTTGTTAGTAACGGGATAAAGTTATCTGATTGTCCCGTTGTAACTTTCTCATCGGATAGTAATAAATAACCTTAAGACAACGTGGCGTGCCGAGCCACGGGCAGAAATTAATTAATGATATTAGTGAGAGTATTCGCGCATGACAAGCTGTGACGGGATTCATTTGTGCCGCAGGAGTAGGAGACAAGCCGTCTTCGCGATCACCCACTTCTGTTACAACGGCTCCCCCGCGCAGCTCGGCATGGTGGCCGCCTCCGCCGCGCTGCAGCCCTACTGCCGCCTGCTGGCCGTCCCCCCCCCGGACTACACCTGCCACCACGTCCTTCGTGGGCTTAATGCCTTGCTGGTATATTATTGTTAATGATTCCCGCCGCGGGACAAATGGACGTAGGATCTGCGGATATTTGTTTCTGCTCTGGGTGTTTTCGAGACGACCTCTCGCCTGCGACGCAGGAGGGTTCGGGTTCGATTCCCGCCTCGGGACAAATGTATTACTAATACAAGTAGGTTGCGGTGTCGTATGGGAGACACCGCAACTGAGGCGTGCGGCTGTGCTGTATGGGCAGCATGGCCGCAGAGAGGTGGAGGCCGCGGCAGAGAGGAGTGCCGGCATTGAGGTACGTACGCCCTGCCTTCCGCGGTCTTGGCGGGGTCGCCGTTTGATGGCGGACGCGGTGGGACGATATGGCGATGGCCGCTCTCCCTATCCTCTGCGACCGTGTGCCAGGCGGCGGGGCCACTCGACTGACCCGTCGCAGAGGGACCTAGGTCGTTCAAACACGCAGGTAAGGTCCCCGAGGTGGTCGTGGCGCGTCATGTGTTTCTGGCGCGTCGCGAAGGGGGGTGCTCCACACCCCCAATGAGAGGCCCGATATCGGGCAGCTGCGGTGGGTTCGTGGATGGAAGCGTAAGCGTCCCCACGGTCTTACCACAAGCGGCAGAGGCGGAAGCACCCTGAGGGTTTTAGTGTTGTTAAAGCCCCACAGCCTCGTACTGTCTCCCCGTGGCAGTACGGTATGCGTGCGCATTCCCCTCAGGATATAAAAAGAAGGTATATCAGATAATCTAGTTAGTTCCCATAACTCGAGCTGCAGCGAGAGGTACCTACCTATAGGTAGCTTTGTTTTGTTGAGAAAAGTCAGATAGAGTACAACACTGCTCAGGCATTGATTAAACTTAACTCGAGAGAATAGAGGGACAGGCTTCCTTTTCTTCAGCAAACATCGCGCAAAAGCTAGTTTGTCATATTTTTTCTGTTTTGTTTACAGAGGTATCAAGAAATTGCTACACCTGCTCTCCTTCAGAAGATGCGAGCATTCGGCGTACGACAGCTCCTAATGCCTTTCCTGAGAGGTGACAACGAACCAGTAAGTAAGCAAATCATTAAATAGTTTTATTGTTATTACTGGCAAACCGCCCCGGCTTCGCACGGGTACACAGTGGTGTAATAGATCTCTGTAAGAGGAACAATTCAGTAATACAATATTCCCATGTAACTCCATCGGAGTACGCGGCGCGCGCACAGCCCCAGTCGACATGATGTTTCCGACATCTTCAACAAGTATCCTCATAATTCAGTCTACTTACACAAAACCTACAATCACTCATATTACAAATACGAAAGTTTTGCATGTTTTGGTGTGTTGTGTATGTTTGTATACACAACACACAAGTTACTCCTTCACGTTCAAAGGGCTGAACAGATTTTAATGAAATTTGGTACCAGGGTAGCTTACTTATATCCTGTATTAACACATAAAGGCTACTTTTGATCCCGGGAAAGTGCAGTGTTCCCGTGGAATGACCAAATAATTGTAAATATTGTTTACGTCTACAAACTTATGCACTGCGGGTAACACCGCAGGGCGCAGCTAGTGAACTATACACGTAGACCTTCCTAATGAATCACTCCGACCATTGTGAACTTCGGATGAAAATCAGTTCGATAGATTTTGAGCTTATCGCTTTCTGACAGACAGACAGACAGGCGCGGCGGCGGGGACTTGGGTATATAATTTATTAGATACTAGTTTTTACCTTCGCCTGCGTAATTTTTATATACTCATTATTATAAACTCATCACAGGTACCTGTTAAAAGAAAGGCCTGACGCTGCAAGAGCAAAAAAATGTACAACTCCATCATTGCAAGATAAATAAATCGGAAACGGTAACAGACGCTTCGGTAGCCGAAAAAATTATATGACTCATCGTTGCAAATTATATGACTCATCATTGCAAATTCAATAGAGCTAAAAAACCAAAAAGGCTGACAGACGCAGCGGTAGTCGAATTTTTTTATGACTCATCATTGCATAATAAAAACGGAAGTGCTGACAGACACTTCGGTAGGCAAAAAAAATTGTATGACTCATTGTTGCAAACTTAATACGAGTATACTTGAAATGGAAAGGGTGAAAGATGCTGCGGTAGCCAGAAAAATTGTATGTCTCATTATTGCAAAGTTAAAATAAATAAAAAAAAAATCCATTTAGTTGACAATTTTTATATATCACTTCCTGTCACCTTCACCACATAGTCAACGTCACTCATTGGTGTTGCCAGCTCGAGGAAAATAAAAGCGCCACTACCAGCTCACCACTTATTGGGTTGCCAGCTCGGGACAAATAAAAACGCTACTATTTACCACACTTGGGAACTATGGAAGATCAATTTCAACTATTATTCGACAAAATGCAAATCGAAATGAAAAAACAAACAACGGAATTAAAGGACACAATCACTAACGCATTAATTAAGAAAATGGATGAAAAACTTCAGCCTATCATCTCAGAAAATAAAGACCTAAAAATTAAATTGGTAAATCTTGAGAACGAGATTGAGTATTTGAAAAGAGAAAGAAAGCAGAACAACATAATAATATTTAGAAAAAAAGAGGGAGAAAAATCTACCACAGAATTATTAAAGGATGTGAAGGCGATCTTTAAAAATGACTTGGATATAAACATAGAGGAGTACGAAGTAAACAAAATTTACCGTATTGGAAGGGAGAAAACTGATGGTAAGCCGAGACCTATTCTTCTGTCGTTCGTTAATGAATGGAAAAAGGATGAAGTAATGAGAAACAAAAAAAACCTTAAAGATGTATATATTACAGAAGATTACACCAAAGAAGTCTTGGAAAAAAGAAAACAATTACAAACTAAATTAACAGAAGAAAGAAAGAAGGGAAATTTCGCTTACCTAAAATATGACAAACTCATAGTCAAGGGAAACAACTCAAACAACGAAGTCAAGAAAAGAGGAATGTCAAAATCACCAGAAAACAATACTCACCTAAAAAAACAACAAACTCTTATGCCACAGAGGACCAACAGATTGAACGCTTTCGATATGATGAGGAGTAGATCTAACTCCATGTCATCCATCGCTTCAGAAAATAAACAATAGCAATCAGCAACCGGCAAACGGAAAACAAAACGAACTAATAAAAAACAAAGAAATAAGAATAAACACAACCCTCCCCCAAGCCGACTGGTCCTCGTGGGGGAAAAGGACCAACACCCTCTAAAGGTACAAAATAAGACACGAAAGGAGAATAAAGATATTTATGTAGCCACTATCAATTGTCGATCATTAAGAACTCCGGAGAAACTAGAAGAACTAGAACTAGCATTGCAAGATATAAAATGGGATATAATAGGTCTTAGCGAAATAAAAAGATTTGGAGAAGGTATAGCGGATTATGGAAAATACATATTACACTACAAGGGAGAGACGCCTGGGATGTACGGAGTCGGATTCATGATCAAAAAATATCTTGCAAACAATATAGAAGAATTAAAAGGTGTTTCAGAACGAATTGCAGTCCTTAATATAAAACTACCAATACACGGGAAGACAGGAGAAGAATGGTCGATCATCCAGGCATATTCACCAACAGACACAAACAAAAAAGAAGACATAACAAAAACCGAAAACTTCTATGAAGACCTACAGAATACCATCGGAAACACACACAAAAACGTAATCGTCATGGGTGACTTTAACGGACAGATCGGAATTCAAAAAAGAGATGAAGAATATACTGTTGGAAAATACGGATATGGAACCAGGAGTAAGAACGGCACACGACTAGTATCATTTGCTTTAGAAAATAAACTGAGCATCCTAAATAGCTTTTACAAAAAGAAACCGTCAAAAAAATGGACATGGATCTCACCTAACGGACTTTACAAAAACGAAATCGACTACATCATGTCAAATAACATCAAAGTTTTTAAAGATATATCTGTTATAAACAATCTGAACTTCAACACTGACCATAGGATGGTTAGGGCAACAATGTTAGGGACACGTACCCCAAAAACAAGGAAATATATAGGAACCAAAAATACAGGCATTGAATGTATAGGAAATACAGATCTACTCCTTAAAAACCTCAAAATGGCAATCGACGACACTCTAAAAGAAGAAATACCAATAGAAGATAAATATGATAGACTTCTTAATCAACTTATAATCGAAACAAGAAAAATTAATACAATTAGTAAGAAATCAGTCTCATGCAAAATCAAAAAGCTATTACAGGAACGCAAAGAACTTTTAAAACAAAGAAAAAATAAAAATAGTCGTCAAGCAATAGCAACAGTAAGCAAAAAGATAAACGAACAAATAAGGAAGGAACGAAAAACAAAAAGACTATCCACGATGAAAAAACATATAGAACGAAGCGGAGGAATAAGGAAGGCAGTGAAAGAACTAAATGACAAAAAAGATTGGATACCAAACATGAAGCGAAAAGATGGCAAAACTACAGGTAAAAGACCAGAAATACTAAAAATCGCTACAGAATACTATCGCAATCTATATAAAAGTAAAAATAATGAACAACACATACAAAGGTATAAAGTAGAAACAGAAATAATTCCAGCCATTTTAAAAGATGAAACCATAAAAGCCATTAACTCTCAAAAACTAGATAAAGCACCCGGATCAGACCTGGTGACAAACGAACTACTCAAAACTACATTGCCAGTGATGGCTACAGAACTAACATGCATATTCAATTAAATATTAGAAACAGAAATTATTCCGAAGGACTGGACGAAATCAACTATTATTTTACTACATAAAAAAGGAGACAAAGGAGATGTCGGAAACTACAGACCAATTAGTTTAATGTCAAATATTTACAAAGTTTTTTCAAAAATTATACTTCATAGAATTACTAACGCACTCGACGATAACCAACCAAAAGAACAAGCAGGATTCCGTAGCAAATTTTCAACTCTGGATCACATTCACACCCTAAGACAAATCCAACAAAAATATAAAGAATACAACAAATCTTATTACATAGGGTTTGTTGACTTCAATAAAGCATTTGATACATTAGAGCATGGATACATATGGGATGCACTCGAAAAGCAAGGGGTACAAACAAAATATATTCAATTAATCAGAAACGTTTACACTAAGAGCACTGCGCAAATAAAACTGGAAACGACTGGCGAGGAGTTCCCCATCAAAAGAGGTGTACGCCAAGGAGACCCTATTTCGCCTAAACTATTTTCTGCGGTTCTAGAAATGATAATTAGGAAACTGGACTGGACAAATAATGGCCTGAATATAAACGGCGAAACACTTAGCCACCTACGCTTTGCAGATGACCTTATACTATTCTCAGACAACCCAAGAACCCTAGAGTTAATGTTACAACAGCTATCAGATGAAAGTGCGAATGCAGGCCTAACAATGAACTTAACTAAAACAAAAATAATGACCAATTCTACACATACAGATAAGATCCAAGTAAATAACGAACAAATAGAATACGTAGACGAATATGTTTACTTAGGACAGCTAATATCTACAGAAGATTGCATGAGTAAAGAAATAGAGAGAAGAATTACTAATACTTGGAAACGCTTTTGGTCATTGAGTGAAGTAATGAAGAATAAAGACATGCCAATGAAAGAAAAAAGGAAACTCTATGATACGTGCATTATGCCATGTTTACTATACGGCTGCCAAACATGGAACCTGACCGAACAATTAGAAAGAAAGATCAAGGTCTGCCAAAATGGAATAGAAAGAAGTACAATAGGAGTTCTTTCTATTCCATTTTGGCAGACCTTGATCTTTCTTTCTGTTAGAAGAAGAGACAGAGTGAAAATAGAAGAAATAAATAAGAAAACTAAATTTAAAAATGCACATACAATTTATAGACAATTAAAATGGCGATGGACGGGGCATATGCTGAGAGAAAGAAAAGAGAAATGGACAAAATTAATAACAGAATGGTACCCGAGAGATAGCAAAAGAAATCGAGGTAGACAATTTAAAAGATGGGAAGATGATATAAGGAAGATAGCCGGTCCACTATGGATTCGTGCAGCAAAGGACAAGACTATATGGAAATCTTTAGAGGAGGCCTATGTCGGAGGACAAGCTGTTACAGAGAAATCAACGTTTGCCGATACAGAATTAACAAACATAATACGTTAGTAATAAATAATAAGTTAGTAATAAGGCATAGTTTAAAAATACCCTGTAAAAACACAGCAATAAAGGCTTATATTATATTATATTATATATCACTTCACTATAGCTAAACATTTTATTTTATAAGTATACTAGCTTCTGCCCGCGGCTTCGCACGCGTATTTTCGTTCGGTATAATAAGTAGCCTATTATCTAAGTTAGGCTTTGCTCTGAGCGTACGCCAAATTTCATCTTGATCTGTTCAGTAGTTTTGGAGATCCTAGGTAACAAAAATTCAGATTTCACAAACTTTCGGCTTTATAATATTAGTAGGATAGGACTAAATTTAAAGTACAATTTATTTTTAAATGGACACCCAAGATTGGGTGTAGGCCTCCTCCATGCCTTTCCATTTGCTGCGATTTTTCGCCGGACGGGTCCATGTGGTGGCAACCTGTAGGTACCAGGTCGTCTTACCATCTTGGTCTGCCTCGAGAGCGTGAGGCGTCTCGCGGGTACCATTGCAGGATGCGTTCGCTCCACCTGTCGTCCAGCTCTGGAGACATGGCCCGCCCCACTTCAGTTTGCAAAGCATACTTACTGCGTGTTCCTAATATGATCGCTCCTAACTCTATCCTTAACCTTCAGGCTCTCTGGAAGGTGGCTATTTTCCTAATAATATCTTTTGTCAAGGGTCAGCTTTGACTGCCATATAGTAGGGTAGGGAGAATTGTATTGTCCGTTAGTTTTTTCTTCAGATGTACTGGTAGCTTGCTCTTAAAGATGTATCTCCGACATGGCTATTCTTCTCTGATGGCATCTTCGAACGATATTAATTGTCCCAGGTATATATAATCTTTTACATACTCTACAGCCCCACTTTCGAGCTGAATAGGCTTGTAGTCTACATTTGTCATTGCTTTCGTTTTACTTAAGTTCATGTACAATCCTATTTTAACACTCCGTGTCTAATGATCTGAGAGAGTGAATTGAAGGTCTTCATGTTTGTCTGCCAGGACAACTACATTATATGGTCCGCACACCTTAGATGCGTTAATTGTTCTCCGTTTCTGTTCAGACCAAGTTTCGCCCAATCTAGCATTCTAAACATGTTTCTAATATAGCCGTGAATAGCTTCGGCGAAATCAGGTCCTCCTTGTTTAACTCCTCGTTTGACTTCGAAAGTGGTACCTGTTGTTTCTAATTTAATTTTGGCGTACTTTATCTCTATTCCTTGTTTCTTCAGGCTTTTCCATAGGTGGTTGTGTGAGATCGAATCGAATGCCTTCTTATCATCAATGAATGATATACAGATGATTTTATTGTACCTATTCATTGCATTTCTCTATACTTACATTGTGTTAATGTGAAAACGTGGTCCATGGTAGAGTAGTCTTTTCTAAGCCCAGCATGTTCCCTTGGTTGCTGTTCATCTAAGGTTTTTGATATTCTGTGCAGTAAGGTAGACAAAACAATTTGTACAGTGTTTAGTGTTTAAGGCTTATGGGTCTGTAAATATGGATGAAGCTTGGATCGCCTTTTTTGTAAAGTAAGGTTATAATCGAGTTAATCCAGTCTTCGGGTATTAACTCTTGCGCCAGTATAGCGTTGAAAAATTCAGTAAGATGAGGAACCAGGGGCTCTATCATGGCTAGTATCTATATTTCAATATATTGCAAAACTTAATGCTTAAAACCGAAATGCAGACGCTGCGGTGGCCGAAAACATTGCTAACATAATATTCTGAAAAGTTATATGGGAACGTTCTTAGGATATTTACATTCCTATGAGTACTGATTCATGGGATAGAAGTATCCTATATTTTATTCCGGGCCTAGAACTACGTCTATTCAAAATTTCAGCCTGATCCGTTCGGTACTTTTGGCGTGAAGAGGTAACAAAGATCTCACTATTGTTATCCGGGAACGTTTTATGGTTACTCACATTCCTATGGGAACTGATTTTTGGGATGAAAAGTATCCTAATATGTTTTATTCCAGGCCTAGAACTACGTTTATTTAAAATTTCAGCCTGATCCGTTCAGTAATTTTGGCGTGAAGAACTGAACATCCATCAATCCATCTATCAAAACTATCGCATTTATAATATTAGTGTGACTACTGCTTAAATGAGGCGTTAAAAATATAGTACCTACCACACAACACGTAGTGTAATAACATTGATTTGGACGACTTACGTGGTGCAGCGTCAATATTCCTCCCTCGACGCCAAAAACTGCTGACTCCATTCCCGCAATGGGTCAAATATTAGTTTGATCTGCAGGCGTTTGTTCCGGGTCCGTATAGAAGTATTATGTGTGTCAGACACCTGGCGGCATCCCATGTGAGCTACAACCTTAAGGGGCGAACCTAGGGGGTGTGGTTGTCAAACTAGGCCTAGATCTCAGTATTCACGGGACCCCCGTGGCAGAAAAATCGAATTAAATAAAATTCAACATGTTTTCTTTGGTTCCTTATAAATGAATACACGATTGCGAAAAACAAATACGAAAAAAAATATCATGAAAGTACACTTTTTTGCACCTAATTTGGTTGACATCTCAGGAACCCTGCAGTCTATAGAAAAGATTTTTGTTTTGATTCGTAGGTCATATTACTAATTATTTGGTTCCTTAATACAGTTTCTTCAGTTTTGTAGTTTTCTTGTAAATAAGCAAAAACATAATTTTTGCGCTTACGCCGTTCCAAAAACGTAAGCACCGTCCCGCTGCTCCTATGAATGCGAAATCCTATCCTTTCACAAAATGGCGCGCAAAAGGAGTTGACTTATCTTGCACTCTCGTCCGCTTCGGATTCGCTCGCGTGTTTCCGGATAAAAGTAGCCGTTATTTTATTCCAGGTTTTATTCCTCTGCTTACTGTAGGTATCTGAGACCAGATGATGCTGTCTGGTCTGGTTGTCCGGATGTTGATATGTACACTACTATTTATTTATCTACTAACTTCATATCTTCTTTCCAGAATCACTCATATGCCAGCAGTCTCATGCTTAATTACTTTCTGTCACCATAACTCAGTAACATGAACATGCTCGAGAAGGCGAGAATGGGATGGAGTCTGGAACGCCGCATCTTCAACCTGCGACCGGCATTGAAGCAATGATCATGTTACTAGAGCAGATATTATATCTTTTTTTCAGAATTGTAAACTATCTTCTATGTCTCAGATGATTTATAAATCACAAAAGCGAGGCCGCGCTTTTGTGAGTTTTAAAAGTACATTTAAGTACTAGTTAAAACCAGAACGTCCACGAGTCGTGTACAGACTTTATATAATGAATCCATAGGCTCTGAACCAGTTAGGAACTGAGAAATCAAATAATATCGCAAAAATTTTCGACTTCGACGGGACTTGGACCCGCATCCTTCCTTCAGTACAGGAATGTGCTAACCAACTAGACCACGAGTTAGGAACTGTGTTGCAGAGCCAGTGGCTTCTCCCATCTTGTAAAGGTAGGTAGGGATAAACCATTCTAAAAATGAGCGCCGATTGTATGACGTTTAGTGGAGGGGGCGTGCATTTTTAGAATGCTTTATCTCTACCTACATGTTGTGTCCATAGATACAAAGAAAATGTTTTTTTAAAGTTGTGCGGGATAATTACTGGGTATGGCCGCAAAAAATTGTACAAATAACATTCATGACATCGTAACATACGTTACGTACATGACAGAATGTTACGTACATGACCATTATTGTTTATTGTTTATTGTTTATTTGCTTAGTAACTAACACGATTTTCAAAAACCAATTACACTAGTTACATAGAGTGAAAAAGCATCATTTATCTAGTCTAAATTAAAATTATTATAAAACTTGTAAAACATTTAAAAAAATAAATCCATATAGAATAATAATAGAAACAATGAGGCAAATAAATAAATTAATTGAAATAATAAATAACATAATGTGAACATGATTATTACAAATTTTAAAAAAATAATTTCAAACACAGACATGCATCCTTTCAGTCATCACTCTCGCAAAACCACAGGCATACCAACATTAAATTCTTCCATTCGTCTGCAAAGATATCGCAGTCTGGGTTCTGGCCTAGAAGTCTGTTGAGCCTGGCGAGGGTGCGAGGCAGAGGAGAGTTGGCACGAGCGACAGTTCTACTGAAGGGCACAGAGAAAAGTTTGTGGCTTCTGTTGCGAACGTAATTATTAGGGAGGTAGAGCCGAAATAGAAGGTTGTGCAGATCAGGAACGTCGATCATACCACGGAGCACCTTGCACATTGTTGCTGTCTGATCGTACGCTCTTCTGGTCTGTAGGGAATTGTACCCAAGACACCCTTGGAGAAACCTAGTTGGGTACATATATGGGTAATACCCAAATTCTCGCTTGTACTGAGACCTGAGAAACGCCTTTTGAACCTTTTCCAATAACAGTGCATACGTACTTTCGTGCGGGTTCCAGACGGAACTGCTAGACTCTAGCTTGCTCCGCACTAGAGCCCCAAACAGAAGCCGCACAACACTGTCACTGCGAAAGTCTCGGGCGTTTCTCAGCACAAAGCCAAGTCTTTGAAAAGACTGCTTGGCCACCGTAGTGATGTGGTCGTGAAAAGTGAGTTTTCGGTCAAAAGTTACTCCTAAATCCTTGATTACCGTTACTCTAGAGATCATGTTGCCATGAATCGAGTAATCAAAGCATACCGGGTTTTTCTTTCGACCGAAAGTCATCACGGAGCATTTGGAAGGGTTAAACCCCATCTTGTTGTCGATACACCATTGACATACCGCGTTTACATCAACTTGAAGCGCCTCACAATCTGCCGTGGAACGTACGACAGTGTAGAGTTTCAAGTCGTCGGCGTATAACAGACACTCCGCGTGCTCTACAACGTCTGGTAAGTCATTAATCATTAAATTAAAAAGCAAGGGACCTAAAATAGAGCCCTGACTTACCCCTGACCGCGTGTGATAGGGTGCAGACTCATAAATTCCAAGTTTAACATACTGCTGGCGATCGCGCAGATAGTCGGCGAGAAGTCTGAGAAGATCGGGCGCGAAGCCTATGGCGCTTAGTTTGGCCAGCAGTATGTCATTATTGACCCTATCAAATGCTTTTTGGATATCGAAGTAGAGCACGTCCACCTGACAGCCGAGATCTAAGTTACTTGAGATGTACTCTACAAGTGTCATAAGATTGGAGTTGACCGACCGCTTATCTCTAAAACCATGCTGAGCATTGCATAAGAAAGTCTTGACTTGTGCGTATATGATTTTGTGTAAGACGTTTTCAAGTACCTTAGCGGGAGAAGACAAGATGGCGATTGGACGATATTCCTCGACAGCAAGTTTATTCGAGGTTTTTGGGATCGGTGTTACCCTTGACACCTTCCACTGTGCTGGATACCTACCTGTCCGTAATGCCAAATTAAAAATGTGATACAGTGGGGTTACCAAGCTTTTACTAACTGACTTTATAAGAGCCGGTGGTACGGCGTCCGGTCCTATAGAGCTTTTAGCTTTTAACTTTTTAATTCCGTAGAGCACATCTGTCGCCGTAAATTCAAAAATATTTACGTAGTTGCTGTTACAGCTCTGGTCACAGAGATTAATATTTTCAGCGTCTAGCGCTGGAATATCGGTCAGAAAAATACTTCCGAAGAAACTGGCAAACGCCTCAGCTGCTGCAACACCCGAACACGACTCTCCTTTATAAGTAACATTGGCTTCAAACCCACCCTTAGCTCGCAAACTAGAGATATGCTGCCAAAATTCCCGTGGGTTTAGAGCAAGGTTACTTTCAATATTTCTCAGGTGCAAATTATAAGCACTAGATGCCCTCGATTTCAGAGACGCCCTCAATTCCGAAAACAACCTATAGTTTTCGTCGGACTTGGTTTTCTTCCAGTTGGCATGAAGTTTCCCCTTTCGCATAGTATCCTTTATAATGTCGGGGGTAAACCAGACGGGATAACGCCTTGCACCAGTTTTCTTGCGACTCTTTGTCGGTAAACACTTATCAAAGATTTCATAGATAGTGGCATAGAAAGCCTCTGTAGCGGAGGTTACATTGACAGAGAGTAACACTTGATCCCAGGGAGCGTTTGAGAGACAGTAGTGCAAAAGCTCAGTATCACAACGTTTAAAGTTCCAGTCTCTAGTTGGATTTATATTGCTCGGTTCAATGCGATCCGAACTACGTTTTATCTCTACCAATACCTCGACATCTAGTGCAGGATGGTATGCATCCATGGGAACTATACCCTCCGTGCCAGAGACCAGTACCTCCCTTAACCCTTCGCTCTCCCTTGCCAGAACAATATCCAGAATACCACCATAAAAGTTCAGCACTGCGTTATTTTCAATAAAATTTGAAAAAGATAAAAATGCTGTATATATAAAAATGTATAAAGCTTAGTTCATAATAAACCATTTACAGGCTTTGATCTGTGTTTTAGTTTTTTATTAAGGCTAGGCTTGAAAAAAATACAAGAAGTATCGAGCGATCGACATTAATGAGGTACTAAATTTGAAATTTTAATTTTTTAATCATTACAAAAAAAAATTGGTTGCCTGTAAAGTCGGTATACGGGCGAAAGTTTTACGTGACAACGACCGTAACGCAGTTTCTTGAAGTGAGCGGAGCGTAACGCAGTTTCTTGAAGTGTCACCCGGCAAACCAATTTATAAGACGTTGTCACGTCAATAAATACAGCAAGCTTCATCATCATCTTCCAAAATATACTCTTTTGAGTTTATTGACGTTATTTCAACTTTTTTTTACGATACACACCGCAGGTATATTCTACTTTTCTGGTAATAATGAATTTTAGCATCTGCGGCGGTTTTGACTAACTCTCCACTGTTTTCTTCTAACATTTTTATCTTCTTCGGAAACTTCCGTGATTTGCTTTCTTTTCTTATTTATCTCTGCATTTTTTTATTTATTACTTCGTACTTCAAAGGATTTCGGTTCGTAACTTTTCTCTATATTTTTTTTGCCTTTCGTCATTAGTCAAGGGCATCTGAAATATTATTTATTTATTTTTATGTGCAAAAGAGAGGCCTATAGCTGTGGGTATCGATGATAATGGGTTGAGATGTGGATGATGATGATTTTACCTCTACAAAATACTAGCTGACCCTGCAAAAAATAGTGTAATCTCCGCCTTATAATCGGTCATGACTGTAACGTTACACATTTCGTTACATATGTTACATTCATGATGTCAAAAAGCTTGCGACATAACCTAAAATTCAAATATCATTTCATTGTAAACAACTATGGATTGAAACGTTCGTTTACCGTTTTCTGTGATAAATAATACACTGTTTAAAACACGTTAACAGTAATGCATAATAAGCTGTACAATTACCTTGCAATCAAACACAAAAAATCAATATTTTTTGGCGACAAAGTTGACATCAACACACACAATAATTTTCACCGGGAAAAAATGGCTGACTTTAGTTTTTGAATGTTGGCGCCATGCTCGATAGTGTCGCCATGTATGAAAATAGCAAAAATAGCCAACTTTCACAAAGGAAAATGGTAGAAACAAACGTTACACTCGTGACGTTACACATTCATCAAAAAACTGGACACTTTTTTGAAAACGATTTAAATGGTAACTTAAGCTTTTTTTTTATAAGCACGTTCAGAAAAACGTTGTGAAAGTATCATTAAACTTAAATACAATTTAAAAGTAAGAAAAAATAAATCCGTTTTGGAAGTGTTGGTAGTTTTTGATACAGAAACGGTAGTTGGACAAAAAGTTTTTGTATGGGAGTGAAAGCAGTACTAACAGAAAAAATATTTTTAAAACAAGTTGCTTTAATGTTGGTTCACGTGTAAGTAATCTAAATAATAGAAGCTTGTCTTTCAGAAAAACGTTCAATATATGCCATCTATCAAATAAGTTTGAAATTATGACAAAAATGAAAACGGGACCATCGATGTAAAAGGGGAAACCGGCAGGCTCAAATGAAGTCCAATTGTGTGCTCCCACCGCAGTCATAGTAGGACCGGCGGCGCGGGCGGACGTGATTCGCGTGCTTGCTACGACGTAATTTTGTGATTAAACTACAGCAATGCCTTCGTGTTCGTTCACAAGGTGTACAAATAGCTCTAAAACAAAAAACAAAGCCCAAGGCATCACTTTTCACTCGTAAGTACACCAAAGATTTTTTTTTTTGATTAATTTACTGCCTTTTTTCGCCATTTGCAGAGAGGGATAGAAATATACGAAACATTAGTGTGTAAACAGAGATAGCAATAGCCTTATTGCGAGTCGAGTCGTTCTTCAACTCGTACCATCAATTTTGTCCCAACTGGTGTGAGTTGACAAATCGTAAAAATGATAGGTATTATTTTCAATCTGCAACTCGCATCACTCTTTGTTTCTATTGAATTTATACGTCGAGTACAATCACAAACTCTATGTGGAACCTCTATCATTTGTATTCATTTCACATTATTTTATGTACAAAACACAAAATAAATACCTCTTGCCTATTATTTTACTAACTTTTTTGGGTTGACTGTACTAAAATTCAAATTACTAACGAAGCGTATAGCATTTTTACGATTCGTCCGCTCATACCAGTTGGGACAAGATTGATGGTGTGAGTTAAAGGAACGACTTTACTATTGTACCTACCGTAACTCGGGGAAATCCCGAATTTGTTTTAATATACCTAGTGGGGTCGTACCAGAGATTAATATAGTTGTCTCTGTCTCACTTCGGTCTTAGGTACATCTTGCCATCTTTGTTGTTCTTTATATTGCACAGGACTGGAAATGTAACTGTGAGCGTATGTGTTTGCGTGTAGTTGTAACACAGGCCAGTTGTTGAGTAAGCGCTGGGAGAACGTAACTCATCTTCCCTTTTTATATCGATGAACGGGACAAACGAAAAGGAATATTTGTACAATCTTTGGCGACCCTACCCTACTATTCCCTCGAATAATAATTTTTATGGGTCCACCTTGGGATCATTGATCAATGTGTACATGCATTCACTATGACATACATAGCCCAACGGATTTCGTGAAATAGAATATCTGTACCCATTCCTAGTGCTCCATAGGAAACGTTGATACGATTGATTTGGGACCGGGTTCGTGGCGACTCTGTGACTGAAAGGGTGTGCATTATGTATAATTGCACCCAGAGCCATATGTTGACACAAAATTTTTCGTTGTTAAAACGAATTGTTTTAGTCGTTAGTCGAATTGTTACTAGTTGGAATGTTTTTAGTCGAATTGTGTTCTAGTCGAATTGTTTTAGTCGAATTGTTTTAGACGAATTGTTTTAGTCGAATTTTCCGCAAAGCCAATGCAGGACAGGAGTGTACAAATGTCGCGCCTACCCCCAAGTCAGTTGTCGCGAATGCACCGCAACAGACATCGGGCGAAGCCGAGATCACACCCGCGGTGGCACAGCGACCCGTGCGTACTACGCGAGTACATGCCGCGGCGCTTCGGCCGCGATAACAAAGCCATCTACAGCGGCGAAAAAACCCAGCAATCCTGGGCATGGAGCCACTAATCTTAGCTTTACCAACAGAAATTATATAGAGAAAATACTGAATTATAAGCAAATTAAAATTCGCTTTAGAGGATTTTTAAACTAATCTTGCATAATGGCGGGTTTTGAAAATGAACAGTCATATTTTGTCGGGTTTTGCAACCAACCAAAACCAACAATAAGATGGTGGATGGATGGCGTTATGCGACATAATTTTTTAAATAGGGGTCGGAGGTAGGATATTATTTTATTACTAGGTGTATTGTATTTGATAACTATGTTTTCAATAACAATACCTTAGAAGAAGAAGACTTAGAATGATAGTTGACACAAACGAGGTAAGTCTAAAAAATTGCGACGGATCGTCGCAATTTTCATTTTGAGCCGTTAGTACAATACTTCAAATGAGACGGAAAGCAGCTCTCACATAAAAATATAAAAATGATGTGTTGTGCGGTGCAAGGATGTTTAAACATCAGTAACCGGAAAAATAATACCGCAAATATCTCATTCCACAGGTAAGTACTAATATTCCGTTTGTAATTTTGCCTAAAACAGTCATCAAAACTCATAAACCAATTTAAAAATTTCGTCCACCATTTTCGTGAAAATGTTGCTATGCACTGGGAAAAAAATACCCAGGTTTTGTTACTTAGTACTTAGGTATATAAAAATAGTAGAGGAGAGGGTGGAATTCCCTCAAGTTAGGACTTAGGAATCAAACTACGCGGAATATCACAGTTTTAGAATTTTCAGCCACTCGACGATATTCTGAGTAGATTCAAGATGTACCTAAACTCAAATTACTATTTTACAAAGAAAATTACAATCAATGAATGGAAACAATTAGAACTAGTATTTACAATGGAAACAATTGAGCTAACTGCAGCCTGTAGCAAACAATCTAGAGGCAGCTCAACTTATCGATAACAATACCAGTCGTCGCGTCCCTGTTACGCTGGTTGCATTGCCCCGCTGTATGGCAATGCTGGTGCGCTGCGCCAAATACTCACCAGCTCTCGGGTCCCGCGCCGCCGCTTTGACCAGACGCTCAGATATTTTTAAAATTCCGGAAAACCTCGATACCGCACGCACGGACCTAGACCTCTCTCGGCTCTAAGGGGAGCAAATGCAATAAACTCAAATTCAAAATTGCAATCCATCCCTTCACCATAACTGTAGCAATACTTGCACGTGCACACGTTCTTTTTTAGGGTTCCGTAGTCAACAAGGAACCCTTATAGTTCACCACGTTCGTCGATCCGTCCGCAGCTTAGTCCAGAGACTATTAGTACTAGAATGCTGTAATTTGTCTAAGTTGGGCATTATTATTTGTGAAAAAAATGCTAGTAGTACAAAGGTGGAGTGATTTTAAAAGGAAAACTACACAGCTTTAGTATGCTTTACTAGTTGAGTAGGTACCTAATATTCATCCTAATCAACTTAAAAAATGTACTTTGGTAGGTATGTGTAAAACAGGTAAATAAGTTGGTTTAGACAGGTCATGAACCGTGCAACTACTTACACTGCACGTGACCGAACACGCACTTGACCGTCTATTTTAAATTATTGTTCCGAAAATGATCGGAGCCGATCTTATTTTGCAGACTTGGAGTAAAACCTTTTTGTCGATTGACCTAGGTAGAATGATAGTAACCATAGGTACCGGCTGATATTTCGTAAAATTAAAAAAAAAACAAGACGTTGGAAATGGATTTTCATAGATTTTTTTTAGATTTTTTCTATTTGATAATAAACTATTGACACCTTCAGTAAATTGAAATAATGTAATATCAAAAATAAAAAGGTAGGTGATAAAAACAATGAAGTATTTTCTTAATGGGAACTTTGCTTCAGTTACCCAATTTTTTAGGGAAAATGCTATTCACTTGCAACATTCAATCATACGAATGTGTGAGTGAGGGCACCGTATTTACGAGCTGTCAAAACACACATGGATCGGTTTTTGGTTACACAAATTGTCAAATTGTTGAATGACACTATCCCTCTGCTGAGACAGCAGCGAGTTTTTACTCTATGAACAATACTATATATTTTTAATTGTTGTCTCATTGACACGTGAAGGAAGAAAAATAGGTAGGTTATGTTAACATACCAAAGATATTTTACCAAAAATGTATTATTTACCTGCGTACATACATAAAATAAAAAGATATGAAGTATTTTTACAGTTTTTATTCAAAATGTATTAAACACGAGTTTCATTTAGGCATAAAATGGTACGTACCTACGTACATAACTGGCTGAAAACTTTACTAGGTACATCTTGCATAAAACTTTTCTTGCTAACTTTCCAAGAAATTTTTGTTCAATTTTCACTCACCGTTTCTTGCGCTCCACTTCACGTTTCCATGATCACGGATCGCGTGGCCTCTTCCTCGAATGCTTCGGATCTGATTTTTGCACAAACTGGGCTAATTCTTCCATGTTTGTGCATTAAATTTTTAAAAATCCGAAAACTTTATGTACACAGAAAGTCACATCCGCCATACTATTTTATCGATGAGGCGACGCAAATCCGGTGCTGTGATTGTGGATTGTGTTATAGAGGATTTTGAAACTGGCCTACGCTATTAAAGTGGCTTTTGATCCTAACATCGTTCTTTACCAGCGAATTTCTCTGTGTTGTAGTGGGTTTTGATAGAAAAGCAGCCAACCATTTCAAAGCAATTTTTAAGAACTTTTGATTGATGGTACTAACACAATATTGGTCAAAAAGCATTATAGCGGGTTATGATACTACACTCCTCTAATGCTATGAATACTACTAAGTCAATGTGGGATGTCGTTAAGTTGGAGACTGGAAGGACTGGGCGGATTCATAATTTCCTAGATTCCATATGGAAACCGGATGGCTGTAGTACTATTCGTCTGAGTCAGCGGCTGTCGATGCAATTAACTTGCATTTTGCTAACGCTGCACATATGTACATGCGGCGCTCCTCGCACGGACGTCAGTGCAGCCAAGTAAGAGTTGATTCGTGCATGCCCACCTGTGGACAGATAGAATCCGGCCGTTCTCAACCGCCGAGGTTCTGAAGATTATATAGCAAGGGGTGGCACACAAACCAACCAAAACGTTTATTTTAGAAATGTGTGTAACAATTCAGTTAGAGCACTGTCTCCTGTGGTAGCTACAATATAGCTGTGTTTCAGGCGAACAGTTTCTTCCCTTATGTACTTAACATAACTTAACATAAAGTAGGTATCTTAATATTAAAGTCCCAAAGACATTTATGAGTTGTCGATATCTCTACTGTATAGAATAATCATTGAAAAATGTTCGTGTATCGCCACTATACAAAGGCAAAGGAAGCAGAGAAGAGGTAAACAGTTACCGGTCCGTCTCTATAATTCCAGGAATAGCCAAAGTTTTTGAGCACGGACGGACTAAGTGCAAGACTCACGGAATTCCTGCATAAGACAAAGTCCCTGTCCGACAGGCAGTATGCTTATCGGGCGGGAAGGTCGACTACAGATCAAAAATTTCCGGCCGGCCTCCCTTAGATGCACAATGCGCGCCCTGAAAACGTCAGAATCAAAAGGTATCCCATTTGGCATTTTGGGATACCTTTTCAACTAGTGTCATTTTAGCTCTCGGCCCGAAAGCATGGTCAAGTGCTCGTATAAAAAATGCAATAATCGACCGACCAAGCAACAGAAAAAGGATGGAATTTCTTATTTTCAGTAAGTTTAAATGTAATTTTTACCTGTGTATTGTGATATGAGCCAATTGAGCCTTGTATACTTGAGAAATCAGCATTAAATATTGTTGTTGGGTTTGCCTATCTAAAAATATTTATTTTGTTCTAAGTTGATGAATGGAGTGGAGTATTGTTTCTAATTTTTTTTTATTTATTTGTAGTAAGTTGTAAGTGATAATTTTTTTTTCATGAAAAGACATTTCAAATAACTGGTTGAGGTTTATAAAATAACTAGCTGACCCGCCCTCAATTTTATTTGTCCGACGAGAGTCCACGACTCTCTAATAAAAGAAAGACTACCAAAAGTATTAGATTTAATCAACTTAGTATTTAATTTTTAGTTACCCTCGTGATCCTGTGCGTTGGGAAAAATGAAGGTCCATGTTAGCACAACAGCGATGTGAACCATATTTTAAACCTGGCCGTGAAAGCCTCATTTGTTACAAGCATTTTAAAGAATGTGATGTGCTACAACACCAAAACAGGCATAAGAAGACTACGTAAAACAGCTGTTCCTTAAACAGTATGTCTATTTTATTTAACGCAATTGTTTTTAACTATTTTAGCTTTACATTTAATAATAATCGTAGTTAACAGGAACATGAAGCAACTAGCTTAATATTCCTGATACTAGGTAGGTACTTATTATTTTATGTTTTGTTGCTTTGTGGTGTGGATTGTCCAGGATTTCTAATTTATAGTTGTATCATTAAGTGATTCGTTATCTTTACCTCAATTCTGTTGATTATATAATCCTTATAAAAATAAACAGTGTATAAATTATTTTTAGGTAGGTACCTTCCTACCTACTTACAAAATAAAATAAAATAAATTCGACTCCACTAATCTCTTGTTCCGCATGCAAAAAACTTGACAGGCTCTGCGCAAGCTGTCTGCGTCAAAACAAAACGTGGACACTTTTGAGTGTCATTCTTGTAAGGTTCTAGGTATCTACGGGGGACGCCGCAGGCCGCATACTTGATCGATGCTTCCTACTGAATGTCACTATAAGACTAACTTTATAGTGCCTAACCTGGCCGGGCGCGCACAGAGATCCTTGAGCGTGAGCTTGGGAGGCAGGCGTCAAGTGTCAACCAGGTTAAGTCAACTAGGCTACACAAAATTAATGTATCTTTTAAAGGGCAAGGTATACGCTTCTACAACAAAAATCCTAGTGAGTTGCAAAAATTTTATCAGTAAATAAATTGTCAAAACCTTGCTGTGAAAAAAGAGGCTTACTATAAAATATCAGATTATCTAGAGGATAAAAAAGCTTGGAACGGGTTTTGCTCCAACTCGAAAAATAACAGGTTAAAGGTTTCTTTGTCGCTTCTTTATTTTAGTCTACATACCGAAGCGACAGAAATCAAAAATATCACTTTATTTCCGTGTCAGTGTTTAGTTTTATAATTTGACCTTTTCTAAGTGTACGAGTAGGTACATTTATTATGTTTATGGAAATAAAGAGTTTTTGATTGACTAATTCTTTGGTTCCTTAATTTTTCCAGTTTCTTCATAAATTGTGTAGTTTTCTTGTAAATAAGCAATAACATCATATTTGCGCTTACGCCGCCGTGCCAAAAACGTATGCTCTGTCCCGCTCTTATGAACGCGATCAAAATCATAAATCTAATACCTACCTGCTATATTTAAGTGTTAAGTGTGTTCTAGTTTTCTGTAAGACTGATTTTCTAAAAATGTAATCAACGTTTTGTAAGTATCTGAAGATACCAGATACTCGTATTGTATTTGATGTTAATGTGTATCCAATCATCCAAACAAAAATAAACAATTTAAATTATTATTATATTACTTTTAATTACCTAAATCCTAATTTTATTTATTTACGTTACGTACCTACTGGTGAAAGCCAACTATAAATTTCCACCTGTAGGTTACTAATTAGATGAAAACAACCCCATCACTAGACCCTACATTGTCATGGGTGCGCAACGAGGAATAAAAACTTAACATTTATGCCTACTGAATGAAACGCACCAAAACGGGTGCGCTATGTGGAAATACGTAAGTGCGGTTCATCTGGGTGCGCTACGAGGAATGCCTCCACTACATAGACAGATATTTTTTATTATACATAGAAAACATCCAGAACGCGCTGAACAAATGTCTGCAGATCGTACAAACATTTGTCCCGAGGCGGGAATCGAACCCGCAACCTCCTGCGTCGCAGGCAGACCTTCGCCCGCTGCGCGACAGAGGTCGACAACTTGGTTCAATTTTAAGGACTAGTATGATGATGATGATGTCCTCCTAGCCGAATTACGACCACGGCGGCCAGTCTCAACTGAGACACCAGGTGCGCAGGACATTATAGTGCACCAGTGTGTGCGCAAACACAGGTGCACTCTCTATTCCCTCACTCTCACAATCCCATGGGACGGCAGACCGACAGGACCAGAAGTCAGGCGCATGATCAACGCCTTAGGGATCTTTCCGAGGCACGGGTGTATCACCGCCAACTTCGTGACTCCTTGCTAGAGAAAGCCCGCAATAACAACTTTGGGCCCGACCCGGGAATTGAACCCAGGTCTAGCGGTCAGCTTGATCAACCGCTGGTCACGCCAGCGGTTGATCAAGCTGACCGCTAGGTTGAAAACGCAACCGCTAGACCAACAAGGCAGTCGGATAAAAGTATAAAATGTCCTCTGAAAGAAAAAAGTAAAGATAGGTACGTACATTTACTCTACGTTTATCCCAAAATGCTTAAAAAAAATTGGTTGTTTGTAAAGTAGGTTTACGATCGAGTTGTTTACGTGATAACGTCTTATTGGTGATATAATACTTGTTCGGTTTGCTATGCCAGCCTCCGCTCGTGAGGATTCCGCGTGACAAGTTTCACGGAATGACTGGCAGCGCTCGAGATGAGACGGGAGATCGGTCCGTCTCTCTCTCGTTATACCTGCGATCGCGCTCGTGAGGTTTTGGTGTGACACAAGTTTCTGAACATGTCACCCGACTAAAACGATTTTAAAGACGTTATCACGTCAAAATGTCCACCCATGCGAAGCCGGGACGGGTCGCTAGTATCAAATAATAACTTTGTTGCCCTATGGCAAAAAAAATAATTTTAGCCTCGTTACGGTACGCTAGTTTATTGAATGACATTCAGTAGGTAACTAGGTACTTTAGCATAGCAAGAGAAGTGAAAAAATATTTTTGTTCTCGTCTTGATCAAATTATTTTGAAGAATTTCATGTAATGTAGGTAATCATTCTTTTCTTTGGCTTCATTGCCCAATGCCCATGGAGGAAGTTGGCCTACCTACCTACTTCCTTCCTGAACGCGAACAACCTCTAAAACAACCTATCTAAAGATAAATCTAGAGGAACGACCATAGACTAATCAGCGGGACATTCAGAAATAAAAATTTAGTCATTCATTCATTCATAAAAAAACGAGTGTCAGGCACACTACGGTCAGGAACGTAGAAAGAGAAACCCTGAGGTCAGGAAGGTGACTTTCAAAGTAGTTCTCAAAAATATCCAAAGATGGCGCTAAGCGTCCCTGAACTGAACCAACTGAACGAACATTATTTGCCAACGCCAACTCACACTTTTATGTGTTTTTGCTATCTCTGGAACAAGTAATTTAGAATTTATTGCAAGTGGTTAGAGTTTAATTTCTTTTGTCTTTGACATTGCTCTATGCCTTTGAATCGTATGGATCTTGCGTAATGTAATGTACTTATTCAATAAAACGTGTCTAAGTGTGTGTATTGTATGTGTGTAGCAGTGCGGCAGCAAGTAGCTGTCAAAATCATTCGAAAAGAGAAATTAACAGAGCAATATTTATTAAAATGTGGACGAGTTAAGTTAATAGCAAGTTATGTATGTGAATATTAGTTATTGTAAAGTTAAATTAATTCAAAATTTAACAAATAGTTGTTACGCAAACTCTAGACATGGTTCACACACGTCCGCCTATGGTACTAAAAGGATTACCAAAAGAAGACGAAGAAAGGCTAGAAAATTTATTTTCTAAATTAGACATCGATCGAAATGGCAAGATAGACATCCACGACTTGTCTGCCGCACTCAAGGAGTTGGCTCCGCACATAAACCGGAGCTATGCAGAGGTTAGTCGACTACTTATTAAACGGGGCCTAACTAACGGTTTCAACTGCCCATGGCTCGCTGGCGAGCTGATGACACGTGTTAAATGATTCATCTACCATCCCATTCCAAATCCGAACGCAATGATGATTATATTTAGGCATCCAAATCTTTGTAAGACTACTGTGCTAGGTAGGTACCTACCTAATTTCTTTCAGACACCCTTCGTCTGCATTTTAGCAGTCTGTCCTAATCTAAATTTAGGTTTGAGCTCAGATACCCATTTTTTTGTCCTATTCAAAATATTAAATTCAGTTCAAGCATATTTTTGGTATTGGTAGTTAAGTTCCCTTGAGGGGATCATTGACAATGGAAAAATCTGCCTAGATAGGTAGACATCAATCTAGGTACCTATTCTAAAGTTCACACTTAGGACACTTTGCACTGCAAACTCATTAGCAAGTTTAACCAAGGCTTGTGGAAAGAAAAATATATAATAAGGAACAAAAAACTCCGACTACAACAACCCTGATCCAGTAAAAAACTTTTTTAGTAGGTATTATTTTGGTATGGAGTAGTTCTGAAATATAATATAATATAAGCCTTTTATTCAGACAGTTTACAATAAGCAGTAAGATACTTTGACTAAACTAAAACCACTTCTTTAGCATCCGTCTGTGTGCCACTTTGGACAAAGTTCTGAAATAGTGAAAGTTAAAAAAAAACAGTATGCTGAGTTAACCTTTAAATCTCTGATATCACACTATCAGTGTGATGACTATTGATAAAATATCTCTACCATATCCTTCATTCTCAACACGTTATGTAATTTTCCTTCATTTCACACCCACAAGTAAGTTCGACAACAAAAGTACCTACAAGATAATATTTAATAGGTACCTACAACTGACCGCGACTTGGGAAACATAGTGTAGGACACTTCCCGGCCAGGTAGGATGATGAAACTGCAAAAGGCTGCAGGTAGAAGCTGGATGCGGCAAGCTGAAGACAGGGCGCTATGGTGCTCATCAGGGGAAGCCTATGTCCAATAATGACTAATATTGGATGATGATGTCCTACAGCAGTTCAAAGATCTAGAAGAAGAGCCGAGAGCTAATTTGTTAAATTGTGAATATATTTCTGTAATATAGTTCAGTAAGTAAATCTCATAATTAATTCATAGAAGTATGGTACAGCCAGGTCACCAGTTATTCAATAGGTGTGTGTGCTGAAAATAAACTTGCATGCATAAAACCTATTATGAGTGACAAAGTAATGCAGATATTATTCATATCTAAATAAATAAATAAATAAATAAATAATGCTGGACAATTCACACAACATCATCTAGCCCCAAGCTAAGCAGAGCTTGTGTTATGGGTACTAGATGACTGATATACATAATATAATACATAACATAGATAGATATTTTTTTATTATACATAGAAACGACCAGAACACCTAGAACAAATATTTGTAGATCGTACAAACATTTGTCCCAAGGCGGGAATCGAACCCGCAACCTTCTGCGCCGTATCTGCATTAGACCTTAACATTCAAGTTTGTAAATATTGTTTCTAATTTTTCTACCATCATGATGCTGATGCTATGAAGAAAGTAGAATAAGTTAGTAAACTTTAGCCCCCCAGGTAGGTGAACTTCTTATTAATGGAGAAGGACCGAAGCCATGAGGATATTATAGTTTATAAAGTTTTCTAAACGACTAGTTACCTTCATTATGTAACATAAGTTTGATCAACCACATCCGCAGAGTCATAGGTGGAGTAAATAATTATTCTGAATGAAATTTCACATAATGTTACAACCAAAATAAAACTCTACAAAATAGTCTACACTATCAACTGTTTTTTAAAGACTGGCCCTATATTTCCTAAATAATAATTAGTTTTGAAAAAAGAAATCCTTTACATTTTATCTCATGCTTTTTACCAAAGATTCTGAACGAATCTACGCTAATACGAAACGAAATACTAGAATCTTTCCATTTTCTGTCATGTATATTTTATCTTACTAACCTTACCCCTCCCACATGAAAATGAACAGCCAGATGATTCCTGTACAGATGATGCAAAATTCAATCATTCTAATTCTTCTGAAATCTGTACTCTCAAGAGTGTATTGTGCATTGTCTTCCTGCCTAACCAGGCCCTAACCAGCCCAACTCCCTGAAGTACTGGAATAGATCTTAGGTAACTAAAGCTTCATTGCAGCATTTCAGAATTCAATAGTTATTGTTTGTTTACAGAAATTCCTGGCTAAGTCTAGTTGGAAGGAGACGGGAGATGTCACACTCTCAGAGTTCATACATTATGTACGTGTCCACGAGACCAACCTCAGGCTTCAATTCTCACACTTAGACAAGAACCAAGATGGTGAGTTTGAATTATGAATTAACAGCTGCTGCCCGCAGCTTAGCCCGCTCTTGTCAGGGATAAATAGTCTATGTATGTCCCAGGTATACACTCTACCTCCCTGCCAAATTTCATTGAGGTAACAGACAGACGGAGTTACTTTCGAATTTATAATTTTATAGTATGGATCATCATCAGCACACATGATGTCACTGCTGAACATAATGATAAATAACCTATTTTATTTATAATCCATAGATCACAATAACATCATCGACTTATTTTAATAAGTTACAATTTTTATAATAAAGTTATGCCATACACATGTACGAGGGAATTTTCCCTCGTCCCTGGCCATACATTAAAATTTTATCAATTGATAAAATTCAAATGTATGGCCAGGAATATATATATATATATAGGTATACTAATATTACAAAGAGGAAAGATTTAATTGTTTGTTTGTATTGAATAGGCTCCGAAGCTACTGGGCCGATTTGAAAAATTCTTTTACCATTAGAAGCCCACATTATTCCTGATGAACATAGGCTACTTTTTACCACAGGAAAATGCTCCATTCCTACGGGGAAACGGGTAATAGGACAACGGGTAGTAAGAATCTGCATTCTTACTGCATCTATTAATTATAATTAACTAGGTGCCTAGTTAATTATAATTGTTTAATAGATTATAGGATACTGTCGGTTTTTATTAGTTATTTATAGTTCTTGATCTTATCTATTCTTATCTTGGGTTGGTGTTGGTACCCCACACTGCCACCACAGCTGGATATGCCTTCCTCGAATATGGGGGGTTCTGACAATGCTTGGTAGGCTAATTGGTGATCGCAGTGCAGGTCTTAAAAATACACAGGAGGAGGAAGGGAACCTGCTGCCCTTCCTGTGCTAGGTTCCCTTAGTGGGTTCTTACAACATCCACAGCCTGTGTTGGCAGGGTCGATTCAATTCAACTTCAAGTTCTTGTTTGATGGCTTCTGCGTCTGGTCGACACAATTCTGCCAATGTCCGTAATGTTAAGTGTCATAAATCTTTCCGATTTAAAAAAAAAAACAAAAAGATACCAGAGTGATCTAAGGTCGTGATTGGGAAACCAAAACCTATAACAGAAAACAACACATATAAAACAGGATAAATACCGTTCCGCCGTAATGGCCACTAGATATGAGGAAGCTGGTAATGTGGCACCCCATTTTGTTTTACCCTGTAAAATTATAAGTTATATATCAGTAAAAGATTATTAAGTATACGTTAAAATATTCATCAATTTCATCAAAATTGTTTGAGTCTGTACAGTAAAACTAGGAAATAAAACAGTACAAAATGTTGTTTTATAGCCGAAGTAGGTATTAATGTGCAAATCTTTCCGCAATATCAATGAAATTGGTACTGAGTAGGTATTCTTCGCACCTGTTAGGTCAGTTTCTTTACTATAAAACTTTTAAATATATCATAGTTATTAACACTAAAGTCATTTACGGGATATTTACCACTAGTACGGTGGAACACAAACCAGCACTCTTGTCTTACATAGGAGGAGTGACGAATAAAGCTGCAAACATCCTAAAAATCCTCCATTTAAACCATTTTATATTATTATGTATATCAGTTATCTAGTACCTATAACACAAGCTCTGCTTAACTTGGGGCTAGATAATGCTGTGTGAATTGTCCAGTATTATTTATTTATTTTATTTATTTTCACGCCATTTATAAGGAGCACACACTACCTCAACCACCTGTATTGGTCCACTGCTGGATACAGGCCTCCCCCTTGATAAGCGCCTTATTCACTTTTATCTCATGGGGGTAATGCCCATAATCTCCACGCTGGGCATGCGTGTTGGGGATCGCAGTTCGGTGGTAGAATTGTTCTGCAGGGGGCGCTGCTGCCCGCCCCCGGTGGATATCCCTTAGTCGCCTCTCTAGACACCCGCGGGAAGAGTTGGGGTGGTGCAAATTCTAAGCCGGCACCACACTACCTGCGCACGCCTAAAGACACGTTCCCATTTGAGAAACCAGGGGTGTACAAGATCGACTGCAGCTGTGGAAGCTCCTACCAAACGAAGTGCACTATTGCCTGCAGAGTCAAGGAGCACATAGGTACGAGTGTTTCAGAATCTGGCAACGGAGAAGTTGTAATAGCGGGGCATCATCTCGAGTCTGCTTAAACCACTGGATCGAGTTACACAATCCACAAGTACTTATAGGTAATACAACCTCAACTCAACGGAGCGATAATACATACCAAGATTGGTACAGGAGGCCATTGAGATTACAAACACTAGGGTTTCTGTGTTTGGTAATCTGAATGGCTCTTCTCGGTTGAAGTTTCAACCGGGAAGAAGCTTTCCAAGTATCCGGACCCTGATGTGAGAATGTGCAAAAACCGAAGAAGTGATGTACCCCAACCGGGCCGCGATACCGCTGATACCGTCAGTGTTGTGTGTCGTGATCGAGTTGCCTTCGATAATGAAACCGGTGGGTGTATGTGGTAACGTTACGTTCGTAGCAAACGACAAAAAATTAGGTTAACTCGGCATGTCTGCCAATAAAAACTCACTCGCTGTTCCTTGAGTTATTCCGTGATCACGGCGCATGAAACTGCAAAAATATTGAAAAGCTCAAAACTCAAATCATGATTAATATCCCGTTGTAAATGACTTAAGAGTTTCTTTACTATTTATGTAATGTATCATATTATGTATATCAGTCATCTAGTACCCATAACACAAGCTCTGCTTAGCTTGGGGCTTGATGATGCTGTGTGGATTGTCCAGCATTATTTATTTATTTATTTACTGCTACTTATTGTCACTTTTACTTTAAATACCACAGGTTCTTCTGCATCAGCTGTGTTCAACCACCTTGACTGTCTAGAATCGGTTTCACTAAGGTCTCGTGCTCCTACTAATATTATAAATGCGACAGTTTGTGAAATGTCATTATTGTTACCTATGGTCTCCTAAACAACTGAATAATATCAAGATGAAATTTGACATACACTTAGAACGTGGCCTAAGTTAAACAATACTTATTATATCGAATATACGCGTGCGAAGCCGCGGACAGAAGCTAGTACTAAATAAACTCTAATTTTGATATTTCAAGTAAGTAGGTTCCATGTTTGCGTGTATTATATATTTTTAACGACGCAAAAAGAGAGGGGTGTTCTAAGTTAAACGTTTCTGTCTGTGTATCTGTATATCTGTCTGTGGTATCGTAGCTCCCAAACGAATGAACCCATTTACGTTTAGTTTTTTTTGTGTCGTAGATAATTTTATCCCGAGTGTTCTTAGCCATGTTTCATGAAAATCTGTCCGGGGGGTTATTAAAATTTTTAATTTTGTTCTTGTTATTATGAATGTTTGCCGATTTGTCCCTCAATAACGGACCAATTATAGTGATATTTAACTATTGAATAGATATACCGAGATGGTTCCAGAAAAGTTCACGAGGGATTAGTATCTAGTTGAACCACAATACTTGGAAGTTAAAGTCGGGTTTTAGTTAAATTAAAATAATCAATTATGATTATAAGTACTATTAAACCTTTAATAAGCACAGAAAATAACAATCAAATAACAAAAACAAATTAGAACTAGTATTTACAATTGAGCTAACTATAGGCTGTTGCAAACAATCTACAGGTAGCTTTAATTATAAGTTATTATTATATATATAATTATCTTCTTCTTCTATATTATAAAAATGAAACCCGTTTTCCTTGGTCACGGCATCACGCGTGAACGGCTGGACCGATTTCGCTAATTCTTTCTTTGTTGTGTTTGTTATTGTCAGGAGAAGGTTCTTATGAAAGAAAAAATTAAGAAAGTTGGAAACATAAATTTCCACGGGGGCGAAGCCGCGGGGCGCAGCTAGTCTATCTATACAATATAAAAATGAAACCCGTTTTCCTTGATCACGGCATCACGCGTGAACGACTGTACCAATTTCTCTAATTCTTTTTTTGTTGTGTTTGTTATTATTAGGATAAGGTTCATAAGAAAGAAAAAATTAAGAAAGTTGGAATCATAAATGTCCATGCGGGCGAAGCCGCGGGGCGCAGCTAGTTATAAGTAATAATAATTAGGGTTATGTTTAAGATAATTATTTGTACTGTAGTATATGTTTTTTGACATGCCAATATTACTGATAAGATAATGCAATGGTGAATAAATTGAATTAACTGTCAATGATAATTATCGTGTCAGTAATTTATTATTTTATCTTAGTCATGCATGATGCAACGATGTGAAAATGATCTCAATAGTTTACTATTGTGTTACATCCTTTGGAAGTTCTATTGAGACCGAAATAGTTCACAGTCACGCATTTTAAGTAGGTATAGGCAGTAGGCATGTATTGCGTCGCGTGTCGGGGCGCCAACGATCTTCAATAGAGAATTAATCGATTTTTCTTTACTTGTACACTCAACACAACACATAGCATAACAACGGCCTACATTCTGTATGATAGAAATCTTCAAACGTGAATGTGTTAAATGTAATTGTTTTTTGGTAATATTCAACCGACGTAAGAAAGAGGTTCTCAATTAGGCTGTATGTTTTTTTATGATTTGATATGTAGGGATGTATGTTACTCAATATCTTCGTAGACCGATTTTGATGATTCTTTCGCCTTTGTATAGAAAATGATCTCGAGGTGGTCACATAAAAGATTTATTCCCTTGCGATTTCTATTTGAAAGAAACGACGTACGTTTTTTATTTTGTTAATTCGCCCGGGCTCTGAATAATATTGCTCATAGATCTGTTTAGTAGTACTTCAATCTGTTTTTCAGACGATCAAATAATTGTAGGTACCTATTATCAGTAAAATTCCCTAAAATTTTCTCTTGTTTCAGGAAAAGTGGACCTCGACGAGCTAATATCTGCGTTTGCCGACCTAGGCATAGCGATCGGGGCGTCCGAAGCCACCACATTACTTAAAAGGTATATACTAATACTAGCAGTTTCCCGCGGCTTCGTACGCGGTTTTCAAGTCGGAATAAAACTTACCTCCCTGTCAAATTTCATTGAGATACGTTCAGCCGTATAGGCGTGAAACGGTAACGGAAAGACAGATGTGTTCCTGAGGACGGACAGACAGACAGACAAGAAAGTGATCCTATAAGGGTTCCTTTGTTCCTTTTGAGGTACGGAACCCTAAAAAAAGTCAGAAAGGTATTTAATAAACAGACTTGAAACAAAAAATGCCTTTTCGTTACAAAAAATTATTATTAAAAATAAATAAATAATGCTGGACAATTCACACAAGATCATCTAGTCCCAAGCGAAGCAAAGCTTGTGTTATGGGTACTAGATAACTGATCAACTTAATACAATACACATACACATACTACATAGATAGTTATTTTTTATTATACATAGTAAACATCCAGAACACCCTGAACAAATATCTGCAGATCGTACTAACATTTGTCCCGAAGCGGGAATCGAACCCGCAACCTCCTGCGTCGCAGGCGGACCTTTGCCAAAAATTGGTTTAAACTTGCTCTATTTCCTGGGAAATGAAAATATTGCGTTCTCATTCTCTGCCGACAATCTAGACTGGAGGTAGCTCGACTAATCCAAATTAATACCAATACCAAAGCAGCCGTGTTTCCAAGACGCTGACTGCATTGCCACGCTGTATGGCAATGCTGATGCGCTGCGCCAGATACTCACCAGCTCTCGGGTCACGCGTCGCTTCGACCAGACGTTCAAATAACATTTTAAACAACCTGGTACATGGTACCCTACGGACCTAGGGTAAGGTCTTGCTGAGACAAGGAGAGTCGAAACTACGACATCTCCTTCATATGTCTCATTGATGTCTTTTTAACCCCCGACGCAAAAAGAGGGGGTGTTATAATTTTATCCCGAGCGTTCTTAGCCATATTTCATGAAAACTTCGGCAGATTTTTAAAACTTTTAATTTTGTCTTTTTTTGTTATAATAATGAAGATATTTGTCGTCAGGATGGACCAAGATGGCAGCCTCAACATCAGTTACGACGAATGGCGAGATTACATGCTGCTCGCGCCCGCGACAGACATCCACGCACTCATACACTTCTGGCGGCATTCCACTGTAAGTCTAACTATATATAACTAAGCCGGGTGTCACACCACGGACACTCGCCCATTCCTCCGTACAAAAGTCGCGTCTCGAGTCTCGGCACATAGATGTTGCACTGTGTGTGCGCTACACGTGCAACTGTTGCCGTCTAGGGTCACTTCATAGATAGTTATATCGTGCGAGTGATACAGTTGCGAAAACTCAAAGAAATTTACATACAAAAAGTGAAATTAAACCGGAAAACAGAAATAATTTCGTATGTCCATGATCAAAAAACAAAAACATCGAACACCATCGGCGTCGTCTGTCTAAATCATTACATGCCATCTGCGTCCCGTGAGTGGCGCCGTACATCCCGTGCATTTGGAACGCAAACCGAACTTGACTAGAGGGCGGGTGAGGAAGCTCGGTCAGGTGGGGGGCGAACAGTGTCCATTCTGTACGTTAGTATTATTTTATATTCTCTGCCGATGTAACGGGTCGTAATATAACGTGTCACACAGTGAGTGTTCGTGCAGTCAGTACAGGGAAAGAAGGCAACGAGCAACGAGACGATTTTTAGCACACGGCGTAACATTTCATGTTACACCGCTCAGTTCAGGGCTTTATACAATATGAGAAAAATAATGTCAAAATAGCAAATAAAACGCAGGCCCGAGGTGGGCGGTACAAATTCGGAGGGACAGTTTTGATGATGTCCTCTTAGCATGATATTATAGTGCACAAGTGTGTGCCCAGACACAGATGCACTCTCTCAATGGCTTCCTACAAGCTTCAAACGAGTAGCCTGCGAGCTGTCTGTCATCTGATGACATCAATATAAAAAGCATCTTAAAATTACGAATTCCTTATTTGAATGCAGATTTTTGCTCCGTGCGTTAGCAGTGCGGCCCTTATCAGCGACAACCTTAACAGTGCCATATTATTGGCATACGGCGTCGGTAGAATCATGAATGACTCGTGCAATGATGACCAATTGAAAAAATAGGTAGGCACCACTTATCACAAATGATAATTGATAATAATGAGACGTTTGTTAGGTACTCATCTGTCTAGGTTACCTTGACGACTATAAATTTTCCACGCCATTTCTGTTGGACACTTGTAAACGCGACTTTGCCGCGATCCGGTGGGAATTTCCCAAAGTGGTTGTTATATGGAGACATAATTACTACCTACCTAAACTAAACCAAAAAGTTACAGATTTAATTGTAGATTTAAATAAGATATTCGCTTGAATTTCACGTTAGTGGAATTATTAAAATTAATTACGAACGGCTTGGCATAGTGCTTGCCCCGATGCTGCTCCCCCAAAATCACTTTGTCCAAACGGCAATGGGACGGGCCTCTGTGTGAGTTGATACGGAATTGTTTGTTACAAACGTGCTCCAGCTCTGCGGATCTTGCCCGCCTCCTGGCCGTTTCTAAATGGGAGTTATTGGTTGCAAGCATTTCTTTCATATAACACTGTGTAAGTACCTTAATTAAGTACCTTATTGGATCCCGTGACTTTCCGTATCGCAACATGTCTTCCGTTGGGTGCAACGTGTTGCACGCCTCATCAATGCCAGTGCAGTACTGCTGTCGAACAGCTTGGTCATCACGGATTACCGAGTACTAGGGCCGCCGGTCGGATATCTCGCCACGCCAGCCTTAACGACATCATTCGACGGGCCTTTGTCACCGCTAACGTACCAGCTATTCTCGAACCGAATGGTCTGTTCCGTGACGATGGTAAGAGGCCCGACGGTATGACACTAGTCCCATGGGAGTTGGGGAGGGCCCATTGTGTGGTACGCTACATGCGTCGACACACTTGCGCCTTCCCATCTTCCGAGGACATCCGTGAGGGCGGGTGCGGCGGCAGATTTGGCCGAAGATCTCAAGCGGCGCAAAGTTGTGTAGTTTTCTTGTAAAAATAACATCATTTTTGCGCTTACGCTATACCAAAAACGTATGCTCCGTCCCGCTACTATAAACGCGAAATCCTATGCCTATCCTTTTCACAAACTGGCGTTCAATGCGCCCTCATAAGAATTGAGGGTACTAAGTAGAAACTTGAATAAACCCCTGACACTTGAGAATAAATAGGAAACTCCTTCCACTCGCAGGCACATGCGCGGCAAAGACTAAAAAATGGCGACGGAAAATGCCCGATCAGGCCTTACAAGAGCAGAAGTGTAGAAGCGGGGTTCTAAGCCACTTGGCCAAACTGCGGGGTCGAATAGTCTAATTATTCCCTGTTGGTAGGTTAATTATTGAAATAGAAATAAATTTAAAAAAAAACTTTTATTTTCAGATAACTGTGATCCATAATTTGTTGGTAGCAGAAAGATCTCTTAAATTAAATGTTAGTATTCAAAGTGCTTTATTTCCTTTAGACCCTACAGTACTCTTGGACACATCACAAAAATTCAAATGTCATAAGTAAAACTAGGAAATAAAGTGATCACTTTGATTTTTTGTTCACTTCAATCTTTTTAAGGTAAAGTAAAGAAGCGAAAAAGAAACCTTTACCTTGTTAGGGCGTTAGTTTTCAAGCTGGAGCAAAATTGATCCCAAGCCTTTTTATCCTCTAGCTAGATAATCTGATATTTTGTAGTAAACCGTTTTACAAAGGATATGTTTGACAATTTGTTTGAATTCTGTTGTAAGAATCCATGAGCCGTAATCTTCCCTGTTGGTACGCGTATGTATATATGGTGTTATAACTATGCTGTAGGGTACATTGAGGAATTAGTCCCTAGGTGAATAAAACTATACACTAAAGAAAAAAACACAACACTAATAACTAAAACTCGACTAGGTACTTGGCGTCGATTTACTAACCAAAAAATGTAAATTCCGAATAAAAAGACGCGGCAACAGGGGAGTTTTAGGTAAAGTAGTGTTTGTGTGCAAACATTCTACATAGAGTTTGGATAGTGTATAAGTATGTTGTAAGTTGTTAGGATCCAACAGCCGAGTTGTTTGTTCCCTGTAGGAAGGTGTGTCCAACTACGTTGTATCATTGAGCCTCCACACGTCACGCCACAACGTATACAACACAAGTGGCATAAGTGCAAAATGATAGCACTTTAGTTAGGGCTGGCGGCAACACTGCGGTCAATGACTTATTTCACTATAGGTAACATTTCTAGGACAAGAAGACTTGTCATGGAAGATGCTGTGATGATGTTGATTTCATCCTAGCCGAATTTCTCTTATCGAACACTAGCCTTGAGCGCACGACATATAGTTTTGCATATAGTGCACGAGTGTGTGCGCAGAAACAGGTGCACTCTCTCTTCAGCAGTTTACTGAGAATGTTTGTAACTGCAAGAAAGATTAGATTTTGAAATTGCCTTGATTTGATTGCAAATGATTTGAAAATGCTGACGTTAAATTTTAATCTACATTGGAGTCCACGATTACACCGGGCGTCGTTATCCTAGATCCAAAAAAAGTTCTTACGTTAACACTTTCAGCGCCCAATGCACACATGTCCGTCTGCAGCGACTTGTAGCTATGGGTGCGATCTTACGGTCTGGGCTGTGAACGCTTTAATGAGTACCCAGCATAGCCACTAACTGATCCTTAATACTTTGTATTTCCAAGCAATAAATGAACTTTTACTTTATAATCAGATTTGAAATAATCTAAACAAAAATAAAAAAGTTACTGCCTTACCTTTTTTTTACCTACTTATGGGCAGTCGTACATCTCTCGAGCGAGATGATGTAAGAATTCTAACGATACTCGATCGATACATCTAAATCTGTTCAGCCATTTATAATGTATGATTATTTATAGAAACTTACATTTAATACAAACATGAACCCTGAAAACATGCACGTTTTTTGGGCAGTCATGCAAAAACATTATACTGGAAAATTGTTTTTGGTTTATTACAAAGCATTTGAAAACGTTGTTGTCTGCAAACCCTGACGGTGCCTAACTCGATAAGTGGTCGATCCATCAAACCAGTGGGCTCGTCTAAATCACCATTAGCAGGTCAGGAGCCCCGCGTCATAGCTACGCCCCTGTCTCACTGCGTAATAAATACGTAACATTGAGAAATCTGTCGCAACGCAATACTTTGCTCCCATTATCTAAACAGAACCGTGAGCACGGACAGAGACGACTAAATCAAAGTAAGGTTTTTAGTTGAGAATGCAGATTTATATAGCTAATAAATCCATAACACAAAGTGCAAAAATTATTGTTCAAAAAAAATTGCAAAACCAAATACTCCGTTTTGAGAGACCCATCGATTGGAATTTTTTATAATTTTATTTATTTTCTTTTATTCGATGGGATAATTTTCGATAATTAAAAAAATAAACTACCTTCTGACCGCCTTGACAAAATTACACCTCGATCCGTTCAGTAGTGTTAGCGTTGTCTCCACCGAAGCATCTCACCACCTCACATCTAAACAATCATCACTCACTTATCACTTAGAATATTATACCATCCGCCCTTAGAAGGATATGCCCATGACGATCGACTGTTGTTGTAAATCTTAGTAACTATAATACGTATCAATAATTATATAAATAATTATAGACCTTTATTGACAAAGAAAATTATAATCAAATAATAGAAACAAATTAGAATTAGTATTCCGCAGTCTGTTCCAAACAATCTACGGTAGCTCAACGGATCCATATCAATACCAGTCGGAAGCGTCCCCAAGACGCTGGCTGCATTGCCCCGCTGTATGGTATGGTAATGCTGATGCACTGCGCCAGATACTCACCAGTTCTTGGGTCACGCGTCGCTTCGACCAGACGCTCAGACGTTTTTTTTTAAATTCTTCAATGGTTGTTGTCCCATCGGGTTCAAAACAAAAACACCTTCAAGATTAAAATTGATCAAGTTCCTATTGCTCAAAACAAAACTATTAGTTTTGCCTACAGGCAGTTGAACTTTGATACAATTTTATCGGTTTCTGAGTAGTTTCTGAATATCCAAACGCGAGCACAATACGTATGATAATAACAGGAGGTAGTTATATTGTAACGATTTAAAATTTTCCGACTACTAAGTTCAGTTTATTATTATTCGGTCATCGTTTACAGGAGTTTGAAATTCGGGTATGGATTACAGCTGAAAAATTCGGTCACGGATTTTCGGGGATGAATTACAGTAACCCAGTAAAATCAGTATATTTATTTAATCATTCATTTGACATTCATTTGAAGTATTACGTCTAGTAGCAATTATTATTTTAATTATGAATTATTATGCACCATTATTGTTTCTATTATTATAGAATGAATGGATGTTAAAATATATTTCATTTGAAACATCTTCGAAATAATTTGATTGTTTAAAAAACTAACAACCGACTTCGAATCCGTTAGTTTAAACTGCTTTATAGTTTTGCGGAATAAACTCATCTCTCGGGGATAAAATTTATGGGATCACAACGGGATCGCCTTTAAACAACTGCAAAATAATCATCCAATCCAAACAACGATTCCCGCCTTGGAACCAATGTTTGTAATCTGCAAATATTTGTTCCGGGTGTTCTGGGTATTTTTTGTGTAATAATAATAAATAGTATCTATCTATGTATTGTATTGTTTTAAGGACGTTAGTCATCTAGTACCCATAACATAAGCTCTGCTTAGCTTGGGACTAGATGATGGTGTGTGGATTGTACAGCATTATTTATTTATTTATTATCACAACCCATAGTTACGTTGTATAGGCCTCCTCTGCCCAGAATCGACGGCGGCACGAGGGGCTCCACTTCAGCAAGTGCATCGTGGGCGCTATAAAGGTTTTAAGCCACTTCCTTGGGAATAATTGGATGCGACACGCAGGGGCGTGTCGCATCCAATTATTCCCAGTACTATTTTTGACGTCATCCGACCTTCGGGCGGGTTTCCTGCCCCTGGGTCTTTCTTCATGCTTTACATGAATTCCTATTTTCCAATTACAAATTCTGTCTGTTTCACTAAAGCGGTTTTATCCGGTTCTCAGTTTGGCAAATTGCCGTGTGTCGTCACGAGTCAAACGGGTTTTAACGTGAAAGAGAGCAAAGCTGTCTAGAAATCTTACGATAGACAAAATATTGGTTGGTTCGCGAAGAAAAACAACGAAAAATTTATATCTATTGCTTTGACTTTCCTTCCTAGAAAACATAATCAATAAACATACCTATTAGTGTTCGGCAGTTTTGACAACCAAATATCTGTGTTTTAATATTAATTTTATAAATTTTACCCGACTGCGCAAGAAGGAGGTTTATATTATTATTTAGCGTTCAGAAAACGTAAGGCTGGCTTCAAAAACCCCAACTTGTTGTTATAACTATTTTGACATCGTTATGGTCGGTTAAATAAGCCGTCTGACAACTACTATTGATTCAAAGTTTCTTTTAGCAAAGATACTTAATAAATGGCTTACAATATGCGCAAAACTTCTTAACTGCCATTTAAATTACTTGTGGAACCTAGAAAATAGTAAAAACACGATTATTTTTCGATATTCACATAGTAGTATCACGTATTATAATCTATAGGTAGTCATTGCAGTAACATAGCAGAGGTCATTATAAAGTAATACACACAATCTTGTGTTGTGTAGCGATATCTTACATGGGTTTATGTAAATAAGCTTTATTATAGGGTAGGTAAATTACGTCAGATTTTTTCTGAATACTCAAATGCAATTCAGATTTAAGGTGCGAACCGCGGGTGTGGTTGTCAAACTAGGCGTAGATCTCAGTACTCACGGGATCCCCGTGGTAAAAACCCGATTTACATAAAATTCAACATTATTTCTTTGGTTCTTCTAGTGTAAAACGCACAAAACAAATCTTTTTCTTTTTGTAACTATTTGGTAGTCTTAAGGTTAATTGTGTATAGTAGTTTTAAGGTAAATAAAAATATTTTCTTTCTTTCTTTCTTTCTTTCTTTCTTTCTAAAAACACGATTGAGTAAAAAATGCTATAAAAAAGAATTATAAAAGTGCACTGTTTCACATACAATTTGATCGAGATCTTAGGAACCCTGCGGTCTTTTCAAATAGTTTATGTTTTTATTCATTTGTTTTTACTAATTATTTCGTTCCTCTAAGCCGGATTCTAAATTAGTTGCGTAGTTTTTTTATAACTAAACAAATACTTGATTTTTGCGCTTATGCCGCTCTTAAATTCCAAGCAATTGCATTTTTATTATCATTTATCACAGAATTCTTCATAACTCAAACGAGACGAAGCTGCTTCCGATTATCTTTCGGTAAACGCCAGCGTAAAGATGATGTAATAATAAAGTATTATCTATCTGCTAACTTGAGTTGCTAAGTACGCAGCACCGCGCACCGGTTCAATGATACGATACCTACGAGTGGACGAGCCCCCGACAGTCGTGGGCTTCGACCCGGACGCCTATTATCACCCAACTGTCTCGTCGTATCGCTCCATTTGGTCTCGTTTCGTTCGCATAGCTCTAATCTTGGACTAGTTTTGCGATCGTCTGACAAACGTTTCAAACCTTCACACCTCCGCTGCGGAATACGAGTAGCGGAACCGCTGGAAGAATTCCGCTGCGATCAAGTGTAGTTTGATTTGTTGAACTGGGCGTCGGATCGTCACGCGACTCAGTTGAGTCCGGTCAGAGGAGGAAGCAATATTAGCGTCAAACGTAGTCTTCAGAATGATTAAATAAATAAATAAATAATAAATAATGCTGGACAATTCACACAGCATTATCTAGCCCCAAGCTAAGCAGAGCTTGTGTTATGGGTACTAGATAACTGATATACATAATACAATACACTACGTAGATAGATATTTTTTTTATACATAGAAAACATCCAGAACGCCCTGAACAAATATCTGCAGATCGTACAAACATTTGTCCCGAGGCGGGAATCGAACCCGCAACCTCCTGCGTCGCAGGCAGACCTTCGCCCGCTGCGCCACAGAGGTCGTCATCGTTATTAACAAATCTTTCGTCTTCGGGCAAAGAATAATATATGTATAGGTACAGTCAGCTGCACAGACATGTATACACTTCCAAGTTTTAACTTTTATTTTACTCGGAACTTTTTAAATAAAAGGACATGCACACGTTTTTCGTACAAAGTAGTCATCGTACTTCGTCAGAATGCGGTTCATAAATTATCACAATTCCTATACACTTACTATTTAGTCAAATTGAAAACTTGGGAGTGTTTACATATTTTTGCAGCCGACTGTACTTCGGGTCCAAAGTCTAAACTAATCTATATTTTGGACAGGAGAATGGTTGGTTAAAAAGTTGAAGGTTATTTTATTATAATTCATCTTCCGAATTTCAAAGTAGAACCGTTAAAAGTTTTAGAATTATTGTAAAATTGCTTTGATAATTCACCAATGTAAAGCATTCATTACGATTCGATCGTTGCTACTCTAATATTATCTGAAACCGCATATCAGTCGGTACAGGTAGATTGTCGAGAATCTTCGCCTTCACAGTAATTCGGTCCTCGGGCCCGCGATGACGCTGCGGTGGTATCAGCTGTGCCACTGAGTGCTTGGACGAGCTAGACCGCCCGCTCACTCCGCTCAGTGTTATATTGTCAGTTGCGCCCTGTGCACGTCTCGCGTATATTTGCCGCACACTCGAATTTAACCTTTGATCTGATAAAGTTCCAAAGAAAATTAACTGTGATAAAAGTATTTTAAATAATATTCCCTAGAAATATACAAATCATGTCTCTGGAATTGGAAGAGCTAACAGGAGTTACAGGCGATGTCTTCGAGGATTTCCTGGTTGTGTTCCGTCGGGGCTTGGCAAAGGTAAATGCATTCTAAATTCGGTTTTAGTATTGCAGCTGGATGAACTTAGTAGCTGTCGGTTCGGTCCCTTTCCCTATAACGAACGCACTTCTGACCGTTTTTTACGCCCACTTCTTTCTAAATTCTAATCTGCCAGTCTCGATTGCGATCACACATACAGCGGCAGTAACTGAAAAATACACGTGGTCGTAAAAATGCCTTTAATTAACGAATATAATGAATCTTCAATTCCTATTCTAATAGGTAGTTGGCCAGCTAAGTACTGGCATTATAAATAGTTCGTTTTAAAAGGTCGCCGGTCACATTTGGCTCTCAAGGTTAAAGTGACAACGTTGCCTAGGCAACAGCTTCGTCGAGAATGTTCGATGATGTCTAATACTGTTTTATTATCTAGCCAGGCAGGTTTATCACGGGCCCCGGTCTTATCAAGTGTATTTTTATGATTTTTATTTTAACATTTACACTTAAAATTATAGTTTAATAATTTTAACACTTTATAGTTTAATAATTTACACTTAAAATTATAGTTTAATAAATTTTAACTGTTTTAAGTTAGCGGAATAAATACTAAAACCTCGAGAACTAAATTTTTATGGAACCACCACGGATAATTCTCTATACCATTGCAAAAGAATCATCTAAACCGGTCCATAAATGATATAGCCTTTATTCACAAAGAAAATTATACTAATATTTAGCTAACTGCAGACTGTTGCCAACAGTCTACAAGTAGCTCAACTGATCCATATCAATACCAGTCGGAAGCGTCTTCAAGACGCTGGCTGCATTGCCACGCTGTATGGCAATGCTGATGCGCTGTGCCAGATACTCACCAGCTCTCGGGTCACGCGTCGCTTCGACCAGACGCTCAGATAATTTTTTTAAAACCCGAAGAGCCTCGGTACCCTACGGACCTAGGGTCTCGACTCCAAGGGGAGCAAATGTGTAGGCTCTGTCGATAAATGATTGAGGAATTGACGAACATACATAAAAAACTACGTAAAGCCGAACATCTCTTCCTTCTTTCGAAGGAGGTTAAAAATAATTTTATTAGACTATGTTTATATGTTTTTTACTAAGTTGATCCAACAGCGGTCCCACAAGACTTTCTGCCATCGTCTTCTATTGCTATGCGTGATTTTGCAAAGAGCTTGGCGAATTCTTCTAGCTTCATTGACGTTTTGGGAATCACACTTTCACTTTCTCTTTTTGCCATTTGCATATAAAAATCTGGGCTTGCTGTATAGCTATCTACTCTCATAATTTGAGTAGTAATTAAATGCGATGTAGCATTCAAATTACAAAGAATTTTAGACTTATTGGGTGAGCTTATGCGAAATTGTTAAAAAATGGCATGGGTCGTCGAAAATCATCATGGATGATCGAAAATTGCCTAACACTTCTTCGAATTTGGAAAAAATCATTACCATTATGGTAAGCACAGAAATTACAATTATAAACCCAAAGTAACTCAAGTTTACACCCAATTGTAACCTATTTTAACGATTGAACCCCTATTTTAAAAGTATCAGAAATAATTTAGTGTGAAATCTCGTCCTAATCTTATTTTGGAATTTTCATTTTACTGCACATAACTTAAAGTTAGTTAAGCACCGCCTGACTGAAGCCTATAGATATAGAGCTACAGCGGTGGGTAAATGAGTTATCATAGCAAAGTCTTCGTTCGAAGAAAAGTGGTGTCTGTTTGAACTTTGAACACCAGTTTTCGCAGAAAACCGTTGGGGCGTTACGAGTGCTCGTAAAAACGAAAATCTAAGTTTTTGATCGATCGTTTTCCTGCAAATGGTGACATAAGAGTAAGTCTAGCAGATAAATTAATCGGAAATTTTTCAGAGTAGACCCCCAGGTATTATACATACAGGCTACCTACACGAGTACCTAGGTATGTGCCAAACAACAAAATCATATGTCGACGAAGTTCGTTCCATTTTTGCGCCAGATAAAGCTTAGGTAGATTTTTGTAACCTACTTTTGTATTGACACACTTCTGCGCCCGAGCGAGCGTTGACTATGACTGCTATATTTCCCTGTTCTCAGGTAGACAGTACAAATTATATTAAATGTCTAGCTTCTAGCTAGATGATCGCAAATTCCAATGTCTTATCAGTCGGTGACGTGACATCGAATATCGTAAAATGAGGCTAGCGCTATCAGGGGCCAGTATCCGTGTTTGTAGAAACCATAGTTAATATAGGTAGTCTAAATCACGAGTAGATATATATGTTTTTTTTACAAAACAACCCAACCACACTGTACTTGAACTCATAAGATTATTGATAAAACTAAAATCTGACTAGGTATTATTGAATATTTACACTGTTTTTTAAGTTTTACGACACAACAATTAATAAATAAATAAATAATGCTAGACATGGACAATCCAAACAGCAGAATAAGGAAAAGTAAATGTATCGGATAAAAGTCGGCAGAGTAACGAAAAAGAAATACCAACATAAAAAACTCTGCATCAAAAATAAAGAGGCAAATTTTCCTCCTGTTTTGAACTCTGATAATAAATAATCCTAAGACTAAAAATCGTCATGATCAATTTTAGCTGCGCCTTCTAGGCCCAGCCCAATTCTCAGTACTACCTATAACGAATAAATTGCCGTAGCTTCTTAGAATCACCTGTTGTCATTTTCAAACGGGTAAACCCGGTCGTGTAACGATTTTATGCTTTCATCAATAATGTTCACAATCCGAAGTAAGTACCAACTCAGGACTTGGAACAAGCACTCGTTAAGGCTCGATGAAGTGCGACACTTTCGAGTAGATTGGTAAATATTTTCAGTACGTTAAAACAACATCTGTGTACTAACCATAGATATAAGTAAAACTGTTGACATGGTACGTTCCCCCAGCGTTAACTCAACAAATGGCATGTGTTGTTACAACTACACGCAAAGACACGCTATTTCCAATCTTTTGCAATATGCATATCCAATGAACAAGAAAGATAGAAAGACGACCGAAGTGAGAGAGACAACAATACGCACGCGACAAACGAACGTCGCCGGTCCGACTATGACTGAGGTGGGTGGACCTAATTTGAGCGTTCCAATTTCGAGAAGCTAGTACCCAATCTCCCGTATTTTACTTACTTCGATGGTACTTACTAATGAAAAAGCAAATGCAACATGTCATTGTGTTTTACTGTTGTCCGATTGTGATAATTTTTCGTTTTTCTATAGGAAGATAATTATCCCGAGTTGTTCCATGATGTATTCCTACTACTTATAACTACTATTTGTCCCAAAAAGCTTAAAAACAGTGTAAATATTTAAGAATGATCGGATGTAAGATTAAAAACAATTATTTTAACAAATCATTCCATAGCAACACCAGGGACTACGTTCACAATTTGAAAATACTTACGTCAGAATCGAATTACTATTTTAATTAGCTACTATTATACCACGGGTACCTCATCATCACCATCATCATCAGCCTATATTAGTCCACTGCTGGACATAGGCCTCTCCTAATGAGCGCCATAGCGCCCTGTCCACGGGTACCTAATTAATATAAATAAATAAATAATGCTGGACAATCCACACAGCCTCAAACTAAAAGCAGAGCTTGCACACAAATATATTTTTTATTACCTATACCTACATAGAAAATACCCAGAACAGCCGGGAACAAATATTTGTAGATCGTACAAACATTTATTCCAAGGCGGGAATCGGACCTCCGGCATCGCAGGCACATTTTCGTCCGCCGCGCCACATCAGTCACACTCTTGTTACCTACCTACACATTACATAATTATACCATATACCATCATATTCGTTAACAAAAGAAATCTGCGAATTGAACACGCCAGTAAACTTTGGATCGTGGTCGATGACGCGACGCACGCGTCGATTGCGTCATCGGATATAAACTATCATTATTCTGTCGGACAATCACAGATGAGTGCACAGTTGGTTCTACATGCCATTTAACGGGAAATCCTATATGAACGTCACACGGCTTATGAAGTTATGAGTCTTATGAGGCACCGGCTGGTATCAACGTATGATTCACTAAAATTCCCGCGTGTTGCTAACGCTGTGTCATTTGCCTTATTTGTCCCATAGTAATTTAGTAAAATTACCTCATGTTTAAATAACACCTACTTTTATCCTTGCTGTGCCGGCTTAGAATTTGCACCATCCCAACTCTTCCCGCGGGTGTCGTAAGAGGCTACTAAGGGATATCCACCGGGGGCGGGCAGCAGCGCCCCCTGCAGACGAATTCTACCACCGAACTGCGATCCCCAACCCGCATGCCCAGCGTGGGGATTATGGGAACTACCCCCATGAGATAAAAGCCAATAAGGCGCTTATCAAGGGGAGGCCTACGTCCAGCAGTGGGCCAAAATAGGCTGTTGAGGTGAGGTCATACCTTACGCCTACACTGTTTTTTTACTAGCCAAGCTCTTTTTAAGTAGTTATTTAGACGTGGAAAGGACTGGGTTACTTTCGAATTTATAATATACTAGCTTCTGCCCGCGGCTTCGCACGCGTTGTTTCCATAGAAACGTTTAAAGGTGATTTCTATCCCATGGGAACTGATTTATGGGATAAAAAGTAGCCTATGTTTGATTCCAGGGTTAGAATTACCTGTATGCAAATTAAAATTCAGCCTGATCCGTTCAGTAGTTTTGGCGTGAAGAGGTAACAAACATCCATCCATCCATCCATCTATCCAAACTTTCGCATTTATAATTATTAGTGTGATGTGACTAGCTTCTGCCCGCAGCTTCGCACGCGTATTTTCGGTATAATCAGTATTTAGTTAAGTTGTTATCTAAGTTAGGCTTTGCTCTAAGCGTACGCCGAATCTCATCTTGATCTTTTCCAGTTGATCAAGATGAAATTAAATTTCATCTTGATCTTGATCAGTTCTCTAGTTTTGGAGATCCTTGGTAACAAAAATTCAGATTTGACAAACTTTCGGCTTAAAATATTAGTAGGTTAGGATAGGAAGTATTAGTAATATTTTATCATAGCCTAATGCTCCAATGACAGTGCTGTCATATTTATTTATTGAATAGGTCCCAGCGAAAGGCTCGCAAAACATTTTACAAACTAAAATTCAAACTTGATAGCAGCTATGTTTACGGTAGTGTAATAACAATTCCCTATTTCATCAGCACTACTAATTTATGATTATTAAGTATTATTTTAACTTGACTTTAACGATGCCCATTTCACAGCTGATTTATTTTGTTTATTGGCCTATTTAATTATATTCCTATCTTCTCTGTTTTATTCAAGACTTTTTTTCCCATGGAATTTACAAATCTCTACATATTTCTATATAGCATAAATTCATCACTCATCACGAATTTTAACATTTATAATCTATGTTATGCCATCGAATCATAATTTAAGCACCTCTTGTGGTGTCTTAAGTTGTAAATTGTCGTATCCAATACTTATAAATTCGAAAGTACTCTGTCTTACTGACTAATCCCTTCTAACAGTCGTAGTAATCCTGCATAGTAAGTACAGCTCAAGCTTAACAGCCTGTATTGGTCCACTGCTGGACGCAGGCCTCCCCCTAATAGCCCCTTTTTGGCTTTTATCTCATGGGGTAATGCCCATAATCCCCACGCTGGGCATGCGGGTTGGGAATCGCTGTTCGGTGGTAGAATTGTTCTGCAGGGGGCGCTGCTGTCCGCTCCCGGTGGATATCCCTTAGTCGCCTCTCTAGACACCCGCGGGAAGAGTTGGGGTGGTGCAAATTCTAAGCCGGCACCACACAGCTAATACACACACAGCATAGTACAGCGCAAATGGATAGATATTTATACTATGTTTGTAGGTATTTAAATTAATCTACGTCTGAAGTAGGTAGGTACAGGTACGTGTCCTCACGTGTAAGCTTATCTGCGCAGTATAAATGTCAATAAATAAGAAATGGGTATTTTCACGATAATCATCGTTTTCAGATTGGCTGTCCGGATTGTAATAGGCAATTCAATTTTTACCAAAGATTTTTATGTGATTTGTTTCGTTAATATCATGTTATACACTCTCAACTGTTACGGGTGTTCTCTATGCATAATAAAAATATACATATCTTTCTATGTATGTAATTATTAATATACGCAAAATTTTAGGTTACTAGTACCGATAACACAAGCTCTGATTACTTTGGGCCTAGCTAGACGATGCCGTGTGGATAGTCCAGCATTATCACACTAATATTATAAATGCGAAAGTTTGGATGGATGGATGTTTGTTACATCTTCACGCCAAAACTACTGAACGGATCAGGCTGAAATTTTGCATACAAGTAAGTCCAACCCTGGAATCAAACATAGACTTTTTATCCCATAAACCAGTTCCCATAGGATAGAAATAACGTCAAAACGTTTCCATAGAAACAACGCGTGCGTAGCCGCAGGCAGAAGCTCGTTTACTTATTTACATACTAGCTGCTGCCCACGGCTTCGCACGAGCTTTTTAGGCCCTGCCAAATTTCATTGAGATTCGTTCAGCCGTTTAGGCATGAACAGGTAACATACAGACAGAGTTACTAGAATTTGTCATATTAATATGGATTACCTATTTCCGTACACTCTATGTGCCGCTTGTGTAGATATTTCGTCAAATATCGAAAAAGTTGTGTGCTAAGTGTTTTGCTTGAAAATACCTGACACTGGGGATGGAGTGTCCCCAGTCACAAGCAGCAGTGTGACGATGGGAGCGATCCGTATCCATTTAGGACGAGAGGGTTACAGAATTAGGAAATTATTATTAGCAGAAATTTATTCTGTAAATATTAATATTGTTGGATCGATTACCTGGTGAAGATCGCGCGATGCTGCAGGATGCCAGTAGCGCAGGACCGGTCGTCGGCGATCAAATCAAATTAAAAACGATTTCCATAAATACAATAAATGTACACTTAGAAAAGGTCAAATTATAAAACTATAAAAGTGATATTTTTCATATCTGTCGCATCGGTATGTAGACTAAAGTAAATAAGCGACGAAGAAATCTTTAGCCTGTTAGTTGCTATTTTTCGAGTTGGAGCAAAACTCGTCCCAAGCTTTTTAATCCTCTAGATAATCTGATATTTTATAATAAGCCTGTGAATAATGAAGAATCCAAACAGAAAGCGTGCCACAGGCGAGTGATACGAAACGATTTCATTACGTCTCTCGACGGCCTCTTTTAGTTTAATTTAAACGTAAGGTTTCATTCAATGGCCTCAACTGCGGCACATCAGGCGCCGATGTGCCGCGGCGGGCGAAGGTCCCAATTCCCGCCTTGGGACAAATGTTTGTACGGTCTGCAAATATTTGTTTCCGATGGTTCTGGGTCTTTGTATGTAGTATAAAAAATATCTATGTGTGCAATGTATACCAGTCATCTAGTACCCACAACACAAGCTCTGCTTAGCTTGGGGCTACATGCTGTGTGGATTGTCCAACATTATATATTAACTAGTTTATGGAAACGTTTAAGGGTGATTTCTGTCCCACGGGAACTGATTTATGGGATAAAAAGTAATATTTGATTCCAGGATTAGAATTAGGTAGGTAACAAATATCCATCCATCCATCCCAACTTTCGCATTTATAATATTTGATTTGCATGTTATTATTATTATCTAATTTGTAACATGGTGGTAGTTACGTAACACCAAGGATGCTATCGACCCCAGCTGTGCATCATCAATATCCGTGACATGAAAGTTAGTATAGTTTATCTAAAACTATTAGCAAACATATGAAAACAAACTTAGATTCCCGACGTTACTGATACTGCTCAGTCCTGTGGTGGTACAACCAGTGAAGTGTTCTCTCATATTATTTTACCAGCAAAAATGTTGTCTTTGATAGTTTTGACTTCTATTATAAAAATGGTAAGCTCAGGATATTTTTGCACAAACCTCAATAACTGAATGGACTTTTGGGGGTAAAGGTGGATTTCCCCCAAATAGGAACAGAGGGAGATCTCCTCTGAACCGGGCCCGACCCATCTGGTCCACTGAGCCCGGTGGTCTTTCGACCGACAGTTGATGTCGGAAACTCCTATATGGTCAATAGTAACTGAATCCAGCGTTTGCGCGATCTAGGAATTCACGGTCGATGGTCACTTTTTGCATCCTTCTTAACGACATCTAGCGGTCACTCATTGAAGCGCTTAGTTAGGGTTTTTACTAACTGCAGTCTTATCGGTGATAGCGCCTCTATTGACACGTTAGCCTTGTAGTTCGGCCGTTGTCGCCTAGAGGTCGCCTACATCACTCCCTTTCCAGACCGAAGGTCGATATAGTTCTTGATACCAGCATGTCCTGTGTCCAGCTTAGCTCATCGTAGTCTTCAGTGAGTCGAGACTGGTGCGATGAGCAGGTTGAGGGACGGGAGAGCGCTTGTCATCTGCGGTGAGTCGAGATGTGTCCCAGTGAGTCGGGACGAAGCGCGGCGCTTGTAGTCTGCGGTGAGTCGAGACGGTCCACGGTGAGTCGGGACGAAGCGCGGTGCGGTGCTCCAGGTGAGTCTACGGTGGGTCGAGACTGTATGCCCAGATGATGCCGCTAGGGAACTCCACGAAGCGTTATCGAGGAGGGGAGAAGCCTGCAGAACCAGGAAGTCAGGGCGGCTGCGATGGAACTGCGGAGGCTGAGGGATGGTGCTGATGCGGTGTGAAGTTGCTGGTCCGGAAGGTAGCTTGAGGGAGAGAGAAGAGTCGAAGGTAGATGTCTGCTACTGATGATGATGATGATGATCGTCATTGATGGCTGGAGTGCTGCGCTGCTTGTTGAAGGAATCGTGTTCAGGAATCCAGTCGTCGGGTTTCGGCAGGAGTCGTCCGAGGTAGTCGACGGCTGGCACGACGGAGGTCACCAGTTTGGGAGTAAAGGTGGATTTCCCCCAAATAGGAACAGAGGGAGATCTCCTCTGAACCGGGCCCGACCCATCTGGTCCACTGAGCCCGGTGGTCTTTCGACCGACAGTTGATGTCGGAAACTCCTATATGGTCAATAGTAACTGAATCCAGCGTTTGCGCGATCTAGGAATTCACGGTCGATGGTCACTTTTTGCATCCTTCTTAACGACATCTAGCGGTCACTCATTGAAGCGCTTAGTTAGGGTTTTTACTAACTGCAGTCTTATCGGTGATAGCGCCTCTATTGACACGTTAGCCTTGTAGTTCGGCCGTTGTCGCCTAGAGGTCGCCTACAGACTTTTAAGCTCCGGGAGTACGGGTAACTTATAGACCCCTGTGTAATTCACACCTCTAAGTTTACAAAAAAAAGGTAGCACTCCGGGAGTGCCGGCAGAAGTGAAAACTTACATCTTACGATCTTACGCTTTTTCGATCAGCATCACGTGACCCTGACGCGAGTTTGAAAGTTTTTACCCATACAAAAAAAAGTGCTCAGCGCCGCTAAAGAAGTTTTCACTTCAAAAATTCCTAAAAAGAAAGAATTATCAAAATCGGACGACTCTGTAAAAAGTTATACAAAAAAATATATACGACGACTTGAGAACCACCTCCGTTTTTCCTCGGTTAAAAATAAACATACAGACGAATTGAGAACCTCCACCTTTTTTGAAGTCGGTTAAAATTAATGTGTAATCAAATCACCGTCAAAAAATATGATTTGACAGACAAGAGCCGCACCTATCGCAATCTAACGAATCAAATCTGACATTGACCGCGTAACCTAAAAACCTTTCAAATATCTAAAACATGGAAGGTTAGGCTGGCTGCCACGCAGAACCGCCCACCCAAAGTCAGACAACTTGAACTTGACTTTCGAGTTCAACATGACTTCAACCTGCTAAAGTTAGTTATGGTCAAAGGAACGATTAGCTTGGAAGGGGTCACTTTTTGTAGGTAAATAGTCTACAAAAACATGGCGGCCGTACGGGTCAGAAATAGTAATAATTTTTTTGATAAAGCTAGAAATATGCTTATCATTGTGTTGTTGTTTTTATCCCAAGTGATTGTACGTTTACAAGGTTTGACTTGGATCGATTAATCTAACCAAATGGAAAAATTCACTTATCCGATAAAACATGCGGTCGAACCACGTGGCACATGAGCCAAAATAATAGGTAATTTAAGCTTCAAATGAAGATGTATTTATTCGGTTCATTGTGTTTACCCTGTGTTTATCCTGTTTGTATAACCAAAATTGCTTGTAGCATCATAATCTGTTATCAGAGGATGTTGTTCATATTGTGCATTATAAACTGGATCAATCTGGTTCGGCGACGGTTTTATCTACTGTTGTCTGAACTAGCTGTGCGAAGGTGGAATCTTAACGATTCTACCGACTAGTTTTATTCCACTGAATATTGGAATGAGGAGGTCTCAAATTCGCGACGAAACCGGTGGTAGGTGCAATTGTTCGGTTTTCAACACTTCTCGTCATACCTTACAATGATTTATTGTACAGAAACAGAAATTGATAAGATATAAGTACAGTGGGCGGCATTATCGCTTAGAAGCGGTCTCTTCCAGGTGTCATAATTATTATCTCGGCCAAAAATATCCACATCTGGCGTGGATATCATGCCAAAAAATGTAGTTTCTAAATCAAATCATTTATTTGCCGAATACATTATTACAGGTACATGTCAAATTTTATGACTAGAGTGATGTCAAATGTATTCAACCCGCAAGCAGGTGTGCAAATATTAAATCGCAGTGATCTATGGAAAATTATATTATATTCCTTGGTTCTATTCGGTATAAATAATGAATCACGTATTTGTTATTTTTACAAAACTACCCATGGTGCAATAAATTTGTCTGAAATTTGTATGATTACCACGCGGGTGAAGTCGCGGGGCTCAGTTAGTAACAGTATAGAGAATATCTTAACAAAAAAGCAGCTTGGCAAAAATTAAATTTTAGATCCCTAGGCCCATCTAACTAAAACAAGCGAAGTCGAAGTTTCTAAGTAATCAGATTTTTTTACGTCAACAAACGAGAGTTGGTTACACCATAGACAACTTTTAGCGTATTAAAAACCTACTCAAATATAATCTCTTTCGTACCTCGTGTCTCGTTTGTCGCTAGTTGACACAAAATTGGGTGAAGCTGTCAACCGGACCGCAACACTTTGATAGATTTATTTCCCAAATTATAAAAATATTCGTATGCCGTTTTCTCGCCTCACGAGTCAAAATTGACCATGAGTACAGCAGTTCGCTTAGTGATCAACATTTTGGTTTACTTAGAAATGTTTAAATCAATGTGTTGGCAAGTTTACGCCACAATGTGCGCCCTATCCATAAAAAATTGGTTACTCTGCATCATGGACACAACGGTAACAGTATTTGTTTTGATATTCTACTGAGTTTTTGGATGTTACCAGTACGAGCGTCGCTAGTTGGCTGTCCAAGTCCAAATATAAATAAGTTCAAGCCATATCGAAGTTGACTAAATCAGTAAAAAGTCGGGTAAAAAATCAGTAGACAGGGGAAAAGTTAGTAGATTTTGAAAATACCACTTCTTTTTAGCCCTTCGACGCGAAAAACGCATGTTAGCGTGTCAACCTGTACGTTTTTAGTTCCCAATAAAGTTCCAGAAAGTATGACTCGATTTTTAGGGTTTCGTACCCAAAAGGTGAAAACGGGACCCAGCAACGGGACTAAGCCTCTGTCTAAGCCGCTGTCTGTCTGTCCGTCCAAGAAAAAGAAGTGAAGAGAATCAACTGAAACTTTATTTCGCATCCGATATTATGTATTAGTTTAGTGAAGCTCAAGTAGTATATTGACATATTCTAAGATAGTTTTTGTAAATCTACGGCTGCCGATGGAAAAAAAGTTGTTGCACAAAACTAACGACCTTAAAAACTAGGGCGGGCTACGTCATGACCACGTTTATTGGGTACGGTACTTAGATAACCAGGTACATTTCCACGGTCTTGCTGGGGCCATGTGTCTCTGTGTAGATACGTAAACAAATACATGACGGGCCTATTGTTTACAACAAAACTGTAACGTGATAAACATGAAGTCGTGAAATAAGTTAAGGGCACGGGGAAACGTAATGTCGATGTAAACCTTATTAAAACCCACATTCATGACAACAAGTTAAATCCTGAAATGGGACCCCATCTCTGTGTGTGAGATAACATCCCGTTTTACCACCTATTGGCCTTCAGATTTCATATAGGCGTTGATAACAAGTTGTTTATTTTGTAGTGGACATCTCTAAGCCAAAGGTGAGGTTTAGCTAGTCACTAGTACCATTTTTATATAAAAATCCTTTCATTTTGAAGTGCAGTCAGATCGCATTAAGATACAAGTGAAAAAATGGAACACTTGCAATATGAAGAAAAGAAAAAAATGTCCGTGCTTGCGCGAAATTCCCGAAGTTGAAGAGATCAAAAACAAGAACCAAGATGTGTAATACCGTTTATATTCTTATTATACCTATTTAGCACCTCGTTAGTGATTTACAAGTAGATATTTCTATTTTAATTATTAATTTCGGAAATGTAGCTGGGCATCATCATTTATGGAATCCATTTGTTGTTAATAGGTAATTTTATTCGCTTGTAATGTAAAATGTAGAAATAGTTGTTAGATAATGTATTGTATTATAACTATCTCTTCCATAGCATACGACAAATCAAAACAATATATGATTCGACGTATGCGGGGTGTCCCCCGAACAATTGCAATCCCCAAAACAGGTGAAACTAGATCAAAAATGATCGACGAATATGTTAAAAAATGTGGCCACAACCTCGTCCTCACTAAATGGCAGCCGTATAAAATTTTACTTTTCACGAGAGGTTATGCTCGTACTTGACTTGTCATCTGCTCAAGTATTTGTCGCATTGGTATCCAAATAAGTTCCCGTAAAACTTTCACTCTTGTAAATATTTTTGATTAAGTTTTACCAGTTTTGAAGATTGCAGTTATTAGGGGGACACCCTGTATATTAATCTACTGTTCCTAGATAATTCATACAAATTGCAAACCCCGACAGACAACAGAAATTGATATATTCGCAACACTCATAGCTTTATCCTTCAATTTAAAAATAGCGACCACATTTTAACAACTCCCATTTGTTTCATCGTGCTATTAATGTGTGTACTCACTGCGTTGTCGTCATCATTGTAATAAACTCGTACCTTATTAATTTATCTCATCTCGGGAGTTCCGCTTCCGACACATCACTAAAGATCGATCACCCGAAATAATTACCCCCGAACCAAATTAAAGACCTCTAAAAAATAAAAGCTACGGTGCTGATAGTTTCTGTCGATCTAACCAGCTGGTATCACTGCTGAGTGTAGGTGAATTAGGTAACGAAGGCCTCTTCCTTATCACAATACATTTATACAATTTTTGAATACAGACATCTTCGAAATTGGATTTTGTGTCTAAAATGCGACCATGATTGATTTGTCTTACGACATATTCATTCGTAGCAAGGTATTCCCCAAAATAATAGTACCTAGATCACAATGGTCGATTCATTATCTAAGTTTGTCAGTAACAAATACCTACGTACAATCGTATTTACACCTCTAGGTATAACCTTCTTACCTCACTAATTTAATTGTACCTATTGATATAAAATTAACTTTTCAATTACTAACTTGCTAATGTTCCCCATAACTCACCTCTCAAGCGATTTGATCTTTATGTCGACGGGACAACCAGGCCAAATCATCTCTTTTCTGTGATTGGGGAATCAAGTTACTCGTAGCTCATGCACGTTCATTTGAACTTTTCCTTTATGGCTAAGACTTTTTTTTTATTATTTCTGTATTCTAATAGTGATAATACAAATGTGCGAGGCTTGGCCTTTTTCCTTCATTTGTACTACTTTTTAACCTTTTCGTGGCACACTGGGCGAAAAGCCAACTGAGAAGGAGTTCAATTCCCATTGCAGAGGTTATGTAAATGATCCCCTAGATTTTGGGTCAGCTGTGTTACGTGTAGTGTAGTCTTTGTCTAGTACACAGTTTGACGTAAAAATGTAGGCAGATATCTCTATTTGTTGATCTTCGCATAGTTTGTAGAAATGTCAAGTATCACACAAGTGGTAGGCTTTTTTCGCTGAAAAACAGCGCTGACCTTTAAACGCCCGGCACATGCGACACCTATTTCGGTACACATAGGAGCAAAGCTCGATTCGACCACCACCTGTTGTGTTACTTATCCTCAATGTATTGTTTAAGCTATGTATGTATTATATGAACTGTACCTACCCTATATGTGTATCTTAATATTTATAAATATTTTTTTGTTGTCTATTTCCAGTACCTGGACATCGGTGAGGATATGAACGTCCCAGATGACTTCACCCAGAACGAGTTACAGACAGGAATGTGGTGGCGCCATCTCTTAGCGGGAGGAATAGCTGGCGGAGTTAGCAGGACTTGTACCGCTCCGCTCGATAGACTCAAAGTCTTCCTGATGGTAAGAAACCTACCGCTAATGACATTAAAGTTTTAGCTATAACCATACTGTGGTTTGGTGTGTTCTGACCGTCAGAATCAAAGCGATTTCGTGTAGCATGGTTAGAAAAAATATTTTTGTATGTTGTGTCGTGTGTTGCGTCTTTATTCTAACCATGCCAAATAGAATGAAATCGAGCTTCTGACGTGCAACACACCACAATAGCACAGCTTGCCTATAATGCGTACAGTCGTTCGACGAAGGCGTTTTCACTGCGCAATCATGTGGGGGGGGGGGAGGGGACGCTGTCAAACCCACGTCAAAATGCCTTCGTTGAAATACTGTATGCATTTACAGTACGGCTGTGACAATAGTGTGGTTCGGTCTTTACTTGTCACATAATACGTTTAGGGTTTATAACACTAGCAAGTACTTTGCAATAGCTTGAACGACTACTTTTTGTTCTGATTTCAATGTAAACAGATTCGTACCGGTACATATTCATTTATTTGTAAAAACTAGCATTAGTTGAAAAACGCGGTTAAACGGAGTAAGCTTGATTTACCTGTCTTTTTACAAGCGCACGTTGAAAGTTTTATATGTACTGTAAACAACTTCTCTTAATACATAATGAAATGCGGAAGTTTGCTATCGTGAAGATAAAATAAATTACCTAGACAGTTCCTCCAACATTTCAAGGTAATTTTGGGCTGTTTAAGTATGTTTAAATGTTTTACTGAAATGACGAATTTAACGGAATTTCACAATAATAATGATAAAATGACTGTACTTTCTTATCACGATGACTGATTGCGTTCTCGGTATCGCAATGTGCCGTGATTATGAGAATGTGACGTAGGCATTATGTACACCTACGGCTGTCTCTGAAGACCAGCTGTGCGATTACGCTAAATCTCCCATTACCATTGAATGAGCCATCCGGGGCCGACTGGGCATAAATGATTTCGGTTTTCATTATGGTACTAAAAAAATACATTCTCCCAAATAATCCCAAATATATACTATTGCTCGACTACGTTTAATTACTGCAATTATTTAATTTGAGTCTACAAACACTTTAAAATTTAATTGCGGTAATCGAGCAAAAAAAGAAGTGTAAGTATGACAATAGAGTTTGACTTAGGTTATATGTAACTTGACGTTAAATTTAGGTCGTCGATCAGGTTCGTCCAGCCAGAAAATTGTATGTATTTGCTTTTGTGGCATGTGATGGAAACCGAAATCGTCAATACTCAGTCCTTCTGATGGTGATCCATTCAACGGGAGATCTTAGCGTAATTGCACAGCAGACATTCAGCGTAATCGCACAGCAGACGTTCAATGCCAAACTGCGCTGGTTGCGTAATTTGAAGATCCGATTCCGACCGACGCTACGGTCCGTTGAAATAATCAAAGTTTCTTACTTGCCGGCCATTTCCGCATTTTCTTTCATGACACTAATAACAATACAAAATTTGGCGGTTTAGATTTTGTTACGTTTACGCCAATACTAAGTACCTTGGTACCTACTTAATCCGGTTGGGGTGATTTTGCATCCGTGTAGGTTTACATAAGTATAGAGATTTATTTTTATTCCGGACAGAAGTTCGTTTTCAATATACATTCCCTTGTAAGTTGTAACTATAATTTCATTTGTAAATAAAGTAAATAATTACTTAATTATGCTGGGCCCACAGCTTTTCTAGCCCGCCGATCTAGTAAGCAGAGCTTGTGTTTGTTTTAATCATTTATTTGGTGCATGAGGGTTTTGCATGGCACTTCACCCCCGTAATTCTAAATAACAATAGTGCTTAATCCAACAAAAAAACACATTCTATGTAACAAAACAAAATAAACCTAACAGAAACTTAGTCTGTGAGATTCTCCTCGATCTATATCTTCTTTACCAAAATCTAAATTATACATCCAACAAAACTAATCTATGACATAATTATGTACCTATTACAATAACATTTTATTATAATATACAAGCAAACTTCTTATGGGTACTAGATAACTGATATACTTAATATGTACATTACATACGTAGATACATAAAACACCCAGAACATCCGCAATAAAAATCTGCCGATCGTACAAGTAAACTAATCCAGCATTATTTTGAACTTGCAGGTGAATCAATCTAAAGAGAACATGTTTACCTGCCTATCTCGGATGCTGAGCGAGGGCGGCATCCCCGGCATGTGGCGAGGAAACGGCATCAATGTGATCAAGATCGCTCCGGAGACAGCTTTAAAGTTTGCAGCCTACGAGCAAGTTAAAAGGCTCATAAAAAACGAGAATCATGTGCAGCCTCTGGAAATATATGAAAGATTCATCGCTGGTGCGACGGCGGGCGCGTTTAGCCAAACTGTTATTTATCCGCTGGAGGTAAGGTTTCTTTATTTACTCCTTAAATGCCCTGGGCCAGGACAAATTGGGCGCTCGGCGTTGCGTCAATCACGCGTTGGTACAAATACAAATAAGCGCTTTAGTATATCGCATTCAGCCTGCCACATGCCGCATGCCAGGTTGTCTGGCAGAGATATTTTTTTTTAATAATAATATTTATTAAAAAAAAAAAAAAATGAAAGTCACCGAGTGACCGCCGCGGTCGCTGTGACGTCACTCCCTCGGTTGCCGCCAGTTAGCCGTAGCCGTTTGTTTGGTTATTTGTGACTTTGAAACAAATTAAGTATGCGATTTGTGTCCAATTCACCTTTTTAACAGTCGAATCGTGAAGTAAGAGTGCCGGCTGCGCTCCGCTCGGTTCGCTCGGCCGAGTTAGTGACGGTTTAGGTTCTAATTATTTCATTTTAAATTTTATCTTAGTTTTAAGTGTGCAATAAAAGTATTTTCTATGTATCTATCTCTATCATTCACTGCCCAGCGTCTGCGGTGTGACCACCAGGGGCGCGTTTGAACATGTACGGATTTATCAGAACAGGGTCCAAATTCTGCTTACCAATCGCTTTAAGTACTTTGACAATGTTATCGTCGCAGAATCTTCCATCGATGAAAGAAACTAGACAGTGCGTGCGGTGCTATTCGCGCGGAGCGATTTATAGAATGGTTTCAACCTTGACACTTTTGACACGCGTCCCTCCATCTGTTGTTTCTTTCAAAGGTAAAGTCCCAGAATGTGTAATTCTGAGAAGAAACCCTTGTTTCTCCTCCTATCAACGGAGATTTTGGCGTAATCACCAAATGACCCTGCATTCGTTTTGTTTTGCTAAGTTTAGTCAAAGATGTTCTAGGATCCCACCTAACTTTTTTCGCATAACTACCTAAATTATACAGAGCATTAGAAATAAGCTTTAGGTACCAAATTATGTAACAAGAATATTGTATAATTCCCTACAAAGGAATTATTTATTTTTCGATATTAATAGGAAATTGTTGGTGGCGCTAGTTTAGCTAAGCCTCAATCGCTAAGAGCGATGAAAGTGCCCAGAAATGGACCTAGTTATGCAGAAAGCAGCCATACGCCACTTTTTACAAATATGAGTTATAAATACAGCCATATTAGCCGTTCTACAAAGGCTACATTCCAAATATACTGGGCATCATACCGTACGCTGGCATAGACCTAATAATCCACATACCGAAATTAATAAATTTCGGCATGTGGATTTTTACAAAGACAGGCATCTAAAAACAGATTGTAAAACCAATATTTCTCAATTATAAAATAATCAGAAAGTCAATAAATAACATCTCTGTTTCTACTTTTGCCCACATGGCCGCTTTCTGCATAACATGATCCAAATATGGATAGGCTTAAAGACCAATTCTTACTCGTTCTAGGAGGCCTTCAGGTGGACCGCGCCGCTCGCTTGGTCGGCTCCTAGTAGAATCCACATCAAGAAGTTGACGTCTCAGACGTCATTCCGGAGATATAAGAAGTTAAAGCGGTGCGGTCCATTTGAGGGTGCTCTTAAACCCCTAGTTTGAAAGCTTTTTAATTGCTTGTAAGTTATCACTTATAATAATGACTCTCATAGCTAAACCTCAATTTTTTCTGTTTCTTTCAGGTGCTAAAGACTAGATTAGCTTTAAGGAGAACCGGACAATATACGGGTATTGTCGATGCAGCAAAGAAAATCTACGCGAAGGAGGGTCCACGGACGTTCTACAAAGGTTACATTCCGAATATACTGGGCATCATACCGTACGCTGGCATAGACCTAGCAGTCTATGAGACGCTGAAGAAGAAGTATATCAGTCAGTATCAGGACTCACCGGATTCCCAGCCCGGGTTGTTGCTGCTATTGGCTTGCGGAAGCACCTCTTGCACACTCGGACAAGTTTGCTCCTACCCACTGTCGCTTGTGAGGACCAAAATGCAGGCAAAAGGTGAGTTCAGTTGAATTTTTCATGAGCTCTATTCTATAAAATTAATCGCTTCACTATAAGAAGGCATCGTCGCAGAATCGCCACCTAATGTTTTGGTAATCTACCATAAAATAAGAAGTTACAAATGGAGCGGCGCACGATAAAATGGAAGAGGTTGAAACCGTCCGTTTTTCGGAGCTCATATCTAGACAGCGATTGGGATAATGTAAGAAGTGTATAGTTTTAGAGAATATTACTTATCAGCTTTCATTATATTGCACAATAAAATTTCCTATGATGCATCGTTTTCGATATGTAAGCAAAAAACGGACCTTTGTCCCTTCTAGGGCTCACCTCAGAGGGGTCCCCTCCCCTCTGAGGTGAGCCCTAGAAGGGACAAAGGTCCCGTTTTTTTAGTTTTTTGCTTTAAATATGTCTCCTAACTAGTCCAAAAAAAGTTCGAAAGTCAAAGTTTCTGCTTTCGATTTTTTCTTCCACAATCATTCATTGGCTGGACTAATAATTAAGCGGTTCTTTAGCAGAATTGGGCGTAGATAACCTCGTTTGAATTATCTTGTGTTTAGCGTGAATGGTGTTGAACCTTGTTTGAATAAATACTTTCGAAAAATTGCAAAATAAATACAAGTAATTGGCCATTATGTAGGATGGAAAGTCAAAGTCTCAGCATTTTTTTATTTAGCTAAGTCTTCCCTTTCCCCTCTCGTCTTACCCTTTAGTAATATATTTTTTAATAAATGCAAGAATTATTCAGCTTGTTATTCACACCATAATTATACAATCGTAATGAAGTTATACTATTTGAATAACAATAGAGAGTATAAAAGAAAGTATAATATCGTACACCTTACCCTTAAGTAATATATTTTTCTTATAAATGCAAGAATTATTCAGCTTGTTACTCACAACATAACTTGATTTTGATGATTTGAATTTGTTTGTTGTAGGTTTAAGGAATACTAACATTAAATATATAAGAGTTATTGCTGCTACTAACAACCTATGGATCAATGTAATCTGAAAATAAAGAATTTGAATTAGAATAATTAAATTATACAATCGTAATGAAGTCAGTTAATTTGAATAACAAGAAAAAGTATAAAAAAAAATTGGTTGTCTGTAAAGTCGGTTTACTGACGATAGTTGAACGTGACAACGTCTTAAGAAAATACTGATGGAATGGTAGCATTTTTCAAAAGAAAATTTTAATTTCATTTGTTTATTAGATTTGTATGTATATAGAGAAGGAGGTAATTGGAAATCACAATGAGTAGGAGAGAGACGGATGTCGAACGCTGCCGAACGCAAAGGCCGATTGTGCTTCTTTGTCGCTCGTTCCGCGCTCTCGCTTGCACTTCAAGCCTTACATGGAACGCCTCAGAGCGAGGTAACGCCGCATGAGTCATGTTTTTTTGTGCGTGCAGCCGGCTCTATCGAATTATAAGACGTTGTCACGTCAAAAAAGGATAATATCGTACACAATCTCTGTAAAATGTAAATAATTAAATTAATGACCTATGAATTCGTTTTCAGAACGGACAGCAAAGGGCGCGCACACAATGATCGGCATGATTAGTGACGTGATCCAGCGCGACGGCCTGGCCGGCCTCTACCGCGGCATCACGCCCAACTTCATCAAAGTCATCCCCGCGGTGTCCATCTCGTACGTAGTCTACGAATACGCCAGCCGGTCGCTCGGCGTGAACATGACGTGATTCACTGGTCGGTACACTAACACTGCAACGACTGCCGGTCCCGTCGAGACACGTCCACGCCACGCTAACACTGCTACGAGAGCGAAGGCCGCTCCCCGACCTCGCCTCCAGCGTGCCGGCTCCAGGCTGCCGCGCCACTCTGGAGAACAAGGGAGGGCTGCGCGTGCGTGTCCGACGGAACTGATGACTGTCCGACCGTTATGTTCGGGCTACATATTAATTTAAGCATGTTAAAAAACTATGTGCACCTCTATAGCCATTATCACATCGAGGGTGATTATTAGGTTACATTTTGATCAAATTATGACTTGTGTATGTCCGCACTGTGCAGATGCGTGGCGCACTTTGGTTATTCATCTGTGATTTAAATAAATTATGTCCAATTTTATTTATTTATTTTATTTTGTTGTTCGCTTACGCCTTCTTTTTATGTTTGTGATAGTCAATGTTGTTGTTCATGTTATAGCTCGCTTTGCTGTAGGCGTTAGGAATCTTTTTTTTAATTTGAGAGTCCACTCAAGACAGTATTTTTATTATTGATTTACCAATGTTACATATTAATTGGAGGCAAAAATTCGTAATTTAAAACATGAGCTGTGATTAGAGCGAGGTGTAACACCCTTCAGTAGATGTGATCAAGAAAGGAATGCAGAGATTTGTCTGCGAACTAACTAATTAACGGCGAAAATTGGTACAAAATTATAGATCTGTTAATAAACAATTATATTTACATTAACAGAGATAGGGCAAATAAATATTATATATTATTCAGTATTTAATGTTATTCCCTGCGTTGATCTAGAATGTTTAATAAGCCTGTTACTAAAGGTTTTGACTCATTTAAACTTGTTAGACTATAATAATGCAGTTTATTAAAGTAATGTTACAGAAGCAATATAGGAAGGCTTAAAGTTATCATGGGCTTTTTTAACCATGGCCATTACTTATTACAGTTTTGATGTGTTGTGTGTTAGAACTATTGTTGTGAGTTGTTAGATATTATATACACATAAATGTTTTATTTTCATATATAAGTAGGCACCAAAATATACAATATATTTTATAAAAAACAATAATTGTATAATTATATTTTACCTAATGCAATATATTCTATTTTCTCAGAAGTAATAGATAAAGTTCCTTTTCATGTTATAATTGATATATTAGATAAAGTATAGTATTAAATACATGACAAAATGGAAAGTGCTAACTTAATACCTTTACCTGTATTCAAGTGTTCTTAACTTAGCTTATAAATTTGACATTCTTAGGTTATGATATTTTTTCTTAGATTATTTACTTGGCATTTTGACTAGTCCAACCGTTTATACAGTCACGTTGGCGCGACTATGCTTGGCAGCAATAATTCCACATTACTTAGGTTCCTAGATAATAACAAAATAAATATTTTTTAAAGCCTAGCAGTGTTCTTGTAGAAGAAATCTAGAATAAATAAATCACTTGGCCCTTAAGTAATCGAAAGGTCAATACACCTGCTTTTGGACCATGCGATGATTCCAAGATAGAAAATAACAAAGCCGTCTCACCTTTGCACCAATATAGGAAAAAGTAAAACCATATAGAAAAATTGTAGGTAGCAATAAAGTTAGTTAGAAATAATTGTTAAATAAATTAATAGGTAGTTAGCATTTCAAATATTAATTATATTTATTTATTAAATGTAATTAGTATGTAGCTCTGGCCCTGCTTTAATGTCGTGCCTAAAGTCTTAAGACCTGAATAATTTACCACCTTGTAGCTGTTAGGTATTTGCGACTATAATGTAGAGGCCGGTCTAAAAAATTAGATAAATAATTCCAAAATTATTCTTAGATAGATTTTCAATTCTAATATTATGAGTACGGTGAACGTAGACTCTGAATATATCCTACTAAAACTAAAATTTGAACGTTCAGCCTGTATTAAGTACAAACTTAAAATAAACTGCAAGGCTACTGTACAACGCTAGTTTTAGAACTGAGGTTTAACCTGAAGAAATACAATATTTGAGGTGACTGGTCTTCCCTAGCCCTATTACCTACTTTTTAATTATAGATAATATATAGATAGATATCCTATTTAACTTTGATCTACTTAAGGAGATGTAAAGTTCTTTAACCAATTCTTCCAGTTACATTTTCAGATTGCTTATAACTACTTCAAAGCATGCCTTCCCTGTAATATTTTTAATCTAGTTCGTACCTATTATATTTTTAGGTCTATGCTTACTATTTTATTCTATTGAGTCTGAATTGAAAGTGTCTCTGCTTTTGTCATCAAATAAAGTCTACAACGAAATTTTGTCTTATTTTATTGTACAAACCTTAAACTCTGAGCCCCATGATCAGCTGTGGACGTACGTACTTATGCAGACTGGTGATGATCTATTATGCACCTTCACATGATAAATACTACAGATTACAAGAAGTATAACATAACACAAGCTTTGCTTAGCTCGAGGCAAAATTTTCGGAAAACAAGGGCTGTACAATTTTTTTTACATAGTGTACAATTGTGTACAATTAATTGTACATATTTCCCTGTATTTATTTTACTTATAGAGGGAGTGGCCTTGCTGGGGAGTATCACACAAAATTTTGCCATAATGAGACTGAAGAGGCTAGTTGACTCTTTTTTAAAGTAGGTGTTAAATTATAATTTTAGTCCAATTAGAGGGAAAACTATATTAATATTTGCAAGGACCTAAAAAACTGCAAACCTTTTTTTAAGTCTACTTTTCGTAAACAGGCGTAAACGCTGTCAGCCATATTCATCTGTCCTGTGACGTCATAGGTGTCGAAAATAACAATTGACAATATTTTTTATAAATTAGAATTTTGAAATTAGATCGTCACGTCAATAACCAAATTTTTACTTGCAACCTAATCAAAAGGCTGTTTTCAGTCGCTTCAAATTAAGTTAAAATTTTGGTAAGAGGGCATTGCGCCTCATTTTTTGAACAGAAAAGGCATAGGATTTGTGTTATTTCGCGTTTAAGAATGGTGTTTTACTTATTTACAAGAAAACTACATAATTTATGAAGAAACTGTAAAGAATTAGTTATAAGCTACGAATCAAAACAAAAATCTTTACTATAGACCGCAGGGTTCCTAAGATCTCGAACAAATTAGGTGCAATGCAAAACAGTGCACTTTCATAACTTTTTTTTCATACTTTTTTTTTTCGCAATATTGTTTTTAATTTTAAGGAAACAAAGAAAAAAATTTTAATTTTGTGTAATTCGAATTTATTACCACAGGGATCCCGTGAGTCCTGAGACAACCAAACCCGCCAGGTTCGCCCTTTAACTACTTAATAATTATAAATAATGCTGGACAATCTAAACAGCATCTAGCTCCAAGCTAAGCGTTATGGGTAGGTACTAGATGACCGAAATACAAAATACAATACATCACATAGATAGACAGATATTTTTATTAATACCTACATAGTAAATACCCAGAACACCTTACAACTTAATACGTGTAAATCAGCAATCAAACATCTTTTTTGAATTTTAAAAGCTACTAAAAAAGTATCATCCTATGCAATGTAATTGATGGGAATTTATTGTTCAAATTGAATTAATGTTACAAAAAATTAATTCTACTTTAGATTTTTGTCAAGCAATTATCTCGTCGATCAAGGTTTTCGCCGCCCCCCATAGATTCACAATGCGCACCCTGAATCCGTCCGTATTAAAAGAGAAGCCCCTTTTTCTACTAGTGTCAGCTTAGCGCTCGGACAGAAAGCATGGCCAAGTGCTCGTGTAAAAAATGCAAAAATCACTCGTCCAAGCAGAAGAAAGAAGATGGAATTTCTTATTTTTAGTAAGTTAAATGTATTTTTTACCGTTTGTATTGTTGTGATATTAGCCATATCCTCAGGAAAATTGAATATTGTTTTTTGGTTTGCTTAACATACGAATACGTTTACAACAACAATATTTATTAATTTGTTCTAAGTTGATGAATACTGGCTACTGTTTATTTTTTTTTATTTATTTGTGGTAACTAAGTGTTTATTTATTTTCAACCGACGAAAAACGGAGGAGGTTCTCAAGTAGACGCGTAGTATATTTTTAGGGTTTCGAAGATCGGTTTCGAAACCCTTATGGTCTCGCTTTGTCTGTCCTTTTTTCCCTCCTTAATAACTCAGCAACTACAGCAGCTATCAACTTGAAATTTAAAATAATAATACATTTCGTGTGCCTGTACAGATTTTAAGAAAAAAAAATGAAAAAAAATGAAAAATGAAAATGAACATTTTCCATACAAATTGAAATGTCAAAATTTTAAAAGAGACCTACAGAGTCAAGTGGGGTATCAAATAAAAGGTATTTGTTTGTACATTTCAAAATAGTTTTTGAAATTTCAATAGGTTTCATACTTTTTGAAATATTTTGAAAATAGTCGAAAAAATACCCATTCCCCCCCCCCTATCTCCGAAGTTTGCAGAGCGATCCATTCAAAATGTATTGAGCGTTTGTAGATATAGATCTATATTTTACAGGAAAAATATAGAGAAGTCTGTAAACTGAACCCTTTTCGAAAAATGGTCAAAAAGAGGGGGGATAATTTTCAAAAAGGGGGGTTACCCCACTGAGTGGGGTATCATATGAAAGGTATCGGTTTGTACATTTCAAAATAGTTTTTGAAATTTCTGTAGGTTTCATACTTTTTGAAATATTTTGAAAAAAGTTGAAATTTTACCCGCTCCCCCCCCTCTATCTCCGAAGTTTGCAGAGCGATCCGTTCAAAATGTATGAATCGTTTGTAGATATAGATCTATATTTTACAGGAAAAATATAGAGAAGTCTGTAAAATGAACAGTTTTTGAAAAATGGTCAAAAAGAGGGAGGATAATTTTCAAAAGGGGGAGCTACCCCACTAAGTGGGATATCATATGAAAGGTATTGGTTTGTACATTTCAAAACAGTTTTTAAAATTTCTGTAGGTTTCATACTTTTTGAAATATTTTGAAAAAAGTCGAAATTTTACCCGTTCCCCCCCCCCTATCTCCGAAGTTTGCAGAGCGATCCATTCAAAATGTGCAAAGCGTTTGTAGATATAGATCTATATTTTACTGGAAAAATATAGAGAAGTCTGTAAAACGAACACTTTTTGAAAAATGGTCAAAAAGAGGGGGGATAATTTTCAAAAAGGGGGGTTACCCCACTGAGTGGGGTATCATATGAAAGGTATCGGTTTGTACGTTTCAAAACAGTTTTTGAAATTTCTGTAGGTTTCATACTTTTTGAAATATTTTGAAAAAAGTCGAAATTTTACCCGCTCCCCCCCCTCTATCTCCGAAGTTTGCAGAGCGATCCGTTCAAAATGTATGAATCGTTTGTAGATATAGATCTATATTTTACAGGAAAAATATAGAGAAGTCTGTAAAATGAACAGTTTTTGAAAAATGGTCAAAAAGAGGGGGGATAATTTTCAAAAGGGGGAGCTATCCCACTAAGTGGGGTATCATATGAAAGGTATTGGTTTGTACATTTCAAAACAGTTTTTAAAATTTCTGTAGGTTTCATACTTTTTGAAATATTTTGAAAAAAGTCGAAATTTTACCCGTTCCCCCCCCCCTATCTCCGAAGTTTGCAGAGCGATCCATTCAAAATGTGTGAAGCGTTTGTAGATATAGATCTATATTTTACAGGAAAAATATAGAGAAGTCTGTAAAATGAACACTTTTTGAAAAATGGTCAAAAAGAGGGGGGATAATTTTCAAAAGGGGGGGCTACCCCACTAAGTGGGGTATCATATGAAAGGTATCGGTTTGTACATTTCAAAACAGTTTTTAAAATTTCTGTAGGTTTCATACTTTTTGAAAATTTTTGAAAAAAGTCGAAAAAATTACCGCTACACCCTATCACCGAAGCATGGAGAGAGATCCATCTGAAATGTAGGTTGGTACCTACTAGTGTTAGGTCTTCATTAAATTTCGGAGTTTCTAACCGGTACCTTTAGTACATACCTACTTGTTCACAAACGTTCGAAACCCTCGGCGCGCGAGTTACACTCGCACTTGACGGGTCTTGTTTTTATGTGTATACGCATAACTTTCTACAGAGTAGTCCGATTTCGATAATTCTTTTTTTTCATAAGATGTTTAAAATTAAATAGTAGGTACTAATAATAATGTTGCCATATCGCGGAAGTTTTAAACTATTTTATAAGAACCTATAACTTGAAATAACGTTTATTTTTTTGTCCCGGAAACCACTCGTGCAAAGCCGCGTCCAGAAACTAGTTCTTTTTAATTTAAAGTGCCTGCCTGACATTTGTATTTTATGCTTAATTCACCTACTTTTGTTAACTTTATTATTTAAATTAAATGCATATTGTCTTTCCGAAATGACCCTTTTGTCTATGTTCTGTTGAGACCAATGTATAGATTTATCAATAAATGATTCGCTATCTTTATCGGAATTCTGATAATTTAATAATCGTTAGGAAAATAAACAGTGTATATTATTTTTAGGTACCTACCTTACTTACATCTATACTTCTATAGGTACTAATATTATAAAGAGGAAAGATTTGATTGTTTGTTGTTTGTATTGAATAGGCTCCGAAACTACTGGAACGAATTGAAATTTTTTTTCACCGTAAGGAAGCTTACTTTTCAGGGAGTGACATAGGCTATATTTTATCCCGGAATTCCCACGGGAACGGGAACTACGCGGGCGAAACCGCGAGGCGATCGTCTAGTACAAAATAAAATAAATTAGACTTCACTAATCTCTTGTACAGTTATACCGTAGGTATGCACAAAACTAATCAGGCTCAAACTGTCTGCGTCAAAACAAGTCGTAAACAAATTTTGAGTCTCATTTTTGTTAGGTTCTAGCTATAGTATTATAATATCTGTGGTTCTAGGTAGGTATAACTTATTCGTAGGTTCTAGGTATCTACGGGGGAGGCTGCGGAATAGAAGATAATAATTATCTATAAAAATTGTCTTCACACTGGGTCACCGTTTCCGCGAAAAGTCGTTTCAAAAAGTTGTGTTCTTCAAAATATGCTTAAGTAAGCCATACAACACTGGAGCTGTAATACATGTAAAATATTTTCATTTATTGGTCTGTACTATAACTTTGTATTAAAGTACAATTATGTGAATATCAACTCGAAAGAAACCAAGCCCCTCATTTTATACGCCAGTGTAACCTTGAGCAACATCTGTCTCCTATTCAACTGTCAGCGTGGCAAGGGCCACTATATGTAATATAATCCAGCGGAATTTGCTTTCTCCTTTTTAAATTAATAACGCTGGACAGTCTACACAGCATCATCTAGCCCCGAGCTAAGCAGAGCTTGTGCTACGGGTACTAGATGACCGTAGTAGGATTACGTGTATCGCGTAATACAATACCTACAATACATAGATGAACAATTTCATTTTACAAATGAATCCAGAACACCCCGAACAAATATTTGCAGATCGTACAAACCCAAGGCGGGTATCGAACCCGTATCCCTGCGTCGCAAGGCGGCCCTTCACCCGCCGCGCCACATCGGTCGTCGAATACTTCGATTAATCAGATGTCTTCTCGCTGATATCGTATGAACACCCTTCTGATGGCAAATAAGCATTGGAGAATGGCTGGCCTTGACAATGACAACTAGTACATGCTAATGAACAAAACAATCCAATTTTTGGCAGTCGCATTTAGCATTTACTAATCCCTATTTACATATATATACCATTGTCCATTGTTTATATTAAATACTGCATATTGAATTAAATGTGATCGTGCACTACCCTCTCAGGTAGCGTGGAAACCGTGTGCATTGCATAGAAATGTTTCAACTTTATGAAACGCTAATATATCTCAGAAACGGTGACTCTACTATAAGGAGAAAAAGAGTTTAGACAATTTTTAAAGATAACTGGCCGCTGCCGTGTGTCCGTCCCCAAGATACCATTTACCCTGCTAAATTTCATTTAGATCCGTACAGCCGGTACAGCCATTTAGGCCTAAAATGGTAACAGCAGACAGATAGACAGAGTTATTTTCAAATTTATAATATAGGTATGGATAGCATGATCTAAGTTAGTACAATTTTTAGTCTGACCTTTTTATGATTAAAGTTACCGTTTGCGAAAAATCCTTAAAAATAATATTTGATCAAATAATTATAATCTAAGCGGCAGTATGGGATTGAAAATAATAGCCACTCTCAATCATTATCTACGCGACTTATACCTACGCTTTCTTACCAATTATGAACCAACATACACGCAAGAGATTTTTTTCTGTAGGTAGGTAAACTACAACAAACGAATGCAATTATTAAATTGCGTTCATTAGTTACTTAAAAATATACACACAGTTATATCCACACCAAAATACTCGCCACGTCCGGTCCCACCACCAAGAAATAATGTAAGGGGAGAGGTCCAGTGTCGGAAAACTCCAGCCAGATCTAGACTACTCTAGTCGGATGGTGCTCAGAACCTCGCTCTGCAAAAATCTCGAGTGTGAAAACAGCACGCTAGTTTACGCCGATTTTGATTCGAGCTAGACAAAACCGCGTGCTCACCAAAGTGAGGATTGGAACGGTGCGTTATTTGAAGTCGACTTTAATAACGTCGCGTCAGTTGAAAACGCCTGCAGTTGCTGCGACCCTGAACGAGATTTTTTGTAGATTGCCGTTCAAATTTAATAAGCAAATTTATTACGTTGCGGATGGTGTAATCTAGGCGCTATTTGTTTTTATTGGAACGTACATCTGCTCTATGGAACGTACCGTTATTATGAACCTACCAGCTTCTGCCCGCGGCTTCGCACGAGTTGTTTTTGGTATAATAAGTAGCCTATTGTATAAGTTAGGCTTGAAAATTTTACTAGTATTTACAATTGAAACAATTGAGCGAACTGCAGACTGTTGCAAACAATCTACAGGTACTTAATGTATGTAATGTTACATTACAGTTAGGCCTAAGTGTATGCCTAATTTCATCTTGATCTGTTCAGTAGGTAGGCAGGTAGGTACCTAGTTTTGGAGATCTTATGTAACAAAAATTTCACATTTCACTAACTTTCGCATTTATAATATTAGTAGGAATAGGAATTAGCAGGAAGTAGGATAATATTACCCACGGAATTAGTCCATTCTATACCCTACATACTTACCTTGCTCTGTACACCTACTAACGTTAATCGTGATTGTCATATATGTGTGCCTTGGTCTCAGAAGAACGATCCTAGCCTTGGTCTAGTATAATTTATCTATGGTCTATGTTCATTCCTGCCTTCTTTTGTTCATTCGTTCATCAAATCTTTCTTGAATGAACGTTTTGATTGAAATAATGAACGTAATGTCATGAAAAAATAGTGATGCCTGTGCGGATCTTCTTGGTCTGTGTCGGATATTTCTCTACCTCTGCGGATCTTTTGCGGACCATGACGCTTTGCGGATCTTTTTGAACCAAAACGCCTATTAAAACGAACGGCAAGTCACTAAAGTGTAAAGTGTGTAAGTAGTGCTGTAACACACAGTAGATTATAAACCGTCGTGCTCTGCACTGATTTCTTTAAAGATAAAGAGATTTCGTTGTACGGGGTTTCTTTCCATTTTGGCCAATTGCCACATAAACCTGAAAAAATTTCAAGTCTCAATCAATCCGCTCACCATTAATATTTATGTTTTTTTGAATATTCTGCCTTGCCAACTTGCTGCCACTCTAAAATCTGAAAAATCTTAGTGGTGAATTTGATGTTTCTTTATTTATGTTTGATTTATTTATTATTATTATCAAATTTCATCCAGATCCGTTTAGCCGTTTGAGCGTGTAGTCGTAACAAACATACACACACTTATAAATAGGTACATACAAACAGTAGCCTTCGTTAAAAGTATTACTGTTTTACTATGGTACTAATTAGTCCTTCTAATTTCAGGTTTTGCTATTTTTCTGATTGTTTCATAAAACGGATCTTAACGTCATATTTCGGAAATATTTGCCCTCGGTTCGGTGCTTTTTGATTTTGACTGCCGGCAACACTGAAAATGTCTTTCTTTTCAATTCAGCACGTGTAGACGCGGACGGACTGCTGAGTTTCTACACGATTTTAGGTAAAATTTATTTGTATCATTAGCTAAAACCAATTGTAAGCTCCAAACTAAGTCGTTTTCTAATTTCCCGTGCCCGTAAAGTGTGGAAACTAGTGGTTGAATTGTTCAAAATTGGGAAAATGATGTGTTCCGTGTTCGTTTTGTCCACCACCGAAAAATTTATGAGTGTTCTTGTTCTTGCATTTGTGCAGTTTTGGTAGCGGAAATTTGGGACCATGCCGTCAGACGCGAAGAAACGCGCCCAGCAGAAAAAGAAGGAGCAAGCTGGCAATAGAAACAAGAAGCCAATTGCAAAAGTAACGAGCGAGGAGAACGGAAGTGGCTCCAATGGAACTGCCCAAGATCGCGAGCTTACTGCTGAAGGTTAGCTATATTTCATTATTTTGTCCATTTTATAACAACGGAACAATAACCAACATCCAATAATTTGTTTTATATCAATGATTGTGCAGGGTTATAGATACATTTGTGCCAGATGGTCATTATCTCTTTTCTTTTCAGAAGCCCTGTGCATGAAACTTGAGGAGGAGGCAAAGATCAACTCTGAAGCCCGCTCCTGCACAGGAAGTCTGGCAGTGCACCCTCGCTCACGAGATGTCAAAATTGCCAATTTCTCAATAACCTTCTATGGTAGTGAGCTGCTCCAAGATACTCTACTCGAGCTGAATTGTGGAAGGCGTTACGGCCTTGTTGGACTCAATGGATGTGGTAAGTTCATAAATAACATTTATTAAAAAAATGTGTAAGTATGTAGGTAGCTTTCTAAAAACTTTTCCTATAACTTGGGTCTACAAAGCTGATAAATGACAATATCTGCGATTGTCAACATAGCTTCAGACATTCCCAGAAATAGTTTTCAAGATGCTTTGGTATTGTTTGGTGAAGTAGTGTTTATACTTGCAAGATGTTGCTGTAACATTTGGAGCAACCTCTTGCTTTCTGTTGACATTGGGCAATAGTTATTGCAGAAGTCAGTTGGGTGCCTGTAATCCTTTGCCTAATAATTATTATGATGAATTTTAACAAAAGTTACCTAGTGTCCATAGAAAATAGTAAAATGTATGACTGGCCTCTAAGGCCAATTTTTCTAAATAGTCATGGAATTCGAATTAATTCTTAGTAAAACTTTTTAAGTACCTACCTATTTTGGGTCGACAAATAAAGAATTCACATGGCACTAAGTAAATTGATTTTGATGCTCAAAAATAAAATAAAATGCTCATGGAAAAATAACATGTTAAACTCAATTATTATCAAATATTTATAAAGTGTAAGCTACCTTTATTAACAAAGAATATTAAAATCAAATAATAGAAACAAATTAGAACTAGAATGTATATTTACAATTCAAATAATTGAGCTACCTGCAAACTATTCCAAACAATATACTTTTCTACAAGGTACCTAATTTTTTCTCTTAACTTCATTACTTTGTTTACTTACTAGTGGAAGTAGTGAAGTTATGTAAACTACACTCTAGTAAAAGTTCAGCTGTTGGGGTTTTTGTTGACATGAATAGTTCATATCCTTGGGATCACAGGACTGAAAGCAATGAGAAAATTGAAGCAAAATGGGTGCAGACATCCTTTTGAATAGGTACATATTTATTCTTCCCGGACTTATAAGCCAGCAATTAAACCACTTTCTTTGCATTGTTTTGTTGACATGAATAGTTCATATCCTTGGACCTAACACTTTATTCCTTATTTGATAATAATTTATACTGTTAAGCCTAAGCCTAAGGGCTTATTTTGTAAGCCTCTTTAGGCTTACAAAATAAGCTCTTCAGAAATCACTACCTTTTATTCCTTTAAATAAAAGGTATTGATTTCTGATTATTTTCCTTGGAACTTATGTTTATGACCGCATAGGCAATAAAATGAAGAAAAAAAAAAATCTATTTCTAGTCATTGTTTTGATAATTTAAAATGTTTTTGTTGTATATTTGACCAGTTGCATTATCTGTAAAATGTACCTTTAAGCCTTGTTGCGAGTCGCCCGTGCATGGGTATAAGTTGGTTATAGCATATAGTAGTCTCGGTCACACTTTAGGCTATTGGGCTAGGTCTTTCCATCTAATTATGTTGTTCATTATATAGCACAAGATTGGAACTAAGACTGGATATTGCAAAGATAGTTTAGCTGCGCCTCTTCATTCATCAACCGCGCAAAATTTGGTGGTGGATTTGTTCATACAATCACAAGCAGTTGCATGTGATTGTACGCACAAATCCACCACCAAATTGATGGATGTTTTTCTTTATGGCATAATTTCCTTCAAAACTCAAACAAAATTACAATCAAATAATCGAAACAAATTAGAACCATTCAAACTAGTACCATTCAAACTAGTTTCAAGTCATTTAGACGCCTGAGTAAATTCTGTAAATTTGTATAATGAGTAACCGAGTGGTGCACAATTGGCTTCCTGAAGATATTGTAACAGCTCCCTCTGTGGACAGCTTCAAAAACAGACTCGACCACTGGTTACGAATGCACAGTCTGACCACTACAAGTGATAAACTAGTGTAGTGAAGAATTTTAAAAGCACTGTTATATAGACATATCAGCTCTCAGCTGCTCGTGTATAATTCAATAATAATAATAATAATTTACAGAATTTATTCAGGCGTCTAAATGAATGTAAGAGGCTCGACGGTATGACACTAGTCCCATGGGAGTTGGGGAGGCCCATTGTGTGGGACGCTACATGCGTCGACACACTTGCGCCTTCCCATCTTCCGAGGACATCCGTGAGGGCGGGTGCGGCGGCAGATTTGGCCGAAGATCTCAAGAGGCGCAAATATGCAGGTCTCGACAGAGCCTACACATTTGCTCCCCTTGGAGTCGAGACCCTAGGTCCGTGGGGTACCGAGGCTCTTCGGGTTTTCAAAAAACTATCTGAGCGTCTGGTCGAAGCGACGCGTGACCCGAGAGCTGGTGAATATCTGGCACAGCGTATCAGCATTGCCATACAGCGTGGCAATGCAGCCAGCGTCTTGGGGACGCTTCCGACTGGTGTTGATATGGATCAGTTGAGCTATCTGTAGACTGTTTGCAACAGTCGGCAGTTAGCTCAATTGTTTCAATTGTAAATACTAGTATAATTTTCTTTGTGAATAAACTTAATACAATACTCTAAATGAATGTTGAGCAAAAATAACAATATCGTAAGCTGGATACCTTTTTTACAATTTTCATCTCCCCACTTGAATAAAACTGAAATGCACAATCAGTGATTGTGATTTAACAACATAAAACTTTATGACAAAAGGCAAGTAAACTCAGATAAGACCGCTAAAATCGCTATTGCTTATTCCATGTTAGTTCTTAGTGATTATTTACCTTGAAAAATAAAATACATGAACTAGAATGAATAAGCTCTAGTGCTAATAGTGTATTGCTTAAAATAAATCAATATAGTTACTTTACGGTATGTACCAACTTTTTATAAGCTCCCTTGTTCAATTTTGTTCTGGTTAAATCTTGCAAACCATACTACCTGAGTCAGCGGCCAAGACTTGTCTCCTGATAACGGATCCTCTCAACTGCGTAGATAGAATAACTTTATCATCAACAGCCTTTACCAGTTCACTGCTAGACATAGTTCTTACCTGATAAATGCCTTGTTTATCAGGCTGTTCTCATATCATATCATCATCATCAGCCTATAATAGTCCACTGCTGGACATAATTATTATCTATACGGCTTATTTGCTTGTGCGATTTTTTTATGTCCTTTAAAAGTTCCTGGAGCCAAAGTTGAACTCGAGTGTCAGCGAGGACGTTTTTCTATAGTACAAAGTGAGATAGACGATTATTTATAAACACAGAATTACAACTTATTTTCCTTGAAATAACTGAAAACTAGCTAGCGTAGATGGCTATTCCCCGTGATACTAGAGCGAATTTTCATTGCATTCTTCTATTTAGTCACAAAAAGATAACAGACTGAGAGACGGACAGAGTTACTTGCGCATTTGTAACATTAGTATAGAAAGATGGAAGATTAATAGTTGGCTCATTGTTAGGTAGGTGTACCTTGTGTAATTACTAAAACAATGGATCAAAATACGCGATACTTTTGTTTAACGCCTCGCCAGTTGCATATGATGTTGTTACTTTATAGAGCCACAATTGAACTGCTGGTGCAAGTTTTAAATAAAATCTTGCGAGGAAAACTACTGCTATGCCCTTGTTTAAATTTCAAATGCCTCAGTGCCCAGGTGTTTTTTCAAACTCAAATCTGCAAGTGTAATGAATAAATATACAGTTGGTTGTCAGATACAATAATATGTCATATTCTGCTTTTTAAGCAAATGAATGTGAATGATAAAAATTATCTATACTTAAACAAGTAACAATTAAAAATAAAATCTCATACACACAAAATATTTTAAGTGTCAAAATTAAATATATTCAATTACAAAGTTTTTTTTTATATTATAAAGATAAATTTATTCACAAAGAAAATTATACTAGTATTTACAATTGAAACAATTGAGCTAACTGCCGACTGTTGCAAACAGTCTACAGATAGCTCAACTGATCCATATCAACACCAGTCGGAAGCGTCCCCAAGACGCTGGCTGCATTGCCACGCTGTATGGCAATGCTGATACGCTGTGCCAGATATTCACCAGCTCTCGGGTCACGCGTCGCTTCGACCAGACGCTCAGATAGTTTTTTGAAAACCCGAAGAGCCTCGGTACCCAACGGACCTAGGGTCTCGACTCCAAGGGGAGCAAATGTGTAGGCTCTGTCGAGACCTGTATATTTGCGCCTCTTGAGATCTTCGGCCAAATCTGCCGCCGCACCCGCCCTCACGGATGTCCTCGGAAGATGGGAAGGCGCAAGTGTGTCGACGCATGTAGCGTCCCACACAATGGGCCTCCCCAACTCCCATGTCTAGTGTCATACATACCGTCGGGCCTCTTACCATCGTCACGCAACAGACCATTCGGTTCGAGAATAGCTGGTACGTTAGCGGTGACAAAGGCCCGCCGGATGATGTCGTTAAGGCTAGCGTGGCGAGATATCCGACCGGCGGCCCTAGTGCACGATAATCCGTGATGACCAAGCTGTTCGACAGCAGTACCGCACTGGCATTGATGAGGCGCGCAACACCTTGCACCCAACCGTAGACATGTTGCGATACGGAAAGTTACGGGATCCAATAAAGTACCAGTGTTATATGAAGGAAATGCTTGCAACCAATGTCCTGACTCCCACTTAGAAACGGCCAGGAGGCGGGCACGATCTGCAGAGCTGGAGCACGTTTGTAACAAATAGTTCCGTGTCAACTCACACAGAGGCCCGTCCCATTGCCGTTGGGACAAAAGTGATTTTGGGGGAGCAGCATCGGGGCAAGCACTATGCCAAGCCGTACGAGCTTCGTCTAAAAATGAAATTTTCAATGACATTCCAGGTGGGACCAAAAGAGAAGGATTTAAAAAAATTTCAACTAATGAACTAGTTCTGTAGACAGAAGACAAGAACGCTGGTAGGGCTACACTTGAAATTTTGCGTATACCTAAGCCTAATTTGACAGGCAAGGAGGCCTGCGATCATGCCTTGTCATCTAAATCGATATTCAAAACCGATGATAAAGTATTCTTTATTATGTTGTCTAAGCCTTCCAAGGGCTCGCTGTGTTTCCACAGTTGACTACATCTCAAAGAATATGTAAATTTAGGTACAAATAGACAGAACCGAATAATTGTAAAAGCCATATGACTATTAATTTTGAGCAGTCTGTCCGAATTTTTGTGGAAATTTTGAATTTTCTCATCTACAAATGACTGAAAAGACTCATCAAGAATTGGTGAACCAAGGAGTCGAAGTGAACATTTATCAACAACTGTAATGTTGGGGGCTAATGTATTGAATTTCTCAATGATATTGTTTTTGTCTACACAAGAGTCCGAAATAAAAAGCTCACACTTTCAAAAATTGAATTCCAAACCTATTTGTCGAAATTCGTCCGTGATGATTTTTAGATCATCAAAAACTGTGTTCACCTCTCCACCTAATGTTCCATCATCCAAATACCAAACATTAAGCTTGGATTGGAGACGTTGAACTATGGGTTGGATGGCAAGGCTAAATATGGCCGGACCAAGAGGGTCGCCCTGCTGACAGCCAACAGCGGACGAAATGACTTTATTCCTGTATATTAATTTTGATGGCGAACCGTAACATTGCCAAATAAAAGGGTAAATTTCTGGAATTTTGTCTTTAATTTCTTTTAGCAAGGCGCCCCTGTCTACGGAATTGAAGGTGTTTTTGACGTCTACCTTCAGAATTACCTCCCCATAATTTTGGTCTAAAAATGTACGAAGGGTATGTACTGCGGCCTCACATCCGCCTCGCGAACCAAAGCCTAGCTGAATTGGTCGGAAATAGTCGCCTAGATAGTCGGCTTCTTTCCGACAGCAGACTTTAGCTGCGAGGCGGCAGTAGGTGGTGCCCACGGCTATGGGTCTTATTCCGCCATCCTTCTTTTTTAGTGCACAAAGATTCGCACCGTAAAAGAGTTCTGTGATCTCGCTGTTGACTCGACCTGACAACATCAGGTTGATCAGAGATGTCAAATCTTTCAGAAGGACTTCACCTGCATGGCCAGACCCGCCAGATAGAAGATCTTTTAGATGCTGTGGAGTCACAGCATCCAGGCCGCCGGCAGAGCCACTCTGAAATGATGTGACAGCTTTAAGCACGTCCTCGCTGGTCGTGCCCACGGCGACATCACTCTCTTCCGGTGGATCGGGGAGTTGAATATTACAAAGTTAGGTGTATCAAAATTGCCCTTGTCCATTTAATATTCCAGAACCGTTTATTATGATTTCTGTATCAAAAACTAAAAAGTTTCTTTAAACATGTAAATTCTGTCAATTTCGTTAGATAGATAGATAGATAGATAAAAGATTTATTTGACACTGCAGCACATAATATAAAACGATTACAATAATTAAGGCACATCTTAAAATAACACAGAGAATATTATTTTTTTGATGGTACAAAACTTGAGAATAGTAAATAATAGTAAATAATTTAAGAAATAGGTACATTTTTTAGAAATTGTGTGTGTGCTGCAGCCTGTCAAAAAGGCAATAGCTCAGCGAAAAGCTTTGCTCGAAGAGCAAAACACTGATTTTCAGTATTACCCTTAGAGGCGACCAGAAGAACGAAACACTAATAAAACATAATGCTTCGTTTATTGCTGTTTTGTGTGTAGGTAGGTATTGTTAGGACTTTGTTGCGTTTACTTTTACATTAGTACTTCAAACTAATACCAATTATTTTTCGGTATCACCGCTGTTTCCATTATGTACATTATTGTACATACAGGGAAATCTCAATATATTGTGTTTATTAAAGGAGGGTTTGCATGGATCGGTTCGTTCGAGCCGGCAATGGCCCGCATACATATTTTGTGGGAAATGAAAACTCTTTCGCGGTCTGTTGAATTTCCCCAGAATATAATTCCATACTGTAGCGCAGATGACTGTCACGTATGCATGATATGCCGTTAATGTTGCAATTACGTTAACCTTCTGTTTACATGCACTATTGATGCCCCTTTCACACATGTGCATAGTAATGCAACTACTATCCACATGTTTGAAAGGGCCTTCTGTTATTTAAGCTGTACGTTTATTTCAGTTTCGGCTATTTATGAATAGCCAACACAATAAGGAGCTTATTATGCAAGGCTTATGTCCAGCTGTGGACAAGTCTATGCTTGTCCACAGCTGAACATAGGCCTCGCCATAATTAAGACGAGTGATGTTTATTAGCATCACTTGGGATAAGTGATATTAATTATGAATTAAAATGATAAAGCAGATCTTAAACTCTCACGTCTCTGGTAGAAAGGGAACAGCCGGCGACATATGCAGCCACTGTGCTGGGCTTATCCAATACAAGTAATTGCACAGAAGACAAACCGCATGAGCCCTGGTGGCGTCTGATCTGTTGAAGACCTAACCGATAAAGCTAAACATAGCGGCATTAAGCGCTACGTTTACAGCCGCAAAAAAATACGTAATGTTTTTCACCGTGATGTAAGTGATCTTAAAAGGGGGTCGACCTCTGGATCACAGCCAGAAGCCAAAAATGTTGTCGGCGAGCGGAGCGAGCCGCGTTTTTAGGGTTTCGAAGATCGGTTTCGAAACCCTTATGGTCTCGCTATGTCTGTCCTTTTTTCCCTCCTTAATAACTCAGCAACTACAGCAGCTATCAACTTGAAATTGAAAATAATAATATATTTCGTGCGCCTGTACAGATTTAAAAAAAAAATGAAAAAAAATGAAAAATGAAAATGAACATTTTCCATACAAATTGAGATGTCAAAATTTTAAAAGAGACCTACAGAGTCAAGTGGGGTATCAAATGAAAGGTATTAGTTTGTACATTTCAAAATAGTTTTTGAAATTTCTGTAGGTTTCATACTTTTTGAAATATTTTGAAAATAGTCGAAAAAATACCCATTCCCCCCCCCTATCTCCGAAGTTTGCTGAGCGATCCATTCAAAATGTATGGAGCGCTTGTAGATATAGATCTATATTTTACAGGAAAAATATAGAGAAGTCTGTAAAATGAACCCTTTTTGAAAAATGGTCAAAAAGAGAGGGGATAATTTTCAAAAAGGGGGGCTACCCCTCTGAGTGGGGTATCATATGAAAGATATTGGTTTGTACATTTCAAAACAGTTTTTAAAAAAAAAGTCGAAATTTTACCCCATCTGAAATGTAGGTTGGTACCTACTAGTTTTAGGTTTTCATTAAACGGAGTATCTTACCGGTACCTTTAGTACATACCTACTTGTTCACAAACGTTCGAAACCCTCGGCGCGCGAGTTACACTCGCACTTGACGGGTCTTGTTTAATTTTCGTTAGATTCTTGTTATTTTTTTTTGCGAGTATGGCAAAGTGACTTATACAGCGGGGGTTGAGTCCCGGTCTCCCGGACCACAGCCAGAACCTATAAATGTTATAAGCGAGCGGAACGAAGTTTGGTTTTCTGTAAATATAGAAATAAACGTGCTTTTAAGAGTTTTTACTATTTACAATGTTCACAGCTGTACTTATTACTGTTATGAAGTCATGGGATAATGTAGGTAGGTAATACTTTTGAAAGCAATGTTTCTCTATAAAGGGTGTCCACATATCACAAAGAATTGGTTTGAGAACTCTTGTAACTGCTCGCGCACGCCGTCCGACGCCAGTTAGTGGCGTCCGGCTGGCCCGGTTGGTAAACCGACGAAGCTGCTGATCGTGCGAATATCTCTCAGAACACATCACGCAACTTACACATTCGTTTAACACGTTCATGGCATAATGCGCGCACATAGTCCAACTGCAGTTATAAGTTAAAAATAACAAAATATGTATTGCTACTATTCCTCTTTAGCCACACCAGCGAGATTTTCCTTTTCCTAACGCCATCGTATTTTATTGTCAACAGGCAAGTCGTCCCTCCTGTCGGCTCTGGGGCGGCGCGAGGTGCCGATTCCGGAGCACATCGACATTTTCCACCTGACTCGTGAAATGCCCGCCTCCGATAAAACTGCCCTGCAGTGCGTCATGGAGGTGGACGAGGAACGCGTCAAGTTGGAGAAGCTTGCAGAACAGCTCGCGCATTGCGAGGACGACGGTAAGGCAAAATTACTAAAATATGGTTGGTACTTTTAACAACGACGTCCTCCTGTCTCTCTCCATAGATATTGGGGTCTATTCAGATATCGCCCCCTCTCTCCTTAGCTAACGACAACTGGCGTAAACCGACGGTGATGAGCATCCAGGACCGGAAGGCTATATAGGAGAGCAAAGAGCTGCATGGGCGATTCTACAAGGTCCTCACAGGCCCCGATGTAGAAGCTTCTTCTAAGCTCAGTAAACTGGCTACGCTTCGGTGACCTCTTAGAGGAGACCGAAGGTTTTGTCTGTGCAATTTCGGATGAGGTGGTCAAGACGAACAATTAGCGAAATTATATCATGGAAGATGGCACGATCGATATCTGTCGAGCGTGTCATCTTCCTGGGGAGACCTCTCGTCATATATTTTCGGGTTGTTCGCACCTTGCTAAGTCTCAGTACTTGCACAGACACAACCAAGTAGCCAAAATTATACACCAACAACTTGCTCTCCGATATGGCCTTACTGGACCTGAAGTTCCGTACTATAAGTACACACCGGCGCCTGTTTTCAAAAACGGCCGTGCCACGCTCTATTGAATAGAATAGAAAAGCATTTATTTCGACACATAATATAAAACGTACAAAAACCAAACAAAGAATAAGGAGCTAAATTAAAGACAAATTTTGACCGTCAAATCCAGCTTTGCCCCTATGACCTTGTGCCGAAATAGGCTTTGGCTCAGCATGTGCTGAGCGATCGCCGCTCAGCGCTGTTTTTCAGCCAAAAACCTTTGTGTTGGCGTTACGGACTAGTCGCGGTGACAAGCTTTTAAAAGAAACAAAAATAATATTAAATAGTATGTAAAACATAGGTAAATAAAAGAGGTAGAGGTAATAAAAGAGGAACACCCCGCTGTGGGTAGATAGGTGTCAGATAATAATGGTATAAATAATTATATGGGTAAATAGTAATAAATATAATAAAAGGACGAAAAATAGGTGTGGTTATACATTATTTAAAAATATATTTGAAAGGTTAGTCGTAAATGGCGTAATTTGATAAAGGTACCAGACAGACACAGATAACGCACCTAAAGCTTTTTTTAAAAGTAAGTATTAAAATGTGCATGTTTTTATGGTTATTGGGATCGATCTATCATTACAGACAGGACTATTTTGGCGAATAAACCTGATATTGTACTGATAGATCGGTTAGAACGGAGGGCGGTGCTCGCTGATGTCACCATGCCACATGATGTTAAAGCTGAGAAAGATAAAATTTGCAAATATCTTGATTTGGCTACTATGCATGTGGCATGTGGGATGTTGATTCAGCGACTATCGTCCCGATAGTCGTTTCGGTTAACGGCGTAATAGCGAAGAGCCTCTATCAACATCTTAAGAGATTCTCGCTAGGAAGTTGGATCAAGGGCCAGATTCAAAAGGCGGTACTCCTGGACTCGGCGCGTATCGTCAGGCAGTTCCTCTCTCTGCAGCCCTAGTCACCGGCCGCTTGAACCTAGCTTCGCGGCCGGTGATTCAAAATAACTAACACGACACATTAGTTCCAGAATAGTAGGTACTATTCTTGAAGAAATCATTCAATGAAAAAGAGATTGAAATATCGTCTGTACCTGCTTCAGAATCGCAAGAACAACTGATGGACGTGTACGAACGCCTGGACGACCTAAACGCCGACACAGCGGAGGCGCGCGCCGCTAACATCTTACACGGTCTCGGATTCACCAAGCAGATGCAGCTCCAAGCCACCAAGGACTTCTCTGGAGGTATAACACAACAGACATTGATCATCTTTTTTACTTTTAAGGCCATATTCGTGACATGTAGAGGAGTAAAAGAGACCGCATTGGAAAGAGAAAGGTGAAGGAAATTGCATCATTGCACCAACAACAGCTAGGCTTTATAATAATGAACAGCACCGCTACCATACAGTACAAAATGAAGCATTCAGAAATGGGCTTTAAACTCGTTGTTTTTTGACTTATACGTCCAATTTCACCGTTAGCTGCCAAAACATAGTCTAGTTTAAATGTTGAGTTTTGATCTCAGTTTACTTCACACCGATTTCTTCCTACATTTGGATCAAACGAAGTTTTCATCCGAATGCAACGGTGAAATTGGACCTCGGAGTGACAAAATGACTTTCCGCAAGCTTTAAGCGATGCCGTCAATATAAAATGCATGTGAATTTACGAGTTAAAGCTCATATTTGAATACAATTTTTTTTGCTGCGGCAGTGGTGCTTTGCAGGTCAACCTTAAACGTCGGTATGTAGGCAGGCACTTGCTAAAACCACATGTAACGAAGTTTGCTAGGGCTTGAGCATAAGACCTTAACGCCCGTAGCACACATCCGCTGCGGAATACGAGTAGCGGAACCGTTGGATAAATTCCGCTGCGATCAAGTGTAGTTTGAGTTGCGGAACTGAGCTTCGGATCGTTACGCGAATCGGTTGAGTCCAGTCAGAGGAGGAAGCAGTAAGCAGTATTATTGTGGACCTTAACTTTGAAAAGGATAAATAGAAAATTGGATCAATTATTCTGTAAAATCGACGTCCATTTTATGAAAAAAATGTAGTTCCGCTTTTTATTTTGGTCGACTTCCACAAACACATGCGAAAACAACGTGGCACTGCAAAAAAATAGCGACAGTGTGGCTGGCGTCGGAGTTGATGACAAAAGCGCGCGGTGAAAGAGGTAGAATTATAGTCAAATCTATGCTTTAGAACAGGCAGTTAAGCTTGTGTTCCGCTTCTCCTACATACGGACAAGACATGGCAAAATTACTGCGGTTCCGCTGTTATGGTTTCGCATCGGAGGTGTGCTACGGGCGTAAAATATTTTAAGTAATCGTACAACACTGATACTTCTGACAGCTAAACCTGAAATGAATTAAAAAAAATCAACTTGAACATAACTTAACAGACATAACAAGTAACATTACTCTTTTTAAAACTAACTTGGAACTCAGAACAACAGAAAGGTTGTATACCTCGTCGTATTGATGAGTGACTACTGTGGTGCAAACAACTAGATGAAATTTCTGTTTGTGTGTAGGTTGGCGCATGCGCATAGCGTTGGCGCGCGCGCTGTACGTGAAGCCGCACCTGCTGTTATTGGACGAGCCGACGAACCACCTCGACCTCGACGCGTGCGTGTGGCTCGAGGAGGAGCTCAAACAGTGAGTCATCATCATTACAAATATTTACAAACTTACGCGATCTGAACGCATTATTATTAGTATTATTTAACGGGTATTTATCGCGTTGTCATCCTGTGCCCACGACAGTATGTAAACCTGTTGAAACGTCGGGAAAAATAGGCAAAAAACGCGATAAATACCCGTTAAATAATACAATAATAAAAACCTACTACAGAAGCCCCATTCTAACAACCGATCGCTGACACTGGTATTGTCAACAGCCTTTACCAGTCCAATGCTAACGTCTAGGCCTACGTAGGCCTCCACTGATAAGCGCCCTATACATAATTAGGGGGTAATACCATAATCCCCACGCTGGGCATGCGGGTTTGGGGATCGCAGTTGTGTAGTGGATCTGTTCTGCAGGAGACACGGCTGCCTACTCTTCGGTGGTATTTTAATTATCCGCCGTCGCAGAATGGCGTCGTAGAATTCTTACACGAAAGAAACTCCAGATAGCGCGAGAGATTGATAATATGGATGGAACCTCGAAGATTAAAGACTGAGGCCTCCCCCAAAAACCATTTGATGACAATTCGATGTAGTTTTGTCTATTTTACCTAGAAGGCCTTGTGTAGGCTGTTCATGTTAAGATTATTTACAATGTAAGTATTCTAATTATTTATTTATACATGACAGAACCACTAACCCTAAACCGAGAACAATACGTTCACAATAAATAAATAAATAAATAATGCTGGACAATTCACACAGCATTATCTAGCCCCAAGCTAAGCAGAGCTTGTGTTATGGGTACTAGATAACTGATATACATAATACAATACACTACATAGATAGTTTTTTTTTTAATTATATTTAGAAAAACATCCAAAACCCCTGAACAAATATCATGCAGATGCAGATCGTACAAACATTTGTCCCGAGGCGGGAATCGAACCCGCAACCTCCTACGTCGCAGGCGGACCTTCGCCCGCTGCGCCACAGAGGTCGTCAAAAGAAATAAGGTTATAGAAATAAAGAGTTTTTGATTCTTTGATCAGATTCAAACTGAGCAGGCCAGCATAAGAGATGACGTCATTCTCAATCCAATTCTAAAAGTGCGCAGGTTAAGTTACTCTAATATTGTTATTTACAGCTACAAACGGATCCTGGTGCTGATTTCGCACTCGCAGGACTTCCTGAACGGCGTGTGTACTAACATAGTCCACATGAGCAAGCGGCGGCTCAAGTACTACACCGGGAACTACGAGGCGTTTGTGCGCACGCGCATGGAGCTGCTCGAGAACCAGATGAAGCAGTACAACTGGGAGCAGGACCAGATCGCGCATATGAAGGTATCGATGTTTTTACCACTTCTACCAGCAACCTCGAGCGACTGTTAAGTGACAAATTCTTTACGGACTTTTCCACTTAAGCTGTGCTTGGTTAGTGACGTTTGTAAAAACAAATCGGGGTTTTTTCTATTTTCTAGGTTCTACAAGTAATTTATACAAGGTGCCACGAAACATGTGTACTAAGCCGAAAGAAGCTGATTCTGGACCCCCGAGGGGATCAACTTTGGCTCTACGATTTTTTTAAATTCGATTTTGTTACTCTTTTGAAAAAAATTAGAGAACTTTTTCTTCATATTTGTGTTTTTTTACACGAATTGTTACATTACTCTTAATGTAAAAAAAATTGTAATAATTGTACAATAAAACACTGGTTTTGCTGGAAAAAACAAGCAAAAAACTCTTGTGAAATATTTAATATTATAAAATTACTTCGATTATTTTTACACGCACTCTTGCAGCGTGTAAAAATACTCTACTCGACGGGAAGAAAAAAAAACGAGATCCGAAATTTGTTATTTTGTTTTTTAAGTTGATCCCCTCGAGGTCCAGTAACACCCCCTTTCGGTTTAGTACACATGTTACGTGACACCCTGTATAGCAGATAAGAAGATTTGCGCACACTCTAAGCTATTTGCTATAAACCCACTCTAAAACAGTCTACTAATCAATTGTCGTTTTGGAGTCTAACATCAAGAGATTTTTTACTATCAACATTATGTTGAGAGACTCCAAAACTATAATTGATTCAAAGTTTATTTTAGCAAAGATTCTTAACAAACGGCTTACAAACTTCTCATCTGCTATCTAAATTACTTGTATAACCTAGAAAATTGTAAAAACTCGATTTTTTCTTCGAGCGTCACCTATCAACGAATACCCACTCCACTTTCGCTGCTGCTCTGGGTACAGAATACCGCGTCGGTCAGAATAGGCTTTCAAACAGTCAGTTGGCACTGAGTTGTTAGTTGTATCACTGCGATCTCTTACGGAGCGCGGTCGATGACGTCATAGGAACAAATTTCATTCTCTCAACTCCTATCCTAAATTACCCAAACCTTATACAACTAAACAGTAGGTGGCTATAAACTAATGTTTGTATTTGTATTAATTCAAAACATTACATCTATTATTATAGGTTAGGATCTAGTATAATAGAGTAGTCATTCAAGGAATTAAATCAACAAGCTATATAATTAAATACAACAAATGTCTAAGCAAAACAATTCAATAATCAGTGAGCAAAAAATACAAGTCATAATAATTCCATTAAGTCATAATTTGATTTGTGGCATAAAAATATTAGTAACCATAGCACAAATTTAATAATATAGCCCTTAGTAACTAGCTCTGTGAACAGTGCAATACGACTATGGTCGCCGCTACCAGATTCAGTGCTTGTATGTTCCGCGTCAGTTGTGCCTTGTACAGCAGGTTATGTTAACATACAATACATACAGTGTAACATATAATAACACACAAGTTAGAGAAGATATGGTTTACAATCGTAATGAAATATCTAACAACCCGCACACTATACTTCGCCTGTATCGTGTGGATCTGAAAAATGATTAACGCATTCACTGCCCAGCCTCACGAGGGTCGAGAGGCTCGTCTGCGTCTTGGGCCATGAACGGGTTAACAATAAAACAAATCGTCGGCTAACGGCACGACAATTATAGACTATTACTTAATTAGTTACATATAATGAACAAGCTTCTGCTCGCGTCACGCGCACGCGTTTTTTGGCATATAAAGTAGCCTATAATGTTAATTCTATGCACAGATCTTTAAGTGTGTACAATTTCAGCCCAATCCATTCAGTAGTTTGAAGACCTTGTCTTCGGCCTAACATCTGCAAGAGTACAAACTATTGCTTGCATGACATTTTTTATCTTTTTACTGATGTAAATGTTTTGAAACAGAATTACATCGCGCGCTTCGGTCACGGCTCAGCGAAGCTGGCGCGCCAGGCGCAATCAAAGGAAAAGACTCTTGCTAAGATGGTCGCGCAAGGACTCACCGAGAAGGTGGTCGACGACAAAACACTCAATTTCTACTTCCCTTCGTGCGGGAAGGTGCCGCCGCCCGTTATTATGGTCCAAGTAAGTTGAATACAATTATTACCCAAACAAAAGCGAAAACTAAACACACATTTTTTCGCAATCAAAATAATCTTAAATTTTATCTAATTTGAGTTTTTTACCACGGGGATCCGGTGAGTACTGAGATCTAGGCCTGGTTTGTCAACCAAACCCGCCCCTTAAGCCCCTTAACCCCTTGACGGTTATTGATTTCAATCCGAACCAACAAAAATACTAGAACTGGACGGCTATTGATTTCAATCCGAACCAACAAAAATACTAGAATGTTTGCATCCGTCTACGGCTAATGGTCCGGATTTGAACCATCGTACTACAGGTCATTTAAAACCTTTTCACAAGGGTATAGAGTCGATTATAGCATGGGAATTTTATATCTATCGGTCCGTTAGAGAAAGAACTGTAAAATAAACCCGCCATTCATTAGGTCAAGTGCTATTTATCTGTGACAAAACAGATTTGAAGTTGACCTTGTCGCGCGTAGTCGAAAAATAGTCGATTTCATTTAGACTTTTTGGTTGATTTTTATTTGAATTAGCATGAAAAGGAGGTTTTGGTGGAAAATATGGTTCTTTCTTAGTGCCGGGGTAGATATTCTAGCCTCAAAATCGAGTTCTAGCCTCAAAATCGAGCCGAGAATAAGACAAAATTACCTTGACAAAAAACTCGTCTATTTTTGACTTAGTGTTTGAAAATCGATATTTATAACTCATAAAAAAGTGTATATTTGTCACCTATCGGATAGGTAATATATTTCTCATCAGAACTACATTTACAGAATACAAATCGGTTCAGTACTTAAGATTTTATGATAAGTTTATCAAGTGGTCTCGCCGGGCTGGCGCCGTGAGGCAAAAAGAGGTGTTCGAGTGGCGGTAACATATCGCGCGCGCTTGCTCGCACTGCCAACTTCTGGGGGCTTCTTGGGGGTTGAAATCAAGGGCTCAAGGCCGTCAAGGGGTTAAGGCTAAACGAGTCGCTCATCTTTCCATAAAGGAAGGGTAACTACTACGCTGTTTGATGTTGACCATCCAAAACTATGGATAATATCAATTTATCTCGGCATTATCTTTGCACCCAAAACTGTAAAAAAGTATACATATGAAAAAAAAGCTGCTTGACTTTCGTATTTCAACCCTGATTTTAGCCCAACTTTGGGCGAAAATAAATAATATACATACCAACGGAGAAAGAAAACTCTAAAATAAAACCCGTACCGACACATAGTTAAGTTATTCAAAAGTTGCAATAAATTTATTTTGAAAAGATACTCTCAATAGTTTATCTATAATAATAATAACCCTTGTGCTAAAAGTATGTTCCCTTTTTTTAAGCGGCCGTTTTACGAATAAATCGTTGTGCATTTCATTCTAGCGCGCGGGTATGTCTATTATGTCAGGTGAGATAGCATCACTTAGGCCGCGCCCACTGATGGGTTGGCCCGAACGACTTGTGCAGCCTTAACGCGATAAAGCATTCTCAGTCCATATTTCATCTTTCGTCTACTGCATCCATAATAGTAATTAAGAGGTCCATAAATATTTTTCTGTTCTAACACTCTTGTTTTAACAAAGAAAATAACAATCAAATAAAAGAAACAATTTAGAACTAGTATTTACAATTGAGCTAACTGCAGACTATTGCAAACAAAATATAGGTAGCTCAACTGATCCATATCAATATCAGTCGGAAGCGTACCAATTATGTTCATGGCGCTGACCATATACATTGTAATCTACCAGCAAATTGGTAAGATAGATTTAAAGTTAGATATCTATTTATAATAATTTTGTTTATTAAAAAATTGCACCAACGCAGTGCACACCAAGGCATGGATTGTGGGCCATTTCCTACAAAAACACATCTTAGTGCCACTTCGTGCCACCACAATTGCAGGTACAAATCGAAAATCATTAACAACAGTACTTGAAAAAACTATTAATTAAAAGCAATAAGTAATAAGTTATTTACAATCAATGAAAACGTTAAACAATTAAAAATAATATATAATCTCATATGAACTATGCGGGATGCGCATAATTAAAATAATAAACGTGTCCGTTTCAGAACGTATCGTTTAGATACACCGAAACGAGTCCGTGGATCTACAAGAACCTCGAATTCGGCATCGATCTAGATACTCGGCTCGCGCTCGTCGGCCCTAACGGAGCGGGCAAGTCCACTCTACTCAAACTGCTCTACGGTGATGTAAGTATCTTAACTACCCCCTATTTTTCTGTTAAAAATTTAGCATTTTGTTTTTTAGTTTTAGTACGAGATAGCACTACATTGCCAAAAAATGTGTTTTCTCAAGTAAGTGAATTTATTCATGGTGAGATATAAAATATTCAAAAAAATATTATAATCCTGACTTTCTGCAAACGTTGTAGATCTTCACACTAGCGCCGCTACCTTTACTCATTCGATGTGAAATGTTATTGTGTGTAAAACCAGCAAACACAGTAAAAAAACTACAATTCACACAACTGATAGTACTATTTATTATAGTAAATATGTAAATTGGATAAGGAATATAAGTTGTGAGCGAGACGACCTTATCGCCTTCCTCAGAGATTGGTATGCGATTGTGACCGCACCGATTGGAAAGATTTAGGGGAGATCTTTGCCCAGAAATGGGACGAGGCCAATAAAAAAAACGCAAGTAATATTAAGAAAAACGAAAGTGGCGCTGATGTGAAGACCTACAGCACCTTGTTTCACTATAACGTAGGTTTCTCGATCGCAGATCAAACCTCTTGTCAATTGCTTACGGTGTTAATCAAGTCGAATAAATCGACTAAATAGCCCTTTTTTCAGCGCTCAATAAGCATTTTTCATTCCAAGATTTACCATTCTTTGGTCTATTAATCAGCGTTCGAGAAACAGTAGCCAGTGTCTCGAAAGCTAATTAGTTGACCAATTGGTCTTTACAAATACCAACATAGTAGAAACAAAATCATAATGGTGTCCTCCTTGCCGAATTTCTATGGCCAGTCTCAACGGAGACAAGCCAGGAGATATGGTGGTGCCTCGGACCAGCAGCGGTATAGTTGCTCCTTGAGCTCCTACAGCACACGCTGAGTGGCAGCCGTTTTGGTTTTTATTTTTATGTGGATTGTGAGGCAAATAATAGTATATTATGCAATCAGTGAATAAAGGACGGATTTAAAGCGAGGACCATAGATGAATCCTGAGCGACGCGAGTGATTGATGGCCCTCGATATAAATCCGTTTAAAGCGTTTTAGAGGTGGAATGATATAAACATTATTATCAAATCTTTCTGAGCCACAGGGGTGTAACACCTTCATTTTCCTGACTCAGGCTGCTACTATGAATTTTTCTTGCTAGAAAAATCCCAATATCAATTGTTTACTGACGTTACTGTTGTTCCAGCTGGTGCCCTCCACGGGTATGATCCGCAAGAACTCCCACCTGCGCATCGGGCGCTACCACCAGCACCTGCACGAGCTGCTCGATCTGGAGCTGTCTCCGCTCGACTATATGATGCGCTGCTTCCCGGACGTCAGGGAGCGCGAGGAGATGCGCAAGATCATCGGACGCTACGGCCTGACTGGCCGGCAGCAGGTAGCTATACCAAATACTGAAAGAACAAACTAATTTCAGAGGACGAATGTCCCGAGGACCACATTGGGATATCGTCCTTTGTACAAATGCAAAATAATTATAGATCCGTCCATAAATTACAAGGAAATCGACGTTTTACGTAAATAATAACAATTTAATTTGTTTTAAAAAACGATAAACCGAATTCAAATTCTTCTAGTGGCGACATTTAGTTAAAATTCGAGTCTAATTTAGTTTGATGACACATCGAGGTATACCCTATCCAATAAAAAAAGAATGATCAAAATCGGACTACTCTATCAAAAGTTATGCGTGGTCAAACATTACAATCAGTGAGTGAACAATCAATCATTGTTTTCCTACCCTTAGGGTTGAAAATGATGATTTGACTCGAAGGTGTAGGTAGTATAAAGCACTATGTATCACTCGGGAGAAACTGCGATTCCTACCTCGTGTGTTTTAACTTTTTAAGGTTCAAATGACACACTCACACTAGACACACTAGATGTACAGTACAATGTACTATTATGTTCCAGGTGTGCCCAATGCGTCAGCTGTCCGACGGGCAGCGCTGCCGCGTCGTGTTCGCGTGGCTCGCGTGGCAGACGCCGCACCTGCTTCTGATGGACGAGCCCACCAACCATCTCGACATGGAGACCATCGACGCCCTCGGCGACGCCATCAACGATTTCGACGGCGGAATGGTGCTCGTCAGCCACGACTTTAGGCTTATCAACCAGGTACTTTTACCACCTACCACTTACTTCATTAGGGCCTGTAGTATTTCGGTTGGGAGATTGTATCCCATGAAATAGTATATTATGCAATCCGTGAATAAAGACGGATTTAAAGCGACGGCCATAGATGAATTAAATAAATAAATTAATAGTGCTGGACAATTCACACAGCATTATCTAGCCCCAAGCTAAGCAGAGCTTGTGTTATGAGTAGTAGATAACTGATACTTAATACAATACACTACATAGATAGATATTTTTTATTATACGTAGAAAACATCCAGAACGCCCTGGACAAATGTCTGCAGATCGTACAAACATTTGTCCCGAGGCGGGAATCGAAACCGCAACCCCCTGCGTCGCAGGCAGTGATTTGTAGCCCTCGATATAAATCCGTTTTATTCAAGAGTTGACCTTTATATCATGACTACGAAGAAAAGAAGTAATCAAATCTCGAGAGTATTTTTTGCGCAAGGAGGTTGAAGTATAGCGTTGAGATGGAGGCCGAATATATTGGTGTGTTCTAAATTAAAACACCAAAGTAGTGATTAAAAGTGCTTTTTATTCGTGAATAAAATAAGCTGTTTAGAGGGGGATTGATAGAAGACATTATTCAGGAAAAAGTGTGTAATAATCATGTTATCCTATGAAGCTAGCTTAATTTTTTTTGAATAACGTGTACAGATAGATGATGTCGATAAGATACGCCAGAATAAATAATGAGAACAGTGAATGAGGATCCGTAAAGTTATAGCAATTTCAATAGAACTAGTATCCACGTTATTCTTTATGACATTAGAATGATATATCTTTTTAAATTATCCAAATCGGCCCATTCCGTACGAAGTTATGACTAAATTACTAGCAAAGTTTACCGAGTGACCGCCGCGGGTGCGTGTGACGTCACTCGCTCGGTCGCCGCCCGTTAACCGTTGGCAGATATCAGTTTTTAGTGATTTACTCCGAAACTATAAGTTTGAAAAAAATGACAGAACCAAATAGACTCGGTTTAGAGAGGCAAATCGATTGAAAAAATAATGAAAAAATAAAACATTCGACGGGTCTCTCAAAACTGATTCTATTTGGTTCTGTCATTTTTTGTCGTAGAACAAAAATGTTTGCACTGTGTTTTATGGATTTCTTAGCTCTATAAATCTGCATTCTCACTAAAAACGTCACGGATCCTCATTATCATCTTCAACCATCACTATGGTTGAAGCCATACTGCGAGCTTAGCGCGTTTGGGTGCGTTGGAAAAGTACGCGTGCTAACTGCACAAGCCCGTCGCGCGTCGTCACTTAGTATGAACGCAAAAGGCGGTTTCATGTTTCATACTTCGCGCCCGTCTCAGTGTTTGAGCCTAACAAAGCTGTACAATGCAGTGTTACAGACGAGTTTTACCCCGTTTCTTTTTCCTGAACAAGAAATATTTTTTCAGGTGGCTGAAGAGATTTGGATTTGCGAGAACGGGACGTGCACAAAATGGCAGGGCGGCATCCTGAAATACAAGGATCACCTAAAGTCCAAGATATTGAAGGATAACGCCGACAATGCGGCCAAAATACGCAAATAGTAAAAATTATAGCTAAATTTAGATTATTTGACAACTCTCTGCATCGCCCTCTCTATCTAACACCTTCCTATTTCTAAAACCTAGCACTGGGACGCCGGGTTTTTTTCATATTTCGACTCATCTCACACTACATCTTTCGAGGAGATAGTTTTCCTCCTTTTTAGCTACTTTTGCTGTGATATTTTAGCCAATCAAGTATTCTATAAGAATTTACTAAAATACACCCCCTTCCCAAAAGTGGCACATAATTTGCGAAATGAAAACGGTTTTAGTCATCAAAGCAATAATGACATTATTTGGACTCTCGTTGCTTCTTTACTTACCAAGATGCTCCACATTTTTTAAAGAGATCGGACATTTATCGGCCGGCCTCCCTTACATTAGGTAAGCACGCCTGCACTATTGTCGTGAAAGCGCTCATATCGTTTTAATCAGTTTTTTCATCTTGTTAAAGCCAGGTATTCCAACAGAGGCCGCGCTTTTGTGATTTTTAAAATCATCTGAGACATAGTAAATAGTGTATAAAAAGATATAAGCATATTATGCTTTATCAGCAGCGGCCAGGCGTTGGCAGAATACAAAGTCAGCTAACTCCACGGAGGCGGTGGCGGCAGGACCCTCGAACGGGGCTCTTGCTTGTCCATCGGTATGTTTTTTACGTACCATTATTATAATGTTATAAATCCGTGCCTGATCACTGATCATTATAAAAAGAAAATTACAACTAAGTTAACTGTAGGCCATTGCTAAGAATCTAGAATCTAGTGGTAGCTCACTCAACTGATACAAATCACTTGAGCTACCTCTAGATTTTTTGCAACAGTCTGTAATTAGCTCAATTGTTACAATTATTGTAACAGTTCTAATTTGTTTCTATTCTTTGATTATTGTAATTTTCACTTTTAAAGGAAGTAAATACTTACTAAGTAATAACTCTTCTGTACAGTTAATATGCAACAAACTTTGTTTTAGGGTTCGTCTTGTACGTACGCCTATACGGAAGGAGAGGGACTTTTTAAAACGACAAGCTGCCATGACAGATTTGTGACAGATATGGCAGCTTATTTCTCCTCCAAAAAGAGGGGCTTAAAGGTAATTAGAGTCAAAGGCGGTGCGGGTCGGGTGCCGAGTGGCTCTAATGAGCTATGACCTTAAAGCCCCTCTTTTTGAAGGAGAAACAAGCTGCCATATCTGTCAGACATTTGTTCTGGCAACGCGAATAACCTGTAATGGACGATTTTTTTTGTATGACTGAACGGATAATAAAATGATTTTCTTAATCACTACGTTTCAATACCTACAAAATGCACGAACGCGGCGGCTTGGCACGATCAGTCGCGCGCTGGCGCTTACGCCTACTGCTGCAGAGGAATACCTGGCCTTAACCAGAAAATATTCTAGCTATAGTCCACTACATCCATATCAATCCCCCGTCTCGATATTGTTACCTTCAATGCTTTCATCACTCCACATGACCATCCATCACCTCAGTCGAATTTTAAAACTATAGTGATAGAAATAAACACACAAGCAATAATATTGAATATAACACCACGTAAAGGTTCAATTATATTATCAAATAATAAATATTCATGCTAAAACGATAGTGATAGAAATAAACACAAAAGCAATATTATTAAATAGAACACCACAGATTTTTTAATATTTATACATATTGTTATATTGCTATTAAAAGACTACAAATTTGAGTCCATTTATTGAATTTAAAGCATTTAATACTAGAACGACTTACGTAATTGCCTTATTAATGTTTACAAAGTTTATAGTGTGCTAGTTTCCATGTTACTGCCATAGAAATATGTTTTAGAAAATATTTGCTGTTGTACATATACATAAAACATAGTTCTGTACGGAGTAGTAAATAAACAAAAAGGGCTTTTTGTCGAAAAACAAACAAAGAGACTAAAGCCCGTATTATGAAAGCTTGCCAGTCATCGACCTATGCTTGAGTTATACTTTTCTATTTCATAAACGTCACTCAAGCTCTATCTCATCTATGACTGAGGAAGCTTACATAATAGCCGCATGAAAAGGTCTTTTGTCTCAGTTCAATCTTCATTTATAAATATTGTTGTTGTTAGAGTACTAGTTCAAATAAGGAGGTTTTATGTTAGTATTTTTTTTAAATATATTATGTTCACGATTTCTGTCAATAGTGGAACGATTTTGAAAATTATTTGTTGGAAAGGGTTGGTTCCATAAGTTCTTATTCCCGAGGGATGACTATACATGTGTATTAATGTATTTGCCGTATGAATTTGCCAATGTGCCGTAAACCTTTTTTGTATAAACATCAAACGGTTTACAATAAATTCTTAATCTTTTAGAAATGCTTATAAATAGTTGCGTCTGTATGGATTTGATCACTCGAAATTGATTTGAATTGAGCTACGGACCTGTACCATTAAAATCATGGTATAAAATCTGAAAATAATCAAAACTATTCCTAGTTTTATACGAGATAAGTGTTTTACCATGGTATCACCTAACCAAAACTTCTATGGTAAATAAATTCAGTGGGTTTACAAGCTTTGGTGTTAGTAGAGACAGTCGCGTAGTAACTTTGTGATCGTTAATTATGATGTGAAAAGCTGCCTATTGAAGCTATAGAATAAAAGAAAATTTACACATTTACGTGGCTAAGGTTTTCTTTCTTCTAAGATCTTGTCATCCGTGTAAGTGCATCGAGGGAGCATTCGAAAGAGTAACAGGCGAGGATAGACAAATGATGCTAGAGTGTAACTATGACTCAATTAGGATTTAAGTCCTTCGGGCTTTCTGCAGGTTATCAACAATAGTGAGAACGGGTAGTTCCCAAGAAACCGTGTCGGTATTTATCTATGTCCACTCCAGACTGTGTCATCTGTCGTCATCATTCTATTCAACTTTCGTTTAACGCATTAAATGATTGACGCCACTGCTTCATTTTTGTTTGCGACGCCTACGTAGCTGAGTTTCTGTCAGCTTGTTAAAACTTATGCGACGAGAACATTCTACCTGGTGGTATATAAAGGTTTAAACTTGGTTATAAGAAATTCCGTAGTGTTCCGCGCAGAACTGACCTACCGAACGAGACCGTACTATGCAATTGAAAATGTGCGTAACAAAGACAGATTCACCGCGATTCACCAACAGTTTTTTCTAAGAAATTACTGAAACAATACTTGTTTTTCTTCGAGCTTTATGCATGCAGAAATAATGTCCCTAATGCTCTGCTCGCTATTAGCGAGGCGGCTCGCCACTCGCCTACCTACTCGCACACGTTGACTAATTGCAATTTAAAAATATCTGTAAAAGTAAAGATTTACCTACACATAAAATAGTCATACACTATTCTACGGGCATTTATCCGTTTATTTATATATTAGTCGGTTTATCAATTTGTGAACTCACCGTGAAAAGAAAACGTAGACTGCCCATCAATTTTTGCTATTTCAATACCGGTATTCGGAAGTGCCTTAAATAAACCGGTATTACCGGTTTTTCGGTAGTGAGTTTTATTAAAATATAAAATATATAATTCACAACATTTATCCATCTGTGCATTTAGCATTAGCACATCGAACATTATTTTTTTAACAAGTGATCAGAATCACGCGTGAAAAAAGAAATCGCGTTTTTACTACTTTCTAGGTTCTACAAGTAATTTAGATAGCAGATAAGAAAATTTGCGCACATTGTAAGCCGTTTGCTTGCTTCTCTCTAGCTTCAGTACTCTAGTCATTCCGTGACCACAGAGTGTAAACCTGTTGAAACGTCGGGAATAATATGTAAATAAAATAAACACGAAAAATACCCGCTAAATACTTAAAATAAGTACTTATGTATAATAATATTAATAATGCGTTCAATTATTAAATGCGCCAAACGAAAAGGACAGTTAAAGAAAGTTAAAGATGAAAGGGCACAGTGTGGGCATAGCTCTTAACCAATGCGCCATTTTGTTGCGTATTTCACGTATTATACGATATTAAACACCGTTGAAGACATGGACTCTAGTACTGGCGGCTGGCAATCAACTGAGGTAGCATCCTACCCTCGTACAAAATACTGAGCACATACACTACACATTTATAGCGATCACGGTGCTAACTTTTGTAATATTTAGTTTAATGTCGCTCTGTTTTTAAGCCTCGTAGTATATTTAGATAATTTTCTAGTTTATTTTTTAAGAGAAAAATATTAATAATGCTCCCTCTGTGCTTCGCCTATTCCTCCAAGATGGGGCGTGGGCCCGAGGTTTTTCTGTCGGGTGCATGAATTTGGAAAGGCGACTAGCGTCATTTCTTAAGCCAACCGCTGGCATTGTTATTATGTCAGAGTTTTTTTTACGTTATATTGGCGAATCAAGGCTGTGGATATCCTTCTGCGTTCATATTTTTATGAACCGAATCTCTTCGTATTATTTCCTTTTAGCTGCTAGCATAATACGACCTCACAGCCAAAATTTAATTTCTTTCACAGTATTAGCGATTTACTGTATTTATAATTAAATGAATTCCTATACCTTAGTGAATTATACTAGAGTGAATCAAAAAGCTTGAATAGGTAGCCAACGAATTTGACCCAGTTTATGATTGCAATCACAATAAATGAGGTAATTTTGTAGGGAATCTTTGTGTAACATCTAATGATATCAATTTCTGTAAAAACCTTAAGATTCCCTTTAAAATAATTTGCAAGTATATTAAAGTAAACATTGTGATTATCTTTATAAGTTGAGGAGATGCTGTAGGTACGTATTTATTATAAATTAAATTTACCTTCCTACATTTCCTGTTAACTGATCGTTGCGTTGTTTTGTTCGGTACTTGTTCCAATAAGAGCTGTAGCTGGTGCAAGGTTCTCAACAGTACCTAGCTCCAGTTGAACAGTTGGATGGATATCGATATAACGACTTGATTAAGTTCCTCATATTATATATGATATGTTGAATTTGTTACCATTTTTCTTAATTATTATATTTATCCACGTTTTTATTCAGTCTCGCTTTTGTTATTGCACTTAATAGAGAGCTCTGTTTTAGAGCCAACTGGGGAATCTGATCACGTAAACGCGGGATCCCGCACCATTTTTGCGGGATTACATATTATGCGGGATCCGCAGGATTTGCGGGACTAAAACAATATGAAAATCCAAGAAAAATGAAAGCATACATCTGACATGTCATTCTGAATACATATTTTATTCTCGCCTCATTAACTGTCGATTAAACCACTTTCTTTCCTTTCTTTTCCTTGGAAGTGGCCTACAACGAATTCTGGCCAATAAATTGACGGATTCTAAAAATCTTTAATTTTCTAAATATTAATCAAATATTGTAAATTTGAGAAGTCGAATCACTTGTTAAATAAACAGAAATACATGAAGAATGTACAAGTAACGCTGCGACAGGAGATACCTCACAAGTCCACCCATTAGAACGTACTTAGCATGTATAGATATTTTTTTCAATCCGCAAATCTCGCGGATCGGTGGGATTGAGATGTTGATGCGAGATTGGATTCCCTAGAGCCAACTTATTATATACAATACAAACTCATCAAGTTGTTTTATTTTACCGCGACTTCTTTATTAGTACTATCAATATCAACAGATTCCTAAATCTATGGTAATATCCTACTACCTAGAACCAGAGTCCAGTTTGTATATGTGTCGGAAGGTAACAAAATGTACTGTAGTACTGTACATAAGTATTCTTAAAAATTCAATATTGATCTAGGTTTGGTAGGTGTGCACCGACTTCTATCATCTCTATTATACAAGTAGGTACGCTGAAGGTCACATTAACAATTTCAGATAGGCTCCAAAATCGGCGCCATGAGCCTAAGATCAAGCAGCCTTCATTCTTAGGCGTGAGCGGCGTGGAACCGCCCATGGAACTAATATATGTATAATGGCTGTCTTGTTGTTATGTAATTGTATAAAGCTCTACACGCACACACAACGGGTGCTGGTCGGGACGGCAGGCAGTACGGCGGGCTAATTTCTTCAAGTATTTATATGGATGTCAACACACGGAACACGAATTTGGTAAAGCTCGGCGAAAAACATTTACGTGTTCGTAATAAAACTGAAGTAACGTTTGCGTGGCACTTGAACCCCAACATTTTTGAACTCACAAAGTCGGCATCGTGACAATCCTTGTGAAGGCGACTCCCTCCACGACGATCGCTTTTTTGCGTATGATAGCGTGGATGCTATCAGTGTGGTAAATACTTACTGCGCAGATATCCCTGACTCAATAGCAGCATCATCCGTAATAAATTATTATATTGGTGTCTGAAAAACTTATTTTAACTATTTACAAAAAATGGTTAAAATACCTAGGTACCTACCTAATTAGATGCTCGAAATGGGCTCCATTTTCTTGGATACACAAATTTATTCTTCTAAAGAATTCATTTAAAGTAAGGCGTAAGGCCTAGTTGCAGCCTCGCAATGCATATCGGTCTTGGCATGAATTTGGATAAAAACAAAATCATGATAAATGGCTACATTGACCAGTGGTCGTACATGGTCATCTTCTCGAAATCGTTTCAGAGTATACTTACCTCGAGCAGATTCTGCAGTTAGGTAAAAACAATTTTGAGGAGGCCAAGAGGAGGATCCAGCTAGGCTGGGCAGCGTTTAGAGTCAATTTTCAATCAGTGCGTCATACCTATCATGACCTACGGAGCTGAGACGTGAACATTCACGGTAGGGTGGTCTTTGAACTGGTGGTCCACCAGTTCAGTCGCTCAACGAGCAATGGAAAGAGCTACGCTCCGAGTTTCTCCGAAGGATAGGATTCGTAACGAGCTTGCTAATTCTTTGAGCTATGGACATAGCTCAAAGAATTAGCAAGCTCTGAAGTGGCAGTGGGCCGGCCATATCTCGCGAAGAACCGACAACCGCTGGGGTAAACGTGTTCTTGAGTGGAGACCACGACTCGGCAAACGTAGTAGGACGCCCTCCGGCCAGGTGGGATGACGATCTGCGAAAGACTGCAGGCAGATGCTGGATGCGGCAAGCTGAAGACAGGGCGCTATGGCGCTGATAAGGGGAGGCCTATGTCCAGCAGTGGACTAATATAGGCTGATGATGATTAATCCTAATTGAACATTTTGTATTTTGGACCTTAATCGAGCCAAGCAAAGATTGCAGAGCGAACCATTTAATATTTATCTAGCGTTTGTAGATATGGATCTGTATTTTACAGGAAAAATATAGAGAAGTTTGTAACAAACACTTTTAATATAATAATAAAAATAGTCAAAAGGGGCGTCCGTTCCACCTAGTTACATTGTAGTTACATTGATGTAACCAGCTGGACATTTTTATTCCAAGTAGGGGGGGGGGGAGCTATAGCTATCTCACCGAGTGGGATATCAAATGAAAGGTGCTGGTTTGTAGATTTCAAAACAGTTTTTGAATTCTGTAGAGTACCTACACACTTTGAAATATCTATACTAATATTATAAAGAGGAAAGATTTGATTGTTTGTTTGTTTGTATTGAATAGACTCGGAAACTACTGGGCCGATTTGAAAAATTCTTTCACCGTTAGGAAGCTTACTTTTCAGAGAGTAACAGGCTATATTTTGAATAAAGTCAAAAAAATTTACTTAATCTCCAATGTACCCATGCAGAGCGATCCATCTAAAATGTAGTTTGGTACCTACTATTATTAGGTAGGTATTCATCAAATATAACCTGTACCTACCTTAAGTAGATATTTATATAATTGACAAACGTTCGAAACCATCTCGGTGCGCGAGGTTTGCGTTTACTACTTTTCTAAACCTATGGAATTAATAATCGGATACAAAAAGTACGATTTATTGCCTACATAAATAAAAATATAATGCCCTAAAAACAGACAAGCTGTCATGTACAGTCTAACCAAATGAAAAAGTCAGAGAAACTTTTTAACTTCGTCGTAGAGAACGAGGACCAACGCGCCGCCCGTGCCTCTGAGAACGTTGGAGAAGGCGCCCTTGAAGAAGGCGCCGGGACCCTCTGTCTTGAGGATGACGGCCCAGCAGTGAGCCGTGCTCTTGTACTGGCGCTCGTGGATCGGCCGGCCGGACTGCATCATCATCCGGCGCCGCACCGTGTCCAGCGGATACGACGTTATACCGGCTATCGTCGTCACCGTCTACAACAGATATGAAATGAAATAGTTAACTTGACAAAAACGACGAAAAAAACTTAACTAGAAATGAATTTGTCCGTAGGATAGGTGAAGTGTAAACGGTTAGCAGCTTAGTGCAAATAAAAATCACCAGATTCTTGGAAACCTTAATATTAAAACCTAGTAACTTCCACAACCTGTTTAGCAAACCACCGAGTGTCGAGTCAAAAAGGTATCAACTCAGCATGTTGCCGAGTAGATAAGTCAAAATTATCTACTCAGCGCTGGTGTTATGTTGACCCTTTTGAGGGAAGTTACATCACCAGCGACAAACCTCTACACACACTGCTTTATATACACAAGTAAACATAAGTACATAACACTATTCTAGAGACAAACCCACACGATCAATAACAAGATAATGTTTAAAGATAATTCAATCAACAGCTGTCGTCGGTTAATTAGATAAGCTATGACGATCTAATAAAACGTCAATTGAAATTTAGCCGGCATGATGACGGCTTGTTGAGAGATCTCATCAATCATCTTTCAACAAGTCTTCATCATCGTCTGATGACGATTGACGCCTGTTAGTCCACGGCTGGACATAGGCCTCCCCTAATGAGCTTTCTTTGTCTTCAGCACTATTTCGCTGGTCGCCATCCCACCTGGCCCAAGGGCGTCCTACACTACGTATTTTTCAACACATTCCAAAAATGTTATATTATAACGTAGGTACATAGTTATACAAAAAACTTAAAAAATAGCCAAGAGGCTTTTCACGGTAAAAAAAGCCGCTAAGCTATTGCATTTGGTTCCACCTACCCCCACGATAATAAAATGCAAGAGGTGTACGGCGCACGCACGGGGGGCATAGATGGCATGGGTTATGATTTTGACAGACACCGATGGTGTTAGATACTTTGTTAGTTTTATCATGGACGTGCGAAATTTATTTTGTTTCGAGGTGTAATTTTACTATTAACTGATATGTTCATGAAGTGACACACACACACAACACACACACACAGAGTTCCAGGTGTAGCGTACCCAGTAAGTGCTTCTGTTTATAGAGCGAAGGTAAAACAAAAATAAAGGTTTGTGAACTAAACTAAGTATAATTCTCACTACTCTTACCTGAGCTATTGCCCACGAGATGAAAATTGTTACATTCTTGGGGTCTGGCAGCATCCCCCGCGCCGTGTCGTAGAAGCCAAAGTACGTCGCACGGTAAATGATGATACCCTGCGGATACCGATACATTTTATTTATTTTCTATACTTCTACAATACTTTCCACACTATTGTAGTGTGGTGGGTTGTGTTGTGTTGTATTGTAGCGCGTTGAGACATTCCTTATCCTCATCGACTATTCGACATGTTCCATTGATTTGTAAGTAGTTCGTCCAAATTGCGGTTCGTCCAATATGCGGTTCGTATTCGTATACATATGTACATTAACAGGTAAAGTTTTTTTAATTTGTCCAGAAACTTTAGAAAAATTGATGTGCATTGAACTTTGTGACCGTAAAACGACAAGATTATTTCGTTGATAATTTATTTACCCTACTGATGGAACAGTTTAGTGTTTTGTAAATATGAATGGCTTTCATTGCCGACTTTACCTTTTCTGCGGGGAAGCGAATCAGTACCTATCGCGTTTCGAGAAACGATCCTACCTTTCCGAGATGACTCCTAACATAAACAATTTTCATTCATTTTTAGGGTTTCATACCTCAAAAGGAATAAAGGAACCCTTATCCTGAACCCATTGGGTCTAGGTTTGTTTGGCTCTAGGTACCAGGCTGTTGTTATTTAACTCCCTGCTTTAAATTTTCCGGACTTTAAATTTTAAATTTTGACTATGTAAGTTTGTTACAAACGTGCTCCAGCTCTGCAGATCGTGCCCGCCTCCTGGCCGTTTCTAAATGGGAGTCAGGACATTGTTTGGAAGCATTTCCTTCATATAACACTGGTACTTTATTGGATCCCGTAACTTTCCGTATCGCAACATGTCTATGGTTGGGTGCAAGGTGTTGCGCGCCTCATCAATGCCAGTGCGGTACTGCTGTCGAACAGCTTGGTCATCACGGATTATCGTGCACTAGGGCCGCCGGTCGGATATCTCGCCACGCTAGCCTTAACGACATCATCCGGCGGGCCTTTGTCACCGCTAACGTACCAGCTATTCTCGAACCGAATGGTCTGTTGCGTGACGATGGTAAGAGGCCCGACGGTATGACACTAGTCCCATGGGAGTTGGGGAGGCCCATTGTGTGGGACGCTACATGCGTCGACACACTTGCGCCTTCCCATCTTCCGAGGACATCCGTGAGGGCGGGTGCGGCGGCAGATTTGGCCGAAGATCTCAAGAGGCGCAAATATGCAGGTCTCGACAGAGCCTTCACATTATATACGCTCCCCTTGGAGTCTAGACCCTAGGTCCGTGGGGTACCGAGGCTCTTCGGGTTTTCAAAAAACTATCGACAGTTCTGGTCGAAGCGACGCGTGACCCGAGAGCTGGTGAATATCTGGCACAGCGTATCAGCATTGCCATACAGCGTGGCAATGCAGCCAGCGTCTTGGGGACGCTTCCGACTGGTGTTGATATGGATCAGTTGAGCTATCTGTAGACTGTTTGCAACAGTCGGCAGTTAGCTCAATTGTTTCAATTGTAAATACTAGTATAATTTTCTTTGTGAATAAATTTATTGTACTATGTAAGAGACCTCTAATTTTAATAGTATTTCTTAGATTTTAAGGGACATTTTTATTCAATTTTAGTTATGATCAAATTAATATTTTAATCGTTTTAAGACCTACTCATAATATTCAAATACAATTGTAAACATTGTTCATGAATAAATCATCTATCTATCTACCCATTAAAATAGGTCTCTTACTCTGCGCATTACTATCTAAACTTCACTCTCCACTTATTTCCCAAATACCTACTTATTCACACATTTGCACTCTATAATAATAATGCTGGACAATCCACACATCATCTAGCCCCAAGCTAAGCAGAGCTTGTGTTATGGGTACTAGATGACTGATATACATTAATACTCGTATAATACATTACATAGATAGATATTCTTTATTATTCATAGAAACGACCAGAACACCCGGAACAAATACTTGTAGATCGTACAAACATTTGTCCCAAGGCGGGAATCGAACCCGCAACCTCCCGCGCCGCAGGCGGACCTTCGCCCGCCGCGCCACCGAGGTCGTCTATCATTCAGTCATTTCTCTACCTATATCTACTTACATACGCTCACGCAAACAAGCTGTTTTTTTGAGGAGCTCGGTGACGGCCAAGTCCAAAACCACGAGAGAAAAATCGTGAAAGGAGTCATGCCCTCGATTTATAAGAAAACAATAACTGCACATTTCGTTTCTTTAAGGCGAATAGTAGGGGTGATAGTGGCGCCACTACATATTTAATTTAATATAATATATAGGAACTAAACTCTTGAAACAAGTATCTGCCTAAATAATACAGTACAAAACTTTTAAAGATACATTTTAAAAAAGCTTATGATAGATATCGTCTACGCGCGGTCCGATTTTTTGATAATTCCTTTGTATAACGTAATTATAAAATTAAATATGTAGTGGCGCCACTATCACCGCTACTATTCGCCTTAAAACCTTTTACTTTTGACGGAAATCACACGAATGATTTTTCAAAAAAAGGACACCCTGTATTATTTAACCAATGAATTTTAAGTTAAGTCAAGGTAGCAGGCATCAGCATAATCAAGAATGGGAAGCAAGAGAGATTGAGCGAGCACAATTTTAGTGGCCGTGGGCAAGAAGTTACGGAGTCTTCTGAATGAAGCAGCGGAGGCAAATATCTTGCGACTCACCGCATCCATTTGAGGGACCCAAGGTTTTATTTCATGTCAATGTGTATATCGTTAGTTAGAAAATATATAAATATTTTTTTAAAAGGACATTAATTAAAATACAACGTCAAGTGCGAGTCAGACTCGCGCACTAAGGGTTCCGTTTAATAAAATTGTAAGACCTTGTTTTACAATACAATACAATACAAAATACTTTATTGTACACCAACAAAAATACAAAACACGAGACCTTACATAAGATACAAGTACAATGGGCGGCCTTATCGCTTAGAAGCGATCTCTTCCAGGCAACCTTTGGATGGAAAGAATTATGTTTTGGTCGCGGGATGGAATCAAAACTTATTTTTTTTAGCCAATAAACTACAAATTTACGGTTTTCAGATTTTTATCGTTATTTGTTATATGACCTTGCTTCTGACCAAATTTTATGATTCTAGGTAAGCGAAAAGTACCCCAAAGTTTTGGTCTATAGCAAGAATTAAAAGTATTTTTTTGGTGCATAAACTACTTTACGATTTTAGGATTTTTTCCTTTATTTGTGCTATAAGGCCTTGCTTCTTGCCAAATTTCATAATTGTAGGTCTACGCGAAGTACCCGACAGGTTTTGGTCCATGGCGAGCTTTAAAAGTAGGTAATTTTTTTAGTGAATAAATTACAAAGTTTTGTTTTTCGGATTTTTCCCTTTACTATAGTGATATAAGACCTTGCTGCTCACCAATTTTCATGATTCTAGGTCTATGGGAAGTACCCTATAGGTTTTGGGAGCACGCGATTCCTTGGAAATTTCAAAATTTTCGGACATAAACGGCTGTAACTTTGGAGTGCGTTGACTTAGAAGTTTAATTTATCTCACGGCTTCAAGAGGTTACGGACTCGAGTATTTGATGTTAATTTTAACTCGATACCTACACGCGTTCCTGAGAAGAGGGTTGACAGACGGACAGACAGACAGATGGACAACAAAGTGATCCTATAAGGGTTCCTTTTTTCCTTTTGACTAAAAATTGAACGACATGATAACTTGGGTGTTGCTGTTCGGTGTAATAAAATGATAGTAAAAAAGCCACCGAACCTGAACAGATACGATGAAACCCCGGTACCATCCGACAGGCCCATCATGTTTCAAAGTCTTCATCAGACAGTCTATGAGCCCCTTGAACTCTTTGTCCTTGCCTTTACCAATGTCAGCTGCTAATCTGAAACAAGAACATTAGGGTAGGTTTTCACACATCATGTACCAACTATCTTAAGACTAAATCTGTACTTATAGTTAGAAATGTTGAAAATAAGCAATTTTAGGCAAATTGAGGGTAGGTACCCCCTTAAGGGGGTACCTACCCTCAAATTGCTTATTTTCAACTCCGTCGGACCTCCATATCTTCCAAACTACTGAATATTTAACTTTGAAATTTATATATGGTAAAGTTCAGGACTTATTCTATCGATCATATGTTTCGAAAACACGATTCCATAAAATTTTCTCGATAGAAAAAAATCGCTAAGTTACCTCTAATTTTTTACTAAAACCCTAATTTCTCAATAAATACAGATGATACGATCTTGAGATTAAGCATAGTAATTGAGCTAAGTATAAAAAACATTTTATATGTTGCCTTTTTTTCAATTAACTATTCTAATGTTTGTGGGGAGCAAATAACTACTAAAAACTTGATTTATGGGCTTACGCCGCTTTGCTCTGTCCCGCTCCTGTGAACGCGAAATCCTATGCCTATCCTCTTCACACAATAACGAGGTAGGGTACCGCCTTAAGACGAAATAAACATTATTATTTTATCGTATATTATTATATACTATACTTATAGTCGTGTTATATAGGCGGTTTGGATCTTGTAAAAGTCATATCATAAGGCATACTTAGTTCATTCGCGTCACACAAGTCAAGGATGGAATTCAGGTCTACTGAATTCCATCCTTGACTTGTGTAACTGTTGCAGGGCAGATTGCAGTATGATGCTGATGCAGCAGTTGTTGCGAACCATGAAACCGAACCCACTGCCGAGAACAAGATCCTCAAGGACTCTTCTTCAGGAATGAATCCTGTATGTTACTGCTGTCTCTTTATGAAGAGATGAAGGAGGAAATGAATGAAATAGCACCTAAAATGCAAGAAACAAATACGCCGCTCTCGCGCCGGAAACCCAGCAGGGGCAGTCCGTTTTGAACATTCGTGCAAAACGAACTCCCACACGAAGAATCAGCATTAATTAATTAATGATTAAATATTGTTTTTCGGTCTGCCTGTTATAATAGGTAGGTAATGACTTTGTTCCAAGATGATAAATGGAGCAGCTATTATATCTTTTTTTATTTGTTATTTATTTTTCATAAAAAGACGATTAATATTAAATAAAATAGGTAAGTAGTAGGTTGAGCTACCTGTAGATTGTTTGCAACAGTCTGCAGTTAGCTCAATTGTTCCAATTGTAAATGGGTTATTGTAATTTTTTTGTGAATAAAATCTTTAATAACAAGAAAATTGTACCTCGGTATTTACTAATAATAATGTGTTCAGATCGCGTAAGGTTAAAAGTAGTTTTTAAGATCCTTGTTATCTTGAAATAATGTTTCTTTTTTGTCCGGGAAACAACTCGTGCGAGGGCCGGAAACTAGTTCTTTTTAATTTAAAGTGCCTGCCTGAAATTTGAATTTTACTTTTGTAACTTTAAATCATACGGTATAAAAAAGTAGGTAGGTAAGTACTCTGTGCTTGAAATAAGTAGGTACCTATGTCCGAAATGACCCTTTTGTATAGGTCCGTTGAGAGCAATAGTAATACCTAATTTACCTATAGCTCTATCAATACTTAAATGATTCGTTATCATTATCTGAATTCTGTTGATTTAAGTAATATAATAATCCACACAATGAAGTCTACATAAGAATGAGGCACCTAGCGTTTCTTTCTATTGGTGATTTTTCCTGAAACAATGTAGGCAAGTAGGTATAGGTAAGTACCTATTATTGGGCCTAATTTTTAAAAAACTTGTTTTGTCAGTTTTTACCTTGTTTGGAAAATAAGTATAGAGGAGATGCCCAACATTTTTGATGGCAGTTTTCCCTGTTAATTAATTATATTTCGGTCATAATTTTTAAAAGTCAACATTTCATTTTGCTGTGAAATCTCAAACCTATCCTTCCAATTTTCTCTATTTATTTTTCATTTTTATTTTGAACAGAGCTTTAAATTATCAAATGTAGATACTCTTGGTCATTAAAGTAACAGAGGACAGCATCAGAATTAATAAACTTGTGTAAAATTTCAGGCAACCAACGGCTCAATAGAGATGGATTTGTAAGACAAAGCCAGTTTTAAGCGAAGACTCACGTAGGTACATAAGTACCTACCTACACTGTTTGCCAGGCATATCAATGAATTCCACTCTGGCGCAGCGGGCGAAGGTCCGCCTGCAACGTAGGAGGTTGCGGGTTCGATTCCCGCCTATTATTTGGTATTTGTTCCGGGTGTTCTGGATGTTTTTTATGTATATTAAAAATATCTACATATCTATGTAGTGTATTGTATTAAGTACTTATATCAGTTATCTAGTACCCATAACACAACCTCTGCTTAGCTTGGGGCTAGATAACGCTGTGTGAATGGTCCAGCATTATTAATTAATTTATTTTTATTATTAATTATTATAACATGCATAAACGAGATGGAAAAAAGGCCGATTGCCCGATGCCATACAGTAAAGTAATATTTGACCCGAAGCTCACCTTCCACAACCACATTAGCACCCTCATCTCACTGTAGATTGTTTTAAGAGACTAGGGTTTCTCTCTAGAAACTGTAACGTCTTTACCAACATCACAGCCACACGTGCCCTTTAAACCTACAGCACTGGTGTGGACTAAGTTGGAAAATAGCTCTTGTGTTTGGAACCCACATGAGAACCTACTACATACACGCTTAGCATAAGCTGGAAATGGAATGGCTACCTATTTTCGGTAGGTACTTATATTAAGTAGCTGTGTGGTGCCGGCTTAGAATTTGCACCACCCCAACTCTTCCCGCGGGTGTCGTAAGAGGCGACTAAGGGATATCCACCGGGGGCGGGCAGCAGCGCCTCTGCAACAATTCTACCACCGAACTGCGATCCGCACAGCAGCGTTGGGATTGTGACTGTTGAGGTTGAGGTTGAAGTAGCCGTTTATCTAAGTTTAGCTAAACGTACGCAAAATTTCATCTTTGACGACTCAAAGGCAAGCTTATTTGATTTTCTCGTCTATTGTAAAATAAAATGAGCGCCATCAGTTCTGCGTATTTTTTTTGTAAAAGTATTTCTAATTGTTAAAATATCAAAATAAACAAGCGATTTTAGCACTGTGTTTTGATAAAGTAAAGAACTTCACCGTCTTGGAAACTAGGGGGTAGTTGTAGTTGCTTTAATAAGAGATGGCTTTGGAGTCGCTAGTATGTTAACATAATTATTTACGCCTTATTTTATAGGTGTTTACGTATTCTTTATCAACTGATATGCTAACACCCTGACAAAACTGAGGTAGGTACAGTCAGCAACGAAAGTCCCACACATTCAAAGTTCCAAAACATCTTAACACTAAACCGTTCCTTAATTCGGTGCTAAGAGAAAACAACGAAATTAAACATAGCTATTATTTTGACATTAGAAACGGACACTTCAATTTGTAATTTGGTAAGAACGAACCTATAGATGAAAATGAAATGGAGAATTTTCCAAATTTTCAAAACAATGTAAATAGCTCAAAATTTTATATAATAATAAAAAAAATTATATTCCAGTTTTTTGCATTTTCTGAGAACATTTACTATCGTAATATATAATTTTTTTACACCATCGGAAAGTAGAGATTTCAACAAACTGAAAGCTTTTTGAAAAAAGCTAATATTTTGACGGGTGAATTCTTGATTCAAAATGAGGGTGCTTTTTTCGATATTGAGTCAAAATAAGGTGAAAAAATAAATATTTCAAATCAAATTAATTACAGTGTATTTGGGACATAAAAAGGTAAGTTTTCACCAAATTTCGTGAAAAAAAGAATTATTTTGTAAAAGAAAAATAAAAAACCAAAAAATTGGTTTTTTGAACTTTTTACATAAATTTTGAGGTTATCTGAAAAAAGTGTATAAACAAAAGTTGTAGATATTTTTATTACCTACAACTTTGCCATTTGATTTTTTTCCATAGGACTTGTAGTTTTGCCGGAAATCGAGATAACCCGTTTTTTACCCTTAAATCTCACCCCCTGCCCCTTCCCGACCTCAGATCGCCCGCAAATTATTTTTCCTAACCTTTTTATATTATTCTCCTCCTTTTCCAATGGGTTTCATCCTACTATGAATTTGTTTCACTTTTTATTATTTTTAAAGGCTTCTACCCTGGTCTTTAATTATATGCTGATGATGATGATGTTGACTTTTTCCAAATCATACATATTTAGGCACATATACTTTCGGTCCAAAAAAGTGTCAATGTTATCAAGTCACAGTACACAACACACATACGGTTCTTTGGAACTTTGTCGTTCTAATTTTTTGCAAAAAATTCGACATACCCGTGCTTCCATGAGCGCGTCTGACGCGCGACTGACAAATAAAATGAAATAGAGTCTATGTGCAGCGCGTTCTGAAACCTTTTCATAGAAAAATGTATGGAAAAATCATGGTGGATTTTCGGCTATCTATTCTATCTCATAAATAAAAAAGTATTTGATTTGGGTACAAAACAATACCCAAGACGTATAGGGGACTATATAAGCCGTATTTTTTTATTACTTTCACGTTGAAATATGCAGCAGAAATGGCTATTTATGTACCTATCCAGACCCCATTTTTCGACAATTTCAGCGATTCTTGCGTTGGTAAAAACGTTTTTATGTGAAAATATTGTATGGGACTCCTATGTTATTTTCGCACCCTGTAAAGATTAATATATTACCTTTCATTTTATACCCTGATATCTAAACAGTAGCGATTCCTGGTTAATTAAATGGTACCTAAAAACCATTGAAATTTGTAATTACGTCCTTAACCTCACCTATGTACATATCTATACTAATATTATAAAGAGGAAAGATTTGATTGTTTGTTTGTTTGTATTGCAAAGGCTCCGAAACTACTGGACCGATTTGAAAAATTCTTTCACCGTTAGGAAGCTTACTTTCAGGGAGTGACATAGTCTACCTCTATATTTTATCCCGGAATTCCCACGGGAATGGGAACTACGCGGGTGAAACTGCAAGGCGATAGTCTAGTCCTATTATATAAGTTCATGCTAAGTGTTAATTGTGTACAATAAAGAAGTACAGAAACGGTTCCTACGATTTCTCTATAAAAATGCCACTGCTACTACCCCTTCATGTATCCGACCAAATAATTCCAAGTTGCATTAGGTTTTAACTCACTAGAGTAGAGACACGCAGATTATGTGAGCAGCTAATGTGTTGTGCTGCGTCGTAAGAGGGGTGGTGGACACCCTCCAACCACGGTAATATTATCCTATACAGTAATTCGACTTCATACAAACGGACGAAACGCGAGCTATACCTACGCGCCTCGATCTCGGCATGCGCTCAGCATGCAGGCAGTCGCGCGCGACTGTGCCGCAGTGACGAACGGACGGCGTGTTGTTTTGTTAACAATAACCGCGCGATTTTTTCTCTAAAACATTATTATTTTATCGTAACCTAAAAGTAGCGGCGCGGCGGCGACGCCCCGCGGCGCTAGTGTGAACACCAACAAAAATAGTGTTCGATATCAATGGATATAGGGGAGAGAAGACCAAAGAAAGACGGATTTTGCGAAAGAAAACAGGACAGAGATGACAACCGATACAGTATAAGAAAAAACACACCGCCGTACACAACCCACCTAGATTGAGCTATGGGTAGGTTGGAAGAAAAAGAAACTAGTGAACGCCCAGGAGCTATCAAACTGCTTCTAGATGCAAGATGGTACCTTCATCATCATCAGTGCACAACTGGACATTATGTCCAGTTGTTGACCGTTGTAGGACGCCCTGTATACCATGAGAGGCTATGGCTCTCATTGGTATACAGGGTGCAAATTTTTCATCTACAATATTTAAGATACTTTCCCTGCATGTGGCATGGCCGTGGGACGCGTTGTATACCAACGAGAGCGCCATAGCGCCCTGTCTTCAGCAAGCCGCCTCCAGCAGCTGCCTGCAGTAATCCGCAAAGCATCATTCTACCTGGCCGGAGCGCGTCCTGGTTTAATATTACTGAGTCGCTGTCTCCACTCAAGGACACGTTTACACCAACGGTATATCTAGTACGGTGAACGGAAATATCTAGTAACAAACGCACATACTAAAAAATTCTTATAGAAAAATTGCTTTTTAAGGTCGGTTAAAAAGGGTACCTTGTTCTGCCGAAATCTAGAGGGTAGACGAAGCCAAGCGATGTAGCGCCGGCCGCGCCTCCCGAAGCCATGTTCCCCGCAAACCACTTCCAAAAATTCTTATCCTTGTCGATGCCTTTCATGAATATAGATTTGTACACATCCTAAAACATTTTTGTGGATTAAAATGCAAGAGGACGATCAAAGAAAACGAAGTTAACGATATTATAAACCAAAACAAAACGTATAACGGTGAGTTACAGATATACGTAGACGCTAATATTAAGTTTATAAGTAACTAGCTTCTGTCCGCGGCTTCGCACGCGTATTTTCGGTATAATAAGTAGCCTATTATTTAAGTTAAGCTATGTTCTAAATGTACGCCAAATTTCATCTTGACCTGTTCCGTAGTTTTGGAGATCCTAGGTAACAAACATTCACATTTCACAAACTTTCGGCTTTATAATATTAGTAGGATTGTTTTTTCAAATTAAACTTATCTTTGGTAACTTGAAAGACAAATCGATGATTTAGGGATGAATTATATTAGCGCGGGCCGCGCCCGGGGCGTGCCGTGTACGTGGCCCGGACGGGGCACGGATTTGAAACGTTATATACATTTTGTATGAAGCAATTTATATTAGCGTTAGTGAACGGGCCCGGATGGGACACGGATCATGCACTGTTTAATGTAAACTGCTTCGTACAAAATGTATGTAACATTTCAAATCCGTGCCCCGTCCGGGCCACGTATACGGCACGCCCCGGTCTAATATAATTCATCTCTTAGAACCCCAAACACGGACTGTACTGCGGAATTCCGGTAGACGGTACACAGAAGTCATAAAATACCTATCTTCTGGATAGATATTCTATGACTTCTGTGTACCGTCCTCTGTTTATCAAAAGCTTTCAAGTTTTCATATTAGTGTGTACGTACTTATCAATCTGTATGTTCCTTTATAAATATGTTATGTTTTGGTATATTATGTTAAAGTTTAGGCAATAAATAATTATTCTACTCTATTCATAATGTTTTAGTAGGCAAGGACCCTACCCACGCGGTTGCGTCGCAGGGTCCTTGCTCCTTACAAAGCATTTGCACAAACCCTAAAGGCAAAGTTAAGCGCTTGCGTAGGGAAGTACCGGAGGACATTAGCAAAGTTACCCCGCCACAACGACATAATCCCCTGCTGTTGTGGGATGCGGACGAAGGCGTCGATGATACCTGTGAACAAATATCACGAGAGCTTGAAACCGACCACTCTGCAGAAAATTACCTGTACAGCAAGGAAATCTATCTTAAATTTCTGGTTATTTCTTCTATATAGCGAGATAAATTATTTTAATTTCAGTATAAAAAAGCAAAACCAATGCTTTTTTATACTGAACCAGGGGAGGAGCTTAACAGGAGAGTTATCTATTGCTGATGTTATCTGTATAGGCGTGTATATGTGATGCAATGCATTGGTTGGCAATCAAATGAAAAGATATTTGATGCTGATTAAAAATAAAATAGTCTGATGATAGGATGGAACAAACCTTTGTATCGCTGTTCCTCTTTTATCTGTTTCGAGACATGCTGCACTTGTAAGAGGAGCTTTACTCGCTCTATAGGCGCCATGCACGTTTTCGCTACCGCAGCAGAAATGCCACCAGCTAAGAAATCTTTAAGAAAAGCCCCAGTTTTATCCTCACTTGCCTTCTTCTTTTTATCGTCTTTTGGCATTTTGAATTAGTTTTTAATAAAGATGTCTGTAACAAGAAATTGGTTTTATTATACCACTTTCAATCATTACTATCATAATATATATAAATCACGTGTCACGTTGTTTGTCCGCGATGGACTCCTAAACTACTTAACCGATTTTAAATTAAATTTTCTCACCGTGTGCAGTTTGATCCAACTAGAAAGATAGGATAGCTTACATCTTAATTTATAGCCGTTTTGGTCTTGAAATGTTTGTGTAAGTTCAGTAAAGGTTTAAAAGGTGAGAGCGGTACGAAGCTCGCCGGGTCAGCTAGTAATAATATTATAAAGAGGAAAAAGGTTTGTTTGTTTGTTTGTATTGAATAGGCTCCGAAACGAATGGACCGATTTGAAAAATTCTTTCACCGTTAGGAAGCTTACATTTCAGGGAGTGACATAGGCTATATCCCAGTATGCATTTTATCCCAGAATTCCCACGGGAACGGGAACTACGCGGGTGAAACCGCAAGGCGATCGTCTAGTATAATAATAAAACATTTAAAAAAGAAGCTGTTTGGCGATTGGTCGATCTTTACGTGTGCTCAGCAGTGGCGATGGAGGCGACCGCATTCACTTCCCCATGCAAGGGCAGAAGCAAGATCCAAGTATAAACTTACAAGTTTTATACTATAGTTATAAAAGCTCTTCCTTTAAAGCAGGAACTTACTGAAATTGGTTATTTTTCTTGAATTGCCTTAGATATAGTACTCGACTGAATAGAAGTTAGGTGAAGATAAACATAGAATACATTATTGTATTTTGTTTGATTTTTTATTATTGCTTAATAAGTGTTTTGTCTAGCTTATGTGTTTTGGCTTCTAAACGGACAATCATCATCATCATCATCAGCCTATATTAGTCCACTGCTGGACATAGGCCTCCCCTAATGAGTGCCATAGCGCCCTGTCTTCAGCTTGCCGCATCCAGCATCTGCCTGCAGTCTTTCGCAGAGCGTCATCCCACATGGCCGGAGGGCGTCCTACACCACGTTTGCCGAGTCGTGGTCTCCACTCAAGAACACGTTTACCCCAGCGGTTGTCGGTTCTTCGCGAGATATGGCCGCCCACTACCACTTCAGAGAAACGGACAATATTTTACAGCAATATGTGGCTGCAACAGTGGCCGGCAGCATTGCAAGCAATACCAGCCAGACTCGCAATATTGCAGTAATGTCTGGGCCCCATAACCAGTATGGCCAATGTTGTTTTGTTAAGTTGCCGGACGATCGCTCAGCGATCGATATTACTGCAATATTGTAAAGGTATAGTTTATCCCTTTCTGCGCGACATGAAGTTTAATGCGAGTGACGCTATATTCATCTAGTACCCATAACACAAGCTCTGCTTAGCTTGGGGCTAGATGATGTTGTGTGGACTGTCCAGCATTATTATTATTATTCATAGTGTTAACGATTGATAATATTGTCATGTTGTTTTATGATATGGTCAGCCACTATTGCCCGATTGTGTAGCCCGTTTAATAGTCCGAATCATCGATGCAATATGATGGTCACTGTATTGCAGCCATATATTGTAGAAAAAAATCCGTTTCCCGTTTAGAACCCACATTCTATAAATAAATCTATATATTTAAATAAATTTATAAAAACGAATCGCGTGATGCCCTTGGTCACGGCATCACGCGAGAACGGCTGGATCAGTTTCGCTAATTCTTTTTTTGCTTTGTTTGTTGTTATTACAGGAAAACGTTCTTAGAAAATAAAAATGTAAGAGTTGGAAACATACATTTCTACGCGGGCAAAGCCGCAGGGCGCAGCAAGTCTTATAATAATAATGCTACATATACAGTTCACATGGAATCATGCATGCGGCACAGGGGCGTAGACAGAGCATCTCTTACCTTCAAAAGATAGCAATCTTCTGCGGTGGCCTCAAATACACTATTTGGGATCTTCTAACATGACAATAAGCATTTTTTGAGAATAAAATTTAACAGCTTAGCTGTAGGTCCTATCCAACGGAAATTTAAAACTTCTTAAAAAATTTGTCAGATCTGACTGACTATGACAGAAATGACAAAAGATGTACGAACGTTTGAATCTAGAATGAAATAAGCATAGAGGTAAAATTCTGGTAAAATGAATAGGTACTTTATGGATTAAAGGAAATTGTCGATACCTAAGTATTTTACAAAGAAGGTGATCTACGAGATCTGATGGTTCTATTATCTCATCTAGGCATCAAGGAATTCGTCGATGGTTTTTAATTGGAAGGGATGGCTGGGATAAGGGAATCCAATCGCGCACCATATTTGCGGAAGAATGCGGGATTACACATGCGGTATAAGCGGGATTTGCAAGAAAATATATGGAAATCGAAGAAAAATATAGGTTTGCAGACGTCCTTCTGCATACTTAATTATTTAACAAGCGATTGAACCACTTTTTTTTCTTGTTGACTCCCTATAGGTATTTTACGATCGCTTGCCTTGGCCGCCTTTGGATGAATATTTTTTTTTTGCCTAAGTATGTGAATATCTCAGATACCTGACGCTTTAGGACATTATGTTATAGAATTTTTTTTTATTTGTAAATATAGAGGACACCTATCCAAATACTTATATAACTTTTATTGTGAGCCGCGATATTAAAAAAAAAACAGTGTGTAGAGCCAAAATCTTCAAACCCCTTTATAATTTTTTATGTTGTAAATTTGAGCAGTAGAACCACGTGATAAATGAACCCGGACTATAACAGAAAAAATGCAGTAGGTAATTTTAGTTAAGCGAATTGTATTTCGTAAAAAAAAAATCTATAGGTTCACATTTGTGTTTTATGGACGTTTAATCGAATGTGATCGATGCCAAGTTAAGCGACAACAAGTGCTACCCCACAACTCTACGCATTTGACGTAGAAGTAAAGAAAGATCAAAATATACTGCCATTCTTCATTCCCGCAAGTCCCGGATCCGCGGTATGGATGACCATAATGGTGTACCTACCCGCAGGCCCGCAGGCCTGTTGACTTGAGATTTTAAAGCAGGATTAGATAGATAGGATGGTTTATGCAGATAATCCTGAAGGTAACATTCACTCAAAGAACGCGAGTTTTTTCCTGTATAAAACGCCTCGTCATTTTATTTACTTATTGAAAGTTACTGGGAAAATATCAGTCGAAATGTTTTATCATAAATATAATACCTATTTACTAAGACTACAAAAAAATTATTATCTACTTGTTAGAGAATTAGAACAATAACTATTAATAAGCAATACTCACAAAAAGTGACCAAAACTCAAAGATAATACTTAGGTACAATAACCACGTCAGAAAAAACCAAAAGCGACCAAAACATGTCACTCACCGAACGAAGTGACTTTTCTCTTTGATGTCACAAATGTCTATCTACTTAAGTCAAAAACTCTAGTAGCCTACGTTCCGTACTTGCCCCGCACTGCAGAATCTCATCGCGCGTTTTTTTCTGCAGGATTCTGCAACTTTATGGGAATTGTATGAAGCTTCACGCACTTGCGGAAAAAAACCGCACGGAAATAATTCCTCAACCATACCTATCTGTGTTTTGACACAGATTCCACCGCAGATGCTATTGAAATTCGCGCGAATGTCTCATGACGAAACGGAAGCTGATGGTCCTCCAGGTATTGCTACCATTTAGTAACGTTTTCACACATTGGATTTTCGATTTTGAATTATGCGATTCACATTATCCGAGCACGGAAAAATTTGACGTTTCGACCAAACTTTTCAGTTATTATAGTGTTCTCTTTGCTTTTTACGACTTCAAAAAGAAGGAGTTTCTCAGTTCGACTTTATGTTTTTTATTTTAATGTACCTACGAGTATGTATGTTAATTGGTATCTCCGCCTGTGGTAAACCGATTTACCTGATTCTTTCCCTATTGTATAGACAATGATCCCGAATTGGTCCCATAAAATTGTTATTCCCAAAGGATTGGTATTTATCCCGTGAAGCTTAAAAAACAACATAATCACGTAATTTTTTCGGAGACGTGGGATTTGCTTGCCGGAACCTTATTTATTTATTTATTTAAATCTTATATTTTTATAGGGCTTTTAGCCAAACACTGACTACGTCAGCCCAAAAAATTTGCCGGAACCTCTACTGAGTTTTAATTTCCTACTATAATTACCATAAATAATCATGATTTAGAGAAAATTTCTTACTTCCATGTGAAAAAATTGGTGATTAAAGTTTATTTTAGGACTTTTAGTCCACGAAAAATCTTTATTTGAATAATTTCGTTTGTTACTTTGAGGCTATGTGAAACACAACAAGCTTATGATTGTTTAGCTGATCGAAAACTGGCGTGATGAAGGTAGAGTTAACTACGAACCTAGTTTGAATAGTAAAAACAAGATGCTAGAAAAATTAAAGCCATATTGAAATGGAAATTTATTTTTAGCACTTGCATTATGAATACAATCTGTTCTAAAAACCGGCCAAAATAAACATAATGACAGTACCATGTCAATATATTTATGAAAACTTGTTGTACACTCATAGAAATATGAGTCAGTTCCCTAAAAATAGCGATAAACATAATTTGAATACCAGAAACAAACATAAGCTCGCTGTGCCCACAACTAGGCTACACAAAATTAAAATATCTTTTAAAGGGCAATGTATACGCTTCTACAACAAAACTCCTAGTGAGTTGCAAAAATTATCAGTAAATAAATTCAAACAAATTGTCAAAACCATGCTGTGCAAAAAGGCTATATAAGTATAAGTACTATAAACTATCAGATTATCTAGAGGATAAAAAGGCTTGGGACGGGTTTTGCTCTCGAAAAATAACAACTAACAGGCTAAAGGTTTCTTCGTCGCTTCTTTACTTTAGTCTACATACCGAAGCGACAGAAATCAAAAAATATCACTTTATTTCCGTGTCAGTGTTTAGTTTTATATTTTGACCTTTTCTAAGTGTACATTTATTGTATTTATGGAAATAAAGAGTTTTTGATTTTGATTTTTGATTTACCAAATCCACGTTCGACTCGCCCACGACGCAAAGGGTTCCCAAACAAACACGTTTTCTTTGTATGGGGCCCGTTTATTTCTATTTTTAGGGTTCCCTACCTAAAAAGATCCTTTTAGGTTTTTTTTGAGGTATCACTTTGCTGTCCGTCTGTCAAGTCCCTTTTCTCAGGAACGCGTGCTGGTATCGAGTTGAAATTAACATCAAATACTCAAGTCTAATAACCTCTTGGCTGGGAGCCTCGATATAAATAACACTTCTAAGCGGCCGATTTTTCAATCCTCAGATAAACAACAAGATAGCCTTTATTCGATGAATATTCTTCGTTTTTCAATGGTCAGATAATAGTTAACTGTCGAATAAATCCCTAACTGAGGAATAAAGTTACCTGCTACTCTGAAACAATCTAGCTTACAAAAACGCAGCTGTGTGTAAGGAATCACGCTATAAAATCGCAACAAATGGCGCGACACAAGACACGCTTCAAAATCGCGGCTGTGGGGTCTGCCCCACAGCCATGAAACCTCTAGGCTTCATTCGTTTTGTTTTTGGTAAAAACGACAAACCTACTTACTAGGTACGGTTATTTTTTTTGTGTGGATGTGTTTGAATTCTGTTTTGTAAGCAAAATCAAAATCAAAAACTCTTTATTTCCATAAATAAAATAAATGTACACTTAGAAAAGGTCAAAACATAAAACTAAACACTGACACGGAAATAAAGTGATATTTTTTGATTTCTGTCGCTTCGATATGTAGACTAAAGTAAAGAAGCGACGAAGAAACCTTTTTGCCTTTTTGCACAGCCTTTTTGCACAGCAAGGTTTTGACAATTTGTTTGAATTTATTTATTGATATATTTTGCAACTCACTTGGATTTTTTTGACTGCATACGCTGCAGAGCTAAGTCTCTTTGCTAGCTTATCTATGTGTGGGCCCCATTGAAGTTTACTCTTAGGTTATTCCTAAGAATACTGTACTGCTTACAATTTCTAATGTTTCTTCTTTTACGTTTACATCAGCCTTAACTTGTTTTACATTAGGTAGAGTAAATTTTATACATTTCGTTTTGGTTTCGTTAAGCAAAATATTATTGACACTAAACCAATGTACTACTTTTGAGATTGCATTATTCACATCGTCGAAATTTATGTTTTGTCGTTTCATTTAAAAAATTAATGAAGTATCATCACATCAGCAAACAACACAATCTCGTGATTATTCTTAACAAGATGTGGTAGGTCGTTAATATAAACTAAAAATAGGAAAGGACCGAGGATAGAGCCCTGCGGTACACCCATTGTAGCTACCGACCCCGAAGACCGTTTCCCATTAATGTCAACTCTTTGTATCCTATCACTCAAGTAAGATGTAAGAAGATCCAAAGAGGTGTCTCTACCGTCAAACATACGTTTTGCTGCTGTTCTTGTCTAACACATTGAATACTGTAAGTATCCTAAGCACCTCACTTGCACGCAGATGGTGTGAAGTTGGCTAGCTTAAAGCACGGATAGCTATTCTTTAGAATAATAGACAATAGAAAAGTTCAAAATATTAATTTCCCTGAGATTCCCCATTTCCCCAGACCAGACAGATAATTTCACACGCTAGATAGCTATTCGTCGTCTTAAACTGAAGATTGAAAAATCGGCCCTAAGTCAACGCAATCAAAAGTTATGATTAGTGAGTTGTCAAACCATACAAATACGTCAAATTTAATCATCATTCATTAGACATTTAATCGTTGTGCATGTGGGACATACAAGTTGATAAAGCTGTACAACGAGAACGAAATTAACACTCGGGATAAATTATATCTATGACACAAAAAAACTAAACGAAAATCGGTTCATCCGTTTGGGAGCTACGATACCACAGACAGATATACAGACAGACACGTTAACGCAACTACTACCCTACCTATCGGCGCGGCGGCGCGGCGCGGCGGTGCGACCCGCGAGAGCGCGCCGCCGCTACACGGGGACGGACACTGGCATCTTGCGTCTTGGGCCAACAGAACGACGACATGTACGATCCACTGCAGTTTCAGAACACCGTGCTAGTTGACGTCCGAGGCTGCTGCTGGGGTCCCACCTCTCCCGGAATTCCGGGAGTTTCCCTAAATTTAGCAATAAAAAATTAAATTTCCCGGCTCCCGGAAGGAATCTAAAATAAACGAAACTCGGTGCGCTTTGTGTTTGCTGCTTGTGGCGTGGTGGGGAAGGCAAACGGCGAAAATGGCCATAAATGTTGTAGTAACTCGCCAGGTGATCTGCTCGCACATAGCTCGTATAGGTTTTAAATGCTGGCGCGATCCCCTTTTGTTTTTCGTATAAGTACCTACTATACTGGATTTGTGACATCAGCGTGGATAAATGAGATATTTGCGAGGAAAAAATAAGATTTTCGCGCCAGCTTTTTAAAAATTAATTTATTTATTTGATGCAGTCTCACGGTGTTCTTCTGCACTGTCGTAGGCTAGGCTATCTGACTAGGCCTGCTCGGATGCTCAAACTTCAGTTGTCGAAACGTTAGAGAGCGCGTAATCCACACTGGCCCCATCAATAGTTTGACATAAAAGATCCGTACCGCAAGGAGCGGACTGTCGGCAATGCCGGCGAGGATTCTTGAAGGCAACTTTTCCGTTTAGTGCGAATGACGTCATTCGGGTTGCCGATCAGTGGACGAACTTGTCAGTGGATTGTCCAACTAACTTGGCCAACAGGTTCCCTGTCTAATGAAATGAATCATATATGATTCATTGGAGCACTCTTGTACCCGGTCTGTTACGCTCATGGATCATTATATGCTTCGTAATCTACATACAATTTCGCAACTTTCGAGTGGTCTCACGTTACGGAAATCAAAAAAAAGTTTCTACGGGACACCCTACTCTACTCTATACTCTCTCGTCCGTGGCCGTGACGTCACTATATGTAATATGTCATCAAGTGTCATTCCATAATCTAAGAGAACCAGGTCTGACATTCCGAGGTCTCCCCAAGCCTACGTCACTGTCCAGTAGCCACAAAAAAGGAGGGTTACGTTAATTTTCCGGTGACTATTAAACTTTTATTGTATTATCGTATGTATCCCGAATAATACATACGTTTATTATCTTATAAGTGTTTGAATCAGGATCTGTTTACTCTCTCTCTTTACAAAACCACATTGATGCCTGATGCCCGGCTTTATGAAGATGATCATGACGAAAACTGCTGTTTTAACTCATCTTCGACAACCATACTACCCTCGAATAACATAATCCTCCTTGCGCAGTCGCGTAAAAATACGCTAGTAGGGGCGTTTTTTTACTTAATTATAATATACACACGTCAACACCGTCTAGGGATTTTTTGTATAAAGTACTTAAACTATAAAAATACTGGCCCGTTGTAAAATATTTTGAAGAAACCTTATTTTATAGGCCTTCTTGAATAATTCCAAATTGTGAATTTGATAAACTAAATTAAAAACAAAAGATTTGCGCGGCATTACTATAGCGAAGCTTTCAATTTACCCCTACCATAGGTTTGGTATTTTTCAAATTAATGTTTTAAAACAAGATATCAATTAATTTCGAATTTTTGTCACATAGAGCACGCGTAGGTCGTACATGCTTCAAAGAAGGGCTATGAACAATTTTTCTGCAAACACTACAACTAAAAAGCAATTTTTTTTGCATCTTAGCTGAACCTGGGACCATATCCCGCAGCAAGACATTGATAACTTAATTCAAAGCACGAAAAACCGTTGCAGGACCGTTGTTAACGTCTTGGGTGGTTTTACTGACTACAGATTTCTGCTACATAGGCTTTTTAAAAATTTATACATGTTGCATGTTATTTACATTTATTTTTTTGTAAATTGAGAAAAACCGAAATATTCCTACACGTTGTTGATGTGTGTAGTATTGTACAAGGTGAAACTAACTAACGTTAGCTGGATGGCAAGCCAAAAAGTGAAACGAGACAAAGCTCACTTTTGTATGGTACGGTTATAAAGAAATATACGAATGTTTATATTGTTTGTACATTTCAAAACAAAAACTGTTTTGAAATGTACAAACTGATACCTTTCATTTGATACCCCACATGACTTTGCAGGTATTTTTTAAAATTTTGACATCACAATTTGTATGAAAAATGTTCATTTTTATTTTTCATTTTTTTTTTCTAAAAATCGCTATATTTTTTCTGTAAAAAATAAATCCATATCTACAAACGCTACATACATTTTGTATGAATCGCTCTGCAATCTTCGGAGATAAGGGCGGAATGGGTATTTTTTCGTCTGTTTTCAAAATATTTCAAAAAGTGTGAAACCTTCAGAAATTTCAAAAACTGTTTTGAAATGTACAAACTAATACCTTTCATTAGACACCCCACATGACCTTGCAGATATTTTTTAAAATTTTGACACAATTTTTCACAATTTGTATGGAAAATGTTCATTTTCATTTTTCATTCTTTTTTCTAAAAATCTGTACACGAAACGTATTATTATTTTTAATAGGTGCGGTAGTTGCCGAGTTATTAAGGAGGGAAAAAAGGACAGACAAAGCGAAACCATAAGGGCTTCGAAACCCTAAAAATACGGGAAATCAACAAAGTCGATCTCTCAGATATGAGAGGACGACACCGTAATCGCCCACACAAACTAAACCCCAATATACTAATTAGAGAGCGCCAAAAATCATTTTCTTTCTCTGGCTCGTGTTAGTACTAGGTACCTGGATGGCCAACTTTCTTATACAAGACTGCATGAATTATACAGGAACTGGTTTCAACCGGAAAAAATATGGCCAATCAATGGAACTGCCCGGCGATATCAAGACATCATAAATGAAAATTTTAACATTGAATTTCATAAACCCAAAAAAAACAATGCAAAATGCCATGCATTTTACAATATCAATGAACCTAGTTATGACCAAAAAAGTATAAAAATCACCATAGACACAACAAATCAGCAGAGCTAAAATGAAATGGACAAGCATAAAGCTGAAAAAAGCCAAGACAACATAATAACAGTATGTTTTGTTTTGAGATGCAAAAAGTTCCATCATGTCCTCATGGAAATGTCGGGGTTTTCTATTACGAGAGAAAACTAAATCTATACAATTTCACAATGTAAGATGTCACAGAAAAACAAGGGCTTTGTTTTATGTGGACTGAAAGAAAAGGAAAAAGGGTGTGAACGAAATTAGTTGTGGTCTGCAATCATTTATGACCACTAAAATAAAAGAAGGTGCAAAAAATTTAGATTTTTCTGACGATTGCTCGGGACAGAATAGAAACCGCAAAGTCTTTGCTAAGTATCAAAATATCATAGAGAAAAATGACATCAAATCCATAACACACAGATTTTTGGGAGTTGGGCACACATAACCAATGGTTTAGCGAATAGGTACAATATTGAACAAATACGAAATATGTTTTCCACTAAAACGCATAGTGATGAGATGTAAAAATGAGATTAATTTAGATTACCTTTTACGAGACATGAAATCCCATTGCCAAAAATTTCCGACTAACGTGACTTTACCTACACAGTAAAACTGACGAATTTCAAAACTGACGAACTGACGAATAAAGTGAAGGAAGTGTTCATTCTGTCATCGAAGGCGCTGCTAAAAACAGAACAATTATAATATAATAATTTACACTCCCGACCAATGGTAAAACCTGATACGGTGGGTTAAAACTAAAGGGGATTCGCACAGAGTAAAAGAAATGACACATGGTAAAATAATACAAGGTATGGAACTCCGAGAAACCGAGGAAATTCGAGATCTAAATTAATCCATTTTTTTTTCTTGAAATGAAATTTATCCAATCGCAGGAACATTCTTCAGCCACAGATTCTTTTTTCGGGAATGAACAGAACCTTATTTTACCGCCTCTCACACATACAGTTACGGATAGAGTAACCGCCCATTGTATTTTAAAGATTTATCCGATCAACAACGCGAGTGACGCACAGGCGGCGGCGTCAATAAAAGTTTGATAAACACCGGAAAATTAACGTAACCCTCCTTTTTTGTGGCTACTGGACAGTGACGTAGGCTTGGGGAGACCTCGGAATGTCAGACCTGGTTCTCTTAGATTATGGAATGACACTTGATGACATATTACATATAGTGACGTCACGGCCACGGACGAGAGAGTATAGATAGAGGTTCATCGATTGCGTGCTAGTCGGTTTATCAGGCAAATAAATATTTTAACTTTTCAATTGTCTATTGCCTAGAGAATAGCTATCTGTGGTTAAAGCTAGCGAACTTCACACCATCTGTGTGCAAGCGAGGTGCACAGATACAGTATTCAACGTGTTAGACAAGACTGCACACGTGGTACACGTTTTGTTGCAGTATTTCACATTTGACGTTCGTTACTATACAAAAAATATATATACATAGGTACGCGTCGACTTGAGAACCTCCTCCGTTTTTTCGTCGGTTAAAAAATTACCTACCTACTGTCGCTTGCTTGCTTACATTCCGCATTATTTATCGATAAGATAAAAATATAATATTAGATTTGTGTTCTTGTGTGGATCTAAAATTGATCAAAAAATTGATAAAACTAAGAAACGTGAGCGTGCTACAAATTTCAGTAGTTCGGGAAGTATGGTTATTGACCGAAGTAGTGCCGAATATCGGTCGGTATATAAGAAATAAATTATTTCTTTAAGAGTTCCGTAAGATCTCCGTAACTTACTTATGGATGGCGGTGTGGTGAATAATTAGTGACATTACGCTCAGGAATATTTACAACGACAGCTAAGATTTCGCATAAAAACAGATCACTGATTGCGGCAAGTACTTTTTCCTACCCTCAAATAGTGAAAACACAACAGCCCGTATAACTTTCTTGTTGGCTAGTAATTGCGCTATAATATTACGTGCAGTTTCATTTCTGCGCGAACTGGAGTGCTATCGAGTACCAGAATCTTCTTGATTGCAACCATGGCGCAGTGTGTGGCGTGTGGTAAATTTCTCAAAGAAGCCGCCGTCTGCCAATGTAGCTGCAGACGCATTATCTAGAGTGATTGTAACGCGAGAAGAGTTGAAAGAGGCAGGGGGATGTCATATCCCCGAAACTGTTCATTGGCACAACGCATTCGAAGATATGTTTAAGATGCTGGACTGGAAAGGTAGGGGCATAAACATAAACGGCAACTACTTGTCACACCTACGATTCGCTGATGACATGATCTTAATGGCGGAGTCGCTAGAGGAGCTGAACCAGATGCTGGACGGCCGAGCTTCAGCTTCCCGATGTATCGGTCTTGGCATGAATTTGGATAAAACCAAAGTCATGATCGAAGACATGATCACATTGATCCAAGACCGGTGGTCGTACATGGCTACCATCTCGAAACTGTTTTCATGTTCACTACCTTAGGCAGATTCTGCAGTTGGGTAAAAAACAATTTCGAGAAGGAAACCAAGAGGAAGATCCAGCTAGGCTGGGCAGCGTTTGGAAAATCACGTCGAGTCTTCTTGTCATCCATACTGATTGACTGATTACCTACTGATTGACGACCGATGTGGCGCGGCGGGCGAAGGTCTGCCTGCGGCTCAGGAGGTTGCGGGTTCGATTCCCGCCTTGGGACAAATGTTTGTACGATCTACAAATATTTGTTCCGGGTGTTCTGGTCGTTTCTATGTATAATAAAAAATATCCATCTATGTTATGTATTATATTATGTATATCAGTCATCTAGTACCCATAGCACAAGCTCTGCTTAGCTCGGGGCTAGATGATTCTGTGTGGATTGTCCAGCATTATTGATTTATACCTTGCCAATGTAATTGACGTCGTGAACGTTAGTGAACGAAAGTCTTCGTTTCAGGTCTGGCCAAAATGGCATTTTTGTCAGTATGTCCGTACTCCTCTACAGGTCGTATTTTACAACCGATCGGTATGAAACTTTGTGTACAGATTCTATGATTTTATAGAATTTTATTGTCGTCGGGATTTTTTGATTAAGGGCGTACTTCTTCCACAATAAGGCAAAAAGGCGGATTTGGAATATCTCCGCTTTAAGAGATCTGATTTTGATGATTGTACTTTTAATTGAAAGGTAGTAATTTGACGACCACTGTGGCGCAGCGGGCGAAGGTCTGCCTGCGACGCAGGAGGTTGCGGGTTCGATTCCCGCCTCGGGACAAATGTTTGTACTTTGTACGATCTGCAGACATTTGTCCAGGGCGTTCTGGATGTTTTCTATGTATAATAAAAAATATATATCTAAGTAGTGTATTGTATTAAGTATATCAGTTATCTAGTACCCATAACACAAGCTCTGCTTAGCTTGGGGCTAGATAATGCTGTGTGAATTGTCCAACATTAAAAAAAAAAAAAAAAACTTTATACTGTTCTTATAAAAATTGGTATTTGGTAAAGATCTGATGAGGATTTCCGGCATGACGAGCAGAATAGCTTCGCAAAATGCAGTAATATGCAAGAGAGCATTCACAGTACAGCGCCACCTATTAGAACATCTTTGTAACACTTCGAGAATTATATGAAATAGCGCGGCCGCATACACCGTCGTCGTCGGTTAAATAATAAAATAACAAAAACTTTGGGCTGATGGATCAACGCCATCTATTGATACTAGGTACAGAATTTCGAGCTTTGCTGAGGAACGTAACTTAGGTACTTTGTATGGACAATTGGTCTAATGGTTGATGTGTTTGTGCAACATTTCGTTCAAAAATTACGACAACAATCGTATCGCAAGTGAAGTGATCTGTAATACCTACCTACCTTTCCAAGTGCACCTTACCTACCTCACCTACCCTACCCACAAACAAGATTGAATCCGTTCAGGAGAAACAGACGCCTATTCTTGCACGGTGGGCATTATTTCAAAGGTAGGTACCTAAGGAAATCCTACCACCTAAGGTTGGTAAGTTGCCCAATGCACACCACACTAGCTTAAACCAATATTTAGGTAGGTACCTACCTACCCATAGGATTTTTCTTACAACGCGTCCAAAAGTAAGAGGCACCGATAATTACATAGATATTAGGTACCTATAATACTTATGACAAGTTTAGCGCCATTAAAGGAAGGCTGGCGCCTACTATGCTGGTGCTTATTCTGATAAGAGGGCACTTTTGCTCCGTGATAAGATGCTTTCACACTGGCATGGCGATTTGCAAGGAGTCACCGCCTAAAAACATGGTAGGTACATATACCTAAGTACCTAAATATCCCGTTTTATATAACTTTAGTACTTAATATAATATAAGTTACTAAAATGTTGAAAAAAAAGTTAGTGCTTGCGAGGTCTACTGTTCGTAGAACTGCTAGAACATCATTGAACTACTAGAACATGTACAAAAACTTTTGAAAAGGTGTTAGTTTTACAAACTTCTTAAAGTATATTTTTCCTGTAAAATAATAGATCTATATCCACAAACGCTACATAGGTACATTTCAGATAGGTCGCTATGCAATCTTCGGAAGGGGGGGGGGGGGGGGGTAAAGTATGAACCCCACAGAAGTTCTCATTAAGTATATAGGTACCTACCTTGGTACCAAAATATCCCGTTTTAAATAAAATTACTTTAGTACATTAAGTATTATGTAAATTAAAAATTTATTGTTGATGATTAAATTAATTGTTGAAAAAAGTTAGTGTTCGCGACGTCTACTGTTCGTAGAACTACTAGTACCAATGCTTGAAAATGAAAGTTTTCAAACAGTGCGTCCTACCCGTCGTGACCTATGGAGCTGAGACGGTTTGTTCCGCCCAGACAACCAAACTTGACACCTGGTTGTCTACGTGGTGGAAATATTCCGCGGGGACTACCAGTTACCTGGGTGGAATTTAATTTCCATCTACACAACTGTTTGGTAACTAGTTGTCGCGATGGATGAGCACACCAATATCATCCCACTCATTTATGCTCTGCTAATTAACTAAAAACGAAACACATACGAACTACGAGTTAAATACTCGTAGTTTGTATGTGTTTCGTTTTTAGCGCTTAATACAGTCGCAAGTACCATCATGGGCACCTAAAAAAATCACAATAGATTTTGAAATTGCTGTAAGAAACGCTACAAAAAAGGTTTAACAAACATACAGGTCAAATGTTGGTGTTACCTCTTTTGGAAAAGCCTAGCAAGAAAAGCGCACGATATTGGCCTTAAAACCAAAAGTGGACGCCGGCATCAAAGAGAATGTAACGCCGGCATGTTGCCCTCTGCTCTGGATTAGTACTTCTGCCTCAGGAACGCAGGTTGGTACTGCATTGTAAATGAAAATGGAAATACAGATCCAAAGGTTTGCCAATTTAACAATTACGTTTTTAACGACTGGGTCAAAACTGGAAAACCCTTACAACATATCTAGACAAAACCAAAAGTTTAAGGAAATCTAGCGAACTTTTTGGAAGTTTTCGTAAACCTCACAATGTTCTATCCTCACAAACACTCAGTTCACCTAGATTAAGTGTATGTTAAATTATAGTGGAATTGACGTGTCTGTATTTTCTTCGTATAGCCCTCGCCATGCGGCAACTTCTAAAGCTCACAAACTTGGAGTCAACCTAGACATCAAAAGGCAAACAGCAGGATGGACCGGCAATTCCACTACATTCGCTAAATTTTAAATAAACCTGTAATCAATGATGAGGATAATACAGCTTTCGCAAGAACTATATGTACTCGATGATCAGATGTAAGCGTAGGTAAATGTAAGTATTTGTGTACTTTATTAACCTATTTGTGTAATTAATATTAAATACTTTTTTGAAATATACTAAATTAATAGTTATGGTATTTTATTTTACAATAATTTCCTACACCTGTTGCTCTCAACATCTACATTGTGTTCTAATAATATCTAATTCTACTAACCTAGAGGACTAAGCACGAGTATAATTAATGATTAAACGAACTACGAAGTGCTTAGTCCGAAGAGGTTAGTAGAATTAGATATTATTAGAACACATGTAGTAGGCTCAATAGACCTTAATTATACTGCAATTCTTGCAGTATAATTAAAAATTGTTCATTAGGATTTTTGGTTAAGAAACCTCTAAAGTCACTTGGGAAGCTTTTTGGTAAAGACGTCTGTATCAGCAACCATTTAAAGCCCAATACCACAAAGATGCCTTAATTACTGGTCAAAACTAAGTGAAATCCTATAGCGCTCCCGAACTGGAAGTAGTAAATCAAGTGGTTAAACAACGTTTAACCCAAGTTTAAGAAAACCGAGCTCGACTCCGTCCTATTGTTGAAACCATAGTTTTCTGTGGTGGCCAGAACATTCCTGTACGTCGACATAGATACGATGGATGTCACGTCTCTCAAACATCTGACTCTGATAGTATTATGGGGCCATTCATTTATTACGTAAGACGATTTAGGGGGGGGAGGTGGGTCGACCATGTCTTATTTTTTCTTACAAGGGGGTGGGAGGGAGTCTCGATAGTTCTTACGTAAGATCACAAAAATGCGCAAAGTTAAAATTAATTTTGAAAAAGCGCGGGCAACCGCGCGAGTGCCGGGTTCGCTCGGATGCGTATAGGCACAGTAGATAAATTTCCATTTCCATGGACCCGCGCCATTCGCATCGTACTGCGCATCCCGGGAACTCCCCGCTTGTGTACTAGTCGTCACTTGTTTGCGTAAACAACACTCGTTATTGCTATTTAAAAATTATTTGTACCTTCGTAAGTACAAATGCAGCTTTCGAAAAATTGTTACTTTGAAAAATAAACATTAAAACAAACCAAACGTATATTCATTTTTCCTTTAGATTCTTACGTTATAAATATTAAACAGGGGGGGGGGGGTCTGCTTTTTCTTATTTATTTCTTATAATAAGGGGGGAGGGGGTCAAAAACTAACGAAAATCGTCTTACGTAATAAATGAATGGCCCCTATCAATTTTCGTGAACTGTTACATTTTCGATTTGCTGCAGATGACACTAGGCTAAAGATGCGCGACTGCGAATGATCTGGCTAGTCGAAACAACTACTAATTTACTCATTCGACTTAAATAAAAGTCATATATTTAAGTCGAATGAGCGTGGCAATGCAGCCAGCGTCTTGGGGACGCTTCCGACTGGTGTTGATATGGATCAGTTGAGCTATCTGTAGACTGTTTGCAACAGTCGGCAGTTAGCTCAATTGTTTCAATTGTAAATACTAGTATAATTTTCTTTGTGAATAAATTTATTAGTGGAATGAGTAACCAACCTACAAAGTCAAATGACAACTAGTAATTAGTAATTACTAATGCCTCTAGGAATTGATCATTCATGGCTCTGGTTCGACTTTGTTCGTCGAATAACGAATTGAGTTATTCCTGGTTCGACCGAGGCTGCAGCGGAATTAGGTAGTTTACTACTCTGTCAAGAAAGTACCGGGAAAAGATCAATATTACACAAAACGTTTGTTATTCATCCTAATTTATTTTATTACCTTCAAAGTACGCTCCCTCAGAAACGATACACTTACGCCAACGAATAATCCAATAATCAAAACAGTTTTTAAACGCTGTTTCCAAAACAGAGTTCAGTTCTCTCCGCGAATTTTCCGTTTTTTCGGTTTAGGTTCAGTTGGAAGGCGCCAGTCCGAAGCTTGTTGACTAGTTTGCATGTCAAACTCATAAACCCACGTCTCGTCACCAGTAACAATGCGTTTCATGAATGTTGGGTCGGAATTGACTCGTTCTAGCATGTCCTCAGCGACTCTCATGCGATTAAGTTTTTGGAGAAAATGTAGGTCTTTTGGTACTAGACGAGCGGCAACTTGTTTTATACCCAAGTGATTATTTAAAAAGGTAAGTGGTAAGTGATTATTTGAAACCTGACAACAACTTGGACCAAGTTAGTTATTAATTTGGTTAGTAATGTTATATTACTAGCTATTATAGCTGCCTCTCGCCATTACTAACCAAATTAGTTACTAATTTGGTGAGTAATGGCGAGAGGCAACCGTAAAGGTGAGTCGGGCAGTCGAACTCAACTCAATTCGTTATTCGACGCCTCTCTCAGTCGGGCAGTCGACGCGAAATCAATTCTTTATTCGACGCCACTCGCCATTACTAACCAAATTAGTTACTAATTTGGTGAGTAATGGCGAGAGGCAACCGTAAAGGTGAGTCGGGCAGTCGAACTCAACTCAATTCGTTATTCGACGCCTCTCTCAGTCGGGCAGTCGACGCGAAATCAATTCTTTATTCGACGCCACTCGCCATTACTAACCAAATTAGTTACTAATTTGCTCTAGTCATTCGAATGGTTCGAACGATTTGTGAAGTCGAATAATTCGAATGAAATCATTCACAGTCGCGCGTCTTTACACTACGCTTGAAAAACACCTCATGAATGCATCAGCTAATGCTACTTACGTCAGTAAAACTGCACAAAATGAACTTATTAACTACTGCAGAGAAGAGGGGCAGCAAACAATATTTGAAAGTATTCGGAAAACAAAATGGTTTCCCAAAATATTCGATGAAACGACTGACGAAGCTCATAAAGAACAGATGAGTATTTCCCTGCGATACGTGTACGAGAATACCTGTCGGGGGGATTTCGTGGCTTTTATTGACTGTTATGATTCAATTAGACCAGAAGACATTAAGAAGAAGAAAAACGTTTGTCCGGCAAGGCTCTTGCGCATATATCGATTTTTACAAAAATCATTACCTAGATTTGGAAAATTGTGGGCATAGGTACAGACAACTGCTTGGTAATGGCGTCAGAAGTTAAAGGAGCAGTTCAAGATATATGCAAAATCACAAAAAATGCGAAACGTTCGCCTGAGTTTTTGCAGATATTGCATGCCCCTGTCTGAATCATTCAATAAACAACTTTAAAGAACTATCCACAGCCCAGGCAGTCAGTAGTACCATAGATAATAAAAATGTTTAATACATCTTTTAATAAATTAGGCCGGCTACAGACGGTAAGACACGCTCTAACCGACCAAGAAATAAGAAAATCTATAGTTTGTGTCTAATGATTAGAAAAGAAAACAGAAAAAGATAAGTATAAAATCTTATACTTAATTTTATACTTATCTTTTTCTGTCTTCTTTTCTTTTCTCTCATTGTTTCCTGTGTTGTTTGTAACCTCTCTATCTACTCTTGCCTGTTTGTGTATTTATTGTATGTTAATATTTTCACCATCTTTGTGCCACCACACGAGGCCCTGTCTGAAAATCAGCGCCGCTACTCGCTGTGGCTTGTAGTGGCATAATGCTGAGACAGGGACCTTTTTGGCCCCTTATGTAATTTTTATTCCTTTTTAATATTTGTGTGTGGGCCAAATAAATTGATTTTCTTTCTTCTTTCAAAGACAAGTAACAATGTGATAAGCTGCCGGAACACCGTAAGCAAAATGAAGGAAATTATTACTTTTTCTAACATATCAGCCAAAATTACAGCCTTTAGAGACTTGGACGTTCTTTTTCTGGCCTTTGTGAGACAAGATGGCAAGAAACATGACGACTCCATTCAATTCTGCGCACTAATGCCAGAAATATGCATAGGTCTTGAAAAGATAACCAAATGATCCAACAGTCCTGAGACCGTAACGAAGGCGTATGGTCTTTTGAAGAGCGTAACTGAGAGTGAATTTATAATAACCATGTTTGCTCTAAGTGAAGTTTTAGGAACAACACTCTGCAATCAGGTGATTGCAGAAACCGACTCAACGCGAGTGTTGGTGGCCGCTCTAGATGCGGTTTCTGCCATTGATGCAGTGAAAGACGTTATTTCAGTTTAGCAAGAAAAACGAAATACTGTTGATGACGCCTTCAGAAAAATATATGAGAAGGCAGAAATAATGGCCGACAAACTTGAAATTGACATATCTAGAACTCGAACAGCCCGGAGATCAGTGTACAGGGCTAACCACTCCAACGCCCGGAAACCTATTCACTGGTCAACAAAAAAAATAAAATTGTTTGTTTCCTGTGTTTTTTTTTGTTTCTATCTCAAATTCGCGCGTATTTTTAAAATATGGCAACAGATTTTCTCTAACAGCTTTTGTTTTTGAGTTATAGCTAACTACCCTCATTTACTATTTTTACTTAGATTTTCGTTTTTTATTGCACACTAAAATATATTTTGTTGTTGTTTTCGATATGGCTTCGTTAAGAAGACGTTGTGTGCTTAATCCAGATTGTTTTTGCTATATTTGTGGTGAATATATATTTGAAAAATATCGAAAACCTATATCGGACTTTGTGAAAACTGCGTATCATCAATACTTTAAAATAAAATTGTGTAATCAGGACAAGCCATGGGTTCCTCATGTTGTATGCCAGAAATGTGTGGTATGTCTACGGTTATGGTCCAATGGAAAAAGAGATGCAATAATGTTCGTAACACCCATGATTTGGCGAGAACCTCGAAACCATCATGACGACTGCTACTTCTGTGTTGTGAAAATAAACGGCATTAACCCTGGAAATCGAAGTAAATGGTCATATCCAAACTTATCTTCTGCTCAACGACCTCAATTAAAATCACGAGAGATACAACCTAGCACTTCTAAATCTTCTGATGATCCAAATCTCTGTGAACCCGAACGAAATACATCAAGTGAAGACTCTGATCCAGACTACAAATTAAGCCTTTCAGAACCTCAACCATTTAATCAGAAAGAACTAAATGACTTAGTAAGAGATCTAAACTTACCGAAAGAAGCTTCGGAAATATTAGCATCTCGTTTAAAAGAAAAAAAATTGCTTACTCCGGAAACCAACATCACATTTTATCGTACCCGAGAAAAAAACCTGTTATCGTTTTTTTCTCAAGAGGAGGATTTAGTTTTTTGTAACGATGTTGGTGGTATTTTGAAACAGATGGGCTTAACAAAGTACCAACCTAGTGATTGGCGTCTTTTCATAGACAGTTGCAAAAGAAGTTTAAAGTGTGTTTTGCTTCATAACGGTAACAAGTACGGATCCATACCCATTGCACATTCGACGACTTTAAAAGAAGAATACGCAAATATTTCCAAGGTTATGAAAAAAATAAAGTTTCAAGACCACAACTGGGTCATTTGTGTTGATTTGAAAATGGTTAACTTCCTTTTAGGTCAACAAGGGGCATACACAAAGTTCCCTTGTTTCATGTGTCTCTGGGACAGCCGTGACAAACAACACCATTGGCTACAAAAAGTTTGGCCAGCGCGGGAAGAGTTAGAAGTTGGTACAAAAAATGTTATAAACGTGCCCTTAGTTAGCCGAGACCGCATCATACTTCCACCACTTCAAATTAAACTCGGCATAATGAAACAGTTTGCGAAGGCGCTTGACAAAAGTGGCGAATGTTTCAATTTTCTTTCACGCAAGTTTCCAGGATTAAGTACTAAAAAATTGAAAGCTGGTATTTTTGATGGGCCACAGATAAGGCAACTCGTGAAAGAACCTAATTTTGTCAAATCAATGACTGAAATCGAATCCAAAGCTTGGAATTCATTTGTTTTGGTTATGAGTAATTTCCTAGGCAAACATAAATCTGACGACTATGTCGAGCTTGTTGAGCGCATGCTATCGAACTTGCAAGAGCTAGGCTGCAACATGAGCATAAAAATCCACTTCCTGCACTCGCATTTAGACCGATTTCCACAAAATCTGGGTGATTTTAGTGAGGAGCAGGGTGAAAGATTTCATCAGGATCTTCGGACAATGGAGGAGCGTTATCAGGGAAGGTGGGATTCACATATGATGGCAGACTACTGCTGGAGTTTGCAACGAGATCTACCTAAACTCGTTCATTCAAGGAAATCTTATAAAAGATCATTTGATAGTGTTTTATAAAAATTTCGGTAACAATAAGTACAATTTTTTTTTATTTTTATGTCAAAATAACAAAACTGTATATTTTAAAAAATAAAGCTGTTAGCAATCTCCTAGTATTTTTTTCATAGTCAGGGCCATATAAATACCCAGTAACAGAAAAAAAATTAAAGGAAACAAAAATTGTGTTGACCAGTGAGATATAGACGGATAATCTATAATTATAGATTGTCCGTCTATATCTCTTAGTTGGACGAAGTTCTAAATGACGTAAGAAATCGTCTCTCTGAAGAAATACTTAACACCTTCGACCTTCGACTGCTTATGCTCGTCGTCATATTGAAAACTGTCGAAGATACAAAAAATATAACTGCAGTGAAATGTGAACTCATGAGAAGGATTACAACGCTCGGTCAGGTCTACACATGCTTTGGCCTTTGTTACGCCATATAATCCGCCAATACCCAAAGGTAGCCATGGTCAGTCTGGAGCCAGAATATTTTTTATGGATGGTGAAGTGGCAGCTAACAAAAAAACCGGATGAGAATATACCAAGCACTGCTCTGGATGTCCTCAAAGCAACAGATGGGCACAAGTTTCCTACAATTAAAACGCCGATACATATTTTGGCCATTGCCAGTGAGTGTTGTCTTGTCACAGCCGAATGGCCATTTTCCACTCAACGCCGCTTAAAAACATGGCTGCGCACGCGGACAGGGGAGGAGCGGCTTTGCGGACTTACACTCCTACACATCCACAGGGTTGTTCCGGTTGATGTAGATAATATTATAGACAGGTTTGCTAATAGCGGCACAAGGCGCGTTGACTTTATTTTGTAAAAAAGCCAATCAAAACTTTATTCTTTGTTTACTTGTGGTTTTAACCCTATCTCCAAACTTTGTCAAAATGCCCCTGGAACCACAGTGGCAGTTCCTGTCTTTGCATCGGGACCTGATCAGCGACATCACTCTCGTTATTCGTTCTCGGAAGAATGCTAAAAAATCAACTAGGTAAGGGTTGCAATAAAGAATTTTTATCTTATCTTATCTAGGTAATTAAGTACCTACCTACATAGTTTTGGTTTATTCACTTTTGACAAAGTAAATTTCACGATTTCAGAGTAACAGTAATAATATTCTTCATAACTATAAGAAACATGATCTCTTAACAGTTAAACATACCATTTTCTTTCCCTGTATATCTCTGTCTGTAGGTAAGTCTAAGTATTATAGAGGGTGTTAGGTGGAACGATGTGGAGACTTGAGGAGCTGACCAAAGGTATAATGTGATCAATTTAAACCACATAATAAAGTATGAAACTTTTATTATGGTTGTTTTTATCTTGTCTCGCGCACCTTGTGTACAATTATCATTTTATTATTTATTTATTTTACAATTTTAGGGAAACTAACAGCTAAGTAACTATAATTACAGAAATAGTGGGTAACTAACAGCTTATTAAAAGTTTCCACAAAAAATAACTATATTAAATGATAGTGACAGTCGAAATATGTAAATAAATAGACGGCGCGTTTGGTTCATAATAAGAAAAAAGTGAAAATTGTAACTTACCTAAGTTACAATTTTAACCGGATCAAAAAATAAATTATTCATCAAGCGTTTAAGACGCTTGGTTGAGGTATTAAAGAGATCTATATCTACTTCATTGTTCTTATTACAAAATAATTAACATTTACCCACTCACAATTTTTTAATGTAAATGTATATGCACTGATTGGCTTTTATCAATCTCCTACGGACTGTATAGATGAATCACCCAATATTTTTTCCCACCAATCATTATATTCCTGTTCGCCTTTTTCCCCATATTGTTTAATTTCCAGACGTCATTATCACCAGCTTATAATTTCTCACGCTTTTTTATTTCCTATCATATTTTTCGCTGTAGGCAATGTTTTACCAATCCGTATCGTTCACATACATTCAACCTGTACAATATATTCCCCATAGTCTTTTTTCGCCACGGGTTTCAATATCTGCACATTATTTTCCCCAGACGCAACTTTACCGAGATTTAATATTAGGGCATGCAATACCGGACGATTCCCAAAACCAGTATTAAGATCCGGTATTAGGCTTCAAATTATTTATTTACTTGTATTTGTAGTAGTGTTCTGAATTGTAAAAGCGTGGAAAAGAAAAGATACGTAGTTAGCTTCGTATAATATATAAATATATATTTTAATCAAGTATTTTTACTGACACATGACAATATAAAATGAGAAAAAAAAAACGAAAAACTGTATTTTGACTTAGAAATACATATGAACTTAAATATGCAAATAAAAATAAAGAAATAGTATCTGTTGTGATAATTCACTCCGATTGGCACAATAAATGTTACTTAAAGATTACGTAGAGCTTATCGTATTTCTAATTAATATTTTTAATGAGTTTTATTTAATATTTGAGTACAGAGAGTAACCATGTACATTTATCCAAAGTGGTGACTCCTTGGAAGTAATTATTTACTATACTCTCTATCTTCTTATCCATCAAGATATACTTTTTGTTTCTTTTCCGAAAAACATCAGACCTTATTTCGTTTTGAATATTCTCAAAATTTACTTCGAAGGCTTCCTCGCGTAGCTGTGATATGAAAAACAACAGGTTTGAGTTAGTACCAAGCCTCATATTCATTTTCTTCTGCCAACTCTCAACGACATTATTAGTCCTATGATGGTGTCCGTAACATGACGTCATATGAATCATTTCAACTTTAATCCATTGCTTTATCATATACCCATTAAAACTCAATATTTCATCTGTTTGTGGGGATGATGATAGCACCGAATTCCACCCTTCCTAACTTTTCAGCGGGGGTAGGTGTGCTAATGCAGCACATTTAGCAACATGACTGCATCCTCCGCGGGTACTTGTTGCAGAAGCCATCAAACAAGAAGTTGAAGTTGACTAGTTTGCATATCAAACTCATAAACCCACGTCTCGTCACCAGTAACAATGCATTCCATGAATGTTGGGTCGGAATTGACTCGTTCTAGCATGACCGCAGCGACTCTCATGCGATTGAGTTTTTGGAGAAAATTCAGGTCTTTTGGGACTAGTCGAGCAGCAACATGTTCCATACCCAAGTGATTATTTAAAAAGGTACGGATCGACTCGTGAGATACATAAAGTTCGGCGGTTATGCTTTTTATCCCATAAATCAGTTCCATGCGATAGAAATAACCTAAAACGTTTCCATAGAACGCGTGCGAAGCCGCGGGCAGAAGCTAGTTGTTCATAAAATACAAATTGGTTTATAAGCAAAATATAAAGCACATTAGTCTTAATCTAATAATTCTTCCAAAATATATAATATCTTAAAGTTAATTGTTAAAATGGTTTCGTAAGTAAAGTCAATGAATAAACAATAGGTATAGTATTAACTATATATAAACTTATAACTTAAATATTATCTCTTCCTCAATACCGTTATTAGTTGCCAGGGTCGGTCCGCCCAACGATGGGTATACTATTGAAAACCAATATAGTATTGAAAAACAATTTCACTTCTCGTATTAAACGGTTAGCACTCAGCACTTCTAGGCCTTCTGGGCGGCCATTTAGCTCACTAGCACAATTGACACTATAATTGACTTAATTGTAAGAACTAAGGCAAATACATAAATTCGTAATATAGTTTTAGTCGATACGAACAGCAAAACATAAAAAAGCTACGTTTACAGTCGAATTGACTAGTATTTTTTGAAACAATTAAAGTCCTTAGCTGTGTTTGATAATGACTTTTGGATTAACCGTCTTCGATAATTAATGGTTTAGCATTAGCTCCCTTTGATTCTAGATAAATGCTAAGTGATAGTGATGTTCTAATCTAATTATTTCGTTTTGCCTCATGGACTTTGAAACATAGGAAAGTTAGTCTATTGTTGATTTAATATTCATAATACTTACATAACATGAATTTGTTAGGGCTTAGGAAGAAAAGCGTTGCAGTAAATAAAATAGTTATTTCTTTGTTATATTTTTTTAACAATCTTTATTAACAAGGAAAATAACAATCGAATAATAGAAACAAATTAAAACTAGAATCGAGATAACACAATTGAAATAACTACAGACTGTTGCAAACAATCTACAGGTAGCTCAACTGATATATTTATATCTATTATACTCTAAGGCCTACATCTTCGACTCTCATTTCACATAATTCAGTCAGTAGTAGTTCTAGAACAACTTTTTCGAACAATTCTAGTGCCGGTCTTGTTTGTCACTCTTCACCGTAGTGCTTTTCCAGCAATTTTTAAACTTCATTTAGCGCGAGTTCATTAACTGCCAATCCCCTAGAATTCAGGCTCGGTTTTGTCATTTCAGTATTTTTTTCAACTGTGCGTATGCCTTTTTGGATGGATGAGATTGGCGCAGGACCGTGTGGAGTGGCACAAAAGTTTGGAGACCAGCAGTGGGTGAAGTCGGGTTGCGGATGATGATGATGATGATGAAATATATCTAAAAAAAAAATCTATCCGCGCACTAATACATCTCATCTAAGATGTCCGTAAAATAAATCGCTTGCACAGCGTTATATTGAAGTCAAGCTTGCTGGAGGGCAGGGGCTTTCATTTCACTGTGTTCTGAGCGGATGTCTTCCAGTCGTATACCAATATATTTGCGAGGTCAGTATCATCGCAGAACACTGTAACAGTACCCAACTGTTACAGTTACAGTGTTCTGCGATGAAATCGATATACTCTCGATATTGCCAAATACCCTGTCTGGTAGCGTAAAATAATTGCCAGCGATAGGAAAAGCATCGTGCTGTTTTTATTTAGCCCGCTACATCCATCATCTACTAAATGAATGTGGCTGATACCAGTAAAATCTGATTTGTTCAGTCTGTCAAATACAGCAGATACTATTACATTAGCAGCTTTTGCCAAATTGTTTTCAGTCCAAATACAAGCAAAAGTCGTATTCAACATTCAAAGGATCCTTTGAGCAGGGCCGTCTTAGGCCATGCCGGGGCCCCGGGCCACACAACAATTTGGGGCCCTGTTTGAACGTATAATAAAACCAGCCAAGTGCGAGCCGACGCGCACACGGGGGGTTAAATAGGAGCACAACATACCTACCAATAGAAAGAACGGTGAGCGAAGCGAGCCACGAATTTTTTGTGACAATAGGTGCGGCGGGGGTGGCGAGCTATCTCAAGAGTAGATCGGTAAATTCTATTTAGCGCCCCTTGCCACCTGGCATTCACACACACGAGTGACCGCTCCACACGCTCTACTCTAGGGTTTCACATAAAGGCCACAAAACTCAAATACTAATTGTCTTGTCTGATATAGTGGAGGTATGTTTTTGTGGAGTGATTCTTCTTTAAGTATTCTCTGGCTGTGTGAGCGAGTAGTCGTTTTCACCCCCTGGTGCTTGGTGGAATGGCGGCGAAACATGGAACATTAAACATACATATTTCCTGCCTGGGAAGTGGCAATGCCACGTTTTCTGTGAAACTCTACAATATCACTATTAATAGTAATGCTAAACAATTCACATAATATCATAAGCTAGCCCTAAGCTAAGCAGAGCTTGTGTGTGGTGTGTGTAGCTTGTGTGCATTGGATTCTCACTGCTCAGGGTTGCCAGAAAATCGCTCAGTTGTCGGTCTTTTACGATCGTGAAATTGTACAAATACAATTTTTCGGCTATGGTAACAGCTCTGATCAGGTAATTTTTGAAATGAAATGAAATAGTATTTATTTGCTTAAATATAGGTTTACAATGATGTTTAAGGAATATGGTATCAATCACTATATTTGACTTGTTAGTCGTGCAAATTTTTAATAGAAATTGGCGGTCATTTTGCTTAGAGTAGAAAAATTTACATACTTAATCGTTTAATTTGCTCTCACAACTAAAAAAATATATACATAATACATAGAGAACACATTCATAGAACCGTTAAAGAATTTTTTTATATATATTTTGGAGTGCCAAATAATTTTGGCATTCGAACGAAAACGTCGTCATTCTCTTTGATCAGCTGATATTTCAATGAGTCTTTTGTCAATCATTAACTTGGATTTAAAAGCTCCATCAGTTCATTTTTCTTATTTTCTTTTAGTGACGTAGAGCATACGTCTGTTCTTGGACTTTCGAAAGCAAGGTTAAAGTCTTCTTTTAGAACTGCCCTAAAATGCGAGAGTTTAGCAGTGTTGTCTGGGTTTTCATCCTTAAAAATCCGGTACAGCTTCTTGATGTTGAGTTCGCTGCTAAGATATATACGTTGCTGAGTAGCACTCCAACAATAACGTGTTTCAACACATTTCCACGGTTTATTAAAGTTGTGATTGTCGATTGTCTTAATGCCTGATATTTTCTTTGCTTATGGTCAATTCCTCTTTTTTCTTCAGGCAGCTGACCGGTTCGTAGGAAATTCTGCATCAGAATTGTACCCGGTACTTTTTTTATTCTAATGTATTTAAAAACGCTTTTTGGCAACAATAGTTTCTTGTCAGCGTTAATCGCATACTAAATTGAAAACTGCCTGTTCTAACTCCTTTAATAGGTCGTCTTCGAATATTTTTCTGCACTGAAAATTTATCTATCATTCATGATCATTAATGGTAGATATTTGCCCTGAATTGAGATAGTTATCATTCATGATCATTAATGGTAGATATTTGCCCTGAATTGAGATAGGTACCTTATTATTACGTCTCAGGTTAGAAGTATATCTATCTTACAGAAGACAGAAATATGTGTAAATACCTACCTCGCGTGCCTCCAACCTGCCGATTCGGGATGTTGCGTCCGGAGTTGATCAGGTGTCGGTCGCGGCAACACGTGTCATTCATTATACCTAGGTAGGTGCGTCTAAAATGGACAAATTGCGAGATACCTTACCTACTAGCCTATTACTGAGCTATAAAATCAACTCAACGTAATGTTGTCTAACAAAAAACATATAATTCCTTACCCATTAGGTACCTACTACCTAGTATTGAATGAGAATGTAGGGAATTGAATAAGCTTAAGATTTTTTTGTGTCGAATGCTAATTGTTACCTACCTACAATAACACCTTCGACTGATGCTTTTCTTATAAATTTCACCCCAAGGTTACTAAAAATGGATTGATTGATGCGACGACTTTGAGGAAAGCTACTTAAGAAATCAAAAGACTACTTTCCAAAACTTTACAAAAGCTTATCCGACTATTGCATGTTGGTTAATAATTTACATAATAGGTACCTACCTAGGTAGTACGTACAGTAGGTACCTACCTAATTAGTGTGAATAGCGTGTAACCGTTAAAAGTTATGACAGGTCATTTAACCTTTCATGTGCCAACTGCAGGTGACAAAGCACCAGAAATACATAAGCTTCTCCAAAAATTTCAAAGTGGTGTAGCTGACCGGTTCAAAGACGTTTCCTATACAGATCTCCCAAATGATATACGATTCGAAAGCACCCTGAAAACCAATCGGCAAACAATATCATCATTTCCAGTTGCCCCATCAGAACCAGTGTCCTGAAATATCCAAAATGGTCCACAACTCTGCCGCTCGTAATTAATATGGAAATCTTTTGATGAGAAGGTAAAACAACATCTTGAAGTGAGAAGCTCCTCAGCCGCTGCCATAATAGAGACAGACAAGTATTTAATGAACCGCTACTAACCGGAACGAAAGTACAATAAAGTGGTGGCAAGAAAGAAGACACATATACCCACGTCTCTACATTTAATGCTGCAGCGGCTGTGCAATACCACAGATTAGATAACGTAACAGATACCTCACTTACTCGATTTAACCAATCTACTTTGAGTCTTAAGGAAGAAGAAATAAACTTCGTAACGCTCTACTCGCTGTTAGCGAGGCGGCTCGATCAAAGCCACCCGCGCCCCCCTACCTCTACAGTTCCCTCGCCGGCCCTTGGCTTGACGGTAGGGTTGAACATCGATAGTTTTTGTCCAAGTGCGGATATTATACTTTAAGTGCCTTAACTCTCTCATGCAATATAACTAGGTATCCCACCTACTTAATAAATAAGTTCGTGAACAAAAACAAACGTAGAATAAAAAATACATTTTAATTATTAGAGAACATTGTAAGCTAGGTAAAAGGTATTATTATCTACCTACCTAAAGTAAAATATTTGTAGGTGGATAAATTTCTTACGTACTTACCTCTCTTCATCTTTAGGTAGTTTAAAAAATCTTTATCCGTTTTATTAATAAAGCCCATCCCGGGCATGGTTAAAAATACTAAGTAAAAAGTAAGTAAAATAATTTTACAACAATGAATACACAACGCAACGCTCAGAGGAAAATAAAACGAAAATTCGAAATCCGAAAAGTTGCATAGTACCAAAGATAATAAAATACTAGGAACGTAATTTCCCCCTGAGGAGCGATTTCTTCCGTTCACGGTAATTTCATACAACGACCTGGTACCTAAATTCTCTATGGTAAAATAATTTCTAAAGTCCTTTCAGTCATTTTCGTGTCTACAAAAAACAAACCTACGCATAGTATTATATTATCTGTGCCTGCGCGGAGATAATCTCAGCTATGTCCGAGCGAGACAAAACTTATCGATCGGCTTGCGGCTCGCGCGAGCCGCAAGCTCGCGCGCGGCGGCGCCGACCTTTGACAGGGCCATCTCGGGGTGGTAAGAAAACTGTAGGTATATAACTCAAAACTGAGCGCGAGTGACGGAGCACTGGCAATACGGCTACCTCCGTTCCATGTGAACTTATATTTTCAAAAGCTGGCAATACTATCACCAAACATCGTAGCCGGCTTAAGCCAGGAAAAGCAGCACAACTAATTTTCTTAAATCACAAGATACAAATTATAAAATAGTTGATCAAGTGCGCGTTGGGCGTAGTTGTGGGTCGTTGACTGTTTTTGCGTTAACGAAACGAAACCGTTTTCTATAAACGGTCAACCGGTTAAAAAACCGGTTGACGTTTTTAACAGGTTTGTCGAAACGTTAACTGTATTGCACGAGTAGTGTTGACGCGTTAACGTCTAAAACGGTCAACTTGTGGCAAAACCTGTTGACGTTTTTAACTGGTTTGTCGAAACGTAAACTGTAGTGCCTTGTCATTCCGGCATTTTGCAAATTGTTTTTTTACTTTTTTTACATTTGAACTACTTAGTACTTACTTATTATTATTATTTACAATAAAACACTGTCCTTATTTGCCATAAATATCCTAAATTATCACTAACTTTCACTACCTATACATAATAAAATAATTATTAAACTTGCGCACAAAAAAAGCGTTGACCTCAACGTGTCACATAAACAAACTAATTAAACGAATGAAAATAATTTCCCTGTTTTTCTTGGTCAGTCAGAAGGCCGGCGCGCGGCGCACGGAGCGCTTAGCCCCCGGAATGAACAAACATACATTCATCTCTTTCACTCTCCAACAATCTTAAGCTGTCGACTACTGCGGCGTCTCGCTCGCTCGTGTACAACGTGTTTTACTTTTACCTAGCGGTTCGAAGCTCGTTCGTTCATTTTCGGATGGTGTTCGTTCGTAAGGTGTTTTTAAAGTTCAATCTTCCATATAACTTGTCCGTCAACGAACGAGATAGTATGTCAACGTCATAGTATGTCGTTGAATGAAATAATAAGTTGATTGAATCAACTTGTTTCGCGGAAAAGAGAAGACGGTTGATTCGTTTTGTCCGTCAACGAACGAGAATGTGTCAACGTCATAGTATGTCGTTCGTTGAATGAAATAATAAGTTGATTGAATCAACCTGTTTCGCGGAAAAGAGAAAACGGTTGATTCGTTAAATGTAGAAAAGCTGTTTTTTATAACAGTTCGTTGATTCAACGCTCACTCCTAGTTGGGCGGGCCACGCGCTGTGTAGGGTTCCGCAGTCACTTACGTTTGCATGAAACTCAGATTTTCTTCAGTCTTCTGTGTGCTTCATGCATGAGCATGACCTTACAGTCATGTTGCAAAATTTCACTGTTTTAGGATAACAGGAAGTATTCTGTACATTTTGATACCCTTGCTTAGTAATTACAATTTTTTTTGTGTAGTAACTACAAATTTTCTTTTTCGGGTTTTTCATTCACCTTACTTGTGAGCTGTTGTGGTGCTACATGTCATTGCTTCATGCGAAATTTTACGGTCGTAGATCAGTAGGAAGCAACCTATAGATATTGATACTTAAGTTCCAATTTACTTCTTATGTGATCTCATCTAAAATTTTCAATATATCGAGAGCAGATTTAATAATGACCCAGTCATCGGCATCGATAGTATTAATGGCCGGGTTGACTATCGTAAGCGTACTGACCATAGCGTCCTTCACTGCATCAATGCTTTGCAGCATGTCGTACGCAGAATCCCACCTAATGGGGCATCCTGTTTCAACATTTACACCGGAAAATTTTGCTGTGACTGCATTAACCTACTACAGAACTACTCCTTTTCAAAAGTTCAACGATATCCTTAACTTTTTTAGTAGTTTGTCTAGCACCCTAGATTGTCTTGCACAACTTAACTAGTTGTGTGGGCAAAGCAGGGAAAATGGCGCCAGCTAGTGCACCCTACCGCTGCAACGATATTTGCGTTGACTGTTATCATGTCCGTTATCATGGCAGAAACTTTATTACTAAGGTTCCATTTCGCCACTTCCTCCATCATGAAAGCACCAAGATTTTGAGCTGTGTGTCTTTGATCACAAGGAAAACATTGAAGCAAGCAAAACTGTATATCTGCAGTTTCATCGATGAAATGTGCCGTTATTGCTATGTAACTTTGGTTGGTAATAGAGGTCCAGTGCTTCTTGTAAAATTTTCTTAACTTTGTCCTTCGTGTCAGCGTAAAGCCACAGCTTTACGCTTTTATTTTATTACCACAGTATATAATTTGCTGACGCTGCTCACACAACATGCGGGCGGTTCATAATTGATTTTTTTTTGAAATCTGCATTTTCAACCAAATTGAATGGCTTTAACAAGTACCGTCATGAGTTTTTCATTTTCGCCCGTAGTACACCTTCGCTGGGAATCCAGACAGAGGAGGAAGCAATATTATTGTAGAATTTGACGTTGAAAAGGATAAATAGAAAATAGATCTACTTCTGACCTCTTGAATTAACTATTCTGTAAAATCGACGTCCATTTTATAAAAAAAATGTAGTTCCGCTTAATTTTATTTTCGTCGACTTCCACAAACACAAACAACGCGGCACCGCAACAAAATAGCGAAAGTGTGGCTGACGTCGGAGCAGTCTCCTACATACGGACAAGTCATGGCGAAATTAATGCGGTTCCGCTGTTATGGTTTTGCAGCGGAGGTGTGCTACGGGCGGTAATGCTTTTGCTTTGGTTATGGAGAGGGGTTTCTTCACGGTAACGAAATTGCCCATATCAGTTTGTTAATGTGGGTTTGGGTTGTTTACTTTCTCTGTCGATGTACTTGGCGTAGCTGACGTGGTAGGGATGGGAGAAGGGGAATCATGTTGGTTGTTGCGATTATTGTTAGAAGCCTAGGTGCCAGCTCTTGTTATTCGCTTTGATAAACCGCATTTCGAGTTATCACTGTCGGATGCTTCAACTTTAAATGTCTCGATAGATGCCTGTCGCTCCTCCTAGATAGCTGAGGTTATTCAAGCAATAGGCACAAAGCTTTATTGTCACCCACTACTGAAAAATGCACCCACACTTCACTTCTTTTTTTAGTCCTCATGAAGTCAAATCAAATTTGATTTCTTGTTAGTGTTAGAATAGTTAGTTAGCTATGCGACATGCACCAAAACTCGCCTTGCAAATATTACTATCTATCACTTAGTTAATTACCAACACAACACTGTCCTACATTCAAACGGATAAATATCGGTGTGGAGTGGAAATTCAAAGCCCTGAGGGGCTGAACGAGGATTTCTTTTATTGGATATACTCGTATTTGTATATCTTATACAAGATATTTTTTTAAAAGCTGGTACGTTTGTCATTTGTTTCTTCATACAAATTATCCACGATAACGACTAACAAATCCGGTCTCCAGTATAAAAAAAAAACAAAAGGGGATCGCACAAGCTTTTAAAAAGGGGTTAGAAGAGTGGTGACTACGGGGGTCATCGGGTGCGTCTTCAATGAATCGAATTTATTGATATTTGATAAAAAACGTATATTCCTATTACTAGGTACAGAGAGTGCTTTGCATCGCAGACAAGACAAGAAAGTAATACGAAAATTAAATATGGCGGTAATGCCGCGGCCGTCACTGTTGCACCAAGGAAGCTTCTTGACTCTGTTTTACCGACTTAGGTAAATATCCAAATCGGGTGATCTTTCGCGCGTCGAGTTTCTTTAGACTTCCACTAGATGGCGCTCCTTGTAGCTTGTTGGGTCTAACTTTCGTAGTTAGAAGCGCGAACATACCGCCCGCCTTGAAAGCACCGGCTTCCAACGATGGGATAGTCATGGATCACTGGTTGCTGCTGTCTGCTGGCTCCAGTGGCAGAGGGCAGATTTTGGAGAATGCCCTCCGTATCGTTCCAGTTGCCGTTCGTATCTCGGCAACTCGCGAGACACCGTCTGTGCCCGGAAACACCTTCGTGACGCGTCCCAGGCGCCATTTCAGCGGAGGCAGGTTGTCTTCTTTGATTAGAACTAAGCTCTCTAGGCTTATGTCCTTCTGGTTGGACTTCCACTTGGTTCTCTGTTGAAGCTCCGAAATGTACTCCCTTGACCACCGCTGCCAGAAGTGCTGACGTAGTTGCTCGATTCGATGATACCGGTTCAGCCGTGAGATCGGGACATCCGTGAGGTCATCGTGTGCAGCTGGAGCAGTCAACGGTCGGCCAATGAGGAAGTGACCAGGAGTCAATGGAGTGAAGTCGTTAGGATCTGGAGACAGAGGGGACATAGGGCGGGAATTGAGGACAGATTCTATTTGTGCTAAAACTGTGCTCAATTCCTCATAAGTAAGTTTCGCGTTACCTACTACACGACGTAAGTGATATTTACAAGACCTTATGCCACTCTCCCACAGACCTCCAAAATGGGGTGAATATGATGGAATAAAATTGAATTTAATTCCATCGTTAGCTGTGTAATCTATTATTTGTTTAGAATTTTTATCTAAAAAAGTATAGAACTCTTTTTCAGCTCCTACAAAATTTGTTCCGTTATCAGAATAAATAGAATCAGGTTTACCTCTTCTACTAATGAAACGTTTTAATGCCAAAATAAAGTCATCAGTGGATAGACTTGAAACAAGTTCTAGATGTACCGCACGAGTTAGGAAACAGACGAACAGACATAGGTACATACGTTTTACTAAGACGTGCTCCTCTGCCCCTTTTGTTAAGGACATAGAACACTCCTCCTAGATCCATTCCTGTACGACCAAAAAGAAATCCATAATCCAATCGCGTAGAAGGTAAATTGCCCATTCTAGGCTGTAAAGTTTTACCTTTGAATCGCGCACAAGTAACACATTCACGCACAATTTTACTAACCAAGTTCCTAGCACCTAGCGGCCACCAACATTCACGTAATGTTGATAAGAGTAGCTGCGGTCCACTATGAAGCAAACGTTTATGTTCGTATTGCACTATAAGCACTGTCAAATAATGATTACTGCACCATAACAATGGATGTTTCTTTTCGTAAGAAAACTCAGTTGAGTTCCCTAGTCTACCACCGACTCTAATTAACTTATTGTCATCTAAAAATATATTTAGACCGGAAATACGATTTGTAGATTTGCTATTTGTTTTTATAGGAATGTTATTTAGCAAACTACTGTACACGTCCGGAAAGGAATGCATTTGCGCTAGCCTAACTAGCATCATTTGCGACGCATTGAACTCGGTTACTGATAAGGAACCAGTTTCACGCTCCTCGCGCCTAGAGCGCAAATTTGAAATGAATCGTAGTACATACGCACCTATACGTTTAAGTTTTATGAATGATGAATGTTTATTGAATTGTATGATTTCATTAGGACAAGAATTACATATTAAATTAATTGATTGCGATTTTAATTCGGGCAGCTCGTTAAGATTAATCGATTCATTAAGTAATTTGTTATTTGAAAAATTATGATTATTATTTTGTAAATAAGATGGACCGTTCCACCACAACGTACTATCGATTAATAAATCGAGCGTCAGACCTCTGGACAATAGATCAGCCGGGTTGTCCTTGCTACGAACATGTAGCCAATCTGCGTCATTAGCAGGGGTCGGAATAGGTAGAGTTTATAAGTACCAAATGACGTCATATAGGGTCGTTGCACTAGTTATCGACCATTTAGCGAAGTTCCAACTTTGAGGCCTCAGAAAAAATATTGGCACTTTGTCAGCATAGTTCAAAGTGATATTAGTCGATAGTCTAGATATTTGAGTATTAAATATTAGAGGATTTTTATAGTTAAGCTTCATAGTTATTTTATAAAAAAATAAATAGTCGAAAATGAGTAAAACTTCAGTTTTCGGCCACAAAATTCAGTATTCGACCGGACCTGAACCCAATTTCGGCCGCTAATTTTAAGGGTTTTTATGGAACATAATTCTAAAATACTGGCATAGTTTTCGTATTTTTTCATCAGAAAAAATGTCACAGAGATATTATATTGTAGAATCAACATGATCAACACTCAAACATGAATTTTATTTATCATTATTAACTTGATTTGATTTTACAAACGTGCTCCAGCTCTGCAGATCGCACGGAATCATCTGTTACAAACGTGATCCATTTCTGCAGATCGTGCCCGTCTCCTGGCCGGTCCAAATAGGAGTCAGGATATTGATAGCAAGAGCTTTCTCCATATAATACTGGCACATTATAAGATCCTGCAACATTCCTTATGTATGTATGTGTTTGGTTGGATGCAAAATGTTGCGCGTCTCATCAATGCCAATGCGGTACTGCTGTTGAATAGCATGGTCATCACGGATTATTGCGTACTAGGGCCGCCGGTCGGATATCTCACCATGCCAGCCTTAACGACATTATCACGCACGGAACGTCGCACACAATGGGTGCGGGTCGCTACTTGCGACAACACACAATCAAATCAAATAAAATAAAGCCTAGCACTGTCGCCGACGGCCTAGACAGATCATTTAGCCACCAGCGATGATACCGGTTTCAGCATCATCATCTAGTCGCCCATGATACTGGAGCGGAGGTCCTGCGCCACGGCGACCGGCAGGCTATTGGAGCTGCAGCGCATGTGGCCTACCAGGGATGAGACCCGCTTGCGCATGATTGCGTGGAACCCATCAAAGTGCGCGTCTGCGAACATCCCTGATGCGCTACAGTACCGCAGCAGCCCCTACTCCAGCCCCAACTCCTGAAGCCGTTATTGTATTGGACGCTCAAGGCATTGTAGGCTTTTAGTGTATATCTGGCCCACAGGCTGCACGTGTAGAAAGAAGTACAAGACGCCTTAAAGAGTGTTATTTAACTGGCGTTGTGCAACGTACGAATCTGCCAGCTACGATATTACACCTCACCGACAACGCCCTACGCTTCCTTTCAACATCCACATTGTCTGATATATCCTCAGTGACCCAGGTATTTAAATTTTTTACCCAACTGAGAGGAGTACCGTAAAGTGAAACCGGAGGTACAGAGTAGCTCTTCGTACCTGCTTTGAATAGAAGAAATTCACTCTTTTTTACATTATACCTGAGTCCATGGGCCAAGCGTTAGTAACCGTCTCAAGGCACAATATGCAGGTATTGACAGAAATAGTCAGAATTTGCTTCCTTTGTAGTCATGACTCGTGACCCTGAATACGCGGGATGCCGAATTTGCTTCCTTTGCAGTCATGACTCGCGACCCTGAATCCGTGGGATGCCGAGGCTTTCATAAATTTTATCGGAGCCTATGGTCGAAGCAGACTTGATGTCTCAATTTTATTCGGCATGAATTCAGAGATGTCGTAGTTATCAACAGGTTCAGTACCAGATCTGGTCACTGACTGATTCGATGCTCTAAACATCAATCTGAAGCTTGAACAAAACCGTACGATGATGTCCAAACTTTGACCTTATCGAATCCAAATAATAGTGGGCAGCGAGAATTTCCAGAAGCTGTTTCAAGATAGGTTTTTGCCTTGAAAGACCGAAGACGCTGACGAACTCACAAGACCCTACACAATCTGGTCAAAACGCTGAGAAACGAAGGTATTAATAGCTGCCAAAAGCAGTGCACTGGCACTCGGAAGAGACTCTTGGGCAAGTGACAAAAAGACGAGAAACCACCCAAGCGACTTCGTCAGAGGTCAGACCTTAAAAAGCGGAATGCGAAGATGGTACGACGCCTTCGGAGCTCCAACACACGCTTTAAAAAAGGCAATAGAGCGAAACCGAGGGTCCAAAGTATTCACTCAGCAGCTTGGTTAGGAACCTAACGAATCTTAAAACGCACGATGGGAGAACCGAGATCAATGCTGAGACAAAAGACTTCTATGACCGTTTATATGCTGCCAATGCTCCTTGTCCTTAACTCAACGTGACGATCGTGATTCTAGAGCCACCCTGAAACGCCACTATACCGACTTACTGCCAGTTACCAGTACCTGTCCATGATACAAGCTCTGCTTACCTTGCTCGTTGTACAGGAGGTACAGATCCCCTTAAATTCCGTCCCTCATTGCTGGAAAACTTCAAAGGCATGCTTCGGAAGCTTAGTTGTTCTATTATTTAAGGACGATACGATAACACCTTCTTCAAAAATTAAAGACCCTTCTCAATTTTTACCAAATATATCTTATCTAATGCGAATTGGCCGAAAAGGAAAACTATTTTTAACGTCCAGCCACCTCATTTATACGAACAAATTAAATCTGGCCGAAAACGAAACCAAAATTCTAAGCATGATGCCATTTTCGGCCGCACATAAACCGATGACAAAATTTCGTATGAGTAACAGTAAAATGGGGGCCGAAAAAGGAAATTTAGATTCCTTCGGTCGACATTAGTCAACACGATGCAAATATACCCTAATAACATCCTGATAAGTAACAGAATAAGATCACAGTATTCTGAGTCCATTCGTACTCTCTTTCGGCCCCCCCGGCCGATATGTAAATTTTATGCGAGTTTCAAGTTCCATTATCCGGCCACCCCAATTTTTAAGTAACTCAGTACAAAAACATAAATATTCGTATCCTAATACGTAAAATAAGTATTTCCATAGTGGAAAAACAACACATGACAATGGGTACATCGATAAAACTTGACATACTTGTCTTCCACTGAAACACGCGCCACTATTTTTTTTGTTAAAAATCCGACAAGCTGACAGTTCTTTCGCAACTGCAAAATTTAACTTTTTTTTTTAAATTACAGGGTGTGTTTACGCGCTTGACAAGGTTACTAGATAAGAGTGTAACTATTTGAATAGGCGTTGAGCTTGATTTCGTTTGAAAATTGTAACCGACACTTCTAATAAAATAAATTTAATAAGTGCCTACACCGCAATGGCCGATAAGAGGGGCTGGTCGGCGAACGGGTGCACCTACCCTACGCTACAACGATAGCTTAATATGGACATGCCTTTTAATCTCGGGATTGATATACTATATCAATCCCGAGATTCTTCTAAAACTTTTTTACGTACGAATACGAATCATTTATTTTCGTTCCAAAAATATAATTAAGAATCTTAATATTATAAAAAAAAATATAAGTGATTGATTCCTGCCCGGTAAGTCAGATAGCAGTTTTTTTTTCTCAACACAGCGTGTAGACTGCGTAGATTTTATTTATTTCTCTTTCTATTGTCCATATTCCTACCACTACTAGGCGGGGTGAGGGGTGAACTTTGCGGGGTGAGGGGATGACCAGTTCGAAGAGAGGGTGGATATACATATTTGTTCACTGTTCTGCTTCGGTGCGTTGAGTGTGCGTGCATTTATTTTCGGTATTGGATTTTCATATTATTGACCTTGGCTTACGTTTTTTTGGATTGAACCTGCACAACTTGACGATTTTGGCTACGTTATTGGACTGAAACTTTTAAATTTGATAGTTGTGTTGTGAACAATACTAAATACACGTGATATTCCTCCTGTATTTGAATTTAGTTTCAAGATACCGCACATAAGGTGAGTTTCAATAAGTTTATTATTCTTATTATCTTGACTACATATTTAATTTCAATTTAAATATTCACCCTTTCCATATAAAAGCTCAATCTAGTCTAGTCTAGTGCTAGTGTTTTCCGGTTAGTTCGCTGGATTCCCGTTATGCACGGATTTTAAAATACATATAAAATGTGCCGCTATGCTCGGAATCAGATTCTTGGACTGTCGAAAATGCTTCTGTTAAAATATCACATCTTACATGTACTAAACATTGTGTTGCTGCTAGTAAACAGTAGGTATTCGTTGTAATCAACACATACCGTCAGAAACAAAAATATCAGTTTTTTAGGCAAGCTACAACAATGAACTCTTCTGGGAATTTATACCTGGTTATTAACTTTTGACTTTGAATAGAAAGAGATAGTAGGATTGCGGTTTTGGTGCATCTTATAAATATTGAAGTGTCCCTAGCCATGAGCGAGTGCAAACAGGAAACCGCTACGAATTTCACGTCGGTGCAGAAAACTGCATAACCTGTCTATTACGGAAGCTTTAGTAGTTGTTGACACAGTGAGAGCAGTCATTAATTGGACGGGAAATGATGCACTACAAACAAAACTTGGACAAATTATGAATCGAAATCCAGACCTGGATGTCGTTAGAAATATTAGCGAATTTGCTCCGCTCACATCGGTTGATGTTGAAAGATCATTTTCAACTTTTAAGTGGGTGTTGCACCCATATCGAAACCGATTAAGGGAAGAGAATTTTTAAAAAATTATGATAATAATATTTTAATGTTTTAGTAAATGATGTGGACGATGAACCTTTAGCTTCCGCCAGTATTTCTGACATACTTAGTTGAAATATAATCTGATTGATTTTTTGTTATTTCATTGACTTGTTGATACTGGTTTCATTAATAAAAAATGTATACTTAATGTCTCGTTTCATTTAACCATGTCTCTATTCTTTCTGAACAGCGGGACAATGCAGCCAGCGTGTTGGAGACAGTTCCGACTGGTATTGAAATGTATCAGTTGAGCTACCTGTAGGTTGTTTGCAATAGTCTGCAGTGACTTCAATTAAAATACTACTTCAAATTTGAATATATTATTTGATTGTAATTTTCTTGTTAAAACAGATATCTGAATAATTCCTAGTGTAATACCCCCCCCCCCCCATTCCCTGGTCTAATCTTGTATCTAAAATTACTATTTTATGTGCCTATCCAAAATATCTTACTATTTTACATAGTTAAAGTTTGGGGACCAATTACTGGTGGAAGGCCAGGTGTTTTACGCTACCTAATTTGTGTTTAACATAGTAAAAAAGAGTTTTAGAATACAATAATATCAATCCCTGAAATTTAGAAAACATTTTATCAATCCCCAATCCAGGGATTAAAAAGCCATATCCATGTTATGTTATCCTAGGTTTTTTACGTCATTATGTACTTAAAAACTCTACCTATTCCGACCCCTGGTCATTAGTTAACTCATTAATTTCGGAAACACGATTTTGTATAAATGTTTTTAACAAATGCGGAGACATGCGTAGCCAACCAATGACTATGGTCGAGTCTGTCCAGAAGTATACACGAGTAAATGTTAACCGTAATGAGTCGATTATCTTTTTATAAAGCCTCGCTCCCACTAGAGCACTGGATAGTTCCAATTTCGGGATGCTGAGAGATTTCAGTGGAGAAACTTTGCTTTTTGCACACAACAACCTGAGAATCATCATCACTATACGATCGTATGTATGCGCAGCCACCGTATGCGTTTTGAGAAGCGTCTGTAAAAATATGAAGCTCCATGAATTGAGCTTTATCGCTGATTGCGTGACGAGGTATGCGTAATTTATGTAAACTACCTAAGGTACTAATAAAGTTATTCCATGTCAACGCGAGATCATCCGAAACGGCGGAATCCCAACCTATCTTATCGAGCTATAATTTTTGGATAAGCATTTTCGCTATTATGACTACAGGAGAAAGTAGGCCTAGCGGGTCGTAAATCTGCGAAATAACTGATAACATAACCCGTTTTGTCAACCTAACATTTTTGTTATCACAATCTATTTTTGTAGTGAAATGCAATTCGTCTTGAACGTTTTGCCAGCCAATACCTAGTGTTTTGTTTTGTGTATGTTCACCGACAAAGTTATGAGCGCAAGATTCGTTAGTTACGTCAGCGTTAAATGTCCATTTACGTAGTGGGAAGCACCCCGACTGTAGGACTTGCGACGTCTTCTCGCATATGGCTAGCAGCTCGTGATAGTCGTCGTGACCTGTACAAAGATCATCCACGAAGAAATCCTGACTAATGACCCTAGCTATGACGTCATCGCTACACTCCAACGCTAACTGACGTATGCAACGCATGGCAAGGTACGGCGCTGACGCAGTGCCGTAGCTTACTGTGTTCAAGGACCAGATACCTAAAGGTTCTGCTGGTGTATCCCTCCACACCAAAAGCTGGAGTGATCTTTGATCTGGCTGTACTAAAACTTGTCTAAACATTTTTTCAACGTCAGCGCAAGCTACGTACTTATACTGCCTAAAGCGTAACAGTATTGAAAAGATATCGTTTTGTAGTGCTGGACCGGGATATTGTATATCGTTAAGGCGAGGATTCCCGAGATGCGATGATTGCGAGTAAGTGAGCAAGACGGTGCGCAGGCAGCCGAGCACGATTTTGTAGGTATTTAGGTGTTTTAAAAAAAATTGTATGGCATATAAAAATATTTTCTAGTGATGCACTGCGTAATAACGTTTGCAATGTTTTGTTATACATTTTGTGTAATTTTATTCATTTTTCTATTCACACTGATCATTCAAAGTTTCATTTAGAGGTAACTTTGTAATTTTTTTCTATCGAGTGAAATATCACCAATCGTGTTATTGTCAAGTGATGCACTAGAAAATATCCTCAACTATAATATGTATGAATTTCAAAACTATAGGCCTTATAGTTATTGAGGTACGGACAGTTAAAAATCCCGAAATCCGGGAATCCTCGCCTTAAGCGATTTATTTGAAGTTGTCACAGCACTACCATCGAAAACAACGCGTAATTTAGTAGTAGAACTACTTTCCTTAAACACACCGTGATGCGGTAGGAAATAATTAGGTTCTTCGACTTTGTCGACCCGACTCATATGGCCTAAGGCCACGTACTCACTCATAAAGTCGGAGTACATTCGTTTATAGTCAGGTAAACGCTCTAGTTTACGTTCTAACGACAAGAACCTGTTTTTTGCCGAATTGTACGAATCACCCAATGCTTCAGGTGATTCTTTCAGCGGGATGCGGACTGAGAATCCACCCTCTGATTCGCGTTTTGTTGTAGTGGTAAATAGTTCCTCACAAAATTTCTCATCTTTAGAAAGAACGTTATTTACCTGGGGTACATTCTCTAATTCCCAAAAACGTTTAAGTTGCTCATCTAAACCTATGTCTGAGCCTAAGGTTTGATTGAAATTGCAATGAACTTTAGAATGGCTATCTATGTTCTTAGAAACGCATAAAGGACCCGAAAGTAACCATCCTAGCTTCGAATTCTGAAGGAATGGTCCGTTTACCAATCGGATTCTAGTCCCGTCAAGTATATCCCAAAATAAATCCGCACCTATCAATAAATCGATTTCCGAAGGAATATTGTAAGTAGGATCGGCTAGATATACATTGTCCGGTATTCGTATAAGCTCGGTATCAATGCTTGTCGTGGGTAAACTGTTTGTTATAAGTTATAAGTTCGCTGCAAGACAAAACATTTAACCTTTGCACTGTAATCGTTTATTTTTGAACGCATAATTAATTCGCATGAATGATTTGATTGTGTCACTGATTGAGCGACACCTGAAATCTGTATTGTGGACTGTAATAGAGGCGCATTGATTCGCTTTCGTAATTTATCTGAAATAAAGCAGTGTTGAGAACCATTATCCAGAAGGGCTCTGGCTGTATGGAAACGGTTATTACTATCTGCTACCTCAACTAAGGCCGTGCATAACAATACCGGTTGCAATACGTTACATGGTGTAGAACTATCGCCGCCGCTGCGAGCGCATTCGGCTACACTGCCGTGGTACGTACCTACACTACCTACTGATAAGGAGTGCAACGCGGTCGATGGAGCGGTCTGAGACGAACTCTCAGCTGCTGACTCCTCGTTACCCGACTTGAGGTGCAAAAGTGAGTTATGTTTATTCTGACATTGTTTGCATGGGCCAAAAATGCAATCGGAAAGTGAATGACCTGCACGCAAACAGTTTCTACATAACTTCATGTCATCCACTACCTTTAACCTATCCTTGATAGACATATTCAAGAATTTATAACACGTATAAATCGCATGGTCACCGTTACATAAATTGCAAGTAAAGCCTTTAGGCTTACCATTAGCTCCCGACTCGCTAGTTGAAACATAGCTATGTGCAGACGCATTATTCTTTTGTGAGTTACTCTTTGGTTCATTTTGCGACTTTTGTTGCGGTTTATTTTGACTTGAGTTAATTGAATCTAACATGTCTGCCTTTTTCTTTAGAAATGAAAGAATATCGTCTAATTGACGTCGTGAACGTTAGTGAACGAAAGTCTTCGTTTCAGGTCTGGCCAAAATGGCGTTTTTGTCAGTATGTCCGTACTCCTCTACAGGTCGTATTTTACAACCGATCGGTATGAAACTTTGTGTACAGATTCTATGATTTTATAGAATTTTATTGTCGTCGGGATTTTTTGATTAAAGGCGTACTTCTTCCACAATAAGGCAAAAAGGCGGATTTGGAATATCTCCGCTTTAAGAGATCTGATTTTGATGATTGTACTTTTAATTGAAAGGTAATAACTTTATAATGTTCTTATAAAAATTTGGTAAATATCTGATGAGGATTTTCGGCATGACGAGCAGAATAGCTTCGCAAAATGCAGTAATATGCAAGAGAGCATTTACAGTACAGCGCCACCTATTAGAACATCTTTGTAACACTTCGAGAATTATATGAAATAGTGCGGCCGCATACACCGTCGTCGTCGGTTAAATAATAAAATAACAAAAACTTTGGGCTGATGGATCACCGCCATCTATTGATACTAGGTACAGAATTTCGAGCTTTGCTGAGGAACGTAACTTAGGTACTTTGTATGGACAATTGGTCTAATGGTTGATGTGTTTGTGCAACATTTCGTTCAAAAATTCCGACAACAATCGTATCGCAAGTGAAGTGATCTGTACTACACGGTGCACTTGGAAAGGTAGGTAGGTAACCTACCTACCTTTCCAAGTGCACCTTACCTACCTCACCTACCCTACCCACAAACAAGATTGAATCCGTTCAGGAGAAACAGACGCCTATTCTTGCACGGTGGGCATTATTTCAAAAGTAGGTACCTAAGGAAATCATTTCATTCGTTTTGAGCTAGGTATATAATTATACCTACTAAACAAAAACCCTTACCTACTTACCTACCACCTAAGGTTGGTAAGTTGCCCAATGCACACCACACTAGCGTAAACCAATATTTAGGTAGGTACCTACCTACCCATAGGATTTTTCTTACAACGCGTCCAAAAGTAAGAGGCACCGATAATTACATAGATATTAGGTACCTATAATACTTATGACAAGTTTAGCGCCATTAAAGGAAGGCTGGCGCCTACCTATGCTGGTGCTTATTCTGATAAGAGGGCACTTTTGCTCCGTGATAAGATGCTTTCACACTGGCATGGCGATTTGCAAGGAGTCACCGCCTAAAAACATGGTAGGTACATATACCTAAGTACCTAAATATCCCGTTTTATATAACTTTAGTACTTAATATAATATATGTTACTAATATGTTGAAAAAAAAGTTAGTTCTTGCGAGGTCTACTGTTCGTAGAACTGCTAGAACATCATTGAACTACTAGAACATGTACAAGAACTTTTGAAAAGGTGTTAGTTTTACAAACTTCTCAAAGTATATTTTTCCTGTAAAATAATAGATCCATATCCACAAACGCTACATAGGTACCTACCTAGGTACCAAAATATCCCGTTTTAAATAAAATTAATTTAGTACATTAAGTATTAAGTAAATTAATTGTGGAAAAAAGTTAGTGTTCGCGACGTCTACTGTTCGTAGAACTACTAGTTTTAACCTTCTATCGGAACTAGCATGAATAGAACCTTTTTCTATTTCCCAATCTCGCTCAGTGGACGTATCTAACTTCGACTGTACTAGGTAAATTATAATCGTATCCCAGGTACTGGTGGGTTCACCTAGCGAAGTAAGTGAGCGAATGTTTCGCAAAACGGTATCTATCAGCTTCCTAATCTGTGAAGATGATTCCTGTTTCAAAGGCGACATTTGAAACAAAGCTTTCATGTGATTCTGAACCAAAAGTCTAGTATTGTGAAACCTATTCTCCAATAACTCCCATGCGTGAACGTAGTTCCTAGGCGTGAATTCGAAAGAACTTATAACTTCTAAGGCGGTACCAGAAAGTGAAGAACGCAAGTAATGAAACTTCTGGATTTCGTCTAGATCGGGACAGTTATGGATCATGGTAACGTATGCATGTTTGTACTCAAGCCAATCATCAAATTTCCCACTGAAGGTAGGTAGTTTGATTTCTGGTAACGAACGGAAACCGTTATTTCTAGTAATATTCGTACACTTTTTACAAGTTTCTACACTTTCGACTAAACTTTCAGCTATTGCTAAAACAAGAAAATATGTAGATTCGAATGTTTGAACATATTCATTGTTAGAATCGGCATCTGACTCTGAACTCAAAAAATCGACTTTGCTTTGAATTTCATTGAACTGTTTGTAATGATCTTGACACGCCTGCATTCTAAACTTTATTTCTTTGACTTGTAGTTTAGATGGACGTGTATCCTTAAAGAGATCTAGGTAATTCTGAAACTGTGTTAGTCTACCTTTGAGGTTACCACGTTGTCGTCTGAGAATTGAAAGTTCATCGTCAGGACACTTCCTAGTCGGAGAAACTTGAGGAGATTTATTACTAGGTACACTTAATTTATCTTCACCACCCATTATGAAGGCCTAAGTAAAGAGTAAAATAAGGTACTCACGGTTTTAACTGCGCGGGAGATGTAACGACTTGTAAAAAATATCTATCTATGAATGTGTTGTATTGAGTTTAACAGTCATCTAGTACCTATATACTAGTAGTTCTACGAACAGTAGACGTCGCGAACACTAACTTTTTTCAACAATTAATTTACTTAATACTTAATGTACTAAAGTAATTTTATTTAAAACGGGATATTTTGGTACCTAGGTAGGTACCTATGTAGCGTTTGTGGATATGGATCTATTATTTTACAGGAAAAATATACTTTGAGAAGTTTGTAAAACTAACACCTTTTCAAAAGTTCTTGTACATGTTCTAGTAGTTCAATGATGTTCTAGCAGTTCTACGAACAGTAGAACTCGCAAGCACTAACTTTTTTTTCAACATATTAGTAACATATATTATATTAAGTACTAAAGTTATATAAAACGGGATATTTAGGTACTTAGGTATATGTACCTACCATGTTTTTAGGCGGTGACTCCTTGCAAATCGCCATGCCAGTGTGAAAGCATCTTATCACGGAGCAAAAGTGCCCTCTTATCAGAATAAGCACCAGCATAGGTAGGCGCCAGCCTTCCTTTAATGGCGCTAAACTTGTCATAAGTATTATAGGTACCTAATATCTATATAATTATCGGTGCCTCTTACTTTTGGACGCGTTGTAAGAAAAATCCTATGGGTAGGTAGGTACCTACCTAAATATTGGTTTACGCTAGTGTGGTGTGCATTGGGCAACTTACCAACCTTAGGTGGTAGGTAAGTAGGTAAGGGTTATTGTTTAGTAGGTATAATTATATACCTAGCTCAAAACGAATGAAATGATTTCCTTAGGTACCTACTTTTGAAATAATGCCCACCGTGCAAGAATAGGCGTCTGTTTCTCCTGAACGGATTCAATCTTGTTTGTGGGTAGGGTAGGTGAGGTAGGTAAGGTGCACTTGGAAAGGTAGGTAGGTTACCTACCTACCTTTCCAAGTGCACCGTGTAGTACAGATCACTTCACTTGCGATACGATTGTTGTCGGAATTTTTGAACGAAATGTTGCACAAACACATCAACCATTAGACCAATTGTCCATACAAAGTACCTAAGTTACGTTCCTCAGCAAAGCTCGAAATTCTGTACCTAGTATCAATAGATGGCGGTGATCCATCAGCCCAAAGTTTTTGTTATTTTATTATTTAACCGACGACGACGGTGTATGCGGCCGCACTATTTCATATAATTCTCGAAGTGTTACAAAGATGATTTATTTATGTTTTCAATACGATTTGAACAAAAAAGATCTTTCGTTTATATAAAAACTAGCTGCGCCCCGCGGCTTCGCACGCAATGTTTCTATGGAAAAGTTTAAAGGTGATTTCTATCCCACGACAACTGATTTATGGGATAAAAAGTAGCCTATGTTTGATTCCAGGATTATAATTATCGGTGCACAAAATTTCAGCCCGATCCGTTCAGTAGTTTTGGCGTGAAGAGGTAACAAACATCGATCCATCCAAACTTTCGCATTTATAATATTAGTGTGATTAGTGTGATGTGATGGCGTCAAAAATCATTCGAAAAAAAAAAAAAACAATGGTGAGACTTCGTCTTTGACAATCATCGTTTTAAATGGTTCTAAATGATCTATTCTAGCTTCATCTTGTATAACATTTTATTGTGCACGGAGATTTTGAAAATAAAAACAACTAGGGGCCAACCTTCAATGCCCTCCATACAAATATCTGTAAGCCCGCAAGCCCCTTTGAAATGACTCAGCCAGGTGCAAACACCACTTATTATTATTACATGCGTATAAATGCGCACATAGATCTAAGTAAAATTTAATTTTGTAGATAAGGTACGTTCTCCCAGAGCGCTAACTCAACAAATGGTCTGATATGTGTTACAATTACCTACAACTAAACGCAAAGACACGCGATTTTCAATCTTTTGCAATATGCTTACCTAATGAACCACAGATTTGGAAAGACGAGTCTAGACCGAAGTGCGACTGAGACAGCAATACGCACGTGCAACACGAACGTTAGCCTGCCGTAACTCCAATCTAATTTTTAAAATATATGAGATAGGTAGGTAAGTAGTTGATATATTGATAGCCAATAATGTTCTAAATCAGTACATATTGGCCAGTCTTATAAGCATGTATTTTTTTAAACAAGTCGAGACACGCACGCACATTACCTAATAAGTAATTAAAAATCGAGTTCTTACAAACAAACCCAATTGGCAAAGTTACAACACGCACGGCTAACAATGTGTTTAGATATACACCGATTCCAAATGAGTGAGCTATCCCATTTCTCGAACAACACGGCGAGGTCTCACTACGGTAGGGCCTATCTAACCATTTAGTTAGATCTATGGTAATTGGTAACCATAGCAGCGCCCCTATTGATCGTCTGCTGTTCGAGTGGGGGAAACGCGCGCATGTCACATCACATGCCAAGCCAGCCCGCCCGCCATTCAATTCGTACCGCTCCAGCGAGCTCCACGTCTGCCGACCAACGATAATATCTGTGAAAAAGTGAATATCTGTGATCTGTGATTTATTGGCGAATGATAACGCCAACAAATTAATCAATACGTCAGGAACAACGTCATCGCCCGCGACCTGCAGATCCACTCCATTGAAGACTTCGTCGTGCAGTCGGCGCGTCGGATGTACGACCGCGCCGACAACGCCCACCACGCCCACCTCCACCACATAGCGACTCACGAACCCCGGCCCCCAGATGATGACCGCCCAAAAAAAAACGTTAAACGGTAATAAAAAAATAACCCAAACCGCACAAAAAAAACAGATGCAGCAAAAAAAAAAATATTAAAAAACAAGCTAAAAAAAGAGCAATTTAGCGAAACCCAAGGACAGAGGGGTCGTCACCCCTCGAGTTAATGCCGGGGTAAAGAGCCTACAAGGGCCGGATGAACAAACATCATCACAAATTAATATTTTGTGTAGTTCTTTGTGACTGTTGGTCGCTTTTAGCAGCCACGTCAGTTCATCTACGATTTAACTTGAACCTGAGTGTTCCACGTTCATTTGTTACGTCAGTTCGGAAGTTTTGCTAGTCGGTGTATTGTTATGTCGTGTGCTAAATAAAATAATCCCACGTTCTGTCCGTGTGGAAAGTTTTGCAAATCGGTGTATTGTTATGTCGTGTGCTAAATAAAATAATCCCACGTTCTGTCCGTGTGGAAAGTTTTGCAAATCGGTGTATTGTTTTGTCGTGTGTTAATAAAATAATCCCACGTTCTGTCCGTGTGGAAAGTTTTGCAAATCGGTGTATTGTTTTGTCGTGTGTTAATAAAATAATACCACGTTCTGTCCGTGTGGGAAATTTTGCAAAGAGTATTGTTGTCGTGTGTTTTAATGACACATTAAGACTGTTTTTACTGACTTTATGTAGCCAAGTCAGTTTATCTACGAGCTAACTAGAAGTTCACATAATTCCTAAATAAAAAAATCCCACGTTCTGTCCGTGTGGAAAGTTTTGCAAATCTGTGTATTATTGTGGCGTGTGTTTTCATGGTCACATTAAGACTGTTGATGGCTTTAAGTAGCCAAGTCAGTTCATCTACGAGTTAACTTGAACCTGAGTGTTCCACGTTCTTTTATTGATTGCGTCAAGTCGTGAATTCATGAAATAATCACACGTTCTGCCCGTTTAACCCATTTGTTAATTGACCGGAATGGGTTAAGGGTTAAACTGTGTAAATTTAAGGGCAGTAAATTTTATTAAAACAATGAAAATAATATAAATAAATAAAATGGTTCTCAATATGCTCGCTATGCGAAAAATTATAAATACTGCTCGTACCTACGAGTAAGTGATTGCTGAGTTGTACAGTTGGTGAACTGAACGTGAAATGTTGTCACGATAAAACTGTGTGTTGTTTCTCATTATCCTACTTGCAGTATAATTATACTGGACCGCCGCGCACCACTATCGCACAGCACAAAGAAAACAAGTAATGTTGAGATGCATTTTATATTGACGGCATCGGTTATAATTTGGCGTGTTTTAAAAAACGATCAACCGACTTCAAATACTTCTAGTGGCGACATCAATCATTTGTTCCACGGCGTTCTGGATGTTTTCTATGTATAATAAAAAATATCTATCTATGTAGTGTATTGTATTAAGTATATCCGTTATCTAGTACCCATAACACAAGCTCTGCTTAGCTTGGGGCTAGATAATGCTGTGTGACTTGTCCAGCAATTTTTATTTTAATATTATATAAATACCCTATCCAATAAAAAAAGAATTATCAAAATCGGACAATCTTCTCAGGACTTCTCAATCTTCTTATGACACCCGCGGGAAAAGTTGGGGTGATGCAAATTCTAAGCCGGCACCACACAGCTGTGAGCAATGCTTGACATGCCTTCCCCAAAGAAGGAGGTTTTGCCTTAATCAACAATGAAAATGAACAGGAGCAAATCCAACGAACAATCCCAAAAGTTGTTTGTTTATCGTCTAATACTTCATTTGATTTCTACTAAATTAGTTTTTATGAATTGGTAGATTAAGTAGCAAATAATTTGTTCTGTCTAGCTATTGAGATAGATTTATTGAAATTGAATGATTGTTAAGTGAAAGGGCCGGGAGGTGTCGTCGGAGGCGCTTGCCGTTCGCACTTACGGCTGCGTCGTCACGATCGAAGCAGTGTCCATGCAATTTGGCTGCGTAGCTTAGCGACATATTGCTCCACCGCTGGTCATGCATGCCGGGATGAAGAAATCCTGCAAACCGTATTTTCGCATTGATAACATAAGTACTGAAAACGGCGGCAATACGCTGCCGACCAATTGCAATAGACCTGAGCAAACAGTTTGTTTGTTTCACTTTCTAGGTATTGGCGCGAAACTCTCTGTCAAGAACAATATTTTGATTTTGTCACAACTTTCCGAGTTAAATAAAGTTGGTTTTTTAGGCAAGTTCTATGTTTACCTTTGCCTTTCTCTGCCTTCCTCGGCGTCCATTTTACAAAACAATATTCGAGTTCAAAGGAAGAACGTACCTACCTAACAACAACGGTGGCCATTTATTTACGTTTTGATGGGAGACCAGTGTTGTCAGCTCAAATTTTGTCAAATACGTTACTCACATTTTCCAAAATGAATGTAGCAAATCTATCGAGTATTGCTTTCTACTTCGGCATTCGTCTTGCGATGGGCTTGTAACCGTTCCATCTGTTCTAGGTATTCATCTTTGCTTTTACTTAATCTGAAATGTTCAATGTTATGATTAGCATGGCACATAATTTTGAATGTCATTGGTATAGTTATTTTTAAATCGAAGAGTAATTTTTGGCGAAGGGATTCTACAAGTTTCATCTCTTCTTCGTATATTCGTTGGTTTATCGTTAATCTGAAATTTGGCTGCGTAGCTCAGCGACATCGTGCTCCATCGCTCTCATATTATTAGAGGTCACACCTAATACAACAGAGTAGTCATCTTAATGATTATATATGTAAATGTAGAACTGCAAATTCTAAGCCGGCACCACACAGCTGTGAGCAATGCTTGACATGCCTTCCCCAAACAAGGAGGTTTTGCCTTAATCAACAATGAAAATGAACAGGAGCAAATCCAACGAACAATCCCAAAAGTTGTTTGTTTATCGTCTAATACTTCATTTGATTTCTACTAAATTAGTTTTTATGAATTGGTAGATTAAGTAGCAAATAATTTGTTCTGTCTAGCTATTGAGATAGATTTATTGAAATTGAATGATTGTTAAGTGAAAGGGCCGGGAGGTGTCGTCGGAGGCGCTTGCCGTTCGCACTTACGGCTGCGTCGTCACGATCGAAGCAGTGTCCATGCAATTTGGCTGCGTAGCTTAGTGACATATTGCTCCACCGCTGGTCATGCATGCCGGGATGAAGAAATCCTGCAAACCGTATTTTCATCACAACACACAACTTTCCGAGTTAAATAAAGTTGGTTTTTTAGGCAAGTTCTATGTTTACCTTTGCCTTTCTCTTCCTTCCTCGGCGTCCATTTTATAAAACAACTAGACGATCGGCTCGCGGTTTCACCCGCGTAGTTCCCGTTCCCGTGGGAATTCCGGGATAAAATATAGCCTATGTCACTCCCTGAAAAGTAAGCTTCCTAACGGTGAAAGAATTTTTCAAATCGGTCCAGTAGTTTCGGAGCCTATTCAATTCATACAAACAAACAAACAAACAAAAAATCAAACCTTTCCTCTTTATAATATTAGTATAGATATTCGAGTTCAAAGAAAGAACGTAACAACAACGGTGGCCATTTATTTACGTTTTGATGTATTTACGTTTTTGATTTAAATGGTTAGTAAGCGAGTACTGAAAATTACACTCACCGAGTTGTGCACGGGAAGTGGCTGCCGAGATTGCGGTACTACTGTCACAGCAGGCGTCTGTTGGTGCTGTTGGACAACGAGAGACTGAATCAAACTTTAGTGAACAAAATCCGATGCAAAATAAGGTCCCTACGCGGACCCTGTAAGGCTCAGCCGCTACATGAGCCTTCCCACCTTCTGGGTTATGAATATAACTAGAATTATTGTTATTATGGAGTTATGACACTGTTTGACATTATTTAACAGATTCTACACGATGTCGTTCGGTAGTGTTTTTTCTTTCAAGTTTTTTGATTGCTATAATAAAATTTGCTTATTTACACTGTACACAGGCTGCCTGTAGGCAGATTCTTTCTGCTTACAGGCAGAGGTGCCGCCCCGGCCTACGCGGACCCTGTAAGGCTCAGCCGCTACATGAGCCTTCCCATCTCCTGGGTTATGGATGAAACTAGAATTATTGTTATTATGAAGTTATGACACTGTTTCCCTCGATGTCCAAAAAGGTCAATGCCGCGGGAATTACATAGTCGAAAGCGGGTGACCCTTTCGGCTCAGTACACCGTTTCCGTAGCAACTTGTACAATGGTCTCGTCATAAACAGTGGATTAGGCCTAAGGGGGATACCACTATAAAAAAACGCACCCTGTGCTCAACCTCTTGGGTGGTGTGGAATAGAGCACACAGATCACATACAATAACTAGACGATCACCTCGCGGTTTCACCCGCGTAGTTCCCGTTCCCGTGGGAATTCCGGGATAAATTATAGCCTATGTCACTCCCTGAAAAGTAAGCTTCCTAACGGTGAAAGAATATTTCAAATCGGTCCAGTAGTTTCGGAGCCAATTCAATACAAACAAACAAACAAACAATCAAATCTTTCCTCTTTATAATATTAGTATAGATAACTGCTATCACCAAAACATAAAAGTTTCTCATTTGACATCCAATGTTGACAAATCTTAATTTTTACCCAATTTCAGAAATGGAGGTGGTTCTCAATTCGTCAGTATGATTTTATTCACGAAAGTGGTTCGGAAATGTCAGTACCTAAACCTGCTGGCTCTATCGTTGTTCTTGCATCGTTGGTTTGTTTCGGTGGCGAGAAAACATCGTTGATTTGGCATTTTGTTTGAGTATGTATCGTCGGTGACGTCCGGAGTTTTAGCTCTGCCGCCATTATGTTAAAAATTGGATCATTGTTGATAGAAATGGAGGTATCCTAGTGTTGGAGGAGCGTCGTTTCCGCCATAGTCCATAGTCAGTTTAAGCGAATTCGAGTTCAAGTTCGTTTGGTTTCAAGGAGCCACGCCGGCGGCCGATGCGGCTTGGCGTATTTATTTCTCCTTAACATTTAAAAAATAACCCTAGCTAAACCAATGTATCGGATATGAAATGGTACTACGCCACTGGCATCACAGGGCGCGGTGCCATGGGTTGCGGTAAGGCCGGATGTGCCAGCGGCGGCGCATTGTTGTTTTCCTGGCAACACATGTGTAGGTTCTTTTGACTAATGTGGACCACCTCTTCCCATTAGTATACTAAATGACATGGTAATATGTTAAAAATGGTTGAAAATGTTGTTCTCTGTCAACATCTGTAGGTTCTCTTACCACCTCTTCCCATTAGTATTCCAAATATAAAATTTTGTTTGAATCAACTGTCTTCTGTCTGCATTATCTGCCTGTGTAACTAGGCCCTAAAAAACCTATGAACTAATAGATGGTTAATTTGCCCAATCCGTCGAAAGAGCTGATTAATGCCGAGAAAAAAGATTTGATACCCTACAGTCTAGCTTGGGTAGTCATTAGTGTGTGAAGTAAATAATTGAGATAAAATCCTTGAATGTGTTAAATTTTTGGGTTCTGGTTATACCTTGTACAGCGTTGAAAATTAGTGCTTAAATCATTATGAAAATACAGATTATCTGAACTAGCAATACTGTAATTCTGTTTTAGAGGAATTCTAGGTGTTAGAGTAGTAAATATGTTTATTTAATTTTATGAAAATACTAGATGACCCGGTGAACTTCGTATCACTTACCTATTAATGTAAACCAAATTTATTTAAACCACGAGCGACCCGCCCCGTCTTCGCACGGGTGCAATAAAATACTATTATTATACATATTATGATTTCTCAATCAAACAGCAAAGAGTTTTCATTCAAAGAAATTAGACCGAACCACAGATCACTATGTATGTACCAAGCTACGATCAAGGAGTATTTATATACCCTGGGGAGCGATTTCTTCCGTCCACGGTACCAAGACCGAACCATAGACATGTTTATACTTATGTAATTGACATGTTTACTTTGCGACGCCGTTACAATTTTTTTAGCAATTTATTCATTTTCATATTGAAACTACTCGATAATCCGAATTTTCCGCCTATAAGTTGTCGACTCGGATCGACTAATTTTTTACGCTCTTCAATTTGATGTGCATTTCGTTCGAGTCTACCGTAGACCGGTCCGAAATTATTAATATAGATAATTATCACCTTTATTCATCGATCAAGTATGCGGCCTCCCCCGTAGATACCTAGAACCTTACAAGAATGACACTCAAAAGTGTCCACGTTTTGTTTTGACGCAGACAGTTTGTGCAGAGCCTGTCAAGTTTTTTGCATGCGGAACAAGAGATTATTGGAGTCGAATTTATTTTATTTTATTTTGTAAGTAGGCAGGAAGGTACCTAAAAATAATTTATACACTGTTTATTTTTATAAGGATTATAAAATCAACAGAATTCAGGTAAAGATAACGAATCATTTATTGATACAACTATAAATTAGCGACGCAACAGTCAACAAACAAAAGGGCCTCAATCAACCTTAACCAGTTATTTTAAATGTCTTTTCATGAAAAAAAAATTATCACTTATAACCTACCACAAATAAATAAAAAAAAAAAATTGAAACAATATCCGCTCCATTCATCAACTTAGAACAAAATAAATATTTTTACATAGGCAAACCCAACAACAATATTTAATGCTGATTTCTCAAGTATATAAGGCTCAATTGGCTCATATCACAATACACAGGTAAAACTTACATTTAAACTTACTGAAAATAAGAAATTCCATCCTTTTTCTGTTGCTTGGTCGGGCGATTATTGCATTTTTTATACGAGCACTTGACCATGCTTTCGGTCCGAGAGCTAAAATGACACTAGTTGAAAAGGTATCCCAAAATGCCAAATGGGATACCTTTTGATACTGACGTTTTCAGGGCGCGCATTGTGCATCTAAGGGGGGCCGGCCGGAAATTTTTGATCGATGAGGCAAACCCAACAACAATATTTAATGCTGATTTCTCAAGTATAAGGCTCAATTGGCTCATATCACAATACACAGGTAGAAATTACATTTAAACGTACTGAAAATAAGAAATTCCATCCTTTTCTGTTGCTTGGTCGGTCGATTATTGCATTTTTTATACGAGCACTTGTCCATGCTTTCGGTCCGAGAGCTAAAATGACACTAGTTGAAAAGGTATCCCAAAATGCCAAATGGGATACCTTTTGATACTGACGTTTTCAGGGCGCGCATTGTGCATCTAAGGGGGGCCGGCCGGAAATTTTTGATCGATGCCTTTATTCATAAAATATTTGTATCGATTTCGCCACATTACTAAACCGTTAGGCCGCGTGATTGGTCGTGATCCCGATCGTGATCATGGATCACAATCTGGATTGACGTGTGTAGGGGCGGCCTAATAGTAGTTTAGTAATCTGGCAATACTGTCAGTGTCACTGTCACCTAACTTTTGAAGAAAAGATTGTTGAAATTTTAAAACTATTATCCGGAAATTATAGTGAAGTTATATATAACTCCTTAAAATGCATTGTCCTTTTTGTAAAAATTGGATGGAACGGCAGAACAAAAATAATAACTGTCCAGGTTGTAATAAATCATTATTAAGATGCGACGAATGCTACAGCATAATCGCTGACACCCTTCAGATTTTGTACCAAGTGTGGTAAGAATGTAGAACGAATAATACGCATGAACAGGGCAAAAGAACAAAAAAATAGATTAAAGCAAAAGCTGCTATCTAAACCAAAACACGTTTCTACAATGCCATCTTCATCATCTGAGGAGATATTCTGTGAATTAAATTTGTCGGCCGAATACATACAGGATATTCAAGTTATTGAAGACAGCCAGAAGCTCAACATCAAGAATGTTCTGGTAGATATTGATGTTATTGAAAACAGCCAGCAGCTCAACATTGACAATGTTCTGATTGAATCACATTTGTCCGAGTCGCCTAGTACTTCCGCCAGATTATCATGTCCTGGCGAGCCAAGTGGTTCCCAAGTAGATGGAGCCAAGTGCATGGAAATAAAGAGTGATTAATACACGTTGACATTGGCAAAATCATCGTCAAGCAACGATGAAAGGCATAATTTGAAAAGAAAAAGAAGAAGAGTAATATATTTTTATGATTAATATATTTTGAAATAAAAAAAATAGTTGTATCAAATTGAGTTTTATTTTAGATATATACAACATATTATTATATAGTTGTAAGGATTCAAATGCACATATTATTTTATTTTATTTTATTTTATTTTAATTTATTTGGGAAACATACAGTTATTATAGACTAAAAAAATATATACTTAACTAACACTTAAACCAGCAAAGTTTCCACCATTAAATGAACAATAACAAAAAACAGACAGTTCAGAGATCAATGTGCAACTAAAGGAAATAAAAAAAAAAGCTATCTCAAATATAAGAAGAAGAACTAATCTAAGTAACATAAAAGGGCAAGAAAAATTAAAATTACTTATGAACATAACAATAAAGGACAAAACAAATACACAGTAACTTCAACGGTTGGCAAGGCTTGACATAACATCTTTACGGAATTTAAACAATGAAGTATTGAAAATATCAATGTCACAAAAGGTGTCATTGAATTGATGACAGGCTCTTGAGAGGAACATATTTTTTCTATAATTTGTTTTAGACGTGGACGTCCAAAACGTTTTCTTTTTACGAGAAGATATGCGAGGACAATGGAAAAATATATTTTGGAGCAAGAAAGGGGACTCAATGCTGTTGGACAATATTTTAAACAATAAGATTTGATCTCTTACGCTACGACGGTCCTCAAGACTTAAAATGCTGTCGATAGAGTAAGAAGGAAAGCGATACCTACAGTGCTTTAAAAATTTATTTTGTATCCATTCAATATCATCAATATGAACTTTATATTGAGGGTTCCAAACAGAGGATGCATATTCAAGCACGGACCTGACAAAGCTGTTGTACAAAAGAAGCAAGGTACTTTGGTGTTCGAACACTCTACCAACTCTCAAAATAAATCCTAACATCCGATAGGCTCTAGATGTGATACTCTCAAAGTGAGCATTAAACGTGAGTTTACTATCTAAGTAAACTCCTAGGTCTCTAATAACCGAAACCCTAGAAATATCGATATCATTAAATTTATAATCAAAAATAATAGGTGTAGGTTTACGACAAAAAGAGATAACGTGACATTTTTTAGTATTGAGAAATAAAGAATTATTGACACAGTAGTCAAAAAGCCTAGACAGATCACTTTGTAACAAAAGGCAATCAGACATAGATGATATTTTCATGAATATTTTCGTATCGTCTGCATAGATCAGACATTTAGAGTGAATAAAGTTCTTAAAAACATCATTAATAAAGATCAAAAATAATAAAGGCCCCAGGTGGGAACCTTGCGGTACTCCAGATGAAATGGGCACAAACGAAGAACAATAACCCTTTATTGTGACTGCTTGACTTCGAAATCGAAGATATGATTCTAGCCACCTCAAAAGATCTCCGTGAATCCCATTCTCCGACAGCTTTTTAATCAGGAGTGAGTGAGAAATTTTATCAAAGGCTTTGGAGTAGTCTGTATAGATTACGTCCATCTGGAAGCCTTGGTCCATGGAATCCGAGACCAGGTGAGTAAACTCACATAGGTTGGTTTCGGTAGAGCGTCTACTCATGAACCCATGCTGCTCACTGATGATAAGGGGTCTAATAACAGGAAACAAGGTATCGTAAACGATCTTTTCAAACATTTTAGCTAGCGTACACAACTTAGAGATAGGCCTGTAATTGAGAACATCATGTTTGTTTCCAGACTTATGAACAGGTATCACAAAAGACTGCTTCCATAACTTGGGTAAGCAACCAGAGCGAAGAGACAGTTGAAACAACAAGAAAATTGGATAGCACAGAGACTCATGACACTGTTTTAAAAACGAGGGAGGTATCCCATCCGGTCCTGATCCTTTGTTGATATCAAGAGTTTTCAGATATTTGATTACAATCGGAACAGAGATCTCCACTTTGTCTAAAGTAGTGACAATATTATGGTTATAATTAGAATCATCAGTAGCCAAGTTGTCTGGAGGTTCAAAAACCGAATGGAAATAAGAGTTAAACATTTCAGCAATGACAGTACCATTAGAACTGTTCTCATTATTATATGTCATAGTATCAGGTAAGTCATTAGAGTTTTTCTTCGATTTAACAAAAGACCAAAAATGTTTACAATTAGATTTTATTTTTTGTTCCGATTTTTTTATAAAAAAAGAATAACAATGGGCTTCAACTGCCTTTTGTCGTTCTCTTAATTTTTTAAACGAGTCATAATCACTTGGGTTTTTATAAATTTTCCATTTAGTATGATACTTTAATTTTTCTCTAACAATTTTTATAAGAGGTTTAGTATACCAGATGGGATATCTATTATTCGATTTAAATACTTTTTTAGGAACAAACTTGTGAATGATGCTATTAACTATAGTATAAAAAGAATCGGAAGCGACCTCTATGTCATCAACATTCAAACGGGTAGACCAATCTACCTCGCTGATAGATCTGTTAATAGCTTCATAATCAGCAGCGTGAAAGAGTAAAACCGTTCGTGAAGCCGGGCGAATTATGTTATATTTAAGTTCCAGCAGAGTAACCTCTAGCGCAGGGTGATGACAATTTTCTGGCACTAAAGGAGAGAGGCATCTAATTATATTACAAGAACAATTACCAATAATGAGATCAAGTAACCTACAATTTTGATTCAACACAGAGTTAAATTGCTGAAAGTCGGTGAAAGCAAGGAACTTATCGAGTTCTAGTGATAAATGGCTAATATGTGAGTTTACAAGCTTAGGAAAATTATCATCTGTAAAACTCCATTGTCCATCACTTATATTAAAGTCACCAGTTATCATAACAAAGTCATCAGGGTGGTCAACGGTTTTCTGAGAAACAAACTCCAAAAAATATTTTATAGAATCTCGATGTAAGTGACCGTGAGGAATATAACAACAAAAAACTCTTAACTTTATAGTACAATTAATATCGATAACTACCTCTAAAGCCTCCGCGTACGAGTTATTAAATGGAATGCAAGAAAAAGAGGAAACAGATAATTCGCGACGCACCGCTACGAGTACACCACCACCCATCTTGTCACCACGAGACTTGTAATCACGATCACATCGATAAACACTAAAGCGACTGTCAATACACTCGGAACTGAAAATTCCCTCCACTAGCCACGACTCGCTCAAACAAATAATATCAAAATCAGATTTTAATAAATTACTAAAAAGTGTGTTTGTTTTGGTGCGTAGGCCTTGCACATTGATAATAAATACATAACTTATCTAAAGAATACATTGTAAAAACGAATTTAGCACTGATTTTATAATACTCTTAGAAAATATAGTTCCAAAATGACGCCGATGTGTTATGACCTTATTTGTAGGCCTTAGTTGAGTAAGGTTATTATAAGTTTGGATGTAATGTGTTATGTAAGCATTGCCAAATACAAAAAATAAAAATAAATCAGAATTCAAAATAAAGAACAGCATCAAAGCCAAATAATACGAGTAAGTAATTAATCTAACACCTAGACTATTTTTTTTAAATCTTCATCGCAAGTGATGTGCAGCACGGGGCTAATATCCGACAAGCGCACCAAGATTGTGCAATGTTTAACCCACACATACTTATATTTTTTTTCTAGAGCCATTTTTTTGGCTTTTTGCAGAAGTGACTTATTTTGTTTAGTGAGATGATCGTTAAAGAAAACAGGAAAGTCTTTCCCCGCAAAACCCAGAGCAGAGGCTTTAACGCCTTTCAGTTTTTTGAGAGCATACATGAAATCATCTTTCCTACTACGAGCTAACATACGCAGTACAATAGGCTTAGGCTTATTAATTTCACCAGACGAGGGAGCGACACGGGTCACGAAATCTATGTCATTATTATATACATATTAAGTCATTTATTTATATTTATACACTCCTTATACAAAAATTTTAAATTTTCTTGGATGTGCTCGTTTCTGGACTGTGAACGTGATAAACAAATCTTTGCTTAAATTAAATACAACACAGTTATCATGATCATGATATCGGCCAATAAATGTCCACTGCTGTACATAATTATATACAGTTAATTAATATAGTGCTTTCTGGTTGACAATATTTTTAGTTTTTTTTTGCGGTGCGTAAATAAATAAGGATGTTGGTTTTCCGACGCGCGAACACGCAACGTATTATTGTCCATGTGCGAAACAGGGAAACTCGTTTATTCCGCAAACTTGCAACGATTGGCCTTGCGATTTATTTATGGTCATTGCAAAAGCTAAACGCACGGGAAATTGCAACCATTTAAATCAAATGGCGTTGGAATCATAGGTATCCGTGGGATTAAGACATCCTCTCCTTCGTGTTTTACCTTTGATTACTTTAGCTTCGATGATGTTATTCATGAGTTTCTTCACAACCAATCTCGTTCCATTGCAAAGTCGAGGTTGATTAATATTAGGGAGCATGATGACAACTGATCCTACTTTAAATTGCAAATTAGGTGGTGGTAGTCCAGGCAACTCCAATGAATTTAAAAATTCTGTAGGATAGTTGACTACGTCATCCTGGTTTGTAGCCGTGTCAACTGATTTGTACGTAAACAACTCTCCTGGAAGAAAATTCTGAATTGTCGCATTGAGATCATCGACATCTTTGTTTTTTGCCGCCAATATTGCTCGTTCACTTAGCCAATCGTGGTTATTATATTGATGTTTAATGTCCGGAAAAACACGCTGAATAAGCTCCTTTTTCGATTCCTTGAAGTGACAGAAATCTGAGGGAAAAGTCATTAATCCGGTCGAGCCATCGATCAAGTATGCGGCCTCCCCCGTAGATACCTAGAACCTTACAAGAATGACACTCAAAAGTGTCCACGTTTTGTTTTGACGCAGACAGTTTGCGCAGAGCCTGTCAAGTTTTTTGCATGCGGAACAAGAGATTAGTGGAGTCGAATTTATTTTATTTTATTTTGTAAGTAGGTAGGAAGGTACCCTAAAAATAATTTATACACTGTTTATTTTTATAAGGATAAAAATTAAATACTAAGTTCATTAAATCTAATACTTTTTGTAGTCTTTCTTTTATTAGAGAGTCCACGCAAATAAAATTGAGGGCGGGTCAGCTAGTTATTTTATAAACCTCAACCAGTTATTTTAAATGTCTTTTCATGAAAAATTTATTATCACTTACAACTTAACACAAATAAATAAAAAAAAATTTGAAACAATAGCTCCATTCATCAACTTAGAACAAAATAAATATTTTTACATAGGCAAACCCAACAACAATATTTAATGCTGATTTCTCAAGTATATAAAGCTCAATTGACTCATATCACAATACACAGGTAAAAATTACATTAAAACTTACTGAATATAAGAAATTCCATCCTTTTTCTGTTGCATGGTCGGTCGATTATTGCATTTTTTATACGAGCACTTGACCATGCTTTCGGTCCGAGAGCTAAAATGACACTAGTTGAAAAGGTATCCCAAAATGCCAAATGGGATACCTTTTGATATTGACGTTTTCAGGGCGCGCATTGTGCATCTAAGGGGGGCCGGCCGGAAATTTTTGATCGATGGGTCGAGCTGTCAACTGCGACCTTACTATTGCCAATATCCAGCAACTGCTTCGAAAACACAGTCGCAGTTTGATCTTGTTGCAAAAACACTCGCATGTTAGTATATTGATAGTATATTGATAGATATTGTAGTGTCTTTACGTGCCGCCACAAATTTGATGATTTTAGACATGCGTTTATTTCGTCAGCAACAGTCGATCGAGGAATTACTGGAAGAGTCTGACGAAAATCACCTGACAACAGTATCATGGCTCAACCAAAAATTTTTTGGTTATCACGTAAATCTTTTAACGTCCTATCTAGTGCCTCCAGCGACCTCTTGTGGGCCATTGTGCATTCGTCCCAAATTATAAATTTGCATATTTGGAGAGTCTTCGCCATAGCGCAATTTTTGGCGATGTTGCAAACTGGCGTTTCGTTGATATGCTTGTTTAATGGTAATTTTAAGGCTGAATGTGCAGTTCGTCCGCCTTCTAATAAAGTTGCTGCTATTCCAGATGAAGCCAACGCTAGGGCTACCTCATTTTGCGATCGGATCTTTGCTAATAGCAATGAAATTAGGAACGTTTTCCCAGTAACCCCAGGAGAATCAAGAAAGTAAATCCCCCCAGATCCACTGTTTACAGCTTATATCAAACGATTACGCAATCCTTTGTTCTTCGTTCAATTGCGGAACAGTTGTGCGAACTGCTTCGGTCACAGCTTCAGTATCGTACTGGCGTTCTCTTTGCAACTCATGGTTTAATGCATCTTGCATAGCACGATTGGGTGCTGTCAGGCCCAAACACGACAATACTTTATTTGCCATCAATAAACACATATCTTCTATTATGATCAATGTGTCATTGTAAATCTCTGCCGTAATTTTCAATGTAGGATTCAAATTTTCACAACGCACGCGATGCAACACATCCTCAGACATGTCATCCCTTTATTTCATCCACAAATCTTCCGGATTTGAGGGGAAATATGTCGATATTATAATCGCAAACAGTGTGCGGATTTGATGCAGCGATGAAGATATGACGGAATCCTTGAGCGTATCATCCCAATGCGAATCGTTCTCGAGCAACCGTAATAATTGACACGCCTCACGGTAAGTCGCACACAGATGTCCATCAACTGTTCTCAATTGTTGAAAAGATGTCGGACCAGGAACATTCACCAATAACAATCTAAGATAATAACATTCATCGTTATATGGATGTACTGTATATATACGGCCTATAGCATCTGTGGCAAATACATTTTCTTATCCTTCAAGTGGTGTTCCTTGTTTACGACGCTGAAAAGACTTTGATGATGCGTTCCATGTGTAGTAGCGTGGCATATCAGCATACAGCAAAGTGCGAGCGAATTGATCAGTTTCACAAATTGAGAAGAAACCTGTCAATGTGGTCACAGGTGGACGTGCCGCTCTATCCACAGCGTTGTTTGGGTTGAAATACACTCGTTGTTCATTTTCCAAATGAACTGCCAAATGGACTACAGTGGGGTGTCTTTCATGAATTGCAAACGAAAATATGCGCCAAATAGCCTCATTGCTGCTTACATAGCGACCCATCTGATAGTGAGACACTTCATCATTTGTGTTTGTTACTGCGAATATGGCCATGTCGCTACCTTTGTTAACATATTTACATAATGTACTTTATGGATTTCACAGAGTTACAAAGTTCCACATTGATGTGAGCTTCAAAAGTTTTGGACAATATGGGCGAGTACGGCGCAATCCAACGATTGTCTACATGAAAATCTTGTCCTTTTATCTTGACATCTACAGATCGTCCACCGTCCTCAACTGATCGCCGACGATACAATGGGTAACCATCGATTCCCGAGATGGTTTCAGCAACCAAGTTTCTCGGGTACCGCTTGGAACACTTGCCGTCGATCATACAGGGTGAGTTGTTGATGACAACTCCGCATGGTCCATGTATCATGTGTTTAGTTACTATTGTATGCAATTTTGGGTCAACCGTTTTATCAGGAATTTCGGCTGAAATAATGGAATCAATTTTTTCTGGCCTTATTTTGTCAACCAACTAGACTAATATGTGAGCATGTGGCAAACCACGCTTTTGCCACTCAACAGAGTACATCCAACAACGCACTTGGCCATATTCACAATGCTTTGTAATGAAATTCATTAAAGATTTTAATTTTTGCTTGTAAACTCTGGCTGTGATGTCAGCCTATCAAGTGGTGTTTGGCTGTGTAGCAGTTCTTTTTTTATTTCAATCCATTGTGGGTTACAGGTGAATGTCATGAATAGGTCTGGACGGCCATACTTTCTAACATAAGACATCGCATCCTGAGCGTACTCGTGCATGTGGCGCGGGCTTCCGATGTAAGTGGCCGGTAAAATTGTCATTCTTCCTACATTATTTACATTGCCGTCAGCATTAATTGCATCGCGAAGATGAATGTACTCTATACTCTTCAGATCGAAGCTGCTGTTGGTTTAGACGAATGTATGTCAATCGTTCAGTCTCAATTTTGACATACATTTCAACTGCATACTGATGAAAGAGCCGTTGACACATCAAAATGTGATTTACTTCACCTTCACGGATCATGACTCTGTATGAATAATAATTCATGGCACTGACTTTTTTGTGTGTATCAGCTAAAGGTGAGTCCTCAGCACGTGTGCTAACACAATTGTATCTGCACACTTGAACAAAAGAGGCTCTCGCACGATTTTGAAAAACGTGCTGCAACGATTGAGGCGAGGCGCGAGGGCCTCGCGAGGTGAAACGTCATCGTGCTATCTGCGTCCCGCTCAATCGCGCAGCGCGCCACTGGAGTGAGCGGGATACAAATGGCACAATGCATTGTGCTGTTCGTCGAGAACAGCACAGTGTGCCAAAGGCGTCTCGCTCACTCGCGTCGCTCTCCGCGCGTGCGAGCAGGACACAGGTAGCACAGTCAAGTGTGTTCCTAACGGTGGCGGCGACGGCGGCCACACAACACAATCGTGCTAGCACAGTGTGCCGACTCTTTGAGCGAATGAACGCCTCGCACAATCCTCGCCAGGAATTCGTGTGCAACAAACCGCTAGTATCAGCACCTGGAAGTACAAATGATAAAAAATTACATTTATATATTGAATATATAAAATATTATTTCATTTTGTATAATCTAATTACCTGTTGTTGTGTTGGATTAACCATTTTGATATTAAAATGGTACCCATCTTCTCCCTGCCAGATGATTAATGGGTATTGTAAAGCATCATAAGCTCTATGCGTTTCAGATACACGCTTCAATTCATTGTTCCGGCGATGAAGTACAATATCTCTTGATTGCAAATTCTCTCCAACAACGACAATAGCCACTTCATCTATTGTCGGTGAATTAAACCTCCTTGCATGCTCTCCAGCAGGTGTTTTGTCGGCTCTTATTACAATATTATGGCTGTCTGATGGCATACGATCCAGTGCCATTTTGATCACTTTCATTAATTCATTATTCTCGTGAAGAAATGTTTGCAGTTGTTGGACAATGGTTCGCTTGACGGTTGGATTATGTGCACAACGCGTATGAACTTCCGCATCTTGATTGCCCATAAAATAAATTTGCAAGAATTGATGATCCGCATCTGGCACTGGCAGCAATGCCCCCAGTAGGTGATGAATTTGTCCTTGTATCTGTAATTGTTTAAGAACTGATTAAATTAATTGTGATACAAATACAAATTAGAATTTTACTAAAACAATTATGGTATACTACCTTGAAAGTGGGCATGAACCTGTCTTGTACAATATGCGTTGCACCAAACGATGTCATTTGCAAACAATTATTATATTTTTGGATGTTAGCTAAAAAGTGTTTAGACTCACTTTCCATCCCATTAACTAATGAGTAGGAGTGAGCGTTGAATTAACGAACTGTTATAAAAAACAGCTTTTCTACATTTAACGAATCAACCGTTTTCTCTTTTCCGCGAAACAGGTTGATTCAATCAACTTATTATTTCATTCAACGAACGACATACTATGACGTTGACACATTCTCGTTCGTTGACGGACAAAACGAATCAACCGTCTTCTCTTTTCCGCGAAACAGGTTGATTCAATCAACTTATTATTTCATTCAACGACATACTATGACGTTGACATACTATCTCGTTCGTTGACGGACAAGTTACATGGAAGATTGAACTTTAAAAACACCTTACGAACGAACACCATCCGAAAATGAACGAACGAGCTTCGAACCGCTAGGTAAAAGTAAAACACGTTGTACACGAGCGAGCGAGACGCCGCAGTAGTCGACAGCTTAAGATTGTTGGAGAGTGAAAGAGATGAATGTATGTTTGTTCATTCCGGGGGCTAAGCGCTCTGTGCGCCGCGCGCCGGCCTTCTGACTGACCAAGAAAAACAGGGAAATTATTTTCATTCGTTTAATTAGTTTGTTTATGTGACACGTTGAGGTCAACGCTTTTTTTGTGCGCAAGTTTAATAATTATTTTATTATGTATAGGTAGTGAAAGTTAGTGATAATTTAGGATATTTATGGCAAATAAGGACAGTGTTTTATTGTAAATAAATAATACTAAGTAGTTCAAATGTAAAAAAAGTAAAAACAATTTGCAAAATGCCGGAATGACAAGGCACTACAGTTTACGTTTCGACAAACCAGTTAAAAACGTCAACAGGTTTTGCCACAAGTTGACCGTTTTAGACGTTAACGCGTCAACACTACTCGTGCAATACAGTTAACGTTTCGACAAACCTGTTAAAAACGTCAACCGGTTTTTTAACCGGTTGACCGTTTATAGAAAACGGTTTCGTTTCGTTAACGCAAAAACAGTCAACGACCCACAACTACTAATGAGTGTAACGGTTCAGGTGGTGGAACCAATTGTGGCAATTTTACTTTGCCACCAGCACAACATAATCCTGCAGGTTCACCACTGTATTTTAATGCTTTACAATGTTGACAAATGATTGACATTTCTCCAATCGTCACAGATTTGTCGGCACTATAATCAATTTCCGGATCGTAGGAAAATGCTCCTCGTTCGAGGTTTACAGGAGCATTGCGTCTGCGGAATCGATTAAATTCATTATCCCGTGCTCGCTGCTGTTGTGATCGATGTGCACGAACTCGTTCCATTCTCTGCCTATCCACTTCATAGTTATTTACTCTGGAACGTAAATCTGCGATACTTGTACGACTGTTATCATTATCAACCTCTTGCTGGTCATTAGTGCGGTTGGAGCGTAAAGTAGCTCGTTGCACATTTACACGACTTCGACGACCTATGTTACGTCGTTTTCTTCTCCTCGGCATTGTAAGCATCACTTTTAGCGGTATTTCAGTATTTCTCCAATTAAATGTTTCTTTTGTTTAACATGAGATGACATACGTTGTATCCATGGAAACAACGTATTAAACAGAGGTTGTATCTATGACATCAGTGTGTTTAGTGATTCTACTAAATAATTTTATTGCATAAGATAATTATAACATAAATTAAACAAAAAGATATTAAACAAATATTCAAAAAATGATTGTACCTGGAGTCTTATTATAATGCTAATCACTAATCGTAAATAAACACACAACATAATCATTTTTATATGTAACATACATCGATCAAAAATTTCCGGCCGGCCCCCCTTAGATGCACAATGCGCGCCCTGAAAACGTCAATATCAAAAGGTATCCCATTGGCATTTTGGGATACCTTTTCAACTAGTGTCATTTTAGCTCTCGGACCGAAAGCATGGTCAAGTGCTCGTATAAAAAATGCAATAATCGACCGACCATGCAACAGAAAAAGGATGGAATTTCTTATTTTCAGTAAGTTTTAATGTAATTTTTACCTGTGTATTGTGATATGAGTCAATTGAGCTTTATATACTTGAGAAATCAGCATTAAATATTGTTGTTGGGTTTGCCTATGTAAAAATATTTATTTTGTTCTAAGTTGATGAATGGAGCGGCTATTGTTTCTAATTTTTTTTATTTATTTGTGTTAAGTTGTAAGTGATAATAAATTTTTCATGAAAAGACATTTAAAATAACTGGTTGAGGTTTATAAAATAACTAGCTGACCCGCCCTCAATTTTATTTGCGTGGACTCTCTAATAAAAGAAAGACTACAAAAAGTATTAGATTTAATGAACTTAGTATTTAATTTTTATCCTTATAAAAATAAACAGTGTATAAATTATTTTTAGGGTACCTTCCTACCTACTTACAAAATAAAATAAAATAAATTCGACTCCACTAATCTCTTGTTCCGCATGCAAAAAACTTGACAGGCTCTGCGCAAACTGTCTGCGTCAAAACAAAACGTGGACACTTTTGAGTGTCATTCTTGCAAGGTTCTAGGTATCTACGGGGGAGGCCGCATACTTGATCGATGGTAACATACCATTAGCACATCCCTATTTTTAAGGTTATGTTGGCAGTATTTGCATAACGTATGCCTGTCATAATTTCATAAGATTGGCACTCGTCAAACATGTCAACCTATTAATTATTTTTATATATTGAAATTTAAATAGGTACACGATGTTATGAGTAAAGTTGATATTATGTTGTCGATTCAAGTCTTGTTTTAATGCGTTCTTCAATTCGAGTGGAACTGAGAGTACAAATACCGTCAAATGTTTGACAAACTGAAGTTAAGGCATTTCTTTTTTTGGGAAAGTCGAAATGTGTAAGTATCGGACTAAAAGGCTCAGTAGTCCAATGATCTGTAATGATCAGCATCATCGGACTGATGAAACTAAAAAGTCTCATCAGTCCGATCATCGGACTAAATCATCGGACTACTGATACTAGGCCTGACAGAAAGTAAGTGGTCAACTTTTATATGGGAAAATGGAATTGTTGTTTTACTCTATCTTACTCGCAATTTTTCCTTATTTGCTCACCGTTTAGACCTACCCTGGACTACGACAAACATTTTAAAACTAAAACCAGCTCGATCGGCACAGCCGTTCTCGAGTTTTAGCCAGACAAACGAACAGCAATTGATTTTTATTTATAAGAAGAAGAAGATTATATATATAGAATTATTCTATACTTTCATAAAATTACTTTTTTTATTATTATATACATTAATTATTCTATTAGAATATCGAACAAAATAGAAATATATGAACAACAACGAAACACGGGTACTGTCTTTTCCGACCAATGGTTTATTATTTATTTAATTAATTTACAGGATATCCGAAATAGCAATGCCACAAATTAATCATTCGGAGGAATTCCCGATGTATACATTTATTTTTGTTTGCAGCGATGAAAACCAGTGTTCTTACATTATTTTATTATTTATTTTTGGAAAACTTATTGCTAAACATAGTTGAAAAAAACGGCAGCAAATTAAAAGTTTTATTTATAAAACAGCTACCAACGAATAAAACACAATTCGACAAAAGCCGTTAAAAGGTATATGTATATTAGCATGAACTTATGTTCTTGCAATAATAAGTAGCCACATAGCAGAATGTATAAAAGAGTTGGCAGCGCAAAAATTAAATAAAGTTACTAAAAACAAATTAACGCTTTCACTGCCCAGCCTCAGCCCAGCCAGTCTTTTTATTCCATAAATCAGTTTCCATGGGATAGAAATAACCTTTAAACGTTTCCATTGAAACTACGCGTGCGAAACCATGGGCATAAACTAGTTTATATAAAAAGTAACAATAGAACAAAATTAACAAAAAGATCAATAACAACTAGTATTTACCCTCATATCAATTACCTAAAAAACTAAGCCGTCACCAGAACCACCCTTTTACTAACTTACTTTATTTTAGGTGTATTTTTTAATTTGAGCCATTTCCCCAACGGAATGGATTTCACGATCCAGCGGCTATAATATATGAGTATCTCGGATTATTATTCCGAGGAAAAAGACTAAAAACCGGTGTAACCCTATTTGTTACCAAGAAAGAACTTGAACTTAAGACGCAGTCGTAATAATAAAACAGCTGGCGTTGCCTCGAGGGGAATAAAAGGTCGACCTTGGCCATGGTAGCGTGGCGACCCGCTCTCTGGTGACGGCTAAGGCTGTTGCCAGGCTCCTTAAGGCGAAGGGTGTTGCCACTTTGCCCTTGGAGTTCTGGATGGCAACAAAACTCAGATCCGTTACACTTACACAAAAATACTATAAATGCGAACGTTCGGATGTATAATGTATCTTTGTTCCTTCTTCACAACAAAACTGTTGAACGGATCGGGTTGAAATTTAGCATAGATGTGGTCTAGACCTGGAGTAAGACATAAGCTATTTTTTACCCCATAAACCACTTCCCATGGGATAAATAACCTTTGAACGTTTCCATAGAAACAACGCGTGCGAAGCCCTGGACAGAAATTAGTCGTGAATTTATAATATACAACAAAAAACGGAACAGAAGGCTCCACAAAATGGAATTGTAACAATAACGCCATTTATCCATTGAAACCAACACCGGCTTTTTAACAATGAGAACAAAAGCCAGCGCGTAATACAGACAGATGGCCAAACGTTGAAAATATTATTAATACTCAAAACCCTTTGAAATAAGATAATAGCATGAATTATAATATATTATAAGGCTGAGTTTTCGGTAGAGAGCGTAAGCGGGAGTGTTTTTGAGCGTGCGTGTGGTAGCGTGGACCACTGCGCTCGCTTGAAGCAAGTAGCTCGATCATACCTTACGGGTCGTGCGTGGAGAGCGAGCTTGTTGCTAGCTGTCACCGAGGAGACGGCGCGGACAGCATGCGGTCAGCACTATTTTAAGGGCGTATACAACCTCAAATTGCTTATTTTCAACTCCGTCGGACCTCCATATCTTCCAAACTACTGAATATTTAACTTTGAAATTTATATATGGTAAAGTTCAGGACTTATTCTATCGATCATATGTTTCGAAAACACGATGCCATAAAATTTTCTCGATAGAAAAAAATCGCAAAGTTACCTCTAATTTTTTACTAATACCCTAATTTCTCAATAAATACAGATGATACGATCTTGAGATTAAGCATAGTAATTGAACTAAGTATAAAGAACATTTTATATGTTGCCTTTTTTTCAATTAACTATTCTAATGTTTGTGGGGAGCAAATAACTATTAAAAACTTGATTTTTGGGCTTACGCCGCTTTGCTCTGTCCCGCTCCTGTGAACGCGAAATCCTATGCCTATCCTCTTCACACAATAACGAGGTAGGGTACCGCCTTAAGCGAAGGTGTGTGGGAGCTGTGCAAGAGCGGTGATTTACATGTCCTTTCGTCTGCTTCGCGAACCGCTCCCGCTTTTATTTTCCGCGGCTCTCCGACCACACCCCTATTAACGGCTGTTTGTGCAAAATAAGGGTGACTCAAGGACCAAACGGGGTGGCTTCCTTTGGTCCTTGAGTCCCGCCCGTGTGTCGTCATGCAAATGTCAAACGAATTCTCCGTTGATATTTGCATGTTAATATCAGAATCAAAACTTACGTACTAGGAAATGAAGCTTTTTCTTTTCTCGGCGACTTTTAGGCGTGAAGAATGATTTCGAGAAAAAGAAACCTCGACCATTTTTCACTGAGCCTTGCTAACGGAAAGAACCGTTGTCCGAGAAAATAATCCGAAATAATAACATTTGTTTATCGTAAAGTAAAAATTATTTATTCTGTGTCACAAAAATTACATGGAAAGTTGGTACAAATAAATAAAAGTTAAAACAGCGACATCAAAAAAGGTCGTCGCTCAGCATGATGCACAGTAACGATGGCGCTACTGTGCGCTGGTTTTATGCGACACCTAGAGGGCGCATTGGGTGACACCACCGCTAAAACGATTAACATGACAACATTACGTGTCTCAATTGGCATTAAGTTATTTTAATGTACACGGTACCTGCTATTGAAATAAAAATATCCGAAACAAGCTATAGGAAAACAGACTATCAGTTTTTGATACCAGTAACTAGCTAGCTAGTTATAGCTAGCTAGGTATAAAAAACCGAGTCAGCTATGCGATTTAAGCTGAACCAAATTGGCTTAACTATCGGTCAGCAACTGGTTTTATAGCTATGCCAGTAGCATTCACAAGCGAATTAGTTCTCATATACAGGGTTACTTGTAAGTAGACCCGATCCTTTCAGGACGTGACGTGAGAAGGGTTCAGTAGAAACCAATTTGACTATGAGGTACCCTGGTCTCAAGTTAAGCCCCTTCGAGATATTTGAATTTAGCCGTGTCAGTGTCCGATATTCAAAGCTAACCTAATTTCTGAGAGAGAGTGATTATGTACCGCGTACGAATGACGAAAGCAAGCACTTAATCTTGAAATACCGTTACTTGGGATTTGACTACCTGAGTCCTTTGTTATCGAATTTTTAAAAAGGTCGTACACAGGTACCTCAACTATTGCACCTTTTTGGATAGCTAAAACATGTAGATCTTTTTAAAGTATTTTCACTTTTCAAAATAATGTAGATAGATGTTTTTGAGAAAACGATTAAAAAAATACTTAATCAAATTTTTACTCTAAATTCAGATTTTAAGGGTCTACCGCTCCAACGTTTACCATATTTCTTAGACTTTCAAAGGTTATTCCTATTTAGTGAGTTATTTTTTACAGAATGGCAAGTATCTTTGTTGACAACAACTGTATTATTTTTTTCGTTGACATTTGTTGTACCTAGTATCTAACTTTTATTTATGCTCAAAAAATTATCGTCATCAGTGATGAAACATACAAATAAAGAAAAAAATCGAACTTCTTTTTCAATAAGGACTATTGTAGTGTCACCTATGTAGCGGAAATTTTCTTCCAAATGATTTCTCTAGTAGGAACTTTTTGACCAGCTCATTTTGTCTTTAATTTTTGACAGTTCCCAAATATTTCTTGACAAATGCCATATCATTGTCTTGTATTCGGAACAAGTGAATGGTATTGATTCAAAAGAAAAAATATACTGAAAATTATGCTCGGCTTGATCCGAAGAGACTATATGTGATATGTAGATTATAACATACTTGTAGTTGCGCCCAGCGTTTACCATTTATTCGCACTGTTTGGAATTATTTAAATTTCCCGCCCTTATCGTTATTATTTTGACGTGACAACGTCTTATAAATTGGTTTGCCGGGTGACACTTCAAGAAACTGCGTTACGCGTTACGCTCCGCTCACGTTATGCAGACATAAAAAGTGAAAGGAACTCAAAGTCGTTGTCACGTAAAACTTTCGCCCGTATACCGACTTTACAGGCAACCAATTTTTTTTATTTAAAAATTATGGGGGTAGGCGCTACGGTCTCGCCTGCAGCCTGTCGTCTCCTTATCATTCGCGATTCAGCGCGTAGCCATTTTGCACAAAAACTTTTTAATAAAAGTAAAATAAATATAAAATACCTAAAAATAACCTAAACTCCTTGAAAAATAAGTTCATCGTGAAGGAAATCAAGACCGTGTTGCGAAATGTCGTCGAGTGCTTTCCAGTTCCAGCTCATGATGTACGTCGGCGATGCGGCGATGCCATCACGAGAAGAATCACAGGAAACCAAATGGTTGGTACCTAACTGACCTATTGGCTTTTTTCGTAAAAATCATGAGATTTCTTCTAACCTAAGGAGGTTGAATAATGAAACGGTATTGTGGGCAGCTACTAGGGCTGCTTCGTGCCACCATTATAGTGTTGTGACTAGCTCATGGGGGCTATTTCTTCACTATCACCTCTCACCTTATTATGGTTCGAGTTTGCGATATTTCATTATGTAGTAGGTTCTTACCTCCTTATTAGAGATTTGGGTTGTGTGCAGTTGGGATGGACTACCTCTTCACTACACTATAGTATTTGTCTTTTTTATCGTACATATTGAATACCTATTGCATCAGTATTGTGGCCAGCTAATAGGGCTGTCCCGTTCTGATAAGGTCTCAGTCAGCTCACCAGTAGTGTGGTTCGAGCGTACTTTACACATTAGGGCCACTTGCATAAGGATATTTAAATAGTTGCTGAATGAAATTCATGACTTAAGTACGATTCCTGTCTTGCACTACAAAAATTAAGCTCCTAATCATATTTAGCAATCTGTCAAACTTAAATGCCCAAAATTGGCCATTTTAACTTTGCTAATCGTATTTAGCGCCTGACAGCTGTTTGATTTGTCATCCATCACTCATCATTGTCAATGTTTTGTTGTGACAAATTCATGTAAATATTTGATTATTTACAAAGTATTATTGATAATTCCTATAAGTGTCTGCTACTGTTGAGTTGAACTAGAAATTGATTTATGGGACCTATTAGATGATAATGAAGAGATCACCGAGTATTTGATCTGGAGGTCAAATATGGAAAGACAAATCTGGAAGCAAGACAAGTTTTTCCGAGAAATTTTTTTTTAGTGTAGTCTGCTGTGTGCATGTTGTGTGTTTACTAGTCTATCTGATAATAAATTTGTAAGACGTTTTCGTTTATGAAAAGAGCAACATCAATTTATTACAAAAGTAATTGTGGTATTTATTATAAAATAGATTCAACATCAACTTTTTGTTTTCATAAAGCCTCTACCCACAGCCACGTTTTGAAGCGCGTCTTGTATCGCGCGATTTGTTGCGATTGTAGCGCGATTCTTTACACACAGCTGCGTTTATGTAAGCACGATTTGTAGACGCCGCGCGCCGCCCCGTCGCCATCGCGCCGCCGCCCCCAAAACGCAAGACGCAGCAGTGTGTAAGATGGCATGCGTCCTAGTAAAAAATGTTCAATAAAAGGTTGTGCATCTCTCTAGTTCTCAGCCTAGTCCAGGTCTGGAGTAGTGAGATGAAATGGCAGAGGTAGGAGAGGTGATGGACCTTCTGTCATTGTTTCCGATCCCCTTCATGCCAATTCATCGACGGCTTCATTAACTAGCGATCCGCAATGTCCCTTGATCCATTGAAGGATGATCCTATTCTTGGTGGATGGATATCCTCTCTAATGCTAAGTGACATTCGTACACGAGCTTGGAGTTACAGCTGTTTCCTTCCAGAGCCCTGAGTATGGCAGCGCTGTCAGAGAGAATATGTACGACATCGTCGTCTGTTGTTATATGTACCTACAGGTCTAGTGGTTCTAGATCTAGAATAATATCTAGGCCATCACCGGGTGGTTCTCATGCAGCCTGTTATCGCCGAAGTGTGTAAGATTGTATGCGTCTTAGTACAAAATGTACGCAAACAAATATCGCAACAAATCGCGTGACACAAGACGCGCTTCAAGATCGCGGCTGTGGGGTAGAGGCTTAAACAAACTTCCCAACTTGACACTGGTCTCATATGTTCCATTCTACGCAAAAACTGTTCCGTTTTATGTCAGTTGGATCATGGCTTGATCGTGCTTGATGACCAATCTTTAACGGAACGCATGACGATCCATAGACTAGCGCGCTTAGCTAAATGACCGCTGCGAAAACCTCGCGCAAGACAATGTTAAATAGGATTAAGCTAATTGTATTTAAGTCGGTAATCGTATTTAACTAATTTTAATTTAAATACGATCCTTACGCAAGCCGCCCTGAGTACCTACTTACTAGTACAAAATGTACAACCTAGGTCTACCTCATCATTTTGAAATGAATAGGTCCCACCTTACCTACCTATGTATGTATCGAGTTTGCGACTTGAGAATGATCGCTGCGGCCGAAATTCGGCTAGGAGGGCGTCACCATCATAGGCAAGGTACCTACCTTACCTACCTACTTATGAGAGATTTGTGTTGTGGGCAGCTGCAATGGGCTGCCTCTTCACTACACTATAGTAATATGGGTTATGTGTTTTTATCATGTAAATTGAATACCTATTGCATCAGTCAGTATTGTGGGCAGCTATTAGGGCTGTCTCGTTCTGATATGGGCTACTATTCCCACTATCTCAGCTCACCTTCTCTGGTTCAAGTGAACAATTTCACATTTAGTACCTACCTACTTACTAGTAAAAAATGTACTACCTATGTACCTACCTACACAGCCCTCCTGAATGGGGAAGGAGTGGAAGACATATCTATCACCTCCCTGTGTACGTGTATCGTGCCGGAGGACGCAGGCGCTACCCAATAAAACTGGACCTCTGTCGAGTCATACCGAAGCGACAGAAATCAAAAAATATCACTTTATTTCCGTGTCAGTGTTTAGTTTTATATTTTGACCTTTTCTAAGTGTACATTTATTGTATTTATGGAAATAAAGAGTTTTTGATTTTGATTTTGATTTTGAGTCAGACATGACAGGTGACGTCATACCTACCAGGGTTAGAATCTGAAACTCAGTAAATTCTTGGAGTAGATAGACTCTAGGCGTAGGTAAACGACATCCGTAGGACGTGATATTGAGTTGAACTTGTCGCAACAACTATCCTTTAGAAAGAAGACAGCAAAGATCTAAGTTAGTAGATAAATATTTGGTTCCTAACACTGGTAGGCATTGCCATACTTTCCTTAAGCCCTGAGGTGAAGGCTGCATTGTCGGTGATGGTATCCAAGAAATAAGAGAGCCTCGAGGAGGCTATCACGAAATATTTTCTTATAAAAACTCAGATCCGTTACTTACGTCTACACATCGACACCGGGTTAGCCAATACAATCAATCTATCACAAGACAAGGTTTATGTACTGTACGCCGCCGCCGCCACCACCGTAGATAGCTTCTTATCGAAGAGAACCTCTCAGAAATCAAATTAATAGTCACATCACTTGTCACATCTCATTTTAAACAAAGTTAAAATGAAACAAGAAATAAAATGTTATATGTATAATTCATTTTCTTCACTCACGTTTTTTGCCCACTTGTGGGAAAAGTCTCAAAAACACACAGCTGTTAAAACCACTCACAAAACTAGTGACGAGTTAAAAATTCCTGCGCCAAAAATCATCAACGAGTAAGACTCCAGCAGCGTCGTCAAAAAGCAGAAGAGGCCGTCTGGCTCGGAAGATTTTTTTTTTTTTTTTGTTTTCCTTGTAATTATCTACTATCGGCTGTTTAGCCATGATTAGATGTGGTCTTGGGTGGAATGGAATATTGATTTGCCATTGCAATGTTGGATCACTTCAGTTCCTTTGGTCGAGTTCCAGTATATGCCATCTCTTGAGGCGTTTTATGTGGTCTTTGTCTTGAAGTAGGTCTTTAGCTAGGGTGTTGCTGTGATTGTTTAATCTTTCCTTATATTTTTTGCTGTGGTTGTTCACTTCTTCTCTTATGGTCGGCATTTCTAGGTATTCATGTATTTCGCAGTTTCTCACAAACCAGTGTGCGCTGGAAATGGTTCGTAGTGCAATGTTTTGGAATCGCTGTAGTATCTCTAGATTGGAGTTGCTAGCAGATCCCCAGAGTTCTATTCCGTAGGTCCAGATGGGTTTAATTATAGCCTTGTAGACAAGTAACTTATTATTGAGAGAAAGTTGTGATTTTCGGCCTAACAGCCATGAAAAGTTTTTGAGTTGCATATTTGCTTCTGTTCTCTTGGCTTTAATGTGGTTGGCCCATGTCAGTCTTCTATCTAGGTGCAGGCCTAGGTATTTCACCGTGTTGCTGGAAGGCAGGGTTCCTCGTTCCATGTGAACAGGTGCACAGTCCCCTTTTCTGAGTGAGAAGGTGACCTGCGTGGACTTGGTTACGCTGGATTTGATTCTCCATTTTTGGAGCCACTCGCCGATCTTATCCAACTGAACCTGCAGTTTAGTGGATGCCTTTTTGGGGTCAGTGTCCCTTGCAAGACATGCAGTATCGTCTGCATAGGTCGCTGTCACTACATCTGGTGTTTCAGGCAGGTCTGCCGTATATAGGGAGTAAAGAACAGGGCCTAGCACTGATCCTTGTGGTACAGAGGCCTTAATTGGATAGAGCCTTGAGAATTCTTCCTCATATTTTACTTGGAACTTTCGTTGTTCTAGGTATGATTTTAGGGTCATGTAAAATGAGTTTGGCAGCAGGGTTTTGAGCTTATATAGAAGTCCCTTATGCCAGACTTTGTCAAATGCTTGTTGAATGTCTATAAATACAGCGGAACAGTACTCTTTTTTCTCGAGAGATTGTCTGATTTTGTGGACCACTCGGTGCACTTGCTCCACTGTGGCATGTTTCTCCCGGAACCCAAATTGGTGATCTGGGATGATCTTGTTCTCATTCAAAAAAGGTTTAAGCCTGGTCAGTAGAACTTTCTCGAACAGTTTCGATAGGATTGGGAGTTAACTTATGGGTCTATAAGAGCCGGGTTCAGTTGGTGGTTTTCCGGGTTTGGGCATCATACATATTGTTGAGATCTTCCATAGCATAGGATAGTGATGTGTTCGTAATATCGCGTTGAATAAAATTGTTAGAAATACTATCGGTTTTTTGTGCAGTTGTTTTAGAATTTCTCCCGTTATCAGATCGAAGCCTGGTGCCTTTTTGTTTTCCAGTGTGCAGATTATTTTCTTTAGTTCCCTAGGAGTAACTAGTGTCACAGGTAACGATAGTTGCTGATCACTCAATAAAATCTTTTCTACGTCGTATTCAAATTCTGTCATGTTTGATGCATTTGGAGTAAACACTTCACTTAGGTGCTCAGCAAACAACTCTGCTTTCTCTTTTTCGCTTTTGGCCCACGGTTTATCGGAGTTTTTTCTTAATGGTGGAATGTAGTTCTGAGGTCGTTTAAATTCTTTTCTTATTTTCCATAGGGAGTAGTTGTCTTTCTTATGAGCAGATAGAGTTTGCAGCTTTTGTTGGAAAGTTTCGTTCTGATTTTCTTTAATAAGTTCTTTTAATACATTCATACGACTACACCTCAACCTCGCCGAAAATGGTATTAGAAGAGCACCTAACGAACGTATTCCTTTATTGTCTTGTAAAATGGTATGGTCGTATGAATGTGCGAGCATTCGGGGTTGGTTTATTGGGAAATCTTCTCGCATACTCTCTTACAGCAGCATTATCGTTCCCGTTGCACAATCCATAGACGAAACGGATGTTGGCCACGTCCTGGCTGGAATAATGGAAATCTTCCATTTCTGTTAACTTTCGTCAGCGAAAAATACAAAACTTAACAAAAATTAATCTGACAGCGCGCCCTTTCTTTTCAGTTTCAGCACGTCCTTATCTACAACAAAGCACAGAATTGTCTATGGACACGCAATTCCTCGAAACCGTGAGTCCAGTTGCTTATTAGCGGGATATTTAAACTTTCAAGGGTCAGATTCAAATCGTCATAACTTCTAAACTATCTTACTCAGGGCTAAGATGCATGACTTATTTTGAAGCACACATTCTGTACTATCGTTCAATAACAAAAAACATGTAGCTTGACAGTCTCAATTTTATGAAAAAGCTAAAAATTTCAAAAAAATGTTGCAAAAATAACTTTTTTTTGTTTTATAAATTCTCTTTTCTTTTATTATAAAATAGAAAATGCAACAATGTTATCATTGCTTTATTGCCTACATTATTGGCAATCAAATGAGTCCTCTATCGTCCTCCTAGAACCTCTGCATGGGTAGCTATAGCTTAAACAATACAAGCACCCATGCTTCGAGGCAAAAGAAAACAAAATGGCTGCCATTTTATCAGGGAGCGAAAAAAAAAATTAGGGATAGTGATTTGTCGATAAAATTTACCGTACTTCACCCCCCCCCCCCAAAGTCTCCGACACCGGTAACCAGACACATTGTATAAACCGCAAGGGAGGTATTACAGTTGTAGGTATCCATAATTAACCGAGGTTCCCAGGAAACCGTCACAAGGGTGTGAAAGTCGTATCCTATACCTTTACACCTCCTATATGAAGTCTATAGATAATTCAGATGCTAATTTAAAATCTAAATGAATTCAACCAGATATCAAGTGAGAGTTGTCTCTAGATGACTTCTGGATCTCTCCATAGAGGACTGTGGAAAAGGTCGGCTGTCGTAACATACTAATTTTTTTTTCTGATAGCAGGTTGAATCAGAAATGTAATAAATACATATCCATTCCTGGCAAAGTGATCAACAGGCTTTTGCCGTTAATGCATTTATAGTGAGTTGAAATCCATTATATTTTTACAGCGTTTTTACCTATTCCTGTAATTTTGATGAAATTGCGTAAAACTAAAATAGATGATGCAACGCGCATCATTGTCGTACCCCCATGTGTCCTACAAAGCCCTGGGTTTTCCCTTTTTAAAAGCCTTGTATTTTCAACATCCTATTAGGTATGTGAGCCTAGACATATGTAATGTAGTTCGTTGCTCACATTTTAGCACCCCTCGGATGCACTAACAGATAACCTGGTGGCCGCAGTATTATCAATTCCGCGTTTCTCGCTTCTTTGTACAGCGAACGAGCTCAGTACATACGGTACACTTTACACTTGTCGTTTCACCCTAGCTTTAGTAAGTGGTGACTAAACTATATGTATAAGGATATTTCATTTGTGTCCTATCCCACACACATATGCTCAGATATGAGACCACATGAGTCCTGCTATTGTTTTTAAACGTTTTAGAACAGCTTTATTCTTAGAACAAATATTGGAGCAAATATGTATTAGTTTATCAAGAAAGTTAAATAACTTGTTTTGTTTGCTTTGATAACCGCTCATAGAGTGCCAAGTCTTTCAAAAATCAAAATGAATAAATTGAAAATGAAAAATGTCAGTATTTTATATCAAAATCTCTGATCTCTTAAGAATCACTTAACAGATAAAAACATCAAAAGTTTGCACTCAACAGCCGCTTCTTTTAACTATACCCTTCGATGTTGATACGCCGTGTTATAAGTCGGGAAAAAACATTGAAATTCTATTTGCAAAAACAGGACTCCTATGAGGAATGTTAAAAGTTTATTCATAGGAATTAAACGCCCCTACAGAGTGGCGTTACGTTACCAGCAAGTGTATTAGATCACTAGGTAATCAGAAAGACAGCAAATGTACATATGTCACACATAAGTACATCAAATGTGTTAAATTTTTGTAATAAAATAAGCCATTACTTACGGTTGCCATTAGTACTAATGTTGACTCATTTGCTCATGCAATCATTAATAATTACTAAATAGTTTGTGATTAAGTTTATTTTTTCTTGTCATTATTGAAGGACTTTTTCTTCTTTTATTATTTATATTTTCTTGTCATTATTGAAGGAATCGACAAAAATCTGTAAAGGCTTGGCCAAACCAACGCGTTCAGCTCGCGTCCGCGGTGGCGTGCGCGGTGGCGGTCAGTTGATGTGTAAAGGCTTGGCCAAACCAACGCGTTCAGCTCGCGTCCGCGGTGGCGTGCGCGGTGACGATACTGCGCGTGCAAAAGTTGTATACACCGTCGCGTTTGTTCTTGCGTTCACCAGACTGGACTCACGTCATTGACTACTACTAAAACTAAACAACATAGTTCTTCGAACAAATAAATAGCTGCGTGCAGCGTCCTAACGTAACAAGCCCGATCTGATCGCCACCGCCGCGTGCAGACGCTGCACCGGACGCCGCGACCAATCAGAGGACGCATCGATGTGAACACGTCGCTACAAGTTCGTACACAACAACTGACCGCCACCGCGCACGCCACCGCGGACGCGAGCTGAACGCGTTGGTTTGGCCAAGCCTTAAGAAATATTAAACAGGTAATATTTCACACTTAGCTCCAAAGGTCTACAACTGTTGTAATCTAATCTATGTTATAATCTACATATCACATCTAGTCTCTTCGGATCAAGCCGAGCATAATTATGATAGAACTTCACCTCACAGGTGAGTCTCGTTTAATCACTAAATAATATATACCTATTCGTATCACACGTGTACGGATTAGGTAAGTGTTACAATTACAATAAGTACTTACCATCAATGTCCGACCATTTAGCTCTTGAACTTATCGACTCTTGATGAACAGGCAATACCTACTTGTAGGCGACGCGTAGCTACCTATGTACCTAGGGGCGATGCCTAGGGGGGTTATGTTTGAGCGGGTAGGTACCTACCTACCTACCTTGTTTGTATTTATTGGTTTGCTATACCTACTTATTGTAATTTGCTAATAAAGCTAGTGTCCTTGCTAGTGTTGACGAGGGAGACGCAAGGGGTACGTGTGTGCGCGGAGAAAGCGGGGTGCGGGGGTAGCCACCGCCCGCGACGCCCGCGCCGCGCGCTAGCTGGATTCAGTGACCTTTTACCACAGCCGAGCGCGCACGTATTTTTTGCCTCACCCCCGTTCATCACTCTTCTGCCCAAAAAGTCTTTTTTGGTAGTCCTGTCCCCTACATTAAGGGGGTATAGTACCTCAAATTGCTTATTTTCAACTCCGTCGGATAGAAATATCTTCCAAACTACTGAATATTTAACTTTGAAATTGATATATGGTAAAATTCAGGACTTATTCTATCCATCATATGTTTCGAAAACACGATTCCATAAAATTTTCTCGATAGAAAAAAATCGCAAAGTTACCTCTAAATTTTTACTAAAACGTTCATTTCTCAATAAATACAGAAGTTACGATCTTGAGATTAAGCATGGTAATTGAACTAAGTATAAAGAACAGTTTATATGTTGCGTTTTAAAAAAAAAACTATTATATTCTTTTTAAGGAGAAAATACCTACAATTCGCGCGACGAACCACCGAGCGTTCTCATTTATCAGTACCGCTTCGGCTCTCGTACGGGATACCCGTGTCGCTTGCGCTCTCACTGAACGGTACTACAATAATACATTTTATTTGAGAAAGTTGACTTCCAACATGCCTAATAAAAACAAAAAAATTACGTGGCGGAAGAAAAATGCCCAACAGATGAACAATTTGATGAAGTAAGTAAAAAATTTGTGCCTAGTTACCTTCATAGTAGATAGGGACCTAACCTAGTAAGTAATAACGTCATAGGTAAATCTACCTATTTCTTTATAACCTATCGATTTCTTTTCTACTCTAGTTTATATAGTCTTGAATTTGTAATTACTTACATAGGAACCCATATCTGCATTTTCAGAAGCCGTCGATTACAAAACCAGAATTTTGACGAAAACGAGATTACGACAGAGACCACCATTATTCCAGAGTCTAGGTAAGACCCTACCTACTAAAATATAGAAGTGCACTTCTTTTCGTGGAATATTTTATCTACAGCATTATAGGTGTTTTTAGGGTTCCTTATCGTTAGAATATAAAAGTTTTTCTGTGATTATTTTTATCTACAGCATTATAGGTGTTTTAGGGGTTCCTTGTCGTTAGAATATAAAAATAAAAGAAAGTGCAGATAAAATCATTCTGTGAATATTTTTCTTGGCACGTGTGACTGTTACAGGATGGAAGTTACGTCGAATGATTTGACAAAAGAAATAAACCCGGACAAGACAAATCTTCATCAATTACAAAACGTTGAATTGTAAGTAGATACTTATATATCTACTGAAATATATCTAATTACTTATAGTGTATAATAATATCCTAACATTTTCACGAGTTTACAAATTTTAGGGTTCTGTAATAATTTAGCCAAGAACTATTCCTACGTTACGATACGAACACAAGCTTTTCTACTTTTAGTTCACGAAGGCGAAGATATTTTTTTATGTTTTTTTATCAATTGGGTAATAATGCACTTATTTATGGGTTATATCCTGAACGGGAGTTCTTAGTATTTGTTCATTATAACTCGTTCATATTACTAAGATAGGCATAAATATACATACCTATATTCTTGGCACGTGTGACTGTTACAGGATGGAAGTTACGTCAAATGATTTGACAGTTGAAATAAACCCGGACAAGACAAATCTTCATCAATTACAAAACGTGGAATTGTAAGTAGGAACTTATATATCTACTGATATATACCTAATTACTTATAGTGTTTATTATTTCCTAATATTTTCACGAGTTCACGAATTTTAGGGTTCTGTAATAATTTAGTCAAAAACTATGAACACAAGCTTTTCTACTTTTCGTTTACGAAGGTGAAGATATATTTTTTTTATTCTTACCAATTGGGTAATAATGCACTTTTTTACGGATTATGCCCTGAACGGGGGTCTTTATTATTTCTTCATTATGAATCATTCATATTACTAAGGTAGGCATAAATATTTACATGTTACCTATTTTCTTGGCACGTGTGACTTTTACAGGATGGAAGTTACGTCGAATGATTGGACAAATGAAATAAACCCGGACAAGACAAATCTTCACCAATTACAAAACGTTGAATTGTAAGTAGATACTTATATATCTACTGAAATATACCTAATTACTTATAGTGTACATTATTTCCTAACATTTTCACGAGTTTGCGAATTTTAGGGTTCTGTAATAATTTAGTCAAGAACTATTCCTACCTTACGAACACACGCCATTCTACTTTCAGTTCAAGAAGATAGCGATTTTTCTTACCAGCACCTAAATCAGTTTTTACCTAGATTATAAATATGATTGTGTTGTAGTTTTAAATTCTTCCTTTTTCAGACAAACACATACCTCTCTAGAATCAGTGTCGGAGTGTACACAAAGTAGTCTACTTGATGAACCTGGTGATAATACTGATTGGTAATTGCACAAATTATTTATATTTCAATAAATTACAGTTTTAACTTTACAACCATTCTTCAACAAATGTAATACTATTTATTTCAGGTACGAAATTAGTAATAGCCCAGTAAACGTAGAAAATCGTTATTCAGTAGAAGGACGAAGAATAATCGATTTCGACTATTTTTATAGAAGGCTTCAGGAAATATGCAGTCATAATAAAATGTTTGGATGTACATTGAGCAATGTTCAAATCATATCGGAAAAAAGAAAAGGATTACTTTCTAAATACAAACTGTCTTGCAACATGTGCAACATGATATTTTATCTTGATTCCGAGCCTCAAACAACACTAGATTTGAACAAAGCCGCGACATCTGGCATTATGTCTTCAGGAATTGGCTATTCCCAATTTAGTGAACTATGTGCGGCAATGGATTGTCCATCTTTTTCTGAAAAACATTACCGCAAAGTCCAAAATGAGACATATGATGACTGGCAAAAAACAGCTCTATGTGTGATGGAAGCAGCTGCAACACGAGAGCGAAATGCAGCTGTAGGGATATGTGGAACAGGCGCTATTGAGGAAGGCCGTGTTAAAAATGGTATAGCTTGCATAGATGTTATAGCAGATGGTGCCTGGTCCAAACGTTCATATAGCACCAATTTTTCAGCCCTGTCTGGAGCTGCCGCTATAATTGGCAAAAGATTTGGCGAGGTTTTATTTATCGGAATAAAGAACAAATATTGCTGCATATGTGCACGAGCCGAAAGCAAAAGTATCAGCCCAGTAGATCATGTATGCTTCAGAAATTATAGCGGTTCTTCTACTGGTATGGAGTCAGAAATATTGCTTGAAGGATTTAAACAGTCAATTCCCATGCACAACATCATTTACGAACGTATGGTGGCGGACGGTGACTCGAGTACCTATAAAAAGATTTTGGAAGGCCGACCATACAGCAATTGCACCGTAGAAAAAGTCGAATGTAAGAATCACATTTTCCGAAACATGTGCAAAAAACTAAAGAATATAACAACAGAAACTAAATATCCTGTAAATTTGAGAAAAAAAATCACAACACAAAGAATTTTGGCTATTCGAAAAGTCATTTGTGCATCCATAAGTGAAAACAGCAGTAAGGACACAGACTTTGACACAAAAGTAAACAGCCTATATACAGATATCAATAATTCTTACAACCATGCATTCGGACATCATGAGAACTGTCAGCCATATTACTGCACTACCCAAAATAATAGCGAAGATGTAACCTTGATTTTGAAGACGTGTGCTATATGGCATAGAATAAAGTTCATAGTGAACACTGTAGCAGCTAAAACACGAAGTTTAATGCATAATTGTGATAGCAATAAGGTTGAATCATTCAACAGCATCATTGCAAAATTTGTCGGCGGAAAGCGAATTAACTTTTCGATGCGTCAGGGCTACCAATCAAGATGCAACGCTGCTGTTGTATCTTTCAACACAAAGCGCCCTCTATCCACCTTACACCGCGCTGTTTCAGGAAGAAGTCCTAGGAAGCTCGTTAAGAAATTAGAGGAGAAACGACAGAAACGACGAGAAAATAAATCTAAATATTTAAGAAAAGGCAGAAAACTGTTCCTTGCAGGGAAAAAAGATAAAGATTATGGGGAAAATTGCCTTAGGCCCGACATGCCAAGCTTAGAGTTCACATTATGCAAAACAAATTTTTTGAAAGATTTGCAGTGTACCGATGATGAACGCAAACAAATAGAAAGAGCTACAATTCTCCAACGTGATTCTAGCCAGTGGCTAGAATTACGAAGAAAACTTATAACAGCGTCTAATTTTGCGAAGGTGGTTAATAGGCGTCCTAATGCAAACGTAACAAATTTAATAAAGACCTTAATTTACCCAAAACAATTAAGCAATGTGCTATCTATAAAACATGGTATTGAAAACGAGGCACGAGCTACTGAACAACTAGCTTCCCAGCTAAAAATCAACATAGAGCCATGTGGTCTCTTTGTTGATAAAAAATTGCCTTACCTGGGTGCAACTCCGGACGGAATTGTAGGAGATGATACTATCATTGAAATTAAATGCCCCATAACAGCTTACAAAACATCGTTAGATGAAGCTATAGAAAAAGGGAAGGTAAATTTTTGGAAAAAGGGGGAAAATGGACTTGTCAATAAAAAACACCCATGGTACATACAAGTCCAAGGACAGTTACATATAACTGGAAGAAATAAATGTATTTTCGCGGTTTGGTCTGGATGCGATAAACAGGTACTTACCAAGTTTAAATATAAAAACACTTGCTGATTAGTATGCATACTATTATTATAATACTATAAGCGAAATGTGTGTGACTTTATATTGACATTACAAATATAGTTTTTACCACAATACATATTGAGTAATAAAATACAATTTAATTTCAGATGAAAGTTGAGGTAATTGAGAAAGATGACCAATTTTGGGAACAGCTGATGGAACCGAAACTAAAGCATTTTTATTTAACATATTTGTTACCCGAGCTATGCGATCCCAGGCATATTCGAAACATGCCAATTAGAGATTTAAATGAATTAAAATAATTTGTGACTTGATAATATAGTTTCTATAGATATATATTAAATTTGAACGATATTTTAATTTATGAAAATATATTCCTGTACATTGTTATTAATATTCTATTTCCACACAATGTTTGCTTAGCAAAATTAAATTTGACTACAAAAACCAATGTGCGGAAGCCTCACTCTATGTAGACATTTATTTAAAAAGAAAATTACACCTATGTAGACATAAACGTATTTTTTATTTCATTGAGTCACCAATATTAGGTACCAATCTTCGTTTATTTAATTATTTCTTTCAGAATTTAGAATATTTTTATTGTAAACGGTTTGTATTGTACCTGCAATCTGATGTTACAATAGTAGTACAAGTTTCACAGTTTGTCCAAAGGGACCTACAATACAACAAACATTACTACTAGGTATTAGGTACTTACTTACAATAAAAAGTGAAAAAGAATCTAAAATTAACACGTTTTTAAAAAAAACAACTATTATAATATATTACTAAGGTTATTTTTAAACTTAGGACTCTCGAGAAGTTAGATGTTTTCGAAGACAAGGTGTTGTAATAAAAAAACCTATTTACTACCTTACTACCACAGAATAAATATTAGTACTACCTACCTATTTTTAGATTGCTATTTTTAGTAGGCATCAGTAATATTAAATTTCGCAAAACACTATCTTACTAGAGAAAATAATGTTCGGAACCCTCAGCGCTATAGCGACTCACACCTGTCTAGTGTTTGAGCAGATAATAACGCCTCCGCTGGGAACTAAATTGAAAAACAATACAATAAAATATAGTTTTGTAATTGTAAGTAGGTAAGTAGTAAGGTATCCATCAATACCTACCTACTAGGAAGGTATCAGAATATTACCTTATAAATAGTTACAAACTTACTAAAAATCATAAGGTAGGTACCTACTTATTTGATAATTTCGTTTTATGGTAGGCATCTAAATATATTACCTACCTTTTAGACAAAAATATTGGAGTTACCTAACTTCAATAAGATTCTTTGACGTAGCGTGTGGCGTGAACCCGAACCCAAATTAATTTTGCGCGCGAAGTTTAGCGCGCCGCGCCGCGCCCCGCCGTCCGCCCCGCGCCCGCGCCGAGTTGACACGAAATTCGATTTTCGGCTGAGGTATGGTACCCCCTTAAGTGGTCCTTCGAGCCGGATACGGATCTGGATGTACTTACCACGCGACACTAGGTAGCAGAAGTTATGGTGAGCACGCAATGAGCAACAAAGGAGGAACAAAACAACAACGCGCTGCGGTTGACAGAAAAGGTGCTCAACAATCGTAACAAGCGCGTCGCCGTGTTTCGTAACAAGCGGTCGAACCCGGGAACAAGATGAACAAACAAAATCCTGGCCAGTCGACAGCCCAAGGCGTACGAGATTCGACGCGCAAAAGGTCATCAACCTCGTCCATTCTAGCAAGAAAGAAAAGGCTGGAATTGGAAGCCGCTGAAGCAAAAGCCAAAATCAGATTAGAGCTAATTGATAAAAAGTTGAAGGCAGATATTGCCGATCTGGAAGACGGGGGCAGCTCTGGCGAGGGTAGGCTAGGGAGCCTACCCTCCGAAAAATATCTCGGCGACCGAGTTGACCGCGTAGTGAAGAAATGGCTTGAAAGAAGCGAACAGGAACTCCAGTGCGCCACTAATGTACGACACCCGGCACTGCAGGAGCGGATCCTGCACCATGTGAATCCCGCCGGGCCGCCGCTCTCGGCCGCTGGGAACGCGCTCGCCGCTTGCCCACCGCCCGCCCCGGACGAGCTCGCCGCTTGCCCACCGCTCGCACTGGACGCGATCGTCGAACACCCGGCGCCCGCCCTGGACGCATTCGCCGCCCGGCCACCGTCCACCCTGGAAGCGCTCGGCGCCTGCCCACCGCCGCCGCCGGCCGTGAACGCTCTCGCTACCCACCCACTACCCGCAGTGAAATTGCTCGCTAAATGCCCACCGTCCGCCGCCGTGGACGCGCTCGCCGCCCGCCCACTGCCCGCCGCCGCCGCCGCTGGTCGCGGCACAGATGATTCTACGGTACAACCCCTAGCGAGCACGCTGAAAGACCTGGCTGTGACTTTGATCAGTGACGCGCTCGTGTCGAATGCCGGCCTATCCGGCAAAAAGCAGTCTATGCGTGTGTGCAGTCCATGGGACCTTATCGAAGTGGTGTGTGACAGCGAAATGTTGAACTTTGAACTATCTTACTGGACGGGAAAAAGGTACGATCTGTTGAAACCTGAAATATCTACCTACGAGAAGAACAACTACACGCACCGGACCGCCGCCGCCGCCGCACCTGCGAGCGAGACGCAACACGACCGCTCAAATGCACGCGAGCCGAACAGGTGTTTCATCGCCGCACCGCGCCTTCGCCGCCGCTGCCGCCGCCGCCGCCCCCGCGGCCGCCGCCGCCGCCACCGCCGCCGCTGCCGCCGCGACCGCCGCCGCCGCCACTGCTGCTGCCGCTGCCGTCGCCGCCACCGCCGCCGCCGCTGCCGCCGCAGCCGGCGCCGCCACTGCTGCTGCCGCCGCCGCCGCCACCGTCGCCGCTGCCGTCGCCGTCGCCGCCGCCGCCGCTGCCGCCGCCGCCGCCGCTGCCGCTGCAGAGATTGCCGAGATCTTCCCCTATTATGTTATCCGACTTCAACAGATAGATTGAAAAAAGTTTCTAGTGTTAGTGCAGAGATCGCGAAAATGGAACGCGCTGAGAACCTATTGTTGAAGTACTCCCAGATAAAAGCAATTCCAGATGACCTGCACAACCTGAAACTAAAATTACTTTCACCAGTAATACCTACCTACCTACTTGGAGATGATGGTTTTTTACGATTGGCCAGTCGCCGCCGCTGATATCGTCGCCGCCGCTGCTATCGCCGCTGCCGCCGCGGTGGCCTCCGCCGCCGCCGCGCCGAACCGACAACGACGCATCTGAAATAGGTACCTGCACACAACAGCAACCAGGACCAGGAGCTAAACTAGGGGTCAACGAACTGAAAAGAAACACCCGGACCACAGAAATCTGAATAACAAGGCACTGTTATTAAGATTTCTGTGACCCGGACCTATGGCCGAAAGGTTTAGTACAGAATGTACCTACCTACTAGCTGGCAATGATGGCAGAATTCCAGAAGGTACCTCCTAGTCGACGACTGACGACGTGATGTGATGGAAGACCTAGGCACTGCGAAGACATTCAATTCAACACGCGTCGCACGAATCGCGATTGGTGTTGAGTGCTGCTCCAGCACTAAGGGGGGGTATGTAGGCGACGCGTAGCTACCTATGTACCTAGGGGCGATGCCTAGGGGGGTTATGTTTGAGCGGGTAGGTACCTACCTACCTACCTTGTTTGTATTTATTGGTTTGCTATACCTACTTATTGTAATTTGCTAATAAAGCTAGTGTCCTTGCTAGTGTTGACGAGGGAGACGCAAGGGGTACGTGTGTGCGCGGAGAAAGCGGGGTGCGGGGGTAGCCACCGCCCGCGACGCCCGCGCCGCGCGCTAGCTGGATTCAGTGACCTTTTACCACAGCCGAGCGCGCACTTATTTTTTGCCTCACCCCCGTTCATCACTCTTCTGCCCAAAAAGTCTTTTTTGGTAGTCCTGTCCCCTACACTACTTACTTTATTTACTCCAATATGTTTGACATACGCTACGTGAACGGTTGGGAATAAAGATATGTTCCTGTTCTGTTGAGTAGTTCTGTTTACAAAACTACTGGAATTTCTTCCCCCATTAGTTATGCGACTTAAAAGACTATGCTTTACATCTGACTTTTATCTCTACTGTTCCCACCTGTTTTGTTCGCTTATTCCCAGTAGTCTTGTGCAGTTGTCCTGTGCACCAAAAATTTATTACTAAAATAAATTATGCGAATGTAAAACTGATAGGAGACGTTAAAAATAATGGTAAATGTTAAGAAACTGTGAAAAATGACAGAGAACGTTTGATTTACTTCTAGGATGGACTTTTTTGCTTCGTTGAATCCGAAAAAAATAAAAAAGTTCTGCTGAAGGATGGTTATCGCTTTAACTTAGGACACAAAAATCAAAGCGGTACTACTTGGTGGCGATGCAAAAACCGTAAGTACTGTCGAGGCAGTATTACTCTGAATGAAAACATGACTACTATAACTCAGAGAAACCGATCATTTTTGTGAAGCCGATCCAGCAACTAATACTGTTTCAGTATCTGTTAATAACTGCAAACAAAGGGTTGGTAAAGAATTTGGCTCCGTTAAAGCTATATACGAAAACTGCGTCGAACATTTGACTGGTCCAGATTCCGAATATGTAGATGACGTGCCAAAATATCAAAACATTAAAAATTCTTTGTATAGGGCGAGATATAAACACTTGGATGTGGTAAAAAGTATTTACAAAAATCTTGAGGATGTCATTTTACCAGAAGAATTGCGAAACAATTTTATCGCATTTGAGGATGGCCCAACAGACAAAATTTTGATATTTATGACTCCATATGCTCGTGAGGTAATAACGAAAAATACGTTTTTTTTTTGATGGTGTATTTAAGCAAGTGCCAGAACCATTTAGTCAACTTTACACTATGCACGCGGACATTGGCAGTTCAAATACAGAGACAAATGTAGTTCCAGTAGTGTTTTGTCTTCTGCCAAATATAAGAGAAGATACATATACTAAGAGCGTTTGTTTTGCTTCAAGATTACTTAAAAAATGCTAAGAAAATACACATGGACTATGAGTTGGGGGCGATCAATGCCGCCAGGAAAGCGTAGGTACCCGAACGCTTAAATAGTGGTTTGTTTTTTCCACTTCCGCCAATGCCTGTTGCGTAAAGCAAAGGAGCTGAGTATTAATATTACCAAAGAGGGACGCAAGTATGTGGCTGTATGTATGTGCGACGATGGCTTTTTTGCCGAAGGAATATTTGCAGGAGGCTAGGCTTTCAATTGTAGACCACTCTATGTCTGCAGAAAATTATAAGGTAGTTACAATTTGATTTATCCTAGATTTTATTAATTTTAATAACGAGTAGAGACTTCGAGACGACCAAATCTAACACATGCGATGAAAGACCATTTTGGCTAATTATTTTATACCTTGGATCTTACATTATTGAAGTTTTAGTAAGGATCCCTAATTTTTTCATGTTATAAATATAGCTAAACAGGGATGCAGCATAATCATGGTAAAATAATTTTTGAAATCGGTCCAGTAGTTTTTGAGTTCGTTAGTAACAAACATTCAAAAATAAATAAAAAGACTTCCTTTGTATACTATTATGTTACTTACCCTATAATGTTACCCTCATATCTCTTGAGAGTAAGCATCCATCCGCAGGGGCCAATATTCAACTCCCCGATCCACCGGAAGAGAGTGATGTCGCCGGGGGCACGACGAGCGAGGACGTGCTTAAAGCTGTCACATCATTTCAGAGTGGCTCTGCCGGCGGCCTGGATGATGTGACTCCACAGCATCTAAAAGATCTTCTATCTGGCGGGTCTGGCCATGCAGGTGAAGTCCTTCTGAAATATTTGACATCTCTGATCAACCTGATGTTGTCAGGCCGAGTCAACAGCGAGATCACAGAACTCCTTTACGGTGCGAATCTTTGTGCACTAAAAAAGAAGGATGGCGGAATAAGACCCATAGCCGTGGGCACCACCTACCGCCGCCTCGCAGCTAAAGTCTGCTGTCGGAAAGAAGCCGACTATCTAGGCGACTATTTCCGACCAATTCAGCTAGGCTTTGGTTCGCGAGGCGGATGTGAGGCCGCAGTACATTCCCTTCTTACATTTTTAGACCAAAATTATGGGGAGGTAATTCTGAAGGTAGACGTCAAAAACGCCTTCAATTCCGTAGACAGGGGCGCCTTGCTAAAAGAAATTGAAGACTGAAGAATGTTACGGTTCGCCATCAAAATTAATATACAGGAATAAAGTCATTTCGTCCGCTGTTGGCTGTCAGCAGGGCGACCCTCTTGGTCCGGCCATATTTAGCCTTGCCATCCAACCCATAATTCAACGTCTCCAATCCAAGCTTAATGTTTGGTATTTGGATGATGGAACATTAGGTGGAGAGGTGAACCCAGTTTTTGATGATCTAAAAATCATCACAGACGAATTTCGACAAATAGGTTTGGAATTAAATTTTTCAAAGTGTGAACTTTTTATTTCGGACTCTTGTGTAGACAAAAACAATATCATTGTAAAATTCAATACATTAGCCCCCAACATTACAGTTGTTGATAAATGTTCACTTCGACTCCTTGGTTCACCAATTCTTGATGAGTCTTTTCAGTCATTTGTAGATGAGAAAATTCAAAATTTCCACAAAAATTCGGACAGACTGCTCAAAATTAATAGTCATATGGCTTTTACAATTATTCGGTTCTGTCTATTTGTACCTCAATTTACGTATTCTTTGAGATGTAGTGAACTGTGGAAACACAGCGAGGCTGAGACAACATAATAAAGAATACTTTATCATCGGTTTTGAATATCGATTTAGATGACAAGGCATGGTCGCAGGCCTCCCTGCCTGTCAAATTAGGCTTAGATATACGCAAAATTTCAAGTGTAGCCCTACCAGCGTTCTTGTCTTCTGTCTACAGAACTAGTTCTTTAGTAGAAAAATTTTAAATCCTTCTCGTTTGGTCCCACCTGGAATGTCATTGAAAATTTCATTTTTAGACGAAGCTCGAACGGCTTGGCATAGTGCTTGCCCCGATGCTGCTCCCCCAAAATCACTTTTGTCCCAACGGCAATGGGACGGGCCTCTGTGTGAGTTGACACGGAACTGTTTGTTACAAACGTGCTCTGTAGATCGTGCCCGCCTCCTGGCCGTTTCTAAATGGGAGTCAGGACATTGGTTGCAAGCATTTCCTTCATATAACACTGGTACTTTATTGGATCCCGTAACTTTCCGTATCGCAACATGTCCACGGTTGGGTGCAAGGTGTTGCGCGCCTCATCAATGCCAGTGCGGTACTGCTGTCGAACAGCTTGGTCATCACGGATTATCGTGCACTAGGGCCGCCGGTCGGATATCTCGCCACGCTAGCCTTAACGACATCATCTGGCGGGCCTTTGTCACCGCTAACGTACCAGCTATTCTCGAACCGAATGGTCTGTTGCGTGACGATGGTAAGAGTACGACACTAGACGGTATGACACTAGTCCCATGGGAGTTGGGGAGGCCCATTGTGTGGGACGCTACATGCGTCGACACACTTGCGCCTTCCCATCTTCCGAGGACATCCGTGAGGGCGGGTGCGGCGGCAGATTTGGCCGAAGATCTCAAGAGGCGCAAATATGCAGGTCTCGACAGAGCCAACACATTTGCTCCCCTTGGAGTCGAGACCCTAGGTCCGTGGGGTACCGAGGCTCTTAGGGTTTTCAAAAAACTATCTGAGCGTCTGGTCGAAGCGACGCGTGACCCTAGAGCTGGTGAATATCTGGCACAGCGTATCAGCATTGCCATACAGCGTGGCAATGCAGCCAGCGTCTTGGGGACGCTTCCGACTGGTGTTGATATGGATCAGTTGAGCTATCTGTAGACTGTTTGCAACAGTCGGCAGTTAGCTCAATTGTTTCAATTGTAATTACTAGTATAATTTTCTTTGTGAATAAATTTGTCTCGGCAAAAGTTTGACCTTATTTAATGCGTTTAGCGTTATACGGGCCAAAAATATTTTTTTTGGTGCAGATTAATTTTTTTCAGACATTTGTTTTAAACGTGTTTCTGATGACGTACCTAATATTTTCATACCTGGTTGTATCAGCTCTAATTCAACAACGACCTTCAATTTTAAAATTTCGTCACTTTGACTTCAACAAAGTATCACACGTTTTATATTTTATAGTACACCTGCTCGGAAAGTTGCCTATTTCTTTTCCATTTATAGAATAGAAAGTATGTCTTTGCAGGCCTATAGGAAACCGGGAGGAAAAACTCTATGGAATTTCATTTCTCACGTGTTTTAGCGAGAGGAAAAAGTGTATGGAAATCCATTTCTAACGTGTTATTTTATTTTTTCCTAAAAGATCGGCCGGTAGCTATGGTTATTTTCGTTCGGTCAAACGACAAAAAGTTTTTATTCCAAGTCCATTAGGCCTCCTCCGATTTCCGAACACGCGACGATGGCTGGACGAAAATTATCAGCATAGGTGGATTGGCAGAGGAGGACCAATTCCATGGCCAGCAAGAAGTCCTGACATAACACCGATGGATTATTGTCTGGGGGCACATAAATAGCATCGTATACTACGACAATACGCCAGTGCCGACCCTTGATCAAATGAGAGAGCGCATTATCAACGCGGCAAACGACATAAGAGGAACATTAACCTCAAAGGTTATTAAAAGCGAATTAAGAGAACGAATGCGTGTCTGTATACGGAATAGAGGCTCCCATATTGAGCAAGATTTGTAAATCGTGTTAAAATTAATAAAAGTTAATTTCAATGAAGTGCTTTGTTTCTTTTACTTAATTAATATTGGTTAAAAATACAATACAAATTCCTAACTCGACTACTTGACCTCATTCTTTAAACTATTTTTCTGTTTCTACTTATGCAAACCACAAAGTTGATACTTCGTTGGGTAGCTAGATAAGTAGTGATGTTTTAAACATGATTTGCACAATTAGTCACATACAATTCTTTTTCACAAAATCATTTTATCTCTAATAACTTTTTATCTGTTTGGAGAAAAAATTAAGTTCAAGTAGTGTTACTTCGAAAATGATGAGACTTTTTGTACATTGTAGTATTGATAACTAAGTATCCAGGTTTTCATTATGTAAAAATAATAAAACGAAAATAATACAGCTGTAAGTTTTTTTTTTAGAAATTTTTGAATCCCGACTTTTGGGTATTTTGAAAAGAATAATTAAACCTGATTATCTCGAAATTGGTCCACATTTGCATAATGCATTCTATGGTTCATTTGATAGCTTACGACCCCAACTACCACGCCTTGGCGGGAATACGTCGAATTACCAGTAACCCTGTATAGATGAAGTGCCTACCTATCATGTAGTTTATTTTAGTTAATAGGCCTTTTTATGGGTCAAATATCAAATAAGTAGGCAACTACTATTTTTTTTCCTAACTCGAAGTAGGTACGCTTATTTACACGCAAGATTAAAATAAGTAGGCTAACGTTACGTACTTACCAACATTTTATTATATCGTAATTATACCTACTTACCTATTTTAATAATATACCTAATACCTTCATAGGTACCTACTTACTTCTTTTTTTATAAGTGTCTTGCAATTTGTAGGATATAAATAAATAGCGCCTAGATTTTTTTAACCGCAGCAGAATTTGATTTTATATCATACTTCTAAACGCTAGAAGCTATCTCACTGCTGCCGCCGCCGCGCCGACAGTACTCCCTTAGAACTGACGCGACGTTACACGGCTCGACGTAAACTAGCGCACCGTTCTCGGGCTTGATGAAGTCAGAACGCACTGTTCTATCGCGCTCGACGTGGAGCAGCGCACTAAACCTTCGCGCGACGTTTCCTTCACGCACGATCACGAGCACCATTCAGTTTACTTAGTTCAGTCTTAGATATGAGTGCAGCTCGCTCCAAAAATGGGCTTAATCCTAGATTGCAAGACCAGGTGGAGTAGCCTTGCAGACATGATCACGAGATTTTTGAGTCTAAAAGACTACCATGAAAACTCTAATCCATTTGAAGGAAGAAGTCACGTTCAGTTTGACTGAGTTAGAGTTGTAGCAAGCCGTGTGGTGCCGGCTTAGAATTTGCACCACCCCAACTCTTCCCGCGGGTGTCGTAAGAGGCGACTAAGGGATATCCACCGGGGGCGGGCAGCAGCGCCCCTGCAGAACAATTCTACCACCGAACTGCGATCCCCAACCCGCATGCCCAGCGTGGGGATTATGGGCATAACCCCCATGAGATAAAAGCCAACAAGGCGCTTATCAGGGGGAGGCCCGCGTCCAGCAGTGAACCAATACAGGCTGTTAAGAGTTGTTGCAAGAATTGTCCACTTCTCTCAATATTTTAAAGGCGACAGTGGAGGCGCTTTGCCAAGAAAATGCAAATCTACTTACAGCCGAAACCGCTCTCCAATTTATGGTAACGAAACTTCATGCGACAAACAGTTTCACGAGTGACCGGCTGCGTAGGCGAGGAGGCACTGAAGAATAGGATTGCTGAGAGACGCCTATCGAACCTAGTTTATACTTTGAAATATTTTCACAATCCCAGCAACTACTACGCAGAGCCACCTTCGAACGTCTTTCCATCTCCAGGAAACGGCACGATTGTTAGAGTAATTACCGCGATCAATAAAGAATACTTTTGTCAAAGACAGGAATCTGATGATGACGAGGTCAGATTGTAGCCTTAGTTCATCTCCAACAACAGCAGAAGCAAATTGCGGCATCGCAACCTGAAATAAATTTCAAAGAACAGCAGCAAAGAAAAATCACTGATGTTTTTTCAGCAACTCCGTCTACGTCTACCGCTAGTTTATCAGACAGAGACGAATTGGAAACGTCAATCCGCATGCAGATGGCGCTCTTTGATAGAGGAGGTCCTAGGCAAGTATTTTTGCGCCAAGCATACGACTTTTTGCTGTGTCTACCACCTACAAGTGTTGAGTGTGAAAGAGTGTTTTCATCCACAAAATACATTTGCAACCACTTGAGATGTTCTCTAAAGGATGATTCACTCGATGCTCTAAGTTTTCTTACGTCTCATTTCCAAGGAAAACGTTGACGAAGAAGTTAAAGTTTAGATTTAGGTAGGACTTAAAGTATATTATACTTACTCTATATCACTAATTGCTCACTGCATTATCATTCTGTGATTTATTAGATCTCATACAAACGAGGCAAAATTAGAAAGGACTAATTGCTAATGAACAATGGCAAGAATTATGAGCTATCATGAGGATAGATCGCATGGGTATCAATCGATAGCTCCGGAAATTCTGAATAAAACTGTATATTTAGTTTTTCCATAATTTTTGCAGGAAAAATTAAATTAATTTTTGAAAATGTGGATGAATAGCAATTTCATCGAAGCTAGGGTGATAAAAACTCGTAGAATCCGCCATTTTGTTTTTGACGTTGACGGCACTACCAAACCAACTCTGCCTGTCATTATTCTGTGGTCCAATCCGCGCGCTTTTGTAATGTGTTTGTCAAAATAATTTTCGAAATAAACTTATCAAAATAATACTACAGGTGAACCATAAAACCTTACCCAAGTGTTTGTGAGAGTAATTTCACAAAAAGTTGTACCTAGTACGAGTAAAGAAACTTGTTTCAAAGAATATTTTCTTTCTTGGGTGCTAAAGAACTACTTACCTACCTAGGTACCTATGTACCTTTCGCCATTGTAAGTTATTGTGCCTACATCGAGTTTATTTTGTTTCATTGTTTACCTACCTACTTCGTAAGATTGTCGGTAAGTATGTGCCTAGTCTACACAAAATTATGCATACCTCGTAAAAGTTAGTACTTACTTACCTAATACTCTGTACCTATGTGCAGTGTTTGTATTGTAGCTTTCATTACTAAAATTATCCCATACATGTTAGTAGTAAAGCTAGTAAGTGGTACAAACATTGAACATTTCTGTGCCTTTATTACATGTGTTTTTTTTTCAGGTATTTATCTAAATGACGATAGAGAGGAAACCGAATAACAATACTTACTCGGTACCTCGCAGATAATGGAAAAAGTTACTAAGATAAGAATTGAAAGAGACTAATGTACCTACGCATTTTTGAAAATATATAATTAATTTAGCACCAAGATAAAAAATATTTCATCTATGAGTTTGCCTGTGCATATTAATAAAATAATACTATTCCACGGACCAGTTAGTTGGTATGCATTCTTATCTTATGCATATACACTAGCCAAACTCGATTTAGAATGTTTGTAAACAAACCGTACCATACTTAAGGGGGTATAGTACCTCAAATTGCTTATTTTCAACTCCGTCGGATCTCCATATCTTCCAAACTACTGAATATTTAACTTTGAAATTTATATATGGTAAAGTTCAGGACTTATTCTATCGATCATATGTTTCGAAAACACGATGCCATAAAATTTTCTCGATAGAAAAAAATCGCAAAGTTACCTCTAATTTTTTACTAAAACCCTAATTTCTCAATAAATACAGATGATACGATCTTGAGATTAAGCATAGTAATTGAACTAAGTATAAAGAACATTTTATATGTTGCCTTTTTTTCAATTAACTATTCTAATGTTTGTGGGGAGCAAATAACTACTAAAAACTTGATTTTTGGGCTTACGCCGCTTTGCTCTGTCCCGCTCCTGTGAACGCGAAATCCTATGCCTATCCTCTTCACACAATAACGAGGTATGGTACCCCCTTAACCTAAAATTCACTCTGTTGCCGCGTCTTTTCATACGCAATTTACACGTCTGTCGATTTGAGATCTTTCCTTCAATAAATATTGCTCACAATTTATTAATTTTAAAATACTTATTCACAAAGAAAATTAAGTACCTACTTACCTACAATCAAAATACCGCATAGAAATAAATTAGAACTAGTATTTACAATTGAAACAATTTGGCTAACTGCAGACTGTTGCAAACAATCAATGTAATTTACGAGTATTATACTTATCTGAAACTCGACGCCAAGCAAAGCAAGTGAATTTTAGTTTTTTGTTTCGTGGTTTGCTTGCTTATAAACATTCCAGATCGAGTTTGGCTATATATATATCATAGTATACATTTATATATATCATTAGTAAAGCTAGAATGGTACGTAACATAGTAAGGACAACACTCGATCCTTCTGGGATATTAGGAACAAAATTACCTATTTTGGTAGATAGGTAGGTACCTACCTAAAAACATTTTTGCATAGGTACTACCTAGGTAGGTAGGTGCTCGTAGCTCGTTAAGTTGAAGACTCCAAAACCGTCAAGAGCAATCGCTAAACTACACTTATTGCAAGAGAACAGAAGCTGCTCGGTGCTTTGGATTGGAATCTTCATCTGTTCACCGCTATAGGTAATTTTGGCGATGACTATAGGTAGACCTATGATTTTTATTAAGATAGCGGTTAATTATATGACTTCACTTCAGGAAGGTACGGTACGTACGATACTCCACGTACCTACCTATAATACAAATAATAGTTGTGCCATGGGTAAGTTAAGAATCGAAAAGCAAACGTGTTCTTGTCTTTAGTGGAGACTGCGACTCGGCAAACGTAGTGTAGGACGCAATTGGTAGGGAGATGCTGGATGCGGCAAGCTGAAGACTGGGCGATATGGCGCTCATTAGGTACCTATCAATTTTATTTGAACAGGTAGGCGACACGTTCTTGGAACGCATTGTAAAGCCGCGGCAATACACCTGAGCTGGTTTAGGTTTGGCTGGGCTAGGTAGGTATAGGCTAAGGGTACTACCTACATACAAATTTAGGAAATCTCTATCCAAAAATGTAGCAAGGCCTAAGACCTAGCTATTTTCGTCCATGGCCGATAATCCTACTCTATTCTACCTACCAACTGAAAAAAGGAGGTTGGTTTTAATCCTGCCCCTAACCTGAAACTAACCTCTCGAATTGAAACCATTTTTGTCACCCCGCCGCCATTTGCAATGAAGAGATGAACCAAGGATAGGAAATAATTATTCTGCCAATTTTCAAAAAAATATTAAATTTTTTCTGAAAAATCTCGGTAAAACTAAAAATGCAGAGTTCCTTAAAATTTTGAGAGGAATCGAATGGTATATTTCATATCTTTTCTCAAATTTTTGGGACAGACCATAAGGGAAAGTTGCCATTGATTGTTCGTGATTTATGTATAAGACCTCTTAAAAATGTTTGTGTACTTACTTACTCTAGTAACTACTTACTACCGTGTTACCGTTACTTACTGTGTTTATCCACTTGTTATTGTGTTTGATTTTACAGTAGGTATTGTGAAAATACCTACTCACCTAGATTTTGAAGACTGTTTTACTAAGGATTTGTGAATGTATTAAATTAATGTTACTCTAATTGCTAATTTTATTATGATTGTGTGATTTATAAGACATTTTAAAAATGTTTGTGTGCTTACTTACTCTAGTAACTACTTACTACCGTGTTACTAACGGTATTATCGTGTTTATTTACTTGTTATTGTGTTAAATTTTATTGCAGATATTGTTAAAATGCCTTCTCACCTTTTTTGAAGACCCTTTGAAGACTGTTTTTACTAAGGATTTGGGAATGTGTTTAAAATTTCTAATTTTATTATGGTTGAGTGACCTCTTAAAAATGTTTGTGTACTTACTTACTCAAGTAACTACTTACTACCGTGTTACCGTTACTTACTGTGTTTATTTACTTGTTATTGTGTTAATTTTTACTGTAGATATTGTTAAAATACCTACTCACCTAGATTTTGAAAACTGTTTTGACGTGACAACGTCTTATAATTCGATAGAGCCGGCTGCACGCAGCGGCGTTACCGCGCTCTGAGGCGTTCCATGTAAGGCTTGAAGTGCAAGCGAGAGCGCTCGACATCCGTCTCTCTCCTACTTGAGTGAGCGATGCGTCTGCGTTGTCACGTTTAACTATCGTCAGTAAACCGACTTTACAGACAACCAATTTTTTTTACTAAGAATTCGTGGTTGATGCGTGTGTATATTTTCTGCGAGAAATAAGAAATTACTCTGCAGAAAGAGACATTTTCACACAGCGTAGCTTGTGTTTTATAAAATGTCTAAACCCATAATCTCTTAAGCTTAAATACCATAAGCTCTTACCACATGAGATAACTGCATGGTTGGCCTAATACTGCTAGTCAAACCAAATATTTATACTTATCTCTCACTTTCTAGATCTTGCGTAGAATTAGTGTAGAATGTAACTTAGGTTTCCATCATACTTACCACATGAGATAACTGCATGGTTGGCCTAATACTGCGAGTCCAACCAAATATTTATACTTATATCTCACTTTCAAGTTTTTGCGTAGGATTAGTGTAGAATGTAACTTAGGTTTCCATCATACTTACCACATGAGATAACTGCATGGTTGGCCTAATACTGCGAGTCCAACCAAATATTTATACTTATCTCTCACTTTCTAGTTTTTGCGTAGGATTAGTGTAGAATGTAACTTAGGTTTCCATCATACTTACCACATGAGATAACTGCATGGTTGGCCTAATACTGCGAGTCCAACTAAATATTTATACTTATCTCTCACTTTCTAGTTCTTGCGTAGGATTAGTGTAGAATGTAACCTAGGTTTCCATCATACTTACCACATGAGATAACTGCATGGTTGGCCTAATACTGCGAGTCAAACCAAATATTTATACTTATCTCTCACTTTCTAGTTTTTGCGTAGGATTAGTGTAGAATGTAACTTAGGTTTCCATCATAGTTCACGATGGTTTATTTACAACTTAATCCTGATAACATATTTAACTTAACTTTAAGATTGAAATTAAGAAAATAGGTACGTATTTTAACTAACCTGTTTATCACAATATCTTGATACTATTGGACTGGGGAAGCCCCCTTGTATAATCTTTGCACTCGCTCCTCTGGCTTGGCAGGGGGAGATAATTCGATTTTGTGCTTCGACTCTTGACCCTTCGACCATTGTCTGGTAGTAACCAGACAATTTAGCTATGCATGGTTACACGAGTACCTACTCGAAAATGTTTTACGCGTGACTGTTGTCGACTGTTGTCTCTGAATTGGATATATGCTGAGGTCACAACCCTACAGCCGAATCGGAGTTATCAGAGAAGCGGAGACGGCGAGATACAATGTTTTGGTGACCATGGCCTAGATGGCTCTACCCTTCATTATTATAATATTAAGGTGATTATCTATACTCTTAAGTTAAAAATGAATTGTGTTTGTATCCTAATGCGAGACATATTTTCAAAAACACTGAAATATAAAACCGGAAAACATAGGTTCCTTACCATCGTGCAAAACTTAACATAGATTTAAGCTAGTTTTCTGATCTCGTGTTGCTATCTAAACTCGATGTAGGCGCGTCGCTTTATTAACCTCGACGCAAAAAGAAAGGGGTGTTATAAGTTTAACGTGTCTGTCCGTGTATCTGTCTGGTATCGTAGCTCCCTAACGGATGAACCGATTTTCGTTTAGTTTTTTTTGTATCATAGATAATTTTATTCCGAGTGTTTTGTGATTGTAATTCAGTAGTTTCTGTGTAGGTACATCCAGTTCTAAACAAGAACATAATTAAAAATTTTAGGAAAACCCCCGACAGATTTTCATGAAACATGGCTAAGAATAAGAACACTAGGACAAAATTATTCGGCACAAAAAAAACTAAACGAAAATCAGTTCATCCGTTTGGGAGCTACGATACCACATACAGATACACATATACACAGACAGACACGTTAAATTTATAACACCCCAACTCTTTTTGCGTCGGGGGTTAAAAATAGACTACGATATTAACATAAACCTTTAAATATAGTTTTAATTCCATGCCTTTTGTCACTGACTTCAAAAATTCACAAAAGGAAGAGGTTCTATAGGGGTTGTCGGCAGTTCATATACTTGACCCATAAAAAATAATTTTGAGTTTCCATACATTGATTATCAGTTTGTACACTGCTCTTTTAAGGTTGAAATTTGCACAAAAAAAATATACAGTTCTTGGCAAAAGTGTTACGTGTTTTGAATACAGACAACTATAAACTAACAATAATCATCATCATCACATTCCTTCCCTTATCCCCGCAGGCGGGATCGGCACAGAAGATGAATAAATGATAACTATGAAAGTAATAATATACGTACCTACTTACAAATGTAATCAGTAAAATTTTGTAAGCATGATACTTTACAATTTATAATTATATTAAAGGAATACGAAGTTACGGACTTAGTGGAAGAGTGTCCACGCAGTAGTTAACAACAAATTAACATGAGCTTGAGTACACTATGTTACAACTTAGAAAAAAGTAATGCTATTACGCACTTGTTAGATAGAAAGACGAAAAAAAATACAATAGTGCAACCTTATCAATAAAGAAAGAAACGGTCGTCAGGGAAAAACCATACATTTGCGTGCCTGCCAAACTATGAGCTCATGGACTGAAGTTTGTAACAAGAATTCCGAATTTCAAAAGTTTTTCCAGAAACTTTTGTAGAGCAAGAAACAATGATTTAGGTGTAATAAGCATCAAATACAGCAAAATCGAAGACATCGTAATACCAGATAAATTTCGCGAAGGATTCCTGGTGTACATGACAGCATCGATGAAAAAAGACTTGATATTTTACTCAGAAAAAGCTAGCGAGCGAAAGGCGTATAGATACTGCAGACTATTTTGCTGATGGCACGTTTCAACATTGCTGCCGGGGGTTTTATCAACTCTATACCATACATGGTGACATTTTTATCAATAGTACTAGTTTTTTTCGTATAGAAAACAGTTTTTACTTTTACTGTCCAGGTAGCCAGTGTACAAACAGCCCCAAAATTTTTATAATTTGCTTAACAAAAGAATGTACGAACTGCTGACCTCTATAGTATGCTTTTTTGTAGTTTTAAGATTCCTTTTCTAAGATATTTTGTAATCTGTGTGTTTAGTCTGCATAAAGTAATGTATTTACGGAAATGTGATTTTGATTTTAAACCCCATTCGGTCACAACAACATAATTATACCAGGTAAGTACCTACTACAAGCTGAAGACGGGGTGCTATGGCGCTCATTAGGGGAGGCCTATGTCCAGCCGTGGACTATTATGGGCTGATGATGATGATGATGATGATGATGATGAAGCACCTACTTAAAAATTTCAAGAGGCAGAACTTGGAAACTAAAAGGTTATAAAAGCATTTAGCCACGAGGGCTTATTTTAATGTGTCCGTAAAGTTAGCAGCCCCGCCATGGAATTTGGTGGTTTCAACAGCTATGCCAATGTGTCCTGAAATAGTGCCGGAACCGTGGTCCCACTGCGATGTTCCACTGGTGGGACAAAACTTTTTCGTGGTCCCACCAAACACGACCGTCCACACCCCCGGGTGGGGGGGGGGGGGGTGCACCCAGAGCCATATGTTGAACGGTCAAGTGTGTGTTTGGTGGGACCACGAAAAAGTTTTGTCCCACCAGTGGGACATCGCAGTGGGACCACGGTTCCGGACCCGCGGTTACGTTTGCACCATTGATTTGCCCCATTAATGGTGCAGACGTAACTGGTTAGTTATGTTTGCACCATTCAAATTGATACAACTACTAAACCTTGCTTTACTCGCCGTAGATAAAATCAATAAAAAAATTGTTTAGACATGGGTTTTTTGAATAGAATGTTCACCAGAAATGTAACAGTATGTCCAAGGTTTATGTAGCGTTTACTCTCTGTAGATCTAGTGATCAAGATCCAATTGGTTCTATTGAGAACTTTTTTTCCCAATAAATCTATTTTAAAAAACAACGTCACAAATTGGATCTATTGCATCTACTTACAAAATTACTAGATCCATATTGGTTCCATTAAGAATCTTTTTTCTCATTAAATCTATTTTAAAAAATTGCGTCACAAATTGGATCTACTGAGAATAAACTACGAAACTGGCGTCATAAGGCCTGATTTTTAAATACAAACCACTTTTACAATAACTGGTAAATGAGAAGTCAGAATTTAACAAACCTTTTTACCTATAATTAGATAAAAATCTTTTTTTATCTTGCCATAATATTCATCTATAAATAGAAATAATTTAAACGCAATAGGTAGTTCTAATAAAATACATTTATTAACGTAGTTTATCTAGAAAATGGCCAACATTGATATCCCCATTTACAAGTTGCATCTGAGCAAACAAAATGCAATTGTCACTTTCAATACTGCTTTTACGTCGTTTGCACGATGACTTGTTAAATCTTTCCAGTCGATTACAATTTAAGGAAGTGATTGATGATTCCTGTTGTAAGATATGCAAAATTTTGCGAAAATTGCACCTCATTTTTATTTATGTTAGTATTTAGATTGTGGTTCCAACCTTCCGCGGCATTATTGGTGCGATGACGCAGTCCATACACACACCAGATTTTATGATATTCATCTTTCATCCAATTATTTTCGAAATAATTAACGAATTTATTTAAATCGTTGTCAGGCATAATTTCTTTCTTAATATAATTCCAGCCCTCTTCTATACAATTTTCAGGGAGTAGGGGAAGTTTAGTGCAAAGAGTAACGATCTTTCTATTATGTTTCGTTTTCTTAATGCCTAAAGCCTTAGCTTTGCGAATAATTGCATTACAAAAATGGTAATGGCAACCACTCATCTCCACACGAGTAAAGGGTATTTTTGATAAAGCGAGCATAAGGGCTTTCTCAAAGTCAGTAGTTACAGTTTTGGGGTGCCAAGTTGGTATCTGGGATTTAATTATATTGAACAAGATTGTATAAGCCTCCGACGTTTGATGAGACATGAATACATAAACCAATGGAAATATGTTCGTACTATCAGAGTCACTGCCGACATCTCCATAAATTATAAAAATCTGACGAAAAGGGACAGGACAGGCTTGGTACGTGCCATCCATAAAATAATTATTTAATTTTTCTAACTGTTTCCGGGCGTCCTGTGAACTAAATACAATAATTCTATATTTATTATCCGAGTAGTCTGCCATTAAAAAATCTTTGTATTGTACTGGTATCTCAACTGCTTCTACGGTGTTTGCCCTAATTTTTTGTACTTCTTTTTAACTTTTTAATCAGAGTGAACAAATTATTGTTAGATCAAAGTAATTAATTTTGGATCTAAAGGATAAAAAGTATTACCACTGGAACCAAATGGATCTTGATCATTGGGTCTACAGAAAGTAAAAGTTCTTCTTAGAACCAAATCATCAAAATTGGATCTAAAGACAAAAGGTATTCTCACTGGAACAAAATAAATTTGATCATTGGATCTACAGATAATAAAAGTTCTTGTTAGAACCAAATCATCAGAAATGGATCTAAAGAGTAAAAGTTTTCTTAATGGAACCAAATGGATCTTGATCACTGGATCTACAGAGAGTAAACGTTATGTAGGTACATTTTAACCTTTCTTCCATCCAGTCCTACCAGTAGTTCGATAGTTCGAGTGAAATAAATAGTGCCCCAGTACTTATTAAAAGATATATCGATATAAGATGAATGGGTAAGTCCAGTGCCTGTCAAAAAATGGAGAGCAAAAATAAATTCAATACCTATGACTGCACCTTTGCTCTCCATTTTATGACAGGCGTACGTATTGATCTTATATTGATATATCTTTTTTTGCCAGGATCTAGGTTTGAAAGCTTTGAAGGAAGCAAATATTGGTAAATGTATATAAATTTCAGCGATTCCACACCGCACATAGTCTACGGGCCAGGTGACCGGCCATCCTGACGTCAGAATGAACGGTCACCTTGAAATTTTGAATTTCTTCTAAAATATAAAGAAAGCAATTATTATAGGAAGCAAATAGAAGCAAATGGGAAGCAATTTTTGGATATCATTGCAACGTTAAAAACGACAGGTGACTCATCATCCTGACGGTAGGTAACTGCTATTTCGACGTCAAGCTGGCCGCTGATTTCGACGAATCTATAGCGCGATATGAATTATGAACTACTAGCTGCGCCCCGCGGCTTCGCCCCCGTGGAAATTTATGTTTCCAACTTTCTTAATTTTTTCTTTCATAAGAACCTTCTCCTGACAATAACAAACACAACAAAGAAAGAATTAGCGAAATCGGTCCAGCCGTTCACGCGTGATGCCGTGACCAAGGAAAACGGGTTTCATGTTTATACAATGTGTCCGGTCACCGGTGTCGGAGATTTTGGGGGGGTGAAATACGGTAAATTTTATCGACAAATCACTATCCCTATTTTTTTTTCTCTCCATGATAAAATGGCAGCCATTTTGTTTTCTGTTGCCTCGAAGCACGGGTGCTTGTACTGATTAAGGTATAGCTACCCATGTAGAGGTCTTAGGAAAACGATAGAGGACTCATTTGATAGCCTCATTTTATCATGGAGAGAGAAAAAAAAATAGGGATAGTGATTTGTCGATAAAATTTACCGTATTTCACCCCCCCAAAGTCTCCGACACCGGTGACCGGACACATTGTATATATAGATGTATGTTAATTAACTGTGCCTTAAAGTATCTAGTTCCCCTGCAAAGCTCAGACCTATTGCGGTTTAAGAGAGAGAGAGAGAGAGATAAAGTACAGACGAGTACAAAAGTGAATTTTTCCTCGCACGTCGATTCCCGTAAACATAGGTTATGGATTTTATTAGCCATATAAAGTTACTAGCTTCTGCCCGTGGCTTCGCACGCGTTCTTTCTATGGAAACGTTCAAAGGTAATTTCTATCCCATGGGAACTGATTTATGGGATAAAAGTAGCCTATGTTTGATTCCAGGCTAAGAGCTACACCGATTCAAAATTTTAGCTCAATCTATTCAGTAGTTTTTGTGTGAAGACGTAACAAACATCCATCTATCTATCCATCTATCCATCCATCTATCCATCCAAACTTTCGTATTTATAATATTAGTGTGATTATTCATTCTCTACACCGCAGCCGACACTACGGAGTACACCGCAAAAAAGCGAGATCGTCGTGAAGAGAATTCAGGCGCGGTCGTCTTTACTAGAATCAACATTACGGGAATCGACGTGCGAGGAACAATTCACTTCTGTACTCGTCTGTACTTTATGTAATGTATGTAGATGTTCAGAGTCAAATATCTCTTAAACCGCACTAGGTCTACTTCTGTCTGAGCTTTGCAGGAGAACTAGATACCTACCTTAAGGCACAGTTAATTGGCATAGTTCATGCATGACTCATATCTCGCTATAGATTCGTCGAAATCAGCGGGGCTGCCAGCTTGACGTCAAGATAGCAGTCACAGTGAAAGACCTAAATATCTCCTAAAGTACTAAGGCACTATTAATTTTACTAAGGGCATCGTGGGCATTATTTCAGGATACATTTATTGGCATAGCTGTTGAAACCACCAAATTCCATGGCGGGGCTGCTAACTTGATGGACACCTTTTAATTTCATTTAAATTCATTGTAATAAAGCTTATTGATTAAAAAATTTGTAAGTTGTACTGGCTGTTATTTCGTGAAATAAAAAAAACAAGACGTTAGAATGGATTCCCATTGGGACATATTTTTTCAAGTTTTGACTATTAAAAAATCATCATCAACCTATATTAGTCCACTGCTGGAGATAGGCCTCCTCTAATGAGCGCCATAGCGCCCTGTCTTCAGCTTGCCGCATCCAGCATCTGCCTACATACAGTCTTTTGCAGATCGTCATCCTACCTGGCTGGAGGGCGTCCTACACTAGCGAGATATGGCCGGCCCACTGTCACTTCAGCTTGCTATTTCTTTGGGCTATGTCGATAACTTTGGTTCTCTGTCGGATGTATTCGTTACGAATCCTATCCTTCAGAGAGACTCCGAACATAGCTCTTTCCATAGCTCGCTGAGCGGCTTTGAACTGGTGGACCAGCCCTACCGTGAGCCCTACGGAGCTGAGCCTACGTCTCAGTTCCGTAGATCATGACAGGTAGGACGCACTGATTGAAAACTTTCGTTTTCAAGCATTGCGGTATGGATGACGAGAAGACTCGACGTAATTTTCCAAACGCTGCCCAGCCTAGCTGGATCCTCCGCTTGGCTTCCTTCTCGAAATTGTTTTTACCCAACTGCAGAATCTGCCCAAGGTAAGTGTACTCGGGAACGTTTCGAGAAGGTGGCCATGTACGACCACCGGTCTTAAGGTCAAAGTCATGGTTTTATCCAAATTCATGTCAAGACCGATACATCGAGAGGCTGAAGCTGCGCCGTCCAGGATCTGATTCAGCTTCTCTAGCGACTGCGCCATTAAGACTATGTCATCAGCGAATCGTAGATGTGAGATGTAGTTACCGCTTATGTTAATGCCCCTACTTTCCCTTACTAAAGTTTTATAGTTTTGGTGATGTGTCAGTTATTACCTTTAAGCATTCGTACCTTTTTTTTCCTAATCAATTCAGTATTTTTTTATTATTTGTTGGTAATGATAAACATTTGTGATTAAAATACGTCATAACTCTCCTCAAAGTAGGATTAAAAAATAAGATATTACGTTTTAAAAATAAAACTTAACAAATAAAATTACTTTACGATCAAATTTATCCTAAAATAATTAAAAAACTACTGTGTTTGAATAATTTATTCTACGATAAGTTAATTTTCTGGTTCGTCACCTTTCCAACGCTACTAAATTCGTATACAAAAAATGTGATTCGCTAGACATCTGTAGGATTTTCAGGTCAACCAGTCATTTTTAGCAAAAGTACGTGCCAACGTATGGATGAAGCGAATTTCGCAGAGTATTTTATACACCGGAATTGGAAGTCGGTTTATAGTTTCTAAATATGCCAAATTATGATGATCCCAATTCAATCTCATCATTCCCTTGGGAGTAATTTAAATTGTAAATAAATACTTCAGTTTTGAATTTGGAACTTTAAAATAATATATGGAAATGATGACTATGTACGTGGAAGATTACCTGAACGACCAGGCTCCCATAACTACGCAGGAGGTCGACGGAAGTGATCGATCGATACCGAACACAATATTATGTTTGCAATACACTTGCAGCAACTTTCGTTTGAAGTCGAATAATATTACTTTTGTATATAAGCTTTTGCCAGCGGCTTCATACGCGCTATTCGAACGTTTAGAGCTAGGTACTTATTTTATCGAAAATACGCGTGCAAAGCCGCGGGCAGAAGCAAGTTCTTTATATGTACTTCGTATAACTGATTAATTAGCTGTCTCAATATGTTTACCAACCTATACATACGCAGCGGGGTTTAGAATAAGTACGAATCTTCTCTTCGATTGGGTAATTTTAAAGCTCAAGACGACTACTGCACTCCTGTGGCGCTCTGACGACCTGTTGTTGATAGTTATTTTTGTTTGGTTCTGCTGTAGACACAGCTCATACTGCGAGGCGTTAACGTGACAACACTTATTGTATACGGCGGTACAAATGGCGGTGGGTCTACGGCGCACCGTAGAGCTACCGTAGACCGCTACGGTTAGCTACGGTGTTGAAATAACTAGAGTTAGGATAAGGATTGGGTGTTAGCCGATAGATTCATTCTTTGTGTTATGATTATGATTCACAACATCACCCCTACCGATTTCAAAAGAACTCTATTCCATAACTAACTATATACAGTAATAATACGCAAACACAGGCAGGACACATGCTATAGAAAAAACCGTTAGTAATAATACGTTGCTACCCTTCCCCTCATACGCACATCTGTCCATCGTCGCAAATTGCAAATTTCCCCATCCCGTTTATAGAGACACGCAATAGCTGGCTCTTATGTCAACCAGAACGATAGGTCAGAACAATCGGCCAAAGATTTACTAGATTACCTTTACTAGAGACAGTGAGCGTAAAAGTTCAGGCCGAATAAGGCTCCGTGTAACAAATGAAAGTCATCATCATTAGCATTTAAGTATTAGTCCACTGCCGGACATAGGCCTCCTCTAATGAGCGCCATAGCGCCCTGTTTACCTCACTCGTTTCCCCAGAGGTTGTCGGTTCTTCGGGAGATATGGACAAATGAAAGTGATTTCGACGATTTTTTTGACTGATGCTTCTGAGTTGCTGTTGCTATGCAGCAGATTGTAGCCCTTAACCAGCGTGGATACCTAACCAGTTTATTACGAGGGGTGAAGCCCCTCTGAATCGATCGGAAACTGTCTGGACAAGGGGAGAGATTATATTTGTCTGTGTGAGTCGGCTTTTGATCTCCGCTGCCGGATTTCATTTAGCTCTATTGACAACGGATGCTGCAGGATTATTTATTTGATCAGCGCTGCAGGGCTCAATTAATATGGATAGTAGGTACCGAAGTTAAAGCCGAAATAGATTTAAAACATACCCCTCATCCAAATATTCTGTCCCTTTCCACCCTTATTGATCAAAGACAAAATAGTGAGGGTGCAAGGGGGAAGGGACCACCCTGTCTGGCGACGCGAGGATGACGCGAGGGGTGCCGACCCTACGTGTATCGACCCAATCTCAAATTGCAATTTGGCTGCGCACTTTCGTGTTTCAATATTGTTCGAGAGTTTTCCAATTAGATTGCGACAAGAATGTTTCTAATTTGAGTTGAGTAGGTAGTAGGTACATAAATTTCACAGGACGAATGTTATGATTTGTAGAAAGACGAAGTAGCTTTAGGCTGTTTCAGCTTCAGTAGGTACCTAGTATATTTCAAAATAGATTCCAGTGTCCTACCCAAAAACAAAAAACGCATGCATAATAAATAGCCTATTATCTAAGTTAGGCTTTGCTCTAGATGTAGGTACGCCAAATTTCATCTTGATCTGTTTTGTAGTTTTGGAGATCGTAAGTAACAAAAATTCAAATTTCACAAACTTTCGGCATTTTAATATTAGTAGGAAGTAGGATAGAAAATACCAGAATAACATTGAGTCTGAAAATTTGAACACCCGTAAGTCAAAATACCTACATAGCCAATAAAATAATGTCTATTTACGTTCTAATCTGTAGTCAGTGCGACTTGACTTATATGAGCTTCTTTGCCAATTTTTGACAGATTTAGAAAAAAGGAAGAGGCTCTACGAGTATGTTCAGCTGTGTGTATGTTTTTTATGTATGTCCGTCGATTTCTCCTTCTCCGTCATTTGTGGACCGATTAGATGATTCTTTTGTAGTTGCATAAAGGATGATCCCAAGGTCCCATAATAATACCCGAGGAATTAAAATTCATCCCAAAGAACTAAAAAAAAGTTTTAAACTATAAATTCGATAGAATCCAAGGCGGTTTTAAGTTTTTTAAAACGATCAAATTATTGTATCTCAGTCTTTTCATAGGGCGACGGCAAAAATACTTTTCCAAAGCTATAAAAGAGTTCTTGTAACGAGATAATGATGATGAGGTCCTCTTTCTGACTTTCGACCGAATTTCGACCACGGCGGCCAATCTCATCGGAGACCAGCTAGATGCGTATTATAGTGCACAAGTGTGTAACCTATATCACAGATACTATAATACTATACTATATGTTATGGATTCATAGAGAGTTGTCATTGCATGGAAAAAATAATAGGTACCCTACCTTCCATTAATAACTATAGGTACTCGGTTTCAGAATCCAATAAGTTTTGTTAACAAAGATGTGAACCCACATGGTACGAAACCTTTACAAGAACTAACAATAACAGACAACATCCAGGCATCAGTGGTTAAGGACTAAAAACCAAAACATTAACTTCAACAATACATTATTGCACACGCGCAGTGAAAACTGTGCAAATTCGAGTTCGTAATCCAACGAGAGATTGTTGAATTAATGCTGTCTAAACCAAATTTTTTTTAGAACTTCAGCCATGAGGCTACGATGATTCCAGTAGCGTCCCTAAATATTAATTTACGAAAAGGAATTGGCCCCATCTATATAAATTAGAAAAGGAATGTTTATGCTTTTAAGGTAATAATTTTCGTAGCTAAAGACTTAAAGGTTTCACAAGACTGTTTTTCTGTAGATATCACATCTGTATACTTCGTTTCCCCATATCGTCATTTTATTCAATTTGTTTAACTTTTGCTAGGTACTCAGCTTTTTTCGTCCGATTTAGTAAAAATGATCCTTACAAAAAACTGAGATGATTGGCATCAAATAAATTTTGGACTGCCTTGACTCATTTTCAGGCGCTACTCACACTTGATCGCAAAATGTTTTATGCCAAAAAAATTTTTCCAATGAGGTGATGATTGCTAAGAAAGTGTACCTGTACCACCTCTGCTTGTCCCATTAAAGAAATACAATGAACTGAATAACTTTAATAACATATGCACAATATGAGCGCAATAAACAATTTCAATTTAAAAAAAATATATTAATAGTAATGCGGCAATACTAGAGCATAAAAGTATATTAGGTACCTACATAATATACTTTTATGCTACAATTCAACATAACTCTACTAGATTTATCTATGTACCTACTTAGTCCGAGGAAAGTTGTTGATCAGTAATAATAATAATAAGCAGGATTCATCTTATGAATTTTAATTTCTACATGAAACCATTAAATAAATGATTGCAACGATCGCTTCAAAAATTTACTTGCTCATTTTTTTATCTCCGAACTTAAGTAAAGGAAAATTACATGCGGTACGGTACATAGGTGGTGTATGTTTAAATATGATCAAATGTATTTCTACCGCCACGGTGCGGCCTGCGAACTCTGAGTGCATTATCACTAATTTAATCCTTTTTTTTTAAGTATGAGTGTAAATGCGGATAAAAAAAACGCGAAAATTTGGAGTCAAAGACCATTTTCTTGTAGCTATAACGGTTAAGACTGTCCCGTCCAAAAGATTCAATCTGTATAAAGAACAAATGAAGAATGAATTTTCCCAAATGAAACTTAGATCACAGAAAACCTAACAATATACGCACTATGTAAGAGGAGACAACAAAACTTCCTTACTGTAAACAAGTAATTAATTTAAAATAGCATATGAATGTCGTCGCGGATTACTTTCGAAAAGTGAGGGTCAGTCTTCCTTAAATGTACTAGCCTAATACGCAGCCAGCATTCAGGCGAGATTTTATCATCATCAAACGCTATGAGTATTGAGTATAAGCTGACTGATGACAATAAGCTTAACTTAGACAATAAGCAGAAGTTTCACATAATTTAAAAATGATTGTTCACAATTTATGAGTCGAATACACAATGGAAGTTTGTTCAAAAGTTTAGGGCCAATAACTTCCGGCTGCTGTTTAGAGATGTACCTATCTGGGCAGTTGACTATGGGCAGTTGACTCTAAGTTTATTGATGTCTGTTACTGTATTTGCTTTGGCTCTCCTTTGACCCTCTTATCTTAAATTGAGACATATTTTGTATTACAAACTTTAAAATTTCATAGATGTATAATGATGAGGCAGAGGTTAGTGTTTTCAGGTTTTTGATACTAGTATAATTTTCTTTGTGAATAAATTTACTTTGAGATTTAATTCGGATGTCATTGGACGAAGTTGTTTTAGAGCATATGCTCTAACTTTACCTGTACAAAAATGGCTAAGGGCATATATATGCCCTTAGCCATTTTTGTACAGGTAAAGTCTATAATATGGTTTTTCCAAGTTAGGGATGGATCTAGTTCGAAACCCAACAGTTTTGTTAATTTCGCACTATCTAGTTATCTGCTTTTTAAAGGAATATTTAGTGACGGTCGTCTAGCAGACACTGCATTAAAGACCATAACACTAGTTTTGTCCTCGTTTAACATTAGTCCATTCATTGAGAACCAATTTTCTAACGTACTAAATGTGTCGCTAATGGTATTCAATAGTCCATCCATAGTATCCGAAGAAACCACTATGGTGGTATCATCCGCATACTGTATTATCTCTCCGGTGATATTTACATGGGCAATGTCATTCAAAAAGATTAAAAATAGAGTATTTCCAAGCGACGACCCCTGCGGAACCCCTATACTTATACATTGCGGCTTCGATCTAAGACGTTTATCGTTTATTTTAATTTGTATCGTCTGTTCCCCACGCTCTAGAAAAGATTTTAGAAGATTGTGACTAATACCCTGACTCCCATAGACCTTGAGCTTCTCTAATAGTAGTTGATGGTCAACAGAATCAAAAGCTTTCAAAAGGTCTAAAAAAATGCCTGCTACTTGCTTTTTGTTCTCTAGACCTGTGTTTATGGTATGTATCACTTTCCGGGTTGCAGACGTATTTGATTTGCCGGGTCTGTACGCATATTGGCAGTCTGATAAGAGTTCGTTATGTTGTAGATGCCTCATTATTGATTCCGACATGATTGACTCTATCAGCTTGGATAACGTGGGTACAATTGTAATGGGGCGATAATTCATTACGTCAGAAATTTCACCTTTACCTTCATACAGTGGAGTTACACGTGAGCATTTCAACATATTTGGATAGGAATCAGAGTGTAAAACACCATTAATGAGGAAAACAAAATGGTTTGAGAAAAATATCGCCATATCAAATAGTAAGGATCCCGATATATCAAATATTTGAGCTTTTTATTTTGTTACAGGCAAGTGTATGGAACTCTTCATTTGATATAGAGCTAAATTCGAAACTGGTCTGCTTCGAAGTGACACTATGTATAAAACTTAGGGCTTCTTCGATATTAGGTGGGCACGAGATACGAAGATTATTTCCGATATATACAAAATGCTCGTTTATGTAGTCGGGTAGCTTATTTTGCTGGATGGGTACATTAGACATCGTATCTACTAAGCTCCAGTTCCACTCAGTCACTGCTTTATTTGTTTCTTCTTTGATGAAGTATTTATCCTTTGCTCTACATATTCTTTATTTTTAATTATTGAGATACTATTTCTATGCTCTATCTTTTTATTTAAAACACAATTTATATTAGGAATGTCCGGATATTGACGTTTTATTTAGTGTAAGTGTGGTATAAGTCATTAATGTCTCTTTGAGATTTAATTATTGTGTCACATAACCATTGACATGGCCTTGTCGTTTTTAATTTTGTCAGTTTTTTCGGGAAAAGTATGTCCATGTTCCATTTAATCTTATTTAAAAAGCTATCTAAAGTGTTTTCATTGTAGTTGGAAAACAGTGTATCCCAGTTATAGCTGAGCACGGAGTTTCAAAAATCAAGCATTTTTTCGGGATTAATGAACGTTTTTCTACATACTTATATTTGGGCAGTTCTGTTTTTTAATTTTAATCAAGCCAATTTGTGCGTTATAATCTGATAGCGCAGTAGCTAGAGGTTTCACGTGAATGTCACTATTATCTGAATTTGGGGCCAAACAATCTATATGTCGTTTGCCTTGTTCAATATTGCTGTCATCCAGTGTACATACAAACGCCACTATAAAAGTAAACATACAGACGAATTGAGAACTCCTCCTTTTTTGAAGTATGTAATAACTAAAAACGCGGCGAGACATCTAGTTAGTAAAGTAATAAGTAAAACGTAGACGTTCTACGAGCGTAGAGGGTCTACGAAACCGTAGCACCGCGTAGCTGCCTAGAGCGTAGCAGGCAACAAAGATTTCAATGAAGTTCACTGGTATAACACTAGATGGAGCGGTTTTTTGCTGCAGTTTTTGGGAACACTGCTAAAACTATTGCATACCGACGTTTTACATTTATGTTGCATAAGAGGATAAATTGATAGGGTACTATTGATTTTATTGTAAATTTAAGGTCCCAGAATGAGGAAGAAATTGTGAGGTAGACGAGAATGACATTTGACACCCTTACCATACAGTGCCTTTTTTCTTCGCTTGTCCTACAAGTATAACAGATTGAGGTTATAGTTTAGATGTTTCCTAAGCGTCATTTGAAAAAGGAACGACTGTCCGACTGTAAGGAGGTTCAATTCCCTGTTCAGACGTGGGAAGACTAATGTAAGTTTTAAGGTTCCTTAAGGAACCTTAAAGCTTACATTAGTTTTTTAAGTTGTTAAGTTTTAAGGAACCTTAAAACTTAACAACTTAAGCTTAAAAAAGACGGACAACAAAGTGACTAGTCTATAGTCTATAGACTACTAGACTATAGTCACTTTGTTGTCCGTCTGTCAACCCCCTTTTTTCGGGAATGCGTGGCGATATCGAGTTGAAATTAGCATCAAATACTCAAGTCCGTAACATCTTGGAGCCTCCATATAGGTAAATAAAACTTAAAAAAACAAAACAAAGTCAACGCACTCAAAAGTTACAGCCGTTTATGTCCGAATATTTTGAAATTTCCAATTTCCATGCGATTCACATGCACACAAAACCTATAGGTAGGTACTTCCCGGAGATCTGAAATTATGAAATTTGGCAATAAGCAAGGTCTTATAGCACCAGTAAAGGGAATAATCCGAAAACTATAAATTTACAGTATGTTCACAAAAAAAATACTTTTGTTTCTCGCCATGGACCAAAACCTATTAGGGTTAGTCCTAGCCCTCGTAAACCTTTTGAGGAACTCAGTAATCATCAGAAAAGAAGACGTACTGAAGAACTTCGTGCATCCTCTAGCACTGATGAAATAGTGTTTTCAACTGAAAGCCGATATAATGAAATATTTAATGGAAAATCCAAATGAAGTATCAAAAATCAAACCAATTGATGGAAATACTGCATTTTGCCAAGTTTAGTGCCTCTAAGGCTCATAACGGAAAATGGAGAGATATTTTGGGAAAACGAGCGACCACCTTGAACATCTTTTTGTCGACCTCGATCGATGTTTAGGTTTATGAAAGAAACTGAATTTAATGTGAAGAGGGAGATGGCTGATATGGAATCTGAAATCGCACAACTAAATGCTACCACTACTGAAAATGCAAGTGTTACACATAAGTTATTATATTGACGATGAATCATAGATGGAAAAATTCATTCCTATATATCGGATACATCAGCAGCTGTGTGTGATTTATGCAAAGCACGTCCATCTGAAATAAATGATCTTGAGAATGTGTGGAGCAAACCCGTGGAAGAGATGTATAGGTACGGTTTGAGTTGACTTCATGCATGGATTCGGTCTATGGAATGTATGCTGCATATTTCATATAAGCTAGAAATAAAAAGTGGCAAGCGAAAGGAAATGAAGCTAAGACACAAGTAAATGAAAGGAAAATAAGGATCCAAGAGGCTTTTAGGAAAGAAACTGGGCTGTTATTAGATGTTATTAAACATGGTAGTGGTACAACCAATAACGGAAACTCTGCTAGACGTTTTTTCGAAAATCCTGACAAGTCTGCAGAATTAACAGGTTTAAATGTAAACATTTTAACAAAAATTTGTGTCATTTACAATGCGTCTCTTCCGGCGATAAAATTAACATAGCAAAGTTTCGTGACTATTGCAATGATACTGCTAAGCTTTACGTGGAATTGTACCCATGATGGTATCATATGCCATCTAGTCTTCACAAATTACTTGTACACGGATCAGCCTTGGTAGAAAATTTAGCAATTGTTCCAATAGAATTTTTATCTGAAGAAGCCTCAGAAGCTAGGTATAAAGATTTCCGAAATTATAGACAGGGTCACTCAAGAAACTGTAGCAGTATTTCATGCAATGAAAATATTTTGCAGAATCTTCTGCTATCCTCCGATCCCCTTCTCTCAACCATCCGTCCAAAATTTAACAAACTTGTAAAAAAATCTACTTTTACTGATTTTTACAACCTAGTTGAGTCGGACAATAGCCATTTTGAATTTCTTGATGCTAATGAACTAGCAGGAATAAATTCAGAATCGGCTGACATAGATAGTGACGAAGACTAGGCAGCAGATAACTCTTCAGTTATTAAATTTGTAAATAAATGTATTCCGGTAGCTAAGCCGGATAAGTAATAAGTAGATTATTTTAATGTTGACTAAGTTTTTAAGTCCAATAAGTAGATTTGTACGCCCATTGTACGCAATGTCCTTAATGTATTTGTAAATAAATGTATTCCAATAGGTATATGACTTGTAAAAAGATTATTATTAATGTTGCGTTTAAGTTAAATAAGTATGTATTTTTATATCGATCTTTGCATGCCCATCTGTTACAAAATGTCCTTACGACTTGGTTAACTATGTTTTTTGTGGACAATAAAATAAAATATACAATAAACATGACAATAAAATGTTTTGTATTGTTTCTATAAAATGTTTTGTATTGTTTCTATTATAAGTTTAATGGGTGGATATTATTGTTTTGTAATACATAATTATCTAATGTCACTGTTGTAATCCCTCTACAAATAAATATCTAGACAAACGAAAATCAGTACCTACCAAAATGTTATGATTTTGTTATCTAAAAATATAACACCCTATATCTTGTTCTGTTGTGCATCGCGCACGCCATCTGTCTGTTGGTAATCGAAGTTGCGTATAGTTAGATTACGAATATCAGTACCAAAATGTTATGATTTCATTACTTTAAAATATAACAACCTATATCTTTTCCGTTGTGCGTTGCGCGTGCCATGTGTCAAGGTGGTTATTGAAGCTGTGTGCGAGTAGGTAGATTTATATAAAAAACACCGCATCCCAAAAACATACCGCAATGTGAAGATATGAATTTTATAATATTCGTTTCCATAAAAAACAATGAAAAAAAAAACGTTTTCTCAATTGGACGTAGTTATGCAAAAAGGAACCAACCCACAACTCGGTCAAAATGGAGTTAAGTGCACAGGGAGGTTCCTAAGCATGTATTCTATATGCTCAAAAAAGATCCTGGCCATCTAGCGGCTCTTAGCAAAGATATGAGTATGTCACAAGGGAACTAACCCACATTTCGACATTTCATATTTTACAATCTAGAACCATGCTGCGTGATTTACTATAATGAGCTGATTTAATATGTTAAATGGAACCATAGCATTATGATACCCATAAAACTTTGATATTTTAGTTCTTACAAACTAGAACCAAACCACAAGGACAAAAAGATTACCTGCAATGTAATTGCTAACAAGAACCGAGTGGCTTGGTTCTGATTTGCATTAATAAAATTCTACAAATTCACAGGTGCTAAGTGGTTTGGTTCCAGTTTGCATTATGAAATATAAAATAAAATAAAGGGACTATGTTTCTTGGTACCAGTTTGAATAATAAAACACCCAAAGTCTACGGAGTCATGTGGGTTAGTTCTCGATTGCAAAGCAAAATTCCGAAACTCAACCAGTAGCCTGTGGGATGGTTTTAGTTTGCATAATGGAAATTTGGATTTTTTATGGCACCATGTTCTATGGTTCCAAGAGTTTTGGTGGGAGTACTGCCAGAATACACATATTTACGAAAATATTATTTTTATTCCGTCTTGCCACATTATTTATTTAAAAAGATAGTTAATAGGAAAAAAACAGTCGATGGAGCCAAGGTGAAATGGTTCGATACGAAGGAAATAATGTTGAAAAAAGAAAATATCGACGCCAAAAAGCGGAATCGTAGTAACCAACACCCAAATCATTTTTTTTTATTGCATAATCGGAATCAGAAAAAAATCCCGCGTCAAATGGTCCGACTTCCGTGGCTCTACGACCAATAGAAAATAGCATAAAGCTGTAAATAGCATAAAAAATGTTCTTTTCGAACATTTTGCATTTACAACAATTCACCTTTTGCAAAGTATATAATCGCGGTAGTTACAGCGCTGTTGAAACTTTGAGCAATGCGGGTTACAGCGTTTCTGCTTATAAGAAAATTGAAACGCACCACGCTTACTACAATTATAATATAATAAATTGTTATTTGTCGTGGCTTACTACAGTTCTCACAAACACCGAGATTAGACAGTTATCAGTTACGCTAATTTAAAAAGTCTAAATTCGTAGGATTTTCGTATTTATGCCCTTTATGGTACAGTTGTCGAATATTGATCATGGGGATTTACCGCTATTAATACTTGCGCTCGCGCCTGTGTGGCTTGCGGCTTACGTCCCGCTCCGTCACTACGCGACCGTCAAGAGAGTGTGTTGTGTTTGCTGTAAGTGAATTTTTACACGTGAGAGGAGATGTTTTAAACGTAAGTTCAAAATTCACCCTAAATTTAAAATTAAATAAATCATAAAAAATGTTTATAAGTTTTTTTAGAAGTAAGCATTGCTTTGTTTATTAAATTTTATTTTATTATTGTTTTAATTAAAATAAGGGTTACCAGCTACTAATGTTTTGTATAAATTTGGTATAATTAATTTTAAAGTGCAAATAAATACGGTCATTCTATTTTTTTTCTGGGTAATAGACCATCGTTTGACCGCAATCTCACCTGATGAAAAGCGAGGATGTCGCCGACGGTGTATCACGAAGGTCGAATAGATACCTATTCACAGAAGCAGGAAGCTAGTTCCATTCCTTAGCGGTGTGGATAATGAAGGTGGAGGAAAACCGCTTAGTGCAAGTGGAGGGTAGGGTATATGAACCAGGTAGGGATGGTATTGCGCTGTGCGTCTGCTTTTTCTGGAGTGGAAGGGGGATGGTGGGATCCGGTCACGTAGTTCCTGTGAGCAGCAATACTCTAAACCAGATCGAACCTGTGCTTGATAAAGAGATGGAAACTGTCCCGGCGTGAAGTATCGCTTAACCTTATTTAGGATTCCTAGCTTCATGGCTGCTGTTTTAGCCTTCGACTCGATGAAGGTACCCAAGTTCAAAGTTGGGGTGAGAGTGACACCAAGGAGCTCCAGTTGATCCTTTATAGGTACCGGTACATTCCAGAAAATGGGAGCCTGTACCAACAGACTCTTTTTTTCAGAGAAGAGCCATGCTTGCGTTTTCGAGGCATTGAAATTAACCTGAACTGACTGGCTTTGCCCCAATCCGAAACTGCCTTAAGGGTCAAGTTCAAGCGCTGCACCATGTCTTCTCTTTGCGCCTGTATTTCATTCCGAATGGCCTTGGCGTTGGAAAGGTACCTCTCCACTACGGTCGTCTGCGTTCTCAATGAAACCGGATACCAGCAGGTCGTTAATGTGCAGCAGGAACAACGTGGCAGAGAGTACTGTCCTCTGAGGTACCCCGGCGTTGATAGCCAATTGATCAGACGAGCAGCCGTCAACGACTACCCGAGGTCGCTGTCTTCGAGGTATGTCAGGAGCTTACCATTCAGGACACGCTCCATGCATTTACATAACAGGGAGGTGACTGATGAGATGGGGCTATAGTTCGTAGGGCAGCTCGACTACTTTTCTTGGGCACTGGCACATTAGCAAGCTTCCATGACTTGGGGACTTTACCAGATATCAAGGACAGGCGAAATAGTCGCGTAAAAATGGGAGACAACTCAGGAGCGCAGGATTTCAGCACCACAGCCGATATTCCTTCCGGAACACTAGCCTTGTTCACATCGAGACCACGCAACGTTTTGAGCACTTATTTTTGATGTAAGTGGATTTCGATCATCGAGGAAGGCTGGGTGGAGAAAAATTTGTGGGCTCAAGACGTGAAGCCTCTGCAAATTGAGTCACAAATAAATTTGCTTTCTCATCCGCAGCGCAGTGTGGGCCAGCGATCCGTCTGGGTTCAGCAATGGAGAAAGTGAAGGACGGCTAAAGTTAGCTTCGACGGATTAAGCTAACGACCAGAAGGCTTTACTGCCTGTTGGGAATGAGACAAACCTAGCTCCCAGTTGGCCAATCCGGTCAAAGCGAGCCTTCCTTAGCATCTTCTTAAAGGACTTGGCGGCTTTGTTGTAGGCTGTCTTCCTTTGTGATTTGTTTGAGGCTTTACTGTTTCGGGCGTCGACCCACGCAAGATAAGCCCTGTGTTTCAGCGCAGCAGCACTGGCACACGAGGAGTTAAGCCACGGAGTAGTCCTGTCGGAGGGTGAAGCATCAGTGTATGGATTAAAGTAGTCCATTCGGATAAAAAGCGAAGAAATGTCGTATCTCATCCCAGTCTGCTGACTTATATCGCCATACTCGTCTGCTACTCTTAGGAGCAGGATCCGGATTCCATATTTACATGGTTTTAATTTTACTATCCTCTCTAACGTTTAGCAATAAAGCAGTTCCAGTGCAGCTAGTTACAAAAAATATTGCATTACAGTCAAAATTAAGGTAATTGAAATTATTCTGATATGTAGTTACAGCAATTCCGCTTTATAAGAAAACACTTGATTTGCAGTTGCCCATACATTTTTGCATTGCATTTACAGCGTTTCTGCGTTCCAAAAAAAAAGTACGATTGCTGTAACCCACATAAACATAGTTAAAAAGTAACTTATAGTAGAATTTGGGTAGTTGTCTTGAGAAAAGATGCAAAAATACATTTCTCATGATGAAAAAATGGCACTTGTGCGATTAATATTAAAGGAGATATGATTTTTTTTTGAATTCTCAAAAGTTTTTGGCTTTGGTGAACACTTTCCATATTGTTGGTTACTACGTTTCCACTTTTTCACGTCGAATGTTTTCAATTTTTATGAGAGAAGACCTTAAGCGAGTATTCTGAAGTGAATATTAAAAAAAACATAAGATGTGGTCCTGTATCTTTGACAATAGGTGCAATGAGCCCGCTTTGGCCCAAAGGTAAAGACATACCAGAAGCCAAACTAAAAGATTTGAAAAGTCTTTTAAATCTTGTGCCCGAAGATGCCCAGTATTTTTACAAAAATCTAACTGGAAACGCAAATATTGAAGACGATATCGAAGGCTTCTCCGGAGAAATGGACTTTATTTTAGAAGAAGATGATAACATTGATTAAAAAGTTTATTATTGGAGCGTCAAAGTGCTTCCAGATTAATAACAAGACGTTTTATAACACGTCCACATGATTAAACTTGTTGTTTAACATTGTTACTTAAAAAAGCACAGTATTAAAACTGTGCGATATAACAATGTCACAATACAACCGGCGTTATAAAATATAGTAAATAACAATGTTATATAACGCCGGTCAGTATCCGTAAAGATATTAAAATAAGCCTAAACTATTTAACTTAACTATATTTTAACGTAAAAATAAGAAAACATGTTTAGCATGTACCTGAATGAGAAGATTGTTTGTGCCACTTTACTTAGCTGTGTTCAATATTTAGTTTGTTTAGTAGTTAAGCATTTTTTTTTATAAAACATGAATAAACCTAATAATTTGCTTTCATTTTTACACAATGCAACTAGAAGAACTTTTTGTAACAGGGAACCAACCCACAAAAACTGCATTTTGCATTGGAACCAACTGCAATTTAATATAAAAACAACTACTTGTGCCCAAAAAAATCTTAACTTTTTAGGCTCTGTATAAAGCCCTCATTACCCTACACAAGACTGTAAAACAATAAAGCTAATAAAAGCTACCTAGACATTTCTACACAACTTTATTCTTTAAACTCAATTATCTCGAAAGTAACATTTTGAGGGTTGGTTCCTTTTTGCATAACGTCCAATTTATTCAATAAACGTGGCACTTACAGCAAAAATGGTTAGAAAGACATTAGAAGAGAATTATTAGTAGAACACGATAGCATCATCAAAATTTCATATTTTGACAAAAAAAACATTATCATTCCTATGTCCGACCCTTTCCATACATTCGAGCCACTGGAGGGGGAGCAAAGACTTGACGATTCACGCCTTATATAAAATTAGTTAGGTTAAATTTCCTGTTTTTACTCTGATTATAATCACTCGCAATCGAGTGTGTTAATGAGGATCCGTAACGGTTTTAATTGAGAATGCAGATTTATAGAACTCAGAAATCCATAACACACAGTGCACAAATTATTGTTCTACGACCAAAATTGACGAAGTTATGACCAAATCTGGATAATTTAAAAAGATTATCATTCTAATGTCATAAAGAATAACGTGGATACTAGTTCTATTGAAATTGCTTCAACGTTACGGATGTTCATTAGAATCCTATACTATTGTACAGATTTTATACTACTATTTTAATACGTACTTTTAATAAGCTAATATTGAGATCTTGTAACTATAAGCTTAGTGATCGTTTTGTAAAGACTTTATATTGCTACTTGTGCGTAATGTGCAATTAATCCCTAACATGGATTTTTAATGATAACATCAAGCAAAAACTTCAGACAACACAAAGATCAATGAATAGAAGTACTATGCTAAACATTAAATTCAAGGAAAAGCAAAGAAGCGAGACCATACGCAAGAAAACCAACGCATTAAGATTCACAAGAAGCCATAAGTGAAAATGGGCAGGCCACGTAGCTCGCCTAGAGGACAAAATATGGGCACTGAGGGCCATCAAATGATGCGACCCGGTCGCAAAGAGATCCAGAGGACGCCCACAGGAACGCTGGGCAGATGAAATTAAGAAAACCGCCGGAAAAACATGGCTAGAGAAAGCCTAGAAGAGACAAGGCTTAACTTCTAATTAGTGTTTAAGTCATAAGTTAAATTAAGTAATTTATTGTAAATTCGTTTTGGAAATAAAAGGCTTTATTTTTATTATTATACACATTTAATCTTATATCTCGCTATAGATTACAATATTATTATACACATATATTATTTGTCAGGACTTATTATCAATATTATTAATGTATTAACGTCACTTTCCACCTTGTACTAGTGTTACCTGCACGAGCACGAGCACGGGCGCCACGTTATAGTGCATGTGGATGGCTTCAGCCGAGCAGCCGTGCGTGGACGCGCGGAACACCAGCCGCCACGACTGCTTCGGGGTTCCGCACCTTGAACAGAAATACAGTGTTCACGTTTACGCTTCGCCCTAGAGGGAGTAGGTTCGCAATATGGTAAACTAGCGCCAGCCCGCGGCTTCGCACCCTTTTTCGGGATATATCGATTACAAAAATAAAAATGAAATGCTATTCGTTTGTCTCGCTAAAACTCGAGAACGGCTGGACCGATTTTGCTAATTTTGGTCTTGAAATGTTTGTGTAAATTCAGGGAAGGTTTAAAAGGTGAGAGCGGTACGAAGTTCGCCAGGTCAGCTAGTCGATTATAAAAATGCTAATAGAAAAATCCTACTACTCTCGAGGAAGCTATTGCTGATGATCTTACGAGTATACCTGCCTCATCTTAAATGTATGTTTTGTTGCAACCCATGTTACCTACTTGTATAAAAATTGACCTATCTAAGTTAATCTTTGCTCAAAGCGTACGTCAAATTTCATCTTGATCTGTTCAGTAGTTTTCGAGATAATGTAACAAACATTCAGATTTCACAAACTTTCAGCTTTATAATATTAGTAGGATTGACTGACCTGACTACTCCAAGCTGCCCGTGTATCTAAGCCCTAAGCACAACCCAAGTGAAGGTATCTGCACCTCATTGCCAGGAATTTGGCCACCTGGGAGCGCTGCGCGTTCTTATCCTGAAATGGAAAAGGAAGATATTTCAAAAAATAGTTTTAATAGCTGACCCCGCCACCATATGGGATAACTAGCTGGGAAGAGAGAGAGAGTTTTATCTGCTCCTCTTCCCCCCGGACCGCTGAGGTGCTCAGACGTCTATTCAAAAAGCCCCGTACTTAATTAAAATTATTATTTTAAACAATTACTAAGATCTACTCCATGGTATAATAATACAAGGTATGCTACGTCTACACAACTGCTTGGTAACTAGTTGTCTCGATGGAAAATTATCTTCCGCGGAGACAACCAGTAACCTGGACGTAATTTCACTTCCATCTACACAACTGTTTGGTGACTAGTTGTCTCGATGGAATTTTATTACCATCTACACAACTGTGCTAGGTAATAATAATAATCTTAAAATGTGTCTTCTGTGGAAGTGTGTTCAGTTATCTGGGCAGTTTTTTTTATTTATCGTTTTTTCAGTTTCCGCATTTATATACTGAAGGCACCCTTTTGTCTGTGAAATAAGATTCGAAATAGTTTATTCCTTTAAATCCTTTGTTTAGAGCTTATCGTTTAAAAAATGATTTTAATTTCGCAATAGGAAGTAATATTTACACTATGGATTAGTTGAGCTACCTGTAGATTGTTTGCAACAGTCTGCAGTTAGCTCAATTGTTTCAGTTGTAGATACTAGTTCCAATCTTATATATAAAAATGAAACCCGTTTCGCGTTGTCACGGCATCACGCCTGAACGGCTGGACCGATTTCGCTAATTCTTTCTTTGTTGTGTTTGTTATTGTCAGGAGAAGGTTCTTATGAAAGAAAAAATTAAGAAAGTTGGAAACATAAATTTCCACGGGGGCGAAGCCGCGGGGCGCAGCTAGTTTATTTATATTATTTCACTGTTATTTTCTTTGTGAATAAATATTATTAATTTACATTATCTATTATTCTAGATGAGTTTTTCTCTTAATATTGCATGGAGTCAATCGATTATTATCGGTCACAATTTTGTTTTCTTTTCTTTCAAATTAGCGAGTCACAATAAAAATATATATCTGTCTCTTGCCATATTAATTTAGGCGTTCTTTGGTTAAGTGGTTCTAGAAATATTTTTACATTTTCCCCGCCAGATAATATTTTTCCTATAATGTTGTATGTGTACCCTTCCTGATATTCCAATGTAGCTGTCTAAGTTAGCTTTTAATTTCTTTTTATGTGGTGTCCTTATGTCTCTCTTGTATATCTAATTATTGAACCAAGCTGGCGACAGCAGTCTTTACTTACAGACATACTATGGTAGCGTTAAAGGTAATTTTTAGCCTCCGGAAACTGATTTACATAAATGACAAAAAAATTGTGGTAGGGGCTGAAATACTATGCGAGTATTTTTAACACGATTCTTTTATAATTTTTATTCCAGATCTAACTACATCTATTACCAAATTTCAGCCCCATCCGTTCAGTAGTTTTGGCGTGAAGAAGTAACAAACATAAATTCATCCATCTGTCCACCCAACCTTTCGCATTTATAATATCAGTGTGACTTGATGATGTTCCGGTACTGACCGTCCGACAGGCAAGTCGTTGATGGTGATCAGGCGCAGGTTCTGCTTGCTGTCGATGATGAAGAGCCCGCGGTAAGGGATGCCGGTCTCCTCGTTCAGGATGCCGTAGTCGCGCGCGATGCGATGCAACTTGTCGCTGATAATCCTGGAACACAAACAATTTATTTAGCGAAACATTTCACGATTATTTTATGAACTATTTTCACTATTATAAAGCAAGGAACAGACTGAGCCCACACGCCACGCAACCTACGCAACGAAATGTAGCTAGGAAACGTCGGATGGCGTGGCGTACGAGAAGTGGGAATTGGGATCATCATTGTTTGTAGCAACGCATGAAAGTAGCACCGTCATCGGCTGCTAACATCACGTCGCCTGAGCCTACCTCACAACACTCCACAGCTGCACAAAGCCGGTCTGGTCTGACCATGGTCTGGATCGCCACAACGACCGGTCCTGCCCCACACGCATCCAGCGCTCCCGCTGCTTCGGCTTTCACCAGGTCATCCGCTCGGGCACTTTGTTACCCTGTAGCTGGAGCCATGTTCAACGTACAACGTACCCTGTTTGGCGGAGTGTTGAAACAGGCGAGATGCGTGAAGTGTGAGTCAGTGGAGGCGGCGATCACCTCGCAGCCGAGCTTCCGGAAGTCGTCTGCTGCTTCCGAGAACGCGATGATCTCGGTCGGGCATACGAATGTGCTGGAAAGAAGATTATAATAGTTATTGTCAGGGAAAACTGGCATCTGACTGGCACGAACGACTAAGAGTAGGTTGTTTTTCTACCTAGGTATTGGGTACTATTTTGTATAGGCATGGATAGGTAGGTCTTTGCTATACGCTAAACTCAGCAACTAAGCGATAGCAAGCAAGCAAACCCAGCTAAAAGACTCGCTTCCAAGCTATCCTGGATGTGATAGCTCAGATAAAAACCACCCCCGAAAGGAATTAAAACGTCAAGTGCGAGTCGGACTCGCGCAATAAGGGTTCCGTAACACCTTGTGTCTTGCCAAATTGTGCATGACAACTTTACAAGTCATTATAAAGGCCGAAGGTTCGATAAAAACTCCATCCAGCTGCGAGTTCCCACGTCGGAAATTGCCCCCTAATAGGTACTTAGTGTAGGTGGCTAAATATGGGGTAGTAATAGGGTCATGTTTCGGTTTATTGCCAATAGTTTGGCCATGTTTGGCTGACATTATGAGGTAGTTAGTTGAGGTAGTTAGCAGAGTTCTACACTCAGTAAATTATGACATTTATATACCTACTAGCTCTACTAGCCCGTGGCTTCGCACGCGTACTTCCGCTATAATAAGTATCCTATTATCTAAGTAAGGCTTTGCTCTAAACGTACGCCAAATTTCATCTTGATCTGTTCAGTAGTTTGGGAACTCCTAGGTAACAAACATTCAGATTTCATAAACTTTCGGCTTTATAATATCAGTAAGGTTAGTAGGATAGACTGACCTGGATGCTCCAAGCTGAAGGTGTATCTAACTCTCTACCCAATTAGTGATGTGATATCTGAACCTCATTGCCAGGAATTTGGCCACCTGGGAGCGCTGCGCGTTCTTATCCTGACTGAAATAGAAAAGGAAGATATTTAAAAAATAGTTTTAATAGCTGACCCCATCACTATATGGGATAACTAGCTGGGAAGAGAGAGAGAGAGTTTTATCTGCTTCTCTTCCCCCCGGACCGTTGAGGTGCTCAGACGTCCATTCAAAAGCCCCGTACTTAATTAAAATTAATATTTTAAATAATTACTATCTTTTTAATTTACTCCATGGTATAATAATACATAGGTACCTTGTATTATTATACCATGATCTACTCTAATGCGATCGCCCGCAAGCGGACTGCGCCTGTGTGCGTGCGCATCATAGCTGCAGTCTCTAAACACCCTGAAAAAATATCTGCAGATCGTACAAACATTTGTCACGCAGGCGGGAGTCGAACCCAACCTCCTGCGTCGCAGGCGGACCTTCGCCCACTGCGCCACAGAGGTCGTCAATTTTAACATCTATGACGTGGGCCACGCGGTGCGCGAGCGAGCGAATATACGGTATCAAATGAAATCAAATCATAACTCTTTATTTCCATAAATACAATAAATGTACACTTAAAGGTTAAATTATAAAACTAAACACTGACATGGAAATAAAGTGATATTTTTTATTTCTGTCGCTTCGGTATGTAGAGAAGCGACGAGCCTTTAGCCTGTTAGTTGTTATTTTTCAAGCTGGAACAAAACTCGTCCCAAGCATTTTTATCCTCTAGATAAACTGATATTTTGTGGTAAGCCTTTATATAAAGGATATGTTTGACAATTTGTTTGAATTTATTTATTGATAATTTTTGCAACTCACTTGGAGTTTTGTTGTAGAAGCGCACACATTGCCCTTTAAATGATGCATTTATTTTGTGTAGGTAGCCTAGTTGTGGGCACAGCGAGTTTATTCTTATTTCGAGTAGGTATTTATATTATGTACTAGCTTCTGCCCGCGGCTTCGCACGCGTTGTTTCTATGGGAACGTTTTGAGGATATTTCTATCCTATACTATTTTTGAGGTTATGTCAAGTCAACTTGAATGCTATCGAACAGAATAAATAGTAGGTATCCTATGTCCGTCTCCTGGCTCTAAGCTACCTCCTCACCAATTTTCAGCCATATCGGTAAAGCCGTTCTTGAGTTATAAATAGTGTAACTAACACGACTTTCTTTTATATATATATATATAGATGTGGCTATTTTTAGGGAATCAATTGATATTTCTATGAGTGTAGGTACAACAAGTTTTCATAAATAAATTGATTTGGTTCTGTCATTGTGTTTATTACTTTAAATTTATCACGCAGGGATTCTCTGGGACATATTAGTTTACTATCTAAGGTTATTCGCAAAAAACGCCTAAAGCTTCTTGCGCCTTCTCCCAAGCATCAAAAATATGCGATACTTACTAACTCTACACTACTAGCATCTGTAGTTGACCTTCCCCGAGTTAGCCCGAATTGCTTACCATGTAAATCAATCATTGCTATTGAAATGCCTGAGCAATTGATGTAAAATCAGTTTTTCAAAAACTTTGCTGAATGTAGGCAGTAGGTACTGGTATTGGTCTAAAGTTAGTGGGGTCAGACCTACAACCCGATTTAAACAGTGGGATTATTTATCAACTATTTATTTACTTTTATTTACGATATTAAATTAGATCCGGAAATACGCCACAATAAATAGATTCATTGAATATATAAGTTAGATCGGGTAAACGATTATCATTTTTTTTTTATATCTTTTTCATTAGTACATTCCATAAATATTGGCTTTTGATTATAAGAGTTAAATAAATTAGTTAATCTACTACTGAGGGAGTAAACTTTTAAAAGTTCAATATTTAGTCTCCACATACCAAGAGATTTTTATTAGATTTTGATATTTCAAGTAAGATATCACCCATATTTTTTTCAAAAATTTCAAAGGAGGCTGATGGTGGACTGTATACGCTTACTACAATACTTTCCTCCAGCTCAACACATGCTACTTCGATGTGGCTTTCAATGGATAAGCATTATGTCCTTGCATTCTTTGAACTTTATGAGTTTATTTAGTAATAATATAGAGCCTCTATGAATAGCATGTGATCTGCAAAAAGAACTACAAGATAGGACTAACCGGCCATCTTACACTATATGCCGATGATACCTGCCTCTTTTACTTTGACAAAGATATACATGAGCTCATTACTGACGCTCAAAGGGACCTAAATGTTCTAAATGAATGGTTCAAATATAATTTGCTAACAGTAAATACACCTAAGACTTCTTTTATGCTATTCTGTGCGAAAAATAAACATATACCAAATTTTCTGGATCTAACTATAAATAACGATCGAATTATACAGTCTCATCTAGAAAAGTATCTCGGATTATGGATTGACGACAAACTGTCTTGGACACCTCATATTGAACACGTTAAAAAGAAATTAGCATCTTTACTAGGGGCATTGCGGAAAGTTACCAACTGTATCCCAAATATGGCACGTAATATTTTATATAATTCATTAGTTAAATCACATCTTGAATACTTAATTGAGATATGGGGCGCTGCTGCCGCTACAAATTTAAAACCGTTACAAAGGACCCAAAATAAAATACTAAAAGTTCTCTTCCATCTTCACTATCTAACACCGACAAAGGAACTATACCAAAAAACTAAACACTTCGATATTAACCAACTGTACATTTATAATACTTGCTTATTAATAAAAAATATAACTTCACAGTCAATACAATCAAATATAGTACTAAAACCAAAGGAAAACAAATATCATCTTAGAAATAAAATTAAACTACATATTCCTAACACTCGAACCATTTATGGAAAAAAATCTATTCTTGCAGAAGGAGCACAATTATTCAACAATCTACCGCACAGTGTAAAAAAATGTGACAGCATAAATATATTTAAAATTAAGCTAAAAGAATATGTACACTCATTACAGATATAGTTTCCATTTTTCTTTTCATTAGGTAGCAAGGTATTTTTTTTGTTATCTACTATAGATCTCAGAAGTTCCACACATTTAATTTAATAAGTATAAATATGTTTATCTCATTGTAAATGAACTGTATAGTTTGTATGAGAAATAAAGTTCTTTAAACCTAACTACCAACTTGGTGGTTACTGAAGTTAAACATGAGCTCATAGCTTTTCAGGCAGTTTTCTGTTCAGCAGATGATGTCAATATCAAATGAGTTTGTGTACAATTCTAATAATTTACTTCTCAATCCTTGAATATCATGGTGCACCAGGTTAGTAAACATTGCCTTGATTTTACAATCTTATTTTCTTAGTTTCTTCTTGTGATTAATAATATTTGACTGTTTAGGGCTAGAGACTTCCTCATTTGTAATTTAAATGACTTGGAATAACTTCCAAGGTTTTGTTTTTTAAATAATTGCAATGCTCAAAAGAATAGCCAAGTTCTTGGCTGTTGTTTTAAAATAATAGGATAGTAAATTGCTGTCTTTTATAAAAATTGTATAGGTAGTAATTACCTTGAGTCAAATAGTATTTTTTACCAACTATACCGTTAGTATCAATCACATGTACATTGTTGTTGCATGAAATAGTGAAGGTTTTGTGGCAAGCTATCGGGGAATGTGAACATCACAATTTCTTTTAAATTTAATGTGCACAGTTTGTCCACATACCTAATCAAGTCAGATTTGTTCACATTACCCCTCTGTTACCAAGGCATATTAAGTTTGAATTACTAAGAAAAGTTCCATCGTCAATTTTTTCCATAATATTATGCAAGTTGGAATTTGGAAAACAATTATTTATAAAAGGATGTTCCATACTCATATTTAAGAACTGGCCCATATTCATTCCGATTTCATCGCAGTAGGTACGTACATTATTGTTTTTATACCTGAGCATGAAGTGCTGAGATCCGGATGGGATGCGGCTGACACAGTACTGTCTGGACCTGAGACTGGCCCAGGATCACAGCAACCGCAGCCCTCCAGAATCCCCTGGCTACTGAGAAGTGCATCCATGGCCAGATTGAATTCCCTTGTCTGTTATGTAGTTCGTTCATAAAGGCTGATGTAGTGCCCTAGGGAGTGCTCGGCCTGGCCAAGTTAACATCTCTTGTAATTCAGCCTCATATTGCAGCCGATTATGATTTAGCTGTAATTCTTCAACAAGTTTTCTATTTATTACTTACATTTGAGTTGAGATACATCATCTTTTGGATTTTCTAATAAATGTTGAGTATTTTTTATAAACTTACTTATTTTAACATTTCTTTTAGACTTATGTTTTCTAAGATTGTGACTTGTTGTTTTTGCTGCTATCCTCCACATTACACACTGAGTCATCTTTAATTATGTCAATAGTTTGCATTGTGTGTAAGTTGCAGCCTACAACAGAAACTTGGCCTGAGGACGATTCAGCGGATACTAACTCATCAAATAAGCTTTGTACACGGTGGCAGAGTTATCGGCTGCTTGCTCCAGGTGGGTGATATGGTGGTGGGCGTCACATAGTTGTTTCTCCAGAATTGAAATTCTATGCAGGACGGACTCAATGCCACATTTTTCATTGAATCGATCTATTATCAACTGAAGCCTATCACACTCGTCAGTAATCGAAGAATTCTGGGAATGTAACACAGACATCTCGTTTATTAGTTTTTTATTATTATCAATGGCTTCTTTATGCATATTTTCAACTAATTCCGCTTCTAATTGTCCAATCTGGCTCTTAGCTGCCTTTAATTCCTGTAAAGCCTGGTTTAACTGATTCAATGTGTTGGCTTTACGAGTCATACATATGAATTAGTGTATATACATAGTAAGTTTCTTGTAAACACACATCTGACACAACTTGTAAATACTAAGTAGGTACCTATTGTACCGAAGAAACACAGAATGAACAATGTCTACATTTAGTTTTAGGTTATTATGATATAGGTTAAGTTTTCAAAAAGATTGGTGTGTACTTACGTTACGTGAGTAAATCATCAGATGATCAGATGTAAACTTTATTGGAAATAGTATTCCTTCATATGAGAAATGAGGATCCGTAACGTTAAAGCAATAGCAATTTTCTTTCTACGTAGCAAAGAGCATGTAACACGTGTTGCCATGCCACCTTGCAGAAAAAAATATCAGATACATTGACAAATTTATGATATTTAGGTATATGCAGTTGTTGACGGAATAAACAAAATTTTCATCCAATATGTACATTTCAGGATGCAAAACGAATGGGAAATGGCAGTCCACATTAGTCATAACTAGTTAGTCATAATTACCTATTACAGATGTTGTTAAATGAACGGAACGATCACAAAATATATTGGGGCTCAAGATGAGGAATAAATTAGGTATTGTAACTATTATAAGTCAGTAAATTCTCAACAGGCAGCTTAAGAGCTTATTAGACCATCCTAAATATCGCGTCCTAAATTCAGTGTCCGATTTAGGACAAGAAATTTAGTCGCCGGAGCTCCTAATTACACGTTCACTGATTCAGGACTCTAAGCAGACCAGTGTTGCCGGTGCGGACCTTTTTGGTCCGTTTCGGACTTTTTTCTGCCTCTGCGGATCTTTTGCGTACCATGCAGTGTTGCCAGATCGAATTTGACAAAATCAGTAGAAAGTCACGTAAAAAATCAGTAGCTTGAAGAAAAAATCAGTAGATTTTGAAAAAAAACTACAAATTTCTAGCTTTTGACACGAAAAATGAGTGGTATCTGTAAGTTTTTTTGTAAAATCGGTTCATCCGCTAGGGAACTACAATAGTAGGTCATTAGTCCCTATCGGATGAACCGATTTTGATTCAGTTTTTTTAATGTTTATCCAGTGTGTGTGTTTCACTTTTCAATGATGGCATTCATCGAAGTACCTAAGTAAAATTCATGGTATTCATGGCTATTCATGGTTTTCGAATTTCAAACAATTATGTGTTTTAAGTAGGTTTGTAATAAACTGTTTGCGTTGATATGAAAATATTGATCAAAGCAACTCATCAGCTTGGAATTCGCCGAGATTTGTTCATTTCCAAGGGCACTGATCAGGTTTTTTGGGGTAGGTAACTAGGTAGTGTACAATGGTGTTCCGTTATTCCTTTCAAGAAAAACAAACTAGGTATGTTCATCACAGAAAGAGGGATGCTAGGTGTCTAATTTTTTTAATTTCAATTATCAAAAAATAGACACCAAGCTGACTCGAGAATCGTATGAACACCAAGCGAAATTGAATTTTTGATTTCTTTTGTTGTTGCAAGGCCTTATGCCTTGGCCTTAAGTCTCTCTCAGGAAAAGCTGGTTGATTTCTCGAATTTTACAAAATAAATCAGTGGCTGTTCAAAAATCACGCAGATCTACTAGTAGGAAGTGTAATAATCCATCTACAAGATCGACTGCTAAATCAGTAGATCTGGCAACACTGGAAAAGTTTATCGAACGAACGAACAGACCGACCAATCAATTCGAAAAAGATAGGAACACAACAGAATATGTTTACAGGAAGTGGACGAAACGAACGAACAAAACAATTACAAACAAAATAATAACAAAACTCTTCAATTTCATTCGTATTTTGTCAGTATTGTGACGAACCGGATTGGTGAAAATTTCATTGGCTTGTGAAGTGACACTGACAAGTGACAGCTTACATAATAGACATGAAGCCATTGGCGCTCGGAAAAAATCAGGTAGATTTCACGAAATCTTAGAAATAAATCAGTAGATCAGTAGACGGTTAAAAAATCAGGTAGATCTACTGCTAAATCAGTAGATCTGGCAACGCTGGTACCATGACTCTTTGCGGAAATTTCCAAGGGAATCACATGCACACAAAACCTATTGGGTACTTTCCGTAGACCTAGAATCATGAAACATGGTGAGCAGCAAGTTCTTATAGCACAAGTAAAGGGAAAAATCCAAAATCCATAAATTTGTAATTTATTCACAAAAAAAAATACTTTTAATGCACGCCATGGACCAAAACTTATACGGTACGTACTTCCCGTAGACCTAGCGCAATCAGAACCCTGCTAGAATTATGAAATTTGGCAAGAAACAAGGCCCTATAGCACAAATAAAGGGAACAATCCGAAATCAGTACCTAATTTGTTGTTTTTTCTTTAAAAAAAAAATATCTTGCTATAGACCAAAACCTTAAAGGGCACTTCCCGTTTACCTAGAATCATAAAATTTGGTAAGCAAGATCATAATTATAGCACAAATAACGAGAAAAATTTGAAAACCTTAAATTTGTAGTTTATTAACAAAAAAATCATAAATTTTGATTCTCTCCCTCGACCAAAATAATAAATATATAATAATACCGGGTACCTACATCATGTTGACATAGAATCATGATATTTGTCAAGAAACAAGGTCTTACAATTAAACGGAACCCTTAGTGTGCGAGTCTGACTCCCACTTGACGTTTTATTTTATCTCAGTCTTTCAACCTTTGTAAAAAATAAGCGAAGTTTTCTGAAGTTCATTAAGATGAAGCAACATAAAGTACAATTCATATGGAAAACTTAATATCCCCATTACGACACGTAATTTTTTTTACACTTTTTAAAACGGATCTTTTTGTCATATTTCGGACCATTTTAGCGTTCGGATCGGAGCTTTTTTATTTTGACTGCCGGCAACACTGAAGCAGACGCTAAAAATAGATTTAGGACGTCGGAAGCCATTCTTGTCCTAAATCGGATCCTAATTAGGATGCTACCGTCCTAAATGCTATTCAACTTTCCTGAATTCAGGATTGACTAATTAGGACATCCGATATTTAGGATGGTGTAATAAGCTCTTTACTCAACGACGAAGAAGACGCTTCCTGATGTCCTTCTTCACATAGCCGGCCAGCCATGACTCGGAATAAAGTAAAATCGATAAATTTGTTTCCTAAGGAGCTGACCTTTTTACGGAGCTCTGCCGATGATGTTTCTTTTGTTTTTCCATTTATCATGTCGATAAAGGACCACTATCCACAACTACCAATCAACTCGAGTGTATTTTGTTCAAATAACGGTAAATAACCAACATTAAATATTTTATTTAGAAATAAATGGCGGCCACGCCCGACACGCCACCTCTAAGTCCTCTAACTAAGCCCGCCACAGCACAGCACACAGTGTTGTTCCAAGTAAATTTTAGTATTGCCGTATCTCAACCTAAAAATTGCCGTATTTAGGGGAAAATTAAAAAAAACGGGCCGTATATTCGTAGATTTTATAATAAATGTTTACAAATAAAATATACTCGTACAGTATTAAAAAATAATATGTGCAGTAGGTATTTAATCGTCTCTCTCCCACTGTTTCCTATACTTCTGTTTGGTGTGCTTAGTTTTGATCTTTTTTTTTGGTGTTGATTGAACGTCTTCGTCAGGATTACTATCACTCATTGTAACAAATCAGTTCAAGCGACGTTAACTTTAAACTAATATAACTGAAAACTGAAGCAATAACTCCGGGAATATTGTGTTCAAAGTCTACAAATGAATGGGCCGACGTAAGTGTTGTAACTAGAAACAAAACTTACATTACACACACCAGAACAATACAACATTCATAACTAAGTGAATAAATTAGAAAGTCGCTAGTTAAGCAAACACTAGTTAGGTCCATACGTGCCGTCTCATTTTATCAGGTTATTTTATGTCTACAGCGGGAAACCCTTAGCCAGAAAGAAGCCAGTCGCTAGTGCATTCCGTTCACAAACTTTAAAGGGATACTACGTATGTTCCGTTACACGAAGAAATTCAGTTTTGTCAGCGCTTCCTATACCGGCCGTATAATTTCATATAAATATTATACGGCTTTGAAATGTCTGCCGTATGCCGTATTCTTGACGATTTACCCGCCCGAAAACCGTATAATACGGCAATTGCCGTAGCCGGAACATCACTGACAGCACAGAACAAAACAAACAAACAGTGTGACCATTGAGAAAATACAGAACCTGCCATACGCTTACTGAAAATCTGCCAAAATCTGCCCAACACTCCAAAAAAAATGCCATAAATAATAATAATAATAAATTCATTTATTTCAGACAACACAAAAAATCAATTTAGGCCCATATTACCTATTATAACATTAAATTAAATTAAAATAAATAAATAAAATTAAATTGTCGCATTATTAACTACATTTGGAAATAATATGAGCCTTCCTCCAGTGCCTCATAAAGGGGGAGGCTGTATCCAGCCTTCCTGCAATGACCTGCAGGTAGCTGTTGGTGCTGCCGCGCACCCTATGCATCAGCGACGCCGATCTCTTGCGCAGGATTGCAGCGAACCCGTCGACCCGCGCCTCCGCGAACATTCCTGATGCGCCACAGAAGCGCGGCAGCCCCATCAGCCACCGGAAGGCATTATTATATTGGACGCGAAGGGCGTTCCAGGTCTTCTGCGTATGCTTGATCCATAGGCTGCACGTGTAGAAAGACTGGCAGTACGCTCTAAACAGTGTAGTCTTTACCTGCGCACTGCAACGCGCAAACCTACGGGCCAGCATATTAGCTCGAACCGTTAACGCCCTCCGCTCCCTCTCCATGTCTACATCATCTGTGAGTGCCTCGGTAACCCAGTGGCCCAGGTACTTAAACTTCGACACTCGCTTCAGCTGATTGCCGTCGAGTGTAACTGGTGGGACTGTAGCGTAAGTTTTTAAACCCGCCTTGAAGACCATCAGTTCACTCTTGCCCGCGTTGTACCGGAGCTCGTGCGCCCCCGCATAACACTCACAGATGCCTATCAGCCTTCTGAGGGCACTGATCGATGGGCTCAGCAGCACCATATCATCTGCGTAGCTAATATTGTTCACGGTGACCCCGTCAATCGAGCATCCGACCGCCCCATGACCATAAAATATGTCACATACTTTTTTAGTGATTCTTTGATTGGAAAACCAAAAAAACACTTATTAATATACTCAGGTGACTTATTAAAAAACATAAAAACACAAATACATAAAATTTTAATTAAACAGTAAGTATAGAAGAAGTAAGTATAAGGATAGAAACGGTAGAAAACCATTGTGGTAGAAAATAATTTTTGAAAATATTTTCTTATAAATTTTCCTTCTTTTTGGCACGATTTGCCCCTTTATTCCATCCAGTCCTACCAGTAGTTCGATAGTCGAACTGTTTGGATGTTTTTTTTCCAAATTGTTATACTGACGGATCGAACTATTTGGAAACATTCTACATTGCTGGCTTATTGTAATTAGCTAAATATTTGCTTCTGATCAAGTGACGGCAGATGCTTATCTATCTCGGACTAAGGGAGACACCAGGACTGAAAATTCCTGATGTCTCCCCGAGGGGGACAATCACCCCGGAGACACGAGTCTGTCACCATTTAATTGGGTTGTCGCGATGGGTTGTCGTGATTTTGATTTTAATACTTTAATGGCCCATGACTCACCTATTCTATCTGCAGCTCCTTGTGCGGCTGCGCAGAGAATGCGGTAAGCATCATGTACAGCGTGTCCTTTAAATCTATACTAATATTATAAAGAGGAAAGATTTGATTGTTTGTATTGAATAGGCTCCGAAACTACTGGACCGATTTTAGTATCCGGCCGCCCTAGGCCCGGGCCTACTGGGCCTCACGGCAAATCCTCCACTGGGTACACAATCAACTGTACCTACCTACTTTACGAAAAATGATTGTATTGGTCCAGACAAATGGATCAGGAGCCAATTGCTTCACTATGACAATGGAATCGTCGCACCGATTTCAAAGATCTTTGATTTGTTAGATTTGTCTCTGTCTGGGCAAGCAGAATAATCAAACAATTAAGATTCAGCCCAAAAATTAAAATTCTACGGGGGGAAGCCGCGGGCACAGCTACTCGTAGTAGAATCTAAAATCAGCACAATAACAATTTAACACCCTACTCAAAAAAATTAACCCGTAGCCGTAGCGTCTATAACAGTCAATGGACCCAAGTTTCATCCTCATAACAGGTGACGCGTCCGCAAGAGACATCGACATCGCCATGAAGCTCGGCGCCGGCTACCCCATGGGCCCGCTAGAACTGGCACTGGCAGACTACGTCGGCCTCGATACTAACAAGTTCATCGTAGACGGCTGGCACAAGAAGTACCCCGACCAGCCTTTATTCAAACCTATCCCACTTCTGAACAAGATGGTCTCTGAAGGCAAGCTAGGACTTAAGACAGGCGAAGGATTCTACAAGTATGAGAAGAAATAGATGATAAGTGTGATGTTATGTAAGATGTATAATCTTGTTATTAGGTATAACAAGAATATACATCTTACAAAACATCACACCTGTTGAGAATAATGTATGGTAAATCAGATTTACTGATGATTTCTAGTATTTTTTAAATCGTATGTATGTAATAAAATAAATAAATGTTTTACACATACAAGTGTTTATTATTTTCCTTACCAGATAAAAATAATAGAAAAAAAACAAAACTTTCATAAAGGCATGAACTAAAGTTTTCGATAATATAGTGCATGCCCATCACATCAAACTCAGGAGAATTTCGTCATATTTAATACTAGCTTCTGTCCGCGGCTTCGCACGCGTATTTTCGGTATAATAAGTAGCCCTATTATCTAAGTTTAGCTATGTTCTAAATATACGCCAAACATCATGATCTGTTCAGTGGTTTTGGAGATCTTAGGTAACAAAAATTCACATTTCACAAACTTTCGGCTTTATAATATTAGTAAGATTATGATTTTAAAGGCATTCGCTGCCCAGGCTCGCGCGCCTCTGGCTCGCACCGCCGCGCCGGCGCTACGGTGCTGCATCAGAACGGCATGTGTATTGGTTGATAAAATAACCAGGCATATTTTATACTTAAAATAGATTACTTCCAACAAAAATACATTAACACTTAACAATACAATTAAAAAAATTAGAAAGAAATAAAGTCTACTCCATGTCATAATCATCATCCTCTCTCTTCCTCTTTAGCGTTGTGAGGTCGTCCACATCCATTTTCACTTGTGGGGAGGGGCCTGCTGTCACCCGGACGGCTGGCTTGGCCCCAATCTGAAAAATACATTTGAGATTATTGATGATACATTTGAGATTATTGATGAATGAGTGAGAAAAGGGTTGCAGTACAAAGAAGTAAAAACTATCGCAAAAAAAAATATCCCTTCAAATGTCTAGTAAGCCAGTCAAAACAACATTTGACTGGTTTTGAAGTAAATAGAAAATACATCGCATAAAATACTGCACTGAATACAGTGCGAGTCTTTATAAAGTGCACATACTAAAATGGGTGAAAATATACTCAATTTTATCGACAGAAAACAAGTTAAAAATATTCTAAGAAATATATTAATTTTTTTATGGCCTTTTTAATATTTTCGATAACCACTGTCTACCCAATATAAACAAACTGTTATTACTTTTGAACTAAGAGTTGTATCTCTATGAATCAAAATTAATTATGATCTCTAATGATAGGCCGTGCTTATAAACCAAAAATGTTTCAAAAAATACACACCAAATAAACACATACAAGAAAAATAAAAAAGGACATAAAAGTAGGGTAAAAAAGGGTCACCACCTCAGCGTATTCGGGTAATGCTATGCTGGTTTTCAGGTAGAGCCCGCCAGAGGGCCATTGGTTTAGATATTGGTCCAAGAATTTTGTATGCTTCTTGCTGACAGTTGTGGAATAAACCATTGGCATGTCAGATAATCAAATTAGAACATTATTTTCTTACCTTACTAGTAGAGCTAGTTGAACTGAATTTTAGCACAGGTTTTGGTACTGGCTTACTGCCGGCTATATTGACAATAGGTCTTTTCATCACAATGTTTGGAGGTGCTGTCTTGGCTGTGGTGGCAGTTTTGATGGAGGTTGTAGCTGAAGTGGTGGACTTAGGCACCAGCTTCTTGGTGACATTCTTGAGGCGATAGTTGCAGGCTGATAGGCAGTAGCTGTAGGGATATTAAGAATTGTAAGAGGAAAGTTGATTTCGTAGTATAAGGAGCTGCTGCACATCATGCTCAATTGGAACCTTTTATCAGACTGTATTCCCTCAGTAAGCTCTCAAAAATAGACTGAACTAGTATTTTGCACTGAATTGGACTAAGATATACATGCATCAGTCAATTTGCCTGTGTATAACTATTAAAATATTAACTATTAAAATACGAAAGTCTATATGAATATTATGTAGGTACCTATGTTGGATAATTCTTCATACTAAAACCACAGATTAGATAACGTTACTCTTCGTAACTAAAACTACTGAACGGATCCGACTGAAATTTTGGACAGATACATGACGAGAAGATTGGCTTCAATAGGTATTCATTTTTATTAACATTGAAAGTACTCACCGGTCCGGAGGCAGCCTTAGGCCACAGTGCGGCTTTATCAACGGCAGCGGAGTCACATTTTTATTACGCGCGAGGTCCAGTAAGACATCCCGCGGCGGAGGAGTTGTAAAAGAATTTTCCACTTGCATTTGACAGGAAAGCCTCACATCCTCCAAATCGACGATTTTCTTCTTCGCATGGGTAGCAAACGCTCTAGCATCCTCAAGAACGGAGGTTACATATTTGTACGTGAATTCTAGGAGCTGGTTTACGACGCGAGGCTCAAAATCCGTGACCCCAACCTCTTTCATGATAGACATAATGTTATGGCAATCTTTTGGCATGACGTGTTTGGTTTGGTTGGCCACTTTCGATTTGTCCTTTTCCGTCATCGTAATAAATATCAATTCGTAACATACAAATAAAATAACAGATGTAATTGGCGTTCCAAATTATTTAGCACGATCAACTTCAACTTCTTGTTTGATGGCTTCTGCGTCAGGTTTGACACAATTTTGCCAATATCCGTCTCATCATCTCATGACAGCATCGCAAGCTATATGGAATGAACAATATAAACCTTTATGTATTGTACAGTATTTACAAAAAAAGGAAAAAACCCACAAAACTACAAAACCTATGGAAAATAACTCAAAATGCACGATCGATTGATATTGATTATTGACTTGACACTCAACTGTCATGTCAATGACATGAATGACATGTCCTGTCAATGACATGACATGCAGTGTTGCCACCTTGCAGAAAAAATATCACTAGGCTTGGTCTCAGAACTCTCTAGATTTCTTCGGGTTATTTAAAAAAAAAAATCACTAGAATTCACTGAATAATTTAAAATTAAACTACACGGTAGGTACTACACAAAAATCTATATCGCACCCTCCCTCGGCGCGCGGCGGCCCGACGACGACGACGACGCGACGACGCGCCCCGACACACCCACCCCAACACAGCAATATGAACATGAACCTAGCTATAAGTCGTTCATTAGTGACTGAGTTGAGTCCGCCCGCCCGCTAGGCATGCGCTAAACGTGTCCACGACTGGAGCGGATCTGGTCCGATCCCAGTTGGGTCCGGACACGTGTCCAGGAGTCGTGTCCGTGGATCTGTTTGGATCCGCGTGCAGTTTCGCTTCCTACATGTCCATTAGATCAGTGGATCTAGCGGATCGGGTAGGATCCGCTTTTATTAACAGTTCCTACATGTCCATTGGATCTGTCTGTTTGTAGGACACGTTAGTGGGATCTAATCTGTGACAAATACTAGCCTAAGTTTTTTAAGGTAGGTATAAGTATAATAATAATAATAATAAGTATACCTAATTACTTATTTTTTCGTACAAAAGTACAAATAAGTGGGTATATTTCGATTTGTTTAGCAAATTATAATATAGTAGGTATAATTTGACTGTAGTAGTTACTCGTAAATGGACCCGGATCTGTCGATCGAACACGTCCGAACCCGAATCGAAGCCCAGATCCACACAGTTCCAATCGCTCGCTGTTGCATTCATTCGACTTGATGGATCGAGACCGACGAGTCCAACGTGTCCGCGGACACGCCACGAACGCTAATCCGGAGCGGAACCATACGGCTCCAGGAGCGGACACGACTCCAGGAGCCGTTTGACTCCGGTCCTCCGGATCTACACACCTCTACCGCCCGCCATTTGCTATGCTATGCTATGCTTCACTTTTGATTCGAACGATCGATCGATTCATTTCCCTCGTCTTCTTTTCTTGGTCTGAGCGTCCATGGTATGTACCTTGTATTTTTCACACTATGCTTTGTTTGAATAAAATTTGGATGCAGCGTTGCCAGATCTACTGATTTAGCAGTAGATCTACCTGCTTTTTGAACCGTCTACTGATCTACTGATTTATTTCTAAAATTTCGTGAAATCTACCTGATTTTTCCCGAGCGCCAATGGCTCCGTGTCTATTATGTAAGCTGTCACTTGTCAGTGTCACTTCACAAGCCAATGAAATTTTCACCAATCCGGTTCGTCACAATACTGACAAAATATGAATGAAATTGAAGAGTTTGTTTTGCTCGTTCGTTTCTTCCACTTCCTGTAAACATCTGTTGTTTAATATGTTCCTATCTTTTTCGAATTGATTGGTAGGTCCGTTCGTTCTTCGATAAACTTTTCCATTGTTGCCAGATCTACTGATTTAGCAGTAGATCTTGTCAATGGATTATTACACTTCCTACGAGTAGATAGATTTGCTTGATTTTTGAAGATTTATTTTGTAAAATTCGAGAAATCAACCAGCTTTTCCTGAGAGAGATTCAAGGCCAAGGCAAAAGGCCTTGTAACCACAAAAGAAATTAAAAATTCAATTCAATTTCTGTGATGAACATAGTTTGTTTTTCTTGAAAGGAAAACGGAACACCATAGTACCTAGTTACCTACCCCAAAAAACCTGATCAGTGCCCTTGGAAATGAACAAATCTCCGCGAATTTTAAGCTGATGAGTTGCTTTGATCAATGTTTTCATATCAATGTAAAAAGTTTATTACAAACCTACTTAAAACACAAAAAAAATTAAATTCGAAAGCCATGAATAGAATATTTTACTTTGCAACTTAGGTACTTTGATGAATGCCATCATTGAAAAGTGAAACACACACACTGAACAAACATACAAAAAAATGAATCAAAATAGGTTCATCCGATAGGGAATAATTATAGTTTCCTAGCGGATGAACCGATTTTACAAAATACCTTACAGATACCTACCACGCATTTTTCGTGTCAAAAGCTAGAAATTTGTAGTTTTTTCAAAATCTACTGATTTTTTCTTCAAGCTACTGATTTTTTACGTGACTTTCTACTGATTTTGTCAAATTCGATCTGGCAACACTGTTTGGATGGTAAATGAGCAGTCAAAAAACGTGAATCTACCTGGTATCCTAAAATAATCTTGGTTTCACTCGTTTAACGGTTTAAATAACTCGTCTTGTTCAAATCATCGATATACAAAAAAACTAGCTGTTAGCGTGTTTTACCTTTGTTTGTTTCAGGTTGGTCACTAAGTACCTAATAAAGTTACGCGTGCCTATCTGAGTTTACAGTGATGCCGAACGAGGATCAAATTAATTTGGAAGCTTGTTTATGTGCATTAGAGAAGGCGCAGAATTATTTCGAACTGCTATCCCTATCCGTATACGAGGATTATTCGAACCTTTTGTCGAACACGTTGCAATCTCTAAAAACATTGCTCAGTAATAAAGTTGAAGTTAGTCCTGCAGATGCTGAGAGAGTACTTAAAATTTGCCTACGGTGCACTACGGACGCGAAATTCGTACTGTACGTGTTTTCCATCATCTCTGAACTGATAGACATTGACAAGGTAATAAAATAGTCATCTATCTTTATGCTTTCACAATCTTTAATTATCCAGTAATTTCCCAGAAATAAATAATCCATTTTTGTTTTAGGACAACCGACTTGTGAATTTCTTACCGTTTGCACTCGCTTTATTGGAGTTTTTAAATACAAAGTGTCTTGTAGCTGATAATGCAATAGAACTGCGGATTCGGTCTCTCCAAGTTTTGATGAAACACCCTAAAAGTACCTTGATAGAGTTAATCAGCCACCATAGTCCAAAGATTATAGAAACATTGCAACTAATTCTTGGAACGAAGGCAGAAGAATTACCATCAATATTACAGGTAAGTTATCTTCCGTACACAACTGCATTGTATTATTTATGGATAATATATCCACAGATATCTGTAATAGGTTTGTAATAATTTGTTTTGAATCTGAATCTAAAAACTTTCATCATCTACACATTTCAATGAGGATCAGTAAAGTTTTAGAACTAGAATCCTAGAAGTAGAACTAGAATCCAAACCTCTGTAAGTTCTAAGTTCAGAGAACTTACAGAGCTTTTGTAAGTTCTAAGTTCAGAGAACTTACAGAGCTTTTGTGAGTTCTAAGTTCAGAGAACTTACAGAGCTTTTGATAGGACCCATTTATGCCTACCGTGCCCAAACAAGTATGCATATAAAACTATCCACATTTTATTTATTTGCACAGTGAGATTCATTACTGAATGTAATATGTGATAGTGACTGTTTATATGTTGCGATTAATAATTGATTTTCATTGGGAAAAAGAGTTTTTATAAGCGGTTTTGTGGAACATACATGACAATAACAACTTGAGAAAAGTAAGTAAAGAATTTTAAATACCTATATTTTTCAACAAGTAAAAACTTCTAGCCATTTGGATACAATAGGAAAAATGTATTGTCGTCCCCAAATTTGCTGTATTATTCTATTCTGTTCTTAAACTCAAGACTTTTAAACGACCATTGGAAAATTTGTGAAAGAAAAGATCATACATATAAAATAGGCCAGCGAGAGCAAACCTCGAAATGTTTAAGATTTTGAAGCGACAATTCTTAAATTTGTGTGAGAAAAGAAAGAAAAGACTATATAAAAACAGCAAGAGGAGCGAGCCTTGAAAATTTAAAAGATTTAGCGAAACTAGGGAAATTCGTGAAAGAAAAGACTATAAAGGCGAGCGAAGCAAGCCTAATAATTTTCAAAATTTCACAATAACTCAAACTTGATAATATTACTTGGAAATAGGAGTAATGTGAACAAATTAGACTTATAATTAAATAAATGAATGAAATATATTTATTTAGCACATAGAACATTACATTAACAGAATAAAACAATAACAACTAGTATATACAAGTAAGTATATCTATTTCTTAAAAATCTAAGCCGTCACCAGAAGGCAGAGTGCCCAGAATGCTAGCAGCATTGCCACGTTGAATGGCAATGCTAATTCGTTGACCGAAATAAAAGCCAGCATTCCGATCACCTGTGGACTCTATAAGAAGTTTGGTAAGATCTTTATAAATTGCGTGTGCCCCAGGACCCCAAGGACCAAGGGATTCAACCCCAAACGGCTCAAATAGGTAACCTCGGTCAAGGTTAGCGTATTTTCGCCGTTTAAGATACTCCGCTGATGTTGCTGCAGAACCGGCCCTTACCTATGTCCCTGCAGGATGTGAAGGCGCTAGGGTATCTACACACGTGGCAGGGATGCCACGTGTGTAGATGAAGATGGAAGATGGGTCGGCATTTAGTTTGGGAAAACTAAAGGCTGACCCATCTTCCATGGAATCAGAGTCATACCGTCAGGTCTTTTAACATCATCTCGCATAAGGCCACGTGGTTCGAGGGTAGCTGCCACACTGACGCTGGTAAAAGCCCGACGGATGATGTCATTAATTGAACCATGACGGGACACGTCCTGCACTAGAGACACATGCCAGTGCATGGTGACCAAACTTATTGACGGTTTCACCACACTGACAACGGTGTGCAACTAGGCAAGGAGAACCTAAGCGCAAAGAGGTGGCAACCCGAAATGTGTTATTATCTAAAAGGGTACCTAGATTTTTGGAAGGCAGAATATGTAACCAAAGTCCTGATTCCCACTCGGAAACGGCGAGTAGACGAGCACGTTCTGATGAGCTGGTTGACATATTAATAAGGTTTTTCCGTACCAGCTCACATAGTGGCTCATCCCACAGTCTCTGCGAAGAAAGGACTTTCTTTGGGCAGATTCGTGTCAGGACAGGCTATTTTCCATGAGTGTAAAGATTCATCAAAACCTGTAATTTCAAAATATTGACATTTAGCCAAAATACTATGAACAAGATCTTTGTACCATGTACTGATGACAAAAAAGCTGGGAGTGAAACACTAGAAATAATAATAATAATAAATTATGTTCCCTACAGTTAAATAAAATTTTAATGTTCACATTTCCCTACAGCGACAGCTTGCCAAATGTAGAAAATAACATTAGATACAAACTAAATATGACATTGCATACTATTTCATGTTAATAATAATATACATGTGATTGACACTAACAGTACTGTTAGTAAAAAATATTGCTTGACTAAAAAAGGTAATTACTTACTACCTTTCAAATTATTGCAAAAAACAAATAACTGCTTCACTATCCTATTACTTTAATATTACAGTCAAAAATTTGGCTAAACGAGATGCTTCTTTTGAGCATTGTAATAAATTAACAACCAAGACCTTGGAAGGTTCTTCCAAGCCATTTAAATTAGATTTAACAACAATAGAGGAAGTCTCTAGCAGTAAACAGTAAAATAATATTGGTTACATCAAAAGTCAAAGAAACCAAACCTGTAAAATAAATTCAAAGTTTACTGACTGTGTGCATCAAAATATTCAAGGATTAAATTACTAGAGTTGGAATTGTACATGAACTCCTTTCATATTGACATCATCTGCTTAACAGACTGAAAATCTATGAGCTCATGTTCAATTTCAGTAACCACCAGGTTGGTAGCTCATTTTGCAGATCACATGCTATTCGTGGAGCATTAATATTACTAAACAAATTCATAAAATTCAAAGACCGTATGGACATAATATGCTTATCCATTGAAAGCCACATCGAAGTAGCATGTGTAGACTTGGAACAAATTATTGTAGTAAGCGTATACAGCCCAACATCAGCTTCTTTTGAAATTTTGAAAATTTTATGGGTCAAATTTAATTTAAATGATATGATCTTGATCTTTATTAAAATTATCAAAATCAATAAAACAATAATGGTATGTCAAGACTTTAAAGTTGACCTATTAGAAGTTTACTCCCTCAGTACAACTAATGTATTCAATTCTTATAATCTAAGGCCATTATGTAAGGGAACCTACTAGAATAACTGAAACCTCAGCAAAATGAATAGATAATGTATTTGTTTGCCAAAGTGAAAAAATCATACATACCTGTGACCCCCAATCAATTTGACCGTTTGAAATTGGATTGGGATTCTAATCCATCACCTAATCACTCACTTTACAACCCAAATGAGTCATATTGCATTTTTTTTACAAATTTACCAATGCGTTTAATTCAATATTCACACCCAAATCGATTATGTACTTACTCAGAAAAACTTACCTTTAGTGGGCAACAGTGGGTGGGTATACATAAAACTAGACAAAAGTTGTATGAACTGTATAGTGAAAAACAATACAATTTTAGCCAGGAGTTCAAAGAAAATGTAAAAAATTATTCAAAAAAAGTTTGTCATTTGACAAACTTTAAAGTTTAAGTAGAAGTCAAATTATATTACTTAGCTCGAAAATTAGAAATAGTGGAAATGTAACAAAATCAACTTGGAATGTAATAAAAAGTGAGACTAGTAGAAAGGTCAGTAGGTACATACGTTAATGATTAATGATTTAAAGATTAATGATTGCTCAATCAAAAATGATGTTGAAGTGGCCCAAGCATTTGTTAACTTTTTTACTGAAATTCCAATCTCTACTACAAAGTCTTTAAACTCTTCTCAAGTAATTGCTGAGTCATTCATTACTAATAGAAAATGTACTTATCAAAAATAAATTTAATTTCACCCATGTTGATGAAAAATATATTAAAAAAGCCTTTAAACTTTGTGGCGTATTTCCTGATCTAATGGAATGCCGTAAAATAATCCCACTGTATAAATCGGGTAGTAATTCTGACCCCACTAACCAATAGACCTTTAGACCAATATCAGTACTGCCTTATCAGTCAGTACACATTCAGCAAAGTTTTTGAAAAACTTATTTTACATCAATTGCTTAGGCATTTCAATGGCAATGAACTGCTGCATTGTAAGCAATTTGGGTTTACTCGCGGCAGGTCAACTACTGATGGCGGTGTTGAGTTAGTATCACATATTTTTAATGCTTGGGAGAAGTCGCAAGACGCTTTAGGCGTTTTTTGCGACTTGTCATAGCGTTCGATTGCCTACACCATGAAACATTGACCAGGAAACGACTTTACTATGGAATAAGAAACACCTCTTTGGATCTTCTTACATCTTATTTGAGTGATAGGATACAAAGAGTTGATATTAATGGGGAACGGTCTTCGGGGTCTGTAGTTATAATGGGTGTACCGCAGGGTTCTATCCTTTCCCATTTTTAGTTTATATTAACGACCTGCCTCATCTTGTCAAGAATAATCACGAGATTGTATTGTATGCTGATGATATTTCATCAATTAGGGTTCCGTACCTCAAAAGGAAAAAAGGAACCCTTATAGGATCACTTTGTTGTCCGTCTGTCTGTCCGTCTGTCTGTCTGTCCGTCTCTCAACCCTCTTTTCTCAGGAACGCGTGGACGTATCGAGTTGAAATTAACGTCAAATACTCAAGTCCGTAACCTCATGAAGCCGTGATATAAATTAAACTTCTAAGTCAACGCACTCAAAAGTTACAGCCGTTTATGTCCGAAAATTTTGAAATTTCCAAAGGAATCACGTTCACTGGAGTGACCGCCGCGGGCGTGTGTGACGTCACTGGGTCGCTCGCCACCCGTTAACCGTAGGCAGATATCAGTTTTTAGTGATTTACTCCGAAACTATAAGTTTGGGAAAAAAAATTACAGAATCAAAAAGACTCAGTTTTGAGGGGAGTAAATCAATAAAAACTGATATCTACCTACGGTTAACGGGCGGCGAGCGACCCAGTGACGTCACACATGCCCGCGGCGGTCACTCAGTGAACTTCGCTACTAATTTAGTCATAACTTCGTACGTAATGGTCCGATTTGGATAATTTAAAAAGATATAATATCATTCTAATGTCATTAAGAATAACGTGGATACTAGTCCTATTGAAATTGCTATAACGTTACGGATCCTCATTAGTTTTAGTAGGTACAGTTATCTGTACCACCGAAGTTTGGTTGGAGTAGGTGGTGCAATTAAACTATGAAACTCCAGCTAGTGCGTGCGAGATTAATTAATTATCTGCATTCATCATAGTTTCTTTCATCTAAGGTAGAATACCAAAACGTGGCATTCTGTGACGACACGATAGGGTGCCTCAAGGAGATGGTTAACAAGGAGCCCATCATCATAATTGAGCAGCTGCGTGAGCGAATACAAAGGGGGCCGCCTTTTGTATTCGCTCGCGCAGCTGCGTGAGCGACTAAAAAGGGGTCCAATATCCTTAAAAATTAGGTAAAAAATTAATGGTCAGACATCGTCTTATGTTACGGCCACACTATCGCGATAACGCGAAGATTTGCGCTGTCGCGACAAGTCTGGCCAAGAAGTTCGTCCTGTCAAAAATTACGAAGCTGAGCCTGTTTTGTGGAATCCTACAGACAAAAAAAAACATATGAATTATGACGCCATGAGCGCAACCGCCGCATCCATTTTTTCTGTAAAATGAATTATCGTGACGTTCTAAATCATCGCGATGTCGCGAAATCTTTTTCCAATGTGGTCAAACACTTCGTCGTAGAACGAACAGGAAGTTTTGTCGCGACAACGCGAAAACGAATCTTCACCTTGTAATGTGGCCTTAGCATTAGACAACCATAGCTCAAATGTTTCCAAATGGTCTGCGCACCTTCAAGCTTTGCACCCTGCTACCAATCATCCTGTATATTTGGATAGAGGACCCTAAAACAAATGAAAAATATTCTAAAGCTTTAGGTTATTGAGATACATAAAATATGAAGAAAAAATAAAGTTATTTTCATCTGTGAGTGTGAATATGTATTGCCAGTAGGATTGTGTCGATCATGAACGAACGGCTCATATGATTGCAATCACGGGCCGTGTGTGATTGTTCCGAACAGTCTCGACGAAAAGACCCGATCATTTCAATATTCGGCTCATTGTGAAATGAATGAATGAGACGCGCGCAACATACGCGAAGATCGGCTGACGCTGCGTCTTGCTCTCGCGAGGCCGTGAGTGGTGCGTGCGAGTAGGACACATTCTGTGGATTGTTTTATCTATTCACAGCCTGATTAAAAAGTACTTACCTTAAAGTTACATAATAGAGTCTGTTGTCGCAGTACGGTACTTAATTCCTTTATTCCTTACCAAACATTCCGTACAAAGTATAAATAAATAATCAAATAATCTACCATAAATTATCATGAATGATATACCTAAACCAAGAATTCGAAAAGTTTTTTTTTGAGAGAACCAAATCATTCAGTAACGAAACGACGACGTGACGACGACGACGCAAAGAACCGATCTCGCACAGGCAATCAATCACAAAATCGAAAAGATCGAAATGAAACGAAAAATCGAAGTGAGGCGATGATAGGCCGCTGGCAAAAACAATCATTCAAATGATCGGGTCATATGACCCGGATCATTTTCATAACGGGTCGTGATTGATATCGATCTTTGTGAATGATCGAACGACACATGCATAGTTGTCAGAAACCTGACGCTCTAAGAAATTATTATTTTTTAGACATTTTTTATTTGTTTAAGTGTCCTCTATCCAAATATACACGGTGTAACAAGAGGGGTTGATCATCGGTGGCTGGGGGGTGGGGGACCTCAGTACCTATCGATTTAACCCCCATGTATGTAACGGACAGCCCCCTATGCAGAGGGTGCATGAACGCAGAGGAGACGGCCACGCATGTGCTTGTAGAGTGCGATAGCGTTGCTTCTCAACGATTACAACACCTTGGGACACCGAGGACGCCTAGGGAGGCATGCACCGGCGTCAGCGCACCGCATCAAAATGCTTCATTCCTACGGGAAAACGCGTAATAGGACTGTTAGCAACGACGACGTTATGCCGAATGAATAAGGCTCAAAATTGTGCAGGACAATATCTTCATTATAGTTAGGATATTTCATAAAGTTTTGTGTTTAGATAGAGCTCAAAATCGAACATTATTTTATGTAAACAGAATATATAAACATGTAGCTTGACAGTTTCAATTTTATCAAAAAGCTAATAATTAAAAAAAGTGTAAATAAAAACTTTTTTTTTGTTTTATAAAATCGCTTTTCTTTTATTATAAAATAGAAAAATTGCAACAATGTTAACATTGCTTTATTGTCTACATTATTGGCTATCAAATGAGTCCTCTATCGTTTTCCTAAGACCTCTACATGGGTAGCTATACCTTAATCAGTACAAACACCCGTGCTTCGAGGCAACAGAAAACAAAATGGCTGCCATTTTATCATGGAGAGAAAAAAAAATAAGGATAGTGATTTGTCGATAAAATTTACCGTATTTCACCCCCCCAAAGTCTCCGACACCGGTGACCACATTGTGGTGTACATTGTATATTAAAGTCGACAAAAAATAGGAACGTACCGTAACTTTGGTAAGCGTACGCTATGCTAATAAATAGATTAACAAGATAAGTAAACGAGAGGAAAGGAACGAGTCGACCACCGATGATCCACCCCTCTGGTTACACCGTGTATAACTATTATTATAGTGCGCGGTGAATAAAAAATAAATATGGTGACCGACTTAGGCGACAAAAAATAGGAACGTACCGTAACTTTGGTAAGCGTACGCTATGCTAATAAATAGATTAACAAGATAAGTAAACGAGAGGAAAGGAACGAGTCGACCACCGATGATCCACCCCTCTGGTTACACCGTGTATAACTATTATTATAGTGCGCAGTGAATAAAAAATAAATATGGTGACCGACTTAGGGCCAAAATCTTCAAACCCCTTTTTCTGTGATTTCCATATTCATGATATTCGGTCCCGCAAATCCCGCATGTGAAATCCCGCATTTCTGATGTATTTAGGGTTCCGTACTTCAAAAGGAAAAAAGGAACCCTTATAAGATCACTTTGTTGTCGGTCTGTCTGTCTGTCCGTCTGTTAACCCTCTTTGCTCAGGAACGTGTGGACGTACCGAGTTGAAATTAACGTCAAAAACTCAAGTCCGTAACCTCTCGGAGCCGCGATATAAATAAAACTTCTAAAGTCAACGCACTCAAAAGTTACAGCCGTTTATGTCCGAATATTTTGAAATTTCCAAGGGAATCACATGCACACAAAACCTATAGGGTACTTCCCGTAGACCTAGAATCTTGAAATTTGGTGAGCAGCAAGGTCTTATAGCACAAGTAAAGGGAAAAATCCGAAAACCATAAATTCGTAATTTATTCACGTAAAAAATTACTTTTAATACTCGCGATGAACCAAAACCTATAGGGTACTTTCCGTAGACCGAGAATTATGAAATTTGCCAAAAAGCCCCTTATAGATACAGCAAGTAAAGGAAAAAAAACAGAAAACAGTAAATTAATAGTTAAATCACAAAAAAAGCTACTTTTGATTCTCGCCATGGACCAAAACCTATAGGGTACTTCCCGTTGACGTAGAATCATGTCACAAAATTTGACAAGAAGCAAGGTCTTATAGCACAAGTAAAGGAAAAAATCTTTTAAACCGTAAATTTGTAGTTTATTCATAAAAAAAAATTCTTTTAATGCTCGCCATAGACCAAAACCTACAGGGTACCTAATTCCAGTTGACCTAGAATTCATAATATATATAGCTCGATTACCACTCACTGACTGACTGACTCACTCACTGATTGACACGATTGTTCTCCCTGTTGGTGGATGGGAAGGTATGTTTTTTTTTACGGAAACGTGTAGGGGGGGTGGGAGTGACTTGGGGAAAATCCCGACTTTACGAGATTTCCCCCCCCGGAGCCCACCCCACCCCCCTTTCTTTTCAACGGAGCGATTCGGATGAAAAATTTTGAGGGATTCGTATAGAGGGGCTCGAGTGATTTCCATTGCAAAAAAAATTTTGCCCCCCCTCTTCCCCCAGGACCCCCCCAACCCGGGGGAGCATTGCGGCGAGCGAAGCGAGCCGCAATGCGACAACGGGGGACCAGCACGGCGAGCGAAGCGAGCCGTGCTGTGCCCCCCCCCCTCGCCCCCCGCCCCCCTCTACCCCCTTTCCCATCAAAAAATCTGATATGGGTATCGTTTTCGACTAACATGGGGGTGAGGATTACGAATTTGATGTCGGCGGGCGTGTGGCGGATTGCGGTGAGCGAAGCGAACCGCAATACGTCACACAGCAAGGCGGGCGAAGCGAGCCTTGCTGCGTGGCAGTACGAGCGGGTTCGTATTGCGGTGAGCGAAGCGAACCGCAATGCGACTATTGGGGAACTGCACGGCGAGCGAAGCGAGCCGTGCTGTGACCCCCGCGTGCCCCCCTTGAACCCCCTTCCCCATCCAAAAATCGGATATGGGTATCGTTTTCGACTAACATGGGGGTGAGGATTACGAATTTGATGACGGCGGGCGTGTGTCGGATTGCGGTGAGCGAAGCGAACCGCAATACGACACACGTCACACAGCAAGGCGAGCGAAGCGAGCCTTGCTGTCGATTTCGATAAAATCAATGACGTAGGTTACGATAAGGGGAACTTAATTTATAACGAACACTGTGACAGCCACCATCGCGAGCTGCTTGCAGCTCGCGCACTTATACCATACTAGTCATGATAATTTGGCAAGACACAAGGTCTTACGGAACCCTTAGTGCGCGAGGCCGACTCGCACTTGACCTTTTATTTCTTTTTCTCATTGTTTCAGACATTCAAACTACTTTCAATGCTAGAATGGTTACCTCCACGTGAAAAGAGATTATTTGTGGAAACTGGTGTACCATTGTGGCTTGCTGGTGTAATTCCAATGATGATGCAGATAGCGGTGTCTGCTGAAGATGTTAACGACATTGAAGCATGCTTGACCTACACAGAATTGCTAGCAGAAGAGCTAATGCTTCTAAATTATTTTCGTCATCCACAACGGCTAACCCTGCTGGAACAGATAACCAATCGAGAAAAGTAAGCGATTTCATAATATAAAAGTTCTTACTTACTTAATGGTTAACAAGCATAGACATAGACATTTAAGTAAAAAGGGAAGATTAGGTACTGGCTTCACGAAAGTGGAAGGTTCAAATTAGGTTCAATCCGGCCGGTCCGACTGCGACTGAACACCTCAAGCTCGGTCGTAGTCGGACCGGCGCGGCGTTCGTGTTTCCCGTGCTTGCTACGATGTACTTTTGTGTAATTTATTGAGTAAAAGACTACAGCAATGCCCTCCTGTTCATTCACTAGATGTACAAAAGTTATAGATCAAAAAACAAAGTCCAAGGCTTCACTGCCTTATTTTGCCATGAGAGGGTATATGCGATACATTAGTGCTTAAAAAGAGATAGCAATAAACGTCTTGTTGCGAATCGCCGTGCATGGGTAGCGTATCGTAGTCTCGGCCGCACTTCGGTCTAGGTAAGTACGTCTTTCCATCCATTGTGCTTCAATATATGTAAAGATTCGAAATATAACTGTGAGCGTGTGTTTGCGTGTAGTTGTTAGCGCTAGAGAACGTGCCAACTCTACCCTTTTTACCTAAATCTATGTTTAAATTTATTGCATGCATTTCACAAAGCCCTGAGCTAAGCTAGCACAGACATAGACAACATAAAACAACAGTGGATACACAATTAACAACCAATAATTACAATTTTAATTATTTGTAGGTTTCCAAAACAAATCATGCACTTGCTAGATAAAGGCAAGGATACCTGGCATAGAATTATAATTGTGCTTATTAAGATTGTCCAAAACCAATTGACTGAACACTGTCCTTGTTTAATGGCCAGCCCTTTAAGCGCAATGTTGCCAATCCTAGAGGCTGCATTAAAAAGAGAACCAGCACAAATAGTTCGGGCTTTGGCCTGTTGGAACGAACTTATAGAAATCCTCTGTCATGAAGATGGAATGGAAATGAAGAAAAAAATTGAACTGCTAATAGAACCACTAAAGTCAGTCAATGCTAAAACGGAAGAAACAGTAGTGGCAAAGTTCGGAACATGGTGGCATTTTATCCAAAAATTCAAACTCAAAGGACATAATTTCAATGAGATATTAATATCTTTCCTCCATTTTATGTTTGGCTCTACCACTGAGCCATTTCTAGCAATTGAGGTTTCTGATTGTATGAGAAAGAACTGCATTGACGCATTTGTAGAGCTAATGCAAATTGATTGTTCAAACCGTGCTATAACGAATTTGAAACGATTTGATGACAACATCACTACCACAATTTTGCTGCCAGATCACTGGAATGACTTTGTGCGTGCTCTAAAATCTTGTTTAAGGGCAGTTGCACAGATTTATACAAATGATACCAAAAAGAAGATTCAATGTCTATGGATTTCTTTTTTGAGGAGGCTGGCAACTATCGGTGAGGACACTTTGAGGCTGAATATGTTTGGTAATCTCATCGACGTACTGTCAGAATTGAAATTGGTAAGTCGTAAATTAGTGAAATTAAAGCCCTTAAGAGGGCTAATACAAGAAAACGCGAAATCCCACAGTTACCTGGTTCAAATTATATGGTTTTCGTTCGTTACTTGAAACAACAATTACTTGTTAATAATAGTTCCTTTTCTCTTTTACAGTAATAATAGTATAAATTTTAGATAACTTATTTGTTTATTTTATAATAATCATTCTACCGATGCATGTTCAGGCAAAAACTCTCGGAGACCTGTTTTGGGAGCTCTAATTTGTAGATTCTATTGCATATAGACAATAAAAAAAAAAACATTTTTAGATAGCAAATTCCTATACTTCCATAATAATAGAATACATTTTCGTTATAGGCCTTTATGTAAAGAAATAAAAAACTAAAGCGAATTCAATTATCGACCGAAAAGGAATCTCCGAAGTTCTACATCATTTTGACACAATATTTAAACCAAAATAATCTTCAACATTTGCTTAAACTACAATATTAATTTTATTTTTTAAATCACTACTATTTTTTTTAATGACTTATTTAAAAGTAGCATAATATTTCATTGCGCCGGCGAATGCCGGCGATTTACCCTCAATACCGCGCGAGCGCTTATCGAGGGCAGACCTATGTCAGTTCAATCGCGAGACAATAGAAAGTTAAGCTTGAGTAGCTCGCCGCCCGCTCGGTGCGTTAAATAAAAAAAAGTAGCGCCGAGATGTAAAAGCGCTCTTAATTATCACAAAGCAAAATTTCATTACGACTTGTAACTTTTCGACAAATTGTTGGGGAAAACCAAACAAATTGTCGAAAAGTTACAAGTCGTTCCCCTTTTATAGGGTTTCGAGATCGGTTTCGAAACCCTTACGGTTTCGCTCTCTCTGTCCTTTCCCCCTCTTTATTATCTCAGCAAATACCGCGGCTAGTAACCTGAAATTTTTCGTGTGCCTGAACAGATAAAGTAAGTAAGTTAAGTTATCTAAGTATAAGTTCTCATTGTTTAATCATTGTTTGTATTTTAGGTTGAGGTTAGCCGTCATCGCAATGAACATATCATGGAAATATTAGTGGATGATATGATTCTAACATTATTTAGAGACAACAAGCTGAAAACAATAACAAAATCAAGGACCGAATCATGCCGTCTAACGCGCGAATTTGTTAAATTTATCATGGAAGATGTATTTAATATTTACTACGATAGGTAATATTAATACTTTTTTAAACATATAATGTATTACCCGACTGCGCGAGGAGGGTATCGTTTTTCGAGAGTATATATGTAGGAGGTTATTTTGTACAGTTAAAACGGGTGGATGGATTTCAGCACGTGAGAAGTCATAATAATATGAATCGTCATGATCGTGGAAGTCAACAAGAATTCATCATCTATACTAATATTATAAAGAGGAAAGATTTGATTGTTTGTTTGTTTGCATTGAATAGGCTCCGAAAGTACTGGACCGATTTGAAAAATTCTTTCACCTTTACGAAACTTACTCTTCGGGGAGTGACATAGGCTATATTTATCCCAGAATTCCCACGGGAACGGGAACTATGCGGGTGAAACCGCAAGGCGATCGTCTATAATCGGTGCCAAATAACGTGGCAATAGAGGACATTCACCTATTTTCATTACGTTAACGTAAAATTCAATAAAAGTGTTAATAATTCTATCGCTTACCATACAACCCTTTCGAAAACGTGCTATCGCTAAGAGTTTCGTGGTACGGTAGTATACCAACGGTCTAGAGATTGTCTATGTGTGCAGGTTTATTCATAAAAAAAGATAACAACATCAACATCAAATGCATACATACAAATTTATACTTCCTTTTTTTTCCAAGCTTTTCTCTGTATTGTTTCCTGTATTTGTGTGGTATAATAAAGTGTTTTCTATCTATCTATCTATCTAAATTAAATAGCGAGAAGGTAGGTAGTTAGGCAGGTACTTAGGTACCTGGACTTTTGAAAACTACAACAACAGTAACAAAAAAACATCAAAGTAACAAAAAACAACAACAGTAACAAGAAAACAACAAAAGTAACAAAAAAACAACAACAGTAACAAAAAACAATACCTTAACAGAACCACAATAACACAATCAATTTAAATTACCCCAAATCGACCGAACGCAAGCGAACTCCGAAGCGGAATGAGAAAACAAAATCTGAGATGATGCGATCGTGCATTCAGATCGAGCGCCGCGCTGCCGCTCGCGCCAATTTTTCGGGGTTACGTAATTTTTCGAAGCTTATTAACCATAAAATCAGAGATTTGTACAATTTTGAATTTTATATATTTTCTAATAATTAAAATCTAATGATAGACTAAAATAATGTCTTTTTCTTCGTCATGTGAATGTGATTTGGCACTATTAACCATAATGTTTTTAATGAATTAAATAAAAAATGCCGCTTTCAAATACATTTGTATTTTAAATCAATAAAATAAGTGAATAGAACATAAAATTTCATAGGGTATTTTTCCTCAAATTCATGTAATTTTTGGGTTTTATACTTTCGCCTTGGCCGTCTTGTGGTCATTGACGTGCATTGTACCATGACACTCTTAGCGATAGCACGTTTTCGATAGAGTTGTATGGTAAGCGACAGAATTAGCGACACTTTTATTGGAGTTTAAGTTAACGTAATGAAAGTAGGTGAATGTCCTCTATTGCCACGTTATTTGGCACCGACTATAGTTGGTAATAACTCAATTAACGGTATATAATTATATACGATTGTACAACTTTAAATTTTCATCGTCTACTTCGTTAATAGAGTTAAATTCTCCACTTGTTTTCCAGTGTTGAATGTGCTTGCTTATCCAGTATCTGTGTTTGCGTTTTTTCTAAACGTAATGAGCAATAATCAATCTTCTTTTCCTATGACGAATGTAATTCTCCTCTGGACTCTCGTCATAGCTCTTCTCTTGGTCTTCTACCACGTCCGTCCGATCAACTGGACACTCCAGGACATAGTGATTATCAGTAACGTAGTTTTAGCTTATTTTTCGGTGGACGGACAACTTTTTTCCCAGAGCTTAGCTTAGTTCTTGATTAGTTTAGCTGCGATTGATTTCTGATTTCGTAATTTTTAAATACATTTTACAGTGACAAAATAACTTACTGCATGCTTCAAAGGTGTGGCCCCCGCGAACTGTCAGTTATCCAATGCCGTCAATTTATACATCAGCCCATTTATAGGCTTTAGCTCGTAAGCCTTATTTATTTATGAAGGGCAACCAACTAGAAGTAACAGTAGAGATGATTATTATTATGTTATTATTGAGTTAAGATCTGATCGTCTCGGTTTAAAACGGGTAAAATCCAAAACGCACGGGTCTAAGTCAAGTGCACCTCAGAGGGAGGAACTTTACTTGGACGCTCATTTTGCAGGAGCTTCCTGACGATCCTACAGGCGTTTAAAATGACAGCCTTTTACATTAGTATGTTATTGTTTCTAGGTAGGTAAACAATCAATGGATAGCTGTTTCGCAAATTATTTTATGTATTCATTATTATTTTGATGCTGTTCTAATGGCTTACGATCGAAATGTACTTAAGGCGAATAGTAGGGTGGATAGTGGCGCCACTACATATTTTATTTTATAATTACGTTATACAGAGGAACTATCAAAAAATCGGACCGCGCGTAGACGATATCTATCATAAGCTTTTTTAAATGTATCTTTAATAGTTTTGTACTGTATTATTTAGGCAGATACTTGTTTCAAGAGTTTAGATCCTATTGGTGGCCACCAAGCTCTCCAAACAAGGTTTTTGATTGAATAACACAAAACAAAACTATTACAGATACATTTAATAAAAGCTTATGATAGATATCGTCTACGCGCGGTCTGATTTCTTGATAATTCCTTTGTATAACGTAATTATAAAATTAAATATGTAGTGGCGCCACTATCCACCCTACTATTCGCCTTAAATGTAATTTGTGCTGTTCGGCAGTGGTGGGGTCCAAAACTGCAACATCATTATCATTGCTGTTTATTTCACAGGTTCAACTCGAAAGAGCTTACGAAATTGCTAGATCCACTTATTACCACCCTACTCGAGGAATTTATTTCAACGCCTCAACTTATCATTTGGCTATTGGATGACCTGAAAGTAACTAGAAATACGTTGGCAATGTGGACAGCTTTGGCGCAGGCGTCTAAGAAAGCTAACCTGAGCCTGGAAATCTTCGATAGAATACTGCAATGGCCTTTCCAGACCGTGTTTTGCTCTGATTTAGAAGTAAGTATTTTAAGAGAACGTTTCTGTGGTTTAATTTCTTTCTCAGTGTGTGGAGTTAAGGCAAGACTATAGCTATCATCGCTCCAGAATGTGATGAATGAGAAATAACACAATAGAACAAAGAGAAAAGTATTTACCTACCTACTAAAAGTAATGAGATCTCAACAAAAACATTAATGTAAAAACACTGCCAAGTCCCGTCTTGTAATACCTCCGCCGTAAAAAGTGTTGAGATCACGAGAAGAGCCAAGTCAACCATTTTATAACCTTCGACTATGATGTTGGCAATTACCTCCTCGAAAGTTATCCCGAACTATTAACACCTAGGTAATTTACCGACTTGAAAGTGGAAGGTAACAAAATGGCTGACGACTGTTTACAACTTTACATTGGTAATGTTTTTGTTCGGATATTTTTTCGACATAAGTATAATATCTATCGTCATTCCTGGGACTCTCATTTGATCAACTAATTAACTTGTTAAAATCACTGTGTGCTTATTGCAAGATTTTGAAAAGGTTTGCGGCTGTCGTTATTTGATTTTTATTGAGGTTTTGGAGGAAATGAAACCGTTATTTCTAGGTGTTTATGTTTATCAGAATGCTCATGGTTTTGTTACAAACACAGGTACTTACTCGAAATCTGTCATAACATAACATAATACTTATAAACATTAAAAATAATCTTTTCTAGACTAAACTATATGATTATAATATAGTATGATGCTATAGTATTGAATCTACTTTAAAGATCCTACCTCAATACCATGTCCATCAATCAGATAAAATACATCAGTTGAAGTCACAAATGACTGAAAATAATAGTCGCGACACCTAGGGTATCGTAGGCAAATGCGAAAAACCCTCACTATTTTTACCCCTACTTACTTTTTTGCCCTAGGGTTTAAACTCGAATTTTAGTTCCGCTAAGCTACGCTATAAAGACACATTATGAGCAAGAAACGTGAAAAAATACTTAGAAGGAACTACTAAAACTCTCAAAATAACGTGATATTTGCCGATGTCGATGAATCGGATGAGGTTCAGCTCCACTCTAATTACTTTTCATATTCTAGGTAAAAGAAGCAGCAAAAGCTTGGTCTGCTCTTTATGACCGTGTTAAAAATCTGGGACCGAACTTTGGCAGTAAAGTCGCCAGAAGAGGGCCTGTTAAATTCAGTAAGGCCTATAATTATTTGGTGTTGTCCGCTGTTATTGGAGTTTATAAGGACAAACCCGACAAACAGAGTAAGTTATTGTAACATCATAATATTATTATGGTATTATCTGCCAGTTCACCTCTCTCTCTACTATCCCCTGATGATAAACTGGCAGATAATGTATATGTATAAATATGATAACAGTGAAGCGATTAATTTAGCGGAATAGGGCCCCTGCCCTATTCTGTTAAACTAATCGCTTCACTAGGACAATAGATAGATAGATAGAAAACACTTTATTATACCACACAAATACAGAGAAAATGCTTAGAAAAAAAGGAAGTATAAAGGGCGGCCTTGTCGCTGAAAGCGATTTCTTCCAGGCAACCTTGGCAACCTTCCAGTATTGTCACAGAATGACACATTTTAGTATTCTACAGAAACTACATCGATATATCTGCCAAAAGAAGAAATATTGAAAAGCTCAAAACTCAAATCATGGTAAATATCCCGTTGTAAATGGCTTTATTGTTAATAACCATGATGGATTTAAAAGTTTTAAATCAAACACTTCTTTTACCATACCTCCTCTCAAAGCGAACACAAAAGCTTCCACTGCTAAAGAGCAATGCTAATTGCTACCTCCTTCTTGGAAAATATGTGCTTCTTACTTTTAACTGGGACAGTGACGAAAAGCAAACTGTAGGTACATCCATAATTCAGCTTGACATTTCTCCACTAGATAGACCCCTACTAGTTCGCCCAATGGAAATAAAAAATTAGACTTTCAAACTACTGTAGGTAGAGCGAGAGAGAGCAGTACACTTAAATCATTCAGCATTCGTCCTACTATGTTTGGCCGGATGTAAAAAAGTTCATTCATTCTGAATGAACTTGACATTTACCTCGGGTTAGTGGACTCTGGGTTAATTTCTACTGGTGCAATATAAACTGAGCTAAAAATTCAAAACATTAACACTGAGTTAGTAAGCCTCAAGTTATTTATTTAACTCCAACTTTTGGCACTAGTAGGCCTTATTGGTGTCATTTAACTGACAAACTGTTACTGATACCATATTTGAATTTTTTACCCAATGCTTTGGCTAAGCAATGAAATTTTATATAGAAATGATTACGTTATTAATGCAAATGCTCCTCTAAAGCTTGGGTATTTTGTAAGAATGTATCCACAACCTTATTTATTTTAAAATTACAACTACTTGTAATTTGAGGATTATGTAGGTTTTGTAACGCGAAGTGTCAAAATACCTACGTAAGTTTTGATAAGCGCACGGAATAGCTTCTAAAACGTTTTCTATTTAACTATGTTTGTGCATTGTTGGATTAAATTTACACTAGTTATTGTAACAGACTAATGTTATTTCAGGTTTTGTTAAAGAATTTTTGAAATTGAAATTCAGTTGAATCAACCTAGTTACGACGTTTAACGAAAACAAGCCAGTATTGTTGTATTATCTATACTAATATTATAAAGAGGAAAGATTTGATTGTTTGTTTGTATTGAATAGGCTCCGATACTACTGGACCGATTTTAAAAATTCTTTCACCGCTAGGAAGCTTACTTTTCAGGGAGAATAAGCTATATTTTATTCCGGAATTCCCACGTGAACGGGAACTACGCGAGTGAAACCACGAGGCGATCGTCTAGTATAATATATAATACAACAATACTGGCTTGTTTTCATTACTTCGTTAAATTTTACAGTAATTTTTTGTATTTCGATTAATGCAGTAGTGTTGTTTCTCGTTGAGCTATAATAATTACCATCAATTCTCATTTTGAAGGCTAAATGTAGGTAATTATGAATTGGACAAGCCTTAATCAATGGGCAATGTTGGGTACCAAAGTGACTACCATACTAGTCACTTTGGTGGTTATTTGACGACATCTTTAGTAATATGATGTTGCTCCTCATAACTAAATCCTATCGTTGTAATGTTTTTTCGGCACTAATTTTGACTAACTTTTTTTAGAGCTGGCAAAACTAGAAGCATTAACACACGTGATGAATGAATATAAAGACTATAATGAACTATTGATACCTTTGGTTAATACAATTGAGTTGACGTTAAATAGTTCGACTGACAAGAATCTAGCTCAGATATCTATTAACTGCGTGAAGAACATATTTAAGGTCATATACTCCGGCCTCTCGGTCGAAACAAAAGCCATTGGTAGTAAAAACCAAAACAGAGAGGACACTATCAGTAATATCAGGACAGTGTTAGACACCATAACATTAACATTCAAAAATTACTCAGAAAAATGCCCATATCATGATATAAAAAAACAAATTGAAAGTATTCTAACTAAACATGATAAAACCGAAAGTCCTAGAGAGAAAACCCAGAAAAATAAGATGTTGCGCCTAGAAAAATTATTAGCAATCGATATGGTAGATGGGCATCCATTCTTTAAAACCCAATCTGCGAAAAGGCGGACACGCGAAACACTGATGGACGTGGAAAATGGTGAGAAGAGCAAAACTCCGACTGATGAACTGAATAAAAAACGCAAACTTAGACCTAAAGCCAAACACCTATACAAACCAAAGTCGCCGGCACCTGCCGCCGCCATGCTTTCGCCTGCATTGCACGGCTCGGAAGACGATATCTGCGTTAAAGCTGAAAACCTAACACCAGAAGCCGTACCAATAGTAGTCTTAGAAAAAATAACTGTTCCATTTGACGAGCAGTACTCGCCTGAATGTTTCACTGAAAATACTGAGAATGATAGAACAGTTGAACAAAATCCTAGTACGGAGGAGAATTACCTGGAATTGCAGACGTCATTACCGACTGTTACAAGCAGTCCGTCCGGCCTTATTCTAAAGAGAGAACTTGTTGAAATTATTGATGATTCTACTGAACCACCAGCCAAGGTATGTTTTCTTTGTATACTAACTAAATGCCAAACCTAAAACTTAATAACCTTACAACTAGACCTACATCTCAGTACTCACGGGATCCCCGTTGTAAAAAACTCGAATTACATAATCAACATTACCATCATTTCGGGTTTTTAAAAAATTATCTGAGCGTCTGTTCGAAGCGACGCGTGACCCGAGAGCTGGCGAGTATCTGGCACAGCGCAGCATTGCCATACAGCGTGGCAATGCAGCTAGCGTCTTGGGGACGCTTTCTACTGGTATTGATATGGATCAGTTGAGCTACCTGTAGAGTGTTTGCAACAGTCAGCAGTTAGCTCAATTGTTTCAATTGTAAATACTAGTATAATTTTCTTCGTGAATAATTTACTTAATTTACTCTTTGGTTCCCCTAACGTGAAAACACGAAAATAAAAAATTACGATATAAAAATCATGAAAGTGCACTGTTTTGCACGTAATTTGGTCGAGATCTCGTGAACCTGCGTTCTATAAAATGACTTATGTTTTAATTCGTAGGTTATAAAAAATTTTTTGTTTCTCCAAAATAGTTTTTTAATTGTGTAAGTACCCTTTCCAAAAAACTCTGTCTCGGTCATATCAACGCGAAATCCTATTCCTATGCTCCTATGCTATTCGCAACGTGCCCTATTAATGACATTTAATTAGTTTTCTTATTTTCATGCAATTTTTTTACCAAATCCATGTGTGTTACAGAGAAACTGCGTCAGCTTTCACAACTCACCAGTATCAAATATACGTATAATAGACGTAAAATCGCTTGCCAATACATTCCTCGCCTCGGCATTATCTGAGAACGTCGAAAGCTTCACTGAAGCAACCACGCCAAGAGATGAAACAGAAAATATTTAATTTGATGTCACACCAGCGCAGCGGTCGAAATAGTCAAGACGAGTGAATTGACGCCCGTAACGCATATCCGCTGCGGAACAGAGTCGCGGACCCTCTGGATGAATTCCGCCGCCACACAGTGGTCCCGAATCGCTAAAAAGCGGATATAGGATTTTTTTTTCGAATTTCGTTTTTCTGATTTCACCATTCGATAACGCTATCAAAACTAAGAAACTTTTGTTCTATTATACTTTTAACTAGGCCTTATAGTCCAGGAGTTAAAGGCAAAAAACTCCTTTTTTTGTATGGGAGGCCACCTTGAAAGTTGAATAAGTACCCGTGTTTCACCTTGTTTCGATCTGAATTTTTTATGGTTTGTTTGTAGCGTTATTAATTAGGCATTAACTAGTCATAAACAGATGGGTGCCAAATTGTGCCCTTTTCAGTTATGACGCCAAAAGAGAAAAAAAATGTCTTTTTGATCTGTAAGCGTATTTTGATAAATTTTATTCTTCTATTCGATAGTTCTATCCTAGGAACGTATATTATGTTCTATAACTTTTTTAGCCTAGACTTATAATTTAGGAGTAAATAGCAAATAACTAATCTTACTCAACGAGAGCCAATTATATAACGGCTATAGAAGGCGCGTTTCACGTTTATACCGTCTAGAGACTTATATGGGATGCGTGTAACACTGTGCCGCATCATATTCTTAAAGAAACATGCATGCCACATTGTGTATATTTAATCTATAGTGTTATAAGTGGAAAAAAATCTATTTTCAGTACAAACGTAATTTTCTGTATTTGTTCGGGAGCAACCTCTCTTCCTGTGCGTTTCATCTCAAGTAGCTCAAATAATATGTTGGCACGTGTTTTGCACTGTTTGCAACGCTTTTTAGACATGTTTGTACCCTAAAACATTTTTTTTACTTATAAAGCTATAAGTCAAAAAGGGCACAAATTGCATGCACATTTCTCTGTATATAGGATCTTATACTATGCCACAACCGTACCATGGAAGCCGCGGACTGAAAAAAGAAAATTTTTAGTAATTTACTCCGAAACTATAAGCTTAGGAAAAAAAATAACAGAACCAAATAGACTCAGTTTTGAGAGACCCTTCGAATAAGATTTTTTTTTGTTAAATCGAGCCAAATACCAAATATATTTTTGTTAATGTTTAATTTAAATAAAGCAAAATGTAGTTTTTAAGAATATGTAGTGTTTTAAAGTGTTATTTTTGTGTTTTCAAAACATTTCCATTAGAAACTTAGTTAAGTTTGATTATATTGATTTTAAAATTTGAATATAGGTATTGTACAGAAAATATAGAAAATAATATAGAATAACTTTTGACAGCATATTTGATCATTTTATTTACCCGTACAACAGCTCATTAGGGGAGGCCTATATCCAGCAGTGGACTAATATAGGCTGATGATGATAATGATGATGATGTATAACAGGTTATGGGTAGAAGCATTAGACTAAAACAATCCTCTCCAGGTAAGAAAAAATTAAAGACAAGAATAAAACCCTTGGGATTAACTCTAATTTTATAGATGTGTTTTATGAAATGTAGGTACTAAAGCAATGTTCTTAGGAGCATTTGGTTGACAAATCTAATAAGTATTATTTATATATCCCGCTAATAAGCAACTGGACTCACGGTTTCGAGGAATTGCGTGTCCATAGACAATTCTGTGCTTTGTTGTAGATAAGGACGTGCTGAAACTGAAAAAAAGGGCGCGCTGTCAGATTAATTTTTGTTAAGTTTTGTATTTTTCGCTGACGAAAGTTAACAGAAATGGAAGATTTCCATTATTCCAGCCAGGACGTGGCCAACATCCATTTCGTCTATGGATTGTGCAACGGGAACGCTAATGCGGCTGCCGATTCTGTAGTATAGGTACTTATTTAGTATCAGCATTACACCACAGCGAAGCCGGGGCGGGTCGCTAGTAAAAAATAAAGAAAAGGTCTATTTCTGATCTCTGGAATTAATTTTTCTGTAAAATCGTCGTCCATTTGATGAAAAAATGTGGTTCTGCTTTTTATTCTTGTCTATTTTGACAAACACAGGCGGAACCGCGACTTATTAGCGGCCGGAGCGCGGAGGTGTGGGTGACGTTGGAGCAGATCGGCGAAACCGCGCGGGGAAAGAGATAGAATTATAATCAAATCTATGCGTTAAAACAGAACAGGCAGTCTCGCTAGTGTTTCGCTTCTCATTCTAATTGTACAACAAGTTTTCATAAATATTATTAAACTAGACGATCGCCTCGTGGTTTCACCCGCGTAGTTCCCGTTCCCGTGGGAATTCCGGGTTAAAATATGGCCTATATTTTATCCTGGAATTCCCACGGGAACGGGAACTACTGTACTATGTCACTCCCTGAAAAGTAAGCTTCCTAACGGTGATAGAATTTTTTAATCGGTCCAGTGGTTTCGGAGCCTTTTCAATACAAACAAACAATAAAATCTTTCCTCTTTATAATATTAGTCTAAATAAATAAATAAAATACCGAAATAAATAATTTATTCAAAAATTTCTCAAGACAACTTGTAGAGATGTAACGGTTTCGGCTAAGTTGCTGTCATGTTATATCTCCATGGTCAAATAAATAAAATAAAAATTAACATAAGAATAATAATAGATTACGTGTGCCTGAACTAGGTAAAACCTGCATCTCAAGCAAAATAGCTACAACGAATATATTATAATACCTATGTATTAGTACATTATGGTACCTACTATAACATTGGTGATTTGATTACTGATTACCGCCGAGGTGCCATAGAGTGAGACCCGAGCCGTAGGCGAGGGTCATTAAGAGAGCCGATGACGGTAATCATCAATACACACGTGTATCATACGATGTTTTTCAACACACTTGTGAATAAAATATCAATAAAAACTCATTTTATTTAGTAGATAAAAAATTTTTTTAGAGAAACAATTAGTAATTTTCAGTTAGTAAAATTATAATTAACTGTTTTTGATGGCATAGCGGTCTCATGAGAAGGATTATTTTATTGGAATACTTTCATGTTCTATTGTAAATTGAGATGGCTCATTATTCGTGTAGGTAGGTGAAATCCAATGATTGGATGTACTTGGTGTTTCGTCATTATGATGCGCCTCAGAATCAAGTTAAATTCTTTTTGTGATTTTTGCACAAATATCCTTCTTGTTTTAAGGAATCTTCTACGTATGATTCTGCTACATTGCAAGTCATTATGTAATCAGCTCCTGAATTAGCCAGCAATGTAGTTGAAGTTCTGAAACTATGTCCAGTGTAGCTCTCAGCATCTGCTAAACCTAAAAACTTAGCGAACACATAACACAGGCTGAAGTCGCGTAGATATTTAAAATTAATTTAACTAGCCTTAGTAGCCAGATACTGGTTATCTAGAGCATCTTTTATAAATTTTTCAATATCGCCAGACGATAAAACCTTTGATTTCTTGCTTCTAAATCCATCGGATAGTCTCTTTAGATAAGCTGACAAATTTAGAGTAAGTACCTACTTATGTTTGTAAGTCCACTCCATTCTTTGTTCGGAGGAGTAGGTATAAACACCACAAAGAGCTGGGTTTGTACTTAGAAGATAATTCTTTAAAGTACACCATGAACACATTTTCTGAAAAAGACTGCGTATTCTTGCTGTTTTGCCATTTTATGAAATTTTGGTACGCTAATAGATATTTTTCCTTGGAGTTTTCAGGTAGTAAGCTTTCCATAACGGGCTTCACTTATATCGGACGGTGTACAACATCAATAATTTTCTTCGTAACTAGTACTTGTAGACATTTTAATTAATAAACAACTATAATTTCAACAGTGAAAATGAAAACGAGTTGTGAAAAATGTTTCGCTATGGCGGGAAAAATTTAATCAGGTTTCCTATGCGCGCGCATTGCGATCGGCCACAGACTAAAGGGACGAGGTTTTTTTTTTATTTGCCGCGCATAGGGTTTGCGCCTATTCTGCCATGTACAAAATGGGGAATTTAAAGAAAAATTTTATTACAGAGAAAACAAAAGTTATATTTGAGTGAAAGTTTTATTTATTATACACGTACGAGTTAAAATTATCTATTTACATAAGAAGTTGCAGAAATGAGCAAGCAATAGGAACATTAATTTATTTGTTCTATTGAACACGATCTTTTTTGAATAAAAACTTTTTTAAGAACAGAGCAACTCAACCAATATTTTTTTTTAAAAAATCTATACTTACCTAACTCACTAGTGAGTTATAACAATGAAAAAGTCACAGTTTGAATATAAAACTGTGTTACCAGCTTACAATAACTCTCACAGCCCCTTAAAACTCTTTTTTACCCACTTGTTGAAGTCCCTGCAGTTAATTTTAGACTAAATATGGATAACATCATCACTTTAACGAAAGATATCGAAAATATTACCTTGGCAGACTCATTCCTTTGCTCCCCCGAAGATGCGAGTAGGTACTTAAATAATAGCAATCACTTGATCAAAATGTTACATCTGAATATAAGGAGTATAAACTGTAATTTTGATAGCTAACTTATCCTGCTTAGTCGTATTAAAGTACATATTGATCTAGTCATACTCTTTGAATGTTGGCTGAGTAAATGCCCGTCTCTACCTGTAATTTCAGGTTTAAACGCACACGCTTCTAACTACAAAAATCAGAATGACGGTGTTGTGTTATATGTCCGGACTTATCGGAAATACAGTGAAGAGACACCGATTTTTAATGATGCTAATTGCCTACTCTTAAAACTAGATAATAAATAAATAATGCTGGACAATTCACACAGCATTATCTAGCCCCAAGCTAAGCAGAGCTTGTGTTTGGATAGATATTTTTTTTTATTATACATATAAAACATCCAGAACGCCCTGGACAAATGTCTGCAGATCGTACAAACATTAGTCCCGAGGCGGGAATCGAACCCGCAACCTCCTGCGTCGCAGGCAGACCTTCGCCCGCTGCGCCACAGAGGTCGTCATAAGTTAGCTGTGATTGCTCTTTATCGCTCCCCGTCGTATAAAAACATCGACGTGTTTCTGGATAGTCTCGATAATGTTCTGCTGTCAGTTAGTTCTTACCCTTCTCTAGTATAGTATTATAATATATGTGCCCTTCTATAATTATTGCAGTTTGTGATTTAAGTACAAGTTTATTATTTCTTGTCATTACCACAGATATTATAATACTATACTCATTACTGAGTGAATCTACAAAAATCAGTAAGAAATATTAAACAGGTAATATTTCACACTTAGCTCCAAAGGTCTACAAGTACCTATGTTATAATCTACATCATCACATCTAGTCTCTTCGGATCAAGCCGAGCATAATTAGTGATTAAACGAGACTTACCTGTGAGTTGAAGTTCTATCATAATATGCTCGGCTTGTCCGAAGAGACTAGATCAACCCACCCCATACTTCATAAATCATAATGTGATGAAGGAATGGACCCACCCTTGTGAAATATTACCTACCTAATACCTAGGTACTCTGAACTAAATGATAAGGAGACGACAGGCTGCAGGCGGGACCGTAGCGCATACCCACATAATTGTTAAATAAAAAGTAATAACGATAAAGGCGGGAAATTTAAATAATTCCAAATAGTGCGAATAAATGGTAAACGCTGGGCGCAACTACAAGTAGGTATGTTACCTATATAATTTACATCATCACATCTAGTCTCTTCGGACAAGTCGAGTATAATTATGATAGAACTTCAACTCAAAGGTGAGTCTCGTTTAATCACTAATTAAATGGAAGAAAAATCATAATCTTCCATGTACTCTCTCTTATATTTGGTTGGCGACTGTACAAAATCAAGTCGACTTTTTTTAATTTTCACTTGGGCTCGCACGATGCAACTTTTGCGGTCCGAAGTGAGACACAACTTACTTCAACAGAAGAAAAAAAAACGAATCCACGTACCTAATTAGAGAAGTTTATATAAGCAAGAGGGTTAAAGTTAAAGAAGTAGAAGGTAAAAGTTAAGAAGTTGAAATATTAGGATCGATAAACACTAGAATCCTAGATATTTTCTGTCAACGCAGGTATTTATGAATGAATAATAGAAGATAGCTTCACATCTGACATCACGTGTACCACTTTATCTGGAACCTGAGTATTTATTTGAAAAACTTATATGGATACATACAGAGACTATACAGAGACATTTTTATGACACCGTCCAGACCAGTAGAGTAAATCAAATGTCACAAATATTGTAAACTAGTTTATGCCCGCGGCTTCGCACGCGTTGTTTCTATAAACGTTTAAAGGTGATTTTTATCCCATGGGAATTGATTTATAGGATAAAAAGTATTCTATGTTTGATTACAGGATTAGAATTACCTGTACCTATGCAAAATTTCAGCCCGAGCTTTCAGAAGTTTTGGCGTGAAGAGGTAACAAACATCCATCCATCCATCCAAACTTTCGCATTTATAATACTAGCTGCGCCCCGCGGCTTCGCACGCGTTTTTTCTATGGAAACGTTTAAAGGTGATTTCTATCCCACGGGAACTGATTTATGGGATAAAAAGTCGCCTATGTTTGATTCCAGGGTTAGACTTACCTGTATGCAAAATTTGAGCCTGATCCGTTCATAGTTTTGGCGTGAAGAGGTAACAAACATCCATCCATCTATACATCCATCCAAACTTTCGCATTTATAATATTAGTGTGATTATATAGCTAAGAGCATTCAGAAATATATAGTGTGATCCGTAACTTGTGATACCGTATGATATGATTGTGTCTGCCAGCGCGTTTTACATTGATAAATGAATTATGTTCGGTATTGTAAAATATAAAATTTAACAAGTATGACCCGCAGTTTATTACAAACAAGATCAATGTGGCAGTTCCCTCCAAATCTGTTATCTGCAACGACGCCCAAGGAAGTGTGGTGAATCACTTGCTCTATTGAGTCACATGAACAGAAATAGGGCTTGAACACACTGTGCAAACAGGGATGTGAGCTAATTAGATTATAGCTGTTGTTTTTGAAGTGAAAACTTCTTTAGCGGCGCTGAGCACTTTTTTTGTATGGGTAAAAACTTTCAAACTCGCGTCAGGGTCACGTGATGCTGATCGAAAAAGCGTAAGATCGTAAGATGTAAGTTTTCACTTCTGCCGGCACTCCCGGAGTGCTACCTTTTTTTTGAAGTGAAAACTTCTTTAGCGGCGCTGAGCACTTTTTTTGTATGGGTAAAAACTTTCAAACTCGCGTCAGGGTCACGTGATGCTGATCGAAAAAGCGTAAGATCGTAAGATGTAAGTTTTCACTTCTGCCGGCACTCCCGGAGTGCTACCTTTTTTTTTTATAGCTCGAGTGAACATTTATTATCTTGGTCTTGCTTGAGATTAGGTAGAAGGTTAGGTAGAAGTACTCTTGTTTCCGCATTCAGACTCGTAGTTGGTCCATTGTGCGTTAAAATTAACTAGCATAGCCAGCCTAGCTCCGCCCAGAAGCGCAGAATCTTCCTGGGGTCTTCACAGGCTTCGCGGACTGACCTCGGCAAGTTGAGGATTTCTGTTCGTTGTGCTGTTACTCCCTCGCATGCCAGGACTACGTGGGCAGCTGATTTGTCGTCGCTGAGGCAACCTCTGCAGAGAGTGCTATCGCTCCGATGGTAAATAGGTGTTTGTTTACATAGTGGGCAATGTCCTGTTAGTGTTCCTACCAGGATACGCAGGTCCGTCCTGTTTAGGTTGAGTAGACGTTTAGTCAGCCTCGGTGATGTTGATGGAAGCGCCGTTCTAGCTTGTCTGCATTCTGGAAGGCGTGTCCATCGTTCGTTATGCATCTCTCTGGTTTTGAGCCTAGTCCATGTCTGTGTATATTCTGACTTCGTGGGCATTCATCTTTATGGTCCCCATAAAGCTGGTTCTGATAGTGTTTATCTGGTATTGGTTTGCTGGGCATTTTGTCGCAGGGGGCGGCTATGAGGGGTTCGTATAATGTGGCCCTGTCCATGATCTGAGCGTGTGGGCTGCCTGTGACTCCCCAGAGCCCCATGTTGTGCAGTCGTAGCGCCGTCATCATCGCTTTCTGTTGTATATACAGGTCTAGTGGTACAAGATCTAGAATGATGTCTAGGGTAGCACCGGAAGTGGTTCTCATGCAGCCTGTTATCCGCCGCGGAATGCCTGATCGAAAGACTACACGGAAATTTTTACACCATTTAAGAATCGGTGGTTGAATCCGAGTGTTTTCTTATTTATTAACAAGTAGGTACCTATGTATATTCTCATTGACTGGACTACTATACTTTAGTAGTCCAGTCCAGGGCTCAAAAGAGAGGGTTGGGTGGAAAAGTCGGAAGCAGAAAGTTTGACTTCGCAACTTTGTTGGACTAGTTTGGAGACAAACATACTAAAAGTCCCCTCTCCTGTCAGGTAAACTAGGAGTAGGCTAGGAGTGGGGGCATTTACTGCATAATAAAAGCTGACAAAATTCTACCTAACTTTGGTTCTATACACTATTTACCTATTCCCAATCGCTGTCTACTAAAAAACGGGACCTTCTTTGTGCGGTAGCACGGGGGCGAGTAAGCAGACTGGTATAGAGGATAGGAAAATCCGCAAAAAACCACTTTGTTTTAAATCTTGCTGACAACCACCAGTCGTGCGTAAAGTGAAAACCAGCGCCGTAGTAGGTACATGCTTGATAAGCTTGTCGGTATTAGTGTCTGAAAAAGCTATAGCTACTAATGTAAGATGAGATACTTACTTAGTTCTTTGTATTATATTGTAATGCCTGTGCATGCAGGCTTATTTCGTTTCACAAAATGTAGTTGTTATTCAGGCTTATTATTAAAAGCAAAAATTGTTTCGATCTTCTGCGATTTGCTCCGATGATACCAGTATCATTACAAAATCCATCAATAAGTTATTGTTAGCGCTATTTAACGGGTATAATCACGTTTATTTACCTATTTTTATCGCCGTTTCAACAGATTTACACACTGTCGTGGTCACGGGTTTACTCGAGTACCTACTCACCAAGTACAAACGCGAAAAATACCCGTTAATTAATTAATAAACTAATAACAATGTGGCCTATGTCCAGCAGTGGACTAATATAGGCTGATGATGATGAATGTGTTCAGATCGCGTTAGTTTGAAAAAATATTTCGCAGTATTTCTATGATATCCCTTTGTTTACAAAAATATATAGGATTCTAGTATTTGTTTTGTTGGTTTCTTAGTATTAAGTGCACATTAAAAGTATTTACTACCTATCTTTCTATGTATATTTTATTGATTAGGTAGATTATTTGATGTCGCAAAGAAGAGCGACACCCCGCAGCGTCCAGTGTCGGGGGTTGCTGTCCGTCTCGAAGTCGATGGATCCTACGTATTTGGCATCTGTTCTTTGTGGCTTCCTACAAACAAAAATATCTTTATAATTAAGAAATTAAATAATGTCCCGTCACTTTCGACCTCGGCGGGACTTGAACCTGCTACCCTTCCTCAGTACGGGAATGCGCTACCTACGGCGCCACAAGGTCAATTAACCGACAAGTTGAAAATCTTTAGGACTTCCCACGGACTTAAGCGTACCTACTTAAGGGTCCGGCGGAGGATGAATTTCCCATACAAACGTAGTACCAAAATGATTTGTAATTTGTAAATATTTTCACCATGGTCTGCTATTATTTGTATTAAAATAGTATTTATCTAGGTTCCTGACACAATTTTTTTTCAAAATACCTTTCTGAAATGAAATTAAACCGAATCGCATTTTTACATCAAAGAATGAATGTTTTCTTAGTATTTTTCTATATAGTATTTTGAAAAAAGGCTTGTGGCAGGAACCTAAATAAATACTACCTATTCTAATACAAATAATAGCAAACCATGGTGAAAATATTCTTAAATTACAAATCATTTTGGTTGGTACTACGTTTGTATGGGAAATTCATCCTCCGCCGGACCCTTAATGGTGACGGTTAGCACTATAAATAAAAAATCGTTATATTTAGTAGTTACTACGATTAATATCAAGATAAATCATAATCATTAGTACAAATACTTGCCTATAAATAGGACACTCGTATAGACGAGGATCTTTCCCGGCTGTGGTGTTTATAGCGAATATATAGATCACTGGCATCTGCTCATATAAAACTTTTGGCTTTGACTCGATCAGTTTTCCCGACTTGCGATCTAGTGATGCACCTGAAATGAAGGAACGCCCGATCAAACATACAAGTTAACGAATGCCTATGGGCTGATGTATTGAAAAAAATCAACATAGATGAGACAATGATCTTATATTCCGATGAATAATTGACCTCCGTGTCAGTAGTACTACTAAGAAGTACAACTGGTAGTACAAATGACACACCTTTGTATCTCTAGTACTACCAGTAGTACTAGTGACCTTTTGCGGCATTGGTAGTACAACTGAACATTTTTAAAAAACGGTAGAATCACAATAGATAAGTGGAACTGTGTGACTCGGATATTTTAGCAAGATTATGACCCAAAGCATAAGTTTATCACGCATCGTGTGTTTCCCCAAAAACAGTCGGTGACAGTGTAAGAGTGGCTTAGTGCCAATAGTTCTGGTTTCAAGTAATGATCCCATGACTAGGTTCTATCTTTGGTTTCAACCCTATACCTACTAGAGAATTTGTGACGTTACACAACTAATAAACATTGTCCGATAAACAACAAACTTGACGTTGCGTGATATCAAATGCAGAATCTTGATCTCGATGACCACCGTGAATAGGTAGGCTTCTTCTAGAAGTTCGTGATACAACCGGCCGTCGGCCACGTCGCTCCTCTCTTTCCATTAGGTGAGTTTGTGGTCAAACGAAAGTCTATGTCTAAATATAAAAATGAATCCATTTTTCCCTTGGTCACGGCATCACACGTGAACGGCTGGACCAATTTCGCTAATTCTTTTCAACAATAAAAGAATAGAAAATAGATAGAGAATAATAGAAAAACTTAAAATACTTTACATTTAACTTAGGTATCACACATCTCTATGTACAAATTGTACAAGTATGTTTATTCAGGTCATTTTCTAAGCACCTATTTAAGTCAAATATGTATAATGTTACTTATCATAGGCATGTGAATGAATTGATGAATGAATGAAATATTTTAAGTACCGAAGCACAATAAGTTGAACTATATTAATGGTTATTGCTACGTGATTTAAATTTTGTGCGTAGCAGAGCTCAAGACATAATATAAACGTTTCAGAATATATTTTATCTTTCAATCGGTCATAATGCCACCGACCTTCTAGAAACAGCCCATACACGTAGACTCCCTCTGCGGGGCCTTCGTGGACATCTTCCCGGTTGAGTTTGGTGATGTGGTTCTGCAGCACCACGGAATCTAAGGCCCAGCCTTTGTGACCGCGCGTCACTTCCTGAGGAACATATGGGAAGTACCTAAGAGACCTTGTTCAGAGAAGCGGAGGGTACGTATGTGTTTGTTGGTAGATATTGAGTTTAAAATAACGCCAAACATTTTCACACAACATCAAAAGTGAGTTGAGCTTGTGTTTAAGGCACCTTATAGTTAAGTGATAAACTACTTAACACATAATTTTTTTAACACGGCAGAAGCCTTTAAGGTCGATTCACACATATCAGTGCAGTCACAGTTCCGACACAGTACCGGCACAGTGCGAAATATTCTTTCATACATTCTCTATGAACGCATCCCCACTGGTCAGTGTCAGTGACGACACAGTGCTCTCAGTGTCAGTGCCGACACCGGCAATCACGGACGTATTCGTTGACGACGATATTTTTTGTCGGATCACGGACGCCGCGGCATCAAAAACAAAATGGAGGACGAGCGATTGATAGGATTGGACACGTTTTCACTGAAGCTCCGTGAACTGAGTACTGACATGTGTGATTTGAATCACTGACGCAACACCGTAGCACTGATACCGAACTGAGCGAACACGTTATCGGAACTGTGGCTTCACTGATATGTGTGAATCGACCTTAATTCACAAAGAAAATTACACTACTTACTAAGTATTTTCAATTGAAACAACTGAGCGAACTGCTGACTGTTGCAAACAATCTACAGGTAGCTCAACTGATCCATATCAATACCAGTCGGAAGCGTGCCCAAGATGCTGGCTGCATTGCCACGCTGTATGGCAATGCTGATGCGCTGTGCCAGATACTCACCAGCTCTCGGGTCACGCGTCGCTTCGACCAGATGCTCAGATAATTTTTTAAAAACCAAAAGAGCCTCGGTACCCCACGGACCTAGGGTCTCGGCTCCAAGGGGAGCAAATGTGTAGGCTCTGTCGAGACCTGCATATTTGCGCCTCTTGAGATTTTCGGCCAAATCTGCCGCCGCACCCGCTCTCACGGATGTCATCGGAAGATGGGAAGTGTGTCGACGCATACAGCATTCCACGCAATGGGCCTCCCCAACTCCCATGGGACTAGTGTCATACCATCGGGCCACTTACCATCGTCACTCAACAGACCATTCAGTTCGACTAGTTACACATACTAGTTATACACCGAATACGAACAGAATATGTCTTGCGCACATGGCTAGTCCCGATGGCATTCGCCGCCGTAGTCGATATTCAACTAGGCTTCCTAAAGGTACCGAAAAGCTCAGACAAACATTCATACAAACATCTGCAGCGGGTTTGAAACCCGCAATCTTTTGCTTTTAAGGCGGACTGTCACCTTTTTTGGCTTTTTCTCTTGAATAACTCATTTGCAGTTTTATGATTCAGTTTACTCATAACCTTCATTGGCTTAACCTGGTCATAAAAATCATCGACTCTGGCGCAGCGACAGCTTCACATGCTTTTTCTGACGAGGATAAGCAAATTCTGCGTGAATAAATGTGGTGAAACCCTATAATACAAACAATTCAACAAACACTTCAGTGCCAGAACACCCTAATGAAACTACAAAAACCAATTTAAACCTGTCTCATAGCCGTCAAGAACCCCTGTGGGTTGAAGAATCCAGTCATCCAAAATGCTGTAGGGCGACCGTTGCGCAGCCAGATACGATATTGTTGCTCTCGTTCTAGTAATTCCGTGTACCAGAAACCGAGAGTCGCCGATTCCCATGAAACCTGTAGAAGTGTAGAAAATTCTTGTTACTCCACTATCCTTCAACCCATAAAATTCCATCGATTTAGCTGATCAAAGATTCTAGTAGTCTACGTTGTGTAGGCTTATCTAATCTACCATACAATGAAAAAATATATTATGGTGTAATGGTTCATAAATTCTTAATATGCAACAACTTACTCGGACGGAGTAGACATTTACTTTACCTTAAGCCATTTTTGAGGTATTCGTGCGTCATACATAGCGTCCAGTGATTCTCTTAGACCTTGACTCATGACGATGGTGCCATCAATAGCCAGCTTTAAATCGCACAGGGTTGAATATACCGTTTTGATCACCCGCTGTATTCTGTCTATTTCTTGCCTGCAATTTAAATTCATTGTTTTATTCGCAATAACATGCAGCAATAACAGCACACTTGTGAAAGTCATGCTGTGATAAAGAGATTTTGACAGACGGCTTACAATTATTTACCTTACAAAGATATTCATTGGTAGAAAGGCACCCATTTTTTGTAAAGCCTCTTTAACTTCAAAACTAACGTATTGCTTTGGCAACTTCTCTAACATGTCCTCAGCTAAACGATACACTATGCTCTCTCTGCTCTCTCCACCACCACTGCCGCCTTCCTTGGGCTGCACACTCAATATCGTGTCCAAGATATCTTTTGCACTATTTATTTGATAGGTGATATCAGCATTGCCATGAAGTCCAAACACTTCAGGTGTATCAGTCAAAGGTAACTGGTTAATATAATCGACGTATCCATTTAAGTTTCTTGTCTGGGGTACTTTGTACCCCTTATAAAACTCGAAACCCGGCCTAAGCAGTACGTCACAGAACCACACATTCGTAAAGGTTGTTAGCAAGCGTTTGTCGAAGTCGTCCGTTACACGACCACCGTACATTACTTCTCCGAGCATGTAGCAAATGGTTGGCCAAGAAATACCCTTCTTGGGATCGATGTCGTCCAGGTGATTCTGTACAAACTGCACGCTTGCGGCATAGTCCGCTTGGTTGAACTCGTATGGAATGTTCCACCCCAACGGGCCAAATTTCCGCCTTTCCTGAACTATAGTATGTAAAAAAGCAACTGCATATAGAAGTGGGGGCCATTGCGATAACGAAGAATAATCCAAGGAATCTTGAGTAATATTTTGGTAGGTACGTTTCATGCTAGCTCGAATTCCTTGAGGAGGTTCATTGGTGAATTTTATCGCCATTTGTAAGAGCCCTATTGGAAATTCTGTGTGGACTTCAGTAGTAAGCCAAAGGCGGAACGATTCTTCTATATGTTCAGTTTCAATTAGAGCATCCATGGCTTCAACGCAAAATGGCAGGGACAAGTGAATATTTTGAAGTAGAACCCATCCGCCTTCAACCATTGAATCAGATATCATTTTTCGAGCAACTATCTCTTGACCTTGTCCCATTGAAACTGCTTTCAGAACTACAAAAAAGAGTTTATATTCGTAAGGATCGACAGGACACAATCGTAGGTACTGTTTCGGAATGGTTATGTACTTACCTATTTCTTTGGATTTGGCAAGAGAAGCGATTTGCGTCGAAGGGTCGGACCCAATAGATAGTATGCAAATAAGTGGAGTTCTAGGCTCCGATTCTTCCCAAGTAACTTCTAGGTTAAGAATACAACCTTCTCCGTATTCGGGACCTAAAGAATCTAAACACAACTTTTTAGTACCTTCCTTCTAATTACCTATAGAATAAATTAATAACAAAATTATGACAAATGAAGAAAATAGTACATTATACGGCCTTATCCCTAAATTATTAGTATTTTGTAATATATAATATATTTTGTATTATTTATCGTTAACCCAATAGTATTGAGATGAGAAGGAGGCCAAGAGGAGGCCATCTGGGCTGGGCAGCGTTTGGAGTACTGCGTTGGGTCTTCTCGTCATCCATACCGCAATGCTTGAAAACTAAAGTTTTCAATCATCCTACCCGACATGACCTACGGAGCTGAGACGCGGACACCCACGGTAGGGCTGGCCCACCAGTTCAAAGTCGTTCAGCGAGCTATGCTCGGAATTTTTCTGAAGGATAGGATTCGTAACATAAACATCAAACAGAACCACAGTTATCGACATAGCTCAAATAGTTAGTAAACTGAAGTGGCGGTGAAACGATCATAATTCGCGAAGAACCGACAAGCTGAAGCCACATATGGCGCTCATTAGGAGAGGCCTATGTCCAGCAGTGGACGAATATAGGCTGACGGACGATGATGATGACGAACCCATAAGGATAATAGTAAAACGAGACATAGGTAAATATAATAAGCAATAAATAAAATATGCGTTATTAAATATGCACAATATTAAAGGAAGCAATACCTAAACCAAACTAAAGCAATCGATAGGATTAGACTGAATCCAACCTTGTAAATAAATTATGTTATTCACTTACCAACAATGTATTTTCTTGCCTGAGAAAGCGTTCGGTCAGGACTCCAAGATCGGATAAGCAAAAGTTTTCTAAAAACGTCAAGACTGTCATGATACCCACTTGGTATAGTCTCTTCCTCAGGCTTTGCTTTTTCATACCAAACACGCCATTCTTTTTCGTTGGTCGATATCTGAAAAGGTTATTGCTTAAAAAGAATGGTATTTCGAAAATATTAAGTTGGCAGTTTAGTTAGTAAGTTACTCATACCCAAGCCATATGAGTGGCACAAATTGGAGAAGCCCTGCACCCAGAAGTGGGTAGATACGGGGATAATGATAAGGATGGTGATGAATGTTAAATAAGTAAAATGAACTCACTCTTGTCAGTACGTCAGAAAATGTCTTCAATTTACTGATCTCAACTAAATTTAACCAGGTAATGTCCAAAATCCATCTGAATGGTTTTGGCGTGACGGCATTTAAGTCTAGGGAAGCTCCACCTTTTATGAAAGCCATAAACTCATCATGCGATATCAATTGCCTTTGGTAGTCTATTTTCATGGCTAACATCAATGTAAATAAAGCTTTGTGTCTTTCATATAAGCTTCGCAAAGTAAACGCCCAAATCTCACGAGTCAAATATTTCAGAATTATATCGATGCGTTCTTCAGTATCGTTGCTTTTTGTTGATTTCGTTATTGAATTATCAAAAATATTCAAAAATTGTTTCAACGAATTTTGATACATGATATTAACATTGCTCATTTCGACTATTAGAAAGTATAAAATCGACCCTCTCGCCGCAACCGCCCTAAATTCTTCGCGTGCCTTAAAAATTTTCTTTTCTGTAACTTCCGCTACTTTTAGCTTCTCATTAACTTCTTCGGATGTTGTTTTTGTTATTTGTAAAACTTGAATTAAAGCTTCGTCATCTACCAGTGATCCTACTGAAGATGTCAAGCGACACAGCAAGTTGCTTTCCAATTCTTTCATACTTCTTTGATTTTTCATGACAGACTCAAATAGAGCAACCCTTTCTTCCTCAAGGTCTGATTTTTCCATCAGTATCACTCTACCGAGGAGTTGGTCTTCCAGACCTTGCATTGTAACTGTGAAATCTATGATAGACGTTTTAGCGCTTATTTCAGGCGAGTATGCGGGGTTGGGCAATTTTGTAGTAATATAAAGCATAAATCCGGGCATAACGTCACATTCTTTGTCACCGACGATCACTTTCTCTATAGACCCAGATTTGATAAAGTTTTTTTCAAGAACATTGTCAATTACTGGATCTAACTCAACGGCTACATCTTCAATGAGCAGAGGCCGACCTAGAGATAAGCTGTCTTCCAAATGCGTTCGGAAGTATTTGTGATTCAGTGACGTTATTTGTAATTCGTTTGTACTTTCTTTGTTTTTGATCCAATTTTTCCCTTGGCTCTGAGGGTCAACTAAAAGAGGGTAAGAACTTGATTTTGTCACAATAAGGGCATTTTGTACGGACAAGTCGTCGTTGGGCAACCCTTGCAGCGTCCATTCGGATATCGTTGCATTTTCCACAAGCATATTCGTAATGTTTAAATCGAAGGTTACTGGTATTTCTTTACTTTTCAGTATGCCCATCCAGGTGTCAAGTAGACTGTTTCGAAATTCTTGATTATATGGGCCACAATAAGAAAGAAACCCGGTGGCTAGGACAACATCTCCTACGAGCCTTCCTAACTGTTCTTTGAAGTCTTTGCTTTGCTGAGTCCACCTGATCTTTTCTCCGCCCAAGCCATTAATCAAGGCTGTTGCGGCAGTCATCTTTCTTAAGCAGACATTGGCAGCATCTGTTAGTTGTTGTTTTTCCGACACAGCCGATTCATATTGCTCTTTCACTTTCCGAAGAGACATTTCTCTTTCTTCTAACTGCCTTTCAGCAGAGGCCAAATCATCCATGGCTACCTTAAAAAGATAAATAAATAAACGCGTATATAAAAGTACATTGATTACCTACACGTATGACCTGAGGTTTTGTGAAAAATTACTCACTTTCAGTCTTGCTTCTTGCATTAGTAAATTTGCTTTCAACGGCAAGACCTCCTTGTTAACACTGTGAAAGAATGCCATAGCTTTCGTCCAAGATAATAAGCCAGCGACGTCACCGCAAACCCGTTTTGCAGTATCCATGTTGTAATCTTCCATTTCGAAATAAGGCACAAGGTGTTCCACCATTTCATTATTTATAATATCCTTTGGATAGTTTTGAAGTTGTAGTAAGAAGGTTGTACTTGCCATCATCTGTAAAAACAAAATGAGTATAATTGTTGTCACAAAATTAAGGTAAACGTTACTAAAAGTCCTCACCGCACCTTAAGGGATTCAGCCCAAGACGGTTTAGGACAAGGCGCTGCAGTGTCCGGTATAGATGGATGTAGCCTTCTTTGGAATAGAATCAATACGCAGTCCATGATGCGCATAATGAGATGCGGTGGACGCCCTAACTTTCTGACGGTAGCAATATGTGCTGGCTTGATAGTGTTCAATGCTGCCTCAGCCTCTTCTAAGGCAGGTTTAGCTGCTTCCAACTTAATCTCAGCTTTTAGCTTTTCTTCAGCTATGTACGCTACGAGTACTTCGGCCTTTTCTTTTACGATTTGAACTTGATTCTTTACAATTTCGGCTTGCATGGCTCTTTCTGTTACTTCAGACAATACCCTGCCAGCTTTTTCCGAAGCTAAGGCTAAGTCTTGTTCCATAACTGCCAAGTCTTTTTTAAGCACCTCAACGGATATTGATGCCTCTCTGAGTTTTTCAAGACCGGTGTCCATTCTCATAGCACCATCACCAAGTTCTTTTTGTTTCATTTGGTAAATGGTTTTGTAACCTCCGATAAAGTTCAAATACGACTTAGGCGTGACGTGTGAAGATCTGCGAAACCTCTGGAAATATTCTGCAGAAACTTGCGAAACAACGTCTTGAATCGTGCCCAATACAGTGACAAGTTCTTTTTTTACTGCCTTTGTACATTTTATTTCAAATTCAGCAAGAAAATGGTCAGCAACAGATACCAACGCGTCTTTTGGCCAGGGCTGGAACCAATCAATCGTGCAGCCCGAGATGAGGGCAGGGAAACGCATTGCGCGGTATCTAAAAGCTTCACTGACCTGATTGGAAAATTAAATCAGTTGAGTAGGTGAAAGGTAATAGTAGATTATTATCTAAGAGCATACAATACTGGTTGTCACGGGCATCAATTTAAATCCCGAACTTAAGTCAAAATTATCTTACGAAACACTAAAACGCAAATCTTGGAAGTTAAATAAAAGGCTCTTTCATAACATTTGTGTTGTTCATCTTTTAAGTTTTAACAACATTTCTAAAATGTTCTCATAGTGCGGGCCTCAGTTATAATTTTCATACATAAATCAAAATAATGCTCAAAACTCTAATCTCATTATTCCCTTGGAAGTAATGGGAGTATTTTACTATAAAAACTTTCGTAGTTTGACGAATTCATTATGAATGTAAGCGGGTTAACTACGAACCTATTTTGTGTTGGAAGAACACCAACGTTTCATCCCTTAACGAGGGACTTCACCGCTTACATTCATAATGGGAGTATGGTTGAATTCTAATCGACATTCTTTTACCGAAAACAGGTGTTTTGTTAAGATTTACAATCATGGTGTATATTGTAACCTTGTCGAGCATGTGAAATGATGATATACGATTTAGTTTTTCTAATGTAACTTACCGGAGAGAAACAGAGTACTACGTGAAGGTTTTGACACGTTCTGTTTAGAAAAAATTCCATTACTAGTTCATTTGTAAGCGTTCGCTTTTGATTTTCGCGTTTCATTATAGGAGTCAATTCTGAAATGATTTCTTGCTGTTCGTCTTTGGTAAATAGATTTGATATGACTCCCGAAGATAAAATGTTATTTAGGTATTCAAGAAAACCCTCTTCTTTTATATCCAAATCAGTGAAAATAAACGTGGTGCCTTTTCCTTGGACTCCACAAGATCGATAGAGCAATTTAAGGTCTTCTAAGAAGTTGCTAACGTTGTAGGATCTGGTGAGCGCGATTTGGAAAGACCGGTACCCTGCTATGAACGTTGAGAGTTTGGTTAAGGACTGTTTTCCTGAACCTCCTACACCAACGAGCATGACGTTTCCTCTAGGATGCCGTATGACTCTCGAAATTTTTACTAAGTGGAGCATTGCATCAGGGAAGAATACCAGGTCCATGCCATTTCCGCGCACCATTTCATTAAATTGCGACAGAAACATTTGCAGCCGCTCTCGCAGCTCGTCGTAATCGAACACGGGTTCGTATACTTTCGGTAACTCCATATCTGCGTCTTCGCCTTCTTCGCCGGTCGGTTCTGGAGCATCTCTACAAATAAATAAACAACAATGTATACAGTACAGGATACAATTCATAGCGTATTCTAATCGTAGGAGGAGCAATGGGAACATCTTATTTTACAAAAACCGTAGGTCCTACCACTCTGTTATATCTACTATATAAAAATAAGTCGGGTTTTCCTTCCTGACGCTATAACTCCAGAACGCACGAACCGATTTCCACGGTTTTGCATTCGTTGGAAAGGTCTCGGGCTCCGTGAGGCATAGCAAAGAAAAAATTAAGAAAGTGGGAAAACATAAATTTCCACGCGAGCGAAGCCGCGGGGCGCAGCTAGTATAATTTAAAAATCTACTTACCTCATAAAGTCCACAAAAATGGGTTCTTTTTCCATCATTTTTCTGTAGTCTGCACCTAACATCTCTTGCACTATATCATTTAGAGCTTTATTAAACCAATCTTTATCAGTTTGATGTGTGAACCTATCAGAAAACACTCTAGAGAATTCGTGTTTCCACAACAACATTAGGAATTTTTCAGATTCGATAACAGTAGGCAGAGTTCCAACCATTCCTTGCCATACTCTTGACAAATCTCGCAACGAAAACACATAATGAAATTTAGCTGGAGTCGGCAGCAAATTGAGTCTTGTTCTCATCCATAGTTCTCTTGTCAGGGGAATTATTTTTTTAATAAGTTGGCGTACTTCCATTGCAAATCCTCTTTTTGCATTGTAGTGACCTTCGCCTATAACCTTGAATATTTTATCGATGGAGTCATTGTTTGGGAGAGGGCAATTAAATATTGCAAATTGACGTTTTAGTCTGGATGGAATGTCATTTCTACCACCGCCTAGAAATAACATAATGCTAAGTAGAGATATTGTGCAGTTGAAGTAAGCAATAATATTATATTTATAATGTTATAGAAAGTACAAACCTGGTTGACCCATTGCACCCAAAAACTGGATGTCAATGACAGTGGTAAAATCTCCTGGTTTTTCTAAGCTGTAAAATCCACTCATCTGCATTGTTTGCCGGACAATTTCATTGGTTATCTGATCTCCCCATTCATTGATTTGAGGTAAATTAATATCATCTATGAAAATGAGCATTTTCTTTCCCCCTGGTGGGCCAAATGTCATTCCACTGCGCTTTTCAACGTAACTCTCTATTGTCTTTTGGAACTGATACGGACTAGTCGCCGAGGAAAAATTGAATGATCGCCCCATGAATTGTTCTGGATTTGCATTTTTCATGTAAGCTTTCATCATGACAGTTTTGGCTGAACCTTGTTCTCCTAAAAGCAATACGGCTTTACCTTGCTTAGCAATACAATGGATTAAATAATTTATTCTGACGTTGTCCACAATAGGCACCAGAATGCTAGCATAGTCAGGAGTTGCCGTATCTGGGTATTGATAGTGCATCACTAAATCATCCCATAACTCCCATTTACCCGGTTGTTTTACGTAAAAATCATAAGCTATACTCGGCTTATTGTTCGGATGTTTCGGTAATTCTAGTATCTCATTGTAGTTGGATTTCAAGTACGCGTCAAAGCGTGCTCTGTCGTTTGTCTCTAACAGGGAACCAAAGCCCCAAACCAACGTAAAAACGTATATTTTGTGCAACTGTTCTGGGGTGAAAAGCACGATTTCTTCAGCTTTTTCTTTTTCCTCTTCGTCATCAATATCTCCATTTACTGATTTGGAAGCTGAAGGATCCTCCACTTCTATAACCTGCGGGGGCACTAGGCCTTCCAAGAGACTGAGCATTTGCAAAATTATGTTGCTCTGTAAGACCTTCATACTGAATGTAAGGTTCTGGGTGCACCAGGTATACACACTGGCAAACGTTTGTTCAAAAAGTGAGCTAAATACTTCAATTTCTCGTTCTGATCTTGTTTTCAGCCACCCTTGTAAAACTAAAACACATTAAACCATCAAATAAAGAATACGTTAAGTGCGAGTCGGACTCGCACACTAAGGGTTCCGTTTGATTGTAAGACCTTGTTTCTTGCCAAATATCATAATTATAGGTCAACATAAAATAGGTATCCTGTATATTTTGGTCTAGGGAGAGAATCGAGTTTTTTTTTGTTATTATACTACAAATTTACTGTTTTCTGATTTTTCCTTTTATTTGTGCTATTAGGCCTTGCTCTTTTCCAAATTTCATAATTCTCGGTCTACGGGAAGTACCCTATAGGTTTTGGTCCATGGCGAAGCAAGTAATTTTTTTGTGAAAAAATTAAAAATTTTTGGTTTTCGGATTTTTCCATTTACTTGTGCTATAAGACCTTGCTGCTCACCAAATTTCATGATTATAGGTCTACGAGAAGTACCGTATAGGTTTTGTGTGCATGATTCTCTTGGAAATTTCAAAATATTCGTACATAAACGGCTGTAACTTTTGAGTGCGTGGACTTAGAAGTTTTATTTATATTGCGGCTTCAAGAGGTTACGGACTTAAGTATTTGACGTTAATTTCAACTCGATACCTCCACGCGTTCCTGAGAAAAGAGGGTTGATAGATGGACAGACAGACAGACGGACAACAAAGTGATCCTATAAGGGTTCCTTTTTTCCTTTTGAGGTACGGAACCCTAAAAAGGTATATAATATATATAAGGTATAACAATAAAACCTAGTACTTAACGTATTACATACTAACCCGGCTCCCAATCAAGCCCTGAAGAGCTCATGTAGACCATGCCATTACGTGACACAGTAGCAGGTGACGCATTATCAATATTTTCTGGTTCAAAAATGATCTTGGTAGTAGGCGACATCGTCAAACGATCGCCGTTAGCTAGTGTCAGAGTTTTGTTATCATCTAAAACAGAGTTTAGATTTTCAATCCATATGCTGTCGACTGGACCATCTAAGACGAGCCAGATGTTTTCTCCAGTTTTTATCTTCAAGGTTTTCCTCCACAGAGCTGAGAATATGCCGTCGGTCCAGTCATTGGTGGCGACGTCTAAGCGCCCGAACATTTGGGCGGCAGTTATAGCTTTAGGATTCATTCGCATCTCTCTAAAAACAAATAGCAAATCACATAACTTTCTCGAAAAGAAGTAGGATGTCATCATGATGCTAGCTTACCTGTGGGGCGTCTCGAACTCGGAGAGAGCGTTCATTAGCGTGTGAATGCAAGTGGTTTTGCCGGCTCCAGGAGGTCCTAAAGTCATAATACCGTGACGGACTCGCTGCGTTTCGTATAGCTGCGAATCAATGCGTACAAAGCCAACAATGACATTAATATTATTTATTTATTATATAACACAACAGCTTCGCTTCGTAGAAAATACTTTATCGCGATTACGAATATTTAGTTGACACTCAACGTAAGCCAGTTCAGAAATCAAAGTCTACACACGGCCTCCCCTAAACATAACGAAATTTCAGATTATATTTAGGGGAGTCCTATTCTACACAGGAAAAGTCTGCGGGATGCCTTTGTGCTAGACTCGTGGAAAGGGTGAAAATAACTGCATCAAAAATTACAAAAAAAAATACAATCAGAAAACACCCAGACCGAAAACAAATATTTGTAGAACACCAAAAAATTTGTAACGCGACTGGAATCGAACCCGCAAGCTTTTGCATCTCAGGCGGTCTTTCGCACAGAGCGCCGCGCCGTGAACAATTATATCTACAACTTACACTGATATTATAAAAAGTTACAGCTTGTTTATGAGAGTTTTTAAGTCTCTAGAACTACTGGTCTAATTTTGAAAATTAGGTCACTCATAGAAAGCTACATTTTCCCGGAGCGATAACAGGCTACGTATCATCCAAGTAGCGCATGGTCGTAGCCGCGAGCAAAAGCTAGTTCTTAATGATACACACCTGAATGATTTTCAGCATCCACGGCGGGTGATTTATAAGTCCAGATTCATCAACTTGTTTCTTAATAGCTTCTTCTAGCTCATTGTACGATGTTTTTTCCAACGATTGATTGGGAAATAGATCGGCTACCAAAGATATAAATAATGGTTCATCTTCGTCGATCAATTTAGAAAGGTTCATGTCTCGTAGGACTCTCATTACAATAGTGCTTTCAGTGTCCTTGAAGTTGACACGTTTCACTGCACCAAGAGTGCGTAGCACTGAGAGGATATTCCGGAGACCGAAATCGTAGTGGACCTGCGAGGGGCAATTAAGTATAAGTAATTAAGTAATAACCATCAAAATAGAAATTACGCATTCTTGAATAACTATAGGCGCTTAATTTCCTGATTGTTCATTCACTTATAACCAGCGCATCATAAATATTATAGGGGAACTTTTTACTCTCATACCCTAATAGATACAATATTTTGCAATAATAAACCATACTGCTTTAGTACTTATAACTAAGCAGCACTAGATATTAACTGTGGGACTAAAGAATAGATAATACTCATATTCATAAACGTCAAATAAAGACCGACGTAAAACGCAGTCGCCAAAATTTCGAATATTCTGAAATCAAAACTGGGCCGGGTTATTTTACCGATTCTTTCAGCTAACTTCACATTGGTAGTTCACTGCGGTGTTTTCTAAAAAGAGCACTGAAAATAGGGCGCGTGAGGCAGAACACCATCTATTATGCACGGTCTTCGTCTATGCTTTTTAAATCCATAGACCGTGCAAAGACACTAAGCTAACGTGAAAAGACGATAGCGCGCCGCGTAGATTACGAACGTCATACGTGAAGGCTGCATAAATTACGTCACACGTTATAGGGAAGGGAGGGAGCCAGCGTGGGCTTTCTGTAAACGAAAAATGGAAATTTATTTTCAGGGTATTGCATCATATACGATCAAACAAAGTAAACCATCTTGAATTAACCCTTTTTTATTTTTTAAAAATGCTTTTAGCAATCGAGCCGATGTGGAGCAATAGTTATGGAAAATAATTTTTAAACTGGTACCTAATTAAGAATTTAATCATTTCAAGATGTAAAATTCCAAACATCACACACACCAGCTATTGGGGGGAGGGAGTCTCAGCACAGATGTAGAATGAGTAGGTAACTGTGACAAGGATATTTTACGCCCCTCCCGTCAAATAATCATGAAATTCGTGTGACGTGATTTACCAGGATGACTTGTTCAAATAAATGTGGTGTGTTATACCTGTTTGGTAAGCTGTTCTTCACACAGCTTGTAGAGAGTGTAGAACTTGCGTGCCAGAGTAATGTTTTCAAGGAAGCCGCAAGAGGCAAGTTTCACGCGAATAATTATCTGTCTATCTGGGACCATCATAGCAACTGTCCGAAACTGTACTTTCAGATTTTCTGGTAGCTCTTTACGACCGGCGTATCCGGGGTTCTAAAACCAATTGCATAACGTCACTATAATGTAAATATCTAACTTTTACTATGATTCTTGCATGGAGGGTAGCCAAACATCGGTTACCGTTTTGTTTGTTTTTTCATAATTGCATAAGAAAAAATATAATCATTTTCATCTGTGAATTTCTCAGGGTATTCAGACCGGCTGCCCGCCACCACCCCGGCGCGATCTAGGATTCGAAATTCGGTCTTGTATTTTATTTGATGTGTAAATTTATATTTATCAATAAAATCTTGAATCTATGTATTGAAAAGCTGAATTATCAGAAACTTGGTATGAAACGCTGAATTATGAGATGATTTGAATATACAATGTGTCTTTTTTTTCATATTTATTGTTAAGGACTTTTACTTTTCAAAGTATGTCAGTCCTATCGTAACCTAAACTTATTATTATCAAACAAAAGTAAACAAACAACTAAATTAAACTAATCAGTCAAGTTGGAGGTATGTTCAAGGGGAGTCACTGATGTATAAAAACTTTAAACGGTGAAGTTCACGACACAATCAGAGAACTTAAGCTCCTTGCTCCCACGCTAGTAGCTAGTTAGACCTTCCCTTTGATCCTCGCTCGAGGAAAAATATTAATTTTATTTGTTGTTTACTGTGGTAAAAGTGTACCCTAGATAAAATTTACTTATTATAATTGCCTTAAAAGTTAACACAAATTCAATAGTATACGGAACGAAGTAAATAACCATAATTAAAGATCTTATTGAAGTTTGTCTGGGGCAAGTTAATGATCTTGACAACAATAACAGCATGAAATCAAACCTTGTGTGGTTGGCGGGTAGAAAATGCCATCAGCATTATGCCCACCATTTGTGTACCTTTAAAATTGTGTGCAATAAAGTATTAAATAAATAACAGAAACTCGCCCAACAGGGTATTTTCCTCTTTAAGAGAAAAATCTAAAAATATATTAGGCAAAAAGCAGTTGTGAAACGTTAGTTTTAGTTCATAAAATAGCAAACTAAATTTTAATATTTAATTCAAGGTTTTAGACTTTTTAATCTGTTTCATAACACCATTAAATAGTAGTCGCCATGTTATTACGTCATACGGCTATGTCAGCTTAGAAGTGTCAACTATCAACTACAGCCAACTGATGTTATGACCACAGAGCAATATGGCGTCCACTGCGTCCAGAGTTTTCGTCAAATTACGCGCGAAATTTCAAAATGCAAAACCGATGAATTTTTTAGTGGTTCTATATATATAGAATATTACAGAATCCCGTATACTCGTACATTTCGTTTAAGTACGGACAGGTAAACAGACTCACCATTGTAATAAATATACCAAATTCGGGGCACATTTCCGATGTGTCGCCGTCGGTAAATATAAACGACTTCTTCTTTTCCTTCTTAGCCGACAGAACCACGGCTACTTGTTGGGCGGCGACCGACAACACCGGCAACTCTATACGGTTGAACTCGTCGAAGCAGCCCCAAGAGCCTGATTGGGCCAAGCCTTTGTAAATACGGCCAAGGCCCCTGAAATTTTAATTGTATGTCGTTGAGTAATTCCACAGCAATACATGTGAATGAAAATATCAAATACGAGAACACAAGGAAACGCCAGAGTTAGAACGAGCGATAGCTTCCGCAGACTTGGCACGAGCGACAGAAGAGAATAAACGCAAACCAAAAACGCTGTCAATATACTGGTCGTTTTTGCTAAGGTTATTGAAGCTTTTTCTGCGGCCTATACCGGTCCACTGCTGGACGCAGACCTCCCCCTGATAAACGCCTTATTGGCCATTGTAACATGGGGATAGTGCCCATAATCCTCACGGTGGGCATGCGGGTTGGGTACGCAGTTTGGTGGTAAAATTGTTTTGCAGGAGGCGCTGCTGCTCGCTCACCGGTGGATATCCCGCGGGAAGAGTTGGGGTGATGGAAATTCTTAGCCGGCACTACACGGGCCGAAGCTTCCAATAATTAAGTATTCCAATAATTTTTTTTTTTTTTTATAACACTTCTCTATCATTATGTTTTAGTGTATTTTAAAAAAATACTGACTCTCATAAGACCTGTTTAATACTATATTTCATACCATCAGCATAGCAAGCATCCAAGCATAGCATCCATTCTATTTCAATTACCGGTAATCCATCTGATCGGAGCAATTGAAAACCACCACATATTTTGCCAACGTCTTCCCCATATCCTTCACGGTCTCCGTTTTGCCGGTTCCGGCGGGCCCGCACGGAGCACCGCCCATACTCATTGTCAAAGCTTGAGCGAGGGTGATGTAGCATCTGCGAAATTAAGAAATAAATCGGGACGTTTCACACACTATCACATCACATCATACGTTATCTATATATTATATATAAAAAAGAATCCCTATTTCCCTTGGCCACGCACCACGCGTTAACGAAGCCGCGGGGCGCAGCTAGTATAAAATAAATACATATGTTTCGATGGATAAAATGTATGGTACCTCTTCATTGAATTTAGCTATTTTATACCGGAAAGTGGATGCAAAGCCATGGGGAGAAACAGTACAGTTAAAAAAATCATTATCAAAAAAAAAATTTTTTTAATCCTTTACTGCTACAAAGTACAGACAAACATGAAATAGTGTGAAAACGATAATGCGCGCAATAGTTATACAACTGTGTCGCGAACATTAACGCCCTCCTCCGATTGCAAGATTATAGAGTTTCGTAAATGACTATTTGAGATGGTAAAAGTAATACAGTAGCAATAACAGCAGAATATAATAGTTGAACATTTGGTTGACAAAGCACTTGGCTAAAATATGGATAGAGGTAAATCACCTTATGAGGTACGCTGTCTAGTTAATTAACAAAGATACGAGTCGGTGTAGGAACACGGTGGAAAGTTGGAGTTATAGGGTATGTTTGTGGATCAAGGAATTGACTAAGGGGGATAGGGATTGGTTTTGAATTACGGCAGATGAGAGCTTCTGTAGCTTCTGTTCGTATGTAAGAGATAAAAGCCATTGACGGCAGATCAATAATATATAACGGGGTAGAGAGTTAGTATATGTAAAAGAATAACTAGCCAAATAGTACCTGTCAGTGAGCGGCGTGATGACCAATCTATCCGTACACCCCAAATATTCATTTTGGTAAGCGAAGGTAACGTCAGTTACGGAAACCCATGTTTTATCAGCATCCTCTTTGAAGTAAAATCGACATTGTTTCAACCACTCAAAATCATGAGAAGAACGCACGTTCAAACGTACCTAAGGAAAACAATTAGGTTATAGTCCGTGTGTTCTAGAAAGTGAACGATTATAAAGTTGTCCAACATTCACATTCAGGAGTATTATTTGAGAAACAATATTTTGTTTTGAACTATTGTTTGAATAGACTGAAAAGAGGGGGCGCGTTACTTAGGGGCTGTCAAATCAAGGTGGCATTAACCCTGCATACACCGTGGTTATTTTGATAGGATAGCCTCTAGGATAGCCTCTCGCCTAGCCGCCGACCAGACTGAAACATACATAATAGCTCGGTATTGCCTCACCTCGCGCGGGGTTCGCCCAATCTCGAGATCCCCCACCGAGTGCTAATGTAAATAGAGTTTTTAAGAAATAATAAAATAATAATAAATAAATAATGCTGGACAATTCACACACAGCATTATCTAGCCCCAAGCTAAGCAGAGCTTGTGTTATGGGTACTAGATAACTGATATACTTAATACAATACACTACATAGATAGATATTTTTATTATACATAGAAAACATCCAGAACGCCCTGGACAAATGTCTGCAGATCGTACAAACATTTGTCCCGAGGCGGGAATCGAACCCGCAACCTCCTGCGTCGCAGGCAGACTTTCGCCCGCTGCGCCACAGAGGTCGTCGAGAAAATGTCTAGCCATTTAATAATTATACTTTAATCAAAAGAAATCAACAAATAGAGACGTACCAACATATCAAATATATCTCTTTGATGTACATGAATCGCAGACCTTCGCCCGCTGCGCCACAGAGGTCATCGAGAAAATGTCTAGTCATTTAATAATTATACGTTAATCAAAAGAAATCAACAAATAGAGACGTACCAACATATCAAATATATCTCTTTGATGTACATGAATCGTAATTAGAGTTTCGAACTTGATTCTCTCAATTTTGAGCAAATCTCTTGTAGTTTGGTCGATAAGAGTATTTAACAGCTCCAAAAATTTATTATTGGTTTCCATCATAATTTTCTTGTCTTGTCGTGCTTGTGAAAGACCTATTTCAGCGTCTCTGGTCCAAATTATTTGAATACCTAAAAGTCCAATCTGTAAAAAATTACAAACCGTATTTAGGGAACTCTTGAGTGGACATCCACAACCCGCATGCCCAGCGTGGGGATTATGGGCATTACCCCCATGTGGTAAAAGCCAATAAGGCGCTTATCAGGGGGAAGCCTGCGTCCAGTAGTGGACTAATACAGGCTGTTGAGGTTGAGGAGGTTGAGTGGACAAGGGCAAATAAAAATCATAACTGTCGGAAGGGATACATTTCACAGTACCACTAAAAAAAACTTTTGTCTTACAGGATGATTGGAAGCGGGGTGCAAAGCTTGAAGGTGAAGCTAGCGCAGACTATTTGGAACCAGTTGAGCCTTGGTTGTCTAAGACGATGTCTGACCATAATTTTTTTACCTAATTTTAAAGGATTTAAAAAAAATACCCAATACTCTACAGTTAATTGATAATATCGGCGATTTTTTTTTAAACAATAAATGGGTTCTTTTTTACGTTATTCCAATAAAATAATATGTAAACCATCTAACATGTTTTGATGATCTGCGGTATCAGACTCTTTTTTTACAGACAATTTACAGACAAAAAAAGTTTTCGAAAATTTTGAAAGCTTTTAAAAAACCATTTCTTGGTGGCATTTTAAAATAAATGGAGGATGCTTCTTTAGTGCAAACCTTTTTTAAAACATGCATAGTTATTGTTATTTCTTTTGAGGTATCATTTACACGAATTTTCATAGAAATTATTGAAATTAGGACCCACATACCAAATTGTGGGAGAAAATTTTAATTTTTTGGCAGATAATTTTAATAATCCTGTAGTATCTGATTACCTGGCAATGACTTCCTTTATTGTGTGCAAGGTCTGGAAGAACAAGATCCCCACAAAAAGACTCAATTTGGCGTTTCCTCCTCCACAGAGATATTGAAGATGCGTTCTTCCTAAAATCATTGTTGTGGACGGATGACAGCATTTTTTTAGGGACGGTATTAAAAACAGTATTACAAACGTCTAATGAGCTGGACAGCTGTCTTGCTGACAGATGAGTTCTCGGTCTGTTAGGAAAATTGGGGCACCCAATTCCTCTACAAGCAAGGGAAGATCGTCTTGTAGAAATTGCAAATAATTGCCGCCATTCAAGGTATCAGGTAACCAATCAACGTTCTGCCAATTACTCCAACCCACACATTGATAGAAAACTACCTCTGGAATGATTCCTGCTTTTTCCAATGTGGGTTGTACCCCGCTACCAATCACCCCGTTTAATGCCGGACAAAATTAAATAATCTTTGGTTAAAGCGCCATCTAGCCAAGCCTTGATTAACCTTCTGTGAAGGGTAGGTGGCAATGGTTACCCCTTACGTGCAAGCTAGTAATTCATTAAAAGTTCTGGGCTAAGCTAACTCGTGCATATCTTTTCAAAAAGCAACCAACAAATTCCCATAGATACCCGCAAAGCTCTTTGTAGCTTCCGTAAAACTGACACGAACCGGCTCATGGTTCGCAACCCGCGAACTTATGGCTGCTTCGGTGGTATCATATCGTGTACTGAATATTAGGTTGACGGGTAGGTTGACGCTTAGCTTAGTTACTTTGACTGGCCGGACTGAAGGCTGTCAAAATTTTGTCGATAATTATATCCATACACGCTCAGGGACCAACGAGGTAAAAAACAGAAAATATACATCATCGTTTCGCTACACGCCAGGTGACTAGCAAATGTAAATGTGGTAGGTTTAGTATATTTTATGGGAAAGTTTGTTTTCTTTTGGTGTGTAGCTACCATCGTGGCACTCATCTAACCGCCGATCTACCATCTTGCAGTGCGGTTGATGATGATGATGAAATGTGATTACCTGAGCAGGCATTTTATCGAGGAACAGGAGCAGGTTGAAAGAGGGGTCGTTAATGACCGCCACAGCGTTCCGTATGATCGAGTGTAGGCTGCTTTGAGCCGACTGCAGGAGTGACGTCAGCCACGTCTCCACGGAACCTTCGGCGCGCACCGCCCGCTCCAGCTTTATCTCCTCACCTTCTGATGACACTATTGACATCATCTTATTGTATTCTGCAAGATATATTTTATCAACAGACGAAAAACGGAGGAGGTTCTCAAGTCGACGCGTAGGTATATTTTTTTAATGTATGACCATGCATAACTTTTTACAGTGTAGTCCGATTTCGATAATAAAAAATATTGGAAGGGGTATACCCCGAAGTTGGTCCCATTTAAATTTGGAATAGAAAATCCAGCCCTAAGGGTAGGAAAACAGGGGATGATTGATTGTTCACTCACTGATTGTAATGTATGACCACGCATAACTTTTCACAGAGTAGTCCGATTTTGATAATTATTTTATTATTGGATAGTGTATTCCCCGAAGTTGGTCCTATATAAATTTGAAGTCGGTTCATAGTTTTTTAAAACGCGCCAAATTATTGGTGCAGCGGTTTAAAGATAAAGATGCTTTAAATTTATAACACTCTTTTGTTGGCGCCGTGGGATTAAAGGTACCAAACCACAGAAAAGTTTATGGAGACAATACTGAATTTTCAGTTATATGTATTTTGCTGAATTAAAAGCATTTTATTCATACGGAGAAGATTTATGACAATTTTTAAGTGTAGTTTACATAGAGCTTACAGGATTTCTATTTTTTTGTACATGTGCCTTATTTCGGTATCCCTTTTAGCAAAGGCCTCCTTGTGATCTGTCCTCTCCCACCCTTGTCCAAAAATGCCCCAAAGTTAGACAACTTTATAACAATTTATTTATAATTTTTCGGCCGTAGGAGCTCAAGGCGAGATCTGTGACACCGAAGCTTCTAAAGGATGAACCGATTTAGATTACTTTATTTTATTTAGAACATGATTCGATCGAGTGTTCTTATACAAATCTAAACAGTACAATTACACATATATAGTACTCACCAATATCATTAAACTTGACATACCGGATGTTGTCAAAAATCGATAGCAAATGATTTTGTATCGTATGAGAGTCTGACGCCTGACCTAAGATCTCCAGCAGCGCAGGATCCGAGACAAAAAAGAACCTTGGAAACATTGTTCGCTTCCGTTCTAGGTAACCGCTGAGACTTTTCTGGCAGAGCTCTAATTGTTCCTGTAAGTGTGGCAACAACTGTCGCAGAAGGTCATCTCCGACGCAGCAAGACACCACGCCTGGCGTCTCATGAGCCCGTTGCATAATCTTCTGCCAAGATTTGTCTATCTTTGAGAATCTCTTCGCTTCTTTCGGGAGCTGTTTAGCAATATCACCGCCGACAAACACAGCTTCCAGGTAGACCCACATGTTTTGAACAAGGAGCCACCTTTCCAAAATTTCGTTTGTGCTTTGCAAGTCGTATAGCCATTGCGTGATTTGTTTCCGAAACGGAGCATTATATCTAAAAATCAAAATGTGTCAGAACATGTTATAGAAAAATAATTCACGGGGTTTGAGTCTTAATGTGCGTTACCACTGGCGCTGAGCGAAATGGACCAATAAAATTGTTTCGAAATATCCTCCTTGTATCGCTGGTTCCTAATAGGTTGATTTCACTTCGCTTCGCGCTCAGGTTTTCTGAGCAGTGCAATACAAGTGATAAAGGACCTCGTACCGATTAGACAGTAATGAACCTAAGATCATCAAGCTATCTTCGAGCTGGCCGATGGTTTCTGCAGTCGTGTCGCCCCTCAGCAACAGTTCGCCTCTGTTGTTGAACGTTTGGAAGGTCAACTCGTGGACCGACCATTCATTCGTTACTTGACGTAGTTTCCCTTCTATATCTTTTTCTTTCATCGCGGAGATACAAATATCCTGAAATATTTTTCGTTAAACATAAAATAATAATCGAAGAGAATTTGAAAGGGGAAGAAATATTCGAAAATTTAGGGAATGCGGAGAAGTGCTTTTGTTCTATGGGATTTTTAAGAACTACATCGGTCAGGTATTATTTCAAATACCAATGTAGAGACAAACCATTCTAAAAATACACGCCAAAATGCATGCCCCCTTCACGCATATTTCGTACTACGCTACGTAATACGCTTCGCACGCATATTTTCGATATAATAAATAGCCTACTAGTCAGGCTATTTTCTAAATGTACGCCTTTCATCTTGATCTCTTCATTAGTTTCATAACAAAATAATACTCACAAACTTTCGGTCTTATAACATTAGTAGGATTTGTATTTGCGTTTGGAAGAGTAAAATATGAGGGTGGAATCACACAGTTCATAGCAAAAGGGCCTATGTAACCAACTGTTTGAAACCTCTTGCAGGCTCATGTTCGCCTAGTACTTTTGGCGCGGAAACACCTGTTGCTTTGGGGCACATGCGCTATAAAGCCAGCAGCACGTACTTGAGTATCGACCAAGAGAACTCGTTGCTTCGTGTCTACCGACTGTACTTGAATGGGGAGTAAAGTGGAAGTTCCTTCGAAAGATAAGCTACTTTGACTTTTTTTATTTTACGAAATATTAGCATTACTTTACCCAGTTACTTAGTTTTAATAAATTATTCTGAACGTTCGGAACGCTCGATTGATTATTTTTATTTCAATTGTCCCAAAGGTAAGTTTTTAGAGAAAAAAGTCTCAAATAGTAGGTATGTATACGCCAGAACATTCGAAAAAACAAATTTATTGCCATTTTATAGTGCCAACCACATATGTAGAATAAATAAACTAGAAGAATAGAGTCTGCCAACTGGGCAGACAAGCTATTCTTCCGTGAAAGATACATGTCCTCTGTTGAGTTTTTCGTTTTTCGCTCGCTAAAAAGGAAAACCTTAGATACACCTTATGGTAAGCCTCTATAATTACCTGTTTTATATTTCAGAATTCAGTATGCAACATGACATCTTAGGTTGGTATCTGGAGCATAGCAAACAAAGCTTCACCACCTTAACTCACACCCCCGCAGAACTGGGCATGCGCTGTAGTCACCAGACCTCGTGGTTTGGCGCTTTTGTGATTCGACAACCTCTTCACCGGCTATGCTCGCCTGGTACAAACGCGGCTAAAATACCTGTTGTGACCATGCCTTGCGATTCAGGATTTTATGAGATAATTTGGGAAAATTGTTATGTTTATTATTCCTGTGTTCCGTCCGGACATAATTCATCCTCATGCAACGGTTTTAAATTCCTTTTATGGTATAACAGGGCGTACGGGAAAATTTGCGGAGTAAAATTTTGACATAAAACTATATTTTTTACCATGAAACATGTACATATTATTCATAAATTGTATGGGCATTAATTCTAACTTCTACGACCGTCAAAGCCACACTCTTCCACGAAATCCCCGCACCTTACGCCCGGATATCTAGTCTGTACTTACGCTATTAGCAGTTATAAAATTATAGGCGCCGGAACACTCGACTTGAGGTGTATTTATTTAATTTAGTTTTGAATTACCAACCAATTGTCCCAAGTGTCTCGCCGCAATAAACTTAAATTAACAAACTAAACTTTTCCCACCTCATACCTCTATATCTTCCTTGTTAGGAAGAAGCGGCGCCTCGAGAATATTCTTAAGGCAGAAGTCTTCATTATCTAATTCAAAGTTGTACTTGGTGACCTCCATGATACGCTGCCAATGGCGAGGCTTCATAGCCTTGTTCGCCATCAGCTCGAGTAGCGGACACATGTCGTTGAAGTCGTCGATCGTCTTTTTGAGGGCAAAGAATGCAGGCCACTCTTTGAGCCTGGGAAAATTTATTAATTAAAAGTTACAATCAAATAATCGAAACAAATTACAACTAGTTACAATTGAAACAATTGAGCTCACTGCAGACTGTTGCAAACAATCTACAGGTAGCTCAACTGTTTCATATCAAGACTAGTCGGAAGCGTCCCCGAGACACTGGCTGCATTGCCCCGCTCTGTACGGCAATGCTGATGCACTCACCAGCTCTCGGGTCACGCGTCGCTTTTTATAGAATTATTATTTTTCTTTATTTATATATAATTTATTTGAATACAAACTTTAAAGGAGGCTGCGCTTGTACACATACAATAATAGATCCATAAGTTAAGATAAACGCGATAGTCACACTGTCTTGTACTGACTGTGTTTACGCCTAAAAGATAAAACGGATCTTTGTGTTTGGCAAGGGGATATATCGTACGGTCGCGAAAGGACATAGGCTTCTTTTAAGTTCTTTTAAGTGGGCAAAAAAATATGTCTATCCCGCAAGAAAATGGTAAATTATCTAATTAGTGAAGGATTTCATAAAATCCTGGGATATGGTAGAACAAAATTATAAATCAATAAATTAATAATGCTGGACAATTCACACAGCATTATCTAGCCCCAGGCTAAGCAGCGCTTGTGTTATGTGTACTCGATAACTGACATACTTAATACAATACACTACATGGATAGATATTTTTTATTATACATAGAAAACATCCAGAACGCCCTGAACAAATATCTGCAGATCGTCCAAACATTTGTCCCAAGGCGGGAATCGAACCCGCAACCTCCTGCGTCGCAGGCAGACCTTCGCCCGCTGCGCCACAGAGGTCGTCTTATTTATATTTATTATCTTATTATTGTCTTATTATCATTATTTTAGTATTTCTCTGAAAAATCCGCGATTTGACAAAATCGTTACGTTTTCGTGAAATGTGAAATGGTATATCTATACGGAGAGTTTTTTTTTCCGTAAGGGACAAAACCACAAAGCGTTTTCAGAATTGTTGTTCGGATGCTGTCACTGTCCATAATTTCATAATCTATTTTCACATCCTTCTACTACGAGTATAAACTTACCCTTTAGGAAGTTTACGGCATCTATTTTGAAACTCCATTAGCTCGTTATTTATCTCCTCGATATTAACCTCACCCCATGGTATATCGTAATAACTGCTCACTCTGTCGATTACATCGTTGTACAACTTGTAGAGTTTTTGTAGAAGATTTAACTCTTTTCTGATTTGTGCCAGTTCCGGATATTCCGTGTGCGGTAGTCCAAACAATTCTTCGCCGTTTTGATAAGTTTGTAATTTACGCCACATGCCGTCGAAACGATTCTGAAATATAGTTAAACAAAACCTCTCTAGGTAAATAAATATTTGTACCGTGTAGTGAACACCAAGTGATCTAATGTATACAAAACTCACGTAAGCCACAATTTCACCAGATTTCTTATCAGATCAGATGGTGTCAATAAAATTTGTTCAATAATCTTGCTCAGGTGAGAGTGTGGGAAAACGAGGTTCTATCAAAATAAAGAAAATAGAAGTGTTGTGGAAAGGCAAACCTGGAACAGTATAAGTCTATCGGACGCCTCCCGCGGAGTAAGGCCTGTCTGCATGGGGCCAGCATACCTATACTCATGACAGTACTCAGAGTTGTCATCCCTGAAGCGGTCTAGGTTCCCCCTTAGATCCGCCGCGAGCTGAGGCTGCATGTGCAGCAACTGTACGTGGGAGGCCAACGCGGTAGCTTGCAGCTGTTGCCACGAATATCTCAAGTTGTCAACTTGCTCGAGATCCTCTTTACTGACGGGCAGTTCGTAGCGTGTTATTATGTTAAATGCTTCCTGAGAACAGAAATATGGATGAATGGGTGCATCAAACGTTCGCTTCCTTTGGCCGAATGCAAAAAACGTGGGCCTTTGGCCGAATGCAAAAAACATTTTTCAGCAGTCCAGCAGTAAATGTCGTTCGGCTGAGATTACGAAGATTTGAAAACACAACACTGCTACCTACTTAACGAATTTAAAAATATGTTTTTTTCTTCAAAACTTTCCCCATCCGATGGGATTTGAACTCGCAACCTCTGATCATAGCAGGCAGGTTCTTTCATATTTCCGGCTGCGCGTTAGACTTGCGCAGCATTTTATAATAGTTCCTACCTAGATTAATTCTATTTGAATGGTAGGTAGACGTTCAGAAATATTCTTGTAAATATTTTGTTTGAATTAACGGAGTTATTTTCATTCAGTGGAAGAAAAATTATTTCATTCAGTGGAAGAAAAATGTTACTGACTTCTCATAAAAAAGCAACTGCGCATGTGCGTACAAAAGGCGCGAAAGCTCGATACACCGCCTCATCCTTTCTCGTTCGCACCACAGCGAACTCCTATGACAAGCCGATTATTTTATTTTTGAAATATCTATTAAAGAACCCAATATTGATAGAAAAATATTTTTGTATCAATAAATATACATAGTTTAGAATATATATGTTTGAAATCCTGATAAGAAAGTAGCTTGTAAATACCCAAAATCAGAGATCATAATTCGAATCCTAGATCGCGCAAGCAACATTTTTCGGTCCGTTTGCAAGTGTAGAAGTTGTTCTGGTTACTGTTTGGGAGGGTACGTAGCTACTGCGTAAGCCGGTGGTGGCGGGTTGCCGGTCTAAATACCCGCTGAGTTGAGTTATAAACACCAACCCGACTCTTTGTACGACTAAATTGTGCGAAAAGATGAGACGAGATGAGATAAAGAAACATGATGAACAGAAACCAACCAGAGACTTAGGTTCTCACCCCAACGCTAGTAGCTAATTCAACCTTCCTTTTGTTCCTCTAGTTAAGTACTTCCTTGGTCATCATCATTATCAACATCCTACATCAGTCCACTGCTAGACCTTTTCCTTTGTCACATTCTACTAAAATTACTAGAGCATATTTTAATTATTCCTTATACTTTTTGTATTCCTCAAAAATAAATGCACGAATTTACCTAAAGTAAAAGTAGGTTCTAAATTACTTATTTGGATGATGATTTCTTACTGAAACAATACTAATAAGTAATAATATTCTTACAAGGTAAAACCCAGTTTTTTCCTCACAAATTAAATTATTGTGGCATTTGAAGTCCGTTTTAAGTTTTTTTAAACCTACCAAATATCTATTGATTTAAAATTTCACAACATTAAAACAGCTGCAGGATTTTCATCAAACAAAGTTAGGAAGACTCTCAGAAATAATAACTTTCTTACAAAAAACAAACATAACATACGGTGCACTAACACAATTAAACACTAAAAATTTAAAGGTTGCAAAAATTTAGTGTACAAATTATTGAGATAAAATTGTGTTTTCATTCAAATGACAAGGTTTATAATGATAAAATTCGTAGACCAATTATAAAAGCTCGCAATTTTGAAAGAAAGAAAGAAAAGAAAGAAAATATTAATAAAGAATTTAGTTTTACCTCAACGGGATCAATTTTGAGTTCCATATCAACTTCCTGTTCCCTTATTTTCTTCAATGTCTCCATGACCGTCCGAACGTCATCCAGGTCGCGGATGGGACGTTCTAGCTTCCTTTCCAAGTCGTTCATGATGGCATATACGTAGTCCATTTCACGTTTGTATTTCTTGCGCATCGCTTGACTAATTCTATGGGTTCCATCTGATACAAAACACACTATATTAAAAACAAGCTTTTGTAAAAGTACACGTAATTTCAACGTCAGACCTATAGCTTCCCCCTACTCACAAACCAAAAAATATATCCTTTTTATAATAAAAGTTTAGATTATATTACTGTAAAGTTAGCACAGATACTGTTTAAAATATTTGTGAGTTAAAAAAATCATTTATTCGTGATGTAAGTATTACTATTTAGTGAACTTGTGATGAGATTTCTTTGACTCTTTACCCCCATGAGATAAAGCTGATAGGCGCTTATCAGGGGGAGGCCTGCGTCCAGCTAGTGGACCAATATAGCCGGTATTGGTCCACTGGCTTTGAGGTGAGGTGAGGTGAGGAACTTGTGATCCTCACTTTTTAGTTCTGTGTTCAGGCCGAGCTTCAACTTCTCTGTGGATACAGCCATGCAATTCCCAATGATAAGTACATCTGGCTCAGTCGACAGTTTTATGTCGAGCTCGCTGTGTCTTTTCAACGAGAGTTCAAAGTCGTTTAAATTCCAAGCGAGAAGTTGGCGAAGTGTTTTTTCACATTTCCATAAATAGTGGTAAGGACGCCATCGTTTTACTAGCATGTTTAGTTCCTGAAAAATTGTAATGTAGAGAAAGGATAGAATAGTCAATACTCCCTCCATTATGTTCTCATAGATGTTCAATAAACGAAGCGAAAGCTGTGTTTTGTATTGTTCTGAAAAGCGACCACAAGATAAGATAACTATTTCTATTGCCAGCTTTACTCGCTTAAGAAAGCAAGTATTTAAGAATATTCATAACTAGCTTCTGTCCGCGGCTTTGCACGCGTATTTTCGGTATAATAAGTAGCCTATTATCTAAGTTAAGCTATGTTCTAAATGTACGCCAAATTTCATCATGATCCGTTCAGTAGTTTTGGAGATCCTAGGGAACAAAAATTCACATTTCACAAACTTCGGCTTTATAATATTAGTAGAAAGTAGGATATCAAAGTTATCAAAGAAATATTTACCGTTTTGACATTTTGCGAGCAAGTCGACAATAGTGATAAAGTTTTAATTATTTCCTTGTTTTCCATCACATGGTTGTAGAAATTCTTTTGTTGGAATGGAAATGTTGGTTTCTCCTCAGATTCCAGTCTGTAGTGCTTCTTTCTTTTCATTTTGGCTGCTTCACCTTTCATCGTCTTTTGCATATTCATAGGTGCCGTTGAGGAGACCTGTTGTTCGTCAAGCTTTGTGACTACCTCGAGTAGCTGGTTGGCTTGCTGCCCAGCGACCTTCTTCCAGCTCACCTAGATAGCATGCAGCAAGCGAGGAGACGGCAAATAATACCAAAAAAAAGAATAGTGCAACAGCAACATTAAAGTGTTCGGCAACGTGATAGAGAAAGAGGCGGAAAAGGTGTGGCAGACGAGATCACAGTCGAAATCACATAGGTGCAAGTGAAATATTGAACGACACAATACAATTAACAACACAACAGGAAAAAAGACAAAATATTATTTAATCTGTCTGGAACATAACACTTTGAGTTTTTTGAGATAGTTTGTTCGATCTGTAAATCATAGAAAAAGGTGCTTTATCCATTGGTAAACTATTTTTGTTATTATTACTTAACGTCTATGTGTATTATACAAATAATGTGTAAACTGTAAAAGATTTCAATCACGCTCAGTCTGAAAATGTACAAAACATGCACATGATGCGCATATCTGTTGTAAACTAATTTGGGTCCAATAAACGTCAATGAAGTTTTGTAGAAAGTATAAAGTTAAGCTCCGTATGAAAAATATTAAACCTAACCATACAATCTGTAATAACGTATGATGTTTCAGGGCTAATTCAAACATTGGCTGCCGCGCTGTATCATCAGTAGGCCGCGGCCGAAATTCACGTTACAAATAACGAAAGACTATCGAAAGCCCTTTACAAAACAGTCCCATCAGGGCGCGGTTAATACATATAAGAAAGACTAGGTCAAGTTACCCGTGGTTGTTTGCCTCCTGACCACTGTGCTACTCCTTTGGACAAGCCTGATATATTCTTCCCAGCCAAGACCAATACTTCCTGTATCTCATCCAAAGTTGGAGTCACTGATACGTTTGGTATCATCAGGGCGGCGTTGAGTAAAAATATAGGCTTCTTCATAGGACCTGAAAACACGTACTTTCTCAATACCAGCTCTGAAAGTGGCTAGAATATTATCTATTGGAAATTCCTTTCAACAAGAAAGCGCGTTATAATTATAATGAAAATGCAAAGCGTTTTGAGGAACCAGCAATTCTGCGAACCCGAAACGTTCCCTCAAGACTGGAATGAGTGCGCAATAGGTAGGTAGCACTTTCCCGTAGTGAGGGATCGTAGCGGGTTCAAGTCCCGTCGAGGTCGAGCTCGTAAGTTCACTAGACTAAACTTTTCCTTTTACACAGTACTAGCTGACCTGGCGAACTTCGCACCGCTTTCACCTTTATAACCTTTCCTCTAAAATGATCCGCCATTTATTGAATTCATTTGTTACAAAAAAAGTGATAAATGAAGAACCGCTCGACCGATTTTGTGCTAACTTCACATAAACTATAGTTTACGGGCTCACCAATCCAAACCAAATGTTTGGACTATCTAATAGATAGCTATCTACTAAATAGTCAAAACATTTGGTTTGGATTGGTGAGCCCGTTCTTGAGTTATAAAATTACAACGAAAAGTGGCATTGATTTTTATATATTGATTGATACAGGTTGGGTTGTTCAGATGAGACTGGATGGTCAAATTCGAAACTATGAGAGTTACAGAAAGTCGTGAGAGTCATGGGCTGAATTTATGAGAACACAACTGCATACCTACCTATATTTTAATTTATTTTACGAAATTCATTAGATCATATAAAAAAAAACAGAGAAAATCACAGAAACAGCAAAGTACGAATAAACCCTGTAACACAATCCTCTTTTGTGGATATTTTAGCGGGGGAGTGGCAGAGTCGTGATTCTAGTCGAATTTTATACCTGAAGTAATGTTTTTTTTTATTTTTATATATTTCAAGCCTTGTTTCAGGTGTCTGTGATAGTGAAATGTGATCATATTAATAAAAATTTCCTTATTTCTTTCTTAATTTAATTGAAATACTAAATACGGCGGCGCGTGGCTCCTCGCTTGCTCCATCTTTTGAAAGCACTGTTGACTAACACGGCGCGGTATCTCCAGGTTTGCGTTCCAGGAAGAAGTGAAACTTGACGGAATAATGCGCTTAAATGACGCAAGGTGGCAGTAAGCTTACGTATGTAATATTAATTTCCACCACCAAGTGCAATGAACATAGCTCTGTCAGTACACTTATGCCGCAAATATCTTTTACAGTACTTTTATACGTTAAGTCTTGTACTTAGTTAGCTACCTAGGTATCTTAAAGTCATGGTATAGGTACTGGGCAAAAGAAAAGCGTTTCTGTCGCAGGTAAACCTTCATCCCGTGCATAGCCTTGAAGCTCATGATGAAAATCATTCATAAAATTGCATTGTGCTTAAGACATTTCTTGTACGTTGAATGTGAACTTTGAGTTTGATTATAGGAAGTAAGGACTCATGGTGTAATGGTTAGCACATTGGACTTTGAATCCAGAAACCTGAGTTCGAATCTCGGTGAGTCCGTTACTTTTTGTTAGCTCTTTTAAATAAGATTGATAGATGGTTCCTGGCCAAGTAAGCATTTTGATAAAAGAGCGATTTATTATGTAGACGTCTGACATTTGCTCAATAAAATACACTACAGTTTATATTTTTGAAAAAATCAAGCATAATCTTAATAAAATAATAATAAATAATGCTGGACAAGTCACACAGCATCATCCAAGCTAAGCAGAGCATGTGTTATAGGTACTAGATAACTGATATACTTAATGTATTATACTACATAGATAGATACTTTTACTATACGTAGAAAACACCCAGAACACCCGGAACAAATATCTGCAGATCGTATAAACGTTTGTCCCGATGCGGGAATCAAACCAGCAACCTCCAGCGTCGCGGACCTTCGCTGCACCACAGAGGTCGTTAAATGAGAAGCGGTGCTTTTGTTTGATCTAATTTGACACTGCGACGGTCTGCCTGAGACGGAAGTTGCAACTTCGATTTACATTGCGTTACATGACAACTGGGGTATTCTGAGAAACTACGACAGTGGCATCCTCGCAGAATCGCCACCTGAGGAACGTGTTGGTAGAAAAACCCAAAATGAAAGAAACTTCAGATAGTGAAGCGATTGGTTGGCAGAATGCGGCCCCAGTTCATATGAGCTGCAACTACTTATTCCAGATGTTTCTTAAAAACGTTTATTTACAAAAAATATTCAATTATATAAGTAGCTAATCCAAGCTAAGCAAAGCAAGTGAAATGTATGAGTATTTATTTTATCAGACAAATAAAAAAAAGACTCTGCAAGAGATGCCTCCGTTATTCTGTTCTTAGATATTCATGGGATATACATAAATATGTGAAAACCAATTCTAAGGCCCAACATAAAGGCAATTTTCACAATCGCTATTGGTGTCTGGAAAACTATGTGTTTTGACTCTATGGCTTTTAGAAATACATATATAAGAGTTTGTAGAGTTTTTGTAACTAGAGTACAAGTTTAAGTCGCGCAAGGAATCGAGTCGGTAGCGAACTACGCCACGAACGTATTCATAACTCTCTCGATTTGATAATAACCAAATTAGAGAATCTATCGCGAACTTTGTCACATTTGAGATTAAATATAAGTAATGGCAAGAGTATTTGTATTTGGCCGGATTAAATATCAATGTTGTACATAGTTTAAGGTGGTATTCCTAACTGGCAAAACAAACAGTTTTTTTATGTGTTTTTGAGTTTTCGCGCTGGAAAATACGTAGTAGGTATACCCATAACTCACCGTGAGCCATATTTTGACTTTTTCTAAAACAAACTTTGATTCAATGGTCTTTTTGGACTATATCGACAAATAATATTTTATTGACGACCTCGGTGGCGCGGCGGGCGAAGGTCCGCCTGCGACGCAGGAGGTTGCGGGTTCGATTCCCGCCTTGGGACAAATGTTTGTAAGATATACAAATATTAGTTTCGGGTGATCTGGTCGTTTCTATGTATAATAAAAAATATCTATCTATGTAATGTATTATATTATGTATATCAGTCATCTAGTACCCATAACACAAGCTCTGCTTAGCTTGGGGCTAGATAATGTTGTGTGATGTCCAGCATTATTTATTTATTATATATTTATTTATTACAATGAACTTAATGTCGCCAGTCGCGAAACGATCCACCTTAGAAATAGTCTTCTCTAAAGCTATTTGTGTTTGACTGTTTTGTGTCCCGCCCTCTGATATGAGTTCCTACTACTGGGTATCCCATGAATATTTTATTCAAATAAACTTATAACCCAGAAACATAAAACAATTCATCCATAGCCGGAAACCACAGGACCCTCGGAGAAGGGAACCGCAAAATGACCCACCAGTGCAAACGTACTGAAATTATAATTATAAATACTTATTCAGCATCCACTAACCGTCATCACTTGGAGGCGAATCAGTTTCTGCCACGAACTGCTTGATGATCAGGTCGAGTGTTCGTCTCGTCACCTTGATTAGCACGTCGATCACTTTGCGACTGTAGTAGCGTCTCATTTCGTTTACTGCATTTTTGACCATTTCCTGGAAATGTTGAGTTCCTTAATGATTTTAGACAGCGCTATGTGATCTGTATAACAGAGCAAGTAAATCAAGATTAATGGAATGCTTTGCAGACGTAGCAAATGGGATATTTATGTATTCAATTTTTTTAATTATTTCAATAATGCAGGACATTCCACACATTATCATCTAGCCCCAAGCTAAGAAAAGCTATGGGTACTTGATGGCTGATTTACATAATACATTATATAATACCCAGAACACACTAAATACCCAGAAAACCCGGAACAAATATTTGCAGATCGTACAAAACTTTGTCCCACAGCGGGAATCGAACCCGCAACCTCCTGCGTTGCAGGTCCACCTGCAACGCAGGAGGTTGCGGGTTCGATTCCCTTCACCTGACATTTGTGAATAAAGATTGAATCTATTAATAAGAGGACAATTTGTTACCAATTAACACAAAATAAGTAACTGGACAATTTTATTGCTGATTTTTTAATTTTGGAATCATTCACACTTTTTTATTTCTAATTTCTAAGAAATCAAATAATGTTTTTGTTATTATAGTGCGTAAGCCTCGCACTCTGGATAATTTCTAATTTCTAAGAAATCAAATAATGTTTTTGTTATTATAGTGCGTAAGCCTCGCACTCTGGATAATTTCTAATTTCTAAGAAATCGAATAATATCGCAAAAATTTTCGACTTCGACGGGACTTGAACCCGCGTCCTCCCCTCAGTACGGGGATGTGATAACCAACTACACCACGAAGTCAAGTGACGTGGGAGTCGAAAATCTTTGCGACTTTCTACGGACTCAAGCGCCGTTAGCTCCACCTACAGGGGAAACATTGAAGTTTATCCAATCCTGTTCAAAGACTAAAGTTACGTTTAGTTCATTTGACGGGAGGTGTCGCGTTGCTCTAAATCTAACGTTTTTGTTATTATAGTGCGTAAGCCTCGCACTCTGGATAATTTCTAATTTCTAAGAAATCAAATAATATCGCAAAAATTTTCGACTTCGACGGGACTTGAATCCGCGTCCTCCCCTCAGTACGGGGATGTGATAACCAACTACACCACGAAGTCAAGTGACGTGGGAGTCGAAAATCTTTGCGACTTTCTACGGACTCAAGCGCCGTTAGCTCCACCTACAGGGGAAACATTGAAGTTTATCCAATCCTGTTCAAAGACTAAAGTTACGTTTAGTTCATTTGACGAGAGGTGTCGCGTTGCTCTAAATCTAACGTTTTTGTTATTATAGTGCGTAAGCCTCGCACTCTGGATAATTTCTAATTTCTAAGAAATCAAATAATATCGCAAAATTTTTCGACTTCGACGGGACTTGAATCCGCGTCCTCCCCTCAGTACGGGGATGTGATAACCAACTACACCACGAAGTCAAGTGACGTGGGAGTCGAAAATCTTTGCGACTTTCTACGGACTCAAGCGCCGTTAGCTCCTACTACAGGGGAAACATTCAAGTTTATCCAATCCTGTTCAAAGACTAAAGTTACGTTTAGTTCATTTGACGAGAGGTGTCGCGTTGCTCTAAATCTAACGTTTTTGTTATTATAGTGCGTAAGCCTCGCACTCTGGATAATTTCTAATTTCTCACCCTGTATAATAAATTAATATATATAATTTTCTGTGAACCCATGTTACAATAAACTATGATATAATAATGTAGCTTTTGGTAATATGATAATTTTTAGTAATTAAGCTCTTATATTATTATTTGCTCCAACCTAAGCGGGCAGCTCTTCCATAGAAAATGTTTTATTATTCATGGAAAACTACTTTTCTGGTTGTTTAATTCCTTGCAGAACGCAGAATGTATTAAAAACCGTTAAAATATTTGATTTTCGTGCGAATCTGTGTGAGATCCGAGTCGATGACTCGGTCGCGGAGAGTCTGAACAGTCCTTCTGTTTTCAAACGGAGCCGGGCCGCTATCACAAACGCAGCGGGGAGCTCTTGAACGAAAAACAGAGAAATGCTATCTCAACACTGTCGAAACGCTTCTTCTACAAAACATGAAAGTATGTACTTAAATAAAAAATTGAAAAATTTTTGATTGAAAAATTAAAAAAAAATTAAAAGCTTTAACTGGTCTTAGATTATGAGCTAAACGAGCAGCCGCTATCCGTTCATCTTAGATGATAAATAACGCTGGACAATCAACTGTATAGGTAACTTGTGTAATGTATTATTATTATGTATAACAGTCATCTTAGTACCCATAACACAAGCTCTGCTTAGCTTGGGGCTAGATGATGCTGTGTGGATTGTCCAGCATTATACAAAATATGAAAAAGTTTTAGTGCTACGAGCCTACGGCGTAGAAGATTTGTGTAGGAGGGCTACGAGGCTATGACGTAGCAGATATTGTGTAGGAGGGCTACGAGGCTGCGACGTAGCAGATATTGTGTAGGATGGCTACGAGGCTACGACGTAGCAGATATTGTGTAGGAGGGCTACGAGGCTACGACGTAGCAGATATTGTGTAGGATGGCTACGAGGCTACGACGTAGCAGATATTGTGTAGGATGGCTACGAGGCTACGACGTAGCAGATATTGTGTAGGATGGCTACGAGGCTACAACGTAGCAGATATTGTGTAGGATGGCTACGAGGCTACGACGTAGCAAATATTGTGTAGGATGGCTACGAGGCTACGACGTAGCAGATATTGTGTAGGATGGCTACGAGGCTACGACGTAGCATATATTGTGTAGGATGGCTACGAGGCTACGACGTAGCATATATTGTGTAGGATAGCTACGAGGCTACGACGTAGCAGATATTGTGTAGGATGGCTACGAGGCTACGACGTAGCATATATTGTGTAGAATGGCTACGAGGCTACGACGTAGCAGATATTGTGTAGGATGGCTACGAGGCTACGACGTAGCATTATATTGTGTAGGATGGCTACGAGGCTACGACGTAGCAGATATTGTGTAGGATAAGATGAAGCTACTACTTGAGAATATACAGGGAAGATTTTTATGGCGGGACTGTGAGGGGAGGTACCGTAACCAGTGTGGCTACCAGAAAATAGTCTTGAATAATCTCCTATTTTTAGAGTAACCGCATTCACAGATGCCAGACACAAAAAAATGTATTGTTAGCAAAGAATGGACCTTTTGCATAAATGCCAATCGATCACTTTTCTTATCCTGATCAAAACATTATATCAGACCAACTAAGCTTAGAGCACTTCTTAACACTTAACTTAAAAATAGCAAATCCTTTTCCCAAACATTTTATGAGGAGAAGATATAGGTGCTCTCCACAGAGCCGGGCCGCTACGACAACCGTGGTGGGCAGCTGTTAAATTAATATTATTATTATAGAGCAAGGTGAGAATAAAACGACTCGTGTGGTAGCCATGATTGTATTGAATGTACATATATCGGTTTCTTTTAATTTAACTTGCCAGAATGAATGCTTTGCATCTAATGTACTGAACACTGTAGCCCCTGATAAGGTTAGGATAGGTATATTTGACCGGCTGCAACTAACTCGCAGAAACCGCCGTATGTAGAGTGTTGTAACATATCAAATATATATTCTTCTTTTGTCCCATGACGGTCATGAGACATAACAGCAAACTCATCCCAATTGTTCGTCACATGACGCACAATTTTTTAATGGATATCCATCGAGCGTTCTTGTGTGCCGTACAACAAATAAGAAAGCGTATGGAAAAGGCATTCGCCATCCTCCACTATTGGTACAATAGTAAGGCTTATTAATTTCCCATTGATGTTAACCAACGCTGCTCCCATTTTTAAAATAGACACAAATTTATAAATGTAAGAAAATTGCAAAAAACAATACACACTAAATTAAACTTTTAAGATTTTTAAAGAGTATTGCACCAAGCATTGATGCGAGTTCAACCTTTTTTGAATAAAATCGGATTGAGTTTTCAAACATGTGTCAAAATAAAATATAATTTGAATCAAAAGCACTTAGGAGTGTTGATATCAATTTCGAAGCAAATCACCCCCAAAATAACTTTCTTGAATTTTCTAACCCCGTTGGAGGGTGAATTTTTAATAAAATACAAATCACAACTTCCATCGATTCTGTTAAGATTTGAGTTGTTCATGCAAAATTTGAAGTAGATTGGACCAAGGAATTACGTTGTCCCATACAAACTTTGCCCCCTTTTTTCACTCACTTTGGGGTAGAATTTCGGAAAATCCTTTCATATCTTCTCAGACTTCATATTCACACATATTTCTGCAAGACTCATAATTGAACGGTTTTTTTTATCTAAAAACAATAAAAACATTGAATAGCTATTAATCTGATTTATAATTTACAAGATGACATTAGAAAAAAGAAACATAAAGTAACACTTATCGCTACCTCCCAAGCTGTTATGCTATTCTTAATCGGTTAAATTTTCGTTTAGGTAGCTAGTTCCAGTTCATTGAAATTCAAAAAACTTTTGCGACACACACAGTGTAACGTGGTATAAAATAACCAAAAGCATAACCCTCAACAATAAATCTAAGGCAATGACAACTGGTTTCATTTGTTTCATCTTTGTTCGTTTGACAAAATCATAATCAGCGTTATTATAAAATGCTACTAACTTAAAAATTTGATGCACGACTCAACTGATCAGATAGCCGATTCGAATGCACGGTCGACTGCGATGCGGAATACTGTGGTTCGAATCCCAGCTTAGAATAATAGATTTTGCATTAACTTTTTGACTGCTGCAATTATTAAAAGCAGTCATAAAATAAATGCTGGCGTTAATATTAAAGTTAACGCCAGCATTTATTTTATGACTGGTTGTTGTGTTGCCATAGCTAAACATTACCACTGAAAAAAATCGAGCAAATAGCCAAAACTAATCAAGTTGTTAAGTGGGAGCAGAGCACCCTATAATTTGAATATTTATTTTAATTAAAATATTTGCTGAGCGGGCGAATAATACACACTTTGTCAAAATTTCTAAAGATCTGTTAAAACCTGTGAAAATGTTATTTTTTATTTTGGTTTTGTTAACTGTCTACCTTTTACAGTTCATGAGATACAGCCCGCCGACAGACAGACGGACGGACAGACCGCGGAGGCCTAGTAATAGGGTCCCGTTGTCGCCCTTTAGGTACGGAACCCTAAAAACAATTGAGAGATTGTTCTTTTGAAGTCAGTTAAAAGTAAAGAAGTCGTTATGGCCCCCATGCAGACGTTGTTTTATTTATTTAAAAGAAGATAGAAGTTTACAGTAAAAGAATCAAAACGCTTACTTTGTTACGAGTACTATAAAATATTATGACTGATGTCCATAACAGTTCAAAAGATTCACCTGAAGCTGTGGCAAAAATCGATATTACCCTAATAACCCAGACTGTGTTGTGGGAGGGGGAGGGGGAGCGGCCACCCTCGACAGTACAAATTTCATAGCAAGAGAAACCGATATAACAAATCAACTAGTGTAAAAGAGATGTAATTAAGTTTCAACCGGACACTGTTTAATCGGAACAACTTTCAAAAATACAGAATATCCCATAACACCTGCAGTCCACAATAAGAATATAGGTCAACAGCCTCAATTTTGCAGTAGGGTTTGATAATTTAAAGAAATATGAACCTCCTCAATTTATAGAGATTCTAATGTCTTGTTAATAATCGATAGTTAATAGTTCCAAGCATGAAATGAGAAAAGTAAAGTCTATTGATGCCTAACAAAGGGTTTCTTATGGATATTATAAAACTTGTAGTAAGGAGTATTAAAGGGAAGAATTGGTGCGAATGTACCACGACATTATAACAGGATAGGAGACCTAACACCCATCCCAACGTACTATTATAAGTGCGTCATAGCATGCACTCACCCCTCTCGCTTCTGCGCCGTAGGTGGCTAGAGAGGAATCACCGTATAAAATATTATCGCTTGCATTTAAATGACGAGTGGTACGACTGATATCAGACCTTATATACCGCTGCAGTAAATTTCAAATTGATTCGTGACAGATCTAGTACATAGAAGGAGATGCAACAATCATGTCAGTACACCTTGCAAAGTAGGTTTCCTGTTGAAAGACAGCTTGGATTCAGTGGGGGATTTTGCACCTTGCAGTGCGGTTGTGTTTAGTGGTTCCTGAATTTCAGAAGAGTAAGGCATTATTTTTTTCATCAGAACCTTTTCAGCAGCGTTTTTTTACTCCTATCTTGAATAAATAAATAAATAATGCTGGACAACCCACACAGCATCATCTAGCACCAAGATAAGAGCGTGTGTTATTGGGTACTAGACGACTGATATACTTAATGCAATACATTACATAGATAAATATTTTTTATTATACATAGAAAATACCCAGAACGTTTGTACGATGTGTAAATATTTGTTCCGGGTACAAACATTTGCAGATCGTACAAACATTTGTCCCAAGGCGGGTATCGAACCCGCAACCTCCTGCGACGTAGGAGGACCTTCGCCCGCCACGCCACATCCTTCGTCAAAGGGAACATTAACAAACACATTTATTTATTTCTTGTTTCTATATACATTTATTTTTTTCTTCCTTCTTATCGAGCTGGAAAATTATGTAACGAAGAGTGTAACTGCTGTGTTTTCATCATAGGATAAAACTGAAAATAACATCTGTTGCGATTATTTATCAATTTAACAAACACATCGACACCGCTTCCTTGTTTTTCCGAATATTTTCCAAGAATAATTAAGTTGCTAAAGCTAAATAACTAAACATGAGGAGTTACCTACGTACGGTTACATTTTTGATCGAGCGTCAAAACGAAAGCTATCCAGACCTCACTTTTGTGGTCATTTGTTTCAGAAGATGCAGCTCGTATTCTTCCACGCAGTTTTCGAGATGAGGACAAGGAACTGTCCCGGTGAATACTGGGAGTCTATTATACTCTTCCTACCCACAAAGCTCGCCATCTACGGCCATTCCCGATGGGACTCCGACGAGCCCCATCAACTGCACCTAATATTCGAGGATGACCCAACACACAAGACTTACGACTTGCTCCCTATAAAATACCAAGCCAGAAATAAGTTCGTAACAAAAATAAAAGAAGACCTGATCTCTTTTGCCGAGGAGATGAAACTGGATCTGCTCGATGAGCCTGACGTCAGCGTGACTGACAACATAATATACGAGTAAACGAGTCACAATATGTTTTAGTTTTGTTAGTTATTATTTTCTGTCAGTTCTTTCTGTATTTGATACTTTAATTGTTGATATTTTCTTTCTTCTCATTATTATCCTTATTGTTATCTTTCTTCTCCTTTTTATTGTTTTTGAGGAGTGATCGGTTAGATAAGGGAGACAAATTTAGAACAGCGTGGGATGAAAGCAAAGAGAGCGACTGAACAAAACAACCTACGAGGCGTGTGTTAGGACGTGACTGAAAACGACTGGAGAGGTATTTTTCATTTTATTATACTGTAAACATAAAAAACCTAAATCAACTTTATATGCGTTTGTGTACATAGGATGATTGGCGTGCTAAAATAACTTCTTAACTTTCTTTGACTGGTTGTTCTGTGGTGTGGCTCTACGTATCAAACACGGAAGCAACGCACTAACGGTTCACAAATTCCAGCAATCGCCACGACAAGCTAAATCTTATTGTTAACAATATTTTGGTATATTTAAATTTTATCATAGATTTTGAGATTTAATAGCGTCAGATAGTGCTTTGGTTTTTTAACTGTTAAATTCAATCTTCCTTGATAAATAAATTTAATACTACACGTCATATACTACCAAAAATAAAATCATAGAAATCCACATACATATAAATAAATCACAGAATAAATAAAATACGATGGGTATGGTATGGTATAATGTTCCTAAGACAAGAACTTTTTCTGATACCGAAAGTCAGAAAAAAATCCAGCAAACTGACGAACTTCACTAGGTTTCAATACGTGTGTTGACGTAGGCCTACTTGCCTACCTACTTGCTTTAATTGCTTTTTTGTGAATTTTATTTCTCCTTTCCAGATTGTGAAGAAAAGGAACATTATCCGTCCCTATCGGAAAGCCGTCACTCTGCAGGCAGTTTGTTTTCGACATTTCTTGTTGTATGAAACTTTCTAAGACTTTCGAGATCAATTATGTGTCATTTATTCATATAAACGAATTATACGTATCCATATATTTCGATGTGGTGAGTAGATGTAGTGCTAGTATAAATATAACGTGGTACCCGATTGACCGGGCTGTTGTGATTGTTGTCGAGTTTAATATCCTTGCTCACTAAATTGTATGCTATCTTTCTGATGTATCTCTGTACAGAGTGTTTTATGTAGTAAGTAGAACTTCTTTCACGTGTAATTACGTATATTCGGTATTCATGTTCAATGTAAATTAAATATATTTGGAATTCCAATTGTGATTGTTTTATTTTAAATATTAGCCGAATTCAGAATTTTTTTACTGCGTGACATAACGCACAAAGTAATGACTTATGTAGTTTCTGAACGCGGAACCCCAAAATGGTGGGGAAAGTCGTTATTGAAAGTGCACTTATTTCGGATATTTGTGGAAATACCACATATAGATATTAAACGCTGAGTTTAACTGCTGTTAAAACTCTTAAAACTTTTTGAAATTATATTTTGTGGGAATGAGAAATGACAAATGAAAGAAATAATAATAAATAAATAATGCTGAAAATAAATACCACCCTCCTTTGCGTTTTAGGTCCAGTCAATTAAAAAATGATTCATCATTTTCCATAATCGCGACATTCGTTGCAGATAAATGATATCCCGAGTTCTTAGTGGCCCTAAAGGCCGATTTACACTTTAATGAGTACAGTGGCGACTTAAGAAATTAGTCAGTTAAGTAGTAAGTAGGAAGTAAAGTCCAAAGGGGATTTAGTCCAGTAGTCATAAGTTGCAGTTCCGAGAAGAAGACGGACTAGTCTACGCGACTGCGTTAACGGTTGTTTTACTCAACTTCCTCCGAAAAAGTTGTTTTAATCCAGAAAATAGTTGTTAAATTGTAACAAAAATATACGTGCACAATAATATACAATGTGTCCGGTCACCGGTGTCGGAGACTTTGGGGGGGTGAAATACGGTAAATTTTATCGACAAATCACTATCCCTATTTTTTTCTCTGTCCGTGATAAAATGGCAGCCATTTTGTTTTCTGTTGCCTCGAAGCACGGGTGCTTGTACTGATTAAGGTATAGCTACCCATGTAGAGGTCTTAGGAAAACGATAGAGGACTCATTTGATAGCCAGTAATGTAGACAATAAAGCAATGTTAACATTGTTGCAATTTCTATTTTATAATAAAAGAAAAGAGAATTTATTAAACAAAAAAAAGTTTTTCTTAAAAAAAAATTTAAATTATTAGCTTTTTCATAAAATCGAAACTGACAAGCTACATGTTTTTTGTTTTTAAACGATAGTACAGAATGTGTGCTTCAAAATAAGCCTTGCATCTTAGCCCTAGATAGTTTAGAAGTTATGACGATTTAAAAATGGTGTTTCTAAATCCTGGAGTCCAAAAGTAAATTAAAATAAATCGATTAGGTATTTTAATGATTTGTCTATCAAAATCAATACAAAGGTTACAGCCACGATTCAAAATGTCCTCCGTGGTATTGCATACAAGCTGTTGCTCTAATTGACACAATATTGTGCAGCGCGTCGGATCATAGCGGGATATTCAAGCTTTCAAGGGTCAAATTCAAACCGTCATAACTTCTAAACTATCTTTCTATAACTATCACTTAGGGCTAAGATATAAGATTTATTTTGAAGCACACATTCTGTACTATCGTTCAGTAACAGAAAAAATGTAGCTTGACAGTTTCGATTTTATAAAAAAGCTAATAATTTCAAAAAAAATGTTAAGAATTTTTTTTTTTGTTTTATAAATTCTCTTTTCTTTTATTATAAAATAGAAATTGCAACATTATTAACATTGCTTTATTGTCTACATTATTGGCTATCAAATGAGTCCTCTATCGTTTTCCTAAGACCTTTACATGGGTAGCTATACCTTAATCAGTACAAGCACCCGTGCTTCGAGGCAACAGAAAACAAAATGGCTGCCATTTTATCATGGAGAGAGAAAAAAAAATAGGGATAGTGATTTGTCGATAAAATTTACCGTATTTCACCGCCACAAAGTCTCCGACACCGGTGACCGGACACATTGTATAAAAATGTACCTAATAAGAGAAATATTGTCTACTTGTACACAATTTAGAAAATGAAATATTCGTAGTAATGAGTAGACCATCTTGTCTATATATATAAATGAAACCCGTTTTCCTTGGTCACGGCATCACGCGTGAACGGCTGGACCGATTTCGCTAATTCTTTCTTTGTTGTGTTTGTTATTGTCAGGAGAAGGTTCTTATGAAAGAAAAAATTAAGAAAGTTGGAAACATAAATTTCCACGGGGGCGAAGCCGCGGGGCGCAGCTAGTCTATATATATAAAAATGAAACCCGTTTTCCTTGGTCACGGCATCACGCGTGAACGGCTGGACCGATTTCGCTAATTCTTTCTTTGTTGTGTTTGTTATTGTCAGGAGATGGTTCTTATGAAAGAAAAAATTAAGAAAGTTGGAAACATAAATTTCCACGGGGGCGAAGCCGCGGGGCGCAGCTAGTTTAAGATATTCGTGTACAAATGCAAAGGTAGTACTATCAGACATCTTCATTTTTACACTAAAAACAAGAGTACGCGGCCGCTCTGTGCAAACTTAATGGACTGTACTAAACTCGCCCGTCTACATGCCGGCCAGTTAAGTTAGCGGGGTGCGGGAGACGCGAGAGGGGGCTAATTCGCACTTGGACTAGCCGGAAAATAGGATAGCTATCTATTCAACTTAACTTAATCAACCGCTTACTACTTAACTCGCTTTTGCCGTTCAAACGTTATTATCAGCTTAACTCGCCAATGACGCGATGTAATTTTGTATTACCAATAAATGAGTTATGAGTTATGACGCAAGTTAACTCGCTACTGTACTTATTGAAGTGTAAATCGGCCTTAACTGACAGCGCAAGGAAGTGGACGACATGTGGCTTCAGCTGCACGGCAACACCATCGCCACGCCGCGCATGAAACAATCGATTTATTGCACCAGTCAGTCCTGTGTCCAGAGCCGCGGCGGTGGTTATTTACCGGATATTTAATGCTGTAAAAAAATTAACAAGTCCTGCTGGCCGCTGACCGTGTTCTCCATAGTCTCAGACGCATGCTAGGTGTCCGGGTGGGTACCTGCATGCCCTTGGAGAGGCCGCCGGCCGGCAGCGACAGGAGGCGGTGCGGGCTCTCGAAGCACTCCCAGACGGCGGACCAGTCCTGCTGGCCGCTGGACGTGCTCTCGGCAGTCGTAGACGCCGCGCCACTGCCCGCTTGCTGGTCATCTATTTACAATACAAGCTTAATAAGTTTGCCCAGAGTCGTACCATTTAAATACTGCTAAACCAATTACTTTACTATGACAGAGATAGAATAGCCACGAACGAGTAAAAAAGAACCTTTCAAAATTTGTTTTTTACTACTTTGGCTTTGATTGAACTATTTTGGAATTGTTTATCGCCACCTCTGAAGGTTAATCTTTGGATCGTTGAATGCAACGAATAAGGATGTTTACTGTTTTTAAAAAAGTGTTTTAGAGCGTGGAAAAGTGATAACAAATAGTGGCCCAAAAAATAATTTTAATGAGAAGAATACATTCCAAAATAATAAAATAATTTATCTATACTAATATTATAAAGAGGAAAGGTTTGATTTTTTGTTTGTTTGTTTGTTTGTATGAATTGAATAGGCTCCGAAACTACTGGACCGATTTGAAAAATTCTTTCACCGTTAGGAAGCTTACTTTTCAGGGAGTGACATAGGCTATATTTTATCCCGGAATTCCCACGGGAACGGGAACTACGCGGGTGAAACCGCGAGGCGATCGTCTAGTTTATTATAACTTAGGAATAGAAGGATTACAAAGGCGTACAACCTTATATACTATGGAATAAAATAATGCATGTGCCTCAACTAGGTAAAAACCAATTTTTCAGGCAAAGAAAGTGCTTACAACAAATAAAATAATCAAATAAAACCTACACAAGGCGGCGACGGTGCATACTTTAAAATTACTTGTGCTTACTATGCTAAACTAGTTTTAATAATAAAGGTAAAAAATAAAGGGGAATTACCTTCGGCTATAAGAAACTCAAAGTCCGGGTTTATCTCCGCCGGTTTGATCTGCTGGGCGGCCTTCTTCACTAAATCTAGGACCTCTTCAACAGCTTCCTCTACCATCAGACTTTTGCGGTGCAACTCGACGCAAGCATTGCTGTAACAAAAGTTCTGCTGTGAGTCAAGTCTTTATGACGGACTACTTGAAATTCGTTAAATACTAACCGACACCCAGTTTCCACATTGAATATGAATTCCTCAACCGTCCAAGGTTTGTCTTCTAAAAATAAAAACATGCTATTAATTTATAGAATTCCTTGGGAACGACACTCGAAAGCAAAATTAATCAACCATCTAATTTTCGTCACCCAGTCTACATTAACTCATGTTCGACATGTTTTATTTTTTTGGGATTTTTTTTAAACATTTAAGTTAAGTTCTTTTATTTCGTTTCTTAAACATGAGTCATCGAATCGTCATGACAATTTTTATTTTATAATCATAATTCTTTATTGCACAAAATTGGTACAAGTATAACATTTTTCTTGAAAAATAATGGCAAAGGCGAGCTTAATCCTATAAAGAGTTCTCTTCCAGCAAACCTTAGGGGAGAGAGAGGCAAATATGTAAAATTAAAAAAAATATATTTGTTTGGCATATCTTCACTTGCGTTACATTTGCTGTTCTTTTCTGCAATACTGTGTGAATAAATTGTTGATTTGAGTTTGTTTGTTGCGATTATTATTTAAGACTCAAAAAAGGCACTCGGTGCGACTACGGCAGTGGGTTTAGCTGATGCTGGGCATAGTCTACGTTGCATCGCTTGTACGCTATGTGTGCCTCGAACCACGGGACGGGATGTAATCAAATGATTTTGCAAGTCTAGCTTATACACCGGGAACTGGGCCAAGGCAGACATGCAATTAAAACCGGGATTACCGCTTCGTTGTCAGGAACGTGTTGAAAAATCTCTTGGATTATTCCCGCTCTCTACCACCGAGATATTCTCAACTACATCAATTTCAGCTCAACAGCAAAGGATATTTATTTCAAAAGAAAATATTACAGTAACATTAGATTTTCAGGGTCCTCGGGAGCAGTTTTGTGATATTTCGGCTGTTGAGATCGTCAATAGAATTCCACGATTGTGTGCCATTACAGAAAAAAACTATATAATATCATTATAAATAAATTAAAGAGCTAATAGTGGTCAAATACTCCATTGCATTCCATTTGGCTTGCATTCATGAAAAAGTGCACTTTGATGTCCGCATCCAACTCGCGTACAATCCAAGTTGAATTGGACCGCGCTCAACTTTTCAAGCCAGTCTTGTATGTAAAATTACGAATAAAAATTGCGCCAAATGCAAAAATGATGGCTTCTCGTAATAAATGAAAGTAAGGTGAACGGAAAACTATCAAATTCGTGGAAACATCCCCCAGTCGGATTTCCAGGATGCCATAGATGGATTGCCAAACTAGCTCCAAGAAGTCATCTCAGTCCGTGTCATCATATTGGTATTGCACCGGTTAGCGCGTTAGTTAGCTAACGGTTTAAGTTGCGGTCAATTTGTATAGTGTAGAAAGAGAAAGATGCCATCTATTTCGATAGAGGAAGACAGCCGTTAGCCGTTAATGTAGCTGTTCTAAACATATTCAGAAATTGTTGAATTTTGACGACAATAATTTGATGAAAGGTACCTTGAAAACAATCCTTCCGGTAAACTCGTATATTAGATAACAAACAAAAAAAAATTGTAAGAATTTTATTTGATAAGTCATGTCTTTTTATTATAGTCATGATGGTTATGGCCTGTCTACCTTGAACTTTCTGACCTATCTTTCGTCTTAGCCTGTTAGCTAGAAAGATAGATCAGAAAGTTCAGCTAGTATTTTAATAAGACAAGGTACGCTATTGTATTGAGTACGAATTTAAAAATATATGTACATTTTATAAATAAATAAAATTCTCGAGAAGTATCTCAATACAAAATGTGTTATTATATGTCGCAGCGCTCGCATAATGTCTTAATGCCTAGGAGATGACTATCACTCATGCGAGAGTTATAATATTACCTGGCAAAGTGACCAGCGTGACGTCTTGCATCCCAGAGAGCACGTAGATGATTCTGTTAGTGTAGATGTCGTGAACTCTGGAGACTAACACGTCGAAACTCTTTATAGCAGCGTTGGCTTTATCCACAAACTCATTCCAATCTTCGCTGGTCCAGCAAACCGTGCGTAACCCCGGGAGTAGGAGGGAAGATAACCTGACCACTTGCGGGAGAAAGAGTGGGCGGACTTCCAGTTTTACGCGACGGACGGTGCGCAGATAGTCTTCTAAGAGGAACTACGAATAAAAAGAAACTATTTAAAAAATTGGTTGCCTGTAAAGTCGGTATACGGGCGAAAGTTTTACGTGACAACGACTTTGAGTTCCTTTCACTTTTTATGTCTGCATAACGTGAGCGGAGCGTAACGCGTAACGCAGTTTCTTGAAGTGTCACCCGGCAAACCAATTTATAAGACGTTGTCACGTCAAAAACCTCCTCACAAACAGGCCTGATCTTATTTAACGGATGATGCTGAGAACCTTACTTCAATAGCTACGAGTAGGTGATGTGTAGCACATTGATGAATAACTATTTTTGAGGCGAACAAAAGTTAATATAGCGAGTAGGAAAAAAAGCGTTCGAAAATTATTGTATGCATTACTCGATTCTCTCCAGCTTTTTACTGAACCTACCTGCAGGGAGTCATTGAGGAGAGTGAAGTAATTCTTTTTGGCGTAGAGCGAATGGCAGACTATAGGCAGCTCGATGCCCATTTTGACGAGACAGTCGGACTCGCGAATCAACAGCCGGACCGTGTGATCCAGGTTGACTCGAATCAGGCCAGAATCGTCTATCCTAAGCAGAGTGTTGGTAAGGCTATCGTCCACGTCCCATAACTGGAAAAATAGGAAATATAAAGTTATTGTATGAGATTACGCCCACGGTAGAAAAAGTAAGGCTGCGTTTCCCTAAACAGCGTACGCGCGATGTATCCTTTAAAACCTATCAAAATCCTCTTCCACTTTCGCTAGCTGTCCACCGAAGACACAGCCAAAGAACCAGCTTAATTTTACTAAATTTATCGGTTGAATAAAGAGGAGGTTTGTTAGTAGTTGATCATTTGTGCTCACACTCTACAGTGCACAATATTTACGGTTACTCACGTTCTGGTTCATCCACACAGCCCGCATGGTCTCCTCGTACGCGTGTATAAGTGATCGCGTGTTGTTGTACTTCCGCATCATATCTCCCGCAGCTGGGAGTTCGCACAGCACCGGGTGAGTGCTCACACTCTCCACAGTCTCTGTCATGTTCCACATGAGGCAGCGAGCCCATTTTATGCGACCTAATGACAGGAAAAAGTTAGAATGCGAAACGATTACGGTGGTTATACTTATCTCTAGTCTAGAGTATATGACGTATAGATAGTTTATGCTGAGTATATGTATACATTGGTGTGGAAGGAGAAAAGAGAGGCTTTTGCCCAGCAGTGGGACAGTAAAGGCTAAAAAAAAAATATGTATACATACATATACAGGGTAATGGGTAATTCACTGACACTCGCGTGAACTGCAGGTTCTGCTGATCATCACGAACACATTAATTTGTGGAGACGCCAGGTTTTAATTCTTTTGGTATTGGTGGTCTCTACCACCACCACGAAGGAAGGTACAGAGGTCCTTCATTCAATTATCATTTTTAGAGAGAATTGAAACTTAACTTTCAAACGGCTCGTTGTGATGAAGGGCAAAAATGCAGTGCATGCAGTCAATGCATTACCAATAACCCTGTATATATTATCTTTAAAGTAGTGGAGAAGATAAAAACGATCTTTCACTTCGAAAACTCCGTTTTATGATTGATAAATAGCTGTCTTGAGGCGAACTAAAGTCTACAAGCAAATTCGCCAGTAGCCAGTTCCATAAGCAAATGCGTTTTGCTTTTCATTAGCCCGTTTTTTAACCTAAATGTCTGCCTATATTATGACCGTGCCATAATGGCCTTTGTGCCAAACAAAGGAAAGTGACTGCTGAAATGCAAGGCTCAATTGCAGGCCAAATAAGACTAGTGCTCTAAGAACTTAAAAGAGCCTATATAATTCCATATGCACCATCTGTGCCATCACTTTTACTGGCGTGACTTCAGAGACATATTCCTTTAAATCATGTTGGTTATCTTGACTTGCCTTGGCGTCGATTTTAATAACTGCCGTTTTCAATAAAACCTATGATATTTGAAAATAGTTGATAATTTTTTTACAAATCTACTTGCGATGGATAAAAACTTCAAATTATTAAGTTCAAAATTTTAGTAAACAGGAAAAAAATCCATAGGGTGCTGAAGCTATGTAAGATTTTTTCTGCTGAATAAAACTTAAAAAACAGAGTTTATTCTCACTGGTCATTATGAATATCAAGCGGGCTAACTGTCCTGTGTTGGAAAAACATCATTACACAGTAACACGCTGGCGACATTAATTACCTGCGACTGGCGAGTAGTTTCGTGGTAGAGGAGGGTCATCTCTCTGTCGTTTAAACATTTTTGTGATCTTATCCACTTCTTTTTCACTGTAACGGAGAACTCTGTCGTATTTCTCGCTCAACTTTGTGAGCAGGATCTTTTGACTCACCTGCAAATACGTAAATACATATAAGTCCAAAAAATGACGTTAGGTCTGAAGAGAGCGATTTCTCACAAACAACCTTCTAAAACTCTGTACTTTCTGTGGCCCTGGTTTCTGACCCAAAAAAAGACTTTTTAATTTTTATGTGTCTGAAACCAGCGCCACATTACATAATAAATAAAAGATTTGTCGAGAAAAATCGCTTTTAGAAATTGAATTTGTTCATAAACTTCTTCCATTTCTTCATAAATATCCAATTAGCTTTCCAGACAATGACGGTGGAGATATTCCTATAAAGAGATTAATTGCATAGATATTTCCTAATGTCGGCACTCCGCTATTACCTTTATTGAATAGGTGCTGCAAAAGTCGGCATAGTGCGATAGTCGGCACTAAGCTCCGAAATCCTACTGGAGAGTGTACAAAGGAAAGCCACAATAATTCCCATAAGCCTTCGCCGGATGTCTTACCCAGAGAGACTAGCCGCCTTACGCCTCACTACCCTGGAGGATAGACGCCTCCGTGGTGATCTAATTGAAACTTTCAAAAATTCTATCGCACACCTACAACCTGCCTGACATACACAAAATATATACCCCCAAGGTGCCATTCAAAACAGCTAGAGGCCATAGTCTCAGAGTAACCCGTTCACCATCAAACACTGACATTGCTCGTCATTTCCTGAGTAACCGAGTGGTGCACAATGGGAACCGGCTTCCTGAAGAAGTTGTACCAGCTCCCTCTGTGAACAACTTCAAAAACAGACTCGACCACTGGGTACCAACGCACAATCTGACCACTACAAGAGACAAACTAGTGGAGTGAAAAACTTTAAAAGCACTGTGATATAGACTTATCAGCTCTCAGCTGCTCGTCTATAAATCAATAATAATAATAATACATTTCTTCTTTCTTTTGTTTCTTTCAACACATTGTCGAACCTAGGATGAACATTGATACCTTTTTAAGGGAAGATTTTAGGCCTCTAGGAGTAAAATTTTGCAAGAACTAGGAATACTTTGCGCCGAAAGAAAGGATGGATAAAATCAACCGATATGTTGTACATTAATTATTTTAGAACACATAATATGCGAAATCGCCGATCTGACACCGACGGAAGATGATTTTTGTTGATAAATGATTTTTATACTTATACTTTAAGATCTGTGAGCGGAAAAAGGAACAACCGATCTTCCGCGAAGTGTGCCTATGGAAACTAGATGAAAAAAAATGTACTGGCGTTCCGCCGCGTTAGTTCGGCGACAGCTTATCCGTTCAATGTGGCGTTAGCCTTAAACGTCCGATTTGCTTCCATGTCCTTTTTTAATTCAGTGTTTTCACGCCTATATCACCATGAACCCATCGGCCACGGTAACCATAATTACTTTTACATTTTAACTTTGACTCGTACAATTTTTTGCAAATGGCTCACTCGCACGTTGTAGGTATTCATGAAGTGATCCTAGACGTCAAACACGCAGTTACATGTGTACACAGTTGAGCATGTATGTGCAGACAAGCGACATTTGTATGGAGAAATGGGCGAGTGTTCGGGGTGTGGCTATACTATATGTTGGACAACCGCCAAATGTGCAGAAAGACCTAGCGTTTTCACTTCATTTTCATGTTTTAAGACTATCGATTAGTCCCTAACATCTTTTACGTTGAAAATCCACGATATCAATAAAAAAAAGATCAATGACTAGTAGAAAATGATATTCGAGATATAAGAGAATGAAAAATTTCCGCTTGATCCGTTCAGTTGCACTCGCTTTATAGCGTGCAGAGAAAACAAACGTCCAAACTCTCGCATTTAGATTTTTGTATAAGTGTGATGTTATGTGATCCCCATTTTTACCTTTTCAAATCTTGTAAGGAACTTGATCCCTTGCGGCGTCTCCCAGACACTAGAAAAGTTATTTTCTATAGTATTTCCAATGGACTCTTGTAGCACATTAGTTTTTTCAGCAAATGTGTTGTAGTCTTTATCGAACTCATTGTTTCTATAATCCAGGTAGTCGTATTGGCAAGTGGTGACGGCTTTTTTAGCTTCATCGAATACGTGTACTGCCTCTTCTAAATCCTCCCCCAAAAGCAGTCCTTCCATCCTTTTTTCAAACAATGCATTGTAATCCTCCATCAAATCAAACATGGTTATAATTTTATTGAGCCTCTTACAGAATGTATCAAATTTTCCAAATACGTAGTTCTCCGAAAAGCTAAATTGCTCTGTATTTGGCAGAAACGCTTGGTTTTTAACGAAGAGATATGTATCGCGGTATGTCTTGTTCAGATTGATGCAGTGAATGAGTTTGTCTCTCACTATGCTCCTATCCTGCGACCAGATGGTCTCTTTAGAGCGGCAGGTAATGTACTGCTTGCATGTTTCTATCATTTGGTTTGTTATCTGGAAATATCATTCACCATACAGAGAAACCAAGCTGCTGAAATATACTTTTGTTCACTAAAGCAACAGTGTATTTTAGCGCAATCATTTCGACAAATAACTGACTGGTAAAAAGGCGTCATGTTTCAACTTTACATCGGGATATATACCTTAATAGTGAGTAATAAGCGTTAATTCAGTCAGTAAATAAAATGTTGCAAGTTAATTACCTTAACCATAAGAGAGGATATCCTCTCGGAAGTGTTATAAAACTGAGAAACACTGTTTATGAGACGGACTGTCTGCAAAAGACTTAGTATTGAATCTTTTATTTTAACAGGATCATCTAGATATAATGAATGGCAGCATTTCTCCATCGCCTGAATGAACTTCGCATTGTCTCGCGCTTCGTTGTAGCAGAAGGTAATCTTGTGGTCAGTGTCGCGCCAAAGTCTTATCACTTTTGAATTCGAAAGTTGTAAGCATGAAAGTGTTAGTTGTACTTCACTGTCCTGTAAAATCATCAAAATATTACTTTATGCCTATTGTTAGAATTTTCAGAAATTCAGTTTTAACGTAGTCAAGAGTGTGCACCGTAAATTCGTAGTTACAAAGTTGACTTTACGGTGCACATAACATAACTAATTTCTTTTAAAATTATAAGACGTGTATGCCCTGCATGTCCCTGCAATAAGGAAGGCACTGCCTTCTGTAATATTTTACTACCGATTGTGACGTTAATAATAAATACGTTTTTAGACAAAACAACACAATACAGTGGTACTTATTACACTACAGCACACCTGTAAGTAAGAAACAAGCTGTGAAAACTGTGCCCCTCGTTTCTTCCAGTACTCTAGTTCATCTTGCGGCCCGCTCGAGTCTACCTCGCGCCTCAGTTGTTCACTTTCACTGAGAATCTGAAAAAAGACCATGTCATAAATAACTTTATCAAACCTCTTTAGAAGACAAGCAAGCTAGGTCCTGACGAAAGTGCAAGTTTTGCACGCAAACTTTGGCGGTAAAAACATGGCTACCACCTACCACACCTTAAGTGGAGTTGGGCGGGTACTAAATCTATTAATATTTCTGAGATAATTCCACCATTACTAATAAAATGTGTTCAATTCAATAAACATTTAAACATTGTTGTTGCAAATCGGTACAGCATTTCTATTGATGTTTATATTACTCATGTTTCTAAATCTGTCGGGGTAACACTGTATGAGGGATACTGTGTTATATACAGATTGTTTATGTTTAAATGTTATTTAAATCATATAACTAAGAATTAAAAGCAAATAAATTGTAAAGATGCAATCTTACTTCCATAACTTTCTTGATCCATTCGTTCACTCGTTCTTCTAACATAGTTATAGTGTTCTGGTTCTTGATCATTTCTTTCAGTTGACTTTGGTCGCTTAGATCGCCCATTAGCGATTGTCCGTCATCGAATAAGTTTACTTGACCGCACACATCTTCGCATACTATGAAACAAAAACCTTATTTAATTTTCGTCACACACGGCATTTTTAGACAGACGGCATACATTTATTTGCTGCTCACACAACATTCAGTTAAACCAACTGTTATGGGAGAGAACCTCTGCTCAAAACAAGACACGGAATCTAACTCAGATTCGCAGAAAATTCAAATATATTAGCGGTTTTTAATATTTTCTGTATTCTGCAAGGAATCAAACTAATAAAAAAGTAGTTTTCCATAAATAATTAAACATTTTCTATGAACTCATCCATCCATCAACCATCTTTGGTTTTAACATATTTCGATTTACTGCTTCTTTTGGAGCAATAATATACGAGCTTTATTACAAAAATCCAAATTTTACCAAAAGCATCATTATATCATACTTTATTGTAACATGGGTTTATCGAAAATGGTCTACGATTTGTGGAAAACTACGTTTCTGGTAGTTTAGCTCCTTGCAGAACGCAGAATACGAGTATGTAAAAAAAAAACTGCTAAAATATTTAAATTTCGCGCGGATCTCGATTAGATTCCGTGTCGATGACTCGGTAGCGGAGAGTCTGAATAGCCCTACAGGATTTGTTCTTACCTTTCAATGCGCTGCAAAATGACCTCAAGCCGGGAAGCAACTGATTTTTCACAATAGGAAACTTAGTTTCATCTTCATCCCCGTCACTGCTGGGGTGAGCGAGTGCATTCATGTACACGTGCTCCATCACACGCTCAATAGCAGTCACCAAACCAACTTTCTCTGCGTTTAGGATCCCGCAGAAGCTAAAACGAGGTGAACGTAGCTCGTTATTGTTGGTGTAAACAAATGTAAACGTTGAGTACATAAAATACATATCTTGATTAATAGATCTGAACAAAATTCGAAAAGATATAGGCGACGCGCTCGCCTATATCTTTTCGAATTTTGCTATCACATTAAAGCAATCTAGCCGCAGCATCGCACGTGATATAGTGTCAAGATTATGAGTAGGTAGTTTTATGATTACGTTTTACTTAAACATTTTCTTTATCTGTTTATAGTTTTTAAGAACTCAGATATAAAATATTTTCGCGTGTAAGATCATGCGTGAATAAATGACGCTTCGGTCAGTTCAATTATCAGAATACGTAACTATAATAATAACTTTAAACATTTTTGTAACCTTTTATGTATAGTTTTACAACGATGTCTTTTAAATTGTTGTTATTATCATTTGAACTCATTATCATTATAAATCATTATTCATGTTTTTACTAGCGGAAGAAGTGAAGATGAAAACCGGGCACGTACGTTTTTTGATTCCACACAATTAAACTTGAATAACAATCACATTAAACTGTACCTGGAAGGAACCCGTGTTCGTCTCTCCCTGTCTCAGCAGCACCCGGGTCGGCCGCTAGATTGACGGGGTCACCGTGAATAATATCAGTTACGCTGATGATATGCTGCTGCTGAGCCCATCGATCAGTGCCCTCAGAAGAGGGCATCTGTGAGTGTTATGCGGAAGCACACGGGCTCAGGTAAAACGCGGGCATGTTTCAACTGATGGTCTTCAAGACGGGTTTTAACCCGCCTCAGGAGACCATCAGTTAGTCAACTTACGCTACAGTCCCACCAGAACGGATATTTTTTGCTCTAATTATGTCATTGTTTGTGCTATTTTCACTTTATGTTTCATTTTCCATATAAATGTTTGACAAACTAGGTATTAGAAGTAAATGTTTGTAGACCGTAAAACACGGAAAAATGGCTATAAATTATAAAAAATCGTTACGTGAAATCTAAATATTTACTATAACTACGACATTTCTAATCCTAACACACCTAAAATGGCCAAACCCACCGTCAGTTGAACAGCAATGGCCGGAAGAAATGGAAAGTCATAATCCACCGGCAGCTTCCTATCAGTCTTAAAACCTAGAAAACATGTGCAAAAAAACAAATAATCCTTGAACTAGACGGGTGGACACGCAGCATAAACTCGAATGATCATTATTAAGTGCTGTTACTTTATTTGTAGAAAATAACATGATAACATTTTTTTTTTTAAATAGCAGGCTACAGTTTTCTTCGTCGCTTCTTTACTTTAGTCTACATACCGATGAGACAGAAATAAAAAAATTCACTTTATTTCTATGTTAATTTTAGGAATATGTTCTTTTCTAAGACTACATTTATTGTATTTATGGAAATAAAGAGCTTTGATTCTTGATTTTTAACTGGAAAATGGGGAAGATATAGAACATATTGTTTACTCACAGATCCTTATGAAATCCTTCTTCAGGTAACTGTTTGCTGACATTTATGCGAAACATGTAAATGCAGACTCCGGTGAATCTAACATCCCAGCCATCAGACAAAAAAAGCTTTTTCTTAAGAGTTACTATAGGAGGTGGTGGTTTTCCCTGTTTGGTCTTAGAAGCTTCTGGCTGTGGCTGATTTTCTATTTCTTCCACGTCTTGGTAGTACCAGAGAAGTTTATTTCTCATGTGTGGCAGGAACAGCTGGTTGATGTCATCCAGCTGTAATTATTACCGTTAGATTAGTACATACTTATCCAGCTTTTGCAATATCACTACACTGGATAAAAAATGATGCTGTATCAAATAAAAAAATCAACGAGTAGTACCATATTTCCTTCGAAAACGTGATCCATGATGGCATGTCGGGGTAGGCCGGTCCCGTCGATCAGGAGTTGGAATGTGAACTCCAACCGGGGGTCCATCTCCCCTCTTCTTGCTTTGCGCTCGCATTCTTCCCGTCTTTTCTACAAAACAATACAAAATACGACTTGAGAAACATGGTAAAGGTTATTATTAATTAAAGGCCGCAGTTTTTCAGACCAGCAAAATATCCATAACATCCTCTTCCTCTTCTTCATCACTAGAACCAGGTTTAATTCCGTGAACAAACATTTTGAGTTAATTATCTAGTTTCTAAACACTTCTCAGGTCTTGTTATTTATGGAGACATGTAGATTAGTTTTTCAACTCTCTTGACACTCAAGAACTTCAAGACTCAAGAATTGCTTGCACTTTGACTATAACAACAACGTGAAGACTTGTTCCTTTTGTAGTGTTTCCTCTTGCGCGGTTTAATTTTGTCAATTAAAAACTAGAGGTTCATGTATATGACAGTCCTTGCTAGCGACCTGTTACAAACTATCGGTGCGACAAAGCCGAAGACAATGGATAGACGAAACCACTATTGTACTATGCAAATGAAATGGAGAAGTAGTGTCATTATAAGGTTTGGGGGTGGTACGGCGTTATTTTGCTGGCAGAAGCACGCAATGTTTGAAAATTGTTTGGCATTTATTTAAATTTAAAGGTGCTAAGACTGGGTCGACCGAACAAGGCGGACTGCAAAGAAAAATGTTAAAATGTTCGTTGCGTATGCATACAACGCCAGGGCGCGCGACGACGAACATTTTTACTATTAATAATGGATGGCGGATTTGAGATGCTTAGTAAAATATGTACAGGGTGCCCCGGCGAACAACTTTTGTCCAACGACTTTCAAAGTTTCAACAATTTTTTATGAAAAAACAGCTGTTCCCTTTTTACTCGGTCAGCTGATTTTTAAGTAAGGTATTAACCCTAAAATCAGCTGTTTCTTACCGTTATTTATCATCTAAAAACTTTAAATGATACAGGGTGCCCCGGCGAACAACTTTTGTCCCACGACTTTCAAAGTTTCAACAATATTTTATGAAAAAACAGCTGTTCCCTTTTTACTCGGTCAGCTGATTTTTAACTAAGGTATTAACCCTAAAATCAGCTGTTTCTTACCGTTATTCATCATCTAAAGTGTGAGCATGTGGACTTATCGTGCACAATGCTATGAAATTAAATAAATACTGTCTACCGACCAATAATAACGATTCCACTCCACATTTTTGTCTACACTGCGGTCTACATTTTTATAAGTTGGTTTTCTCCAAAAACGAGCTGATGTTTCATATATACATAATATTGTGATACTTTTAATTTGTTAAGTCTCCAGTGCTGTGATTGGCGCGTCAGAGAGTAACTGCAACGAAACTGACGGCACTTCTGCCCGTCCTGCATTTCGGTCGATTTTTATTGTGGGTATGAGGCAAAGTTAGGACACTCAATAGTAATTTTGATGGCAAAAAAATACCTAGGTAGAGAGTATCAGAGACAATCGTGAATGAATTCGTTTGAAGAGATAAAGAATCATTTTTTCAATATATCGCGTAACTGATAAGGTTTAAGGTATAAAGAACTTTATTCTCATAAAGACAATTACGTCACTTACATGAGAACTAAATTAATAAGTAGGTACTTAGTTATAACATAACAGTCGTTCATAGTAAATAATGATAATGTTAACACAATCAATCCTATATCATTAGGTACATATATCTTAACGATATTTATTACGCTTTTATAAACCACAAACCACATCAAATCAAAGAATTTTTGTCTCATTTTGACTATGGCCAAACTGAATTCAGGACTCCGATCAGACCTTAAACACAGGTCTATCATAACATGGCAAACATTAATAACACTCCTTTACAAACGCAAACTACAACTACAACTTATGGTTAAGTAAACCATATGTATAGTATAAGTTTTCTATGTGATATTAGTTTAAGTTTCTAAATAAATAAAATAAAAAAATCCTATGATTTATGACGTAAGTGCTATGCTATGCTATTCATGCTCGAACAAAGGCTCAGACTATTCGTCTGTGGATGGTGGAGCACCTTCAGACAAGCTGTCTCAGAGCCTGGAGCCATCAACATCTGAAGAAACTCCGGTTCAAAAAAGAAGATCCTTCATCGATATGGAGGAAAAAAATTGAATCTTACACTCCGAAGGAATAAACATTGCATACAATTTGTTTTTCGTTGTTTGTCTGTTACCATTTCACGCCAAAAGTACTGATCGGATCGGGCTGAAATGTTTCATACAGTTACTGTTAGACTTGGAATAAAACATAGGCTACTTTTTATCCCATAAACGAGCTCCCGTGGGAGAGAAATAACCTTACCTTTCCATAGAAACACACAAACGCGTACGAAGCCGCGGGCAGAAAGTAGTATAAAATATATTCAAAAACTAACTTTACCTTTTATGCAGCCAGCGTCTTGGGGACGCTTCCGACTGGTATTGATTTGGACCAGTAGAGCTACCTGTAGACTGTTTGCAACAGTCTGCAGTTAGCTCAATTGTTTCAATTGTAAATACTAGTATAATTTTCTTTGTGAATAAAGGCTATTTCCTTTACACACAATTGCCTTGGGACCAATGTTTGAACGATCTGCAAATGTTTGTTCCGGGTGTTCTGGGTATTTTCTAGGTATAATAAAGTAAAGTAAAATATTGTTCATTGCATGAAATACATGTAGGTACAGGTATTTTTATGTCTATTCTCTGAGTCAATGTATTCCTACCGGTTTTACGGTGTGCAATTTCAGTGTACAAATAATAACAACTTACATTAAAATGAACTTGAAACTAATGTTGGATGAAAGCAACTTAAAAATAACGACATGACATTCGTGCGCAAAATCTATTTCAGTTAAAGATTAATTTGTAGTATAATAACATGTACATATAATAACATATTTGAAAGAATCGTTTTTAACTTTCTCTGAAACTCCATATTTTGCAGTAGTCTTATAGATTGTGGCAATTTAACACATATGGAGGGTGCCATAGCAAACACACTCTTACCTATCATTGTGGTTTTTCTATAAATATGACAGACTTTATTGTTGTCACGCCTATTTCGGACCACGAAATCCGAAGGTCGACCGAAGACATTTTGATTATTCTTGATAAACATAGCTGTCTCTAAGATATTCAGTGATGGTAGAGTCAAAATTTTATATAATAAAAAATATCTATGTCTGTAATATATTCAGTATCTGTAATGTATTAAGTGACACCTAGTGCCAATAACACAAGCTCTGCCTCACCTGAGGCTAGATGATGCTGTGTGAATTGTCCAGCATTATTTATTTATTTATTAATTAGAAGCTTGTGAGATCGAATACTCATTTTAGCAATTGTCAAAAGTGAACGTAATTACAATATTTTTGTACTCTCCGAGACATTTATTTAACTTTTGGCTTTCCCTTCGTGTAGGTTGTAGGTTTGTTCGACACTTGTCAGATATCTCTAAAACTAAATTTAACTAATTTGACAGCACGAAAAATTATGTGTTTTCATTTCGAAAGGGGTCGCAGCATTTTTAGCACTGTCTATCTGAACTGACACCATTGTATACATTGGTTATTTCCAATTCAGTAAAGAGTAAAGTACTTACAAAGTTGCTAATGACTTTTCCGAGCACAGTTAAATCCATGTTGAAGATTATAAACACGTGAAAAAACCACAGAAGAAACAAATGATAAAGACTTTGACACTCAGTGGGAGATTACATTATCGAAAATCTATAAAACCGACGTTCTTCAAACACGTGTATGGGGTAGTAACGACAGTTATCAAGACATAAAATTTAGTGGAAGTTAGAAAAAAACCGTTCAATGCGTGTGAAAGAAATCACACGACTAAGCGCAGGTCACATTATTCGATATATGTGGAAAGCACAGTTCATATATTAGAATTTTATACCAACACGCCGAATGATATAAGCTTACCGAAGGTATGCACGAAGGCGGTTACTAAAAAAAGTTTCGTAATGTTATTCAGTCATCCAAGACCATAAATTTCTTTTCTATGTTGAGTTGATGCCATAAATTATGCCCATGTATAGTTTAGCACGAATACCTAGGCACCTGTACTGAACAGAAGGGTTTGAAAACAATATTTGAATAACGAGTAACTCAGAACGGGCCTTTACTCAGGCCTTTATTCTAGAGATAGCTCACGGGTTTACTTGGTTAAACGTTTTCATATTCGAATTACCTATACAGACCAGAGATGTACCAAATCAAATACACAATGAAAAGGACCCAGTGGAAGCCGTGGCCAAGGCAGTGGGAGGACGAGACTGGATAAAACCAGCAGAGGACCGAGATCACGGCACCGAGCAAGGCTTGGCCTTTACCTAGAGGGTTTCTCATTCAGACGGAGGGAAACCTAACATTTCATTATAATAATAATATGACATAGCAAATTACCAAATATTGCAACTATATCCTATAAAACATACAAAGCTTCCGACATCTAACAGTTTCAGATTTAAGTAGTAAGAAAGTATTTTGGACCAACCTTTTTTGTCATTATATTATAGACTAGCTGCTCCCTGCGGCTTCGGACGCGTTTTTTCTATGAAAACGTCTATGTTTCCAGGGTTAGACTTACCTGTATGCAAAATTTCAGCCTGATCCGTTCAGTAGTTTTACCGTGAAGAGGTAACCAACATCCATCCATCTATACATCCATCCATACAAACTTTCGCATTTATAATATTACTAGTTTCTGCCCGCGGCTTCGCACGCGTTGTTTCTATGGAAACGTTTAAAGGTGATTTCTATCCCAAGGGAACTGATTTATGGGATAAAAGTCTATGTTTTATTCCAGGCCTAGAATTATTTGTATGCAAAATTTCAGCCCGATCCGTTCAGTAGGTTTGGCGTGAAGAGGTAACAAACATCCATCCATCTATACATCCATCCAAACTTTCGCATTTATAATATTAGTGTGATATAGTGTGATAGTGTGATTATACCGGGTGTCCGGTAATTTATGGATAACCCCGCAGGTGCTTGTGGGGGGCACCATGGATACTCAGGAAAAATATATAAAAAAATCTATCTGCAGCAGTCTACGATTTTTTAGTTTTCTTTTTTTTTGTACGAAATATGATACCTTTGTTCACATTATAGACTACGGCTACAAAGATACAATTCAAAAATAATAAATTGATTTTCTCTGTGAATTACCGTGAATAATTAGCCTTGATATCGCGCATTACAAAATATTTCTAGCTGCAACATAGGCGACTTTTTATCCCATAAATCAATTCCCGTGGGATAGAAATAACCTCAAAACGTTTCCATAGATCAACGTGTGCGAAGCCGCGGGCAGAAGCTAGTGGTTAATAAATAAAGACAAGATTAAGGCGCTTAACCAAAACCAATTCTCACTTTTTCCTTAAATATAAACTTCCTACTAATCCTACTAATATTATAAAGCCGAAAGTTTGTGAAATCTGAATGTTTGTTACCTAGGATCTCCAAAACTATTTAACAGATCAAGATGAAATTTGGCGTACGTTTAGAGCAAAACCTAACTTAGATAACTTATTATAGCGAAAATACGCGTCCGAAGCCGCGGCCAGAAGCTAGTATAATATAGAAATTAGTCGCTGTTTAAGCATCTAGTTGATTTTACTAAGGTTGAGGTGTCTGCTTTATCTAAAAAAGTTTTTATTGACTTACTAAAAGCCTTTTGTAGTGATAATGCTCGATCAGAAAAGAAAAACATGCAGCACTCTTTCAGGGAAATCACTATGAAAGAGAGTCGAAGACCGTTCTATCAACTTCAGGCATTTTTATTTATCGCTGGATCCAGAATTGGGCACTGTATCCAGTGATGCATCCAGAATTGGGCACTGTATCCAGTGATGCATCCAGAATTGGGCACTGTATCCAGTGATGCGTTAACTATTTGTTTTTTTACTAACATAACTACAACCCTAAGCACAACCTTCCAGCAAGTGATTACGAGTACTTATACATAGGTTTTGCAAGTAAAAGTACTCCAAAAACGTTAACATGTTTTTTGGGGGGAAAACCAATGCCCGAAACTTAATTTTTCAATCGCATTGGAGTCCAAAATAAAAAAGCTTTATTGCTCATAAAATAAACATTTGGATTCAGGTAATATTCATAAAACTAATTAAATAAAGACACTATTTACCTGTATTGCTTCATCGTCCATTTTGTTGGAGTTTAGGTTGCTGATATCTTAATAAAAGATAATGTTTACAACACAATTTCTTCCTCAAATATTTAAGTATTTCATTTTAACAAACACAAACTTACTGATATGCACATGTCGAGTTCCAAAGAAAATGTATTTTTGACTGACTTGTAAATAGAACCGTGTGTATGTGATGTCATAACATGTTCGATAGCATGTCGGATATAAGGGTGGAATGGTGATTTGCATTGTTTAACTGAAAGAAACGGTTGCGTGGAACCAGGATCGTTTGTTTGGCCGAATTGTTTCGATCAAGTCCACACGTTGTGTAATAATTACTGGTACTATAAGTTAATGTTAAACAAAATTTTAGATAGACCCTGTTGTTGAAATTTGAATTGCAATGCTTTTTAGACAGATTTGATCCTTAGGATCGCACCGTTACGATCGGTTTCACTAAACTTATGTATTTAAAACGGTGATTCATTATACATGGATCGAACAAAGTGGGGTGATAGGGGGCTTCAATATGCACCGATTGGACCCCCATTAATGTTTTACCAATTTGTATCATTTAGGATTTTTTTTCTCCAATTCTTCCAATCGCTCGGGATGGTCCATAAAAATTTATATGTTGACTTAACCTCTTGTGCTGGAGCACAATTTTTTGTAATGAAAATATTCCAATAGTAGGCCTTTCAAATGACACTATCATTTTGTAACTTTAAACTTCAATGACGCAACCATATTTTTTTTTTATCCTAATAGAGATTCAGTCTATTACACGAAGTTTGCGAAGTCATTACATAAAAGGACCGGGAATATTTTTTTCCTATTTTTGTGAGTGTTTCCCAGTGGTCAGACTAGTCTGGCCAACGGGATTTTTTTTTCCCGTTGTTCAGATTAGCTCTTAATTTAGTAAAGTACTATTGAATACAAAAAATACGAAGAGGTCATGTAAATTTCTAAATTAGCTACTTTAAAAACTGTGTTAGTAACCTAGCTAGGTAATCCTCCAAATTTATAAGGAGTTACATTGTAACATTGTAAACAGAGTAAATTTTAATCAAGAATCAACACAAGGTTGTTGAGAATCCCCTGTATAATGCTACAAAATCCACACAGCATCATGTTATTAGTACAAGGTATCTGATATCATCACACTAATATTATAAATGCGAGAGTTTGGATGTGGAATGTATAGATGTATCGATGAATATTTGTTACTTCTTCACGCCAAAACTACTGAACAGATCGGGCTGAAATTTTGCATACAGATAGTTCTAGGCCTAAAATAAAACAAAGGATACTTTTTATCCCACAAATAAGTTTCCTTGGGATATAAATAGCCTCAAAACGTTTGTGGGCCGATATGATGATAGACCAGACTTTCTGCAATTCTAAAAAACATTTGCCTCACACCGGGAATCGAACGAGCAGCTTTCTGCGTCTAATGGCTATGCATCAACTGTCAAATGAGTAAATCAATTGCATGGGGATCTAATGAGTACAAAAGGGCTCAAGTGGTTTGACTTTATTGGCCAAAACAAGTTTGTTCTGACTGAAGCTCAAAATGAGTTGGTCAGGAAAGTGAAGTGGAGTACGAATATGAACTGCAAGAGAAGGAGCCATCAACAAGAACAAAGGAAAGGCAGCGCCCATTATGAAAATTATAACGTCAATCGTCATCTCCAATACCGCTACCTCACAGCACAAAAACTTGAATTCAAGTATGGACGTAAACTCGTTATCTTTAGATACATCTATACTAATATTATAAAGAGGAAAGATTTGATTGCTTGTTTGTTTGTATTGAATAGGCTCCGAAACTACTGGACCGATTTGAAAAATTATTTTATCATTAGACATAATTCCTGATGAACATAGGTTACTTTTTACCCCGGGAAAATGCTTCATTCCTACGGGAAAACGGGCAATAGGACAACGGGTAGTAAGAATGCAGCTAGTGATATATATATATATTTTACAGTGACAAAATCGCTACCCGTCTGTCATCTGATGCTGTCACTATAAAATTCATCTAAATCTTACGAGTTAAAGCCTATATTGAAATAATATATTTGTGTTGTGCTACAGCGGTGTTTTCCAGGTGTACGACAAGCATATTCAACTACAAAAATTTATTACCTCTGAACTGTCTTCGTCACCGTCCTGGTTATCATATTTTGCGAAGGCATATCGCAAACGATTTTCAAATTCCTCTCTGGCTTCGGCTTTCTCTAACTCACTGAGCTTTTTGGCGTTCATACTTTTAATATGATAAACCAATACATAACGTTAGTTTGTTCTTATATTTTTATTTGGTTTAAAAGATATGGTATAAATATAAACGAGCCACTTTAGCAATGTATGGTGGCGGAGGCGAAGACACTAATACGTTACAAGGTGTAAAGATATCGACAAAACAAGAGGTGTTTATAGGATGGGGTGGCACGACCAGCGCGCGTATTGTATACTCAACTATAATTATTGCTTTACACCCTTTGCGAATTGACTATAAACACGATAGATTTACTGTTTTGTACGAACAACGGTGGCAAAAATTGGAAGGCTACAGCTATCAGTGGGTATAGACAGAGAATTTACACATGAATAGAAAAAATAAGCATGCCATTTCACATGTCTATATTAACAGGAAATTACAAGCTAATTTTTCACACATGTAAAATCTCCAATCTGTTTCTGCACTTAAAATAAGTATGCAAGTAATTGAATATCGTTAACATGTGATGAATAGTTAATAATAGTAAAGCTGCGAATTTATCTCATTGTGTCGCCCAAAATTCATAATCAATATCAAATACGTATCACACAAGACGACTTCCGTAGCGCGAGCGAAGGTCCGCCTGTGACGCAGGAGGTTGCGGGTTCGATTCCCGCCTCGGGACAAATATTTGTGCGATCTGCAGATATTTGTTCAGGGTGTTCTGGATGTTTTCTATGTTTAATAAAAAATATCTATCTATGTAGTGTATTGTATTAAGTATATCAGTTATCTAGTACCCATAACACAAGCTTTGCTTAGCTTGGGGCTAGATGATGCTGCGTGAATTGTGCAGCATTATTTAAAAAAAAACATTACTTAAGGTTCTTAACCCATGAAATGCTGTATGAAATTAAATGTATTGATATGGATCTGTTGATCTACCTGTAGATTGCTTGCAACAGTCTGCAGTTAGCTCAATTGTTTTAATTGTAAATACTAAGTTCTTATTTGTTTTTATTATTTCATTGTAATTTTTGTGTTAATAAAGATTAAATGACTTATTTAGTAATGAATAAAACCAACCTGATAGTTACTTCTCCAATTTATCAATGAAGGCTAGGAACGACTGTTTTAAATTGAAGACTGCTCTAATATACAAACTTTAAGGGTCGGTTTGACATGTCCTAGAATCCTGTAAGGTCTAAACATGGTCTAAAAGAAACAAAGCACTTTGAGTTCGACTTGGAATAATGTTGGCTGCTTGTAATACCTATTCCAACACTCAAATTGCATACTTCCTAATATTATAAACTAACGATTGTCCAAAGGAACAACTCTTACATAATTCATTATTTTATTGGATACTTATCCCGTACCTTTTGTTATTATTTCCCCATCTCAACTCTTACATCTCCAAAGTAAGAGTTTTGTTACGAAACAACTGTAAACACAGGCTGAAATTTTGTACGCATGAAGTTCTAGATCCAGAATAGCATATTTTTATTCCCAAAACAAACGTGCGGTGCCGCACGAGCTCTAGCGAGTTAAGCAGCATTGCCAACCGTACGATTTAAATCGTATTTAAACGAACTTTTTGGCCCTGATACGATGGGTTTGTTCCGCACAGACAACCAAACTTGACAACTGGTTGTGTACGTGGAAGATGTACGATAATGTATCCGAAATCGTACGCAAAATATATGATCTTTAAAAATAAAACGCACCGTAAACTTCTTTGTTACCGTAAGTTTACGGTGCGTTCTGCATATAATGCACAATGTGAAAGAGTTTTAGTTACGTTGTGGTTACGTTAATCGAATGAAAACCAAATTTCGAAATACATTCATGACGGAGACAGTGAATTGGACTTTGTTGGCTGCACGACATATTAAAGATCGTGAAACGTGTATAAATTTTGAGCCATCTAACGAGATGGTGTGCAAATTAAATGTAACTCTGTACAAAAGAATAATTCTTAAAACTCCCGCGCCTACTGCGGTCGTTGACTCTGACAGTGACTATATTTAGGCCGCAAAAAAATATAGACATTGATGCTATTAATTTTAAAATACAACAATAATTACCTGGCAATCCTGACAAAGCAGTCAACTATCCTGTTGAATTTACTGGATTTACCAGGTATGCCACCACATTATTTGAGACTGAAAATTGGGTCAGTAATAATTTTACTTCGGAATATAAATGCCCCTTAGCTATGTAACGGCACACGATTGCTCATAAAACAATTATGGGCAATGTTCTTCAAGCTATCATTTTGAAAGGCAAGTTTCAAGGTGAAGTTGTTCTCCTGCCACGGATCCCTAGGATTCCTTCACAATCGCTTATGCCATTCAGACGCCTGCAATTTTCAATTCGCTTGGCTTTTGCGATGACTATTAATAAGGCCAAGTGCCAAACAATGTCCATTTGGGGGTTGGATCTAGAAAATCCATGTTTTTCACATGTTCTCGCGTTGGTAAAACGTCGTTTATTTTGTACACCTCAAGGATTGCCAAAAAATCATCGTTCATGAACTTGCATTGTTTAAGTGTGGCAAATGTCAAAGTAATTTGACATTTGCCACACTGAAAAGTAAGTCAGAAAAGATGATTCGATTTCCGAGGCACAGTTACAATATTTTTTTATTAAGTAAGTACTAGCTTCTGCCCCCCGCTTCGCACGCGTATTTTCGGTATAATAAAGTAGCCTATTAGTAGGAAGTAGGATAGGATTAAAATTATGTGGATTATTGTAAGTATAGTGTTAAGAGAGTGATTCCTATTATATAAGGAAAGTGTATCTTTTCCAGAAACAAGCAAACGGTATGGGAAAACATTGCCTGCCACAAGTTTGGGCAATAGATGCCACGACGAAATGTGCAAAAAAAATTTGTGTTGCTTTGAAATTAATAAATAACACTAAGATTTTATTCGGCAACGAACATCAGCAGTCGCTGCATTGATTACGACTCTACTATTATCATATTCCATAACTTCAATCATTTTGAAATTTGTGGCTTGGAAACGACACATTACATAGAACGCAAAAAAACGCATCGAAAGTGCTGGCTTAGCATAAAATCAAAGAATTTAAAGAAGAGAAGGCGAAAATTAAATAATTTAGACATTAGAGAAGGCGAAAAATTTAATAATAGAGACCATACTGAACAGTGTGATACCAAAAAATTATGACTCAGCCGTAGATTCGTTAGAAGTAATTGGGGAATCGCAAAATTAAAAAATGTAAGTCTTAAATTTAAAATAACATATTTAACGTGGCGCTACTTTTCTGGCCAGGACGACGTCAGCCGGGTCCGCTAGTATTGTATAAATATGCAGCCTTGTTTTGAATGATTGACCTATATTTAATTATTTATTGCAATTTTTACTCTACTAAGCGGTCCACATCGAGCACAATATACCAAAACATATGTGCTCGATGGCGGTACAACAGTGTTACGTTACTGCTAATTAAATTTCCACAATTAATCTCACAAACATGGCAGTTTTCAATTATACTTCTAATATTAATCTACCATAAACTTAAATCACAGAGATCGCCGCGTTACTAAAGTCTAAAGTAATGGTATAAGTACTAAAGTAATGGCAAAAAGAAAAAATTTTTACTACAAACTAACAAATTCGAATTCTAATGTGCTCTTAATGAGGGACGAAGATTTTTTTAATTCTTTTTAAACGCCTTATGCGTTGGAAATGCGGGTTGAGATGAATATGTTCTTTTTTTTCGTTAAAAGGTCATTTTCGTTTCAAACAAAAATGCATTAAACTTTATCTCAAAATAAATCAATTGTATAAAAACTTTATAACTTCAAAAGTAAAGTCTAAGGGAAGCTAACCCTGAAGTGCGTTAAATTTTTGCTTTGACTACGCCAATAAAGAATGAAATCGCGGGCGGATTAACTTGTTTTATTTATTGCTCCAAAATTAACACTAAATCAAAGTTTGTTAAAACATGGGTTCAAAGAAAATGTTTTACGATTGCGGGAAACAACTTTTCGGAAAGTGTAGACATTTTGCTGCGCTATACGCTAGCCAAACGCGATGTAGAATGTTTGTAAACAAACCACCTATTCTCAACCTAAAATTCACTCTGGTACACAAAAAAGTTGCTTTTTATTAATAGCTATTTAATTTAGGGAACAACTTTTGCTAAGCCAAGGATATGAAGGTCTAACACCCTTCTTTTGCTCATTTTAAGAGTAGCTTAGGAAATTCTTGAAATATGTATTTAACATTTAAAGAAAGTATCAAACCAATCGGAGTCACATGAAACATTGGAAACGTTGACCCCAATTTTATTCTAATAATTAATGTTATCCTAATTTAGAGATTTTTAATAAAAATCCTGTAAGATATATTTTAAATTATTGTATATTCAGTTCATGCATAAAATTTCAGGATAATACCACAGCTACTTAAAAAGTGACAGCCATTTCAACTACGAATCTCAAACTTTAATAACCCGATTTACCTAATTTTTAGCAATATTTTCAAAAATCCTGAATCATTTCTTTAATTGTTTTGTACTTTTAGTATTCTCAGAAAGTTTTAAGTAAATTGGGTCACTGGCAAAAAAGTTAGAAAAAACCTAAAAAACTTCGATTCCCTTTTTATCCCTGTATTTGAATTCATTGTTGTTCCAGTACATACTAAAATTACTGGTCATTAAAAATGTCACATTACAAAGTTAGATATTTCAATATTTATAATACATCTTCAAAAGTTTTATATTTTTAGTATTCTCTGCAAGGTGCAAGGAAATCGGGAGACTGGTCAAAGAGTTATAAAAAACTTCAACCCCCTTTTCACCCCCTAGGGGTGGAATTTCCGAAAATCCGTTCTTAGCGGGAGGTTGTGTAATAAAAATAAAAAGTACCTACGTCCCCTCCGAATTTCAGCTTTCTGGATTTAGCGGTTTGGGCTGTGCATTGCTACCAGAAAATCGTTTGTCCTATTATATATTATGATATATGAAAATAAACCATTTATGACTTGGTTTGCCACCACACGAACTTCCAAATTCACATAAGTTTTATAACCATAAAGGAAATGTAAAGACCCTGAATACTCCCATTGATTTTCGAAAAGATGCTTACCAATAAATTTTTTTAAAGAAACCTTTAAGGAAGATGCATAAGGCCAAAAGCGCAAACACCTTGTCCGTTATTTACAATATCAGATCATTTTGAAACATTTGTCAAGTCAAATAAAACAAACGGAGCCTTCTAAAACTAACCCAACACCCACAAAATCAACAAAAAGTATATAAATAGTGCCATAAACACACACGCCATCAGAGCGTGCCTGGCAAGCGTGTATGTCATCACCCTCTCTTACAAATACATACCCTACTAATCTCCTCTTCAGTCAGCTGATTAGGCTTATTTCTTTCTGTTTCCTCCATCTTTACAACCTACTTCGTATACTTAGAAATCATAAAAAAACTTCCCCAAACAAAAGCAATTAATAAAATGTCCCGAAATTGATTACATCTCCGGAAATAAAAATTAGCCGCGACCGCAAAAAAAGTCGCCCGTCATGATGCGGATTTAAAAAACAACTGATAGGTACACATTACGGAACGTTTTCCAGTGGCTTATTAAAAGAAGGAGAAAGTATGGTAAATTAGAGTAATATGGTTTATAAATGTTAAAAGTAATTTAGTTTGTCCCTTGGAAGTAGCGTGTTGTCACGCTCAACCCGAGCCGGGTACCGCCTGGTACCCCGCAACCAAGTTACTCCCTATCTTTACTGTTGAACCAACCATAATAAAATGTAGTACCTAAACAGGGTTAATGGTAATTCACTGACACTCCGTGAACTGCAGGTTTTGCCCAGAATTACGAATATGTTCGTGAAGACTCCAGGTCTTAGTTCTTAAACTTGGTATAATAAATAATAAATAACGCTGGACAATTCACACAGCATTATCTAGCCCCAAGCTAAGCAGAGCTTGTGTTATGGGTACTAGATAACTGATAGACATAATACAATACACTACATAGATAGATATTTTTTATTATACATAGAAAACATCCCGAACACCCTGAACAAATATCTGCAGATCGTACAAACATTTGTCCCGAGGCGAGAATCGAACCCGCAACTTCCTGCGTCGCAGGCGGACCTTCGCCCGCTGCGCCACAGAGGTCGTCATAATATTATTCATAATAGTTCTATACCTAGAAAGGCTTTTATGAAACTTAGGTACTTAAAAACGGCTGTGCCTAGACCTGGCGTCTTCACAAACGTGTTCGTAATGATCTACACAGTAACGAAGAGGTGACCATTTTGTTTTGCCTACGATTAGAACTCAAAAGGGTAAAAAGAGGATTACTTTCGAAGGAGCTCAGTTCTATAACAGGCTACATGAAGACATTAAAGGTGGAACGTTTAGCGTGTTTAAAACCAAATTGGAAAGGTACATAACCGAGGATGTAACACTACTAGAATAAACTTGGAAAGACGAAAAATAACATAATATTAATACTTAGCTTAAGTTTCTCATCTAAGTAACATGTTTGTTGTAAATGAGAAATAAAGATCTTTGAACTGAATGATGATCAGAACCTGCAGTTCACGCAGTGGCAAGGACGCCACTCACATGACTCGATTCGTTACAAGCAATTATTTAACTTGTATCTGAAAACGCAAAAAATTATGTTTTACGGTTTTTTATTATGCTCTAAGCCAAGCGGTGCAATGTGATTTAAAAAGAATTCCGTGACTATTCTGTAGTACTGTAAATATATTGCCCGTTAAATGAAACAAATAACAGTTTTTTTTCTTTCGATCTTTCTTCGATCTTTTCTTCTGTCCATAAAGACGACAAGTGGCACCCTGTGTTGTTCAATCAAAAATCAAAAGTAAAACTAGTAAAATTGCATGACCAGTAATTGTAAGTTTGTCATCCTACTATACTACTAATATTATAAATGCGAAATGAATTCGTAATGAATTCGTCAAACTACGATAGTTTTTATAGTAAAATAAACTACAAATTTACTGTTGTTGGATATTTTCCTTTAGCTGTGTTATAAGGACTTGCTTCTTGTCAAATTTCATAATTCTAGATCTACGGGATCTACCCTATAGGTTTTGGTCCATGGAGAGCATTAAAAGTTATTTTTATTAGTGAATAAATTCCAAATTTATGGTTTTCGGATTTTCCCCTTTACTTGTGCTATAAAACCTTACTGCTCACCAAATTTCATGATTTTAGGTCTACGGGAAGTACCCTATAGGTTTTGTGTGCATGGAAATCTCAAAATATTCGGACATAAACAGCTGTTACTTTTGAGCGCGTTGATTCATAACTTTATTTATATCGCGGCTCCAAGAGGTTACAGACTTGAGTATTTGAAGTTAATTTCAACTCGATACGTCTACGCGTTCCTTAGAAAAGGGGTTTGACAGACGGACAACAAAGTGATCCTATAGGGGTTTCTTTTTTCCTTTTGAGGTACGGAACCCAAAAATTTCACATTTTACAAACTTTCGCATTTATAATATTAGTAGGATAGTGGGAAGAATGCTATGTTTATTTGACCGATTTGATTCTCATGATTGACTCTACCGATCGGTACATAAAATAAAAGTGTTATTTTTAAGATTTCAGTGGGTTTGATTACCGGATAAGGCAAGTACTAGTTTTAAAATTCTGAGAATGTAGTTTTACTTACTTTTTCAAATAATGTATCTTTTCAGAAAATATGCTATCTTGAATATTTCGGGTTACTGCCCTCTAGGGAGAATGTAGTTACTAACGAGACAAGATCTGTCCGCACGATAGTGGCGCTGTACCAAATTGTATGGAAAAAATTGACGTCACATCACAATCACGTCCTGTTAGAGTCAATTTGGCGTTAGTGGCTCCTAAGACCTACATTCTACATTCAATCTTTACTATAAAATACAAATCAAATCAAATCATTTATTTGCAGACAACGGGTTACAAGTTGGTATGCTTATTTTAAAATGTCCCTTGCGATGACTTACCAGGTAGACAGCTTTGGTGTGCAAAATTATATAAGTAATAAGAGCAACAAATCGGCATGCAGATGGGAAAATTAATGAAAATAATATCAAAACATTCAAACTTTTAGTAAGTAGGTATTACAGATAACATTGGTCCATAGAAATAACAAAAAGCAGAGCAATTAGCAAATTTCAATTATTTAATTCAATTTCAATTACAAATCTCATATTTACAATTTTATGTCAAACTTATAAAATTTTAATGTTATAGTCCGTGAAAAATTCATTGATATGATAGTAGCATTTTAATGTCAATATCTTAAATATTTATTTCTTAAACATAGTAAAGCTTAACTCCCGTAGAGCAGCTGGTAGTATATTGAATATTTTTTGAGCTATTCCACAAAAGTTTTTACGATATAGAGCTGTGTGCCCTCCGTTTGAGCAAAGGCGGCTCAGGTCACGTCTGCTCCGTGAAGGAGTAGGTTTTTGGTAGAGCTCTTGATTAGATTTAACAAACAGAGCCATTTCACAACTTATTGAATATGAAACTATAAGACATTAACTTGTAGTTTGTAGTAACATTATCAGCATGCCTACTCATACTTAGACAGGAGTTTGATGCAGCCCATCACCAACCAGATAAACCTTACTTCCATAAGACCCTAAAGTCCACTTAGTAAAGTCAGATATTTTAGTAATAAACTCCACGTTTTCTTTGACTTCATAATCTATATATATAAAAATGAAACCCGTTTTCTTTGGTCACGGTATCACGCGTGAATGGCTGGACTGATTTCGCTAATTATTTTTTTGTTGTGTTTGTTATTGTCAGGAGAAGGTTCTTATGAAAGAAAAATCTTCTTATGAAGGAAATTAAAGTTGGAAACTTTAATTTCCACGGGGGCGAAGCCGCGGGGCGCAGCTAGTAGAATATAATTTTCGTGCACACGTCTCGATCAGCTCGATAAATATCGAACCTCTCGCTAGCTCCTTTTTCGAGGCGGTATAGATTCGCGTCACTATTCTTTAAAAGAAACAGTAGTCTATGAAATATTGCATTCTTTCATTCAGTCAAAGAAAATAAAAGCGGACGGAGCATAATACCTAATACTTCCCGTACCCTCCCGTTTATCCCCTGTGACACTAGAGGATGACAGAACCAGTGTCTTAGGGAAATGTTATCCTCCGTGACACTTTTACTTTATAGTTCTACCCTCTAGGCTGCATATTTATGACTAGACCTTGAGCTTAGTAAATTACATGGTGTGGAAGGACGGATGCAATATAGGTAACTCAATACTCTTCTATTATTTATCAGAATTGATCGGACTTGAAGACCTGTCGACAGGCAATTACGTATCGATTTGTGTCGTAGCATCATCCAAGACGGTTTGTTTTAAGTTCGAATGTGACAAACGGTCCTTTAGATACGCGACGTGACCGTGACATCTCCTTTTTGACGTGACAACGTCTTATAAATTGGTTTGCCGGGTGACACTTCAAGAAACTGCGTTACGCGTTACGCTCCGCTCACGTTATGCAGACATAAAAAGTAAAAGGAACTCAAAGTCGTTGTCACGTAAAACTTTCGCCCGTATAGGGTTCTGCGTAGTTCCCTATCCGTACTATAGAGGCGTAGAGTATTCTTGAGTGGAGACCACGACTCGGCAAACGTAGTGTAGGACGCCCTCCGGCCAGTTGGGATGACGATTTGCGAAAGACTGCAGGCAGATGCTGGATGCGGCAAGCTGAAGACAGGGCGCTATGGCGCTCATTAGCGGAGGCCTATGTCCAGCAGTGGACTAATATAGGCTGATGATGATGATGACGATAGAGGCGCTGTACCAAATATGGAAAAAGGAGACGTAAATATCAAATCTCAAATAGCCCTCAAGTAAGTAACGTTCTTTTGTACCACCCAGTGTATACTTGGATACTTGGGATCATGTCAAAATCTATACTCACTCAATTTGCCTTCACGTCGTGATTTCCCCGTCCACGCCTTCAAGATAAAATATAAACTTATTGCACTCTCATAATAATTATGATAATGGAATATTGCTGTTTGGTAGTTCGATGTTATGCAGATTTTCTTTTCTCATGAATCGAGGTCAACCACTTTGCTTTAACTTTCATAGCTTCGGATTTGCCCATCTTAAAAAGCCACCCAGTATGGATCCCCTCCTCACCTCAACAGCCTGTATTGAGCATGCGGGTTGGGGATCGCAGTTCGGTGGTAGAATTGTTCTGCAGGGGGCGCTGCTGCCCGCCCCCGGTGGATGTCCTTTAGTCGCCTCTTACGACATCCGCGGGAAGAGTTGGGGTGGTGCAAATTCTAAGCCGCCGGCACCACACAGCTGGCACCCAGTATGTATACTATTGATATATGACAGGAATAGATTTACCATATTTACAATTCCTCTTACGTCCCCGAGTTCGGCCCCATAGAAAATCCAACCTACGTGAGTTTTGTATGCAAGTGTAATTGGCACGCATGCTTTCAGTAATGTTTGGTCTGTTTCCTAGTATTAGAAGTCTGCGTGTCAAGCCGAGGGTGCCAAACCAAGAAGAATGATGGAGCTGAGAAACCCATACAAATAATGTTTACCTAAGTAATCCTGCTAATAATTATAGAGGCGAAAGTTTGAGCCGTTGTGAAGATGTTTAGCCGAAGAGAACGCGAAAACTACTGAATAGATTTGGCTGAAGCTTTACATAGAGGTGGTTCTAGGTCTGGAATAAAACATTGGCTACTTTTTATCTTATGAATCCCATCCCCCATTATAAGTACCATGGGATAGAAATAACCTAAAAACGTTAACATAGAAAGAACGCGTGCGAAGCCACGAACAGAAACTAGTTCTAAATAAATTATTACATGTAATTCACTGCAAAAAAAAAGCAAAGAGCATTCGATATTCAAAGTCAAAAATCTGTTGGCCATTAAACCGGAATTTCCTGTAACAGAATCGGAAGGAGTCTGAGGTACGAAAGTGGAAGACATAGGCTATATATATTTTATCCAGGAATTCTCACGGGAACGGGAACTACGCGGGTGAAACCGCGAGGCGATCGTCTAATAATGGTGGCACTGAGGAACTCATACAGACAATGTATAAATATATATATTTGCATCATGATAAAAATTGACAAACCTTTCATGGTACTTAATTTGATTGCTATTCTTTACATAGACAACACAGGGAACAAACATCTGCAGTTCGCACCAATGTCCAATTTGTCCCATGTTGGAGTAAGGCTAGTCCATAAATATTCAAAATTTCAACAATGTTCAAAAAATATACTTCTTTTTGTACCTTTTTATGAAGACGTAGTAAATCTACTTCTGCATAAAAAGCAACTAAATAAAAACTAACAACAAATAATTATGTACTTATGACACTAAAGTTAAAAAGCAAAGCAGTATAACCTGCGATAACTTGTAAATAAATCTAATTTTACTGCAGTACATTTGAGTAATATGGTAATATTGCCTATACAACGGGCAAGATGATATAATGCTGCTTAATCGGGTAGAGAATTGCCAAATCAAGCCTACACGTGCCTACACTAAGTGATGACCAGCCTTGGTGTTGGCAGAATGTTTGCGTGTTCGCCGAACATCATTGCCGTCATCCATTTTAGTGTGTCTTCGTTGACAGCGCCGGCTATAGTGCACCCAAACCACGGTCTATCTTTGCTTCTGTAACAAAAAACATCATGCGTTTAAAACATTTCGAATTTGCACCACCCCAACTCTTCCCGCGAGTGTCGTTAGAGGCGACTAAGGCATATCCACCGGAAGCGGGCAGCAGCGGCCCCTGCAGAACAATTCGACGACCTCTGTGGCGCAGCGGGCGAAGGTCTGCCTGCGACGCAGGAGGTTGCGGGTTCGATTCCCGCCTCGGGACAAATGTTTGTACGATCTGCAGACATTTGTCCAGGGCGTTCTGGATGTTTTCTATGTATATGTTGTTGTTTTATATGTATAAAAAATATCTATCTATGTAGTGTATTGTATTAAGTATATCAGTTATCTAGTACCCATAACACAAGCTCTGCTTACTTTGGGGCTAGATAATGCTGTGTGTGAATTGTCCAGCATTATTTACTTATTTATTTTAATTCTACCACCGAACTGCGATCCCCGACCCGCATGCCCAGCGTGGGGATAATGGGCACTACCCCCCATGTTACAAAGGTCAATAAGGCGTTTATCCGACCGGTAAAGGCTGTAGACGAGATTCAACGGAGGATTGTTCTATTGGGCGTTTTCATAAATATTCGTCGCAAATACTTTTATCGTCACGCTTATACTTGTCGCACACCTGAACGCAGCGCTGTAGCATATCACGAAAATGTGCATTTAAATATGCTGGTCAAGTATGCCGGCTTTAACTCGTAACATTTAAATGAATTTCATATTGATGGCATCAGATACACAGACAGCTCGCGGACCACTCGTTTGATGCTCGCGGGAAGCAATTTTGTCACTGTAAAATGTATCTAAAGACAACGAGTTTAAGTCCATATTTGAATGTACAGACAGCGTCAGAATTAAGTAACAACCCCCCCCCCCTCCCCCCCCCCCCCCACCCCCGGGGCGCATAACATGTATCAGGAACAGTCGATATATTGGGGTGGATTCATGTTCGTATGTAGATATGTTTCAAAATAAAGCTCTGCTTTCATTAAACCAATACCGTTACTCACAGCACAAAAACGTACAGACAGCGTCAAAATTAATTAACCGCCCTGCATACTCGTAACACAATGCAGGTTAAAATCCTTTTATTTTTTATTTTTTTTAATCTATTTGTTATGTTCTTATGTTACCTTTACTACCTTTAGGTACTTTAAAACTCCTACGATTAACAGAGATTTGGATTTAAACCTGCATGTGCACTTATATACATTTTTTATTTATTCAGGGGTGTAATCGTTGCTAACTTTTAAGCAAACGCTCGTATATAACTGTAATTAAATGAAACATAGGACAGCCCAAATATAAGAACTTTTTTCCTAAAACCAACTTCATATAAAAACAAAAAAGTTATGTAAAACAATTTTTTTTTTTATTTTGTTTTTTGCTCATTGACACAAGTAGGTGATTTGGAGTTACGCCCTTTGTATCGGAAACAGTCGATATCCACCCCGACGGGACTCGAACTTTCACCACCGCCCAAAAGAAATCGATATTGTAGTCTGATTCTATTTTTGTGAGTGGGGACAGAAGGATTCGATAAAAATCAAAAAGCGTTGGAAATAAAGTTACCAGTATATTCAAGCAACCTTCTTGGTTGGAAATATTCCTATACTATTAATCCTACTATCCTACTAAATGTGAACTTTTTGTTACCTAGGATCTCCAAAACTACTGGACAGATCAAGATGAAATTTGGTGTACATTTAGAACATAGCATAATTTAGATAATAGACTACTTATTATACCGAAAATACGCGTGCACAGCCGCGGGCAGAAGCTAGTAAATAAATAATGCTGAACGGTTCAAAGCATCGTTTAGCCCCAAAGTTTTTGTTTGTTTTAAAAGCTTGTCACCGACTAGTCCGTAAGGCCAACATAAAGGGTTTTGGCTGAAAAACAGCGCTGAGCGGCAATCGCTCAGCACATGCTGAGCCAAAGCCTATTTCGGCACAGGGTCATGGGGGCAAAGCTCGATTTGACAGTCAAAATTTGTTTTTAATTTAGCTCCTTATTCTTTGTTTGGTTTTGTATGTTTTATATGTGTGTCGAAATAAACCTTATTCTATTCTATAAGTAAGCAGGGCTTGTGGTGTGGAAACGATGACTGTTTAATTTTTATAAGACTTTAAAAAAAGGAGGAGCGATCTATCTATATTCGGCTGTACCTATCTTCGTTTTTTTAAGGCCGCTTCGCGTAAAATTTCCCGATTCTTTCGTAAAGGTTTTAAAAATGTATCTGTAAACTAATGTAAGTAATGAAAACAATCACAATGACCTGAATGAATATCATATCATATCAAAATATATTATGACTAATGCGGTAGAATTTAATTTAAACAAATATTAATTTTGCTCTAATTATTTCGCAAGGCCCTTTACAACGAATTGTTATTATTGTATTGAATCAAATAATAATTACGAAAATATTTATAATTTAAAGGAAAGATATGATATTCAAGTTTTTGTTTTTTTATTTATTCATTTTGTGTTTTCTGGTTTCTGTGAGGGTTTAAACCCCGCACTCGTTTTTCGTATTTTCTACACAGATTTATTATATAATATTCTTATGTGTTTAATATTTCATTTAACAATATTTTGTACAGTTTAATATTGTAAAATGAAATATTTTATCGCGTAGATCAGATATTGGTTAGGTATATTTTGTGATTTGTTTCGTAAATTATATACCAGTTCTAGCTTCGGCCCGCGGCTTCGCCCGCGTATTTTTGGTAATAAGTCGCCTAGTGTCTAAGTTAGGTTTTGTTCTAAATGTACGCCAAATTTCATCTTTCAGTAGTTTTGGAGATACAAACATTTGGTAACAAAAATTGAGATTTTACAAACTTTCGGCTTTATAATATCAGTAGGTTAGTATTATAATATCTGTGACTTACCTATGATTCCTTTCAGAGAAATCTTTAAAACGGCGAGGACAGAATTTGACAATTTTACGCGCACCCCTTAAAGTATGTTTACCGATTTTACCGTCAATTGTGTTATTAGAATTCGAAATCAGTTTTTCTTTTTTGTAAAAAAATCAACCTAGGTTTATTATTTTTGTAAAACCGATCTTAATGTTTGGTTGGAAGATTTATCGTATCTCGGAGAAGACTTGCGCTACATTTTATCTCGGAAACATGAGTGCCAAGCCGCGGGCAGAAGCTAGTGTGAGATAATTTGTGGTTACAGTATAATCATACCTTTTTTGTTTGTTGTTCCTAGGAATAAACGTTATGGCCCATCGAGATTGAGGATTCCTCTTAGGTTCATAGCCCGCGTACCAGAGGATGTCCTTGATATGCCATTCCTCAATTTTGTGTGAACCCTGGAAAAAGGAAGTTATTGATACTCTGCTCTAAAAACAGCAAGTTTTTTTTAACGCTATTGATACACAAGATGAAAGGGTTTTTCAGAAGACTGATTTTCAATATTACAGACTGTTTGACGACCGATGTGGCGCGGCGGGCGAATGTCCGCATACGACGCAGGAGGTTGCGGGTTCGATTCTCACCTTGGGACAAATGTTTGTACGATCTGCAAACTTTTAATAAAAAAAAAATTGATCTCTATTATAAAAACAAAAGCAAGTTTTTTTAATGCTATTGATACACAAGATGAAAGGGTTTTTCAGAGGACTGATTTATAGTGGCGCGGCGGGCGAATGTCCGCATGCGACTAAGGAGGTTGCGGGTTCGATTCTCACCTTGTGACAAATGTTTGTACGATCTGCAAATTTTTAATTAAAAAAATCTATCTATGTTATGTGTCAAGTGCATCAGTCATCTAGTACCATAACACAAGGTCTGCTTAGCTAAGGGCTAGATTGTCAAGTATTATTTTAATGTTTTAATTTATTTAATTAGTGTGATTGGATTTTAAACATTGAAGTAATGCAAACACAGTAGGTACTAATATTTTTTCGAAACTAGGATTTTTTTGCTCTGTCATAAAATCACATCACACTAATATTATAAATGCGAAAGTTTGGATGGATAGATGGATGGATGTTTGTTACCTCTTCACGCCAAAACTACTCAACGGATCAGGCTGAAATTTTGCATACAGGTACCTAAGTCTAACCCTGGAATCAAACATTGCGACTTTTTATCACATAAATCAGTCCCCATGAGATAGAAATAACCTCAAAACGTTTCCATAGAAACAACGCGTGCGAAGCCGCGGGCAGGAGTTAGTGAATAAATAAATTTGAGTTTGTTATAAATAAAAATCATAATGTATGGATATCTGTAGTCAGAGGAAGGAAAAGTTTAGCGCTGGGCAGATATTTTATAATTTTCAATGACATTCTCAATTTTCAGACCTCTAACTCAGACCGTAATGTACCTAATTCCGTGACTTTTTAAAATTATTTAGTTATCATTAACCCAGCTGTTCTGCGATGCAGGCTTGACTTTTAGTTTCGGGACACACTGAATCCATATATTTTTTTTTTCAGCCTGTTCCGTCCCACTGCTGCACTATAAATAAATAATAAATAAATAAAGCTGGACAATTCACATAGCATTATCTAGCCCCAAGCTAAGTACGAGTAGAGCTTCTGTTATGGGTACTAGATAACTGATATACTTAATACAATACACTACCTACATAGATAGATATTTTTTATTATACAAAGAAAACATCCAGAACGCCCTTGACAAATGTCTGCAGATCGTACAAACATTTGCCCCGAGGTGGGAATCGAACCCGCAACCTGCTGCGTCCCAGGCGGACTTTCGCCCGCTGCGCCACAGAGGTCGTCTGTCATATATACGCGAAAAAAATTAAAAAAAGAAACGTTGTCTTTGAAGCTACCTGTTTGTCTTTGAAGTAGCATAAACAACTATGCTGAAATTCAAACATATGAAGCTTAAAAGCTTTCGTAGTTTCTGTAGCAATTTTCAATTCACCGCAGACATGGTTGGTTTTATTTCTCAACGAATCCATTTCATGAAGGATGCTGTTCTCTTTAATTACAAGGTAGTTATTTCTTCGGTCCTCTTCGTCCCAATACCCCCATCGAAGTACAACGTCGAGAACGATTTCGTCAATATGGACTATTCTTCTCATGGAATCGTCGCATATCACCTCTTCCAGCATAAGTAAATGAGACTCTATATCGGCCTTCATGCATAGCTCTATGCACAAATCGGCAGAAGTTTTACTCGGCGTAAGCTAAAACAAAGATATCAGTGACATATTAGAAAAATTACAATAAAAAGAGGACTTTAAAAATACGTGCAAAACGAAATTTTGCAAACAATATTCATTATGGAGCAAAACATGCTTTAATATTATAAAGGCGAAAGTTTGTGCCGTTGTTGTGAAGATTGTTATAACTACTGAATGGACAAGGCAATTTTGCACACATAAAGATGTTTCTCATATAAAGACCTGGAATAACATATTGGCAACTTTTTATCCGGGAAAACGCGTGCGAAGCCATGGGCAGAATCTAGTTAACAATAAAAATAGAATAATTGCAGGGAACCGTATATGAATTTTCCTCTATGTAAGCTGCGAGTATCTTGATATTCGTAGCAATGAGACCTGTGTAGAATATTAAAACCACACTGAAAAGAGGACGCTATGACTTTGGGTCTAATTAACATGGCGTATGTATAGTATTATATTATCTGTGACATGCAGTGACAGGTAAACCATCCTGTATTTTTTTTTTTTAAAACGACTTATTGAATCATATATTCCTGTAAAGACCAGCCTGGTAATAGTAATGGCGGCTCAGTAACGCCCTAAAAAATCATGTAGTATGTGTGTACAAATTATGTAGCCACAAAAAACTTACAGCTACTTGAAAACACGCGGATTTGTCTTTGACATAGATCCACGCCCGCAGATCCCCAGCCGCTTTAGGCGCTGAAGGAGCCGAGTTACTCAAAACTCTCATGAGAATTTTTTTCATGGCCCCTTCCCTCATTTTTTCAGAGTCGGTCGGCTCCCAGATCGATTCAAATTGTGCAATTAAATCTCTCACTACGAAAACTTCTTTTGACGACCATGCAGCTTGTATTGGATCGGTGGTCTGGAAACAAAAACACATCCTCAATAATGACGATTGATTGATGGTCGCATCGGCATGGAAGAGCATCGGTAGTCGCGGGGCGTCAATGCGGCTACTGTAGCGAATAAGCAAACTTGGCATTAGAAATAAATAAATAATGCAGGACAATATACACATCATTATCTAGCCCCAAGCTGAGCAGAGCTTGTGTTATGGGTACTAGATAACTGATATACTTAATACAATACACTACATAGATAGATATTTTTTATTATACATAGAAAACATCCAGAACACTCTGAACAAATATCTGCAGATCGTACAGACATTTGTCCCGAGGCGGGAATCGAATCCGCAACCTCCTGCGTCGCGGGTGGACCTTCGCCCGCTGCGCCACTGAGGTCGTCAATTATGGCAGATCAATGGATAAATGTGGCTACAATAATGATGATAATTAAATGCAGGTTCATCAATCTCAATCAATCAATCTCAACGGGTTTCACCTGCTGTTAGATAAGTATTGCTTTATTTTTGCTAGCCTTTGTCTAGCTTTCGAGATAAAAGGCGTCTGTATGGAAATAATTATGTGCAGCGGCCCGTGCTACGATGTCCCACGCGAAAATGTGACTCTCGGGGCGATACTCGGGGTATGATCTGCCGGTATTTGTTCCGATTATATCGGTCTGGTGCACATAACACAAACTCTGCTTACTTACGGATTAGATTATTATACAGGAAGATTGCTAGTTGCTTCAAGGAGAAGCTAGAATAGATCGATTTGAGCCATGGTTGTCTAAGACGAACTCTCACTATCTATTGATTTTTACGAATTATTATAGTTTTTGGGGAGTAAACCCAAAATTCAACTATCAGCTATATGTGACTAGACATTTTTTTACCGTCGTTTAAAGTTCACGAAACTTTCAAAGATCGTAAGTAAACCGTTTATGGACGTCATTTTAAAACAAACGGACGATGTTTTATTTGTTCAAGCCTTATTGAAAACATGTCTGGTTATTGCTCTTTTTTGAGGTATAAAAATTTGTACCACCCACCCTAGTGATGACGATGATGTTTCATAGTTTAAATCAGTCAGTAATGCTGGAAACTGTAACCAGAGTATCTAGGTCGACTTAACCAGTTAACCTGAATATTACGAGATCTTCCTTTATGACAACAGACGTCCTACTATTTTGATTTTCTTGCGAGCTCAAGCTCAAACTAGACGTCCTATAACATAGCTCCTCTATAAAAGCATGTATTGTATATCTCTTATCGAGTTCTGTAACCCTGGTAACAACTCAAAACAGGATCAATACTGAGCCATAAACTGCAAAACGCAGGCGTAGCATGCACTGAGACGGACAATCGACAGAGCAGTATAGCCATAGTGCACAGATTTCGCACCAGCGACATAATTTTGTTATAAACTCAATTTTACAATAGGCATAAAGAAAACATCTTTTACAAAGGATCTTTAAAAAAGCTCTATTGCAAAAGCATATAGTAAGACGGATATTTGTTTATTGTTTCAAAGTTGTTACAATTTAACGTTAATAGCGTCTTAAATCTTAACAAGGTTTAGATACTAAAGTTATAATTATTTTCAAATACTCTCAAAAAAACAAGATTGTAATAGACAATCATACGCTGCACTAGGCTTAGCTTTGTCCAGCAGTAAGACAGCTAAATTAGAAACACTAATAATAACAAAAACTGAATGCAAAACTAATGACGACCCTGCCAGGATTCGAACCTGGAATCTTCTGAGCCGTAGTCAGATGCGTTAACCGTTGCACCACAGGGCCTTACGAGAAAGGACTGAAATTGGGGAACTGTTCCCGAATTCAGTCTCTGTTCCCCCCGTTCCACAATAATAATTACAAATCGGACGTACGTAAATACTAGTACCTACAAAATGTGGCTTAAAGTTGATCGTTTCCATACACATTTCAGTGTCAATAAACTAAATAACTAAACAGTCGGGTTGTATTTAAATATGCCTAGCGAATTGCATAAGGGTAGACAAGTGCGCAAAATCAATAAAGTTATAGAATTATATAATATCTGCTTCAATTTCTTATATCGTTTTACGCGTGTATTGGTAGCCTTTGTCGTTTAAAAACACAGGAGGGATAGCTCACGGCGACGTTGCCAGATTTCAATATGAAATAAAACCATCCTATAGAAGTCAATTGTTTTATCTCTAGCGAGATTCTGCATGTTGCCGCTCTTACACAAACTTCCCAAATATTGATTTTGTATATTTTCAAGTAACCTGAAAGTATTGCTCGGTTATTTTCATTTTCCTCATTGTAGAGAAAATGATTAGGAAAAAGATTAGGTCAACCAAATTCCTACCGATGTCCATAACCGTTCATAATTTTATTTGCTTAGCGCCCCTGGCGAGCATACCCAGTCCGAATCCTGCAAATAGCCATTTTTTTTTCTACATGACATTCATTAGTTATTTTGCCTTTTTGGACAATAACTTATGTCTTATGCAGAGTATTCAAAATTATAAGTATCACCAAGGTAACTCCAAAAGAAAATTACAGCTAAAATAAACTATTAACCAAAAACCATTGAAACCATTGAGATTGCAATAATAATTAGTATCATAATTTCGCAATAATCACATAGATGTGTTCTAGACCAGCGGTATAAGCGATGGAAATTCATTCGAGGGACTAATTTAAAACCCAGAATCGAATATTATTTCTTCGCCTTTAGGTCTGTTAGCAGCTAAAATCTTTTTTTTGTTTTTTAATACAAATTAATTTAAGTTAGGTATTGTAGAAATAACAATGCCATAAAAATCAATTTCGTTTATTAAGAAATACAACAACTAACAAATATTCTTTATTCACAAAAAAAATTACAATCAACTAATAGAAATAAATTACAATTAATATTTACAATTGAAACAATTGAGCTAACTGCAGACTTTTGCAAACCATCTACAGGTCGCTCAACTGATCCATAGCCTGGCCGCATTGCCCCGCATGGCAATGCTGATAACAAACATAAACTAACATAACCTTTTTCTGATACTATTTCAAACAACTATGCTTAAAATTCGTCTGTAAAATATTAGTCAACACAGTAATAGAAGAAACATTTATATTATAATAATATTATACCACAGTATACCGCATGCATACTTTCATATACAGGATGATCTAGTAAATAATTAACAATTTGGATCCCTCGTTTGTTACAAACTGTTATTTTTCCTCTGGACCCATGGATGACATCCATCCCAAACAACCTGAAAATAACACTGACTATGGACTTGTAGACATTATTATTTGTCATTTCATTTTTATTATACATTTTAATTCGAAGGAACTAGATACGTAATTTAGTTCTTAAAGATTGAAGAAGACTTGAAACAATTTACTAATAAGGCAACTATCTATCACACTTGCAAGTAGCGTGTTTTGTCGAAGAAGTTACTACTCGTTTGGTTTCCACCACAAGTATCTTTCGACCAACCCGTGTCTAATCTAAATGTTATTTCACAATTGAATAATAAAACTTTTCAGCCAGTCAAAAGAAATTCACATGTTAACTATCACATAGACTTCACATTCCCAGTTTACATTGCTTATTCTTGCAAGATTTATAATCGAACGGTTTTACCTTAAAACAATAAAAACATTAAATAGCTATCTATACATCTGATTTATAGTACAACATTAAAAAGAAAAATAAAGTTACACTTACCGATATCCCAAGCAAGATAGCAGATTCTAATGCACGGTCGACTCACGCGATCCGTAATACCGTGGTTCTAATCCCAGCTTAGAATACTAAGTTTAGCATTTAGTTTAATGACTGGTCGAAGTTTTGATTGTACTCAGGAAAAAAAGCAAAATTAAAAAAGAAGTAATAGACAATATACGATGTATTCCCGTTGTCCCCATTGACGCTGTCCCCATTATGGGGACAACGGGAAGTCATAAAAATTCCTTTCTGTTGTCCCCATTGACCCTTTTTGCTATGGGGACAACGGGAAGTCATAAAATTTTCCACTACTACATAATATATTTTTTGACATGCGAAATTTTTGAAAACGACCTTTTGTTATTAATTCGACATCACCTCCTACATCCTGTGGGGTCAATAATCTAGTATTACCACCGACCGACAAAACAATTCAAAAATAAACAACACTTTTTACCTCGCATCGGAAAAACAACAGAAACGTCTCTGTATTCAGCTTTCCTCGGTTTGATGTTCATATTGTTACCTATGCCTTTAAAAAGTCTAGTCAACCGCCCCGGCTTAAAACATCACACTAATCCTACGAATATTATAAATGCGAAATTTGTGAAATGTGAAATTTTTGTTACCTAGGATCTCTAAAACTACAGAACAGATCAATATGAAATTTGGCATACATTTAGAATGTAGCCTAACTTAAACAATAGACTACTTTTTTAGGGCTTCGCCCCTCGATTTAGGATTTAAAGAAGGGGTTGACAATTTACACATCACGTCCAACGAGAAACTAAAAGATAGATAAAAAGTCCGTTTATGTAATGTTGTCTATACATGTCAAAATAATGATTGATTTGTGATGTTGTCACATCTGCTTTGTAAAATATGAAAATTAAACAGAATGTTTTTTCCAGCAAAAAAACGAAATAATTTAATTAATTGATAAAGGTTCATTTATTTCACATTCTATGGATATGAAGGTACATTCTATGGATTCTATGGATAAATGCGTGTGTGAAAAGTCACAGATGTATTCGCTTTTTCCATGCAAATGTTTTTTCCTTTCATTGATGTGTCTTTTAGTAAGGTAGGTACCCTACCTACCACGCTAACGAAGTTGCGGGAACAGCTAGTCACACTAATATTATAAATGCGAAAGTTTGAATGGATGGATGGATAGATGGATGGATGTTTGTTACGTCTTCACGTCAAAACTACTGAACAGATTGAGCTGAAATTTTGAACCGGTGTAGCTATGCCTGGAATCAAACATAGACTTTTTATCCCATAAATCTGTTCCCATGGGATAGAAATTACCTTTGAACGTCTCCATATAAACAACTCGTGCGAAGCCGCGGGCAGAAGCTACTAGTAGTATAAATGCGAAAGTTTGGATGGATGTATAGATGGATGGATGTTTGTTATCTTTTCACGCCAAAACTACCAAAAGGATCGGGCAAAAATTTTGCATACAGGTAATTGTAATCCTGGAATCAAACATAGGCTACTTTTTATCAAATAAATTAGTTCCCATGGGATAGAAATCACCTTTTAACGTTTATAGAAAAAACGCGTGCGAAGCCGCGGGCATAAACTAGTTATTTTATGGATATTGAGTCGATGCGTAGGTATATTATTTTCGACGGCGAAATGGACAAGTAAGCTTGAAGAGTGTAATTAAACAAAACAGTGGTGCGAATTCAGTAGTCGCCAGAATTAGAATAATTTGACAGATCTAAAAATGTGGCCGTCACTTTCATCACTATCTAAATACAAGAACAAAATTGTGTGTTACTTTCAATATCATTGAAGTAACACGTTACCAAATTTCAAATTGATCGGACATAAGGAAGTTAGTCAGATCCCCTCATCAACTAGAAAAGAGCTGATGATCTTCAAACGGCTGAACAGATTTTCATGAAACATGGCTAAGAACACTCGGGATAAAATTATCTATGACACACAAAAAACTAAACGAAAATCAGTTCATCCATTTGGGAGCTACGATACCACAGACAGACACGTTAAACCTATAACATCCCTCTCTTTTTGCGTCGGGGGTTAAAAAAGGAAGGCATCAATTGTACATCCGAATCGACGTATCCAATATACCACTAAAAATTGGTTGTCTGTAAAGTCGGTTTACTGACGATAGTTGAACGTGACAACTCAGAGAGAGGTAACGCCGCATGACGTCATGTTTTTTCGTGCGTGCAGCCGGCTCTATCGAATTATAAGACGTTGTCACGTCAAAAGTGTTCTAGTGAGCGTATCTGTTGGAATGTGTTCCGGTTATTTCGTCACTCCGCTATGATGCCCCGTGGCGCAACGGATAACGCGTCGGACTTCGGATCAGAAGATTCCAGTTTCGAATCCTAGCAGAGTCGTCTTTATTTTTTTAATAGCAAACGGTGCGTAGTTTTCTCAGTTTTCAGCAAAGTCTGCTGGAGACTGTGAGAACTATGTACCAATTGCTATTGCAAAAATAAGGGCTAGGAGCCAATAAAGTAAAATAAAAAATATTTTATTACACGTTTGATTTTATTACCAAGTGTTTGATACTTTTTATGTAATGTATTTCGAGGCTTTTTAAACTCAATAGTTTGAGTTAAGTAGGTAAATATTCATCATCAAAAATTTACTTTTTAATTTGGTTTTTTCTTTTCTTAAATGTATATTGTCATTCACAGCTCACTTTAAGGAACTTGCTCCGAAAAACCTGTTAAAATGTGTATAGTTTTCAAAATCTAGTAAGTCTTTAATAAAGTCCAAATATATAATCTTTACGTCCATTACGACCAATCACGGATATCCATTTAGTAAACATGACGTCAGAATATTTTTCAAACAACCCCATAAGTCCATCCGATTTGTATCAAAGTATCACAATAATTTCCATGTGCATTCCATGCGCATATCAATCGTCAATAAGTCCAAACTTTTTTACATCATTGTCTAATTTTAATGAATGTTAGTATTGAAATGTTGTTAAAAATGTTTAAAAGGTCATTTAATACAATTTAAGCAAAATTTAGCAATTTATTACATAGCGCTAATAGGTCTGTGAAACACTAAACATCCATTTGCCAAATTTTACATGCAGTGAACTTAGGACAGTTTAAAATTTACCTACTCTACTCGTATTAAGGTTGAAATTATCATTGAAGTGGTTTTATTCGTGTTAGGGCGATTCAATTACTGTGCCCCTGGCGAGCATACCAGGTTCGAATCCTGCAATAACCATTTTTTGCTTTTTTCGACAAAACATTAGTTCTTTTATCTTTTTGGGCAATAACTTGTGTCACAGAGGATCCAAAAATTATCAAAGAAAATATAAACAATTGAAACAGTTGCTAACTGTTTCAATTGTAAGCTAATTGCAGACTGTAGTAATAATTAGTATCGTAATTTCACCGTAGATACAAAGAGATGTGCTAGACCAGTGGTATAAGTGACGGACATTCATTCGAGGGACAAGAGTTCAAATCCAGAAATGAATATTATTTTATCGCCTTTATGTCTGTTAGTATCTTTCTTTATTTTGTTTTTGAATATTTTTTTTCTTTCTTTATTTTGTTAAAAAGGGGTTCAAGGAAATAAAATTGAAAAAGAGAGAGGGACAAGAAGTGTAAAAAAAAAGATCAAAACAAGTCAATATTGTTTATAAAAAAATACAACAACTAACATAGACTTTTAAACTTTGTACCCATAAAATATTTTCAGTCCAGGAAAAATAATAGTATTTAAGTACCTACTTCCCGAAAAATTCTACTAAAATGAAGTACTAATTTCATGAATCCCTTCGCTAGTTCTTTTTGAAAAAAAGTTAGTTCGAATAATCAATTCACTCAGCAAAAGCTAAATGCAACCAAATGCCCCGTTTCCTGTCCCTTTCTCTTTCGCACCCAGCGATTCTCCCTATGACAAGCCGATTATTTTATTTGTCAAATATCTAGAGAAATACCTTTATTGGTTGCAAAATAATTTTATACCATGAAATTTACACAGTTTCGAGTAGTTTCAGTTGAGTTCCTCATAAAAATTCATCTTAAACGTACGCAAAAAGAGGGATCATAAATCGAGTCCTAGATCGCGCAAGCACTATTTTTCGAATCCGTAACTACTGTAGAAATTATTTGCTTACTGTTCATGGGGGTCCGTAGCTACTGCGTAAGCCGGTGGTGGCGGGTAGCCGGTCTAAATATACCCGATCGTTGTATGATATTGTATATATGTATATACTATACGTGTGCTTAATTTAATGCCTATGCGGAGGAATAGTGTCTTCCAAACAACGCCAGTAGCTAATTTGACCCTCATTTTGCTCCTTTCCTTCGTTGACAAAACATAACTTACTTTATTGTTATAGTAGGTAAATTTTATATAACGCATGTCATGTTTTGTATTATTATTTTAAAAAGTTAGTAAAAGTTGCCAAGAAAGATTAAAAGAAATGATTAAATAAAAAAAAATCTATGCTGATTCCTACATACCACAAAAAAATTATGTACCAAAAAAATTGCAAGAGAAAATAATTATTTTTGTATCATTCATTCGTTAGGAGGTTGTGACTAAAGGCGCTACCCCGACCCAAATCAACGCCACCACCTATTCTATCTTATCATTATGTTAAACAAAGGAATTTTCAAAAATCGATTGGCCAGTTTGTGATACCTATCATAAGCTTTTTTTTAATGCCTCTGTAAAAGTTTTATTTTGTATACTTTAAGCAGAGTCGCGAAGTTGCTCTTTTTGGCCACCATGGTGGCAAAAATGAGCAACTTCGCATCTCTGCCTACACTATACAAACAAACTGTGTAGAGTGGTGGCGCTGACGGTGTAGAGTGGTGGCGCTGATTTGGGGTAGCGCATATCGCATCTAATATCAATTTACGGTGAGGTCTGCTCAAAGAATAAGACAAATCGTATATTCAGCCATTCAGCCAAGAATAATCCTATTTCAAGTGACATTGCGACATTGTGTTTTCGTGACATTAATAAAAGACTCAAACTCAAGTAGCCGGTATCAATATTAAAATAATTTAGATTAATGATTTAAGATTAAAAACTCTATACGTAGTCGCATCGCAAGATTTAGTCATGATGTAGGTGCATTGCATTTTAGACTATTTGCATCTTAGGAAGTTTCACATTTTATACAATTTGCATTTTAGGCACACTACCATTTTAGGTATCTTGAATATTAGGCATTTTGCGTTTTAGAAATTTCATTTAGGCATTCTACTTCTACTTTCTGAACAGGAAGCTTTCGAAAACAAAAATCAGCAAGATGTTAATATTTTGTTGAAAAGTTGGTGATCTTCCAACACAAACTAGGCTCGCTCAAATTCATAATGACGTTGTTGAAACGTGGTTCCTTTTATTTCAACGCAGATGCGTAATTGACCGCAATAATTAAAAAATATTTTTGTTTCGGATCTGGGTGTTGTCTAACAACATGTATTTGCAATAAATAAAACCGCCAAGTGCGAGTCTCGCATACTCGCACACGAAGGGATGCGTACCATCTTACTGCGTTCACTATTACTAGCGACATCAAGTTATAAAATCAGGCAACTTTTTCAAAGAACATCAAATTTTCACTTGTTTGGAGACCCCTTTAAATTTTCAACTTTAATTTATTTTAAGTATTTGTTGTTATTACAGTTAAAGTGCTACTTATTTATAGAAAGTTTAATGTGTCTACCTATTGTGGTTTCAAGAGAGTCAGCCTTGACAAACGAACAGCAAAAGTAGCCAAAAAAAATCAGGTTTGTTGTATGAAAGCCTGGATATTTATTTCATTTTTATTATTTGCTTGTTATAACTGCAAGAGAAATACACATTCGCTGAAAATTTCAACAGTCTACCTCTTACGGTTAATGAGATAGAGTCCTCTGACAGACAGACGGACGGACAGCGGAGGCTTAGTAATCGGAACCTCTAAAACAGTTGATCAGTTAACAGGTATACTGGATAACACATTGTGCTGCTTTTTTTGTCGATGCTGTGTTATAAAAATTATTTATTATAGCTCCATATTGTCCTCGTAATAGTAGTAGTAGTAGTCCTGTATAAGAATTCCTAAGTAAAATAGATGAGAACTCTTTGCCTAGACAAACCTAACATAGGCTTTAAGGCATTACTAACCAACCTATGTAATGTTTTTTCTTTATGAATAAATGATATATCTATCTATCTATCTATCTAGTATTTTTGAAATCTTTCTTTAAGTTTTGTGGTTTTTAATTAACTTGGCGGTCGCCAGGAATACTAAGACCACATAGAGCCAAAGAAATAGATATTGTCTTTATAACAGAGCGAGAAAACACGGATCTCCGGTTTTGTTTATCCGGCAGGTAATTTCCACATTTCTTGGGTTAAAAAGTGTAGAAATTCGACCCTAGATAGCCAAAAAGATAGGTTATAGATTGTAGGGAAATTTTATTCTGGGGATGACCCAAGGTGATTAAACTACTTTGAGTGGTGAAGGCCTATTTCCGATTGGGAAACAGGTGTAGACATACCTTGTAATGCATGAAGAAAGAATATCAAAAAAACACTACGTATAGAATGTGGACATTCACTTGACCTTGGCGGTCCAAACCCTCACCCTAATAGTAATAACTCGTTATCAAGGACGAATTAAGTGAACAGATGCAAGCCAATCACAGCGCACGCGATGAGAGCAACGCTTCGACCCTTCGAACGACGTCATGATTTTGGCAGAAAACGTCTATGGTTCTTTAACCAACTTCAAAAGGAGGTTCTCAATTCGCCTGTACGTTTTTGACGTGACAACGTCTTAAAATTCGATAGAGCCGGCTGCACGCACGAAAAAACATGACGTCATGCGTCGTTACCTCATGCGGCGTTACCTCATGCGGCGTTACATCATGCGGCGTTACCTCGTGCGGCGTTACCTCGCTCTTTTCTTAAGACGTTGACACGTTCAACTATCGTCAGTAAACCGACTTTACAGACAACCAATTTTTTTGACGTGACAACGTCTTATAATTCTATAGAGCCGGCTGCACGCACGAAAAAACATGACGTCATGCGGCGTTACCTCATGCGGCGTTACCTCATGCGGCGTTACCTCGCTCTGAGACGTTGTCACGTTCAACTATCGTCAGTAAACCGACTTTACAGAAAACCAATTTTTTTTTTGTTCTGACTAATGTTCACACAGAGTTGTATCGCTAGTCACGCATAATAAATTCACGTAGTGACGTCCTCACTTACACATGAACATGAACTACCACGCAAACGTATATTAGAAGTAAACACAAAAAACTATACACGTTAATACAATATTTTTTTTAGATAATTTATAGCAAATTTATAACTTAAATGTATACCTAGTTACTTTGTAAAATGAAGTACAATGTTAAATAACTATCTACTACTACGATCTTCATGAATTTATACGATCGCTAGTCACCCTGTACTGTTAAACCTATAAGCAGGTATAAGCCGACGCATTACAGAAAGGAATCATAAACACACAACACAGGAACAGATAGTACAGTTAGGAAATAAAATTGCAAGTCGACAACGCAATAATTACGCGATAAATTATTAATTAATAATTAATTAATACGTAACAGATACTTAAATTAATTAACAACGTAATAATTACGCAATTTTAGATTCCTTTCTTTAATGAACTGAGTTATAGTTATTTAAACCTACTTAACGAAAAAAATACCTAGTGGTAGTATGACTGGTATCTAAACTGTATATTGGTGCTTCGGTTTTTAAGAGTAGTTGTAGGTAATATTTGTTTCGATCGCTGATAATGTTAGTTGAGTACCTACTTAGACTTTAATAATGATCCTACTATAAAGCCGAAAGTTAGTGAAATCTGAATTTTTGTTATCTAGGATCTTCAAAACTACTAAACAGATAAAGATGAAATTTAGCGTACGTTTATAGCAAAGCCTAACTTAGATAATAGGCACCGAAAATACGCGTGCGTAGCCGCGGGCCGAAGCTAGTTATCTATATAAAATAAAATAAATAAATAATGTTGGACAATTCACACAGCATTATCTAGCCCCAAGCTAAGCAGAGCTTGTGTTATGGGTACTAGATAACTGATATACTTAATACAATACACTACATAGATAGATATTTTTTATTATACATAGAAAACATCCAGAACGCCCTGAACAAATGTCTGCAGATCGTACAAACAATTGTCCCGAGGCGGGAATCGAACCCGCAACCTCCTGCGTCGCAGGCAGACCTTCGCCCGCTGCGCCACAGAGGTCGTCATGCCAAATGTGTGGCAACACGTTGTAACTGTCAACACTACACTGACCTTCTATGGTTTAAAGTGTCGTATAAATAAGAATTGATTTGTTTTGATTAATAAAGAAATTCAATACATCGTATAAATAAGAATTGATTTGTTTTGATTAATAAAGATTTACAATACAAAAAATAAGCCATTCAGCTTTTGGCAATAGTTATATGTAAGTCCTTTGTTTTCTTCTGTTGATTTAATTCGGTACACTGCTAAGGCAATTATTTAAGTAGAGATTTACAAAAATAAAATGGTTTACGACTATTAGAGGGATAGTGTTAGAGGTTTTTGTCTCGCTAGTTAGTTTACTAAAAACAGAATTAACTGACGGAGGTTTAAGTCTCTGAATCAGAAAAAGCCTGTACATACTTATATTAAACACTAGCTTCTGCCCGCAGCTTCGCACGCGTATTTTTGGTATAATAAGTAGCCTATTAGCTAAGTTAGGCTATGTTCTAAATGAATGTCAAATTTCATCTTGATCTGTTCAATAGTTTTGGAGATCCTAGGAACAAAAACTTCACATTTCACAAACTTTCGCATTTATAATATTAGTAGGATAGTAAACACCCTGACCAACAACAAATATTTGCAGATCATAAAAACGTTTTGTCTCACGGTAGGAATTGAACGCACAACCTTCTGCGTCACATGCAGAAGTTCGCCCACTGCGCCACAGAGGTCGCAAAAATTCGCTATTTACTTATAGGAAAGACATAGGTCTATATAACCGTGTCATCAGGTAAGTATATAGTAGCTTCGGCACACGGTTTCGCACGCGCTATTCCGGATAAAAAGTACCCTATGATTAAGTCGCATTATACACGCAAAATTTATATTGATCTATTCTGTAATTTAGATGAGATAGGCGCAGGACCGTCTGGAGTTGCACAAGACTTTGGAGCCCTATACCCAGCGGTGGGTGAAGTCGAGTTGCGGATTATGATGATAATTCTGTGATTGAGTGATCTTAGGTAACAAACGTTCGCCTTCATATTACCTCAACCTCAACAACCTGTATTGGTCCACTGCTGGACGCTGGCCTCCCCCTGTTAAGCGCCTTGTTGGATTTAATGTCATGGGGGTAATGCCCATAATCCCCACGCTGGGCATGCGTGACTAGAATAGTTCTCAAGGGGGCGCTGCTGCCCGCCCCGGTGGATATCCCTTAGTCGCCTCTTACGACTCCCGCGGAGAGAGTTGGGGTGGTCTAAACAGCTTCTAACCTACACACAGCTTTCATATTACTTGTACAATAATTATAGGTCTTACCATAGGTGATGGCATGATTGTCGGCGCCCAAACAGAGGCCAAGTTCTCTGCTGTCATTTTGTTGGCATGTGACATCGTGTATAGAAAGTGGAGGTGTGCAAAGAGCTTGCGAGCCGTGTGGCGCGGCACGAGCGGTAGTGACGTCATGATACGGCGGTACTCCGCGTAACGGGCATTCTCATCCACGATCACTGCAAAGAAGAATAATACATAAAGCAGCATGTCATTTGTACAGTAAAGTCGATTTATCAAGTATTTATCGCTGATTATTTCCATACATATCGCGCTGCAACGATCGTCGTAACGGAACGACATGCAAAACGTAGAGAAATAATCTATAGTATAGTAGGATAACGCGAAAGTTTAACTATTTTGGGTTGTATTTGCTTAAAGCAGTCGGAACAAATAACCTAAAGCATAAGGCAGCAAGTAGGAACCTACTGGCAGTAGGTACGTAAAGCATCATAAGCAGTGTAGTCTTTACAATCCTCAGGTTATCAATATCACAGTAATGTTATTAATGGTCAAGTTTAGATATATTTTTGTTGTCTCTTTACGTTTAAAGTACTGAACGCATCAGCAGAAATTTTAGGCATTTTATTAACCCGGAAAAATAGAGTACTTCACTCTATTTTTCCAGGTTTATAAAATGCCGCAGGCAGAATCGGCCAGTTTATTATTTGTCAAATTTCATTAAAATTCGTTCTGCCCTTTCTTCGTGAAACGATATGGTACGATACAATGTGGTATTATTTCGGTGGTATCTAGGTGGTTCTCATTATAGTAGGTTAATCGCCTTAAGCTACAAAATAAGGAGGCTTTTTGGCTATTTCACACAAAAATGCAATTCGGATCATCATCGACATAAAGCTAAGGCTTGCACTATATTGACAGTTTTCCGCTTAGCATTTGGTCCGGGTTCTAGTTTCGAGTGGACTATAGTGAACAATTTGCAGAGCAAATGATAACACCCGCATCGTCATCAAAATCTGCAAAAATTATCTGACTTTGCCAGGATTCGAACCTGGATCTTCCGACACGAAATCAGACGCGTTATCCCTTGCGCCACGGGGCGACGCTAAGTAAACTGATATTTCTAATACTTTGCCAGTAGGGCCTGTATTCTACGTCTATTACATAAATAACACGACCTACATAATTTTTATTATTAGATTAAAAGACTAATTTTACTATTTAGCGAACTTGAAATGGCGAAAATTAATTTCAAATAGTGTTTCAACATAGCTTTAGAATAGCGCCATCTAACCACATCATTATTCAACGCCAGTGAAGGGTGCGAAGGATAGGCTACCTTGGATCAAGGAAATATACGAGGCAACCCCTATTGTAACTAGCCTATGCTCAACTTAGTTCTTAAGTCGAATAGTAGGGTGGATAGTGGCGCCACTACATATTTAATTTTATAATTACGTTATACAAAGGAATTATCAAGAAATCGGACCGCGCGTAGACGATATCTATCATAAGCTTTTTTTAAATGTATTTTTAATAGTTTTGTACTGTATTACTTAGGCAGATACTTGTTTCAAGAGTTTAGTTCCTATTGGTGGCCACCAAGCTCTCCAAACAAGGTTTTTGATTGAATAACGCAAAACAAAACTATTACAGATACATTTAAAAAAATCTTATGATAGATATCGTCTACGCACGGTCCGATTTCTTGATAATTCCTTTGTATAACGTAATTATAAAATTAAATATGTAGTGGCGCCACTATCCACCCTACTATTCGCCTTAAAAGGTGCCAATAGTTTAGATACCCAAAACGTCTGGCGTAGATATCATAACACGAAGATAGTACGAAGTATTATATTTAGGCTTTTTCCTAATAAAGTGCTTAAGCACTCACTCGGGGTAATTTCTAAGAAATCAAATAATATCCTAGTGTTACGACACTTGACCTCGTGGTGTAATTGGTTAGCGCTTTCCCGTACTGAGTGAAGGAAGCGGGTTCAAGTACCGTCGAAGTCGATTTTTTTTGGATATCATTTGATTTCTTAGAGTACGATTTGTTTTGTTAAGCGTTGTATGCGAAATTGTTCTTGGTGACCACAAAATATGATTTCAAAAGTCTGAATTAATGAAAACAAAACTATTACAGCATTGAAAAACTTACTATATATAGGTATTACAATCTAGAAAGGAAAAAAGTTTTGCTACTAAATTTTCAGTAGTTACACACACGACAAACCACACAGCATTATCTAGCCCCAAGCTAAGCAGAGCTTGTGTTATGGGTACTAGATGACTGATATACTTAATGTGCTGTACATTACATAGATAGATATTTTTTATTATACCTATATAGAAAATATTAAATTTATTTAATAAAAATATTTGCAGATCGTACAAACATTTGTCCCAAGGCGGAATCGAATTCGTCACAGGCGGACCTTCGCCCGCTACGCCATATCGGTCGTCAATATTACATATGCACTCATTGCGATTTCATACCAACCAGGCATTGCGATCAGTTATTTGCTTGTGAAATAGTTACACTAAGTGGTTGTCTTAAAGCAAAATAGATGGCGCTATGGAAAATAACTAAAAAACATCTGGAAATCTACCATATACTCGTTGATGTATTGTTATTTGTTATCGCTTTATAAAAAAGGTAACTTTTTGATGATAAATATAACATATAAAATCTCAAAATTAAGATAGAATAATTACAACATAACGTCAACGGTTAATTTCTTACAAATTATTAATACTTATCCGTCCTTGAGAAGACCTACACATAAACCATAATGTAGATATAAAACTCGATGAGATTCAAAACGAGCAAGAATAGGAGAATCAAGTAGGTAGGATACGGTTTTCACAAATGAGTTGTCAGGTTTGTTATTAAGGTGACATAAGCATAAACGTAGTGTAGTTTTCACGAAATACTATTATCGAAAAACTACCTCTAAAAAAAGTAATAATAAATATTTCTTTCGTCCCGCCCCTGCCAGGATTCGAACCTGGACCACAAATAGTTTGTGATAAAACTTTCCGCAAGGGGCGCCAAAATGGTGAAATAATAGATGTCTCGAAAAATGTCATAGGGGTTTATTAAATGACGTTAAATATTAAAATAACAATTTAATATTTTACCTCAATAAATAAACATAAAAATAACAACACCTAGAGGTCTTGAACATCATATGCTATATGTTAGTTAGAGAACTAACATATACTCGTAGTATATGATGTTGACCTACTAGCCGAATATCGGCCACGGCCGATTGTCGCAACGAAGACTATCCCGACTTATTACAGAGTACAATAATGCTGGACAATCCAAATAGTCTCACTAAAATGCAATAAACACTAAATACCTCTGTAATCACCATTTATAGTCATAGAGATGCCAGAAAAAGACCGACCCAACCAGGATTCGAACCTGTATCTTCTGATCGTAGTCAGATGCACCGTAGGGCCTTTTTCCAGAGCGATGGAATTAACGGAACCCTTTTATGTGTACACTTCTGAGTATGCGACTGCTTAGTTTATTACAGTGTCTTCGTGACTCGTTTTACAATGTACTTGGGCCAGTATTTAGTATTAAATACATGACACGGCCTACAGTTTTCGACACGAGGCGGCTGCTGTACAAAGTCTTGGTAAGTCGAAATGTATAGGGATGCAATATGTGCTCTTTGAAGAAAATACGAAGAGCAACTTTGCTAAGAGCGAGAGCTCTTACAACACTATACACTACAGAGTGTTTCAATCACAAGGATCAAATGAAGTGGGCTTTTTCGGTTTAGATGTCTCCTTTTTCCTACCCTTATCCCGCTTAAGGTGGGTAAGGTCGGCAGCACGTGTCTTCCACTGTCCTCTATCAGCCTTCTCTCTACACACCATGCTTACCCATGTCATCTTTCACACAACTTACATACATTTCTTCGGTCTTATTGGCCACTTATTTGATGACCTATCTAACACTTCCGACAGTCTGAGATGTAGAAGGTGTTGATTCCCGCCGCGGGACAAATAGTTGTATGATCTCTAAGTATTTGTTTCTTGTCCAGGGATATTAAATTATTCCCTTTCTTTGCCCAACAATCAGATCCATACAGTACGTCAGTATGCCTAGCACGGGGATTGTTGTCTAGGGTAGAATAGAGAAAAATTACGTCACATCGTTATTGAATGCGTAATGTTTGAAACTCGTTCCTTCAACTTCAATAATTTACGCAATGTCTGACAATGTGATGTCATTCCTCTCTATTCTACCCTAGACAACAATCCCCGTGCTAGGCCTACAGGTCTTATCACGGTCTTGTAATATCTTTCTCTTTCTCTTAAGTTTACGGGTAGGTCAATTACACAACGTACGATTGTAAGGAAAGCTAAAATGTTTAGTGGTTATTTTGATCCCTGTTATTGTATGAATTACAATCCTGTACCAAATTTCAATTTATAATAAACAGACGATCCTTACAATTGTACGCTGACATACACTTCTTATAATTAAAGCAAGAAATGTGCCACGGCAAACAACAACAGAATCTATCTTCGCAAATTAAAAATCAACACTACTAATATAAACCAAAAATCACCAAAGCAAGCAAAAAATAATTCATGATTTTTTTTAAATTATTAAACATAATAATTACATAAAAAAAACAAATCAGCACATCAACTTATGGGTAATATAAGGTAAAATAATAATTATAAGCAATGCATTTTCGCAGAGAACTACATAGCCTGTAGACAACGGATGTTGGTTCCTTTAAAATTATTATATTGATTGTAAGCGTATTTAAGAGGACAAGCTCATATAAAACCCTTTTCCTTCATCAAGGGACCAATTTCCGTGGAAAATACAGATATCAATAAATAATAATAATAATAATCAATAAATAGCACACAAGTAGTCGCAAAAAAAGAAAAAACTAATTCACAATCCACCATGCATAAAACAAAAATAGCAAGGGGAATCGTCAGAATAAACTAATGTTAATCAATTGAATTTCTTTATTTTGTGCTATGTTTCACTATACATTATTGAACCAACTAATATGTTAACAATTGATTTGATTTAATTTATATTTAATAGTTTATTTAATATTTCGGTTCATCGATATTTTTGTTGATATTTTTTTAACAGTGCTGTGCCCGCCTGTTATTAGCGTATTATTAAAACCTGCATAAATAAGATTATCTATAATAATTTTTGTGTATGCTATTGGTGTTCCTTTCTTAATCTTATTTATTTAGCACATAGAAAATTACATTAACATAATAAAACAATAACAACTAGTATATACACTTATATCTATTTCTTAAAAATCTAAGCCGTCACCAGAAGGCAGTGTGCCCAGAATGCTAGCAGCATTGCCACGTTGAATGGCAAGGCTAATTCATTGGCCGAAATAGAAGCCAGCATTCCGATCACCCATGGACTCTATAAGAAGTTTGGTTAGATCTCTATAAATTGCGTGTGCACCAGGACCCTAAGGACCAAGGGTTTCACCCCCAAACGGCTTAAATAGGTAACCTCGGTCAAGGTTAGCGTATAAATAAATAAACAATCTCATACCCCGATCTAAATCATTAGGTATTTACACAGCATTTTCTGCCCTCAATCAAAACAACTGACCAAATCCGCGCACAGCTGAAGTTCAGAAGATTCTTGATATTTGCCAGTGAAGTTAATGGTATACCAGTAATAACACGCTACTATTATAAATAACATTTTGATTAAGTATGTATACAAAATGTTTTTGTAATTAATACAAATATAATATTTATATTTTCTTCTAGATGGTTAGTAAAACAGCTTTATATAGCTTTGTACCTTTCAAACGTTGGTACAGTACAGATTACAGGTAAATAAGCTTTTTTCTACATATCGAAAACGACTAGTGTACATTAAATTATGGCATAGGCTTTTAAGAATACCATAAACTGATTAGATATGATACATTAATAATTGCCTAAAATTACACAAGTACTACTTTAATGGACACCATATTTGATATATTATCATTTTTTACATTCTTCTCGTCTATAACGTTACAGTCTACAGTCAGTATAATAAAAAAAAAATAACGCTGGACTATTCACACAGCATTATCTAGCCCCAAGCTGAGCAGAGCTTGTGTTATGGGTACTAGATAACTGATATGCTTAATCTACACTACATAGATGGATATTTTTTATTATACATGGAAAATATCCAGAACTCGGAACTAATATCTGAAGATCGTACAAATATTTGTCCCGAGGCGGGAATCAAACCCGCAATCTCCTGCGTAGCAGGCCGACCTTCACCCGCCGTGCCACAGAGGACTGAGGCGCCACACGACTTACTATAAATAGTCTATATTTACATATTTTATACAAAATTAACATTATTTTTATAAATATCATAAAACTATCAAGTAGCGTTCATTGTTAGCTGAACGTTTACAGTCAATTTATAGAACTATTTTAAAACTAGAATATATCGGAAAAATTAATATAGCAAGCCTATATGGCAACAAGCATAAACAGAAACAACAAATTTACCAATATAAAACCAAAACTGAAGTAATAACGAGATTTAGACAGAAACCTTCATAGTTGGCTATAGTGGCTTTCTTTGTCAACTAGCAGGTTCCAAATCTCGTTTTTACATCAGTTTTGGTTTTACATTAGTATTTTTTTTTTTGTTTTTATATAAGCTTGTTGCCTTATCTAAACGCCACTATACGGCGTTCATCTTTAGCTGACTGTATGCGGCGCGTACGTACAAAACCGACTGCAATAGAAACTTGAAAGTTATTTACATAAAATGCAACGAATATTATTACTAAACATTAATGATTGTAAAAACCTTATTGCTAAGATTTCTCATTATTCTCGTTATTACGTTATTATAGGTACGGACAAAGTGTCCATACATTTCTAATAATTAAGATCATCATTACTTTAACCATTGATTTCTCCAAACTTTCATGTTTACAATGTTAGTGTGATTTAACATGCTCCGCACTAGAGTGCTGGTAAAATAAATCGGTATCAAAGAAAGGCTTCGCTGCATCGAACTGTACATGGTTCGCAGTAGGCAATCAATTTGGCTCAGCCCCTCTAATTACTCTAGGTCAGTGGGGTACCGAGGCTCTCTGGGTTTTAAACAAAAATTCTGATGGTCTGGTCGAAGCGACGCGTGACCCGAGAGCTGGTGAGTATCTGGCGCAGCGTATCAACATTGCCATACAGCGTGGCAATGCAGCCAGCGTCTTGGGGACGCTTCCGACTGGTATTGATATGGATCAGTTGAGCTACCTGTAGATTGTTTGCAACAGCCTGCAGTTAGCTCAACTGTATCGATTGTACATAACTACTAGTTCAATTTTTTTTCTATTCTTTGACTGTAGTTTTATTTGTTAATAAAGATGTATAATTCCGTAAGTACGCAAAACTAATCTCACGGCCGTCTCCCCGGCCCCTTACGCAGAATAGCTTTGAACCGAGACACACAATCAACGGTCAAAACAAGAACACCTCAGGCACAAGAGTAACACACGTATTCAAGAACAATTCTATGAGATCTCACAGTGCACACGAACGCATAGAGCCGGTTAATCCGATTCATAAACACTACTTGAGTGATTTGTGGCTATGCGCTATGCGTTAAGCTATTTTAACCAACGCATAGTGTAGCTATGCCACCTTTGACTACAAGTGTTTGGTTATGTTCTGTCAGTTTTGCTTTACGATTTTGTTTTTTATCTCGGACGACGGAAAGTCAGGAGGGTTCCTGACTTTAACTGATCGAAGGTTTTTATAAGCTTTTCAGTTTAGATTTTTGGTCATGCAGATAGATAGCAGGTTAAATAACTCATATGCACTATTTAAACTGAGTAAAATAGCAAACACCACTGCTTTGCTTGCAGCATACTATGGGCATACTGCGTCATTATTAAGATATGGCGTAATTTTCTGGGGAAACTCAACAAATAAAGAAAAAGTATTTAGAGCTCAAACGAGATGCATTAGAGCAATGTTCGGCCTAGGACAGACCGACACGAGCAAGGCTGTTTTTAAACAGTGGAAAATCCTCTCTCTTTCTTCCCTGTACATATACGAAGTTGGAATCTTTGTTCGAACGAATTTAGATCAATTTGACCTATACCCGGTTGGCACTCGCCGTGAGGGTACTCTGCGGCCTCACTCATGTAAAACCGCCTTATTTAGAAAGAGTCTGTTTGGCATGGCACCTAGTATCTACAACAAAATACCTTTGGCAATACGCTCCGAAGGTAATTTGATTGCATTTAAATATAAATTAAACAAACCAATGGAGGAATAAGCATATTATACGGTGGATGAGTTTCTTAATGATATATTTTATTTTTATTTACTTTTGACATCAACTTTTGTCTTTAAAATATATTATCATTGACATTCATTTAAATACATTAATGAAATTATAATTAATGCTTTTTTTATTATGCTATTCATTGACTCTACCGATGTTGAAAATTTACTGCTTTGGACTTGTTTAACTTTAGCTTATTCTATTTTCCTGATAATTTCTCATTTTGCATGTTAATGCTGTAAACCTGACCATGGTAGACTAGAGATACTATAGATTGACATAAGACCAATGTACACGTTACCACCTAGTTACACAACAATAAATTCATTTATCATTTATACCTGCCAAACATTAAAGAGAACAGAAACAGACCAAGCACAGATCAGTAATCAATGCAGTGCGTTCGCATTGTAAAGAGTCGTTTGAGTGTGAGCGCAATGAGAGATGCACAGTGTTCCTCGCTACCTCACATTTTTTTGGATGTCAAAGCATTTGACCAGCTTCACAATTAAGAAAGTGACGATGTGACCTAAGCTGGGGCATGCTTTCAGGAGGAACTTATTCACTCCCGATTTGAATACTCCGAGATTGTACTCTACCGGAAAAACGGATACATACATAAGAATTGTTCTTGAATACGAGTTTAAGTAAGTACTCAGTTTACCTATAGCCTCTTGTAACGCCTTGGCCTCCTGGGCGGGTATCAGAGGCTCTGGCAGGTCTCGCAGGAATCGCTTCAACACTCCGGCGACGTCGTGCTCAGAATGCTCGCCTGGGCTCAGCTGGACCGCCCATGCGTCGCGTCTGAACCGAGTCAATAACTCTCCTAGAGTGGCGCTGCTGCCGTTGCGGCGATATATGCCCTCGGTTAGGCTTCCTGAAACAGGACGATTTAGATATAAATAAATAAATAATGCTGGACAATTCACACAGCATTATCTAGCTCCAAGCTAAGCAGAGCTTGTGTTATGGGTACTATATAGATAACTGATAGACATAATACAATACACTACCTACATAGATAGATATTTTTTATTATACATAGAAAACATCCAGAACATCCTGAACCAATATCTGCAGATCGTACAAACATTTGTCCCGAGGCGGGAATCGAACTCGCAGATCTATAAATTAAGGTGTTCTGGGTATTTTCTATGTATAATAAAAAATATGTATCTTTGTATTGTATTAAGTGTATCAGTCATCTAGTACCCAAATCACAAGCTCTGCTTAGCTCGGGGCTAGATGATCCACACAGCGGATCGTCCAGCATTAGGTATTTATTATTTTATATTTCTAGCCTGAAATCACCTTCTGCTAGGTATAAATTAATAAATGATGTTGGACAATCCACACAGCATTATCAAGCCCCAAGCTAAGCAGAGCTTGTGTTATGGGCACTTCTTCTTCGTCCCTTCTTTACTTTATTCTACATACCGAAGCGACAGAAATCAGAAATATCACTTTTTTTCTTGATCAGTGGCATCTTAGTTAAATTAAGTTAAGCTCTAAAGTAATCTCACTAAACACTAACACTATCTACTTGTAATTAAATAATAGCCGCTATCAGACACTGCACTTGTACTCTGAAAAATAAACACACGTGCTGATCAAAGGTGTTGTTTGAATTTCTTAAAAGACTAGTTGCATTCTTACTACCCGTTGTCCTATTACCCGTTTTCCCCTAGGAATGAAGCATTTTCCCGCGGTAAAACGTAACCTATGCTCATCAGGAATAATGTGGGCTTCTAATGGTAAAAGAATTTTTTAAATCGGTCCAGTAGTTTCGGATCCAATTCAATACAAACAAACAATCAAATCTTTCCTCTTTATAATATTAGTATAGATGTTTCTATATTCTGTGAGCCGGTACGGCCCTGCCGAGCCCCCGGGGACATAGTTCATCCCAAGTTACCTTGCTATTACTTCATACTTCCCCGGATAGGTAGGAAGCGACAATTTACACGTGTCAGTGTTTACTTTGATAATGTGACGTTTTCTAAGTGTACATTTATTGTATTTATGGAAATAAAGAGATTTTGAGTTTGGTCCTGAGCTTCTCTCGTCCTAGTATTAGTGAGTTAAAAAATAAATAAATAAATAAATAATGCTGGACAATTCACACAGCATTATCTAGCCCCAAGGTTAGCAGAGCTTGTGTTATGGGTACTAGATAACTGATATACTTAATACAATACACTAAATAGATAGATACTTTTTATTATACATTATAGAAAACATCCAGAACGCCCTGGACAAATGACTGCAGATCGTACAAACATTTGTCCCGAGGCGGGAATCGAACCCGCAACCTCCTGCGTCGCAGGCAGACCTTCGCCCGCTGCGCCACAGGGGTCGTCGGAAAAATATTTAGGGCGTTCGATTAACATTGCGCGCGATTCAAAAAATTTGTATCTTTAGCGCTACGTAAATTGAACCACCTACAGCCACGTACCGTAAGCATAGACGAAGCTGATACATTTCTCTACGATAGCGGGCACGTCGTCCTTCGTCAACTGCTGATGATGAATGTAGGAACCGTTAGTTTGAGCCGCCAGCTTGATCATGTAGCGCCAGTTCTGTAAGGACATTTTCTACTTAACTTGCATGAACTTGCCACACCCGTATTAGAGGAGGCTTGCGTCCAGCAGTGAACTAATATGGGCAGATAATGATAAAAATCCGTGTTCAAAAGCCGTGATAAAAGCCGGCTCGGTATTTGCACCACCGCAACTCTTCCCGCGGGTGTCGTAAGAGGCTACTAAGGAATATCAGAACAATTCTACCACCAGACTGCAATCCCCAACCCGCATGCTCAGCGTGGGGATTTTGGGTGTTACTCCCCATGAGATAAAAGCCAATAAGGCGCTTATCTGGGGGAGGCCAGCGTTCAGCAGTGGACCAATATAGTTGAGGTGAGGTCGAGGATGATAAAAATAAAATTACAGAGGAACGTTGTCAGTATTCCAATTTTCAAATGTCACATTTTCTATACTAATGGACATGAATGCAAAAAATAAACTGTAAACCATAAAACTATGAGTGATTGAATGGGATTTCGATTGTCTGTTGACAGTGTCTTACTGCGAACAGTAACCGTTGCCTGGCAACAGTTATTGATGCAATATTCGGGTACCGTATAGCCCAACGTGTTTGTAATTGATAGCAGCCAGCAAGTCTCAGAAAAAGACGTCCACAGCTGTACTTAGACAGTGTTAATGTTTTTGGGTTTTCCATAATCGCCACTCTTGGCAGGAGGTTGGCGATCGTAGTTAGATGCTGGGTCTGTTCTGCAGGGGGCGCTGCCCGCCCCGAGCCTGTTACGACACCCAAGGGGAGATTTTGGGTAAATTAACCAAGATTTCAAGAAGACAACTGACCTTGAGCAATCTCTCGTGTGGGAACCTCAAGTATATCGTCGCATGCGGGCAATCCAACAGCAGGTGAGGGCTGTCATCGGAAGGGCAGGTCTTGTTCGCTTCTGGCGTAGCGGCTTGCGTCGCTGGCAAAAGATGACGAATAATTATCAGTCAAATAACAGAAAGAAATATTATCATAGCTTTTGATTAATAGTCATTACTTGCTCGAACTCGTAATTGTAGTGTTGTAGGAGTAGAAGTGATATGTAACACAATATGTGATATGTAACACACGTTGTGATATGTAACACAATATTTGATATGTAACACAATATGTGATATGTATCACAAGTTGTAATGCACCACAGAACTGAGTTCGATGATAAGGTAGTTAAACTCTATGCCAGTTAGTTTAAATGAGCACGACCACAAGATTAACAGTTATAGTTAGTTTATTTACAAGTTAAGTTAAACAATATCAAGGTGGCAAATATTCTCTTGATAGGTGTTTCTTGCTTCATAGTAGGCGGTTTTCGGTGTTATAAGTAGCCTATTATCTAAGTCAGGCTTTGCTCTAAACATACGCTAAATTTCATCTTAATCTGTTCAATAGCTTTGGAGATCCCAGGTAACAAAAATTCAGATTTCACACACTTTCGGCTTTATAATTTTAGTAGGATAGGATAGGATTAAAGTAAAATGCAGCGCGTGACGCGTGCGCGATTTTGTTTATGTATGGTGCAACTGTATACCGAGTGTATACTCTTCTACGTAAATGCTGAAAAATTAACACTACATAAACATCCTTCGGGGATGTAAAGGGCATTGATGATAATGTCACTCAGGGGTAGCTTTCTAATGTGTGCTTGTAAAATACATTCCAAAATCTGACCAGTTGTTCCAAAGATTCCCCTCCCCCCGACTGACATACACAAAGACGTAAGCCTTGTATTAATGTCAGTAGGTTTTACTAAATTTATTATTAGCGTAAGTTTGACCATGCCAAATAAATACTTATTATTGTTACTTTAAGGTTGCACAAGCCGTCCGGTCCAACTCATCAGTGGGCGTGGCCTAAATGTATGCCATCTCACCTGACATGATAGACATTCCCGCGCGCTTGATGAAATGCACATACATTTATTGGTAAAACGGCCGCGTAAAAAAATGGACTTGTAGCACAAGGGTTATTTTATTATAGAAAAACTATTGAGAGTATCTTTTCAAAATAAATTTAATTCAGCTTTCGAATAACTAAACTATGTCGGTACGGGCTTTATTTTAGAGTTTTCTTTCTTCGTATGTTATTTATTTTCGCCCAAAATTGGGCTAAAATCGGTGTTGAAATACGAAAGTTTAGAAGCTTGTATTTTTTTTATTTATACTTTTTTACGGTTTCGGGTGTGTTTAGACATAGATAATGACGAGATAAATTGATACTATCCTTAGTTTGGGATGGTCAACATCAAACAGCGTAGAAGTTACCCTTCCACGTTTGTATGGAAAGATGAGCGACTCGTTTAGCCTTAAGGTATAAAACTCGTCAGTTATGATATTTGTGCAGATTATGCTTTAACGTTATATAATATTCCCAGGGAACAGGGAAAGCATGGTATTAGTAATTTCCTTGTTCTGTGGTCAGCCAAACCAATCTATACACTAGCTAGCCAAACTCGATGTAGAATGTTTGTAAACAAACCACCACTGCGGACCCACGATACCCCTGGCGATATCCCTGGTAGTATCGTGGGTCTTTAAAATCAAACGATACCACTGTTCGAAATGACCGTAGTATTGCGGTGTGGAATGCGAAAATGCATTTATCTCTTGTATGTAAATAACTAATGTATTTATAACTATAACGCATAATTATTCTCCGAACAGGCATATCGCGCAATACAAACTCTTTAGTGAGATCGTAATATCACAGAGCTTTTTTTTTTCTAAAAAAAAAGCATTATTAATTGTTTGTCAATTTATGATGAAATGTCAACTCAAAATATTGAATTTGCACAATTGAATTGTTGAAAATTACCACAATGAACGACAGTGAAATTAAATTTAAACTAAGCAATATTTATTGAAGGAAGGATCTCAAATCAAATTGCGTATAAAAGACGCGGCAACACAGTGAATTTTAGGTTAAGTAGGGGGTTGTGTTTGCGTATCCATCTATTTATGTTTGTTAATTAATTATACCAAAAATAGATTTTTGGTATAATTAATTAACAAACATGCGTCAGTTCTTCTGACCGAATTGTCGTATTTCCTTTCGCGGTTTTATTAGTCAACATACCGACACATTTCGTTTTCCTCAAATCGACGGTGACGAGAGATTGCTCGCGGAGCCCTGTGTAGTACAGCAGGACTCTTCGCACTAACATCAACCAAACGCCGCGCCATTCCCCCGTCACTCCTTCCTGTTTACAAAAAGAATGCAATAAATTAAACCTCTAATATTAACAACGTGGGTAACTGTGATTTGATTTGTACTGACAAATCACATGAGAACGGAAGTGTATTGATTATTAATGCCTTGAGGGCCTTGAGGGCCTTGAGCACCGCGCTTTCAAGTATACGAGTAGAGCCAATCTTTTATTACAAAATATCTGTAAAAAGCTCTTGGTGAATTGAAGAACAGTGTTAAAATATACAATTCTTTCACTCTGGTTTATTTTTTTAGGAATATTTCCTGCTTATACCACTTTAGTGCTGGCACAGCTTGTATAACTTCAGTCGTCACGCGAGAGCTTAGTCACTTCCAGCGGGGTGCGAGGGAGAGGGGGGGGATGCTAGCGACAAGTCAAATAACGTCTTCGATCGCGCAATAACTTTACGGAAGGCTTTAAAAACGACCAGTATTTTATAGCACTTAATCTTGCCGCTCGCAGACCTTTTACACACAGAGGTGAAAAGCTCTCTCCTCGTACCTTGTCATAAAACCTGTCAAAAACTTCCCAAGTACATCAACAGCCTATACACACTGCTGACGGAGACCTCACCCTGATAAACGACTTTTTGGCCTTTGTAACATGGGGAGTAATGCCGATAATCCTCACGCTGTGCATGTGGGTTGGGGATCACAGTTTGGTGGTAAAATTACTCTGCAGGAGGCGCTGCTGCCCGCCCCCGGTGGATATCCCCTAGTCGCCTGTTACGACACCCGTGGTAATAGTTGAGGTGATGCAAATTCTAAGCCGGCACCACACGGCCATCCTCAAGCCACTGTATAAAAAATACACCCTGAGATAGGCTCGATTCACTCACCTTGAGATAGCACCAGCCCATCCGATTGTACTCAGCACTGTACTTGGGAGGGAAGCCGACAGCAAGGTGCTCCGATATCTTCTGCACCCAGTGGCGTCGTTCCGAGACGCTGCTGCAAGTGAACACGTGCTTGCGCGGAGCCACTCGAGGCCCCGGCGCGATGTGGAGCTCGAAGGAATATGTGTTGTTTGCACTGTGGAAGATTACAACAATTCTTAAAGGCCTCAGCTACTGCGACGCTAACGCCTCTTAGGGAGCGTTTCCGCTGAGGCGGAGCTGAACGGAGTGGGGCGGAGGAAAGCAGTAAAAAGTGGCAAGTGCTTTCATTGAAGCGGAGCGGAGTACACACATATACATACCACAGCCTGCTGGACTCCATTTTGTCCGGCTCAGGGCCGCGTTTTCAAATATTTTATTTGAAAATCCGCTCCACTTACACTGTTTCCACTAATGCAGAGTGGAGATTGACGACCTCGGTGGCGCGGCGGGCGAAGGTCCGCCTGCGGCGGAGGAGGTTGCGAGTTCGATTCCCGCCTTGGGACAAATGTTTGTACGAATTACAAATATTTGTTCCGGGTGTTCTGGTCGTTTCTATGTTTAATAAAAAACAATATCTATCTACTCTTGATTTGGGAACGTTTTTACGGATATCTTTTTGATGAAAACTGAAGGAAATTGAATAAAATACCAAAAATAGGTCTTGCCGATTCGGAGGCAAACTCTTTATTGTCTCACACAGGTGCATGCAGATGCATCGACCACCAGAGTCGCGCCGAGTAAGCACTTACATTCTAAGAACACCATGTGCTGTCTAGTCAGCACATTTCTGGAGTCTAGACTTAATCTAAAACAGAGGGGTGAGGGGTTTCCGTAACTATCTATGTAATTTACCTACTATATTATGTATATTATGTATATCAGTCATCTAGTACCCATAAACAAGCTCTGCTTAGCTTGGAGCTAGATGATGCTGTGTGGATTGTCCAGCATTATTTTATTATTTATTTTAGATTTCGAGAACTGTAATTGGCCAATTCACGGTCCGCTCCTCTATACTCAGCCCAGCTCCGTGTCAGTGGAAACGCAAACTTAGGTTCGCTATTCATTTGAGTATAACTAATTAGTTTTTCGGAAGTCTACGCTTACTTTTGGAACTCTAAGCCAAGCACAGAGCCACATAATAACTATTATAGTATTAATACTAAGCTAAGCCTTAAGGCTTAGCTACCATTGACGCAGCCCACTAAGCTACCATTGAAAGCCACCCACCCACCACCCTGCAGTGTGGATGGGACCTAAGACTACTGTACTAATAATATCCTCACAATTACAATAAATTTGAAAGTAACTATGCCAGTATGTCTTTGTATACTTAGTATAAGATAACTATGTGTGGGTGCACATAATAGTTTAGATTTAATCAATAAATAAGATCCATGTAGGTACTTGGATAAGATGTTGATCACATATCATGAACTTGATTGTCACAGGATGTGTTGAGTTTATGACTCGACACTTCAGATGATGAAACTGACTGAAATTTTAGCAAGGAGATAGTAGATTGTTTCCTGGTGCACTACAAGCAAATTTTTTATCCAGGATAAAAGCGTGCAGAGGGGTTATCTGTGGAATTACCGGCCCATTTTCGAAAAATCCTTTCAGTAAAAGAAACCTTAATCGGAAGCTGCTAGTTTTATCCAGGTAACATGTGAGCGGAGCCGTGAGCAGAAGCTAGTATAAAATAAAACTCACCTGGAAGACAATGGCAAAACCACTTGAACACAACAAATAGTATTCAAATAGTGAACTTCCTTTACAATTGCATTTGTAGGGTCAGAATAACAGATGAGCTTTTGGTCCGAAAGGACACAGAACCGTGATTGGCTAGTCTTGAACAGTTCTTCCACCAAATGGGGAGTTACAGTCTTCATAATATTGCCACTGAAGTAGGGAGCTGGTAAAGTGTTTATGGGAGGTTTTTCCACAACACATACATCAGGAACATTTGTTTTGACATATCTTGGAAGAGTTCTATCAAACTTCAGTTTACGAGAAAACTTTTGTATCATTGAATTGGAACGCTTCACTTCAGTGTCTGCCATCTTATTGTCTTTACCGTCTGAAGTGACATACCAACTTGAGTTGCTTTCATTGGGAACAGTATTAGTAATGCTTTGATGTTCAATATCAGCTAAGCTATCAAAACGCTCAGGTGGGCTCGGAGGGTTAAAGTAGTCATTCTCAACATATTCAAGAATTTCTTCATCATTATCAACAGCAACTAAGGTACCATATGTATCTCCAATCAGGAATGATTCCAGTAACAGCAGCTCATTGCTGACACCCTTGTAGTTGGGGGAAACTGTGCTGACATTCAATGGGTCAAATTCATAGATAGTGCTCTGGCTCGGCCGAGCTCTGCTCTCAGGTAAAATTATCTTAGGAGTGGCCCCAAATCCCGATACAACAGTAGGCAATTGAAAGTTTTCATATGAAGTATTCCGCCTGTTTTTTTCTATGCTAATATCCAAATTTTTCTGTCTTTCTGGAATATCCGGAACGGAATAGCTAGTTGCCACACTGCTTGGCCTCGAACATCTGGGTGTGTCATATGTTATTTGATCAAACCCTGAACCCATTTGCATTGAAAAATCTGAATCACTATAATCTGTGTTTGTAGCGGAATTGTCAGAAAATAGTGAAATGTCATCCAAATGAGTTTGATCTAAGTGTAAACATACCGGTTCCCCATCATCCGTTTGCTTGAAGTCCCTCATGTTCTTCTGTAGTGGAGAGATAAAACTGATATTTTCAAATAGGTTCATTTCAACATCTGGCATGGAGACACTGCGGGCTGTTTGAGACGTCGGATTAGCCACCTCACCTCTCTTGGGTCTAAGAAGTTTTATACCAGCTGCTGTACCTTCCATTACAGACTTTGTGACGGAATCTCTGACGGCCCGTGATGTTGTTTTTGTTTTCTCGAGAGTACCTTTAGCTGAATTGGTTATTTTTGCAGCAACACCTTCGGTAAACTGTTTCGATTTTGTGCCGAGGTTGGTCAAGATGTCCGAGGCATTCGCAGGGTTGTCACCCTTTTCTTTAACCGGTGCCAGAAGTCGCGGTAATGGAGTTGGGGGCACTGCAGCATCTGCAGGCACTTTGCTGCGTGGCTTAGGTTTAGGAGGGGTTTCCATTATGAGCACTGCGTATTTCACATACCACTAAATAGAGGCGTCATTGTCACAGCTCACTACAATACAAACATAAATGAATCACGGTAAGTTTGAAGGCGGACAACAGTGACAACTTTTCTCGATTATGTTCCAATTCTTTTGTGTGGCTGACACTTACAATTCTCACATTTCAATTCGCCATTTGATTTGAAAATAACGCGTATAGGTATTCATAAAAGAGGACTATTCATTGTTTCTTTAAGAAATACAAATTAATACAATGATGGGCCCATTCCATGGTCAAAGTTTACTTTATTTTATTTAGCACTCCCACTTCACATCACAATCTAGAGCTGTAGCAAAAGCAGTGTTGCCAGATCGAATTTGACAAAATCAGTAGAAAGTCACGTAAAAAATCAGTAGCTTGAAGAAAAAATCAGTAGATTTTGAAAAAAACTACAAATTTCTAGCTTTTGACACGAAAAATGCGTGGTAGGTATCTGAAAGGTTTTTTGTAAAATTAGTTCATCCGCTAGGAAAATATAATTATAGTTCCCTATCGGATGAACCGATTTTGATTCATTTTTTGTGTGTTTGTCCAGTGTGCGTGTTTCACTTTTCAATGATGGCATTGCCCTTGGAAATGAACAAATCTCGCCATAAACCAAGCTGACTCGAGAATCGTATGAACACCAAGTGGAATTGAATTTTTAATTTCTTTTGTTGTTACAAGGCCTTATGCCTTGGCCTTGAATTTCTCTCAGGAAAAGCTGGTTGATTTCTCGAATTTTACATATTAGATCAGAGGCTCTTAAAAAATCAAGCAGATCAATCTACTCGTAGGAAGTGTTATAATCCGTTTACAAGATCTACTGCTAAATCAGTAGATCTGGCAACAATGAAAAAGTTTATCGAAGAACGAACGGACCGACCAATCAATTCGAAAAAGATAGGAACACACAACAGATGTTTACAGGAAGTGGAAGAAACAAACGAACAAAACAAACTCTTCAATTTCATTCATATTTTGTCAGTATTGTGGCGAACCGGATTGGTGAAAATTTCATTGGCTTGTGAAGTGACACTGACCAGTGACAGTTTACATAATAGACATGGAGCCATTGGCGATCGGGAAAAATCAGGTAGATTTCACGAAATTTGCGAAATAAATCAGTAGATCAGTAGACGGTTCAAAAAGCAGGTAGATCTACTGCTAAATCAGTAGATCTGGCAAAAGCAAACCGAAACCGTATGTACCTATTCGGTACTAAGTAACGCTAACGGGTGCGCCATCAAGTACCGAGTAACGAAACGTTACACACGAATGCATTTCGTTACTCGCATCTTTCGTACTTTGGGTACTTACACTGTTTCAGTTCACGCAAGTACCGTTGATGCGTGTATTTAAATGTTTGTTAATCGTATGTTTTACGCATTCGCGCGCTTATTCGGTGAATTTAAATAAGTACGTAACAAAGAACGATGACTGATCTAAGAAAAGAATTCTGCGAGTAGACCAGATGTATCATATTAAACGAATCATGTGAAATAATCGAAAAACAAAACACAGGGCATAGACATAGTCAGGTGGCTCACAGAATAGAGTATTTAATTTATGGATTCTACACAAAGGCGCATTGAGGAATCGCGTTTGTGCAATACGACTCGATTCGATGCTCTAACATAGCATGTTATGATGAGGTATCAGAAGTAACGAGTAACGATACGATAGTAACGAGTACTAATTGATAAAGTAACGAATACATACGGGTACGCTTTTTTTCGTTACTTTTACACCTCTATCACAATCACAATTCACATGCATGCATGGCAAATTAAAAAAAAACTCAAAAGTGTTGCCAGCCTTTGTTTTTAATTTTCCCCGAACTTGTCGTAAAATTCCCCTGAAATTGGCACTATTCAAAATGTTTTTCTATTTATTTATTAAATAGGAACGCCAACAGCAAAAAATAAACAGATAAGTACATTAACTAGCTTCTGTAGTAATAAGTAGTCAATTGTTTCGATCAACTCCGTGCATCTATACTTCTATAAGTACTATAATCTATACTAATATTATAAAGAGGAAAGGTTTGATTTTTTGTTTGTTTGTTTGTTTGTATGAATTGAATAGGCTCCGAAACTACTGGACCGATTTGAAAAATTCTTTCACCGTTAGGAAGCTTACTTTTCAGGGAGTGACATAGGCTATATTTTATCCCGGAATTCCCACAGGAACGGGAACTACGCGGGTGAAACCGCGAGGCGATCGTCTAGTAATATTATAAAGAGGAAAGATTTGATTGATTGTTTGTTTGTTTGTATTGAATAGGCTCCGAAAGTACTGGCCGATTTGAAAAATTCTTTTACCGTTAGGAAGCTTACTTTTCAGGGAGTGACATAGGCTACATTTTATCCTGGAATTCCCACGGGAACGGGACCTACGTGGGTGAAACCGCGAGGCGATCGTCTAGTTTTTCATTATACTATGGAATGTTTGTTTTTGTTTTTTTTCTGCCTCATATTGAATCTATTAACTCTTTCGATCGGGTATTCCGCGGCCGCCCGTAGATACCTCTAAAGAACCTTACAAAACGGACACAACGGACATACTCTTGTTTTGCCGTTGGTCAGAGCAGACGCGCTCATAATAATAATTTACACTTTGTACTAGGTACAATTCAATATTCACTTGCCGACTCGTGACCTCGATTAGGTACTAGCAACAACATTAACTGTCACATGCATGCAGACGTGCATGTATAGTGAATTTTTTAAAATGGTTTTTTTAATTTTAAAGTGTAATTATAATTTACATTATGGATACACTCACTCCCTACATTGAAGCTTTAAATGCAGCTCGCAGCCCGCCTCGGACGCCCGTGACGCCCTCGGCCGCCCCGGAACCCAAGCCTCGCCCAACGCATCCGCCCCAAGGAGAGACCCTGGAACTGGTCTCTACACCAGGATCCATAACTGGATGTCGACAATCGAGCAGTACCTTAATGAAGTGTGCTCAATCGCAGAAAATGGCAAGTTGAACTCATACCAAAAGCTCAAAATTAATAGTTTGTACTACCAATCGGTGAAAACACGGGCTGTCGCAATGAACATTGAAACTCAAGCACTGAAGGAAAATATAAATCTCTCCCAGCGACTCCAAGACCTAAAAATTAGCATTGATAAGACCTCTAAACCTCCCTCCGGAAATTCCTTTGCCGACATGGTAAAAAAGGGTAGCACTTACATCAAGCCCGTTAGTGTCAGCTCTGTGGCTATTTTCCCATATGACAAGCTTAAGTCGAGCGAAGAGGCCAAAGCCCTTGTCCAAAAAATCATCTGCCCCGAAGAGATGAAGCTGCAAGTCAGAGGCCAACGCAAGGCAAGGAACGGAGGGGTGATTATAAGCACTGAAACGAGGGTTGACATTGAGAAGCTCAAGCAGTCGATGCAGCTTACAAACTCTGGCCTGCTAGTAGACGAGCCTCTCAAACGCAAACCCAGAGTCGTAGTTATTGGAGTACCCTCGTCAATGCAGGAAAAGGATGTATTTACTTGCCTCTACAAACAAAATGTAGCCGAACTACTGCTGGATTTCACGCTGGAAAAATTCCTTTCCTCAATACGATTGAGCCATAAGTCTGGCAAGAAGGACGCTGAGACCTGCAACTTTGTGATCGCAGTACCAGCAGCTATTCGTAGGGCCCTAATAACAAAGGAGAGGGTTTTTGTCAATTGGTCCTCGTGTCCTGTGAGGGATTACACTTTGGTAACACGGTGCTTCAAGTGCCAGCAATATGGACACGCTGCCAAGTTCTGCCGAGAGACGACTCACATCTGCAGCCACTGTGGAGGTCAAGGTCACTCAATTAAGGAATGTGTTAAAAAGACGGAAGAACCCAAATGTGCTACTTGCCTACATTTCAAGAAGCCCAGTAAGCACATTACAGGTTCAAATTATTTTATTTTATTTATATTATTTTACATCTACCTACGACTTGTTTTTACGCAGAGCAGTTTGCGCAGAGCCTGATAAGTTTTGTGCAGTGCAAAGAACTCTTTGGTATGGCCGTACAATACACAAGAATGCGCACTTGCACAATAAAACATGCAAAGTGTGTGATAAGGACACCATGCCTATATGCAAACCTCTGTCTGGACCGCCTCTCTGACTGGGTCGTATAATAATGGTTTGCTTTTCAAATAAAAATCTTTTGCTTGAAGGTTAAGAAAATAAAATAACATTGTTTTTTATTAAATGTTTATTAACAATCATAATCCAAAAAAAAAGGGTACCTACTTGTGTATAAATGCGTGCAGCTTTTTTTGCGATTTGGTTAATTGTCGATGTTGATTGCGAATTCGTTTCATTTTTTCTGCGATCTTATCGCGATTAACGCCATTATATCTAAACTCAAAGAACCGCATACTTAACTCAGTTTTAAGTGTTGCAACTCTTTCGTCTATGCCGCTTTTGATGAAGTATTTGTACATTTTCTTAAACGCTGTATTCCTGACACTGATGTGCACCCACAGGTGTTTCATCCACACAAAATTTGGCCAATCATGAGCGATCTGTTCAATAGTTACATGGTTATAAAAATAATGACTGGATCCAGCTACACAAATTTCTAATATTGTGTTGTTCTTTTCTATTGCCATATGTTTTATGACATATTCTTTTATTTGACCAACATCTGTGGTGCGCTAACCATTGTGTGGTGAGGTTTAAAATGTAGACTTCGACGGAACTTGAACCCTCAACCCTCCCTCAGTACTCCCGTACTGCGCTAACCATTATGTGGTGAGGTTTAAAATGGTTCTTAAAGATCTAGATTGCGATGCGCTGACGAGAAAGCACGCCTCTGACGCCCGAATCCTAAAACGCAACTCTGATGAACGCGCGTCTCAAGTCGTGGTTTTTATGAGTTTTTGTCGAAATCGTCGTAAAGACGTGCATAAATCTGAGTTGCGTGGGCGTGAGTGACTACCTACCGTCCCATACGTTTTGTTCAGTATCGCTCTCGCCGGTTATAAACAATCAAATCTTTCCTCTTTATAATATTATAGTATAGATCTGACAGGTATTGCCGACGTGGGAGTCAAGACCGCCACACTCAAATGGCAATGGGCGGGGCACATTAGCCGAATGCATTCTGAGAGGTGGGCTAGTGCCGTAACACCCTGGGTCCCAGATGGAAATCGCGGGCGAGGTCGGCCACGAAAGCGCTGGCGAGACGACCTTAACGCCTTTCTCAGAGATTGGTAGGAGATCGCACCAGACCGCACCGAGTGGAAAGATTTGGGGGAGGCCTTTGCCCAGCAGTGGGACAAACCAGGCTAGATAAAAAAAAAAAAAGTATAGATCAACAACACAACAGTTTTATACAGAAATCAGTCAATTTTACAAAAATGAGGTACTTACCGTTACTACTAATACGTTTGAATATAATATTTATACATATTATCATATGCTCACCTCACCTCTAAAGCCTATTATATTGGTCCACTGCTGGACGATAAGCTGCCTGATAAGCGCCTTATTGGCCCTATTGGCTTTTATCTCATGGTGGGGTATTGTTCTGCAGAGGGCGCTGCTGCCCGCCCCCCGGTGGAAATCCCTTAGTCGCCTCTAAAGCTAGGTTCACATTGCTGTGTCGGGGTGTGTCGTGGCGCGCCAGAGCGCAATCGGTTACGTTTATTACCTATGACTAGATTCACATTAGTAGGTTGTATTGGGGCACCCCGACGACACCCGCGGGAAGAGTTGGGGTGGTGCAAATTCTAAGCTGGAACCACAGAGCACTAATCATGTTATATTATTATTAGATTATTACACAATAATATAATTTATTCAACAATACAAGAGTTTTTATGAAATGCATTAATAAAGTTTAACTAAAGCTTAGTAAATAATAATTCTAAAACAGTACAAGTTGAGCTACTTATTTATAATCGGGAGAATTTTGTTGTTCGTTGCAGCTACCCCTTTTTGATTCTAATTGTTCGTTTGAACACACCAGCGTGTTGTGTTTGCGTGAGCCCTATGCGGGCCAAATCATTTGTAAATACATACCATTCGCCTTTCTGTAACGTCGGTTCTCACATAGCACTTCTGATATTAAATACTATTTATACCATTCAGGTCATCACCTGGTTACTTTCAGGGAACTCCAAATAATACAATTAGATCAAGCTAATAACTTTATATTCATGTGAAAGAACTTTATTCACAAAGAAAATTAAACTAGTATTTACAATTGAAACAATTGAGCTAACTGCTGACTGTTGCAAACAGTCTACAGACAGCTCAACTGATCCATATCAACACCAGTCGGAAGCGTCCCCAAGACGCTGGCTGCATTGCCACGCTGTATGGCAATGCTGATACGCTGTGCCAGATATTCACCAGCTCTCGGGTCACGCGTCGCTTCGACCAGACGCTCAGATAGTTTTTTGAAAACCCGAAGAGCCTCGGTACCCCACGGACCTAGGGTCTCGACTCCAAGGGGAGCAATTGTGTAGGCTCTGTCGAGACCTGCATATTTGCGCCTCGTGAGATCTTCGGCCAAATCTGCCGCCGCACCCGCACTCACGGATGTCCTCGGAAGATGGGAAGGCGCAAGTGTGTCGACGGATGTAGCGTCCCACACAATGGGCCTCCCCAACTCCCATGGGACTAGTGTCATACCGTCGGACCTCTTACCATCGTCACGCAACAGACCATTCGGTTCGAGAATAGCTGGTACGTTCATTGGTAAAGGAATGTGACGGAGACCCATCCCATCGTGTCTGTGCAGCCTCTTTTAGAGTGCACACAATGTCCCCGGGCTCGCTTTTTCAAGGAAAAGAGAGGCCTCAAAATCCACCAAAGCAGAATACATAAGGATCCCAATAACCCGCTGTCTGCTCCGGTTGCAGTAGCGGTAGATGATTTGACGCAAAATTCGGATTATACGGCCGATACACGCCCTTTTTGGAAAGTTCTAAGTGAGTACAAAGCTACAACCCCTATTTTTAAACGAATTCCTCGAGGTGCCCGCATCTCTGTCGCTTCCGCTCTCTCAGAGGCCATTAGGAACGCTGTATCAAAAAACACCAAGCGAGCTTGGGAGCATTTATTAGTTTTCCCTTACAACGTACTGCATGTAAAAAAGATATGGCCAACAAATCATCAATCACGGTTAGAATAAAACTAAATTGTGTAAGGTACACTGCACGCGAAGGACAGCCTATTTCAATTGTTGATCAGGACACACAACAAAATTCAAAATCTAATAAACCATTGGCTGAGTCTACTATCTACAGACTTGTAGAGAGTAAACTCAGTGATGGTGATATTAAAGGTGCCTCTCGCATTATGTTTTCAAATGACACGATGGCACCAAATGACGATGCTACCCTCATATCTCTTGAGAGTAAGCACCCACCCGCAGGGGCCAATATTCAACTCCCCGATCCACCGCAAGAGAGTGATGTCGCCGTGGGCACGACCAGCGAGGACGTGCTTAAAGCTGTCACATCATTTCAGAGTGGCTCTGCCGGTGGCCTGGATGCTGTGACTCCACAGCATCTAAAAGATCTTCTATCTGGCGGGTCTGGCCATGCAGGTGAAGTCTTTCTGAACCTGATGTTGTCAGGCCGAGTCAACAGCGAGATCACAGAACTCCTTTACGGTGCGAATCTTTGTGCACTAAAAAAGAAGGATGGCGGAATAAAACCCATAGCCGTGGGCACCCCTACCGCCGCCTCGCCGCTAAAGTCTGCTGTCGGAAAGAAGCCGACTATCTAGGCGACTATTTCCGACCATCAGCTAGGCTTTGGTTCGCGAGGCGGATGTGAGACCGCAGTGCATTCCCTTCGTACATTTTTAGACCAAAATTATGGGGAGGTAATTCTGAAGGTAGACGTCAAAAACGCCTTCAATTCCGTAGACAGGGGCGCCTTGCTAAAAGAAATTAAAGACAAAATTCCAGAAATTCACCCTTTTCTTTGGCAATGTTACGGTTCGCCATCAAAATTAATATACAGGAATAAAGTCATTTCGTCCGCTGTTGGCTGTCAGCAGGGCGACCCTCTTGGTCCGGCCATATTTAGCCTTGCCATCCAACCCATAATTCAACGTCTCCAATCCAAGCTTTATGTTTGGTATTTGGATGATGGAACATTAGGTGGAGAGGTGAACCCAGTTTTTGATGATCTAAAAATCATCACAGACGAATTTCGACAAATAGGTTTGGAATTAAATTTTTCATAGTGTGAACTTTTTATTTCGGACTCTTGTGTAGACAAAAACAATATCATTGTAAAATTCAATACAAATTAGCCCCCAACATTACAAATGTTGATAAATGTTCACTTCGACTCCTTGGTTCACCAATTCTTGATGAGTCTTTTCAGTCATTTGTAAATGAGAAAATTCAAAATTTCCACAAAAATTCGGACAGACTGCTCAAAATTAATAGTCATATGGCTTTTACAATTATTAGGTTCTGTCTATTTATACCTAAACTTACGTATTCTTTGAGATGTAGTCAACTGTGGAAACACAGCGAGCCCTTGGAAGGCTTAGACAACATAATAAAGAATACTACATAAGTATAAAAAATATTGACAGGGCATCCTAGCGGATATCATCGGTTTTGAATATCGATTTAGATGACAAGGCATGGTCGCAGGCCTCCCTGCCTGTCAAATTAGGCTTAGGTATACGCAAAATTTCAAGTGTAGCCCTACCAGCGTTCTTGTCTTCTGTCTACAGAACTAGTTTTTTAGTAGAAAAATTTTAAATCCTTCTCTTTTGGTCCCACCTGGAATGTCATTGAAAATTTCATTTTTAGACGAAGCTCGAACGGCTTGGCATAGTGCTTGCCCCGATGCTGCTCCCCCAAAATCACTTTTGTCCCAACGGCAATGGGACGGGCCTCTGTGTGAGTTGACACGGAACTGTTTGTTACAAACGTGCTCCAGCTCTGCAGATCGAGCCCGCCTCCTGGCCGTTTCTAAACGGGAGTCAGGACATTGGTTGCAAGCATTTCCTTCATATAACACTGGTACTTTATTGGATCCCGTAACTTTCCGTATCGCAACATGTCTCCGGTTGGGTGCAAGGTGTTGCGCGCCTCATCAATGCCTTTTTGACTCATAATTATCGCTTTTCTTTTACAATTATCTTTTTCTACCCTCAACTGCCTTAATATATCACATTAATTGCCCAGTCTCCCGCAGGGGCGCGCCACACTGCTGCACAGGGGTGGAGGTGGCCATCTGCGTCTTGGGCCATGATCATTTTCACTATTACCAAAACGTATTGTTCGAGCCACACTTGAAGAGAAAATTGCTTAAATATGTTTCCTCATGAAAAAATACATTCCATAAATTATTTCTGTTCAGGGATCTTTTTCATTCTGCCGTGCATTGATACGTATGCGAGAGTGGACTTGCGCACCCGCACGTACGACGTGCCTCCTCAAGAGGTCAGTATCCAAAAATATCAAAAATTTACTATCTTCTTAGGTAGGTACATTCTGATAACCATCCAGAAAAATTCAAACTCCCGCCCGGATTCAAATAGATTTTTACAACATAAAACCATCACGGATTTCCAAAAAAAGACTGGACAAAGTCTTCGACCGATACCATAGGGTTTGCTATTTTCTTTCGTAGTTTGACGAATTTATTAAAAATGTGAGCAGATTAAAGCTCTGTGCTCATTCATCCAATACCGCTACTACCAAGATAAAAACGTGCATTCAAGAATTAGGGCTTAAGCTCGTATAATACATTTTACAGCGCGTGGTGCGCGAGCTGTCTTTCATATGATCACAATATGATGCTGTCAACATAAACTTCATCTAAATGTAACGAGATAAAGCCCATTTTTGAATGCGTCTTTTTTGCTGTGCTGCAGCGGTGCTTCCAGGTTTGCGACAAGCCTAATGACCCACCTGATAAGCGCTTCGCATTTGTGATAGTAAAAGGGTGAAACGTTAGTGTCCTTCCAAAACAAACAAGGTTCGCCGATTATAGGCGATGACAGAAAAAGCATGGAAATGGGGGAGACCGTTATCCAAGAGTGGGAAAATATACCTACACACGAATATAAATGCGAAAGAAGAGACGTTTGTTACCTCTTTACGTAAAAATACTAAACAGATTGAGCTGAAGTTACCTTTAACTGCATAAATGTGGTTCTTGGCCTAGCCTGATAAGTATCAGTTATCTAGTAAGTACCCACAAAACAAGGTCTGCGTGTGCGTCACGTCATGATACCTTCCGTTTCGGATTTCTTTATTTCTTAGAAATCCGAAAGGGAAGGTATCATTTCGTTCAATTTAATTTAATTATTTTCATAATAACATAATAAGGTAATTGAAAAAAATGGATCGACCGTCCTTCGCTGGGATCCGAGGCCAGCCGTCAACAATGTTCGTTGTTGAAGGATACCTGAACCTAGTAGTTACTCGTAAAGGGGCAATTCCACTGGTGTAAATCTAAAAGTAAGAAATTTACTGAATTTTGAGGAGTTATTCTTCTCATTATGCTGAAAAACCAAAATTTGTATGAGATCAACTTAAAGATAGAAAAAAACCATCAGACAGATCTCATAACGAGGAGATATTCAGTAGCCACCTTTTTACCTCTTTTTGGTACGACGTACCCCACTACTGTCATAACAAAAATACGACGAAAAAATCTACTAGGTGTGTTGTAAAACCTGTGTACTATGTTTGGTCCACATCGGTTGTACAATACGACCTGTTGAAGAGCGCCAGCAAACTCACAGAGAAAGTCAATTTGACAGACTTGTAGCAAAGCCGGTTTGCTCTTTTCGCTCGCTCGGTCATTACAGGTGAAAATTTGTGCAGTTATTAAGATTTTTGAGCAAAAACATCCCCAAAACTACTGAATGGATCGAGCTGAAATTGTGCACAGTACTGGACTTGGAATAACATAAAGGCTACTATTTAATCCGAAAAAACGAACGCGAAGCCGCGGGCTTAAGCTAGTCTATCATAAATACGCTTTCGCTTCCGCTCCTTAATATGAATGCTGCATCAGACTTGCAGAAGGTTAGTCTTGTAGAGTCAAAGTCGCAAAGTCGCATTCGTAGAGCCTCTACGATTTTAAGACGTAGAGGCTCTACGTGGTGTAGCTTCTACACCGCCACAGAATAACAGGTATACAGTACTAACGACACAGCGTAGGCCCTCTACGTCTTTCAAAATTAGTTTTTTTGTTTCCCTTCCTTTCCGTGTAATGAACATTGGTCTATTTTATCTTGGTACATTTCCTTATATGAATATTGTATTTTGTGTTTGTGTGGTACAAAAAAGAGCTATCTATCTAATTTTACGTAACAAACAATAGTTCTTTTTTTTAGGTACAGTGAAACCGTTCCGGCTCTGGTTCCATTCAGACAACATTTAGGCGTCCATCGACGCTGGAAATCGCGGTTTCCGTCTCAATTACGTCCAGCAGCCTTGTACTTCCAGTGTAATGTTTTGTAGCTATAAATATAAATACGTCTTAGTGTTACATAGTAGTTAAATTATGTCTTGAACTTTTTTATCTTTTCTTTTTGAAACTTTCGACTCGCTCGGAGAATTTTAGTTTACATTGTAACCAATAAAGAATTTTATAATGACTTGTTTACATATTTCTTTGAAGCGATAACTAACATTAACAGTCCAGCTCTGCGGATCGTGCCCGCCTGGCCGTTTCTAAATGGGAGTCAAGACATTGGTTGCAAGCATTTCGTTCATACATATAACACTGATACTTTATTGGATCCCGTAACTTTCCGTATCGCAACATGTCTTCGGTTGGGTGCAAGGTGTTGCGCGCCTCATCAATGCCAGTGCGATACTGCTGTCGAACAGCTTAGTCATCACGGATTATCGTGTACTAGGGTTGCTGGTCGGATATCTCGCCACGCTAGCCTTAACGACATCATCCGGCGGGCCTTTGTCACCGCTAACGTACCAGCTATTCTCGAACCGAATGGTATTTTGCGTGACGACGGTATGACACTAGTCCCATGGGAGTTGGGGAGACCCATTGTGTGGGACGCTACATGCGTCGACACACTTGCGCCTTCCCATCTTCCGAGGACATCCGTGAGGGCAGGTGCGGCACAAGATTTCAAGAGGCGCAAAAATGCAGGTCTAGACAGAGCGCGTCCGTCGAGTTAGCAGCCCCGCCATGGAATTTGGTGGTTTCAACTATGCCAATAAATGTGTCCTGAAATAGTGCCCCCGATGCCCTAAGTAAAATAAATAGTGCCTCAGTACCTCAGTACTTTTGTATAATTAGGTCTTTCACTGTGGCTGCTATCTTGACGTCAAGCTCGCAGCCCCGCTGATTTTAACGAATCTATAGCGTGATATGAATCATGAACTATGCCAATTAACTGTGCGTAAAGGTATCTAGTTCTCCTGCAAAGCTCAGAAAAAGACCTCCTGCGGTTTAAGAGATATTTGACTCTGAACATCTACATACATCACATAAAGTACAGACGAGTACAGAAGTGAATTGTTCCTCGCACATCGATTCCCGTAACGTTGATTCTTGTAAAGCCGACCGCGCCTTAATTCCCTTCACAACGAAAAAGTCTTTCTTGTAATCATAGTCAAAAGTAAACATTTACTCAGATTTTTTGAATTATGTCATTCTTTTGACAAACAAGCAAAAAAAGTTATCATAAAAATAGGCTACTACAAACTCATAATAGGCTGCCACCATATAACCCTGCTCCTAAGCTCAGAGCCTGCGACCGCGAGACCTTCGATGAACCTGAAAGTGTACCACGAGATCTTATTTATTTCATTTAATAATTAAAAAACATAGATAATGGATTTTATCAGCCATATAAAGTTTAATTTTATTCCTTTTCTATACACCGCAGCCGACTGTAAACCGCGAAAAAAGCGAGATCGTCGTGAAGGGAATTCAAGTGCGGTCGCCTTTACAAAAATCGACGTTACGGGATCCGACTTAGGGTGAATTGACGTGCGAGGAACAATGAGGATCCGTAAAGTTTTTAGTTGAGAGTGCAGATTTATAGAACTAAAAAATCCATAACACACAGTGGAAAAATTATTGTTCCACGACCAAAATTGACGAAGTTATGACCAAATTACTCGCTAGTAATTTGGTTCACTGAGTGACCGCCGCCGCGCCGGGGGCGCGTGTGACGTCACTGGGTCGCTCGCCGCCCTTTAACCGTAGGCAGATATCAGTTTTTAGTGATTTACTCCGAAACTATAAATTTGGGGAAAAAAATGTCAGAACCAAATAGACTCAGTTTTGAGAGACCCATCAAATAATAAAAAATAAAAAAATATATAAAAAAAGTCTATTCGATGGCGGGGCTGCTAACTTGACGGACACAACAGAGCCTACACATTCGCTCCCCTTGGAGTCGAGACCCTAGGTCCGTGGGGTACCGAGGCTCTTCAGGTTTTAAAAAAATTATCTGAGCGTCTGGTCGAAGCGACGCGTGACCCGAGAGCTGTTGAGTATCTGGCACAGCGCATCAGCATTGCCCATACAGCGTGGCAATGTAGCCAGCGTCTTGGGGACGCTTCCGACTGGTATTGATATGGATCAGTTGAGCTACCTGTAGACTTTTTGCAACAGTCTGCAGTTAGCTCAATTGTTTCAATTGTAAATCACACTAAATTTATGAATGCGAAAATTTGGATGGATGGATGTTTGTTACTTTACGCTTAAAGAACTGAACGGATCGGGCTGAATTTTTTTATACAGGTAGTTCTAGGCCTGGAATAAAAGAGGCTTCTTTTCATCCCATAAATCAGTTCCCATGGGATAGAAACGTTTCCATAGAAAACAACGCGTGCGTAGCTGCGGGCAGAAACTAGTACCTACTAGTATAATTTTCTTTGTGAATAAAGGCTATTGGCAATAAAAAAACGTAACATATTATTAAATAATATATTATACTAGATTCTGCCCGCGGCTTCGCTCGCGTTAATGGACAAAATTGTGAATCTAAACCATTCCCAGATCCCCTTGAACACACACAAAAAATTTCATCAAAATCGGTTCAGTCGTTTGAAAATTGTGAATCTAAACCATTCCCAGATCCCCTTGAACACACACAAAAAATTTCATCAAAATCGGTCCAGTCGTTTGAGAGAAGTTCAGTGACATACACACTCACAGAAGAATTATATATAGTAAGACTAGATTCTGCCCGCGGCTTCGCACGCGTTAATTAAAAAAACATTGTCCAGCGGACAAAATTGTGAATCTAAACCATTCCCAGATCCCCTTGAACACACACAAAAAATTTCATCAAAATCGGTCCAGTCGTTTGAGAGAAGTTCAGTGACATACACACTCACAGAAGAATTATATATATATAAAGATTATATTATTCGCATTCACTAGGAATAAAGACATTTATTCACAAAGAAAATTATACTAGTATTTACAACTGAAACAATTGAGCTAACTGCCGACTGTTGCAAACAGTCTACAGATAGCTCAACTGATCCATATCAACACCAGTCGGAAGCGTCCCCAAGACGCTGGCTGCATTGCCACGCTGTATGGCAATGCTGATACGCTGTGCCAGATATTCACCAGCTCTCGGGTCACGCGTCGCTTCGACCAGACGCTCAGATAGTTTTTTGAAAACCCGAAGAGCCTCGGTACCCCACGGACCTAGGGTCTCGACTCCAAGGGGAGCAAATGTGTAGGCTCTGTCGAGACCTGCATATTTGCGCCTCTTGAGATCTTCGGCCAAATCTGCCGCCGCACCCGCCCTCACGGATGTCCTCGGAAGATGGGAAGGCGCAAGTGTTTCGACGCATGTCGCGTCCCACACAATGGGCCTCCCCAACTCCCATGGGACTAGTGTCATACCGTCGGGCCTCTTACCATCGTCACGCAACAGACCATTCGGTTCGAGAATAGCTGGTACGTTAGCGGTCACAAAGGCCCGCCGGATGATGTCGTTAAGGCTAGCGTGGCGAGATATCCGACCGGCGGCCCTAGTGCACGATAATCCGTGATGAACAAGCTGTTCGACAGCAGTACCGCACTGGCATTGATGAGGCGCGCAACACCTTGCACCCAACCGGAGACATGTTGCGATACGGAAAGTTACGGGATCCAATAAAGTACCAGTGTTATATGAAGGAAATGCTTGCAACCAATGTCCTGACTCCCATTTAGAAACGGCCAGGAGGCGGGCACGATCTGCAGAGCTGGAGCACGTTTGTAACAAACAGTTCCGTGTCAACTCACACAGAGGCCCGTCCCATTGCCGTTGGGACAAAAGTGATTTTGGGGGAGCAGCATCGGGGCAAGCACTATGCCAAGCCGTTCGAGCTTCGTCTAAAAATGAAATTTTCAATGACATTCCAGGTGGGACCAAAAGAGAAGGATTTAAAATTTTTCTACTAAAGAACTAGTTCTGTAGACAGAAGACAAGAACGCTGGTAGGGCTACACTTGAAATTTTGCGTATACCTAAGCCTCCCAATTTGACAGGCAGGGAGGCCTGTGACCATGCCTTGTCATCTAAATCGATATTCAAAACCGATGATAAAGTATTCTTTATTATGTTGTCTAAGCCTTCCAAGAGCTCGCTGTGTTTCCACAGTTGACTACATCTCAAAGAATACGTAAATTTAGGTACAAATAGACAGAACCGAATAATTGTAAAAGCCATATGACTATTAATTTTGAGCAGTCTGTCCGAATTTTTGAGGAAATTTTGAATTTTCTCATCTACAAATGACTGAAAAGACTCATCAAGAATTGGTGAACCAAGGAGTCGAAGTGAACATTTATCAACAACTGTAATGTTGGGGGCTAATGTATTGAATTTCTCAATGATATTATTTTTGTCTACACAAGAGTCCGAAATAAAAAGCTCACACTTTGAAAAATTTAACTCCAAACCTATTTGTCGAAATTCGTCTGTGATGATTTTTAGATCATCAAAAACTGCGTTCACCTCTCCACCTAATGTTCCATCATCCAAATACCAAACATTAAGCTTGGATTGGAGACGTTGAATTATGGGTTGGATGGCAAGGCTAAATATGGCCGGACCAAGAGGGTCGCCCTGCTGACAGCCAACAGCGGACGAAATTACTTTATTCCTGTATATTAATTTTGATGGCGAACCGTAACATTGCCAAAGAAATGGGTAAATTTCTGGAATTTTGTCTTTAATTTCTTTTAGCAAGGCGCCCCTGTCTATGGAATTGAAGGCGTTTTTGACGTCTACCTTCAGAATTACCTCCCCATAATTTTGGTCTAAAAATGTACGAAGGGAATGTACTGCGGCCTCACATCCACCTCGCGAACCAAAGCCTAGCTGAATTGGTCGGAAATAGTCACCTAGATAGTCGGCTTCTTTCCGACAGCAGACTTTAGCCGCGAGGCGGCAGTAGGTGGTGCCCACGGCTATAGGTCTTATTCCGCCATCCTTCTTTTTGAGTGCACAAAGATTCGCACCGTAAAGGAGTTCTGTGATCTCGCTATTGACTCGGCCTGACAACATCAGGTTGATCAGAGATGTCAAATCTTTCAGAAGGACTTCACCTGCATGGCCAGACCCGCCAGATAGAAGATCTTTTAGATGCTGTGGAGTCACAGCATCCAGGCCGCCGGCAGAGCCACTCTGAAATGATGTAACAGCTTTAAGCACATCCTCGCTGGTCGTGTCCATGGCGACATCACTCTCTTCCGGTGGATCGGGGAGTTGAATATTGGCCCCTGCGGATGGATGCTTACTCTCAAGAGATATGAGGGTAGCATCGTCATTTGGTGCCATCGTGTCATTTGAAAACATAATGCGAGAGGCACCTTTAATATCACCATCACTGAGTTTACTCTCTACAAGTCTGTATATAGTAGACTCAGCCAATGGTTTATTCGATTTCGAATTTTGTTGTGTGTCCTGATCAACAATTGAAATAGGCTGTCCTTCGCGTGCAGTGTACCTAACACAATTTTGTTTTATTCTAACCGTGATTGATGATTTGTTGGCCGTATCTTTTTTTACATGAAGAACGTTGTAAGGGAAAACTAATAAATGCTCCCAAGCTCGCTCGGTGTTTTTTGATACAGCATTCCTAATGGCCTCTGAGAGAGCGGAAGCGACAGAGATGCGGGCACCTCGAGGAATTCGTTTAAAAATAGGAGTTGTAGCTTTGTACTCACTTAGAACTTTCCAAAAAGGGCGTGTATCGGCCGTATAATCCGAATTTTGCGTCAAATCATCTACCGCTACTGCAACCGGAGCAGACAGCGGGATATTGGGATCCTTATGGATTCTGCTTTGGTGGATTTTGAGGCCTCTCTGTCCCTTGAAAAAGCGAGCCCGGGGACATTGTGTGCACTCTAAAAGAGGCTGCACAGACACGATGGGATGGGTCTCCGTCACATTCCTAATTGCAATCACCGGTTGCGTGCATTGCATTATCACAGTAAATAAAACTTACAAATGTAAATAAAATTCTTACAAATCTAAATAAACTAGCGGGATGACAGCGGTTGGCGCACGCGTGGTAGCCCGGGGTCCACGGCAAACGCCCTCCTTACTGTAGACAGAAAAATAACAAAGAATAAGCTTCTGTCCAAACCAACGTAAACAAACTACAAAGAGAGAATCCACCTTTTCAATTTATGTTGCGCTGAGGTTGTCCCCGGCCTGGAAAACAATAGCTGATGCGCGCTAGGTGGTGAACCGCCGGCCCTAGAGCTCGAAAGCTCCTCAAAAGCCGTAGAAAAACTCTTTCTGAAAAATTCAAGCAAAAATAAGTAGGCTAGCTGACAGTTTTTTTTTTTTTTTTAGATTCGCATTCACTAGGTTTCGCTAGCAATTACAAAGAAACGAGTACATTTATAATCCACTCTCGAGAAACAGTTAATCGTTTATAGCTACAAGGAAAATATGAATCTACGTCTTGATTTTCTTCATATTCATAGAAATTAGGTGTTAAATTACAGCGAAACATCCAACGCATACGTAAATGAACTGTTCTTGAGACATATCCTTGTTGGTTTTTGTCGTAGTCGGGTAAAAATACCCAAAATAAATGTCTACAAATCATTTAAAAAATGTTACGGTTAAACGAAAACGCACTTTTCTACAACCTGTGTGTACTGTCCCTTAATGCCAATTACATTAAGTGGAGCTCTTTTCTAGAATTGTGGAGAATTTAATATTGTGTCGTCCAGATGGTTTTGACAGAAAAATACCCAAGCTTTAAACACCACGTATGTGAGTACGAAATGCATGTAGCAGGTGAAAATGACGTTAAGGTCGGGGGAAGCTCCGCCCTGAGGGAGGCTACCACTTTGTATATAAATCTTCAAGCCACTGGACATTCTACCAGTTACACTTGGGCACGATGGACCGTTATACCACAGAGCCCTTCGACTTCGACATGGAGGAAGGTATGGGCTAATCACGTCTGCTTTGGGTTTTCACTTGAATATTATCCTTTGAAACGGCCTCGCCACTCAGTGGAAATCCACGTATTCTAGCCGTGCCTAAGTCAGTTTAAATGATGGCCGAAATGTCGAGCCGGTGACAACTGTACCCTACGATTACTTCTTGTACGTAATCGAGAATTAAATAAAAAGCAGTTTAGCAAATTATACAATTTTTCCAGTATTTAATAATCAGTCAATGCTTTTTATGGGTCTAGTTTCGAAATACAACGATTTCTACTAATTTAAATTCAACCAATTTCTGATAGCATTTGTGCGTCTGAAGAGGCCAATTAACTATTTTTTTATCAATCTAAATATTGTAATGTAATTAAGTATGCTTTTATTTTAGCGGATGATGATGTTGATCAAAGCATAACTTGGAAAGAGTTCGCATGGATCACCTGTTCCATTGTTTATTTAATCCTGGTGTACGCTTATAAGGTAAGTCAATTATTTTACCATCAAAAATGTTCCTCTTTTCTAAAAAGAGGAAAATTTATATTGCGTCCCCTTTTGTATTCGAATTTGGCTTAATTTTTCCCTTCTCCGCAACTTCTTTCCGCGGCTTCGGCGTCGCTTTAGAGCACATACCAACTAACTCATAAAATCGAAGTGTTTTTAAAGTTTGGATCCTTTAAATTAAAGTACATTTCAACATAAGATTTTCTTTATTTGCGTTTTTCCATCATCATCATCATCATCAGCCTATATTAGTCCACTGCTGGACATAGGCCTCCCCTAATGAGCGCCATAGCGCATAGCGTTTTTCCATAGAAGTGATTTATTATTTGTTTCATTTTTTATCACGGTTTTCATGAGTCGCACGGATACCTAGTCTCTGAAAATATTGTTTTTTGACCGTTGACATTTAGTAAGTTTCACCAGCCAATTACCAAAAACTCAAAACAAAAGGTTATAATAGCTGTATTTAATACACATCTTTATATATATAATTCTTCTGTGAGTGTGTATGTCACTGAACTTCTCTCAAACGACTGGACCGATTTTGATGAAATTTTTTTTGTGTGTTCAAGGGGATCTGGGAATGGTTTAGATTCACAATTTTGTCCAACGCGGGCGAAGCCGTGGGCAGAAGCTAGTCTATCTTATATATAAAAATGAAACCCGTTTCGCGTTGTCACGGCATCACGCGTGAACGGCTGGACCGATTTCGCTAATTCTTTCTTTGTTGTGTTTGTTATTGTCAGGAGAAGGTTCTTATGAAAGAAAAAATTAAGAAAGTTGGAAACATAAATTTCCACGGGGGCGAAGCCGCGGGGCGCAGCTAGTATATATATAAAAATGAAACCCGTTTTCCTTGGTCACGGCATCACGCGTGAACGGCTGGACCGATTTCGCTAATTCTTTCTTTGTTGTGTTTGTTATTGTCAGGAGAAGGTTCTTATGAAAGAAAAAATTAAGAAAGTTGGAAACATAAATTTCCACGGGGGCGAAGCCGCGGGGCGCAGCTAGTCTATTATCAATACCTGACTATTCTAGTTGTCGAGTTTTGAGTTTTTGGTAATTGACTGGAGGTTCATTCTAGTTGGTTTGGACGATATAGGACAAGTTCTTTTTAGGTCATTTGCTTGATCTGTCCATCTCTTACGATACCCACTTCTGGTTATTTATACATAATTTGTAACACCACCATTCGTCATCCTTCTACTCATTTATAGGCACGTTGAAAACTAAAAAGTGAGTTGGTTTCAGCACACGATTCGTTTAGAAAAAGATTAAGTCACAATAAGCGCTGAAATAGTTTTTCAGCGCTTGTGACTTAATCTTACTGCGTTTACACGTTTATTTTCTTTCTGACACTGGTGAATGAATGAAAACTGAATGACAGAATACAATTTCCCAAAGACGCTGTTACTTTTTAAAATTGTAATGCGTAGATATATTATTATTGACGTCGTGAACGAAGTAAACGAAAGTCTTCGTTTCAAGTCTGACCAAAATAGCGTTTCTGTCAGTATGTCCGTACTCCTCTACAGGTCGTATTTTACAACCGATCAGTACGAAACTTTGTGTACAGATTCTATGATTTTATAGAATTTTAATGTCGTCGGGATTTTTTGATTAAAGGCGTACTTCTTCCACAATAAGGCAAAAGGCGGCTTTAGAATATCTCCGCTTTAAGAGATCTGATTTTGATGATTGTATTTTTAATTGAAAGGTAATAACTTTAAACTGTTCTTATAATAATTTGGTAAAGATCGGATGAGGATTTTCGGCATGACGAGTAGAATAGCTCCGCAAAATGCAGTAATATGCAAGAGAGCATTTACAGTACAGCGCCACCTATTAGAACATCTTTGAAGGATAACCATTTCGACTATTTTCAAAATATTTGTAAAAGTATGAACCCCACAGAAGTAGAAAAAACATTGTACCTACCGAACCTACCTACCAAAAGACTTGAGTATATGTTAATTAATTGTTGAAAAAAGTTAGTGTTCGCGAGGTCTACTGTTCGTAGAACTACTAGTAATATCTGTGGTAATGCGAATCAGTGCCGTGGCCTTTTTTGCGGCCTGTGCGAAATTCCATATCTGCGCACTCGAGGGATAATCTAGGGACTAAAAGTGGCCGTTATCTACTACATAATATGTAGTACTACATAATTCTGCTTATCTACCGTTTATTATAATTACTAGTCCATACTAGGTGGTATCCAATTAACAGATAATAAATAAAAAAAATCACTTAAGAAAATGTTATCCACATGAGAGCGAGCGCCTAAAATTTCATAAAGCTTTGGGAAACTTTTATGCGGCGCGGCGGTTGGTAAACATAAATTATTATTGAGAGAGGCTGACACAGTGGAGAGAACATCTCTTAATTATGGGTGGATCCAGTTTTTTATCAATGGAAATCTGGTTTCTATTTTTAGTATTCTCAGAAAGTTTCAAGTAAATAATTTGGTCATTGGTAAAATAGTTACAAAGAAACCTTCAAAACTTCGACTCCCGTTTTATCCCTACTTAGAGATATTTAAAATCCTGAAACAAGTTTAATTAATTTTAATTTATTGTTATTTCAGAAGATACTGAATATTTTATATCATTAGCATCTCACATTAAAAAGTTACAGACATTTTTAATAAGAAGCCAAACTATGAATATTATACTTTAATAACCAGTTTTACCCCTTAACCAGGAATATTTTGAAAAAACCCTAAAATACGCACCTCCTATACATTCATACTCTGAACGCTTATATTGATTTGCTTAATATGAGAACGTAATATATTTATTTAGTAGGTATATTTATATTTATTTACTTAAGCATGCTATTCAGTTTTTCTCTTAAATTTGCAACAACCACGTTTTTACATAATTTACTGCTTATTATCACAAATACAGCAAATTTTTCTTTGTATTTCTAGTGGTACCTACCTAAACTCCCGTTTGTTTAACTTTGTTGCTCATTGATTTTTGTAAGCTATAGACTCTAATGTGACGTCACTCAGAGAGTTCAGACTGAAAACCAACGTTGTTTCCGTCCTCGGGCGGTAGCGGCGTTAAGCAGAGGCTGGACCTGTTTAGCCCACGCACATGCGGGAAAGACCAATTTCTTTCATCAAACGTATAGATCTTTTTTAAATAAATTTTTTAAAGCAATTGTTTTATGATGTTTGTTTGTTTGTTTGTTTTACGCAGTCTCTATTGTTGTGTTAAGTATTACTTTTTGTTTTGTTTTTACTTTCCTTAGTGTTTTGTGTGCTAAATAAATTTAATCTCTATTCTATTCTATTCTATACCTACGTATTGAAAAATTTTATATTTTTAGTATTCTCTGTAAGTTTCAAGAAAATCGGGACACAGGTTAAAGAGTTACAATAAAAACACCAAAACAAATTCAACCCACCTTGCCCCTCCTTATGGGTGGAATTCCCTTCAAATTAAGGTACCTCCTCTCCAAATTCCAGCTTTCTAGCTTCAACGGTTTGGGCTGGGCGTTGTTACCAGAAAATCGCTTGTTCTGGTACAATACATATGTTAAGTTAACCCTTAAAAACTAAAACGTCAAGTGCGAGTCGAATCGCGCACTAAGGATTCCGTAAGACTTTGTGTCTTGCCAAATTATCATGATTCTAGGTCAACGGGAACGTATATTTGGTTCATGGCGAGAATAAAAAAAAATTATGTGAATAAACTACAAAATTTCTTTTTCTGGATTTTCCCCTTTGATTGTGATATAAGATCTTGCTTCTTACTAAAATTTATGATTCTAGGTCAACGAGAAGAACCCTAAAGGTTTTGGTATATAGCAAGAATCAAATCTTTATTCACAAAGAAGATTATACTAGTATTTACAATTGAAACAATTGAGCTAACTGCTGATTGTTGCAAACAGTCTACAGGTAGCTCAACTGATCCATATCAACACCAGTCGGAAGCGTCCCCAAGACGCTGGCTGCATTGCCACGCTGTATGGCAATGCTGATACGCTGTGCCAGATATTCACCAGCTCTCGGGTCACGCGTCGCTTTGACCAGACGTTCAGATAGTTTTTTGAAAACCCGAAGAGCCTCGGTACCCTACGGACCTAGGGTCTCGACTCCAAGGGGAGCAAATGTGTAGGCTCTGTCGAGACCTGCATATTTGCGCCTCTTGAGATCTTCGGCCAAATCTGCCGCCGCACCCGCCCTCACGGATGTCCTCGGAAGATGGGAAGGCGCAAGTGTGTCGACGCATGTAGCGTCCCACACAATGGGCCTCTCCAACTCCCATGGGACTAGTGTCATACCATCGGGCCTCTTACCATCGTCACGCAACAGACCATTCGGTTCGAGATTCAAATATATTTTTTTGGTGAATAAATTACAAATTTACAGTTTTAGGATTTTTCCTTAGTTTGTGCTATAAGACCTTGCTCCTTGCCAAATATTATGGTTCGTCGACGTCAACGGGAAGTACCCGTTGACGTAGAATCATAGCCCAAAAGGAACCCTTATAGGATCACTTTATTGTCTGTCTGTCTGTCTGTCTGTCCGTCTGTCAACCCCCTTTTCTCAGGAACGCGTGGACGTATCCAGTTGAAATTAACGTCAAATACTCAAGTTCGTAACCTATTGGAGCCGCGATATAAATAAAACTTATAAGTCAACGCAATCAACAGTTACAACTGATTATGTCCAAATATTTTGAAATTTCCAACACAAAACCTATAGGGTACTTCCCGTAGACCTAGAATCATGAAATTTGGCAAGGTCTTATAACATAAATAAAGGAATAAATCCGAAAACCGTAATATTGTTGTTTATTCATAAACAAATTACTTTTGATCTTCGCCATGAACCAGGGTACTTCTCTTTGACCTAGAATCATAAAATATGGCGAGAAGCAAGGTCTTATAGCATAAATAAAGGAGAAAATCCTAAAACAGTAAATTTATAGTTTATTAACAAAAAAATCGTTTTGAATCTCTTCCTGGACCAAGATATACAGGGTACCTACTTCCCGTTGACCTAGAATTATGATATTTGGCAAGGAACAAGGTCGTACAATTATACGGAACCCTTAGTGCACGAGTTCGACTCGCACTTATCGTTTTATTTTCTAATGGATGGCGCAGAAGTAATGTCATACTGTGAATGTGCTTTAATTTTTGCAAATATCCTCATTAATGTCACTGTGCTTAAACATCGATGTTGTAGACATAGATTTGGCGCCCAGATCGCCAGATCTAACGGGGCGCCAGACTTTTTCCTTTGGGGCTTTTTGAAATCTCGCGTTTACCACAGTAAACCACTAACCTTGCGAGTCTTGAAAGCTAACATTGGAGAAGAAATTGCCAATTTGGAGCCAGATGACTTGCAAAGTTCGTGGTTTGCTGTGGAAAACGCGAGTTTTCGAAAAGCCCCAAAGGTGGTTCTTTAGGTGTGTGTCGCTCCATGGCTTGTTGATAACCAATTCTCTATCGGTTTACAACAAATGTCAAAGCACAGTAGCCATTTGCAAAAATTAAAGAACATTCAAATTATGACATTACATGAGCGCCAACCTGTATATTTAACATTGTTTGTTTTTTTATAAATATTCATATCAATTTATTTTTTAGGTACAATACAACAATTGTATGAAGAAGTGTATGGAGAAATAAAGTAAAAAAAAAATGTATTGTATGTCGCTTCTTGTGGATCCTGGAGATTTAATTATTTATTTATTTATTCAAAATACATATTGTACAGCTATAAGACGATCATAATGAGAAATACATATTGTGTTGATTAAAATCAAAAATATAATGTTGTTTTTTTATATTATACATATTTTAACGTAATGCCAGCCAACCCTTTGCTCTACTCGACGATGACGTCACTGACGAGGCTGTGCAAAAGTGATAAAGTCCGCGGATCTGTATGGAGTGGGAGGTTGATCGCGTGGAAGGCGAGCGAGAGAGCCTTCAAGTACCAGCACACACATTATAATATGCATGCGGAAGACAGGCTGGCGGCTCGTCTCCTGGATGTAGGCCCTGAAATTGGCGCTCACGAAGAATATGATCGACATCATCGCGTAGAGAGTGAGTAGGGGCATCTCCCCGGCGGATAGGTACTTCCCCGCGTCGCTTTCGTGTATCTCGATCTGCAATAAATATTATAGTTAGAAAAACTTTTTTAAATCAAGCTTTTATTCAAAACTTGATGAGGTTACGTCGAAGTTCCTATGGCCTCCGTCCGGCTCCATCCTCAGGACGCTGGTCCTGTGGGTACGTCGTTTTGTTCAGGAGTTCCTAATAGGAACTCCTAAAAGAAACGAGGAATGATGATGGGGCCAGAAGGTGGCCATAGGAACTTAAATAAGAATAAAATCGTTTGTTTCTGTTGGTTTCTGTAGGTCTTACATCCTATGCGGACCTTCTGTCTCCATCATCAGACCCGTTCGATGGTATAGTCAGCTGCACAGACATGTATACACTTCCAAGGTTTAACTTTCATTTTACTCGGAACTAACATAAGTACGACAAATTTCAGTAGAATTGGCTGAGGACTGGTCTAAAATTTAGTTGCAGGAGTTTTCCCACACGTACTAACAGGGCAAGTTAAATAAAAGCTTGTAACTAAAAAATAGATAGTAGATTTATTTCATCGCCTTATTTAACAGGCGTATTTTTATACTTGTATTGCCAGCAGTAGGTAAGTATGTAGGTGTTTGGTTTTAGAACCCTAGATATTTTTGACATAATCAAATATTAGTGGTCAATATTTTATGACACCGGTATCATCGGAGCAAATCACAGAAACAATTTTAGGTATTGAAAGCTTGACAAGTCCTCGGTACAGTCATACGAAAGGTTTTTAAGAATATTAGAGATATTAGGTTTCAGTTGAAGCTAAGATCACGGAAACATTCCGCTTTAGAGAGCTTATTATGTACAAATAGCTACCCAGAAAACAGGGAAAATACTGAATGAAAGCAGTGGAAGACTGCATTCCATCACTCTTTAAGCACGCCGTCCTCCTCGCGCAGCGGGACAAAATCTGTGCTGTCTTATTATAAGTCTAAATATGTATAAACTATTGACGCACTGTTGAGACGTTAGCATGTTTGTAAAGTGCAGTAGTAGGGAATCTATAAGGCAAGAAATAACTGACCTTAAGCACAGCGCGCTGTGCCCTTTTCAATGGGAGCAGTAGGGTTTTATTGGCTCCACTCCAAGACTATGCAGTATGTGTAACTAAAAAATAGATGAAGAAAATAGATAGTAGATTTATTTCATCGCCTTATTTAACAGGCGTATTTTTATACTTGTATTGCCAGCAGTAGGTAAGTATGTAGGTGTTTGGTTTTAGAACCCTAGATATTTTTGACATAATCAAATATTAGTGATCAATATTTTATGACACCGGTATCATCGGAGCAAATCACAGAAACAATTTTAGGTATTAAAAGCTTGACAAGTCCTCGGTACAGTCATACGAAAGGTTTTTAAGAATATTATTTAGAGATATTAGTTTTTAGTTGAAGCTAAGATCACGGAAACATTCCGCTTTAGAGAGCTTATTATGTACAAATAGCTACCCAGAAAACAGGGAAAATACTGAATGAAAGCAGTGGAAGACTGCATTCCATCACTCTTTAAGCACGCCGTCCTCCTCGCGCAGCGGGACAAAATCTGTGCTGTCTTATTATAAGTCTAAATATAAATAATTGACGCACTGTTGAGACGTTAGCATGTTTGTAAAGTGCAGTAGTAGGGAATCTATAAGGCAAGAAATAACTGACCTTAAGCACAGCGCGCTGTGCCTGTGCCCTTGCCAATGGGAGCAGTAGGGTTTTATTGGCTCCAGTCCAAGACTATGCAGTATGTGAGTAAATTTTGACAAAGTGAATTACTTTCGAATTTATAATATTAGTATGTAAGTGTGGATGTAACTAGCAAGGCATTCAAGGTGTGTCTAGGCAAGGTGAAGACAGGGCGCTGGCGCTCATTAGGGGGGCCTATGTCCAGCAGTGGACTAATATAGGCTGATGATGATGGATGTAACTGTTGGTGTTTTCTACCACTAATAAATGACTGTATTACGGAATACCGGCAGTCGAAATACCGGATAACGGTATATCGAAAGTACACGAAACCGCAGATCGAAATACCGAAAGCACATGAGGCCGCATAACGGAATACCGAAAGTGCACAACACCGAAAAACTGTAAACCGGACGATCACAATCTCGAATGCACGCTATACCGAAAGATCACCAAATCGAAAGAACGCTATGTCGAAATTTTCTTCAGGGTTGTACGTTAGTTTTATCATATTAAGATCCAGATACAGATATGATTCTTATGATTCCCATATTTATCGGTGACAAGGGAAAACTATGTTTGTAAGTTGAACCTTTGAAATCTCATCTAATATTAACGACGAAAACTATAAATTAAAAATTAAAAAACACTACTATGATCTATAACAAAATTTATAAACTCAAATTACTAAAAACTTATAATTCTTGCTAACTTTATTATAACTAACTAAACTATAACATAAAATAAGATTTTATATCCAATGGAGGCACAATGGGCACTAAAGACTTTTTGAGCGGATTAGCTTAAATAGCTTACATGAAAAATTAAGTTTAATATAAAGGTTTTTTTGCTCTTTTATAATTCCTTGCAGTGTTTAGGAGGCTATTCCAACGGTTGTGTGTGATGGCTATGTTCTGACGTATGCAATCAACCACGGACCACATTATGTATGTGGCGGAAACCTTGGTGGAAAACAGACATTGTTTTGACTTATAATTTTGTTTAAAATTTTGTTCTACGTATGTTTATTATCCCATAATGGTCTTTAGTTCGAGTGAGTGTTGATTTTGTTTTTATTATAAAAATAATATACTTTTATTTAACTAAATCATATTTTTACTGACTCTAAATCTATAATAAAAGTTATTTTCTTCTATTTAGATAAAGGTTACCCTGCATTTATAAAAATTGAATTATGTTAGACAAAGAAGTAAAGTTATGAACTTACACTGAATGTTATGAGCTTACATTGAAAAGTTTTGAAAATATTTTAATTGTTATGACAAAACTAACGTACAACCCTGAAGAAAATTTCGACATAGCGTTCTTTCGATTTGGTGATCTTTCGGTATAGCGTGCATTCGAGATTGTGATCGTCCGGTTTACAGTTTTTCGGTGTTGTGCACTTTCGGTATTCCGTTATGCGGCCTCATGTGCTTTCGGTATTTCGATCTGCGGTTTCGTGTACTTTCGATATACCGTTATCCGGTATTTCGACTGCCGGTATTCCGTAATACAGTCGTATTAATCGTGTACCTGTTGTTATTATTTCCCCTAAGTTTGTACCGCGTTACAGCGATCGTGGAAGCGGGGTGACTGACAAGAGGTACGCGATAATAAAGATAAAAATAATTAGGTAGTTGAACAAATAAAATGTTGTTACCTTACACTTGCGCGTCCGGCTCGACCTCGTGGTTGGGCGTGCAGTAGAGGTTGGCGGCTGCAGGGCGGAACTTGTACCCGGTCATCACGAAGAAGATCAAGGTACGTGGCCAGCTCGCGGAACATCTCGTCCATCCACGCGCCAGGACCTGAAGTTACCACATCATTATCGCTACATACAATAACACACGATCGGCCTAGAACATAATAGTATAAATACCTCGTCTTGTGAGTGTACTCACAATCTCATCATCATCATCATCATCATCAGCCTATATTAGTCCACTGCTGGACATAGGCCTCCCCTAATGAGCGCCATAGCGCCCTATCTTCAGCTTGCCGCATCCAGCATCTGCCTGCAGTCTTTCGCAGATCGTCATCCCACCTGGCCGGAGGGCGTCCTACACTACGTTTGCCGCGTCGTGGTCTCCACTCAAGAACTCGTTTACCCCAGCGGTTGTCGGTTCTTCGCGAGATATGGCCGGCCCACTGCCACTTCAGCTTGCTAATTCTTTGAGCTATGTCGATAACTTTGGTTCTCTGTCGGATGTATTCATTACGAATTCTATCCTTCAAAGAGACTCCGAGCATAGCTCTTTCCATAGCTCGCTGAGCGACTTTGAACTGGTGGACCAGCCCTACCGTGAGTGTCCACGTCTCAGCTCCGTAGGTCATGACGGGTAGGACGCACTGATTGAAAACTTTCGTTTTCAAGCATTGCGGTATGGATGACGAGAAGACTCGACGTAGTTTCCCAAACGCTGCCCAGCCTAGCTGCATCCTCCTCTTGGTCTCCTTCTCAAAATTATTTTTACCTAACTGCAGAATTTGCCCAAGGTAAGTATACTCGGAAACAATTTCGAGTCAATTCCATGCCAAGACCGATGCGTCGCGAGGCTGAGGCTAGGCCGTCCAGCATCTGGTTTAGCTCCTCTAGCGACTCCGCCATTAAAACTATGTCATCAGCGAATCGCAGGTGTGAGATGTAGCCGCCGTTTATGTTAATGCCCTTACCTTTCCAGTCCAGCGTCTTAAACATATCTTCCAACGCGCTTGTGAACAGTTTCGGGGATATAACATCCCCCTGTCTCACTCCTCTGCGCAGTTGGATGGGTTTAGACTGCTGGCCCTGTACTTGGACACAATAGACACTATTTACAATAAAACAACTTAAAAACTAAGTGACAATTATCGGTCTTATCGCTCAAGAGCGATCCCTACCAGACAAACATGGAGGGATAGGATCATTGGACAGTACAAGGGGACTGCTTACTGCCTACTCGCTTTTTGGGGCTAGATGATGCTGTGTGGATTGTCCAGCATTATTTATTTATTATTATTATAATGCATCGATATATTTTTACACTGGTCGGTGTGTAAATGCGAAAGTTTGGATGTCCAATTATCTCTTCACGCCAAAACTACAGAACGGATCGGGTTGAAATTTGCATAGATGTAGTAGGTAATAATCTACCTGGAATAACGCGTATTCCACTTTGTATCCCATAAATCAGTTCCCTTGGGATATAAATGACCTTTTAACTTTCCCAGAGAAACAACGCGTGCGAAGCTGGGGAAAGGAACTACATAGTTATCTAATAATGCTCGATAAATCCCAACAACAGCTGGACTAGCCCCATAAGAAGTAAAATTATTGCATGTTACAATAATCATAATCAAGTAATATAATGTAACGTTTATTTCCCGAGGCTTACTAAATGAGCAGAGAGACAAAAAAATAATAAAACAAATTTATAAATAAACCTTACCCCCCTACTTAGAAATAAAGTGATTGGTTCTATTCACTTAAATATATGTCCACTTGCGGAAGAAATGAAAAAAAAAACCACTAGCATGTTTGAACCATTCTGTGGGCAACTGGGCCCACAGAACATCAAACGTTGTGAAACAGTAAGAACCATCAGTTTATAATATAACTAGTTATTTAGATTTCTGTGGTTTAAACACTATAGATAAATTGACAATAGGACACCAATAAACAGTCAATTTTAGAGCCGCTCGCTACGTAGTAAAGTAAAATTTTAAGAATCATCATTATCAGCCTAAGATAGCCCACTGCTTGACTCAGGGCTATGGATCGGCGTGGTAGGTTGGTGGGCAGATAGGTATTCATAGTACTTACCTACTTCTTACCTTAGGCCTAATGAAATTACCTATGGCTACCTACCTACCCCCTCCTTGCTTGTTTTATATATGTCTATGTATTTAAATGTACCTACTTATAAAAACCATCCTTATGTCAAACCTGAATGGCCAAATAAATGTATGTTTATCTTTTATCATTTTACCCTTCATACGGCGCGCTGTCTAGCTATATCATTTTGCCGTTAAATGTAAAGAAATGAGAATAATTAGAAAACTCTTTCCGCGATGGAGTTAAGCTTTTCAGTTGCTGCCGTCGCTATCCATTTGCCCTTTTGGTAAGTTTGAACCACAGCGGTGCACAAGAAAACGGCCATGGGAAATGGGTTTTATTTCAGTAGCAAAGAAACTCGCTCTGGGTGTAAGTACTGGGTGTCGCGCGAGGGTTATCTTACTGCAGCACGTCCACACGTTGGTAAAACTTTGTGATTATCATAGACAATTTAATTGCAATTGTTTCTATCGAAACTTTCAATAGATAAGACTTAGGTGTTACATAAGTGATGATGTTGACACATGCGCATTAGTTCTGCAAATTTACCTACATAGGTACCTACCTACTTTATATTTAAGGAAGTGTTCGCGAGATATTGAAACCCAAATTACTGAGCAACTACGACTGCGTGATCGTTTGCTAGGGCTGTTTAACTGAGAAACACTATAGATGAAAATTTCTTGCCTAAAGCAACAATGTAAAGTTTTGGGCCGTTTTTGGAAAGAAAGTTATTTAAACTTGTTTTTAGGTAGGTAATTGCGGATCCGCACCGTTGGATCCAGCAACCCAAAAATGTGCAGGATCCGGCTGGATTGCTGGAGTGCTGGATACAGCATTGTAATCCGTTAATAATACGTAGTAAATATTATTAAATAAGTTAGATTGGTTTAAGTTAGGTACACAGTGCAACGAGCTACCGATTGGTCGATTCATAAAATATTAACGATTGAAATACACTTCAAAAGAAAATAAAGAACTAACGATTTTAAATAACCTTCAGCCACCCTATTTTCCAGGTCACTTTGAGTCGGCACACCGGTCATTATAATAATATGCTACATTGATGAGCGACATCGAAAAGGTGTGCATTTTAAAAAAAAATTGGTTATTTTATTCCAACTGTCAAACGATAATTAGAGACTTCTGCGACATTGATGAGCGACATTGAAAAGGTCTGCATTTTAGAAAAAAAATTGGTTATTTATTCCAACTGTCAAATGATAATTAGAGACTTCTGCTAGTAAATTGCCCTCTTATTTAGAAATATTATTTTCAATAAAGGAAGGTTTAGTTAGTTTAGGTACCTTTTCATTTTCGTAATTTACCTAATTTTTCACCATATTCTGTCCATTTATCACTGAAATTTGGTAGGTTTACACGTTGACTGCGGAAATCATACCTTATGCGTAACATTCAAACTAACCTCTCACACACCTGTGGTGTGCAGCCGCACAGATGTTTGGTTCAAAAATACGCGTTACGGCTGTGCTGAGTCACGCCGGGAGTGTGTTTTCTTAGTCGCTGCGCAAGTTCGGATCTGTTCGGATTCACGCATATGTTATGTTTCAGATCGAGTGTGCGGTCTCATAGTAACATAACACACCGTAGGTGTTTTCTTGGTTTTCGTAGTTTCTTTCAGAATTTATAGGTAAAACTTGATTTATCATACACTGTATTCATTTGTAACGTGGATTTCAAGTAAATAGCGATAACTTGCGGCTAAGCGTTTGATATTATGGAATAAAATCAAAAATATCCATGGAACAGTAACTAACCAATCCAGTTCATAATAAGTAAGTAGGCAGGTACCTACTTCTATGTTACCTATAAATTATGAACTGTACCTACCTACTAGATATTTTTGCCGCGTCGTCGGTTCCGATCTAACTACCTAGGTGTGTTTAGTATAGTCAGGTAGGTACCTACCTATTTATTTTACTAACATAAATCATTTCCATATTTCATTGAGAAAAGGACATGCTACAAAACCATAATCCCACAATGTAGGTAACTACCTAGGTAGGTACCTACTTTGTTTGTACGACTACTTTTACCGCCTATTGTTTTAGGAGTTGTATACTCTCAGAGCGGTAATATACTCTCAGAGCGGTAATATACAAAGGTATTCTACCTCCTCGTAATCAAAATAACTACCTAGTTGTCCTTTTGTGGGATTTTAGTCGAACTGTTTTATTGCATGACTGAAGTAAGTTTATATAAAAATATTTACATTTCTACGTACCTACCTAGGTAGGTAAAGTAAATTATTATATTATTCTCTTTACTTTCTAATTTGTCTTGTAAAGTTTGTAAGCCTAGGTAAGTACCTACTTACCTATTTCCATGCACATTCCTGATGATCATACATTTCAGATCCGACTTATGTACCTACCTGTATATATAATTGTCATTGGTGCTATATTTAGGTAGGTATGTCGATACTTGTATTACACACACACGTGTGTGTGTGTGTGTGCGAGAGGGTATGCGTGTGTAATACACAATTATTGTGTTCTGTGGTTCATCCATTCAGGAGCTAGGTACGTATTGTGGCCACAGCTGACTTACACATAGGTACCTACCTACCTAGATACACTTCTCTATTTCGTCGAGGCTTACTCTACCTACTTCTTGAATACCTACCTAGTACCTACTAGGTACCTACCAAGCGCTAGGATTGCTTGAAATAAAATAAACTCATTATAAATACAAATTCATTTATTCTGCGGGGCCATGTTAGTTGCCTACCTAACACGGAACCGCGTTCCTCCTCCGCCGAAACTGGCCGTCTTCGACGGCGGCCTCCAGCTCAGCCCTGCGCCGGAGGCCATCGCCTCTCCCGGGTATCGGGATAGGCGCAGAGGGTGGTGGACCCAGCGATAAGGGCGGCCGACCTTGAAATTTGTGCGTCCACATTTTCTGCTCTAGGACCACTCTGCGCCTACCCTGGAGGGCGTTTGTCGTTGGCCGTTGATTGATTTCTGAAAGAAAAAGTTCATAGATGAGGCATTTATACACTATCGGGTCGTTGCCCTCCGATAGCCCTCCGTAGAACATCGCCTCGAAGACCGGAGATGCCATCGCCAGGACCAGCTTGTGCGCCTGAATCGCCTCCTGGTTGGTCTCAGAGCCCACCATGAAGGTGCAATCTGACCATAGCCCCGTGGTGAGTAGATAACCACATCTCTGCTCGACTTTTTCACAATCGAGCTGCCACGGTGTTCCAGCTACAGCCATCGTTCGTTAAATTTCGAAGAAATATTGATAGAAATTGGATTTGACTTATACTTCTTTGATATTACCAACAAAGATGTAAATCGTATCGTTACAAATCTTTGATTAGCAATAAACTTTAAGTCTGCGTGTCTGGTTTGCCACTTTTCTGCCAGCTATGCCACGCGAACAGTAAACTTTGAGTTGAAACTTGATAGGAGACAGTCAGCTCAGCAAAGCGTAGGATGTTCTGTGAGCAAAGCAAAGCCCACGCGAACAGTAAACTTTGAGTTGAAACTTGATAGGAGACAGTCAGCTCAGCAAAGCGTAGGATGTTCTGTGAGCAAAGCAAAGCCCACGCGAACAGTAAACTTTGAGTTGAAACTTGATAGGAGACAGTCAGCTCAGCAAAGCGTAGGATGTTCTGTGAGCAAAGCAAAGCCCACGCGAACAGTAAACTTTGAGTTGAAACTTGCTATTAGATTAGACACTCAGCAAATAGGGACTTTTTGTTTGTTTGAAACTTTGATGAGTTTGAAAAACTCCAAATCACCACGTGTTAAGTGTACCTCAGTAACGTAACGAACGAAATCACAGAACAGAAGAACGAACAAATGAACAAACAAACAATGTATCCCAACCCAACGACCGAAATCAAATCAAAACGGTACCATCAGTGTTGCCAACAGTTAAACTAGCTCTCCACCAGATTTTACCTCTAAAACCACTTGAAAACCCCTAATAAAAAACAGTCCTATAATGTAAAAATCGCTACAATTTCCACTAAACAAATTTTAGTTTTTACCAATTAAAACAAAATATGTAACCTTTATTGTTACTTCCAAATAGACTATTAACAATTAATAAATCAAAGTAAGTACCTTAAAGTTTATGCTAGGTCGATAAATTGTTTGTCACGCTGTGACCCCCTCTAACTGAGAGGACACTTAGATTTAAGACTTATCCTGTTTGTAAATGTTGAGACTTATCCTGTTTGTAAATGTTGATGCTTGGTGATCCTTTCGCTGGGAGTCCTTCTAATGAATAAATATATCAACATGAACATCAAATGATTCAATAAAAAAGTGATATTTTATATTAGTTCATCTTCTTCAAATGAATCATTTTGGTCTGCTACATCATCGGCGGTTTTAGATTTATACGATTCTTTGATAGGTACCGAATTTTTTCGTAACGTTCTTTGGAATTGTATATTTATTGGAGCATTTTCCTTCCAATCTCAAACCACAGCGTATTCTTAATATAGCAGTTAAAGATTATTTTCATTCTGTTCTTCTGTTTTTTATTATATTCATACCGCTAAATAATCTCTCAAAATCGGCATTATAATGAGGCAGTATTATGAGAGTTATCGCAACAGTCTCTAATTCCTAGAAATCTAGATTCCCCTTGAGCCTCTTTAGAATACAGGGTGTTAGCGTAAACAGTCTTATCCTTGAAACCACGTATGTACACCCCTAAACTAAGACGATACAAGTTATTTTTAAAATAAAAGTCAATTAGTTTCGATGGAATTTCATAATTCATTTCTCTGCTATCCTACGTGATTTCATGGACACCTTAGTGACCTTATCACGCCGCGCCGGCCGCCCGCTCTCGCCTGTAGCCGGCCGGTGGTGTAGGTATCGAATCGTAGGTACCTACAACTTGTGATGGAACTTTCCCTTCATACTTTTCCTGGCTTAGGACAGGCAAAAATAGCTACTCGTAACACATTTGCCTCTTCACGCCAAAACTACTAGCTGAAATTTTGCATACAGGTAATTCTAATCCTGGATTCAAACATAGGCTACTTTTTATCCCATAAATCAGTTCCCATGGGATTGAAATCACCTTTGAACGTTTCCATGGAAACAACGCGTGCGAAGCCGCGGGCAGAAGCTAGTTAATTACAATGGTTTCAATTTCAACCCTTGACACGCATCCGTCTGTAGTTTCTTTCATCAAAGGGAAAAATGCCAAAATTTGTTAATCTGAGACAACACCACTGTTATGGTGAAGTTATTAATTTAGTGGAATGGCCCTTAGCCGCTTACGCTCGCAGTGCGCCCGTGGCCTGAAGGTGTAAATAATAAATCGTTTCAAATTCAAAATGCACGTTTATTGAGGAATCAAAAACTATCCAAAACTGTAGACGCTATTACAGGTTCTAATCTCACCTCCGCTCATATTGCAGAGGTGCAACATGATTGAAGATTAAAAAATCAAAATAGGTTCAAATTCCAATGTGTTGTATTAAATTTTGTGCGTTAGAATCAATGACGCTAATACATTAGAGAAAGGACATTGATTCGTTTTAATGTGAGTGGTAGATCGTAGGTACATATATACTTAATTAGCTAATTATCGATCTAGTGCTTAACGTGCTTTTTTCAGTTAACTATGACGTCGAGTGAAACCTTCAAGAATTGCAATGAAAACGCTGCCCTCGGCAGTAACACTGCTGCGAGGGATGCCACTTCACGCTTTCAATGCGGATCCTGCAGGGGCACCGTTGTTGACGTCGTTTATTTAACATTCAGCTACATACTAGTTTATCTTATGAAAAATGACTACATTTTTATTATAATTCGATACTTATACTAAACGAATAACGAACGTTCATAAGGACCGCAAAATTATTACATATTTTATAAAACTATCGACTTAACAAAAGAAACAACTTAAAATACGAAAAATTATGTAACATAAAATTAAATAACAAAAAATATATGTACAATTTTAGGAGTAAATAAATTATTACAATTTCATCAATAATCCAAGGTATATAAAGAAATATGGATTATAAACACAAAATACAAAGCTTTTATAATATCCGTTCAAAACGTTAAATGGAATGAAGCATAATTTGAAGATTTCCATGATTCCTACGTGATTATTACATCTAAAGACTACGACAGTTTTCAACTTACATAAGTATACCTAAAATCACTACGTAAACTTTCAGAACCTCCCTCACAGAATATATTCCAAAACTTTTTGAACTGTCTGTAATAGCGATTTTATTTAAATATCGAAAAATGTAACATCAAATACAGTAATATTGAGATATCAAATGGAATATAACTAGGACAAGTGTTGTTCAACTAGGCCGCATATATGGCAAACATTAACAGTAGGATGGCATACAATGTTTTAGGTAGGTACATTTATATAATCAAATTGGCACTTACTTAGGAGCGTGTTTGTATCTTTTACGCACGTTTGTAATGGCCACCATCAATCCCGAAAATTTTATAAATAAAAAGCTAATAACGAATGTGATCAGCTTTGATTGTTTTAGCCCGTACCTACTCTAACCTCAAGTATCTGCCATGACTCGAGCAAAGATAAATAAGACATTTCAATCTAATAACGGTGTAATGTAAGAAGGCGTAAATAGTTGGATAAAATTTCATCAATTACCAACTTTTGATAATACTAAAATAACACGCAAGACATACGAGTCTAGTGTCATTTTGAAAAACATGTATAGTTGAAAATTTTCCAAGGTTATAATGTATCTTGGCGATAATAGCGCCCAGGATACTCCTCATATATTGCCAATGACCAAATATAACCTTAAACTAACAAACAATGGTGGCAATTGTGTGCAGTTTGTTAGAATGATTATTAATCAAATTATGCGGGAATCCTTTTCCACCAAAATTTAAGTCTTGTCAGTCAGACATTTTTATTAAACGGAGAAAAACAAAAGTATCACCATTTCACACATTAAATGCAGAACCTTACACTACACCAGACAGACTAATATTACAAATAGTGACAGATTTAGATATGATATAACTACAATATGAAAGATGAATAATTATAACACTAATCACAATAATAGAATTGTGTATAAAGCTAACTGCTTGCGAAGTCAGTGCGACGCGGGATTCCGCCGCCCCACGTTAGAGATCATTCAATCCATAAGGGATAAACAAACCCTAAGTAAAGTAATACTTCAGACTTACATCAGTCTTGTCGCACAGAACCATTTGAAGCGACTGTCGACTTTCGAAATCGCTCACGGCGAGAGCATCTATAGTCGACTGAGCACACAAACTCCAAGATTTTTCCCACCAGCTCCAAAAACAGGCGATAGTTAAATGATTAGATGAAGTTCAGCAAATTTCTTTGATTGAGATAATATATCTACCGTATAGATAAAGATAAAAAGATTCCAAAATTTAGTCTTGGTTAATTTTGTTTTTAGTATATTATTGAAATTCTAACCGCAAACATTAAACTACCATCGTCGTCTGCATTCGCAAGAAATGAGCATAACGAGAAACTATTATTTTTTATTACAGTATCATGAGAAGAGAACCACACAAAATACATAGTTATCGTATTAAACTGCGGACTAGATAAAATGGATAAAAATTTTCTAACATCAATATTTTAAGTGCAACCATTTGTGCTGAGCTGAAAACTTACATTAAAATTTTAGAGAACGAAACTACGTATTATAATAATATTACTCTGGAATTTCATCTATTTCCCAGTTCCTTTTTGGTCCTTTTCTGTTAATTCAATGACCAGAAACAACAAACCTTTATCAGCCCCTTGATGGATTTTAGATCAACTTTCGAGGTAAGCATAACTTTCTGAGATAGTTTCTTCGGAATCAGATCTAAGAATAACTGATCTCTCACTCGGTTCAACGATTCCAATTACCATGACAATTTGAATAACCTTTGGACTTTAAATAATTATCAGGTCAATACATCTCGTAGTATTTAAATTCTCTACCCTCATACCAATGATTATCGAAGCAGTCGGACCGAAACGAAACATACATCAAAGCGCTCAGACAATCATGGAATCATAGATCGAACACCGATTAGCTAACACAAGCGACATAAGGTATTATCTGTCGAGCTTATGGTGGACACAAGTTATAATCCCACCAAGATTCCTGTGAATTGAATCGCTTTCGACCAAGCGGTGGTAAACAACAGTCCACACACGTTACATTCGTATCAGTTACCTTGGTGGTGCTGTATGGCTTAAGTTCTTACATGTTATACGCAATATAAATAGCGTCGATCTGATCAGAGAGGAATCCGTCCCGTAAGTGCATGCGTTGTTTTTCCCCGCGGGAGTTTATCGGCACGACGCCAGGGTCGACGACCACGACCACGCCGACAATCAAGTGGTGCTCCTCAAGTACTGCGTTGGTGACAAGCGGGACTAAGTTCAAAGCTTCGTTGTCGGAGCCTTCCAACTCTACGACCACGACGAGCAGGTTAGTCCACGTGAAGACGGCGCTGGAACAAAATGAGATACGTTTAAACTACTTTAAAACTCATACTGATCATTATCATAGATTATACAGTATTATTTAATAATGGCTTGCATCTCGTAAACAATGCGTCATTGGAAATTTTGTTGTACTACAAAATAAGAGCTGATAAAATTATCTACATCTTTAGTTCTATACTCTTTTTACCTATTCCGAATCGTTATGCAAAAAACTAAAAAACGGAACCATGTTTGCGCCCCACTCCCACTCACCTCAGAGGCGTGGGGAATCTTAGTATGTTTGTCTCCTAACTATTTCAAACAAAGTTTCAAAGTCAAACTTTCTGCTTTTTGACTTTTCCACTCAATTCCCTCTTTTGAGCACTCATTGACTAGTTATAATTTGATAAATTGTTTATATCGGTTCATAAAATATTTATATGCAAAGATGTAGTTATGTTAGAATAGCAATATGCTACTTTTCACCTGGAAAAACGGATGCGAAGCCGTAGGTAGTAAGCCAATCCTACTATTAATGTAAACCCATATCTTTACGTGTATTTGATAGACGACAACGTCCAAAACTACTAAACAGATGGGGCTGAAATTTTCCATAGAAGTACATACTTTTTATCCCGAAAGAACGCATGTAAAGCAGAAACGTATCTTACCATTCGGCGATCTTCTTGTGGCATCTCATGACCGAGTTCTCGATATCAATCGGATGGTACCTCATCCCGCGCAGCATGATAGTCTCATCAAGGGCGCCAACCACGAACACCGCGTCGTGTGTGTCGTGCGAGTCTTCGTGCGTGGAGGAAGCCACGCAGGAGGCCAGGGACTCCGTGTCGGAGAGATGGAGCTCCTCAAGGGAACAGCCGCCGCTGCCTCCCGCGCTCGTCCCCGCTGCTCCGCCCCCGCCGAGCTCAGTACGTCGCAGGAAGCCGAGATACCCCGTCCGAGCGTACACCTCCCCCGTGTTCCCGGTCACCAGCTGAGCGCTAAAGTGATCCGCGTAGTCGCTCTCGTCCCCGTAGATAGTGAAGTACCCGCTGGCGTTGTGCGGCGACTGCACCCATATCTCGCCGAGGTGGGAGTCCCCGCACTGGCCTTTAGTCTCCGGGTTGGCGGTGATGACTTTCACACCCGGTAGGAGCTTCCCGGACTCCATGAGACAGAGGGAGTGGGGGGAGCCGCGCTCGACGAGCGAGACGCGGTCGTTGCGGAGCGCGCGCAGGTCCACGTACACCGTGGATGGCTCGGGGGAGGACGCACCCTGCAGGCAGATGGCGGTGTTGACGCGGCAGCCGAAGGAGGTCGACACGGCGCGGGGGCTCAGCCCGAGCGCAGAGAATAGCTTAGAGAAGGAGTTGGTGAGGTTGATCCGCGGCCGCTCCTCCGCCACTACGACGCAGGTCCGCACGCACGCTAGCGCTATCCCCTTCGCTTTTAGCTGGTTGACAGAACCACCCAGTCCTTTGGTGCAGAGCTCCATAACTCCGTACGAGCAGAAGGTGTCGCGCACTTTGTATTGAGACACGGCGCTGAGCCAGAGTGCCGGGTTGACTTCCACCTCGGAGGGCGGGATCAGGATGGAGTGGTGTCCGGAGTAGATGCTGCTGAGGCACCAGAGCGCGAACCCGAGGCCGCAGTACGGGTCGAGGCAGAGAGCGATGTGCCGGGAGGGGTACAGCTCGCAGGCAATCTTCATAGCGCGGCAGAGTGAGGTCACGGCCGCGTGCGACATCTTGATTCCTGCCAGCATGCCGGTCGTCGACACGCTGAAGTCCAAGTAAGCGAGCATCTCCGCGGTTGGCGCGCGGTATAGAATCGGCAGCTTCTTCTTAGGCATATCGTCCGTGTCGAGAGTTAGCGGCCAGACCTTGGTGTCGAGCACGCCGCTGGCTTCCTTAGAGCGGAGCAGCTTGATGACGGACTGGTTGGAGAGGACCAGAATCGCCTTGCTGACGTCGACGATCATCCGCACCGTGGGCAGCGTCGTGTGAAGGTTCTGCGGATGCGGCGGGCGGATGGTGACCGGCACCGCTCCCACGTACAAGCACCCGTAGAAAGCGCAGATGAGTTCGAGCCCGGGCGGGAATATCAACGCGACGTGGTCCCCTGTGTTAACGCGGCCCTTCTCGAGCAGCAAGCTGCCGATTCTCTCCGCTTTCTTGTGGAGCTCAGCGCAGGTCAAGGTCTTCGCGACCGCGCCTTTGGAGTTGAGGAGTGTGAATATCACGTGGTCGGACGTGCTCTGAGCGCGCCAGCGCAGGATTTGTGATATGAACTGGTACTGAAACAAAACGAAATGTATCGTTACATGACTTAACGAACTCTCTTGAATCCGATTGTTTATTTATTTACAAAGAAAGCTACATGTAAGTGTTCGGCTTTATGTAGACTATTGCAAACAAAAAAAGAAATACAACAGTTAACTGATTGAAATCAATGCCAGCCAAAAGCATTTGCCTATTAATTACACAGGTATGTAATTAGTATCGTATTTTTTTCGGTTTAAGTCCTTTGTTTACAAAACATATCAGATGAATAGGACCGAGAATTGAGGTCTGAAGTAGATTATCGAAAATCGTGATATACCTTCCTAGCAGCATCCGAGTCATCGGTGTAGCCCATATCGCGTCCTTGGGCCGACGCGAGGCGGTTCCCTTGAACCAAGTTGCCGACAATGACAGAGGCGGGCCCCACATCTGAAATTAACATTATTTATGTACCTCTACGATTTATGTTGTCGGTGATGTTTTGTGATGCGGCAATTAAATCATTTAGGTGAGATTTAGATATAGTTTAGTTTGTTTGTTAAAATACGAGACAGAAGTTACCTAAATAATTAAAAAAACCGGGACTATGTAAAAGACTATTACGCTGTGATTCGCAATAAAATAACATAATTGTCCTGCATTATTTATTTATTTATTATTATTTATTTATCTATAAAACGCAGGATACTGGGCAGCACCAACAGCCTGATAGGGGTTCTGGCTGATAGACATTGCAGTAAACTGCAAAGGCACTGGATGTCAAGCCTGATCAACCCCTGCGCTAAACAAACTAATTACATAAATTAATTCTGTTAATAATTACTGTATTATTGTTTGATTATCTGTGTGACATTTAATACTACTCTAAGCTATGGATCTTTGTGTCTGAATCAATAAATGAATTTTGAATTTGAATCTGAAATGTGACCGATGGTCGATTTACAGACAGAATGAGAATCAATAACTTTTATTTCTTTTAGGTTACATAAGAAGTGTATGGTATTAAGAGGTAAAAATTTTTATAACTTAATATTATCAAACAGGCTTAATACAATTTGTGATGCTTATTAAGATATATTTTTATGTAATGCTGAGTGAAGATCATTTGCAGAAACTTTGTACCTTATTAGATCTGTCTTGTTTTTCTCGTAGCAAAAGTGTTTTTCATCTTTATGCAATTGTAATTGATTTTGCTAGCTAGCTCATTCGATGTGTAATGTTTATAAGCAAACCACAACCAAAAAAACATTAACATGCGAGTTTCAGACGAGGGATAACTTCCCTCGTCTCTCGTATCCTTACCAGAATGAATCTCCCTGGGTTTGGGTAGGTTGGTGACGCATGTGTGCGGGCACATCAGCACGTTGGCTGGATGCAGTGTGCCTTCCAGGAATCTGCGTTTGCACTCGCTGAGGTGAATGCCCCCCAGCGGGGTCTTTGGTAGGAAGTTAGGCTGGACGAGAGCCAGGCAGTAGATGCCTACTTGGTGGATGGAATCTACCGCTTGCAGGACTCTGGACATCCATTGGAATGACTGTGGAACAATTGGTTCATGTGTAAGCGACGCGTGACCCGAGGGCTGGTGAGTATCTGGCACAGCGCATCAGCATTGCCATACAGCGTGGCAATGCAGCCAGCGTCTTGGGGACGCTTCCGACTGGTATTGATATGGATCAGTTGAGCTACCTGTAGACTGTTTGCAGTTAGCCCAATTGTAAATACTAGTATAATTTTCTATGTGTAAGTGAAAATGTAATGAAATATAACCGGCCAAGTGCAAGTCTGACTCGCACACGAAGGGTTCGGTTGAAAAAATCACGTTCGTGATATCCTCACCACACCACCGGTGGATATCCTTCAGTCGCTTCTTACGACACCCGCGGGAAGAGTGGTAGTGCAAATTCTAAGCCGGCACCACACAGAAATTCCTTGTATGAGTCCCCTTTATTAATTATTTTTTATATATTTATTTTTTGGAGGGAGGCTTTTGCCCCGCAGTGGGATCCTATAGGCTTATAAAACTTATAATATACAGGGTGGAATTTTGTAATGCCACCTGGAGGGAAAGTACTCTTAATACTGTAGATAGAAAATTTTACTCGAGGAAAACATTCCTTTAATTTCGAAAAGAAAGAAAACTGCATTCAAAGATTTTCGAAAATTCGCTTGCCACACCCGGGCATCGAACCGACTAAAATCTGTAAAAATTACACCCTGTATTTTTATTGCATAGATCGTTAGGGTCAATTATAAGGATGAAATCTCTCTAACAAACTTAATAAATTAAATGAAAGGAAAACTCTTAAATTATTTTAATTACCTATTTACAATAAAAAGTCAACTAACTACTAATTAGTTGCTCAAAATAAATTTGAGGAATAAATTTTTTTATCCAAGAAAATGGAGCCCCCATTTTCTTGGATACACAAATTTATTCTTCTAATGAATTCATTTCTAGTAACTTTTGATAACGTGTTGTGGTGAATATTAAAAATCGTATTCTGAACTTCAACTCTCAACTCGTTTACATTCGCATAAGATTTCATGTAAATTAGATTTTTTACATATCCCTACAAAAAAAAATCTAAAGGGGTGAGATCTGGTGATCTCGCAGGCCATCTGATTGTGCCGTTGGTACCAATCCAGGTATTAGGTTATTAATGTAGGCAGTAGTGATTCTGCTGTTATGGGCTGGAGCACCATCTTGCTGTAGAATTATTTGGTTTCGCTGCTCTGCCTCGGGGAAACCATTTAACTCATTTCTTAAGAGATCCAGTATTTTAAGATAGAAGAGTCTGCATTAGGTACAAACACGTGCAAATTTCAATCGTCTTATCTAAATAATAATTCGTCATTTTAATGGATAAGTGACGTCAATGACAATTTTTTAATTACTGACACAAGTAAACAGATGGATATTTAAGTTAAAGTGTTTAACTTGAACCATTCAATTTATAATTTAAGATTTCATGGTTTTCCTTTCATTTAATTCATTAAGTTTGTTAGAGAGATTTCATCCTTATTATTGACCCTAACGATCTATGCAATAAAAGTACAGGGTGTAATTTTTACAGATTTTAGTCGGTTCGATTCCCGGGTGTGGCAAGCGAATTTTCGAAAATCTTTGAATGCAGTTTTCTTTCTTTTCAAAAATAAAGGAATGTTTTCTTTTAGTACAATTTTCTATCTACAGTATTAAGAGTACTTTCCCTCCAGGTGGCATTACAAAATTCCACCCTGTATATAATAAATAGTACACACTGTAATTTATTGTCTGTGGTTGTCTCAGACTCTCACGTCACGCGCGCTTGTTGCTATTGGGCTGTTAAGCCGGGTGGTCGTATCGCTTTGTGCATTCTATTGATGAACCGTAAAATACACACTTATTAAGGGTAATACACAATCTGTATTGAAGGGCAATACTATCTAATTGAATTCTGTGGAATCACCGCCTCCCATGATATTATCCCGTGGACTCATCTCCTCCCCTTAGATTGTTACCCCGTGCACTCACCTGCTCCCCAAGTTGTTACTCCGTGGACTCTCCTCCTTCCCATTATTTTACATTGTTACCCTGTGGACTCAACTGCGTCTAGTCGGAATTCATGGGATAACAACATGGGGAGGATGTTGTTATCCCATGAATTCCGACTAGACTCAGCCCGTTCTCCCCAGATTGTTATCCGCTGACTCACCTCCTTCACCCCAGATTGTTATTTCGTGGAGTGACCTCCTCCTTCCCATATTGTCACCCTGTGGACTCATCTCTCCCCTTATGTTGTTACTACGCGGTCTCACTTTCCCCCTTATGTTGTTTCTACGCGGACTCACATCCCCCTTGTTTTGTTACTACCCGGACTCACCTCCTCCTCCCCGCAGTCCGGACGCTGCTCGGCCACGATGCAGATCCTCTCGTCGCGCAGCACTCGCACAGAGAACACGGCGATGCGCCCGCGGTATATGAACTTCATGGGCTCCACCGCCAGCACCGTCGCTATGATGTCGTCCATGTTGTGCTTGCGCCCGGTCACGGTCATCAGCCCGTCGCGGGAGCCGCAAACGAACACTAGGCCTGGAAATAAATATAAATGATGCTGGTCAAGTGGTCAATCCACATAGCATTATCTAGTAGCCTTGGGGCTAATGCTGCTAAGCCGAGCTTGTGTTATGGATATTAGATAAAGAAGAGTATCTTAAGCTGTACGAAACAGGAGACTGACCTGAAAACAGGAGGACTGGTACCTGTGTTCGGGGAGTCGATAGTATCGCCTCGACAACGAGACGTTTATTTTTTGTATGGGTTTTTGTACTTCTTGTTCATTTTCAAAAACCTATTCGTGCCCAGCCTCGAGTGCTTCAAAATAGACATATGTTTTATGGGTAATCAATGTGTTAAGATTAGTCAACCGTTTTCAACGACAGAGAAACTATCGCGTTAATAATATTTATAAGCAAAACACCTGGCTCAGATTAGCACAGGACTAAGGCGAATGGCAAAAACAGAGGCCTATGCTCAGCAGTGGGTCGACAAGGGCTGATGATGATGATAAAAATAGCAGCTGCAGATTTCACACAGTTAAATCTAGCCCCAAACTAATCAGAGCTTGTGCTATCTGAACCGAATACCTACTGTTCGTGAAGCGAACAAGCCGCAAGCGACGATAGAAGCTGAAGTCAGGCACAAGGCTCCAGTGTGAATCTAGCTTCGAGGCGAGCAGACGTGCGCGCGCACAGAGATCCACTTCGCGAGTCAATAGGGGAAAAATGGCGCACTTTCACTCGAATTATTCAGAGCGTCTATAATTTTGTAAACCCAAACCTGTAAATTCATCAATAAACTTAGATAAGTGTTCAAAACTCTTTTTTGAACACCTTCTGTTGCTAGGCTATATTAAATAAATAATATAATAATAATAATAACGTTTGTTGGAAAAGATTTAGACTTAAAATTATTACATCGTTGATCCCCAAACTAGGATAAACCTGTATCTTGGGGATCTCCATCCATGGGTTTTTTACATTATACATATCAAGCAAACGTTATACATATTTAAGTAAGAACAAGTGTGTAATATTATATACATTATGTGATGGGTCTCCCCTGAGGACACCAGTCTCGTAAGAGTCTGGGCAACAGGAGACGGAATATTTACTTACGCAAGGATATAATTATATACTTTTGTAAAAACCCATGCTTTAACACCACCGACATTTGCCCGTTGCAGAATACGAAAATATCAACAGACAAATACCTATTTACCTAGTATTGTATTTGTCTGTTGATTTCTTCACTAGGCTAAGTCTGTACCTATCGAAGGAATCACGAGTACGAAAAGATTTAGATCATTGGATTAGTTAAAATTTACTGTGAAAATGACAAAAGAAATAAACGAGGAAATTCAAAAAGCGCATAGGAAAAGACCTTTACCATTACGCATACGTTCCCGACACGACTAACAAATTGTCTTGATCATTGTTTCATCAAAACCACTCAAAGCGCGAAAACGGTTGTTATACAAAATACTGTAACTGACCATGATTCGGTTTTATTAGTCCTTACTAACCAGGAAAAAAGCTCTACCGAGTGTTATACAACATACACCAAAATAAATTATGAAGCAATAACTAAAGAACTAGCTGAAACGGACTTTGAATTTGTACTAACAGCCACTGACTGTGATTCAGCCACGGAAGCGTTTGTAAACTATATTATGGGTATTGTCAAGAAGAACTCACATCAAGTAAGACGACCTCGCCGACAAACCCCTCTAAAACCTTGGATAACGCCTGGTCTCATACGTTGCATGAAACATAGAGACAGACTACACACCAAAACAAGGAAGGAACCGAAAAATGAATCTCTAAGAACGACCTATAAAAGATACAGAAACTTTTGTAACTCTCTTTTGCGAAAACTAAAAAATAAGTATGAAAAAGACCAATTAGATAAAGCCGGGAAAAATATAAAGAAAACGTGGCAGGCTATAACCAGTATCACTAACTTCAAACCAAAAAAATCACTAGCACAAGATCTACTACAAACTAGTGACTCTCAAAAATCTATAGATTTGGTAAATGATTTTTTTGCGAACGTAGGGAAAACTCTTGCTGACAAAATTACAAATGATCCAAAAGTCTCCTCAGCAGAACTAAAAAATGACTCGAATATAGCTAATTCTTTTGGATTGGTGGAGACTACTGAAACCGAAATAACATCCCTTATAAATGCGCTTAAAACCGATAGCTCTACAGGGTGGGATGATATATCCTCGCGTTTAATAAAACAAAACCTATCAAGTCTTAAAAAACCACTCACTTACATTTGCAATCTTAGTTTCAATACCGCAGTATTCCCTAAAGTATTTAAAAGATCCATCATTCTACCAATCCATAAAAACGGCGATAAAATGGCCGCAACTAATTATAGGCCTATTTCTATTCTACCTGCATTATCTAAAATACTAGAAAGAGCTATCAACACACGCCTGGTAAATTATCTAGAAAAGTACTACTTACTGTCAAACAACCAATTTGGCTTTAGGAAAGGCAGATCAACCGCCGATGCTGTATCAGAACTGAATAACTATATTATTGCATCACTGGACGTAAGGAAAAAATGCCTGGCTATTTTTATAGACCTCGCAAAAGCTTTCGACACTGTTTCCATACCAATCCTCTTACATAAGCTACATAATATGGGTATCCGCGGCAAACAACTTGACTTAATGAAAAGCTATCTATCCAATCGAAATCAACGCGTAAAAATTGGAAGATACATATCAAAAGACTCACCGGTCACTTACGGCATTCCCCAGGGAAGTATCCTAGGTCCTACTTTATTTTTAGTTTACCTGAATGACATTTGTCAAACAGAATTACAGTCTGGTAAATTAATTGCATTTGCAGACGATACAGTACTCTTGTTCCAGGATGAGAGTTGGGAGAAGGTTTACGATAAGGCTCAACTGGGATTCAACCTTATATCCAAACAGCTCTACAAAAATATATTGACCCTAAACACCGATAAAACTAAATACATGAACTTCTATTTAAAGAAAATTACCAGACCAGACTCTACAAATTCCTCCCTCCAACTCAGAGCTCATACTGCAAACTGCCTACAAAAAACCACACCAAACTGCGTGGACTGCCCTATCCTACAATGTTGCGACACCATTAAATATCTGGGCGTAACATTAGACCCAATGATGACGTATGTACCGCATATAAACCTATTAACATCACGAATTAGAAAACTAATGGCTGTGTTCAAAAATATCAAACATGCCGCTAATGAGTCACACATCTATACAATATATTACGCGCTCTGCGAATCTTTACTTACCTATTGTTCGACAGTATGGGGCGGGGCAGCTAAAACCCATCTGCTACCTCTAGAGAGAGCGCAAAGGGCGGTACTTAAGGTCGCCTTCTCAAAACCTTACAGGTACTCTACAGTCGACCTTTACGCGAACTGTAATCTACTCACTGTTAGGCAATTATATATACAAAATTTCGTATTGAGACAGCATCATAAAAGCCCAATATTGGATGAGACATCATTCAGTAAGAGGCGGAAGGACCTAATATATAAAACACCACACTGTAATACCCAAGCAGCACAAAAGCATTTTCCTTTTCTGGCTCCATACATCTATAACACCATAAGCAAACAAATCTCTATAAGGAAATTAACTCATACTGAGTGCAAAGTAAAGACTAAAACATACTTGCTCAGTCTAGATTACAACAAAACGGAAAATATGATAAAAATTGTGTCCTAATTATTTTTTGAATTACACAGACGCACACACTTAACCACACACACATACACACACCCTTGCGTACACACACACGCACATACATAAATACACTCACTGGCTGAACCGACTAGACAGTAAATTAAAAATAAAATAAATTGACTCTACCAATAAAATAGTATTAGGATTGCATTTAATTCAACATGTAACTCACTGTCATTTTTTTATTTCTGTTATTCTTAAAAATTTTACTCTTATATTTTTATAAAAATCGTTGCATTTGAACTGTAACAAAACCTAAACAGTTGTCTGTGAGCTATTTGCCGAGAGGTAGAGATCCCTCGCGTCTACATCACAAGTTACTAAACTTAGTTAGAGCGAGGAGTTGAACCAAATGGAGAAATAGGTCTAAAACACAAATGTACTTTCCCTATAATTTATGTTATATGCAAGACCTTGAGAAATAAACGATTTATTATTTTATTATTATTATTACCTTTACCATTCAACAATGGAAATACGACGTCAATGCCATCTTTTTCAATACTATCTCTGAACCTGGATGAACTCTTTGTGTAATTCACAAAAGATAACCCGTTGTTGTGTTAATGCGAGCACAGTATTCTCATTGCCGGGTGTTCTGGGTATTTCCTATGTACCTATAATAAAAAATATCTATCTATGCAATGTATGTTGTGTCAGTCAGTCATCTAGTACCGATAACACAAGCTCTGCTTAGCTTGAGGGTAGATGATGCTGTGTAGATTGTCCAGCATTATTTATTTATTATATAACGTTAAGCTTTTTAAGAGAAAGAAACATAATAAAAAAGGCTTGGCAAGGTATAAAATATAAAGTATTCGCAAACATACAAAAGAAAATTCAAGCAGAAAATATACAAAAAGAAATTCTTAAGGATAAGACATAACACTTTGCACTGGATGTTTGCTATTTTATACTGTTATTACTTATTACTGTAAAGGGTACGAGCCCACATCAGAACACAATTTTTCTGGCATGTGGGATAAATGCATGGCATGTGGGCGTGGTATAAATGAGCAACCACCTTTAGTGTTACGATGTACTTGGTTTCACAATGGAACAAAAATAGTTTTGCGTGTGCATTCCCAGTATGTACATAAATTATATTGGTTTTTGCAACAATTGGAGCAAAAGTGTTTTAGGTTATAAGATCAAGAAACAGAACAGGATAAAACAAACAATAAAACATGCAAATTAGATGAAAAAAACCAAAAAGGGAGGCGTTCGCCTAGTGACGAGTACAAAGAAAATAAAAAAAACGCAAAAATACAAAAAAGGCTAAAGCGAAAAAAACAATTGCCATGCTTCATCATCATCTCAGCCTGTTGGAATCCACAGCTGGGTGAAGCCTCCTCTTTGCCAAAAGAGCCTCGTTGCCCGGCAGAAATAGCTCTCGGCGATAAGGCCGCCTATTGTACTTGTTATTCTTAGATCCTAATTAGTGATAATTATATGGCTTTTTATGTGTTGGTATCGGTTCAATAAACGAGTGTTAATTCATTCATCCATTCCACTTTTGCACGCCAGCTCAATGGGTTTCTTTGTTCTACACACCTCTGTATAAAACAACTAGTCAGTCGCTTGCTCGGCTGAAACCTAGCCTATCTAATCTATAGATATCACATATTATTAAAATAATTTTAAATCTGACCAGCACAGATCACAACTTACAAAAATTAACAATTCTTGTTATAGTATATAAATAATAACTCTCTCTGTTCCTTATCACGATTAAACGGCTTAACAAATCTTAGGAAATCTGGCTTGGCGCTAGATTAAATCACAGAAAAGACATAATGTGAAAAAACTGGTGTTAGCCACTCATATCTACACTAATATTCTAAAGAGGTAAGATTTGTACTTTTGTATGTTTGTCACGAATAAACTCAAAAACCACTGGACCGATTTTATAAATTCTTTCACCATTAGAATTCAACATTATCCCTGAGTAACATAGGCTATTTTTAACCCCCGACACAAAAAGAGAGGGGTGTTATAAGTTTAATGTGTGTGTCTGTGTATCTGTTTCTGGTAATCTGGTTCGTAAATAGCTCCCAAACGGATAAACCGATTTTCGTTTAGTTTTTTTTTGTGTCATAGATAATTTTATCCCGAGTGACCTTAGCCATGTTTTGTGAAAATCTGTTAAGCCAATAAACGTCGGTGGGTTTTTAAAATTTTAATTTTGTCTTATTATATGTTAAAATAGATTTTTTTTAATACGAAACCTCTTCCCCGCCTCAGCAGCCTACATTGGTCTACTGCTGGACCCTGATAAACGCCTTATTGGTTTTTATCTTATTACATACTAGACGATCGCCTTGCGGTTTCACCCGCGTAGTTCCCGTTCCCGTGGGAATTCCGGGATAAAATATATATAGCCTATGTCACTCCCTGAAAAGTAAGCTTCCTAACGGTGAAATAATTTTTCAAATCGGTCCAGTAGTTTCGGAGCCTATTCAATACAAACAAACAAACAATCAAATCTTTGCTCTTTATGATATTAGAATAGATACAAAAAATATGTTGTAAAAATGTACCCAAGGAAGAACATGGCGCCCTTCCTCAAAACAGTTTTTACTAGTACGGAGTACAGTCTCTATCTATATGTGTCTTACCGCCGGGTCCGAGGAAGCCCAGCAGTCCGCTGCGCACGTAGCTCTCCTCGCCGATGGTGTCTCCGTCGGCGTCCAGCGGCCGCACGCGGAACACCGAGTTGGTGAGCCCCGGCAGCCCCCAGTAGCCGGAGCCGGTCGCGCCCGACAGCACGCAGATCTCGCCGACCTCGTCTGTCTTGCAGAGGAATGAGGGCCCCTCCATCTTGACTACTACAATCACGCCTGGAACAAAAACTTATTAGACGAGGCCTTTTCTTTTAAAAAAATAGATAATAGTTGAAAATAGCTCGACTGGACTGAAAAGAGGACGCTTGGCGCGTGTCTTTAAATAATTGAGCAGAAACAGTTCTGTAGACAGCCCCGACCTGGACAGCACGCCGCGCCCCGCCGTCGCCCCGCCGCGCCCGTCGCGACGGTTGACTATGGTACAGTACTCACAGGAAGGCATGACCTGCCCACAATCTTGCAGCGTGAGGGAGGTGAGCGAGTTCTCTGCGTCGACGCGCACCACGCCGTAGGACAGCCCCGACATGGACAGCACGCCGCGCCCCGCCGCGCCCGGCGCGACGGTTGACTATGGTACAGTACTCACAGGAAGGCATGACCTGCCCACAATCTTGCAGCGTGAGGGAGGTGAGCGAGTTCTCTGCGTCCACGCGCACCACGCCGTAGGACAGCCCCGACATGGACAGCACGCCGCGCCCCGCCGTCGCCCCGCCGCGCCCGGCGCGACGCACGCACACCACCATGGATTCGCTGCTGCTTGCGCATGGGCAGATCGTGTCGCCGCGGACACCTGAAGGATAAAACATTTATTTTCAACCGACGAAAAAGAAAAGGAGGCGATTCTCAATCCGGCTGTATGTTTTTTTTATGAAAGTAGGTACTCGTTTGTCACTTGATATCTCTGCCAATTATTGTCACATTTTAATTATTCTTAATATGGTCTATAACTTCGTCAATTTTTGTCGTAGAACAAACACTTTAGCACTCTGTGTTATGGATTTTTTAGCTCTATAAATCTGCATCAACTAAAAACGTTACGGATCCTCATTGAGGACTCACCCTTGCTTTGAAAGACCGAGAGGAATTGGTCGCAGGAAGACAGCGACCACGGGTTGGCTCCATCAGCGACCAGGAGAATGCGCAGGGAAGACAGGTTGATGTCCTTGTGGTCGCGGGTCGCGAGCAAACCCCAGTGCAAGTCGCGAGACTTCACTATAGCGACCGACGCCCTGCATCGACATTCATGAAATCAATAAATACCTAATGCTGACGGCTAGTCTTATCTAAAGCTTTTGGCCTGTTGCCTTTCTGGCCTATCTTTCTGGGCCTCGAAAAAAATACATTTAAAATTCTAGCTGCAACGCAAAAAAGTTGATTTCAGCTTGTATGTCTCCGTCTCGTGTCTCCTACAGGCTAACAGCTGTCTTTCTGACTCGAAATAGAGGGCATCTCTTTCTAAACTATGCAAACTGAGCGAGACTGTACACCCAGATAGTGCACTAACATGTAAAACCACTATTACCTGTACTTAGTGATCATGTGCATCCAGGAGGCCGGACTGACTTTCATCAGCGCATACGGTATGAAGATGACGTGCATTCCGTTCAGTACGCTCGCGAGCACAGCGTGCCACAGGCCCGTCTCTCGCTTGAAGTCCAGAACACAGACCATGTGCTCGCCCTCGGTGTAGTTGCAAGCCACGGACAGCATGCGGCAGTGAGCCAGCATCGAAGCCCTGTGGAACAAAGATAAGAGATGTCACGTTTCATTTTATCAGATGAATGTCGACGTTTTTGTTGCCGCGGGCGAAGGTCCAACTGCGACGCAGGAGGTGGCGGGTTCGGTTCCCGCTTCGGGTTACTTAATGTTTTTTCCATCTGCTAGTTGTTTAGAGGATGATCTTGAGGTTGTCCCATACAATGTTTATTCACGATCGCGAGGGATTAGTATTTACAACGAAAAACATAAAAGTTATTCGTCGGTTTATAATTTTTCAAAATAATCTTATTTTTAGTCCCAATCTTTAGGTTAATGTGAATTTAAAAAAAAAAAATCCAACGCAATGTCTTCTACTTCCGCTGTGGTCGTTTTTCGCCCCATGGTCTCCATTGCTCCGTATAAGATGTACAAATCTTCGTCTACGCGTCTTATAATCGAATTTATATATAGCTATCGAAAAGACACTTGCAAAGTTTTGAAAGAGTTGACGTATGGAAATACAAAGGCGCACAACATTTTACAAGAAAACTATTGAAACCAAATGCTTGAGTTTTAGAAATTAACTTTGAGAAAGCTCAAGAATTTTTGAATTTTAGAGAGCTTACAGCTTTCCTGAGAAAACTCAAGAATTTTGTTTCCGGTCTCGTTGTTTTAGCGTAATTGTTGCCAAATTCATAACAAGCCATGAATAATTGACGAAGAAAAGTTTCATGCAAAGTTCAAGTCTTCACTAGGCTCGCATTTGTTAGGCTTCTTACTAAACTTCATTCAAAGGAATTACAAACAAATTATTAACTTAAAAATGTGCTTTACCGAAAAAAGTATTGAAATAGCTATCCGCTGAGATAGTTGCTAGTCGCTGTCTTGGTAAATACACATATCTACTTACTTTAAGAAAAGGAATTGCCGAAAATTCGAACGTAATATAAATGTCAGTAGATACCTAAACGAAAACGTATTATTTACATAAGCGCCATCTGACTAGCGCAGCAGGTATTTAACAGATTATTAACAAAGTTTTAGAAACTGCTGCGGGTTCGAGCTTCCATCATTAAAGCGGAAACTTTCAAAGTAAACCTGAACCTTGCTGAAATAGGAATGGCTGGCGTCGCGATAAGCTAGATGGCGCTGAATGCTTCATCCAAAAGTTTCAGTTTTCTGTTAGTTGTATAACTGCATGCGACGTGCATAAACTTTGTCCGTCAGTTTAAGGTTTGCCGTTCCCCGTTAACTATGTATTTTATGGTGTTTGCTAAAGTGTCTATTACTTTTAGTAGGTAAAATAATGAGTCTATATTTTTCCGTCCTGGTATTTAATCTTCGGATAACAATTGCTGATTCTGAGTTTTGTGATTTATTTCAAACGACCACCAACCTTCTATACAAAATAGGTCTTTGGTCGTCATCGCGAGACATTACAAGGTTTATTAAATCCCCCCCTTTCCTCATAAAGACGCGTAAGAATCCGGCTGGATGGAATATTAGTCAGACTATTTGAAACAAATGTGTAGGTTTGTACGTTAGTTTGTACACAGTACGTTCTATAGGACGATATTAGGATATTCAATATATGTCCTACCAAACTAGGATATATATAGGATATTCAAGAGAACTTATAAGTTCTCTTGAATATTTGTACGACTACAAAACCAAATCTTGCGCAACTATCGCTTGGAACTGCTGGTTCTGAGCCGAGTCTGAACAGGCTGGAGTATTTCAAACATTCTACAATAGAATGAGGCCTGACTACGAAATTTACGATTCAGTTAAAATTACGAAATGGACGGTAACCGGTAAGCAAATATTTTATGACAAAACGCACGGTGTGCTGCTCTGCGATTTGTAGCTTTGATTGGTATCGAAACTTGTCATAAATTTTAGACAAAACAAGTGAAAACAGCTTATTTAAATACCAACCTAACATAGATTTAAGAACCACAGATTCGGTTTGTTGTACGTTACAAAATCCCGCAAAGAAATAAGCGTAATTTTACTTGAAAATGGGTTATCATTATAATGACACAAGTTCACAAGTTTCTCTGACACAACATAAAAAAGAACTACAAAGTTAACAGTTCCAATTCCGTCAGTCGTAATAAATATCGAACACTGGCTCAATTCGACGTAACAGATGCAAATTGCAGCTCAGGCGAATGGATCCTCTGATTTTCTGTGCTGCGAGAGGTTTTTATAAATACGGTTCTAGGTATTTATAAAAAGCGCTCGCAGTTTTTTCCTTGCCTTACGAGTAGTTTTACGGGTAACTAAAAATGAATGAGAAGTCTTAATGATGTTAAAATCTGATTTATGGGATAAAAAGATTCCAGGCATAGAACTATTAAAAGAATTTATTTACTCAAAAGAACTCACTTAGAGTTTAAACAATAATCTGAAACTTACTTCCCTTAATAATTAATACAAAATTACTACAATTTGCTAGTATAGTAGCAAGTTTTTACAAGGTTTTACGTTAACTAATATCTATGCAATATACCCGCATTGATTTATCCTCAGCTCAGCTGGTTCCTCTTTCGGTCTCTATTAATTCTCGTTTCTGATTATTTTATTTTTCTCGTCTTGAAATAATATGTTTCTATTTTATCTCGTAAACCTATGGACTACTATTGTCTAAATTAAATCTTTTTACTTTTATTTATTTAATATTTCGGCCCGATCCGTTCAGCAGTTGTGGCGTGAAGGGGTAACAAACATCCACCCACACATCTAAGCGTACAAACATTCATCCAATCTTTCGCGTTTATAATATTGGTGTGATGTCTTCATAGCTTAATTTTTGGCCATGGCGCCCAGTCTCAACGGAGATGTTGTCGATTGTCTATAAGCTAATCAATCCTAATTTAGTATACATGTAGTGCCGGAGCCAGTACAACGTGTACCTAATCGAGACAAAATGCGGATTAATAGGAGTACTTCCACCTGAACCTAAGCCCAAGCAAAGTGTCAGTACAAGAACAAAAGGTGCAGCCAACCTAAAAAGACCCTGGTATCATGTAAAAGCCCGTTTTAACATAAAGCGACGAGCTTCAAAAAGCAGCTTTTATTCACAAATAGTACTTATTTACAGGAAGAAACTTTATCTTGTTATTTTTCTGACAGGAACGGGAATGCAGATATATTCATGCGGGTTATGCAATTAACAGATTGAACTGCACCGATTGCCAGGTAATTAAATAACTATTGTTCGGGATATCGATGTTCAGTGGGTATACCTACTGAAACTCGATATACCGAAACAATCGAGATATGTAAAAGTGAGTAATTTTGTATGAATATTTATAGAGTTTTTGTGCTGAATTTTGCCCTTTATCTGTAAAACGATGATGTTGACATAAAGCCTCCTACTTACATGGAGAGGAGAAAAAACTTAAAATGTATATTTATACTCTGAAGGATAAAAAAACCTTGACCAGATTCCTAAGGCGCCATTTACGAAATTCACGGACTTGAATAAGTCTATTGCAGAGGGCGAAAATATTAACAAACATTAAAGTTTTTAAACTGACGCAATCAGAATACATTAAAATAACTATTTACGGGTTTTTATCGCTTTTACCTACCTTATTTACCAACTTTTTCCGAAGTTTAAACAGGTTTAACGCGATCAAATACCACTGCTGAGTCTACTTTAACTCCAATACTTCCCGAGAACACATAAACACCAGCATGTTATAAAGTGAATACCAGTACGGTGCCTTAACTAAACACGTTCACGAAATACCCCTCTACACGAATGTACGGGGACAAAGATTTGAAAGTGAATAGTAAATCATGGTACGGCCAAAGCGAGCTTTACATTAACTAAAAGCGGAGTTGCAACGTTGGTGACTTCCTCTCACATTTCACCGCAATAGTTATTGGATGGACTTAGCCAGCAAGGTACATCGATTAGACGACAAGCTATGTGGATTAATTTCGTTGTGATTTAGAATTTAATCGTTAGAAATATGGATGGAATGAACTTGAGATCAAAAGGAATAGCGTTATAAATATAGATACCTATCATCAGCAATCACACAGAAATTGCATAGATGTAGCTATTGGCCTGGAATACCAAACATAGGCTACTTTTTATCCAATTATAACAGTTCCCATGGGATATAAATAACTTTTAACACTTTAATGGAACAAGTCGCAGATGATCTCTCGCGGCCCCGTGTAGCGAGAGCAGATGCTGGGCAGTGAATGCGTTAAACGTTTCCATAGAAACAACGCGTGCCACAGCAGAACTAGTGTAGATATAACAAGACTATACTCGGTTTTAGAATTTAAGATATTTTATGTCAACAAAAAGATTTATATGAAAACAATTGAACAATTGAATGAAAACCTCACAAAAACTGACACCCAACAATAACAGAAAACAACAAGATGCAATAACAGCAAGGTAATCACTCAAAACAAAAACAGAAATCAACAACGCAACGAAAAAGGTTTCAATTTAAGTATGAAAACGGACAGCAGACGAATAAAAAGGGTTAGGGTAAAAATGTCACCAGTTAAAATTGTCATCGTAAAAATCTAGAGTAACTTTGTCATCGCTCAATTTTTTAAAATATTTTTAGGGAAAGTTTGTCACTGCCTACTTTTTAACCGCTACAGTACAGTAAGCGAAATAGTGATAGACCTTTTAAATGTAAATTAACATACCCAGTTATTTAATTTGTATTAGATTAGAAACTTCTCGCTCTACATCAATCAAAATAAAAAATGTTTTGAAGTTTTGTTTTGTGACTTGCCCAGATGATACCAGTAGTGTCATAAAATATTGCCCACCAATATTTCTTTTAAATAGTAATCCTTTTCAAAACAACAAATATGAATGATTTTGGAACTGAGTATAGTTAGGAATATGAGATTCAATTTCAAATTACTTAAAGTAGACTAGCTGCAGTCCGTGGCTTTGCACGCGCTTTTCAAGTAGTCTATATCCATTCCAGGATAGCATTTACCTGGGCATCAGCGCCCCCTGCAGAACAATTCTACCACCGAACTGTGATCCCCAACCCGCGTGGGGATTATGGGCATTACCCCCATAAGATAAAGAGAACAAGGCGCTTATCAGGAGGAGGCCTGCGTCCAGCAGTGGACCAATACAGGCTGTTGAGCTTGAGCTTGAGCAAATATCATTCAGATCTGTTCAGTCGTTTAGATGCGAAATGGTAACCGAAGACAGACAGACGACAGTTACTTTCAAATCCTACTAATATTATAAAGCTGAAAGTTTGTGAAATCTGAATTTTGTTACCTAGGATCTCCAAAACTATTTAACAGATCAAGACGAAATTTGACGTACGTTTACGGCAAAGCCTAACTTAGATAATAGGTTACTTATTATACCGAAAATACGCGGGAGAAGCCGCGGGCAGAAGCCAGTTTATAATCTATATCTATAATATATATTATACTAATATTATAGAGAGGAAAGATTTGATTGTTTGTTTGTTTGTATTGAATAGACTATGAAACTACTGAACCCTTTTGAAAAATTCTTTCACCGTTAGGAAGCTTACTTTTCAGGGAGTGACATAGGTTATATTTTATCCCTGAATTCCTACGGGAACGGGAACTACGCCGGTGAAACCGCGAGGCGATCGTCTAGTATAAAGTAAAGATGTTCAAGCAACAAGTTCAAGAGAATGCAATAACGTTGTTGTTTGAAACACACGAAGTAAACACAAAAATCAATTTATATCGAGTGGGTTCCAACCGACTGAAATCATTCCAATTGAGCGTCTAGACTTTATGTCATAAAAACTTGAAGTTCTAGATTGATTTGAAAGAAACCACTCAAGTGAATTCAATTAGGAACGGTCTACTCAACGTATACCAACGTAAATCGACTTCGATTAATATCTACCGGAGTCCAGTTAACTGGATTCCTGGAATCAATCGTCTACCTAAACTAACTAGATTTGATTGAAAGCAACCTGGTAAGTTGCTGATATTTGCCCGTTTATTATATATTTGCCAGTAACTGAACGGCTTCCCTGTTTTGCCGCAAAACGAAAAATCACGGCTTGGCATAAAAGTTTAAAATCTGTAGCTTTAAGTATTGTGAATATTAAGCTATAAGTGGTTGGTTACATTGCTGGAAATCATGCTATTTTCTTTTAATGTTATTAGTAATTGTTAAGTTTTCATACATAAATGTCTTTTTCAAATTGTCGATTTTAGCTCTTGCTCTAAAATCGACCTAAATGGTCGAAAAAAAAGATTTTTTCTGAAAAATCAACAACAAGAAGGGCAATGGCAATGAGTGGCAATGTTTACAAATATTGTATCTTCAGTTTGGCCAGAGTATAGACTCCAGTAAAAAGGGGGGTGCACCGGACTACCATCCCCAACCCGCATGCCCAGCATGGGGAATAGGGGCATTACACACATGAAATAAAGGTCAATAAGACGCTTATCAGGGGGGAAGCCTGCGTTCAGCAGTGGTCCAATATAGGCTGTTTCGGTTGAGGTACTACTGTATGTAGATTAGAGGAGAGGCATACACCGGCGTAAGCAAGATGCTGACTTTCCTGGTTAGAACAGCAACTCGATGCTCATCATGCAAAAAAGGCCCACCTGTGGCCTAGATGCGGTTCCGGAAATACACATAGGCTACTTTATTTCCCTTAAAAAGGCGTACTTTGGCCGTAGCTAAAATGTGACACAAAAGTGTAAAACTGTTGTTTGGACGTAGAATAGAACTGACCTGGTAACTATGACCCCCATAGCCGAGCCGTCGGCCGCTGAGGTGTGCTCGATGTGAGCAGGACTCTCCTCCACGGGCCGCGGCGGGGGGATCCAGTCCCGCGGGGGACGAGGCAGCTTCTGAGTCGACACCCATTGCAGGGACGGCCAGCCACGGAAAGATACTACTTCGCCCGATGGTATCTTAGGTAAACCTGTATGGGAAATCATTTATGAGACTTAATATTGATTCTGGATATAGATTCTGTAGGTTTGATAGGTGCTAACAGGGAGCTCTACCCCCTCGAGCCTAGTCAAACGCTCATCACGTCTGTGCGGGTCACACGTCGTCTCTGCTATGCTATGGCGTCGTCCCTGTGATAATCCAAAGAGAACCAACGGGACTTCTGGAGTTTTGTACCCAAAGGGTGGCTAAGCCAACGCGTTCTGTCGAGATCTAGAGGAATCTTAGAGGTAATATGTAATTTAAACATTATTTACGAATAACTTATTCTCATTGTAAATGAACTTTTATAGTTTTTATGAGAAATAAAGATTCTTTAACCTCATCTATCCTTTTAACCGTAATACACAGCGAGCGGAAAAAGTCTGAAGTTGCAAAGGACACTATTCCATTGGACACGTAAACTTATTACTTGTATTTCGAATGGCTGGAAGTCGTAAGTAGCATGTGCCTGAGAATTGGACACTGGCACAGTGTGTGTAGCTGTGTGGTGCCGGCTTAGAATTTGCATCACCCCAACTCTTCTCGCGGGCCGTAAGAGGCGACTAAGGGATATCCACCGGGGGCGGGCAGTAGCGCCCCCGGCAGAACAATTCTACCACCGAACTGCGATCCCCAACCCGCATGCCCAGCGTGGGGATTATGTTCATTACCCCCCATGAGATAAAAGCCAACAAGGCGCTTAACAGGGGGAGGCCAGCGTCCAGCAGCGGACCAATACAGGCTGTTGAGGTGAGGTGAGGACAGTGTGTTTATGCAAAATCATCTTGGAAACAACGTCGACCCCACCCCCGGCTATTGAATTGAGTACACTGTTCTCACTCACTAAACTATCTACTACTAGACTAAAAATGTTACACACTAATACTTTACCAAAGCGGACAAGCTCCCAGAGTTCTCGCTTTATGAGCTTGTTCGCTTCAAGCTGGTTTTGATTCGAGAGAGCCTATAAGTCTTCTTATATGTTCGAGGGAACCTGTAAGTCTTCCTATAAGAGCAACAAGCACCAGGAAACTTTATTCTGCAAGGAGCTTAGTTTCCGCTCGTTCGATACTTCCTATTCGTTGAGTGCCTAGCCTCTTACTTAACTGTTGCTAGTTTATCAATGAAGATTTTGCTGTTGGTATTATACGAGAGTGATTTCTTAGAGCCGATTTTCCGCCTGCTTTCGTAAATAAAACATTAAGTTTTATGGTCGTCGACCATGACACCGCCTCAGCACTTTGTCACCTCACTCATCACACTGTAACGGCGTCATACAACGAGGGCACCGTGTGACGTGCTGACTGCCAACTTTTATCACTATGCTGATGGTGTGCTGGCCTGGTGCTAAGGCGTTGTACGTCGATGGACGGCGACTGTTCCTCTGATGCTACGTATGCTGATACGTAGTTCCAGAAAAAAAAAACTGATATTAATAAAGATTTCATTCCACGAAGTGAAGAGATATCATTGATGAGTTTTGAAAATTTAACTTTTAATTATACAGCATTCGATCTGCATCGATTTTCTTTAAACATAACTAAGAACACAAACAAAAAACTAATTGTAATTCTGTTTAACTTTATTCTGGATGCCACGGAACACACGTAAAACTTTTAACACACCCTTTTTGTTGAGGTTTTATAAATAAAGCACTGCACAGAGTTTACTTGCAAGGAATTTAATACCCAACGGCGAGGTATCTCTCTTTTTTAAATCTTTGCAAAATCACAAAGTTCGATGTTTGTTGAATGAAACGTAATATGATTCAATTGTAAAACGATTCAAAGGAATATTTGCTTTGTTATTCTTTCTTGGAATTGCAGCAGCAATTAACTGCTTACCTCCAATGGAAATATAATAAGACTTGTTTATTCAACAAAGACAAGATTTGGGAGGTATTTTACGTAATAAGAACAATGTTGGGTGAATTTTTTTTTTAAATTTACATTAAGTTATTCTTAAAATTATCCGAGTATCATCTGGCAATAATATGGGTTATACGAATTCTAAGCTTTCGCACAAATGAGACTGTCATAAGTTGAAGTTGTTTTTAACAATGAATTGGACGGCTTAGGAATCCAAACACCACCGTTACTTTTCAAAAATGATAAAAGTTATGCAAAATGATTACCCGAGTTTACACTTAACAACATTTCATGGACCTGCACCATGGGGGGCCAAATCAGATTTAAACATATTCACTAACCTTTCAAACACGCATCCGAAGTAAGCGCGTACTGTATATTGCAGGATCCAAGTAAGAAGCCAACTTGCTGAAGGCCCGCGTCCCGCCTCGTCAGCGGAACTTCTATGGGGACTGGGATGACCCCGGCTTGCAGACACCCGTAGAACGCACAGATGAAGTGTATGGGGTCATTGTTGGGGTACACGAGAGCCACCCTGTCTCCCGACTTGATAGAATTGTCCCCGGCCAGGGGTCCTCCGCTGCTGTTCTTGGATGTAAAGGTCTTGCAGAGCAGTGCGTGAGCGATCTTCAATGAGCGACTTAGCAGTTTTCCTGTAAGATATCCTAGAATTACTTTATCTGCGAATCTATGAATGTTTTGGTAGGGAATGAAGTGAGGTAATGATATAGGTATGTGAGGCGGAGGTAACGACTCGGATTACGATGAAACAGAGGAATTTGAATACAAATACGAATACAAACAAATGGAACATTCACAAAAATTAGAATAAGATGATTCGCTAGGCAATTAAGGTGGAATGTCTCCATGCAAATAGTTATCTTTAATTTTTTGCTTTTTATGGTATAACTGTCAAGTTACTGTACAAAGAACATAATAATTGGAATCATTCCACCTTGTGATACAAGAGGTACAGGTTTCCATGCTATGGGTAGGAAAGGATGTATGTAACCAGGGTTTTTTTAACCTTAGTTCCAGTACTTCATCGGCGACGTCCGACAGACTCAGATAGTTACGTACCATATGTGAGCGAGCTGCTTAGCTTTCCGTTGGGATCAAGAACGGTAGCTACATTTGCTTTGAAAGAGGCAGTGCCATATCTTTGGAGTGCCCCTTCCAGATTCCTCGGGAGACCAGTGGGGACGACCAACTGTTCGCCAACAGCAGGGGTCATTGTACCCCCTTCAGGCTTTGGAGCGTTCGGATCCTTGGGGTTGGCAGCCAGCTCGAGCTCTATGTCATCGTCCTCGTAAAACTCCGGCAGAGGACGCCTCTTTGGCCGTTTTAAAGTATTCAGTAGCTGCTGAATTTTAGCTGAGACCTACATCAGAAAGAGTCCGGAGTTATTGTTTGAGCACAAGGATTATAAAATCATTTTCAATTAGCAATGTTGAAGCTAGGCTCATGCGCGTAAAGCGTACATTTTTTATCCTTGCGATGATGCTGGCAGACTCGCTGACTCTTCAGGAAAGCTAACGTACTACTAAATGAGGATTTATTTTAATCGAAGCTAAAATGTTCGGAGAAAAACGCGCCCGCGTGGTGGCCGACAGTAATTGAAGAGCTCTCAGCTTTTCCACTCCGAAAAATGTATCTAAGCGACTGGAAATTGTTGCAGCTGCAGGTGCTACGAACGAGCAAACACATATTTGATTTGATGTTGGGATATAACCTCAGGCCTTGGTTCTTCCATGTATGTTCGACGGTAGAGAGCAGTTTGAAAACCACTTATAAAAAGCGAATTGCATATTTTAAAAGCCAAAGCTGTTACAAGAAGCATTCTACAAATCCAATGACTTCGTCTACAACTTGAGATGAATCTACTTCTACGTCCTACAAGCTAAATTATAAAACTTTATTATTTGGGTTTCGGCCATTTACGGCTGAGAACTCATGTTGTAGACAGAATGTCGACGAAAATAGGTGCGGAAAGTACCCATTTTGATTCCACCCTTGGCGGTGGAACTGGTTTAGTTTGGAATCGCCTTACGGCTCCAGTGGCCACGCTGGGCCCAGATCCACTGGGTAAGTACAGTACCTTCCACCGGCCCGTGCCCGTGTCTTCGGCCTGCGAGTAGCACTGTACTCGGTCGGCCACTAGGCCGCTCCCGCGGCGGGCCGCTGCTGTCGTGTGGGTCACATCTGGCGGGACATCTGAACAACGAACGTTCAGCTTTTTATTAATACCTTAAGTTGGTATCGTGAGTGACAGCACATCGTGCATGCCGATTGCGGAGCTGTTGTTGGCGATCTTAGGTTCACGCACGCTCGCACTCCGAATGAGTTCAAACTTCTCGAGTACTTTCTTAGTACACTGAGGAATCTGTATCCACGAGGCGCCGTCACTCAGGACAGGCACTATACCCTATATGACATTTCACTTATGGAACAAAAACGTAATTTCAAAAAATAATCTTTATCTTAATGTGTACACAAGAATGTAACAGTGATAGAGATTACCTTTCAACTGTATTTACCCGTCAAAGGAAATCCAAAACACGTTGGTGGTATAAATAAATAGTTACGTAAAGTAGAGTAATATCCCTAAAGTAGTATACATCCAGAAACTGCTTTCATCACATACGCTGCATACGTTCGAGTTGATCCTTCGAACATAAAGGAGTTAATCCTAATTAAAACTTATCTTGCGAAACGTCGTACCGGCTTTACAATTTGCATTATTGACGGCTCACCGGGCACTAATTTTCCGATGATGCATTTGCCGCCTGAAAGCGCGATCTATTCGATCGAACTGTACTATCAATTTGCATATTGCCTGAGTAATACATTTGATTTGAATGGGATCTTTAATAGAATTCCAGCACATACGAGAATTAAATAACAAAAATAAGATTTAAATCACGACCAAGCTTTTAACATGAGTGTTTTCATTGTAAGATGTTCTTCAAGTAATAACTTTTAAAATACGGGATGGATTTTTCGACGGGGCAGTACGGGCTATGGCTAGGGTTATGGATAGTCTCCGAAGACTATTTTCCTGTAGCTACACCGGTTTAGATACCTGCCTTACTTCATAAAGGGCATTGGGTAAGTTTGTATGGAGTCGTGGCGTTGTTTTTTTTTTATGCGGCCACTGATGGAATTTGTGTTGAATTTAAGTACTACACCTGTATATTCATTATAAAAAACAAAATACGCCGTAACTTATATCGGAGCCGAAATATTCGACTTTGAAGTTGAGAACAATATCATCTAAGTTAGTGATAAAATGCACTTTAATTTCAAAAATACTATTATTTTACGTATGGAACGAGTAAGTTATGAATAAAAAACATACCTACCTATATCCCATAAATAATATTTTATTTCTAATACTATTTATTATTATTATAATTTATTATTATTATAATTTATTATGTATTATTATGATTTATTATTATTATTATTTATTATTGTTATTTATTTACGCACGCAAACAACACGAAAGTCAGATGGTGAGTAAAGGAAGGGGTCGGTTGTCGAGTTGAGCGATAGCTCCACGCAGGTAAACTTTGGTTAGCATAAATGAACCGAGCTCCGGGCCGGTTTACAATCGAGCTCGTTATGTTTAATTTCATTCTACTACTTCTATGAAATGCAATGGTTACAAAAAACTGTAGCGAAGTCTTGTTATTTGTTTATTTAGACGATCATTTTATGATTTTTTGCCATTCGATATCTCGCTTCCGATATATTTTAGATAGTGGCTGTAGTAATGAAAGTTGCTCATTTTTGAGAGTACTAATTAATGGCAATAGTTTTTTAACTGGCCGCGGACCATCAAAAACAACGCCACTTTTACCCAATGCCCTTTAACGTGATTTTACATGAATCGTTACTTGTGATCTGACTTTTTTAGTGCTCTAACCTCAGTTGGGCCGATAGAAGTTTTTGATTAGTATAAGAAACAGGATCGATTGGTATCACAACAAAGATTTTATGTAAAATGCCTGTTTTCTTGCTAACATATTTTTTTTAAATCTGAGAATGGGGATGAAATTTTTTCAAAAATATAAGTCTCCTAAGACCATTTTCCGGTGGTTCCTAAGACCACACCGGTTAAGGTTTTAAGCCTTACTGCCCCGTCGAAAAAATCCACCCTGTAGGTATAAGATTGTGTTAACTCTTTGCCTAATCCGTCTCCAAGAAAAACTAAAGTTATATCAATCTAATCATGCATTACAGTTTTTTTTTTTCAGAAACTAGATACTGAGCTCCGTCTATCGATCGAGACCAACCTTTAAATTTGCGTAAGTATACATTCGTAATTGAAATGTAAATCTGGTTTTAAAGATAATGAAAATCCTAGAATATGTACCTAAGTGAAAACTTGTTTGATGGACCTAAAAATGTTAAATACGATAGCTAAATTACGAGGTACTTGCTCAAAAGTTTTAAGGAAACTCTTATTTTAAGAAAACAGTTTTAAGTAAATCAGCTTTTAAAGATAATGAAAATCCTAGATTATGTACCTAAGTGAAATCTTGTTTAATGGACCTAAAAATGTTAAATACGATAACTAAATTACGAGGTGCTCAAAAGTTTTAAGAAGCCTATGGTTTATAAACAGTATAAATGTTTTTATGTTGTATTATTTCTACATAGGTTATTAAACTCGCACTGAAAATGGACTGTTTACTATTTTTATTACATAAAGAACTTTTAAATTAAAAAATATATATCAACAGTAACCTACAGAACAAAAGTAATTGAGCAACTTCAATAGCAGTTAGGATACGTTCGTTAAGAATCGATAGGAATTGGCTAAATATTTCCATTAACAGACCAATCTCGGGAAACCGCACAGCGAGGAAATCCTGTATTCAACTGCAAAACATAATTACCGATGCGCCTGGGAAATGGTTTACGTTTCCCGTGGCTTTGACACATCGGTGTTTACGGCAAAGCAAAGGGATCTTTGTTTGAGCATTGGATAGCCAGATCCCCCTTTGAAAACGTTGATCGAGAACGTAATCCGCTCGATTGACTTCCGGGCAAAACCCCCCTTGTTTGAGGACCGTACGTTCAGCACTATTCATCAGTGGCCGGCAGTTTTTATAAAATGATCTGAAATAGCTAGTTAGATATCGACACAAATATTGTCTCTTACCTATACTTACTTGCCCCTAAACTTCCAAAATTGTGTATTTGATATTTTTAATCGATTTGTTAAACTACCGAAAGGCTATCTACGAGTTAGACCAATGTCACTGTTTGACTTTTGTTAATTGTTTGCTATGGCAGATAGCGTTCTAGAATGTGTTGTGTTTATTTGATGCGTTCTAGGCCAGGGTGACTAACGTAACCCAACCACATCATCCGTCCGTCATTGAAATAAAAGTACTCGTATAATCCTTTAGCGCTCGAATACTAAAACTCGTTGTGAAGTGAGACTTACATTGTGGCAGATGTGAGATCTCCGAGAGATCGAGCTCAGTCCTCTCCCTCGACTGGTGTTTCTTCTCCCGCTGGTGCTGAGGCGGGTGCGGGTGCGGATGCCCATGCCCTTGGTGTTGGGGCAAAAGAGGAGGCAAGGGGTGAGGATGGGCGCGCGGGTGTGGCAGCAGAGCCGGGTGTGGCGCAGCCGGGTGTGGCGCAGCCGGTCTGCGGGCGGGCGGCGAGCCCAGCTCGGGAGGCGGCGGCAATTCCTCGCCGGCGCAGGAGTCGTCGTCGGATGATGACGCTACGAGAGAAGAGTATACTTTGAACCTTGAATAGCATCTGAGCCCTTGTTCACTATGACCCCCTACTGTGTTGCGGCCATTTTGCATGAATTCGCACCTGTTTGATGCAGTTCTGGATGCACGTGCGCGATTATCGTCCGTGTGCATGAATGACAATTTTAAATTTTTTTTTTATGGGTCTAAGCAGTTTACATAGTTGGAATCGCATTTGTTTTAACTTTTCCCATTCTTTTCAGAACCAAGCTCCTAGAGCTCGATGCGAAAGAGAGGCAAAATGAGAGACGACTTTTGAAAATTTTATATTCGTCGTTGGTCTGTTATAAAGAAGTAACGTGACGGTATGCCATCCTCGGTTATTGCTCTACACTTTGTGCAAGTTAGCGCAGTAAAGATAAAGTTCATGTGCGCATTTGGGAACAAAATACGACACAGGCCAAAATTGAGCTTTAAGAGAGAGCTCCACAGATGCGCGTTTTTGACAGATCGCTCCAGATAGGCTAACAGACGGAGGGGTGACTATACAAGCATATAACACGGCCACGTTTTGGTCACAGCCTATTCGGCAGCGGTCTCGCCGACAACAGTATCCGAGAGAGCAAGAGCATCATCTATTGGTGATTTCGGCCTGCTCTCAATTTCGTCTAATCTAGATGACACCATATAAACTTTCTTTTTTTTATAAAATGCACTACCATGTCCGCTTCAAACACCGCTGTTTTCGAGGCCGTAGCCGCAAACTTGCAGCGCACGATAGCCAACACGTATTACTATTAGTGCAGACTGCGGAGTCATAGTGAATAACGGCTCGAGCTTAAACACAACTTTTTGAAAACGAATTACAAACACAATTCAATATATCACAAAGCAACTAAGTAAGGATTGGGTTGCTGATCAGACATTTTCAGTTTTGTTTTGTACCATTACTCAAGAAGGATAACTAGCTAGTTCTGCTAGCTACACAAGTTATATTGTTCTGAAATCTATGCAAGTTTAGTTTTGTAATAGTAACCAATGACAACTCCAAGAGTTCAGGCACTAGAGATGATGAAGACAAAGCTGATTAATTGTGATTGCAAATAAAAAAAGTGAATCCGTCGAATATCAAACCTGCAAACAAATCAAATCAAATCTATGGCTAAATTCATGACATTTGGAGAGTGCTGGGATTTGGAAGATAGAGCGGCAAATAGAGTTCATGCAACGTAATATGCCGGCAGAAAAATGTATTTCAATAAAGTGTTGCTGTCTTTAGGGTTTCGTACCTCGTACCTTCCGATACCTTACCTACGCTTTCTTCCCTCGACCAAAATTACAAATTTACGGTTTCAGGTTTTTTTCCACCACATGTGCTAAAAGACCTTGCTTCTTGCCAAATTTTATCATTCTATGTCAACGGGAAGTACCCCACAGGTTTTGGTCCATGTATGGTCCGAATATTCGGAAATTTACGGACGTAACTTTTGAGTGCGTTGACTTAGAAGTTTTATTTGTAATGCGGCTTCAAGAGGTTACGGATACGTCCACGCGTTCCTGAGAAAAGAGGGTTGACAGACGGACGGACAGACAGACAGACAAACAGACAGAGAGACGGACAACAAAGTGATAAGGGTTCTTTTTTTCTTTTTGAGGTACGGAACCCTAAAAATGATTATCGCCGTGGACCTACTCCTTCCCGTTAACTTAGAATCATGATATTTGGCAATACAATTGTAAATAGCCCGCGCGGTACACTTTCGTACTGATTGTCAAAAACAATGAAAATAGATTCCAAGCCAGGTGAGTATTTTTGCGTTATTTATTAGACTAGCAGAACATCGTACTGATTGGATAGTCTTATCGGCCCTTTGGTTAGTTTAAAGAATCTAAGTGAAAATAAAAAAAATTATGAGCCTCATATTTTGTGGAATTAGCTTACCACCCAAATGTATTTAAGATGGTGATTCCGTTATAGTCGTAGCATTATAAAAATCTTAAACCTTTCTATTAGATGAGGTTTCGTTAACGTCTGGATCTCGAGAGTGTTATCAGGCTATTTAAAATGTTACAAAATTCAATATGGCGGTTATAAGAGACATATTTTTAATTTGGTGAGCCTGCTGAGATTTTAACCTAAAATCAAAAGCTGTAGCATCCACTTGATTAATCTACATTTTCCTGCCGTCATGAGCATTCTGGGCTCGTACTTTTAAAAACGAAACCGAAGTTTCTGATTCGTTTTCGTGCAAACGCTAATCTTATGCAAGCGACATAAGAGTTGGTTTTTCACGACAAAGAAAATGAAACTTTGATGTTCCTTTTCCGAGTAGGTCCCCGAGTAGGTGTACCTACAGTAATCACGACACTAGCAGTGTGTACACACTAGACACTAGCACAGCTGCACTCACGAGGGTGACGCGCCATGGGCGGCGGGCGGCGCGGCGGCAGCGCCTCCGCCACTGCGCCCGCGCACGAATCGTCGTCAGATGATGACGCTAGAGAAAGCAAACACTCTTACATCTTCTTCACTCCAAGTCCCTATGATTCTATGCGTACATTCAATACTAATAAACGAAAGGAAACTTTAGGGATATGCTGTGCTTTCTGCTTGGTGAATTGGGCTTTAACTATATCCTGAGTTTGGGCGCTGGGAGGTGCAACACAGTTTTTAACTTATGCGCTTTCCAGTGTTCGATTGTATTTTAGCTACATAATGTATTTGTTCATTGTAAATAAATAAATAAATTAAAAAAAATATATCTCATCATCTCGAATAGTCATTTAAGGAGCTCTATAATCTTGCATTCAAAGAGGGCGTTAATGTTCGCGACAGTTGTTAACGTATAACTATTGCGCGCATTATCGTTTTCACATAATTTCTTTGCTTTGTACTTTATTGCAATAAAGATAATTGTTATTTATTATTTTATTTACTATTACTATAGAAGCGAAAGTAATTCTGTCTGTCTGTGACCTTTCCACGCCTAAGCCTGAACGGATCTTAATGAAATTTGGCAAGGAGGTATACGGTGTTTCGGGGACGGACATAGGCTACTAGTTATCCCGAAAAAGCGCGTGCGAAACCGCAGGCAGACGCTAGTTTTATATACCCAAGTGGACAAGACAAGTTTTCCTATTAGAAACAACAGGGTAATGTTTACGGATACAATGTCATCCTACTTATATTATAAAGCCAAAAGTTTGTGAAATCTGAATTTTTGTTACCTAGGATGTCCAAAACTACCAAACAAATCAAGATGAAATTTAGCGCACGCTTAGAGCAAAGCCTAACTCAGATAATAGGCTACTTTTTATACCGAAAATACGCGTGCGACCCGTGGGCAGAAGCTAGTATAGCATAAACAATGATACCAAGCCACACCACATCACGTTCGACTGTCACCCAATTAGATGATTGGGATCTGGATTGTCAACTGGATTGGGCTTCGCCCGGTGATCTTGCTACAGGCAGATAATGGTATCAATTCACCTGTCGCCTAAACTAAACTTAACTAATTTGACAGTGCTCAGATGATACCATCATTTTTATTTCGATCGTTATGAAAGGGACGGAAACATTTTTAGTGCTGTACTAGCTGCGCCCCGCGGCTTCGCCCCCGTGGAAATTAATGTTTCCAACTTTATTAATTTTTTCTTTCATAAGAACCTTCTCCTGACAATAACAAACACAACAAAAAAAGAATTAGCGAAATCGGTCCAGCCATTCACGCGTGATGCCGTGACCAAGGAAAACGGGTTTCATTTTTATATATATAGATTAGACAGCTTTCGTAGATTATTGAAACTAATGAGGCGTTTTCAAAAATATAAATAACCCACTTTAGAACTCAATAGATTGAGCGGATCTTTAAAAAAAAAGCAATTTTTTTATGACGCCGCTGTTTTGTCCACCTTGTATAATTCCGTGCCAAATCGCCCTCTTTTCAGTTGTGTTGAACTATTTTGGAAGACTTTTTTCATAGAAAACGCCTGTGTTTGCACTTTTTAAAGGAAAACTAATTATATTTTATAATAGATTAGATACTCGATATTCTGGTGATAAGGCTGGTGTTTATTAAAAAATAATCGCACCACTAGGCAGATTCGTCGGTTAGTTTTGACGTTTAATTTATAAAAAACTTTTGTTTAAAAACGTCAAAACAACTGTTTGAAATTTAATTTAACTGTTGGTGAACTCGGGTCTAAATAAACTTTGACAAATGAAGCTTTCAGTTAAAATTTAAGGGGATTTGTTCACCGCACCGTCACCGGGACGTCACCGAGAAAAGAGTTTAAGAGGGCGCATTGGCGCGCCTTTTTGTGAAAAGGATAGGCATAGGATTTCGCGTACATAGAAGCGGGGGCGTGAGCGCAAAAATTATGTTTTTGCTTATTTATAAGAAAACTACACAACTTGTGAAGAAACTGTATTAAGGAACCAAAGAATTAGTAATAAGTAATAACCTATGAATAAAAAACAAAAATCTTTTCTATAGACCGCAGGGTTCCTGAGATCTCGACCAAATTCGTGCAAAACAGTGGACTTTCATGATTTTTTTATCGTAATTTTTTTTCGCAATCATGTTTTCCAATTAAGGAACCAAACACAAATTTTTAAATTAAAAATTACATATTTTAGTTTTTTACCACAGGATCCCGTGAGTACTGAGATCTAGGCAGTCTGACAAGCAAACCCGCTAAGTTCGCCCTTCTCGAAACTACAGCGGTCGGCTTGACTTGCGGTAGACACGGTTAACCGCCATAGTTAAGGTTTCGCTACTTCGGCGCCGTCTTAATATAATTATCAGATTCTCGGTGACATGCCGGTGACTGTGGAGGCGGGCAAAATGTATAAACCTGTATCAATATTTTTTCAGAAGAAGCTACTTTTAACTAGAGACATGCGAAAACATATCCAGAGTTTCCCTAACGATAGATTTGTTTGTGCTCCATCCAAATGTGTTCGCAAAGTTGGACTGCATTTCAACATTATAATTCTGAGTTATAATACAAACCAAATTGAATCGTTCAAGCGTGCGACCACATTGGTTATGAGCGCGCGATTAATTAATCGCACGACTGAGCAAACTTCTGAGTCAATATGAGGACGGACAAGACTATAAAAGGGCTCTATGCACCCGACTTTTCACGCATCGCCACCTTTTAATACCGGTGCCGTAAAATGTCGCGAATGATAAAAACAAAAACGCACATAGGCGTTGCATGTCGAAACAAACCCAAAACGTGAAATAATCCAAGAGCTTTTTGAAGATCAGCGTGCCGAGTAACGCACGTCATGTGCATAGAACGATAAGATAAACATTTAAATAGTTATAGCACTTACAGAGATCATGTCTTTCGCGATCAGGGCTTTTGGCCATCATAGAGGTCCTCTTGGAAGGCATCGGCAATGACGGCTTGGGCCTATTCTGCATTTCTGCCAAGGCCTGTTGGACTGCCTCCTGTCTCACCTCTGCAACACAATAATTATGTTAGAAAACGCGCCCATATCAATCCCGTAATTTTTTCGTTTGTGCAATCTAGACTAAAACTATAAAATAATATTACGTTGTTTCATTTCAAATAATCATATAGAGTGCCACCAACTTTGTATTTAACTCTACGTCAGTCACTACGTTTAAACTAAAGCCATTCCATCGAAACCACTCTAATAGAAGTCGCTAGCACAACTGAAACTGATCAAAAGTTGGTGGCATTCGGTGACGTTTTGGTCACGTCGAAAAGCGAGCCGTTTTTAGTTACTATGAAAAGCAACCAGATTTATTCAAAGTGCATCCATTATGAGGTAGTAAAATTTCATCCACACATGCTAAATTATGTAAAGCTGGAAGCGTCGTGCTGATTTAACAGAATATTATGTCAATTAGTGCAATTATATGAAAAATATGAAATACTATAGGAAAAATAAAAAAACTGAAGTAAGGTAAGTACCTACATACCTAGGTAGTACCTATGACTTGTCTATGAGCTTATTTTGTAAGTCTAAAGAAATAAACGTAAGTGATTTCTGATATTTATTAGTTACATTATTTATTTATCTGTATTTTGTCACGCGCTAACCTAACGCATACGTATACTTTTACAATACCTCACATTAACCTGACCCGCTTTTGTCGACGTTACAATCAAAGCAAGCACGCAGTGATCTCGCTTCATAATTACTGCTCTTCCTTACCCGGAAATAGGGAGACGGAAGTAGACTCTTAGGCTATTCGAAAAAGACAAAAGGACTTAATCAGACTCGGGTATAATTCTGAGTAGTACGAGATATGAAGACTCGTGATGACGTCATATAGCGACACCGCCGGTTCGTCGCCACCCATTGTTTCCACCAGAGAGCGGCGCACGTGAAATGTGCAAGTTCTAGGTAAACACCTGCTTTCAATAAAATGGTATGTGACATGACATGCACTTAAGGATATGACCGTCATTTATCGAGGACATTTTGTTTTTAGTTCTATTACTTGTTGTACAACACTCGGTCGTGTGATAGTGATAGCATAGCATGGATTTCTTTTAGATTAAGCCCTGTCCTTTCTTACAAGAGCGCATCCATGGTAGCCGACGAAAATAATCGCATCATCGTTTTAGCATACGAGTTGCGACTGACATAGGACTTTAGTATTGGGAACTTTTCGAAATCTGTTTCGGCGGCAGAACTGCCATTTTTCAATACAGTACCAGAAAGCGCAACTTTTATGTGTTACGCGCCAACTTTTTAGGCGTAAACGACTAAAACCTGTCGAATAAAACAGTGCATAACTATTAAATTTATTTTAATTTTTATATGATGGACAACGCTTTACAGCATGAAATAGCTTTAATTAAGTTTAATTTGGCAATGTCCATCTCTATACATCAGTATTTATGACATTTCTTGACATGTATGCCGATTCTGTATGACAGTTTCTGACATTATTTTGATTGTAATTTTATAAATTTTATGGCCTTTTATCTTCGATCAGGTATTCCTGGGGGGCCGCCGGCGAAAACCTTGATCCATGCCTTTTATCCTTATTAATTTGTATTTCAGTAATCACTGTAGGTACTTATGTATATTTTTTTTCTGCGTAGATTCCCTTTCTTTTTTTCCTTTTGTAATAATTACTAGTAGTACAATTTTTTTTATTGACAAGAAAATTACAATCAAATAATTGAAATAAATTAAAACTAGTATTTACATTTGAAACTATTGAGCGAACTGCAGACTGTTGCAAACTATTTACAGATAGCTCAACTGATCCATATGAATACCAGTCGCAAGAGTCCCCAAGACGCTGGCTGCATTGCCCCGCTATATAGCAATGCTGATGTGCTGCGCCAGATACTCACCATCTCTCGGGTCACGCGTCGCTTCGACCAGACGCTCAGATAATTACAAATACTAATGAATAATAATAATAATGAGAAACGACATCGAGTGCATTCAATGACTACGGTGTAAATAAACGAAAAACTAACTGAAATAGAAACAGAAAAAATTATCGGCAAAAAATTTAAATGCTAGGAACCAATCTAAAATCAAGTCTTCATTCATTAAAAGAAAATAGTCGCAGGATAAAAGAAGATGAGGAATACAAATGTTGCAAATGTCTGAATACCCCAAGTTATTCTAGACTCAATTAAAACCTAACACCATTAGCTAGACGAATAGGTACTAGACTTCAAAGCATATGTTCACTGATACGAGAACTCTGCGGTTGCCAGACATACTCGTACTATCAAGAGTATAGCGGTCCATTACTCGAGCTCGGCTCTAATCGTCTAGAGCCCAGCTTATGTCACTTGCATCATAGTCGAACTTAGATAATTTGTACTCGGACACAGAGAATAGCTGCTCTGTGTAACTCCCAGTTTACTTAGATATATTTTTTTATTGAGACGCGCGCTTAGAGCCATCCAGAGAGTCCATCCAAGTTCGGAAAGAAACGGGCGACGCAATAGCAGTCAGTATCTTTACACGAACCAATGGGCACGTTTTTGGTCCCATCTGTATCTCAGACATTATCAAATCTACAGACTTGCAATTTTGCATGTCTAGTAAGATCCACAAAAAGAGGTGGAATAGCAAATTTTATCAATAAATAATGTAAGGTTTTTGAGTTGTTGAGGTGAAAAGTGCCATTTTTAACAACTCACTCATGAAAAGCCGTGGTTTAGGTTTTTGATAGGAAGGCATTTTTCTATTATGATCTCAGCTCTTTTATCGGTGATACCACTGTCTGAACGCACTTGGCTAGTTTTCACATTTATGTTTTTGATTAGATATATCTCTCAAACTGGACACGTATGACAATGCTCTAACAGCACTGCCTATTTTATAACGGTTCTATATATATTATAAAGGTCCTACAAAGCAAAATAAAAACAGGTTACTTTATCAACAGTTTATTCTTTGTAAAAGCTGCTAATTTACTTCAAGACTGCTTACAGTGTATTATCCTTACAGTAAATAAGCAAGCAAGTTTTAGAAAATATTATTTTATATAGCAGCGTTTTGAGGTCTCGTCATGTTTTAAATTAAAAAAGCAAAGGAGAGACGATGGCAGAAATGTGTGTTAACAATTTCTAAAACCTGAACTCGAAGCCATTTTATCAAAAATGTTAAAAACTTGAATCCAGACGTGAATAGATGCAAGGTGCACTCGTGTATACGTTGTACCCTCTGCATTTGTGCGACATGTGCGCAACATTTGTTACATCAGAATTCAGAAACCTATTACTTACGAGTATGTTGCAAACGTGCATGCAAATTCTCAGTAATTATTCGGCTGCCGAAGAAAGTTTTCAAATATTATTATAATGGCTCGAGCTTTATCTAATTGTAAGTCGTTTTTACTTCTTCCACAAGTGGACAACAGTTAAAGAGTAGAGAAAATAAATAACGCTTTATTTCTTATTTGATAATAGTTTATACTTTAAAATATGACATGTCTTAGAGCTTATTTCGTAATCCTAAAGAAATAAAGTTGTTGACTTCGAACATATTTACAAAGCGCAATACACAGAACAAGTTTGGTTGGTACAATAGAAGTTTTTATTTAGTATTTATTTTCATGAGCCCATTCCCGCAAGAAAGCGTTGGTAAAACAACCCCGCCGTCTTTCTAAAGGTAGCACCGGTCAGTACCCACCTTTAGACATTGGTGGGAGACGGAAGTGATCGCATTAAGTGGAAATATTTGAGGGAGGCCTTGCCCAGCAGTGGGACGATAACGACGAAATCTTCATATGAAAACTTAATATGAGCCATTTTTTTACTACCTTAACAAAAACATGTACTGGCTGCTCGAAAGACATTCATCATGATAAAATATTTAGTCTGTGGACAACACTATGGTCTATGGTATACCTCATCACTTCCGTTCTCTCGTGTGTGTGTGCAAAAGATGTCGCGGTTTAAGTAGTGAGTTTTACTAAAATAAATTATTAGAGTAGAATAAACTTCTTTCATTGGAATACCAGTTCTAACAAGTTACTGTCAGTGCCCAATATAAACTATTTTATTTGGTATAAACTATTTTATTCGTTGGTATTACATTAGACCAAAGATGTAACTGGAAAGCCCATGTTGATGAAGTAAGAAAGAAATTAAATAAATTTATTTATATTCTTTACAGGCTTCGGAAAACTTCCAGCCTCAATACCATTTTGACTGCCTATCATGGATACGTAACTTCTACCTTAAACTACGGACTTATTCTATGGGGTAATTCAACAAACACAGATATTGCCTTTATTGCTCAAAAAAAATGTGTACGCGCAATTGTAGGAATACCTCCATAGGAGTCGTGCAGGCCTCTCTTCATTAAATTAAAACTTCTAACATTGCCCAGTATGTATATTCTAGAGGCTGCTAAATTTGTAAAAAAACACTCGAATTTATTTACTAAAGCCAAGGATATATACCCTAGATGTGTTCGTAACCCTGACAGAATTGTTCTGTCAAGGACTCCTAAGACAGCCTTATATAGTAAGAACTGTCATGCCATGTGTGGCTTTATATATAATAAAATCCCTAGTGACATCAAAGACTTACCTTTAAAATTATTTATCAAAAAGTTAAAACTTTGGCTTATTGAAAAAGCTTTTTATAGTGTTAAGGAACTTATGGACATGAAATTGAGAAATTAGTAGTACCTATTGATATTTAATTTTGTTTAATTATTATTTAAATTATTTGAAATGATAATCATATATTATAAATAAAAGCAATTTATATAGAAGCCTAATTTTAAGACATTTTGCATGCCAATGTGTTTTGGTGAAGTATGTGACACTATTCTAATGTTTAAGACCTTGTATTATGACCATATTTCGTGCAATAAATGAAATGAAATGAAATATTATTATACAAACAACTCCTTATGCCGATTTGGACCGCTCAGACGAACATTCAAATTATTCCTGAGATCGTATGAAACTATTAAATCGCTGTCAAACTACGAAAAATAGTTCCTCTCTACCCGGTATAGGCGCTGTAAGGCACCAAATCTAAGGAACCGTAACCCGATGCACACTATTGCGTAACCCATACTTAGGACTCCATATACGTCAAATGCCCATTACGATACTAAGCTTGCAACAAGTATCTACGCTGGGAATTACGGGAACCAGCTAATCATTGCAATAGCGGCCAGATACAGCTTCCGCTAAGTTGTTAAAGAGAATGGATCTGTTATTGGCGCTACTGGAATTAATGCCAATGATGATAGTGTTCAGTCCGTGTCATGACCAATATTCAGTGCCAGCTTAGCAGTGACAAGAAAACTAATTAGAAGCTCTTTATTAGGAATGAAATTCTTATATTCCTGGAAATAGACTTTCGCTATTTATAACGCCTGAGTAAGTATCAAGTCTTACACGCAAACAAATATTTGCGAAAACTTATTTTTTACTTGTCAAGCGGAAGGAACCAAGCGAGATTCGATGAAATTCTTGAAATAAATACAATTCATTCGATTAACAAAATTGAATCACATTTATCTGTACATAAATGTGATTAAAAACGGAAAGAGTTTCAGTTATTGAAATTTGATTATTGTCGATGAACTTTTCGACTGTGCACTGAATTGGAGGTAGCTAGCGTATTTTTTTTTTTTTTAATTAATCGTAACGCGAATGTAATCAACGTCGGCATTTAATAAAAATCCTCGTTCATCAACTGTAGAGACAGCTTTCATCGCAACAAAATTGCAATTCTTTTTATTATTTATATTTCATGGAAAAAAAATACGCGAGTTATGATTTGATTTATTTATTTGCCCTTCGAGCTATTGGGACGTTTCGTGTCAAATCAATATCACACTTTGCATTTTGCCAATAGATACCTACAATGTTACAAATGAAGAGATTAAAGGTACTGCTTTGCAACATCGCACCTATAGAATCCGTATAAAAGCCAGATTTTGTTACGTGGAACGTCCATTTTTTCAATAGGAAAATACATACAAAACAGCTAAAATGCTTTAATCGTCGTTTTCATTATTGACAGTTGGGTATGTGTATGAGTATGATATTGAGTGACCCAAATACCAATTATTCGTAATATTTAACCGAAATCAGAATATGTTCTTTTGTCGATCTCCCCGAACCCATTACCTATATAAATAACTGCGCCAACCGCTGTCCACCCAATTATTTGAGTTAATGTTGAACTATGGCTGAACAAATACTGTCTCGATCCAAAGTTAAACCTGAATCTGCTAAAGCACAAGTTAAAGTAATTCGAGAAAGTTTGACAAACGAATTGCTCCCGTCGCAAGAATACCAGAATAACAGATCCGCCTTAGCAAGACTCCGATACAAAGCAATATCACATAGAGGCACTGGTGCTAGCTTTAGGCCAGTTGTTTTTTTGATAAGCTTTTTTACGTTTTCAGGGTCCAAAGTAAGCAGAATTCTGGTGGAAGAAGTGTCTCTACAACACTTTATCGTATATTTTTAGTAAATTAAAAGGCACTTATTTTTTCTGACGGATGGCCAAGTTTCAGTTATAATTCATGTATTTAAGATTTTTTTTGAAAATAAATACTACTTCAATCTGTTCCGTTCCAATGATTATTATTGAATGAACATAAGCGAATTGAAATGTAGTCCGTCTATTTTCTAATTGAAAATCGTATTCGTTATAATCCGTCATGATAGGCAGGACAAATGACAAAACGTTCAATTCAGTTGAATTAAATAGTTTTACTGTATGGAAATGCGGTTTTGCCAGAAATAAAGTACTAACTTTTTACCATAAATACCAAAAATAAAACGACTATTTCCTGCTTGAAAATCGTATTCGTTATTTCGTTATAACCCGACCTGGCAGCAGGCTATGGAAGAGCACTTTGGAAATCCTCGAAATAGCGGAATTCATTCAGTAGAATTAGTTTGACTGTCTATAAAGTTTTGCCGGAAATAAAGTTCTGTACTAACTTTTTTGAAATACCAGAAATAAACCAATGCAATGATATAGTCTAATCTACGGTGGGTATATTTTGTGCCAATTGTAAAACCGTTTACTTTTAGAGTATACAAGGTGATTAGACAAGTATTGCAACCGACATAATTTTTTGGTGTTGTGCTTGCCATAAGGTGAGAAGGCGGCCCATTTAAGCAAATTTTGTGATTTAAATAAATTCAGAGGACCAATACATAAAAAAGTGTCTGTTTAATCGTAACCCTAGCAGTTAAGTATTTCTTAGTTTAATAACCTAATTATTATTTTTATGGCATGTAGTATATCGTTGGAAAGGGTAATAATATTATGTGAAGAACTTTTTAAAAGAAAGCGGAACTAGACATAACTATTAGGTTTTTTTAAAAATGAATTTAGAAGTTGTCAAAGTTTATAACTTTCACACAGATTTTTGAATTTGAATACTCGTTATTAATTAATAATTTATTTAGAACTAGACGATCGCCTCGCGGTTTCACCCGCGTAGTTCCCGTTCCCGTGGGAATTCCGGGATAAAATATAGCCTATGTCACTCCCTGAAAAGTAAGCTTCCTAACGGTGAAAGAATTTTTCAAATCGGTCCAGTAGTTTCGGAGCCTATTCAATTCATACAAACAAACAAACAAACAAAAAATCAAACCTTTCCTCTTTATAATATTAGTATAGATAGATAACTATTTATTGAAAAATACAGTACAAGTTATTTTGTGGCATTACAACCACAAACAAATCATTATCTTACTCCTACTGGACACCGAGATATAAGTAAGAGGTAATATTAACAGAAATAACAGTAAGTAAATAAGAAGAAAACACCAAAAGAACAATAGACCACACCCAATTAAAGTTTGCGTAGTTAAAATGCACACAACAATAAAGTAAAATAAACCAAAAAACAAAAGAAAATATTTGAATATTATAAGAAAGAAAACACCACAGAATAACAATGGCTGGATGCAGCACCTCACACCAATCCGAATTAAACTATAGGCGATAGGGCATGTGTTGGCCGCTTCATTACGTGCCTTTAGTTCTGTTGACTCACCAGAGTGGTAGCGACTTTCGTTCCGCGTGAGTCGTCGGTTGGTCCTTGCTCCTCCGAGCGGGGAGCGGAGCGCCGCCGCCGCCGCAGACCTCACTACCCGACAAACCACAAATACACGTAATCACAAACACAACTCACCTGCTTGGCGTATCGTTTTATACCGAGGATTCGCATCCTTGATAAAGGCTCTATACAGTTGAGAATTTGTCATCGAAAAAGTACTTCATGCCAAAGATAAACTTTAAAAGTGCTTGATTATTGATATTCGTCGATGAGTTAATAAAGTACATAGTGATTTACAGATTAACTATTCATTTGTACATTATTTTATTACAAAACACACACAACCACAAGTTGTAGTGACACACGAGTGACACAGACACGAATAGACTTCGAGACTTATTGAGATCAATTTATACTTTAAACAAACACGCGAGGTATTTAATGTCCGTACAAGATGTCATGTTTAGAGAATAAGATCATATACGTCTTGCAAGGCGAATGGGTGCGAGGCATAGCTGCTGATGCTGCAGGAAGGAAGCAGGCACCTGTGAACCGATTAATTAAAGCGACGGGATCGGATGAAATTCCGCTAACTCCTGGCCTAAGATTTGAAGCGATGATAAATAAAATTTAAAATAAAAGGAGGTCCCTAGTGCCCATACAAGAAACGTGTTTTATTTTACTAGATATAAGAAACCAGTAAGCCTTTGGTTGCGGTCGCATCGGTTGCGAACGTGAGGGTGTCGGGAGATGTCAATTGATTTACTTACGCTCAGTAATATTACGGCGAAACCATCTTTAATTATTGTGATAGAAAATCACTATTCCTATACCTACCTTCCTGCGTTGTCCCTCCTACCTTCGTATTTTTTGTAGTGATATAAACATATTTTTTTCTTTCCTTTCTCATTTATAAATATGTATTATAGTACAATCTTGGTAAAAATAAATCTTCCATCAAAACATAATTTTGTTAGCGATAAGGCCGCTGATTGTGCCATATTCTATATAGTTAATATTAAGTTCTTATTAAATTGTTTTGTGTATTGATGGTGCAATAAAGATATAATCTATCTATCTATAATTATAATTATTATTGTCACAAATTATTAGTCCAATAAATTATGTTTTGGTTCACGCCGTTGTATATTTGTTTTTTCAATGATAAAGAACATGTACATTAAATAGAGACATTTTCATACAGAATCTATCTAGCCTTCCAGCGTATCTCTATTTTGTTTCTCCGGATCCGATATTGAGCGTTTTTTCATTGGTCAGCCCGGCCTGGCACCGATACCGACACCGACATCGGTGGATTGGTATTTAATTAAATTTATGTTTTTCGGATTTTTTCCCCTTAATTCTGTTATAACACCTAGCTTGCTAAATTTAAACATAAACGGCTGTAACTTATGATTGTGCTGACTTAGAAAGATGTTTTTTCACGGCTCCAAGGTGTTACAGACTTGAGTATTTAATGTTTATTTCAACTTGATGCCTCCACGCTTTCCTGAGAAAATGGTTTTTACAGTCGATACTGTACACAAACGTGATAAGTGGACAAAATATAGTGAAAAATAACATTACGAAAAGGAAAAGGGTGTTCTGAAGCCACCTTCCCAACTGAAATTTCTTCTGGAAAAAAATACTGACTTATTCAATGTTTCGTCGGAACATTTTGGTCATTAGAATAGAGGTGCCCGCCGCAAAAGCCTTCACTTCAAAGTTCGGGCAATAGCTTTTAGTTTTGGTGAATTATAATACCAATTCGACGAAACGATGCACGCAATTGTCAATTTCGGAGAATTAAAATAGACCTCCAGAAACCAAAGAATTTTTTTGCCCGTACAGTTTCCTGCCATGGTGCATACATAAACCAATTGACCTAACTGTTCCTCTAGACTAGACCTAAGCTGTGAATGTACACGTAAGCAAAACAAGATGAAATTATGAAATTAATAAAGCTTAAAAGACACTAAAGTGGAAATTGACAGCTCATGAAAACGCTTGATATTGCAAATGTTACACAAAGTCAGGTCACAAAGCTTCAGTGTTCAGCAGACACACACGTAAATTTACTTAACTTACCTTTCCTGAGACTCTATAATCTCTCTCTCTCCTCAGACTCGGACAATATCAAAAGCTGCTCGATTCAAACGAGCATTTTCTAAAGCAACCAAACTGTTTTAAGTACATTGATGTCATAGGTACATATTTTTAGGGCGTCGTGTCTGTATTTTCCATTGACTTTTCGATTCTATTTATGTGACTCGACGTGGGTAAACCACATCGAATCCATTTTAATGATTAAAACCTCACAACATGTGAGAACATGAGGGGAGTTATTGGCTTCGGAAATGGAAAATCGAGGTTGAAATTTAACGTTGGAAACGCGGAAGCACTCGCTAAATGACATCATACATGACGGCCATCGCAAAGGCACTCTGGTTTACACTCTCTTTTAGAGTGTCTGTCTACAGAAAAGGTGTGAAATGTGTATTAATGTTTTTGAAGCAGCCACTCTGGCACTCTCATACTCTTCGTTATTCAATTTTGATTACTTAGAATACGAAAAAAATACATTAGTGTACATCAGTCAGCGCTCGCCCTGAAAATTCTTCTTAAATATTTAACAAGTTCCTACGAAATCTTCTAGACATAAATCCATCATAAAGCTCTCTTTGCTTCGGTTTTCTGAGATAGTTAATCTACTGCTTTTATTCTACTACGTTTTATTTTACACGCTCATAATTAAATTGTTCTTGATTACATTATTTGGTAGCAAAAATCACAGCTTTTATCATAAGTATACGAATAAAAAACAATAGATATATTTTACATCTATTTTTCGATCTATATTTGGTTATCATCTCATAGGCTGGGCAAATACTTGCCGCACTTTGTGTGTCAAGTCGCATTATGCCGAAGTGCAGCTCGGCGTGAGTCTGGGCAGTGAACACCTTAATTGTTAGTATTACAAAAGCCGATTTGTTACTTACGAGTAAAATGTATTAAAATTAAATTAAATTAATGTACCATTAAAATGTATGTCTAATTTTGAATACTGCCACAACAGTATTTTGTTTAACCCATCAGTTTCCCAACATTTTTATTAAAGTCTTGTCGAATGCGTCCTCTTTTCAGCTTTACGTATTTCCAGAAACTTACACAGTAGACGTTTTGAATTTTATTGCTATGCTGCTATAATCATATGAATACAGATAAACATAATAACCAATCATGACGGCAACGTCGTCAGCGAGTTGGCATCCGCAAGCACTCAGTAATCCATCCATATTTAAATTTGTTTCTAAGCCATAAGGCCGCCCATTGTATTTGTATTTAATTTATTCTCGCAGAAACTAGCCTAAGGCAAAGCATAGATAATAATAAATAATAATAATAATAATGCTGGACAATTCACACAGCATTATCTATTATTTTTTATTATACATAGAAAACATCCAGAACGCCCTGGACAAATGTCTGTAGATCGTACAAACATTTGTCCCGAGGCGGGAATCGAACCCGCAACCTCCTGCGTCGCAGGCAGACCTTCGCCCGCTGCGCCACAGAGGTCGTCATCAGATGCAGTTTTACTTTTAATTAGAAAAAAACATGTGCCTATTCCTAGGCAGCAGCTAGTTAAATAAAACACAGGCGTCGAATTAATTCACCAACGCAGTGCAAAGTGAACAGAAATAGTAAAAGAATTCCTTTCACAAGCGTATCAGTGCAAAGTGAACAGAAATAGTAAAAGAATTCCTTTCACAAGCGTATCAAAAGGACAGCTACCATTCAAATTGAGTTCGAAGCTTGAATGCTCTTTGACTTTGCTCCAGGGCATTTTTGCGTCACTTTAAACCGTGCTGTAATAGAATTACAGGCTCGGAACATTGCGTCACAGGCTTTAGTCGCGACTTATCACACTCAATGCAACGGATTCTTTCACTGCACTCGTGCACGTTTTACAATTGATATCTTTCATGGCATTTTAAAAACAGTTTAATATATTTATGAATTCTAGTAAGATCGATGCCGAAAAACGAACTACAGGTCTAATAATAATGAAGATGATTCTAATTTGATTCTATTATTTGGCTGTCATTTTCTTTTTTAATAAAATTTGTTTTTGATATTTACTTATGAATACAGTAATCCCATGGTCGCCCTGCTTTTAAATAGGTTACGTAGATGTGAATTATTTCAAAGATTTATAGATTCTACATTGCAAAAACAGAAAAAGCTACACGTTATGATACGGATACATGAAATCTTACAAAATATCTAAGGAATTCAGGTAGCTCTAACAAGAAAGCATTAAATTCTAAGATGTCCGTAAAGGGAATAAGCTAGATGCAGCGAGGTCTTTTGACGCATCACTGCCCAGCCTTGGCGATGACACCCGTAGGGGCGCGCCGCCGCCGAGACACGGGGATCGAGAGGCACGTCTGCGTCTTGGGCCATGAAAGTGTTAGTAAGTTTAAACTGAAAGAGCTTATGTAAATCTACTCGGAAAAAGGATTAGCATTAAACTTTTTTATTTTATATTTTTCTTTGGTGTCTCAAAATACCGTATGATATTGATACTGACATCAATATCATTAGTTAGTTTAAACTTAAAGAGCTTTTGTAGATTTACTCGGAAAAACGATTGGCTTAAACTTCTTTATTTTATATTTTTCTTTGGTGTCTCAAAATACCGCATAATGTTGATACATTTTAGGTATTTGGTGTATATTGATAATGCCTCCAAATGAAAGAAGCGAGGACTCTGATTTTTCGGTAAGGGTAAGTAGGTGTGACGCCATGTTGGTATCAAAAAAGTTTGTTAGGATGCACTTTGTAGTTTAGATACGCAGCAAGGTCTAATCCAAATATTGAATTGAATCCACGGCAAGGTCGACGTATACTAAGTGCAAGAAAGCTTAAAATCATGTAATATAGTGGAAACATTTCAACAACAATGTTTTAAATTAAAAAATGTCAGTAAAAGACTGTTTTATTAAAAAAACCTAGCGTTGTCCTTATGTTCTCTCACTCCTTAGAAATATAAATATAATAAATATGTATTAAATCTTTGAATCCATTGTGTTCAATACTAGAAGTACCTACTCAGTAGACAGTTCAATGCTATAACTAAATTGGTGTTATAACGATAAGAGCCAATAGTAGATATTATAAAATATTTATTCCAGACGGTATCTCCGAGTAATCTACGGAAAATACAGAGGAAATTTCATCAATAAACTAGACTTGAATGCAATAAATATCTACGAGGATATTAAATGCTCGCCTATAAAGTATAAGTTTTTTGCGAATACCTTCATGAAATATAATATTGGATTGTCAATTAACTCATTATAATATTATTCATTATAATATTATAATGAATAAAAATTAAAATCGTAAAAAATTACACAGAAATCACCTTTCGTAGATGTCAATCAAATATTTTTGTTTCTAAATGAAGATGAATAAAATATTTTTATCAATTCCAACCTCGTGCTGCAAAGTACAGAAACCCTAAAAGAATGTTTTATCTTCCGGTGATAACGATAAGGTATACGGCATATCAACGATACCTGCACACCCCAGCCTCGAATACCAAGACTACCTGTGCCATTTTTAGGGTTCCGTGCCCAAAGAGTGACTAGCGGGACCCTAATGCCATGGCTCCGGGATCTGTCCGTGTCACAGGGCTGTATCTTTTAAACAAACTTGTGAACGTAACACATAAAAACGTAAGATTAAGTTTTCACTGATATACTGTAACATGTGTATATTACATTGCCGCTATATAATAACAAATAAGAACAATAAACTAAAAGGTACTTAAGTCCTATACAAAAAACGCGTTTTTTTTTGTACTAAATATAAGAAACCAATTAATAGCGTTTCATTTTGTAAGGTGGTACGGAACAGAACAGAATGGTAATCCGACTCACACTTGGCCGATTTTTTACATTACCTACGTGGCCTCGGGACTGCACGGTAACGAACCCTCAAAAAATAGACAAAAAAGTAAATGATCGCTTCACTCTTCTGCCGGATTTCGAGCCTTGATTGGTTACATGACATCGAACGTGGGCCAATGAGTTTATAGTTGAAATGTCCGTTCAAATAGGAAAGGGAGTGCGCGAGACAGGTAATTGACATTTTCCAGAAGGGTCATTAATAATGTACAGCTTAACGTGAACCAGCACGCATATTATTTACCAACGATATACAGAGTACTGGAACAGCACAATGTTTGTCAAATGAAAACTAGGGGTAGGTGGAACAATAGCTTTGCGGCTTTTTAAACGCTGAAAAGCCTCTTGGCTATTTTGAATATTTTTTATAATTAATACTAAAATAAATAAAACGTCAAATGCGAGTCAGACTCGCGCACTAAGGGTTCCGTTTAATTGTAAGACCTTGTTTCTTGCCAAATATTATGATTCTAGGTCAACATGAAGTAGGTACTCTGTATATTTTGGTCGAGGGAGAGAATCAAAACTTATTATTTATTGTCAATAAATTACAAATTTACCGTTTCTGGATTTTTATAGTTATTTGTGCTATCTTACCAAATTTTATGATTCTAGGTAAACGAGAAGTACTCTATAAGTTTTAGTCTATAGCAAGAATAAAAAGATTTTTTTGGTAAATAAACATCAAATTGACGGTTTTAGGATTTTTTCCTTTACTTCTAAATGGATTTTCTTTCTTCTTTTTTCTAACGGGAAGTACCCAATAGGTTTTAGGTACATGGTGAGAATCAAAAGTATTTTTTTTGTCAAATACTACAAATTCACTTTTTTCTGATTTTTTCCTTTATTTGTGCTATAAGGCCTTGCTTCTTGCCAAATTTCATGATTCTAGGTCTACGGGAAGTACCCTATAGGTTTTGTGTGCATGTGATTCCCTTGGAAATTTCAAAATATTCGGACAAAAATGACTGTCACTTATGAGTGCGTTAAGTTATAAGTTTTATACTACACCTGCTCGGAAAGTTGCCTATTCCTTTTCCATTTATAGAATAGAAAGTATGTCAATTAATAATTAATTCTGCTTTTTATTTTCCTCGAAGGTGTAGTATAAAGCACTATTTATCACTCGGCAGAAAGTGCGATTCCTACCTCGTGTGTTTTAAGGCCCTCGGTTGCGCCTCGGGCCCAAAACGACACATCATCATCTAATTCAAAACGACACACTCGGTAGGAATTGATCACTTTCTCACCTTGGTGTAAAATGCACTATTATTTATATCGCGGCTCCAAGAGGTTACGGGCTTGAGTATTTGACGTTAATTTCAACTCGATACCTCCACGCGTTCATGAGAAAAGAGGGTTGACAGACGTAGCACTAGGGCCGCCGGTCGGATATCTCGCCACGCTAGCCTTAACGATATCATCCGGCGGGCCTTTGTCACCGCTAACGTACCAGCTATTCTCGAACCGAATGGTCTGTTGCGTGACAATGGTAAGAGGCCCGACGGTAAGACACTAGTCCCATGGGAGTTGGGGAGGCCCATTGTGTGGGACGCTAGATGCGTCGACACACTTGCGCCTTCCCATCTTCCGAGGACATCCGTGAGGGCGGGTGCGGCGGCAGATTTGGCCGAAGATCTCAAGAGGCGCAAATATGCAGGTCTCGACAGAACCTACACATTTGCTCCCCTTGGAGTCGAGACCCTAGGTCCGTGGGGGTACCGAGGCTCTTCGGATTTTTAAAAATTTATCTGAGCGTCTGGTCAAAGCGACGCGTGACGAGAGCTGGTGAGTATCTGGCACAGCGCATCAGCATTGCCATACAGCGTGGCAATGCAGCCAGTGTCTTGAGGACGCTTCCGACTGGTATTGATATGGATCAGTTGAGCTACCTGTAGACTGTTTTCAACAGTCTGCAGTTAGCTCAATTGTTTCAATTGTAAATACTAGTATAATTTTCTTTGTGAATAAAGTTTTATGTAACTACTAACATGTTAAATATATTTTAAAAATTGTAATCCTTGTTATTTCGTACAAATAAAGTTACAGCATTAAATCGTTCGAATTTCGAAAAAAACTAAAAAAAAGTCAATTAGAAACAGCTGAAAGTAACATTTCAGCAATGCAATGTGAATCCACACTTGCCTAGATTCGTTTTATATTTGCAAAGCCTTGCCTTGGCTTTGCAAATATAAAACGAATAGCTCGCATATTGGCTCGAGTAGCAGGTACGAACCACTATGGCAGCTCTATTTGATGTTTATTTCTATTGATATTTGAACAGAAACTCGCAGTATTTGAACAACATCGCTGAAGGGAACACCCAGTACCGACTAAACAACGTTTCATGTTACGGCCTGGCTTCTAGAATAGTTTGATCATCTGCCTCCACAAATCCTTAACTTTACTAACACGATATTGCACCCAGCATAACTTTGTTACTGTTACAATTGTGTTAGACTGCATTTCCACCGGCGATGTGTGGCATAAATGGAGGATTAATTAGGATTATTTCAGTTTCGCTTACTAGTGGGAGCCTGACTGAGGGTTCTTATTAGTCATATTTTTAAGAAGGCGCAATGCTGCCATTTTCTTAAAAGGACCTTTTCTTTTAATTTAATAACGCGATATCCTATGCCTACTATGATTTCGCGTTCGTAGGAGCGAGACAGAGCATGCGTTTTTGGAACGGCGTAAGCGCAAAAGTTTTTACTTATTTACAAGAAAACTACAAAACCTTTGAAGAAACTGGTTCATGGGACCAAATAATTAGTAATAACATACGAATCAAAACATACGTCATTTCAATAGACCGCAGGGTCCTGAGATTTCGACCAAATGATGTGCAAAACAGTGCACTTTCATGATTTTTAGGGTTCCGTACCTCAAAAGGAAAAAAAGAACCCATAAAGGATCACTTTGTTGCCCGTCTGTCTGTCCGTCTGTCAACCCCCTTTTCTCAGGAACGCGTGGAGGTATCGAGTTGAAATTAACATCAAATACTCAAGTCCGTAATATCTTGAAGCCTCGATATAAATAAAACTTCTAGGTCAACGCAATCAGAAGTTACAGCCGTTTATTTCCGAATATTTTAGGAATCACATGCACACAAAACCTGTAGGGTACTTCCCGCAGACCTAGAATCATGAAATTTGGCAAGAAGTAAGTTCTTATAGAACAAGTAAAGGAAAAAATACCTGATCCTGTGAGTACGAGACTAAATATTTCGAGTACTTTGAGAGCTGGCAGACATTGAGATACAATCTAAGCTCAATGCTAGCAGAGCAAGATATTTGTACGTTTATAAAAGCGTACACAAAAAGAACACATCTCTCGCGAGAATTTTGCGAGGGACGAAAGCGAGAAATGTGAGCAAAACGATGTAGTGTGTTAGAGATAATTGACCATCAGTCAATTGATGTTTTTCGCGCCTCGCACTCCTAAAATACAACCGTATCACACCATCAAAACAATTGCACCGTGCAAGCAAGCACACAGCGCTTCCTCGTACCGCCTATTTCACCCGCATCTCCGGTGTAAACGCAGCCTTCAGTTCACAATAGGAACATGTCTCAATTGTTTGAATACATAGTACAATTAGGTTTGATACGGCTTGGACGTCCTGCCTGACCATTATATTTGCTTGCACCGAGTGTCTGGTCTGGTCATTGTCAATACAAGTTGCCGTGCATGCGAACTACACGTATGCCAGAGATGATCAGATCTAACTACATTAAAGTTTAATTTTGTTACGTAGTTCAGGCGGTCTTACAGAGATAACTAATTGCCGAAAACTTTGTTGTTTCCTTACTTTGTTTATGTGAACAAATCAGGTCTAAAAATATCAGAGTGGACCAAGTGTAACGGTAACTTGCATACAATTTGCGAAAGTAATATCAGGGTCTGACACGCGTGACATTATCAGTTACTTAGGCGACCATTTACGCAAACAACGGCAACCATACCTTGAATTTAAAAACAATTGTATTGAGTAAGAACTGCGACACAGAGAAATATAAACCATTTATTATTAGTCAGTGAATCCAACAAGTCACCAACCACAATATGCGTCAATTATTTTATTAAAACGTTCCTTATTCCAGACGTTTGCGATTTATGCATCCATTGTTGTATTGTTTTTAGGGTTCCTTTGCCAAATGAAGGGTTATCGCTTGAAAGTTCACTTGATACCAAGTGTCGTTTAAAACCCTGGCGTTCTTCAGTCCACTGCAAGGCAAGCATAGCTCTGAACAGCTAACCCTAACAATGATCCCTACTTTGTGCCATTGCTGGAGGTATAGGAGTCTAGCTAGGTCCGTTGTATCGCCGACCGGGCCTGTCACATGTAATAGAAAATTTGACTAAAATACTCGTTTATGTGTGACAATTAGACCTTCGAACTTGCCGGTGACTATTAATGTTAATTCATCGATCTATTCCACTGTGTCCATCGATAGAACATACTTTCTAGTTTCTACTACCAAACAGAGTCCGGCCTAATTATGTGTGTACAGAATTACGGAGGTACATTCGTCAGGTCCGTTTTACGTAACAAATTATGGGCCCAGAAGACATTGGTGCTTTATTTAATTATTACATAATTTAAGATGCTGGACAATTCACACAACGGGAATTAGAACGAAATCCAATGGAATAGGTAACTGAATTCAATTTTATCGTTGTTTTGTAGTTTTTTTGCGTAAAGATGACAACTCTACATGCTAGCAATAAATTGGTGTCGAAACGTCAATAGAATAGGATTTATCAACGTCAACATTTTATTTTTAAAAATGTGTTAAGAATTCGACAGATCTCATCTAAAACGATGAATAATGTTATGTTTTGGGAGTAATAGTAATGGGCTTTAACATTATTATTCTATAACTCTTGGTGTGTAGACTGCATAAAAACAACGTTAGTCCATCTTAAGGAAGACTTCCCTGCTTTTACAAGTACAATGTCTCGTGTGATGTAGAAGTAAATATTAAACAAATAGGTAAGTACTCTGAATTTTGTATAACCAGCAGTACGCGCCTCACTAGGATGCCTATAAGTGTAGCAAGAGAAAATGAACGAAACGGAGATTGTAATTATTATATTCTAAAGAGTTCGTCGTCGCTTCACTTACCCGAGATAAACCTGTTCATTTCGACCTGTTGTAACATCATCGGAAACGTTTAATACGAAATCCGAGCACACTCACCTGTTGCACAATCAAATTATCGTATTAGAGCTAAAATCATTACCCTATCTATACTAAAGGCAGTTTACCACTACAAGAAAACTATAGTGTAATTTAACAAACTGTGCCTACGTACACACTAAGAAACTACAAAAAGCGCTTGCATCCTATCTCCATCACATCAAACTCAGTGAAATCCATGTGACGGCAAAACCAACAAGATTGCTTCATGCGAGCAAATATAAAAGAAGAAAAGAGCCAAAAACATTTTACAATCTATAGCTACGTGATTCAATCGCGAACAAGGTTAAAAGGGCCACGAATATAAGTAGCTGCCACTTTTTGCATGTCGGCAAATAGCATGCCGGGAGGCTAACAGTCGTAGTGTAATTTTTGTCAAGTGGTATTATTTCCGAGTCACGGATCAGATATTTTAAATGTAATGGTTTGTCTATCATAGTTTTTAAGGGATCTCGGTGTGTTATATTTACATACCACGGATAAAGAAGATAGATAAGGTTGCGATTTAAGGCGGTTGGAAGACGTATGAGAGATGAAGAATCTTTCAAACAATCTGTAATTTTGCGCAGGACTAAATGCCGATAAAAAATTACTCGTATAAGAACGGAAAAGCGTGCGCTGTACTAACACCGAATGAATGGCAAAACAACCATTACATATCCATATATTGCCCATGTGTCGGAGCGCGATCTAAATCATGATGATGATGATGATGATGCCCTCCTAGACGAATTTCGGCCACGGCAGCCAGTCGTCACAACGAAGTACTATTGAATCGAATTAAGTTATATCATGGGTTGCGGCAAATAGCGTTTTATTTTTCTTAGGACACGCAAAAAAAAACTCGCGCCAACATAAGAGTTGCTTTAATAAGCAAATAAGTTTTGGAAAAACTTTAATTGCTGTTTCCCTCGAAAACTACAATCGGTCTGTTACGGTATGACGATTGGTTCTCTGTGATCCACGAATACAGACGGGATTGTGTCCAATTTAAACTAAAGTCTTGTTTTCAACCCCAACGCAAACAGAAAAGTTCTATTAGCTTAACGTGTTGGTGTGTGTGTGTGGCACCGTAACTTCCTAACGGATAAGCCGATATGATTTAGTTTTGTTTAGAAGGTGACTTAGTTTAGTTTGTCTTTAGTTAAGTTTCGTGAAAATCGACGTCACCTTTCTAGTATTGTGACTAACAACCCGTCCCTGCTTGGCACGAGTAGAGCTGGTTTAAAATACGTATATTTTTAACAGAAATTCCGTTACACGTTATTTTATTTTAGCTGTATTGATTTACGCAACGTACCATATGTATGTAAATACGCCAACAAAGCTCCCAGTGGTATGATGGCATTCATCCCTGTATTGATAGAATAAAATCAACAATGATTTTCGTTTTTTCCGAAAATACTTGCTTTACCATAAAAAAAAAGAAATTCTTGTGTATGATATGATATAATGAGGATCCGTAACGTTTTAAGTTGAGAATGCAGATTTATAGAGCTAAGAAATCCATAAAACACAGTGCAAAAAATTTTGTTCTACGACAGAAATTGACGAAGTTATGATTATGATCAGATAACTAGCGAAGTTCACAGAGTGACCGCCGCGGGTGCGTGTGACGTCACTGGCTCGGTCACCGCCCGTTAACCGTAGGCAGATATCAGTTTTCAGTGATTTACTCCGAAACTAAAAGTTTAGGAAAATAAATTACAGAACCAAATAGACTCAGTATTGAGAGACCCATCGAATGATTTTTTTTTATTTATTATTCTTTCAGTTCTATTGAAATTGCTAGATACGGATCCTCATTGGTAAGTAACTCAAAGTTGGTCACCGCACAGTTGCTGTATAGGGCTCTATTTGTGAGTCATATTAGTGTTCATAACAATATTGTTTGTGCTTACTACGTTCGTTCTTGCTGTTGTTATATTTTTGCGGAATGTTCTGTTCCTTTCATTCGTCATCTATTGACCTGACATGATAAAAAACTGCTATTTTTGTTTGAGGGTATCTTCTTATTTATCATCATCAACAATATATCGCGTTTGCACCTTTCTATACTAATTTGTCGAAACTTACTAGTAAAGAGCGAATTTCACGTACAATTTGATTTTCATGTAGAGTGTGTGTGATTGATATGTTGTGATGAATTTTTGAAGATATTGGGGTAAACAATGTTGCAATGCATACCGAGATATAATGTATTATGTCATAAATGACAAACATTTATTGATTATTGGATATCTCCCGAACTATAGATTAAGAATAGTGTAATTAGAACTTTTGAACGATCTCTTTATCAATAAAACGCCAGAAATCATCCATCAATGGTAAATGAAATATCCCGTTTACGTAGGTACATACTTTGTTACACGACTGCCCAAAAAAGAAGTGTAATGTTTCACCACGTAAAATCCTTGGATGAAAGAAACTCCAGATTGAGCGTGCGGTTCTATTTGCACAGATATATTGATAGAACGGATCGAGATTAGTTTCAACCTCGATACTTTTGACGTGCGTCCTTCTATTCTGTATTTGCTGGGATAAAATAACAAAACTTGCCCATGGTGGCGATTCTGTGACAGTACCACTGTCATAGTAAAGGGATTAGTTTAGCAGAATAGGGCCCCTTCCTTTGAGGATTACACATTGTAATACAATAGCTAAATCAGTCTGCAGTTAGCTCAATTGTTTCAAGTATAAATACCTACTAGTTCAAATTTGGTTCTATTATTTGATTATAATTTTCTTTGTTAATAATAGCTTAATTATATATAAGATTGCATTTTTTAAAATTCTGCAAGTTTCTGTTTTACCCGCGAGGTGTTATATTACGTTTTTCGAGTGTTTTTATGCGGTTGTCCGACACTTTTTTGCATCGAAGCATTAAAACGGCCGACACGTTTTGGATTAATGAGGTAACCAAATACTCGTCTGGACTCCCTCATGGTTCTTAGCCCCGCATTTTATGAAAAAAGTACCGGGTACCGAGTCGGTTTTCTGTATAGTTTTCAATTCATTATTTAAATTCTTCTGAATAATATGGTTTTACAACCGCTGATGACCAACTTCTAGTAGTAATTACAAATACAAATATTTATTCGGTGATAAAAGATACAATAGTTTTAACTATAGTTAAAAACATATATTTTAAGTATAATGAAATATTTGTTTTAGTTGTTTACACTCTTCCACGTCTTCAATTCTGTAAATTACTAAGGCGTTACATTTTATAAAGATTGTAAAATAATAAAGAGCTATTAATTGGACGAAAATTATAGAAAATAAATTGAGGGTAAGACAATAATTCACCTGGTTTCCCAGACAAATCATTTTTATATACGGTAATTTTGGTCTTGAACTACTTTGAGCCAAAATATTTATATGATTCAGTTAAACTACAAGTGATATAACATCAATAGGAGCAGGAATACAGTTCCTTCTGCCATTAAAACGCTCTCCGTAGTCGTTCTGAACGTTTATTTTTAATGTATCTGAATAGTTAATTCGGTGGCGCAATGCACGCAACTGAAATAGTCGGAGTACGTATGTATATGTGTATGTATATGTACAATACTCTATTATTATTTCAGTTTCTTTAAAATATCATGAAATGGAATAAGTATACACACTCATCATTAAACTCTTTATTTGGCACCTTCGACGCTACATTTTTCATCGTCAATATACTAAGCACTTTGGTTGATCAGGGATAGGCTTTTTTTAAAACTAATCTTATCGTAATGTGCCACACACCTATTTTGAAGCCACTCCGGAATCTTCCGTCTAATCGGACCTCTAGACTTTCCAAACCAAAATGTTAAATTTCTCGATTTGAGTCTCAATTGAGTTAATAAACTTCTAAAAGTCGTAAACAATTACGTAGTCGGTTAACAATCACCACAACAAAACAACTATTCATTGAGCAAGGATTACGCTTACACAAACAAATTGGCTTTATTTGTCCGGGCGTCTAAATACGACTTCATTAATGAGTGCTCGATCATAGTAACCACATACTTGATTAGCAACGAGGATACAATTTCCAGGAAATTCTAATAATGCCGTGATTCTATGAAGACGAAAGGCCAAAAAAGGTTATTGGTAAGCAATAACAGCGCGTGGTAATTTTAACTAACGCCGATCAATAAACAAAATATTATCAAGGATACGAGACGATTTTAATAAAAACTCGTTAATTCAGCGCTCATTTAGCTCGTTAGTTACGCTTTTCATCGATTAGTTTTAAAATTTATAGCTCGATCAGTTTAAAGCCTCGGTTTCTTCGTACGTTCAAATTGCAACGAAATGGGCCTTCATCATCATCATCATCATCATCAGCCTCTATTAGTCCACTGCTGGACATAGGCCTCCCCTAATGAGCGCCATAGCGCCCTGTCTTCAGCTTGCCGCATCCAGCATCTGCCTGCAGTCTTTCGCAGATCGTCATCCCACCTGGCCGGAGGGCGTCCTACACTACGTTTGCCGAGTCGTGGTCTCTACTCGTTTACCCCAGCGGTTGTCGGTTCTTCGCGAGATACGGCCGGCACACTGCCACTTCAGCTTGCTAATTCTTTGAGCTATGTCGATAACTTTGGTTCTCTGTCGGATATATTCGTTACGAATTCTATCCTTCAGAGAGACTCCGAGCATAGCTCTTTCCATAGCTCGCTGAGCGACTTTGAACTGGTGGACCAGCCCTACCCTTAATGGGCCTTGACTCTAACGAATAGATCGCTTAATGAACCCGTAGTAATAATCGGACTGTCACTGTCTACATAGAAATATTCTGCAAATATCATTGAAGACGACAGGTGGAGCAAGGCGCTTACTGAATGGCGCCCAAGAACTGGGTACAGAAGCGTTGGACGTCCAATGGCAAGATGGGCAGACGACATCTCTAACACCGCAGGGCGAACCTAGATGAGATTGGCGCAGGACCGTGTGGAGTGGCACAAAAGTTTGGAGACCTATACCCAGCAGTGGGTGAAGTGGGTTGCGGATGATGATGATGATCATTGAAAAGGCTCGCTGTTGTTTTCGATAGTTTTAGTGGCAATAACCTCCAGATCAGGCAAAAGTGGCAACTACAAATACACGAGGTCTCTGATACCTGAGTGGTATCTCTTCTCATTATGCGTAACCCGACGCTGCGTGCGCCTGTTACGTGTCTGTCGGCTGCCGCAAGACTCGCCCCGGGGTCCGCGAGGAGGCGGCTGCACACACGCTGTCCAAAACATCAAACAAGACTCAATGACGATTAAACTAGTATCTATATAATACACTACATAACTACACACAAGAGTGACGGAACCGTGGTCCCACTGCGATGTCCAAAACGGATGGACCAAACTTTTTCGTGGTCCCACCAAACACACACTTGACCGTCCACATCCTCCCACCCCCACGAAGCGGGGGGGTCAACATTAACTTACTCCTAACGAAGCCCGTCCAAACCCTACGAAGCGGGGGGGGGGGGGGGGGGGGGGGGGGTTCGTGGCGACTCTGTGACTGAAAGGATGTGTGTATATATAATTGCACCCAAAGCCATATGTTGAACGGTCAAGTGTGTGTTTGGTGGGACCACGAAAAAGTTTTGTCCCACCAGACATCGCAGTGGAACCACGGTTCCGGAGTGCACACAAGTAGAAACCAACTCCCTAATGTACTCTGAGTTGAAACGCTTGTTCAATAATACCTTACGGCAACCGTAGCCGAATCCGCTGGACGACGCATAACACACACAAATCACAAGAGGAACGATCATCTGCAGCAGCAGCAACCTGTCGAACTATAGCCTTAGGGTACGTTACTCGTCGGTTGTGAAATTCCGACAGCCTCTATAGAAAATTTACCTAATCCACTTCCACTGGATTAAAGTTTAAGCTGTGCTAAACCCAGTTGATTTGTGTGGATTGGTGGTCGCGTATAAATTTGTACCCTGGAAGATGTAGCTGGCTATTTCCATGTTAACTCTTTAGCTGCCATTCGTTGGAGAGGTCCTTAGGTTGAGACCACCATAACAAGAACATCGTGTGGGCCTACTACAGAATGCTCAAAACACAACTCAGAAGTTAAACCATACGGAACAGTTAAACTGTCCTTAAAACAAGTTCCAGAATGGAGGAGGTTTTATGGAATCCCACGAGTGGGACTCGTGAATCCCGATTTAGTTTAAATAGTACAAAAAAGTCGGGTCAAATGTCACTAGGGTGCTAGGGTGTCTTTAGCGAATAATGTGAAAATAATGTAAACAGTGTCAAAACATTTGATAAAACCAAGATGTCTTTAACTACAAAACGTTAGCAAATAATAATAATATAGCAAAATAGTCACGTTTCTGTGTGGTGTAGTAGTAGATTGTGTATTGATATGTGTTCTCAATTTCAAAGACAATTTTTATAACAACCAAACCGAAAGGAAATTAGCTAAACATAGTTTAATTTTCATAGCGGCGTTGTTGCATTCCTCTACGTTTGTTTATAAACATGGTGTTTACGCATTCTCATAATAAACTCGAGTAAATAGCAATTGTTCATACGGACGTACGGACCCTTTACGCTTTTATAAGGCTTCAGTCGAAGCTAAGACGTTCCCGTCCCTTTCTAGTTTTAGGTTCAGGACAAGGATGGAAGATAACGTTAAATGCAGGCAACGCGACGATGTCCGCTTCGAGGTGAAACCAGTTAATGATGATTTAGCGCGTTGCTAAAGCTTAGTTCATAACATTTGGTTAAACTAGAGATTGTATTCCGGGAACAGCACGAGTGTAGAGGTATAGGAAAACGTTATCTGAAATTGCTGAACTGCTATTTTTCGATAAGTGATTCATCGATAGATGTAATATTGCTGCGATAACACTTATCCGACGATAAGCACGATAAGGAAACTTTAAATTTCAATGAACTACCCTTTCAATTTAGATCAGCTGTGTTTTGAATTACAACAATTGTCGTGGCCTATAAACCAGTTGGGGTTTAGGAGGTTAAGTACCTAATAGGTTATCACGCGGGATCAACGACCTAGCCCAGCTGATAAGAAGTGCGTGTTATCAGGTGGCGCAATGCAGGGCCGAAAACTCGAGAGGTGGGCAATCGATATGTACAGAATTTGTGGACTATTGTTTACCGGCGTAAACAATACCTTACAAACTATGCACCTATACACGTATCTCCTGTTGGTACAGGAGATACATTTTTTTGTACGTGCTTCCAGTATAATACAACTAATACTGTGTTAACGTGAAAGTAGGATAAAGTTCATATAATAGCCTACCTAAAAATATCAAAGACCTAAACACTAAAATCGCTCAATTTAAAACTCGTCATTTTTTTTTTTTTAATTTGCATCAAAATAAAGGGACTTTGAAAACTCGTCATAAATGCCATGTTTTTCAAAGCTGTCCTAAAAATAGTTTTATCATTTTATATTTTAATTTGCTCTGGACAGTATTTTTGCAAACTAATGAACTAATTACCCTTATTATTTTGATTATTTACTCGTACCGAACTAGTAACAATAGATAATAAGCTTATTTTGTTTCTCAACAGTCATTATTATGCTTTTGACAAGTAAATAAAAATTTTGAACCATAAAGATGCTTGCAAGTTACTACTAAAACTACTGAACGACAAATATATCATTTCAAATAAACTCAGAACATGCGTTAGCATTTAACGACATGTCAAAGTGTATGCGATGCGAGTATGTATGCAACGCTCTGATAGACACAATTGAAAACTGTTGATGGACACTTTTAATATAAATAAACATAGGCTGGTTACGTTTCGCGTGTAAAAAACGTAGTGATCTCTCACGCATCTCTCACGAAACCAATGCCAAGATAATTGGCACTAATAATAATTGCATATTACAGTGCGTAGCTCTCGGAATGTAGGTGCGACCGCGATTTGTAAGAGAAATTTGTTTTATCTATAAACAAGATAACTCACGAACACTTTGGCAACAAATGTATATAATTTAAGAAGAATACTTTTGAGGCCAGATCTTTAACGCAAAGAACTTTTTACCGCACACAATTTTTTACCCTTTATTTTTCTTTTAAACCACAACTATATTAGAGCAAACAAAACTAAAAAAAAACAATCGGTCGAGCCGTTTTTAAGTTTTAGCGAGGCTAACGAACAACAATCGATTTACAGGTTACTAATTAGAAAGCGCATGCTGAATACGCTATGCCAGTTTAAAAGACCTTTATATTATATTAGTGTAGTATTGCAAAGAAACATGTCAAGAGCTCTACACATTACTCTTGAAACTCGTTCTGCTTGCCCTCAATGGGTTATGGCTGAAAATCAGTGTTTTTTGCTTCTTGAGCAAAATATTACGCTGAGCCATGGCCTTTTTGACATACTGCAGCACACACAGACAGTTTGCTTAGATGTTAATAATTCTATTGTATGTTTTATTTGTCAACTATATTTTATTATTGTTTATTTGTATTAGTGTACTATAAAATTGCTGTAGTCTGTATGTGTGTGTCTGAAGATGCAAATAAAGATTTATTTATCTATCTCTATTCATCGCAAAGACCCTTTGCAAACTGGTCTGGAACGTCTTGACGCAGTAACCTTTATTTACACCTTACTGTATTAATAACCGATTGTTATGATCACGGTCGCAGCACTAATTGGTGCTTCCATTAGGAACCTGATAGCAGGGAAGGGCGATACAGGCGACATAATAATAAAACTCACCGCCCACCCACTATGGAATAACAATATGATCCTATAACATTTTCTCTTAGCCTAGACTAAAGAATGATCCCAAAAACTCCCTCGGTTATTTGTTATGCATGACTTCGCATCCTAGTGTGTATCTTCTTTTCGTTAAGGTACCGATTTACATTAATATAAAGCTAGTCTATCACGCGGGCGTTAACAAACTCGCCAAGCGCCACAACATGGGTAATGTGTCTAATCGGCGGAACTACGGTCTACGCTTGCATGACAAAAAAGATCCGTTCTGTCCTGTTAGGCAGATCGCCCTCCCCGCCCGTCCTCCTCCCATTTCTCCCCCTCTCGGTGTAACTCCTCACCGATGCCAGCAGTATGAATGACTGGTTCATAAAATAAATAGTTGCAGAAAGCGGCATAGCACCCGCTATTCCTGCATAAAGTAGCCTATCCGTAATCCAGGTATGCAAAATTTCGATTCATTCAATACTTTAAAGAAACAATGATGGATGCCTAGTTGAATTTTTACGTAAAGTTTTGATGGTGTTACTTTTTATCGAATGAATTTAGTTGCAGGTTTTGTTTCAAAATTTCATTCGGATTCCGTCGATCGTGTTTTTCACTTTCGGCAGACGATGCATTTTCATATTCTGTTCAATACGTTATATGGTAAAGGTTAAGGACTCTACACCAGGGTTGGCATGATTAAATCACGTTGATTTACATAATGATTTTAATCTTGATTGAAATCAAGTGATTTTTTCAATAAAAATCATTGATTCAATCAATTTGTTCTATTTCTTTCAGTTTGAGATAAAGAAAAAAGATTAACTCAATTCTTAAACTTGTTAAAAATTAACTGTCGTATGTTTTTTATTCTTATATTTATAAATTATACTTACCAACATCAATAGAGACAATTCCTTTTTTCTTACACTCCTCATAATGAGTCTTCATTCTCGCGACAACTCCTTGAATTTCTTTTTTGCTTAACTTACAAATTGCTCTACACCCAGTTTTTGTATTACTACTTTTTTTTATAAAAAAAATGCCATACAGCATAATTCTGTCTTCCACCAGACATTTTTAACGTTGTAATGATCAAAACTTGCCTTTCTTCCGATCGAACTCTACTCTAATCCGAACTGAACTCAACTCAATCCCCCGCCTTCAAACAGCAAGCGCGTTGCGTTACGTGCATTATTTTCGATTTTTAAGGCTCAAGCACAAAATCATTATCTTTTGGGGATTTTGTAAAAAAACATTTATTTTTTATTTTTTGCACAAAATCGTGATTTGTTCCAACCCTGCCACACCGATCTCGTGAACGCCGCCGTATTAGTTCGGCATGTTGGTGTCGTCGGCGGCATTGTTTCAAACTCCATTTTATCGGGTTTTCATCACGTGTTTTGTTTTTATTTCCCAACGTTTCCATCGAGGCTCTATCGATTATTCCACGTTCTAACCTCTATTTAGCAAATCTCGAATGTTTAAAGTTTCGTTATGTACGATTAGTGGGCTCCACACACTATTGAATAACTGTGTAGTGTGTGTGTAAGTGAAGAACTGTGTAATTTATCTATTCATTAACCTACTATAAGATGTTTGTCAAAAAATCTGTAAGATTTTGTAGTTGGCTTACAAAGCCAAACTTAATCCTAATAACTAGCGTTGTTACTTAGTACCTAGTACTTATCTTGCTGTGCCCTAGCCGGGTCCATATTTGAGACTGATTAACTTTAATAACTTATGTACAATATGGTCTCAATAAAAATTTGAATTTGAGAAAAATTTTAAACGACGGAACCATATGCGTCGCCGGGTCGACTGGCTATCGATAGTGTCTCCGGCTTTATAGTGATGGATTAAATTAAAGTCTGCTGAATCCATACAAGTTTTTTCAACACACATGATAAGTAAAAAAATGTTCAACTTTTTGGACATACCTTTGGTAACAATCATGTAGGATTGGATTGGATGATGCGAAATTTCTGCTATGCTAATACAGCAGAATTTAACAATTACAGCAGGGAATATCAATTTTACGTTCAATTTAGTGTAACCGTAACAAATATTTCGCCAGCAGAATTTAACGATTACAGCAGGGAATATCAAATTTACGTTCAATTTAGTGTAACCGTAACAAATATTTCGCTGCTTAACTACCCTGCATTATTTAACGAATATTAAATAACGAAACATTCTACTGTGTTAAATTCTCCTCTTCTCACAATATTGTGACCAGGGTAGGAACTATCTGGACAAAAGAGCGTGTTTTGTAACGTGTGAAACATATATAGACACTGTAAAAGCTCGACCGTCTTTTTAAAGTAGGTTAATCCTAAGATTCACCAAGTGTGTGGTGGTAAACGTTCGAAATGAACGACGATCACAGAACATTTCAGACTTTTACCAACTCATGTCGGTAAATCTAAGATTTACCGCAGTTGGGGCTTTTACAGTATACGTATACAGGGTTTTTGGTATTGCGACCGACATCACGGTTGCTGAGATATAATTTTTCAAAGATTTTTTTAAAATCACCTAAAATCTCACCTTTAATTGCTTGTATATACACGGCTACACACACATTTAGTTCCATTCTCGAATGATCAAAATCCAATGAGTAAACTTACAGGAGTTGCAAGCATCCATTAAGAATTGAAATTCATCATAATATTGGCAGAGCGATGAGCAAGCAATCAGGACAGGACCCTCTCAGGCGTTCGAACGTCATTTAATTACACGATTTCGAACATTCCGAGCGTTATATGCCCCAATTTGTGATCGTAGCTGCATTTCGCAGACACTATTCCGATAGATTTGACATATCAACATGATTCGAGTTTAAATTTGAACAGATTTGTTGAAGTGTGGCTTTAATATCAATTGTGCCAAAGCTAAGGTTTGTTTTAGTTAGAGTAAGTTAAGGAGCAGTGGCACCGCAAGCAAAGCTTTTCCGGCAGTGATAGTTATGTCTAAAGTGTCGTGGAAAACGTGTGGTTGTGTGCGTGTTTAACCAAACCATCTAAATAAACAAAAACAAAGAAACCAAAACACAAAATGAAAAGAAACAAATCACCATCGACGGACGCCAGACAATACTCAACTTGATTGTTTTGTTAGATTTCTATATTTTTTGCGGCGAACGACGACAATGAAGGCCGACCTCATTACTTTTAATAATTTTAACCTCCCGGCCCGATCTCGATTATCCGACGGCCATAAAAATAATTTTACAGCGCGGTCAGTAGTTATACATAAATATAACGTTCTACTCCTGATAAAAGTCTTCAGTGAAGTCGGTAAAGCTGTTGGTGCTCCGTGAAGACTATAAAATGCAGGCAGAACCATTCGGAAACAATTATAAGTCACACGCCGTACTGTTGATTGTTTCATTTAGAATTGTCAGGGGTCCAGATTCAAATTGGCCTCATTTAACCCTCATTGCGGAATCGGACCGGGTGATATTTTGCGATTGTCCAGCATCCATCGACGGCGATCAATTGACACTTGACCCATACGACTCTTTAGTCGGTACTTTGAATTCGTCAGAATTCAAGATTTTACTATATTTACCAATGATGTCATTAGATGCGTCGAGTAAACCTAGTAATAACTCTCCGAGTATTAGTACAGGCATCAGGGTTAGCTGGGATTTTAAAGTTTATTTACGAGAAAATATGGTTCATCTTACCTGGCGGCTGTTGTTGTGCTAGTGGAATAAAGGGGGTGAGAAGCCGGGTGCGCTTCTTCTCGTAGCCCTTTTGTGTGATGTCACCTGAAAAAAGATAATTAGCATTATGTACTCGTATGCCGCTGACTAGGTTCGTAGTTAACCCGTTTACATTCCTACATTATAATGAATAAGGTATAATTCCGATTTATCGATTAAATTGTGACATTAACAAATAATATAACGACAATGCAAAAATAACATACATATGGTATGAAGGTTTAGTGTCCGTTGACGAAAGACTCAAATTAAAGTGAATAAGAGTTTTTGGATTTTTTAATTCACAGAAATCTAGCAATTGTGTTTTCTCGCCGTTGAATGTCAACAAGGTTCGTTAGATCAGAAAACTTCGCTAGGAAAAAGACAAACTCAATTTCTCGGTCAGGGAGGAAAACTGCATTAAGAGTCAGGAGGGCGCAAATAATCCGATAAGTGGAAAGAAAAATGAGACGGTACAATTCAGCATAGACCTTATAAAGCGGAACGACAGATATGCAACTAAATGCAAACGACAAACATACAACTAAAAATGAAATGCATTAGGTATATTCATCGATTCGAGGCGATTCCATTGACGTCGACGGTAATGTTTCCCAAACTAAAGGAAACATACTGAATTTGTTCAGGCGACTACTAGTCTAGGCAAAAGTTAATAACAAGACTTGGAAATATATTCGCAAGTTCCACATGCAACTGAATGCAAAAGTAAATACAGGTACATTCTTCGTATTCCATTGACGTCGACGGTAATGTTTCCCAAACTAAAGGAAACATACTGAATTTGTTCAGGCGACTACTAGTCTAGGCAAAAGTAAATAACAAGACTTGGAAATATATTCGAAAGTTCCACATGCAATTAAATGCAAAAGTAAATACAGGTACATTCTTCGTATTCCATTGACGTCGACGGTAATGTTTCCCAAACTAAAGGAAACATACTGAATTTGTTCAGGCGACTACTAGTCTAGGCAAAAGTAAATAACAAGACTTGGAAATATATTCGCAAGTTCCACATGCAATTAAATGCAAAAGTAAATACAGGTACATTCTTCGTATTCCATTGACGTCGACGGTAATGTTTCCCAAACTAAAGGAAACATACTGAATTTGTTCAGGCGACTACTAGTCTAGGCAAAAGTAAATAACAAGACTTGGAAATATATTCGCAAGTTCCACATGCAACTGAATGCAAAAGTAAATACAGGTACATTCCTCGGATTCCATTAACGTCGACGGTAATGTTTCTCTTACTAAAGGAAACATACTGAGTTTGATTAAGCGACGAAGAGTCTAGTGAAAAGTAAATAACAAGACTTAGAAATATATCCGCAGACTCCGCAGTCTGGTAAACGGACAAAGGCAATGCAGTTAGGGTAATACAAGCTAAAATTGTGAACATATTCCCCGGTATTTTGAGAACCTTGAACGATTGTTGTTAGGAAACAAATTCACAATACCAGTGTATGTTATATTATACAAATTTCGAGTACATAGAGCTGCTTTAAACTGGTTATAGCGAACTCGCAACCGGTAGAGCAAGGTGAAACGAAAAGCTAATTTTAGTATAAACTTTATATTCGAACATTAATTAAGAATGCTACTTAATTTCTGTTTGTATGTTTGCCGGTTTCATCTACATTAAGACGATTGCGTTTAACTTAGCTAAATCGATTTTAATATCCTATTGGTTTTTGATTTAACCTGTTATTATTTCCCATCTAAGGTCAATACTGCGTTGAATAACCACTAAAGCAGAAGTTAACTCGTAGGATTTTATAGGATATCTGTCGCAAATAAATAGATCTAGTTCAAAATCATTACAAACTATTGAAAGTGTCAGACGACGAGCGTGGGACAAGGAACGCAAAGTAAGCTAAATTGATATTTATGGCGCATACTTATAATATGTCAGAAAAGACTTTACCAGTTGTCCGGTTTGATATGCCCGAGTACCGTAGGAAGTAATTCGAGACGGTAGTCATCTTAAGTTTAAGTCAGGCGAGATCAGGGAAGGCGTCAGGGCGTGTCTAATCTGAGAAATGATATCGAAAGTGGCGAAGTCGGGCAGATCAGGGAAGGCGTTCGGGCGTAAGTCTACTCCGAGAAATGATATCGAAAGAATCGACGTCGTATCATGAGCGAAACCATTATCGATAGAAATAAATAGCACGTTTGCTGAATTTATATATTCATCCAATAATTTTATCCACGTGTTCTAGAAAGAATTGTCTTACTTTTAAATAATGCGTTTATGCTGATATTTTAAAATGATAACCAACTATAGGTACAAATGCTATACTGATGTATTACTGAGACAGCATATTTAACTCGGTTGGTAGATCACAACTGTAGCTAGGGTTCTAGAGGGAATCAGCCAAGTTTAGCACGCACGCGACAGGTTCAAAGGTATTGGTACTGTTGTATAAGGTCGAATGTTATGGTCCCAATGATAAATGCCGAGACAAGGCCCAGTTTTATATCCCAAAACTATGAGTACCTACAGTCAAAATCCGTTTAAACGTCAGTGTTTCTGTCGAATCCGTAGCCGATCCGCATCCATAAAACGGCTCAAACAAAATGTTTTTTCTTTACTAACGGATTTGGTTGTCAAACTAGGCCTAGATGTCAGTAGTCACGGGATCCCCGTGGAAAAAACTCGATTACATAAAATTCCAAATATTTTCTTTGGGGCCTTGAATGTCCAAAAACGATTGAGAAAAATAATAAGGATAAAAAAAAGTCACGCAAGTGCACTGTTTCGCACATAATGTGGCCGAGATCTTAGGAACCCTGAGGTCTATTGAAATGAGTTATGTTTTGATTCGTACTAATTATTCGGTTCCTTGAACCAGTTTCTTCAAAAGTTGTGTAGTTTTCTTGTAAATCAACAATAACTTGATTTTTGCGCTAACGTCGTTTCAACGTATGCTTTATCCCTCTCATATCAGCGCGAAATCGTTTGCCTATCTTTTTCACAAAATGGCGCGCTGTACGCCCTCTTAAATCCAGATTCCGTCATGTTAAGTCGAGAAAACCTTCATCGTATTTACGTTCAGAAGGATTTAAGCTGTATTATTTGTATAAGTTTATGCACAGCGTCCAATCTGATTCTGAACCGGAGATGACGGCGCCGCCGGCGGCGCAGGGAAGTGGAAGAAGAGAGCAGGCTGGTATGTATACCTGTATTTCCCTTATCGATGAAAACAAGTGAAATATACGTATTTTCTCGGAATCGGCGGCGTGCAGTGCAAAAGCGACATCCAGTTTCGGTCCTATTGTAGTTCTATCTAACTAAAAGTTGTCGCAGTTCTGGACCGCACCACTCTCGCACATCAGAAAAATGTGGATTCGAATAATATGGGTAATATTTAGATGCATTTTATATTGACGGCATGATAATCTGTTATCTGATGCCGTCATTTGCGATAAGCCATTTTGTCACTGTAAAATGTATCTAAAAGTACGAGTTATAGTTGAATTAATAATTTTGTGTTGTGAGGTAGAAGTGTTACGTGCGAGTTCCACCTTTAGGATTCACAATAGACGCAGTGCAATATCTCCCTTGCGGCATCTATATTGAAGTAGCTTTGGTTGTGCCTGTGTTACTTCTATACAAATACAATTTCATTTCGTGCTCGTACGGAACAAAAGGAACGGCATCCACGTAACATATGTATTGCACAGGGAAGGAATTGCGAGGATTTGTTACAATTACATTCCTTCAATAAGTTCTATTACCTATGCATTGTTTGTAAGGTGGAATTATTAAGGACGCAAAAAATAAGAAACAGAACATTCGAAACAAAAGGAATTGGAACGATTTTCCAAATAATTCGCAGTTTTTGTCCAACACTGACGAAATTTCAATTAAAAGTTTAAAGCAGACCTTTCCCTATTTCGAACAATAAACTGAAAAAGGTGAAAATAATTGACGTGGCTCGGCCTGGCATGCTGAAAGGTTTTTTAACTTTCCACATCGGCGGGTTAATGACATTGGGCGATTCTTCATTAGTTGATCCGACCCGACACTGACATCGGTGGACGTCCATTAAAGTCCGTACTGCAATGAAAATAGTTTAATCACTAAAGGGTGTGGGGGGTGTCGCGTCGGGTCGGGTCGGGTCGGGTCGGGTCTGCTAATATAGAACCTCTCATTGATAGCACGGGCCACTGGTGTTTGCTTTTATTGCAGCGTTCTCGGGACTGGCCAATGCTTTTTATTTCAGGTGGGCGTCTATTGTATTACCTTAACGAGTAAACTGATGAATGAAATTGAAATTCCTTTTTATAACTTATACGATCAGAGCACATTGTACTAAAATATTGACGAGAATAAACGCGTTTGATTTTCACTTGATATTCAATAGCTCATCACATCACCATAGAAGTAATAACATTATGTATTATAGTAACCTATGTAAACAGACAAGTAAAGATTAAGAGATGGGAAATAAAATTTATACCTAAATGTCCCGACGGTTTGGGTTCATGTCACTATGCATAGTATATATGCACTAGTTAGTCAATTTGTGTTTTAGGCGATTTGAGTGCTCGACCCATTATTTATTAGTCAATTTAAGTTCTAGGCAAATATCAAATGTCGTCAAATTCTAGACAGTCCAAGACCAACCCTATATTTTATCGGGAATTTATTCCGGTTATGTTCTATAATTAAAGCCTTTCGTCATGGTTATTTAAGGAGTAGGTCATACCTACTCGCTTTTGGCCGCGGATCACGAATTTGAACATTTTAAAAAACTCATCATGACTGTAAAATATTAGTATCTACTAAGAAACAAGAAAGAAAGAAAGAAAGAAAATTAATTTATTAGTTCACTTGAAAGCTTGCAACTATTACAATACTTAAACTTACTTATGAATATTACAATAACAATAATAAAACAATAGTACCTAACAGTAGCAAGCAATGCAGCGAACCAAAAGGTCCTATCTCAGCATAATGTTGCTCCACAAGAAGTAGAGTAACGCTGGTTTTCATTTCAAACAAGGATGGTATGGGAATTATGGCATGAAGGTAAGATAATGATAAGATCGAATTAGGGGCTTATCAGGAGAGGCCTCCGTCCAGCAGTGGACAGGTAAAGGCTATTGGTAAATGTGATGATGATGGAAAAAGGAAGTACTAGGGACTTGTTTGAAATAAAGTATCGTTACTATTAAGAACGCATAAACTTGTATTCTATAATTAGACGTGTTTAAAACAAGATCCGTGAAGTGCGAGTGTAACTCGCGCGCCGAGGGTTTCGAACGTTTGTCAATTATACAAAAATGTACTAAAGGTAAGAGATATTGCTATTTGATGAATACCTAAAAATAGTAGGTACCAAACTACATTTTAGATGGATCGCTCTGCATAGGTACTTCGGAGACGAGGTAAATTTTCTGAATAAAAAAAAAAAATTACTAATATTTCAATTGTATGAAATCTAGAGAAATTACAAAAACTGTTTTGAAATGTACAAAATGATACCTTTCATTTGATACCCCACTCAGTGAGGTAAGGTGAGGGCCCTTTTGAAAATTATTCTCCTTTTCTGACCATTTTTCAAAAAAGGCTCGTTTTACAAACTTCTCTATATTTTTCCTGAAAAATATAGATCCATATCTACAACCGCTACATACATTTAGGATACATCGATCCGCAATCTTCGGAGACAGGGTGAGGGGGGAATGGGTAAAATTTCGACTTTTTTCAAAATATTTCAAAAAGTACAAAAAAGAAAAGAAATGAAAGAGAAGAAGAAATTTACAAGTTTACAACAATTTACAAGAAATTTCTGTAGCAAAAACCTACAGAAATTTCAAAAAAACTTGAGAGGTGCAATGCGCGATAAGGAACTTCGTTCCAAAACTGTTTTGAAATGTACAAATCGATACCTGTCATTTGATACCCCACTCGGTGAGGTAGCCCCCTTTTGAAAATTATCCCCCCCCCCCCCCCACTTTCGACAATTTTTCAAAAAGTGTTCGTTTAACATTTCGACATCTCAATTTTTCATTTTATTTTTTTAAAATCTGTACAGGCGCACGAAATCTATTATTATTTAAATTTCTATATAAAGCTATAGCTGCGGTAGTTGCAGAGTTATTATGGAGAGAAAAAAGGACAGAAAAAGCGAGACCATAAGGGTTTCGAAACCGATTTTCGAAACCTAAAAAACGATAAACCGGCTTCAAATTCTTCTAGTGGCGACATCTAGTTAAAATTCGAGTTCAATTTGGTTTGATGACACATCATACCCCATATATCCAATAAAAAAAGAATGATCAAAATAGGACTTCGCTGTAAAAAATTATACGTGGTCATACATAAAAAAAAAATATACGCGTCGACTTGGGAACCTCCTCCGTTTATCGTCGGTTGAAAAACGCTACGGTCCGAACCAGCGAGATAACATACGCCGAGGCGAACTTTATATATTAGAGAGCTAGAAAGCCACTTACAATCCAATGCGACACATCAGTCGTCACACCACTATCAAACTAATTGAGCATTAACCCATTGACACAGAATGGGGCAGGATCGTAGGGACGCAGCATCACTTTGGCTTCAACCTTACTGCGGGCCTAGCGCGCGGGCGAGACGGCGGGCGCGAACTATCAAACATATGTATGAACCCGCCGTTTGCGTTCATACTAAAGTGACAAGGCGGGCGCCTAGCGGGACGTCTTGAGCGTTAGTACGCGTAATTTACAAACGTTCCTTTCCGTCCGTTATGGCCACACTACGGCGGCCTAATGAGCGAGTGGAGGGGGTATCCAATTTTTGGTATTGCACGGGCGTCTTCAAAACAGCGTCAAAAATTTAGCATATTATAGATTTGGCATATCTATATTTTAATCATGAGTATAGTCTCTATGATAACTTGATAAGGTATGTAGATTCAGGTCAAGAACTCTCAAGTCTCGGCCCGATTTGTTCGGTAGTTTTGGCGTGCAGAGGTAACAAACATCTAAACATCCATATACCATTATACAAATAAATATAATTAGTGTCTAACTTTATTTATTTCGAGCACAATATCTCTCGCGTTCAACGCCTCCCATCTCAGGACCGAACTGTCTCGTAAAATAACAAATCCTCATCCATATTTGCTACACCTGCAAGTGCAAACGCTACAACAGCCCGCTCGTCACTGTGGTCACGGCCCATGGCATGCGTCCGCCGCCATCGCGTCCGCCTTAGCCCCCGCCACCGCGCATTCACTGTGAATGCACGCTTTGTGTCATTGGCGAACTAGCGATAACATTTATCTGCACTAGTGTCAATTTGCTGACGATAACCGTGGCTTTCTATATTAAAACTTTAATTTAATGTACGTAAAGTATTATTTCGACTCACTTCAAATAACCACGGATTCTCAATTCAGCTGTTATATTTGTTGTTTTATATCGTGGCGAATAATTGATTTTTATTATTCTTCGCTTTTGAATAGAAGATCCCAGGTAGTACTGTGGCCCGTGGTCCTATTTCCGTAAAATTTCTCGTAAAACTTTAAAAAAATCCAAAACTGTCAAAATTCAGGAATTCCTGGTCTGTTTACAGTTTTAGTACCAACATCAATTTATTTTATTTTGTGTCCATGAGGCAATATTCTTTGAAATTTTTAGAATTATAATCTTACTAACAAAATTTCACCGTTATAGACTTGTCTGTAAAAGAAACAGGATCGTTTTAAGTCCCAAGGTTTTGTGTGAATTGCACGTGTTCATACTGATTGCATAATTCAAAATCTGTGAACGCAGTTCAAAAGTTTATCTATTACTAGACGATCACCTCGCGGTTTCACCCGCGTAGTTCCCGTTGGAATTCCGAGATAAAATATAGCTCCCTCTCTGAAAAGTAAGCTTCCTAACGGTGAAATAATTTTGCAATCGGTCCTGTAGTTTCGGACCCTATTCAATACAAACAAACAAACAATCAAATCTTTCCTCTTTATAATATTAGTATAGAAGAAAAAATCTTCTGCAGCTATCCCTTATCTACCCTATCTGCCATATCTCAAAACTCACCCTTTAAATAAGAATAATTTATGAAATAACGAACCTCTCCGAGTCTCAGACGAGTTTAAATGTTTTTTTGTTTCATTGCCGTAATCCAGGCCACTAACTACGGGTAAAGTTTTATCGTCGGATGCTAGAAGTATTTTGTTTCATTTACACATCACTAAACAAAGGAAATGGCCCTTTAGCCAGCGAAGACTCTTCAGATGCAATAAATAAGATAATTTGTATGCCAGTGAAAATGTAAGCCAAGAATTAATTCAACAGGAATTGACCAATTTTATTAATATTTTTACGATTTTTTACAATTTTAGGGTTCCGTACCTCAAACGAAAAAAGGAACCCTATAGGTTCATTTTGTCGTCCGTCTGTCTGTCGACCCCCTTTTCTCAGGAACGTGTGGAGGTGTTGAGTTGAAATTAACATTAAATACTCTGTAACCTCTTCGAGCCATAATATAAATAAAAAAGTCAACGCAATCAAAAATTACAACGTCTATGTCCAAATATTTCTAAGGGAACATGCACACAAAACCTATAGGGTACTTTCCGTAGATCTAGAATCATGAAATTTGGCAAGAACCAAGGTCTTATAGCACAAATAAAGGAAAAAAACCGAAAACCGTATATTTGTAGTTATTTCACTAAAATAAAAAATACTTTTTGATTCTGGCCATGGACGAAAACGGGTATCTACTTCCCGTTGACCTAGAATCATGATATTTGGCAAGAAACAAGGTCTAATAACTATACGGAACCCTTGGTGCGCGAGTCCAACTCGCACTTGACGTTTTATTTTTGATCCTGAACGTAGTGCGATTGTCTATGATACCGTATTATTTATACAAGCCCGTAATACTTTTCTTCTAATGTTTAATTTTAGAAGGTGATTTGACTTGAAAAATACAGTTCAAGGCGTTTAAAATAGTGGAAAGTTATTTTAAACTTATTTTGTTATGAAGTTATAAAAGATCGACGAAATGCTTATCTGGTGTCCCACCCGTCACAGCAAAACATAATATTTTTATCTTGAATTAAAATATTGAATTTTTTGTCTTACGGTTTTGCTAAAGTAACGATTATGCTTTGGGTAATGGTTTGACTACATGGGACATTGACCAAGTAAATACATAATAGAAATATTAAGATTTGAAACGGTGTTCCACTGGTCACAACAGCCTGGGAGATCAAATAAAGCTTTGATGAATTCGTGATTTACAGCGTTTAAGTGGTTTGGTTATTATCTATTAATTTAGTTTAAGTATTATATTACGATTTACGGGAATTCATTGTGTATATTTTCTTCCTTTTTCCCGGCGTTTCAGAAGATTTACACTCATAAAAGGTCATGAAATGACAGAACCGGCTGAAACATCGCGAAAAAAGCTATATAAACGTGAAAAATACCCGTTAATAGTACCCTTATTTCGATGTGAACTGACCACGGAAGTTTTTTTCTCTTCTATTATTGTCGAAAAACTTTTAAGTTTCGTTTTGAAGATAGAAGAGAGAAAGAGTATTTCCATTCATATTTTCATGAATAATAACTAATGTGCTTGTCTAAGCATTTGTGTGCGTTTTATTCGCGAAATTTATGTCATAGACTTGTAATAATCTTACAGAATCGTTACTCGTCGCACGAGTCACGAAACGCTGTCCCTCCCGTCACAAACTGTATGAGGTATTATTTTGATAATTTGCAAATAAAATAATTATAATTTAATGTCGAATGAGACCTTAAAAGTCTAGTTACAGCATATGAGAAGGCTGCTTAACAAAATGTTGATGGTTTGTCTTGATTTGGGAAGCAAACTACTGTTTGGAAGCAACTAATGTTAATAATAATTATATTATTGTATGTCCGAAAGGACAAACTGTTGGACAATTACTAGTTCTTAAGACCAACTATGTACACAGTTTATACAATAAATGTTTCTTATTCTTATTCTTATTCTAAAGCCAATCAGTCAGGTAGGGGTCATGGGCGTCCCTACCGTCACAAGAAGAAAATAACAATTTGCTGGGTCAACTGTGTAATTTAGGACTGCATTTTTATGTTTTAGGTAATTTAAATTATCTGATTTCATAATGTCATTATTTTTAAACTTTATTCACAAAGAAAATTAAAATCAAATACTTAATAGAAATAAATTAGAACCAGTATTTACAATTGAAACAATTGAGCGAATTGCAGACTGTTGCAAACAATCTACAGGTAGCTCAACTGATACACAGATTAGTACTTATGAAACTGATAGTATTGGTAGTTTTAGAGAAATTTCTTAAAGTTTTAAGAAAAAAGGAGTTAGAATGCCCTAACCGTCACATTGGAATGACTCCAAACTAGTGATAAAATTATACTTCTAATAATAAAGTGAGACGGGTTTTTCAATAACGAATTGCACAAGATATTGGCATTAACTAATCCCCGTGACATCCCTCTGGTAGTAACAAAGGCAATAAAATATTTGCTTTATGCCATTGATTGCTGGTTGGAAGGAAGGTTAGGCTTCGAGTATCTCTCGGGCAGACTGTATCGCTGCAACGCGGTAAAAACGTAGGGAAAATAATAACTAAAGGTACGCGATAAATACCCGATAGAATCATTAAGTAATTAAAAATTATTCTACATTTTATTCAAAAATAGCGTGCGGTAGAAACACGTACAATGGAAAATACTCAAGTTCTTTGTTATATTTTATTTTGTCGCCATCAACTTGGAAGACAGGGTAATTGGCAGTAGAGCGTGGAAACCGAGGTGTCATGCTGAACTTTTGAACTCCATCGAGGTACTGGCACAATACATAAATATACAGTAATACGACTCCATACTAGACCGCCCGAATCGACGCACGCACATATAGGCGTCATTTACACGGCCGCTAAGGTAGTCTCGGCATGCACATCTATCCAGTGTCACGCCGCGCGCCGCGCGCCGCCGAGACTGGTCGCTGAACGAGTTTGTTGTGCAGCGAGCCCCGCGCTGTCAGCTCCCGTTTCGGTACCTCAACGTTGCAAGTGCGCGAAATAATAAATTAAATAATGGCGGCATCACGACCACGAGTATACTGCAGTGTTTACGGGTGCCTAAACTCAACGTTCGTTAAACCAACACTGTCATTTTTTCGACTTCCTGCTAATGCTGAAAGGTAAAATAAATATAGTCTTTACCACGTTTTAGGGTTCCGTACCTGAAGTATAAGTAATGCCAATGTTACTAACAAATATTTATGTAGTACCTCCATATTATTTTTTCTGAAATTCACTTATTTTTTCCTACCTACTTATTTTGCGGTCTAAATGTATTCTACATCTATATATCTATATAAATGAAACCCGTTTTCCTTGGTCACGGCATCACGCGTGAATGGCTGGACCGATTTCGCTAATTCTTTTTTTGTTGTGTTTGTTATTGTCAGGAGAAGGTTCTTATGAAAGAAAAAATTAATACAGTTGGAAACATTAATTTCCACGAGGGCGAAGCCGCGGGGCGCAGCTAGATAAATATAAAAGACCTAATTTTTGTACGGAACCATGTGCCAAGTCGACACGCAATTGGCCTTCGCTTTCTTGTTTGTCTCTTCGGAGGTGGGTGATGGTCAAATGATAGGTAGGTAAATGTATGAGAAATTCTGCTATGTATTTAATGTAATAATGTATGTAGGTATATATTCGCTTTTAGGGCGGTTTTCCTGTCATGCGTTTTTGCGCCCGCGTGCGGTTCTCGACCGCGAGCATTTAGCACAGATTTCGTTTGCCGCTGCTAGAGATGGGAGTTATTCATATACATAGATAGGTATTTTTTCTATGTATTCTAAATTAACATAATATGTTTCATTCCTGAACTCAAACCACACACATTTAATAAAAATATACACACCGCTGTATTACTTTTTGTAGGTACCAACCCTAGCGCTCCGCTCAACTGTAGGTATAAAGTTCAAAGAGACGGCTGTGTCATTGTACTGTATACATTTATCTACTGTGGTACTGGTCTACGTTCACTATTTTAAACCGTCAGGCGTTTATTAGTGAAAACTTAACAAAAACTGATAACAATAACAGATAACAACAATGTAACAGCAAGGTAATCACTAAAAATAAAAACACAATCGTGAACAACGCGTGATTTCATACGCGCCGCAAAAAAGTTTGAATTCATGTTCGAAAACGGATGAGAAAGAAATGAAATGAGGAATGAAAGCTTTCTTAACCTAAAAACTATTTGGACCTTCAGCGATTTGGTCCGATGATATCATTGTCGTAATATATTTATAACTAATATTTCTTGGCGCAGCGTATCATCAGCATTTCCATACAGCAGGGCCAATGCGTCGAACCTGGCTGGGCAGCGTTTGGGAAACTACGCCCAGTCTTCTCGTCATCCATACCGCAATGCTTGAAAACTAAAGTTTTCAATCAGAGAATCCTGCCCGTCATGAACTACGGAGCTGAGACGTGAACACTCACGGTAGGGCTGGTCCACCATTTCAAAATCACTCAGCGAGCTATGGAAAGAGCTATGCTCCGAGTTTCTCTGAAGGATAGGATTTGTAACGAATCTATCTAACAGAGAACCAAAGTTATCGACATAGTTCTAAGAATAAACAAGGTGAAGTAAGTGGCAGTGGGCCGGCCACATATCCCGATTTATCCCGAGGAACCGACCACCGCTTACCCCAGTAAACGTGTTCTTGAGTGGAGATCATGACTCGACAAACGTAGTGTAGGACCCCCTTCGGCCAGGTGGGATGACGACCTGCAAGACTGCAGGCATATTCTGGATGCCGGGAACCGAAGACAGGGCGCTATTGCGCTCATTAGGGAAGGCCTGCGTCCAGCTATGGACTGATATAGGCTGGTGATGATGATGGGCCAATGCAGCCAGCGTCTTGGGGACGATTTCGACTTGTATTGATATAGTTCAGTTTAGCTACCTCTAGATTGTCTGCAACAGTCTGCAGTTAGCTCAATTGTAAATACTACTTTATTTAGATAATTTGTTTCTATTCTGTGATTGTAACTTTCTTTGTTAATAAAAGATTTATATTTCTTTAGTTTCTAGTATCTCTTTTGTAAATATCTATGACTCTAGAACCGAGCTGGTACCTATACGTTCTCACGCTTTTTAATAATCGGTTAAGAATAATGGCGGGTACGCATCATGTTATCCAAGAACAACCGAAATAATACCCATTTTATACTAAGTATGGATAACTTAACATGTCGTTGGAGGGAATCAGAAAACACAACTGACCGGCGGCCACCGGAACACTCATTTTGGATGACGTTGAATTATATTGTAACCATTGTTTTTTATTCGAGGTTATATTGGTGGCGATTCAGATATTACAACTTAACTAAACTAAATTGACAGCACTAAAAATGATGCCATCCTTTTTATTTCGATTGTTATGAAAGGGACAAACAGATTTTTAGTGCTGTCAAATTGATAAAGTTTTGGCGACATCTCAATTGACATCATGTTAATTTAATTTTAATTTTCTTTGTTAGGTTTAACAATGGCTTCATACACAGAGTTCTTACATCTTTATCCTACTTCCTACTAATATAAATGAGAAAGTTTGTGAAATTATTGTTACCTAGGATCTCCAAAACTACTGAACAGATCAAGATGAAATATGGCATACACTTAGAACGTAGTCTAACTTAAACAATAGGCTACTTATTATACCAAAAATACGCGTGCGATGCCGCGAGCAGAAGCTAGTATCTTATAAAAATACCAGCATGTGAGTAAAAGTAGAGGTACATAATAATTAAATTTTATAAACAAGTATGATATGTGGACAAAACCTCTTATAGTAAATAATACATCTTTACTTACTTTGTTGGCTATTTTTGATTTTCTTATGTGCTGTGTATGTAAACCAAATTAATTGGCCCGTCTAAAAAATCCACCTGTATAGATCTATTATTTCCTTAACTCTTTCTAGTCGAGAATATTTATAAAATACGAAACAATCGTGCGAAATACTCTACACGGCAAACAAGCCTGACTAAGAAATCACAGAGATGTATTATTGATTTGTTCTGAATGAATAAGCGCAATATATAAACATTTATTCAACTGACCACTGAAAAATTCACACACGGTCAGGGTAAAAAGAATTCATGAATAGCAACAAAGAAAACAGGATACAACTGAATCATTGAATCTACATACAGGATATTTTTTACAAGTCGAGAAGGGAGAGATGATAATAGAACAGCTTTATTGAAATAACGATGACCATGAGCTAAATAAGAACATCTGTTATTATTTAAGATTGGTCCCCCAAGAAAACGGTATTCATACCGTTTTTTATACAAATACGGTGTTTTAAAAATGTCCAGCATTATTTTTAACTGACTTCGAAGGAAGATTCTATGTTTGGCAGTGTATATTTTTTAACCCCTGACGCAAAAAAGGGTGTATAAGTTTGACGTGTCCGTCTGTGTATCTGTGTCTGTGGTATCGTAGCTATCAAACGGATGAACCGATTTTCGTTTTTTTTTTGTGTCATAGATAATTTTATCCCGAGTGTTCTTAGCCATGTTTTGTGAAAATCTGTTGAGCCAATAAACTACGGCGGGTTTTTTAAAATTTTAATTTTGTCTTGTTCATCGATTTCTCCATAAGTTGAAAAATAATCGCGAAAATTTTTTCGGTACCTATATGTAGTATAGAAAATAATCCCAAGGTAATCCCACTAAAATTGATTCCCTAGAGTTTAGTATTTTTCTCGGAAAACTTAAAAACAGTGCAAAATGTGGATTCAAAGTCGGATTTTTCAAAACAATCAAATTATAATCACGATTGGTATTACTTCTATTGCTACGATGGAATCATCTTTGTACCGGAGTAGCTCTGTTTCAACGAAAAAATGTCGTGGTATGTTCGTAAGTATTAAGTTTTTAAGGTTTACAAAAGTCTATCCTTGATCAAGAAAACTGAGTTTTGGCTACGTCTGTCTGCTTGCATTCCACTGCAACATAAATGACGCCTGCTTACGAAAATGGAAATAAATTCTCGTAACTAAGCATAGGTAGGTACTTGACAATGATGTGTGAAACGTATTGAAAACGGATTCAAAATAACGCGTTTACCGGTGAGAGTTTGTTTACGTTTGCATCATGAGACGCGCGTGGTAAACTCAAAGTGCAAACAATTTTTCATTTCCGTGTGCTGTGTGTATTTACAGATTTTACAATGCGATATATTTCACGTACTGTATTTTGTGACAGAATCTTGTAGCTTTTTCTTCTTGATGTTCGAACTCTACAGCGCAGCGGAAGGTGTATCTCGAGGAAAGGAAACAAAATTATATAGTAAATAGAGAGATAAGAGTTGTCAAGAGTAGCTGAGTGACAAAAGAGAATGGATGAGGTAGATATTGTTCAACTGCATTTATTATCTGGATTTCTTGGTCTTTGGCTTTTATTGTACTTTACTATCCAGAGATTTTTGGTTTTGGTCTAATTCGGTAGGTTATTATTATTATATTAGCCAGGAGTATCCCACTGGCGCTAGGGCGCTATGGCGCTTATTAGGGGAGGCCTATGTCCAGCAGTGGACTAATATAGGCTGATGATGATGATCCCACTATTAGGATTCGATCCCGGAATCCGGGATCACGGACGTTTTCTAATCCCGAAAATTTCGGGATTACATTCGGGCAAACTGCGGAATTATCGGGATTGAAAAATCAATTTAAGTTAAGTTGCTAAAAATGTAGTAAGCAACGAACCAAACACGATATTCAGCTATCCTGTCTTCTTAGCAAAAGGTGTATAAAAACTCGCGCCTGACATCGTGCAGTATTTTGTACCAATAAATACGGTGCATGACCTCAAGCATTAGCTTTTATACTACACCTGCTCGGAAAGTTGCCTATTCCTTTTCCATTTATAGAATAGAAAGTATGTCTTTGCAGGCCTATAGGAAACCGGGAGGAAAAACTCTATGGAATTTCATTTCTCACGTGTTTTAGCGGGAGGAAAAAGTGTATGGAAATCCATTTCTAACGTGTTATTTTTTTTAATTTCCTAAAAGATCGGCCGGTAGCTATGGTTATTTTCGTTCGGTCAAACGACAAAAAGTTTTTACTCCAAGTCCAGTAGGCCTCCTCCGATTTCCGAACAATATGTTAAAAAAAAACCCAAAGGCTGGCGCGGTCAATGAGGTTTTACCAACATCATTGGGCGCGATTTCAATTAATAATTAATTCTGCTTTTTATTTTCCTCGAAGGTGTAGTATAAAGCACTATTTATCACTCGGCAGAAAGTGCGATTCCTACCTCGTGTGTTTTAAGGCCCTCGGCTGCGCCTCGGGCCTAAAACGACACACTCGGTAGGAATTGATCACTTTCTCGCCTTGGTGTAAAATGCACTATTTTCTCGAAACAGCCCGAAAAACGGAGGAGGTTCTCAAGCCGACGCGTATATTTTTTTAATGTATGATCAGATCACGCATAACTTTTTACAGAGTAAGTATTCCAATTTTAATTATTCATTTTTTATTGGAAAGGGTATACCCCGACATTTGTCCCATCTGAATTTGGATAAAAAATCCAACCCTAAGGGTAGGAAAACAGGGGTGATTGATTTGTTCACTCATTGATTGTAATGTATGACCACGCATAACTTTTTACAGAGTAGTCTAATTTGGATACAATTCTTTTTGACGTGACAACGTCTTATATTTCGATAGAGCCGGCTGCACGCACGAAAAAACATGACGTCATGCGGCGTTACCTCATGCGGCGTTACCTCATGCGGCGTTACCTCGCTCTTTTCTTTGTCACGTTCAACTATCGTCAGTAAGCCGACTTTACAGACAACCAATTTTTTTTTTGAAAGAGTATACCCCAAAGTTGGTCCCATATAAATTTGTTTTTTTTACCTATAGTTTACCTATAGTTTTTTAAAAACACGCCGATATATATTTTGTACCTTTGTTCAAACGTTATTTCTTTTACTTTACTTTTAAATTTTCATACTTTTTATTTCCTTTTAATCTCGCAAATAAACAAGAATACTGACTTCGAAAACACTGTTTCGGCTACAGTACTAAGTTACGCTTAGCGTGTGGTGTACACACAGGTTTTTTAACCCTTAATACGAGTATTATAAAAACACTTCTTTTAACACTATCCCAACATTGATTGGCATAACTGGGTTCATTAAAAATTGATCCCTCCAGCGTAAAGGAACAAACACATCTGTAAAGCAACTCTACAGCTCCCTCACACCCCCACCCCACCTCAAATAGTACTGACCGCAGACTGTTTACGTGGCGATTGCTAGCAGCAAGCTCGTTGACCACGCACGGTCGGCAAAGAGCCATAATCAACGAACGCTTGAAGCTTGGGGTAAGCAAGGCGTAAAGCCAACGAGCATCCTAATGAAGGTGCTGCTATTGCTGTCATTGTAAAACATGTTTTATGGATTGCGAGTTTTAGACCACATTTGAATGCGTATTTTTGTGCTGCACAGTAGCGGTACGGCCATCGTTATACAAACTCCTAATTGGTGGATATACCGTCCACTCGAACTATGCAGTTTTCGTCCACCTTCATAATTCGTTCCGTTGGGTTGATTTTTGATTTGGTAGTTTGAAAACGACTATTGTTTGGAACTTTAATTGATGAGTCATATTTTGTTGGTATCTTACTTTTTCTTTCATTATCTTGTTGATAAAAAGATAGAGAAAGGCTGATTTAAAAAAAAGCTGTCTTTTGGGGCGTCTATTAATTACGTGTGGCGTTTACGGGGCACTTAGGAGGTCGAGCAAAAATCTCACGTGGGGCAGAGGGGGGTCTCGGTAAATATCACGTAATTATTTTCCCACGAATTTTAGCAGTTCCTCCTTAAGAGGGCGTAGTGCGCGCCATTTTGTGAAAAGGATAGGCATAGGAAATCGCGTTCATAAGAGCGGGACAGAGCATACGTTTTTGGAACGGCGTAAGCGCAAAACTGATGTTTTTGCATATTTACAAGAAAAATACACAACTTATGAAGAAACTGTACCTATTAGGGCCAAAGAATTAGTAATAAACTACGAATCAGAACAAAAATCTTTTCTATAGACCGCAGGGTTCCTGAGATCTCGACCAAGTTAAAGCAAAACAGTGCACTTTCATTATTTTTTTATCGTCATTTTATCGTCAACTAAAGAACCAAGAAAAAAAATGTTGAATTTTATGCCTACGAGTTTTTTTACCAGGGGGATCCCGTGACAACCGAACCCGCTAGGGTATTTCATTTCATGTTGGTGCGGTATTCAAATTTATAATAGAAAATCGTTAACGATTTGCGGCAAATTACTTTTTGTTAGTTTTATTCTTTGTAGAACGCAGAAAAAATTATAAACCATAATCAAATTTAAATCTCGCGGCAGCTCGAAATTTTAAATAGGTAATATTTATTTTCTTGAAAATATTTTTTTTTTCCTATTCGTTTTCTTTATTATTCTGCATTATTTAATATTATTAAATACTTCGCAGGGATATTTTGCTGGTTTTTTCATCAAAACCAGTGTTTTGTCATGCAATTATTACAAAAAATTATGTAAATCCTTTGAAAATCTCACGTGAGATTTGGTCGAGCAAATCTCAATTCATCTCACCTACGGGTCGCAAAATTGCCAAAATAACCTCACGTAATTTATGGATGCCCCCTTGTCATTGCTTGTCTCAAATCCCGGGATTGCCTCAAGTCAATCCCCAAAACCCCGGAATTGGCAACAAGGGCCGGGATCGAATCCTCTAGTCCCACTGCAGGGCAACGGCCTCCCTTCCCTCCTTCCATTCATCTCGGTCCTCAGCAAGGAGGGCCCGGGCCCACTCTTAATAGCCCACTCTAGTAAAATAATAGGTTCCGATAAAATATGATCCTAAATCACACGACCGCCAAATAAATAGCAATACAGCTTTAAAGAAAACTAAGCGTTGCCTTTTAATTCCTAAACATCTAGCCACAGGGTTTCTGTTTATTTCTAAGAAATCAAATAATATCGCAAAAATTTTCGACTTCGACGGGACTTGAACCCGCGTCCTCCCCTGTTTATTGTCTATTAGCATTAACTGATGTCTTCAGTAATGGCCCTACCTCACCGGGACGCCACGGCGACGACGTTGCTGGCGAACTAAATTTTTCATTCTGTATTTATGGCAGCTAACTCACTTGGCGACGCAGACGTTCACAATTTTTTTTACAAACCAGGAGAGCCTCGGTATTCATTAGTTTCCTCTTTAAGTTTAGGTTGTGTAGTAGTTTTATACGTAAATTTAGTATAGTCCTTCATATTTTACTTGAAATGTTTATAGTTTAAGGCAAGATTTCAATATCAATATAAATTGAGTTCAGTACTTACCATGGTTTTAAGCTTTTAAAGTAGTTATGTACCTATGTATGTCTAATTTTGCCGGATGTTTGATTTGTTTATTTTGTTTATGCATACAACAGATCTTAATCGAGAAAAATCTTTTATCTCAAGGGATAAGATATATCGGGGAACTACTCTGTTTGCCCGATTGCTCCTCAGTAGTACCATTTCTCCTGAACCGAAAACTGATGATGCGGAATAATCTTGTTTTCGTCCAAAAGTGGTTTTAGTAAAAATTTGATATGATGAAGATGTGTGGTGCCGGCTTAGAATTTACACCACCCCAATTCTTCCCGCGGGTGTCGTAAGAGGCGACTAAGGGATATCAACCGGGAGCGGGCAGCAGAACAATTCTACCACCGAATTGCGATCCCCAACCAATGCCCAGCGTGGAGATTATGGGCATTACACCCCCCATGAGATAAAAGTCAATAAGGCGCTTATCAGGGGGGAGGCCTGCGTCCAGCAGTGAACCAATATAGGCTGTTGAGGTGAGGTTGATATGATTAGGAGGAAGCTTATTGGTCTATCTATATGAGCAGGATACAGTTGGTGATGCAAATAAACCAGTCGAGAAGTCGATCGTAAAATAACATCCCGTTAAAACAGCGTTCACACATTATTCAATCAAACAATTACAAAATGAACACCTACCTAGTTATTATGTGATGCGCGGACGGGTTATGGGCACGCGTCGCGCTATTTATATGGCTATCTGTATTTATATGGATAGCTGTACTGCTTGCTTAGCTTACAATGCTTTTGTATGCACATCAGACGCTGTGCATCGAGATTTTTGTATAACAGTTATAGCGTCCTTCACGATTCATGTTTTATTCTGGAACTTTTACTATCGTAACGTGAACAAGTTAGGTAGCTGGGAGTTCTCGCAGTAAAATTGCTAGAAACTGGATATCTAAGCCCAGAACCCAGAGGTTCTGGGGCTAAGATATCCAGTTTCTAGCAATTTTCTCTCTCGATTCAGAGAGTCGAGGGGATCTTTCTTACACTAGGTCATCACTGTGAGAATAATAATGAGAGTTCTGGCAAAAACCTGTAATAAAAATTTGTAAAATAATTCTGACCACACTTCCGGTGGTAGATATTTTCAAGACAAGTGCTGTTTTTACGCGAAATTCATCAGTCTCGGTCTCTGTTGACCAGCTAAGATATGGAATGAAAAGTAGGCAAGAATTAATAGTGACAGTTATTCAAAGAACGTTTAAGCGAGTCAATGATATGTTAGCCTCTTACGTTTAACAAGCAACGGTGGTGGCTAACAGGAACGAATGTTTCAATTGACGTTTAATGAATTCACTTGTGTTATTTTTTTCTCTGTAGTGGTGATAATTATGTTGTCCTATAGAACCCTCCTAGTGAATTATGAGGATTTTAGAAATGATGTTAAAGTTGTTTTAAGAGTAGGGTTGAGGACTGTAGAAGAAGTCCAGGTCGTAATTATCAGAAGAGACATATCAATTGACATATCTTGTTATGCTAATCACTATTATGGTACTTTGATACCCTGTAGGACAGCTGAAGCCTGTAACATAACTCAGCAATGAGCCCCTACTTATAGAGCAAGTCGTTTTCTACACTACTTAGGGATCAATGACACCCGTCTCAGGGCTTGGACTACGATGCATCATGCTACTGACACGTTTTTGCATCTCTTTCTCACAAGGAAAGAGCTCACTTTGCTTACTATACCGACCGTTTATGTGTTTTGACATTTTGAAGTATCTACTACAAACACAGTAGTAAACTTAACCGTAGCAAATGAAGACGCTTTCTACGCAAACGTAATGGTAAAGTGGTAAACTAGAGTAATGGAGTGGAAGAAATTAACACGCTTTCGATTATCAGTGTTAATCCCCTCTGTGATACCCACAAAGCATTGTATGGGGTATCCACGCAGATTAATCCCGTCTCTGACACAAAAGCGTCCCGTATAGAGGGATTTAGTACTGACAATGTACAAATCATCTTCAGTAGATCTAGGATTATTCAGAGCTACACAGAAGTCCAAAATCCATCGATAAATCACATAGAGAAAAGACTAAATAATAAAAATAACGCCGTTGCAATAATTATTACAATACAAAGGCAATTGGGGCCACGTATCGGCCGGGTTAGTCAGAGCAGGGCACGTCACGAAGACAGAACAAGTTTGTGATGATGCGTCATGCTGACGCGAGGATCCAGAGGGCGTAAGCGCCGTCGCTCGCTTAAGCGTTAGCTCGAACAGGTACAGCATAGGTATCACTGTATCCTCTTGTAGCCGGAATAAATAATGTTTTGAACTTCTGATAGTTTCTGACTGTTTCTTTTCTCGGTATCAGAGCGTAGCTGTGAAAATAGTGACGGCGATATAACCTACGTGTTTCAAGGGTTTTGGCCACTTAAAACTAAAATATCGACACGAAACGTAGCACGTAAGAGGTAATACAATTAGAAAATGAAAGAGCTTAGTCTGAAATAAAGGAATTTATTATATTATTTGAGTATGTGCAGAAACTTATTGAGTCCTCCGTATCCACTCCGTATCCTACGTATCGGAAAGAGTTAACAAACAGGAAAATCCCAATGAATCTGCACTCATTCAATTTATTGATGCATTGAATTCAATCAAACCGTTAGGTGCTGAAAGTGAAGCTCAAGTCCTTTCTATAGACAAAATGCGATTACTTTACGTGATTATAGATAATGATTATATCGGGTATGTATCGCGTACCTCTTGTTTTATTTCCCCTACGTTATGTTAACAAATCGCGAAAGTATAAAAGGTTTTATTACTTTACGTGAATTTGCTTTTGCTTTTAGTAATCAGTAAAGATCACCTGACAGGCTACCAGGTGGTCACTACAACAAGGCAGGAAATTATGGAGTGAAATGGAGGCCCAAACCCCGAAGTGGGTTGCGAAGACAGATAAAAAAAGTTTAGCTTGCAACTACTAGCATAAGGAGGATAATTTGCGACTAGGGGACACAGGAAACTGCTGAATATGGGCAGCGCAGAATCGATCTACCACAGTAGGATGGCCCTAGATACACATGTCCATGTACATGTGCTGGTCGCACCGCGGAGGCTGGGCAGTGAATGCGATATACTGAGAGATACCAAAGTCCCAGCACTATTTTTGGCTGGTTTAGTGATGATCGACTCTAAAATTTCTAGTAAGTACATAAAATGTTACGTCTACCGTTACGCGATCTTTAGCGAGATTTAATTCGATATCAAATTAAATACTTTTGGAAGTTTCCTTCCGAGTGCATGTGATTATTTACAATTAAAAGTTATACGAGCTATTTAATTTAGTTTCCACGGACCGGCGCGAGTTAACACATGTAAATTAGACTGGTACGAAATGAAATACTCTTGAAAGGATGACGAGCGCGTTAACGCTCATTCATTTTACCAGTCTTGTTTATAAAATCTCGTGTTTTTTGGTAATTTGGATGTTGGGTCCTACTTAATAGTTTTTTTTATTGACGTGACAACGTCTTATTATTCGATAGAGCGTTATGACGTCATGTTTTTTCGTGCGTGCAGCCGACGCACGAAAAAACATGACGTCATGCGGCGTTACCTCGTCATGCGACGTTACCTCGTCATGCGGCGTTACCTCGCTCTGAGGCGTTCCATGTAAGGCTTGAAGTGCAAGCGAGAGCGCTCGACATCCGTCTCTCTCCTACTTGAGTGAGCGATGCGTCTGCGTTGTCACGTTCAACTATCGTCAGTAAACCGACTTTACAGACAACCAATTTTTTTTTGTTAGTTTTTTTCGTTATTATAAATGCAGTATATTGCCTCGATCTGTAATTCTTATGGACGATTAACGGGAATTTCCATGACTCAAACGTCAAATGGGCATGAAAATTGTATATTTTGAAAAGAGAAATAATTGGAAGAAAAACGACGCGACAACGGCGGGGCGGCGCCGAGAGCAATTTATGTCGAAGCAAAATAGTTGTTTATTTTCTATAAATAATTGATATAGTATAGAGACATAAACCTACTGTTACAGAGGACAGCTAAATAAATATCTTAACTCTATCACATACCAAGTTAATAACCAGCAAAATTTTAGATTTTCTGTCCAATATTCCTACTTATTAATTTAAATTACCTACCATTCCCAAAAAAAACACATTGATTGGCCAGTTCAACAATCACAAAGAATGGACAGAGAAAATATCTCATACCATGAAATTTTATCTTATTTTACTATCTTGATTATTTGAAATAAAATAATGACAAATCCCAAGACAATAAGTGAACCAAGTACAAAATGTACGGTGCCCTGATTTGTATTCAACCATATTACGTACATTCAATACCTATCCACTAATCCATTCATTTCATCCGCTCACATTTAAGGTGGGGAGCGTTTCTTTTCAATTTAAAATATTACATTTATTAGACTTCCCCTTCCACCGCTAGGTAACAAGTTTGAAAATGAAATTTATAAAAACAATTTAAAAGGACAATGAAATTACCTTTTTAAGAATTAAGTACCTACTGTGCTTGGAGCATTGTATTGTTTTTAAATTTGAAGCATTGGTTGGCTATTCTTTTAGACAGACTCATAAAATAATTTTAGGCTGGGTCAGCATATTATAAATTGTTCTTTGATATTATAAATTGTTCATAAAATCCTCAGGTCTTGAAGCAATTATTTTTCTAATATTTTATATCTACCTATCTCCATTTTGTCACCTCTATTTTTGGGGGTATAAGCATTAAATTAGCTAAAAAACGTTAATACACTCAGGCTTTTTGTAATTACATATCTCCTAGTACCTAGTAAAGTTTATGAATAGGCATAACAACCAGTCTGTGGGCAATTTGTGTTTGTGTAGCAACACAGTTCTAAGATTCGTCAAAGTGGCTAATAAGGTACTTTTCTGTGCATTCCTCAACACGCGATGGTATGACAACTCGAGCATGAACAAGAGAACATTATCTACATCACAACATAGCGGTCGAGACATATAGCTAAACGGAGATAGACAGGACTGAATCCCTTTATTTACTCATCAGCTGGACTACCTACTACTCTATTAACTTTTGCTACGTAAGACAAATAAAATCTAAAGAAAGATAGCTAAGGCCTCAACAGACCTATGAACACTATAGTTAAAGAAAATATGAGCAATTAATTTACAAATTATCGATTTACTAAAAACGCAACTTCTAAACACACACACGTACCTTCGGATAACTCCAAGTCAAGTTCAGCAAGTTTGTCTCGAACCTCCTCCGGCAACTTTGAAACCTCAACACTATAGTCAGCCATTGTGAAAAATCACTTTTCCCACACACAAAGTTAATAAAGTTAATTTCGACAATATTTCAAGAAATTAGCATGACGAATAGCCATCTTGAATCAAAACTAGAATCTGCTTGGTTCCCCGCTCCGCACGAAACTGACTGACGGAGAGGTTCACGGAAAGAAAGAACGTTCGGACTTGCTTGCTTCCACCATTAGATGGCGACTGCAGCGAACTGTAGGTTCTCGTTTACAAACAAAAATCAGCTTGAAATATTTGACGTTAGTTTATATTGGGCCTCATAATCAAGATCCACGTATCTATTGGTCAGAAAAGGTCACGCCCACAAACACCCAATTGCAGAAAAGTATTGTAATTCTCGATAGCTACATTAATAAAAGATGAACCGGGCGGCGGCGGCGGCGCCGGCGGCAAGTATACTCTAAAAGTTAGAGCGCTACAAACACCTTTGAGTATAAACAGCTTAGATAAACAGACTCCGGTCTAAAATAGGAAATAAGAAAATGTATAATTAGTATAGTACACTAGTACTAATAATTAAAATATACTAATATTTTCTTTGTGAAGAAAATGTTAGTGGCGAGTGGAGCAAGCCGCAACAATATTATTTCTTTTGTAAATTTTCATGAAATTCTTTCTTCTTAGTGTTTTTAGGGTTTTGAAGATCGGTTTCGAAACCCTGATGGTCTCGCTTTGTCTGTCCTTTTTTCCCTCCTTGTTAACTCAGCAACTACCGCAGCTATCAACTTGAAATTTAAAATAATTATACATTTCGTGCGCCTGTACAGATTTTAAGAAAAAAATGAAAAAGAAATCAAAATGAAACTGAACATTTTCCATACAAATTGAGATATCAAAATTGTATAAGAGACCTACAAAGTCAAGTGGGGTATCATAATATGAAAGGTATCGGCTTGTACATTTCAAAACAGTTTTTCAAATTTCTGTAGATTTCATACTTTTCGAAATGTTTTGAAAAATGTCGAAAAATTTATCGCTACCCCCTATCACCGAAGCATGCAGAGAGATCCATCTGAAGTGTAGGTTGGTACATAGTTGTTTTAGGTAGGTATTCGAGACTAGGCTTAGTACTTCTAAACTGTCGTGATTTCCAAATTGACCAAGTAATTCAATTTAGCTTTCAGCGATCTAGTCCACAATAAACTTGAAACAAGCTCTTGTGCATGGCACCCGCATGAAAGCACCTATGCTCTTATCCTCGAAAAGGTACAAAAGGTACAGAAAGCTTTTCTGCGATTTCTGTAAAAGCGCCGTTTTGACTATTAGGTACCCTTTCTTGTATTGTATCCGACACCACATTGCCGAACGGTCGCCAGCCTCAGTCTCCTATACCACGTACTCTCTCATCTCTCAATGACCTCATGGACGCTAACCGTGACTGCGATGTGTTTGCCGATGCTTGGATGAGTCTGTCGTCGTGAGTGCCGGACTTGAAATGCTTACTTAAATAATTAATTATTGATAGTACAGACTTTGATTGTATTTTTATTTCGAATCGAATTGAATAAAGACTTTAAACTGTGAGTCTTTGGCTAATCAATCAACGAAGGAGTTTTCATAATATGAATATATATAATATGTTATCGATATATATAATTCTATTACTTCGTTCGTTCGATATATATAATATGATATCTAACAAACCTTGGTACCTACATACCTACGAGTATATATTATATACTCGTAGGTATGTAGGTACCAAGGTTTGTTAGAAATTTTGTGCCATGTTGCGGGCATGTTTTCCTTGAAGGAAGGTTTCCATACTATATTTGTTCACCGCCTACTAAGATTTATTTATTTCTGTAACTACCTACACAAAACTTGCAACTCATACATGGAATGCAACAATATTAGGTATTAAATGGTGATCAATAGAAAACTATAGAAAATAATATACTAGTAGTTCTACGAACAGTAGACCTTGCGAAAACTAACTTTTCTCAACAATTAAGTTTTTAAGTACTAAAGTAATTTAAAACGGGATATTTTGGTAGGTAGGTTAAGTAGGTACCATGCAAATATACTTTAATAATAGTCGGAATGTTTACCCTTTCAAGTTCTCTTGCATATTATTGCATTTTGCGGAGCTATTCTGCTCGTCATGCCGAAAATATCATCCGATCTTTACCAAATTTTTATAAGAACAGTTTAAAGTTAGTACCTTTCAATTAAAAATACAATCATCAAAATCAGATCCCTTAAAGCGGAGATATTCTAAAGCCGCCTTTTTGCCTTATTGTGGAAGAAGTACGCCTTTAATAAAAAAATCCCGACGACAATAAAATTCTATAAAATCATAGAATCTGTACACAAAGTTTCGTATCGATCGGTTGTAAAATACGACCTGTAGGAATACGGACATACCGACAGAAACGCTAATTAGGCCAGACTTAAAACGAAGACTTTCGTTCACTTCGTTCACGACGTCAATTATACAGGGTGTTTTTGTAAAGAGTTTACTCCTTGAACCTCTTTCATGTATCGTTCACGTATGTAAACCCCTAAAATAAGACGATACAAGTTATTTTTAAAAATAAATGTCAATTAGTTTCGATGGAATTTCATAATTCATTTCGCTGCTATCCTACGTGATTTCATGGACAACCTAGTGACCTTATCACGCCGCGCCGCCCGCTCTCGCCTGTAGCCGGCCGGTGGTGTAGGTATCGAACCCACTCGAATCGTAGGTACCTACAACTTGTGATGGAACTTTCCCTTCATACTTTTCCTGGCTTAGGACAGGCAAAAATAGCTACTCTAACACATTTGCCAGTAAGTAGGCTAAAGTAGGTAGGTACTTTTACTTACGTACTTTTACTTTAGTAGGCACGTAGCCTTTGTGTAGCCGCTAGGATCGTTTCCCGGCTTGGCACACGTTGTTCTGGGAACCGCTCTGCGTACATCGTACGAACCAAGTTCATGTTGTCACCAGCGATGGCATAAAGGCGCACCATTTCAGTTCACTGTTCATTTGTGAACGACATCGTCACTTCTCTACTTAACACAATACGCGAACAAATCGGCATATCATAATGTAAAAAAAAAGTTTAGTTTTTTCATCGGTTTCGGACTCTGCTCATGATTCTGAACGTTTGGGTTCAAGGAGTAAACTGTTTACACAAACACCCTGTAGAACTATTCTACAGTAAAAAATAGATTCATCAAAACGGTGAATCACTGGCCGTGAAGCTAGGCTCAAGCGGTCGGTGACCAGGGCTGCAGAGAGAGGAACTTCCTGACGATGCGCGCCGAGTCCAGGAGTACCGCATTTTGAATCTGGCCCTTGATCCAACTTCCTAGCGAGAGTCTCTTGAGATGTTGATCGAGGCTCTTCGCTATTACGCCGTTAACAGAAACGACTATCGGGACGATAGTCGCTGAATCAACATCCCACATGCTGACAACCTCGTTTACCAAATCAAGATATTATTTGCTAATTTTATTTTTCTCAGCTATAACAAGGTTATTATATTATCATGTGGTAGGTAGGTATGATGAAATCAGCGACCACCGCCCTCGGTTCTAACCACACACTAAACTTGCAGAATATTTTTATTTTGTTTGCTAGAGAGTGAGTGGAACGAGAATGGCATCGAAACACTGTTCCCGTTTACAAAATTCTAAGCTTCTTCTTCGAAGCAAACAAATATTCACCATGGCAACACCATAGCCATAGCAACTTGTTTTGTGATTCATGTGCGGTAGAGGTCTCTGTCCGCGTATTCATTTTCCGTCATTCTCATTCGTCGCTCGGTGGCTGCTGTTTTTTCTTTTTACTTTACGATCGCGGTGTGGTTAAATTCTTTACTTTGTCGTAAAACTTAACTCTCGTAATGGCTGCCACGCTAAATGTGTAGCTTATTGGTTATGTCATGTACAAAATCAGTGTCTGTATGTGGTGTTTGCGCGATCAACAAGTGTATGGGACCATGGTCGCATGAAAGCTGAACACTGCTCAATCTCCCTGGAACGTTTCCTCTTTCATGTTTCCTTTTTTGGCATTTTGAGTTATGGACTCGGGAGTTTGTGTACTTTACGTAATAAAAACATAACATAATCTATGCTGGGTGAAAAGTGTGCGGACGTCCCATATTGAGTGCCAAGTCGTCAGTCGACAGTAAGGATGACGGATAATAGGTCGTCATCGGCGTTGTTCAAGAGGGCTGAACAGCTGAAGAGATGGGAGGAATCGGATACGAACAAGCAGAGTTGTTCGCCGAAGCGGGCGTCGAGGATCCAGTTCGCATCAGGCATCGTGTTCCTGGCTGCTTGCACGTCGGGAGACAAGGAGGAGGTGCAGCGTCTGCTGAAGATGGGCGCAGACATCAACACCGCCAATGTTGACGGTCTCACAGCACTGCACCAGGTCAGTACTTCCATAATACTACCTTCATACTCAACAGGTTCAGCGACCCAAACTGAATCATGGTCTCAAACTCAAAGCTCCTGCAGGCTTCCTAGTTGTTGCTCAATACCTAAAGCTAACAAATGCCAATTACTTACAGTGCCATAAGTTAATGCTATGATTGTATTATATGCATTACATGCTGGGTACTTCATGAGCGGAAGTGAGAGTATGAATATGTCAAACCAATATTAATAACCTATCCCAATAATTGCACTTTAATCAACAAAGAAGAGTATGTTCCGCATACAGCGTAGCTTTTTAAGTTGGGAGTGGATGGTCAAATCAGAAGCGATGAGTGTTAATTCGTGAATCGAGTTGTGGGCTCAATTTTTCATTAATGTTAAAAAAATTCAATAAGAGTTGTTGTACCTCAATAAAATACAGGCTAAGTATCCTGGCTAGCAGCAAGCACACTAGTTGTTTGAAAAAATATTTAGAAATTTCACATTGATGCGTAGGGGGCATATTCAAACTGAAATTGTAAATAATCACCTATATCTTTCATTTTCAATAATGCATTTCCTTAATGCCAACCAAACCCTCCCCATTCGGAAATTCAGGGTGTCATATTCTTACAAAAAACAGTCTATTCAATTTCCTGCAAAAGTAAAAGATTTTAAAATTGATGATCTAGGCAGTTTTTGGTTTCTCATAAATCTATGTTATGACTTGTTTCATGACTTTTCTCCAACTCTCATAGTTTTGGATTTGGCCATCCACTCCATCTCAAAAAGCAACCCTGTATAACATGGCACTATCAAAACATTAAATGATTTTTTCTGTAAAATCTTGCAAGAATTTACTGACTGCAATACAAGAAAAAAATCTTTTTTGTAATAAGTAATTACTTACATAACAAGACAAAACTAAAATTTTTAAAAACATGCCGACGTTTATTGGCTGAACAGATTTTCATGAAACATGGCTAAGAACACTCGGGATAAAATTATCTATGACACAAAAAAACTACACGAAAATCGGTTCATCCAATTGGGACCTACAACATTACAACACCTACGACCTACATTTTGGACAGACAGACACGTCAAACTTATAACACCCCTCTTTTTGTGTCGGGGGTTAATAACTATACATACAATAATAATAAGCTGTTTGGCCATATTTAGATGTGGTCTTGGGTGCAATATTCTGTGGCCATTCCAGTGAACATCACAATTTTTATGTTTGAACGCTTAGCCCCTAAAATTATCAAACGCAACTCGCAGTTAAACATGAGTCAAATCACGATATTTTAACAGTTTTCTGTAAATACCTGTCCAAAATGTGTGAGCTTGTCTTTGGCTTAAATCTAATCGGCGTTTGATTATTCGAGGTTTAGTTTCTTTGGTCGAGTTCAGAAATATGCCTTCTCTTGAGGCGTTTTATGTGGTCGTTCTCTTGTAGGTTGGTAATGTCCAGCGCTGTTTATTAATCTCAAAAAGCGGGAAAGTAACCAACTAATTTCCTCTACATAAGTAGAGAGTTGTATCGATAGAGTATATTTTGCATTTGCTGTCAGTTCTTGACGATAAACTGTTCTGTTATTCCGTGGTATGTAAACGATATGGTTCTGGTGCTACATACCTTTTCATAAAATTTCTTCTTATTTGTGGGGGAGGTAAGAAAACATTCACAATTTTTTTGGTAGAATGTTTTCAACAAGTGGTCAAATAATACCTGTCAATTTCATAAAATTGTGTTTAAATTAAACATCCTATCTGCCGTATCCATAGCTCGTTAATCTTAATATGCACTCCATTATTGCCAAACCATAAGTTATTTTCAGAATAGCTTTTACTTTTTATGCAAAAAGCAATTTTTAATTTAAAAAAATTCACCGTCATTAAACAAAGAGGCAGACCACCAGCCCAATTGTCACACGACATCGTCAGGATAGCGGGGATTAGAGTGGCACAGGAGGTCTTCTCAGAAAACGAATCGAAGTTTCTGATTTGAATCAAAACCATTATATAGAATGTCTTAATGAAGAGGTCTCTACTCAACAGTGTGCTCACGGGCTGAGTAGATATCTATCTATTATCTAATAGACCTTCATTTGACCAAATTCTCACCTGAAGTGGTGGAAATGAGTTGAGGCCCACGATGTATCACGAAGGTCTAGAAATAAAAAACACTCTTGTCTTAAAGAGGCACATAGATCTTTCTTATACATGTGTTGTGTGGATTGTCCAGCATTATTTGTTTATTTATTTTTATGTATGGATATAATGCTTTATAAAATATTTATTTTAATGTACGCATGTACCTAATGCTTTATGCTGCATAGCATGTGTACATAAATAAATAATGCTGGAGAATCCACACAACATGTACAAGTTTACTTATTGGTCAGGAAAGGTTATCATTACCCGGTTACCCGGTTATCACAGGGTTTTTGCTGGTGGCATTGGGTTAGTCCAGTCCACAGTAATTAAATGGATAGCCTAGTAGCCAAACTAATGCCATCTTCCATCCTACCATCATCATAGTTATTTATATTAACAGGCCTTTTGTAAAGAGCTGCAAAGGCTGCCGCATCAAACTAATCACATCACGTCTCACTAATATTATAAATGTGAAAGTAAGGATAGATGAATATGTTTTTTACTTCATCACGCCAAAGTGACTGAACAGATCGGGCTGAAATATTGGATCCATACAAGTCTACACCTATACACTAGCCTAACTCGATGCAGAATTATTGTAAATAAACCACGACACAAAAAACTAAAACTCACTCTCTTGGCGTCGAGTTTGGGACATCATTCTAAGCAATATTTATAAAGGAATGATCTCAAATTGACGTATAAAAAGACGCGGCAACAGAATGAATTTTAAGTTAAGTATAGGTTGTTTGCTTGCAAACATTCTACATCGATTTGGCTGATGTAAAGAATAACACATAAGCTACTTTTTACCCCATCAATCAGTTCCCATCAGATAGAAATACGCTAAAAACGTTTCCATAGAACCATTATTAAATCTTTGCTGAATTGGAATAACGTATCTATAGGCTAGTTTTGTTAAAAGCTAAAACCTTTCCATGGAACCATTATTAAATCTTTATACTACACCTGCTCGGAAAGTTGCCTATTCCTTTTCCATTTATAGAATAGAAAGTATGTCTTTGCAGGCCTATAGGAAACCGGGAGGAAAAACTCTATGGAATTTCATTTCTCACGTGTTTTAGCGGGAGGCAAAGTGTATGGAAATCCATTTCTAACGTGTTATTTTTTTTTAATTTCCTAAAAGATCGGCCGGTAGCTATGGTTATTTTCGTTCGGTCAAACGACAAAAAGTTTTTACTCCAAGTCCATTAGGCCTCCTCCGATTTCCGAACAATAAATTGAAAAAAGAACCCAAAGGCTGGCGCGGTCAATGAGTTTTTACCAACATCATTGGGCGCGATTTCAGTTAATAATTAATTCTGCTTTTTATTTTCCTCGAAGGTGTAGTATAAAGCACTATTTATCACTCGGCAGAAAGTGCGATTCCTACCTCGTGTGTTTTAAGGCCCTCGGCTGCGCCTCGGGCCCAAAACGACACACTCGGTAGGAATTGATCACTTTCTCGCCTTGGTGTAAAATGCACTATTGTTCACTTGGAATAACCAAATATAGGCTAGTTTTTATATAAGCTAAAAATGTTTGTTGACTTGGAATTACGTTTTGGGACGGAACCGTGGTCCCACTGCGATGTCACACTGGGTGGAACACACACTTGACCGTCCACATCCTCCCACCCCCGCTAAGCGGGGGGGGGGGGGGGGTCAACATTAACTTACTCCTAACGAAGCCCGTCCAACCCCGTCCCCCGGGGGAGGGGGGGGGGGGTCGTGGCGACTCTGTGACTGAAAGGGTGTGTATACTATATATAATTGCACCCAGAGCCATATGTTGAACGGTCAAGTGTGTGTTTGGTGGGACCACGAAAAAGTTTTGTCCCACCAGTGGGACATCGCAGTGGGACCACGGTTCCGGAGTGTTACGTTTGCATGTATATGCTACTTTTTATCCCGAAAACAACGCGTGTGGAAGCCGCGCCCGGTAACTGGTAGTTACTCGTAGATATACAATTACTAATTGCAATTAAAATGGCAGAGAAATTACACTAAACACAACAATATTTCCTGACGAAATATACAGGAAACACGAGTTTTGGCCCAACCACCTATAACAGTTCCCAGAATAAATCCCAATTCATATAAAACCGATCGATAACATAAAATAACTTCCGCAAATCGTAGTTTCGGCTAGAATGCGGCACAGTATCACGTGTGTCGGGAGTTAGCACTCGGAATAACTTTCGATTGTTTCTGTCTTGCGAACGAACGTCACCCGGACGGATTTAGACTCTGACACTGTCCGACGACTCTTGTAGGCACCCATTACTGTTTCTCTTGCCGTAGTTATCACGAAGGTTGTAACAAACTATCGATGGACGGCGAACCGTTTTCCCGCTGAGTTTATAGTGAACGCTGTGATGAACTGAAATTTATTGGCCTAGTAGCTTTTGCACGCAGCTTCGTGTGATGCTCAGTGCTACAGTCCAGGTTATATTTCTGCAGAGAATTTAGGAAGTCGCAGTCGCTCATAATCACGTTGGTCCGCTTGGTATTTAAACGCCAAATCCGATTCCTTATGATCAGTATTATCACTCGCTATGTGGTCTTCTCGAATTCACAGTATGATAACTTTAACGCTCATTTTAATTCGTTCGAAAGCTAAGTATATGAAACGATCAGACGGTTAACCCACAGGATATTATTAATGAAGCTTAATAGATGCAATTAATATGACCCCACTTGAGCATTAAGTTGAAGATATCTCGCCAACCTATCATTTAAGGAAACTGTCTACTGCGTGATTGAAGTGAACTTTGTAACTTGCTAGATTTTTTAGACAGGTATAAATCATTCGGCCAACTTAAGGTTATGAATGGTAAGGTTTACTTCTGACGGTTGCAGATGCGATTCCCGTCCAAGAAATATACGTTCCCACAGGTACAAGCTTTGCATAGCTTTGGGATTGTCCAGCATTACTTAAATTTGTCTACTTGGTTCATAATCTCCTATTTCATGTATCTTAAACAGCAAATTAGTTTTACTTATGTTTTGCAATTTAAGCCATATCTGCGGTTGCGGTTGGCGTGATACGCCACGAGATAATATGACAACATATTTCACACAAAGTACTTTCATCAAGTATCCAACCAACAGTTTGGCAATACCTTCGAATTAAATTAGTTTACGCGAACCGTTAACTAGTTTCTCATATCGTTAATGACTTAAAACGCAAACGGCCCAATTGTTTTTATAACTGCGAACACTACTAATGCACTGCGTGATTAAAAAAAGAGTCGCCTTGACATAATATTCAGATAACGATGAATGAACAAGGTTGATTTGAAATAGGCATGGTTTATAGGTAATTTTATGACTATTCAAAATCATTGAACTTAGTTCTACCAATCCTCAGAAATCCAAAATCACTTACGCGGTTACGAAAAAATAAATATACCAGCGTCTTTACGGTGAATGGTTTACGTAACGGAACTTCTACCACGCTTTAAGCATTAACATAGCTAATCCTCGATCATAGCCACTGCACCCTAGCGGCCAAGAACACAAGGTAAAGTCCTAGTTCGATATCAACACCAAGGAAGTCCAATAAACCTTGAATCGACCCAGTCATGCGCTGCAAAATACTGTTGCTTTTCGAAGAAAACATTAACAATAGACGTCGTATGATTCGTTTGTAAACACGATTGTCCGTTTCGTGGATCTTTAGATACTTATTACTTCATTCGTTGTAATAACAATTAGCATGATACGATACTGTACGACGCATACATCCAGGAAATATCCAAAGTATAAGGTGCCTGAATGAATTTTATCCAAGTAATAATATGCTGCAGCTGAGATCTTGATAATATTTCGCACGCAGACTGATCACGACCTTATTTGAACCCACTTTTTCTGGACGGAAAGTATTTTTTTGTCAGCATACTCTCCTTTTTATCCCGAATAATTAACTATTGAATTTTATACCTTGTGTGAAATAGTTAGTAAAGCAGTTGATTTTGTTTAATTAACTTGTGGAAAGATCAGTACGGTAACGACCTTCTAAATTCATCTGGGACATGATCGGTGATTGACCTCAAAAACTGTATGAGTGACGTATTATATTTAATGGCGAGAGTTGATCTAATAACACATTCCAACACAACACGTCGTGGTTCGGGCAAGGAAAAATCTGCTATCCAAACCAAGCAATGTAAAACTCGACCGAAACGTCAGCTGATACATTCGTAGCTTAACTTTCGTCCGTTCCGGGAATGAGTCATCTCGGAAACATTTACCTACTAATAGAGTCTTAGCCTGCTATTATGAAAAAAAGATGAGTGACAGTCATATGCACGGTCAGATTAACCGACCGCAAAGTATCGGCTCAGGGGGCCTATTTTAATTCTCCAAGTTGCGTGTTTCGTTTCGGCCAATTGATGTGCTCTAATACACCAAATTAGAGTTACAATGAGATAAAAAAACTAAACGAAACTGCATATTTTGGAAAATTAAAGACATTATTTAGGCATCCAGAAACGCGTAAAGGCGGGACGCACGCTTTTTGCAGAACTTTTACCACGAAATCTAACACGCAAGGCACTCACTTAGGACACCTGGAAATTACCTGTAAGTTCTATATAGTCATTTATGTCTAATCAATTCACATAACTCTCATAGTTCGCGGTTTTGCTCTGATTTCAACGTGAGGTTCCGCTGCTCTAGCAATGTTGTCAGACCTGACTTGCGGTCACTCTGCGCGTCCACCACGTTAATACATTTTTTATAAAATTTTAGAACGCTCTTCGACTAAAATGTTTGGGTTTTCCTTTCTACATTATGTTACATAATCGCGTTCCACGGCTTTTCTGCACTATGAACACATGAGCCATTGCCTCCGTAGTACGAAATTGCAGTGATGACTGTAGTCTTTTAAGAATATTACCTTTTTAAGTGTTTATTTATTTGTTATAGTTAGGGTACATTCACACAGCAGTCCGTTTTACAGTCCCGTTTTATCGTATACGTTTTTATTCGGCGATGGCGGATCTAGTTGTATGAGCGAATTCACACACATGACAGTATTCCAGATCCAGTAATGTGTTAGAACTCGCTCATACAACAACTACATCCGCCATCGCCGAATAAAAACTTAACGATAAAACGGTCTGTAAAACGGACTGCTTTTGAACGTACACTTGGATGGAATATGTTTATCTCATTTGCCTAGCGACAGAAATAACCGGCAAATCTTACTTCCTACTAAGTAATATAATAAAAGCAAAAGTTTTTGAAGATAGCAAGTTGTGAAATTTTAGCCTCAACAACGCCAAAATTACTAAAATGACGGCCTGAATTTTTCCAAAGATAAAGTTAAATAAATTATAATAATAACATATAGGCCACTTTTTATTTTAATAAAACGCTTGCGAAGCTGCCTTTATAATGTTTAGATGTATTGATTTACTCTTGTTATACATTTAAGTTCGGTCTGCCGTCTCATCGGATTATGAGAGTGAGGGAATACAGAGCGCACCTGTGTTTGTGCACACACTTGTGCACTACATAAGTCCTGCGCACATTTTAGTCTCCGTTTAAACTGGCCGCCGTGGCCGAAAATTCGGCTAGGAGGACATCAATGTGATGTCCTCCTAGCCGAATTTTCGGCCAGTAGCCGAAGTTTCGGCTAGTAACATTTTGTCTTACGAGTATGCCATACTCGCAAGTATGTCATATTTAAGAATTTACTTCTCTCTTTTATTTAAAATTATTTTGCGCCTCCTGGGCCAAGAACCGGCCTCTGCTAATGAAAGCTTCCGCTCTCACGTGGTTCTTTTTTGTATCGCCTCGGGTTGTCTTTTTACAACACGCGTTTATCGAAAGGTGTATGAATATTATATAATCCTAATATTTGTAAGGATAATTCCTTCATCATTTTAAAAACTATTCGACATTGGCAATCACCATAATTTTCGTTTCCATAACCAAATGGGTTTTACTTTTTTTTGTTCAGCTAACTATCAGTATTGGTTTAGTTAGCAAAGCAATGTCCAAATGTATTATTGACTAGCTTTGTTCCGCGGGTTCGCCTGCGTGGAAATTTATGATTCCAATTTTCTTAATTTTTTCTTTCATTCACCTTCTCCTGACAACAACAAACACAACAAAGAAAGAATTAACTAAATTGGTTCAGCCGTTCACAGCCGTTAAAATATGGATTCTTTTTATATACACAGAAGACTAGCTTCTACACACGGCTTCGCACGCGTATTTTCGGTATAATAAGTAGCCTATTATCTAAGTTAGCCTTTGCTCTAAGCGTATGCTTAATTTCATCTTGATCTGTTCAGTAGTTTTGGAGATCGAAGGTAACAAAAATTCAGATTTCACAAACTTTCGGCTTTATAATATTACTTAGTAGGATTAATAGGATAAGGTGTACTATACGAGTAGTTGTAGTAACTATACATCATCAACTCAACTCAACAGCCTGTATTGGTCCACTACTGGACGCAGGCCTCCCCCTGATAAGCGCTTTATTGGCTTTTATCACATGGGGGGTAATGCCCATAAGCCCCACGCTGCCCATGCGGGTTGGGGATCGCAGTTCGGTGGTAGAATTGTTCTGTAGGGGCGCTGCTGCCCGCCCCCGGTGGATATCCCTTATTCGCCTCTTACGACACCCGCGGGAAGAGTTGGGGTGGTGCAAATTCTAAGCCGGCACCACACAGCGAACTTAACTATACACATCCTACTAATATTATAAAGGTGAAAGTTTGTGCTGTTGTGCTGAAGATGTTTAGCCGAGGACAACATCAAAACTACGAAATGGATCGGGCTGAAATTGTGCACACATGAAGATCTGGACCTAGAATAACATTAAAGCTACTTTTTACTCCAAAAAACGCGTGCGATGCGGACAGATGACAGCTAGTCAATAATTAATGTAGTTTACGGGTGAATTAAGAACAATTAGAGCAGTCATGTAACGTCACTCTAACTAAGGACCAAGGAAGACCTTAGATTTTACTAGCAACTCGTGGTAGCGCACTAAAATGTGCGCAGCTTGCTAAGCGCACATTTTAGTAATCTTTGATGCACCATAGCTTGGAAACTATAAATCGTATGAAAATGAATGCGAAAACTTATTGGTAGGTAATTTATTGACAAACTAGCTGCCGCCCGCGGCTTCGTACGCGTTGTTTCTATGGAAACGTTAAAAGGTGATTTCTAACGCATGGGAACTGATTTATGGGATAAAAAGTAAAAGCCTATGTTTGATTCCAGGATTATAATTATCTGTATACAAAATTTCAGCCCGATCCGTTCAGTAGTTTTGGTGTGAAGAGGTAACACAAACATCCATCCATACATCCATCCAAACTTTCGCATTTGTAATATTAGTGTGAAGTGGGATTAGTGTGATATTTCAGTCTTTGATCATTTTGTTCTAGCTTGTATAGTTTTCCTAAAAATTTAGAAAATCTGTAAATTTGGACACTTTTCAAGGGGGAGTAGAGGTGAAGCAGGTTGCAGGGGGCGGGAGAGTTGTTTATTTAAATGTTCACGTTAAAGGTTATAAATAAAAAAATATAATATGCCGCTAAAAAATCTAGGATGAATACTACTAATATTTTAAAGCCGAAAGTTTGTGAAATCTGAATTTTTGTAACCTAGGATCTCCAAAACTGCTGAACAGATCAAGATGAAATTTGGCGTACGTTTACAGCAAAGCCTAACTTAGATAATATGCTACTTATTATACCGAAAATACGCGTGCGCAGCCACGGGCAGAAGCTACTAACTATATTTCAGTTTGATCTGAAAGATTTACGATTCGCCATCTTTTGCCGGGTTGGCAGTCGCTGTGTCGCCGCGCTGTGCCACACGACGACGTTCCGTCAATTGCCGGCACCCGCGCAAGCTTGCCACTTAAATCCATATGACAGCTGATCTGTACCAGCCGATGGAAATGCCACTGTTTTATAATGGGTTGTGTTGTAATCTGAAGTGTGTGGTACTTCTAAAACACTGATAACCATCAGGTACTCTAATCGTCCTGGGCAGTAGAGGTTATTAATTTTACTTCAGTTTTCCTCTTAGTTTCAGGTCAGGTGGTTTTATAATCGAAGTTTAGTAAAATTTTCGGAAATATTAAAAAGTTTTGGGTTACTTTCACGTTACATCTTATATTTCAATCGATTCTATCAAAGTCAATCAAATATCGATGAATTCCCAAAGACGTCAAAAAAGGCATAAATTCGTTATAGTTTTTATATAAACACGTCCTCCATACGAAACTTAGTTTGTCTTAATTTATAACATATAAAACTGACTTAACGATAACTGTAAAACTGTTCGACATAGATTCAAATATATTGCGGCCTTGTGTTAAAAATATAATGGCAGTGTTAAATGTTTGCATGGGATGATTGAATATGAAACAGTTTTAGCAAGTTGTTGAGTTCCAATAGCTCCCCCATGAATCTTGAGCGTTGCCTTGACCTTGATATATACATTTAATAAATGCCCATGTTAACATGTATCGTAGAGGTCATATCATTATTTTTGGCCTAAACCGTTACCTATGTAATAATTTGATTGATTTCAAAAAACTAAAAACAGTCTTCAAATTCCTTAATACGAGTATTTACACTGTTTTATACCTTTTGCGGCCCGAATACTAATCCTTCGGGAATTTTCATTCCACCATCTCGGGAACCTTTTCTACACAATAGCGAAATAATTTTTAAAATCGGTCCACTATTGACAGAGAAGTCGACGAACATACTTACATCAAAAAAACATAAAAACATCCGAACATAGAACCGCCTCCTTTTTTCGAAGTCGATTGAAATAGTAAATACTAATTAAAATAGTAAGACAATATTGTCTTAAAGCATACCTTACACCTGCATCACTGTGCATTGCATTACAGGACTGTCCTTCTAGAAATGTTGTCTTTTTAACCCCCGACGCAAAAAAAGGGGTGTTATAAGTTTGACGTGTCTGTCTGTGTATCTGTCGTTCTGTGTCAGATACACAAAACGACAGATACACAGAGTGTGGTATCGTAGCTCCCAAACGGATGAACCGATTTTCGTTTAGTTTTTTTTGTGTCATAGATAATTTTATCCCGAGTGTTCTTAGCCATGTGTCATGAAAATCTGTTCGGCCAATAAACGTCGGCGGGTTTTTTAAAATTTTAATTTTGTCTTGTGGCAAAAGCTCCATTTCGCAAAAATCATGATTTCATTGGTAAAATCATCATCATCTGCCACATAACTTCAATGAGGGATGGTTTATGTAGCGTTTATTTGGCAGTAAGACAACAAAAACTTTTAACACTATTAAATCTAACTATCAAGTGTAATGCTAAGAATTTCAAGAAATTCACTTGTATCGAATAAAGCTGGGATATGTCCTTAACTAGCCATCTTTGTAGATACCTAGAGGAGGTCCATGTCGTATATTATCCGTCTGAAGATAACAGTCTCGTTGCGCTTGTTTCTATTCCATAGAATTCTGAGAACATTTCTGGAGTTACACAATTCCTTCTGTTGGTGCCCTATATCCGACACGATTCGGCCGTGTTCACTGCGTGCACGCATTCATCTGTTTACATCATCGTAACCGCTGCGCACAGATCATTTTATCGATTGCTATATATTTTTATATTTATGTGCCGCGTACCGCATCTGGCGTTTGTGCCTGCCCTATTTATAAAGTGCGGTTAGTTACCTCACATATTATCATACAGCATTCAGTTAGCACTATCGGTGTGTTGTATTTATAAACGATAGTTTTACCCACATAAAAGTTATCAATGATTCCGCTCTGACCGCAAACTTTGCCGCTCAGAGCCTTATAACAATGTTGACAATAAACTAATCAGGTTATCTATCATGCTATGCGCACATAATAATAACGCATATTTTACTAGAACGAACATTATTCGCATGAGTAATCTAGTTATGCCGGATGGAACTGATATAAGTTTCGAGTATAATCTGTAAAGGTTATTATTATCCGAGATGCTTTGGCTTGAGGAGCGGGCTAGCGAGGCGAGTCTGATGATGGTCTAGGACGTTTGCGGCCATTTGGCACGGATCCGCTGTGACATTACACTATACTATTCCGTTACACTTTTATGACCAAATAAATTAAAATGTGTCGTTGACTCTGCACGTTCCAACTAATTACATTAATCGTCAAACGATACGTGAACAACATTTTGATCCGGGCATTTTGAGAACTCTAGTTTATTGGCCTTGAATTAAATTATCATCATCAGCCCGTATCTACGGCCTCCTGCAATCTGTTTGTGCCACTCATATCGCTCCAGGTCTTCTTGGCAATCCTTGCAGTATCGTCGACCAATCTGATCTTGATTTATATAGAAAACCAAAATAAAAGGGGTTCGTTTTGCCTCGATGAATTACCTCCGGTTTTTCGACAGCAGATCATACACTAACATTACTAACCAGCGGTGAAGGTAAAACCTCTTATCAAATGCTCATTGGGTGGATTTGATCAAAGAATAGTTGACCTATCTGTCAAATCATTGATTACGATCTTGAACCAATCGCTAAATAATGCAATTATTGTAAGCTAAATAGATCTGCATTGTTACATAATTTTTGAACTCTATGCATTTATGAATGTCTAAGCTCCTGTAAAATTTTAATGATTCAGCGTGCGAGAAATCGGCTGATCAACACACAGAAGCTTTGTGACCGCAACGGATGTAGGAAAGATGCACCACTGCAGCATAAGTACCTATAATTGTAAAGACAATATACAGGGTGTCCCACGGCAATAGGACATGAAAGAAAAGTACCAGAAATATTAAAGATTACTGAAAGGCAGCATTCCTTTATTTTGAAAAAGAAGTGAAACTGCATTCACAGAATTATGAAACATTACTTGTCTTATCCGTTAATCGAAACCCACAAAAAAACCCTTTATTTTTATGATAGCGATCGAAAATCATAAGAATCAAATCTGTCATAGCACGTTGACTGGCTCGCCTACGCCAGTTAGAGGTCAGGCGCAGGACCAGCGCAAGATAGGAATCTTCAATATTTCTGGTACTTGATACTGTATTATAATCTGTGTTTGTCATCTACTCTTAAGTTATTATTTTGGCAACGTTAGAATCGCGGATGCGTTTTGTCTTCTGGGCATCTCCAACGTATCAGATTAAGTATTTTGAGTGTACGATAGTCCGCCCGTATCGCCCGCATCGTGTACGTTTTTTAGTATGTTCAGGAAACTGGGTCAGTGACTCGTACATAGTATCTCTAAAGGTCAAGATATGTTACACGGTTCTTTATTTACAAGCAATTACCTGCAAAAAATCGTTAACACCCGACGATATTACTTTCAGAACTCGAAAAAAGACATGAATATAAAAGTAACATTAGTACTGCTGTACCGATTTTCACTGTACACCCGTCCTAAAACTATCGATCTACTAAGAACATTGTTTTGTTTTATCCCGGAAGAACACGTGATGGCCTCCAGCTAAGCTTACTACGGTCTTGGCTTTCACGCTTGGTCGTCATTGCAGCTCTTGCTGTCCGCGCTAGGATGGTCTCGACCTCCGGTCTCGGCCTGTTCAGCTTGTCTATCAAGGGCTCCAATGCGAGCGCGTTCACAGGCCGGCATCGGACAATCCGCTGACAATCCGTCCACTCATCGGCAATCCGAATGACGTCATTCGCATTAAAGAGAAAAGTTGCCTTCAAGAATCCTCGCCGGCATTGCCGACAGTCCGCTCCGTGCGGTACGGATCTTTTATGTCAAACCATTGATGGGGACAGTGCGGATTTTCCGATGCCGGCCTAACGTTTCAACTGCTAACGTTGGAGCCGTAATTCCGTGCCTTACCACACCGTGATCGTGGCTACCTGTACTACACTGCGCTATATACCCTGCGCTCGCGGCCATCATCTTCGCTGCCAGCAAGCCCGTCATTACAGACCTCTACAGTTTACTCTATGTACTACCTATTGGCTAGAAGATGCTGTGTGGATAGTCCAGCATTATTTATTTATTTATAATTACCTATTTATTAAGTTAGTCATTAAAACGGCGAGTATTGAGTAAATTGTTTACAACTTCTTTCATAAATAAAATCGAATGTCATAAAAATGTATTTGTAAAGCATCAGGACATCACTAATAATAATAATAATAAAATTGTCACTCGAACTGCCAAAAGTTAAATAAACTCGCATAAAATTGATATCATTCATGGGACATATATCCTGTACCTACTAGCTGTGCCCGCGGCTTCACATGCGTGGCATTCACAATTATTATTTATGATTCTTAATTTTTTGCAAGGAACCCTAATTCTTTTTCGAGACTAAAAGAAACATGGGTTCACCGCTATAACATTAGCTAAGTATCTGCCATTGAAAGTCCGCCAAAATCAGTCAAATCGTTTCGGTGATAAGCCAAAACAAATAGACAGACAGACAGACATAACAAGAAAAAATTGTGTTTTGTTAAACTTTCATATGCATTTAGTAAAAAACTGTTATTTTGACAATACAAACAGACACTTTTTTTAATTAGATGTAAAGTTCTGGATACGTATAGATAGAGTCATTCATGTCATTTTCAGTTTGTTGAGAGATTATCAAATAAAAAAGATTTCGAGGCCACGCCAGATTTAGAGAATCGTACTGACTACGTCACACACTAGCGCGTATTCTTTCACACCGTTTTTCATTCTAGAAATCCATAGCGAAAACAAATGATTTCTTAGACTTTATGAAAATGTATTATACATTTTCTAATAAAGTTTTCCTATTTTAAGTGTTTCGAAACGATTAGTTTCGTAAGTTTCGGTGATGCATTTGTGCACAAGTAGGTAAAGTAAGCTGTCTCGGAACATGAAAGCTCACAGAAATATAATATTCAACCTCACAAGTACCTGCACAGCAACATACGGTCACTGCTGAACACCCGTCTCCCAGACAAGTGGGGCGTTGGCGTAACTACCACGCTTAGTAGTCGGATTGGTGCTTGCAGTGGAGATACAGAAAGAAGCTTCTGCCCTTCCTCTTCTGGTCGGTTCCCTTAGTCGGCCCTTACGACATTCACCTGTCGGATGATTCTTATGCCACGACCGCCACGGACTTCTACCCCTGCACGTAAATACAGCGAATCCTTGTTTCATCGAAGTGTTTCATGATTGTTTCCACCGGCTGCTGTCGTCTGTCTGGTGAGACCTGCTGACCAATACTTTATGTTTTCTGTAACCTGGTGGGTATACGGAAAAGGAAAATCGAAGTTTCGTTTTGGTTGTCGTGCAAAACCAACCTTGCATAGGATTAGTGTTTGCACGAAAACGAATCGGAAACTTCGATTTCATTTTTTAAGAGTACCGGCCCTGCTGTGCGATTACGGTAAAATATCTTATTCAATAGATTGCCATCCGGGGAGACTACCCAGTCTCCCACTTATAAACAATTTCGGTATCCATCACATGGTACAAAAACAAATGCATACATTTTTCTGGCTGGATTTAGCCGACTGATGACGTAGTTGTCAACGTCATATCGCAAAATGTCAATCTCAACTGTAATCGTTTATTTTTTTTGTTTATTATATATTAATTGTGTTACATATCGTTAAAGTTAGGCCTTGTTTTGCTCGACTACGTTTTATTGCTACAAAGTATTTACTGTTTGTAACGTTGAATCATAATTACTGTAATCGAGCCAAAAAAAATCAACTGTGAGTAATACGACAATTGAGTTTGCTTAGGTTATATCTTCACGTTGACATTGACGTCGTCGATCTTCGTCCTCCCAGAAAGTTGAATGTAACTACTATTTTTTAGTTCCATATTGGAAACTGAAATCGTTTATGTCCAGCCTCCCCGGATGGCCCATTTAATGGAAATGGGAGATTTTAACGTAATCGCACGGTTGGTCTTTTCAGCGCTTAAGGCTCCGTCGACGAGGCCTATGCTATTGTTATTTACGGGCATCATAAGGTTACTTCCTTTCCTTTTACTGTTCTTTTAAATCAAGGCAATAATTTTTATTATCTTAAAATACTTCATCACTGACCTTATTCGCCTGCGTTAGGTGTTTTGTAGGTTATATTATAATAGGCAGATATCAAACCATAAACTGATGTAATGATCGTAATAATATGTCATTTGTGTTTTCACGATGCTAATGGCGGCCGCATCCGGAGTTCCCTGATAATGTCCGCTTTGATACGAATGTTTTGTCCATTGTCCGTTTTGTCCACTGATGGCTCGCGATAAATTCACATGCGAATTTATCTGCCCCGGCTTTCACGCGTTTCATAAGAGCTAGATTCTGCGCGCCTCTTCGCACGCTCTATTCCATGATAAAATTTTATAGTTTTTTCACCATTTTCAAGATTATTTTGGAGATATATGGCCTACTAGCTTCTGCCCGAGCTTCGCACGCGTTGTTTCTATGAAAACGTTTAAAGGTGATTTCTATCCCACGGGAACTGATTTATGGAATAAAAAGTAGCCTATGTTTTATTCCAGGCCTAGAATTATCTGTATGCAAAATTTCAGCCCGATCCGTTCAGTAGTTTTGGCGTGAAGAGGTAACAAACATCCATCTAAACTTTCACATTTATAATATTAGTGTGATGTTCTTTCCTATGGTAAAATCAATCTCCTTTCAAGCTTACAGTTACTTTTATTTATAACTAGCTACAGCCCGCGACTTCGATTGTATTTGTTCTGGCCAAGAGTCGGCAGTCGCCTGATATCCTTGTCAAGTTTCATTAAGATCCGTACTGCTATTAATTCGTGACAGACGTTCATACAGCCAGCGAGACAGAGTTACTTTCGCATAGATATAATAGTAAACTATAAAGGCAGCCACTTTTGAAACGAATTCACTAAATAAACCAAAAATTATTAAATAAATTTGGCAATTGGATTTCCACAAATTTTTTACAATATTGTTGCTTTTGCGATAGTTACATAATGATTTATAAATCAGGGAATGTATCAGTAAGCCTGAGCGAAAGTGATGATTCACGCGGCTGACAGCCACTCGGAATGTCTCAGACTTGATGTTCTTATCTCATAATGTTTGCCAGACCTACAGTTGACAAAATCAGAGCGCTATCAAGCATTTTATAAGGACCCAGTTGTGTTTTATTTTCAACTAGCTTTTGCCCGCGGCTTCGCACGCGTTCTTTCTATGGAAACGTTCAAAGATAATTTCTATTCCATGGGAACTGATTTATGGGATAAAAAGTAGCCTATGTTTGATTCCAGGCTTAGAGCTACACCGATGCAAAATCTTAGCTCAATCTGTTCATTAGTTTTGGTGTGAAGACGTAACAAACATGCATCCATCTATCCATCCATCCATCGATCCATCCAAACTTTCGCATTTATAATATTAGTGTGATAACAACTTGGTGTTAAACGAAATTAAAATTCGACTTATTTAATTTCGGGACGCTTTGAATCGCCTACCATGCCAATTGGCAATTCTCATTCTATTTTACTTTTTCCGCTTCGTGTGTCATAAAATCATCCATGTTTTGTTGTTAGTGAGTTTTTTTTTCTTTTAGAAGAACACCCATCAACCTAAAGTAGAAACATTTAATCGTAACGTACCAATCGCGGCGAGCTTAAATCGTTATTCCTCGAGAACCGAGGTGTATATTGTAAGTAAACTGTAACTACCTCACCGCACCGGACTCGACACGGCTCACCGCCAACGGTCATGGCACTGACCCTGCTGTTCTGTGCTGTTGCACAATGCATCCAATGCACTCTAGTTTTACCGTTCTCAACTATACTAAGAACAACTAGGGGCGCCCATCAAGCTTTCCGAATTCCATATAGGTAGGTACCTACATTCCCTAAAGTAAAAAGAGATCAAAAATGATCAACGAAAATCTTTGACAAAGTGGCCAAAATCTCTTCCTCACCATATTTCGTAGACACACTTACTATTCAAGTATAGAGATGCGAATCTGTCGAGTAATCTTACGAGCGTTTTAAGCGTCGATTTTTATCGAGCCGACAAATTAAGTATCGAAGAGTATTCAAATTGATTTTTCCGTGAATAAATAATAGTGTAAAACTTATAGTTTACCACAGTAACTCGGTCTGTTTTACTTTTCATACCGGATTCCTTTTGCTCAATGCCGCGGGCACAAGCGAGTAACAAATAAAACAACAAAAATAATAGGTATTATTTTATTTTGTTTAATATTCGGACTCTATAAATAAAGTCGTTTGTTTGTTTCGTGTCTCTATGATAAAGACGCCTGAGTATGTCTGTAAAATAATACAAAATGTTAAGCAAAAATAACAACATCGATTCCAACTTCTTCGTAAACAAAATCGATTGCCATAAAAATATAATCGGTAAAGCATGACTATTTGGTTGTCAGTCGAACTGACAAAAGGTAATTAATGCGTGGAATGAGTATAATTCGTTATATCTCTTAAAGTATGAGTATTAATGCTACAAAACTTATCTCATTTCACTCCTGAGAATCTTATATATTGATAAAATTAACAAAGAAATAAATTTATGTAACTATTAAAATACTCTCAGTACTTACTGACTAATAATGACTATCGATAAACAAACGAAACAGCCCTATTCCAAACTTTGTACGTCGGTATAGCTAAGTTTGATTACCAATATCTTAGAATGATGTATAAAAGGTTGACAGCTTCAATTTCAAAGTAGGGCTCGATAACTTGAAAAATCTGGAACTTCATCACAATTTTCATAATGCTGGTAATTCCTTATCTAGCTCCAAAGTACGCAGAGCTTTTATAGCGAACTAAATGTACAGGAACAGATGTTTTTTTTAATACTAACTAGATAATTATACGTCGAATACTAACTGCATAGTTAACACCTATACCTGGGCGGGACACGCTTGATCTTTCTTATCTGGCAGATACGCGAATTATTCGATTTTGGCCGTGGCAAAACAGTTTTCACTATACAGCACAGCAACTTAACTAAAAAAACTATGAAATTATTTTGTAGCTTTAGCCATTTTTTAAGAGGTGCTAGTTTCGGTCACTTTACCCTCATAATATTTTATAGGCTATTTTCCTCTATTGCCTGATAATGTTATTGTTTCTACTGTGACGCAAGATAAATGTTTTGTTTGGTTTCCGTTAGTCTATCGACTGTGAATTGAGTTCGATTTGAAGTAGGTCTATTGAGTCACTGTGTTTCCTATGACGCACTGTAGGCAAAAATCCGAAACACGTAGCAATGAATAGAGTTTACGTACTTGACTTCATCTTTACGTCTAGCTGCAATGTTTATTACAATATTTTATATATACCCTTGTAATCCCAAGATTAATATCTTGTGATGATTAATCTTGGGATTACCCGCTCTCATAGGCTTCCATGCATCTCATTCAGTCTCCTATCGTTTTAGCTATAGTATAAAATCTCTGAGGCTATGAGCCGTGCAGCTATTTAGCCGTGGAAAGGTAATAGCTAGATATACGTAGTTACTTTCAGTTTTTCAAACATACTAGCAGCTTCTGCTTACGGTTTTGCGCCTATTATTTCAGTCGGACTATGTTCTACACGTATAGTCGTCATCTTAGGTCTCCCCTAATGATCGCCTCATTGACAGATCCTGCGCTGCCGGCTTCCAGCGATTTCGCGGTCTGTTCTGTAGTTTCGAAGGTACGAACATGGTTAAGTCTTCACTCACTAAATTTCGGCTGTATAGTATAAGGATGGTTCTGTGTGTACATGCAAAAAAGTTGATCATTACCAATAAAAAAAACTCGAAGTCAGTATTTTAAATTCTTCCGAATGAAAACAAAGTGTTTAGAACATCGGTATTCAAATGAGAGCCGTTATCAAATTGTGCATGAATGAGTAAACAGTTCCGCTCGTCATTTATAAATGAATGCTAAATACTTGATTAGACCTGTAATTATACCACCTTTGCATTCAAAGTAGTTTTTATAGGACTTGCATGTAAAGTTAGTGAATTTGGTTGCCTATCTATCGAAACCGCCGGTGACACCCACTGCTGAGTTTAGGCGTCTTCCTCGTCTTGCTACCCCTGGCGGTCGTGTGACAGCCGGATCCACTACCTCTTCTCAATGTCGTCTGACCATTGGGCAGGTGGTCTGAGGCCTCACATATCCCTGTGACATCGGTGACTGTTTCGGTCTATCGGAGATCATCTCTCCTTGCCAGGTGCTCTGCCTATCTTCACTTTGGCCTCGCAATCCCGAATACCTACGTCTTCGTCCTCTGTTCTTCGTCGTATTTCGACGTCTGGTATTCGATCTAAGTTTTATCGTGAATAGAATATCCTTTGACCACAATCTCACGTGATGGTGAGTAAGACAAAACATGATGGATACCTAGCCTGACCCGCTCCATGGCTCTTTGAGAATCCTAATGGTGTACATGTGCTCGTTAGTGATAGTTGAGACACCTCAATGTCCTGATCTCTTGAAAACGTGTTCTAATTTACCAAAAGCAGCCCACGCTAGTTGAATTCGCTTCGTACTTCATATATTCGAACTTTCTTCAAAGAGTACGAGACAATGCCAATCCAACTTCATCCTCGGATATAGGTCGTATGTTTGATGGCTGGGCAGAATTGTTTAATTTCGTAATAACGAAACCTGTTATTAAGAGCGAATAACTATAAAATTTGATAAGAGAATTCGGAATAATTTACTTAAATCTTTTGTGCTATAGGACTTATACGAGTAATGGACAAGACAAAGAAACACTGAATTCATCTCAGTAAAAGCCCAGTTAAGCTCACATAGTGAATTTTAGATTAAGTATAGGCGGTTTGTTTACAAACATTCCACATCAAGTTTGGATTTGGTATAAGTGTGATGGACGTAAGGGGACCTACGTGAAAGGTCATAGATAACATTTATAGACAAGGTCTGAAAACATAATGCTAGACTATTCACACGCCATCATAATAGCCTCGAATTAGCAGAAGTGGTGTTTATTATCACAGGGTTTACAGACCTTTGTCTGCTTAGCTTCCAACCGTTTGTTCCTACGCTGATTAACTAATCGATGATCAAATATCTCGTCAAATGGTTGCTTCTTTTGCCGATTTGACATTCCTACACCACCAAAATTAAACGAAACTAATTTGATAGCATTAAAAATGAAGTCATCCATTTTATTTATCGTCGCTCGTTATAAAAGAGACGGCAATAATTTACTCCTGTTAAATAATTAAACTATCGGTTATCTAAATTAAAATATTAAATAACATTCTTTTATTTCGGACTTCTATGATCCATGATTTGTTATTAGCAGTAGGAAGAGATCTCAGAATAAATGTCAGTACATATAACTTAAGGCACATATTCAGGCACTTAAGTTAGATTAAATTCCGCATACAGCATTACCTACAGACGTCAACTTCCAATAATTAATCTCTTAACCAAAACTATGGTATCGTCATAATATTTTGGCATATAACCTTTAATGAAAGATATTTCAGATTTAGCGATGCGCGCGTATCAAAAGCGCAAAGGTCAATCAATCGTATCAATCAGTCCCTCCGTGCAAATAGCACCGCACGTCTAGAGTTTCTTTCACCTTTGTCAGATTCTGCGCCGATCCCATATTTGTCATAGTAAAACGATTGGCTAGCAGAATTCAGACCCAGTTTGTAGGATGCTGTTTTGGCTGTCCCGCTAAGGGATGAAACTATGATAATATTCCAACACAAAAAAAATTCGTAGTAAACCCGTTTACATCCGTGATGTAGTAGTAATCCCTAATGCACTGCAAAAACGAGAAAGTCCCAACATCATCAAAAATCACATATGACACAGAATCGGCTTTGGGGATAATCAGCGGCCAATAAGTTTATCAGGATAGGCCTCTGTCACGTGCACTAGTCAAATGAATCGGGTTTGAACAACGCCTATCCTTTGTTTCTAGGCCTGCATCGACGATAACCTGGACATGGTGGAATACCTGGTGGCCCACGGCGCTGACGTCAATCGCGGCGACAATGAGGGCTGGACCCCGCTGCACGCCACCGCCTCCTGTGGATTCATCAGCACAGCCAGGTAAATTATCCTGTACCAAAGATCCTATGACTACGTTCCTCCTGTACAGTCTCTAAAAAGGAGGTTCAAAATATTCCTTAAAAAAATAATACGAAAAATCGGGGAACATAAATGGGGTATTGGGTACCACATGGGGGACGGGGTACCCCCGGGGTTGAGGCATTCATTTTTTTTATGATGTCACTGTTTGGGTCTTTCTGTATAATAATAATACTGCTATAACTAAGCCTACACCGTTCGTCTGTCTATTCGTCCGATATAGGACTCTATCTCTGAAACCGTAATATGTAGCGATCACAGACACTAAACTTTCCTAGTGATTCAATGTATGGAAGGGTAGTTTACTACGTTTTAATGGTACAAACAACATAAATAATAGGTAGTACTGCGGTTTGTTTGATTTGTAGGTGCAAGGTTTATGTTTGAATAACAGAAAAGTAGAACACGCCCAATGACGTCACAACTGTAAACCCAGAAGCTGTCCGCAATAAGCTTGGAGGGCAAGCTAACATGGCGTAATGGGGAAGGCCTGTAGACTAATAATACAGACTGATAGTGATTATTGGTCGCTTAAAATGCCGTGTATAGCACTGCTATCGTTTATAGGTTTTAATTAAATTGTATGCAAGCAAACGCATGCATATTGTGTGGCTATAAAAATGCAACACGGTATTGAAAGTGAATCGTTTGTCGCCAAGGTTGTAGAGACATTTCGACGTAACTTTTGCTGCCTTGCGAGTCTTGCAACCTGAAACAGAGAATATATTGACCTGAAGCTTGTGCTGTGATATGTCCTATAAAAATCATTACAGAAGCGATTGAGATTCCCCAGATCTGTCTCTGATAAATTACTAAAATACATTATTGGTGACATTACTGAATGCTCACTGCAAGGTGAGCGTAAAACGTCTTGCTTTTTTTTAACGTGTACCTTTCGTGAAGTACATATTTCTGGTCATTCTTTCTTTGACCATTATATTCTCAATTCATTACTTCGTCTAGATGGGGTTATACATAAAAGGTATTAATATAATGCCCTTATTCTTTTGAACGGGTTTAAAGTAGTTTTGTTATCTTTTTAAGACTTGCGTTCTCAAAGACGCACTTATTCAAAATTTTTCGAGCGTAATTTATACGTATATAATAAGACAGGTTTTATCAATAGGATTCAAAACATGGGAGTTGATGGGTCTTTGTGTCTACAGACGATTGTTATGCAAAGTCTGAGAATAAACTTTTTAAGTTCATATATCTGATTTAAACCAACGTGGTGATTTGTAACTATAGAATAACCGTAAAGTCTTAGGCCTTGGCATTACAAGTTCTGGTTTAAATGGATGAATCTCATTATACACGATGCTACGAAAGGGTACATGGTTGCACCCTGCATGGGAAATATTTTTGTATATTTTTTCCTTATTAACAAAGACAAGTCAAACAGCTGACACAATAGGTGTCTAATATTCTCGTTTAATCTATTTTGACACATTAACTGCCAAGTTTTAGCACGCGCCATTATGGCTGGGCAGTGAATGGATTAATGAACAAAAAAAGTAAAGTCTCTTAGATCACGCAACTCTTGACATAAGGACTTTTTGGTCGTTAGGGACTTTTTGGTCACGAGGTAGCGAGACTAAGATTAAGTTATGTAGCAATCGTCTTTATACAAGGGATTAGGTCGATGATGATGATGACGTTATGTATAAGCTGAACTTATTGTTTTACAAGCTATTTTTATCCTATTATTAAGGAGAAATAATCTCATACTTTATTAATGATACTAATTAAAACAGACAAACTGTGTTACCAACGCAATCGCTAATTGTTTGGTCCAATTGAAGAATCTTATTCATTTTTGCTACTCTTGACGCTTGCTCAAGCTGAGAGCGGTTTATATAGTTTAATCATGTTATAAGTACCAAAGGGTCTAGTATCTACGAGTAAGTAATAGACTGCCTCGTTGGTCTAGCGGTCAGCTGGCTTAACCGCTGATTATGAGGTCCTGGGTTCAAATCCCGGGTTGGGCCAATAGTTGTAATTGGGGTTTTTCTAGCAAGAAAAATTCACAGTAGCAGCCCGGAGTCAGGAAATTGTTACACTCCCGTGTCTCGGAAAGCACGTTAAGCCGTTAATCCTGCGCTTGACCTCTGCCCGGGCGTGTTGGTGATGCTCCGATGAGACTGGCCGCTTTTTTCGAAATTCGGCTAGGACAATATCCAAGTAAAGAAAATGTAAAATTCATAAAGTTTTATTTATTCTAGATATCTCCTTGAAAATGGTGCTGACGTCGCAGCCGTGAACTACGACGGAGAACTTCCCGTGGATATTGCCGAGAGCGACGCGATGGCGAACCTACTGAAGAAAGCCATTGATGAAAAAGGTACAATAACATTTCTGCCCAAAACAAACAGACGGACATAACACACAGACATACCAGAGTGGAGGTAAAGCTACGCCCTAATACACGAGCCATTTACGGATTAGATTCGACATTTTGTTCCACCATTTGGTTCCACCGCCTTTTGTCCCCGAGCCATGGATCAGATCCATGGCTCGGGTTTATTAGATTCCACTGCTTGGGAGTCTTCAATACTAGACCAAACCTGGGTATCTTCTCTGGGTGAGACTGGAAATAAGAATAAACTGGCTGTGCCCACATCTAGGCTGCACAAGATTATTGTATCTTTTAAAGGGCAATGTATACGCTTCTACAACAAAACTCCAAGTGAGTTGCAAATATTATCAATAATTAAATTCAAACAAATTGTTAAACATATCCTTTGTAAAAAGGCTTACTACAAAATATCAGATTATCTAGAGGATAAAAAGACTTGGGACGAGTTTTGCTCTAGCTCGAAAACAAACACCCTAGCAAGGCAAGGGTTTCTTGTTAGCTTCTTTAATTTACCTCAAAAAGATTGAAGTGGACAAAAAATCAAAATGATCACTGAATTTCCCAGTTTTACTTATGTAATTTGAATTTTGTGACGTGTCCAAGAGTCCTGTAAGGTCTAAAGAAAATAAAGCACATATTTGATATTTGGTGATAAAAGACCGCACAGAAACGGCTCAAATCCGTTCACCAACACTGCTTACCCATGTGCAATTTGTGGTTGCTCAGTGCGTTCGTGCATAGGGCTTTAGGGACATAGCCCAAACCAGCACAGTACCGCGCAGCATAAAAATATTCATTCAATTATGGGCATAAACTCGTAATCTTAGGATACATTTTACGGAGACAAAATGGATACCAGCTTCACGCGAATGGCGCTCGTACTGTTATCTGATACCGTCAATAAATAAAAATAATAAATAAATTGGTTTTCGCACGTCGATTTACTTGCACAATTTATTCGTGCTCCTTCTTTTTTTGTTTCTACAAAATTTTCTTTTTACGTACGTAAGTCACCGTAAACAATAATGTGCAGAAGATGTTGGTTATCGGTTTGTAAAGCTTAAGTCAGGTGAGTAGAACTAGAGACTAGGTTTTCAGTTTTATTCTTAAACATAAATATAATGACGTGTCTTTTACCGTTTTATAAAATATCTACAACCGAACTTATTTTGTTGGTGGTCTATCAAAACAGGGCCCTAATTCCACGAAATTAATGGCTTCACCTTAATAACGGTATAGTCTCGGAAAGACACATTTTGGCATTAACTTTTATGAAAGAAACTACAGATGGACTGACGCGTGTCAAAAATTTCAAGGTTCAAACCATTCTATCAAATCTCTCCGTGCAAATACCGCACGCACTATCTAAATTTTCTGTCATTGTACGATTTTCTGTCATCAGCGACGATACCATTGTCATTCATAGTAAACGATTGGGTAGCAGAATTCGGCCCCTGCCATCCTGTACATGAATGCACGTGTTGCAAATAGTTTAACTGCAAATGTTCTAAATTGCAATGTATCTTTAGAATCCAACAGTGTAAGCTGCACATGCTGGATTTGTTATACATACCATAAATAGAGCAGGAAATTACACACTACATCATCTAGCTCCAAAATAAGCAGAGCTAGTGTTATTCGAACCAGGTGACCGTTATACTACATACACTACACACACCCATTATCAAAGATACCAATTTTCCTATCTTTACCCACCTTAAGAACCCATCTTATCTATTGCTACACCCTAACCATATTTTTACCACCTAAGAATAAGGATTTATTCAGGTGACGGGGACGTGTGAAAAGGCACTTATAATTTTGTGAAGACAATAAATGACTAAAACTCAGTTCGGTAGGTCAGAATTACAATTCAATACACGTGCTTGTTAAATGCAATCTTTAACCCTCGGTTACATACACCAGCCAGTGTTTATTCAATCAATGATTGATTGCTCGAGTGTCGCATCCAATTGCACTGAATTGTTTTAAAATAAAGCGTTAGTTATTGATGTTTTATTGAAAATAAATGTATGAGCGACAGTACCGCGTGCAAAATAATATTGGTAATAAAGTCCAATTCAGCCCATTAAAAATGCAATCTAGAAACATTTGTAATGCATCGCATACATATAAGGTAGGGATCGTGCTCCTAGGTCTTATTTCTATCCTGCAGTCAGCTAGAAAAGTACTCTCAGGTTTCTATTTCACATTGAAATTTATTACTAACCTTACATTATCTAGTCTCGCACAGTGTAGTGAATCAAAAATAATCAAATATATCATGGAATCGGTTCACTCAAGTCAGTTTTTTCGATTAGAATAAGGATCTGTCATACCTGTCCTGTTACAGTCCACAAATTATTCGATATTGATACATGACCACATGGTAAAAACTCAGCTCCGTCTCTGAATTGATTCCAATACCTTAATATGCTCAAAATAATCGTGATTGTATCTTCTCTTTTCCGGAAAAGAGCATCAATCAATACCGTGTGAAAGAAGTAGTCAAATCGCCCTACCATCGACAGTTTTCCTTCGTCTTTGCACATAGACATCTATTGGACATAGGTCCTCATGCGAGTTTTCCTTACTGTTTATCTAATCTGTAATGGATTATTATAACGTGTTCTTGAGTGGAGACCGCGACTCGGTAAACGTAGAGTAGGACGCCAGGTGCTGGAGTAGCCAGATGCTGGATGCGGCAAGCTGAAGACAAGGCGATATGGCGCTCATTAGGGGAGGCCTATGTACAGCAGAGGACTAATATAGGTTCATGATGATGATTATGAATGTATCATTGCAGGTATCGACTGCGAGAAGTCAAGAAACGCTGAAGTGAACATGCTAATGAGTGACGCCAAGAACTGGGCTGCGAACGGCTACGTGGAAGTACGGGATCTGAAGACAGGTGGCACACCGCTACACGTCGCCGCTGCTAAGGGATACATCGACGTAAGTTCTGTACTTCACACTATCATACTCCACGCTAATATCACAGCCAGCATACAGTCGTTCAAAGAAGGAATTTTGACGTGGTTTTGTAAAGGCAATCGTGCGGGGGCAAGGGGCGGGGGAGGGACGCTCCCGAGTTTCATACATCACCTCCTTAGTAACTCGGGAGCGTCCCCGTCTGAAGCCGTGGTCCAAAACTAGTTTAATAACGTTGCGTGGTCTCATATTTCATGAATGCGCGCAGAAATAAATAGAAAATGTAGCTTCCCAAAGTTAGTGCAAATAGCACACTAAAAATATTACTGCGCTGCGTTACATCTTATTCCTGTGACCTTATTACTGTGATCCGTTAAAAACCTTTCATAGTAAACCAATCTGCATCAGGGCTGAAATAGATATATCCCATATTTGAAATTCAAATTCTACTACTGCGCTGCGTTACATTAATATCTTACTCCAGTTATAACTGTGATCCGTTAAAAGTCTTTCATTGTTAACAAATCTGCATCAGGGCTGAAATAGATATATCCCATATTTGAAATTCAAATACGTCTGCTGTGCAGACACATTTACTGTGCCATTTTGGTATCGCTTATGTCTATTCATGTTCTATTCGCTATCGTATTGAGTGATTCTATTTGATATCGTATTAAGTGCTTCTATTCGTGGGCTTGATATTCACCAAGCTACTCAGCTCATCTCAGATGGAAATCCTATGCGTAGGTAAGCAGAGAAATACGTTAAACTAAACCAAAAGACGATTTTCATTCGGAATTAACACCTTTATCCACTTACGAGTAAGTACTGGATTGTAATGAAATACCTACAGAATCCTGTCGCATCAATACCGAAGTGGATCATGGACTCCTACGCAATAGATCGCCACCGGCTTCGGCCCTGCGCCGCCATCATTCAGTCCGGTACGAAAATGGAAATCAGCAAAGGTCCTACTCCGTTTCCTCCTTGACCAGGATACCAGGAAAATCTTATGTCCAGCCCAGCGCGAAGTCGGATCCTGGAGATTGAGCCTCGATCTCCAGGTCTTCGAGCTGGACTGAATCTGAATTCAGTGCCTCGATGTATTGGCATTCTTTTGCAAATTGTACTGGCCGCCACCGCAGACTGCGTTTGTCTCGGGAAGGCTTAAACAACCTCTTTTAGTGTATTGAAGTTCATCTCATCATTTAAGTCTGCAACAAAAGATAAGCCGTGTGGTGCATGCAATTTTCACCACCCCTCGCTTCACTCACTCGCTTTGCGTACTCTTCCCACGGGTGTCGTAAGAGACGACTAAATGATATCGACCAGGGGGCGGGCATCACCGCCTCGTGCAGAACAATATTACCACCAAACTGCGATTCCCAACCCTCGTGCTCAGCTTAGTGATTATGGGCGCTGATCCCATAAGGCGCTTATACAGGGTGCCACGGAAAGGGCGTAATAAGCTGAAAGAGTGTGATTCTGGACTCCGAGGGTATTAGCTAATGATTTTTTTTAAATTACGAATATTTTAAGTGTTTTTTCAAAAAACAGATTTTTTCTTCCTATTCGTGTTCTTTTACTCACACACTCTTGCTTTATTTAACATTATAAAATATTTCACAAATGATTTTGCTCGCTTTTTTCAGCGAAATCAGTGTTTTGTCATGAAATTATTAAAAAAAAAATTAAATCGTTTGAAATCTCTAAACAATAAAAATAATGGAAGAATACACGTAAAAGAAGAAAGAACACGAATATAAAGAAAAAGTAAACAAAAGTTGACCCCCTCGATGTCCAGAATCACCCCGCCCCCCCTCTTCTGACTTAGCACACCCTTTCCGTGGCAACCTGTATATTAGGGGAAGCCTGCGTCGAGCAGTGAACCAGTAAAGTCTGTAGATGTAACGATTTGTTTTGTTGTCAGGTGGCCAAGACCTTGCTAGAGGAGTGTAACGCGGAGCCGGACTGCGTTGACTACGAGGGCTGGACGCCGCTGCACGCCGCCGCGCTCTGGGGGCAGAAGGACGCCGCGGCGTTGCTGCTCAAGTACGGCGCAGATCCCAACCTCAAGAACTACTCGGTGAGTTGATGTCTTATAGTGTCGGCTGACCAGGAGCCTGCTAGAGGAGTGTAACGCGGATCAGCCGCGGCGTAAGAATCGAGCCCCCCAACTCAGCACGTGGATGTCGTAAGAGCTCACTGAGGGAACTTACCAGAGGAAGGGCAGCAGGTTCCTCTGTGTATTTATATCACCATTTCCATGTTCCGGGTGTTCTGGTCGTTTCTATGTATAATAAAAAATATCTATCTATGTAATGTATTATATTATGTATATCAGTCATCTAGTACCCATAACACAAGCTCTGCTTAGCTTGGGGCTAGATGACGCGGTGTGGATTGTCCAGCATTATTATTTATTTATTTATTTAGATCACACCTATAATTTATTCCCCAGTTTTTCTGTATGCGATCTATGCAAACAAAACAAATCCTAAATTGAATTTAGGATTTGTTCGGTCAAGCCGTTTTTAAGTTAGCGAACAACAATTTATTTTTATATATACTGATCCGGCCTGCGAAGCGTGGATTACTCAAAACCCTCCTTCTTAGATGAGGCAGGTTCCGCCGGTGTGTTCTGATGAGGAAGCTAGGAAGTTCTTAATTTAGGCTGTATTTAAACGTTGTGTTTCAACTCGATGTGCTCGCCAATTGTTAATCGATTTCGATGGATCTGTCGATAGACAAAGATTTCAAGGTAGTCCCACAAAAGTTGTATTCCCGAGAGATTACCATTTCTCATATCAAACTAAAATAATAGCGTTTGTAAAGACATCAAATTACCGTCGCATATTTGTGCGAAACTTACTAACAATGACTATAAACAATTTGGAATTCCTCAACGACGAACCTTTCCTGATCTCTACATGCCTAATTCAAACTGATTTAAGTAATTCATACTTAATTTTACTTGACGAGAAACTGATAACACCTATCTTTAGCTTAACATTGAGCTAACCATTGTTATTGTGCATTTCTTTTTCAATAAATATTTTCATTTCATTTCAAAACCTGTGACAGTCACCTCGTTCATTTCCAGGGTCAGACGTGCTTAGATCTCGTGGAGCCATCGCTCTCCGCGTGGCTGACAGAGGCCACGCAACAAGCGGCGTCGCGTCGCGTTAACAACAACAATAACAACAACAAACGAAAGCTCAGTCCACCGCGCCACGACACCAAACGGCTTGATATCGAAATCACACCGCTACCAGAGAAAATTATCAACGGTAAGTTACTGTTATTTTATTATGTTTTGACGACCTCTGTGGCGCAGCGGGCGAAGGTCCGCCTGCGATGGAGGAGGTTGCGGGTTCGATTACCGCCTCAGGGCAAATGTTTTTACGATCTGCAGATATTTGTTCAGGGTATTCTGGATGTTTTCTATGTATAATAAAAGTTATCTAGTACCCATAACACAATCTCTGCTTAGCTTTGGGCTAGATAATGCCGTGTGAATTGTCCAGCATTATTTATTATTATTATCTTCCAGTTTTTTAATTACTTGGGCGCCTCTAAATAAAATTTTAACAAAAAAGTAATAACCTATTTCAAAACAACAGAAATCATAGTCAATATCCAGTTAGAAGAAAGGTGTACTTTTAGTAACAAGAAGTTAGTAAAGAAAATTACAATCAAATAACAGAAACAAATTAGAACTAGTATTTACAATTGAAGCAATTGAGCTAACTGCGGACTGTTGTAGTGTTTGTAGTAAGTGTCTTCTGTATGTTTGTAATCAATCGAACAAATTATATGTTTTCATTTATTCTTCTTTTAATTATCGTGAAATTAAATATTGCACCCATCTGTATCATGTTACAAAACTTCATTGCATGAATGTGATTCTTCGTTCTATATATCATAGTTCTCGTCTGCAAACTGACAGCAGATATCATTTCGATCGAGATAACTTCATTCGTTTGGACAACATTATTTTATTGAAGGATACTTTTAAAATTACACAGGCACATTAATTAACTTTCCATAAATTTTCTTGATTATTATCATAAAAGCGTTTTATCTACTATGCACTATCTCAGAAGAAGCAAAATAATACTTTCCATGGAGAGTTTTTATACAATCGTAAAATAGATGTCGTCCAAACGTTCATGATCGTGCACTGATTCCCCCACCATTCCATGTAACCGCACAGAGAAACCGGCAACGACACCTGAGATAAAGATGGCTGACGCTAAGCCGCCGAAAGGTCGCGCCCCTTCGCCCACTGCTGGGGATGAAACCGAGCCTCCTACGGATGAGTCACCGTCCTGGCGTCGGTCCGTGTCTTTCCGCAACCGCCAACAAGACACGAGTGAGTACCGCACAAATCTACCGCTTATATCTAGATCTAATCGCACATGCGGTAATGATGCCGCCTTATGAGTCGTCCTGGCGTTGATCCGTGTCTTTCCGCAACCGCCGACAGGTGAGTACCGTACGACTCTACCGTTTATACCTAGATCTCATCGCACATATTGCATATGATGCGATCGAATCCGCCTGAACGACCTGTGTGAAACAGAATGTCTTCTGTTTCACACAGGTCGTTCAGGCGGAATCGCGATAGAAGGCACTCAACTACCAAAAACAAGACACATATCGCGCTATTTACCAAGCAAGTACAGCTTTGCCGCATCACGGTTAAAAAGTTAAGTCGCATCTGAGGTCTTCTCTTTAAGGCGAAGAGTAGGGGCGATAGTGGCGCCACTACATATTAAATTTAATCATTAAGTTATACAAAGGAATTATCAAAAAATCGGACCGATGGTAGACGATGCCTATCACAAGCTTTTATTTAATGTATCTGTAATAGTTTTGTTTTGTGTTATTCAATCAAAAACCTTGTTTGGAGAGCTTGGTGGCCACCAATAGGAACTAAACTCTTGAAACAAGTATCTGCCTAAATAATACAGTACAAAACTCTTAAAGATACATTTAAAAAAAGCTTATGATAGATATCGTCTACGCGCGGTCCGATTTTTTGATAATTCCTTTGTTTAACGTAATTATAAAATTAAATATGTAGTGGCGCCACTATGGCCCCTACTCTTCGCCTTAAAATAAAAACATACTGACGAATTGCGAACCTCTTACTATTTTTTTGAAGTCGTTTAAAAAGGAAAAACACTGAAAGCTCGCTAATACAAAGCTTGTTTCGTCGATCAAGCTATCGTCTTAATACACGAGCTAGTTAAGTCTCAGTGAATGGCGTAGAACCGCATAATGTGACCGCTTCCGCATCATCCCAGTCCGTAAGTATGAATCTCTACCGCACATAACATCATCTCTCAAACTCACACTGTTCTTGCACGGATGTTAATCGTGTTGTTTGTTGCACTTGTATATTGGCTTAACTTGGTAAGCAAGAATATTCCGATCTTACAAGGTTAGTGACGCTCTAAAGAAAAATCGAGTTTTATTATTTTCTAGGTACTACAAGTAATTTAGATAGCAAATAAGAAGTTTTGCGTACACTGTGAGCCATGTAACCCACGCTAAAACAATCTGCTAATCAATTGTCATTTTGGAGTCTATTGATTGACATTATGAGATTTTTTTACTAAAATCAATATTATTTCGATAGACTCCAATTGGTTCAAAGTTTCTTTTAGCTAAGATTCATAGCAAATGGCTTAAAATGTGCGCAAAACTTCTTATCTGCAATCTATTTTACTTGTAGAACCTAGAAAATAGTAAAAATACGCTTTTCTTTTCGAGCTGACGCTCTAACCTGACCTTACCACCTTTATTACCTCAACCTCAACAGCCTGTGTTGGTCCACTGCTGGACGCAGGCCTCCCCCTGATAAACGCCTTATTGGCTTTTATCTCATGGGGGGGTAATGCCCATAATCCCAACGCTGTGCGGATCGCAGTTCGGTGGTAGAATGTTCTGCAGGGGGCGCTGCTGCCCGCTCCCGGTGGACCTTTATTAGTAGTCGTCAAATTATCTTTTACCTTCTGGAAAAATACTTTTGTATTTTATTGTGATGGATTATTTTCCGTGTTTCAGAAGAAAACAATAATCCAGCGAACAACGCCGTGGACAATGACACCATACTGAGAAGAACCCATAGCTTCGAGAATGACAAAACGTAAGTTTTTTACATAACATTTTCATGTTTTGTTATTTATTTTCAATTCATTGTATCTGACATGTGCCTGATTTTAACATGTTGTAATTATTATTTAAAACTTTAAATATGAGCCAGTTTTCAGATGACGTGTTTTGAAAGCGTTTTGAGGAGGGCATTATTTCTTTAATGATAGTTTGAGAAAATTAGGTTGCTTTTCTTGGGTCTTTGTGAAATACATTCAAAACACCAAGTGTTAGTTTTGGCTAGTGGATTGCTAACCTGATTTAATATTATATGTTTTGCGATGATCAACCCTATCTTGTAAAAAAGATAAATAAGTAATTAAAATTTGAAATCAAATCGGCAATTAATTACCGCAATCGAAATAATTTATTAGTATGGGTGTCTTATTTAAAAATTACGGCTTGTTATGATAGTGACTATTACATTAATTATCATTTCAACTTTTCTAAAAATAATTTTCTGCTATCAACAATTCAACGGCGATGTAATCCAATAACATTGTGCTGATTTGTGCTTTCTTTATCATTCATTATAATGCTGTTTTCAGGCGTAGAGCGCAAAAGAACATTGTCGGCTTTCTTGTAAGAAGATTTGATCGCTACAACGAGTTAGTTAATCATACTATAACACTTTCCTCTATATATCTATGTCGAATTAATGTTCCACAGACTGTCGCTTTAACTTCGTCCTTATTTAAAACTGGTGTTTCTCATAAAGATTATCGAACGAATACCTATCAATTGACGCTATTGACACAAAAATTCATACGTTTTGATGTTGTGTCTAGCATGGGTTTGGATAATGCGAAAACTTTTATAATTTTCGTAAACTATGCACAGCTCAAGCTAAAGAATCTGTTATTTTCTTCTTTTAATTTTAACGTATAATAAATAATGCTGGACCATCCACACAGCATCATCTAGCCCCAAGCACAGCGGAGCTCAGTCCTAGCCAATTAAACTGTTATCTTCTTCTGTTAACTTTAACGTATAATAAAAAAATAATTGATACTGGATAATCCACACATCATCTAGCTCCAAGTCTAGCAGATTCATGTATGGAATAATGCTATAATGTATGGAATTTGTGTCAAAAACGTAAATAAAAGTAACGTTCCACTTTTAGGAGAACACCACCCTTACCCCCGAATACTCAACTTCAACCTTGATATAAGCACGTCTCTAGCACAGATATTATAATACAATAGTCTCTAGTAAACAACTTTTGACAGATTTTCATTGAAAACTGACAAAACATCGCAAATAGAGTAGTGTATAAAAATATTATTGATTTGGTCATGATTGGGAAAATGCAGGTGTTCAAAAAGGTTTATTACGATTCCACTCAATTACAATCTTCAAAGTTCCAAGTAGAAACGGTTAAAGCTATACATCAGACAATGCGAGCGTACCTAGGTAGGTACTGTTGGTAGATCGTCGTACACAATGTATGCACGTAGGTACAGATAGGTACCCTGTAATGTGCCTAGCTAAGCTACGGTATATAAAACTTTTCCAAAGGGGTAGGCAGTGCCTGGGAACCTAAGTATTAGGACCTGTGCTGGCTACCTTGCTCCTAGAGAGTTTACCTAACTCAAGATGCTAAGTGACTAGTATATAGTCCATTACCGAGGTGACTACAAATTGATTTGAAATTTTTTTTTTTTTTTTTCGAATGGACTAAAATGCTGTTGACCGCAGATGGCCATGACAGCGTTACCGGACTTTTGGCGGGCGCAGAGGGCGCCACGCCGGTTAAAAGTTAGGTTGAGGCAACACGCACAAGGGCCACCACTTAGGTGCGAGCCTCGGCTTGGGCTGTTGCCAGATGCTACAAGAGGAAATGGAGGTTTCGCCGAGGTGCACAAGTGCACCTATGGGCGGAAGCGGGGAATTCTTCGACCCCGCATCCGGCGGGGTCGGTTTTTGGTCGGTTGTGTGGTGTGCGGAAGCGAATCGGTTGCCGTCACCTCCGGGTTAACGGCGGTGATTGGGTCAACGGGGTCACCGAGAACATGTCTCGGTCTACGGAGGAGAGATTGATTTGAAATGGGCGCGACGTCTGCTTTTATTGGCAGCGTCACAGATTTCCATATTGTTTGTACGGCGACTCGGAGTGTTCAGTGGTGGGGCTTGCGTTGGATGAAACGACAAATCGTGTGAGCGAGAAAGTATTCGAGCTCACGCGCCTTCGTTATTTCTTGAAGATAGGTATAATAAGATTTTCTGTTCGACATTGTTCTATTTAGTCCGTCAGTTGGATTATCAGAAGATATTTGACACATATTTTTTCTTTTATCAATCTAACAAATAATGATAAAAAAAATTGGTTGTCTGTAAAGTCGGTTTACTGACGATAGTTGAACGTGACAACGACTTAAGAAAATACTGATGGAATGGTAGCATTTGATACTCGATCAAAACATGTAAATGTACTATAGTATAGCAGCTGTCCACGCAGACGCATCGCTCACTCAAGTAGGAGAGAGACGGATGTCGAGCGCTCTCGCTTGCACTTCAAGCCTTACATGGAACGCCTCAGAGCGAGGCATGACGTCATAGCGAGGTAACGCCGCATGACGTCATGTTTTTTCGTGCGTGCAGCCGGCTCTTTCGAATTATAAGACGTTGTCACGTCAAAAATAAAGCGCGTCAAAGTTTGGAAGTGGGAGCTAGTGACGTCACACCTTGCTAAACAGTGTCGCAAGGTGTGATGTCACGCGCTACTTTAACTGGCTATATTTCATCATTATTTGTCTAATCGACACAAGAAAAAATACGTGTCTAATATCTTCTGATAATCTAACTGACGGACTAATTCGATTTTTTTAGGACACTAGCCTATTGACACGTGCTTAAATGTCTGTTGCGTTAAGTATTCGTGGGTTGGGTCTATTTGGATGGACGCCTGTCTGTGCTTAAGTTCTCGGCCTAGGTAGATCGGAAAAAGTGTATATGTGTTATTGTACCGTCCCGGGAGATAGTTGTATCGTTTATTTTATATGCCTGTAGTGTTGGGAGCGGGCCGCTATGTGTTGTTTTCGTTCAATAATGAAGAGCGATTGCTTTTACTTTTCTAAGAATTTGGTTAATGGTTCACATGTGAAAGTACGGGTGAGGAATTAACCTTAATTGTTGTGTTTGTCCTGTCTAGCTTAACATCCATAATTTTATCATATCCCAAGATAGTGAGAGATGCGTTAGGTGCAATATGCATTTCAATACACCAATTTTTATATAAAAATCCACCTCCTTTTTTTTCTAAGACTCATTATTTAGTCCTCGCTAAATAAAAATTAAACAACACTTCTGGTTTATATCCTCCACCGAAGAACATCATCGGAAATAAATATCAGCCACGATAGTGCCAATAATCATCTAGAAGCCTTCTAGTTTTCTCCTTTCGGCATCATTGTCAAATAAATTAGTAAAACCACTTTCTTCTCTCTTATCCACCGACAAAACCTGTTGATTCAAATATCAAATATCAAAGTGCTATATTTCCTTTAGACCTTACAGGACTGTTGGACATTCTTGGACTATTTGATTAATTTTGAGTCTTAACACATCTAGTTTTCGGTCCTTTACTTGTATCAGAGTCAATTAAACTGGTCAAACCCCTCGAGTCACATCCTGTAAATAAACCTATGTATCGCATCTTCATTGTACGTCCACATGTGAGCATGCTTGTGTGTGCACAGCTTCTACCAGCGTTACCGGGACGTGACGGCTCGCATTAAGGCGTCTTCTTGTCCGTCCATACCGCCGCTGCCGCAGTCGACGCTTGCGGCCATCGAGCTAAGGAAAAAGCTGCCTAACTCAACAGACACTAACGAGGACTCTCAGAGGTTGCTATAAATCACAATAATATACGTGGGGGAATGACACTGGAATTATCACTAGCACAACACAAAATAATTATGCCATTGGTCAAATATCTATTTATGACGTTGCCCGAAAACTTACGATAAATTTGTTTGAATGTGAGCGGAAATATGCTCAGAGTTTCTCTATGCGATAGAATCCGGAATACGGAAATCCGTAGAACTAAACTTACCGGAATAGCTGTCAAAATAAGCAGGCTGAAGTGGCGATGGGCAGGACATAAAGCTCGCAGAAGCGATAACCGTCTGGGAGTAAAGGTTTTCGAGTGGCGACCGCGATGCAATGCGTAACAGAGTGTGGGAAGATCTCCCACTCGATGGAACGACGACATTGTAGCGGTCGCAGGAAGTCGACGATTCTATCCATACCAGGTTGTCTCGTAGAGATCGCTCTTGAGCGATAAGACCGCTAATCGTCGTGTCGATCCGACTCGGGACCGCTATTCGTGGCGTCGTTTGGGGGAGGCCTATATTCAGCAGTAAAACTTATCACATCGAGTGTTCTTCCAACACAAAATCTGTAGATCATGATGTGAGCGGGTTATAACGAACCTTTGTGTTGGAAGAACACCAACGTTTCATCCCTTAACCAGGGACAAGTACTACTATAGTTTCTACTCAGTCCGTGAGCACCCACTGCTGGGTATAGGTCTCTTTTTTATCGCCCCATTTTGTCCGGTTATTCGCTTATTATAAAGATAGATAGAAAATACTTTTATTGCACATTTAAAACTACGAAAGAATTTTCAAGGAAGCAATTATAACATAAGTGACGATTGGCGGTATTATCGCTCAAGAGCGATCTCTACTAGACAACCTGGTATGGATAGGATCATCGGATATATTTACATGGGGTAAGATCTGTGTGCACCTAATAGTATTAAAGTATCCATATTATGACACTACTTAAAAATAAACAATTAATTCCTCAAAACTAAATAACACACTACAATAAAATTACGAAAATACATACAAACCAACACACTCCTATTAATTTAAGTTCATATCGTAAAACTTTGGAAATTTAAGGGGAATCTTTGGGAATTGGACATAACAGACTTAGTTGTAGTTATAATACTGAAAGTTTGTGGTAATAATAATAGTGAAAGTTTCACGCTACAAAATCTTGTCCATCAATAAACAGAGCTAGTATGAGAACCAGGTGACTTGTATCAAAGTTATTTGATAAATTTATCAATACATTTTGTAAAAAATTATCAACAAAGAAAATTACAATCAAATAAAAAAGACAAATTTTTAGTATTTACAATTGAGCTAACTGCAGACTGTTGCAGTACATAGATACAAAGAAAATTACACTAGTATTTACAATTGAAACAACTGAGCTAACTGCAGACTGTTGCAAGCAATCTACAGGTAGCTCAACTGATCCATAGATACAATATCAAAAGATATATCAATACATACATAGATATTGGGCCAGTAGCATAGTATTTTTCTGTTTGAATCTATTTACTAAGCGTTATGTGCAAAAATCTTTAGATTTTACTTTGCGTTTGAAAGAACTCATCGAGTGTTCTTTGCTGAACTTATTTTTGGAATTTTATTTAAAAAATTATATTATAATAAACGAGTACCTTTTCATTCATCCAGTGTTGTTTCCTCCGCAAACTTGATAACTTGAAGATAGGATTTGAAGATACATAAGAAATGAAATCAAACTCCATTCTTAAAGTTTCTCAGCTTTGAGTGAATTGGCAGCGAGCGATCTTGATGAAGATTTTGTATGAAAGGCTTCGAAGTTATTATTCTGTAATATCAATTTTCTGTTTATCACTCCGCTGCCAACTCTCTCAATTCAATCTAAATCTATTAAACTTCACTCTACATTCGCTTATCCATATTCACTGTAAATATTATGTTTGTGTATGTTTATGTTTATACATTTTCTGGTTGAATAGTTATCTGTTATCTATTATGTTATTATTTTACACAAAGTATATTAGTTTTAAAATTTTATTTTATATCCCTTTGATATTTCAAAGTAAAGGCAATTTTATGACTTTATGTCAATTCCTTGAAAACAATTGGCAAAACAAATTACCATGTCATATAATTTTCCCTGACAAATTTTACTGCAGTTTATAACTTTAAAATTTTTACCCACATTTTGTATAGATTAGGATAAAATCTTATTTTTTAAAGGACATGTAAATCAATTCCTTAAAAATACAGCGCAGTATTGGTTTATCTATGTGTACAGGGTGACCCCGGAGAAACCTCGCGAAGCTAACACTTGGTCAACGCCAACGAACACAAGTGCCAACTCTACGCCAGCCAATAACACGGCGCCTGTCAGAAGGTATGTATATATTGTTTATTTGTACGTATATTGTAAAGACCGATGATAGAAAAACAAACATTTATACCTACACTAGCCAAACTCGATGTAGAATGTATGTGAACAAACCGCCAATACTTAACCTAAAATTCACTCTGTTGCCGCGTCATAAAGGTACGCAATTCACATTACTAAAATTACGTATATCTGAAAGTTGACATTAGACAAGTGAGTTTTTTTTGTGTCGTGGTTGGTTTACAAATATTCTAAATCGAGTTTTGTTGATGTATAGCTAGTTAGTACTAAAATGTCACATTATGCTTGTCCAAATATTATGACGCCTAGAATCTCAGTCCTAGAAACTGAAAGCAACAAATTATATTTAAAAAGAAAACGATAATATTTCTTGCGACAAGACATAAGAAGTTAACACCACGATTATATCGCCACGTGAAGTTGTTGCTGTTATTATATAATGAGAAATTCGAAAAATATCAAGAAAAATCTCAAAAACAGCCGAGAGGCTTTTCATGGTCAAAAAAGCCGCTAAGCTATTGCACTTGGTTCTACGTACCCTCAGTTTTCATACGACAAACGTTGGCCGAGCACCCTGTAGGTAGAATCATGTGGCCTAATAAAACGCCGCGCGATAAACGCTCATGGAAGTTCATTACGGATGTAACAGATTAACAAAGAACTTTATTTGTGTTGGAAGAACACCAACGTTTCATCCCTTAACGTTCTTCCAACACAAATAAGGTTCGTAGTTAACCCGCTTATATGCGTAACGAATTCGTCAAACTTATCCTAGTTTGACGAATTCGTTACGCATATAAGCGGGTGCTCATGGAAGTGATCCTTTAAATAGAGAAAAATGTATGCTGGGAGTACTGTAAGTTACATAGATTCGCATTCTGGGTGGCGTAAGTATTTTTAATGTCGAAGTTACCTAGAAGTGTACAAATTGGAAACATCTTCCTTAGTAGTGTTTGTATTTTGGTGAACCTATTCTTTATAGTGTTTGTTGGATATAGTTTGTATTATACAGGGTGCCGCGGAAAAGGTGTACTAAGCCGAAAGAGGGTGATTCTCGACCCCAAGGGTCGAGAATCACCCTCTTTCGGCTGGGATCCACTTGAGAATAACGATATCAATTATTTTTTTTATTCCGTGCAATAATTTTTTTTCTTTCTCTTCGTGTTATTTTACACGCAGTCTTGCATTATTTAACATTACCAAATATTACACGAATGTTTAAGTTTGTTTTTTCAGCAAGTCCAGAAGTGTTTTGACATCAAATTATTACAAAATAATGATGTAAATCGTTTGTATGTAAGAATATAGGTACGTAAAAAGATACGAATATGAAGATATAACATCGCAATTAAAAATAAGAATCAGAATTAAAAAAACCGTAGAACAAGACCTCGTCGATGTCCAGAATCCCTCCTTTCGGCTTAGTACACCCTTACCGTGGCACCCTGTATATTTATTATACGTAACACCGATGTGAATTTAGCCGCAGAAACAACAGTATCTTTCTAGTAGAGAGGACAGAGATACTTCAGCTCTAGTTTCACCTTACTTCACATCGGGTCAGTTATAATAATGTTCAAATTTATTTGTCAGAGTGCGGCCAAACTAATATTGCATCACAGCAGAATATTTTAAAACATATCAGGCGTTTTCCGAAATATTAATAATTGTTATTTACATTGGAATCTTTTGTGGAAGTATAGAGGTTGTTATTGGGATGTTTTGTGTAATAGCCCGGCCACACGCTTCGAGCGAGCATTCCGTCCCCGGAAACCAGTTTGGGGAGGAAGAACGTTTACAAGCTGATATTTTTTATTATACATAGAAAACATCCAGAACACCCTGAACAAATATCTGCAGATCGTACACAAATTTCTCCCGAGGCGGGAATCGAACCCGCAACCTCCTGCATCGCAGGCGGACATTCGCCCGCCGCGCCACAGAGATCGTCACTTACTCGCCAGAGGTCGTTACGCTGTTATACCATGAGTAAACCCGACCCATACGGTGTGACTCACACTGTTTCTGAGTTTATTTCGATCACTGCAATATTATTTTGGTCTCACTCACTAAGTTTAGATAGTGGTAGTAGATATTGACTTGAATGTATCCATAGCTCGACGGACAGTGAGTCCAACAGTAGCAATTCCACGCCGAGCGCCGCTACGCCGACGAGGCTCTCCCCCGGGAACATTTTCAAGAACTTCTTCAAGTACACACGCATTGTTGTTTCTTCTCTTTCCTTGAACACTGAATCAGAACAGGACGAGAATCTTGCTTTTAATATAATAATAATGCTGGACAATCCATACAGCATCTTTTAAGGCCCTTTTCACATGCATGCGCTCATCGTGCCGTGTAAAGTAGAAATGTATGAGCTAAATAGTTGGATTTCACAGGGCACACCGATCGTGTGTCGCCCGTCCCATACATTTCTACTTTCCGTGGCATGTGAAAAAGGCGCAACCACTCCCTAAGCAGAGCTTGGGTTATGGGTATTAGTTAACTGAGATACTTAATACAATACATAATAATGTACATAGACTGATAATTTTATAATACAGAAAAACCCAGAACCAGCTAAGTGTAACCCACTTACAGGTTTACCCCGGGTTTACCTTTTCTAATTCCTTGCGGAATTTGGATAAACTTCCTTAGTTTATAATCATATCTTTCTACGCATTCTTAACTAAGAAGAGAGTATACGTCAAATTATTGTTATTATCATAAAGTGTTCAAGAAAAGAGATAGTGTGTTTTGATTTGCGCTTGTCCTTTTTGTGTTTAGATAGTTTAGTTTTGCGCATTTTCTGGACCTACGTGCATATTTTATATTTTGGCATAAGCCACGCATGTATTAGTGTCTGCATGCTGTTTTACTTTATTTGCGGATTTTTTATTACTTTATATAGTTTTGTTGGAATATCTTAAAGTCTGGTGACACTCTAAGAAATGCCACTTATCTGTTCAAAAAAACTTAATTGGATCTTACTGCCGTTCTTCAAAACTCTGTGGCTCTAAAGAACTACTTAGAATGGTGGGCTATTTTCTGTTGCAATTATTATTTGGCGCTTGTCAAATTGACTTGCTACATCTCGGACCTACATAAATCAAACTGATTGCAGGTCATTTGTGCCACCAGTTAGGGACGAAGAGAGCGAAACACAAAGGAAAGCCCACGCGAAGCGCGTGCGCGAAACGCGACGATCCACTCAAGGTGTCACGCTTGACGAGATCAAATCAGCCGAACAACTTGTTAAGAAGAAGACCGGCAATGGCACCACGGAAGGTCATCCACCCGTCAGCCTTAAGAAGGAGGAACCACCGATCACTAGTGATAACGGAGCGGTAAGATTAGACTTCGTAGGTTCCCTAAGCGTCGGATGTGATGGGTTGGGGTCAGTGGAAAGGCGGACAACTTTAGCATGTCTACGCTGAAAATAAAACGTTTACTGGCAAAACATTGTTGAACCATAAACACTAGATGATGATGAACCGATGCCGTGATCGCTTAAACTGATATGGCTAAAAAATGTACTTTATATGATACTTATCCGATTTATTGTAGCGTTAACGTTTATAGTTTAGGACTACAGGAGGCGCCCATGGGCTGCGGTGAGCTTCCCATTAGGGGCCGCATGCTTGTGGGATAGAAAAAAGATTGGTCACGAACGTTAATGCAAATTGTCTCAATAAAAAAAATTGTTGTAATTATTTATTCGCTTCCAATTTATAGTATTCGAAATTATCAGCGATACATGCCTAAGAAGTTTTCCGTCTATTCAAACCCACGAGCTTCGAGCTGTATTATTTATTTATGTCGCTCTATGTTATTGTGTCTTACGAAATTACTAATTGGTGAAGGGTAAAATTTTGTAAATACCTTCAATTTACTGGGGTTCTGGTAACAAAATTAGAATTTGGCTATTAATTTGATACAATCGTAGTTACAGTATATATTATCATAGTCTGTATGTTTAGTAATTTGATTTGTATATACGTTGTGATTGGTTTGACAATTACGTGTTTCGGTTTATCCGATAACATGTTTGTACTATTAACTATTTAGTTGTAGATTAATCAATTTGTTCATGACATTTCATATTGACCATTTCATGAACGGATAAAACTTTCCATGTGTTTATTTGGGAGTAGAGGAGGTTTACTTTTCTAAATTTATTTAAATGTATTTTTCGCTTAAATTCAGTATTGTATCTAAAGATGGATGCTTTTGCAGGATTTAATGTATCTGACAGTTGACAGCTCTACCTGACAGAATGGTACCTCACTGAAATATTAAATCAACGATAACAGAATTCATAGAAGTTTTCCCATCGTACTTGATAATAGTTAGCCTACTTGACTATAGTTAGTCTACTTGACGTAAACATTCACCCTTCTTGATGATATTCATTAGCTTACTCGATGACAGCTGTAGGCAACTTCATGATTGTAGTTAGCTTACTCAAAGACAGCTGTTAGCTAACTTGATGACATTAGTTAGTCGTCTCGGTGACAGTAATAAGATAACTTAATGACAGAGCTCAGTCCACTTAATGGTAGAAGTTAGCCCACTTGATGGTAGAAGTTAGCCAACTTGAGGACTGTAGTTAGCCTTCTCGAAGATAGAGGTAAGTTCACTTGATGCCGGTACTACTCGATGATAGAGTTCACCCGACTGGACGACAGGTCCATGGATGCCAGGATTTAAATGAAGCCAGAATTGAGCTTACACGACGCCACGACGAACCGCGACTTATCAGCAAACAGTGTCTTATTTAGGTCAAATGACTAGACAACACAGCATAGTAAATACACTTGCGAGCTTTAAACTGGACTCGCTTCAAGGGTTGTTCAAGACTAATTTTTACAATTTCTTTGCATTCACTGCAAAGAAATGAGTTAAGTTATGTTTTCCCTTACGCAGGATTTATTGGCGACGATAAATTTTGATTTAATGCACGATAATGTCCGCTGCCACACCGCAGCAGTGACTAGACAGTACCGACAGACGTCTTCCATGTCGGCATTCCCACACTAGACTGGCCAGCCCTTATTCCTGACTTGAACCCAATCTGGCATATTATGTGGGACGAGCTAAAACAGCGAATACGAGGGAGAAATCCAGCTCATCCAGCTCCGGCGCCGATAGAAGCCGATAGATGCAACTTCGACCTATTGCAATAATTCCCAAAATTTAGGTAGCCAATTTAATTAATTTTAAATCTTCTTGATATCACTTGAAAGGTAACAAAATTACCTTTCAAATGATATACCACAATCTATAGTTCATTGTACATAAATTGTAAAAAAATTGTTTTGATCAACTCGCGATGAAAGCGATTCCATTTTAAAGCTCGCAAGTGTAGATTCTAACTTGGCAAATTAGCAAACGTAGCTGACGATATTGGAATTAGAATATTCAAGACCGTTTTTGACTGTGCTGTACATTAGAATAGGGTTTGTACAGTTGTATGGTGTTGTATAGGCGCGCAGCGTCAACAGCGGTGAAGTAGCAGTGACACTGGCTCTGGCTTGCGCGACCGCGACCGCGACCGCCACTATCGCCGCGACCAGCGAACGGCGGCCCTCCTGGCGGCTGCGGCTCGACCCCACTAATAAGGTCCGCGGCTGCAAAACTAATCACGTGTTGTGGCAAATCTTGTAATCAAACTTCGTACTGTGCTGTCAAATCTCGTACTGTGACGTCAAATCTCGTACTGTGACGTCAAATCTCGTACTGTGACGTCAAATCTCGTAATGTGACGTCAAATCTCGTACTGTGACGTCAAATTTCGTACTGTTATTTCAAACTGCATACTGTGATAAATCTATTAACACAAGTCATTTAGTGTTAGATTTTGTGTTTTCCAGTCCAAGGAGTTCTTAAAACTCAAATCATGGTATATATCCCGTTGTAAATGACTTCACACTGTGACTTAAAATATTCATTAAAATCGGCGCGCGATCGTAATGGGACGAAATCTTGTTAAAGTTAATATTTTATTTTACATTTCTGTTGTTTGAGTAATAATTTAGTTTAAAATTTGACAGCCTAAAGTAAAAACAAAAAAAATGTTTTAATATAGATTTTGGATGGAACCTAGTCAAAGTAAATGTCCTACCGCGCTTGTTTCTGTTCGTAATGATTTCATCCCATTCTGACCGCTCGCGAATTATACTTTAGTTTCTATCTCTCTCTCTCTCTCTCTCTCTGTCTCTGTCTCTCTACAGCCTATATTGGTCCACTGCTGGACGGAGGCCTCCCCCTGATAAACGCCTTACTGGTTTTTATATGACGGGGGGAGTAATGCCCATAATCCCCACGCTTGGCATGCGGGTTGAGGTTCGCAGTTCGGTGGAAATATTGTTATGCAGGGAGCGCTGCTGCCCGCCCTCTGGTGGATATCCCTTTATACTTTAGTTTACTGGTCACTAATTTGTCACCTTGATTATATGATTATAATGCACGCACAATGACTCATCACTTCAAACCCTCTGATTTGCTTTGAGATTTCAGAAAAGACACGCAGCACCCGCTTTGCAAATGAAGCTTGCACCTATTCTAAAATACACCATAGAACTAGCTAGATTCGCCCCCACCTTTTGATCCACGAGAATTCTTCAAATTCACTAACGTTGTCACGACATGAGAGTCATTACCTAAACTACGTTTTTCGTAGTTAACGTACGAGATTCGACGTCACTTTTTTAGTCGTGATTTGTCGTAGCACTACAGCGGTGTCGATTCAGAACTCGCCAAAACTAAACGAATTTTACACGACTAAATATGATGCTGTTTTCATCATAACGCTCGAAATAAAATGGATGGCTTTATTTTTAATGCTGTGAAATTAATTTCGTTTTGGCGACGTGTGAATCGCACCAATGTCTAGCAGGGTTGTCGATTGAATGTTAGTTACGACATAGCTTACAAATAGGTACAAAAATACAATTTATCGATAAAAACCAATTCTACCATGTGAAAGTGCTTCTTATAATTGTTTCTTAAGAGTTAACCAACGCATTTACAAATTTCTTTATGTAGAACAGGATTGTAATGCTCCGTTGGCTTAATATTAACTTGAACTTAGAAAATAATTACAAGCGCGGTATAATTATCCAGTTACTTACGTTAAAAACAAATGTATTTCGAGAAGTGAACCACTCAATACAATAAAGAGATGAAAAGAACTGGACATTATTTCACGAACATTTCCAAATTTGTCTTTCCCATATTTTATTTGGCTTCATTGGTATGTTTCATATACTTAACATTTTACCTGTTAGTTGAATTGCAGTAGGTGCGGACGCTTCCGATTGGTATTGATTTGTATCAGTTGGGCCACCTCTAGATTATTTGTAACAGTCTACAGATAGCTTAACTGATTCATTTGTAAATACTAGTTGTAGTTTTCTTAGTTAATAAATAGTAGTTAGTTGAATTGAAGTATTAACGCACTGTCTATACATTTAATCGACAATCTTGCTGGGCTTTGTAATCGGGGTACAGATCACAAACCGCGCATGTACAACCTGCGTACTTAAAGAATGGGGTTGAAAAGGACGACATCGCTAATGCTGTCCCGCTCAGTCGGATTCGCACTGAGTGGGACAACTTGAGATATACTACGTCATTCTAAATCCCTTTTTATAAGCATGCAGGTTATATGCTGGACCATTCGTAGGACATACATTTTTAGCTTGTGTTTAATGTTTCCAAATTTACCAGCATTCGGCATGTGATTCGATGTTCTAGGACTCTTGTCATTAGTTTTTTACAGATCATGGTATTGGCATGTTCATTTGCTTAGTTCGCAGGTGTTTTAACATTTGTCGTACTTATTTTTGTATTCTGAAGACGCATGTTCACCGAAAAATTAAATAAAAAGGCAACTTTGTAACTGTCGATAGTTCAAATTTTATATTATTTGTTATATAATTATTTCAAAACCCGACTAAATAGCCAAAAACTATGGATAGATTTGATATAAGAAGGGCCATTCATTAGTCAATCTGTAAACTTGCGTCTCTTTTGGTTATGTTTTTTTGTATAATTTGCTGTTTATTAACTTACTCAATTTGAGCACTCCGTATTTCAAAGCAATTCACGTTGTACCTACCAAGGAAAAGTTTGTTGTTATTGCACCATTTCGAGTAACATTTGTAAGTTAAAATTTGGTTGAATCTGCATTGTAAAATGTTACCCATGCTCTTTTTAATTCACTAACCATTGTAAAATAAACACGTTTTTGTGCTTTGTTTATAGAGTTATTGCACGCCTATAGATCCTGTAGTTATTAATTTTAGATTTTTGAGAACATTTTATGTGTTCACAAGCATCTCGCTTGTGACATCGCGGGTGTAGTGACGCTAGCAAAATAGGGGATTTTACTGTTTTCTAGGTTCTACAAGTTATTTAAACAGCAGATAAGACAAAAAGCAATCGCTTACAATGTGCGCAAAGTTCTTATCTCCTATCTAAATTACTTGTAGAGTAGAAAATAGAAAAACCCGATCTTGTACGAGCGTCACTAACCACCTTAAGGCAAAAAAGGCAAACAGGTCAATTTCCCAAAAAATAATCGTCTAAAGCGATTTCGGTTCTTTGGTCTTTTTAGTAAATTTTTATCGTTTTTACAGTTGGAAAGAATAATAATCAGAAACTAGCTTTGTTCATTCCTTTATGTACTCGATGATTCCCATAAAGTCCTTAAAGATAACATTTGTGTCCAGCCTAGAGAGGACTCAAATGTGTCAAAAAACTTGAGTGTTGTTGTTCTTTCATGGTAGGTTAGGGGCTTTTACAGTACAGCCTAGATAAGCTATTGTCTAGGCTAGAATATACTATTGAATTGCGTAAAAGTTTGAAATTGAAGGAACGCATTTCAAATATTTTACGCTATCGATGACGATTCTATGTCATTTTTGTCTATTCTGCCTTGTCAATACCTTGTCTAGGTTGCCGCCGTTCATGCTAAGCCTAATAAAACAGAAGTGAAAAGTGTTCTGGCACAATTTAATCCTGCTCAAATCTGAGTGGCGTTTCAGACTGTATGCTAAGAGCCGTGTCATTGCAGTTTGAATTGGAAGACGCGGGGCGGGCGTCGCCGCGGGCAGCCCCTGGGCCCGACGCCTCGGTGACACTTCCTCTAAGGCGTCCTCCAGCTGGCAGCACCGCCAACACCGCCTCACCGCCTGCTAAGGAGGAGAAGACAGGTCTGTACCTCTACATCATCACCATACACTTACTTAGGTAAAGGTTTCGAATTCTCAACTATACTCCAGCCATACTCAATGCACAATGTTTGTATGCAACTCTGAACGCAAACATCCAAAATTCTTTTTTTGGCGAGTTTAAATATTGTCAGAGATATGCATTGTAGAAAAAAGCTCAAATTGACTAGTAGTGGAAATTTTGACTCAAAATCGACACCAAGAAAGTGATTTTTAGGTTAAGTATGTTTACAAACATTGTATATAACACAAGCTCTGCTTAGCTTGGGGCTAGATGATGCTGTGTGGACGGTCCAGCATTATTTATTTATTATTTCCACAGCAGTGCAGGAGGAGAAGGACCGCGAAGGCAGCACAGAGAGCAAAACGTCCAGTAATTCATCCCCGGCGAGCACGCAGGCCGCGCTCAACGTGATCCAGCGCCGGCGGCGGCCCAAGCGGCGCTCCACGGGCGTCGGATACGTGGATATGGATGTGAGCATATATATTTATAGGACACCTTCTCAGAAAGAGCATTTCTATTTCTTCTCCAAACATGAGGCAGAAAATACAGCTGTCGGAAAAACTATAGTATTCCATTGCTAACGCGCAGAACGGGAGAGAAAACTGTATCTAAATCCAAGTATAAATTCATATTATATTAATTTTGTGAAATATCAGCCGGTGGCTATGTCAACTTTCATTAGAGGTCAAACGACATAAAGTTTTTATTTCCAACTCCACCGTATTTATATTATATGGGTGGTCTTATCTTTCCCAGAACAATAATTTAACCAGTTCCACTAGCTCGGGATTTAACGTCTACACACGTTCAACAATAATCATCTTTGCTCTCATGTCAAACAAGTAATTATTTCACTTCTCGCTCGAAAATGTGAATATTCTGCTCAAAAACAGTGAGTTAAATCGAGTTTTGCGCGGAAGCTTGCTCCGCGCCACAAGAAAAGTAAAAAGCAAAAGAACAACAGAAACTCAAATAAATTTCAAGGATTCAACAAAACTTGGTCACGTGACACATGACACAATAAATCTACAAATAAATCGCGTTAAATATACCTACAAATAAAACATTCATGTCAAGGGCAAAACTCTATAAAATAAAGGAGACAAGACATTTTATTAAAGTAGGCTGACAATTTCAGTTAAGATATCACAAATTTCGACATCTTCTGATGGATTTTGGACGGGGCAGTAAGGAGAAGTACCTTAACCGGTATAGCTACAGGAAATGCTCTTAGGACTATCCATAATTTTTAGAGGAATTTGCCTCCCATTATCAGAATTAAAAAAATTACAATCAGCAAGAAAATCGGCCATTTTACTCAAAGCTTTTTGATTACAATAAATCCTGTGTGTTATACTGATAAACTTCTATCGGACCAAATGAGATTAGTGTATTAATAAAGTCCGAAGTCGTGAAGATGAACTTTGATTTTCGCCATTTTAATATTAGTAGGATGAGGGCCCTAAATCTGCTCATTATCATTCGTTATGCTCGTATTAAATACGAACAAGTAAATAATATATAATAATAATATATTTATAATAATGTAATAAATTTTATTCTTAGGATATCGTGAACGACCGCGGTGCAAGCGGCGACGGCGACGGCGGCGACACAGATACTCCTCAGGTAAGTTAGTCTTTTCTAGTAATCTTTATTATTCTCAAGGTAGTAATGAGCTTGAATTTGAAACATCAAAAGTAAGTATCCAAAAAAGGACAGAGTTACTACATTTTCTAACATTAGTATAGATTGATATAAGGTAGCCATAATCATTTTGCACACCGCTCTAAACAATACCGACGTTTGACAACACCAAAGACTGAGCCCACGTTGCACGCTTTATTGCTTTATATCGGTAATTATGTCGACCGTATATGATCAAAGTCGTTTTATGTGGTATGGTAACCCGCAGAAACGCAACTGATTTATTGGCCTCGTCATTTTATAAGTTTTAGACTTGGTCGAAATCCCACTACTGATTTCTTTACGCGGCGCACGCCAGCAAAAACCCCGGTCTCGATATAATTTTTCTCCGACGTCTTCAATAATTATCGTCAGTTATCAGAAAACCTTGAAGAATATAAACCTTCCTCAAGAATCACTAAAGTCGTTGGTGAAATCCGCATGAAAATCCGTTGCGTGGTTCAAGCTGAGTTAGCGAATAGACAGACAGACACGCGGAAAGCGACGTAATTACAAACTATAAACCAATAACTGATGTACTTTATTAGTAACACATTAGTTAATATTCAAAAAAATCTCAAAAACATACATGTAGCTATTGCCTTGATTGCAATTAGTAGAACGTTCGTAGACCTTTGTATAAAAGAAATATGATAAATAATGCGGATAATACACACAGCATTATCTAGCCCCACTAAGCAGAGCTTGTGTTATGGATGACTGATATACATAATACAATACATAACATACATAGATATTTTTTATTATACATATAAAATATCTAGAACACCGCACAAACATCTGTCCCAAAGCGGGAACCGAACCCGCAGTCTCCTGCGTCACAGGCAGATCTTTGCCCGCCATCGGTCGTATAAATGAGAAGTATGAGAATATTTCTTTTTCAACTTGCCTATTGTTTGAGTGAAATCTGTTGTTAGCTATTTACAAGAATGTGAACGAAATTTCAATGAACTAGAAACGCGTGTGATGAAGTAATTGTATTATGAATAGACAAGATCACTAACCTGAGAAATAAGAATGAAACGTAAAAATATAAGTTTTGATGTGTCCCGGTCAGCGACCGGAAAATTACACGATTTCTCTTTGTAAGGGCTAGGATGAAAGAAATATTAAATCCGTTTTTATTTTTACCTCAGTTTGCCAGATTTCGTGTATAAATGATATTTATTGTACCGCTCGCTGCAAATCTGTCGGCGGGACTTGATGTTTCAGGAAAAACATCGAATTTATGCTGTTGACGCAAAAATGCATTTCGGGATGATTTTTGTTTACCAAGACGCTACAAGAAACTTCCTCAAAGTTATATTTTGAGACCAAGGAAAAAGAAGTATTTTGATACCACTCGTATCTGAAACAAACGTTAAATTTTTTAAAGAAAATATATGATCCACAACATTAATCTTGCCTACAGATTTCCCAAACAAATAACTAACGCAATAAACAAACAGAAATAACTTTGAAGGTCCCACCATAGGTAATTAATTTGCCGCGAGCTGACGTTTAGTTTTCTTAATAATCCCCTCATTAAGAACTACACTATTATTAAGACAGGGACATCCATACTAATATTATTAACTAGCTGCTGCCCACCGCTTCGCACGCGTTGTTTCTATGGAAACGCTTAAAGATGATTTCTATCCCAATAAAACTGATTTATGGGATAAAAAGTATGTTTGATTCCAGGCTTAGAGCTACACCGATGCAAAATTTCAGCTCAATCTGTTCAGTAGTTTTGGCGTAAAGACAAAACAAACATCCATCCATCTATCCATCCAAATTTTCGCATTTATAATACACTATTATAGTGTAACAACTCAATACGATAGTACACGTTCAAACTCAATTCAAACGAACTCAAATGAAAGCGGTGTGAAGCTGGTCTAATTAGCACTTATTCATTACTAGCTTCTGCCCGCGGCTTTGCACGCGTTGTTTCTATGGAAACGTTTAAAGGTAATTTCCATCCCACGGGAACTGATTTATGGGATAAAAAGTACCTATGTTTTATTCCAGGCCTAGAATTATCTGTATGCAAAATTTCAGCCCGATCCGTGCAGTAGTTTTGGCGTGAAGAGGTAACAAACATCCATCTATCTATACATCCATCCAAACTTTCGCATTTATAATATTAGTGTGATAGTTAAAGCGACAAGCGTATTAATTGGGAGATTAAAGCAAGACAACCGCGTCATTGGACGATTCATCGTTAATATCAACTCTGTTATAGGCCTTTGTTTCATTCGGGTCGGTAGTTTTTTTATCCATACATACAAATATAATAAAATCAAACGTAATTCTGTCTCTGTTTGTCTGGTACATTTTACGCCTTAACATCTGATCGGTCTTAATGAGATCTGGCAGGGAGGTAGAACGGTATCCTGGGTCCTTACATAGGCTACTTTTATCCCGGAAAACCGCACCCGGAACCGCGGGCCGAAGCCAGTAGTGCTATATTTGGGTGCCTTCTCAAAAGACTTTTATATGAAAGAAAGAAAAACAATTTATTGGCTCACAAAATACCATAAACAATAAAACCAAAAACTTAAATATAAAACACTTTGTCCACCATGTGAACCAAAAAGTCCTGCCACAGCTTAATGTTGCTCAACAGAAAGTAGAGCAACGCTGGTTTTCTGGCAGGACCCTTGGTGCGTGCGTGTCTACTCGGCTGAAAAGACACGGTACGCAAAAAAAATATTACAATTTATATTAAAAAGTATAAAAGAAACAAAACGAAACAACTTAAAATAATATATGTCAATGTTTTCATCGATAAAACACTCAGAACAGGTTTATTTCCTTGAGTATTATTTCTTTGGTCCATAAAACTCTCCTTTGCTTATCTCCTGAAACTTGACGTTGAATGAATGGATTATGAAAATATTTTAGTCGGGCATTTCTAAAAGAAATTGTCCGATGACGTAATATAAACCGCAAAATTGTATGTAAACCATAAAAATAAACATTATGATTTCCGGCAATAGTTCATGAAAATAGACGTGATCGTAATGTCTGGTGTATTTATGTATGTAACGTAATATGTTCTCGTCACCTTCGCTTTTACGTACCAAATGCTACGAGCAGCTTCAAATAATATATTAGCGTCCTTGTTTTATTTACTAGTCCATAAAGTTATATTATGTTTTCAGGTCAGACGTGTCTGTCTCATTTTAAACGCATTTATTTCAGCTTTACGATGAAACATTGCAACACCATATTTGCTAATTTTGTTGCTGAATCAAACAAAGAAACGGGCAGCACTATTTTCTGTAGTTTAAAAATACCTTCAACCAAAAAATCTATTGTCTCTATAAATCTCTTCTGGTACTCTACAATGTATAGCTGCGAAATAAACTAAATGAAATGTAATAACAGTTTGTTTAGAACTAGCCTATGAAGAAATGCTATCAATTTGTTCATGTAAGTCTAATTTAAATTAATCCGCGATAATTTGCTATCAAACCGTGTTTTAAAATAACCAGCGCTGTTTCGGCAACGCGCGTATTGACGTAGGCAAACACAAACAATAGAGGCGCAGAAATACACTGTGAACACCGGTATTTCTGGCCGTTGTTTCGACAGAATCGGCAGGTATTTATTAGGTCAATACCTATAGCCGATAAATTCTAGCGCTTATTATGATGCCCTCCTAGCCGAGTTTCTGGCCACGGCGACCAAACCAAAAAAATTACACAACCAAATTGACTCGGATTTGAGAGACCCACCGATTTAAAAAAAACTGAGTCTATTTTGTTCTGTCATTTTTTTTTTCCTAAACTTATAGTTTCGGAGTAAATCACTAAAAACTAATATCTGCCTACGGTTAACGGGCGGCGACCGAGCCAGTCACGTCACACACACCCGCGGCGGTCACTCAGTGAACTTCGCTAGTAATTTGGTCATAACTTCGTCAATTTTTGTCGTAGAACAAAAATTTTGGCACTGTGTGTTATGGATTTCTTAGCTCTATAAATCTGCAGTGTCAACTAAAAACGTTACGGATCCTTAATGAAACAATTGAGCTAAGTGGAGACTGTTGCAAACAATCTACAGGTCAACTGATCCATATCAATACCAGGCGGAAGCGTCCCCAAGACTGCATTGCCCCGCTGTATGGCAATACTGATGCTTATTGAATCTTCTCTCTTGCCTTTTCATCCTATCATTTTTCGTCAGATTACTCACGAATCAATGTCCTATTTCGTAAGAAATAATCACATAAATCAGTTTTAAGTGTGTGTGACCTCGTTGGTACATTTTTTAATAAGTAAATCGCAGTGAACCTATGCTTCAATTATGCATAAGTTCACTGATATCTCTAAACCATAAATTGCAATGTTAAAGCACCACAGCGGAGTCGTCATATTGTGGTGTATTACTAATGTTTAATTTTAGAGAGATCCTACCTCGAGCCAGAACTAGGGTTGTCTCGTATATAGAACTTACGTTCTAGGTATCTCAAAACTTTAAAATTATATTGTACCTACTTATCTTGGAAAAGGATGGCGGCATCGCTTTTAATGACATCTGAATTGTGGTCAATGTGAGTGCTAACTGATATGGCACTCAGATTAAAACCCAATAGTCTCATCTCATCTCTTGCGTTCCACCAAGTCCTTATGCCGGTCTTGCACGTCGAAAGGGCAATATGTGGGAAATTGTTCAACACAGAATCAATTGAGTCTTGCCTTCCACCAAGAAAGGCTTTTATAGAAAGCCGCAACTTATGTGAATTTTAAACCCGCGTTTATGTTTTTCGAGTGTTTCAAGCGGTTCTTATAAATTCGTTTAGCGTACATGGTATAGCTACATTTTGTAGACCACTGCCCTCTCATTTGGCGAAAATAAGTAAAGAAGCGAGGCCAGATTCGGGCTTCTTTATAGTTTTCAATGAACCACTCGTTACTCTGCTTACTCTTTAGAAGTGGAAATACCACCTGCGAGACACGGACTGTGTGAGCTCGCAGGTACTCCGCTCAGAGTAAAAGTCCGATATGAAAATTTCCAAAGTATCTTCTGCAAGTGTCATTCATCGTGCAACCAGCTATCTTACTCCCCAACACCACGCACGCTTCACTTCTTAGAGTGATTCACATGCGATATGAGTGACACGAGTACGTTTATTTATGTGTACGCTTCCAAGGTCGGCACCTAAAAGGGACACGACTCACGAACTGTTTTAGCACCCTTAATTTGCTGTTAATACTAATTCAAATGTACTGAAGCAAATGTAAATAGTTGAAGACCTTGTTTGCACATATTACAAATTAGTTTGCGAGTAGTTAGGAAATTATTTTAGGAATATCCTTCACACACATTAAGCTATGTTAGGCACTAGACTGTAAGGGTAATTGATGATGATATTGGGAAGAACTGGTTACAGTATAAAAAAATCGATGTATGTAAATCGTTAATACACGAACTCATTTTGGGAGCATGGAATTAAAAATAAATCCGCCGTGTTCTGGCTCTTGATACCTCATTAACTAGCTTTGATGCAAGACCACCTACACATATTGGACCACTTTGTTTAGTCGCGTTATTTTTATTCGTCTAGCTAGATTTTAAAGAATCGGAGGTCACTACATCGAGCAGCGATTATGATAAACCGAGCTATACGATTACGGTACTAAGTTTGATCCGAACCATAATAATCATCCATATTCATAATTGTGAAAGCGAAGGTAGTAGTGCGGTGTGGCCGTCTGTCTGTCCTAATTAAAATTTGGGGAGGTAAACAATATCCCGGGGACCGACATAGGCTACTTAAAAAGCGCGTGCCAAGCCGCGGGCAGATGCTAGTTGCTCATAAGTCAGAGCCCATTGCTCTTTTACAAACGATACAATAATTGAAACGATTGCTCGAATCGCTGCAATAAATCCGCGTTACTATGGCAACATTGGCGTTAATCCAGTCCTGAAAACACATAAATTGAGGCTGACTGATCGCAGACAGGTACACACCGCTATTGTTCGAATCATGTGATTCTGTTGATATTTCCGGGGTGGGTGCGTCGACCTTTCATTATTCACGTGTTCCCCGCTCGTGGTCTTGAAAAGTACCTACAGATTGCTACAGAAGCTTACCCTTCACTCTCGAACTACGCGTAAGCTCATGACGTATTATAATTTCACGTCTTTCCGCCTTTATGTAGTGTTTCATCGTCTCGTACTTTGTTCTATTTTAATCCTATTAACACCGTTGTAGCAAACATATAACATGTCGTCAATGTTGAAGTTCCCTGAGCTTCAACGGCTGTGTGCATTAAACATACGTACAAAGTTGGGCCACAGTAAAACACGCTGTTTTATGATTATCTTTGGAAATACGACGCAGTAAATACATACGCCCACAAAATAGTTTGATATTTCACTTCACGTGTGTTGCGTAAATTAAATGGAATCAAAGATTTCAGTATTGTATACCAAGCCCAGAAAATATTTGAGGGGTGGCAGGTATCTCTATGACTTTCAATGACTTTCATGATAGTAAAATACGTATCCTAACTTTATATGATTCTTAAATATAAAAAATCAAAATCTAAAATCAAAAACTCTTTATTTCCATAAATACAATAAATGTACACTTAGAAAAGGTCAAATCATAAAACTAAGCACTGACACGGAAATAAAGTGAATTTTTTGATTTCTGTCGCTTCGGTATGTAGACTAAAGTAAAGAAGCGACGAAGAAACCTTTAGCCTGTTAGTTGTTATTTTTCGAGTTATTTTATTTTATTTTTTTGTTATTTTGGCGACCTCTGTGGCGCAGCGGGCGAAGGTCTGCCTGCGACGCAGGAGGTTGCGGGTTCGATTCCCGCCCAAATGTACTATCAGCAGACATTTGTCCAGGGCGTTCTGGATGTTTTCTATGTATAATAAAAAATATCTATCTATGTAATGTATTGTATTAAGTATATCAATTATCTAGTACCCATAACACAAGCTCTGCTTAGCTTGGGGCTAGATAGTGCTATGTGAATTGTCCAGCATTATTTATTTATATTGTAGAGCGAATATTTACTTCCACCTATCTTTACCGTTCTCGAAAATAACCCCTTGAGAGTTTACATGTGCGTGAAAGTTTACTTACACATCTGGGGTAATGATCCGTTACTTATGATGTATGTTTTTGGCTTTAATATTTTTGGCCTGTTCGCTGATGGGCCACATGGCCGAATGACGTCATTCCAATCGTAACTCTTACCTATATCTAGATGCGAACATCGCTGTTTATACGTTCAACTATGTACAGCTTCAATATTTCCACTCGCGTTTAAGCTCCATTGATATGTTCTGCCGATGATGAAATGAAGAAATACAAAATTTCTAGTACATAAAAATAAGATGCCCATTCGTTTAAACTTATGCATTTTTGCATAGAAAGCGGAGTTGTAATACCTACTGTCTATGTTTATGATATTTTAACACAATATAATAGATATCTTATTTAATCTACGAGTATATCTTAGATGATCATCTTTACATAGTAATCTTTATACGTCGCAAATGTTCTGCAAGGGGCCTTTTGGTGTTGGCACCACACTGACACATAATAATCTTCTTGGATCGTCAAATTGATTATGAGCTAGTAAACTACAAAATGTTGGCAATGGAATAAATATGTAGGTCAAATCGTCACCGAATTATGTTGTGACAGATTATAATATGTAGTTCGTAAATTCTTATTTTTATGACCTAACACAATTTGTTTTCTAGGTCGTAATTTTTACCTTGTTGCTTCCGAAAAACTTAAAATTATGTAGAAAACTTACCCTTATTTCAAAACTTTATAAATACGAATAAAATACGAACAAAACTAGCTGGAAAAAGAAAGCTTATGATGCTTATAAATGTTATTTTCTTTTTCGTAATGTAACACGCTAGATCATCTCGCCGCCGCTGCCGGATGCTGGGATACATTCAGAAATACATTTTTATTCTGTCTCAAATATATCCTGAAACTGTTTTCTGTGGATATCCCGATCCAAACATGTCAGAATTTAGGTCACACAGTTCCGAAACGTAGACGCGTAAACTTGAAAATAGAATTTATATATAGACTGAATAGTCAAAAACTCGCCGTCTCGCTTCATGAATCACTGCATCTATTGTGACCGGAGACGATAATTGTATATATTGTTGTACTAGCTTTTTGCGCGCGTCCGGGATAAAACATAGCCTATCCGCTTCCACGGGATACCGTTTACTTCCCTGCCAAATTTCGTTGAGACTGTTTAGCCCTTAAGGGGTGGAAAGGCAACAGACAGACAAACGAGTATGTACATAGATTTGTTTTTATAATTTTTTATAATATTGGTACGGATCGATTATTTTGTTTACATCTTGACAAGATGCAATCGTTGTTTACAACTTAAAGTATGTGATCGTGTATTTATAGAAGACGCGTGTGCGTACCTGTTCCTCGAAAACGCGCTGCGTCAGCCCTCAATCGGCCACCTGCCAATTTCTGGCGTACCTGTTTACTGATTGATGAGGCGTCGTCGACGATAATAGGGTGCTAGTAATCTCCGCTCGCCAGAGACATGCGTGATTGAAACACGCCCTTGACTGGCCGTTTTTATACCATACTAGATGCGGGGCGTCGATCCCGATGTCACCCCGAAGTACCTACATACAGGTGAGGCGCCGTCGCACAGACACCAACTCGCAGTCTCAACACGACTGCGTAAGCAGCGTTTAACGGTCGCGTTTCCACCGCCCAGCGTGGGCGTCAACAATATTTTCACTAGATTTAAAACTGTAGGAAACAGTCAGTGTGTTTTCGCAACGCGTGGCGTCCGCCCGCCCGCTCTCGTCGCGCTCATGAATGAGATGTGATCGGAAATGAGTCGGAAACAGGATCGGTACTCGTCGCGGCCGCGGAGCCTGACCTCCGCTCACAGCTATGGCTCGTCTCCGAGCATGCTGGGCTCCGTGCTCGGCAGCCAGTACGGCGGCTCGTACGGAGGCTCCTCCTACTCCTCCTACAGTCCCAGCAAGTACCGCAACTACAACCCCTACAGCGCCGGCTTCGGACGCTCCTCCTCCAACCTAGGCATTTACGGAGGCACGAGCTCCGGCTACGGTGGGGTGTACCTGAGCGGTTCCTCTTTAGGCTCTTTGAATCTGATGACGCCAGTGTTAAAAAAATTGGACAAAAAGTTGTTGGCGAGTCAAAAGAACTTTAAGCCGAAGCCGGTGCCTCCGGCTAAAGTGCAGGAGGCGCCGCCTGAAGAGACGGTTCCGGCGGCGGCGGCGCCCGTGGAGGATGCGCCTCCAGTGCGGCCAGAGAGGAAGTCCCGCGCGAACAAAGCCGGCAACTTGAGCAAGGAGCGGTCGCGCTCTCTCAACTCCCTCGACGCCTCGGGTGCGCTCAACTCGAGGTCTCTTAGCCTCAACTCGTTGGCTTCCGATGGATATTGTGTACGTTTTTCCTTTGAACTCTTGTGCGGTGTGCTCTTAAGTTGGTTAGTGAAGCTCGAAAAAAATCGGGTTTTTACTATTTTCTTGGTTCTAAAAGTAATTTAGATAGCAAATATGACGTTTTCCGCACATTTTAAGCCATTTTCTATGAATCTTTGGCAAAAGAAACTTTTAATCAATTATAGTTTGGACATACTGTTGATTTTAGTTAAAAACCTCAATAGACTCCAAAACGATAATTGATTCGTAGTTTGTTATGGCGTGAGTTCATAGCAAAAGGCTTACAATGTGCGGAAAACTTCTTAATTGCTATCTAAACTACTTGTAGAACCTAGAAAATAGTAAAAACTCGATATTTTTTCTCGCGTCACTTCAATTCATCCTAATGTTTTTGAACCTTTAACAACTATCGTCAGTTAACTTTTACGTATAATGGTAGAAAGCTACTTTCACAACTGTCACATAAATTTTTTGCGTCCTAATACCTTTCGGATGAACACCACCCTTAGGTAATATAATGTTTTTGCATCGGTCTTTAACTCTCTATACCTAAGTACTAGGGTTAGGAATTTATGGAACTAAAGAACTATATATAGCAAATCGAAAAATACGCTAAGCTTTCACTCCAACCTAAGATTTTCATTAATAAAATCCGAGCTTAGTCTAGCAAGGCACTACGAAACTCGGCCTTAGACTAAACTACAACTTCCGTATTTAGAAAAGCGGCGTAATTAAGGCATATCTACATATATAAAAATGAAACCCGTTTTCCTTGGTCACGGCATCACGCGTGAACGGCTGGACCGATTTCGCTGATTATTTCTTTGTTGTGTTTGTTATTGTCAGGAGCAGGTCCTTATGAAAGAAAAAAATAAGAAAGTTGGAAAAATAAATTTCCACGGGGGCGAAGCCGCGGGGCGCAGCTAGTTAATTAATATAATTACAAATACGACAGTTCTTTTTACCCAGTTCCATTGTTCATAGTTTTCCGGAAAGCCTACTCTATTCTTTCTCAAGCCTATTTTAGAATGAAATTATAGCTATGTAAGTGAACTAGATTTTTATCTAGGACGCGAGCGTTTGATTGCATAGCATTGACAAAGACATATGGCGCGATAATAGATTTGTCGTACTCCCATTTGTCAGTTACAACATCTGTTCAAATCACAGATTTAAAATCATTATAGGCCGTATATCAGTATGTCACTAGTAACGATGAAGATAAAAATTTATTGACACCGTTCGTTGCGCATTCAACTATTTGGGAATATCTTGGATTGTTTGAGTACTTACCTATGGATAGGTTATCCGCATACGGTTTAAGTTTTGAGGGCCAACGCAACTGGATGCGTATCTATAGTTACTTACTAATCATTTATTTATTTATTAAAAAGGGCATCCAACATGAGTTCACACAATGCAAGTTAGTAACATTATTGTATGGTTCTTAAATCTATGTGACTCTATAATATAGGACGCCTCAGCGTGCACAGTGCACAGTGCACAGTGTAGGCGTCCTATATTAACAGAATCATACCACACTATCACACTAATATTATAAATGCGAAAGTTTGGATGGATAGATGTATGGATGTTTGTTACATCTTGACACTTTAACTACTGAACAGATTGAGCTAAAATTTTGCATCAGTGTAGCTCCAAGAATGGCATCAAACATAAGCTACTTTTTATCCCATAAATCAGTTCCCATGGGATAGAAATTACCTTTGAACGTTTCCATAGAAAGAACGCATGCGAAGCTGCGGGCAGAAGCTAGTTAATAATAATAATAAAGCCATTTATTATTATAGAATAACTTAAAGCTAGGTACATTACAAAAATAAAAAGTTAATAACCATAGGGTAGAATTAGATATAGAGCAGTATGAAAATGTCTACATATAAGACATTTTCATTATTCCATGATCTCTGTTCGAGGAAAGGCCTCCTCCAGACTGTGCCATTTTTTTCTGTCCGTCGCTAAAGTCACTCCTTTCCAGCTGCTTCTAAAACTTCGTCCACCCCCCTTTCAAGTGGTCGTTCTTTCGGTATCGGCTCTTTTTCTTTTACCGGGTGGTCCTTGCCAAGTTGTGTGATGGCTAATGTTATTATGAGAGGAAATTTGTTTGGAGAGTTTTTTCGTAATGGGTAGGTAAAGACTGCTGTTTCTATAAATATATTCACATACGGGTAGCTGCAGCAACATTATAGCTACGCTACGAAGAACAACAAATAATAAAAATAAAATAGAATTCAAGATGTATGACATCGACCGTAACAATCGCTGTATCTCTTTAACCGTAATAGCTAGAAGCAAAAGCAAGTATTACATACTGAAGTTTTAATAAATTAACAGTCATATATGCGCGCACTGTATCAGCATGTTTAAATGTAGTAACAATTACTCTTCCATTCCAGTCCGGGAGCGAGCGTACGGAAGAGGTTGAAGAATGCGACTACAAGGCGCTGTACGAAGCGTCGCAAGTCGAGGTGCGGCGTCTCCGCGCCCTGCTGGCTACATCCGAGACGCAGCTGAGAGACGGGCGCGCGACCATCAACAGGCTCACACAAGTCGTAAGTACCACCTTCTCATCAGCACACGTACTTCGCTTTTGATTATCCTCCAGGGGTATTACCAAAATCACCACGCTTGCCAGTGGTTCTTGCGTTATTCCACGGCAGGTTTGGTCTAGAGTAGACAAATAAACGTCGAGTCGGAGATTATGACTCGTTGGTTATCTTCTGCTGACATTATTCAGGCTTGACAAAACCCTTCTTCAGGGGGCTCCGCGGTAAATTACCCAATTCTGTCCTCACCGTCTTAAAGATTTCTCTAAAACTTATCTAATATAAGTACTGAAACAAATTACAAAATATGACCATATATCTGATAAAATATTTCGTTTTACAATATTTTGTATAGTTATATAATAAACTTGACGATCACCTCGCGGTTTCATCCGCGTAGTTCCCGTTGCCGTGGGAATTCCGGGATAAAATGTAGCCTATGTCACTCCCTGAAAAATAAACTTCCTAACGGTGAAAGAATTTTTCAAATCGGTCCAGTAGTTTCGGAGCCTATTCAATACAAACAATCAAATCTTTCCTCTTAGTAGTTTTATATCATTCCTGGTTTTATTATTTTCAATATTAAATCTCTCCTTTAAGCTATAAAGATTTTCGTAATTATTACAATATTCAATATCTACTATAATAATGAAATCCAAAGAAACTCATTTTTGTAAAGCGCCTTTCGGAAAAATTAGAGTAAATTTATAGAATTTCAACCTCATTGGTATATAAATGATATGATATTGGTTATATTTCGTGATTCATTAGATTACTTTGAAAAGATTAGATTAAGTAGCCTTAAGCTTAGAGAGGTTTATAAGTAAGAGGGTTGTAGCCCGTATTCGTGGACGATATATTTGTGTTGATTTCCCCTTGCTTCGCATTGTTGTATCCCCTACCTTTAGCTAGCGTAGTAGTTAGTGCTTGACATTTTGCATGTTATTTCTTTATGTGCGTTGCTAACTAAATAATGGGGCATCTTCTACGCCGAAATATCTTTTGTTGAGTAGATTTAATTAACTTTTAATGAGTCAAATTTGAACTAGTATTTACAATTGAAACAATTGAGCTAACTACAGACTGTTGCATCCATATACCAGTCGGAAGCGTCCCCAAGACGCTGGCTGCATTGTCCTGCTTTATGGCAATGCTGATGCGCTGCGTCAGATATCTATAATATACTTTCTATAGATTTTAATTCGTTTTCTAATAAATCTTATTTATTTGTTGTTGCCTGTTAACACAACAGTCTGCAAAGATAACTTCAGTGTGGCACCATAAGCCGTCCTCATAAATCAGTACCGTAGATTTCTTTTTGGCATTGTATTAATATGGACTTAACACTACCGTTTATTTTTAGTATAACTTTACTCGGTTGTAGAATCCAAGATATTTTATATCAACAAATATATAAAATATATTATAGAACATGTTATATGTTATAAATTTGGAAGCAGTAAGAGAAAATATGTTATAGACTTTAGTTTTGTAACCCCTTTGTTTACAAAAAATGTCTAGGATTCTGGAACCGAGTATGGGTGTCCTAGATTCGGATTTTGTGATCTGATGCCTATGCTGTTAGGTCTTCGATCGTTTGACGATATAATTTTCGAAATATTTTTATCACTCTTCATTCGGGTCAGTGACCTATTTCGAATCACTTTCATATAATTCGTTCGAATGCGAATTTGTACACTTTAACACTGCAAACAATCTACAGGTAGCTCAACTGATCTATATCAATACCAGTCGGAAGCGTCCCCAAGACGCGGGCTGCATTACCCCGCTGTATGGCAATGCTGATGCGCTGCGACAAATACTCACCAGCTCTCGGGTCACGCGTCGCTTCGACCAGACCCTCAGATAATTTTTTAAAAACCCGAAGGGCCTCGGTACCCCACGGACCTTACTTGTAGATTGTCTGCAAAAGTCTGCTGTTAGCTCAATTGTTTCAATTGTAAATACTAGTTGTAATTTATTCCTATGATTTGATTATAATTAATTATACTTAAACACTGAGAATGTATCTCACAAATTAATTCTAAGCTATCCTGTTGGCTGTATATTTTGACTCATTTCGCCCTCACACGTACTACATAATGTGACAGGGCGAAACGTGTCAAATGGTCAATGGGATCGGTTAGTTTGAATCATGAAAATTAATTGAGCCTATTTGTTTGCTTAGAGTTAAAAGCCAGCAGAGGGTGAAATCAGGTTGCGGATGATGATGATGATTTGTTGACTTTGACACATTTCACATGATGCTTAGTGCGCCTATTTTCTTTCTAACAGAGATTGAGGTGTAGTTTTTAGCTTCAAACTTCGTATAAGTTTCCTTCATTAATATCAATTTTCCAATACTAACTCACTCATTTAAGGCGCTACCCCGACCCTAATCAGCGCCACCACCTATTTTATTAAATTATTATGTCAACCGAAGGAATTTCAAGAAATCGATTGGCCAGTTTTTGCTTCCTATCATAAGCTTTTTTTTAATGCCTCTACAAATGTTTTAGTTTGTATAGTGTAGGAAGAGATGCGAAGTTGCTCTTTTTTCCCACCATGGTGGACAAAAAGAGCAACTTCGCATCCCTGCCTTAAGTATACAAAATAAAACTTTTACAGGGGCATTAAAAAAAAGCTTATGATAGAAGGCACAAACTGGCCGATCGATTTTTTAAAATTCTTTCGTTTGACATAATAATTAAATAAAATAGTGAAATAGAGACCTTTATACTCAAAATGGGGCTTATGAGTCCTATTTCCAACAGTGGTTTTTTTTATTGGTAACGGTAAAGCGTTTGACCACCGTTACACTTATGCGCTGATGGCGATGATCTTCAAAGAGTTTAGAAATAATGGCGTCAGTTTGTGACACCGTTTTGTTTGTGGCAGTGTTAGCAAAGCTCTTGCCCGCTCGTGAACTACAAGATCTATGCAGAATAGCGTCGATGTTGAAATGTTTTGATTGCGCGCGATAATAGTTAGTTTGGCACGCTGCCAATTCGTCACTCCTTTTCATCAAAACTGTGAGTTAAATATAGATGCCGCCCAGCTGATTTGCGCTTTTGAGGGCTTAAACATTAAGTATTAGGCCAACATCAACATTTAATGTTCTAATACGAGGGAAGCTTACGGGAATAAAAACAAAATTAACGTGTTAAATACTCCTTATAAACTTCTATGCTGAGTAAGTGAGCTGGCGTGCAAAAAGGAGGCCTTTAGGACCCCAGAAGTGGGTCTCAAAAGACAGATTTTTCGGGAAAAGCGAATTTAATTATTTACTTTATTTTTTGCCAAATTGTATGGTTGCATGCTTGCTGTTTAGGTAATGTCCGTGTGATTATGTATGACGTAGCCACCAATTGCATCATGGTCACCACGAAACCCAGCGTTATGGCATCATCTCTGCTAAAGCATGCCCTGAGTGGTAATCGAATTTGTCCATGTATTCTATGTATTTTGTTCAACAAAATTAAAATTTATTTACCTAAGTTTATATTTTGACTATAAAGTTCAAACTATAAACAGACCTAGAATGCGGTAACGATGACAGACATTTTAAGTAATTTTCGTATCTAATTCCAGATAGAGCGCTTTAGTCCTTTAGAATTCCTTTTAGTGCCTTGCTATGATTCTTGCTTTGTGTTTTTTCTTTTGCGATTTTACCACCTATAAACTTGAAGAAGATTCAGGCTTATAAAAACTGTACAAGTGATGCCGGGTACAGACCAAGCGAATGAGAGCGAGCGAAAACTAACGAACGAACGCGAACGAACCAGTGTGGTCGTCATGGCGTAAGCAAGTGAACACGCATGTATTCGATCGCGAATAGTGGAATGGTCTTAAGTCAAATTACTCGTCGTTAAATTGTAACGAATATGCCTTACTATCGAATCCTAGACTCCGCCTGAACCCTTCTGACTATTTACTGATATTGAGCCAATTATAGTTTTAAAAGGACTTCAAAAAAAGGAGATGGTTCTTTATTCGTTGTATGTATGGAGTACCGCTTCGCCGTGGTTTGCCAACTTTCTTTGGGTTTTACATGCGTTCATTTAGTTTGGACACTACAACGAAAGCCAGTGAACGTGCGGTACCGATCGTCGAATCTCGCTCGTTTACATTCGCTCGTTCATGTTCGCTTGGTCTGTACCCACCATGAGCCAAACTACGCAGTTTGTATGCTCTAGGAAGATGATTTGCAGATGTTACGAATACAGAGTAGGTATCTTCCCTCAAATGTAACAAAAGAGTACGTTGAAAATGATAATAAAAAAAAAAGTTATTGTTAATATATGCCTCTTATTAATTCACCACTCACTTATTATTATTTTCCTTTTCCAGAACCAGAACTCGTTATCTGAAATAGAGAAACGAGAAAAGAGGGCCATGGAGAGAAAACTTTCAGAAATGGAAGAAGAACTAAAGGTATTTTTCTCCTATTCTCTTTTTTAGCCTAGGCAACACACAAGTACACTTTACATTTAATACATACGCTCTCTCGGACAATAAGACATAACCTTACAGCTTGTTTCTCAAAACATGGCAGTCGACAAGATGGCTGCCGCCGCCATTTTGAATCCAAATACAGGATAATAAAGTGGTGTTCGTTTTATAGCAATTGCAAAAACTAAAAGCTGAGAACGAAAGGCTGAGGGCCGAGAATCGTGCCTTAACGCGGGTCGTGAGCAAATTGACCAACTCTGCCGCCAAATAGGTAAATGTACACCTGAGCCCTGTGACTTCATGGACCGACCTGCACAATTATACGTAACTGACTTTGTGTCTGCCATGACTGCGAAACGACCCTTTGCATTCCTATAGTTAAAACTCGTTGCTGTGTTTAATATATTCTTGTTTTTTTTTTGACGTGACAACGTCTTATAATTCGATAGAGCCGGCTGCACGCACGAAAAAACATGACTCATGCGGCGTTACCTCGCTCTGAGGCGTTCCATGTAAGGCTTGAAGTGCAAGCGAGAGCGCTCGACATCCGTCTCTCTCCTACTTGAGTGAGCGATGCGTCTGCGTGGACAGCTGCTATACTATAGTACATTTACATGTTTTGATCGAGTATCAAATGCTACCATTCCATCAGTATTTTCTTAAGACGTTGTCACGTTCAACTATCGTCAGTAAACCGACTTTACAGACAACAAATTTTTTCTTTTTGAGTACTTGGGCTTGAAAGCTAAGGACCTTCAATCTCATGAAACTTAAACTAAAATCAAACTACTAAGGTCTCAAACTCAATTAGACACAGCTTCGAACCTTTACTATTACAGTACATACACATAATGTGCGTGGTAAATCCATGGTTTGTTCTCGCTTACGTTTGTAGTATGTACATAGATTCGTTGTGAGTGTTTTAATGAAAATAATAATAAATTGAATAGTTCATAATCACAATAAAGCAATACTTACACCAAAATTATTTTGCAACTAAACACTGTTCTAGTTCTGAGCAATCGTTTTAATATTTTAGAACGTTTAGACTGGCGTGTGTACTAACTTTAGCTTGAGGTAGGACTCAATAATTTTTGATCTACATAATCAGTGTCTTTGCCACCCATTCCTTCGTGTCAAAATAGTAAGCGAGTTCAAACCGTCTGGGCCAGGACGTGACGCGTTCCCTTAACAGTGTGCGGGCGCATGTTTTGGACCGTGTGTAACTTGCAACTCGGCGCACCTAACAGAGTACAGATCGCACCATCTCAATAGTTTTACTCTAGGGTTCGTAACAAGGCGAACTCAGGAAGATTGTTAAAAGTATAAAGCAACGACTTTAATACAAGCCCTATCTAGAACGCAATCAATCGAACTGATTTTCTTATAAGAAAATTCATCTACTTTCTAATTTCTAAGAAAGACATCTAATTTCTAAGAAAGACATCTAATTTCTAAGAAATCAAATAATTTCGCAAAAATTTTCGACTTCGACGAGACTTGAACCCGCGAAATTAGCCAGAGTGCGAGGCTTACGCACTAAAATAACAAAAACCTTAAAATTGACATCACTTAAACCTAATACACTTCTCTTGGAATTTTAATATCTGCAGTTTCAAATACTTTATTACGTTGTCTTAAGGCGCTACCCCGACCCAAATCAGCGCCACCACCTATTTATCTGATTGTTATGTTAAACAAAGGAATTTTCAAAAATTGTTTGGTCAGTTTGTGATACCTTTCATAATGCCTCTGTAAAAGTTTTATTTTGTCTATTTTAAGCAGAGATGCCAAGTTGCTCTGCCTACTCTATACAAACTAAAACACTCATAGAGGCATTAAAAAAATGCTTGTTAGGTATCAAAAACTGGCCAATCAATTTTAGAAAATTCCTTCATTTAACATAATAATAAGATAAAATAGGCGGTGGCGCTGATTTGGGTCAAGGTAGCGCCTTAATGTAAAGCGATCCCCTATTTACTTAAAAACTACACAAAGCTTTTAAAATTATTTTAAACCCCACGGAGTCTGATAAGGCGGAACCGTATTTAGCGGATAGCAATATTGTTTCTGTCTTTTATAATGCTCTTGACCCGTTAGTAACGAAAAGTATTTGTGATCGAACTGTGCCACCTTAGTGTGATGGGATGTCATGGCTTCTGTACTCTGCGGAGGCGCGCCGTTGTGCGTTGTGTTTTAGCAGACTTAGTTGTAAGATTTAACTGTATTTTTTGTGAGCGGCTTCGCCTTCTATTAAATGTCCATTTCAAGTTTCTAACTTCAGAACCAATACTAAATGTGAGACTAAATCGTAGGATCGATAAAATCAAACCGTTTTAGTGATATCACTCTTTTCTCGGTTTCATTTTCAAGTGTCACCACAATCATGAAAAAGAACGCCCCAATCGTTTCGGAACATTTTGTTAGTTAGACCACGGAATTCTTAAACGTCTTAACTAAAAGATCTGACTAAAACACAATACCTGCAGTGTTCGCTAGTGTGTTGCATGCATTCTGTCCGTACCGTACATCATACAGGAACATTGACTGAGTATCATCAAAGCATCAGCTCATTTATTTACAGAAAATGTACACAACTCAAAGCTTAGGTACAAAAAATTAGTTTGAATAAAATCTGTGTGTTCGCTTCACGATAGATCACGTCAAGTCTTAAGTAGACCGTCTCAGTAATATTCGAAACAAATGTGTCACTTCGCAGCAATGATAAAATGGTGTCAAATCAGATGTCGCACAAAACTAAACTAAACTTTCACTAAAAAATCTTGCCGTCCTATTCATAATTATCGAATTGAAATGGTAGGCAACATTTTTAATACTGTCAAGTTAGTTGAGTTCTGGCGACATCTGAATTGAGACCAATTTGTTTTTTATATACATCCTTTATTGCACACATTTATCTACGGTATACAAAAGGTGGGCTTAATGTCGATGGCATTATTTACCTGCCAACCACACATGGTAGTACCAAATCAAAAAGGCGTGCTATATAATTAAACTAACCTAGATACAAAGTCTAATTACAGAGAAAAACTACAGTTATACTATAATGATAAACTAACACTATATGTGGAGTGAAAACCTGCTGACCTGTAACATAGGTTCTTTGAACCTACTTCAGGCACCAGTCTTCACAAAACAGGTTTTGGCAATATTTACCTGATAAAATCCCTAATCTAAATCTATCCTTTGTTATAATTGTCAACCACCTGTCATTGTGAAGAAAATAAATAACATTTTTATTTATTTATTTGTATAATATTATATCTATTTACAAATATATATAAAATACATTACAATGGGTAGGTTTAATACAGGAAGGTAGCAACAAAATTCACAAATAGCTGAAAAGATGGTTAAGTACCTAACTAGAAATCGGTTAGAAATTCTTTAAAAAATGCCTACGTGTCAGCTTTTTAAAACAGTCCTTTAAAAACCAATAACCACTAAAAACGCTTGAGTACTTGTCCGGACTTAAACACAGAAGAAGGATAGTGCCACAAAGTTACCATACATCTAACAGTTTGTCTTAGGTTTGTATTTGTTTAACACAGTTTTCGCACATGTACATATAGCTTTGGTTATAGGTCCACACCCTAAAATTCGTTTCTTCTCTGTGTGTTGTTCCCCTCTAGATTAATTATACACACCATTGAGTAATCAGCCATCACTGACAGGTATATGGTAATTGATAACTGTTGCCGTAAGATAGTAAGAACCGTCAGTTTGCAATTGAATATTATAATAAAAATTTGATTAAATATTACATTGGCCAAATGGCCGTAGCACTTAAATATTTGCAATAAAAGCACGTAAGTTTATAAACCACCGCCGCCTAGCCGCAAATAATGAATTTCCGAATAACGTAACGAAAGTCGGGCGTTGATTATAGTCGCCGACTATCCCGTGTTTTTGACATTGGTTGAGAAGGAGTTTTAATAAAATGTGGTGAATAGACTTATTGATTGTAAAACTATAAAGGCGGTGATTGGTTCAAAGTAGGTTGACATATAATTCACATAACGTTGAGCGTTTCTTGAACAGTTTTTTAAAGATATGGCATGGTGTAACTCCCATTATGTTTTCTTTATTTCCCCTGTGAGTAACAGACAACTGTAGAGAAATATTGAAATCACGATATCTAGCTACTTCTAATGTAATCTTCTATCATTTCCAGTATCAGCAAGTCCTACAAGCCGAAAACCAGCGGCTGAAGGATGAAAATGGAGCACTTATCAGAGTTATTAGCAAACTGTCGAAGTGAACACAATGCACGCGGTGCGGATTAGTCGTTGGGAACCTTCGTATTGTTGTGTTGTAATATTCATACATCAATGGCTATTGCACCACTAGGTATTCTAAACTCTATGCGTCCGCGTTTTAGGAGCATTTCTTAATATCTCATTGTTAAATATAGTAGTCAATGTAACGTTGGCTGGTAAACGGATGGGTTCAATGGCCACTACGAGCTTATTTCTTTTTGACTTGTAATTTGGCGTTATTAATCATTATTTTTGTATTGTATCGTATTGAGAACTATGTATTGTGTTATCGACTTTTTGAGGAATAATTTAATTGTGTAAGTTTTTTTATGTTTGTAGAAACGCATGTCAGTATATTTAATTGTGGCGGAGTTCATTTATAGTACAGAACAGATTACAGTGGGGGTATTTGTAGATAGGTATATGTAAAATGAAAACACGGCCTAAGTAGTGGTAAAGCGTTTGGAATAAATCCCGCTCCTAAGACGTAAAGGTTCACCAATGCACTGAGTTACCGCAGTGTTGTCCAAATTGTACCTGTATATACGTAAGTACGTACAAGGTAGAACGTAAGTATAAATCAATTGGATAGACTTGTAAATTCAAGAATTACTATAGAATTGTCTTGGTGACTTCGAGAGAAGGCGACTATTTACTACTAGAGTCGTTTCACCGTCGTTATCAATCTTGTCATTTTGTTGTGCCTATAAAGGTTCCTTTGTATAATTATGTGTATTAATTTATAATCGACCACGTGTTCCGTTCTTGATTAGTCACAAACATGCCTTTTTCTATAGTATTATTGCGTGTAGTATTTAGGGAGATTTTGTGCTTTCTGCTATAATCAAAACTTGTGCCATTAACTTGAAGTAAAATAAATTATGGCAAGTTTTGCGTGCATTGTGAAAACGATTCATTCGGTTTTGTTATTGTTGCATTATTTGCGGTTATGTAACACAAAAGTATTATGTAAGTTTGTTGTAAACAGGGTGACTCGTGCCAGTTAGGGTTCCAGCTGCTCCTACATGGGTCATTACATTAACCATGAATTCTTATATTTTCATAAGCACTATAGAACTTCGATTCAATGGTACTTAAGGAGCATTTGGTAATATTCGAAATTTTGTACTAAAAATCAACATTTATGCTACAACCGGACCGTTGTATGTGACTCTTTTGTGTGCTCAGAGCAATAAACGCACGTTTTCAATACACATTCACCATTTTGCGAAATGTAATATAGTTTGACGAATTTCACTGTACTATCGGGTCATTGAATGAAATAACTTTATACTTCTGTCCGTGGACAGACTTGAAGTAGACATACCTCTTACATATTACTTGATAAAATAACATATCTAAGATGTCGGACAGAAGTTACTACAGAGTAACAATATCTCATTGACTTGCAAACGTAGAGTGCTTTTCACAAATAAGTCCCGCGGTAATTAGTGAAGAGCACTATTGTAAAGTTTTAGTATCGCAACCATATTTTCTTGTCGTACTTACTGATGGAAACCTGGAACTGCCACTGGTCACTCTGTATTTGAACGTCAGCATCATAGTATGTATTTGCTTCAGTCCCAATGCACTAGGATTTCTATTTAGTTCGTGATTTCCGTTGACATTTAAATGTTTGTATAGTTTTAGTGAAGAATTCCGCGATTAAACATTTTATTTATTGACATATTATTTTATATAAGTTTTATATAAAATGAAGTACTTATGTTATTAGGTATAGGTAAATCCCCTACTGCTTTGCTTGTAAATTATACCGATTGTACGATTTTTACGTAATAGAAGCGTGTGTTACGCGGGGCGGCGTGTACCGGTGCGTCAGGTCCTACGATTTTTTTTAGCTTTAGCTGTCCCACTGCTGGGCAAAGGCCTCCCGTCCCTCCTTTGGCAGTCCTCTATTTTGCACCACTGAGGTCCAATATTAATATTTATATTTCTTGGAAATCCAGTCTTTTACTACACTTGCCTCGTTCAGATTCTAGTCGTAAACCGTAAGTCATGACTTGATGAGTCCTTTTTCCAGTTCTTAATTTTAGATATATTTCACAAAATCATTACCGGCCTAAAATTGGAACTCGTGACTATTTGAGATGATATTCCACAAAATCCTTGTCGGCCTAAAATTGGAACTCTTGACTATTTTAGATGATATTCCACAAAATCCTTGTCGGCCTAAAATTGGAACTCGTGACTATTTTAGATGATATTCCAAAAAATCCTTGTCCGCGTATAATTGGAACTCGTGACTATTTCATACTAGTAGTTCTACGAACAGTAGACCTCGCGAACGCTAACTTTTCAACGATTAATTTACTAAAGCATTCAGTGTGGTCTGTAGATTTTGATTTACCTATTAATAATAATTGGTCCCTCTCGGAAAACCCGAGAGTGGTAACTATTAATTTATTTCTATTCGTTGATTGTTATTTTCTTTGTGAATAAAGATACTATTAACGAAATATAAATCAATAACTATTCAAATTTACTTATCAAATTTATACTCTGACATTAATTCTATTATATTTGACATACGTATTTAAATTTATTCAAGCAATTATTTTATATATAAGAAATAAAAGGCTTTTTTAAATTAATAATCATCATCACAAATTAGACTGATTGTCAACATCTTCTGCTCGGCACCCGCCACGGTGTTACACACAAACGCATTTGAATGAGATCGAATAATCCAAGCACTTTCGATTGTAAAGGCAAAGCAAGAAGTTGTTGCTCTTCTATTCCTAAATGAAATATTATGTAATACAAAGTAGTTTTAGTTACTTTTAATTAGCCAGTACTGGGTGTTTTGCCTGCCACTATTATATTTTGAGTTCATTTTTGTTTTGTGTTACTCGATCCATCTGCAATTATGAACTGACTGCGATTACACATGAATTCTGTCTGTTATTTTGTTGTAAAGAAGGATATTATCAATTGTCTTTGATATTTAACCCCATGAACGCTGAAATCACGTATTCGTGACAAGGGTCAGCGGGCTTTGTGTTATTGGTTTGTATAGAAGACAAAAAACTTGCCTCACAATTATTTAAAATCAAATGATTACTAATATTGTAATTAGAATTCAAATGAAATAGTAACAACAAAACTACCATTAGTTTTATATACTTTAGAATCGGTTCTGTATCTTGTTCGCATTTTGGTCGGATTTGACGATGGTGACGAGTTTTCGAAATTAGTTGTGTTTTTTAGAAAAGCTTTTACTTTTAGTTGTGCCAATCCACACTTGCCTGCCGTGAAGCTGAATTGAGTTCATCTTTCGGTACGGTATAATCTCACACTAATAAGAGGGAATTATCGATAAATCATAATTTAACTTAAGATTTCTGTAAGTTTGTTGTACTATAATTGGCAAATGTTAAACGATTCGTCGTTCTAATGACATGTTTATTATGATTGTATAAATTTGTATTCACTTTAGCTGTTCGAAATTTTATTCATTATAATTTTATTTATTTCATGAAATAAGGGTTAAATAAAACACATTTCTTCATTATTTTTTGTTTCTTTTTATTTTATAATTTATTGTATCAATCTTCTTGTATCATCGTCGGTCATTGGTGTCTATCATAAAAAAGGTAATGCCTACCTATAAGTAGACACATATGTCTAAGTAGTGATCTAAAACGATTAGGATTATCTATACCCGGGTGTTCAATATTTATAATAAGTTTATTGACTTGTTGGATTATACTTACACTATTTGGTGGTTCTGTGTAAACATATAATCTTGAAATAGAAAAATTAGTCCAAGGATTTTATTTATTCATAAACTTAGAGAAAACGTATCTGTTATATTATTTACTTAAAATATAAATTATTATGATAGTCAAGTAGGTACTTAAATGTTTTAGAAGTCGTTAAGTTTATGTTTATTACTCGTAGCTCGTTTCACAATTAACATAATCTAGGTATGAATACAGCCGACCTGTTAGATAGTATAAATGGAAAGGTATAGTAAAATCTACCTTTATATATGATATATAAAATTGTCGGTAGGTACGTGGCTTTCTATACTAGGTATACATTCTAGACATGAAAATGTTATACACTTCTATTCCACCCATAATCAAATGTAATTGATGTTGTAGATATATTATATTGAGCAAATTTACATAATTAGAAAACGAGATATATCAATATGTATGACAAATGTATGGTCACTGACGTTTTTGGTTGTTCTGATTGTATATTTATCTAAAATTCTAAAAAGAAATAAATAAATATCCTAAATTATTATATTTTATTTACAAAACCAGTGAATTTTAGTGTTTTTTCTGCATAAATGTAGATAAATAGTGTGTTTTCGAATCTTATGCCCGTATTATAAAAACTGCTCAGACTTCCATATATTATGCTTGAGTATTGCTTATGCTGTACGGTATAATCTATCTATATAAAGTACCTACAGATTTTCTAAGTAATTTTTTTGAAAAAGCTTATGTTAATACCTTCCTTCTATACAATAAGTGGTTTCTATAAATTGAACATAAAAATAAAATCGTACTACTGTCCCGGTTGTAAAAAGGTCCGGTTCAGTAAGTTCCGGTTTTTTGTAACACGGTACCTGAACCTGGTTTCACCCTGTACAAATTAAAGACACTTTTATAAATAACAATTTTAATTCATATTGAAAAAGTAGTGAGCCAGAAGGGCTATGTTGTAAAATAGAAATACTAACTCGGCCAGAGGGGCTAGAAAGTGGGTCCGTTAGGTCCTACAGAAGGCTGATTCTACTAGGTTACGATGAGCGTCTTCTCCTTGTTTTTCTTCTTCCACCGTACTCTCCTTTTAGTGCGCCGAGGGTGTAGCAGCGACCCGACGGCGAAAGGTCCAGGTGTAGGAGGTCCAGGTCCAAAAAGGGGGCAGCTCGTGGGAAGTCCGGCCGGAGACGAAGACTGCCCTAGGGTGGACTTTGAACCCTGGAATGCGCATAAAGCTAGGCATTACAGCCAGGCCTAGTAGGGTGAAGGGCTCCCACGGCAGCACAAAAAGCAGAAGCACTAAGTGTTCATGATGCCGTGGAAGTCACAATCAGAACGGGAGATGAATTTACAAGATGAAGATAGAATTTGTTAAAAATGTTACAGAGAAAAATGTAAATGAAATAAAAGAGAATAACTAGATGTAGGTACATAATAAAAAGCCTTAGCCCGTGAAAGTATGAAGAGATGACATGGTGAGGTGAAGGAAAGCCCACGTCATTCTTCGAGCATTGGAATGAATGTTTACAGCCTACATTAAAAATCAGTGCAAGACTTACCCAACAGGGGTTTATAATATTTCACTGTAGTAGTTAAAATAGACGTAAAAGTAAATACAAAGATTCCGTCCGAGGAAATAAGGATCTCGATTGCGAGTTAAAAAGATGGCGTCTTGGTCGACTCCTGCGCAGTGAAAGTGACACGTCCAATTTCAAGGCCATAGACAATGCCTCGGAAACGACATGAAGTTAGCGGCGTGTTGACAAACTTATCTATGGGCCGTCATTCTAGACTAATACTATTAGTCGAGTTGAATTAATCGATTGAAATAGTAATTGGATATTAAAATTTATTATAAAGACTAACGTATGTAACGATTTACGTTACATTACCCCCTCTTGTGGGCAAGGATTTTGCTCTAGTGATGCAAAATCTGACTACTAACTACTGACACTACACATTCATTAAACCTTTCATACTACCTTTCGTAACACAAGCATTCTTACCTATCAAACAACACCAAGACAACAGAAAGTTTTGGCGCAACCTTCCAAAAACAGGGCATCCTTTATTTATCTAGGATGACCAATGCTAGCAGCTAAGATGTTAAACAAAAAGAACGGGGAACGTAACAATACCGCAGAACCTACAGATTAGATGCGTTAAACTCTATTACTATTTAATTTTAAGTCTTTAACATGCCAAGCTCCAATGTCTTTGCCTGACATATCTTCTAAGACATATACTAAGGGAGACCGTTTCTCAGTAATACGGCATTTTATAAATTTGGGAGCTAACTTTTTGCTGAAATATTTATCTTTATCGCTCAAAATAAAAGTACGTTTATAGACAACATCACCAACGTTAAACTCTGCATGCTTCCTGCGTAAGTTATAATGTGCTGTATTCTTTACATGTGCCTGCCACAATGACGCCTGCACATCATCAAATACAGATGAAAGACAACCACGATTTTCTGCGTAGATATCACGCGGAAGGAAGAGAACTTCGTCACCTAAGTCATTGTCAGTATAGTGCGATCCACACAAAACAAGCTCTCTACCATAAACAAGAAAAGCCGGAGTGTAACCAGTGGCTTCGTTTACGGAGCTGTTAATCGCAAACTGTACCTTCGGGATAAAAGTGTCCCATGTCCGATGGTCATTTTCTACAAATGAGGACAGACTAGTAACGATAGTTTTATTATAACGTTCAACGGTGTTAATCTGTGGTGTATATTTTGGGGTAAAGTAAATATTTGGGATTTTATACTTTTTAAACAAGGAATCGGTTGTAGAACTAATGAACTGACTTCCATTATCAAGAAAAACTGTTTGAGGGACACCATGTACAAGAAAAATAGATTCTTCTAAAACTTTGACGACGCCATCTGAAGTAGCACGACGCATGGGAAATATGTGACAGTATTTCGAAAAACAACAAGTTACAACAAGCATAAAAGTGTTTTGCTTACGAGTGGCGGGTAGGGGACCAACAAAGTCAATAGAGATCATTTGAAATGGTCTTGAACATTGTTTGGGACGACCCATTTGGCCAAGAGTAGTGTGATTTTGCGGCTTGTAAGAAGAACAAACAGAGCAAGCGCTAACAAACTTGACGACATCCTGATGCATGCCCGGCCAGTAGTGTGTCAGTGACAACCGCCGGTATGTTTTAAAGATGCCAAGATGTCCGGCTGTAGGTTCCGAATGATTCTCTGTAATGATACAATCGCGAAATTCACTAGGGACTACTTCTTTCCAAGCAAATTCTGAAGTTAAATTAGATTTAGATTTAGACAGCCTGAACAAAGAATTATTCTTGATGCAAAAATTTGGATACTGACTTGGGGCGTTAAGACAACCATTGTAAATATTTTTATACCATTCATCGTTGGTATTGGCAAAGGAATTGGCAAGAGAAATGGCAGCAGTGGGAAAAGATCGCGATAAAGCATCAGGGATGACGTGATCAACTCCACGACGGTGCTTGATCTCAAAATTGAAAGACGACAAACGTACTCCCCAACGAGCTAGGCGACCAGTTGGATTTTCTAAAGACAAGAACCACTTCAACGCGGAATGGTCAGTGTACACCGTAAAAGTATGACCGTTTTCTAGGTAACAACGCCAATGTTCTATAGCAGTCAGCACAGCGAGAGTCTCCCTCTCGGTGATGCTATAGTTTTTCTCAGCATTGTTAAACGATCTGCTCATATAAGCCACGGGATGTTCTTTACCTTCTATTGTCTGCGTCAACATAGCGCCAACACCATAATTGCTAGCGTCCGCATGGACCTCGAAAGGTTTGGAATAATCTGGACAAGAAAGTACCGGCGCAGAAATTAAGGATTCCTTTAATGCGTTAAATGCTATGTCAGCTTCAGGTGTCCATTGAAAAGGAGGTGCTTTTTTACCACTTGCAGTTAGTTTATTTAATGGGCCAGCTACAGTACTAAATTTGGGAACAAAACGTCTGTACCAAGTGGCAGTGCCGAGAAAGCGTTTCAGTTCTTTTCTGTTAGTAGGAGTTGGAAAGTTGAGAATAGCCTCCACCTTGTTAGGGTCTGTACGTAGACCATGGGCATCAATAACATAACCAAGGTATTTTAGCTCGCTGCGAAAGAATTGGCATTTACCAAGATTCACGGTTAAATTAGCTTGCTTCAACCTATTCAAGAGACGCAACAAACGAGAGACGTGTTCTTCGAAAGTTGAACTTACGATGACAATATCGTCCAGATAAGCGAAGGTTTTATACTCTCTGTCAGTAAAAAGCAAATCAACGAGGCGCTGCTGAGTCGCCGGAGCGTTGGTAAGTCCGAAAGCGGTAGTTTTAAAACGGTATAAGCCTCTACCTTGTACATAGAATGCAGTCTTATCTCGATCTTCAGGTGCGATAGGGACTTGCCAGAATGCCTTAGACAAATCAATGCTCGACAAGTATTTAGCATCACGAAGACTATCCAAAATTTCTGAGACATACGGCAAACTATAGGAGTCTCGTTTAGTAACTGCGTTAAGCTTGCGACTATCGAGGCAGAACCTAGGGCTTCCATCCTTCTTATTAACGATGATAACAGGAGAGGACCACGCACTCTCACAAGGCTCTATTACATCAAGAGACAACATTTCATCGACCTGATCAACTAGAATGCGTTGTTTCTCAGGAGACATCCTATAGTAGCGTTGTCGGATTGGCAGCGTATCTCCAGTGTCGATGCGATGACAAATTAAATCAGTCCTACCTAAACCCTTCTCTTCAGTTGAAATTGATTTAAACTGTGCGATTATATTGTCAGCTATAGCCTTTTGAGAGTCAATCAAATTGTCGTAAGACTGAATAAACGTCGCATCAGTATTACAATTCAGATCTGCCAACGAAGTTGTGGACATTTTAATGGAGTTCAAATATTTAGGACAAATTTCAAAAGCTCGCCAAAAGTCTACGCCTAGAATAACAGGGGTTTCAACCTCGGGAACAACATAAGCTCGGAGAATATGCAATTGATCCTGGAACGAAATTGAAACATTGACATAACCAATACTATTTAGAGATTGACCACCAGCAGCTACCATATTAATGCGATCATCTGTATGCAAAGTGCAGTCGATAAGGTGCTTATGGAAATTATTTCCTAAAACAGTGACTGCAGCACCAGAATCGAGTAAGCCACAGGCATCAATATTATTGATTTTGATATTGACGTAGGGACGAGAATCGTTTGTCGGTTTAGAGTTCAGAATTGTAGAAATTTTATATGAAGAGCTAAAGGTTCGTATAAAATTAAGCCAAGATTCCCAGTCTTGCTTATCAAAATTGCTACAATTCTGGTCTACTCGTTTTTTGGCGTAGAAGACTTCTTTTTACGACAGTCAGGGCAATCAGGAGTCTTGACGTCCTTTTTCCCACATTTAAAGCACACGATGTCGCGCGGAGCCTTGCATTGGCGCAAATGGTGCGAGTTAGTGCGACACCTTGGGCAATAAGGTTCTTTTTTAGGGGTGGCGACTGCATTTATATTAGCTTGATTTTCATCTTTATTACTGTGATTCCTATTATGGTTATTATATCTATTATGATTATTATTATAGCTATTAGATTTAATCGAGCCTTTATCAGCATTGTATGCAAACTCCGGTGCAAGAGTACCAGAAGTAACCTTGGGCGGCTCCTGAAATTGAGAGAGGCGTGCCTGAATAGCTTCAAAATTCCTACATAATGTACGCAAATCGTCGATGCTAGCAATCTGGGCAACTGAAGCTAGGGTGCTGGCATAGCAGGGCCTGATATTGTGAAGGAGAATTTCCAATTGGTCCGCCTCTAGTATGGGTTTAGACAAGCGTGAAAACATACCTTTCATTATAGAGAGGTATATAGTGATATTTTCACCTTCCCCTTGAGTACGAGCACGGATCTCCGAAACCAACCTATAGTCATAGTCAGTTTGGCCAAAATCTTCTTTAAGTAAGATTGCTAGTTCAGTCCATGAGTTGACCCTATCTTTCGCCGCACGATACCAATGGAGGGCATCACCTTGAAAAATTTCGGAGGCATAGCTAAGGACTTTTGACGAAGGAATGTTACGAGCCTCCATAAATTCGTCAACACGCTGTATAAAAGAGCGTACACATGACTTCCCATTGTATTTTAAGCGAGATAGTTCGGAGGAAGCGCGATCGCAAGTCACGTTGATCACGCTCTGCTGCGCTTCCGGTGCACTACGTATGGTCTCGGAAGAGGCAGTGTTTACACTTGAAGAAGCACTAGCTGAAGACTTATTTTGCAGGGCAGAACACTTGAGCGTATAACCTTTATATGCCGCGACTATATCGTCAAACTCTTTCTTATAATCGTCACCACGGTCTATCCTCTCAATGCGGTTATATAAGTGATTGAGCATATTTTGTGTTCGCATAAGCGAGGAAGCACTAGGATCTTCCACATCCAAATTAGTTTGAATTTTCGTTAGAACATCTAAACAACCTTTAAGGTCTTGCCTTATATCAAGCGGAGATTCTAAAATGTGTTCTGAAGGATGTTCAGCCCCTAACTTGACTATCTGTCTACGTAACTCCTCAACAGAAGATGCCGGAGTAGCGCCTCGTATGCGGACCTCATAATCTAACTCCGATTTTTGGAGAGACAAAAACTTAACGGGCAACATGGTTCAGTAGTGACCTATAAACTGACCTGTTGGATAAGTGGTGCACTGAATAAAACTAAAACTCGCCGTTCTGTTACAAAATTAATGAATGAACGTATGGTTTTGATGAGGTGAACAGTGAAAACAAAAAAATAGTGCAAAATCAAAGGAAGGAAAAAAACTACTGATGTGTACTGCTCAGTACTACAAACAATCAACAATAACCTTGTGATAGGTACTAAAATGTAAAAAAAAACAAGCGTGTAAAATGTGTAAATAATGTAAATTGACTAGAGTTTACAGAGGTTATTTACTATTAGGAAAATACAATCTAAGTACTTACGTACACCTCAGTAGTTTATGATTGAAAACCAAAAAAAAATACGTTTTACATAAAACTACCACCAACATGCATAAACAAAAGAAAAAAAACAAAAGGAAGAACCAAGTAGAATCAGCTGTATTAACCACGGATAAAGGGCGCCAGTGTCCCGGTTGTAAAAAGGTCCGGTTCAGTAAGTTCCGGTTTTTTGTAACACGGTACCTGAACCTGGTTTCACCCTGTACAAATTAAAGACACTTTTATAAATAACAATTTTAATTCATATTGAAAAAGTAGTGAGCCAGAAGGGCTATGTTGTAAAATAGAAATACTAACTCGGCCAGAGGGGCTAGAAAGTGGGTCCGTTAGGTCCTACAGAAGGCTGATTCTACTAGGTTACGATGAGCGTCTTCTCCTTGTTTTTCTTCTTCCACCGTACTCTCCTTTTAGTGCGCCGAGGGTGTAGCAGCGACCCGACGGCGAAAGGTCCAGGTGTAGGAGGTCCAGGTCCAAAAAGGGGGCAGCTCGTGGGAAGTCCGGCCGGAGACGAAGACTGCCCTAGGGTGGACTTTGAACCCTGGAATGCGCATAAAGCTAGGCATTACAGCCAGGCCTAGTAGGGTGAAGGGCTCCCACGGCAGCACAAAAAGCAGAAGCACTAAGTGTTCATGATGCCGTGGAAGTCACAATCAGAACGGGAGATGAATTTACAAGATGAAGATAGAATTTGTTAAAAATGTTACAGAGAAAAATGTAAATGAAATAAAAGAGAATAACTAGATGTAGGTACATAATAAAAAGCCTTAGCCCGTGAAAGTATGAAGAGATGACATGGTGAGGTGAAGGAAAGCCCACGTCATTCTTCGAGCATTGGAATGAATGTTTACAGCCTACATTAAAAATCAGTGCAAGACTTACCCAACAGGGGTTTATAATATTTCACTGTAGTAGTTAAAATAGACGTAAAAGTAAATACAAAGATTCCGTCCGAGGAAATAAGGATCTCGATTGCGAGTTAAAAAGATGGCGTCTTGGTCGACTCCTGCGCAGTGAAAGTGACACGTCCAATTTCAAGGCCATAGACAATGCCTCGGAAACGACATGAAGTTAGCGGCGTGTTGACAAACTTATCTATGGGCCGTCATTCTAGACTAATACTATTAGTCGAGTTGAATTAATCGATTGAAATAGTAATTGGATATTAAAATTTATTATAAAGACTAACGTATGTAACGATTTACGTTACACTACAAAACAATTTAGGTAAAAACCTCAAAATTATTTCACATAAAAACTACAAACAAACTACCTACAACAAATTAATACAAAAAAATTGGACAGAGTAACTGTGTACTTTACCAAGGTGTTGACCGTACCTACGATAGCTGCAGCGTAAGTGAAGCAGAGACACAGCCACCTATCTGAATTACAATGAGAGAGAGACAGCCTAGCCTAGGGTTTGGTCACCATATCCTCTTAATGCCTGTTCCTATCTCATTCTGACCGGTCTGGTATGGAGTGTTCCTGCCCTGTTACTCAGCAAAATCCAGGTACTTTGCTGAGCAACATGACATCGACATTCCATACCAGACCGGACCTGTGCTTGATAAAGAGAAACAAGCTTTCCCCCCTTACGAAATATCACCAGATTTTGTATTGTAGGTATGAGACTCTTAGTAAAAGAAAATAACTCTGTCTGTCTAGCTGTCTGTTACCTTTTCAAGCCTAAACGGCTCAACGAAATATCACCAGATTTTGTATTGTAGGTATGAGACTAGTAAAATAAAATAACCCTGTCTGTCTGGCTGTCTGTTACCTTTTCAAGCCTCAACGGCTCAACGAAATAATGAAATTTGCCAGGGAGGTTAACGGTATCCCGGGGACGGATATAGGCTACTTGAAAAGCGCGTGCGAAGCCGCGGGCAGAAGCTAGTAAAAATATTACTTGAAAATTTGCACAGCATCATCTACGACCCAGACGATGCTGTGTGAATTCTCCAGCAAACGTAACTGCTGTAATGTAATGTGAAAATGTATGGATCAAAGCACAAGATAGTGTCAAAAAAAATTGGTTGTCTGTAAAGTCGGTTTACTGACGATAGTTGAACGTGACAACGTCTTAAGAAAATACTGATGGAATGGTAGCATTTGATACTCGATCAAAACATGTAAATGTACTATAGTATAGCAGCTGTCCACGCAGACGCATCGCTCACTCAAGTAGGAGAGAGACGGATGTCGAGCGCTCTCGCTTGCACTTCAAGCCTTACATGGAACGCCTCAGAGCGAGGTAACGCCGCATGACGTCACGTTTTTTCGTGCGTGCATCCGGCTCTATCGAATTATAAGACGTTGTCACGTCAATAAAATACTATAGAGGGGGGACAAGGACAACTCATAATCCAATGGGACGGGACCGACACGACCGGAGAGAGTTCAGGCGCAGGTCCAACAGTGAAGTAAGCGAAGTTAGTTATAACAATATAGGTACCAATCGTTTATAACAATATACCAACCGTCGATATAGGTAAGTACTTGTATTTGTTATTCAAGGATGCCATGGTCCTTCTTACAAAATGTCAGATACGCCAAAACCAGAAACTGAACCCGAAAAATCACCGAAATGCACGCGAGGCGTGAAATGCATACTGATTCACATACTGGTGACGGTCGTAGTGCTGGCCATCCTGCTCACCATCTACGCGGTGCACGTGCTCGTGGTACGGCACCGCGGGCTCGAAGCGTTCCGGATCAGCCGGAGGAGCTCCGGTGAGCTGATCCTTACCCATCCCTACTTTAATAATTTACTCCCGGACAGTGGTAGTCACTACGGAGAGGCACGGACGAAGGTACGTGTGCTGATGAGGACCATACCTACCATCCAACCGATGCCTACCTTCAACTTTTAAAATGACATAAGAGTAAGCAAGCACCCACCTACCATACCTTGCATCGTATTCCGATGTTGATAAAGGCGAGTCTTAAACTTCCTCTCCCGATCAGCGCCCGTACAACAATAATGACGTAGCCTCATGTTTGGAAGAGGAATCTTTCTGCCAATTTCCGAGCAGGTGTGGTATAAAACTCGACTTATCTGCTGCGATCCACGATCGCAGATCGATATACAAAATAGAACTATTACAGAGGCATTAAAAAAAAGCTTATAATAATAGGTATCACAAACTGCCCAACGTACCTAATTTTTGGAATTTCCTTTCTTCGACGTAATAGTGGCGGCGCTAGTGTTCAGGGAGGTAGCACCTCAGCTTGACAGGGGTGAAGCGACGCCAAAATTTGTATAATATCCTGAGCTGGATGTTCTGTGAATGCAATTCAGTGAAGAAACACCTGGAAGGCAAAACGACCTATTCTCAAAACTCTCTTTTTTGTTTTGTTATGATGGTTCTCAGCCGGAGAGAAGGCGTCGCCACTCCCTGCATCGGACACACAGCTGGTAGGCGCTGTGTTTGTGGCAGAGCCCGGGCGCGTGATGTGCTCCAGCGTGCTGGTGCGCGCGCGCTGGTCGCTCGCGCCGGCGCACTGCGTCAGCACGCGCGCCGACCCTGACCACTCCAAGCTGCTGCCCAGCTGGAGGATCCGCTACAAACAGCGCACATATCAAGGTCTGCTCAGCTAATACCCCATTTAAATTTGAAAAAAAAATCCATCCCTAAGGGTAGGAAAACAGGGGCTGTTTGATTGTTCACTCATTGATTGTAATATTTGACCAAGCATAACTTTTTATAGAGTAGTCCGATTTTCATAATTCTTTTTTTTATTGGATTGATATATTTACATTTATTTTTATAATTTATTTATATACTAGCTGCGCCCCGCGGCTTCGCCCGCGTGGTAATTTATGTTTCCAACTTTCTTAATTTTTTTCTTTCATAAGAACCTTCTCCTGACAATAACAAACACAACAAAGAAAGAATTAGCGAAATCGGTCCAGCCGTTCACGCGTGATGCCGTGACCAAGGAAAACGGGTTTCATTTTTATATATTGACTAGCTGCGCCCCGCGGCTTCGCCCCCGTGGAAATTTATGTTTCCAACTTTCTTAATTTTTTCTTTCATAAGAACCTTCTCCTGACAATAACAAACACAACAAAGAAAGAATTAGCGAAATCGGTCCAGGCGTTGTTGAGTTATGCGCTTACCAACACATTTTGCGATTCATTTTTATATTATAGATAGACTTACTCGTACCTCGATGTGTTTTTTCATCAAACTAAATTAGACTCGAATTTTAACTCGATGTCGCCACTAGAAGAATTTGAAATCGGTTTATCGTTTTTTAAAACCTACATAAGTTTTAGATAAATTTTAAACGACCGAATTGGACAGTTTCACTCGGAGCGCCTTCAACGGCCATGTGTCCGGTTTGCTAGTTTCCTGCCGGTGTCCTTCCGGTTCATGGAAAATCCAAACTATTTAACAGAAACGGACATCAAGAGGGGCTTGGTGCATTCATTCTTCAACAAGGACGACTTCGACCACAACATCGGCCTTTTTCAACATCTGGACGAGATCAACCTGCCGCCACTCAAGTGTAAGTAAACGGAGTAGGTTGCTATCCAGTACCTAAGTGCCTCTGCCTTGTGTACCTACTTACCCAATGAGCCCTGTATACATAGGTAGGAGGAGCTATTTATAAAGAAGGTCAGTCCTGCCTAACGTAGGTAAGTTCCTTTACTCTGTCCACGTATTTATTTTCTTTGACGGAACACACGCTTAAAAACCCGCCGACGTTTATTGTCTGAACAGATTTTCTTGAAACATGGCTAAGAACACTCGGGATAAAATTGTCTATGGCACAAAAAAAAAACTAAACGAAAATCGGTTCATCCGTTTGGGAGCTACGATACCACAGACAGATACACAGACGACACGTTAAACTTATAACACCTTTCTCTTTTTGCGTCGGGGGTTAAAAACTAGGTGGAGAAACAACAGTGATAAGTAAAACCAATGGGCTGGATTGGGAACTCACCGTGTCTCACGTGTCTTCTGGCACCTTTCAAATCAGATGGATGCATTTTTGGACACTTTTTCAAACTAAACCATTAAGTTCCTAACTTCCTACGAACAAGACTATCTTAGTTTATAAAGCTGACCTGCTGTAGGTGGTTACTTTGTGTTCCAAGTCTCAACCTGTATAAATGCGTTTTCAGTTTCCAATAAAGTGGTGAGCGATCTCTTGGCGGCCGCGGACCAAGACCTGGAAGTGTTTGGGTGGAGCAGCGTGGGTGAGAATACACCCTGACACTGACACCTTAAAATTACATAACTCCGATCACAGACTGTAGTGTCCAGCAGTGGACTAATGTGGGCAGATGATGAGGACGCAAAATCAAAATACCTAGTTACAGCTAAGTACATAAAATAGATCTCTTTATTTACAAAGAAAATTAAAATCAAATAATAGAAATAAATTAGAACTAGTTTTTAACACACATATAAAAACAAACTAATTGAGAACCTCCTCCATTTTTGAAGTCGGTTAAAAAGGGGGCACCACGAGGGCATTATGCAAGGGTCAAGCAAGATCATGAGATCCTTGAGATAATCCGAAGATCTCCGATTTGAAAATAGTACATTATGGTACTAGTGTGTAACATTGGTGATTACCGCCGAGGCGCCATTGAGGTAATCATCAATACACACGTGTATCATACGACGTTTTTCAACACACTTGTGAATAAAATAACAATAAAAATTGGTTGTTTGTAAAGTAGGTTTACGATCGAGATGTTTACGTGATAACGTCTTATTGGTGATATAAGTTTTTGGGAAGTAAGGAATTAATGAACCGCTAGAGTGAGAGAGACGGAAGATCGGTCCACTCACTCGAACGCTATGCCAGCCTCCGCTCGTGAGGATTCCGCGTGACAAGTTTCACGGAATGACTGGCAGCGCTCGAGATGAGACGGGAGATCGGTCCGTCTCTCTCTCGTTATACCTGCGATCGCGCTCGTGAGGTTTTGGTGTGACACAAGTTTCTGAACATGTCACCCGACTAAAACGATTTTAAAGACGTTATCACGTCAAAACTCATTTTATTTAGTAAACAAAAATTAATCATTAATCATTGCGATCGGCCACAGACTAAGGGGATGAGGTTTTTTTTTATTTTCCGCGCATACCTAGGGTTTGCGCCTATTCTGCCACGTACAAAATGGGGAAACTAAAGTTTTCTTTTATTACAGAGAAAACAAAAGTTATCATTGAGTGCAAGTTTTATTTATTAAACACGTACGAGTTAAAATTATCTATTTAAATAAGAAGTTGCATGAAATGAGCAAGCAATAGGAACATTAATTTATTTGTTCTATGTAACGCGATCTTTTTTTGGAATAAAAACTTTTGTAAGAACAAAGCAACTCAATCAATAGATTTTTTTTAAATCTATAACTCACTAGTGAGTTATAGCAATGAAAGAGTCACAGTTTAATTATGGGTGTCATTCTGTGCCTAATTGCGGTGACCATAGAGCCACTTTATGAGCAAGTCTGTAGAAAAAAATATTATGTGATCGATTTCAGATGAAACTTACAACAATAAAGCCCGCGTCCTCAACGCCCAGCAATGTTCAGAGTTTGTAACCCCCATCGTGGACGCGCCACGCGCAGGGGAGGCGTGCGTGCAGCAGTACGTGAGTGATGCCGAGACGGAGGGTTAGTGCCTGTCTGTAACCCCCAGCACGGACGCGCGGCAGTATGTGGGTGAAGCCGAGACCGTCAGTTAGTGCCTGTCTGTAACCCCCAGCACGGACGCGCGGCAGTACGTGGGTGAAGCCGAGACCGTGAGTTAGTGCCTGTCTGTAACCCCCAGCACGGACGCGCGGCAGTACGTGGGTGAAGCCGAGACCGTGAGTTAGTGCCTGTCTGTAACCCCCAGCACGGACGCACGGCAGCAGTACGTGGGTGAAGCCGAGACGGAGAGTTAGTGCCTGTCTGTAACCCCCAGCACGGACGCGCGGCAGTACGTGGGTGAAGCCGAGACCGTGAGTTAGTGCCTGTCTGTAACCCCCAGCACGGACGCACGGCAGCAGTACGTGGGTGAAGCCGAGACGGAGAGTTAGTGCCTGTCTGTAACCCCCAGCACGGACGCGCGGCAGTACGTGGGTGAAGCCGAGACCGTGAGTTAGTGCCTGTCTGTAACCCCCAGCACGGACGCGCGGCAGCAGCACCTACGTGGGTGAAGCCAAGACGGAGAGTTAGTGCAAGCTTCATCATGGACGCGCCCCGCGCGGTGGAGGCGTGTACCTTACCAATGGTTAGAAATAGAAGCACATTATGTATTGGGCACTGTTCGGTCGAAGCGGTTGTGAATAGAGAAGAGATAACCTAGTACTTGAATAAGCTGTACTGCAGGTGCGGCCGTGCTGCGAGATTGGACTGCCTTGACGAGGTAATTCGAGGGCAGAAACCAGCCTATACCTACTACAGTTACTACATACGGATTCTGTGGACCCTGGATGCCAAGGACCTTCAGTCCGTTCAGTACCTACCTACCACTATTCGTTTGGCATTGCCTTGTGACAAAATCAAATCATTTTTGCCTGCTCAGTAGGTACTTAGTTATAGGCATAGATAAGATCGTTTAAAAAATGTACGTACTATTATGCTACGGCTCCACCTGCGTTAGCGTTGACGTTAGTAACGCGTTAATAAAGGCCCTAAAAATGCACCTTGGCTACTAGAATAGTAATGTCGTTATTAAATGAACACGTTAAAACCTTGGCCACACCTGCGTAACGCCCTAATCAACGCCTTAACGCGTTAGTTAACACGTTAGAACTCCTAACGCGTTAATTACGCGTTAATTAGGGCGTTACGCAGGTGTGGCCAAGGTTTAAACGTGTTCATTTGATAACGACACGGCTCCACCTGCGTCCTAACTAAAGGACTTAGGTAGAGCCGTAGCTTAAGTGCACGTATTAAGGGTACGTAGATACTTGTTGGGTGTCGTAAGAGGGATAAAGCGACTAAGGGATATCCATCGGAGGCGGGCAGCTGCGCCCCCTGCAGAACAATTCTACCATCAAACTGCGATCCCCAACCCGCATGTCCAGCGTGGGGATTATAGGCATTACCCCCTGAGATAAGTCGCTTATCAGGGGGAGGCCGGCGTCCAGCAGTGGAGCATTATAGGCTGTTGAGGTGAGGTGAGGTGAGGAGTAGATACTTATAGAAGCGCCCCCTCCGGTCTTGTTGCAGAGGACGAGGGCGTGCACGGTGCCGCGCTGCTGGTCGACTCTGCTGCGGTCGCGTTCATCTCGTGGGGGGACCGCGAGGGCCGCACGCCGCAGGTACTGCTCCTCATAGCGCCCTATCGATCCTGGATAGAAGACATGATTGAACTTCAAATTTGATACAGTTCGGCAATACTACAAATTAATTTATTGAAATATTATTAACAAAGAAATTGAGATAAGAAAATGAAACATGTTTATTACATATTTTATTTATTACATAAAACCTGCTCAGTTTTTCGAAGTTGGTTAAAATTATTCTATGATGATGCGTAAAATAGTGTGCATCAGAATGGTGGGTGTAATGTTGCGAATCAGCATAGAATAAATGTGGGTCGAATTTACCTTAATTCTACCTAAATCTACCAATAATGAAAATAAAAGTACCTCTTAATGCAGTGCAGAGATATTACAGAAATAATGTGAGCCGCCCTGAGCCGCCGACCTGACGTCAAGTTGCCGAGTGTAGGTATTTCTGTTTCTAAATGAAAAACCAATTATATATTTATGTGTGAATTCATTGTCATATACTTAAATCTGTTTAGTACCCTACCATACCATTATCAGAACTTAAATCTAAGGTTTGGCTGAAGAGTAATTTGAAAATAAAAATTACCAACCTATTGCTATTTTTATTTATAGACATCAGGGTATTTCTACCTACTTACTTCTTACTAAATTAACGTATAAACCAATTTGATTACTATTTTATAGATATGAATACAACAGTCCAGAATATGACATAAGTAACCTAACGATGAAAATTAAATAATGACTGTGTGAAACAGGATCCGTCAAGTGCGAGTGTAACTCGCGCGCTGAGGGTTTCGAACGTTTGTCAACAAACTGTACTAAAGGTAAGTCCCTAAAAATAGAAGGTATCAACCTACAGTCATTTCAGATGGATCTCTACATGCTTCGGTGTTAATGGGTAATGGTAAATTTCGACTTTTTTCAAGATATTTCAAAAAGTATAAAACCTACAGAAATTTGAAAAACTGTTTTGAAATGTCCAACCTGATACCTTTCATTTGATACCCCACTCAGTGGGGTAGTCTCCCCTTTTGAAATTTATTCCTTCCCATTTTGACCATTTTTCAAACATTGTTCTTTTTACAGACTTATCTATATTTTTCCTGTAAAATAGGTATAGATCTATAACTACAAACGCTCTCCATACATTTTAAATAGATCGCTCTGCAAACTTCGGAGATAGAGGGGGATTATAAATTCACTAAATTATTTTTAGACACCTACCTACCTAATTTTGTTAAATCATTCAACAACAAAGATTTTTTGACGGTTTTATGCATGTGTTCTATAAATAATTTTATAAAGGTAAGTATTTATCTAGGTTTCCAAATTGTGAGATCGAACTTTGCGATATGTTAATTTTTTACTCTAACCAAAATGTTCAAATTCTAATAAGGTCTGTGTTCATCTGTGTTCATCAATAGATAATCGGACATTACATTAAGGTGGTACCCTACCTCGTTATTGTGTGAAGAGGATAGGCATAGGATTTCGCGTTCACAGGAGCGGGACAGAGCAAAGCGGCGTATGCCCAAAAATCAAGTTTTTAGTAGTTATTTGCTCCCCACAAACATTAGAATAGTTAATTGAAAAAAAGGCAACATATAAAATGTTCTTTATACTTAGTTCAATTACTATGCTTAATCTCAAGATCGTATCATTTGTGTTTATTGAGAAATTAGGGTTTTAGTAAAAAATTAGAGGTAACTTTGCGATTTTTTTCTATCGAGAAAATTTTATGGAATCGTGTTTTCGAAACATATGATCGATAGAATAAGTCCTGAACTTTACCATATATAAATTTCAAAGTTAAATATTCAGTAGTTTGGAAGATATGGAGGTCCGACGGAGTTGAAAATAAGCAATTTGAGGTTGTATACGCCCTTAAGCTGCTTCGTCGGTAACGTTGACGTTTAATGTATGAAAACTTGTGTCAAAAACGTTAAAACAACTGTTTAAAATTTAACCATCTGTTGGTGAACTCGGGTCTTACTTATGTCAATGAAAGTGAAACCCTTTTTTAAAACCATCATTTACTTAGTCAAGCAAATAAATACTATTTGATTTCATTTCATTACATCAAACGTTGGCAGATTCTAATGCTACGGCTACGGCCATACTATCACGATAATGGGAAGATTTGCGCTGTCGCGACAAGTCTGGCCAAGAAGTTCGTCCTATCGCGAAGCATCATCGCAACAACAAATGCCCTTCGCGACGCTGCTGACGGTAAACTGCCGGACATCAAAGGGTTTTGTCGCAACAAAAGTTCGTGCGGTTGGTTGGCTACACTTTGCACGCTCTTTGTTCATAGCGAGACACCGAGCGATGTGCACGTATTGTGGCTGTGTATTTGTGTTATTAATTATTAATAACCTCAGGAGTGACCCATGAAGTAGACAAATGATCGAATTTTGGAATTTATCAAAAATTGCGAAGCTGAGCCTGTTTCGTGGAATCCTAAAGAACCTAATTACAAAAAAAACTTATGAATTATGACGCCATGAGCGCAACCGCCGCTTCCATTATTTCCGTAAAATCAATTATCGTTCTAGTCTAGACTATCGCGACGTTGCAAAGTTTTTTTCCAATGTGGCCAAACACTTCGTCGTAGAAAGAACACGAAGGTTTATCGCGACAACGCGAAGACGAATCTTCGCTTTGTGATGTGGCCGTAGCATTAAAGGGAAGGGAACGGAATCGGATATGATCGATCACCGATGAATAAAAATATAGATGTATGGCATGCGTGTTCGAGAGACAAACACGAGGTGGTGGAGGGAAGGTGTTGCCATGCAATTTTATTACCCCGATTTTAGGTTCCTTCCTTCATGTTTGGTTAGATTGGATTTGCGATTTCCCAGTTCATAAATTTAGGAATTCTAAAATTCAGAACAGGGAATTCCACTAAACCTTTGTTGTACATACCTTTCTATTCTGATAGGTAGGTTTCTTTGTAGTCCCACGGCCATTCCACATGGAAGGAAGTATTTGAAATATTGTAAATAGAAAATTTTACTGAAGGAAGACTACATGTTGATTTTGAAAATAAATTCCAAGCTGTTTTTAAATATTTTTGAATAATAGGCGATTATATATCTGATTCGAAAATCGAACCAGCCATTTTGTAAAAAAAACACCCGTAATTTTACGATACCGATCAAAACGGCAACAACATTCCATTTATTTCAGATGCTATGTTATTTTGAAAAAATAATCCTTATGATTGAGCCTTTTGACCGGTATCGAAAACCTACGTGTTTTTTTTATATTTTGGCGGGATCGATTCCCGGTTCAGACAGGCGATTATTCTACAATCTCTGAATGAAGTTTAATTTGTTTTTAAAATCAAAATAAAGTTTCCTTTCAGTAAATTTTTCTATCTAGGTACTATAGATACTTTCCCTTCATGTGGCATGGCCGTGGGACGCCCGGTACCTATATGAATGATTAAAGTACAAGTGGTAGTTTTTGGTTCTTACTTTTTGTAACAGCCTGTAATATAAATTCTCACTAACGATTTAATAATCCTGTTCTAACAGAACAAATAAGCAAAACTTGAATCTTTTTGTATAATTGGTTAAATTTAATCGTTCTAGTTTTAAATAAGGTACACGTACTTAAATTATGTACCTACGCATGCGGGAATCGGTAAACATTTAATTTAGGTAAGCATAGAAGTAAAACAACGTTTAGTTAGTTATAATTTTTATCAGGCACATAATACGATACGAGTAGAAATCATTTTGAAGACTAGAATATAAAAAATAATGTAGTTTCTAAAATAACAATATTGTTAGGTAGTTAAATTTTTACACTTTAACCAGGCTTAATCAACAGACTTCGAAATCATATTTCTGCTAATTAATTTAATCTTACACTTTAGATATAGCTAAGGTAACCTTTAATTCGAAATTTAATGGGTCTTTTGAAGTTTATACTTTAGATCAAAAGTGCAGAGACAACAACGTTAAATGACACTTATACACCACAATATTACCTACATCCCTGCCTAATTATCCAAATAATTATATTCTGTTATAGTAAGTAAATTTGATTGGTAGAAAATTGCGTTTCTTTCCAAAGCAGACGTACATCGTTGTTAAATCTGTAACAAATAAAAAGGTTTTATGATATGTAGCTCATTATGTATTAAGTATTCACAAATATTTTAATGCGCCATTTGGGGAATTTTATTGTCGAGTGCAGGCAGCCCTAAATTTTCGTTATTTTAGGTTCGAATAATTAAAATTACCGTAAAACATAATTTTTCAGCCTTGTCTGTATGGAAGTCTAAGAAAATGTAAATTTTGAACCTTTTTGTAATCAAAAGAACTTGTACCTACCTACTTACGAGTGGAATGATAAATTGGGCACTTTTGAGTGTTCTGGTCGTTTCTATGTATAATTAAAAAATATCTATCTATGTAATGTATTATGTTATGTATAGCAGTCATCTAGTACCCATAACACAAGGTCTGCTTAGCTTGGGGCTAGATGATGCTGTGTGGTTTGTCCAGCATTATTTATTTATTTTGCTTCGCTGTCACATAAACATCCGAAAACACTGCACCTCAAAATCGTTGCTTCTGGTTTTTATCTCTATTAAGTGCGGGAATGTCCACAGGAACCCTATAATCACATTTGCATACAAAGTTAACTTTTTAAGTGTACTACAACATTCTTGTGTCGAGCTCCGTCGATGTCATAGGAAATTTGTCCAGCACATGCTAAACAATGAAAAAACCTAAGTCGTTTTCTCTATAATGTGAATGCGATGGCATTTGCGCAAGTTCTATAGGCTTCTTCTTCTAAGGGTAATACGCACGATTACGAGGCTCATAAATGTCATGTCAGTTTGGCATTAATGGATTAGTAAACGTCACATTCTAAAATAAAGATACATGAGGTAGATACGATACCTATTTAGTGTGTTAAATTTTAACTAGATGGCGCTGCTAAAAGTGGACGGAGGCTAGATCGCGCTGACGAGAACGCACGGCTCTGGTTGACTCGAATTTTAGATTTTTGAAATAAATATCTTCTAATAGGACTGCCTTAACTCGTTATGCACTAACGTTGCGTTAAATGATCGATAAATAGGCTAGTTATTTTATCATGACTCTCGCTAAGCATAGCTTAACGAAAGTCATGACCAAAATAATTATGCCTGCCTATGTACGCTGGGAGTGGGTGCACTCCCAACGTACAGTCTAGGCCGCTGCCCGCTGGACGCGTGGATACTATCCACGCGTACATAATTGGGTATCCACTATCCACTTGATAGTGGATAATTATGTAGTGCGTTGCGTATAGTCTATAGGTAATTAAAATTATTTGTCGTTAAACCTGTACTTAGGTATACCATGTTTCGTCCACACCCCGCACAGTGGGGTACCTATTTTTTCACCAATCTAGCCGGCCGAAACTTAATAATAAAGTTTTAAATAGGTAGGCGTAGGTATGCCACTTTTTAGATATGGAAACGTTTTGAGGTTATTTCTCTCGCATGGGAACTGATTTATGGGATAAAAAGTCACCTGTTTGATAACAGGGTTAGACCTACCTTTAAGCAAATTTCAGCCTGATCCGTTCAGTAGTTTTGGCGTGAAGAGGTAACAAACATCCATCCAAACTTTCGCGTATTCAAACGTGTATTCAAAAATGGGCTTAAACTCGTTACCTTTAGATACGTTTTACAGCGACAAAATGACTTCCCGCAAGCTTCAAACAAGTGGTCCACGAGCGTCTGTTATCAGATGACGTCAATGTAAAATTCATCTAAATGTTACAAGTTGAAGTCCATATTTGAATGAACATTATTGTCCTCTGCTGGAGAGGTGCTTTGTTGCGTGTAAAATCACATGAACTCGGATGGGCTTCAACAAAATAAAAGAGGTAATGCTTACAATTATTCCTGGTTTATTGTAGAAGCACACAGCATAAAATAATAAATGGGTATCTAGGACTTTGTTGATACAAAATAATTATGGAAAATAAAATATAAGCAAGAATCACATTAAACATTACATTAAACAACACAAAAATAAAAAATTAAAGAACCCGCCGACGTTTATTGGCTGAACAGATTTTCATGAAACAGTGCTAAGAACACTCGGGATAAAATTATGTATGACACAAAAAAAACTAAACGAAAATCTGTTCATCCGTTTGGGAGCTACGATACCACAGACAGACACGTCAAACTTATAACACCCTTCTCTTTTTGCGTCGGGGGTTAAATAGGCTTTCCACTGATGATTATTATTTATAACATAATAATTATTATTAACAATTAGGTACAATAATAATATTAAGGGCTGATTTTTCAATCCTCATATAAGTCGTCAAATAGCTATCTAGCTTGTAAAATCATCTGTCTGTTTATCAGGCAAATAAATATTTTCAACTTTTTAATCGTCTATTTTATAGAGAATAGCTATTCGGCGTTCAAGGTAGCTTCACACCGTCTGCGTGCAAGCGAGGTGCTTATGATATGATACAGTATTCAATGTGTTAGACCAGAAGAACAACAAAACATGTTACTAAACAAAATTCACACACAACCATACAAAAAATAACTGTACCTGATGAGGAGGTACGTTTTACCAAAAACAAAACAAATGAAGCCTCTACCCCACATCAGCTGCGGTTTTGAAGCGCGTTTTGTGTCGCACGATTTGTTGCGATACTTATTTGTTTGCAGTAGGTATATTATGTACTAAGACTCATACGATCTTACACACTGCTGCGATTTTATCGACGTGATAGAAGGTGGACGACGCATTTCCGCGTCCTGCGATTTTACGATAATTGTTCACGGAACATTTTGTATTAGGACGCATGCCATCTAACACACCCAGCTGCGTCTTGCTTTCTGGGATGCGGCGGCGGCGTCTAGAAATTGCGCTTACTAAAACGCAGCTGTTTGAAGCACTCGCGCTACAAAATCGCAACAAATCGCGCGACACAAGACGCGCTTTGAAATCGCGGCTGTGGGGTAGAGGCTTATAACTGTCAATCAATCTAAAACGTCACACTTATACGGGTTGCAGACCAAGAGCTAAGCCAAGTTAGTTTAGCTTAGCTCGCATAGCTGACGCAGTTTTCACACTCTACTACATAGCTTAGTTTGTGTAGTTTGCAGTCAGCACACATGTATGAAAAACTGCGTCAGCTATGCTAGCTAAGTCAAAACTAAGTTAGCTTAGCTTTCGTCTGCAACCTCTGCAACCGTCTGCAACCCGCATTATCGGGGAGATAAAACCTTATCTGGCCTATAGAGTAGCAGGTAACTTTATTCCTCAGTTAGGAGCTTTATTCGACAACTAGCTTCTGCCCGCAACTTCGCACGCGTTGTTTCTATGAAAAAGTTCAAAGGTAATTTCTATCCCATGGGAACTGATTTATGGGATAAAAAGTAGCCTATGTTCGATTCCAGGCTTAGGGCTACACCGATGCAAAATTTCAGCTCAATCTGTTCAGTAATTTTGGCGTGAAGACGTTACAAACATCCATACATCTATCCATCCATCCATCCAAACTTTCGCATTTACAATATTAGTGTGATTAACAACTCTCTGACCATTGAAAAACCAAAAATATCGCTATTCATCGGCAATCTGGTTGTTTATCTGAGGATTGAAAAATTGGCCCTTAGTCAACTAACCTATTTCTTTTATCTCTGTTACCGTCGCGCCATCTTTGTTCTCAATTGCCCAAGTCTTTAGTTTGAATTGACGAGTGATAGTTTTTAATGTTTTGTTTTATTGTTTATTTATTTGTTGCACTCATGTCCATAACATGGTGTTAGCATTTACATTATTCAATTAGTCCTCATATAAATTTACTAGTTAAGATACAGAAAAAATACACAATTCATCACCTTTAAGTAAGTTTATCATAATTAATTTTCAGAAATATTTAAAATTTTATTCAATAGTATGTCAAAAGAAATAAAACATAATAATAATTAAGTAAATGTCAATGGTAAATAGATTATAAATGTCACATTCGTGATAACTGATAAGCGATGTTATACCTACCCACTTTTTAATTTCATGTGAAGATTTTTTATTTTAAAGTGCAGATTTTATTGTGTGTTTGCATTCCGGTGATTTCTGCAAGCGGTTTGTATTTCAGCATTCAGAGAATTCAGTTCCTATACAGCTATTCCAGCGGCCTTCAGTTTTCTCCGTTGTTCAACCAAGTGCCATGTGTTGGGGTGTTTGAAAAGAGGTGATTTTGCCTATGATTGTTTTTACCAAATCCTGGTGTAGAGTTTAGCATTCTCCCATATTGTCATCACCGCCCCAACTGTGCACTGTGAAGTCCTGCAAGCTTTTGGTTAGACTGGCCCTCTCAGTGATCTCTAAACGCCTGTTGTTACTTTGGTTATTGCGGAGTTTATTCTTTAGGTTGCATACAAGTAGTTGATGATCAAAGTGACCATCAGCTGCAAGCAACGAGTATGCATTGGTATTTGAGCTCCTCCATTTAATTCTGATCATTTTGTAGTCTCAAATAGAGTATAACGGTGTTCTCGGCTAGGGGTTTTCTGGGTGGTCAAGATGCACCTGCCCTCCACTTCGGTTTGACGGTGAGACTCGGGCCTCCCTGTATAACAATAAGAATACAATAATTTATATACAAGAAAAACACATTACATTTAGGCACACTTAAATATTTCATAATAAGCCAGGAGCGGACCACGGATTTGGCTATTTTGATTTATTTGATTATATTTTTTGATATATTTTTATAATATTCAGATTAAGGCGCTACCCGGACCCAAATCAGCGCCACCACCTGTTTTATCTTATTATTATGTTAAATGAAGGAATTTTCAAAAACCGATTGGCCAGTTTGATGAGACAAGAAATATTTTGGAATGAAACAGATACTGACGCCATTTGATGTGAGTTAGAGTGAGACAAGTAAAAAGGCTATTTGATGTTCGACCAAAATAAACTTGATTGGATGAAAAAAATAAAGGTAATATAATAACAAGTTCTCCTAGTACTAGTCTCTGACTAATGGCCGCGCTTTAATCCGTTCCCTACCCCTACACTATACTAGCCAAACTTAATGTAGAATGTTTGTAAACAAACCACAATACCAATAACTAAAACTCACATATATTTTAGTTTTGTTTAGTATATGTTTAATGCGTTTGTGTGGTAAGTCTGACAATATAAATAAGCTGTATAGACTGTCTTCCTCATTTGTAAATGCAATTTAACAACGTCCAAAACTGTTCATTTATTATTCAGGTAAATAGATATATTTATTTAATATCTTTTTTTATTAATTATTAATGATTGTATTGACTCGAGATTGACACTAAGATTGATAACTACCTATTTGTATTCATTGTTTTTGTATTGTTTTGTTTAAGATTTGACTACTCTGTGCCTATTTTGTTATTCTTATGTATCTGACTCCTGGACGTTTTGGTTTCAACTGTAAGTCCATTTGTAAATAAATAAATAAAAATAAATAAGTAAAAAACATACCGTTGGCCGGGGCAAGGGGGACAAGGGTCGTCACTGAGTATGTCTTTCTGCCGCGTCCAGCTTCTGCAAACAGAGCGTGGGTCAGAGTGGGCTAATGGGTCGTTGGTACTATAATCTTCCTCACCTAACCTCAACAGCCTATAAAGGTACACTGCTGGACGCCGGCTTAACCTGATAAGCGCCTTATTGACTTTTATCTCATGGGGGTAAGGCCCATAATCCCCACGCTGGGTATGCGGGTTGGGGATCGCAGTTCGGTGGTAGAATAGTTCTGCGGGGGGCGCTGCTGCCCGCCTTCGGATGATATTCCTTAGTCGCCTCTTACGACACCCGCGGGAAGAATTGGGGTAGTGCAAATTCTAAGCCGGCACAACAATTATCATCTTAATTCCTGCGAAAACAAAAGTAGAGGGGAATCTGTGGTCGAACGAGTATAGTTTTTTTTATGTGCCAAATTTAAGTAACTTTTCATTTAGACTTGTTCTCCTAATTAAGGGTTAACCCTTGCCAAAGGCATTTCCCGAGTCATCCTATTTATTCATATTCTATTTATTTATTAGATGGAAAAAAATATTCAATAAAATAAAATAACCATCGTAATGTTATTATAAGTTATTATTTTTCGTCGACGATCAGTGGTTTCCGAGCTGGTCGTTTTAATTTTTAATACATTCTCCATATCTTTGTTTGACCGCGTACCGTTCTAGGATAATGCCGTTGTTTCAGGCCCTTGAACGGACAGTTCAACGGCGTAACAACGAAGAGCCTCGATCAACATCTCAAGAGACTCTCGCTAGGAAGTTGGATCAAGGGCCAGATTCAAAAGGCGGTACTCCTGGACCCGGCGCGCATTGTCAGGAAGTTCCTCTCTCTGCAGCTCTAGTCACCGACCGCTAGAACCTAGCTTCGCGGCCGGTGATTCACCGTTTCGATATATATTTTTACTGTAGTTTAATATTTTATTTCTATCGTAAAAAATGTATTTTATAAACGAGTTTTAAGAATAAATGAGTGTATAATAACAATAAAAGTATTTATTTCCAAAAATGGTTTGAACAGGTGAACAGAGTGCTTAAAACTAATTAAATTATCTCTTAATGTATAAAATTAAATTCACCTTTATGTAGGTACTCTACCATAAAACCTTATTGCTGTAATAGCATCAGCTCCTCGCTCTAACTAAGTAAAACTTGTTTTTAGACGCGATGCTACTCTGCCTCACAGACCCGAGTAATAGATGATGTCAGGATGCTCCGACTCTTGAGACGTTGGAAATACCTTTTGTGAGACGTTGGGTAGGTGGGTCTCTCTAGAAACCCCGAGAATAGTCATACGTGAGATGTTGAGAATAGGTGGGTCTCTTTTGAGACCGGGGAATAGTCATGCGTGAGATGTTGAGAATAGGTGGGTCTCTTTTGAGACCCGGGGAATAGTCATGCGTGAGATGTTGAGAATAGGTGGGTCTCTCTAGAAACCCCGGGAATAGTCATGCGTGAGATGTTGAGAATAGGTGGGTCTCTTTTGAGACCCGGGGAATAGTCATGCGTAAGACGTCGGGAATAGGGGCGTCTCCCATGAGAGTTTAGGAATCTATTCAACCGGTGCAGCGAGTACAGTGGATTAAAGTAGTGCGAGTTGAGACCTCTTTTTTAGCAAATTAGACTATAACATCATCACAAGTTCCGTATAGCGTGGGGCTAATGATGCTGTGTGAACGGTCCAGCATTATTTATTTATACACAGGGTGTCCCATGCAACCTGTACTAGCGAAGGTCTGTGGTCTGGGGACACCAATACCTATCGATTGGACCCCTATGTAATATTATGTTCTGCGATTTTTTGTGGTTTTCGAGATATGAACATGTATATGATGAAATAAATAAATACTCAATACCTTGTAGTGGCAGGGAGGTGCTCGAAGAACTGCGGCGAGACGGCGAAGTTGTTGTCTTGTTTGATCAGCCGCGTCAGGTGGTAATTCTTGGCCAAGAATGACCTCATATTCGGTGACGGCCCGTCTACCGCCAGTCGTTCCGCAGACGTCTGCTGATCCTGGAAGCAACGGAGTACCACATTTAAGGATACAAAACTCTGGTTGACTAAGGCTTCACTGTCTATCTTAAGGTCGGTTGAAAGTTGAGTTGTTTTTTGCATCCGGTATGATTGCTGTCAAACGAAGGTCTATTAACTATAAAAAAAGTAAAGTCTATGGTAAAAGTGGCTCGATCCGCTGTTTTATTCCAATTTGCTTGAAACTTATCGCAATGACAAGAAATTTGTAAAAAGTATGCAAGTCTGATGGCACAAATAGATCTATTTTCTTCTTATTCAACGAGCAAGGCTGCAATTTTGTGTTCCCACCCAAGTACAACACACAAATTTCAGCGCAGCGGTAGAGCCCATCCATGTTCTCCAGAATCAAGAGAGGTCAGCACACGATAACAAAGTATAATTAATTAATTATGTTAACCGAAAATATATATAATAAATGATTATTTCACAAAGTGTTATTATGCCTACTCATTTAGGTGAATAGAATCAATTATTTACACTTAATTTGCGTGCAAATAACACCACACGTACTATGAGTTTCGATGATACCATTGTCATATCAAAGCGATTGTTAATCAGAATAGCCCGTTTACAGAATGGCTGGGCCGCTCACAAAACGAACGCTGATTTAGCCTAGTCATTTTTCAAACGGGCTAATTTTTCGATCCTACGGTGACATGATGATTGAACGAGTATTTGATACATTTTTGTTACACTAAAGATGCTTAAACGTAGTATGATAAAATTTTAAAAAATAAATAAATAAACTTAGTCTTGAAAACTGTCTAGTCTACTAGTTGAGCTATCCGTAGATTGTTTGCAACAGTCTGCAGTTAATTCTGTTTCAATTGTAAATACTACTTCTAATTTATTTCTATTATTTGATTGTAATATTCTTTGTAAATAAAGTACCGTCTACTAGTCATAGTTACCAAAATATTTAAAAAGATGATAATACAAGTTTTCCTTAATACATTCCAAATATAATATCTAATAGGTACCTATGAAATTGTTTAAAGTGTGCCAAACATGTGAACAAAGTACGTATTTCTCAAGTTAAAAAAAAGACCTAAACGATTCAGTTGGGCCTTGGCTTCCACAAGCACCTTCATGGTTATCCACTCATTATGGGACACCCTGTTTATAGATTTAATTCCCGCAAGAGACCTAAACCCTTAGGGTAAGTTTTCCCGTTACCCTAGAATCATGAAATGTATTTGGCAAGAAGCAAGGTCTTCTAATTATATGGAACCTACGGTGCGAGACTCCGATTAGCACTTAACGTTTTATTTATTAAACCTGGTTGTTACCTGCAGCATGTAGTCAAATAGTTTCTTCCCCAAACCGCGGCGCTGGTGCGTGCTCTCAATAAAAAAGTCAAGAACGCACAGGGGCTCAACTTCGCGAACGGTATGTTCCTCGTCAAAGAGAAATAGATGTTTCTTCCCCACCTTGAGCATACCCACCGCCTCGCCCGCGCCGCTGAAAAAAAACCGTACACACTTACTGCACCTCTCTATTGCGAGCGACAGCCATGCTGCTAGATGCGGCAGCACAGAAAAATATCTAGATATATTTCTGTACCATGCTGCTGGATGCTGCAGCATAGAAATATATCTAGATATATTTCTGTGGAGTTGTTCTATCTCACGAAGTCCGTTAACTTACTCCGAACAACTTTGCGCTTATTTTGTCATGCTGACGGTACTCGCTACCAAAATCTGACGTGAATACAATGAGCACTAGTGACCCGGACCGCGTCACGGGCGAGACTGATTGTTGGTGCTTTGGTGCACGAGCGTAAAATATATAAAAAAATCGCTATTTACAATAATCAGTGCAAACTAGGATGATGTGACTAAATCTGATATAATTCTTATAATACATAGATATTTTATGCATAGAAAAGACACAACAACCGGAACAAATATCTGCAGATCGTACAAATATATACCGAGGCGGGAATCGAACCCCCAACCTCCTGCGTCGCTGGCGGGTTTTGGCCCAATGTGCCACTGAGGTCGTTGTACATGTGGTGTGTTGACGGGTGAGATGCTTCAATAACTAACCGGGTAGGATGGTGTTTAGGATAAAATAGTATAATGTAAGGATATAGTTATACAGACTGGAATTTTTGGTTGGAGCAGTAAGGGCAGGTACCTTAACCGTTGAAGCTACATCAAAATGGTCTAGGTTTTCGAGGATGCAATGATTTTGTTTGAAATGTATAGGAAAGATTTTTTGCGTTTTCTGACTTTTCTAGTACTCAAACCTTAGTTGTTCCCATATAATTTTTTGATCAGTACAAGAAACATTATTGATTGGCACCAAAAAAAGTTTTTGTGAAAAACGCCCATTTACTTGAAACCTGTTACTTTTTTGAAAATCTGTGAATGGGGATGATGTTTTTTCTAAAAAGGATGGGTAGTTTTGTGAGACCATTTTCATGTAGCTCCAAGGATGAGTAGTTTTGTAAGACCATTTTCATGTAGCTCCAAGGATGGGTAGTTTTATAAGACCTTTTTTATAAGACCTTCGACCCCGTATAAAAAAATCTAAAATCTGAGAGCTAGTCTCAATCGAAATTATATAAATAATTGGCATTTTGATGCCAGACAGATCACCAATATCAACAAGTTGGTAATGTCGTTTAGCATCACATGAATTCCACAATACTATTTATGCTTCTTGTCGGCAATACTTGTCAACACCAGTACAGACACATTTACCCATTTTCGTGTTATATTAGTAGCTCTCAGTAAATGGGCTCATCCAAGGAGGGTACTACCAGCAAACCTTATTTCTGGCGCTAAGCAGCTCTGCTGCATTTGCCTTTGAAGCTATTATACTGATATTGTTCATTATTGCACTGGCAATAATGAACTAAACTTAAAAAAAACTAAAACTCTGTAGTACTGAGTAGGCTGACGCAGGCACTTCATAGGGCTTGTGCTAGCATAATGGGATGCCTTGAAACCAGCAGTTCTTTGTATGTAACATTCATCAGAAAGACATCCACTGCTGGAAGAATGCCTCCCCAAAAGATTGCGCTGAGCATTGGATCTTGAGTTAGTTCTAGAGCTGGAGTATAGATGTGGATGTGTTGTTACCTGTTGGCTTCTGCATCCTTGATTACATAGATTGTGTGTCCATCTGCAGTGCGCAATTTCTCAGCCGTGGTGATAGTCTTGTTCAATTTTTGCTCCTGGCCCGACATCTCTCCTAGCCGATCCAAAACACGCTTCACCGAATCCTGCGCCCGTCTGTAAGATATGTTATAGTCCCTTCAATCAGCAATGAAACATCGCCAATGAAGAGACAACGGTTAATTTGTTTATTCATTTATTTATACACAGTCCACACTCTTACTTTCTTTCTGGTAGTTCGACTAACAATCACAACCTTAATGATTAGATTTTTAGAGGCACCCAATTTTGTTTATGAAGAAGTTGTAATTATTGATTTTGGTATTTTTGCTCATCATTTTAGGTAATTTTTGGAAACTGAATATTTAACACGATAAAATCGTATTATTTTTTTAATGAGATAGGATTTATCCTTGGGATGGTTAAATGACTACATTTTATCCAGAAACACAGAGAAGCATGCAAAGCCAGCAGCAAAAGCTAGTAAATAGCTAAAAAATTAGGAAGGCAACCACACTGTCGCACCATATATAATAGGTACATTGTTACTAAATACCTGATGCTGCCGACGTCGCCGATGAAGTGGGGAGGCAATAACGAATTAGTAATTTTAGTAATTTGGTCTGGAAACAGTTCGTTTATTGCTATCCACTCCATTTCAGAAATTCATTTCGTTCGTTCCCAAGAGAATGTGTTCGTTCGTGAGTGACAGGGTTGCCATTGCCAACCTTATTTTTGACGGGATCCACAGACTAGAAAAAAGTATTTTGCTAGAAATTCTAGAATAATAAACATTTTGTCAAACCTGACTGACGCAGAAGCCATCAAACAAGAAGTTGAGTTAATATTTGTTGGCGCTTCTAAACGGGCTATACTTTGCTGTAATTTGTAGCTGCAATACATGTGTCTGTTAAGGTACTGAAATATCGTGTCCGTCAAGTTAGCAGCCCCGCCATGGAATTTGGTGTCGGCTGCGGCGTAGAGAAAATGAATGAACTATATATAGACCAGTGCCGATAATTTATGAAACCAAAAAAATTCATAGTATGATGAAACCCATTGGAAAAGGAGGAGAATAATATAAAAATGTTAGAAAAAATAATTTACGGGCGATCTGAGGTCGGGAAGGGGAAGGGGGTGAGTTTTAAGGGTAAAAAATGGGTTATCTCGATTTCCGGCAAAACTACAAGTCCTATGGAAAAAAGTCAAATGGCAAAGTTGTAGGTAATAAAAAGATCTACAACTTTTGCATACACACTTTTTTCACATTACCTCAAAATGTATGTAAAAAATTCAATAAACCAAGTTTTTGGTTTTTTATTAATATCTTTTACAAAACTTTTTTTTTTTACGAAATTTGGTGAAAACTTACCCTTTTATGTCCCAAATACACTGTAATTTATTTGATTTGAAATATTTAGTTTTTCACCTTATTTTGACTCAATATCGAAAAAAGCACCCTCATTTTGAATCGAAAATTCATCCGTCAAAATATTAGCTTGTTTTAAAAAGTTGGTATGCTTTCTGTTCGTTGAAATCTCTACTTTCCGATGGTGTAAAAAAAATTATACATTACCATAGTAAATCTTCTCAGAAAATGCAAAAAACTGGAATATGATTTTTTTATTATTATATACAATTTTGAGCTATTTATTAAAACTTACAGTTTACTTACAGTATTTGGGACATGAAAGGGTAAGTTTTCACCAAATTTCGTAAAAAAAAAGTTTTGTAAAAGATATTAATAAAAAACCAAAAACTTGGTTTATTGAATTTTTTACATACATTTTGAGGTAATGTGAAAAAAGTGTGTATACAAAAGTTGTAGATCTTTTTATTACCTACAACTTTGCCATTTGACTTTTTTCCATAGGACTTGTAGTTTTGCCGGAAATCGAGATAACCCGTTTTTTACCCTTAAAACTCACCCCCTTCCCCTTCCCGACCTCAGATCGCCCGTAAATTATTTTTTCTAACATTTTTATATTATTCTCCTCCTTTTCCAATGAGTTTCATCCTACTATGAATTTCTTTCACTTTTTATTATTTTTAAAGGCTTCTACCCTGGTCTAATATGGCCGATAAAATCCATTAGGTACCTACCTATGTTTTTTAATAAAAATTATGCAATCAATTATTAAATACTAGCTTCTGCCCGCTGCTTCGTACGCGTTGTTTCTATGGAAACGTTTTGAGGTTATTTCTATCCCATGGGAACTGATTTATGGGATGAAAAGTCGCCTATGTTTGATTCCAGGGTTAGACTTCCCTGTATGCAAAATTTCAGCCTGATCGGTTCAGTAGTTTTGGCGTGAAGAGGTAACAACATCCATCCATCCATAGTTAATTAGTGACTGTCGTATATCGTAACATATCGTAGGTACCGTAAAATGTGGCAACTTAGCCATATTTTTGGACACCCAATCTTAATATTTTCCTTATCAACAGATGCATTACAATATTTGTTTTTGCATGACATTTATAGAGATATTTGGCTAACTAAAAACTTATTCAATTAGAGCTTACGAAGTATTAAAAAAATAGGCATATAGTTGCCAAAATTTTAGCAACTCTGCCTACGCTCAGTATTTCTTTATGCAGTAGAATTGTTCGACGGGTGAATATACCATGGAGATTTATATATTATTTTGTAACGCAAAGATCAGTTATGGAGAAATCATTACAGAAAATGTCAATACTGACAGCAGGCAAAGTTGCTAAGGAATGTTGAACATTTTCATACAAATACTTCCTAATGCATAGGGTTGTCAAAAATAAACACGGAAACGAGTATCATCAGGTAGGTATATTTATGTAACATTAAAATGTTATTTTCTCAATCATCCTTTATAAAAGCTTACCTACTTACCTTACTTTTATCTACCGTTAAAAAAACATGTTTACAAAATAATAAAATACTTATGAGAGATTTCTAAGATATAATAATAACTTAAGAACTAAAATGGCAAAGCCTCTATAACAATACTAAAAATATTTCAAACTTTTACGAACACTCCCTTTTCTACGAGTGTCTTTTAATTCCACAATTGGTATAAACTCCTCGAAGTTTATGATTTTAGCATGAAATGGTCCTTTGTTCAACAATATTTCAGAAATATCATTTCTAATTATGTCGACATCTGTGTCAGGATTGACATCAACTCCATGTAATTTCGCATATACGGTACGTGGGGGTAAGGTTACCCACTCCTCCATGATTTCTCGGACATCGTTCTTTGAAACAAGCTCTACTTCATCATAATCAACATACCTGACTTTTATACAATTCTGAGCCTCGCTGTATTCCAATATCATCGCTCTATACCACGCTTTGTCTTCTTCAAAAAGAGCAATGCAAGCCTTGTTTCTAAAAACGCCGTTCAAAGGCGGCATGCTGTCTCCTTTTTTCCATATCTCTTCAAACATGTCTTCCTATATTGAGTCTGTTTCCGCGTCGTGGATTACGGTTAGAGGAAATACTCTAGTGTAATAAATAGCTGTAATGTTGCATGTAAATTGATCGTCGGATTGTTTAGGAAACATGATATATTTACCGATTATCGACTGATTATCACTGTCATCTGCAACTAAGTCTTTACCTTCAAAGGTGGTCAGGTCAAGAGAATCGTCATCTGGCCATGATTCACTTTTATCTTCAGCAGTTAATTCTGGCTCTACGTCTTCTACTATAAAGTCTGGCCCTGAATTCGTTTCTATGTTTGAGTCGTCGGTTTCACCAATTGCCGATGTTTCATTTTTTTTACCTTTACGTTTTGCTTCTTTGACACCGTCTACGTACTTAGCCAATTCAAAATCAACTAAGTGATTATTTATCCACAGTCTATCGTATTTCATGTCTATTGGTGTGATACCATCAAGAGTTTTTCCGACTATTTTAACGAAACAATGTTTTTGTACAATCAACTTGTTTAGGTAGTCTAGCGTTTTCTTCTCCCACTGGACGCCGATAAGCTGTATTCGGCTGAATACACATTTATGTGATTGTATCGGAATATGATGGAGTGCGATACTCTTTCTCATGTTGGCGAATGAGCAGACTTCTTCGCTACCGTAATCGATATAGTGTACCAAGCAGTTGGAGGCTATCTGATTAACTTCTACTACTTTGCCTCTGTAGAAGCGATTGTCGTAGTGGTAAAGAGCGACGCAAGGTTCTCCTACGGCCCACTTTACGTAATTCGCCGTGGGGTCCGGGTCGCGGTAGCACTCACTCAGACCATTAGATACGAGATCAAATGTGTCTTCCTTTGCTACATCATGTAGGTAGATGATTCCATCGTTGTCAACAAATCTGAAAATAATTAGAAATTTAGTCAAAATCTGGAATTTTATACGTTTCTCTGCCGTGTGGTGCCGGCTAGAACTTCCACCACCACAACTTTTTCGGCGGGTGTCGTAAAAAGCGACTACGGGATATCCACCGGGGCGCGGGCAGCAGCGCCTCCTGCGGAACAATTCTACCAGTGCGATCCCCAATCCGCATGCCTAGCGTGGGGATAATGGGCAGTAATCCCATGAGATAAAACGAATAAGACGCTTATAAGGGTGAGGCCTGTGTCCAACAGTGGACCAATAACGACTGTTGTGGTGGGGAAGAGTTTTAATGAAAATGACGGCCTAGTATCAGTAGTCCGATGATCGGACTGATGAGACTTTTTAGTTTCATCAGTCCGATGATGCTGATCAATACAGATAATAATAATAATAAATAAATAAATAATGCTGGACAAATTCACACGTCATCGGACTACTGAGCCTTTTAGTCCGATACTTACACATTTCGACTTTCCGGACCTATATGTGTACCTACGTAAGTAGTGGATTTAGATTCTCCAAGTGTTCAATTTCTATCAAAACTTTATTGACTTGTATGGTTTGTACCTACTTACAATAGGTATTTGGTACCTAATGTGTAAGCAAAGCACAATCTTGCCCGAGTGTTCAAGAAAACGAAATATTAGTCCAAGGATTTTATTTATTCATAAACTTAGAAAAAACTTATTTAATAAACCTTTAAAAATAAAATTAACATGATAGTAAAGTAGTTGTGTACCTACCAACTCATATAAATGTTTTAGAAGTCGTGTATAGTGCTACCAAGCTCTTTTTAAAATGAACATAATTTTTGAGAATTCAGCCAACCTGTTAGTTACATACCTATTAAAAAAAAGGACCGGAAATAAGATAAAAAATTGTCGATTAGGTAGGTACGTACTGGCTTTCTTTATGTAGGTACATCAAAATGTAAAACACTTCTATTCTATCCATAATCATAAATAATAGACGTGGTAGAAATATTATAGGTAGGTATTGAGCAAATCAAATCAAATCAAAAATTCTTTTTTGCTTTCCATAAATACAATAAATGTACATTTACAAAAGTTCGCATATAAAGCATATTTACCTACCTATAAGATATAATATTATCATTCAATGTGTTGAAGTAACAATAAAATATCTGACAAATGTATAGGCAGTGACATTTTAGATTGATCTTTATAGAGGAGTAGGTATATACGAGTATATTTTAGGAAATAAATTAAATAACTATCCTTACATACTACATTATAATATTTTATTTACAAAACAAGTTTATTTTAGTGTTTTTGTCTGCACAAATGTATATAAATAGGTAGGTAGTGCCTATGTGCTATTGAGCCTCAGGCCTGTTGTATGAAATTGCTGCTTGCTCAGCCATCGCTTGAGTAACGCTTATGTCATACAAAATCGTTACTTAAACTTGAGTAACGCCAATGCCATAGAAAATCGTACTCGAGCAATTTAACGATGACCGAGCATGTTAATACGGGGCTAAAACATCGGAATGATTTACTTCCAAAATTTTGAGTTTACATAGAGCAGGGTTGTGTCGACTTCCAGCATCAGTTATCAATAATATAAAGATCAGCATCAGCATCCGCATTGATCGATGCTGATTTTTAATGTTTTGTTAATATTTTTAGTTCGCGTCGCGATGTGACCCGAGGGGCTGCGGCTGGGGCTTAGGGCTTCTAGCGCATTTTTATACAAATTAGGCACCTAAACTATTACAAATCTGTTTATCCGTGTGTCGTATCGTATCACTACCTATCTACACAGTACAGATAGTCTCCTGTTAACGATTTTCTGAACAAACCAATACATACATACATACGTACATATTTTTTTAAGATCATTTATGCCGTTGTAGTCTGGACCAAGCTGAACTTATGGCAACATTGGCAACCTCAAATTATTATGGTAGTAGGTTAGCGGGTAACCCCAAAATAAAATAAGCTTAAAACACCTAAAATCTATTGTGAAACATATTTACGAAATTTGCAAAAAGTAGAGGAAAGTAACCAAATATGGATTAGTATCTCTAACGAGGATCCGTAACGTTATAGCAATTTCAATAGAACTAGTATCCACGTTATTCTTTATGTTATGACTTAAGAATGATATATCTTTTTAAATTATCCAAATCGGACCATTACGTACGAAGTTATGACTAAATTACTAGCGATGTTTACTGAGTGACCGCCGCGGGTGCGTGTGACGTCACTGGGTCGGTCGCCGCCCTTTAACCGTAGGCAGATTTCAGTTTATAGTGATTTATTCCGAAACTATAAGTTTAGGAAAAAAAATTACAGAACCAAATACACTCAGTTTTGAGAGACCCATCAAATAATAAATAAAAATATTTCATTCGATGGGTAAAAATATATGAATAAGTATAGGTTTATTAAATTAGTAGGAAATGCCAAATATGGACACCTGGATCAAATGTCTCATGTGCGGGCTCTGGGCACATATTGATTGCACCAGCGCAATCAATAGAGTTCGACACCTATTTGTGATTTTTGTAGATAATTGAAGTTAATTTTATATTTGACCAACAACGTTCCTAAAAAGTATCATATAAGTTGACGACCTCTGTGGCGCAGCGGGCGAAGGTCCGCCTGCGACGCAGGAGGTTGCGGGTTCGATTCCCGACTCGGGACAAATGTTTGTACGATCTGCAGATATTTGTTCAGGGGTTCTGGATGTTTTTCTGTGTATAATAAAAAAATATCTATCTATGTAGTGTATTGTATTAAGTATATCAGTTATCTAGTACCCATAACACAAAGCTCTGCTTAGCTTGGGGCTAGATCTGTGTGAATTGTACAGCATCATTTATATAATATTTTATTATTAGTTAAAGTAGATTTTTGATAGTTTTTCTAGTTTTCCATATTTGGGGTACCTATTCCATTATTAGATACCTTTATATTGAATTTGTTTTTGAGAAATTATAGTATTCATAATTAATAATGATAAATATGATAATACAAGACTGTTACATTGTAAAAACCAAATACCTACCTACATATATGATTAGTATTTATAATTTTCATTAAAAGTTTTTAATTGTTTATAGTTGTTTAATTTATTCCTAAAAAACAAAATGGTATTCCATATTCTGTTAATTTCCTCTACATAACTCAGGTAAATTTCGTAAAAAACTTAAAGGAACTATAATATTAAAAGATTAGCCATAAACTAGATAAATATTCTAAGAAAATATTTCGGAATCGTCTATTTATTTATACAATAAAACAATAAATATATTTTAATAGTTTCTCTTCGCACGCGTTTTTTGGAATAACATGTATTGTTGTGATTTTGACGTTGTCTTCGGCCTTTATCTGCACAAACTTTCGCCTTTATGATATAAGTAGGATAATGGTTGTTTGAATGGAAATGACTTTTTTGAATCCAAAATAATTTACGATTTGTCCCATAGAAAAGCGTTATTTTAAAACTATATTTTAGCTTATGAATCTAATGATTTTAAAATTTCAATATCCCTCCGCTCTAAGCCCAACACATTTACATCTTTGGTACGATACCAAGTAAGAGTTGGTGATCGCAAAAAACACAAATAATATACTAATCCTAACACTTAAATCTGGCATCAGCTGCAAATTAGCTAAAGAAATTACTTAGCCTTAAAGAACTCATGAACTCGTGAAAAGGTGCGTTCGCGTCTTCTCAATAACTTTAGTAAGAAATCTAGTAGAAGACTGTCCTTATATTAATTATAATTTGGGCTAAGTAATTAAATAGCAATTTAATTTGAACACTCAAAGTATGTGGTAACCGCTGTTAAATTTCGGGTAAGTAACATTTTTTTTCGCAAAAAAGAACGTGAAAAAAGTTACCTTATGACACTAATTACAGGAAGATAAATATTGTTTCAATGGAAAATTGTGAATTTATAAGTACTTACAGGAGAATTGCAACCAAGTATGTAGTTAGAACCACATTCTTGTGGTGTGGTGTGTCGTGCGAGAGTCGTCAGTAGCATAGATTATAGGTAACATACATAAAAACCTAGGTACTCCATAAAATGATTTTATTTTTGGTAGTTCGACTGGCAATTTGATTGCCAGTCGAACTACCAAAAATAAAATCATGTCATGTCTTAATGCTTTACCGATTTTTTATGACATTCGAATCATTCGATTTTGTTAATGAAGAAGTCGATATCGATTTTGTTATGGTTGTTCACCTTGTGTTATTTTACAGACTCTACTCAGGCGTCTAAATGACTTATTTTTGTAAAAAATATTCAGTGGCATAAAATAGTATTATTTTGTTGTTTTATTTGCTACTTGCTTCTGTTTTTCCGTGAAAAAAGTAAGACAGATTGACTTACTGAGTAAACTATAATTTTTAGATAATTTCCAATACTTTTATGGTAAAATCATGTAGAGTAAATTTCGTTACAAGTAGGTATTCCGATAAAATTAAGTCCCCACATTTTTGCGTCGAAAGATTTGCATCTCTATCCGTCAAGTAACCGAGTTTATGAAATATGTACTTCATTCTGTCATTCAGTCTGCCTATACCTATACAGAAAATTAATTCGTGGACGGGGCCGATAAGGGTTAAGACACATTATCTATTACTGCGTGTTGTGTCGCTATAAACGAAATGTTTGACACCGACATGCTACTCTGACACGTGCGTCGCGACACACCACTCCACAATAGTGTAGTTCTAGCTTTACGTAACACTATTGTTGAGGTTCCTTCAAATATGTCTTTGTGGTTAAGTTAACTCTTTATTTCATTAAACTCCAACCAATATTAAGGGTTAATAAGAACAGTACAAAGAGACAGGACTTATCTCTTATCAGAGGGGTGAGTCTATGGTACAGCGCCTCTATCGCGCAGACAGGGAACTACGCAAATTCCATACAAAAGGGAGACGTCACGGTCACGTCTCGTTTCTAACGTCAAATGGACTCACCCGGTCATTATTTGACTAAATAACTTTTGTTATCGTATCGCACACCTTATTGTTTTGCTTCTATCACGATATTGGTGCAGCCACACTTAGTTATGGCCTGATGGCATTAATCTTTCTGGGCCGGGAAAAAATACATCTACAATCTAGATTATAATACTTAATTACTTTATTTTTGTTTATGTAGGAAGGTATAATTTTTTTGCATTGTGTTTGCATTCAGCTCAATATTCATGCAAAGTCCTCAACATAATGTAACTTTTGGATGCACCTCAAATAAATTAGATATCCTTATATCCTCTATATTCAGCTTAACAAAAGCAGCTTCGGTGTTGCAACATCTACGAAAGTAGGTACATTTCACACAAAGAAACCGGTTTTCAATATGTTCTGCATTACACAAGTATTATTAAAGCAGACAAGTGTTACCTGAGTCGAAGTTTGTGCCATGCTGTAGCATGGGACCAACAGAATGGACAGATAAGATAGGTAATTTCTGCCATGCTTTAGTTTGTTTATCGTACCCCTTACAAAAATTCCATCATATAGACCCAAAACTACTTATCTGCCGTTACTTGTAAGAAGAAATCATTATAATCTGTTTTTTTCCCGCCGCTGTTTGCATAACGTTTCATCGATTGATTTAGTTAGATAAATGGTAAGTCCTGGCATAAGAAGTAAAAAATTAGAGGATGAGGGTAGTTCAGCGCACGGCGACTCCGTTGATGGTGACAACGGCGCTGGGCCCGGACGGCTCCGGCTCGTACGCCGAGTCGGTGTCGCTACGCCGGCCGTACGCCGCGTTGTCGGACAGGTGGTCACTGGAATACCAAATCATAATAAATATCAGCGGGTTAGCTACGCAAATAGTTAGTGTTGCATGAACACCAACGAAACATGCCAAGTGGTCGGTCATGCGTCAATAAAAACTCGGATTTTGACTGATTTCTAGGTTCTACAAGTAATTTAGATAGAAGATAAGTAGTTTTGCGCACCTCGTAAGCCATTTGCTATAAATCTTTGCTAAAACAAACTGTGGTTTTGGACAAATCAATTTTGGAGTCCACCTTTTGACATCGTTGTTTTTGGTAATAAATCTCTGTCGATAAACTCCAAAACGACAGTTAATTCGTAGTCTTTTTCAGCGTTGGGTATTCGAATGTTATCCTTGACTACCAGGTTATGTTAAGTACCTAAGTAGGTATTTTGCCAACTTCATAGTCGAAGTTAAATAATAGATGGCTTTTCTCGTGATCACAACACTTTTTAATACAGAAGTATTACGAGACGGGACTTGGTATAATGTTAACATTAATGTTTTTGTTCGGATCTCAATTCCTTTTGGAACCTAGAAAATAGTGAAAACCCGATATTTTTTCATCGCGTCGCGTGAATCACCCAACGAGGGACAGCTTCAGGGTTGGTGTCGGCTCAAACTCAAATTCCTATCAAGGGTACATTATCTGGCGCAATGCGTCAGCAAGCAGATAAATGTGAGTCCAGAGCGAGTTTAGTTCTTTGATAGAATCGAGACGTGATTTTCGCTTCTTAAGTGTGGGATTTGTTACAGCCAGCGCCTCGCGCGAAAAATCTCGTTCATCCTATTGAGAAACAGAACCTAGGGCTCTGATCAGAGAGTCTATTATCAAAAAGTATTCAGTTTTCAGTACTTATTAGATATTATTGCAAAACAAAAATATTACAAAGTTTTGTAAGTATTCATGTCCCGTGTCAGGTAGGGTATGGCAATATATCTTATTATGGACATAACATTTATTCACAAAGAAAATTATACTAGTACTAGCTGCGCCCCGCGGCTACGCCCGCGTGGAAATTTAAAATGATCACTTAGGGGTATGATAAATAGATGTTGGCCGATTCTCAGACCTACTCAATATGCTCACAAAATTTCATGAGAATCGGTCAAGCCGTTTCGGAGGAGTATGGCAACGAAAACTGTGACACGAGAATTTTATATATTAGATTTACAATTGAAACAATTGAGCTAACTGCCGACTGTTGCAAACAGTCTACAGATAGCTCAACTGATCCATATCAACACCAGTCGGAAGCGTCCCCAAGACGCTGGCTGCATTGCCACGCTGTGTGGCAATGCTGATACGCTGTGCCAGATATTCACCAGCTCTCGGGTCACGCGTCGCTTCGACCAGACGCTCAGATAGTTTTTTGAAAACCCGAAGAGCCTCGGTACCCCACGGACCTAGGGTCTCGACTCCAAGGGGAGCAAATGCGTAGGCTATTATGGACTAAATTAAGTATTTTGTATTTTATACAAAATTACAGAGATTAAAGAGAATCTAATGGATAAGGGATGTTACGCTCATTAGGTCTAGAAAAGCACATAGCACAAGTACCTGTAAGGCGAGTCGTAAACGTTATCCGTTACATGATCGTAAAGATTACGTCCGTTAGCGTCGTGCAGCGTCGCGTAGCTCATGACGGCCGCGTTCTGGTCTTCCTTGCGCTCAGCGCCCTCTATGTTCTCGGTGTTCTTCACGGGTGTCGCTTTTCTCCTGGCAAGTTCAAAAATCACATTAAATTACAAAATGCGAATGTTTGAATAGATGGATGTTTGTTACGTTCTTCACGACAAAACTGAACCGGTTGGGCGGAATTTTTGTGACATATTAAAGCACTCAAATATCAATTTGATATTTGAGGATCATACAAACATTTGTTCCGAGGAGGGAGTCAAACCCATAATCTCTTGCGTCGCATTCGGCCGCTGCACAACAGAGGTTGTCAATGTGTCCTCAGACTAAATCTATAAGCTCTATGACACATTGAGTTCTATCCTGTACTTTTTATATAAAATTTATTATATCTATACTAATATTATAAAGAGGAAAGATTTGATTGTTTGTTTGTTTGTATTGAATAGGCTCCGAAACTATTGGACCGATTTGAAAAACTCTTTCACCGTTAGGAAGCTTACTTTTCAGGGAGTGACATAGGTTATATTTTTTCCCGGAATTCCCACGGGAACGGGAACTGCGCGGGTGAAACCGCGAGGCGATCGTCTAGTTTATTTATATTCCTATAGCAAGGGCCAACAGCATAGGCATTTGGCAAAATGCCAATCGGATATGCTTTTTAACAGGGTGTTGATAGTAGTCTTCAGCCAGTATTCATTGTTTTTGTCTCCGAATGTACAAAATTGACGCCATCGCACCGACAATCGGTAGTAGACTGAAAGGGTGATACGGACTATCTGTGCGGATAAACCGCGACCGACGTCAGCGGCCGACGACGTCCGCGACTAGAAAGCAGCCCAAAGGCTCCGTGCGCACAGAGCGGACAGCTGCGTTACGGGCAGCAGTCCAGCTGCTGGAGTGGAGACCACGACAGCACACCAGACCGCGGGGAAGACCACCAAAAAGATGGGTTGACGATATCCGACAACACGCAGGCCATGATTGGATGTCGAGGGCTCAAGACCGTCTAGAGTGGAAGCGTTTGGAGGAGGCCTACATCCAGAAATGGATCCATGACAGGCTGCGATGATGATGATGACATATTTTTGACTAGCGGCCCGTCCCGGCTTCGCACGGTTGGAAATTTATTTTTATAAATTTTGGGTTAAACTTAGTGTAATTGTATCTAATATTTCTGTGTCAGGACAGTTTACACTTTTATCCGACTGCAAAGGTGGGAGTAAACGGCCTGACGAGTTCGACCGCTGATAATGTGGTACCGGGTTAAAATATTTTTTTACATCTTGGGTTACATTATTGAAGTTTTAGTAGGGATCCCTAATTTTTTGAAGTAATAAATATAACCTATGTTACTCAGAAATAATGTAGCATTCTAATGGTGAAAGAAGTTTTTGAAATAAGTCCAGTAGTTTTTGAGTTTATTCGTTACAAACATACAAATCTTTCCTCTTTATAATATTAGTAGGTATAGATTGCTGCCAACCGGACAGCTAGCCGCGTTCCGGCTGACCGCAAAGTGCGTAGGACGCTTTTGACTTACAGCCTCAGGTATATAACTCCGAGCAGCATCAGTAGGAACAGCACGACGCCGCAGCCGACGCCGACAGACAGCGGCAGCGCTCCGCTCTCCGCCGCCTCATTGGTCGACAGCTCGCAAGATGGCTGCTCGCCTGACCAATGGCCGTCCTCCGTGCATTTCCTGAGCATTCCAAACAAAACAATATAAATGCTATAGTCTGGATGGATGGATGTTTGTTACCTCTAGCACTTCTACACGCTAAAACTAATTAATGGATCCATCTGAAATTTTGCATATGCACAAGTCTAGAGGCGCTTATCAGGGCTTTGTCCAGCGGTAGACTGGTAAAGCTGTGTGATGCCGGCTTAGAATTTGCACCACCCCAACTTTTCCCGCGGGTGTCGTAAGTGGCGACTTAGGGATATCCACTGGGGGCGGGCAGCAGCGCCTCCTGCAGAACAATTCCACCACCAAACTGCGATCCCCAACTAACATGCCCAGCGTGGGAATTATGGGCATTACCCCCCATGACATAAAAGCCAATAAGGCACCTATCTGGGGGAGGCCTGCATCCAGCAGTGGACCAATATAGGCTGTTGAGGTGAGGTGAGGTGAGGACTGGTGAAGTCAGTTGATGATGTAGGGTCTACAGCTGGTCAAGATTGCCTATACGCACTGATTATTGTCCTAGCCGAATTTTGACCACGGCGGCCAGTCTCAACAGTGCACAAGTGTGTGCGTGCGCAAACGCAGGTGCTCTCGTTATTCTTCCGCTCTCATAATCCGATGTGACGGTAGACCGACACGACCGCGGAGTGGTCTGGCGTAGGACATACGCAATACGCACCTCAGGAAAGGTCCCACGCGAGTGAACTGCGGAAGACAGTGGTACTCGACCGAACTGCCGAAGAGAGTCGAGCCGTTTGCGACGATGATGCGGCCGTTCTCTATCGAGCTGGGAGGCTTGCAGTCGATCGCTGGAAAAGAACAAACTTAAGTTATAATTTATTGCATAATATTCTACTTGACCAAGATTACCTATTTGAGCCTACTTGTTACTTATTTCTGGACTGGTTTCCGCAACTAGGCCACAGGTGGGCCCCTTTTTGCGTGTCAGGTGGGGGGCTGCTAATCTAACCACCCGATACCCTCCAGGAAAGCCAGCAGCTCGCTGACGCCGGTGCATCTCTCCCTAGGCATCCTCGGTGTCCCGAGGTAGTGTAGTCGTTGAGACGCAACGCCATCGCACTCTAAAAGCACATGCGCGGCCGTTCCTCTGCGTTCATGCACTCTCTGCATAGGGGGTTGTCCGTGATACCCAGATTAAATACGTGTTTGTTAAGCATGCAGTGTCCTGTGACAATGTCGACGATTTGCCGGAGTTTGTCGCGCTTCAGATTGAGGTGTTTTCGGGAGAATCTCGGCTTTGGAGCCGGGAAGGTGTGTTGATTTGATAGTGACTATGATAGTGGTGTGTTGTGGTCCCATAAACTTAAAGCCCAGAGTCTGTAAGCAGCTGCGGCTGCCTCTTGTTGCAGGTGTAGGTGCAGTGGCGTTAGGCTTATCAGGGCTATATGATGTATCACAACTTGTGTATGTTTCAATATGGAACAATGTATTAGAAACTGATAACACCAGTAAATCATTGTTATTGTGTAGGTACTTATTTTTACCAAGAAGAATATATGCTTATTCAATAGTAAATACTTATTGTAGCGATATCTACTTATTTATTAAATTAAAATAAATAAATAATGCTGGAAAATTCTCACAGCATTATCTAGCCTCATGCTGAGCAGAGCTTGTGTTATGGGTACCTACTAGATACTTGATAAACATAATACAGTACAAAATCAAAATCAAAAACTCTTTATTTCCATAAATACAATAAATGTACACTTAGAAAAGGTCAAAATATAAAACTAAACACTGACATGGAAATAAAGTGATATTTTTGATTTCTGTCGCTTCGGTATGTAGACTAAAGTAAAGAAGCGACGAAGAAACCTTTAGCCTGTTAGTTGTTATTTTTCGAGTTGGAGCAAAACCCGTCCCAAGCTTTTTTGTCCTCTAGATAATCTGATATTTTATAGTAAGCCTTTTTGCACAGCAAGGTTTTGACAATTTGTTTGAATTTATTTACTGATAATTTTTGCAACTCACTAGGAGTTTTGTTGTAGAAGCGTATACATTGCCCTTTAAAAGATACATTTATTTTGTGTAGCCTAGTTGTGGGCACAGCGAGTTTATGTTTATTTCTGGTATTCAAATTATGTTTATCGCTATTTTTAGGGAACCGATTTATATTTTTATGAGTGTACAATAAGTTTTCATAAATATATTGACATGGTACTGTCATTATGTTTATTTCTTTGAATTTATCACGTAGAGATTCTCTAGGACCCATGTTATAGATAGCCCGAACAGCCCTCTTCTGCAGCACAAATACGGTGTTAATATCTGCAGCGTTCCCCCACAGCAGTATACCGTAAGACATAATACTATGGAAGTAGCTGAAATAAACAAGTCTAGATGTATCCACGTCTGTAAGATGACGGATTTTTTTGACTGCATACGCTGCAGAACTGAGTCTCTTCGATAGCTTATCTATGTGTGGGCCCCATTGAAGTTTATTATCTAAGGTAATTCCTAAGAATACGGTACTTTCTACTATTTCTAAAGTTTCTCCTTTAACGTTTACATCAGCCTTCACTTGTTTAACATTAGGTAGAATAAATCTAATACATTTTGTTTTGGTTTCGTTTAGCAAAAGATTATTGACACTAAACCAATGAACTACTTTTGAGATTGCATTATTCACATCGTCGAAATTTGTGTTTTGTCGCATCATTTTAAAAATTAATGAAGTATCATCAGCAAACAATACAATCACACTACATTCATAGATATATATTTTTTATGTTTACATAGAAAAACATCCAGAACCCTTGAACAAATATCTGCAGATCGTACAAACATTTGTCCCGAGGCGGGAATCGAACCCGCAACCTCCTGCGTCGCAGGTGGACCTTCGCCCGCTGCGCCACAGAGGTCGTCACCTTTAACTGACCTTAGTACCTACTAGGTCAAATCTTGAACGAAAAGAATATTTTTAGTTAATATACACTTGATAGGCCAAGTCAGTACTCACGTATACAGACAGGGGGTGCCCCGCTCCAGTGCCCCCGCGTGAGACAAGTCCTGGTGTGGTTGCCCTTGAGGCTATGCCCCCTTTCGCATCGGTAGTGCGCTTCGCCCCCGATGCTCATCGTAGAGGTCGCCACTAGCAAGCCCACACTACCCTTGATCTGGACTGACGGGTCGGGGCAGGTTATTTCTAGAAATAAAATCAATTAATTTATTAATTTTTTAGGAAGGCAAACAGTCTATATAAACACAAAATTAGTTTCAAGAACCTAGCAATAAAAAAGCTTATAAATGGCCTAAATGGTTAAATGACAGTGTGAATATTAAATACGCTATGCAATCATACAGTTTGGAAATAAAGAATATTATATCTATTTTTCTGAGTACATTTATTGTATCTACGGAAATAAAAAGAAAATTTTGAGTTCAATTATTTGCCTGTATCGTCTCCACTTAAAGCCCCCACCACACTGACGCGATTTTGAAGCTGCGTCTTGTGTTTTGCGGCTTTGCGTGGGGCGGGCGGTAGCCGGAGACAGTGTATTACGGCGTGGGAGAAGCGCGCGACACAAGACGGGCTTCAAAATCGCGGATGTGTGTTGGAGGCTCAAGACTAGGAACCGTGGCGTCGAGTCGTAAGAATCGAGCAATCCAACTCAGCCCATGGATTACCCAAAAGCAGGCTCAGGAAATCTACCAGAGGAAGGTCACCAATCCGGTTGCCAAGCGTGGTGACTATGACAAACCCCCTTGTTTGGAAGAGGCATATTCAGCATTAGACGCATGTGTGCTTGATGAGTGAGGGTCATCCGCACTGCAGAGCAAGGCCTGAGTAAATAATAAATAATGTTGGATATTTTTTACACAGCTCCATTTGGCCCAGAAGTAAGCAAAGCTTGTTATGGCCCACATTCACCCAGCGTGGCGAGCAAAGCGAAACACACTGAGTGCTTCACACACAAGAAGTTTCACGTGCCTACTTCACTGAGGCCCTCCCTGATACAACCTTTTTTTTAATTCGGCGAGGAAATTTGTTTACGAATAAACTGGTCTGGGGGAGACCAGAATTATGTGGGACTCGACGTCCTGAGAAGGTAAATGGTAATACCAACTAAAACTTATCCGGTGTCCCTCTCTCGCCATTTTCGCCGAACCACGGGAACATTTAAAACCTCCGCAGCCCGACTCGCGTCCCTTCTTCCTCATAAACATGGCCGGCGAGCCCACCGATCCACATACACCTATTTTTCCGTCATCTTTTCTCCCTCCGCGATTATAGAACACAGACAGGACAGACACAGTTGGAACCGCGAATGTCCACCTCTGTGCCTAGATGGGCTTTGTCGCCCCATACTACTACCAGGTGCGGGTCTCGCATTTACACACGCAAACTTTCACCCAAACCATTTGTTCTAGTCACGCGGGCACAGTGCCGCACACACTCGGCTAAAGCAAGCGCGCGCATCACTGCGCCGCGTGTCCCACACCTGTGCACGAGTATCGCAGGTTGCGTCCCGCGAGTCTCATGCCATCCGTCACCTTTCATTATCACAAAAGTCCCTGATACCGCCTACCTAATTGTTTTACTAGTTCTCTCACTGCCAGCGCGAGTTGCACTCTTACAGAAGGTCGCGTTGGTATACTAGAGAGAGCATATGAACATTATGACCACTCACCCTTACAGAGCGGTTGCTCGGCGCTCCAGGTGCCGTCGTCCTGGCATAGTCGGCGCGACACACCGTCCAGCTGCCAGTGCGAGTGGCACTCGTACAGCGCCGCCGCTCCGTAGTAGGTCGCGTTGGTCGCCAGAGTCACCACACCGTTCTCTACGAGACCAGGGTTGCCGCAGTCCACGTCTGAAAATGTATGAAACGTTTTAAATACACGAATACAAACTGTAGGAGCACCGCGGGATCATTCTCTATACAAAAGCGAAAGAATCTTTGAAGTCAGCTGAAAAGACATTTGGCCATCATATGTTACCGGCCCGTGTAGAGCTAAGATTTTGAATTCTAAATTCCGTAAAGGTAGGTACTCACATTGACACTTCGGCGTCACGCCTCCCCACTGCCCGTTGTCCTCGCAGGTGGACAGGCTGAGGCCAACCACCTTGTACCCTCGCTCGCATCGGTATTTGACGAGCGCGCCGATGCGGTAGGTGCTGCCACTGTGCGTGGTCACCGACGTCCGGATCAGCGTTCGGCCGTGCATCCGGTCGTTACCGGTTACTGATACTATGCTGTTTTCCGGGACTATGGGGTCTGGGCAGCGGATTTCTGAAAGAGAGACAGACATTAGACAGAAGACATAGACAAAAAGCCTAAATTTTTACCTCTAAGTCCAGCAATTTATCGGGTCCCCATTCCAAACCCACCTAACACCTACGTCTTTGATCTTACCTTTGTTTTGCTATTTATGATTTCTAAAGCGTTCACAAAGTAACATCAAATAAAATACTGCTGCTAGTAGGATTGCAAGATCCGGATAATTTTCTTCGGCAGTGTGGTGCGGGCGTAGGCGCATTGAGCATAATGACAATGCGACGACGTACGTACGTAGCCCTGCAGGTGCAAGGCTGGAGTAAGCGGAATAACACGAAGAAAAAATCCCAAATTATATTATATTTCAAATTTAAACTTATTTATGATCACGAGCTAAATTATTTTTTTCATTACAATTGTATTGAGTATTCTTACAGTTATCCGAATAATCCAGATTTCAATGCATAAATCTAGATAAACAAAATTGACTAATTATCCGGATAACGAATAATCCGGATTGCAATCTCTAGCTGCAGGATATCTCGTCTAGTAGGTACACTTTTATATAAATAGCAAATGGAGTTATGACACAATTCATTATTTCTCTGAAAGTAGATAAGTTATGGCAGGATGTCTAGTCTGATACAATTAATGACAATGGACTTGAGCATGAGTGGACATTAACAATAATTATGAAAATTATTAGAAAAATAGCAGAACGCCTTATTTCTCTGAAACTTGGGGTCGTAGCCCTCTACGGATGGATTTTATTTATGATGCCGATTATATGGATTTTATTTATTATGTTTCTCCATGTAAAACCAAGTTAATCAAAACCTTACTGAATTCCGGACTCAAAGATTTTATACTGACAACAGTAAAGTTTTAGTTTTTAAAGTCAACTCAGAATTCTGAATATTCGCACGACTTGTTGCGATGTCGAGCTCAAAGCTTGAAAGATATGGTGGTAGAAGTTAAATGCAGCAGGCTGAAGACAACTATGGTGCTCATTAGGAGGATGCGAGGCCTATGTCCTGGAGTGGCCCAGCACAGGCTGATGATGATACAAGCTACATACCCTCGCATCTTGGCGACGCGTCGCTCCAGGTGTACTCGTCCGTGCATACTCTCCTCACAGGACCAACGAGTCTGTAGTTGGTGGTACAAGAGTACTGAAGCACGCTGCCGAGGTGGGTTGTACCGTTAAGCAGCTCGGATGAACCGTACGGGAGAGGTGGTAGCTTGCCACAGTCCACGTCTGAGGGGTAAATTTTAAATTGATACCATGAGCAGTGCGGCGACAGATTCGACCGAGGATCTCAAGAGGCGCAAATGTGCAGGTCTCGACAGAGCCTACGCATTTGCTCCCATTGGAGTTGAGACCATAATGACAGTACCATGTCAATATAGTATTAATGAAAACTTGTTGTACACGAATATATAGAAATATAAGTCAGTTCCCTAAAAATAGCGATAAACATAATTTGGATACCAGAAACAAACATAAGCTCGCTGTGCCCACAACTAGGCTACTCTAAATTATTGTATCTTTTATAGGGCTTCTACAACAAAACTCCTAGTGAGTTGCAAAAATCAGTAAATAAATTCAAACAAATTGTCAAAACCTTGCTGTGCAAAAAGGCTTACTATAAAATATCAGATTATCTAGAGGATAAAAAAGCTTGGGATGGGTTTTGCTCCAACATAACAACCAACAGGCTAAAGGTTTCTTCGTCGCTTCTTTACAATTCTTTACCATAGTCTACATACCGAAGCGACAGAAATAAAAAAATATCACTTCCGTGTCAGTGTTTAGTTTTATAATACCTATGACCTTTTCTAAGTGTACATTTATTGTATTTAAGGAAATAAAGAGTTTTTGATTTTGATTTTTTAAAAATGTCTGAGAGTCTGGTCGAAATGACGCGTGACCCAAGCTGGTGAGTACTCTGGTGCAGCGCATCAGCATTGCCATGCAGTAGGGCAATGCAACCGTGCTGGGGACGCTTCCGACTGGTACATATGTATATGTTATGGATCAGTTAAGCTACCTGGAGATTATATACCTTTTCTAAGTGTACATTTATTGTATTTATGGAAATAAAGAATTTTTGATTTGATTTGATTTGCAACAGTTGGGTCAATTGTTTCTATTGTTTTATTTTATTTTTAATGTTAAAACAAAATCTACAGCCCTTATGTCTAAACAGTCTTAACCTTAATATTCTAACTTACGGCCAATAAGAGAATTACATTTTATAAAAGAAATTAATTTACTAAATACTGACAGTCTGACATTAACAAAATCAAACAAGAAAAGTACATACAGTTCATTAGAAAAATTAGTTACAATTCATTTAAACTAAAGCAATAAATTTATACTAGGTATTTATACTTTTTTTACAAAATTTTTATTGTAAAATACTAGTTCCAATTGGTTTCTTTAATTTGATTTTAATTTTCTTTGTTATTAAAGATCTAGTTCATAGTAATTGATAGTTCTTGTTTTAGGCCTAGTTTCCACAAAATAGGAGCAGATGTCTGTGAAGCTTTATAAGGAAAGAGCTGAGCTCCTTCTCAGTATTTTTAACACTTCCACTGCAATCACCGATTCGACTGGAGGCGTTGATTTCGGCAATATACCTACCCTTGTTTGGGGAGGCAAGTCGAGAAGTGGTTGTTTGTGCGCGAGGGAAGAGGCACTGATGTCGATTCTGTTGTTCTAAGATTCCTAACTTAAGTTTTACGATTTCTAAATTTTCTAAGCTAGGTTAACTTAAAATTATGGTATTCTCTGCACAAATCCTAAAAATACCTAAACATACCACAAAATCCATATATCACTTTTTTCAAAAGAATCTGCCCGTTTTTCACTAGAATCAATTCACATTAAAATCACGACCAAATTAGATGCCTGCTAAAATTAGACGTTCGTTTCTAATCATTAGCTAAAATGCAATGCAAGTAATAGGATTTTAACTATTTTAACTGAGTTGAGTTGTTTTAGATCTGTTTATGTACCTACCTAATTTTAAAACTGACAATCTAATTTTTGAAACATAGGATAGCTTTCGTCTATTTGACATTCCAAAATTTAAGCTAATTTAAGCTAATTTTAGCTAATTCTAAAACAACAGAATCGACACAATAGGACTTACATTCGCATTTGGGCGACTCCCCGGACCACTCGCCGTCGGGTTGGCAGGTCAGCGTTCGCTCGCCGACCAGGCGGTGCCCTCTCTCGCAGTGGAACTCGATGGTCGAGTGCACATTGTAGTCGTAGGCCTCCATGTAGCCCCCAGCTGGCACTTCTGGATCCGGGCACGATATTACTGTAAAACATATTAATCATAGGTACATAATAGTGAGAAAATTTCTAAAGCGACCAATGTGGCGCGGCGGGCGAAGGTTTGCCTGCGACGCAGAAGGTTGCGGGTTCGATTCTCGCCTTGGAACAAATGTTTGTACGATCGGCAAATATTTGTAAATGGGTGTTCCGGGTATCTTATATGTTTAATAAAAAATATCTGTCAGCGCATCAGCATTGCCATACAGCAGCGGGGCAATGCAGCCAGGCAGCGTTTTGGCAGTATAGAATAGAATAGGTAATGTTATTGTGAAATTGTGTTACATCAACGTTTTAGTATCATTATAAATATTTCAACAATTTTATCCGTTTCGGACGTATAAAAATATTTTATAACATTTTAAGTAATTGTAGAGGCAAAAATAAAATTATTAAAATTTCTTGCTGCATAGGCCTAATTTTAAAGGTAAAATAAAAACCGAAACTTATAACGTGTTTAACTAAAAAAAAATTTATTCTTTCAGTGTTACCAGATTTAAACTGAACAGTTGCCAGCTGCACGCCTAAATTCTGCTAAAGTCTGCTAACTTCATTTTTAATAAATGCCAAAATTCTGCTATTGAATGAAGGAAATATGATTTAAAAATATTTATTATTGAATAACAGGAATTAGGTAACTATTCTAATTAGTACCTAACTTCTAGTTTTCTGTGGTGTCCCTATTATTATACAGATCCGTCGAGCTCTGAGCGTCCTTTATGATTTTCTTTGATGGCGTAAACGCATCCACCCTGTTCTTTTACTGCCTGTTTCACATGTAGAATTGCAGTCAGATGTTCATTTATAGCTGTCAGTTATTTTTTGGAAAATAGTCGCTTAAAAGCTGTATTGGAGATAGGTAAAATTGACAAAGTGTGGGTACTTCTTATTATCATCGGCATTAGCACAGATATTATAATACTCTACTAGTAATTTTTGAAATTTGGCCCGAAATTCTTTTAGTGTATATTGGTGTGGGGTCGGTCAGCAGAACTTCCTTCCGATTCTAAAAGATCTGCCACTGCTTCTAGTTTTATTTCATCTCGCTTACATTTCTGCGGATATTTTGTAAAATTCTGCCAATATCTGCTATTTTTTCAGATCTGCCACACAATCTGCTAGACCATAAATTGGAGATCTAATTATGCTTAAATCGCAGACTTCTGTTAAATCTGGTCACACTGCGTCTTCGGGACGCTTCCGACTGGTATAAATATGGATCAGTTGAACTTCTTGTAGATTGTTTGCAACAGTCTGCAGTTAGCTCAATTGTTAAAATTGAAAATACTTGTTCTAATTTATTTATATTATTTCATTCTAATTTTCTTTGTCACTCACATTCACACGTCGGCATATCATGCGACCATTTTCCGTCTCTGTTACACAGCAGTTCTTCAGCACCCGCCAGCCAATAGTCAGGCTCGCATGTGAACTGAGCTACGGAACCAAAGGTCGTGGTTCCGTTCAGCAGACGGAAGGAACCCTTATGGACTATGGCCGGGGTGCCACAATCCACGTACTTGCAGGAGGGCGGGGTGCCAGACCAGGCGCCGCCGAGTGTACACGTCACGCTCTGAAGATGAATAAAAAGAAGAATTAATAGAAAAGTTTTAAATTTATAAAGTTGGTATGGATTTGTTAATCGAAAACAACTGAACGGATCGGAAGGCTGCATCTGACACTTGTGTGCGGAACAAACTGGGTCTTATCCTAATCGTTGCGCACCATGAGCGATCCGAACCGCGGTGCGTATCGCCCAAGAACTATTTCTCAAGAAATCCGCGAAATAATACATATCCACCAGCCGTGCCATAAGTCGGCGGTTGCAGCGCGCGAGGCCTGCCAGTTGAGTGGATCGGCCGACATAGGCCACTTGAAAACGGGCGTGGAAAGCCGCGGACAGAAGCTAGTTATAGTATAATACTTACTGGAGATCCAAACAGAATAAACCCATTCTGACACTGATAGGTTGCGAGCGAACCTGCCGTCCGCCCGTTGACCGCCACCACAGCGCCGGCCACTGGCGGAGGCTCTGGACACCAGTCGAAGAGACACTTGGGTGCTTCGCCGTCCCATGTGCCTTTGTCACCACAGGACCTGGTGGCTTCGCCGACTAGAGTGAAGTTCTCTTTGCAGGAGTAAACTGCTTGGGCACCATGGGTTGTTCGCGAGTCGGTGAGGGTGACCTCGCCGTCTTGGATAGCGGGTAGGCCTCCGCAGTCCACGTCTAGAAGAATAATAATAATATATTTTTATAAAAATTGGAGTCCTGTTACATTTTATATTCCTACCTATTTCGTATTATCGTTTAATACGCATTTTTTTAAATTATTAGATCAGTTATGCAATCGATCACGCTCACATACCTAATCAGTAATCACATCCCCATTTTTAATACCCTTTAGAATCTATTAAATTACCTAACACTTCAAAGTATATCCTACGATTATACAAAGAAGATATTAGACATTTTCAAGTAAATTATAATTATTTTTAACTAAAATGAACCTGCTTAGAATAGTGATTATTGCTTATGCTTGTTCTAAATATACTGGTCTACACATTCCAATTTAATTTCGATGGAAAATACTCATCAATATTATAACCTTAAAATACTGTTACTCATCAATATTATAACCTTAAAATCTTTATTAAATACTGTTATTCCTCGATGTTATTAAAATATTTGGTTTCTATGCATAATTGTAACGACTTACATTTGCAGCTAGGCGCAAAATCAGACCAAAAGCCATCCTTCATACACTGTCTGGTCTTAGGGCCCGCTAACATGTGCCCTTGGGGACATCTGTACGCGATCGAGGCACCGACTCTGTAGTCCTTTCCTTCTAAGGTGGTGTTGAGTAACTTATCGGGGCTTCCGCATGTAGGGGGCACTGTAGGAGATGAAGAAACATGTCAATTTGTAACAGTAAAAAGCTTTTGTCGCCGCAATTATGTCGAGCATTTGCTTATTGGAGGTCTGTAAGAATCCAGAATTATAGTAAACCTTATGGGCATCACACATTAGCTCATCTAGGCCGCACAGCACAGAGAGCAGAATGTACGCGAGCTTGCCGCAACCTAGCCACTCCTTGGTTAACGTACGCCTAGCTTCAAGCTCGCTCGAACTATTTTACAAGAGATAAACCACTCTGCCTGTCTACTATTCAGAAAACATGTCAAAATCCTTGCTTCAGCGTAAAAAGAAAAAAACACAGGCATAGCAAGCGCATATTAACTTCTAAAATAAGTTACTTATCTATTTGAATCATTTAACACTTTGGGTATAACGTTTTTGTTATTAAAGTGCGTAAGCCTCGCACTCTGGATAATTTCTAAGAAATCAAATAATATCGCAAAAACTTTGGGTATAATTTATATTTTTTGTAATTATATTCTTTTTATTTACCGACGCGACGTCCACGTTTCTATTGCGTACATACCCGATGCAATTTTGCAAAGCTGAATTATGTAAGAACATTCAATTTCTTTCGCTTTTTACAGTCACATAATATAGCAACAATTTCCTTGGCCTTCTTTGAATGTACATAACACATTGCGTCTATAACCGCACTCACCCTGAAGAAGTCCCTCGATAAGGAAAGAAACGTTGGTGTTCTTTCAACAAAACCTAAGTTCGTAGTTCACCCGGTTACATTCATAATGGAATAACAAAGTTTTATTTAATATTTTATTGAATTCTCCGTCGATTGTACCCTAAATTTTCGAAAATCTTAGCTTATCGTAATCACACACTCGATGTAGATACGCATAAAGTTTTTACTGAAGTAGCAATAGCAAACCAGCAACAAACATCAACTTAACGCATCCACTGCCCAGCTTCGCGCCCCTACGGGTTGCACTGCGCCCCTACGGGTTGCACTGCGCCCCTACGGGTTGCACTGCGCCCCTACGGGTTGCACTGCGCCCCGTTTCACGGGGCTGGGTGGGAGAGGTCATCTGCGTCTCGGGGCATGAAAGTGTTAAGCTAAGAAGGTATAACTATAAGGCTTAGAGGATAGTAAGTATTTTTGCTTTTGGCTTTGCAGTCATAAAATAGAGTAAGTAAATAAAGTTCGTAGAAACATGATCGAGTAAAAATTGTCAACCCATTTCTGATATTTCAAGAACAACAGTTTGATTGCTTCGCAGTAGGTTAGTAAGTACATTTCTTTCGGTGTTCGTGTTATATACAAGTATGTCATGCATGCATGACTCGTAAACTATAAAAGAAATTATTATGGCTTTTTCCAGTAGCTGTGACGTCTTAGAATTTGCACCACCCCAACTCTTCCCGCGGGTGTCGTAAGAGGCGACTAAGGGATATCTACCGGGGGCGGGCAGCAGCGCCCCCTGCAGAATAATTCTACCAACAAACTGCGATCCCCAACCCGCATGCCCAGCGTGGGGATTATGGGCATTACCCCCCATGCGCCTTATTGGCTTTTATCTCATGAGATAAAAGCCAATAAGGCGCTTATCAGGGGGAGGCCTGCATCCAGCAGTGGACCAACACAGGCTGTTGAGGTTGAGGTTTCCAGTAACAGTACCTATTTATACATTTCCCATTCCGCATTAATATTTAGAAGCCAGGAGCTTAAATTGTTGAGTCGCGCTACGGCCAATCGGCCCACACATTATGGCTAAAAAGCTTTTTTTCACGGGTTTATATACAATGATAAATTAAGGACCTAACTCATGGGACGTAACTTATACCCGAGAAAAGCAATACTAATTTCTTTCTCCTAATCAATTCTTCTTATCACAGGGGTTAACAAACTTGGGTGGGTGGGTGTCGTATATCGTCTGCTTCCAAGATTATTTTATTGTTGACAATTTCCAAGAAATAAATCTTATTCCTAAAAATAACTTTATTTTTGCTTTTTAATTGAATCCAGTATTCATTTTTAAGCATGCCTCTTGCGCCTCGTTTAGCACTGGTGACTAATTCTCGCAAGACTTAGAAGGAAATAAAGAGCTTTGATTCGTTTCCCTTCAAAATCAAAATCAAAATCAAAAACTCTTTATTTCCATAAATACAATAAATGTACACTTAGAAAAGGTCAAATCATAAAACTAAGCACTGACACGGAAATAAAGTGATATTTTTTGATTTCTGTCGCTTCGGTATGTAGACTAAAGTAAAGAAGCGACGAAGAAACCTTTAGCCTGTTAGTTGTTATTTTTCGAGTTGGAGCAAAACCCGTCCCAAGCTTTTTTATCCTCTAGATAATCTGATATTTTATAGTAAGCCTTTTTGCACAGCAAGGTTTTGACAATTTGTTTGAATTTATTTACTGATAATTTTTGCAACTCACTAGGAGTTTTGTTGTAGAAGCGTATACATTGCCCTTTAAAAGATACATTAATTTTGTGTAGCCTAGTTGTGGGCACAGCGATCTTATGTTTGTTTCTGGTATTAAAATTATGTTTATCGCTATTTTTAGGGAACCGATTTATATTTTTGTGAGTGTACAATAAGTTTTCATAAATATATTGACATGGTACTGTCATTATGTTTATTTCTTTGAATTTATCACGCAGGGATTCTCTGGGACCCATATTATAGATTGCACGAACAGCCCTCTTCTGCAGCACAAATACGGTGTTAATATCTGCAGCGTTCCCCCACAGCAGTATACCATAAGACATAATACTATGGAAGTAGCTGAAATAAACAAGTCTAGATGTGTCCACGTCTGTAAGATGACGGATTTTTTTGACTGCATACGCTGCAGAACTGAGTCTCTTCGATAGCTTATCTATGTGTGGGCCCCATTGAAGTTTATTATCTAAGGTGATTCCTAAGAATACGGTGCTTTCTACCATTTCTAAAGTTTCTCCTTTAACGTTTACATCAGCCTTCACTTGTTTAACATTAGGTAGAATAAATCTAATACATTTTGTTTTGGTTTCATTTAACAAAAGATTATTGACACTAAACCAATGAACTACTTTTGAGATTGCACTATTCACATCGTCGAAATTTGTGTTTTGTCGTTTCATTTTAAAAATTAATGAAGTATCATCAGCAAACAATACAATCTCGTGATTATTCTTGACAAGATGAGGCAGGTCGTTAATATAAACTAAGAATAGGAAAGGACCGAGGATAGAACCCTGTGGTACACCCATTGTAACTACAGACCCCGAAGACCGTTTCCCATTAATGTCAACTCTTTGTATCCTATCACTCAAATAAGATGTAAGAAGATCCAAAGAGGTGTTTCTTATTCCATAGTGATGTAGTTTCCTGATTAATGTTTCATGGTGTACGCAATCGAACGCTTTTGACAAGTCGCAAAAAACGCCTAAAGCGTCTTGCGACTTCTCCCAAGCATCAAAAATATGCGATACTAACTCTACACCAGCATCAGTAGTTGACCTGCCGCGAGTAAACCCAAATTGCTTACAATGCAGCAGGTCATTGCCATTGAAATGCCTAAGCAATTGATGTAGAATAAGTTTTTCAAAAACTTTGCTGAATGTTGGCAGTACTGATATTGGTCTAAAGTTAGTGGGGTCAGACCTACTACCCGATTTAAACAGTGGGATTATTTTACTACATTTCATTAGATCAGGAAATACGCCACAATCAATAGATTCATTAAATATAAAAGCTAGATCTGTTGCAATGGTATCAATCAATGGTTTAATAATTGTAACGGAAATGCCCCAGAGATCTGCAGTTTTCTTTATATTTAAAAGTTTAAAGGTTTTTTTAATATCTTTTTCATCAACATGAGTGAAATTAAATTTATTTTTGCATTTAGATACATTTTCTATAAGCAACGACTCAGCAATTACCTGAGAAGAGTTTAAACACTTTGTAGTTGAGATTGGAATTTCAGTAAAAAAGTTTTCAAATGCTTGGGCCACTTCGACATCATTTTTAACTGAGCAATCATTGATCTTTAAATTGTAATCATTAACGTATGTACTGACCTTTCCAGTCTCACTTTTTATTATATTCCAAGTTGATTTTATTACATTATCACTATTTCTAATTTTCGAGCTAATATAATTTGATTTTGCTATTTGACAAACTTTTCTAAATATTTTTGAGTAATTTTTTACTTTTTCTTTGAACTCCTGGCTAAAATTGTATTGTTTTTCACTATACAGTTCATACAACTTTTGTCTACTTTTATGTATACCCACTGTTGCCCACTCACTAAAGGTAAGTTTTTCTGAGACCATAATCGATTTGGGTGTGAATATTGAATTGAATGCATTGGTAAATGTGTTAAAAAAATTGCAATATGACTCATTTGGGTTGTTAAGTGAGTGATAAGGTGATGGTTTACACTCCCAATCCAATTTCAACCGTTCAAATCGATTTGTGGTTACAGGTATGTATGTTATTTTCTTTTTAGAATTATTATTTTTTACTTGAATTTCTAGTTTTATTAGTTGACCTAAGTGGTCTGATTTTAAGTAGCTTATTATTTTTTTGGTTACAATTTTTCCACTTTGGCAAATAAATACATTATCTATACATTTTGCTGAGGTTTCAGTTATTCTAGTAGGTTCCATAAATAATGGCCTTAGATTAAAAGAATTAAATAAATTAGTCAATCTAGTACTGAGGGAGAAAACTTCTAAAAGGTCAACATTGAAGTCCCCGCATACCATTATAGTTTTATTTGATTTTGATAATTTAAATAAAATGTTCTCCATAACATTTTCAAATATTTCAAAAGAAGCTGATGGTGGGCTGTATACGCTTACTACAATAATTTGCTCCAACTCTACACATGCAACTTCAATGTGGCTTTCAACGGATAAGCATGTTATGTCCTTACGGTCTTTGAATTTCATGAATTTGTTTAGTAATATTAAGGAGCCTCCACGAATAGCATGTGATCTGCAAAAAGAGCTGCCAACCTGGTGGTTACTGAAATTGAACATGAGCTCATAGCTTTTCAGCCAATGTTCTGTTAAGCAGATGATGTCAATATGAAAAGAGTTCATGAACAATTCCAACTCTAATAATTTACTTTTTAATCCTTGAATATTTTGATGCACCAAGTTGGTAAACTTTGCATTTGTTTTACAGGTTTGGTTTCTTTGACTTTTTATGTAACCAATATTATTTGACTGTTTATGGCTAGAGACTTCCTCTATTGTCGTTAAATTTAATTTAAATGGCTTGGAATAACTTCCAAGGTCCAAGGTCTTCAATCTAATTAATCTGTTAAAATAGTGTGATATTACAAAATACTAGCGGCCCGTCCCGGCTTCGCACAGGTGGACATTTATAAAAATACTAGCTTCTGCCCTTCTGCGTATTTTCGGTTTAAATAATGAGTAGCTATCTAACTTAGGCTTTGCTCTAAGCGTAAGCCAAATTTCATCTGGATCTGTTCAGTAGTTTTGGAAATCCTTGGCAACAAAAATTCAGATTTCACAAACTTTCGGCTTTATAATATCAATAGGATAGCCTATGTTACATAAGGATAATGAAGCAAGTATTCTAATGGTGAAAGAATTTTTAAAGTAGGTACCTGTAGTGTTATAGTGTAGACAAAAAATGATAACCTTCGCTCTTTCGCCGGGCTAAACAAAAGTGTTTGATATGTACCTAGGATGGACTTGGACACTCACGGTACTGGCAGATCCAGTGCAGGTAGTCCAGGTTGCAGCCCACGTCATTCCAGAGCCAGCCTCGGCCTCCATCCAACACCACGCAGTTCTGTTCGCCGTTGTAGTTGTTGGGTTGGTCTTTACCCCAGGTCGGTTTCGACACTATTTCACCTGGAAATAAAGGTAGGTATATAAGTACTTAGATTATACTAAAACCGGCAATAGTCTTAAAGAAAATTATACTAGTATTTACAATTGAAACAATTGAGCTAACTGCAGACTGTTGCAAGCAGTCTACAGGTAGCTCAACTGATCCTTAGCAATACCAGTCGGAAGCGTCCCCAAGACGCTGGCCACAGATGTTATAATACTATACTAGCCACGGCTTTGATTATTATTATGTCTAGTAGGTATTTGTATGAGCATTTATCAAAAATTTCTTTATGGATGCTTGATGACGAACCATAAACAAGAACCGTCAAGTGCGAGTGTTATAATGATTTTAATTGGTATGCCAAAACTAACGTACAACTCTGAAGAAAATTTCAACGAAGCGTTCTTTCGATTTTGTGAAATTTCGGTATAGCGTTGTTAATTCGAGATTGTGATCGTTCGGTCTACAGTTTTTCGGTGTTCTGTGCTCACGGTATTCGGCCTCATGTGCTTTCGGTATTTCGTTCTGCGGTTTCGTGTTCTTTCGGGATATTGTTCTCCGGTATTTAGACTCAGAAGTCTGAATTTTTATTCCATAATACAGTCTGCATAAATAGCTTTAAATTGGTATCAAAAATTCCAGAGGATTTTAAATAAGATCCGTCAAGTGCTAATGTAACTCGCGCGCCAAGTGTTTCGAAAGTTTGTCAATTATACAAATATGTAGTAAAAGTACCGGATTTCGCTATTTTATGAATACCTAAAAATACAAAATACAAAAATACAAAATCATTTATTTGCCATTGAACTTATGTAGGTACACATTACTGGCGGCCCCCGCACGAGGCGAGCCTGTCAGCCTGTGTCGCGGGAAGCCTGTTTACAAAAGTAACTTTAACAGTAAAGATTACTTGTAACTTATACAGGACAAACAAACAAAAAGGTAATATTAAGTTGAATCTAAAAAAATAGTTGGTATCAATGCATTTCAGATGGATCGCTCTGCAAACTTCGGAGATTAGGGGGTTATGGTAAATTTTTCGACTTCTTCAAAAAAGATAGATATTACAGAAAGTATGAGACCTACAGAAATCTCAAACACTATTTTGTAATGAACAAACCGATAGGTACCTATACCATTTGATATCCCACTCGGTGATATAGCCCCCTTTTGAAAATTGTTCCCCCCCTTTTTGACCACACTCCAAAAAGTGTTCTACTTACAGACAGTTCTCAGCACAGTTATCAAGGGCTATTCTACTGATTCGACGTGACTGGTTGTCGTGGCCGAAATAGTTTGGATTCGAAGGAGATAAACCATCACCATAAAATTTTGCAGACTAGATTATGACAGTACGGCACTTAGCAGGGTGTGACTTGCGTTCAGCATTGGACCAGTGTAGAAGATTTTTATATATTTTTTTAATGATAGTGGTCAAGCGTTTGGCCACCAACTCACTTAAAGTAAGTGAACATGTGGCCTAAGATGGAGCACGCTTTCTCAGAAGGAACTTATTTACCCTGGACTTGAAGACTCCTAGACTGTACTCTAACGGGAAAACAGACACAGGAAGTCATTCCATCTCTTTGGCCGTGATGTAGATGATGATAAGACAGTACACTATGCGGACTTATCACTTAGAAGCGATATCTACCACCCAACGTCACTCACCATCGACCCAAGTCCACGTGCGTGAAGTGAGTCCTGGTTCCTTCTGCGCTCCAATCCACACCATCTGAGTCTTCAGCTGAGACTTGCGCCGCTCCAGCTCTTGGATTAGGAAACTTGTGGTCGCTCCCTGAGGAGAAAGGCAAGATTAATTATGCGCGAATCAAACTTCAACACACTAATATTATCGGGTTATTCCAGTTTTCCCCCTTGACAAATCCCCCTTAAGGGGGAAAACTGGAATTCATTTTTTTGGAGTCCAGTTTTGCCTCAGTTTTCCCTCTTCCTTCCTCAACTGTCTGCCCGCGGCTTCACACGCGTTTTCGGGTTAAAAATTGACCTATATGTTTCACCAGCAGTGCTATTCAGTTATCAACACGGAATCTGACACGGATTGGAGCGAAAATCTAATATTATAGAGGTTACTAATATTTTCTGCGTTCTGCAAGGAATTCAACTACCTCCAGCATCATCAATGCAGAATTTCGCAGATCGACATATCACCTGGCAGGAGGGCGTCCTACCCTACGTTGGCCGAGTCGGGGTCTCCACTCAAGAGTAAATAAATAAATAAATAATGCTGGACAATTCACACAGCATCATCTAGCCCTAAAGCTAATCAGAGATTGTGATAAAGGTTCTAGATAACTGATATAGGTACATAATACAATACACTGCATAGATAGATATTTTTATAATACATAGAAAAATCCAGAACACCATGAACAAATATCTGCAGATCGTACAATCATCTGTCCCGGGGCGGGAATCGAACCCGCAACCTTCTGCGTCGTAGGAAGACCTTCGCCCGCTGCGCCACAGAAGTCGTCAAATATACGTTTACCCCAATGGTTGTCAGTTCTTCGCGAGATTTGGCCGGGTAACTGCCACTTCAGCGTGCTATTTATTTGGTTTTTAATAATCTAAGCAATCTAATTATTAAATTGCTCTTGTTCTGTCTTCACACACCTCACTTGCGTGCCACGTTCGCGCTGCCTATTTAACGCCAGGTATTTACTTAGGTCTATTGTAATTGTCCGCGCGCCGTAAGGGCGTATACAACCTCAAATTGCTTATTTTCAACTCCGTCGGACCTCCATATCTTCCAAACTACTGAAAATTTAATTTTGAAATTTATATATGGTAAAGTTCAGGACTTATTCTATCGATCATATGTTTCGAAAACACGATGCCACAAAATTTTCTCGATAGAAAAAAATAGCAAAGTTACCTCTAATTTTTTACTAAAACCCTAATTTCTCAATAAATACAGATGATACGATCTTGAGATTAAGCATAGTAATTGAGCTAAGTATAAAGAACATTTTATATGTTTTTTTTTTCAATTAACTATTCTAATGTTTGTGGGGAGCAAATAACTACTAAAAACTTGATTTTTGGGCTTACGCCGCTTTGCTCTGTCCCGCTCCTGTGAACGCGAAATCCTATGCCTATCCTCTTCACACAATATCGAGGTAGGGTACCCCCTTAAGGCTAGTGACTTCTACAGCAATGTAGGGGAAAACTATCTGGATGTTCATCCGATTCCACGTTGACTGAAGCGGTATCGCCACCAAACCGTACAGTATGCCTGTAGGTACTGTGTGTATACTCAGTGGCGATAATATCGGTCAGCATTATCTGCGTACTTAAGGCGCTACCCCGACTCACAAGCGCCGCCACTTTTCTCTCGCCACTTTGTCTACTTTTCAACCGACGAAAAACAGAGGTTTCAAGTCGACGCGTATATATTTTTTATGTATGGCCACGCATAACTTTTTACAGAGTAGTCCGATTTTGATAATTCTTTTGGAACGAAGTTCCTTAATGCGCGTTGTGAAAAAGGGGGCTAGACGGAAAAAACTCTCACGAAAAGTTGTAACGACATAATTTGACGAAGTGAACCGAGCGAAGCGACGACCGCAGCCGAGTTGAGCCGAGGTGCGCTTCGATTCGAACGATCGTGTGTTCCGCTCGCTCGTGCAACGTGTTATTGGAGTGAGCGGGATATATCAGTTTTCTGCGGCCAAAAAAACGTCGTTTTCGATATCGGAAGCTTTTTACGAAGAAAAACCTTTCCGACATCGAATCCGACGGCCTTTCGAATACGAGGTTAAAATACCCCTGCAGTTCAAATGCGATCTTCGGATCCTTTTCGAACTGAGCAGGACACCATAAGAGATGTCAATCCCATTCTTTGAGTACGCAGGTTCTATTTAGGTAGTTAGAATCAGACGAGTTCTACAGCAACGGCCCTAGTTCCGATTCACTCCAACAGCATTTAAAGAATTTTGTTTAAATGTCAAAACTGCACGGCAATCCGACCTTGGAGCACGGAACTCGTTTGACGTGAAGTTAAGTACCTCGGTACGAATTAAGCTTAGCTTTAAGTTTAACCTCATTACTTTGGTAAGGTTTGCAAGACAAGTATTATGGTAACACTTTTCGTGCCCAAGACGTTAAATAAGTAAGTACTTTGTTACCACCGCGCGCACCACAGCTTTTCGCACCGCGGACTCTGTCTGACAGTGATTTTTCCAGTTCAAATGATAAATTCCCAAAATTCGGTTTGTATTTCAAAATACTTAGACAATTATAATAATACGTTTCTATTTCTATTTCCATAGAAATAACGCATAATGAAGCCGCCAGCGGACGTACCTAGTGATATATATTTGAAATTGATTATGTGACCATTGGGTAGGAACTAGGAAGCCCTGTAAAAATAAATGTACTTTTCAATTCCGATGTTATGTTTGTCGCTAACACTAAACTAAATAAATTTGAGAACACTAAAAATGATGGCGTCCTTTTTATATCAATCGATATGATGGACTGCAACCGAGGAAGTAGTATACTAAACTACAACATATTAAGTTCTGTCAAATTGATTTTGGTGAAATCTGAATTGAGCCATGAACTCGTTTATTAACCACCGACGCAAAAATAGAGAGAGGGTTGTCTTGTCTGTGTATCTGTCTGTGGTATCGTAGCTCCCAAACGGATGAACCGATTTTCGTTTAGTTTTTTTTGTGTCATAGATAATTTTATCCCGACTGTTCTTAGCTATGTTTCATGAAGATCTGTTCAACCAATAAACGTCGGCGGGTTTTTAAAATTTTAATTTAGTCTTGTTTTAAAACGGGTAATTAAAAGTACCTGCAATTGCGAAGACGCTGACTTCTTTAACAGTTTCTGTAACCCAAAGTTGTCAGTATGGGTAATGTAATTCAGTACTTAACATTTATTCACACAAGACATGGTACATAAAAAATTGGTGGTATAATACAGTAGAGCGTAAATATTTTAAGGAGTAAAGAGTACTTAACATTTATTCACAAAGAAAATTATACTAGTATTTACAATTGAAACAATTGAGCTAACTGCCGACTGTTGCAAACAGTCTACAGATAGCTCAACTGATCCATATCAACACCAGTCGGAAGCGTCCCCAAGACGCTGGCTGCATTGCCACGCTGTATGGCAATGCTGATACGCTGTGCCAGATATTCACCAGCTCTCGGGTCACGCGTCGCTTCGACCAGACGCTCAGATAGTTTTTTGAGAACCCGAAGAGCCTCGGTACCCCACGGACCTAGGGTCTCGACTCCAAGGGGAGCCAATGTGTAAGCTCTGTCGAGACCTGCATATTTGCGCCTCTTGAGATCTTCGGCCAAATCTGCCGCCGCGCCCGCCCTCACTTAACTAGTTAACACAAATTACATTAATGTGCATTACCTTACGAGTACCATCTTCGTTTTCGAGTCCTTCCTATACATTTAGCCAAAGCACTCTTGGGGCCATAGGATTAAGTAGGTGAGTCATGAATACCTGAAAGCCGTGGATGAGATCACCGCCATGGTTCTGGCACTGCTTCCTGGCGTCCTCGAAGGAACCTCCTCTGGCTACGTTGAACTCATAGCAGCTCCGAGAGAAAGCAGCCAACTCTATGTCCGCGGGGGCGCTGGCCGGCGCACAGCGGTCGTTCGAGAACTCTAGAACAATTAGAAACCATAAAGTTGCCTCATCAGGGCTGTACTTCACTCATATACACTCATATCTAATTCCGCTCATTCATTCAGCTCAACATTATAACTGTGTGCTACACTGTATGCTTAAGCGAAATATTAAACATAGAATACTTAAAAAAACAGAAAAATAACAACTAACAGGCTAAAAGGTTTCTTCGTCGCTTCTTTATTTTAGTCTACATTATATTGTACCTAAGTAAGCGACAGAAATCAAAAATATCACCTTATTTCCGTGTCAGTGTTTAATTTTATGATGTGACCTTTTCTAAGTGTACATTTATTGTATTTATGGAAATAATGAATTTTTGATTTTGATTTTTGGACTAACATAGGCTCACTTGAAAACGCTTGATGAGTTGTTTAAATTTTGATGTTACTTACTTTTCAACCAAACGCGCCGTCTTTCTAATTTTGAAATTACACAAACTTTCGGTTTCTTATTATTACTAGGATATTTCTACTTTTGATAATAATTCAAGTATTATTTGTGGAAACATAGTATAATTAGCCGTTAGTAACTAACGGCTAATTGTTAATTTAATTAATATTTTTTCTAAAAGTTTAAGATAAAATAAAGTTAAGATATAAGATGACTGATGGAAAACTCTAAATTTTATGAAGCAAAACACTCATTCCGGGAACAATTTCGCAAATAACAAACATTGGTCCCCCGGGAATCGAACCCGCACCCCGCATCTCAGGCGAAACTTCGATAACCTTGCATAATCATCGCCATCGAATACTTGATTCTTACTTAATCTCAGAATTTGCTTATTTTAGGGCTTCTATTGATTATTCGCTCTGCTGATACTTTTATCAATTTAACGAGCTCAGCTGAAGATCCTTGTTGTTTTAACTTTTGCAGTAGTCAGTAGTCCTCCCACACAAAACTACATCTAAGACAAAACTCCATCGGTGGCTCTTAGAAAAATGTTTTAATGACAATAAAGAATTTTATAATCAATAAATTACCTGGTTATATAAGTTAAATATTGTACGTCCATGATTAATGGATAAAATGTTGTCACAGCTAGCTTTTAAGATCTTTATCTTTACAGTTTCTACAATAAATTTCATTTCATTTCATTTCCTCAGTTGTACCATACCTTCTGTTGTGAAGACCTCGACTTCGCAAAGTGACAAGGAGCCCTCGACTCCCACCAGCTGCAAGAACACGTGCTGGCCAATCAGCGGGCGCGCACAAGTGAACGTCCTGGTCACTCCTTCGTCTGAAAACATACCGAGGTTTTAATACAGCTGAAAGGGCCTTAACTTTTCAATTGAAAGGTACGTCCAAGAAGGGATGCGCGTCGTCTATTTTTCGCAGCCTCATTTAAAGCATTCACGGGGCCGGGCGGTGCGACCCGCAAATAACGCGAAATAACATCTGAAAATTTTATATTTTTTTCTAAGAAATTTATATTTTGAAGGATATTTGTGTCAGCCTATCGATGTAGATCTTTTGTAATTTATATGAAAACTGTAGAACCAACTAACGAATACTTAATAAATTATAAAAAAAAATTATTTAGTATTCGTTACTAATAGTTCTGGAATAGTCCGAATGTGCAAAGTCGCCGTACTTTGAATTTCGCTGTCAAAAAAAGCTAAATTTGTGAAAGAAGTATTTATTTAAAAAAAAAAACTACTTATTCCAGGTACAATGGAGTACAGGTACCTCTGGAGTGACGGTAGTGACTCGAAAAACAATGTTTGATACTACGAATAAGTATTTATTCGTAGACCAAACACGATTTAATTTCCCAATCCCTCGTGTTATCCCAATCCCTATTGTCTCGATCGTGTTTTGTCACTATGTGCTTTATTGTATGATCGTTAATCGTGTTTGTGGCGTGTGATCTCAGATTGATTAATTTGGTTTTAGTTTTCGTTTTCCCTAAAAAACGGATGTTTAAATAAAAACATTTGTGTTGATTAGAATTTCTATGATAGAAACTATCACTTTACATTAAAATTATGCGTTTATTTAAACGCAGTCAGTCATCCCTATTCAAGCGTGGAAGCGCCTTGTACCCAATATTTACAATAAACATAATTAAGCCATCTAGTACAAACTAATTTTATAGTCGTTTCTTGATAGTAACTAAGTAAGGCCAATTGCCACAGGCACGATACTACAGAGACATTCCTGTATTCTTGTTTCTGCATTGTTTGAATTCTGTGGTTAAAGTGGTTGTAACACGCAATGACTTCAATCACACGTACCTAGTGTTTGTTAACTGAGTAACTGCATTAAAAACTATTTTTGTAATAGTAGTTAGGCATTAATAAGAAAAAAGACGTTTAGCGTCTTTTCTGATTTCAGTTTATAACCTTGTCAGCCTGTCTAACTACACTTGCGAGCTTTAAAATGGAATCGCTTCATCGCGAGTTGATCAAAACAATTTTTTTACAATTTATGTACAATGAACTATAGATTGTGGTATATCATTTGAAAGGTAATTTTGTTGCCTTTCAAGTGACATCAAGAAGATTTAAAATTAATTAAATTGGCTACCTAAATTTTGGGAATTATTGCAATAGGTCGAAGTTGCATCTATCGGCTTCTATCGGCGCCGGAGCTGGATTAGCTGGATTTCTCCCTAGTATCCGCTGTTTTAGCTCGTCCCACATATGCCAGATTGGTTTCAAGTCAGGAATAAGGGCTGGCCAGTCTAGTGTGGGAATGCCGACATGGAAGACGTCTGTCGGTACTGTCTAGTCAAGTCACTGCTGCGGTGTGGCAGCGGACATTATCGTGCATTAAATCAAAATTTATCGTCGCCAATAAATCCTGCGTAAGGGAAAACATAACTTAACTCATAGTTCAGTGCAAAGAAATTTTAAAAATTAGTCTTGAACAACCCTTGAAGCGATTCCAGTTTAACGCTCGCAAGTGTTCATCGTGACAGAAGCAATAATGCGTTTGTCGAGCAGGACTACTTGAGAATGACAAGAAGTTCGATCTTAGTGCAGTACTTAATTATCTTTAGAGTTGTGTTTCTTACTTCTTTGTAAGCACAGTTGGTTGCGGTAGGTAAGGTACTTCTTTATTAATACCCTTTTACGGTACTGCGTAATCGAGCGTGCTGATGTAGTAACGAAACCTTACCGACGAATCAGAAAAGACTAAAAGACGCTGGAAGTACCATTTAAACAGGAAACACAACTTTTGTGACATAATGACACACAAAACAAAGCGAATAATTAGTAGGCACTTTACGATAACAATTACGGTGTAATAGACGCCAACGTAACAATCTCATTAAAGTCGAACAACGCTGTGGGAATCGTTTGAATTATCAATTGTGACTTGAACAATCTTAGAAAACGCAGTGAGTTAGAAAGCGCAAGTATGATACACTGGATAATTATCCATTAAACTCTCTACTTATTGTGGGTTCAGCTCTCATTCTAGGATGGAGTTGAATCGTCAAGGTCGTAAGATTATTATATTTGACGACCTCTGTGGCGCAGCAGGCGAAGGTCCGCCTGCGACGCAGAAGGTTGCGGTTTCGATTCCCGCCTCGGGACAAATGTTTGTACGATCTGCAGATCAGTTCAGGGTGTTCTGGATGTTTTCTATGCATAATAAATTGTAGTGTATTGTAATATGTATTTCGGATATCAAGTACCCATAACACAAGCTCTGCTTAGCTTGGGGCTAGATAACGCTAGCTTGGGGCTAGATAACGCTGTGTGAATTGTCAAGCATTATTTATTTATTTATTTATTTATAATGTGTCGTGACTGTATTTTATTAACAAAGAAAATAACAATCAAGTTTTAGAAACAATTCGAAGTCGTATTTACAATTTAGTTAGTCTGTTGTAAACTATCTATAGGTAGCTTAACGCATACACTGCCCAGCCTCGGCAGTGGGATCGAGAGGCACGTCTTGGGCCATGAAAGTGGATCAGTAAATCCATATCAATACCAGTCGGAAGCGTCCCCAAGACGCTGGCTGCGTTGCCCCGCTGTTTAACTGCATTGAATTCCATTTTACATACATGGGGTAAATCGGAAGGAAATAACTGCATTGAATTCCATTTTACATACATGGGGTAAATCGGAAGGAAACCGTCACCTCAACGGTGAGGTGAGGTGAGGCAGCATAGATGGCAGAAGATAACAAACGTATGAAAATAAAGGTGTCGGGTGGATGTACCGAGGTCATGTCGGTTTTCGGACTTCAAATTCTAATGGAATTACGAAAACCCGCATATAATGTATTTCTTTGCGGATACTTATTTCTGATTTCACTCCACCGTACACTTTTTCGATGTATACTTTTTCAATCACTTCTTGTCAATCCTAACCCTACCGCTTTTAGCGATAAGGTCGCCCATTGTATATTATCTGTATTTGTTTGATTGTTTTCTGTGATTTTTGATTTCTTGGTGTGCAATAAATAATATTTGTATTGTATTGTAATGACCTAATGAACATTTAAAAGTGTAATAAGTGGTTTTTTATTTCCACAGCAGATAGGATATACACGAACACGAGATTAATACGAGGTAAGTAGATTACGGGAAATCCTCAACTGAAATAGGTGATAAGCGGTGGTAAAAAAGACCATGTATGGGGGTGGGGGGGTTGGGCACGCCACTCTTCCGCCCGCGTCGTCGCACCGCTGCTGAGGGCGGGCAGAGAATGTGTTGAGCGTCTAACCGGGCGGCGCGGTGCAGCGGGGCGGTGGGCAGCGGCTGTGTCTAGCTAGCACATTTGAATTTGAGGCAAGCAAGCGTAACCATGTCTGGTCGATCCCCAGGAATGCAAGGTCTTTCTTTGCGGATACTTCTTGAGGTCAAACTCCTCTCAGTTGGAGGTCAAGTTTTTCAAACCATATCCCTAATTATAAAACTATCTATGAAATTCTTGAAGTGAATTCTTTGGTCTACCTTTTAAAGAATTTCAAGTTTATTCGTTTTTGCGGAAGCATAATTTATTATAATTATTATCTGAAGGTATCGTTGTGAACAAAAGTGTAGATTATGTAGTTCAAGTAGATAATTAAGCCAGTAAGTACATACAACTACCTACCCGGTGTGAGTTCTTGCTCTATTTGCCCATGCAGTGTAACGTACTTTGAATAATGATTATGTAAAATCATTTTCTTTGTAACCTTACATAATTCAAATAATTATTAATGCTTCAGCGATTATAGCGTTTTTTTTTCAAAGTCTTAGGTCAGATACGACATTAACTAGATTTTTTGTAAGAGAAGCCAGAGATGGCTGGTTGATAAAAACGACCGATAGGTAAGGAGGTAGCAATTGTCAAGGCAGAGGGTATTTACGTATTTACGATACGACGACCTCTTAATTAGACGACTTCTGTGGCAGTTACAGCGTGTTGCCACACATTTAGCATGAAGTTATAGATTTTTATTAATTAGTCTTGGAAATCATTTTGAATTTTTTATTTTATTACGTTTTGAACGTACGGCCATAGCAGGTCATGCCGGGGGTTTTAACAACTAGGTATATACCATACATTTTTTTTATCAATACTAGTTTCTTTCGAATAGAAAACACATTTTACTTTGACGTGGCTGGAGTGTACGTGAACGATTTTCGTTTTGCCTGCATTTATGACTAGCCTTAGTAGGATTACGATAATAAGTAATCGATCGAGAACCATTGAGGTCTTAGAAGCAAAAGGCTTACAATGATAGTAGACACAAACGAGGTATCGCCAAAAAATTGCGACAAATACGGCTCATTTTCCTATTCGTATACGTGCGCTCGTGTGCGTGGAAGCACTGAAGTTATATGCTTGTCAACTCACACATCGATTTTTACCTTCAAAATCAAGAGAATTTTTGTGTGACACTATCCTTTGCTGTGACAGAAGCCTGTTTTACCTCTATGATTGACGTGTTCGGGGTAGACTTGGTACGCTCATAGATCGCAAGGGAAAAACTTACACGCGGTACCCGTACCATATTATAAACAGTAGAATATAGTTTTTTACAAAAATTTAAGCTGTGTTAATGAGCGAGTTCTTTAGTAACAATTGAAGGTATTTGTATGAATGTTTCAGAGGTTTTATTTTTGTTATGATTTGTGTCAGAGGCGACGACGACGTTCCCTGCAGTACTTAGAGGAAGTGAGTCCCTGGACTTAGTTCAGTCGGACTAAGTGCTGTTAGTACGACTAACGACTAACAACGAACGTACTGCCGCTGTCATGTCAAAGTGCAACAAATCACTCAAAATCATGCGAAAACTATATCGACTTTGTAAGATAAGATAACATCGTTGTCATAATACAAAAAGTAGTTCCTTTCGATCCGGTAGGGTTTTATTATTATTATTTTTTGCTTTTGGTGGCTTTCGTATCACTGCGGCCATGATAGGCCTATTGTGACTTGTGATCGCCACTTTGTGTGTTCAGCCTCGAAGCAGCGGCGTTCACAGTTCGCCGCTAACCCTTGCAGCTGCTAGGAACTGTAGGATTTTCTTCGGGGTGGAGTCTTTTAGCTCGTCTGGACTAAGCAGGTGCTTGCCCAGATGGATGCTACGTTTTTGCATCAGTGCTCCGCACTCTTCTAGAAGATGGAGAGGCGTTTCCTCCGCCTCCTCACAGAACCTGCAGGATTGTGTGTCGCTTAGCCCTAATTTGAACATGTGCTTGTTGAGGTGATAGTGTCCAGTTAGGGCTCTTGTCATGATGCGAAGGTTGTTTCTGCTTAGCGCTAGGATTCGGTTGGTGCACCGCTTATCGAAGGCTTTTATCAATGATTTTGAGTGGCTCATGCCCGAGGAAATCCTCCAGAGATACCAGATCCGGTAGGGTTGCTGCGAGGCGCGAAATGCACCTATAGGAAGGACTCGAAGGTGGAAATATTCGTAGGATAACGCATACTACCACCCCAGACTGAAGTCAGTGAATTCGTCCACTAAAACTCTTTCATTGACAGCAGTCAGTCACTTGTGCCACGGATGAAACCGAGCGGTTCTCACCGCGAGAGCCGCGCCATGTGAAACGTACCTGACACGATTTCCACTTTCTTTCGATCGTCTCGTAAGAACTAAGATTGTGATCGTGAGGAGAGGGTAATCGCCACCTTCTTGTTTTGTTTACCTATGTGGACAAATCATTTGTGTCTGCAGGTTCGCACGCGATATTCTGGGATAAAAAGTAGCCTACATTGGGCTATTATATAATGACTATCTATCCTACTAATATCTCAGTGACTCAAGAGATGATAAGTATCTGGCGCATCAGCATTGATACAGCGGGGCAATGCAGCCAGCATCTTGGGGACGCTTCCGGCTGGTATTGGTATGGATCAGTTGAGCTACCTGTAGATTGTTTGCAACAGTCTGCTCAATTGTTTCAATTGTAAATACTAGTTCTGATTTATTTCTATTCTTTGATTGTAATTTTGTTTGCCAATAAAGATATTATATTTTCTGTTGTGAAAAGTTACGTATTCGTAACATAATAGTCATGAATTCCATAAACGTAACGTTTTCTCACGGCTCAGGTTAATGACTATGAAACTGTGTAGGTACAGTCAGCTGCAAAAATATGTATACACCCAAGTTTTCAAGTTGACTACATAGTAAGTGTATAGTAATTGTGATAATTTATATACCGCATTCTGACAAGTACGATGACTACTTTGTACGAAAAACGTGTGCGTGGCCTTTTATTTAAAAAGTTCCGAGCAAAATAAAAGTTAAACCTTGGAAGTGTATACATGTCTGAGCAGCTGACTGTACTTACCTAATAATATATGAACAGTGGTCATACCTAAATTTTTCAAACCACAGACCAACAGGCTGTGCTAACATGTTGTAAAACATATCTAAGCTACTAGTTGGACAGGAAAATAGATTTTTAACTACAACGCAAGCATGAAGGCATTATTTTGCGTTCATAAATAAGTATCTACTTATGCCCCAAGATACGTTTATAAATTAATAATGATGGATAATCCTCACAGAATCATCCAGGCCCAAGCAGAGCTTATGTTATGGGTACTAGAGGACTCAATATAATACATTACATAGATATATATTTTTTATTGTTCATAAAAAATACCTAGCATACCCTATAAACACAACACCTATTTACAGATCGTACAAAAATTTGTCCCAAAGCCCGAATCAAACCCGCAACCTGATGCGTCGTAGGCAGAACTTCGCCCGCCGCGCCACATCGGTCTTCTCATCTAGATGTTTGGTAGGTATGTTGGACCCCCCTTTTCTCTGAGGGGGGGGGGGGGGGCGAACGACAAACAGGGACTTTTGTATGAAAGGACTCATTTTACGCGATTTACAACTCAAAAAATTACGCTCGTTTGCCTTCACCCTAAGGGTTTCGAAACCGATCTTCGAAGCCCTAAAAATGCTAAAGACAGAGCGCCTCGAGGCAGGGTGGTCGTACGAAGGGTCATGTTGCCAACAACTAGCGGGAACTCGCGACAGTATGTCACTAGTCCGATTGGACACAAAAGTTTTCCATTCGTGCGGTGGCGAACGTAGCTACGCTAACACAATGGTGGAATCGGACCATGCAGAAACGTGATCGGAGTTAACGCATTGACTGCCCAGCCTCGGGCGGCGGTGCAACCCGCAGGGGCGCCCAGCGACTAGGGATAATAGCATCTGCGTCTTGGGCCAGTTCAGATAAGCGGCAGCTCGTTAGTTAAGTTTAACCATGCGTTAACTATAGGTATCTATAGGAGGTGGCATCCCGTACCAGCTATCCACAGTAACTGCATTAGATGTTTTGCGTGCAAAATCACAGGCGATAAGAGACCGAATGGATCGTACATATATTTTTGTGATTTAGAGGTTCATTGTTCATTGCACACAGCATCATCTAGCCCCAAGCTAAGCAGACCTTGTGAACCCATAACACAAGCTCTGCTTAGCTTGGGGCTAGATGATACTGTCCACACAGCATTAATTGCCCAGCATTATTTATATTTATATTATATTATATTAATGTACACGGTTGCGACCGAAACGTTGACAGCCTGCACTAGCACAAATACCTATCAATTAAAATAATAATAATAATAATGCTGGACAATTCACACAGCATTATCTAGCCCCAAGCTAAGCTGAGCTTGTGCTATGGGTACTAGATAACTGATAGACTTAATACAATACACTACATAGATAGATATTTTTTATTATACATAGAAAACATCCAGAACGCCCTGAACAAATGTCTGCAGATCGTACAAACATTTGTCCCGAGGCGGGAATCGAACCCGCAACCTCCTGCATCGCAGGCAGACCTTCGCCCGCTGCGCCACAGAGGTCGTCTTGTTCTTGAAATTGTTCTTCAAGAACGAGTGCCTTGGCCCCCGAGGCCACTCCGGAATGAAGTCGTCGACGAAAACCGAATCCATCAAGGTAGCCGAAGCACGGAAACTTATCCGCCTCGTCCGACATCTGATCACACGTAAAGACTCGCTGCTCGCACTGATAAGGTGGTTTGCGGCAGTCCGAAGGCCTTCGACGCGGAGGGTGCAGATCACGTAAGTGGTCTAAGCTGTAGCATTAATGTCGAGATTTCAACCTCAAAATTATCTGATTGAAATTGACTAGATGCTACCATTGAATCAAGGAAATATCGACCACTCATGATCAGGAACAAATCAAATGTTATTATGAAAAGTATTTATCATATTCCGTCACGGAACACTAGTGTTTACAATTGAAACAATTGAGCCAACTGCAGACTGTTGCAAACAATCTACAGGTTCTCAACTGATCCACATCAATACCAGTCGTGTAGTACAGTACAGTAGTGGTATAGTCGAAATCTATTGGATAATTCATCCAAGCCAAGCAGAGCTTGTGAAGTTTCTTCTGTTTATGAAATTGTTAAGACGAGAGTCAACTGCATTCTTGTATCTTCACCAACTTAAAGTCCAGCGGAAAGGACTACATTACCATTTACCGGGGAAACCCATCTTTAGCGGTCTTTATAGAATCTATTGCACTTAAATTTGACACACCCACGCAGCCGCGCGGCCACGTAAAAAGCTCTTCATCTTTTAGTTTGTTCAAACGATTTTTTTAAGGAAAACGCCTCATAAGAAAAGCTTTTTTGCAGGCTATCTAACTAAATGGTCCACACGTAAGCTTACCTTATAATTTAAATGAAATCAATTTCACAACCTACGACTCTAAATGTATAAGTATAGCTATTTTTGGATCCATTTTAAAATATGTTCTACCCCACTAATCGCCTGTGTGACCTTCATTTACAAAAAGTCTATTCTAAGGGTTTGTTCAAAAACTTAAAAATGTTGCCCTAAGAACTTTTGTCTACAAAGTCTTGTGAAGAATAGAAACACCCTGTATGATTAAAGTTGCTTCATCCGCCCTCGTTTCAGAATTCAGTGTAAAAATATAATCGTAATAAGAACAATATGAACATCTTTTCTCCTTCCTGAATATGAAAGGGTCTTCTTTGAAATCGGGTTAGTTACAATACAATAACAAATCAATAAAGTAGTTCCACCGTTCGATCGCCCCAATTACGGGAATTACGCAAACACTCGTTCCTAAATATAGATAGAACAGATTGCACACCATGTATAAATCGCATTTAACGGGAGTAGGTCACAACTGGGGAAACAGGCCACTTTAATAGGTCATGGTATCCAGGACAACTTACTGCTAAATTCTGAGTACCGGACTATTTTACTAAGTATTACTAAGATTGCTTATTGAAAGAGAAATTAACTTTTATTTATGAGACGATACTGCGAAAAGGTTTTAGAATTTGCAATACTAATCATCATCATCAACCTATATTAGTCCACTGCTGGACATAGGCCTCCCCTAATGAGCGCCATACCACCCTGTCTTCAGCTTGCGCATCCAGCATCTGCCAGCAGTGTTTCGCAGATTGTCATCCTCGCTGGCCGGAGGGCGTTCTACACTACGTTTGCCGTACCGCGGTCTCCACTCAAGAACACGTTTATTCCAGCGGCTGTCAGATCTTCGCGAGATATTATGCCACCGCCAGCTTGCTAATTCTTTGAGCTATGTCGATAACCCTGGTTCTCTTATTTGTTGATTGGTACTTACATAATCTAAATCTTGTTTCCTATATAAAATAACCTCATAGACAAGTCAAATTCAAGTGGAAGAAGCACTATTTCGGTAAAGTTTCTTGTTTAGGGCTCGACTCGACGATTACTTTTTGAACTTTAAGACGTGTTAAGATTTTTACATAGGACTAATAAAGTACCTAGGTAAAAGTTTTTTGTTATGGTTACTTCCTGTTATAAGTAACTTCTGGGGCCTACCAATGGTTTTGCATATCTATATTTCGTAAGTATGTGCGTTCAACAGGAAAAAAAATTCGCAACAAATGTGACTGGGGAGTTTGAGTGGTTAAGCATTCAGATATTCTAAAATTGAAATCTCTGTATCGGTCCTGAAATCGCCCAAGTAATGGCATTCCCACATTTCTCACGGTGATTTCTTTTACCACCGTGAGAAAATGTTCTATCAAGGCTGTCGCGGCATCGAAGTTACGACATCGCAATACACTCAATCTTCTGTGCTCTCGCGTCTATCATTCGAATGTTCTCTAAGATTTGACTTCAAAGTAAAGTTTGATGTTGCTTTGCTTATCTATGCCCGACTCAGGAATGAATTAATTCGGAGCTGCACTGTCGCTAGCAAAATATCAACTATGGAATAAATTAAATAGATGATCCTGGCCAATCCACACAGCATCATCTTGCAGAGCTAGTGATAAGGGTACTAGATGATATACTTAATACAATGCATTACACAGATTTATAGGCAATGGGCGATCGTAAATTTAACTGCAGATACAAATTCAGATATAATCAGGGTACTTATGTACTCGTTAAAAGGAAAATCGAAGTTCCCGATTTGTTTTCGTGCAAACGCTATCTTATTTAAGTGACATAAGAGTAGGTTTTGCGCTCTAGGACTCCTTCACATCGGGGGGCCACCGTAATCTGGATGAATACATCGAAGTACAAATTTTCGTTTCGTTTGAACGGTAGGTAGTCTGATTGAACGTGAATCGAAATCGTAGGCACAAAGATTTTTTCAGTAAAGTTCATGTACAAACATAGTCATGAAATAGGGCGCACGAAAACTACCAGTCCGAAAGAAAACGCAACTGCGGATCTGTTTACAATAGTTTTGTTTTTTCATCATCATCAGCCTATATTCCTTTTACCGATTTTTTATTTACCCCTTATTTACCGATATTGGTTTGGAAGCTTACCTATAGTCCCAGGAAACCAGGCGCACAGCGGGTTCCTCTGAAGATCGGAACTGCTGTTGCCAACTCGAATTTCTAGGTCTTGTAAGGGCTGGTGACCTGCAGAAAAAAAATCCTTTAAGTTATATGTTTGGTATCTTAATAACTAGTTACAAATAATATGGTAATATTGTTTTTGGATCAATTAAGTACATACAAACATATCAGAGGTGATCTATGTTACAAGACTAGACTTATACAGGATAACAGAAATAAGGTTCACTTAAAATTAAATAATATTCGTAATAGTGTGTCGATAGCGTCCCACACAATGGGCCTCCCCAACCACCTTTAATTTCTTAGAAATTTTACTGGGTAAATAGTTTGTTTCTTTACCTCTTCACGAAAAGATTTTCTTAAATATATGTAAATACCTAGTTATTATATGCACAGAGATCTATGGTTTTTGTTATTATTAGTGCGTAAGCCTCGCACTCTGGCTAATGTCTAATTTCTAAGAAATCAAATAATATCGAAAAAAAAATCGACTTCGACGGGACTTGAACCCGCATCCTTCCCTCAGTACGGGAATGTGCTAACCAACCACGAGGTCAAGTGACGTAGGAGTCGAAAATCTTAACATCTTAACAGAGATCTATGTTAATTATCCAAATATTGACATAGTGACTTCCAGAGTAAAGAAACAAAGAATTTACATTTACACACAGCTTTGTTTACTAACTAAGTGTGTACTAGCTACTTGGAAATGGTAACCCAGTTGTGGTTAGTGCGCGTTTGACATAAATAGAAGAGAAAGCTACGCAGATTTTCCTCACTCAAGCCAACAGCAGATTCCGATTAGTAGGCAAAGGTATAGTGCATCTAGGTAGGACAAATAGCGGAGAATTATTCCATAGCAGCAAGCTAAATTGGCAACAGCCCGGCTATAGATATACAGATAGAAAATACTTTATTGCACTCTTAAAACTAAGAAACAAACAATATAAAATGAAATAATTAATCTAAGTGACGATTGGCGGTCTTATCGCTCAAGCGCGATCTCTGCCAGACGACCTGGTATGGATAGGATCGTCGGATATGTAAGTACATGGGGTAAAATCTGTGTGCATCTGTTATGGTAGGTACTCTGTTATGCTCTAAAATGGTGCTACTTAAAATAGAAAAAGATTACTAGGTACTTACTCAAAAATAAAATCATACTTATATATAATCAATAAAATTACAAAAATATATACATACCTACCTATTCCTATAAATTTATAAATATAATATATAAATATAATATAATATATCTCGCGAGGAACTGACAACCGCTGGGGTGTGTTCTTGAGTGGAGATCGTGACACGGCAAACGTACTGTAGGACGCCTAAAGGATAATAAAGAGTGCAGCAATTCTAATAATTATGTGTACCCTAAATACTCTTATGTTACTGTTCTTTTGATACTTTTTCTGTGCTGTTTGTGTGTGTACCCAATAAAAAAATCTATCTATCTATCTATCAATTGGCTAGAAGACATGCTAGTGCTACTATGGCGCCCATAAGGGAAGACATGTTCAGTCGTGGACTAGTATAGGTAATAATTTGGCTGCTTTGAAAAAACTAAAAACAGACTCTTAGTTTTTCTTAGTTTTAAACTGTTTTTTTTTTGTGTATTTTTTGTATAGTACAGTAATTTTTTTATAGGACCACCACAGGATTATCCTAACAACTGCAAAAAAATCATCTGAATCAGCCCATAAATGACAGAGAAATCGACGAACAGTCAGTCATGTACATCAAAAAGACATACTACAGCACAACATAAAACCTCCTCCTTTTTCGAAATCGGTTAAAAGTAGGGACAGACAATGCCTCCAAATTGCGATGTATGTGTCGTGGTGTGTACATCCTATTGATTGTTGTAATAGTGCCACCAACTGGTAGGTTACGCTACAGTAACCCACCAGTTGGTGGCACTATCTTTCTATTCAATGACCGTGCTACAGAAATAAGTGTGCAAAGCTGGAGTAGTTTACAGCATTTGTAGTGTACCTATGTCGTAATGAAACGACTTCAGTAACACCGGTTGCACCACTCTCTGGCCGTCTGTGACGAATCACTTGCCCGTAGCAGTTTGCTACTAACACATTCTGGTATTTTCTCAGAAGATATTACGAGTTGCTTTTCTATACTCTACGAGACGCGTTCACCGGTGACCTGTTTCGTGAAATGTAGGTTTTGGTATAAATATAGTAAATATGTAGTGTATTGTTTAAGTATGTATCAGTCATCTAGTACCTATAACACAAGCTCTGCTTAGCTTGGGGCTGGATGATGCTGAGTGGATTGTTCAACATTATTTATTTATCTTCCGTCCGTTTATCTTTCAATGAACATGACACTGGTCAGATGACACAAAAAGTGACTGGTACTATTCCCATATAATTCTTCAATTTAGCATTATTTACTTTCTATCTGTAACGAGGATGCAGCAGCAATGTCTCAAGTCGTTACAAAGCTAACTTTTACCTTTATCGCTATTTTATTGAGTGTTATATCCTACTCCTAGTTTATTCTTGCAAAACTAACTCGTAATCGGTATTAGGACTGTCACGTTTAGATAACAATAGGTATAATAATAATCATGGATCGCGACTCGGTAAACGTAGTGTACCACGCCTTGTGGCCGGAGGGATGATCAGGGTAAGACTGCTGGCAGATGCTGGAGACAGGGTCCTCGTGAGGACCTGTGTCCAGCAGTGGGCTATTTTAGGCTGGTAATGATTCTTAAAATTTTACTCAGCCCCTCTCTTCCCTATCTAGCCCCGAAATAAGCAGAGCTTGTGTTAAACCAGGTGACTAGTAACCTGCTAAAATATAGATGATACAAAAAAATTTGCCTGTGGCGGAAATCGAACCCGCCAGACTTTAACTCGTTCGTGCCAGGCGAACCATCGGCCACTGCGCCGTTGAGGTCGTCTAACACGTCATGTAAGTAAGTACAATAAATAAATATCAAAAAATGTTTTCTAGCATAGAAATTCATTCAATCTATGAAACCGAACACGTTATTTTAAATTAGCTATAAAGCCTGAATTGAAGAAGTCTGAAGATAAATTATTTCTCTTTCGAAATGTAAACCAGGTCACCGGGACGCGTTTTGATTGAAGACGCTTTTCATGACATTTTCATGACTAGCTAGTGGTTTCTATGAAGATTCCCTGTACTTCCTCTGGTTATAGGTGTGCGTCCGAAGTATTTGGATCAGTCAGATCAGTATTTGATAAATCAAGGATTTGACGAGTCATTAATTTGACAGCCAACAGTTAGATTTTAACGACATCAAGTGTATAAATATATACCTACGGTGGAATAAATGAATTGAATTGAATGGTTGGATTGATTTGCATTGTGGTTTATGAGAAAGAAATATTTTACAAATTCATTTTTAATTTTAATAAGTTGAGCATTTTATAATGACGCCCGCAACCTCCTGTGTCGCATCGGACCTTCGCTCTTTGTGCCCTAGGTATGGAAATGAAATTTCTGTCAATGGCAAGCGATAGGCGGCAGTCATCCCATGTGTAGAGGTATTAATATTAAGTGTTGCACTCACCACAACACCCCCTAGTGGTGACTCTGACGACCTTCACGGCGTAGTGTCTCAGCAAGTCCACTTGCCACCAAGGCGAGGCTTCTCTCTGCGTCTCCGTGCATCTCTTGCCATCGTGTTCCGTGGTCCGTTCGCCATCGTTGCCGTTGGCGGCGGCGCCCCCTCTGACCGTGGTCGACTGGTTCGCCGGCTTTCGGAAGGCGACGTTCGTACCTGCAAGTTTTCACTGTAGTATTATTTCTAGCTAATATAATTTGATCGTTTTCCTAAAACCGACGTGAAATTCCTTAATATTTACTTGGTTATTTAAGTTTTGTCGAACAAATACTAATTCCTTAGGAATCATTTTAACATTAGGATCATTTTCTATACAATATCAAATGAATCTATAACATTGGTCCGTAATTAATGGAGTTCGAAAATAAATTAAAAAAAAGAAAAGGCTAGCTTTTCTTTTTTAAATTTATTTTCGTCCTATTGATTGATTCGAATAGTGGCGTGAATTGGGTTTGGAAGATTATCAGATCTTCGAATTAACTCACCCCAATGACTATAAGTCCGAAATCAGTTTGACCGACCGAGTTGGCCGCGTTAGCTAGACAATATTAGCAATATTAGGCGCAACCGCGACCAATAAAGGACCGCGCGCAATAAAGGAATTTTAAAAATCGATTGGCCAGTTTGTGACACCTATCATAAGCTTTTTTTTAATGCCTCTACAAATGTTTTAGTTTGTATAGTGTAGGCAGAGATGCTAAGTTAAAAAAAAGCCAAAAAGAGCAACTCGCATCTCTGCTTAGAATAAACAAAATAATTTTTTTACAGAGGCATTAAAAAAAAGCTTATGATTGGTATCACAAACAGGCCAATCGATTTTTGAAAATTCCTTCGTATTAGATAGTAATAAGATAAAATAGGTGGTGGCGCTGATTTGGGTCGGGGTAGCGCCTTAAGTTAATATATTAGTATTGTGATGGAGTAATTTGTCTGATATGACAGAATTACTAATATCACAGAAAAACTATATACAGTTATTCGTGTACGAACATGGTCGTGAAGACTCCAAGTCTTTATTTTAATTTTATCTAAACCCCTTACAAAATAATGTCCTAAACCCAATAACTAGTCAAAACCAATCTCCCTCTATCATTTAAGTCCACATCATCATCATTAGCCTATAATGTATAGTCCTACTACCTAATAAGCTCAGATGAACACCAAATTAGTGATAACAATTATGTAACGTAGGTATCTAGCTTCTATCCGCAGCTTCGCAGATGTTCTTCCTGAATAAAAAGTGCTTCTTGGAATGTAATCGGCCAAGCCGCATTGAATGAATCTCGCGGGTAAGTGTTAGCGACTAGATGAAAAATCGCGTGCGAAGGCCCGGGCAGTAGTAGTGAGCGTTGAATCAACGAACTCTTTTTAAAACAGTTTTTCTACATTTAACGAATTAACCGCTTTCTCTTTACCGCGAAACAGGTTGATTCTATCAACTTATCATTTCATTCAACGACATACTACGTTGACATACTATCTCGTTCGTTGACGGACAAGTTACATGGAAGATTGAACTTTAAAAACACCTTACGAACACCATCCGAAAATGAACGAACGGGCTTCAAACCGCTAGGTAAGTTGAGGTCAACGCTTTTTTTGCGCAAAAGTTTAGTAATTATTTATATAATATAGGTAGTGAAAGTTAGTGATAATTTAGGATATTTATGGCAAATAAGGACAGTGTTTTATTGTAAATAAATAATACTAAGTAGTTCAAATGTAAATAAAGTAAAAAAAATTTTGCAAAATGCCGGAATGCCAAGGCACTACAGTTTACGTTTCGACAAACCGGTTAAAAACGACAACAGGTTTTTCCACAAGTTGACCGTTTTAGACGTTAAGGTGGTACCCTACCTCGTTATTGTGTGAAGAGGATAGGCATGGGATTTCGCGTTCACAGGAGCGGGACAGAGCAAAGCGGCGTAAGCCCAAAAATCAAGTTTTTAGTAGTTATTTGCTCCCCACAAACATTAGAATAGTTAATTGAAAAAAAGGCAACATATAAATGTTCTTTATACTTAGTTCAATTACTATGCTTAATCTCAAGATCGTATCATTTGTGTTTATTGAGAAATTAGGGTTTTAGTAAAAAATTAGAGGTAACTTTGCGATTTTGACGTGACAACGTCTTATAAATTGGTTTGCCGGGTGACACTTCAAGAAACTGCGTTACGCGTTACGTTCCGCTCACGTTATGCGCTCACAATGTTTTACCACTCAATGTCGTTGTCACGTAAAACTTTCGCCCGTATACCGACTTTACAGGCAACCAATTTTTTTTCTATCGAGAATATTTTATGGAATCGTGTTTTCGAAACATATGATCGATAGAATAAGTCCTGAACTTTACCATATATAAATTTCGAGTTGAAAATAAGCAATTTGAGGTTGTATACGCCCTTAACGCGTCAATACTACTAGTTCACTACAGTTTATGTTTCGACAAACCAGTTAAAAACGTCAACTGGTTTTTCAACTCGTTGACCGTTTATAGAAAACGGTTTCGTTTCGTTAACGCAAAAACAGTCAACGACCCACAACTAACGGGCAGACGCTTCACCTCACCTCACCTCAACAGCCTATATCGCACCTCCAGAATAAAAGTGACTCATCTCAAAAAATAGGGAAAATGAGTTAAATATGTAGAAAGACTCAGAAAAAAAAACTGCATCGGCTAGTGATTCAAAAAGTGCCACTTGTTGGTTAGAATGCGCAAAACATAATATGTGCGTCTCTTTCATTCTGGCGGTTTCTCTTCCCTCCCCCGCGGAATAGTGATCCTGTTCAGAATTGCGTCAGCCAAGATTGGAGTAAGTCGTCGCGCGTTTAGTATTGGAACGACCTAAAGCCAAATTCAACACTTTAGTACGCAAATATCAGGTAAGATTGTTGTAAATTTTGAGTGATAAAGTGACCTCTTTGTTGTTTTGTGTCATTTTATTACAATAAGCTTAGTTAATTTATGTAACTTAAATCAAATTATATCATGTTTATTACTATAATTTTGCTTATTTTAATGACCGTTTAAAGTTAAGGTCAGTTTTGTTTTTAAATATAGAATAACTTTGTTGTCTTATTTGTGGTTTTGTCTATTTATTATTAACTTGTCAAATCTTTCCCAGTTTTTTTTCTGGTATGTTGCTGTTTTTGATTCAAATTTATAATTATTTTCGGTTTAGGTCTCAATCACTATGAGTAAAAGAGCTCAGTTAATACTGAACATGGTGGATACCAGTCGACTGAAAAATGTAAGTATACCTACTTAGGTAGGTTCTTTATCAGATATTCTTTTATTGAGTGAAATAATAGTCCCATTTTATTATTTGTACTAACATTTTTATTATTTTCTTGTAGATAACTTCTGAAGAGCCACTTGATGATATTCAGATCAAGGTATGATTTCTTAATTTTATTTACTTATTAGAAACTTGAACTTATTCGATACGTAATAATAAATAAATAATGCTGGACAATTCACACAGCATTATCTAGCCCCAAGCTAAGCAGAGCTTGTGTTATGGATACTTGATAACTGATATACTTAATACAATACACTACATAGATAGATATTTTTTATTATACAAAGAAAACACCCAGACCAACGGAACAAATTTCTGCAGATCACACAAATTTGTTCCGAGGCAGGAATCGAACCCGCAACCTCCTCGGTCGCAGGCGGACCATCGCCCGCTGCGCCATGGAGGTCGTCTATCTGAATACATACTCATAGTTTCATTTAGTTATATTTAAGTACACAATGATTTAATTTATTCTTTTTACAGAAAAAAATTAACAAAGATGAGCAACCTTCTAGTCCATCTATAATAAAAAACTCACCGGAAAAAGTTCCGAAGAAAAATTCTGAAGACCCGACCAGTAGTTCTACGTGATGATGTTTAAATCAAGGTATGAATACTTAATCTTGTCAACCTATTAGGTACGTGTTCATTTGTATGTACGTACATACTCAGTTTCATTAAGATTTATTTACACAATGCTTTAAATTATTATTTTTACAGGATAATTGTTACAAACCTTCTAGTCCATCTTTAATAGAAAACTCTCCGGAAAAGTTCTGACGAAATATTCTGAAGACCCACGTGATGATGTTCAAATCAAGGTACCTATGAATACTTAATCTTGTCAACCTATTAGGTACGTGTACTTCATTTTTATTACCCGGTTTCCTTAACATTTATTTACGCAATGCTTTAAATTATTATTTTCACAGGATAATTGTGACAATGACGAGAAACCTTCTAGTCCATCTTTTATAGAAAACTCACCGGAAAAACATATTGTGGACTACACCCGAATTCTTCAAAATAAAGTACACAACTTCCTATTCAGACGAGGAATATGGGACAATTGATACGACAAATAAAAGAAAGAAATGACAAACGCTGCAGATGTAAGAACGGAGAGATTGTATCCCGAAAAATTAGGATTGAAAAAAAATAAGAAAAATGACCTCAAAGATCTAGTCAGGAAATAGTAGATTGTTAGCCTAGGGTTGAAAAGAACCAATTCCCGAGGTAGTTAGACGCCCGAGCGCAGCGAGGGCGTCTAACTACCTCGTAATTCGTCTCTCACACACACTCGTCAGTAGGAATTGATTCTTTTACCCGTGGCAAACACTCTACTTTTCATTTAGAATATGAGGAAAATAAAAGATTTCCTATGACACAATTTGCCTCGTCTGTAATGGAATCTGGTGTCAATATTTCGCTTGAACTCATTTTTAATATTCAATTCAAATCTTAGCACAAAAGTCCGTCACAGATACATACATAACAGATTTTAGTATCCCACCAATTTTTGTTGACTTTTTAAATTTTAAATATGGAACTCGCCGCTCGCCGCGTGATTGTCGCGGCACTCGCGGTTTATTCCGCTCAAAGAAGTTTACGCTAAATTCACACTGGCTGTTTAGAAAGTCATGATATTTTTTATATTAGTTTTTTTTTTACATAGAACTCTTCACAGCTGACAGCAGTTCTATTTTTAAAGTTCATTCCGGCCCGAGGGTCGGAATCAATTTGTATGAGTTTTTCCCTCCCTATGAAAGGAAAGCAGCATTTTCCATCCAAAAATTAGATCAAAACAACACTACTTTCCGAGTATGAGAAATGAAAAATCTCATACATACCTACTTACCTACTACGCAAACTTTTACAACTCTCATTAGAAGTTGATTGGTTGTAAGAATTAATATAAAATTATAGTATTGTTATTATGATAAAAGATGTTGCTATAATGATAAAAGATGTTATGATAAAAAATGTTGCTATTCTGACGCGGACTGTGATATTTAAGTGAGATTATTAGAATATTAAGATTAAGTCTACCTATATTGAATACCTCTTTAAAGTTCCTCTTTTCCATTGTGATGTTAATTTTGTGATCAAGTTACTGATAATTTATTAAGGTAAGAGAAGACTACATTTGCTAAGAGAAGGCTGCTTTTTTGTTTGATTATTTTTAGGAGGTTTTTTTAAGTTTGTTATCATTCTATTTCGATTACTTATTTCATTGTTGTCTTAGGCCCGTGTTATAAAAGCTTTCCCAGTCACCGACCTTTGCCTGAGTAACGCTTTTCTAAGGAATAAACGTCACTCAAACATAAATCTATGGCCGAGTAAGCTTTCATAATACGGGTCTTCAAATCATTTCATAGTATCGATTCTGAAGTGATGTGTGCTAAAATGATAGCTGTTTTTCGTACTACAATCTATAAGATAAGCAATAGTTTTAAGAGTGTCAAAAAAGTTTAGCTAAGGAAAATGTACATCAGAATCGATACCATTGTCATACTTATGACTGATGACTAGGTACACCGAGAATTTGTATGCTGTTTTCTTAGATTTGCTTTAATTATAATGGGTTCATTGTTCAAGACTGTTATTAATGGTAAACAAAATGTTCAATAATGTTGTACTGTTGGTTACCGATTTTTGATAAGGTTTTATTAGAAAGTAATAGAAGTTAACTAATTATGGTGTTTTTCTAATAAATATATTAATCCCATCGTACTAAAATGCAAAAGTTTATTTTAAACCAAATATATTGCCAAGCGTTCCGAATTAAAGAGACCTATTTTCAAATAAGTCATTAGTATTTATTTAGTTTTAGTACAAAACTGACTCAATTTCGGAAGGTTTTTTTGAAATGGTAATTACCTATATAATTTAAATAAATTTTCAGTCAGTAATATGTTCAAAATATAGATAAAATACCAATTTATCCTAAGATTTGTAAAAAATATGGAAATTTCGTAATTTGATTGTGCCATGATACAAATACGTAAAAATAACGCAAAAGTGAAATCATTTTACCGCATTTCCCAAAAAACATGTTTTTTGAGATGAGTCACTTCTATTCTGGAGGTGCGATATATTGGTCCACTGCTGACCGCAGGCCTCCCCTTGATAAGCGCCTTATTAGCTGTTATCTCTTGGTGGTCAACGCCCGTTATACCCACGCTGGGCATGCGGGTTGGGGATCGCAGTTCGGTGGTAGAATTGTTCTGAAGGGAGCACTGCTGCCCGCCCCCTCCCGGTGGATATTGATATTGATATCGATATCCCTTAGTCGCCTCTTACGACACCCGCGGGAAGAGTTGGGGTGGTGCTAATTCTAAGCCGGCACAACACGGCTGACACTTAATGTAAATAAATCATACCACAAAACGGGGGCTCGGCAGTCCAGTCGCCCCGCAGAGTACACTCTCTCTGATGTGCACCGAAGAGTTCGTAACCATCATCGCATTCGTATGTGGCTATTGTTCCTGGCACGATCTCGCTCTCGTTCAGCAGTGACACCCTGGCGTTGGGTGGTACTGCTGGGTGTCCACAACGCCGTTCACCTGTGAAGAAAGATTCAAATAAAGAACAGATAAAAAACTGGCGTGCAGAGCTAATAATTTTAGCTTAACTACTCAATGCGTGCTGCGTTCCAACACTAAGTTGATTGTTGAACTATGTAAGCTGCACTTTTTGCACAAACAATAATGTTCCTATTCGTTATCTCAATAATTTCTGTTGATTTCATAATTATCTTATTTTTTTACGCAAATACTTAAATATTGCTGATGTACAAATAGTAAGAGCAGGGTCTCCCAACACAAGCAAATTTTGCTTTAAGGGTGACTCCAGAACCTGTTTGTATAGTTTTTAAGTAATTGCAATAAACATTTATTTTATTTATTATTATTTATTTATTTATTTATGACTCGGCGAACTTCGTACCGCTCTCAACTTTTAAACCTTCCCCAAATAAGCTATCCTATCTTTCAAGTTGGATCAAAATTCAAACTGCACACGGTGTGCAAATTTAATTTAAAATCGGTTAAGTAGTTTAGGAGTCCATCGCGGACAAACAACGTGACACGTGATTTATATATTTTAAGATAACAAGATCAAAATTAAAAATTTTAAAAACCCGCCGACGTTTATTGGCTGAACAGATTTTCATAAAACATGGCTAAGAACACTCGGGATAAAATTATCTATGACAAAAAAAAACTAAACGAAAATCGGTTCATCCGTTCGGGAGCTACGATAGCCCAGATAGATGCACAGATACACAGATTTCAACGCGGGCAAAGCCGCGGGGCGCAGCTAGTAATCAGTTATAATTTATTTCGTTAATTTCAAGAATAAAACGTCACATTTGTTTTACTTGCATAACACAATGCTTACATAATGTAAGAAAGTAGGTACTTTAAATTAAATTAAAGCCAGATAAATAATGTTGATTCCAATTATATCGAACATTTACACCGCACTCTGACCCCCAATGGACAAAATACAAATTAATGAACACGAAGCAAATTATTAGCTAACGTAACCTATTCTTTAGCATAATACGCTTAGATGTAAACTTTTAAATTATATTAAAAAATATAATAACATGAAAAATATTATCAATAGTTTATCTACTAACTAGCTAGACAATAAAATTCAGTCGCTTTTACCGACAAAGAATTCCTTATAGCTGTAAAATCTGTTGTGAGTGAGCAAGTTTATAACAATTTCAAGAAGACTGCTGTACCTACACTGTCTATCTTCCCCGACTCAACGAGAGAACGAGACAGGGTAATTTATTACCTAAGTAATGTTCTTTCCAGGTTACCGTAGAACCAATCGCGTTACCACTGTCTTTTCTGTATAGCCAAAGACATTACACCAATTGCATACAAAAAAGAAACGCGGAAGGCTATTCCAGTATTATAAACTTACGCAAGAGTAACTATCGAAGTGCGCTGGTTCCATTGCGTGCGGCGTTAGAATAAAGAGCAGTGATTGTTGCAAGTGCAAGTCTTGTATGTGACGGTTTACGAACTATGTTTTGTAATACGGAAACTTTAAAATCCACCAGATTGTTCCTTCCTCTTATTGGTTTAATAAGCTTCCTAATCCCGACACTGGGATTAGTAAGTTAGTTTAAAATATTTCATCTAAAAATGAAAATCAAGTTTTCGGCTGACCAAAACATGATACCCATCCCATCTCAAATTGTTTATCTATATGTACTTACTAACTTAAGCCCGCGTCATTGCACGCGTTTTTTGATCTTAAAGAAATCCTGGAATAACCTTTATGTTATTCCAGGTCAAGGTGTGTGCAAAATTTCAGCACAATCCATTCAGTTGTGTTGTCGTTTACTTTGGCCAAACATCTTTCTTTACAACGCCGTTATAATATTAGTAGGTTAGGATAGATACTTACTTACTTTTACTATATATTAAAAAAGCGATACTATTTCTGTCTGTCTGTTATCCTTTCACGCTTCAACGGCTGAACGATATTATATTAATGATATTTAGCATGGAGGTTTACGATATTTCGGGACCGAACTCTATTTGTAAAGCACAATAATATCGTAACCACAAAAAATAGTCATCATCATCATCAACAACCTATATTAGTCAACTGTTGGACATAGGCCTCCCCTAATAAGCGCCATAGCGCCCTGTCTTCAGCTAGCCGCATCCAGCATCTGCCTGCAGTCTTTCGCAGATCGTCCTACACTGCGTTTGCCTAGTCGCGGTCTCCACTCAAGAACACGTTTACCCCAGCGGTTGTCGGTTCCTCGCGAGATATGGCCGGTCCACTGCCACTTCAGCTTGCTAATTCTTTGGGCTATGTCGATAACTTTGGTTCTCTGTCTTACGAATCCTATCCTTCAGAGAGACTCCGAGCATAGCTCTTTCCATAGCTCGCTGAGCGACTTTGAACTGGTGGACCAACCCTACCGTGAGTGTCCACGTCTCAGCTCCGTAGGTCATGACAGGTAGGACGCACTGATTGAAAACTTGTACCAACTACAAAATTAGGTTTATAGAATGTGGTACGGAGCCGACACGCATTAAGATCGATTCACACATATCAGTGAAGTCACAGTTCCGACACAGTACCGGCACAGTGCGAAATATTCTTTCATACATTCTCTATGAACGTATCCCCACTTGTCAGTGTCAGTGACGACACAGTGCTCTCAGTGTCAGTGCCGACACCGGCAGAGAATGTATGAAAGAATATTTCGCACTGTGCCGGTACTGTGTCGGAACTGTGACTTCACTGATATGTGTGAATCGACCTTAAAGGTGGTTAATCTTGTTGGTATTTTGGTAACCAATATCATTGGTAACCAATATCATTGGTAACTCTAGGAGACTAGACTATGCCTGATATTGTTTTACTTCTGACCACCTTGCTTATGATGTTGCGAAACAACTAATGGGCACAAGAGTCGTGCCGTTGTTTCTACCGAAGGACAGTTTGGCATTTCGGAATAATAGGTATTGTTTTATTATAATAATGGGCAACGTTTTGTTGCGTAGCAAATATAAACGTTATTGGGAAAATGAACGATGCCGGTAACTTTCCTGATGGTAAAATGTACACCACTGTTCCCAGTTTGAGGGTTTTTTTTCGCGATAAATTTCAGAATCCACAGAACGGCGCTCACCCCTATCATGTCCCAACGTTGGTATTCTTCAAACACAAACTAGGTTCGTAGTTAACCCACTTCCATTCACAAAGAAATCATCAAACTACGATAGTGTCATAGTAAAAATTTCAGAAATTTATTATGGTTTAGAAAAACTTATCTAAAAACAGTGAATTCTTTCCGGCAAACGATTCCTTATTCTCGGTTTTATCTTCGACTCTCTCGACATTGGCTGGTTTGTTCGATAAGAAGTGCGGTTCACTTAACACTTTCTATGCCCACGACGCACAGATGGAGCAGCAGTACTTGGTACTAGCTGCCCTTGTGGTTCGCGCTACAAATGCCGGACAGTTTAACCTTGCTTAATCCTTCCAGCACATCAGAACTCATCAAAAAACAAAATGAACTCGTGATAACAGCCTTATAGCTAATGATAAAAGGTGTCTTGACTACAAGAGTGGTCAAGACACACACCTTGCTATACAATCTTGTAACATTAGACGAGGGTTTTGGCAATTTGTGGTGGTTAAATCATCTGGATTCTGTGGAGTTATTAACAGGCCGTTAATAGGTATTTAATTATATCGATAGAATTCGCGTTTTCCCCGCATTTGTCACACTTTCATCTGGTTTTCCTTACGCATGATTAAACTTGGTTATTTACAGTGATGACCAACACTATAATTTACTAAATTAACAACAACAAAATTCAAGTCGCGGGCAACAGCTAGGAATTTATCAGAAAAATAGAATTGTGGCGAGTTAATACATACTTTTTTTCGTGACGAATTTACTTTGTGTCAAATAAATATGTACAACAACCTGTCACATCATGACTGCTCAAAAAGATTTGGTGGTATATACAAACATATACAGGGTTATTGGTAATTCACTGACACTCGCGTGAACTGCAGGTTCTGCCCATCACCACGAACACATTTGTGAAGAAGCCAGGGCTTCGGCGGGACGGGCAAAGGTCCCTGCGACACAGGAGGTTGCGGGTTCAATTTCCGCCTTGGGACAAATGTTTGTAAGATCTGCCAATATTTTGTTCCGGGTGTTCTGGGTATTTTTTATGTATAATAAAAAATATGTAATGAATTGTATTGTAATATAATGTGGTATAAGTATAGAATTGATTAAGAAACGAATTGTATTATTCTATATTGATATAAGTCATCTAGTACCCAGAACACAAGCTCTGCTTAGCTTAGGCTAGAGGATGATGTGTATCGTCCAGCATTATTTATTTATTTATTATTATTAAGTATTATTCTAAGAAATTGATTCTAACCAAACGTAACGCGGGGGGGGGGGGGGGGGGGTTGACAATAAACTCCACTGTACTATGAATACCTACCCCGCCTGTTATGTTGTCCAAAAAAGGTACACTTATGAGAGAATTACGTAAAAGATCGTGGTTGTACGATCGATTTAGAGCGTTTATTATGTTCGGCCAACGTTTAGCAACACGGTCCAGACCGTTACTCAATAACCTTATGGCCTTTTACCACGGTGGCTGTGAGTTTCTCCAGGAACGGTTTTTTACTGGGTCCCGCAAAAATCAATTGGTGTGTTTACACACAGTAGTTTGCACCTTGTTTTTTGGGCGGTAGAGCAACGAGCGGTTATTAGATCTTTTAAGAAAATTCCATTTCTCCCCGCTCCCCGCACCCCATCCTGCAAAAAACGGCAGGCAGTGGGACAACTTCTATAAAACTAAAGAAAGGCGTGACCCAAGAGCTGGTGAGTATCTGGCACAGCGCATTAGCATTGCCGAACAGCGTGGCAATGCAGCCAGCGTCTTGGGGACGCGACGACTGGTATTGATATGGATCAGTTGAGCCTGTAGATTTTTTGCCACAGTCTGCAGTAGCTCAATTGTTTCAACTGTAAATACTAGTTCTAATTGATCTATTATTTGATCGTAACTTTCTTTGTCGTATGTAGGTATTTGTTCCGAATCCTATCCTTCAGAGAAACTCCGAGCATAGCTCTTTCCATAGCTCGCTGAGCGACTTTGAACTGGTGGACCAGCCCTACCGTGAGTGTCCCTGTCCACGTCTCATCTCCGTGGGTCACTCATGACGGGCAGGACGCACTGATGAAAACTTTCGTTTTCAAGCATTGCGGTATGGATGACGAGAAGATTTGACGTAATTTTTCAAACGCTGCGCAGCCTAGGTGGATCCACCTCTTGGCTTTCTTCTCAAAATAGTTTTTACCCAACTGCAGAAAAAGTACTCGAAAACAGTTTGGAGAAAGCAGCCATGTAGAAAGGGCTGCTTACGCCATTTTAATTTGTTTTAAGCTTAAATATCTAGGTAAATCTAATTCTAGGAATTAGCTTAGAAAACTTATATCTATATATATCGAGATTTATTATATAAATTGATAAACTTACGTTTTTTTAAGCTAACTCCTAGAATTAGATTTACCTAGTTTTATTTATTTTGTAGCGCCCTAACGGGGTTCGTGTTTGGTACTATACGTTTAATATTACCTAAGACCTATGTAACATTAACAATAGAATAAATGATTAATGAAGGGCCAGACATGATTTGAACTGATGGAACAGGATTAGTTCAGTTCAGAATCTCTATTCTCTTCGTCACAATTTCATAATTACGTCTAGGGGGAAAACTGGACTCCAAAAAATGAATTCCAGTTTTCCCCCTTAAGGGTAATCTATAAGGGGAAAAACTGGAATAACCCATATTTTCAAGTAGGTTTACATAGTCCGAATACATAGCCCGTTCATGCATAACTTCTTTATTCAAGCAACGATTTAAAGGTAACCGTCCATTATTAAAATGACCAAAGTTTATTCCGGTGGGCGGGCACTGGAGGTCGCACGTACAGGGTCCGAGTGGACGGGTCGGGTCTATGGCCTAGATACCGGTAACGGTGTCGATTGTTCTAAACACAAAAACCTATACTCGGAGACGCGCGCCCTACTTGGCCATCGCTGGTCAGTACGTAAGCGTAAGGCTTCGACCAAACAGCGAGCGCGCACGGGCGCGTTTGAAAATTACGCGTGTTAACTCTCGCTCAAGCCTGTCGTGCTAGGCACCCACCTTTGTTATGCTACGGCCACATTACAAGGCGATGTGTGGCCGTAGTATTATTGATAAACGAAAACGGCGGCGGTTTCATATGCTTCAAACTTCGGGCCCTCCTTCACTGCGCACGCGCCTAGCTCGCAGTATGGTTGTAGCCAAAGAGAAAAGATGACGACGAAGGAATAAGGACCTTTGATGAACAAAGGCCTATTTTTTAGCATAAACGGGTACGTATATAGATCTTGTGTATTGTATACACATAAGTATTTGTATCTATGACTTGTAATTTTATCTGATAAGTAATAAAAATAACCTTTTTTTTATTACATGTAAGCGTCTGTGGAAAGCTTTCGACTGATATGGATCAGTTGCAGCTACCTGTAGATTATTTGCAACAGTCTGCAGTTAGCTCAATTGTTTGAACTGTAATTACTTACTAGTTCTTGTTTCTATAATTTGTAATTTTCTTTGTTATTAAAGGTTTTAATTAAATAACAACTTATTCTATTTTTATCCTTTCAATTGACTTATCTGTCCAGAACATGCAAAATAGCAGTCCGATACGTAAACTTTCTTTTTGAGTTAACTCGTGCCAAACACACATTTCCATCACATCTTCAGAAACTTACTTCATAATATTTTTAAGATTCCTTTGAAAACTGACACTTGGATTCTCGATTCGAACGCTGCATTATGCGCATTTGGGGTGTCAAACACTTAATCGTATGAAAACCTTCTAGAGTGGTCTTTTGAAGTCTGCGTCAGCGGTAAGGGGCAGTGTGCAGCGTACTGCGTAGTGATCAAGGCAAACTAGTAGGTGTATGTTCCAAGTAGCCACTGGAGACGAGGCTAGTAAAGTGGGTAAGTCGTGTCGAGTGCCTATAAAATGACACGGAATGCCTCACCAGTAACCCAGTGACGGTGGACCGTGCTCATTCAACCGCGAGTTGGATAAATATCAAGGTATATTCTAAGCCAGTCATGTCTCGGGCAAAAAACAAAGCTACTTACTTGGTTTTTAGCCGACAACTTTATGCTTATGAATGGTATGTAAACTATACTTTTGATAATAGTAAAATAAAATATTCACAAAGAAAATTACAATCAAATAATAGAAATAAATTACAACTAGTACAAGATCATCAGCTCTTTTCTAGTTGAGGACGATCTGACTAACTTCCTTATGTCCGATCGATTCGAAATTTGGTAGAGTGTTACTTCAATGATATTGAAAGTTTATGGTAAGGTTTCATGAAAATCTGTCGGAGGTTTTTAAATTTTTAATTTTTTTCTTGTTTTTGTACCTATAAAGAATGATGCCGACTTGGTTCCATAAAAAAAATATTCTCGAAGTACAAGTATTTGTACTTTAAAAAAATGTTAAGAAAATGTACAATGTACTATGTATATCTAGACATTTATTCACAAAGAAAATTATACTAGTATTTACAATTGAAACAATTGAGCTAACTGCCGACTGTTGCAAACAGTCTACAGATAGCTCAACTGATCCATATCAACACCAGTCGGAAGCGTCCCCAAGACGCTGGCTGCATTGCCACGCTGTATGGCAATGCTGATACGCTGTGCCAGATATTCACCAGCTCTCGGGTCACGCGTCGCTTCGACCAGTCGCTCAGATAGTTTTTTGAAAACCCGAAGAGCCTCGGTACCCCACGGACCTAGGGTCTCGACTCCAAGGGGAGCAAATGTGTAGGCTCTGTCGAGACCTGCATATTTGCGCCTCTTGAGATCTTCGGCCAAATCTGCCGCCGCACCCGCCCTCACGGATGTCCTCGGAAGATGGGAAGGCGCAAGTGTGTCGACGCATGTAGCGTCCCACACAATGGGCCTCCCCAACTCCCATGGGACTAGTGTCATACCGTCGGGCCTCTTACCATCGTCACGCAACAGACCATTCGGTTCGAGAATAGCTGGTACGTTAACGGTGACAAAGGCCCGCCGGATGATGTCGTTAAGGCTAGCGTGGCGAGATATCCGACCAGCGGCCCTAGTGCACGATAATCCGTGATGACCAAGCTGTTCGACAGCAGTACCGCACTGGCATTGATGAGGCGCGCAACACCTTGCACCCAACCGGAGACATGTTGCGATACGGAAAGTTACGGGATCCAATAAAGTACCAGTGTTATATGAAGGAAATGCTTGCAACCAATGTCCTGACTCCCATTTAGAAACGGCCAGGAGGCGGGCACGATCTGCAGAGCTGGAGCACGTTTGTAACAAACAGTTCCGTGTCAACTCACACAGAGGCCCGTCCCATTGCCGTTGGGACAAAAGTGATTTTGGGGGAGCAGCATCGGGGCAAGCACTATGCCAAGCCGTTCGAGCTTCGTCTAAAAATGAAATTTTCAATGACATTCCAGGTGGGACCAAAAGAGAAGGATTTAAAATTTTTTCAACTAAAGAACTAGTGCTGTAGACAGAAGACAAGAACGCTGGTAGGGCTACACTTGAAATTTTGCGTATACCTAAGCCTCCCAATTTGACAGGCAGGGAGGCCTGCGACCATGCCTTGTCATCTAAATCGATATTCAAAACCGATGATAAGGTATACTATGTATATTATATATGTAAATTATATATTAAAGAATTTGAAGTCTGTTTTTAGTTTTTTTTTTACAATCAAATTATTATTAAGACCCCAACCAACAAAAGCTAACTGTGTTGTTTTTACGTTGAATAAACCCGTTTGTAAAATGGTTAGGTTATTCTATTGCAAAATGGTACAATTCAATTAATTGCCTACGTTGTTGAACGACCAACGTTCAACAATCTGGCTAAACGTCACATAGTCATCTCTTCGAATGAAATTAATTAAGTACTTATCCCCAAGAAATTTGCAGTCATTTTGCAATCGACCTAGGCATTCTACAAACGGGCTGATTCTACGGCGGCGGCTACATTTATAACACGTTGCCACAGGCCGCACCTACCTAGTCGCTAATCACTCGGGCAAATTGACTCATCATTTAAAGATGCGATTCATCTCGATAGTAGCTACTTCATTCATTCGCGCCATGGATAACGGTCATTCCACTTTATTTCATCGCTTCTTCGGGCATATTATAATTATCTACTTCATACGTCAGGTAGTTCTGTGTACAGAACTATATAGAACTGGTAGGAATGAGCTAATTTATGTCTCGGAGCTGTGGTTACTTTGATGATGCTGAGTAGAATATTATACAGGGTTACTGGTTAAGTCGACCTAGAATCTAGGTCGACCAAAACCCCCTCAAGGATCCAGGTCCTAGATCCTTGAGGGGGTTTTGGTTTACATCATTACTGACTGACTTGACTATGAAACATTATATATCTATAAGACTCGTAGTTTTTTTCTTAAATTTTCTATTTTTTGCATATTTTACAACGGTTTTTGTAATTGGGTAATCTAGTTTTATTTTTTTAACAATTTTTGTTAAGATAAGTTTCATTCGCCTTTTTAACACCAAAATTGCAGGTAAATAAACAAACTGTGTCGTAGTAGACGATCGATAGTTAAATAAAAAAATTGTACAGATATTTTTTCTTGGAGGATTCCTCCAATAAAAAATATCTATCTATAAAAATATAATCGTATAAAAAAAATCTATGACAGGATGCCACAAAAAGACGGAGATCAAAAAGGAAAAGATCAGTCGGATAAAGATCAGTCAAATGGAGTCTACACACCGAAATCGGCGGGCCAGCTGCAGCGTCAATCAAGTTGACGAAACACTGTCAGTTGCATAAAATATTCATACACTTGATGTCGCAGAATTCGGTGTGTAGACTCTACTATAACACCCCATTTTTACAGGGGCTAATAATGCAATGACGATTCACATAGGCCATAGGCCTTTACACGTTATTGTTGATTCGATAATTATTGTACCTTGAAAATACATTTTTTTCAATCTTATTGTGTATATTTTTTGCTATTTTTCATTCTGCCTACGCCTCATCAGTGCTAATAAATAAAATCCCTAATCTTCTTATTTCTATGGTACCTCCTAATAAGCTAGTCCTTCAAATCTAGTTAACAAATTCTCACGCTCAAATCGTCGTCTAATTCAACACCATACAATCTACGTAAGTGTTTTTAATACCACAATTATTTTTCATTTATGTAAAACAATGAAAACATCGTATCCTGCAATGCTGATTGTAATATTTAAGATGTTGTTGAAGTGTGGGAACTCGGCAACAATAAGACAAAGATTGCGCCATCGGCTAGCCAGTGGTTGCCCTTGACGCCGCTAGATGCCTATCCTACAAACGACTTGAACACACACAATTAAAGTTCTCCAAGAGATCTGTGAATTAAGAGGGCGCAATGCGCATTGTCAAAAGGATAGGCATGCGATTTCGAGTTCATAGGAGCGGGACACAGCATACGTTTTGGGAACGGCGTACGTGCAAAAATCAAGTTTTTGCCTTTTAACAAGAACACTACACCACTTATGAAGAAGAATACCTAATTGAAAAAAAAATATAACCTACGAATCAAAACATAAGTCATTTCAATAGACTAGACCGCAGGGTTCCTAAGATCTAGACCAAATTAGTGCGAAACGGTGCACTTTCATGACTCTATTTATTGTATTTTTTTTCTCTATCGTGTTTTCACATTCAAGGAACCAAAGAATTTTTTAAAATTTTTATTTAGTTCGAGTTGTTTACCGGGAATCCCGTGGGTACTGAGATCTGGGCCTAGTTTGACAACCAAAACCATGTGGTTCGCCTCGTCATACACTTGAATGGATGTTTGCAAGGGATGTTTGAATGAAAAAGTTCGGTGCACGATTGTAAAAACAAGCACACACGTATGTACTCGTAACTCCCAACTAATCTATGGTGGTTGGGTTGACATTACTGCAAACTGCAAATGCTGCAAACAATAGTAACAGGGTTGAATCTAGTGCCAAAAGCTGATAGATCTCGCTTGAAGATTTCACAGGACGCCTTGATGAAACTTAGGTACTTAGGTAATAATCTAGATTTCAGCATCTGACAGCCAAATTTTATCGTAGTGATTGAACTTGGATTATTTGTATTTTGGCATGTAGCAAAATGTTGCAGTGCATGCTTGATACCACTAAGTTATCCTAAGAGCTATGCACCGCATATTTCGTAACATAAAATCTGGAATCTATTAGAATTGACCTCTGCTACAGTACTTTACTTACCAACACTACAGAACGGGTTTTATTTAATTGTGTATAAATCAAACGTTTATTTCACAGTAATTTTCCCCATTTTTTACACGACTTCTATATAAGGAGGAGGTACCTACTATGCTGGAGGTTCGGCTGTAGGTATGTGTTTTTATTACGTATGTTTGTCGATTTCTCTGTCAATGGACCGATTTTGAAAATTATTTTGCAGATATTGATCCCGAGGCGGTTCCGGAATTAGTATGTATCACGGAAAACTTAAAAAAAAGGTTAAAACTTTCCTTAGTTTCAAACAGTTTTTTGTATTTTTTTTTGTTCGAAGTCAGTTTTAAGTTTTTTTTTAAACAATCACATTATTCATTAACAGACTCTGTAAAATCTTTTTTAAGAGTCCCGCCCGCGTGTAGAAAAAGTTTTTTTGTGTGTTTGCTGCAAAACTTTTTCTTCTAGATACAGACGCGCGCATGTTGTACAGATGTCGACAAAGACAGTTCTGCCGATTGATTTATTGGCTCTACTGACTGTAGCAGTTTTTGTAGTCAAGGCCTCCTTTTGAGGGCATCTGTGTGGTCAATGGGCCTTTGTGCGTTTAGTGGAGTAATAAAACAAAAGCAACGGAACTAGACCCGGGCCACATGTGTTTTTGGAGCAAGTTGGTAATTGTAAGTTGATTTGTATTCCTCTTGTTAAATACACGTATTGTGAGCAGTAACATATTGTTATGGGTACTAGATGACTAATATAATTAATATTTTATGTTACATTAGGATGTACCTAATAGATATTTTTATACTATACATAGAATATACCCAGAACACATTTACTCTTTATTTGTTTTGCACTTTCTCAATACGCGCTACGTTTAAATGTATGTAATTTTGGTTTTTACAATGACCGCTCGGCTATGACGCGGAGCGAGCAAGAGATTCCATGTTGAACAAGACCCGTCAAGTGCGAGTGTAACTCGCGCGCCGAGGGTATCGAACGTTTGTGAACAAGTAGGTATGTACTAAAGGTACCGGTTAGAAACTCCGAAATTTAATGAAGACCTAAAACTAGTAGGTACCAACCACAGAAATCTAAGTTATTTAGATTTCTGTGGTACCAACCCACATTTCAGATGGATCTCTCTGCATGCTTCGGTGATAGGGTGTAGCGGTAAATTTTTCGACTTTTTTCAAGATATTTCGAAAAGTATTGAACCAGCAGAAATTTCAAAAACTGTTTTGAAATGTACAAACCGACACCTTTCATATGATACCCCACTCATTGGGGTAACTCCCCTTTTTGAAAATTATCCCCCCTCTTTTTGACCATTTTTCAAAAAGGGTTCATTTTACAGACTTTTCTATATTTTTCCTGTAAAATATAGATGTATATGTACAAACGCTCCATACATTTTGAATGGATCGCTCTGCAAACTTCGGAGATAGAGGGGGGGGAACGGGTAAAATTTCGCCTTTTTTCAATATATTTCAAAAAGTATGTAACCTACAGCAATTTAAAAAACGGAGGTTTTAGCATAGTATATAAGAGAAAAAACTCTTACTTTGTTAAAACCAACTAAAATTAAACAAAGTTTTTATTTTATAACTAGCTTCTGTCCGCGGCTTCGCACGCGTATTTTCGGTATAATAAGTAGCCTATTATCTAAGTTAGGCTATGCTCTAAACGTACACCAAATTTCATCTTGATCTGTTCTGTAGTTTTGGAGATCTTAGGCACCTAACCAAAATTCAGATTTCACAAACTTTCGGCAATGTAATATTATTAGGAGTTATATCAAACATTGGTTACTTTTTCTGGAGCTAAGTATTTATATAGTTATATATTTTTTTGCATTTGTTTTTTAGTCCTTTAAAACCTATATCATGATAAAGCATGAATATTATTACGTTTTCATAAAATGTTCGTTCATTTTATTCGCGATTTCCATAGATTGTTTTCTCTTGTGTCCATAGATTTCTCAAGACACTTTTATTTCTCAGCATTTTTTCCCATGTATCTCTCAGAGCGAGTGGAGCTGACAACACATGTGATCACTAGCCGTGCGCTGGTATAGTAGCACTAATCTATGCTGTAATCTGTACCCGAAAATCCGTGACCATATTTTTTGCGTGCGGCTAGGATACCTACTGAATTGTTTTTGACAAGGTCTTTCCCGTTCCCCTCGCGTCCCTGTAAATATAGCGATCAGTACAATACCATCGCATCGCTGACAAGCTGCATCCCCTGGTAGTCACAGCGTAGAAAAGTTTGGCACGGGTGGAGAATTTATGAATTTCAGTAAGCCTATAAGCTCAGAAACCGGAAGTGGATAATTAGAAGAATATCTGGAATAACTATTATCGCCGCTGCGTTTTTTTTTTGTGACGCAATATGTTACAAAAAATACGCAGCGCAGCTTGTTGTTTCTTGTTCATCGTTACGCCCTCGCGCGCCCGATGAAATGTTTTTCGCACTCGATTTGTATGGACGATGCTGATAAAATCTGTTCTGAATATTAATTAACTGGACACCATCTACAGCCGACTGAATTTCGTTTGTTTGGTAACAATATTGCGAAAACCATTTTGTAGTAACGTGTTACATCGATGAGGTTGCCGGCAAAATAATGATGAGTTATTTCGTGCAAGAATAGATGCTTTGCCTTTGTTCCGCAGGAGGTTTCGGGGTCGATTCCCGCCTCCAGACAAATGTTTGTACGATCTGCAGGTATTTGTTCCGGGTGTTTTCTATGTAGGTATAATGAAAAATATTTATGTTTGTTATTTATTGTATTGAGTATACCAGATAACTAAGACATACACACAAAACACAAAAAGTTTTTATTTAGGAGCCTATAGAATAGAGAGACAAATACAAAAAATGGCTACATTTTCTCTAGCCTAAATGACTAAGTAGGTACCTGATACGGAAATCCTGCAAAAAATGACTGACGATGACGCACCTCTGTCCAACACGAGATTTCACGTGGGTTTAATAGAAGGGACGACATGATTACTCATCTCTTAGCTTCTTGAAAGTAATGAAAGAAGTTCGCCCTGTTCATCAGGTAGGTACCAATAAAGTTAACAAGCCAGCGTCTTGGGGACGCTTCCTATTGGTATTAATTTGGATTAGTTGAGCTATCTCTAGTTTCCAACAGTCTACAGGGAGCTTGATTGAAACATACATAATATTTTCATGATTATTTTAGTTAGTAATTGATTTACCTACCGTAGAATCACGCAACTTTAGTCCTGCTAGACAACTATGTTCCAAATGGGTCTTGCAACAATATGGTGAATTGTAGGACAAGTAACGCCTTCTGTTGATTTCTGAGTATGTCATCTTAAATAAAGGGAATGAACTGAACATTAGTACAGGTCGTTACCGGTTGGTGTCGTTACCACTCATTCGAACAAACTTTTGCACGTTCAGACAGGAGTCGAAATTACGCCAAACTTTTATTGGGATCGAAGTGTTGGAGTTAAGTGCGGGAAAATTGGTTTTGTTTGTTGAATAGGTAAGTTATCCGTTACCATTTTACGATAATAACATTTCCAAAATGTTGTGTATTTTTGTTTTTATGAATAAAATATTAAAGTTGTTTACTTTGACCTAAACTATAGTCCAACGGTTTTATTGATGATGCTGAGGATTCTGTTAAAATGGTTTTACAAGATGAGTCGGAATATTCCTCGGAAGAAGGTGACATCGAAGAACCGAATCCGGTTAGGGGCCAAAAGGATAGTATGTTTCAAGAAGATGACTACGTAGTGGTCAAATATGAAGGGGAGTTTTGGCCAGGTTTAGTACAGTCTAAAGAACATGAAGGGGCATACATTAAATGTATGGTTCGCTGTGGGCTCTCCTGGAAGTGGCCCGAAAGAGATGACATAATTTTTTACCCTAATAAAGACATTAAGTACAAAATCGAACCACCAAAGAAACTGAGCTCGAAGAGGGCGGTGTTCCAGGTCCCAGAGCTTGAAAGCAGATGGGGAATGTAATTATGTTCCGGTCACCTGCTTATTATATGGAAGGCTGATTATTTTGAAAAGTTTAATCGTTGATTTTTGATAATTTTAATACGTGTTCTAGAAAGTTTAAGAAATTTGATCTCCACTTACTTTAAAGTATGAATAAATACTAAAATTTGTTCCAAAATACATGTTTTTTTTATTTCATAATCAAGGTACTAGACTATAGAATCGTTCTAGGCACACAACAATAGGCATTTGTAACACTATCATAAGTTTTTAGCCTCATTTCTAAACTGGACTATAGTTGGAGGCAGGATAGGCAAGAATGGTCCAACATAAAATAAAAAAAATAAAAAAAACTATAAGCGTTTAGAATTTTTTCTATACTTTATGATAAACATAAGTCTATTATGTATATAATTATTACTTTTCTTTTACTATTTAATAAAAACTTTAAGAGATTCATAGTAAAAACGTTCAGATTGCGTAATTTTGGACCATCTTTGCGTGAATTTACGGTACCTATTTATTAATTTACGGAAAACTTACGGCTAACCGAGAACAAAAACTAAGTATAAATAATAAGGACGGTGAATTATAAGTTTTCACGAATAACTATACGTTTATTAACAACTAGCTGTACCCGCAACTTCGTTCGCGATTGCCATACCTGCCGACTAACTAAGTTCACATTTAATCACAGTTTCTCTCATAATATGAAACGCCGTGAAAAAAACTTCGATGCGTAGAATTGGACCTGTTACACTTTTAATATGTAAAAGTATCTATATTTGGGTACCTAGTTGTGTATAAATGTACTTACTATAAATCTATGGGGGATAGAATGTCGTCATTTACAATCCCATTCCTTATCTACACGACTTTAAGCTACGACTCGGCCAGCGTCAGTGTCAAGAAGTGTCATACGTTTCACTTCTTACTAGGTACTACATAGTTCCGGTCAGCTGGGACCCTATTCTGCTAAACGAATCGTTTCACTATGACAGTGGTATCGTCACAGAATGACACGTTTTAGTATTCCACCTTAAATGAAAGAAATTATGATGAATGCAGATGGAGAGACGCGCGTCAAAGTGTCAAGTTTGAAACTATTAATCTCGCACGCACTACCTGGAGTTTTATAAATCTTAGGATTCTACGTGATGATTCTGCGAGGATTCCATTGTCATAGTGAAGCAATTGTATTGCATTGGGCTCCTGATCCATTTGACTGGATCACCACAATTTTTATGTACCTACACTTGATGGTATACCACAGTAAAAAATATGTTTCTGTGGTCCAGTTAGTTTAATTGGACCACTTACCCCAACCAAACTTCGGTGGTACAGTTGACCAGCTATAGGTACCACCAAATATTATGATGTTGATGAAGATTGCATGGACCATTTGTATATTTAAGTAGCTGCGCCCCGCGGCTTCGCCCCCGTGGAAATTTATGTTTCCAACTTTCTTAATTTTTTCTTTCATAAGAACCTTCTCCTGACAATAACAAACACAACAAAGAAAGAATTAGCGAAATCGGTCCAGCCGTTCACGCGTGATGCCGTGACAACGCGAAACGGGTTTCATTTTTATATATAAGAAGATAGACTTGGCCTGAAATAGGCATTGAGTAGAAGGGAACCTAACTAATGGGTATGTTTTGTAAAAAAAATGGATTGGAACTTACCTGCCCTTTAACTACTGATTTTTTCTTCAATCTACAGATTATTTCATCTTTTCGGCTGATTTTGTCAAATTCGATCTTGCAACACTGTTTCTATATAAAATAATGCATGAATCGGACGACGCGCTAATGAATTACAACTAAGTACACATTTTTACTTTCATCATCTCTCCCAGGGAAACCTTGCTGAATTCCGGGATAAAATGCATCCCATTTCCTTCCTTGTAGTATGAACTCAAATCGTGTCAAGCCTCATTCCAATCATTCAGCAGTTTCGACGTGATGCATGGTGAAGGAATTTTACTTTCATCCCCTCTCCCAGGGGAACCTTAATGAATTTCGGGATAAAATGTATCTTTCCTCGTAGTACGAACTCAAATCGTGCCGAGTTCCATTCGAATTCATTCAGTAGTTCCTTCGTGAAGCGCGGTGAAGGAATTTTACTTTCATCCCTTCTCCCAGGGGAACCTTACTTAATTTCGGGATAAAATGTATCCCATGTCCTTTTTTGTAGCATGAAATCAAATCGTGCCAGGTTTCATTCCATGTCATTCAGAAGTTTCGGTGTGATGCGCGGTGAAGCAATTTTACTTTCATCTCCGCTCCCACGGGAACCTTACTGAATTCCGGGATAAAATGTATCTTTTCTCGTTATATGAACTCAAATCGTGCTGACTTCCATTCGAATTCATTCAGTAGTTCCGTCGTGATGAGCAGTTAAAGAATTTTACTTTCATCCCTTCTCCCAGAGGAACCTTACAGATTTCCAGGATGAAATGTATCCTAGTCCTTTCTTGTAGTATGAACTCAAATCTGATGCGCGGTGAAGGAATTTTACTTTCATCCCCTCTCCCAGGGGAACCTTAATGAATTTCGGGATAAAATGTATCTTTCCTCGTAGTACGAACTCAAATCGTGCCGAGTTCCATTCGAATTCATTCAGTAGTTCCTTCGTGAAGCGCGGTGAAGGAATTTTACTTTCATCCCTTCTCCCAGGGGAACCTTACTTAATTTCGGGATAAAATGTATCCCATGTCCTTTTTTGTAGCATGAAATCAAATCGTGCCAGGTTTCATTCCATGTCATTCAGAAGTTTCGGTGTGATGCGCGGTGAAGCAATTTTACTTTCATCTCCGCTCCCACGGGAACCTTACTGAATTCCGGGATAAAATGTATCTTTTCTCGTTATATGAACTCAAATCGTGCTGACTTCCATTCGAATTCATTCAGTAGTTCCGTCGTGATGAGCAGTTAAAGAATTTTACTTTCATCCCTTCTCCCAGAGGAACCTTACAGATTTCCAGGATGAAATGTATCCTAGTCCTTTCTTGTAGTATGAACTCAAATCTGATGCGCGGTGAAGGAATTTTACTTTCATCCCCTCTCCCAGGGGAACCTTACTGAATTCCCGGATAAAAAGTATCCTATGTCCTTCCTCGTACTATGACCTAATATCATTCCGAGTTTCATTTCAATAGGTTCAGAAGTTTCGGCGTGATGCGCGTTTAAGAAACAGACAGACAGACATGAATGAAAAAAATTACAGTTTCGGCTTCAGTATCGATAATAGTGCCCACCAAAAAAAATTTCTAAATATCTTCAATGTACAAAATTGGACCTGTTACAGTTTTATTTTATGTATAGAAAGTTGAAGTTATTACCACAGCAGGCCTAGCCAAATCGCAAACGAATCATATCTATTCTTATTCTCTTTCTACAATTGCTAACGCTTTAGCGAAAACAATTGTAGAAAACGAAATGTTGCTAGCCAAGTTGACGCGACTGTTCGTATCGCTTATTCTACAACACGGATAGAACACATTAATAATTTTGTTTATGGTTAGCGTTCTCAAATGTCAAAACGATGTCAAAGTCACAGACTTGCCTTATAACTAAGTTATATTTTTCTTTATTTTTTTGTAACCGGTCATATTATTATTTTTGAAGTTTACGACACTCCTTACCTTACTGACACTGGCCGAGTCGTAGCGAAAAGCAAGCGGTGCCATTAAATAAGAAGTTGAAGTTGAAGTATTGATTGGTTTGGAAAGCCAAAAAACGGTGTTATAGGATACATTTTCAGTGACAAAATCCTCACAAACATGGATCAAATGCTACCAAGTCCGTTCAGCATTGGAATCGATACACCCCTGCATCAGCCAGAGGAGGATCAACAGATCTTACCACATGCTATGCAACACCAGCAATTCCAACAGCAACAGCAACAACAGCAGCAGTCGCTGGCTAGCATGGGCTCCTCGCCGCTAGCAGGGTTTGGTTCACTACTAGGCACTCCTCAAAGAAGCATGCATACATATGCCCCAACAGCCAGCTATGCTACTCCGCAACAAATGATGCAGCCCCAAACTCCAGTAAGTTACATTTACTCAGAAAACAATGCCTATACTTGGTCTATGTATTTACTTAACTTTGAAACCACAAGTTATGATCAATTTAGTCGAGTTGTATTGCTTTACCGTTATAGTATAAGAAACTACTCAAAATTATTACTAATTCAATGGACACTACTGCAAATGGAGGGATCTAAAACACAAATCACTGTATCTGATTATAAACAGCATTTAGTAATGTCATAAAAACATAAATTAATTTTCAGATAGTAACTTCCCCTGTGCAACTGATAAGCTAGAAGACTAATTTGCTTGCAATGTTCAAATTCATAAAACACATTTACCCTTTCACTAGTAAGGCTAAAAGGCTACTGGCTTATTGGTTTGCTTTAAAGTGTGATTTATAATATGTGTAAACTAACTTCATTCAAACTTTTCAGCAAAACATGATGTCTCCAATGATAACAAGTGCAAGCTTAGCTGGACAGCCGCTGCTCAGCCAGGCTAGTCCAGCTCCGTTGACTCCAATGACTCCACATTCTGCAGATCCTGGTATACTACCCCAGTTACAGTAAGTTATTTACATCACTATTAATCCGTCCTTACTAAATCATAAATAGGAAAATAAATCTGTCCACAACCTTTTAAGGCTGAGCAGATCGATCATCATGAATAAACAGATTATTCTTTAAAATATTTAAAATGCTAGCCTCAGAGACAATGTAGTAAATTGTTAATTAATGTTGCAGAAATATTGTTTCAACAGTCAACCTGAACTGCAAATTAGACCTGAAAAAGATAGCACTCCATGCTCGCAATGCAGAATATAACCCTAAGAGATTTGCAGCAGTGATTATGCGAATCAGAGAACCCAGGACCACAGCACTTATCTTTTCATCTGGAAAGATGGTCTGCACCGGAGCTAAGAGTGAGGAAGACTCCCGATTGGCTGCAAGGAAATATGCTAGAATTATCCAGAAACTTGGATTTGTAGTAAGTAGATTTTTTTAATGTTTCTGGATCCATAACAACATTTCTATCACAAAAAAGAATTCATTGTATTTGTTTATTTCAGGCAAAGTTTTCGGACTTCAAAATTCAAAACATGGTCGGAAGTTGTGATGTTAAATTTCCAATAAGACTGGAAGGTTTAGTGCTTACACATGGACAGTTCAGCTCCTACGAACCAGAACTCTTCCCTGGACTCATTTACAGGATGGTGAAGCCAAGAATTGTATTGCTTATTTTTGTCTCAGGAAAGGTTGTATTAACAGGTGCCAAAGTAAGAGAAGAAATCTATGAGGCATTTGATAGTATTTACCCAATTTTGAAAAGTTTTAAAAAGCAGTAATCTTGTGTTTAGTTATATTTTTATGTAAGTCATTATAACTTTAGACATATAAATACATACCTAATATTTATATGTACTTAAGTTTAAACATTTCACCAGCGTTATACCTACCTTTCGGACTTGTTATATGTAAAAACATGGTATATAAGTTCTATTTCCTGTCTATGCACTATGAACCCTTTTTATTTTCTTATATCTTTTTCTCCATCCCAAGGTTGCCTGGGAGAAATCGCTCTCAGCGATAAGGCCGCCTTTGTACTATGTGAATTTGTCATTTAGATATAAGACTTTTATTAACTATGTTTACTTGTAAGTATAATAAAGTGTTAATTCAATTCAATTCAAAACAATTTTCTGTAATTTATAAGTTTGTTTTATTCAAAGCTATCAAAGATATTCAAATCCATAAAGGCTTCAAAGTTGGTTTATGAATGAAAGTGCCTTTGTTCTCAGTAGGTAGTCCAAGTAGTTAGGTACTGTAAATTTCTAAAGACTATTAAAAATATGAAAATTATACCTATTTATATATTATCTATATAGGTATATTACCTATATTTATATAGGTATTTTTAATAGGTATTTAGCCGTAGATCCATAATTTAAAATTTTAAAACAAAACAATCAAAATTCTGAAGCCAGGCCATAGCTAGAGGAAAATTACTATATGGAGCTGGTTTACATGGTCTAGATTTGAAATAGCTGTAAAATTAGAAATTATTAAATTCCTCCCCATCCATAGGTTCGTAATACAGGTTGTTGTCATTTTTAGCATAGACTTATGCTACGGCTCCACCTGCGTTAGCGTGACGTTAGTAAAGCGTTAAATAGGGCGCTAAAAATGCACCTTGGCTAATAAGCTCGGTGCCAAATAAGGTGGCAATAGAGGACATTCACCTACTTTCATTAGGTTAACGTAAAATCCATTAAAAGTGTCGCAAATTCTGTCGCTCACCATACAACCCTATAGAAAACGTGCTATCGCTAGGTAAGAGTTTCGTGGTACGGTAGTATACTACCAACCGTCTAGTCTAGACATTGCAGGAGCTGCAATCATTTTCGCCTACCTGCCGCCGTGTATTTAAAATTTATGGGATTCTCGAACCTAATTATTTGAGTAAACGAAATAAGTAGCGTAATAATTTTATGAGGAGAGTTAAAATATACGCGTTTTTTCAATCGTACAGGTTTATTCATAAAAAATATTACAACATCAAAAATATTGCAATAATATTTTTGCTTATGTAGGTACTTATATATAAATTAAATAGCGAGAAGGTAGGTAGTTAGGCAGGTACTTAGGTAGCTAGGAATATATAAATTAAATAGCGAGAAGGTAGGTAGTTAGGCAGGTACTTAGGTAGCTAGGAATATATAAATTAAATAGCGAGAAGGTAGGTAGTTAGGCAGGTACTTATGTAGGTACTTATATATAAATTAAATAGCGAGAAGGTAGGTAGTTAGGCAGGTACTTAGGTAGCTAGGAATATGTAAATTAAATAGCGAGAAGGTAGGTAGTTAGGCAGGTACTTAGGTAGCTAGGAATATATAAATTAAATAGCGAGAAGGTAGGTAGTTAGGCAGGTACTTAGGTAGCTAGGAATATATAAATTAAATAGCGAGAAGGTAGGTAGTTAGGCAGGTACTTAGGTAGCTAGGACTTTTGAAAACAACAACAACAGTAACAAATAAAACGTCAAGTGCGAGTCAGACTCGCGCACTAAGGGTTCCGTTTAATTGTAAGACCTTGTTTCTTGCCTAATATTATGAGTCTAGGTCAACATGATGTAGGTACCCTATATATTTTGGTCGAGGGAGAGGGAGAGACTCAAAACTTATTTTTTTTAGTTAATAAACTGCAAATTTACGGATTTCCGATTGCTATCGTTATTTGTGCTATATGACTTTGCTTCTTACCTTTTATGATTCTAGGTAAACGAGAAGTACTTCGTTCTATAGCAAGAATTAAAAGGTTTTTTTTGTGAATAAACTACAAATTTGCGGTTTTAGGATTTTTTCCTTTACTTGTGCTATAAGATCTTGCTTCTTGCCAAATTTTATGATTCTACGTCAACGGGAAGTAGGTACCCTATAGGTTTTGGTCCATGGCGAGAATCAAAAGTATTTTTTATAAACTTTACGGTTTTCGGATTTTTGCCTTTACTTGTGCTATAAGGCAGATACGCTTGAAGTTACTGGGAGAAGTGTTAAGAAAATCAACTTCATTCGCCATTGCATTGAAGTATCTATCTGCTCACACGTAGAATATATCGTTCATCTAGCGGTCAGCTTGTTCAACCGCGCTGATTAAGAGGTCCTGGGTTCGAATCCCGAGTCGGGTCAATAGTTCTCATCGGGGTTTTTCTAGCAAGGAAAATTCACAGTAGCAGCCTGGAGTCAGGAAGTTGGCGGTGTTACACCCCCGTGCCTCGGAATGCACGTTAAGCCGTTGATCCTGCGCCCGACCTCTCCCTAATCGTTTCGATCAGGGAGAGGTCAGGCGCAGGACCAACGGCTATCCAGATGATAGTCTCCGATGAACTGGCCACCGTGGCCGAAATTCGGCTAGGAGGACATTACTAGATGACTTCTGTCGGTATCGCATTTGCGACTATAGGTTTAAGCTTTAGTTAAAATTATGGCTTAGGATTAGTAGAATTAAAATTATAGCTTATTGAAAAAGTTTTTTATAGTGATATGGAAGTTATGGACCTAAAATTGAAAAATTAGTAGTAATCAACATTGATATCGATTCTGTTGTTTTAGGATTCCTAGCTTAAATTTTACGATTTCTAAATTTTCTAATTTAGGTTGACCTAAAATTATGGGTATTCTCTGTACAGATCCTAAAAATATCACAAGATCCATATTTCACTTTTACCGACTAACCACGCTGTCCACCTAGTTGGATGGTTAGTAATTATTTTTCTTATACGACAATCTATCTCGTTTGTTCGTTAGTAATCTCCATTTTCAATCCTTCAAAAGAATCTGCCCGTTGTTCACTAGAATAAATTTTAATCACGACCAAATTTGATGCCTACTAAAATTAGATAGACGTTTCTAAACATAGCTAAAATGCAATGCAAAGAATAGGATTTTAACTAAGTTGAATTGTATTAGATCTGTCAACCTAATTTTAAACCTGACACTAGCTAATTTTAGCTAGGTCTAAAACAACAGAATCGACACCATTATTAATAATTATTCATTTTTGTTTAATTATTTTTTAAATTATAATTAGTGATAATCATAATATAAAAGCAATTTATTAGGAACTTACGTTTAAGAAATTGCACGCAATGCCAATGTGTTTTGGTGAAGTATGTGACACTATTCAAGACCTTGTATTATGACCATATTTCGTGCATAAATGAAATAAAATGAGATAAAAAAGGTTGTAATTTTTTGTAGATAAAGTAACAAAGTCATTATGCCTTTAGCTGGCCAAGAATAATGGCACGACCTTGTACGACTACTTCGTAACTACGAATTTAAGTGTGAACAATGAAATCTGAAAGTGGACTAGTTATTGCAGTTTGACCTATTACAATAGACAGACATCGTCCATTGAACTAACTTTTCAGTAGGCTGCAAATATATTATCGTAGTTATAAATATATTATAGCGCGCTATCTCAATGCGATGGAACTTTGTTAAAGTAAAATCAATATTAAATTTCAGCGCGTCGTCAGCCACAGAAATATATCTTTCTGTGGCGTCAGCATGCTATGCAAGCAGCAGCGGGGCAATGCAGCCAACGTCTTGGGGACACCTGCAACTGGTATTGAATGCATCAGTTGAGCTACCTGCAGATTGTTTGCAACAGTCTGCAGTTAGCCCAATTGTTTCAATTCTAAATACGTGTTCTAATTGGTTCCTATTATTTGATTGTAATTTTCTTTGCTAATAAAGGCATCGAGGCAACTCGGTCGAAAATCGGTATTTACTGTTGTTCATCTCAGTTGAGCAAATTGAGCAGTGGGACCCTTCCTTATCGAACTTAATGTGTTCCCCATTGTTCAACGTAAATTGCTTAACTCGCAGGCCTTCCCCTGATAAGCGCCATAATGGATTTTATCACATGGGGGGTATTGCCCATAATCCCCACGCTGGGCATGCGCGTTGGGGGTCGCAGTTCGGTGGTAGAATTGTTCTGCAGGGGGCGCTGCTGCCCGCCCCCGGTGGATATCTCTTAGTCGCCTCTTACGACACCCGCGGGAAGAGTTGGGGTGGTGCAAATTCTAAGCTGGCACCACACAGTAAAAACCAACATGGTATAAATTAGTAAACTGACTAGGTACTTTTCATCCGGCAATAACGTGCGCGAAGTAGAACCAAGTTTAAAATACGAGTATGTTATGAGAAGTTAAACAACCCTCTCTTTTTGCGTCGGGGGTTAAACATTGGAGAATGGCATTTTCTGAAGTATAATTTTTTTCTACTTTTTTGTACGATCAATCGTGTCAACATGCAGCGCTATGAGCTCAGCTATAACTTGAATTTTTATATTGAATTGCAATATGTTGGTAGGTTAGTACTTTACTTACCAAATTAACATTTTATTAAACCGGTTTAATTCCTATTTCCTTATTATTATTGTGTGGATTTACCGCGCAATTTTATTATAAGGTACCTACGTACAATATATCTATAAGTACCACGAACAGCCTGTCCCTATTTTTAACGCATTTGGTGACGGTGAGCATCGAAGATCTGTAGATATGCGTCGTGGGCAAAGTATGTTTGTTATCTAGACATTCGACGTCCTCGGTGGCGCGGCGGACGAAGGTACGCCTGCGGCGCAGGAGGTTGCGGGTTCGATTCCCGCCTTGGGACAAATGTTTGTCTACAAATATTGGTTCCGGGTGTTCTGGTCGTTTGTATGTATAATAAAAAATATCTATTTATGTAATGTTTATATTATGTATTAGCTGTTACCCGCAACGTCGTTAGCGTGGTAGGTAGGGTAAAATAACGGAAAAAAACATTTGCATAGAAAAAGCGAATATAGGTATCTGTGAATTCTTACACACGAAGCCTTTATATTTAGCCATAGAATGTACCTTTAGTAATTAATTCAATTATTTCGTTTCGAAAAACATTCTGTTTAATTTTAATCTTTTACAAAACAGATACGACAACATCACAAATTCACTCACTATTTTGACATGAATAGACAACATTGCATAGACGAACTTTTTATCTATCTTTTAGTTTCACGTTGGACGTGATGTGTTAATTATCAACCCCTATTCTAATTCTAAATCGAGGGTCGAAGCCCTAAAAAAAGTAGTCGATTGTTAAAGTTAGGCTACATTCTAAATGTATGCTAAATTTCTTATTGATCTGTTCTATAGTTTTGGAGATCATATGTAACAAAAATTTAACATTTCACAAACTTTCGCATGGTCCAGCACGATCTATTTAATAGAGAAACATTTAGTGATATTATGTATACATCTGCTCTTTCTTCGAAATTAACTATTATACAATACGTAGCCTCATATATTCCGTACTCAGATGATTGACCAGTTCGATAGATTGATGAGTATAGACTATTCTACGGCTTTTTTTTAATACTTCGAAAAAAGGGGAGGGTGTATTGTATGTCTGGCTGTATATATGTTTTTTTATGTTTGTCCGTCAATTTCTCGCTCTTTATGGACCAACTTACTGTAGAAGCAATTGAGTTAACTGCAGACTGTTACAGGTAGCTGAACTGATCCATATCAATACCAGTCGGAAGCGTCCCCAGACGCTGGCTGCATTGCCCGCTGTTATTGATTACGAGCTTCTGCCCGTGGCTTCGCACGCGTTGTTTCTATGGAAATGTTTTGAGGTTATTTCTATCCCATGGGAACTGATTTATGGGATAAACAGTCGCCTATGTTTGATTCCAGGGTTAGACTTACCTGTATGCAAAATTTCAGCCTGATCCGTTTAGTAGTTTTGGCGTGAAGAGGTAACAAACATCCATCCATCTATACATCCATCCATCCAAACTTTCGCATTTATAATATTAGTGTGATGCTCTTCTTTTTTTTTGTCCTGTTGAGACTACGTCATCATGCGCAATACCATTCCACCCACGCGGGTTGAATCTAGCTGTATATCGTTAAAACAACAGTTTTCGACATTTTTGTACTGAAAAGTCAAGGATGACTCCGAGGCGGGTGCAACGTGCTGTGCTCCTACGCTTTTATGTGTTTGTTATGTTTCCTATACTCAGAATGGTGTCTAAAATATACGTGATGATTGCGAAAAGAACAGAATTATTTATGAGTAAATTACCTTAAACTATGCAAATCTTCTCAACTTTTGGGGGAGGCCTAGGTCCAGCCGTGGAGTTTTCAGCTGAGATGTATTTTGTGATTTTTTAATACTTAATACTAAATTGCACCGAAAGCATAAAATAAAATTAGACCAAGTATTTACAATTGAAACAATTGAGCTAACTGCTGACTGTTGCAAACAATCTGCAGTTACAAATGATAGGTACTGGACAGATTTACATAGCACATAGGTATCCGGTCTCAAAGTAAGCCCAGAACTTGTGTTATGGATACTTACTAGATTACTGAAATAACTAAAATGATTTAAGCCTTTATTCACAAATAAAATTATACTAGTATTTACAATTGAAACAATTGAGCTAACTGCAGACTATTACAAACATAACACTAATAAAAATGCGAAATTTGGATGTCTAGATATTAAGCAGTATGGATGTTTGGATATTTCGCATGTTACCTTCACTTCATTATTGAACAGAAGACTGAAATTGTGCATACTTTTAGTTCCAGGTCTAGGTTATCATATCAAGGATCTGGATTGCTTTTATCCGAAAAAAATGCTTTCTAAGCCGCAGACAGAAGTAAGTAGGTACCTATATCGTATAGTACCCAAGTAACAAAAATACAATAGAGCGGAATGGAGCAGCATTTTAACGCTTTCTCAGTAAACGCGTGGGCATGAAACGTGTTCATTGACAAACTAAAATCCGGTAGTTGCAAATTGCAACCATAATTATTTTGCAGCACGACTTACAAATATTATAATTGGCAATGATACCCTATATAAAATAAAGTGCTATGTATTAAACGGCACAAAGTTAGTAAACCCAAAGCTTAAGTACCTACGTCACACTAGAAATAAAAAATAGATTTTTAGTCTATATGAAGTTTTATGCATATTGTGAGACATTTGCTATGATCCAATGGTAGAACAAACTTTGAATCAATTGTCGTTTTGGAGTCACTCGACACTGCATGATGACGATTGCTTGTTTTCAAGTAGAAAAAAATATTTTTTCTGAACAAGTTACGTTTCGAATTTAGATATTATGTATATATTATATTAGTTTAGGTTCCTACCTAGACTCTAGCTAAGCTGAAAACATATAATAGAAACTTTTTCTAATATTTTACATTCAAGTCTGCAGTTAGCTCAATTGTTTCAATTGTAAATACTAGTATAATTTTCTTTGTGAATAAAGGCTTAAATTTAATTTAAATTATTAATTTATTCATAAAGCTACAGAAAAAGCTTATGGAACTGATTATCGCGATAGCCACTCACAGCATCATGTCAATAGACCCAGCAAGGCCAGCCTGGGGTTTATAGCATAGCTTCCTAATAAGAGCTGATGTCATATTAACAGAAAACAAAACTAATTTTTATTTTAATGGAAGAAGCCTTTATTCACAAAGAAAATTACACTAGTATTTACAATTGAAACAATTGAGTTAACTGCAGACTGTTGCAAACAATCTACAGATAACTCAACTGATCCATATCAATACCAGTCGAAAGCGTCCCCAAGACGCTGGCTGCATTGCCATGCTGTATGGCAATGCTGATTCGCTGCGCCATATACTCTCCAGCTCTCGGGTCACGCGTCGCTTCGACCAGACGCACAGATGATTTTCTAAAAACCCGAAGAGCCTCAGTAACCCCCCCCCCCCCCCCCCCTGAACCTAGGGTTGACTCCAAGGGGAGCAAATATAATAAGCATTGAAAACCTCCTCTTGTTTTAGAGTCGGTTGAAAAACGACTCAATAAGTAATAGAGTTGGCATTCACAGAAGCCTAATTTATTGTTAGACACTTTTAATGTCTTTGTTAATTCGCAAACGTGCTATAAAGAATGAGAACAGAGTAAGGAATTGCGAATTGGGGTCATTTTTGACTTTAGTTCAAATTAGAAGCGTAGAGCGGATTGTAGATAGAGTCTTGAGTCCATCTTCAAAATACGGGTAGTTATTGAATTAAACTTCTTAACTTAACATACATTTTATATATCAATAATTCAATCAAATAAATCGAGGGCGGTCTCGTAAGAAAGGGACTCGTGGTTATTTCAAAATGGATTTATTTTATTTTTCGTCGAGCATGGATATTTTTTGAGATAAATGGAGAAAAGAGAACAACAGTCAGTAAAAAGAGCTTTCATTTGGCAGATATTTTATATGACTTCGTAGGTCATTTTATTTGAGACTGTCATATTATTGTAAAATCTCCTAAACGGATTGAGCCTCACTAACTTACCCACGAGTCCAATCTGTACTGTACGTACACCTATCAATTTTCATGCACATCAGATCAAGAATTATCTTCCATCGCCTAAACTGCCTCTGAAAACTTCATTTCTTAACTCACTTCGATCAATTATTCATTTCATTTTCAACCGTAACTATCCCACTGCTGAGCAAAGACAATGCTTCTTCTTCTTCTTTAACAATATTTTTTAAACCAAAGAACATACAAAAAACATTAGGTACAACTTTTATCAAGACTGAGAAAAATCCGTGCCGTCATACAGTGTAAACTCGTACGGAGGAAAGTCACTTGAGTATCTCAGGCCTTGTACTTTTACAACTTACCTATCCTAATAAACTTAATGACTTATGAATGACTTCTGATCCTAATCTAAGTTAGTTTTAAATAGAGTTAGTAAGTTACTAGTTACGTAAGTCTGTAGAGTTAAAAATGTGTAAAATTTACATTTTTCATTTTTTCACTAAGCGCTCCTTTAGGGAACTTTGATCACATCTGCACTTACGGTGGTGATCAAACGCTTACTTAAGCTAACTACTTAAACTACAACTACCATCTCTAGTACCTAGTAGTTTATGAAGAGTATATCTATTAAGCCCGTGACGTGAGCGAACACTCACTGCTGGGTAAATTATTTATTACTTTTAGCCATTGCTTTCCCGCTGCTGCCTCCATTTTCTCCTTCCACTCCTCGCGATCTAACGCTAGGATATGCCTCCTCTATATTACGCCATTCTATTCGGTCCAGTGCCATAGAGAAAAATACTAAAATCTATGATTAATATCAATCAATATCTGGGTAGCGTACATAGCAAACCCTACCATTTTAATATCTGCAAAAATCATAGACAGTTTTTGACAAAAGGCCAATTAGATACCTCAACAGCCAGTATTGGTCCACTGCTGGACGCAGGCCTCCCCCTGATAAACGCCTTGTTGGCTTTATCTCATGAGGGTAATGACCATAATCCCCACGCTGGGCATGCGGTTTGGGGATCGCAGTTCGGTTGTAGAATTGTTCTGCAAGAGGCGCTGCTGCCCGCCCCCGGTGGATATCCCTTAGTCGCCTCTTACGACACCCGCAGGAAGAGTAGGGGCGGTGCAAATTCTAAGCCGGCACCACACAGCTAATTAGATAGTTCGTGTTCAAAATAATAACTGCTTCGGTTATATAGAGGAGCCGGAGAACTTACTATAAGTGAGAAACTTGCTCTATAAATACAGATAAATACAAAAACCCTCATAATTATTGTCTCTATCTTTAAAATTAGCTTTTTTTGTAATGTTTTCCTCTTTTCGTGAAACGTCTCAGAATAGAATATAGGTGTGAGAGTCGCGTACCCTTTAGGATGGTGGGTGCGGGTCATCCCGGCACAACAAATCCTAACCTATCTCAACTTTGTGAGGGGTTAGCGAATTGTGTGTCTGAGATAGATGGCTAAGAGAAGAACTGGAAATAGAAATGGGAAATGTGTTGCATGCGGAAATGGAAATGCTTCTACAACTAAACTCCAAGTCAGTCAACATTATGACTAAATAAATTGTCAAACGGCTTCGTAAAAAGGCTTACCTACTACAAAATATCAGATTATCAAGAGGATGTACAGATTCCTTGTTCGTTTCTCTACTTTATCATAAAAAAGTTGACGTGAACGGAAAATCAAAGTGGTCACTTTATTTTTAATTTTACTTATGTTATATGAATTCTGTGACTTGCCCAAGAGTCCGGTAAGGTCTAAAGGAAATAAAACAATACGGAGCGGTTGGTTCTCAATGCACAAAGTCCTTTGAGGTATAAAGACCTTTAGCTATAACGGCCTTTGAACGAAATTAAGCACAAGGAAGATAGACCAGGAAGCATATCGTCCGCAATTATGTCCTGCAAGTCGCCATCAAAGAATAACGTCATGAACGCACAAAGCATTTACGAATTTTTCTTTCAAAAGGACTTACGTAAATGATATGGGATTGTGATAATAATAAAGGAAGCCCTCCGGCCAAGTGGGATGACGTCGTTATCCCACCTGCAGGAAGATGCTGGATGTGACAAGCTGAAGACAGGGTGGGCGCTCATAAGGGGATGCCTATGATTATGTATTGTCTTCAATGATTTTTTTGCACACATAATTCCATAGAAGGATGGAATAGGCGATATGATTCCAGAATAAACAAAAAATCTGCATTATTAATTATATTTCTCGATCCACTGTGCAATGAAACGAAATGGCAGAAAATAAAATTAACAAATAGCATATTTCATGGAAGTAAAAGGAAGATGTCCTTATATTTAACCTCATTTCACACAAAAAAAAAGCTAGACGAAAAACGAGTAAACGCCCTTTGAATTTGTTGATGGTACTCCAAATCGTGTCAAAAAGAGTCAGTCGATTTTTATAGACGAATAAGGTGTAGTCTCAGTAGTCCGGTTACATTTAATTGAACCGGACTACTGAGTCGCTCGACGTATTTGTAGTCTGGTTTCTTAATTGAACCGGACTACTGATACTTTAGCAATAGAACGAAGAAGTGCGATAAAAAATATTGGGAGATCCAATAAAAACTATTCTAGAATGCGTTTCTAAAAGTTCATAACTTGGATCTGAGGCACAATAGTAATTGACGCAATTCTGTTGCCGAATTGTTTGCACATGAATAAGTACAAAGTAGCTAACATTGACCCGTCTAATGGCGTTCACAATGCACAGGCTATCATCTTGAGTCTGCAGAACTCATCAAGACTAATTTGTTGCTCTATAATTAGGTCATCGCCAAAAAACATGGAATATGCTTGGAATCATCATACTATTTGTGACAACTTATAATTGTGTTTGTTTTGTAGGCTATTTTTAAATTTTGGGTTTCTATTGTCCCAGGATTTTGAAGCTTTTCGTACTGTATACTAAACAGTATAATTTAATACTGTAAATACATAATCCGCGGGACAATGCAGCCAGCATCATGGATACGCTTCCGTCTGGTATTGATTTGGATCAGTAGCTCAATTGTAAATACTAGATCTAATTTATTTCTAAGATTTGATTGTTATTTTCTTCATATTAATTAAGATAAATTTGTCATGACAGTATGTTTGTAGTTACAACAATAAGTAATATGGTAATCCCTGGAACAACTGGGCCGTTATATTTTTTCAGTAATAGGTATAATCTACGCGAATGGTAAGGAAACATTTTAAACCTTAAAGCTAGCTTTTTCACAAAATAACGCATTGCCCTCAATAATAGGACCAGCGCTTGTAACCGCGGCCCAAAGCTAGTTACACAAAGAATATACTGCCTAGACGAACATCTAAAATAGTTTTACCTAGTGGTAATTACATATTCGCCTACGTTGCATACCAATATGACATAATACTATTAATTTGCTAACAAATCTAGTAAATTCAAGTTCAAGTTGAGTATTCATTTCGAGGTATATTGAACTTTAGCTCGTTGATGTAAGGTCTAGTTGACTGATGAAATGATTAGCAAGTTTTGGAGTGGGTGGACTGTACGTAAAAATTTGTTTTGCTTCCTACTGAGTAACACATTCTGTCCTACAAATATTTTAGGCGAAAGATGATGTGCGTCGTAAATGCTAAAATTTACTGAAAATAACGAGGATTTACTGTGTGTTTATACATTTGGAAAACTGGGCTACCTATATCAAGCCAAATTTGATGTGTGAACGGTTTCGCCCGCCAGAAAGTTGTATGTATTTCTTTAGTAGGTACCATATTGGAAAATGAAATCGTTTATGCCCCGTCTCCCCCGATGACCCATTCAATAGGAATGGGAGATTTTAACGTAATCGCACGGCTGCTTAGTTTAATGCTTATTCATTGTATTCATGTCCATTAAAAGGTGTTAAAATTCTTCATCTTCCGGTCCTTATCCCACGCTATGTGAGGTCGGCACAACATGTATATTTCTTCCACTCTTCTCTATGAGCCGTCATCTCTGTCTTACTCTTTTCTTACCCATGTCCTCTTTCACATAATCCATCAATATTTTCTTCGGTCTTCCTCTCCCTTTATATTCCTCCACGTTCAACCCCACCCAGCACTCTTTGCGACCACTCTTGACGACCTCAGCGGCCGAAGGTTCGCCTGCGACGCAGGAGGTTGTGAGTTCGATTTCCGCCTCGGGACAAATGTTTGTACGATCTGCAGATATTTGTTCAGGGTGTTTTGGATGTTTTCTATTTTTATTAAAAAAAATATTTCTATGTAGAGTATTGCATTAAGTACCTATATCAGTTATCTAGTACCCACTACGAATAAGTAATAGTACCCATAACTCAAGTTCTGAGCTTGGGGGTAGATAATCTGTGTGAATTGTCCAGCATTATTTATTTATTTATATTTTCTCTACATGAACCCTGCAAGGGCATTGCAACATTCTGAGTTAGAGTTAAGAGGCCAGCGGAAGGCGACTTGTCCATACAAACGTAATACCAAAATTATTTCTAATTCAAGCATATTTCGACTATATTATTGTATTATTTGTATTCAAATAGTATTTATCTAGGTTCCTGGATAGTTTTTTTTTCAAAATACTTACCGAAAATTAAATGAAAGCCAATCGCATTTTGCAATTTTTAAGACAAAATTGGCCAGTTTTCTTCCTATTTGTTTCGTAATAAAAACAACAATATCTTATGTGTTATTTGTTTGGGAACATAGGTAATATTGTCTAGTTACAGAATAACAATACTTTGTGAAGAATACAAGAAGTTTTCAGTCATCATTTTTGGTATTACAGAACACAGCGAAATTCATACCAAATTTTAAACGGCAATCATGCTATCGCGCACGCACGGGGCGGGGTGCAGGGCCGGGGGACGGGACACTTCGGTTGTGTGATCGCTCGTGGCTCGGACAGACACACTAATGCAACGTGTATTTACACGGGGCGCCGCCACCGCTCGGGGACTTTCGGAGGTCGTCGTAGGGGTAGGAGAACATAGATAGGTTCTTATAATATGGTAGGAGAAGCTAGGTTAGGTATTATTATTTAGTAAGTATACTATTTTCTAAATCAGTGTGTCTGACAAGTTACGGTGCTGTGCGTGCGTAGGTATTTGTTTGTTCACTATTCTATAGACCTGTGCCACTGACTTGGATTGAGATTTGCCTTGTTGTTTGGAAACAATAACCTACCTCCTTAGGTACATTACATACCTAGAGGTACCTACCTAGGTACTACGACTTTGGTGTGCTTTGGCTTTGTTTACGGACTTTGATATTTTTCACTTACGGTTTGGTTAATGATATTATGGACTCGGAACGTTGGGATGTAGGTAGGTATCTCACAGTAAGTAGGTAGGTACTTACTTACCTACCTACCTACGTACCTACCTAAATTATTTCATTATTAGCTAGTTGTTTTCTTATTTTAAAGTAAATAGGTACCTACATACCTACCTAATACTTACCTACCTAGGTAGGTAGGTACCTAACATGTTGTTTAGATATATGTACCTATCATAAGATAGGTAGGTACCTACAATGTATGTGAAGTAAGGAAGTACTAGGTAGGTAGGTATCCAGGCGCGGTCGCAGCCCAAGACTTTGGGGGGGGTCACACTTGGTGCGGGCCGTAGCACCAAATGTACTTGTAGGCGGTTGCAGACCCCACTGAAAACCACTTAACTTTATCGGCGAGCGGAGCGAGCCGCGGAAAATTTATACTCAACTCCCAACTATAGTAGGTATAAGTTATAGCGAGCGAAGCGAGCCTCGAAATTTTTGAGATGTTTTCTGAAGTTTGGGCAAAAGTAAGCAAGAGTAGGTCTACTTGCTTACTCTCGCCCGCATCATTTACTTTGTTGTTGATAGGTATCTATAAAAAATAAATGATAGCGATCGTAGCAAGCCCCGAAAATCTTAGAGACTTGCGGTAGTAGATATAAAGCTATGAATATAAATAGGGGCGAGCGGAGCAAGGGCATCAACAAAAAATTGAAAATACAAAAAAGAAAAGGGAAAAAATGTAACGGCGAGCGGAGCGAGCCGCCGAAATTTTTGTTACTTTTTCGGGTAACAACCTAGCAAAATGATGTTAAACACACTGGACCAAATACAGAGAAGGACAAAATACAGAGAAGGACAAAATACTATCGGCGAGCGGAGCGAGCTGCAAAATGCAGTGTTTTGCATATTGGCCGCAAAAATGACATCCCTTCCCCCAACTCCCAACCCAACAATAGGAAGTATAAGTAATGGCGAGCGAAACGAGCCCAGACACCATATAGAATCAACGAAATTTTTTATGATCTGGCTGTGCGTGTGAGTTGTTTGGTATTAGATATTTTGCAGTTGCAAACTAGCCTGAAACGGAGAAGGAGTCCTGAACTAGAGCAAACCAGAAGCTTATCAAAACAGCAGAATGTTATCAGAGGCAAGCAGAGCGTGCTGCGATAATTTTTGGTTTTTGTTAGATTTTGGGCAACTTTTTAGAAAATTTGGCAAAGTGACCTAAAGCGGGCCGGGTTTTGAGCTTTGGATCATAGTCAGAAGGAACAAAATGAACAAATGTTATCAGCGACCAGACCAAAACGCGAAAATTTTGTTGTCTACTAATTTTTTGTACTGGTTGACAAAGTGACCTCGCAGATTATTTGTTATATTTTGTGCTTTTTATTGTGGTGGTTGGATTGATACAAACGGACAATAGCGGACCAGCCAGACCAATAAAATTGGGTACGTTGCCTCTGTGCTAATCAAAATACAGAGCACAAATAACAGTAATATCGGCGAGCGGAACGAGCCGCGATTTTTTTATTGCTGCAGTTGGTAACCATAATCAATGTAACGGAAGTAAACAGGAAAAAATTAGACGTTTTTTCATCGTTTTTTACGTGTATTCTTAGGTATACAAAACGTACCTACAAATAAATTATAAATATTCGAAATTTAAAAAATCGTTATTCACAAGTTGAATCTCTCGGATTCCAGAATTATCCCTTTTCGGTTTAATAAACCCTTTCCGTGGCATCCTGTGTATATTTTATCACACTCATATTTTGAGTTTGGATGTAGGTGGATGTTTTTAAAGTTTGGATATACCTACCTAGATGTTTAGAAGTTTTCGCGTAAAGAAGTACCTAATCAACACATACCAATCCATCAATCCATACTTGTTTTATAAGTATCTTTCACACTACCTAGGTATAGGTATTTTTGACTAGCTAGGTAGGTACCATAACAAATTTCGTAGTGTTTATCCGATATGGTTACCCCTCATGGCTTTACCAAAATCGTAAATTGATTTGTTTTTTTGATAAGTAAATAAATGTGTCAAGTCAAAATCAAATGTTTTTTTAAAATAAATGAAAGTGTCAATATCAATGAACAAAAAAGTGTTTACGTTTATATCCTTGCCTTTTATTTTCTTGTCAGAAATTCACTATACCTACTCGTGTATTTAATCCTAAATTTAGGTAGGTATATCCTAGGTATTGCAGAAGCAGAACCGTATGACGAACCTACCTACACTCCATCCAAATTCGGTTAGTTTACAAAAATGTCACACCGAATTTGGCTGGAGTATACGTAGGTGCTTACATACTACCTAAGTACGTATTTCCTGATCGATCAGTTTAGTTAGGTTCTAGGTACCAATGATATTACCTATACCTATTTGGGTTCTACATAGGTACCTAAGTATTTCTTGAGAAATACGTACCTAGGTAGGTAGGCCTTGTAGAGAAACTTGAAGAAAAAAACGCGTTATCAAACTAAACATTCACTTAGATTTTTTTAAAATACACTTGCACTTCCCAAAATGTAAGTACCAAGGTACCTATGTAGGTATGAAACGCAAATAGTACTTATGCCTAAAGAAATAGGTAGGCAAATTTAGTACCTAGTCTAGTATCTAACCTACCTGCCGCTTTCGATAGCAGAGGCACGGTAATATTCAGAGGTGTGTATACCTAACCTACTCACGCACACGCACAAGCACGGCACTATGGATGGTTGTGTTCACGTATGTAGTACACCTACCGCGTCCCGCGCGCGCCTGCATCAACTAAACAGAGATAGCGATATTCGGGGCGATTTTTGCACGCGCCTCGAATTGAAGTTGCGATCGAGCTCCGCCGGACTCTTAAGATAAAGTGTTAGAAAATAACTTTGCACTTTTCAAACAGGTCGCTACAAAAAATATCATAGACTCCATAATGGTTTCTTACAATGAGTTCTATACCAATTAATTTGACCATTAAGACAAAGTTACGAAATGTTGACAAAAACCAGTTTTGAGACAACCTTCACTTGTAGTGGTTTTCACTTGAACGTAAAAAATAAAGCATTTTGCTTTGATAAATTCATGTTGCAGTGTTCTTGCAAAATCTTTTTCCCCGTAGCGAGCGCAGAATTTCGTGAACAAAGCGTCAAGATGTCGATTTACACAGTTTTTGTGTAAGTGTGAGGCCAAACGAGCGTAAATTTTTGAGTTGTCGGTCGCAGAATTTCGGTCGCGTAATTTCTGCTGCATATGTTTTCATAGAAAAGTCCTGTTTGATTCACACGGCGACGCAAAATGAGTTGTCTTTTCTGATGGGCAAAATTTACGCGACCGAAATTACGCGACTCACAACTCAAAAAATTACGCTCGTTTGGCTGCAGCCTTAGACGTAATCTTGATGTTTACTTTGACTTTGACGTAATCGTGTGTTCGGTTGGAACTCCCGTCCTTTTAGATACGACTTGTGGTGTCCCTTAAGGGTTGAAGCAAACCTGAAAGCCGGTTTTTAGTTCAAAATTACTTGGATTTGTTTTGTTGTTGGGTAAACCGCAAATGACATACGATACGAAATTTTAGTTTTAAAGTTTTTATTTTACGCCTTTTATGGATACTTACTGCTATGCTTTGCCAAGGTTTTTACTTATACTTTGGATAACATGCACGAAATAAGCATGACATGCTGCTGCAAGCTATTTTAGGTACCTATACTACGGTTACAAAAGAATCAGTCAATTCGTCATTCATTAGTAAGTATTATAATGACGAATTTATAATGACGAAATGACTAATTATTTAGTAACAATATTATTCACGTAAAAATTAATAGAGAACGATATGGAATAAGGAAAATACACGAAAATAAGTAACATACAAAAAGTGACATTAAATATAGAATTTAATTGCAAAAAAATTGTCGTTTGAAAGAACATTCTTTTTGTCGTTTCAAAGAATTACTTGCTCTGATAATAAATGCGTTTTGCCATTCAGTCCATTCTTACGCGCGGTACAACATAGAACGTTCCTCAAAGCTCAGCTAGCTAGCAGTAAATACTCTACTATACCTACTCAGTTTTAGAATCCTAGTTATATTTTATTATACAAAGAAGATAATAAAGAAAAATTGGTGAATAAAATTTCACTCTTGTATCATCTGAGTAAGTATTGGTTTTTTGACGTGACAACGTCTTATAAATTGGTTTGCCGGGTGACACTTCAAGAAACTGCGTTACGCGTTACGCTCCGCTCACGTTATGCGCTCACAATGAGAGCGAGTGAGAGGCACGCGTCCCTTCCACTCGGGCATGGTTAGCCCGATTAAGAGCGAGAGAGACAGACATAAAAAGTGAAAGGCACGCGTCCCTTCCACTCGAGTTTGATAGATGATGCATTTCATCCTTCTTCCTACTATACGAATGAATATTCACATTAAAATTATTTTACCACTCAAAGTCGTTGTCACGTAAAACTTTCGCCCGTATACCGACTTTACAGGCAACCAATTTTTTTAATACGAATTTTGAAGCGGTCGCAACTTTTTTTTTATTTTTAGCAACATGTAATAATTTATTTGTAATAAGTATACATTAAAGAATACGGCACAGGTTATTCTATAGCATTAAAACTACGAACAAAAAAGATATGAAGATTTATAGGGAATAACTTTGGTGATTTTCAAAAAATACTAATAAATCATTTATCAGCAACCGTGACACAGTAGGACATTGATTCTACCGGAGAAATGTTACCCGTCATGAATTTATTCCCCCAATTCCCCAAAAAATGATTTCGATCGCAATACCAAACACCGTGTACGTACACACATTTAAAAATAATAAAAGAAATAGTTACTTAATGCAAGATCTTTGCATTGATCACCTAAAATTCATTCATTTCACCCAGACAACAAATTCTCCAGTTCGCCTAAACTTGGTAAAAAAGGAACGGTGAAGTGTTGGTCATTGGCACACTAATCGGTGTTAGCTAGCGGTACATCTTGTGATAGTAGTTAACACCTGCACGCATCACTGCCACTCGGAATGATTGGCGAACGGTTTTCGGAAATTCTTAATTGGTTTATTAGGTGTAACCAGTGTCCTATGCTAGGTTCACCAAATAAGTACCTAATATTTGGTGAACCTCGCATTAGTCGGCATAGAAGAGGTATTTAATAAGAGGTTCTACTGTAATAATAATAATAATAAGAGACTCTCGCTAGGAAGTTGGATCAAGGGCCAGATTCAAAAGGCGGTACTCCTGGACTCGGCGCGCATCGTCAGGAAGTTTCTCTCTCTGCAGCCCTAGTCACCGACCGCTTGAGCCTAGTTTCGCGGCCGGTGATTCACCGTGCCGATATATTTTTGCGTGACAACGTCTTATAATTCGATAGAGCCGGCTGCACGCACGAAAATACATGACGTCATGCGGCGTTACCTCGCTCTGAGGCGTTCCATGTAAGGCTTGAAGTTTTTTATATACTTTTATTCACAAAGAAAATTATACTAGTATTTACAATTGAAACAATTGAGCTAACTGCCGACTGTTGCAAACAGTCTGCAGATAGCTCAACTGATCCATATCAACACCAGTCGGAAGCGTCCCCAAGACGCTGGCTGCATTGCCACGCTGTATGGCAATGCTGATACGCTGTGCCAGATATTCACCAGCTCTCGGGTCACGCGTCGCTTCGACCAGACGCTCAGATAGTTTTTTGAAAACCCGAAGAGCATCGGTACCCCACGGACCTAGGGTCTCGACTCCAAGGGGAGCAAATGTGTAGGCTCTGTCGAGACCTGCATATTTGCGCCTCTTGAGATCTTCGCCCAAATCTGCCGCCGCACCCGCCCTCACGGATGTCCTCGGAAGATGGGAAGGCGCAAGTGTGTCGACGCATGTAGCGTCGACACACTTGCGACAACCCACACAGTGGGCCTCCCCAACTCCCATGAGACTAGTGTCATACCGTCGGGCCTCTTACCATCGTCTCGCAACAGACCATTCGGTTCGAGAATAGCTGGTACGTTAGCGGTGTGTAGAATAGTTTTATAATATTTTATTTTCTAAAGTAAAAAAATTGGTTGTCTGTAAAGTCGGTTTACTGACGATAGTTGAACGTGACAACGTCTTAAGAAAATACTGATGGAATGGTAGCATTTGATACTCGATCAAAACATGTAAATGTACTATATATAGCATGTATATATATAGCAGCTGTCCACGCAGACGCATCGCTCACCCAAGTAGGAGAGAGACGGATGTCGAGCGCTCTCGCTTGCACTTCAAGCCTTACATGGAACGCCTCAGAGCGAGGTAACGCCGCATGACGTCATGTTTTTTCGTGCGTGCAGCCGGCTCTATCGAATTATAAGACGTTGTCACGTCAAAAATGTATTTTATAAACGAGATTTAAGAATAAATGAGTGTATAATAATAATGACAATAATAGATCCAGATCCAAATGGCGGTACAGAAGTACACATAGATATAAGAACACCATACATTAGAGATCATTGGTCCTTTTATTAAAAGTTAAAATAAATATGTTTATATGATGACTGTTTTCCTGTTCTCTCCTGTAACTATGTACTTACATAAAAATTAAATGAAGGCATTTGCTCCACAGGGGAACGTTAAGGCTAAATAGGTAAGTAATTCCTATAAAATTATCTTATTCTATTATGTTGCAGAAATATAGTACGGCGAAGATGTTACCCGTTTGCGCAGTAGGTACCGTTTACTTATTCAGATTTTTGGAGTTAAAACTATTCCAAAGTTTTTGTACACAAAGCTTCGCAATATAATAAGAAATCAATAAACTTACGGTTCTTGGGGACGCTTCCGATTGGTATTGATATGGATAATTTGAGGTATCTCTAGATTGTTTGCAACATTCTGCAGTTAGATCAACTGTTACAATTGTAAATACTAGTTCTAATTTGTTTCTTTCCTATATTAAACGAGCACTTAGGATATGAATTAAGTATTTATAGAAAAACCTTTCTCAACTTCCGTGGTTGGTCACATGGTCACCCTTCGTGTACTCAACGGTCGAAGGGTTCTGAGCCAACATACACATAATACGTACGTACACCTGTTTGTAGGTGTAGGTAATGCACACGGGCCTCGCCTGCGCCTGCGACCGTGGCGGCTGCGAGTGGACGAAGGTCAGTCGTCTGGCTCTTACCTTCCATTTTCTGTCGTTTGCATTATGGCCTACATCTATAGAGCTATTATCTATACCTACTAATATTATAAAGAGGAAAGATTTAAATAAACAGGGCCATAAAAAGGACAATTTTGTAAAATAAACGAATATAATCCTGTAATACATCTAAAAGCGATTTTATTGAAATCAACCTACAAGGCATCTCCGAAAACCCCTGCGAATACACCCTCCCTGCAAAATTTCAATAAAACCCGTTCAGCCGTTTAAGCATGCAAGGGTAACAGGCAGACAGAGATATTTTCGTATTAATGTGGAAGTATGGATATGGATATTAAGAATTCTGACGTAGAAATACAATGTAAGACATAAAACCCTGATAATAAGTTTCTAATTTATTAAGCAAACCCATTTCTCATTATAATACAAGCTTACAAGATCCGGTTCAACTTCAACTAAAGGAGCAATTCAATGAGACCAGTTAGCAATAAAGGTGGTAGGTAAAATTTAGTACTCGTAGTAGGTACCTACGTTTAATCTAACGCGACTAGTTTTTATGTTGGGAACATTATTTACGTCCGTTTACAATGCCAACCACTATACTCGTTATATGTTAGCCACTTATAAGTAAATAGGTATATGTACATTATATCTGATGTATTAAGGTCAACACTATATTTTCTACAAGTTATAATAAATAATACAGGAAAATTCAGTTAGTAGACTTATGACAAATTTTCGTTATTGAGAATATTTTAATAATTTTTATTCACAAAGAAAATTAAAATCAAATAATAGAAATATATTCGAATTAGTGTTTACAATTGAAACAATTGAGCTAACTGCAGACTGTTGCAAACAAATTTAATAATTGAAATGAATACTAAAAAGAACTTAGATTAGGTTTCTAAGTTTTTTTGGTGGTTTGTTGATCATGGTTCTTAATTTAAATTCACTGTGGTAAGAGGGGCTATAGTTAAGCCCCCTAAACGAAGTTGCAAATACGGAGAGCTTTGAAGTGGGTACAACCAAACACGTAGGTTTGGTTGTACCCACCTTTAGCATAATGTCCGCTTCTACCTAATGGCAGTATGATTTGGAAAACCAGTTCAGTGGCTGATGTGATGACGTCATTTTTGTCGACACTGCTTCCAGTCCCAGCTATTTTGGTGTCATTTTGCCAATGTATATAGGTACCTATAGTTAGAGTAGGTATAGTAGGCGTCACTGCCAGTCGATATAGGCGGTATTTCGTATTATTTTTACGTAAAATTAAAATTATTATGCATGTTTTGGGTTGAGGCAAAGTCAACCAGTTTTGTATCTAGGTAAACCTATTAATATTTGACCTCTAAATCTAACACAACAATGATTTTGTTTTCTCACAGTTTGTAAGACTTAACAAGCATATTACCGGACAAAGCCATGTAGAACAAAGGTACACAATGATCTATTGTATATACATAGGTACCCATAGAGAAAATTATACTAGCATTTAAAATTGAAACAATTGAGCTAACTGCAGACTGTTGAAAACGATCTACAGGTAGCTCAACTGATCCATATCAATACCAGTCGGAAGCGTCCCCAAGACGCTGGCTGCATTACCACGTTGTATGGCAATGCCGATGCGCTGTGCCAGATACTCGCCAGCTCTCGGGTCACGCGTCGCTTCGACCAGACGCTCAGATATATTTTAACAACCCGAAGAGCCTCGGTACCCCACGGACCTAGCTCGATCTCGAATCAAAGGGAGCAAATGTGCTCTGTCGAGACCTGCATAATGTATTTGCGCCTCTTGAGATCTTCGGCCAAATCTGCCGCCGCACCCGCCCTCACGGATGTCCTCGGAAGATGGGAAGGCGTAAGTGTGTCGACGCATGTAGCGCCCCACACAATGGGCCTCCCCAACTCCTATGGGACTAGTGTCATACCGTCGGGCCTCTGTAATCAAATTAACTAATACTTGTAGTTCTACGAACTAACATTTTTTCTACAATTAATTTACTTATTACTAAAGTTATTTAAATAGGAATATTTAGGTAGGTGCAAGCGAGTCACCGCCGAAAAATATGGTAGGTACCATATTTTTCGGCGGTGACTCGCTTGCAAATCGCCATGCCAGTGTGAAAGCATCTTATCACGGAGCAAAAGCACTTATCAGAATAAGCACCAGCTTATTATGTCTATAGTGGTGCTAAACTTGACATAAGTACCTATTATACAGAGTGACTGGAACTCAACCCGCCATAGCGAATTCGCAAATAGAGGAGGTCATTTGCTAATTATTGAACCTAACTTTCCCTTACTTAAGTTTTATAGTTTTGGTGATATGTCAATTTGTATACTTTATTGAGATTTTTCAAAAATTTGACCTTCAAGCATTCGTAACTTTTTTTTCAATTGTCATTTTCATTTTTTTTTAATATTTGTTGGTAGTCATAAACATTTGTGATTAAAATACGTCAGAGCTTCCCTGAAATTAGGAACGAAAAATAAGATATTAAAAAAAAACTTACTCAAAAAAATTACTTTATTAAAAAATGTCACTAAAATAATAAAAAATCTACGGTGTTTGAATAATTTATTCTACCCTAAGTTAATTCTCTGGTTCGTCACCTTTCCAACGGTACTAAATTTGTATACAAAAAGTGTGATTCGCTAGTCATCTGTAGGGTTTTCAGGTAAACCAGTCATTTTTAGTAAAACTGCCAACGAAATGATTAGGCGAATTTCGCAGAGTATTTTGCAAATTTATGAGTAGGTAATAAAAGACTTCTAAGAACTTATGCCTGAAGGAGGTTGGGGAACACGGTATATACATAACACGCAGCAACAGAGTAAATTTTAGGTCAAGTATGGCCGGTTTGCTTAAACATTCTACATCGAATTTGGCTAGTGTATACGTTAGGTATTATTACTCGTTTGCATATTTCTTATGTTTTATTTGAATGGTCCTCAATAGTGTAATAAGCTTTTGTGATTAATAGTAAAATAAATAGTTTCACAAAAATAACGTTTTACAATATTTTGTCCACTAGTTGTGTTTTGTAGTCTAGCTGTACTGTACGGTAGTCAAAACGTCATTCATTGTTATATTTAATATCTGATCCTTTCAGTCATTGGCCTAGTTTCACTTTTATCGAATTAAGTCGCTGTCATTACTTTCATTGATCTCGATTGCATAAGTGAAAGTTGCATAAACGCTCTTTTGCAAATTACGACTACGTTTCGATACACTTTTAATTAAGTTAAATTGAAATATACTTTATTTATACAAAGAAAAGTACAAGCAAGGAATTTCTCTAATATCTATAAATAATCTTTCTATTCACAGTTGAAACAATGGAGCTAACTACAGACTGTTGTGAACAATCTACAGGTAGCACTTTGAAAATTAGTATCTAGTAATATTATAAACCTCGAACTGTCTAAATATTAAGTGTACGTTTATATTTGGGTCAACATAAATGTTTAAATGTTTATTTATTTAGAACTAGCTGCGCCCCGCGGCTTCGCCCCCGTGGAAATTTATGTTTCCAACTTTCTTAATTTTTTCTTTCATAAGAACCTTCTGACAATAACAAACACAACAAAGAAAGAATTAGCGAAATCGGTCCAGCCGTTCACGCGTGATGCCGTGACCAAGGAAAACGGGTTTCATTTTTATATTTAAAGATGAACAAATACATAATGTGACTAAAATACAATGGAACACTGTCAACAAAGTCGCACCTCCCAGCGCCCTTATGATAAGGATAAGGTTAAGCCTAATTAAATTAAAATATTAAATTAAATTAAAAATAACCTGCTAAAAAAAGAGCATTTTAGCATAACCCAAGGACCGAGGGGTCGTCACCCCTCGAGTTGAAGCCGGGGTAAAGAGGCCAAGCCTCGAGGCCCCCTCCGTGCCCCCACAAGGGCCGGACCGAAATTCAGGATCTAAGCCTAATTCACCAAACAGAAAACATAGTAGGTATTAATATCATTATAGTTTTCGATTTATGAACTCTCAACAATAATAAATAATTACAAGTCCGGCAATAAAATGGAGGAGGAAAAGCATTTACCCTACTACAGGCTAATTCCGTGTTATAATAATAATATGCTCACCAGTGGACATCTTTTGGGCTAAATTATTAAATACACAAGGCGGAGAAAAATAGTACAGAAGGTTGGCCCACACATCCATAAAGGTTTTGAAAAGATGGAAGCCATTAAAGACAAAACGAGGACACTCCGTGCTGAGGAGCCTAAATACTGACCAAGGGAAATAAGGTTTACGTAAATATGACGCACAAAAGACGCTTTGGTACAAAAATAATAAAATAAAAGAAATCCGTTATGTTCCTAATTATTTATATAAAAAACAAACGGCTTTTAGAAAATATAAGTGGAAGTCAAAAAACCTGACTGAAAGTATGCAATAACCTGCAAATTACATGTCTCTTGATGTAAAATACATCGGCCAAGCCGTCTAAAGGTAATTTGCGCGTTCTACCACTAAATTACATGTAGACTGTGGCTAGCTTTCTCCAGCCAGAAGGTCAACTAGCTGCGATGACATATGCCGACGCCAACGCCACACGAGACTAACTGGCCGAGATTTTATGCACTGGTTTGGAATTTTTAGCTTTTTGGGCATTTTTTCCCATACAATTAAAGGTACAAACTTACTTTAAGTAAATTCATTGCTCTCGAGTGTAGACGATCGCCTCGCGGTTTCACCCGCGTAGTTCACGTTCCCGAGGGAATTCCAGGATATAATATAGCCCATGTTACTCCCTGAAAAGTAAGCTTCCTAACGGTGAAAGAATTTTTCAAATCGGTCCAGTAGTTTCGGAGCCTATTCAATACAAACAAACAATCAAATCTTTCCTCTTTATTATTGTAGTATAGATAGAAGTATAGATTTACAATTGAAACAACTGAGCTAACTGCAGACTGTTGCAAACAGTGTTGCAAACAGCTCAACTGATCCATATCAATACCAGTCGGAAGCGTCCTCAAGACGCTGGCTGCGTGAAGTTCGACCATATTTGCACGAGTGCATCCGAAAAGATTATTAAATGTTCTGTAGTCCCACGGTCATATTCTTCGAACAAAAAGGGAACATCTTCCCCGTTAGAAAATCGGAGGGGTTTGGTTTTGTATTGGTTCCGTCCATTATGTTCCAAGGTGTTATATTTCGGTCCGATACAAGCTCATATAGGTACATTATTATAAAAGCTCAATCGTAAAATAATCTAGATTGACGTCTAGACTGACGGAAAAACAGAGGGGTGTTATAATGTGTTTTATGTTTGACGTGTTTGTCTGTGTATCTGTCTGTGGTATCGTAGCTCCCAAACGGAAGAACCGATTTTCGTTTAGTTTTTTTGTGGCATAGATAATTTTATCCCGACTGTTCTTAGCCATGTTTCATGAAAATTTGTTCGGCCAAAACGTCGGCGGGTTTTTTTTTAATTTATAATTTTGTCTTGTTTGGAAGACCAGCGCTGACTTACGGGACCTTAGCGGGCATAGCCTTTTTATAACAACTTTTTGTACTTATTTGCAACACAGTCTGCAGTTAGCTCAATTGTAAATACTAGTTCTAATAAAATTTCTATGCTTCTTGTATACCTTTCCCTTATGGATGTCTTGACTTACTCTGTTTGTATTGTTAAAAAAAGGAATTTCGTTCTTGTTTTTCGTCATATTTAGAAGATTTTTGGTATACCTACTGACGTAAAACAAAACAGGTGGATAAGTTGTTTATTTAATTACTGGTAGTTAATTTGAAACATAAACTTTCTCCCGAGTTCCTTTTATATATGATTCGCATTATAACTACCATCTATCAGTGGCACGCCAATGAGAAAGAAAACTTGCTACGAGAGACAAACAAAACTATTATTTATTAGACTTCGAATCCCATAGTTTGAAACTGTTTTTTAAGATATGCGGGATAACAACAAATAATTAGGGAATAAAAAAAAGTTGGGAACTACCTCGGAATCATCTAAGTAATATACAACTGCAAAATAGTACCTAATCCAAATCAGTCCACAAACAACGGAGGAATCGATAGACAAACTTAAAACAAACTTACATAGAGCCGAACATAAAACCCCCAAGAGTTCTTAACCACTAACAGAGATATCAATTGGTTTACTTTAATGATATTTATGTTGCTTTAATATAAAACTTAAGACTAATTAATATAAATATCCAAATTATTCAACGCATCCCAGCTATGCAACACAGTGACGGATACCCCACACTTACTTTGCAAGTAAAAACATTGGCACAGCAGGACTATCCTTGAATCACCCTTCGTGCACCCCATGCAAATACGATTCCGGTTTTAAATAATTAGCCAGACGAAACCAAATACAGCACCATGTGGCCCCTAATTAAAAGTCGCAGGGAACTAGTAATATTATATTTTTCAGGTACGGTGAATTATATCATAATAACAGTTTATCTTTCACCCAGGAAATTTCAAAGGGAAGATTTTTTTCAGTGTTACCTCAAAGAACTAACTTAGCTTGATCGAAGAGACGTCAATGACTAAGTTTTAGCTTAGTAGGTCTCCTAGATAGTGCTTGCAGGAAGCAGACTGAACACTAATGAACTCAGCCTACTTTAAGCGTGCCTTAAAGATACACAGTTCTCAAGATACGTTTTCTTATTGCAGGCGAAAGTACCAAGGTATAGCGGCCCTAGGAACCGGTCGGCATTTCGTTCAGTGGAACAGCCGTCAGCCAGTTCGCACTCAACACGGACTCTAGGATGAGTGAAAGCAAAACCCTGTGTACACACGCACTACGCAAACTTGTTTGACAAATCAATCAGCTTTTTATTGGCTTAGCTACGATATAATAATGAAATTGAATACGATCAGATTTGGTTTATGTAGAGCGATCGTGACGGTTTACTTAGACTTGATACTTTCAATGCGTTTAGAGTGTTACTGTAAAGATTTTAATCCTGATCAAAGTTAATAGTATCCGGCATGACAGTTTTACTGTTTCTGTTGAGAGACGAAGTATAACGACCTTGACCAAACCAGTGCAGGCCCGAATTAAATGATAATTTTGGTCCCTCATATTTGCCTAATATGAACAAGGGGCAGCTTTTACAGTTTCTAATACTGCAAATATTTCAGTACGTTCTGTAATTACTGTAATTAGTCCGAGTTAACTACAACTGTTTGTACTAGAATGCTACTATGATTCCTGTAGTGTTTAATCATTTTATATTGTCAAATACGGTTTTTTTTGTTTGGACCAAACATTATCACATTACTCAGCTTATCAACAGCCTTTACTAGTCCACTGCTGTAAGCGTCCTATTGATTACTTTACAATATGAGATGGATTATTAAAAAATCACATTTCAACTACATAGTTCGCGCATCATAAAGTTGATAAAAACCTTTTCAGTTTATTGCGCAAATGTTCATAAAAAAGCGAGGACATGGTCAATATGGTCTTGGTCATCGCACCTACATTCACTGCGCCTGAGCAACTTTTACAAATTGTGAGTTTTGCTTGGAAAGGAAGTATATCTGGATCTGGACCTCGACTCTGGGGAATGATTTTAATTAATACCAGAATGCCGATAGCTGCGAAAAACGATTTTCCTTTCAATGTTCACTAGAGTTAGGTATAATAGGATAAACCGTTTAGGTACTTATTTAAATTTAATCCCACTACTTTTATCTACAGCCCATCTCAGAATCAGGGCTCAGGTTCACAAGGGACACGACTTTTCGTGTATTAGCAGAGAATTGTTCATTGTTCCACTCACCTTGGGTCAGTGCCGGCGCGAGAACAGCGCTCCAAATAAAAAGGCAAACACACACCAACATTTTGCAACGGTCAATATATTGTAACTACAATACCCTCACGTTCATGGCAACACACACATCACTTACACCTGTTTAGTTAGAGAAGAAATTCCTTATTCAAAATACCGCGCGAAAGTAAAAGTTTGACATTTGGTTCGATCGCGCTTGAGTAGGGCGGCGGCACCGAACGCGCGAAACGTCGAAACTGACGTAAGGCAGCAACGGACTGGGACAGAGCGCGATTCCCCCACTCGAGCTCCACCTTTCACCGTTACAATTCTTAACCAGAAAGACTGTTTTGAACAAGGTTGTATGACGATTGACATACCTACAACAAAAACGGCCTCTTGCATACGGAAATAGCGTGTCAGTGGTAAAAGACTCATGTGAGGCTTGCTGGTCCATGTTTGATGGCTTCCGAAATATGAAGGCTCAGAAAAATAAATAAATAAACTAAATAAATAAATAAATAATGCTGGACAATTCACACAGCATTATCTAGCCCCAAGCTAAGCAGAAAAATATACTTCTATTAAAATTCGCTGGCGATCAGAATGGGACATAGCCTTGTCAAATAATTTTTTTTACTTTACATTTTGGGCACAAATGGATCGTTTTCAAAAAGGATAGAAGTAAATAGTAAAGTAAATGTCCGAACGCGCTTGTTGCAGTTCGATTATCGATCAATCCCATTCTGTTCCCGCGCAGATTAATGCCTAGCTAATTACTACATATAATTATTATACTGTGCTACTACCATGTTACTGTTAGATAACTTCAATAGTTTAGTTAAACTTAAACATTTATTTATTATTTAAAATATAAGTACAGTAGGTTGGTACAATATACATAATATTAAGGTAAACATTTTCTTTGTGACTAATAAATTAAAAATTTATTTATTTAGGTAAACATAGGTAGGTATTGAAGACAAAAAAATAATAAGAAAAAATATTACAAGAAAATAAAACTATTACCTATTCTATGTCTACGACTAATTATTATTTATTTGCTATGCACACACAGTTCGTTGATACATCGAATTTATAGTATGGATATTGTAAAATATCGTCATTAAATAAATTGAAAGTAACTCTGTCTGTCTGACCTTTTCAAGCCCAAACGGCTGAACGGATCTTAATGTAATTTAGCAGGGAGGTAAATGGTATCCCGGAGCGGACATGGGCCGATTAAAAAGCGCGTCCGAAGACTCGGGCAGCAGCTAGTTATTAGGTATATATTTTCTGGTATAAGGTAGAGTCCAATAATAATTTTCTCAGCCGCCGAAAACTCTCCTAAATTTCAAGACTCGCTCCGGTCGCCGTTATATCTTTTTCAGTTTCTTTTTTTGTATCACTAACTTTTTGGTTTTTGACCCTAAAAATCTCAAAATTGCTGCGACTATCTCCGCTCGCCGTCGTCTTAGCTTCCTTGTCTTTTTTACAAACCAGACCACACTAAACTCCAAAATTACCAGTTACTTACCAATACCTATAGGGTACTTCCCGTAGACCTAGAATCATGAAATTTGGTGAGCAGTAAGGTCAGTAAGCAGTAAGCACAAACAGAAAATTTGTAGCATATTAACCAAAAAAAAAAGTTTTGATTCTCTCCCTCGACCAAAATATACAGGGTAACTACTTCATGTTGACCTAGAATCATAATATTTGGCAAGAAACAAGGTCTTAAAATTTAACGGAACCCTTAGTGCGCGAGTCTAACTCGCACTTGACGTTTTATTTTTTTTGTCAAAGTGCTTACTTTTCCCCAAAAATCCGGAAAAATCTCCTAAAATTTTCGGACCGCCACTGCATAGACTTGATATTGTCAGGAGCGGGTCGGATTTCCCCCAAGATACATATAGGTCCCCCCCCCCCCCCTTCCAACTTGAATCTCTTGCTACGGTCCTGCGTGCTGTCCAAGCGTGACCCCCTCCAAATCCTGGCCTGCGACCGCGCCTGCTTCTATGACAGTGGTCACAGTTTTGGTAGTCTACTTAAGAATCTATACTTATAATAAAAAGAGGAAAGATTTGTTTGTTTGTTTGTATTGGACAGGCTCCGAAACTACTGGATCGATTTAAAAAATTATTTCACCGTTAGGAAGCTTAGGTACTTTTCAGGGAGTGACATAGGCTATATTTTATCCCGGAATTCCCTCGGGAACGGGAACTATGCGGGTGAAACCGCGAGGCGATCGTCTAGTTTTATATAAAAGAAATGGTAATGAAACGCGCGTCAAAGTGTCAACCTGGAAATGATTAATTTATCTCTCTGTGCAAATAGCACTGCGCAGTATCGGAAGTTTCATTAATCTAAGAATTCTACGTGACGATTCTGCGACGGTACTATTGTCATAGTGAAGCAACTGTACAGCAGAATTGGGCCCCTAGTCCAGACTGACCACCAAACAGACAGACAAAATGAAAAAAGTTTCAGTTTTGACTTCAGCATCGATAAAAGAGTGCCCTCCAAAAAAAATTCATAAATCTTAAAGGTACAGAATTGAACCTGTTACAGTTTTATCATAAGAACCTATAGATAGATAGAAAAGCCTATTATCTAAGTTAGGCTTTGCTCTAAGCAAACGCCAAAATGCATCTTGATCTGTTTATTAGTTTTGGAGATCCTAGGTAACAAAAATTCAGATTTCACTAACTTTCGGCTTTATAATATTACTAGCTTCTGCCTGCGACTTCGCACGCGTAATTTCGGTATAAAGTTTGTTGTTTAAGTTAGGTTACGTTCTAAGTGTATGCCAAATTTCGTCTTGATTTGTTCAGTAATTTTGGAGATCCTAGGTAACAACAATTACACATTTCACAAACTTTCGCATTCATAATATTAGTAGGACTAGCTTCTGTCCGCGGCTTCGCACGCGTATTTTTGTTATGATAAGTAGCCTATTTTCTACGTTAGGCTATGTTCTAAATGTACGCCAAATTTCATCCTGCTCTATTCAGTAGTTTAGGAGATCTAAGGTAATAAAAAATCACAAGTAACAAATTTCGGCTTTTTAATTATTAATAGGATACTTAATAATAAATAATGCTGGACAATTCACTCAGCATTATCTAGCCCCAAGCTAAGCAGAGCTTGTGTTATGGGTACTAGATAACTGATATACTTAATACAATACACTACATAGATAGTTATTTTTTAATTATACATAGAAAACATCCAGAACGCCCAGGACAAATGTCTGCAGATCATACAAACTTTTGTCCCGAGGCAGGAATCGAACTCGCAAACGCTTGCGTCGCAGGCAGACCTTTGCCCGCTGCGCCACAGAGGTCGTCAATATAATATAGGTACGTATTGCGCAAAGGAGTGTGACAAGGGGATGTCATATCCCCTAAACTGTTCACAAGCGCGTTGGAAGATACGGACTGGAAAGGCAAGGGCATTTACATAAACGGTGATTACATCTCACACCTGTCATTTGCTGATGACATAGTTTAGGCGGAGTCGCTAGAGGAGCTGAACCAGATGTTGGACGGCCTAGCTCGCAATGCATCGGTCTTGGCATGAATTTGGATAAAACCAAAATCTTGATAAATGGCCACATTGATCCAAGACCGGTGGCCGTACGTGGTCACCTTCTCGAAATCGTTTCCGAGTACACTTACCTCGGGCAGATTCTGCGGTTAGGTAAAAACAATTTTAAGAAGGAGGCCAAGAGGAGGATTCAGCTAGGCTGGGCAGCGTTTGGGAAACTACGTCGAGTCTTTCAGTCATCCATACCGCAATGCGTAAAAACGAAAGTTTTCAATAAGTGCGTCCTACCTACCTGTCATGACATGACCTACGGAGCTGAGACGTGGACACTCACGGTAGGGCTGGTCCACCAGTTCAATTCAAAGTCGCTCAGCGAGCTATGGCAAGAGCTATGCTCGGAGTTTCTCTGAAGGATAGGATTCGTAACGAATACATCCGACGGAGAACCAAAATTATCGACATAGCTCAAAGAATTAGCAAGCTGAAGTGTGCCGGCCATATCTCGCGAAGAACCGACAACCGTTGGGGTAAACGTGTTCTTGAGTGGAGACCACGACTCGTAACAACGTAGTGTAGGACGCCCTCCGGCCAGGTGGGATGACGATCTGCGAGAGACTGCTGGCAGATGCTGGATGCGCCAAGCTGTGGCGCATCCAGCATCTGGGGCAACAGAGCGTTATGGCGCTCATTAGGGGAGGCCTATGTCCAGCAGTGGACTATTATAGGCTGATGATGATGATGATGACCTCCACGCGTTCCTAAGAAAAAGGGGTTGACAGACGGACAGACATCCGTCTGTCTGTCTGTCCGTCTGTCGACCCCTTTTTCATCAACAAAGTGATCCTTTATGGGTTCCTTTTTTCTTTTGAGGTACGGAACCTTAAAAACGGCTCTGCCTTCAGGGCAGAGCGGTTTTTAAGGTTTTAGCGAGTGGGAGTGAGAAATCGGTCTTTAATTCATTGGATTCTGCAGAGCTATTCAAACTCTCCGCTGCCGATTCATCGACACGGAATCCAAAACGAATCCAATCCAAACCGCTAAATAAGCCGCTAGAATTCAAATAGTTTAGCGGTTTTGAATGTTATCTGCGTTCTGTAAGTAATTTATAAAACCAGATATCTATGTAGTTTTCCACAAATAATATAACATTTTCTATGAACCCATGTTTTAACAAATTTCGATGTAATGCTACTTTTGGGGCAATTTATAATTTAATCAGAGCTTTATTACTAAAACATAACATTTACGAAAGGCTACTTACTAACATATTTTATTATAATACTAGTTTATGCCCGCAGCTTCGCACGCGTTATTTCTATAAACGTTTAAAGGTGATTTATATCTCATGGGAACTGATTTATGGAATAAAAAGTAGCCTATGTTTGATTCCAGGATAAGAATTACCTGTATGCAAAATTTCAACCCGATCCATTCAGTAGTTTTGGCGTGAAGAGGTAACAAACATCCATCCATCTATACATCCATCCAAACTTTCGCAATTATAATATTAGTGTGATGGGTTCATAGAATGTGGTCTACGATTTGCGGAAAACTACTTTTCTACTTTTCAGCGCATCAGCATTGCCATACCTACAGCGTGGCAACGCAGCCAGCGTCTTGGGGACGCTTCCGACTGGTATTGATATGGATCAGTTGAGCTACCTGTAGATTGTTTGCAACAGTCTGCAGTTAGCTCAATTGTTTTAATTGCAAATACTAGTTGTAATTTATTTCTATAAGTTTATTGTAATATTCGCTGTGAATAAAGATCTTTTCTGATAAGTAGTTTATTTAGTTCCTTGCAGAACGCAGAAAATTTTATAAACCACTAAAATATTTGAATTTCGCGCGAATCTGTGTCATATTCCGTGTCAATGGCTCGGTAGCGGAGAGCCTGAATAGCCCTGCTGGATAAATTGTTTGTACAGTTTGTATTGGACTATTAGCTAAATTACAAAGAAAATAAAATATATAATGTTTTTGAATTTCCCGCGCGACCGTTGACCTCAAACTCAAAGCTCAACATTTACCACTAGCGACATCTATGACTGCGCCTCTGCACTAAAAATGGTAGATTTTGTCATGAACCTTTACTTCTAAAACTACTTACGTTAACATATTATATTTCTAAAGGATTCATGGATTTTGTAATAATAAATAGCACAGCCTACTTATGCGTAATAGTCACAGCCAATACCACTAGCGTGGCAGCATCCGTGTTCAATAATGTTGCTACCTCATATTACCACGGTATAATTTAACGTTTTTTTTGTTAAACCTTGCTGTCATGTACCTATCAGTAATTTCATAATTATTCAGCAATTTTGGTATTACAAGTAAACAGAAACTTCAAATTTATTTTATATAATTGCATAAAAGATGTAGCACAGAGGTTAGTATTGACAATGTGTGTGACAATGTTGAAAGCAGGCAAAAAATGTGATAAATAAAATTTATGTAGGTCCCTCATAATAACTGTTACGAATAACCTCGTACAATGTTGAAAGTGAAAACGGGTACCACACATGCAGACTTTCTGTTTTCGCTCTGTGTTCTGTTTTACAGCAATTATTTATCAGAAAAATTGGTAGAACCTAACACGCGAATGACGTGTGCCGTAGAAAGTTGCGGGCTCGCCTTAGAACAAATGTTTGTACGATAAGTATATATTTTCTGGGTATTTTTTTCTACGTATAATACCAGTTATCTAGTACCCAGAGCACAAGCTCTATATAGCTTGGGGTGTAGTGTTGTGTGGATCCTCCAGCATTATCATTTCTTTATTCTTAATATTTTTTTATATGTTGTTACAAGGTCTTAAGTATTTATTTATTAAAACACCGATATATTATTAAAACCGCAATAAACGTCTTGTAACCGCGCCCTAATTATTTTGCGAAGAGATTTGGCTACAATAATTACTGTGCAGTTGGCGACACAATATTCCCACTGACATGTGACAGCCCACTTCTTTTTCACCCGTGCGTGTCAGCGTCTCAGGTCTCACTCATTCCATTCATTCATTCATTGATCGATTCTTCGATTCTTCTCCCAGCCAGAGCCGGCCGAGCAAGAAAGAAGGAAAAACTATATTTGTCTGCAAAATCATTATTAAAAATGAGCGCGCTAGTTATTCGCTATTAGTTATATTTTAAAGCGTGGTAGTGACCGCGCTGTGTTGTGGCTAGTTGTTCCTAGGATCGCGGTGGGATAACCGGTAGGTGCATTTACAAACTACTCTTCATGACCTCGAGAGATAATAATCTCTCAATTGGCGGTACAATTGGCCTGCTAAGATAGTACCACGCGGAAATACCCAACCAAAGCCGCTGAAGACAAATCTTTCAATTTATTCCAAAATTTTATCGTAGCTTGGTAGGTACATAAATTGAACTCATGATTCGGCAATAAAATTAATGTCGCTTTCTTTGACGACGACGATGAGTGACGACTGTAATCCTCCAACTTCGGTGTACATAGGTCTAAATGATTGATAATTGAGCCCTCAAGGTTCAATAAATCCTTCCGCTTTTCATCCTAGATTCTGTTCCCGGGCGTGGCTGTTTTACCTATAGGTAGGTACGTGAAATAGCGTAGGCAGGTAGGCTTTGACGTAGGTAAGGTCCGGGGGCGGGTGGCTTATTGAGCGCATGTCGGGAGCGGAAATCAATACTGCAGCGCGTTCCCCAGCGGGAGATGAGTTATTACGTCTCAAAATTTGTTTGTGTCGACGTGTGCTAAGGTGCTCGCGGCTCCACAAGTGAAATAAAATCATGAATTAGTGGTGATCACAAGCGAAACGATGTCAAGTCCGGGAATGAAGTAAGTTTAGATATCAATGTAAGTTATGGGGTTTCCGGGGTTTTGAGAAGGTTTATTGAGCTAAATTATGAAAACCTTGGGATTTTCGGGATGTTTCTGGCGGAGCATTTTATTTTTGATTTTGTTCAAAGCTTGTTTTGAAAAGCATTCTGTCGACCGTTATTTTGGAAAACTTCCAAAGATATTCAACTTTTGAATTTCGCAGTTTCGTATCGGACGAAACGGATACATCGCTTTTGTCAAAATTCAAAACGAATTGACTTTCAACTTCTCTAAAAGAGGAAGGTAGTCGGAAAAAAGGGGTTCAAAGGGGCTAAATATATTATAACCTGAAGGTCAAGGTAAGTCCGCGTCAGACTCGCGTGGGTTAGGTAACTACATAAATTGATGCTATGTGAAAGGAAATCAAGGAGATGATTTATCTCCCATGTTCAAAAAGAAGTCGTCCCTGCCTGATCACATGTTAATGAATATGAATCTCAGCCACCATCTTGTTGCGCACTTTCGGATCTGCTATTTTCTAAATATCTACAGCAGTACTACAAAAACCAATGTAAACACTACAGTAATACAGTGTCTAAACAAAAGTTTAACTCTCGTCTAATCTATGTCTTAGCCGTGTCTAACTGTAAATGACGGTTTACAGTTAGACACAAAATGTTTTCCGACGGTAAAATGCAGTTTTGTGGTAACGTTTTGGTTAAACACAAGCTCAACAGATGTCTAATTTTTTTGTAGTAAAGCTGCTATAGTCTAAGTATAATTGTACCAGTTTTGAAAACGGTTTAATTTTAGGTCCGCAATGACTTGGTTCGAGGAGGAGTTTGTCTATGATGACATTGTGCCAATAGTGGCCAGCGCGGTGAGCTCTCTGACCATTCTATCATGTATGGTCATGAAGGTCCCGCAGATTTACTCCATCTGTCACAAGAGGAGTGCTGATGGGATCTATATTGAGGCCATGACGATGGAGATTATTGGGTAAGCATGGACAGAAACTAGCGAAAAACTGTTAAGTTTTCAGCCCGGTACCTACCATCAGTAAGATGAACAACATATCAAAAATAATACTTCCTGTTTGTTCACAAGGTTCACCATCATGACCCTCTACAACTACACAAGCAACTATGCATTGATGACGTATCTGGAGTACCCGATAATCCTCTTCCAAGTGTATGTGATGATGTACTATGTTCTCATGTACAAAGGGCTGCTGGATAAGACGCTTGTCCCTCTGATGACAGCCATCTACTTTGCCACCATCGCAGGCTTTGTGATGGAACTCTTCCCCAAGGACATACTCTACTACCTGGTGGTAAGTATTCTATGTAGTCTTACATCTTTTTTGTTTGGCCTGTGCCTAAGATCAGCTCACAGCCTGTTTGAGTAATCAGTGTTCTATCTTGTCTTGTTTACGTAGTACCTACACAGCTAAGTGAAATGACGTGTAATAGAATTTTTTTTAGACAATATAGTAAAATCGTAAGCTATCTATTTTATTTGGAAGTCAAACTGTTAACTTATACAAAACACAGATTTTATTCCAAAATAATTTAACTCGAAATTAAATGTTTAACTTGTATTATTTTTGTATTTTCTTTAAGTAAACTTCAGACTCATTGTTATCATTTAACCAAAATAATTCACCTTTTGTCTTTCAGCCACTCTGTACCCCAGTGAGTGGGTTTGCGAAGGTGGCCTATATCTTTGGGATAATTAAAACTGGCAGCGCTGAAGACTTCTCGATAACCACCTGGATTATTTCTACTCTAACAAACCTTGGTAAGTCTTACCTTAAGCTTCTTCTAAAATGTTTCTACATTTCTGGCGGCAGGCCTCCCCCTGATAAGCGCCTTATTAGCTTTTATCTCATGGGCGGGTAGTGCCCATAATCCTCACGCTGGGCATGCGGGTTGGGGATCAGACCTTAGACTTTTCACTCAGACTGTACATAATTCTCAGTGTGATATCAATGTAAGTACCTACAAAAATATTGTTCAAATTATGTTTACTTGTTACAGCTCGCGTGTTTACGGTATACGTGGACTCTGCTGACCCCAGGCTGATGTTTAACTTTATTGTGTCCACTGTCCTGAGCTCTGCCCTCCTGACCACCATCCTGTTCTACAAGAGCCGCCCTTGCCCCAAGCAACGCGTGCAGCGCAAGAAGCCGGGACGGCGCCGCAGTCACAACGACTAGAATGATAACCGAATTGCCTTTCAATATTACTCGGAACGTGTTTACGAACCGTTCGACTATCTTAACCCTGAACAAGACATAGTGATATCTATCAGATTGGAGCCCATCATGGAACATTTCGTTTTGAAAAAAAGCAATGTAAAGCGAGGAAAGACTAAGAAATCTAAAACCAGGACTATTGTTATGTCCCGCCGAGAAAGACAACAAGTGCAGGCATACCAGGCCCAGCTGGCAGCTTTTCGGAAGGAGGTCAAGGCGGAGAAGAAGCGCTCGAAGAAACAAACGCGCAAGCAGAAGAAACCAAACAATGAAGAGGAGGCGACGGACTAAGTTACTGGTTGACTGCGAACTAACGTGATAGACCAACTCATGGAGTATCCACTCTATAACAACAATGGCATGGGCAACAGCAAAATAATCGCGTTGGTTCCTGTTCAGACAGAGCGACGTCGTCTTTTCTAGTCCTGTTTTATGAAAATCATATTTGAACGATAACGGTATGAGATATGCACGGTAATATTTTGTTGTGCTTGCTTTAGCACTAATAAGATGAGATTTTGTAGGACAGTGCTACCATGGTGGATGCTTTTTATGGAAAGTGCAAGCAAGCATACCTACTTTAATTTTTTTAAATCCGAGTAATTGGAAGGCAATTCCGCGGATAAGCCCGCGTATATTAATTAGATAAACTGAAGAAGATGGTATTTATTGGGATGGAAAACGCATCGGTTTTGAACGAGTTTATAGAAGTTAGTATGGGATGGACAGTAAAAGTCCAGGTAAATGGTATTTCCAAGAAACTGCTTTGTTTGATTGGCCAGCAAAACTATATCTGTAATTTTAACCATGTTTATTCTTAGAGTTGGTCTTCATTAAGGAGTACCACTATTTTGAAAGTGTTTTAAGGAAAGTGTAGAGCATGAATAGACACTTGTATTTTTGAAATCCGAGTAATGGGAAAGCAATTCCGCGGATAAGCCCGCGTGTATTGCAATATTTGCAATTAGTCTTAATATAATATTAGATACATTGAAGCAGACGGTATTTATTGGGTGGGAAGAAGTATTGGTTTTGAACGAGTTTATAAGTGAATGGATGGACGATTATCAAGTCCAAGTAAATAGTATTTCCAAGTAAAGGCTTTGTTTGATTGGACAGAAAAATAATCTCATAATAATAAGTAGTTTTATCCATGTTTATTCTAAGTGTGTTTTCAATATTGATATCTTAACTTATGCTGTAGAAAGCAAAACCTAAGTATTACTAACACGAAGTCCTCACTCTACTAGGAATCTTTCACTATGACGATATATTTGCTTTGTAAGATCTTTTCGAATTTATATTTAGAATCTGAATTTCAATTTATTTGTGTTGGTCTTTCGTGGGGGAAAGTTTTTCAAAGATTACCTATTTATTTCCTAGTCAATTATTTTGTTCCTGATGAAATCGTGTTAACACAAAGACGCTACTCAATCTTAATTTATACCAGTTTGCATTGTATTCTTTTAGTCAAAAGACATGTAGGTTAATCTCATTATGCTAGTGCAACTATTTATATAAGTTTCTAGGTATCTTTATTATTTATTCAGTTGAGCTGTGATTAGAAAAAAAAAATTGATAGGTATTTTGCTTCAACGTACAGTTAAAACGTTAAGAATAAGGAAGTATGCTATTAATATTCTACCATAATCATAATCTGTAGCATTGATGTGTCTGATTCTCTTTATACTTATGAATATCCAACATCGGTTAGGATAGGTATTCAATATAGGTCCTCATAGGTACATCAATATTGATTTGAATAAGTTTTGTGCCATTTTGTGTTATTATATTGGGTAAGTCCGCTCAGTCAAGACCTTTTTATTATATAAGGAGCATACTGAGTTTACAATTGTAAAAATCAAATAACTTAACAAACCTTTTGGTCAAATTGTATTCAACCTAATTGAAATCAAAGCTAAAATTGTAAGAACACATTGTAATTGTAACAACACTAACATTTATGCAGATGATTGAACAAATTTATGGAATTATTTATTTACTTACGTAACGCAAATCTTATTTTTGTGCCAAATACGGTATATATTTTGTGTGATGAGATGTTATTTATAACGTAGGTACATAATAAACAACGTGTGTAGAGAAAACGTGTTTTTTATTTACTATCTACCGCGGGGGTTGTCTAACTAGGCCTAGATCTCAGTGCTCACGGGATCCCCGTGGTAAAAAACTCTAATTACATAAAATTCAATATTATTCTTTGGTTCTTAGGCTGTGTCCCCAGTAAACTGGCGATAAATAAGCAAACTGGACATTCCATATCAAATATATGGAGGGCGTAGGTACTAAACCGATACGCCGCAAACTCAGTCGGTCGGCCGCTAACGGCTAACAGTTTGCCTACTGAGGACACAGCCTAAAAATTTAAAACACGATTCCGAAGCGAAGGGGTTCGATAAGAGCGGCAAGCTAATGTTGACACGCCTCCAGGTCGGGTTAACTCTAGTAGGAATAAGTTAAAGCAAGGACTCCTTTATATTCATGAAACGAAACGTACAAACTAAAATGTACATATTTTAAGTTGGACAATTTTCATATTGGATTAAGTTAGTATTGGACATTTTGTAAGTGCATTGTTTTGCACCTAATTTGGTCGAGATCTCAGGGACCCCGCGGTCTATAATTCCATAACTACAGTTTCTTCATAATTTATGTAGTTTTCTTGTTTATTTACAAGAAAACTACATAAATTATGCGTATATAGCGCAGAAACATTATTTTTGCGCTTACTACCCCGTTCCAAAAACGAATGCTCGATCCCTTTCCTTTAAACGCGAAATCCATCGTTTTCACAAAATGGCGCGCAATGCGCCCTCTTAATAAAGTGACTTTAATTGATCAGTTGGGGTTGGGATACGAATAATTAATTACTTTTTTATTCAGGATCTTCTCTCTTCAACTCTCTGAACTTCTGCAATACCCTTTGAGCTGTCGACTGGTTAACAAATAGGGTAGATTTAATGGTCAACAATTTAGACCGTGCCTTAGTGCACTTTCGGCTCACGAAGTTACCTTTATAATCAATAATCTGCTTAGCCATAAGAAGTTTGGAGCAAAGTTTTCTTGGTGAAATTGAATCATGAGATGACGAAGTAGGTATTGTACGGGGAGAAAAAACCGACCCATGGCGCGGCGAGCTCACGTAAGTTTGGTCACATTTAAAAACATTATGTAAAGGCTCCACATTGGAGCTTTTAACTTCTGGTAGAACTGACAAACCGTTTAGCTCATTACCATCAGATTCAGATTCAGACGTGGTTTGGATATTCTCGCATTCCATCATTCCTTGAGGCTCTTGAGCAGCAAAACTAGCTCGGCTTGCCAATTGTCGTCCTATTTGCCGAGCTCTTGCTTTAGCTATCTTCACTGCACTCTCACTACCCACCAGATCCTTATTTTGGTCGATGTACTGACAAACAGCTTCGGCCTCTTCTTCGGAAGTTAAGTGAGCATCTCTGTAAAATCCATAACCGTTACGGAGATCGTGAATCCCTTCAACAAAAAGCCAACTGAGAGTGCCTAATACCAAAGCCAGAGAGGTAAAGACAGCAATTGCTGTTGTCAAATCAGGGCCTGTTAGCTGATGGTGCATTCTGCCGACAACTCCGTAAGTGATAATGTTCCTAGTTCGCTTGTGGTTATGTGCGCGGCAGGTGTAAAAACCTCGTAAATCATTATCCGCAGCTGCCACTAATCTAAGAACTCTACCGTCATCGGTAGAATGAATAGCCTTTTCTTGCATTACCTCACTCACAGTGACGTCTAGATTAAGCCAGTAAGCTGTATTTGGAGAGCGTGCAGTCCTCGCATGAAGACATGTTAGATTGAGGTGATTTGATTTTCCCCACGTAATCTCATGGTATGAACCAGAAATACTTGCGGTCCTTGATGACACTTGGATATCATCATTTCTATTGCGCTCTTTGCTTGCGTCGTGAATATCTACCAGCACAGAGTTTACATAAATAGAAGCTAGTACCCCAAAGAACACAGTAAAATCTTCGGGAACGTTTTTACTTATACTTGACGGTACACCACCTACATAATACTCATCAAGGCATAGCGTTAGGGGTGCTATTTCGGGTTTGGACCTAGATGATTTTGATTTATTGGACTGCATTTGACCTCTTTCTGTATGTTCTTCGAAAAGGACGTGCAGACGTTCTCCTGCGTTTAACAAAGCTTCGATTCTGTTTGCCTCGGGTTTCTTCGATAACTTAATGTCGAACCATTGCCCCGGAGTACACTCTTTGTAACTACTGCTTTCCGAACGAAAATCTCCACAAGCCAATTTCATTTTCAATCTCATGTTCTGCAAATATAAATGAAGCCAGCATTTTTTTAACTCGTCTATAAAAAACAATACAGTTCCCGAATCCCTTTTTGATTTTAAGGTTAGTTCCATCACCCATTCTTCATGAGAATCAAAACATGGAAGGCGCAAATAATGAAAGTTGTCCAGTGTTAAATAGGCTTCATCGGATCCACCTTTTTCATAAGCAACATTTGAGCCCGAGGTTGGACAAAAGTCTGATTTGATGGATCGTTTCCTCTCAATTATCATACACAATGGAATAAAATTTAGGATTAACTCCTGAATTTCCCCGTGTAGCATTTTGCCCACATTAATATTTATGGTATCATCAGGTAGCTCTGGATCGCATGGAAACGTACTTTTAATTGGCACAGAAGTATCGTCTAATCTCATAGTAGCTGCTTCACTAGTAAGAGTGACCAGTACTGAGTGCCAGATGGCTGGCTCTATTATGGATTGGGAGCACATTCGGGGTATGGAACAACTCCGCGACGTTCCTCCGGCGTCCAAACAAATATGCCATTTTTGCAAACTCAGACGTATGAGCGGGTCATGTGTGTCGCCGCGGCGTACCAGGGTGCCATGGGGCGAAAGCGGTAAGAAACGCACATAGAATTGGAATAGCGTAGAGCGTTTATTTTCAAAATTGTATTGCAAGAAAGATTCCCCGTTAAAAGCAGCTACAGTGTGGGTGAAGCTCTCGCACGGACTTATATGACAGGAGCCAACTTCCGTTCTTGGCCCGATGCAAGGGGTACCGTTCCCTGCTGGCAAGGGTCTCGTGCATGATCTGAAACGAGAGCGTTTTCCAGCGCCACATGTTTGCGAACATGGACCCCACATGCCCCAACCTGACCAACCTCCCTCTAGATTACATTCTCTACTTTCACATACTTCAAGCTGATCGTGTTGACCCCGGCAATGTGTTCCCCATTTCCCAAAAATCTGGTATTGGTCTGGTGTCTTGGTTTCAAAGCAATTTCTTTTCCTACGCCTAACTCCAGGGCCACATTTCTCTGAACATTTAGACCATTCTCCCCAGTCACTCCAGGTGCCCCCAAAATCACGTTTATTTATAGCACATTGGTCTCCCTGACACTCATCTGCCTGTAATGGAGTTCCTGCACAAATAAGATGGGCTTGAGATGGCGGCGGTGAGTCACATCTTCTGAGTCTCCAGCGCAAGCCGTATCCGCATCGAGCTCCACACGCGGACCACGCTCCCCAAGCGCCCCATTCACCCACCACTGGGCATCCTAAATTGTATTTTACGCATAGTAACGAGTTCCACAGCGATTCAGGATTGATTTGCCAAGTGTTATCTGCATCTAATGCCGCTTCGATTGCTTCGTATGGGCAAGTCATGACGAGGCAACGTTCCATAAGTGCGGGCGCAGTCTCCAGTTGATGTAAAGCTTCAGCCCTACTGGGATCGCTTTTTACGATTTTGCGATAGTCTTGCATTGTGCAGTTTTTGATGTAGCATGGCTCAGTTTCTTGATCGATCCCAGAACACGGAAGGCCGTCGTTCGAAGGGGGTGGGTTGATACATTCTCTACTCCTGCGGTGGCGGCCGACGTCGTCGCAGGCGCCGCTACAAACGGACCATGAGCTCCAAGGCGACCAGCCTCCGTCGATTGGGCAGTCCGCATCAGACACAACACCTAACTCACATTCAAGGCGCCAAACCACTTGCTCGCGTTTATCATAAGGTTTTTTTGCTTCGGCATCATTATACAAGATGCCGCAGATTATGAAGGTAACAAAGTACCATTTCATAGTTTTGTAAATACTTCACTGAACTTTAGCAGATGGCAAAAAGAATACAATAACTATACCTACCTACGTGAAGATGGAATCAACTCCCCTGTCGTAGTTATTGTCATGGTTTATGCCTATTCTTAGCGTAGCGTAGGTAGGTAAACATTCTCTTTGGGTACCTACCTACATCAAAGTAGTTTGTGATTTTCCCGTGATATAAAGTACTTACATCATGTTTCAACTTCAACTTCTTGTAAAATGTCTTCTGCATCTGGTTTAACACAATTTTGCCAATGTCTGTCTTATTAAGATAAGATAGCATCGCAAGCTTTATGGAGTGAGCAATAACCTCTATGTAATGTACCTAGGTACAGTACCTATTTACCTACAAAAAAAACTCCACAAAACTACAAAACAAAGGAAAATAACTCAAAACTGCGGGATAATTGAATTTACAATAAATAAACATACATGATGTTTGTGATGATAATTATATAAGTACCTACCTACCTACTACTTATCAAAGAGAATAAACTTGCTCCACGGAATACACTAATGGTTAGGTAGGTATTATTATTATCTTTGGTTAGGTTTACATAATGTACGAGTATACCTACCTATTCTCTTTGTTCCCATTCCAAAGACAATACCTACAACTCCCGTTCAATTTATTCTACCAAAGAGTGTAAACTTGCTCCACGGAATACACTAATGGTTAGGTAGGTACTTATTGTATTATCTTTGGTTAGGTTTACATAATGTACGAGTATACCTACCTATTCTCTTTGTTCCCGTTCCAAAGAGAATACCTACAACTCCTGTTCAATTTATTCTACCAAAGAGTACCTAATACCTATGTAGTACCTATACCTACATAATCTATCTATACTAATATTATAAAAAGGAAAGATTTGTATTTTTGTATTTATGTACCATGTTTGTTACGAATAAACTCAAAAACTAAGGTTAGGTCGCCTAAGATCGGACGCATTTGCCGAAAATTGTAGACGTACTGCATTTTTAATTTTTTTCTCATGATTCAATGTCGTTTTTCGGTTGAGGTCTACTGTAAATTGAATACAATGAAATATTGGTTAACCCCTAATTTTTTGGTTTGCTTCTAAGCTATCTATCTAAGCAAATTAAGAGCTTATATAACAGACTTTTTTCAACTTATCATAGTGAAGAAAATATCATTTTGACCGAAGATCGGACTATGTAGTATCTTCACTTCTATTCGTTTAATAATAAAGTACACATTAGGAAAACATCCGGAATTCGTCCATATATTAAATATCAATGATCCGGTCAAGAAATTCCTCAAAAGATTTGACAGATACGATTTTTCTTTATTTTTGCGTTTTCATAGTCCGGTCTTCCCTCCTCATTTTAAATAAGTTTCACCAACTTTTATCCTTCGTGTCCTAGGACTTAAAAGGTAACTAATATCTGATAGTCATAGCGTCGTCTAAGCGCCATCATAGCGTCGTTAGTGGGCATGAACACTTGAAAACCACTGATAATTTTTTGACATCCATGAACGGACACAGCTATATCCGATCTTCGGCATTGGGAGGGAAGACCGGATCTTGGGTTGTAAACGTCCTAGGCGTAATCAAAGTATACAGATCGAAAGATTATTCGCTAATTCTGCCCCAAAATAATCAATTACATTAATTCAATGAAAGTATTCACCACAATGAGCCATCAAAGTTTTGTAGGTAAGATCGGATCAACGATTTTTCCCACAAAATACACCTTTTCTGCCGAATCACCTGTGTGCACGTCCCGTCTGGCCGCTGGCCGGCCGCAGTGTGAGGCAGTGTTGCCAGATCGAATTTGACAAAATCAGTAGAAAGTCACGTAAAAAATCAGTATCTTGAAGAAAAAATCAGTAGATTTTGAAAATTTCTAGCTTTCGACACGAAAAATGCGTGGTAGGTGTAAGGTTTTTTTGTAAAATCGGTTCATCCGCTAGGAAACTATAATTATAGTATATAATATAGGGATATATATAGCTATCGGATGAACTGATTTTGATTCATTTTTTTGTATGTTTGTCCAGTGTGTGTGTTTCACTTTTCAATGATGGCATTCATCAAAGTACCTAAGTTGCAAAGTAAAATATTCATGGCTTTTGAATTAAAAATTGTGTGTTTAAAGTAGGTTTGTAATAAACTTTTTACATTGAAATGAAAACATTGATCAAAGCAACTCATCAGCTTGGAATTCGCCGAGATTTGTTCATTTCCAAGGGCACTGATCAGGTTTTTTGGGGTAGGTAACTAGGTAATGTACAATGGTGTTCCGTTGTTCCTTTCAAGAAAAACAAACTATGTTCATCACAGAAAGAGGGATGCTAGGTGTCTATTTTTTTTTTAATTTCAATTTACCTGATAAAACCTGATCAGTGCCCTTGGAAATGAACAAATCTCGCCATAAACCAAGCTGACTCGAGAATCGTATGAACACCAAGTGAAATTGAATTTTTAATTTCTTTTGTTATTACAAGGCCTTATGCCTTGGCCTTGAATCTCTCTCAGGAAAAACTGATTGATTTCTCGAATTTTACAAAATAGATCAGAGGCTCTTCAAAAATCAAGCAGATCTATCTACTCATAGGAAGTGTAATAATCCATTTACAAGACCTACTGCTAAATCAGTAGATCTGGCGACAATGGAAAAGTTTATCGAAGAACGAACGGACCGACCAATCAATTCGAAAAAGATAGGAACACACAACAGATGTTTACAGGAAGTGGAAGAAACGAACGAACAAAACAAACTCTTCAATTTCATTCATAATTTGTCAGTATTGTGACGAACCGGATTGGTGAAAATTTCATTGGCTTGTGAAGTGACACTGACAAGTGACCATTGGCGCTTGGGGAAAATCAGGTAGATTTCACGAAATTTTAGAAATAAATCAGTAGATCAGTAGACGGTTCAAAATGCAGGTAGATCTACTGCTAAATCAGTAGATCTGGCAACGCTGGTGTGAGGAGAAGGGCAGAATAAAATGGCGGATCTGGTAGTGTCACCAGCAGTGGAAAATATTGCCTAGTTTGCGAGTTATTCCATGCATCCGATCTTATGTCACATCCGATCTTAGGCGACTTAACCTTACTGGACCGATTTCAAAAATTCTTTCACCAGTAGAATGCTACATTATTCCTGAGTAACATAGGCTATATTAATTTCTTGAAAAAATTAGGGATCTCTACTAAAACTTCAATAATGTAACCCAAGGTGTAAAAAAATTAGCCATAACGTCGGCTTATTGCAAGAAGTCATTAACCGACAAATCCAAAAGTTTGGCAAAAGCAGTTTAAAGTTTTTATAACTTTAAGAGCCCATATCATCAAAACTACGACAGTTATCAATATAATTTAAACGCCAATATATAGATATATGTAATTATTTTATAATTAACTGAAATCAGTACAAATTCAACCACTGCAATTTTTTTAAAAGCTAAAAATGCAAAGATAATGACTTCTTGCGATAAAAAGTTTTGTCTAAATTAGAGTTAAGTATTTCTGCAAAGAAGTTATTGGTGGCCTCTTTCGAGTATTAAAAGACAAAATAATCATAAAATAACATCTTTTATCACTAAAAGCTAAACAAATTACCTTGTTTGTCGAAAACACTTAATAAAATAACAAAAATTAGTAATAATGGCACATGAATCAGTCAAAAACACGTTCTAAGCTTTTAGAAAATAATTCTGCTAGCCAGCAAAGAGTTATAAACACATAAATAGGTTGGAAACGATTAAGTAAACTATTATTTAGATTAGAAAATATTAAGTAACAGACTTTGAGCTTTACCTGAAAACCTTCTTATCCTATCTACCCTCCTCATAACGCTCGACCTGGCCACGGACCCGGTCCCAGGGCGTGAGGACGCGTACGCCAAGGCACTCGAGTCCGTGGACGTCGGACCTCTCCAGACGCCTGCAGAGGTGGAATCCGAGGCCTCAGCGCTGATGGCGCGCATCATCGAGGCTAAGGCAGCCGCTTCCGTACCCATCACCAGGTGCCAAGGCCAGCGCAACGACCTCCCCCAACACCTTAAGAGGGTAATAGAAAGAAAACGCGAACTCCAGCGCGAGTGGGCGCGCTCCCGCTGCCCGCGACTGAAGACGCGACTCAACCCGATATCTCCCGAGCTCTCGGCCGCAGTACAGGTTTGGCGTGAGACCTGGGACCGAATCATCGACCGGGCCTCCGAACAGGACAATAACCAGTACGCGCTGAATAGGGCGCTCACACGGCAGCCGGCAACAACTTACCCGCTGTTGGACCGAGATGGAGTCCGGCGCTTTGCTCCCGCCGACCGTACCGAAATTCTGGCTGAGCACCTCGCGGAGCAGTTCTCGCCTCACCCCGTTGCAGCCGACGCCACCTTTGAAACCCTGAATCACCACCACCAGGTCGAGGACACAGTGAGGGACTTCCTGTCTGGCCCAACACCGCCCCTAGACGGGGAGTACTTCATCTTCCCTGCCGAGGTGCGGAAGGCCGTCCTCCGTCTACCCAGACGGAAGGCGCCAGGCTATGACGGAGTCCCCAACAATTGCCTCGCCGCGGAGTCACTGCGCTCGCCCGGCTCTTCAACGGAAGACCGGACGGGTCATCGTGCTACCCAAGCCCGGCAAGGATCACTCCCTCCCGGCCAACTACCGCCCCATTACTCTACTACTAATAGTGAGCAAGCTCCTGAAACGCCTGCTCCTGGGGCGCCTGGCTCCAACTATCGAGCCGCGCCTGAAGCAATTCGGCTTCAGGAGTGGCCACTCTACCACGCTGCAGCTCACCAGGATGCTGCACCACCTTGCAGACGAGCACAACGCCAGGCGCTGCACCGTCCGGGTCTTTCTGGACGTAAAAACGGCCTTTGACCGTATTGGGCACCCCGGCGTTTTGTACAAGCTCCTGCAAACCCCAACTCCACCAGCTCTCATCAGGATTGTGGCATCCTTCCTCGACAACCGGCTGTTCTTCGTCGCAGTTGAAGGTGCCACATCCTCCACTAGATCCATCTCTGCTGATGTACCGCAGGGTAGCAGCCTGTCGCCAGCGTTATACGCGTTCTATACCGACGACATCCCCACCCTGGAGGGCCACCTACGCCCCGGGGAGAGGGATGTGTCGCTAGCGCTGTTCGCGGACGACAGCGCCTTCTTTGCGTCTTCCACCAGCCCCACCATCGCAGCCCGCAGGATGCAGCGGCTGCTGAACATCCTGCCGCCCTGGCTGGACAAATGGCGCACGGCCGTCAATGTGGGAAAGACGGCTGCGCTGTTTGTTTCCCGCCGCATCGGCCACCCACCGCAGCTGACACTTCGGGGCCAGAACGTGGCATGGAGCCCGCACATCCAGTACCTCGGCTTCGGGATCGACAGGTCGTTGAGGATGCAGCCGAAGGTTGACAGCGCACTGCAACAAGCGCGCGTCGCCCGACCGTTCTCCGACCCGTCCTGGGATCTCGCCTGCCTCTGAAGACCAAAGTGTGGGTCGACAAAGGCTAAGTCCGATCCCGACTCACATATGCAGCGCCGGCCTGGTACTCACTAGTCTTCCAGACGAATAGGGACCGGCTCCAGGGGCTGCAAATCGTGGCTCTGAGGATCTGCACTGGCGCGAGCCAATACTTCAGGACGATGTCATCGCCCGCGACCCGCAGATCCAATCCATAGACGAGTTTGTCGTACAGTACAGTCGTCGAATGTACGACCGCGCAGACAACGGCCACCAAGCCCACCTTCACCAAATAGCGCCTCACCAACCCCGGCCCCCAGATGATGACCGCCCGTGGAGGCTCCTTCCCTGGGACCTCACCCCCGCGGAACCCCCCGGATAGACCGTGGGTTAATTTAAAAAAAAATTAACCCAAACCAAACAAAAAAAAAAGAAAAAACATGCAAATATATTAATAAAAAAATAAAATGATGAACAAGCTAAATAAATGCATTTTTTAGCGAAACCCAAGGACCGAGGAGTCGTCACCCCTCGAGTTGATGCCGGGGTAAAGAGGCCAAGCCTCGATGCCCCGCTCTGTGCCCCCACAAGGGCCGGAAAGAACGAACTACTACGCGGCGCGGCAGAGGCGCGAGCGGCCCCGAACAAAATACCCCTCTGCCCCGCTTCCGTGACTCCGGTCACACGGCACGCGGTCTCATAAGTAGCATAACAACACTTAAATGTATGTGTGCAAAAGTCATTACCTTACATTTACCGGTTATTTTTACAATAACAAAAATCACTAACAAAACAATACTTCCTTCGAATAGTATTCTTTTACCATTAATTATGTTTCGAAAAAAGTAATTAAGTGTAAAAAATGAATTCTATAAAAAATAAAAAACTCAGTGTAGACGTTACTCGTTTTGATAGAAGTCATTTAAAACCGTTAGTATTATTTTTCCAAAAAATACGATACGATAAAACTGGTTAAGGTGCAAATAATGAATTAAAGCAAAACTTATTCAAACGTTTGTGAACGTAAAAGCACTTTCAAAATGTTGTTAAGTCACATAAATGAGTTACGTATGAAAATAAAAATGGCAATTGTGTTTTTTTTCTTTTGTTAAAATTTATTAATGTAAGTTAATGAATTTTATGAAACCAGATATACCAAAAATGCAGTTATTGACTTTATAACCAAGCCATAACTTCTAAGTTTGAAGAGCTACAAATTTGTGAGTTTTACCAAAATGTAGAGCTCATTGAGACGAACTCAATGGTATATCTAACGCAGTTAGTGACTTTTTGCGACTAATGACTTCTTGCAATAAGCCGACGATAAATTGTCTATCACCGCATGCGCTGCGGAAACTATTGATGATAGAACAAAAAAATGTTCTACAATATTAAAGAATATATAAATATCTACAAAAAACTCAGCGATACCATATGTCCAACTATTGTAGTTAGATCAGTATAACTATTTTTTTACTTTTTAAAAGTTGATAGAAATACTGACCAAAGTCTGACCATGTTATCCATACCTTTGTATTAATCCTTATCCAAATAAATCATTTCATAATTAAGACTGTTTCAATACCTGTAGATTACTTTTTGAATTATTCAAATCGGACAATCCATTCTTAAGATATTACGAATTTAAAAATGTAAATCTAAACAAAATACTATTAGAAAAATAAATGACGCCGCACCCGCTGTGCGATTACGCAAAACCACCCATCTTAAATTGACATTTGAATCCCTTTGAATGGCCTTCGTAATTTGCTATTGTATGGATATGACCATTGAAATGGCCTTCGAGGCCATTCAAAGGGCTTTCAAATGTCCATTTTAGGATGGGTAATTTTTGCGTAATTGCACAGCAGGGCAACGCAGCGAGGGAGGTAGGTAAGAATAATAATAATTAATGTCCTCCTAGCAGAATTTCGACCACGGCGGCCAATCTCATCGGAGACTAGTCAGATGCGCAGGACATATTAAGTATAGTGCACAAGTGTGTGCGCTGCTGTGTGGTGCCGGCTTAGAATTTGCACAACCCCAACTCTTCCCGCGGGTGTCGTAAGAGGCGACTAAGGGATATCCACCGGGGGCGGGCACGACCGGGGAGAGGTCAAACGCAGGACCAACGGCTTAATGTACTTTCTGAGACACGCCCCCGTGCCATTTAACACCGCAAATTTCCGTACTCCGGGCTGCTACAGTGAATATTTCTTGCTAGAAAATACCCAATAACACAAATCTTGGGCCGACCCGGGATTTGAACCCGGGACCACATTATCAGAGGTTGAACACGCGACCGCTATACCTATGGGGCAGTCGGGTAGAAGTATAAAATGTCCTGCCACAGAAATATTAGAAACCTACGTTTATCCCAAATTTTTTTTAAATTAATGTCCACCCGTGCGAAGCCGGGACAGGCCGCTAGTATAATGTAAAAATGAAACCCGTTTTCCTTGGTCACGGCATCACGCGTGAACGGCTGGACCGATTTCGCTAATTCTTTCTTTGTTGTGTTTGTTATTGTCAGAAGAAGGAAAATGATGATGTTCATGGTGAAAGTATCAAATCGATTATTCCAGTTTTTTTCCTGTAATTTTGGGGCTGCATAGGTATTCATATTTTTAAAATTTGTTTTTTCAGGCTCATCGTTCACACACACTTATTATATTACTTACTAGCTGCGCCCCGCGGCTTCGCCCCCGTGGAAATTTATGTTTCCAACTTTCTTAATTTTTTCTTTCATAAGAACCTTCTCCTGACAATAACAAACACAACAATTAGCGAAATCGGTCCAGCCGTTCACGCGTGATGCCGTGACCAAGGAAAACGGGTTTCATTTTTATATACAGGGTGGAATTTTGTAATGCCACCTGGAGGGAAAGTACTCTTAATACTGTAGATAGAAAATTGTACTAAAAGAAAACATTCCTTTATTTTTGAAAAGAATGAAAACTGCATTCAAAGATTTTCGAAAATTCGCTTGCCACACCCGGGAATCGAACCGACTAAAATCTGTAAAAATTACACCCTGTACTTTTATTGCATAGATCGTTAGGGTCAATAATAAGGATGAAATCTCTCTAACAAACTTAATGAATTAAATGAAAGGAAAACCATGAAGTCTTAAATTATAAATTGAATGGGTCAAGTTAAGCACAATAACTTAAAGATCCATCTGTTTACTTGTGTCAGTAATTAATACTTATTATTATCACTGACGTCATTTATCCATTAAAATGACGAATTAATGTTTAGATAAGACGATTGAAATTTGCACGTGTTTGTACCTAATGCAGACTCTTTTTTTAGACACCCCTTTAGATTTTTTTTGTGGGGTTAAAAATCTAATTTACATGAAAGCTTATACGAATGTAAACGAGTTGAGAGTTGAAGTTCAGAATACGATTTAAAATATTCACCACATTTATTTATTCTTTGAATGCAGTTTTCTTTCTTTTCAAAATTAAAGGAATGTTTTCTTTGAGTAAAATTTTCTATCTACAGTATTAAGAGTACTTTCCCTCCAGGTGGCATTACAAAATTCCACCCTGTATATAAATGAACTCATAGTAGGTACCACTGATTTATGATCACAACAAAACCAAACCATCGACAATTTGTTTTAGTAGCACACAAAAGCACAAAACATTACTTACCTACCATAAAACATGTTTGAAAATATCTCCCAGAAATATTGAAGACAGGAATTTTATCATAACGAAACATTCCTTTATTCTAATTACTAAAACTGCATTTTCAGATCTTTGAAAATAGCTTTGCCTTATCCGGTAATCGAACCCGTATCTGAATAATAGCACTCTAAATTCTTCGTAGTTTTGTATTCTCTTTGTCTATATTTTTAAGACAATAGTCAATCTTATGAATCACATGTCTAATGAACATTGCATACCTACCAACTGATTTTAAAAAATCTTTCAAAGGAACTATAAAATCTGCCAAAAACTGTGAAGAGATGAAGCACTTTGTAGGTAGATGTGGCTCGTCTGCAACAGTTAGACCAATTTGCTACCAATTGATACCATCAAAATTAAATTTATCACTGGTTTGGGCTGTCTATAGTTCATGAAAAAAGTGACTAAAAAGTAGGCTGTTATTCGGCACCTTCTTCGTCTCTCCAGTATTAGGCAGATTTCATGGTCTTAATTTTTTAATAAATATTTTCTAATAATAATGGTTAGGTACTAATTTGTAATCAAACCAATATAATTTACATTCATACCAATATAAGTCACCTTTTATTATTGTAAATGTGTAAGAATTAACAATTTTTGAGAATATATACCAACCTATTCAAGTTTAACATGAGATAGGTCCGGCCTACTCAATATTTGAATAACATAAATATTTTTAAAGTAAGAAATCATGTTTTTGTTTTATAAAATCAGACTATTAAAATGTTAGTTCGAAAGCTTAGAGATAAATAATATCAAAATATGAATTTATGAAAACACACCAGAGTACACACACTTAGTGCGCTCCTTGTCTACTTTTATTTTGGTGTCTAGGGCAAAGAATGCATTATAAGGCCCCTCACACCTAATGTGGGATAGGCCCAGATGATGATGACTTTCGCACACACCTTATTTGAAAGCATTGCATATCAAGATCTAATCTAACATAAATAGCAAAACAAAATAAATATTTATACAAAGTTAATTTAACTAAAGAGACAGGGTGTCCAGTAATTAATGGATAACTCCGCACAAGTACCTTCGGGGTTATCCATGTTTTTTGAGCTGTGGGCCACTCAGGTCTCCTTACGTTTTTTTATACAACAGGTACCCTATCTTAATCATTAAAAAATCAAAAACACTAATTTGTTTTTTTAAATATTTTTAAAAAACAAACAGTTGTTAAGTATTTTGTAATGCGCGATAGCAAGGTCAATTCTTCACGGTTATTCCCAGAGAAAATCAATTCGTTATTATTGAATGTGTAGCTGAGTGCCCAATAATGTGAACAAAGGTATCTAATTTCGTACTTAAAAAAGAAAAAATCGACAGTTTTTTTTTTAAATATTTTTTCCTGATTGGTCGAGGTGCCCCGGAAATACCTGCGGAGTCATCCTATGATTACCGAAAACCCGGTATAAGCCCACTATTCTAATAATTAAAGCATCTAACAAATTACAAAATTAGTTCCTGAAAAAATACTGATATTGTCAAGAAGAAGAAAGAAAGAATTTATAAACTTATGATTGACTTGCGGTGAAAGAAGAAAAGTGATTTAAGTGCAAATAAGAGGAAGGTATGTTTAGTACTTAAAACAAATCTTTTTGATGTTTTCAGAGTCGTTATTTGGAACATATAACTTCACACTATAGAAGTGGTGAGTCGATTTCTCCATGCGAGGGATAATTTACTGCTACTGACATGCACTAGACATAAACTTAAAAATAGTGAGGTAGCCCTAGCTGCGTCACCGCCAAAGGTGGACACATTCTGTCCTCTCGACAGAACAGCAACATACAGCTGACCAAGCTGAGAGGAAATGCATTCAAACATCCTGAGGATCATCTAGAAAAAGATCACAGATCCTAATAGATCAACACCCAGTTTTGCGGGTGGTTGTAGGCAAAGAATATCGGACAATGCAGGACTAGAGAATATAATGACTTATCCAAGTGTTTGGTAACATTAATCCATTTGTCCAGCCACACTTTCAGCTCTGCGTTTGAAAGATGAGCGTCATTAAGGCCACGTAAGTGACAAGCCTGTCTGAGATCTTCTGTGCTAAGTTGTTCTGTACCTCCTTCACGGATAATAGCCTTGTCCATTTCTAGCAATATCAATGCCCTGTATTTCAATTTGTTAGTTCTTAGAACTGATTTCCTCATACCGTGCATCTTCATGAGATGACCCTGAAATTCAAGTGGACACAAATTAAAATTCAGCTTGGAATAAATTCATGAAATATAAAATTTAAAAGAGTTATTATTACATCATCACCTTATCATCAGCACTCATTACGTCCACCCACTGCTAACCATGCCTCCCCTATAAGAGGGGCGTATTCACCACCCCATGCTTGACAGGCAGATTTGTGATTGCAGTAGAGGTGTTAAAATACACAGACGGGAGCTGCTGCTCTTTCTCTGGTAGGTTCCCCTCTTATGACATGCATGGGCTGAATTGGTTTAACTTATTCTAACAAATATGGTTGATTCGAATGCCGCAACCACCACTCTCATCTGTTTGCCATTTATAAACGTCACATCTCTAACTAATGTTAGGAGTTGAAGGAGAAAATAGAGGCCTGGCTAGTGTGACAGTAGCAGAAAGAAATAATAATAATGTACAATGACGACTAAAATATTTACGTTGTGGAGGATTATAAAATTAACTAAAAAGCTTCAAACCTTGTGTTTGTATGATAAACTTTCCAATGTAAATGGTCCAGTTCTGAACATTTCAAGACAATCAAGTATATCTTGAGTAGATGGATGGACCCCTGAGCCTAATTGAGTCACTATTTTGCCAAACTTCTTTTTGTCTTTCAAATCTTCAATCATGCTATGTTTGGCTTGCAAAGCTCGGAAAACTGGACGGTTATAGCCAAGTCTTTCTTGCAATTCATGTGTCGAAAACTCTGCTCGTTGTTGTATTGACCAAAAGTGTGAGCACAGTAGTGTTCTTGGTTTCCAAAACCTGCAAAATATAACAGTTGACCATGATTATAATTTAATGGAAGGAATCAAAATTATTTGGTATTCCAACCTATTATTGTACTTACGCTAGAGGGAAAATGATGTAGTTGCCAAAAGGAATTGCTGATAAAAACAATACAGGTGCTATTTTCAACATATCAGATGGCATTTTTTGGTACAATTCTATTTCTCTGCGAGTCATGTTTGAAAATCCTTTGTCTTTGATAACTCTGAATCTTAGAGTTATGTATGTTTTGAGATCTTTTAGGAAATCTTTAATGCCAACACTGAATACACGGTACATGCGCACAGCGGTTGGAAATCTGACTTCTAAAAATGTCGTATAATTTTTTACATAGTCTAAGTATCTTTGGACAATAAATGTGCGTAATTTTTCTTTTTCTATTTTCATTGATTTGTGTTCGGAGCGCGAGAGGTTTGTATATCTGAAAATAGGAAATTTATTTAGGTTATATAGGTATAGGGTATTATTACACAAGGTTCTTGACAAAAGGTGGCTCTCTCTCTGATGTAAATTATTTTATAATTTTACAATAGGTGACAAATAACACAGTAAGTATGTCCTTGCTTTACGACAATAACAAACCAAGCATGTTAGGCGAATGACGACATCCCAAAATGAGTTTTGGCTTCTGTGCTTGTTTACGGTGAAATATTTGCGCAGCGCTCACCCATAACTCCGAGGCACCAGAAACCTGGGCCTGATCACTGGACTAGCTTGACCACAACGTATTATTGAACGAGAAATATGTATTAAACGACTAAAAGGCATTTTGTACAAGGAAACTCAAAAGTCTCACGAAATTTCTTTGCCGGTGTGGTAAAATCAAAGAAAATAATAAAAAATAGTGAAGAAACACACTCGTTCGTTTTAGTAATGAACGAAAAAAATCAAATAAATCTTCAACTTCTTACATTTGACATTGACATGACAAAAATGACAGTCGGTGACAATGACTGTTATTGTTTCAAGCTATGGACGAATAAAATTACCATATATGGATCAAGGATCAACGGAAATCACACTTCATGATCGAAGAAGATTACCTATTGTAGGTACGTGACGCCCAGTGAGTGATTCACTATTATTCATATATTCATATTGTTCCTAGATGGTTCCTAGAATAAATATTTGTAAGCCTACTCCTGCTCTTACACTTAAGTTCTGTTCTGCACGAACAAACTGTTAAAGCCTGTGCTATTCTAAACTTTTACCACCTTAAACAACGTACTTACGGCATGTTTTTAAAAAGGTTTGCATTATAGAAGCATCCACCGTTTATTTTAAAATGCTACCAAGAAATGGATTTTTATAATCTTTGAAAATCTTCGAAAACTTTAAATGTCTGTTAAAAAAGAGTTTGATACCGCAGATCATCTTAACATGTTTTAGTACCTAGATGGTTTACACATTATTTTATTGAAATAAAATAAAAAAGAACCCGTATATTGTTCCAATTCGCCGATGATATTTTCTAATTACGTACTGTAGAGTTTTGGGTTTTTTTGAAAAAACCCTAAAAATTAGGTAAAAAATTAATGGTCAGACACACCTCAGACATCGTCGTAGACCACCATGGCTCAAATAGTTCCAAATTGTCCGCGCTAGCTTCACCTTCAAGCTTTGCACCCCGCTACCAATACCTAATCCTTTAGTACCTACCTGGGTTTTGGTCCCAGGAATTCTCGATTCTAAATTTCCCGAGAATTCCCGAAGTATTTGGGTGTTTCTTTTTTATGCATGCACTCTTCTTTCATGCGCCCCTTTGGTGACACAGTACTAAAACCCATACAATTCAGGTCTTACGATACTCTTGTATAGGTTTTTTCTCTTTTCTAAGCTTAAGGGGCTTTCGCGGATCGCTTGTTGTTTGTCGCCATTTCATCCATCCCGCATTCATTCGGTTTTTTACATCCCAGTTAATCTCATCATCATTCTTTCAATACTACTACTGAACCAAGCTAGAGTTGGAGCACGCTGATAGGGATATCCGCAGGCTTTTGGTCTCACATTGTTTTTCTCTTTAATTATTTTTGTCATTGTGTTTTCTTGTGTCTTGTGAACCAGCAGCACGCCAGCTTCAAACCGGACCTACACGCTCGACTGTACATAGCCTGAATAAGCTGCACTTCAAAGGCACTCCTTTCTCTTTCTTCTTCCACCAGTGGACAAAACATTGAAGTGAAGAGAAAATCAAAACACTAGGTATTTATTTTTTATTTCAACTATCGTAGTTTTATGAATCCACTATGTAATTAATAGCGCGACAAATGAGAGATGAGAGTGAAGAGCATCGAGCCAGTTCGGGTTTTTGCAAGGGATAGGTATACCTAATCCATTATCCTTAACATTGATAATATTCTTTATACTACACCTGCTCGGAAAGTTGCCTTTTCCATTTCTTTTCCATTTATAGAATAGAAAGTATGTCTTTGCAGGCCTATAGGAAACCGGGAGGAAAAACTCTATGGAATTTCATTTCTCACGTGTTTTAGCGGGAGGAAGGAAATCCATTTCTAAAGTATTATTTTTTTTTTAATTTCCTAAAAGATCGGCCGGTAGCTTTGGTTATTTTCGTTCGGTCAAACGACAAAAAGTTTTTACTCCGAGGATAGGCCTCCTCCGATTTCCGAACAATATTTTGAAAAAAGAACCCAAAGGCTGGCGCGGTCAATGAGGTTTTACCAACATCATTGGGCGCAATTTCAATTAATAATTAATTCTGCTTTTTATTTTCCTCGAAGGGGTAATAAAAAGCACTATTTATCACTCGGCAGAAAGTGCGATTCCTACCTCGTGTGTTTAAGGCCCAAAACGACACACTCGGTAGGAATTGATTACTTTCTCGCCTTGGTGTAAAATGTACTATTGCTCTCTTGCAATTTTTTTTCCAGTTTTTCTGGCTATTGGGGCTCTTCAGTGTCCTGAACAGTTTATCTTGTACCTTTATCCTTGTGATTGCAACCGCTTTTTTGCTTTCTTTTGCAATACACTCTCTTGTCTATTTAACTTTCGCAGTGAATGGAATAGTGGACTGAGTTTTTGCAATTTCACTTTTCGAATGTTCGAAGTTTGAATTTAAACGAGTATACGGAACAAGGAACTGACTGAAGACGTACCTACGTGCTTGAATCTCTGAGGCTTGAATGTATAATTGCGTGACGTAGGGAATCAGAAAGATTACAGCAAACATAGGTATTAAGTAGTTAGATACGCGTAGGTATTTTAAGTCAAGACTTGAGTTTCTGGATTGGACGTTTTCCGTCACTCGCGTGGTTACAGAGTTAGCCGCTTCGTCTGCTCTACATGAATGTATTTGGTGTCCGTCAAGGTAGCGTACACATAATCGATATCACGTTTGTTGATATGCCAATAAACTCTGCATAAACAGTGTAGAATTAGTGCACAAGTAAAATAAATACTGCCTCTTTGGTTTAAGAAATAATGACCATTCTTAGTGGGTACGCTAGCTTGACGTCAAGGCAGCGTACCCATTAAAAAACGAAATAATTCCTATAGAAAACGAGCTTTTCTTATTATAAATGCTATATGTAAAAATACTGCGAGAAATACTGCTTCTGCCTGTGGTCATACTTTATGCAATTTCGTAGTGCAACAATATAAAAAATTGATGTGAAGTGCTAGGAACAAATGCATTTTGGTACAGTCGCACACAACAAATAATAAACACCAATGCAAAATCCGGATAATACGCATTTCATCATTCACAAATCCGGATATTAATTCGAATGAAATGTCAAATTTAAACAACATCTTTTAACTAGCTCTTGTTTGCGGTTTCGCACGCAATTTCTTAAGTGTCAGTAGTTGGTATAGCGTGTACCAGTTTAGACATTTGGCATTACAGTGTATCTGGCTATTCAACTAGTCTTCAACTACTTTCAACTAGGCTATTTACTTGAAGAAGGCAGTTCCACGAAGTAGCGTTTGAACCTTTTGAACCCACCGAAAACTCATTGAACGACTACCTGAACAGAAATGTGCGCGGGAGACGCGGTGTATGGTGTGGCACGGGGCTACCCCCGTCGTATTTATGCTTAATGCCTACGCAGGCATTAAGCATAAATACAATACGATATATAGGTACCTATGTACGTAGCCGTGCAGCAAGACTGGAGTAACCGGAATAACACGAAGAAAAATTAAAATTCTAATTAAAACTTATTTACGAGCTCTATTATTTTTGCCTTAAACAATAATATTATAAGTATTATTACAGTTATCTACTATGAGTATTATTACAGTTATCAGAATTATCGTAGCATAGTTAGGCAAATAAAAAGTAGGTACTTACCTGTAAAGATTAATTAAAGAGTAGATAATTAAAATCATAATGACTTATAATACCTACTTACGTAGGTAAGTATAGATCCTAGGTAGGTATATGTCTAGCCTCTATTATACCTACACAGCAGTAGGTAAGGTACAGAACAGACATGATTATACTTACATAGGTAGGTATGTATAACAATAGCATGTACGATCTACCAATAACGTAAGCACGGTAATATTAACTATATAATATACATACCTACTTACCGTAACAAAGGCATTCAATTCTAAGATAAAATAGGTACCTGCCTACTAATCCAGCTCACTCACGCACGTGTGGTTTTACATCGCGTTGTCCCTCACGCACCATGCGCATACCGGTTTGTTTTTTATGTTCACTGTTTCTGTGATCTATTTTTGTTTGGGTTTATGTAGAGATTGCAATCCGGATTATTCGAAATCCGAATTTGCCATTTTTATTTATACGGATATATGCATCTACATCTACCAAATACATTACTGAAAGAAATATTAGTGCAACAAACTTTGTCCTGAGTCAACAAACTTTGTTGTCAGGTAACGATCTGTTAAAGATAACGATCTGTTAAAGAGTGTTGGCATCTGCCGCTGCTGGAGAAGGCCAGCTAAGGACAAGGTGCCTAGCCAGATACACTGTAATGCCGAGTGTCTAAACTGGTACACGCTATCTTAAGAAATTGCGTGCGAAACCGCAAACAAGAGCTAGTTAAAAGATGCTATTTAAATTTGACATTTCATTCGAATTAATATCCGGATTTGTGAATGATGAAATGCTTATTATCCGGATTTTGCATTGGTGTTTATTATTTGTTGTGTGCGACTGTACCAAAATGCGTTTGTTCCTAGCACTTCACATCAACTTTTTATATTGTTGCACTACGAAATTGCATAAAGTATGACCACAGGCAGAAGCAGTATTTCTCGCAGTATTTTTACATATAGCATTTATAATAAGAAAAGCTCGTTTTCTATAGGAATTATTTCGTTTTTTAATGGGTACGCTGCCTTGACGTCAAGCTAGCGTACCCACTAAGAATGGTCATTATTTCTTAAACCAAAGAGGCAGTATTTATTTTACTTTTGCACTAATTCTACACTGTTTATGCAGAGTTTATTGGCATATCAACAAACGTGATATCGATTATGTGTACGCTACCTTGACGGACACATGTATTTGAGTGCGAGACATTTTTTTACCATTTTTAGGGTTCCGTACCCCAAAAGGAAAAAAGGAACCCTTATCGGATCACTTTGTTGTCCGTCTGTCTGTCTGTCTGTCTGTCCGTCTGTCAACCCTCTTTTCTCAGGAACGCGTGGACGTATCGAGTTGAAATTAACATCATATACTCAAGTCTCCTCTTGAAGCCGTGATATAAATTAAACTTGTAAGTCAACGCACTCAAAAGTTACAGCCGTTTATGTCCGAAAATTTTGAAATTTCCAAGGGAATCACATACACCCTAAACCTATAGGGCACTTCCCGTAGACCTAGAATCATGAAATTTGGTGAACAGCAAGGTCTTATAGCACAAGTAAAGGAAAAAATCCGTAAAACATAAATTTGTAATTTATTCACTAAAAAAAATACTTTTAATGCTCGCCATGGAACAAAACCTATAGGATACTTCCCGTAGACCTAGAATTATGAAATTTGGGAAGAAACAAGGCCTTATAGCACAAATACAGGAAAAAACGAAAATAGTAAATTTGTAGTTTATTAACTAAAAAAATAAGTTTTGATTCTCTCCCTCGACCAAAATATACCTTCATGTTGACTTGTTGACCTAGAATCATAATATTTGGCAAGAAACAAGGTCTTACAATTAAACAGAACCCATAGTGCGCGAGTCTGACTCGCACTTGACGTTTTATTTTATCTCAATCTTTCAACCTTTACAATACCTTATCTTGTCATTCAATTTTCAGGACCTATCAATAGGTATTTAAAATTTATTAGAAAAAATAAGCGAAGTTCAAGTATCAAGATGAAGCAATATAAAGTACAATTCATACGGAAGTCTTAATATCCCCGTTACGTTACGACGAGTAATTTTTTACACAAAATTTGCAAAACGTAGGTATCTTTTTGTTATAATATTACGGACCATTTTGGCGTTCGGGTCGGAGCTTTTTCATTTTAACTGCCGGCAACACTGGATCGATAAATCAACGCCATTTCTTGTCGACTCTCACTCAGCTAAAATCCCCTTTTCAGTGAACAAAGAACTGTTGGACTTCTAAAACTGGTAAGTCGAGACTTTGTAGCTAAAACAGTAGGCTAAGCACAGTGATTGTTGACTATGGTAGAAAGACAAATTTGGTACCAGGTTTTCAAATATTTTACGCATTCAAATAAGATGCGATGACATTTTTCTTTATTCTACCATGAACAATCCCCGTGCTTGGGTTACTGCACTTACGAAATAGATACAAGTAAATAAATAAATAATAATGCTGGACAATTCACACAGCATTATCTAGCCCCAAGCTAAGCAGAGCTTGTGTTATGTTATGGGTACTAGATAACTGATAAACTTAATACAATACACTACATTGATAGATATTTTTCATTATACATAGAAGACATCCAGAACGCCCTGGACAAATGTCTGCATTTCGTACAAACATTTGTCCCAAGGTGGGAATCGAACCCGCAACCTCCTGCGTCGCAGGCAGACCTTCGCCCGCTGCGCCACAGAGGTCGTCATATAAGTTTCTACAGACATTTCGTTTAGAAAAAATAAACAATCGTCTATAGGTTACCTTAAATATACGTTTTTCCATGAGAAGTTTAACAAAAAATCGGTATAACTCTGATACAATATGTTTGAATACTTCTGACAGAAACACTTTTCGTATAAAAATTTTAAATAAGTACGTAGATAAGGTGCGTTTGGGTCTAACGAATTGGTTTTTCTCGAGATCAGTACACGTCAGAATATTGAAATTTTGCGGAAAATGTTAAGGAATAAACGTAGCTTATCAGTTATCAGTGTGTTTCCTTTATCTTTATAAACTCATTTTTACAGTTTTTTTAACAATGTATTTTTTTGTAATGGGGTGGATGGGATTTTTTTCCCAACCACCCCATTGATGGGGAAGTCAGTGGGGTGGTTGGGAATATATCCTCAAAAAGAAACAAAGAAAAAACCAGATGAAGTAGTTTCCATTAAACAAATTATTAAATCGGCTTTGTTTTTGAGATAGCTAACATACAAATTTGTTTTTCCCGATTTTTATCGATAAATATACGTCGTGTATCCGCACATTTCATTTGATCAAGGTTCGGCAATACAATGTGTATTGCCGAACCTTCTAGCAAAAGTAAAGGCCAAAATCCGAAAACCGTAAAAAATTTTTTTTTTACCAAAAAACATATTTTTATTTCTCTTCCTGGACCAAAATATACAGGGTACCTACTTCCCGTTGACCTAGAATCATGATATTTGGCAAGAATCGAGGTCGTATAACTATACAGAACCCTTAGTGCGCGAGTCGCACTTGACGTGTTATTTGGATTTGGAACCAGAGACCCAAAACAGAGGTTTTGGGTGTCTGCTATTTGGCAGGCTATGGGGAGAAAAAAAAATAGTAAGTAGGTACGTATCGCTATCAATGTACCTAACACTGTAACAACATGGAGTTCGACGTATGTACCTATGTTTGTGATAATAGGTTTATTTATAACTTCTTGCACCGCACTGTAACCACTTACACTAGACAAACCTTCTCTGGTTTATGGTATCTTGTATTTACAATATAGGTATTATATTAAATAAGTATTTTTATCCAAAAGCTTAAACTATTCTTATTTATGACTAGCTGCATTCTTACTACCCGTTGTCCTATTACCCGTTTTCCCCTAGGAATGAAGCATTTTCCCGCGGTAAAAAGTAGCATATGTATAAGGAATAATGGGTGCTTCTAAAGGTAAAATAATTTTTCAAATCGGTCCAGTAGTTTCGGAGCCAATTCAATACAAACAAACAAACAAATCTTTCCTTTTTATGATATTATATAGTATAGATAATTATAGATAATATTAGTATAGAATAGTATCCTAAATTTAATACTATTCTTATTTTAGAATAGTATAAACTTTTGGGAAAAAATTCAAATACCTGTTTTATATTTCAGACGAGTCATGTCGGTCGATCATAATATCATAGATCTGGCTAATGAATGGGAGATCGCGTCGATGAATTGGTCAACGCGTCATGCTAAGAGGGTTGTTCAGGATGCGGTATTACTGGCACACAACACTCGAAAATCTTGCACCTACCTACATCGTTGTTTACTGACGGCTTTCGCAACATTGTTTAATCATATTTTGGACGTAAAAAAAAACGTGCCATCTAACAACGGCACTCTTGATGAAGCTATGAATATGTACGTATTTATAATAGAAGAAATGAACTTTTTAAGACGTTACATTGAAGATAAATTGAACGCAGAGAATTTTCCAATGCCTAATGGGAGATTGCGAGTACTAACAAGCAAAATGTTACAAAAGCTCATAGACAAGACTGGCGACTACAGAAATATTTTTGATGAATGTAAATATTCTATTTACGAACATGGGTCTTTAGCGCCATTAGCGATAATGCAGGCACAACGTATTGCACATACAGGTGTACAAGCGTACACACAGATTCAGCAGGAATTATACAGACTGCAACTTCACATAACAGCAAATGTGAGAGCTGAAATAGCCAATTTAAAATATCTTGCGTCAATAGAACCGAGACTATCAGAAACTACAAGTCTTGCCATACAGTATCTTCAGCCAAGCGTGAGCTACGCCGGAGATGAGTCTGCTGAGCCCCAACTAGTATCAAGATATTAATAGGCGTAGATACCGCGGAAAAAATTCTTGATACCAAGGTACTTATAATAATAATGAGTATAACGTTCAATTTCATGATTAGTTGCAACTGCAACGTTTAGGTATTGTTTTATATTCTACGAGCTTCTGCCCGCGGCTCTGCACGCGTTATTTCTGACGGAAACGTTCAAAGTTAACTGATTTATGGATAAAAAGTAGCCTAAATATATAAAAAGAGCTACACCGGTGCAAAATTTCAGCTCAATCTGTTCTGTAGTTTTGGCGTGAAGACGTAACAAACATCCATCCATCTATACATCCATCCATCCAAACTTTCGCATTTATAATATTAGTGTGATGCGTGTACACACTGCTGTTTATAGGTCTCAAAAGTCTCCTAAAATTTAATTGGGTAAAATGGACGTTTTTTTATCAGAAAGCCTGAGTTCCTGTCCCGATTAATGACTATGCCATGTAGGTACACTTTCTGACTTTGAAGTACTTGTGCAGGTCTTCTTTTTAGGGTTTCGAGATCGGTTTCGAAACCCTTGTGGTCTCGCTTTGTCTGTTCTTCTTTTCACTTTAATAACACGGCAACTTGCTCTTTAATAACTAAACTTGTACGATTATTTTTGTAACACCAAATTGTGCCAACAGTTAACAATAAAAATATTCTGACTTCTGACTAACTACCGCAACTATTAACTAGAAATTTAAAACAATAAAGCATTTCGTGCGCCTGTAAGATTTTAAGAAAATAAATTTAAATTTTCCATACAAATTGTGTTGTGGAAATTTTAAAAGAGACTACAATGTCAAATGAGGTATCAAAGGTAAGGTCGGTAAATTTCTGTAGGTTTCATTTTTTTTCAAATCTTTAAAGTAGAATTTTTTTTTCATAAATTACGTACCTTTTGAAATATCTTGAAAAAAGTCGAAAATTTTTCCATCAGGTACCCCTTAATCACCGAAGTATGCAGAGCCATCCATATGAAATGTAGGTTGTTACCTGATATATTTAGGTATTCTTTAAATAGCGAAGTCTCTAAAAGGTACCTCTGGTACCTACATGCTTGTATAATTGCCAAACGATTGAAACCCGGCGCGCGAGTTAGACTCACACGTGACGGATCTTGTTTTACATAGTCAACTTCAACTTCTTGTTAGATGGCTTCTGCGTCAGGTTTGACACAATTTTGTCAATATCCGTCTCATCATCTCATGACAGCATCGCAAGCTTTATGGAATGAACAATATAACCTTTATGTATTGTACAGAATTTACAAAAAAAGAAAAAACCCACAAAACTACAAAACATAAGGAAAATAACTCAAATCTGCGCGATTATTGAATTTGCAATAAATAAACACATATAATGTAAAGAACCTACTACTACAATGGACCTTCGTTTGTCTACAATCTCACCCTTTCTTTTTCAGATCGGATTACTCGAGACTCATTTTTGGACATCAAAGAATTTTCTTGGCACATCATCGTAAGAGGGAACCTAATAATGCTACTGGAAAAATATATACAAAATAATTAATCAGTAATACTCAACATTTTTTTGATAAATACCTAATAATATAACATTTGACATAATTAATAACATACGTAACATTATCCAAATAATCATGTAGTACCTTATATTCAATTAAAATAAAATACACTTATTATATAACTTTACGACATAATTATAACATACGTAACATTATCCAAATAATCATGTAGTACCATAAATTCAATTAAAATAAAAAAACACTTATTATATAACTTTACGACATAATTTTAACATACGTAACATTATCCAAATAATCATGTAGTACCTTATATTCAATTAAAATAAAAAACACTTATTATATAACTTTACGACATAATTATAGCATACGTAACATTATCAAAATAATCATGTAGTACCTTATATTCAATTAAAATAAAAAACACTTATTATATAACTTTACGACATAATTATAACATACGTAACATTATCAAAATAATCATGTAGTACCTTATATTCAATTAAAATAAAAAACACTTATTATATAACTTTACGACATAATTATAACATACGTAACATTATCCAAATAATCATGTAGTACCTTATATTCAATTAAAATAAAAAACACTTATTATATAACTTTACGACATAATTTTAACATACGTAACATTATCCAAATAATCATGTAGTACCTTATATTCAATTAAAATACTTTACGACATAATTATAACATACGTAACATTATCCAAATAATCATGTAGTACCTTATATTCAATTAAAATAAAAAACACTTATTATATAACTTTACGACATAATTATAACATACGTAACATTATCCAAATAATCATGTAGTACCTTATATTCAATTAAAATACTTTACGACATAATTATAACATACGTAACATTATCCAAATAATCATGTAGTACCTTATATTCAATTAAAATAAAAAACACTTATTATATAACTTTACGACATAATTATAGCATACGTAACTTTATCAAAATAATCATGTAGTACCTTATATTCAATTAAAATAAAAAACACTTATTATATAACTTTACGACATAATTTTAACATACGTAACATTATCCAAATAATCATGTAGTACCTTATATTCAATTAAAATAAAAAACACTTATTATATAACTTTACGACATAATTAAAACATACGTAACATTATCCAAATAATCATGTAGTACCTTATATTCAATTAAAATAAAATACACATTATATAACTTTACAACTTAATTATAACATACCTACGTAACATTATCCAAATAATCATGTAGAACCTTATATTCAATTAAAATAAAAAACACTTTATATTTATCTTTACTACATAGGTAACCTTAGATTGTTTATTAAAAACAGTGGAAATTATAAAAATTATGTTATAAATAATAATCAACATAATATAATTTACCTTAAGACTGTTCATTACCACACTTTCAACATGCACTGCAACAACGTGCCACCTGAGGGGTTATTCCTGTTTTAGATTCTGCAAGACAAAAATTATCAAATACCTACTTATTTTTATTTAATGTGCATCGAATTAAATGAACGCATAATAACTTACTTACCTATATAAGTAAAAATTATCTGAGCGTCTGGTCGAAGCGACGTGTGACCCGAGAGCTGGTGAGTATCTGGCGCAGCGCACCAGCATTGCCAAGGCAATGCAGCCAGCGTCTTAGGGACGCTTCCGACTGGTATTGATATGGATCTATTGAGCTGCCTGTAGATTGTTTGCAACAGTCTGCAGTTAGCTCAATTGTAAATACTAGTTCTAGTTTTTCGTTAAACAGGGCAATAGCCTTTATTCACAAAGAAAATTATACTAGTATTTACAATTGAAACAATTGAGCTAACTGCATACTGTTGTAAACAGTCTACAGGTAGCTCAACTGATCCATATCAATACCAGTCGGAAGCGTCCCCAAGACGCTGGCTGCATTGCCCCGCTGTATGGCAATGCTGATGCGCTGTGCCAGATACTCACCAGGTTTCGGGTTACACGTCGCTTCGACCAGACGCTCAGATAATTTTTTAAAAACCCGATGATCCCCGGTACCCCACGGACCTAGGGTTTCGACTCCAAGCAAATGTGTAGACTCTGTCGAGACCTGCATATTTGCGCCTCTTCAGATCTTTGGCCAAATCTGCCGCCGCACCCGCCCTCACGGTTGTCCTCGGATGATGGGAAGGCTGGTTCTAGTTCATTTCTATTATTGATTGTAATCTGTTTTGTCAATAAATATTATAAGTAAAAACAGTAATAAGGGACGTAATAGTCAGAAACAATCTATTTTAGTGTTTGTGCACACTCGCCCTGTATGGAAACGAATTGAAATATTACCGAGATATGTAAATTTTAATCTGTATTTTTAGTGTAATCTGAGTAAAAAATCAATGTAGGACACTATAGTATAATTTTTGAAGAGCGCAATGTAACTCGAGGAATATAAAAAACTTAGAAAATAAAATTGTCTAACAAGCCAAATAAATGTATCCTTATCTCTACTCCTTGAACTATTTCAAATTGTTGTGAAAGTCACTGTAATGTTAATCATATTTAAATAAAGCATACATACCTACAAAAATAAATAATAATGATTTTTATTTATGTGTTAGAGATAGAAGATACCTCTTAGGGATACCAACACAACCCTTTCTAGTGAGCGAAATGAATAATATAAAAATGTTTTATACAGTAATTTTGTTAGAATAAGTAGCCTATTTCTAAGTTAGGCTATGTTCTAAATGTACGCCAAATTTTATCTTGATATATTCAGTATTTTTGGATTAAGAATATTAGTATTATAAAAGTTTCAGCTTTATAATACTAATATACTTAAGTAGTTTAGTAGGAAGTATGATAAAAGATACAGTCTTATTCATAGATGAAAATTGGTGATTTCGCTCGTCCACGTTTTATGAATTATTTTTGAACGCGTTACACTTTAAAAAACATTGCAAAACAATACAATAATAATTATTATTCAAAGTAAATTAAAGCAAGATAAAGTACAAATCAGGTGAGGGTAGGACACAATAATTAACTTGACGTATCTAACAATATAACAATACTATTTAACTTCTAGCGTATAGTTCAAGGTAAGAAAATTTGGCGATTTTTATGAAACACGGCTAAGAACACTGAGGATAAAATCATCTATGACACAAAAAAACTAAACGAATATCGGTTCATCCGTTTGGGAGCCACAATACCACAGACAGATACACAATCTCAATACAGAACAAATCAATACAGAACATATCTTTGGGGGTTAAAAATAAGCACCTCTGCCGACCATATTTGGTAATATTGACATGTAATCTGACAGTCTTAGTTTTCCACTGCTAAGCTCCTGCTAAGCCATAACTAGAAGTTTGAGAAAATGACGCTCTTAGTTTAAAATGAAATGACATAGATATGACACTCTACCACAACCATTATTCTTCCGCAAAAGATCCTTGACATCTATTTCATGATGCAGAGCTTAGAGAGCAGAGATAAAAGAAGAAGAAGAAGACATATTTTTCACGTCTAAGCATCCCTGATCGAAGGGTCTGAGGTAGGTGTACCTATGAAATATAATTTTACGCTAGATCACTGAGCTCTTCTAGCTCAATGAGTACGCTGGAATTCACATTATCGATGACTGATAACTGCTCTTAGCCATGTTTCATGAAAATCTGTTCAGCCAATAAACGTCGGCGGGTTTTTAAATTTTACCTTGTTTTTATCAGTGTCGCTTTGAATGGGTCTCACACCGGGTTTCACAAAAAAAAACCGATTTTTAAATATAAATTTAATTACTTTCTACAAAGGTATTTTACTATCTAATTAATCTAAGGTATCGACTAGTTCGATGTGTGAACCCAAGTGCTGATGCGACGCGGCGCGGGGCGAGGCGGCGGCGGCGGCGCTGTCGTGTCGCAATCCCGCGAAGTCATCAGATTCCGTAGATGCGAAATGTCTTCGTTTTATGTAGTAAATAGAGTCATCGTGAAGGTCGGCAAATTGGGTTGAACCGATAGGTATAACAGTCTGATAAACAACTCTCATTGTGTAAAAAAATATTCCCTTCAGCGTACATGTAAATATAATAGACTTCAGTGCTACTCTACATAATATTCTGCAAAGAGAAATAGGTATCTCATAACACAAGCTTCGGGCTAGATGATGCTGTGTGAACTGTGTTTTATTAATGATGGTAACACCATTAATAAAAAAATTGGTTGTCTGTAAAGTCGGTTTACTGACGATAGTTGAACGTGACAACGTCTCAGAGCGATGTAACGCCGCATGAGGTAACGCCGCATGACGTCATGTTTTCTCGTGCGTCCAGGCGGCTCTATCGAATTATAAGACGTTGTCACGTCAAAAATGTCAGCCATCTTGGATTTTGAAATGGACATCTTTTTCGTAATCTACGAGTTCGAGTTAGTCGAAAACGATACCCATATAAATATGTGTGGTGTCACAAAGCAAGGCTCGTTACGCTCGCCTTGCTGTGTGACGTGTGTCGTATTGCCGTCATCAAATTCGTCGCAGTCATCAAATTCGTAATCCTCACCCCCATGTTAGTCGAAAACGATACCCATATCAGATTTTTTGATGGGAAAGGGGGTTGAGGAGGGCAGGGGACAGGGGGCGAGGGGGGTCACATCACGGCTCGCTTCGCTCGCCGTGCAGTTCCCCAATAGTCGCATTGCGGTTCGCTTCGCTCACCGCTCTCGCTTGCACTTCAAGCCTTACATGGAACGCCTCAGAGCGAGGTAACGCCGCATGACGTCATAGCGAGGTAACGCCGCATGACGTCATGTTTTTTCGTGCGTGCAGCCGGCTCTATCGAATTATAAGACGTTGTCACGTCAAAAAAATTATTTCATTTTACTTACTCGCTCAAGCCTAGCAAGCCCGCCTAGCGACGGGCCTACTGCAACATACTGTACGCGCCGCGTACTGAAGTCAGTAAGGCCTAAGAACGCAAATGGCAGTTCCATATGTTTGATACTTCGCGCCCGCGGTTGAAGCCTATGTAGAGTCGAGACGCGGGCGGCGAATGAGCGAAGAGCCTGAGTCGTGGACTGACGCTTAGGTACCTAATTATTGTGTATAACTATTATTATGTAGTGACAGACTCTATTTGTATGGCGACCTTCTGCCTCAAATCACACCCCACACGCTCGAAACACGTTCACTGCTAACATTCAGCGACCCGGATGGGTCTTCCAAGAACACTATGCCGTTGGTTGCACGGCCCTCAATGTGTCAAATGTCATTAAATTTAACTCGTTAGCGAACAGCGTGTTTACGTTCTAGTCCAATATCCATCATTGCTTTGGTCGTTTGTCACCGTTGTAGATACCTTACATTACAAGGTCTACGATTTAGATCGATCGCTGGTTGGATTGTTAGAGCGGAGAATATACTATTAATATAGATACTTAATTTTAGTTTTTACGAAATATCAGCGATAAATGCGAAATAAACGGAATTTATGCGATAAATACGAAATTTAATGTTTTGTTGTTTAACAACAACTAGATGCAGAGAGACACTCTATTTCCAATCTTTTTCAAAATACCTACCTAATGAACAACAAAGATGGAAATACGTACCTAGACCGGAGTGGGACCGACACAACAATACGCATCCGAAACACGAACGCTGCCGGCGCGGGGCGGCGCTTGCTCCCAATAGGACTGATGTGGACCTAATTAGACCTAATTTGAGTGTTCCACTTTCGAGAAGCTAGTACCTAATCTCCGAATTTTGCTTTCATCGATGGGTAAAGGCAAAGATTGTGTTTTTTTTCTAGCTGTATCTAATCAAGTTCATTATTAACAACTTTTGTACTGATTTTGGCACCTTCGTTATCCCTGGGCCGAGGTTCCTCTTTACGCAAAAACTACTAAAGAGACCGGGCTGAGTATTGCTAAGATCTCGTTCTAGATTCGGATAAACATATACGCTATTTTTTCTTTCGAAAAACACATGCGAAGCCGCAGTTAGTTGATAGTTTTAAATATAAATTGCACAACGATATATTTTAGGTATAAACTTATTACATATTCGTAGGGTATAAATTAAAGTTTTAAATTATCTCACCTTACCTCACCTCAAAAGCCAATAATATCGGTCCAATATTGGTTGATGTTCTTTTGCTGTATTTTTTTGTTTAAATGAAAAACTTTGGTTTTGCTTGTGAAATTTGTTTATTTAATCCATTAGAATTTATTCCATCAAGTCGAGAAAATGATATCGGCCTAGTGCCCGGGGCCAGAGTTGATGACCATACGGGCCCGTTTTATTGCATTTTCCATCACTCTTGCCAGAACTTTGGGCGACAGGTACTCGCATTCCTGGCGAATATTCTCCTTAAAGGCTTCAAGAGTCTGAGGCTTGTTGACGTAAACCCGCGACTTCAAAAAACCTCATAAAAAGAAGTCTGGAACGGTTTAATCGGATGATCTGGCCGGCCAGTGCAAATCACCAAAACGAGAGATTAAGCGACTCGGAAATGCTTCCTTCAGAATATTGGTTATGGCTCAAGCAGTGTGCGCCGTTGCACCGTCCTGTTGGAAACACATGTTCTCCAGTCTCAATTCATCGGCGTTCTCAAAGAAAAATGACCCGATAACTCTTCCAGCGTAAACAACACACCACGCAGTAACTTTGGGCGGGTGGAATGGCTCTTCGTGGGTGATACACGAGTGGCCAAACGACGCAGTGTTTGTTCAGTTGGTGTCGGACGGTCAGGAAATCTGCGACGAAATTCACGCTGCCGACGAATTGTAGCGCAAAAAAATGGAAACAATTATTTAGCGTTCTTGCGGAGTAAACCGATTCATGGCTTGTCGATTTGTTATCTGCGTTTGTTTACTTCACAAATGTCAAAAGGAATTGACTTTTGGCGCTATTCACAAAAGTTATAGCGTAGCAGTAGCAAACTCTCTGTAACTTTTTGAAGTTTTAGTAACTACTTAGTTTCTAAAGGTTTTAAAATAAAGCAAAATAATTGGGACTAAACTATTTTTTATTATTTGATTTTCCAACTAAAGTATTATTACAGAGGAAAATGACAATAACGTCTAAAAAACTACAGGTGATTTATGCTAATTAGGTAATTTGAATATTTTGTAACATAAAATACAAGTGTGGTATAATAACTATATAAATAGGGTACTAAAAACATCCTAGTCCATCAGACAGAGTACTTAGTACTAAAATTTTCAATAACATCGGTGAAAAAACTCATGTTATTAAAAATTTAGTAAGCAGAGTAACAGTCTCGCCTCCCTAAACTACATACATACTCGAATATAAACTCCTTAAGCTACGTGTGTATAAGGGGTAAGTAAGTAATAATATTTAAACTATACTTTATCATCGGTTTTGAATATCGATTTAGATGACAAGGCATGGTCGCAGGCCTCCCTGCCTGTCAAATTGGGAGGCTTAGGTATACGCAAAATTTCAAGTGTAGCCCTACCAGCGTTCTTGTCTTCTGTCTACAGCACTAGTTCTTTAGTTGAAAAAATTTTAAATCCTTCTCTTTTGGTCCCACCTGGAATGTCATTGAAAATTTCATTTTTAGACGAAGCTCGAACGGCTTGGCATAGTGCTTGCCCCGATGCTGCTCCCCCAAAATCACTTTTGTCCCAACGGCAATGGGACGGGCCTCTGTGTGAGTTGACACGGATTTGTTTGTTACAAACGTGCTCCAGCTCTGCAGATCGTGCCCGCCTCCTGGCCGTTTCTAAATGGGAGTCAGGACATTGGTTGCAAGCATTTCCTTCATATAACACTGGTACTTTATTGGATCCCGTAACTTTCCGTATCGCAACATGTCTCCGGTTGGGTGCAAGGTGTTGCGCGCCTCATCAATGCCAGTGCAGTACTGCTGTCGAACAGCTTGGTCATCACGGATTATCGTGCACTAGGGCCGCTGGTCGGATATCTCGCCACGCTAGCCTTAACGACATCATCCGGCGGGCCTTTGTCACCGTTAACGTACCAGCTATTCTCGAACCGAATGGTCTGTTGCGTGACGATGGTAAGAGGCCCGACGGTATGACACTAGTCCCATGGGAGTTGGGGAGGCCCATTGTGTGGGACGCTACATGCGTCGACACACTTGCGCCTTCCCATCTTCCGAGGACATCCGTGAGGGCGGGTGCGGCGGCAGATTTGGCCGAAGATCTCAAGAGGCGCAAATATGTAGGTCTCGACAGAGCCTACACATTTGCTCCCCTTGGAGTCGAGACCCTAGGTCCGTGGGGTACCGAGGCTCTTCGGGTTTTCAAAAAACTATCTGAGCGTCTGGTCGAAGCGACGCGTGACCCGAGAGCTGGTGAATATCTGGCACAGCGTATCAGCATTGCCATACAGCGTGGCAATGCAGCCAGCGTCTTGGGGACGCTTCCGACTGGTGTTGATATGGATCAGTTGAGCTATCTGTAGACTGTTTGCAACAGTCGGCAGTTAGCTCAATTGTTTCAATTGTAAATACTAGTATAATTTTCTTTGTGAATAAATGTCATATAGATTTAAACTATTAAACATCTTTATAAGAGTTAGTTGCACACTAATAACTTTAAAAAATAACATAAATAAGCTAATGACACTAAATGGATACTAAACTAGATTTTTTTAAATTAAGTTACTAGAATCAAATAGAAACAGTACCTTGCAAATAATGCCAAGTGAATGAGTGAATGTACTATAAAGAGAAAATTTCAATTCAAAATTCAGAGTGCTGATTAAAATTATTTGTTTTCTTTAGCCTTGATAAAGTAGGTGAGCAGATCGATCGGCAGGGGGAAAACGATTGTTGAGTTCTTCTCTGCGGAAATTGTGTTCAACGTCTGAAACAAGATGCTTATTGACAATAACACGCAAATAGGCGAAGTGAAGGTGTAATTTCAGTTGCTTTAAAAACGCAGGACGCAGGCTTCCTCCATATAGGTAAGCCTTATTTATCGTATGGGGGTAATTTACGTTCTAAAATATAGTTACTTTCCAAAAAGACATGGCGCAAATACTTGCTACCACGAGCAGTTTCGTGAGCTGTAAAACGAACGTGTTTCTCAAAATCATTGCACTAAAAGCTTCTCATAATAACTCTACCTGCAGATAGCGGAGTTGCAGAGCTGCCGGGCTGTCGCTGATCACTTCAGAGGCCTCTCGCAGGGCCCTGGAGGCCTTCTGCTCGCCCTCAGCGGCGATAACCTTGGCGCGGGCCTCACGGGCGGCCTCAGCCTCCGCAGCCATGGCTCGTTGAAGCTGGACAGGAAGTCTCACGTCCTTGCTGCATAACGAAAGCACAACTATTTATAAACGTAGATAGCTTAGCTGTCGAGCGTTGATCGCAGCTATTGGCTTTTCTAAATGTACGGTCTTATTATAAACTAGCGGCCCGTCTGGCTTCGCACGGGTGGACATATAATTTTTAAACATTTTGAGATAAACGTAGTGTAAATGTATCTATATGCAGGACAAATGTAGTTTTTTTTCAATTTAAGTTCCATTTATATCTTTCTTATAAAATTTCATAGTTTTATCAACCTCCCTCGCCGCGTTGTCTGCACTACGTGGGGCCACACTGGCAACGGTGACGCGGTGGCGTAAATTTTTATATTAGGCGCTGGGTTCTCAGAACGGTCGTCGCGTGCGAGCGACGACGACGGTAGAGACGCGTCGTCTAGAGCGCAGTCCGCGGACATGTGGCGTCAGTGCTTGAACTGTCGTTTTTGACTCGGCGCAAAATGGACGAAAAAATATTAACCTTGCTACTTTTAGAAGAAAAGGAATTTCTGATGTTATCAAAGAAACTAAACAAAAAAACTAATTTATTATGTACAAAAAAAAATATCTTTTTCAAATCGGTCTAGTAGTTTTTGAGTTTATTCGTTACAAAAATTCAAAAAAAATGTTTAACTCGCAATAGCCTTTATTCACAAAGAAAAAAACTAGTATTTACAATTGAATCAATTGAGCTAACTGCAGACTGTTGCAAACAGTCCACAGGTAGCTCATCTGATCCATATCAATACCAGTGGTATTGCCACCCTGTATGGCAATGCTGATGCGCTGTGCCAGATAGTCACCAGCTCTCGGGTCACGCGTCGCTCGACCAGACGCTGAGATAATTTCTTAAAAATATATTTCAAAAAAGTGGGGTTCTGCTTCATTATAAGCATGTAACTGAACGGCGCCATTTTTTAAACGCCTATAGTAGTTCTACAAACGGGTTGATTCTAAGATTCGACGGCGACATATACACTACACATGATTCAAACTGCTGTGTTATGATTTTGAATCAAAACGTGCCTCGCAAAACGCGTTAAGCCGTTGGTCCTGCGCTTGACCTCTCCCTGGTCGTGTCGGTCTGCCGTTCCATCGGATTATTCAAGTGAGGAAATAGAGAGTGCAGTGTTTGTGCACATACTTGTGCATCTGGTTAGTCATATGTCCTGTGCATCTGGCTAGTCATTGATGAGACTGGCCGCCGTGGTCGAAATTCAGCTAGGAGGACATTACTATTATTATGAATCAAAGCGGATCCATGACTTATTACAGTTTGTACGTTCAATAACCTACAATTATAGGTACAAGTCAACTCCACCTTTTGAATTAATAAAAGCTGAAGAAATACAGGGTGGATTTATTCAACGGGGCAGTAAGGAGAGGTACCATGACCGGTGTAGTTTCAGGAAAATGGTCTTATGAGATCATAATTATTAGAGTAGAATATGCATTATTTTTAGAGAAATTTTCATCCCCGTTCACAGATAAAAAAAACAGCACGAAAATGGGCGTTTTACACAAAATTGGTTTGATGCCAATCGATCTTGTTTCATAAAAACTTCTATCGGACCAACTGTGGTTGGATTACCTACTAAAAAAGTCAGAAATTGCAAAAAATCTTGCCCATACATTTTGTAGGAAATCATCGCCGCCGAATGCTTCGAAAACCTTGTGAAACTGATTACGTGGTTGTCAGAAAATATCGAACACTGTCAAATTTATATCGTTTCGAAATCATCGCCGTTTCGAAAACAAATTTTGTATAAGTACTTAAAACCATTTCGGCTGACACCGGAAACAATCAAAAATCGTCCACGTCAAATAAACCAGGGAAGTCAGAAAAACAAACTGATTACGCAAACGAAGTCAAACGAAACACTGCTCGCGGTTCATCGTACTTTAAGAATTCACAATATTCGCCAAAAGTCATATTTACCACCAGGACGATGGGCTCTCGGAAGAGTTGAGGAACTTCACCCTAACACGGAATGGTTCGTGTCGTAACTTTAAAAACAAAAAAGGACAACTCAAGAAACCTGTAACGAAACTGTCGCCGCTACCAATAAAACTTGTTGTGGAAGAAACGGAAGATATTAGAGAAGAACATAAACTGCCTACATCGGAAACAACTCGACGAAGCACCACAAAGCCTAATTTGCTGTCACTTATTCTGCTGTCCATACTATCAATAACGGAAATGGCACAATCAACGACCACGAGGAATAACATGATGGTGACACTGATACCTGACGAACATCCCATTTATTTTGATGAAGCTGGAAAAGTGAATATAATGCACGATGAATGGTCAACAAGCCACCAAGCTTCCTTGTCTTGATACTGAGTGACACAGCCTGTAAAGAAAGCTGGACGAAGTTGCATAAACCTAATCTGTGGCTATCGCTATATATGCAAAGTTCGAGTAACGCCGACGCGTCGGCGTTACTCGAACTCGATCGTTGCATACTATTCGTAGCAGCTGTTTGTCACACAATCTGAATAGACACAGATTTGATTGAAATGCAGGAGATGCATAATCCAACCAGCCGACATAACAAGCCCCTTCCACCAACGAAGTTAGAAAACCATTCCAATTAGATGGATTTGAACCCATTTAGTGTTATTCTTAACTAATATCTTAATTCAATTAATACATTTTACTGTAATGGATGCTCATCTTACTTTTTCCCTTGGGAGCATGTACGGTTCACGTGCAACACAAATCACATCACACTAATATTATAAATGCGAAAGTTTGGATGGATAGATGTATGGATGGATGGATGTTTGTTACCTCTTCACGCCAAAACTACTGAACAGATCAGGCTTATTTTGCGTACAGGTAAGTCTAACCCTGGAATCAAACATAGGCGACTATTTATCCTAAAAATCAGTTCCCATGGGATAGAAATAACCTTAAAATGTTTCCATAGTAACAACGCGTGCGAAGCCGCGGGTAGAAGCTAGTTTATTATAAATCTATTTCAACTGACACCGCGGTCAGCCACAGCTTACATTTTTAGTTAAGCTTTTACCGCGGACAAGAGCAGATGAGTATCTTTCTTAACCTTGTATACTTTTCACAATATAACTACGATTGATTTACTCAGGGGTTTAATTCAAACTTTACATATGTATATATATATATAAGCTCTGGGCTCGTACAACGTACTTTGTGAAACTGATTACGTGGTTGTCAGGAAATATCGACCACTTTGTCATATTTGTATCGTTTCAAAGAAAGTTCTGTTTCTGAACTATTTAATATTCATTAATCAACGATAACAACGAGGATCGATGGAAGGCCTGTATTCCTACCAGGTGTTCATTATTACAGTGCCGAATAATTTCTTCTAGAAATAAAAATACAAATGGACTTTAAGTGAAGATAATAACAGCTGGCAATTGCAAGGTTTAATTGCACACAATGATAATATCAGCATGTAGGTATGTATTTATAGCTTTTAGATAGAACAGGTGACCTATGAGATATTGATTGTGAACGCAATGTGGCCGATAGTCAACTGATGTGAGAGTGATTGTTAAACTAGTTTATGCCAGCGGCTTCGCTCGCGTTTTTTCTGTGGATATGTTTAAAGGTGATTCCTATCCCATGGTAACTAATTTATGGGTTAAGAAGTAGCCTATGTTTGATTCTAGGATTAGAATTACGTGTATGCAAAATTTTAGCCCGATTCGTTCAGTAGTTTTGAAGTGAAGAGGTAACAAACATCCATCCATCCATCCATACATCCATCCAAACTTTCGCATCATTAATATAGTGTGAAGTGTGATGATTGTTTCCTTGTTGCCTGCTTGTTAAATGATGATTTCGGCCACGCGGTCAGTCTCAAAGTAGACTAGCCTTGTGCGCATATTATAGTGCATATGTGTGTGCATAACCACAGGTGCACTCTTTATTCCCTCACTCTTACAATCCGATAGGACGGCAGACCAACATAATCGGGGCGAGGTCAGGAGTAAGACCAAAGGATAATCGTGTTTTCCGAGGTACACGGGTGTGACTCCGGGCTGTTACTGTGAACTTTTGTTGCTAGAAAAACCCCAATAACAATATTTGGCCCGACCTGGGATTTGAACCCTTATTATGAGTGGACTGGACTGCCTCATTGACCTACAGTTTGCGTGTTCAAAAACTAACAAACAAATTATGTATGAATAGTTTGATAGTAATTTTTTATTTTTTAACATGGCAGAAACCTTCGTTCACAAAATTACACTAGTATTTACAATTGAAACAACTGAGCTAACTGCAGACTGTTGCAAACAATCTACAGGTAGCTCAACTGATTCATATCAATACCAGTCGGAAGCGTCCCCAAGACCCTGGCTACATTGCCACGCTGTATGGCAATGCTGATGCGCTGTGCCAGATACTCTTGGGTCTACTACCAGCTCTTGGGTCACGCGTCGCTTCGACCAGACGCTCAGATAATTTTTTAAAAACCCGAAGAGCCTCAGGTACCCCACGGACCTAGGGTCTCGACTCCAAGGGGAGCAAATGTGTAGGTTCTGTCGAGACCTACATATTTGCGCCTCTTGAGATCTGCAGCCAAATCTGCCGCCGCACCCACCCTCGCGGATGTTCTCGGAAGATGGGAAGGCGCAAGTGTGTCGACGCATGTAGCGACCCAGATAATGGGCCTCCCCAACTCCAACGTTAGTTTACTAATTATGTATATACATATAGAAATAATCGATAGTTGTAGGTATATTAGTTACTAGCTGCGCCCCGCGGCGTCGCCCCGTGGAAATTTATGTTTCCAACTTTCTTAATTTTTTCTTTCATAAGAACCTTCTCCTGACAATAACAAACACAACAAAGAAAGAATTAGCGAAATCGGTCCAGCTGTTCACGCGTGATGCCGTGACCAAGGAAAACGGGTTTCATTTTTATATATATAGAAGATAATCGACCCACACTATCGATTATTTCCTTGATTGACAGTTAGATGGAAACAAAACGGAGGTTACTCTTAACAAATTTAATACTTAAGCCCTGGCCGCTTTATCTGTAGCGAAAAATTACCAAAGGCAGTTTCCTAACGAGAATACAAATAAATAAATAGCGTAAAAATTTACTTTCCTAAAACGAAATCGGGTTCTGAAACTCAATCGTCCTAAAACAAAAACACAAGAATCCATTAAACTTACATCTCAACGCGTTCAACCTTGATGCCCCAGCATTCTGTAGCTTCGTCCAACGAAATCTGCATATTCCCGGAAATGGTCTCCCTCTCGCTTAGGATCTCATGCAGCGGTCGAGTGCCCATCGTGTTGCGGAGGGTGGTCTGCGCGAGGAGCCTGGTCGAGTGGTGTGCGTTCTCTACGTTGGCAATGGAGATAGTGGCATTGTGCACGCGGTAGTATACCACTGCGTCCACGGAGACCGTCACGCTGTCCTTTGTGAGCACCTGTCAATTTTTGCCATGCCATAATACAAAGTTGTACATGGCATGGATATGTTGTAGCGACTAGCGACCCAACCGGTGTTCATGTCATTATCTCACTTATCGTAAGAACCCGATGTACAGTTACGCGGTCATAATTGTAGACATACCTTACGATTATACTCGCTTGAAGTTTACTACGATTTAAAATAGTGAATTTCATCTAATTCCAAATTACAGCTCAAGATTATTATTGTATGCGACACGGTATGCTCAAGCGAAATATTATAGAGTACTTAAGACTTTTAGAGTATTTTAATATATAATTTATAATAAATAAATATAAATAAATAAATAATGCTGGACAATTCACACAGCATTATATAATAATGGTGTTAAAGTTAATTATATTTTATAGTATTCATTTTTGCTGTTTTATTTCTTAATGAAATAGGAAATATATTATCCCTCAAAATTATTGGATAGGATAATATAATCACAATATTACGGTCGTAGAAAAATGCTTGTGTGATCGGTTTTGATATTAAGAAACTTTGGTATATGAATTGTGCTTAGTATTTAATTTAGCGATTTTTTAGTTCATTCATAAGCTTTGTCAGAAGTAACGTTTTCGATACCCGATAGTTATCGGATTGTCTTGGATAATTAGTGAAGTTGGGTATAAATCGATTCAGAGATTGATACCTATTTCTATCATTTTACCTAGGTAACCGTTATTGCCTTCCTTATATTGATCTAAGACAGAATTATGTATCTAGTTAAAAGTAACATAGTGTTTAAGGCACTTTTAACTAAAAAAGTTATGTTGTTTTTACGGGAAAAAATAATTATGTCTATGCATGAAAATAATACTGTCTATGCGCATGTAGAGATCTAAATAGAGTCCAGTAAGAGTCCATCTAAATAGAGGCCAAACTCTGCAGAATTAACCGATTTTTATAGGTCTGTCTGTCACGCATTTTTTAGGGATTTATCCGGAGATTTATCCCTAATTATTATTACATTAGGCAAAGCCTAGAACCACTTTTATGCAGTTAAAGATAACTTCAGCTCTTGTTTAGTATTTTTTACGTAAAGAGGTAAGAAAATCTGCTCACATTTGTAATGAATTCGTCAAACTACGAAAGAAAAAAGCAAGCCCTATGGTATCGGTTGAAGACTTTGTCCAGTGTTTTTTGGAAATCTGTCATGGTTATATGCATGATTGGAGAAAGGGAGTAAAAATCTAATTGAATCCAGGCGTGACTATGAATTTTTCGTTTGATTTTTTCTGGATGGTTATCGGTATATACCTACCTAACTAGATAGTAAATTTTTGATATTTTTGGATACTGACCTCTTGAGGAGGCACGTCGTACGTGCGGGTGCGCAAGTCCACTCTCGCATACGTATCAATGCACGGCAGAATGAAAAAGATGCCTGAACAGAAATAATTTAGGGAATGTATTTTCTCACAAGATAACATTATTTAAACAAAACACTCTTAAAGTGTGGCTCGAAGAATACGTTTTGGTAATAGTTAAAATTATCATTAACACTTTCATGGCCTAAGACGCAGATGGCCACCTCCACCCCCGTGCAGCGGTGGCGCGCCCCTGCGGGAGACTGGGCAATGAATGTGATATATTAGGGCAGTTGAGGGTAGAGAAAGATAATTGTCAAAGAAAAGCGACAATAAAACTTGGAATTAATACTTACCTGGTCCCTTGGCCCCACCAGACAATAAACGTCCCAGGCGGAATATAACGGCCCTCTCGTATTCCTGGACAACCTGTGAAAAATAACGTTTTGTTATCTTCGTTTTATCAATTAAAATATTTTTATTTATAAAGAATTTCTGTACAATGGCTTAAAACTTAATAAAACTTAACAAGAAAGGGGTTACCTACCGATGTTTACCTAAGGCTCTCTGTAAGTGTGCTCTCTTTTGTTTTTATGTCTTTTAAAAACAAAAGAGTCACAGAAAGTCCAATGTCTAACTTTTCCGCGAGTTCTCAAATACGAGTATACTCGTATTACGAGTATATTGTAATGCACGCACTTCGCCTTTACTCAACTTAAGCTGAGATAAGTAGTTTTTTACTATGAAACTTTCTACATTATCGGAAAGACATTAGCGGAAAATACACAAAACCCGGATTTTTCCGCTTGCGTTACATTATTATATACGCTTCATTTATTTAAAACTAGCTGCGCCCCGCGGCTTCGCCCCCGTGGAAATTTATGTTTCCAACTTTCTTAATTTTTTATTTCATAAGAACCTTCTCCTGACAATAACAAACACAACAAAGAAAGAATTAGCGAAATCGGTCCAGGCGTTGTTGAGTTATGCGCTTACCAACACATTTTGCGATTCATTTTTATATTATAGATTATGTACTAGATGACGGCCACTTTAAGTCCCTAGGTTAGATAATTTGTCGAGGGCGCAGTTAAGGAATTTCGCATAGGGCGCAAAAAATGCCACGGCACTGATTCGCATTACTATTTTTAAAAAGTAACAGCGTCTTCGAAAAATTGCATTATGTCATTCTAATTCAATAAGTTTTCATTCATTCACCAGTCAACAATTAAGGAACATCATACGCGTGCATGTGTCAGAAAGAAAATAAACGTGTGGACGTAGGTAGATTAAGTCGCAATCAGCACTTATAAACTATTTCAGCGCTAATTGTGACTTAATCTTTTTCTAAGTGAATCGGGTGCTGAAACCAACTAAGTTTTTAGTTTTCAAGGTGCTAATAAATGAGTAGGAGGATTACGAATACTGGTGTTAGAAATTATGTCTAACTTTAATGAATCTCCAGTCAATTACCAAAAACTCAAAACTAAACAGCTAGAATAGTCAGATACTTTTTAAAAGATGTATAATAAATACAGCTATTATAAAGTACCTCACTTTTTGTTTTGAGTTTTTGCTAATTGGCTGGTGATACCAACTAAATGGAGGGTTAACGTCAAAAAACAATATTTTCTGAGACTGGTTATCCTTGCTTTTAATAAGAATTGTGATAAAAAATGAAACAAACAATAAATCACACACAAAAACGCAAAGAAAGAAAATATTATGTTGAAATCAAGCTGAAATGTAGTAGGGATCCAAACTTTAAAGGTAGAGTTAGTTGGTTTGTGCTCAAAATCGACTAGATAGGCTACTTTTTACTAAAAAAAAAACGAGTATGAAGCCACGGGAAGAAGTTGCGGAGAAGAATAAAATTAAGCCAAGTTCGAAAACAAAAGGGGACGCAATATAATTTTTCCTCTTTTTACACAAGAGGAAATTTTTTTGAAGGTAAAATAATTGACTTACCTTGAAACAAATGAACAGGGAAAACGGCATGGTTATCACCACAATGATCCAGCTGAGCCATATGAGCACTTTTGAAGTTATCCTTTGTTGGCTATCAATATCATCATTCGCTAAAATAAAACCTTACTCATTAGAATTTTTAGATTGATAGAATAACAGTTAATTGGCCACTGCAGACGCACAATTGCTATCAAAAATTTGTTGAATTTCAATCAGTTTAAATCGTTGTATTTCAAAACTAGATCCATAAAAAGCATTGACCAATTATTAAATACTGGAAAAATTATGTAATTTGATAAACTGTTTTTTATTTAATTCTCGATTACGTACAAGAAGTAATCGTAGGGTACAGTTGTTGCCGGCTCGACATTTCGACCATCATCTAAACTGACTTAAGCACGACTAGAATACGTGGAGTTCGACTGAGTGGTATGATGCGACTGGCCGAGGTCATTTCAACGGACGATATTCAAGTGAGAACCGACAGCTAACGTGGTTAGCCCGTACCTTGCTCGGTGTCCAAGTTGGCGGGCCCAAACTGGCCTACGGCATAACGGACGTCAGCCATTGGAGAGTTTAACGTTGACTACTCGTTCCGAACAGTGAGGTGTAACTGGTAAAATGTCCAAAACCTGGCTTGAAGATTTATATACGGGGGTAGGGTAGCCTCCCTAAGGGAGGAGCTTCCCCCTATGACCTTAATGTCATTTTCAGCTGCAACATGCATTTCGTACTCACATACGTGGTGGTTAGAGTCAGGGCTTGAGTAACTTCCTGCCAAAGCCATCTGGACGATACAATAATAGAATCAATATTAAATGCTCTACAATTCTACAAACGAGCTCCACTTAATATAATTGGCATTTAAGGCACAGTACACACTGGCTGTAGAAAGGTGCGTTTTCGATTACCGGAATATTTTTTTAATGATTTGTAGACAATTATTTGGGTGCATTTACCCGACTACGGCAAAAACCAACAGGAATATGTCTCAAGAACAGTCTACTTGTGTATGCGTTGGATGTTTCGCTATAATTTAACACATAATTTCCATGTTTCATTTTTATTTGTTAGCGAAACCTAGATAATGCGAAAAATCCGTCGAAGAAATATGTAAGTCGTTATAAAATTCTTTATTAGTTACAATGTAAAATAAACTTCTTCGATATAGTCTAAGTTTCAAAATGAAAATGTTAAAAAGTTCAAGACAAATATTTTAACTATTATGTTTAACTAAGATGTATTTATATCTAAAGCTACATAACACTGTTAGTACAAGGCTGCTGGACGTAATTGAGACAGAAGCCGCGGTTTCCAACGTCGATGGGCGCCTCGATGTTGTCTGAATGGAACCAGAGACGGAACGGTTTCACTGTACCTGAAAAAAAAAACTAAAGTTTGTTACGTAAAAATAGATAGATAGCTGTTTTTTGTACCGCACAAACACAAAATAGAATATTCATAGAAGGAAATGCTGATATAAGATATAGTAGATCAATTATACATGGAAAGGAAGGGAAACAAAAATAAACGAGTTTTGCAAGACGAAGAGGGCCTACGCGGTGTCGTTAGTACTGTATACCTGTTATTCTGTGGCGGTGTAGAAGCTCTACGAGGTGTGGTCTACACCACGTAGAGCCTCTACGCCATCGTAGAAGCTCTACGAAATGTAGATGCCCTTTGCGACTTTGACTCTACACGACCTAACCTAACCTTCTGCAAGTCTGATGCAGCATTCATATTATGGAGCGGAAGCGAAAGCGTGCTTATGATAGACTCGTTTATGCCCGCGGCTTTGCATTCGTTTTTTTTGTTCAAAGTCATTTATTTGCGAACACGAGTCATAAAGATGTAAATTAATATAAAAGCACAACATGTTCTACCTAAATCTAGGGCATGCAAATATTAGGTCAGTAGTTTTTTTAATATATAAATTTAAAATCAAATAAAATAAATTTGTCAATCAAATTACATAAAACATTGAGATAAATAAAATTATAAACTTGGTACGTACTTATTACTAATCAATCAATATTTATGTCCATATCTAGTAGAAAATCATATAAGTGATAATAACATTTTGATGTCAAAAATTTATTTAGTTTATTTTTAAACATTGTCAGCGGTAGCAATTTAACATTGTTCGGCAATTTATTAAAAATTTTTGGTGCCATTCCATAGAAACTTTTCTTAAGTAGAGCTGTTTTAGCGCCGGTGGAACACAGGCGTTGTTGGTCGCGTCTACTTCGTAAGTGGCTTGGTTTTTCAAATAAATTATTATTGTTTTTGACAAAAACAGCTGTCTCAAAAATGTAAAGTGCTGGAACGGTAAGTACATTTAATGCTATAAAGTAAGGTTTACAACTGTCGGTTGTCTTCAGGCCATACATCGCTCTTATGCATCGTTTTTGTGATTTAAAGATCTTTTCTCTGTCTGTGCAGTTTCCCCAAAACATAATTCCGTATCGCAATTTAGAAGACACGTAGCTGTGATAAACGGTTTTAAGGGCATCCATACCTACGATTTTCCGCAGTTTGTAGAGCATATAAGCAAATTTGCTTAGTGCCTTACATACCTCTTCAGCTTGTATGTTCCAGCTTAATTGTCTGTCTAGCACCAGACCTAGAAACTTTGTACTAGTTGTGTTCTCCACTATTTGGTTTTTGTATAAAATATTAATTTCAGGTATAGGCATACGTTGCGAAAAATGCATAATTTTTGTTTTATTAAGGTTTACACTTAAATTATTATAGTCCAGCCAGTCTATTATATTATGTAAAGTGTTATTGATGTCAGTTTCATAGGTATCAGCAAACAGGACCATAGGATGTTTGATGACTAGGGGTAAATCGTTTATGTACAGTAAGAAAAGTAATGGCCCTAATACACTGCCCTGGGGGACACCATACTTAATCGTTCTTCCATTAGACAGATATTTAATCTCTTCCTTAGCCTATTGGATTAAAAAGTAGCCTTCATGTTATTCTAGGTCCAGTACTGTGCACAATTTCAGCTCGATCCATTCGTAGTTTCGGGGATGTTTTCACACAAATATCTTCATAAATGCACAAACTTTAACGTGTCGACCGAGCGAGCGAAGAGAGCAAACCGGCTTTGCTATAAGTCTGTCAAAATTAACTTTCCTGTGAGTTTGCTGGCGCTCTACAACAGGTCGTATTGTACAACCGATGTGGACGAAAAACATGTACACAGGTTTTACGACCAACCTAGTAGATTTTTTTTGGTCGTGTATTTTTGACATGACAGTAGTGGGGTACTTCCTCCAAAAAGAAGCAAAAACGGCTACTGAATATCTCCGCTTTATGAGATCTGTTTGATGGTTTTTTCTGTTTGAAAGGTAAGTAACTTTAAGTAAATCTCACACAAATTTGGCGAAGAAATGATTTGGTTCTTCGGCACGATGAGAAAAATAACTTAATCAATTGATTATTTTTAAATTTACACCAGTGGAATTGGCCCTTTAACTACTAGGTTCAGGAGGTTTCCTTCAGTAACGAACAAAGTGGACGGCTGGCCTCGGATCCCATGAAGCGAAGGACGGTCGATCCATTGTTTCAATTACCTTATTATGAAAATGATTCTGTTATTTATTTATTAGAAATCCGAAACGAAAGGTGTCATTTCGTGATGCACCCGTAGAGCTTGTGTTATGGGTACTAGATAAGTGTTATATTCAATACAAAGTTATTCACAAACGGAATATCTACCATGAATTGAGTTTTGAACTTTCCAATATTTCGGCACAGTTTCAAGCGCCATGATCACGGAATAACTGAGGTCACTGCAAGTGAGTTTCTATTGGCAGATGTATCGATCATGGATCATGAAACGGTACCGAAATATTGGAATGTTCAAAACTCAAATCAAGGTAAATATTCTTTGTGACTTTAGTGTTAATAACCATAATGGATTTAAAAGTTTTATTGATATGTTTAATGTATAATACATGGATATTTTTTTTAGTATACAATTTGATCATTGGATCTACAGATAATAAAAGTTCTTGTTAGAACCAAATCATCAGAAATGGATCTAAAGAGTAAAAGTTTTCTTAATGGAACCAAATGGATCTTGATCACTGGATCTACAGAGAGTAAACGCATAGAAATCATCTAGAACACCCTGAACAAACCTGCAGATCGAACAAACTTTTGTCCCGAGGCGGGAATCGAACGCAAACCTCACAACCGTCGCAGGCGGACCTTCGCCCGCCGCGCCACTGAGGTCGTCGATGTCGATTAAAAATATACTTTATACCTAGGTATTGATGGTGGTAGGTGGAGAACTGAAAACATTTTATTATTACCATAGTGTCACTCGAGCCATTAAGGTATAGTTTCAAGAGACAGTACACCTATAAAACGAAGGTGATAATCGATAACCATTCCACAAATAGCAGTATAACGATCAACAGAACGAGTTACCGTGTTTATACTTCCACATTTTTGTTTGTTTACGAGTACGTACAATAGAATGACCAATACGATGTTATTGTGGTGCAACTGTTTTCGCATCTCTGCCTAAACTATACAAAATGAAACTATTACAGAAGCGGTAAAAAAGGCTTATGATAGGTATCACAAAGTGGCCAACGGATTTTTGAAAATTCCTTTGATTAACTTTATAAAAAGATAATATAGGTCGCACGCCAGTTTGAGTCGGGGTAACGCCTTAAACGCTTGAACAGGTGTTGTGGCGAGATACTGATCAGAGATCTAGCCACCGATTTTTGACAGAAGTCGTGCACCGTCTATTCAAGAGGATACAGGCGACTGGGCCCACTACAAAACTGGGACTGCGATCCCAGTTACCTGATTCGTTTTTTCTTGTTTATTTCGTTGGGCGAGTGGGACCACTCGTAATTTTAACCACAAATCTATTGTTTAAAGTACAGTTGGCATTATGTCTTATTGTCTTATTGTGCAAAAAATATTATAAATAACCTTGAGTTCTAACACAACCTAATAATAGGAATTTAAAAATCAGTCTTCGCATCGATTTAGGTATCTCTTAAGTTTCTACGTTAAAAATTCAACTAATATAATTTTATATGTTTGCGCCGTTGACAGTATAGATATGTGGAATGAATTGGGCTGAAATTTTGCACGCATAATCTGATATATCATTATAAGCTACTTTTTATGCCGGAAAATCGTGTGAGTAGTGCGGGCAGAAGCTAGTCTCATAAAATACGAGTATATTAACAAAAGACAAGCTTTTAGGGTTTCGAGGTCAAGTGGAGTTTCAAATAAAAGGTAAATTTTTGTAGGTTTCTTCATACTTTTCGCAATATTTTGAATAAAGTCGAAAAAAACCCCTTTCCTTATCTTTGAAGTTTGCTGAGTGATGCATCTGAAATGTATGTAGCGTTTCTAAATATAAATCTATTTTTACAGGAAAAATATAGAAATGTAGAGTTTATGAAAAATGGTAACAGTAATTTTCAATTGTAAGAATAATTTTCAAACGAGGGGGGGGGAGGGGGGCTACCTCAACGTGAGGGGTATCAAATGAAAGGTATTATTTTGTACACTTAAAAACAGTTTTTGATATTTCTGTAGGTTTCACAATTTTTGAAATATTTTGAAAAAAGTCGAAAATTTTATTATTCTCCCTTCTATCCCCCAAGTTAGATAAGGGTGCCTACTATTTGGTAGGTATTCATTAAGTAACGAAGTCTCTAACCGGTTTCGAAGGTTTGTCAAGTATTCAAATATCTATACTCTATACTAATTATAAAGAGGAAAGACTTGATTGTTTGTTTGTTAGTATTGAATAGGCTCGGAAACTACTGGACCGATTTCAAAAATTCACCGTTAGGAAGCTTACTTTTCAGAGTGGCGTGACATAGGCTATATTTTATCCCGGAATTCCCACGGGAACGGGAACTACGCGGGTGAAACCGCTAGGTGATCGTCTAGTGTACTATATTTGAATAATTGACATACGTTAGAAACCCTCAGCGCGCTACTCCACAACCCTCTACTCCACATGTATTTATGATGTCTGGTAAGTGAACGAAAATCACGACTTTGTAGTTACTTACTGAGCACGGGCGATGACGTCATAGAGAGCTCTGCTGAGAAGGCGCCCCCACAGATCCTGTCTGTGCACAGCGCTTGGTTGGGCTGGATGCGGCCAACGTTGGCGGCGCATGGCACCAGCAGCCAGTCGTTGGCGCAGCTGTTGGGCCCCGCGCCAGATCCGCTCATTGAGTTCACGGGGGTGTTGCTGTTACCACTCAGCGTGAATGCGCGCGAGCGGTTGTTCACTGCAAATATTCAAAAATGTTGAGCTACCTCTAGATAAATAAATAAATAATGCTGGGCAATTCACACAGCATTATCTAACCCCAAGCTAAGCAGAGCTTGTGTTATGGGTACTAGATATGTAACTGATATACATAATACAATACACTACATACATAGATATTTTTTATTATACATAGAAAAACATCCAGAACACCCTGAACAAATATCTGCATATCGTACAAACATATGTCCCGAGGCGGGAATCGAACCCGCAACCTCCTGCGTCGCAGGCGGACCTTCACCCGCCGCGTCACAGAGGTCGTCAGATAGTTTGCAACAGTCTGCAGTTAGCACAACTGTTTCAATTGTAAATACTAGTTCTAATGTATTTCTATTATTTGATTGTAATTTTCTTTCTTTAATAAAGTCGGTTATTACCATAGATATATTCAAAAATTTTCTCAAATTCATCATTCACCTTCTCTTATGTATGAGTTATGACTAAGAGCTTGATTTTTGAATATCTCTAATTATTCGAGCACTCGATTAGATATTACTCGATTTTGTGCAATTCTCAGGAACTTGTGTTAAATTATGACATCGGTTTCGCACGGAACGTAGTCATACTCGATCTTTGGTTTCGCGAAAGTGAAGACGAAGTCACTAGTGGCGATTCCAACGTCGAGCTCCGATAGGCCTTTTTTACCCGACTGCGTTTAAGAGCCTGTTCTATCCTACAGCTAGGCAAAGGCCCACAGGACAACTACATTAATGACTATTTCGTTTCACCTATTCAATTTGTATTAGACAAAATGAGTAAAATATGAAATGTGAACTCAGCAGCCATTGAATCAATTGTGATTAAATGTTAATGTTAATTTACTTAATGCCAATTTAAATTATAAACTGACACTGTAAGTCGAGTTGAATACAATTTTGCTATCGCATCAGGCCATACATTGTTGGACGGGAGGAGGGATTACCAATAGCCCCCAACGGACCGCATGCAGATATCAAAAAGAAGATATTTGTTCTCAACATTTTATTATGCTTACAAAGTGCTGGTTGTTTTTTTGCACTTTGTATAAATACATTCGTCATGAGTATGATAGATAGGTACCTCTATTTGTACGGCTCAAAGCAACAAATACAATTAGTTCGACGAGAGCCCTAAACTCAATGTGCATTAGTATCATAGGTACTATAGTATAGTCCTATAGTATATTAGGTCCTATAGTATAGTAGCATCTTGATAAAACTGTGAGCAAAATACTAAACGAAATTTTTTAAAGTAGGACTAGGGCTAAGCTACCATAGTTTTTTAAGTTGTGTTACGCTATGTATAGGATATACAGGATATAGGATATATATAGGATATAGGATATAGCACATAGGATCTTTGGCGCGTAAAATGTGACCTTTCAATATAAATGACGTTTCAGGGTGGCACAAAGGACTTTTGTATAAAACTACTCATGTTACGCGATTCACACACAACTCAAAAAATTACGTTCTCTTGGCCCCGGTCTAAGCAAGAACGTCATAAAATTGAGTCTACCTCAGCATGGGGTGGTTATAACCAAGCTAGCGACAATTGAACGGCCAAAAAATAATAAATTTATACTTTGAGAAATGGAACTTTAAATTCATGTGGTAAAAGGGGGAAAACTGGAACGCAAAAAAAATGAATTCCAGTTTTCCCCCTTAAGGGGGATTTGTCAAGGGGGAAAACTGGAATAACCCAATAATTCACACCTGACTTTTTTTTTAAGATTTTAGATTCTATAGAAACTAGGCAAATTGGAAATAAGTCGAACGGTTGAAATGCATTCTTACACCTAATATTGCAGACATGTTTTTCGATTTAAGTAATGGTCTATGGGTTCCATAATTCCTTACCTACATCATTGCACACAGTATACTGTATCCCGCAGAAGTTCCTCTCCATCCGTACACAGATGCCGTAGTCCTGGTTGCTGAGCTGAAGCCCCGAAGCGGGGTCGTAGTTGAATGACCGCAGCTGTCCAGAAACCCCTGTGTAGTACTGCAGGCAGCCTTCGTCAGCTAGTCAGTGCCAAACAAGTCCATATTTAGAAAAAACTTAGCTCCCTCTTAACATCACATCAACAATCACCAATCAACTGCTGGAGGTCTCGCCTGATAATCGCCTTGTTGGCTCACCCTCTTGCGCAGAATCATCATTCTCTTATCCTGTTTCCACTTGTGCAGGGACGCAAGCATCTCACTATACCACTCTTATTCCGTTTAAATTATTGCTAATTAAAGATGCAGACATCTAGTTATAAAGACACAAAAATCAACAAAACGAAAAATAATGACTTGTATTTACATACACATTATCAATTTCCTAAAAATCTGAGCCGTCACCTGAAGTCTGAGTGCCCAGAATGCTGGCAGCATTGCCACGTTGAACGTCAATGCTCATTCGTTGACCGAAATAGAAGGCAGCATTCTGCATCTAACCGAATTCCGATCACCTGTGAGGAGTTTCCTCACAAGTGATCGGAATTTGGTAAGATTTTTATAAATCGCGTGTGTCTCAGGACCCCAAGGGCCAAGGGTTTTCAACCCCAAACGGCTCAAATAGATAACCTCGGTCAAGTTTAGTGTATTTTCGTCGGAGGCAGCTCTGCTGATGTTACTGCGGAGCCGGCCCTTACCGCTGTCACTGCAAGATGTAAATGTGATAGGGTATCATAGGATAACACGCGTGGCATCCCAAACTAGGGCCGACTCATCTTCCAGAGAATCAGAGTCATACCGTGAGGTCTTTTTCCATCAACCCGCATAAGTCCACGTGGATCGAGTGTAGCCGCCACAGTGACGCTGGTAAAAGCCCGTTAAAAATTAATAAACCAAAATTAATTGCTTCGTAATATAATAAATCAATTCGTTTGGTTCGACTCAAAGCCGAAAAGTGTGCGTAATTTCATGTGATTTCATACAACGAATTCTAGATTCACATCGGAAAATGTGCTACCTGCTACAAAAAAAAATGCAGGTCGATTCCATTTCACCATATTTTTTCCAGTAAATTGAGCTAGAGCCATTTTAGGGCTCAATCACTGATATGATATGGGTCCAGGCCCTAGACCCAACGACGGCGACCGGAGACGCCTAGACTATAGAGTCTAAGTGTTTTTATTTCGATGCGTGGACATATCGAGTCGAAATTAACGTCAAATACTCTTGTCCATAACCTCTTGGAGCCGCGATATGAATAAAACTTCTAAGTCAACGCCCTCAAAAGTTACAGCCATTTATGTCCGAACATTTTGAAATTTCCAAGGGAAATTCCAAAATATTCCTTCCTAGGAAGGAAAATTCCAATACTTACTTGCCGTAGATCTAGAATCATGAAATTCGGCGAGCAGCACGGTCTTAAAGCACAAGTAAAGGGAAAAATCCATAAATCGTATATTTGTAGTTTTCTCACAAAAAAAAATTTTTTTTATTCTCGCTATGGACTAAAACCTACAACGTACCTACTTCCCGTTGACCTAGAATCAAGATCATTTGGCAAGACACAAGGTCTTGCGGAGCCCTTAGCACAGATTAGATAACGTTACTTTGCCCTTAGTGCGCGAGTCCGACTCGCACTTGACGTTTTATGTATTGCATGATCTCGTCGAGTGGAACGATTTGGGGAAGGCTTTTGCCCAGCAGTGTGACGAAACAGGGGCCTATTTTCATTCTCCAACACGAAATTACATGTTTCGTTTCGGCCAATTGGTGTACTCTTATACATCGAATTAGATTACCTATTTGCACAAAATGAAACAATCGAATGCGTATTTTGTAAAATAAAATTATGATTTGTCATGAATGTGATGCTGAACGAATAGCTACCGTGAAAATTAAAATTCCTTGATAGATAACCTATAACGATTCTTTAGAAGTCTATGATAGATAATTAATAAGATGTCGAGAAATCTTATTATTTATCTATCACAGTTTGGTTACCAAAATACCAACCAATTTAGACACGTACCTATTTGCCTATTTGTAGCAAGCTCGTGGCACAATTGTATATCACGTAAAAGCATTGACCAAAGTTATTATATTAAGTGAATTACTATAGTTATTTGACGATAATACTAATTCTAAAAATAAGTAGATTAAGGTAGGTACCTAGGTCTATAGAAAGTGATGGATAGTGGGTTTTCTATATGCAGGGATGAATACCAAATACCTATGTTTTGTTCCTTTAAGTGCGTATTGGATTGGGTTGTTTTTATTTTTACCATTGCTTTTTTTCTTTTGTATTGTACTAAGTAGTTTGTACATTATGTTAATAGGTAGATAAGCACACTCGAACTTAAATATAAACCTAAGTAGATACATAAAATATACAAGTTTTGTTTTTCTCATTTAAGTGAACTGTATCTATGTTCTTTGAGAAAATAAAGATTCTTTAAACCGATATCATCAAGGACATCAACGTCGCAGGACATATTTCGAGAAATGCAGCATAGAGGGGGCTGGCAGAAGTGAAAGGAGGGCATGACACCCAGTAGGATAGCAGGCTAGAATTATGAATATAATTATATGTGTTATTATTACAAAGTTTCATCACCCATAAGCGAGAGTGTAGGCTGTAGTGTAAACTGGGCGGGTCGTTGTAAACATGCAATTGCGAAACACTATAGATTACCTTTGTAAATGGTACTGCACGGAATCTGTGTGACCTTTACTTTCCATATCCTGTCGAAGGAGTTGCCGCTCGTCACGAATGTCAGCTTCACCGGGTTCGTGGTGCCGATTCCAGCATCAATGTACACTGCAAAGGTAGGAGTGTTAGCATGTTGTCCTATCAGGTGAATCTTTGGTCACGGCAGCCAGTCTCAACAAAGACCACCCAGGTGCGCCAAACTTGATAATTGGTCATCGTTCCTACCTGTGTGCAGGGCCATACGCAGACAAACTCTCAGATTTTTTTGTGAAATAATCTTGCGAGCGTCTTGCGGTCGCTGGCTCTGCCTCTCAGTGTGGATAAAAAAGTACACACTATAACCATAACATGCTGTAGCGCTGCTGTAGCGTATCCCTAAGGCGTCAAACATACAAGGCGGGGCTAGGGCGGGCGTCGCTCCAGCCCGTCGTACTAGGCGCCCACCTTAGTCTCTTTAGTATGAACGCAAAAGGCGGTTTCATATGTTTGATACGTCGCGCCCGCGCTAGCTATTATTTTATTATGTAGGTCTTATGAAACTCACTGTGGCTGCCCTGATTAACTCCGCAGATAGCTGGAACTGGGTTGCCACCGGATACAATAAATTGGTCTTGATTACACACGTGGTTCATCTGCTCGGGCCCAGTTAGCGTGAACCTGTCGAAATCCAACCTGCAAACACACTACGCGTGAATAAATTTATCAAACCAAAAAAATCTGCAATCCCTCCGTAGAGTAGGTGCGACATGGTGGTGTAATTTTTCTAGCAAGTAAATATCATAGTGACCACCCGGATTCAGGAAGTTGCTGCCAACTTCCTAAATCAGTTACAACTCCGTTCCTCGTAAAACACATTCAGCTGTTGGTCCTGCGCCTTACTTCTTCTTTCTCCCCGGTCGTCTCGGTCTTCCGTCCCATCGGATTATGAGAGTGAGGGAATAGAGAGTGCACCTGTGTTTGCACACACACTTGTGCACGATAATGTGTCCTACGCACATGGCTTGGCTCCGTTGAGACTGGCCACCGTGGTCGAAATTCGGCTAGGAGGACATCATCCTTATTATCGTGGTGGTATGATGAAAAAATTTAAATATGTACTTTGAAACGGAAATTGAATAAGGATGAGGTTGAAGACAAAATATTGGAATTTATTAGGTTCAAAGTTGGTAAAAACCTGATCTGGCAGACGTCCGGGTGTGACTTCATGACAGTGAGCTCGCAGGAGCCACTGCCATCGTACGAGTTCGGGTAACCATTGTTCACGAAGTACGTGCCGTTTTCAGAAGTCGTGCTGCCACAGGAAGTCATAACTGTAAATGTACAAACACAAGCACCATACATGATATAAATACCCCGATGTCCCACTCCTAGGTTCATCATCATCATCAACAACCTTTATTAGTCAACTGCTGGACATAGGCTTCCCCTAATGAGCGCCTTGGCGCCCTGTCTTCAGCTCGCTGCATCCAGCATCTGAATGCAGTCTTTCGCAGGTCATCATCCCACCAGGCTGGAGGGTGTCCTTCCACATTTGCCAAATCACGGTCTGGCCTTTGCCGAGTTAGTCATCATCATCATCTACAGCCTATATTAAACCACTTCCGGAGATATGCCTGAATTACGAACCTTATCCTTCCAACTAATATTCTAGAGGCAAAAGTTTGTGCCGTTGTGAAAAGTTTTTACGAAGAAGACGCCAAAACTACTGAATGGATCGGGCTATTATTTTGCACTGATCAGGTTGTGTGGGTAGAATAACATAGGCTACTTAATAGACCAAAGAAACGTACGAAAGCGAAGCTAGTATAACGAAAACAGGACATCGACAATCTACAGGGTTACTGGTAACTTACTGACACTGCCTGAACGGCAGGTTCTGCCCATCATCACGAACACGTTCGTATCGTATCGTAATCGTTAAGACCCCAAATCTTAATTCCAAACATTTTAAGTTAATCATCTCTTATACAAAATGTAAAGATACGTATGTCCGGAACCCAATGAATTACTAAAGACCGATGGCCCACTCACTCCCACGCCCACCTTTAATTTAGGGCAGAGCCGTTTTTAAGTACCTAGGTATCGTTTCAAAGAAGCCCCACAATTAACGATTCTTGAAGACCAGTATCTAGGTCTACCAGGTCTTGGTAGTAACCAATACCAAGTTTAATAACCAAGACTTGGCGTCTTCAGGAACGTGTTCGTGATGATGATGATGGGCAGAACCAGCAGTTTAAGCAGTATCAGTGAATACCAATAACCTTGTATATCGGCTTGTTGGAAATGTTAAATTAAAATGTACAGACTTACTACCTATTATTGTAATATGTCGTGTTATGTAATGGGTTCCAATTTTTTTTTTCTTACCTAAATTACTTAAACATCTTAATTCATACATCAGGCTCAGGAGAGTCTGATTTAAAGTGATTGTGATGAGAAAGTAAAAATTGGTTTTTTATGTGGCACCGGAAGCCTATCCGGTGCCCATAAAAAACCTATTTTTACTTTGAGGTTAAATACTGCGTGGCTAAAAACACTAGTTTGCTTTTTAAATAATGGTAGGCATAACCATTATTTAGAAGGCAAACTAGTGTTTCAATGCTTCAGCCTTGCCACCTGAAGGGCTCTTGCATTTCAAGGACAAAAGAGTGATCAATCGCCCTTCCACGTGTCAAAACTTCAAATGGACAAATCGATGACTTGCATGAGAAACAGAAGCTCAAAGCCCTTGACCCACCCTGTGTTTGTTTTTCAATTAGTTTCTCGTTTTTCATTCTTGAATAGTTCGTGTTTATTATTGTACCTTATAGTGTACCTAGTATTTCCCTACAAAATTTAAAACTGTGTTAGGTTTTTAAAACTTTATTTTTTGTTTTCTAATAGCCGGATACGTAAAAATTAACAGGCATAGCCTGAAGTTTCATAGAACACCATCGGCAAGTGTTATGTATTTAGCAATTATATATATTAATGTATTTAGTAGTACCTATTGATATATAATTTTGTTTAATTATTATTTAAATTATTTGAAATGATAATCATATATTATAAATAAAAGCAATTTATATAGAAGCCTAATTTTAAGACATTTTGCATGCCAATGTGTTTTGGTGAAGTATGTGACACTATTCTAATGTTTAAGACCTTGTATTATGACCATATTTCGTGCAATAAATGAAATGAAATGAAATGAAAAACAGCAAAGCTGAACGAATGAAACACAAGTATTAGTAGAGAATATAATTTTTTAAAAGTTGGCATGATCCCATTTTGCTTTTCGTATAGTGGAGGCCTGGATTTGTGACGTCGGCGTATGAAAAAACAAAAGGCAATCAAAATTAAAAACAAAAGAAATACGTAAACTTAGCACGGCCACAGATATTATAATACTATACTGCACGGCGATTGTTCTCTGTGGGGTAGGAACAATAATGACATCTCATCGTCATACTTTGCGTAAATTATTGAAGTTTTACCATCGATCGTAGGGGTGTCGTGGTCGGATAACCTCCTAGTGTGCCCGTACTACTACCTGTCCCTGGGGATTCGTCCCTGGGGAACGGTAGTAGGTGGCGGGCCGGTGCACCCCGGTTCCCACCGCTAATAATTTCCCTCTCCGGGGATATTGTTAGCGATGGCCGATAATCCGACAAGGGGAAGGAAACCCTCCAAATCCAAAAAAAATGATGGACGCAAATCAAAAGAGATCACTACCCCAGGAAGGTACCGGAGGAAAACCCTCCGGAGAATCCTTTCCCGAGCCTAGCTCGGGCCGCCCCTCGTACTCTGGGGGGGGCAATGAATTGCAAAAATCTACTAAAAAACCCACCAAAAAACCCAAACCACAGGGTAGGGCAGCGTCATTGAATGCGCCCACCTCAACCATGACTGCTGCGTCAATAGACGCGCAAAACCACCCTTCGACGTCTTCTGCTGCATCCTCGGACGCGGCAAGACAGCCCTCCTCCCACAATGTCTCGAAAATCGGAGCGCCCCTCGGGGCTTCCTCGAGAGAGACTGCCATCGACCTCAAAACTCTATCTGCAGCCATACCACCCCCCGGGCCCAACTGGAACCTTGTTACTTCTAAAAAGAAGAACAAGAAGAAGGGCCAGAAACCCCACCAGGCGCACCACCCACCTAGCAAGACCCAACAGGCAGAGACAGAGACCAGGAAGACGGCCACTGACGGTGGACAGCAGCTCGGACCCAGAGCTAAGTCCACGGCTCCAGTAGGAGGGACTCGTCCCACCGAAAAAGCCCTGACACCGGCTGCGGCTCCGGCCGCGCCAACGTCTAGCGAAAGCGGCCAGACTCCACGTCGCTCGTCGAAACCCAGAGGGAAACGCGCGGGCAGGTTGGCAGCGCAGGCCCGGCTCACCCCACCAGCACGACCTGAAAGCTCCAAACGACGCCGACCCGAAGACAGCATTACGCCTACTGGTGACAGTAAGCGTCTAAGGTCGGATGTCGACCAGAATACGGAGCCAGTTAGTTACGCGGCGGCCTTTAGGTCGCACGACCTCTGCGTAGCTGTAATGCTCGAACCCTACGAAGACATGACGGAGGAGCAAGCCTTGGAAGTGCGTGAGAGACTGGAAGCGCGTTTCCTAAGAGAACTCTTCGAACCAGGTACCGCGCCCCAGGCCTCGAAGGTCCGCTTCCGAGGCAAAGCACACTACAGTGAGGGCGTCCTCAAGTTCTGGTGCGAGAACGACTTCACTCTGGCGTGGCTTCGCCAGAAGGTCGATGAAGAAGAGTCGCCAACTGCTGGATCGAAGCTGGTCCTAAAACGACAAGCGGAGATCGAGCGGAGAGTCTTGTGCGGACTGCTGGTCCCCAACTTAACGATGGAGGCCGACGGTATGCGCAAGGTTCTGGCGGCACAAAACTCAGAATACAAAGTCAACTCGTGGAAGTTGATTCGCGTCGACAGGCGGGAGGGAGGGGAGAGCCCCGGAACTCACCTGCTTCTCCGCATTCCCGAGTCGGACATCGAAACCGCAAAGCGACAGGACCGTCGGCTGTACTGGCTGTTCGGAAATATCTATCTCCATATCCTGGAGAAAGATACTCCGAACAGCGAGGACAGAGGCGCTACTGAAGCTTTCCCCACCAACCCTGAACCTAACCTAAACCCTGGACCCAACCCCAACCCTGGTCCTAAGCCTAATCCCTCTACGGGACACATGGCTGACCCTGGCCCACAGCCCGGCCCCAGCTCGGGACACGCGGCGTGCCCTTCTCCGGCCCCACCACTACCCCAAGGGCCGGACCCGATGGACATCCAGGATCCACCGAACTCTGCATCCGAGGAGTGCTTTCTCGATTCGGAGGGGAGCGACAGTAGCGAATGCGACCTCGACTCCTCTCCAATCAAGCGCTCCTCCTAAACCGACCTTACCACCATCTGATCCACAACCCCCCGCCACACCCTACATCCAGGCCAACCTCCAGCATAGCCTCACGGCTAGCGCGTCTCTACGCAGAATGCTGGAGGAACATCCCGAATCCGTGGCCCTCATCCAGGAACCGTGGATCAGAAAAGGCCAAATCTGTGGCCTCAAAACACCAGGAAGCAAGTTGCTCGCGAACACAACTGTAAGCAACCTTAGAACCTGTATTGTTGTTCCGCGCACCGCTAAAACACTTCTAATAACTGAACTCTGTTCCAGAGACCTAACTGCTGCTAGACTATACCTATCTCCCAACCACAACAGCTCTATATCACAAATAGTCCTAGCATCCGCCTACCTACCAAGCGATGAAGCAACACCCACACCCGACCTGACGGCCCTGATTGAGTACTGCGAAAGGGAGAAACTCGAGCTCATTATCGGGACCGACTCTAACGCACATCACACGCTGTGGAACAGCGCCAGGTGCAACGACCGAGGAGATGAACTGGTAAATTATCTTATATCAACTAACCTTCTCCTAATAAACAGAGGCTCGAAACCAACTTTTGTAACATCTAGAGCCCAAACAATAATTGACTTAACACTATCGACTACACAGATCTCTGACTTCATCAAGGACTGGCATGTCTCTGACGAAGCCTCATGTTCAGACCACAGATGGATAAGATTTAACCTTGAAATAACACTACCTACACCGCAACCTAGGCGCATCCCACGCAAAACAGACAAAACTAAATTCCTTAAACTAGTCAAATCTGAACTCGCTGGAACGCCTAACCCCCCTAAACATATAAAAACCAAAGATATTGACCTCTACATAAACCAACTAACACACATTCTTACCAACAGCTTTGAACAAGCCTGCCCGCTTGTCTCGCCCAAACAAGGGACAAAAGGACAATGGTGGAGTCCCGAACTGCAGAGACTCCGACGCAAAGTAAGGAAACTGTTCAACAGAGCTATAAACACCAGACAAGACGAAGACTGGGAGTCGTACCATGATGCAAAAAGAAACTATAAAAAACATATACGCACAAGGAAAACAGAATGTTGGGAAAAATTCTGCACCAACATAGAAAGCAACAGCCAGGCCGCCCGTATCAAGAACATCCTAACTAGCGTGCCGGAGAACACTCTGGGATGCCTTATCAAACCAGACCTTACCTACACCAAAACGGACGCTGAAACCAGCGAAGTGCTTCTGAACACACACTTCCCAGGCTGTCAGGTAACAGACACCCACAAATGGGAGGAAATTTCAGAGCAAATGCCCACCGATATAGACTGGACCACAGCCCGCAATATGATAAACCGCGATAAGGTACTCCGGGCAATCAACAGCTTCCTCCCCTTCAAATCACCTGGTCTGGACGGAATCTTCCCAGGTATGCTCATATGGTGCAGTAACATACTCGCGGACCACCTCGTCCGAATCTTCAGAGCGTGTATTGCCCACAAGTACATACCACACCAATGGAGGGAGGTGAAGGTGGTATTCATACCCAAACCTGGAAGAAGTGACTACACCCTACCAAAATCTTTTAGACCCATAAGCCTGACATCATTTCTTCTCAAAACACTGGAAAGACTATGTGACAGAGAGATAAGAGACAACACACTCTCACAAAACCCACTACATCGGCATCAACACGCCTACAGCAAGGGCAAATCAACAGAATCCGCTCTACACAGCGTAGTATCACGGATAGGAAGCGGACTAACGCTAAAACAACCAACCCTGGCGGCCTTCATTGACATCGAAGGAGCCTTTGACAAGACCAAATTCACCAGCATCTACAGAGCACTCACTAAATATGGTGTCGCGCCGACCCTAGCAGAGTGGATAAACAACATGCTCAGATACAGAGCAATACAAGTCACCATTAATGAAACCACAAGAGGTGTGGTAGCCAGAGGCTGTCCCCAAGGCGGCGTCCTCTCGCCCCTACTATGGAACATAGTTGTTGACGAGCTCATCCGTAAGCTTAACGGCCACGGACTAGTGACCGTGGGATATGCGGATGACCTCGCGATCCTAGCAACAGGATGCTTCGAGAGCACACTATGTGACTTAATAAGAATCGCCTTCAAAACTATCGAAACATGGTGCACTGATCATGAACTATCAGTCAATCCTACAAAAACAGAACTGATAATGTTTACCAACAAACGAAACTTGGTAAACCTGAGACTACCAAGACTATTCAACACCGAAATAACCCTGAAAAACGAAGTCAAGTATCTAGGGGTTATACTAGACAGTAAACTCTTGTGGAACAAGCACCTTGACTATAAACTACAACGAGGCACAGCAGCCTTCTACCAATGCAGCAGGATGCTGGGGAAAACATGGGGTCTCTCTCCAAAGATAACCATGTGGCTATACACTGCTGTCATCAGACCGATACTAACATATGGAGCCATCGTATGGTGGACCAGAACCGAGCTGAACACGGTAATAACTAAATTGCAACGATTCCAAAGATTAGTGTGCTCGGCGATAACAGGCTGCATGAGAACCACACCGGGCGCCGCCCTAGAGGTGATTTTGGACCTAGCGCCACTAGACTTATATATACAACAAGAGGCTACTATGTCGGCTTTGCGACTACAAAATATGGGACACTGGGGGACCACAGATAGTCCGCACGCCCAGATCCTGGACAGGGCTTTAGCCTACGAACCTCTTCTAGCGGCCCCTTGTGACAGAATTCCCAGCAAACCAATACAAAACAAACACTACCAGATACAACTACATGAAAATCAAAGAGATGAATCAGGCCCATACGAAGTAAGAATATACACGGACGGCTCCAAAACCGACACGGGCACGGGAGCAGGGATTCACTCAATGGACCTCAATATCAATGTATCAATGACCTTAGGCAAACACAGCTCCATTTTCCAATGTGAATGCGCAGCTATAACCGAGGCAGCCACAGCTGTGCTCAGAAGGGATATAGACAACCAGTGCGTGCGTATCCTGTCTGACAGTGCTGCTACACTCACGGCCTTGGCAGGACACAGCTGCAACTCCAAGATCGTGTACGAATGTCACTTGGCACTTGAGAGAATTTCCTGCAGAAACAGGATAACCCTTCAATGGATCAAGGGGCATAGCGGATCACTCGGTAACGACGCCGCCGATGAGTTGGCACGGAAAGGTTCGGAGACGCCGATAATAGGCCCACCTCCGCTCCTTCCCCTACCATTCTCCCAAATCCGAACATGGATAAGGCTTAAAACTAGAGAAACACATACCGAACGATGGACACACCTACAAGAGTGCCGCCAGGCAAGGGCAGCCCTTCCAGCTGCATCACCAAGGCTAACTAAGCGCCTACTGAACCTGACCAGAATGGATCTACGCGTCCTAGTGGGGACACTCACAGGACACTGCCCACTAAATAAACATCTCTTCACCATCGGAGCGACAGACAGCCCTCTCTGCAGGGGGTGTCTCAGTGACGAAGAATCAGCTGCCCACGTAGTCCTGGAATGCGAGGGAGTAACAGCGCAACGACACGAAATCCTCGACCACCCGAGGTCACTCCGCGAAGCCTGCGAAGATCCCAGGAAGATTCTGCGCTTCTGGACGGAGCTAGGCTGGTTACACTAGCAGAACAAAACACGCACAACGGACCAAACCGAGTCTAAGTGCGGAAAATAGAGTACACAATACAAATACAAAAAAAAAAATACCATCGATCAAAAATTTCCGTTCGGCCCCCTTTAGATGCACAATGCGCGCCCTGAAAACGTCAGTATCAAAAGGTATCCCATTTGGCATTTTGGGATACCTTTTCAACTAGTGTCATTTTAGCTCTCGGACCGAAAGCATGGTCAAGTGCTCGTTTAAAAAATGCAATAATCGACCGACCAAGCAACAAAAAAAAGATGGAATTTCTTATTTTCAGTAAGTTTAAATGTAACTTTTACCTGTGTATTGTGATATGAGCCAATTGAGCCTTATATACTTGAGAAATCAGCATTAAATATTGTTGTTGGGTTTGCATATGTAAAAATATTTATTTGGTTTTAAGTTGTTGAATGGAGCAGCTATTGTTTCTAATTTTTTTATATTTATTTGTGGTAAGTTGTATGTGATAAATTTTTTGCCACGATAACAATCACACAACAATTTTATTAAAATATATTCGAACGATACCTGAAGATAAGACTACATTACCTACATAGCAAAAAAAGAATCTCAAAAGTTAAAAAAATCATTAAGGAGATCTTTATGCAATAAACTAAATCTTATACAAGGAAATTGAAAATTTTATTTAAAAAAATCTTTAATTTATATGAGAGTACCTAGATATTAAACATTTGGAAACGTCATATTTTCAGAACTTAGGTTTTACTGTAGGTAGTACTTGTAATTTAAAACGGGTATTTATTGCGTTTATTTACCTATTGTTTTCGACGTTCAAAATTAAATAGTAGGTAATAATAAATAATGTGTTCATATGGCGTTATTTTAAAAGTATTTTATAGGATCCTAGTTGACTTGAAATAACGTTTTTTTTGGCCCATAGAAAAACTCTTACGAAGCCGCAGGCAGACACTAGTTCTTTAAAATTTAAAGTACCTGCCTGAAATTGTATTTTTGGTTTATTTCACTAGCTTTTGTTAACTTATTTATATTATTGTATGTCCGAAATGACCCTTTTGTTTGTTGACTCTTGCGTCGCTAATTTATAGTTGTATCAATAAATGATTCATTATCTTTACCTGAATTCTGTTGATTTTATAATCCTTATAAAAATAAACAGTGTATAAATTATTTATAGGTACCTACCTTCCTACACTTACAAAATAAAATAAAATAAATTCGACTCCACTAATCTCTTGTTCCGCATGCAAAAAACTTGACAGGCTCTGCGCAAACTGTCTGCGTCAAAACAAAACGTGGACACTTTTGAGTGTCATTCTTGTATGGTTCTAGGTATCTACGGGGGAGGCCGCATACTTGATCGATGAGTTTTACGAATTAATTTCAAATAATTTCTAGGACAAAGTGACAATACTTGCTTGGCCTACTGGATACGAAAAATCCTTCTACGCAAGGAGTCTTCGATCGAAGGCGCACTAGAAAGTTCTCGATCGCGGTAAAGAAAATAAGTTTGTACCTAGGAGGGGGCGTTTGCTACAGGTTCCGTTGCAAACGTTATGGTTCTTGGTCTGTCGATGAATCCAACTTGCATGAAGCGAATTAAAACTTCTTCATATTCTATCGATTATTTTTCATAATGCACCTTTTTCGAAGTCGGCCGATGGAGGTTTATGTTCGGCATTCATGTTTCGGGTTATTGTTAATGAAAACAATTAAATTAGGTAAACTAAATTGGCAACTTATCTTCATCGAACCAGTTTCAGTTCTGACAAAAATGGAACCGACCTGGGTGTACTATGCTTCAAATAAAACCACAATTTTTAATTGTTTCTTACTTATCTGTTACTTTTGAAAAAAATAACCTCGATTCACGGATATTTTGAGAGCATTAGGGTAAATAAGAGATTTTGGGTTAAAAATCATAATTTTCCCAAATACTCCCAAAAATACATTTGAATCAATGAATATCCGGCAAATTAGTTTTCCGTTAGTTTTATTCCTTGTTTATTTCAGAAAAAATAAAAACCTCAAAAAAGTTTGCATTTCGCGCCAACACGAAACAATCAGGCATAACGTCGATAAATCGAGTCGCAAACTCGAGTATAATTATAGATATAACTTGTACATAATTGAAGGCACCGTATGTGGAAATGAAGGTCGTTGCGTCGCTAGCGGTAATTGTTGATGCCCGAAGAAAACGTTGCGTACAGCCTCCAAGTGTTTTATATTACCAAAACATTAAACATTTGCTTAAGAGAACTGAAAACTCGCAGCTAAGATCTCCAAACGTTGACATAATCAGATATCAATCAGAAATTAACCGACTGCGAAAAAAGGACGTTCTACATATACGTTTTTTAATGTATATCCATCGATTTCTCCGTCATTTAGGACGGATTTGGATGATTCTTTGTAGTTGTCTAGAGAATGATCCCAAAGCGGTTTCATAAAAAGTTCATTCCCGAGGGATTTATCGCGCAAAATTCAAAAAAACAGCTTAAAACTAACGGATTCGAAGTCAGTTTTAAGTTTTTATTTCTTTAGGCATACAAAAAAAGCTCTCAGACAAGTCAAATTGTAAACGATCCCGAATGAAAACGCGATTTAACGCAGCAACAAACAGGACACGTGGTCAGCACGGCAATTCAGACTCTCCACCATCTCTACCGAGTTATGGTAACAGGACACGTGGAATCTGACACAGATTCTCGTGTAATTAATTTTTTAAGCGGTTTTTGATATTTTCTGAGTTCTGGAAGGAATAAAACTACCAGAAAAGTAGTTTTCCACAAATGTTAGACCATTTTCTATGAGCCTATGTTACAATAAAGTACGAGATTTAGTCGAGATCTCAGACAGTTTATAGGCGGTCTATATGAAAGATTTTTGTTTTGATTCGTAGGTTATTACTAATTTTTTGGAACCAAAGGAACCAAATAATTAGTAATAACCTACGGAGATTCCCTCAAGAAAACTACACAACTTATAAAGAAACTGCATTAAGCAGTTTCTTCCTCAGTTGTGTAGTTTTCTTGTAAATAAGCAACAACATAATTTTTGCACTCACGTCATTCCAACAACGTATGCTCCGTCCCGCTCCTATGAACGCGAAAACCTATGCCTGTAATTTTCACAAATGGCGCGCAATGCGCTCACTTAAGTTTTTTCAAAACAATCAAACTATATTCTTACAAATGCAGCATAGTCCGAAGCCATTAGCGCAGTACCCGTTGGCGGCTCCGGAGCGGGCGGCGCACTCTCGCGCAGTCATGCACGTGCCGTTGTCACCCGACGCCGCCGCACATGCCCCGTTCGGAAACGTCACCACCGTGAACACTGATAGGACTGTACAAGCATGGTACACTTTATTACAGTCAGCCTTTATGTCTACTGTAGAAATTGAACTGTGGTATGTCGCCGTCAGATCGTAGAATTAGACCGTTTGTAGAATAGGTAGGCCTGTTTGTCAATATGAAATGTATCTAAAGCTAACACGTTGCTAGCAGCAAGCTGTGCGGTAATGGCGTTGGATTAATGTGTGCAGAGCTTGAGACGTACGTTGCTCGTTCAATACACAACAATAGGCATAGGAAAGTAATTCTATGGCGCTGAGCCGCCGTCTTGTAAACCGCCTAGGCGTTCTGGAAGTGGGCTTGTTTTACGATCCGGCGGCGACAGAGTATACTAGAACAACCTCAAGTGAACTAGGTAGCACTCAAGTTTAAGTGGGTACTTAGCAATAAATCACCTAAGACAATAAATAATCTGCATATTAATTAAAAAGAACTTAAAAACTATAAGCTGTGTGCTGGCAATTTGTACCACCCAAACTCTTCCCGCGGGTGTCGTAAGAGGCGACTAAGGGATATCCACCGGGGGCGGGCAGTAGCGCGCCCTGCAGATTGTTCTACCACCGAGCTGCGATCCCCAACCTGCATGCCCAGCGTGGGGATTATGGGTATTACCCCCTATGAGATAAAAGCCAACAAGGCGCTTATCAAGGGGAGGCCTGCGTCCAGTAGTGGACCACTACAGGCTGTTGAGGTTGAGGTAAAAACTATTTACTACTTATGTGCACTCAATTTCCTAAAACTCAACGCTGTCACTAAAAGGCATACTTAGTACCCAGAAAATAATATTTATTCATTACGGATTTAAGCGGGTTCACTGCGAACCTTATTTGTATTGGAAGAACACCAACACCAGCTTACATCCGTAATGAATACAAACTACGATAGTAGTTTGACGAATTCATTCGTCAATTCATTGTTTAGTATAAAATATTAAATATTTATTAAATTTACTAATTAGATGACCATCATCATCAAGACGTTGCCATCCACTGGTGGGTATTAAGGCTGTCGCAGTTTGACGTACCTTCATTATTTTAAAATAAAAATTATCAGATTCTGAAGTGGTGGCTCTGCGGCATATCACCACACTACAGCACAGCACAAAAATGTACATTTACATATGAGCTTAAACTCGTAACATTTAGACGAATTTCTTATAGATGGCATCAGATGACAGACAGCTCGCTAACCCTTCGCTTAAAGATTATGGGTAGCCATTTTGTTACTGCAAAATGTATCTAAAGATACATTTAAAACCATAGATAACAAACCCTTAATTAAATACACATATTTGTGCTGCGTGGTAAAAAAAATCTGTTTCTTTTCTGTGGGAGAAATATCGGGTCTAATTAGAGCTTCAATAAGCTCTCATTAGTCATGATTATTTTCCCGATAGATTCGCATCACTATTCTATATAAGAAGCAGAGACTATGAAATATTGCATTCTTTCATTCAATCAAACAAAAATAAATGCGTGAACGGAGCGTAGTTTATACTATCTTTCATAGCAGATTTATTCATAGGCAGTACTCACATCTGCTTTCCTTCTGCACAGGCCAAAATCTGTCGCGATTCAGTATATTCTTGAAGCCACTAATTCCTCTATTTAGAGTTGGCTTTCTCGTATCCTTATCGAAAGATGTTACTTTTGTATTGCATAATTTGAACGTAATTACGAGAATAATTGCTATATTCTTTATTTCCATGACGATAGAAAATAACGAGCAATTGTGTAATACACCTATAGGACACTCAAACTGGGTAAAAGTGTTACTTTGCGTGACAAACTAAGTACTTACATAAGTACTTTAAAAAATATATAAAGTTATAAAAAAAACCACCCGTTAAACGTATACGGTGAGTGACAATTTAAATTATGAAACAATTTTTTCATAACTTCAATTTATAACATTTTAACGGGAAGGTGAACAATAGGCCGGAGTTTTCACCTATTAGCACGATGGGGACAATGAACCAAAGTAGTACTTCTACTGTTTGTTTAGCTTCAAACTGCAGCGGGTCGGAACGGCCACTTTACTATCACTGCTATGTGATAATCATTGTGACGCTTATAATTAACTAAAAACCATTTGCGTAACATAATAGGTACCTATCTAAATGTTACGACAAAAAGCCATTCTACGAACTGACAGATTTTACGATCAGGCGGCGATAGGAGGAGGTTAATAAAATAAAATAAAATAATAAATAAAAATAAATAATGCTGGACAATTCACACAGAACTAGCCCCGAGCTATGCAGAGCTTGTGTTATGGGTACTAGATAACTGTTATACTTAATACAATACACTAAATATATAGATATTTTTTATTCTATGTACATAGAAAACACCCAGAACGCCCTGGACGAATGTCTGCAGATCGTACAAACATTTGTCCCTAGGCGGGAATCGAACCCGCAACCTCCTGCATCGCAGGCAGAGTCCAGGGAGTTCTGGATGTTTTCTATGTATAATAAAAAATATCTATATGTAGTGTATTCTACTAAGTATATCAGTTATCTAGTACCCATAACACAAGCTCTGCTTAGCTTGAGACTAGATAATGCTGTGTGAATTGTCCAGCATTATTTATTTATTTAATTTATAATGAACTGGGAGCTATAGGAAAATGGTGAGTGAAAATATCATAGATTCGGATAACAGAGTTTTATTTTAACATTACATTCTTGTTTTGTTGTTAATTGTTACTTTGATTTAAGTGTGCAATACAGTATTATATCTATCTACCTATCTAGGTATCGAATGTATCATAAATAACAAAAATTATCAATAAAATTGTGTCTAAAAATAGAGACTAGGTACTTAATAGTCGCTTCATTTTGTTATTTGTCTTTTGACACTTTGTCAAATCTTACTAGGTCTTTCCACATTTCCAATCATGTATTGCAGAGAGCCTTGTAACCTCCTTATGACACTTCTTATTCAAAATTTTATTTTTTCAAGTGTTTAAAGAGGTTACAAAAGAAAACCATCACCCAGAGGCATGAGTTAATTGGTTCGCAATTCGTTCCACGTGTCAAAAAGCGAATAATAAAAAAAGCGGCCATAATTTGAGATCAATCTATTCGACTTTATAACGGCAAGCTTAAGCATTTGTAAAAGCATTTGTACTGTATTAATTCAGGAGCTACCTAGCTATGTTGTATATTGTGTATTGAAAATTAATTAAAATCTCACATAAATAATATTAACGTATTTAGTTTGTCCTGCATTGCGATAAAACAATTTTAATATTTTAGCTAAATAAATAATACATAACAGAAAATTAAAAGGTGCCTATTTAATAAAATTACACAAAATCCTTACCAACAACAGTGAACAGTGAAGACTAAAAATTGAGGCTACAATCAATAAAAATGAAGATGCTCGTATTTTGAATAAGAGTTGTAGTACTTTGAAACGTAATCGATTATGTGATTCCATCAAAAACATTGATTCGTTCATTTGTGGGCTTCAATTACGACTGGGACTATCAATCATCCATTGACAATCGGCAATCGGCCGTAAAATGTATTTCAAACATCAATTGTAGGGCGGGAGGATTTATCGTAATAGCACTGCTGGGCAGCACAGCGTGAGAGATGACGTCATTCTCAAAACCATTACTTAAGTACGCAGGTTATTCTTTTAAGTAATATTAGTAAATGAAGAAGGTGTGGTAGTGCGCGCTAGTTGCCCTTGTTGAACGAGTTGGCGGTGCGCAGGCGCCGGATGCGCGGCGAGCTCCAGCGCGGGATGACGCGCGCCTCGCTCGGCGACACGCCCTCGTCCACGTCGTCCGCCTCCGTACGGATCTCCATTTTCTAAAACAACACACAACTTCAGCATACAGACGTTTACTAGCTAAAATTATCATATCAGGGCCCTCCTTAACACTTTCATGGCCCAAGACGCAGATATCCTTCTGTAGCTTAGTGTTGCGACGGCGTCGCGCCCCTGCGGGTCGCACCATCGAGGCTGGGCAGTGAATGCGTTAACCTGAACCTCAACAGCCTATATTGGTCCACTGCTGGACGCAGGCCTCCATAAGTGATTTTTTGGCTTTTATCTCATGGAAGGCAGTGCTCATAATTCCCACGCTGGGTATGCGAGTTTGGGATCGCAGTTTGATGGTAGGTTTAGTCTGTCGGAGCCACTGCTGCCCGACTCCGGTGGACATTCCTTACGACAGCCGCGGGTCTAGGGCCTAATTCTAAGTCGACAATCAGGGCCATTAAATTAATAACTTCACCATAACAGTGGTGTCGTCGGCTCAGATTCACTGATTTTGGCATTTTACCTTTGATGAAATAAACTACAGATGGATGCGTGTCAAAAGTGTCAAGGGTTGAAACCATTATAATTAATCTCTCCGTGCAAATAATGGTGTTATTTGCACTCTCGAGTTTCTTGCTCCTATGGAGTATTCAGTGACGATTCCATTGTCATAGTAAAGCGATTGATTAGCACAATTCGGCCCCAGCCCACAAACGGCCACAGCTGGACGGCAGAGAAAATAGCGGCAAAGCCTACTTATGGATTTTGATTATATATATATAATTCAGTGAGTCTTAAAAGTTTTTGACAAAATTGTATATAGATTCTGTGTACCTAAGTGCAGATTGGTTTACATGAACTTTGATTAATAAAGGCAAAATCATTTATGTTCTGAAAATAACAGGATTCGTGATTGACTGAAAATAGAATTCTGTAAATTAAACTTTAAAAGAGCGTGAATTTTTTACGATGCCACGTATTGAAAAAGAGACCTACTTATTTTCCCTTTCATAGTTGGCAACCTACAAGTTCTAGCGTACTTCAACGTACCTACATACACAACAATTTGATTGTTCAAGACTGTTTTATAGTATACTTACATCTACCACCAAAAAATAACATATCTTGATATTAAGAACCAACGAAATATTACCGAATATTAACGAGTATCATAAAACTCGCAGCGTTAATTTATTTAGTGTTATGGACAATTAATTTATTTTACAAGTGATTTTACAGTTCAGACCAAAACGTCCAGAAGTCAGGTACATAATCAAAATAGGCATAAAGTACCTAAGTCAAATCTTGAATTATATCATAGCAAAACAATGAAAATAAGTAATTAATTATCAATCTTAGAGTCAATATCGAGTCAATACAATCAATAACAATTACAAATATTAAATACTTATATCTGTTTACTTGAATAATAAATCAGAAGTTTAGGACGGGACGTTGTTAGATTCATTTACGAACGTCAAGAATAAAATTAAAAAATTTAAAACCCCACAGACAGATTTTCATGAAACATGTCTAAGAATACTCGGGATAACAATATCTATGACAAAAAAAAAAACTAAACGAAAATCGGTTAATCCGTTTGGCAGCTACGATACCATGGACAGATACACAGACAGACACGTTAAACTTATAACACCCCTCTCTATTTGCGTCGGGGGTTAAAAATAAGAAAGACACCCCGAATACTCAACCGCAACTCAGATTTAAGGCCGCTCCGCGGTAAATTGCCCAATAGGGTCCTCACCGCTATAAATATTTCTCTAAAACAAATCAATTCAAAGTAATGAAACGAATCACGAAATATAACCAATATCATAGCAATATACCTATAGGTTGAAATTATTTTGGGATAAATATTAAATTTGCTGCACTTTTTCGCAAGGCGCTTTACAAAAGTGAGATTTTTTGTGATTTTATTATTAATGTATTGAATCCATCGATCAGAAATTCCCGGCCAGCCCCCCTTAGATGCACAATGCGCGCCCTGAAAACGTCAGTATCAAAAGGTATCCCATTTGGCATTTTGGGAAACCTTTTCAACTAGTGTCATTTTAGCTCTCGGACCGAAAGCATGGTCAAGTGCTCGTATAAAAAATGCAATAATCGACCGACCAAGCAACAGAAAAAGGATAGAATTTCTTATTTTCAGTAAGTATTTTTACCTGTGTATTGTGATATGAGCCAATTGAGCCTTATATACTTGAGAAATCAGCATTAAATATTGTTGTTGGGTTTGCCTATGTAAAAATATTTATTTTGTTCTAAGTTGATGCATGGAGCGGCTATTGTTTCTAATTTTTTTATATTTATTTGTGGTAAGTTGTAAGGTGATAATTTTTTTTTCATGAAAAGACATTTAAAATAACTGGTTGAGGTTTATAAAATAACTAGCTGACCCGCCCTCAATTTTACTTCGCGTCGCTAATTTATAGTTGTATCAATAAATGATTCGTTATCTTTACCAGAATTCTGTTGATTTTATATTTATAATCCTTATAAAAATAAACAGTGTATAAATTATTTTTAGGTACCTTCCTACCTACTTACAAAATAAAATAAAATAAATTCGACTCCACTAATCTCTTGTTCCGCATGCAAAAAACTTGACAGGCTCTGCGCAAACTGTCTGCGTCAAAACAAAACGTGGACACTTTTGAGTGTCATTCTTGTAAGGTTCTTGGTATCTACGGGGAGGCCGCAAAGCCGCATACTTGATCGATGATTGAATCTAATAATAAATACGAAAATCTGTATAACATAACGGAAATATATATAAATGTGTAATATGTACCTCAAAAGGAAAAAAGGAACCCTTATAGGATCACTTTGTTGTCCGTCTGTCTGTCTGTCTGTCCGTCTGTCAACCCTTTTTTCTCAGGAACGCGTGTAGGTATCGAGTTGAATTAACATCAAATACTCACGTCCGTAACCTCTTGAAGCCGTAATATAAATATAACTTCTAAGTCAACGCACTCAAAAGTTACAGCCTATTTTGAAATTTCCAAGGGAATCACATGTACACAAAACCTATAGGGTACTTCCCGTAGACCTAGAATCATGGAATTTGGTGAGCAGCAAGGTCTTATAGCACAAGTAAAGGGAAAAGTCCGAAAACAGTATATTTGTAGATTATTTATTCACAAAGAAAAATACTTTTGATTCTCGCCATAATACTTCCCGTTGACGTAGAATCATAAAATTTGGCAAGAAGCAAGGTCTTGTAGCACAAATAAAGAGAAAAATTCAGTACTTCCCGTTACGTAGAATCATGATAATTTGGCAAGACACAAGGTCTTACGGAACCCTTAGTGCGCGAACCCGACTCGCACTTGACGTTTTATTTTTCATTTGGTGGTTCCTGTTTACTGGGAGGGTTAAAACCCCGCACAATTTTTTGTATTTTCTACAGTAATTTATTAGAAAAGTACCTACACAAAAATTGTAAAACGAAATATTTTATTGTGTAGATAGAATGGTCATATTTAATGATTTGTTTTGTTTTATTACTTATACTAGATGAATTTTAGAGAAATCTTTATAACGGGAGGACAGAATTGAAAATTTACCGTGAAGCCCCCTTAGGGACGTCTCGAGTCGCGATGTTTTTACAGTCGGTAATGAAAATCTGTCAAAAACTCGTCTTTTTGAGACGTGTTTAATTCTGAGTTGCGCCTGAGTATTTGGGGGTCAGTCTTTACAGGTTATTTATATTCTGTCATCGAATATGTCGGCTTTGTCGTACTGCTGGAGGAAGTGGTTAAACAGATCCAACAGTGGGAACACAGGATCGGTACCTAAATGAGTAGTTAAATACCACAAAACTAAAAAACATGAGGTAATGATCCCCTTTTTATAGGTGGATACGTCTATGTAAAATTTAGAAATAAGCTAGAGTTGGCAAAACAAAAAAGACAAAATCGCTAAATTTAAACAAAGCAAAAAGTTAAATTAATTTAAAAATAAAATAAACGTTGCAGAGACAGTGGCGCCTCTACAACTATTAACGATTTTTCATTCCTCGCGTCTCGAAGCTTCGTGCGTTATCGCGGACCTGATTAAATAGGTCAGGAAAACTGTGTTTCACGGACTACTTGCGCCACCTATCCGATTGGTAGTTAAACTGTATAGGGGTACGCCATTTTGTTTAGCGAGGCTTCGAAGTGCGTCATCAAGGGATTTAAAAAAAGAAAAACTGGTGGTAGATGCACTTTATCATCTACTGCCAAAGAATAACATTATTATTATTGATAGAGCCACGTGCAATATCTAGGTATTAAAAGCCTCAATAAGATATTTCGAAGTATCACAGACCTCGCAGCGTTGCTGCTTAAGTGGCGCCTCTACAACTTTTATCGATTTAGCAAACTGCGCATGTCTCGAAGCTTCGTGCGTCATCGCGGACCTTATTAAATAGGTTAGGAAAACTGTGTTTCACGGACTGCTTGCGCCACCTATTCGGTTGGCAGTTAAACTATCTAAGGGGTACGCCATTTTGTTTAGTGAAGCTTCCATGTGCGTCATCAAGCGATAAAAAAATATGTTTTTCTTTGGTGCTAGATGTACTTTATCGTCTACTACCAAAGAATAACATATTATTGATAGAGCCTCATACATAATTATGTAGGTATTAAGAACCTCAATAAGATAATTCGAAGTATCATATACCTCGCAGCGTTGCAGCATAAGTGGCACCTCTACAACTTTTATCGATTTTGCAAACTGCGCATGTCTCGAAGCTTCGTGCGTCATGGCGGATGTAATTATATAGCTCACGAAATTGTGTTGCACGCCATCTCTATCCGTAAGGCAGTTAAACTTCGACGGGGATAAGAACGCCATTTTGGTTCGTTCTCAGGATATGTACAAATGGTGGACCCCCCAACACGGTACCTATGTATGTAACTAGTTTATTCAGTTAACAACAGAGGGCGCTTTTACTAGTGGAAAGGCTGCGTCAGTGCACTGTGTCTGACTCAGTTACTGCTCGTTTGCATAATGAAGAAAGAAATGCTCCTATTTCAACGCATAAACACAGCTGTTAGTCATTTAACGCTCCGAAGAAGTACAAGCTGAAATGAACTTTATTGCGTTACGTTTAGAAGCTAAAATGTATTTTTTCAGGCTCAGAAAGATAGGCCCTTGCCATGGCCCATGGTCGTGGATTTGATTCCCGCCTTGGGACAAATGTTTGTACGATCTGCATATGTTTGTTCCGGGTGTTCGGTATTTTTAAGTATAACTCAAATATCTATCTATGTGATGTTTTTTGTATTGAGTGAATTATTATTGTTACCGAACGAGTAGAAGAGAGTAAGCGAACAGTATATTATGCACTTAGTTAATGTTACCTGAACCATCAGCCTCATAAGCTGCTGCTGCTGTTCCATGGCCGTGTTCAGCTTCTCCAGGCGCCGCTTGTTCATCTCCATCTCAGACACCAGGTAGTCTTCGCTCGTCTCCAGAACCAAGTCCAGTACAACTGGAAAATATAAAATACCACTTTGAGAAGGCTATTGGACCACTTTCGGTATTATATTCTTTCGGAACTCCAAAACTGTTTTAGGGCCCACATTTATGCGAAAATAACGTTCATATAATATCTTTCATTTTACACATTACATAATTTTTACACAGATATAAAATTTATTTACTTTTATAAAGTAATTCTTTAACTATCGTAGTTTCAGGAATTCATTACGGATGTAAGCGGGTTAACTACGAACCTTATTTGTGTTGGAAGAACACCAACGTTTCATCCCTTAACGAGGGACTTCTTCAGGGTGAGTGCGGTTCTAGACGCGCACGTTCCGCTTCCCTGCGAGATCCTCGTTATGGGATGAAACGTTGGTGTCTCATAATGTTATTCCTGATACAGCGTGTATCAGGAATAACATTATTATTGTGTTTTGTTTGATATAGGCAATTTTTATCCAGTAATCTGTTCCCATTTGAAAGTTATGTTCTGATCTCAGCTAAATCCCTACCAGTGCCGGATTAGCCACATAGCAGTAGACTCAAACAAAATATTTGAGAATTTAAATTATACACCATTAAATATTTCTGGTTTTTTCCTTATTTAATTTTTATTATATTTTATTGACAGCCTTTAATACAGCTTTATAAATTTTAGTTAATTCGTTTGGTTTAATTTCAGACAAACGTTTCATTCTAACGAGGGACTTCTTCAGGCTGAGTGCGTGTGTCTAGACGCGCATGTTCCACTTCCCCGTGAGATCCTTGGATGAAAGGATGAAACGCTGGTGTCTCATAATGTTATTCCTGATACAGCGTGTATCAGGAATAACATTAAGTATAGGCAATTTTTATCCCGTACTCTGTTCCCATTTGAAAGTTATGTTCTGATCTCAGCTGAATCCCTACCAGTACCGGATTAGCCACATAGCAGTAGTCTTATACAAAACTAGATTCTACCCGCGGCTTCGCACGCGGTAATTAAAAAAAACATTGTCCAGCGGACAAAATTGTGAATCTAAACCATTCCCAAATCCCCTTGAACACACACAAAAAATTTCATCAAAATCGGTCCAGCCAAAATTGTGAATCTAAACCATTCCCAGATCCCCTTGAACACACACAAAAAATTTCATCAAAATCGGTCCAGTCGTTTGAGAGAAGTTCAGCGACATACACACTCACAGAAGAATTATATATATAAAGATATTTAAAAATTCAAATTAAACACAAATAAATGTTTCTGTTTTTAAATTTTTTTTTAAATATTTTATTGACCACCTTTAATACAGCTTTTTAATTTTAATTAATTCGTTTGATTTGTCTCTTGGTAATCAACATTCTATAAAATTTGTTTAGGGTTTTTACTAGAAAGGTATTACTTTTCTATTTATATTTTTCTTTTAACTCATCTTATGACTCCATTGCATTGTGCCGCGCAGTATAGGTTTTATAGAGGCAATTTTGTTATAGCTCTTTACATCTTCTACTATATAAAAATAAGTCGGGTTTTCCTTCCTGACGCTATAACTGCGTGCGTTCTGGACGCACGAACCGATTTCCATGGTTTTGCATTCGTTGGAAAGGTCTCGGGCTCCGTGAGGTTTATAGCAAAAAATTAAGAAAGCGGGAAACATAAATTTCCACGCGAGCGAAGCCGCGGGGCGCAGCTAGTTGGACAATAAATGATAATCCAAAGAAACAACGCTTGCGAGGCCGCGGGCACGGTTAGTAGTAAAGAAAGCAAATCACCATCATTAGAGAACGGGTTGAAGAACCACTTGCGCAGGATGAGATCGAAGAAGCCCAGCTTGCAGCTGTTGTTGTTGGGGTATTCGATCAGCTCATTCTTGTCCACCTTCTCCAGGAGGAACTGCGGCAGCTTCCGTTCCAGCTCCGTGTGAAGCACCACCTGAAATGGAATAGACTTTTGTATAGACATACAAAAAAAAACAAAAAACAAAACAAGATAATGCTGTGACAATAGTCCAGCATTATGTATTTATTCAAATAACGAATAACAGTACTAGGGAGGTAAGTAAGAAGAAATAAAACAGAAGTGGAGTAAAGCTTTGCGCACATTAATCCAACACCAGAATAATTTGCTTTCAAATATATACCTATATTAGGAGTTTAACCTATATGCGGTTCTGTTTTTTTTGCGATTTCTGACATTTTTAGTTCTCCAACCTCAGTTGGCCCGATGGAACTTTTTGATCAATATAAAAACAGATTCATCAAGAAGTTTTCATGTAATAAGTATGCTAATTTTATTGCTATCTGTACATATGATAAAATCAGAAAATAGGCATAATTTTTTTTCATAAAATATAGATAGTCTCCTAAGACCATTTTTCGGTAGTACGCTGGTTAACGCATTCACTGCCCAGCCTCGGCGGTGCGACTCGGGTTTAGTTTTCTGAACATTTCTGGGGTTACAAACGGAGTTTGAATTTCAGAGTCCAAATCCAGGTACAAATGTTTGCTGTTGGACGGGCAATAGAAAAAATTACTACAAAATTACTAGTTAGGTATTATAAGAGGAAAAAATGCAAAAGATTTCAACCACATATTTCCTCCCTCACCTCAACAGCCTGTAGTGGTCCACTACTGGACGCAGGCCTCCCCCTGATAAGGGCTTTTATCACATGGGGGGTAATGCCCATAATCCCCACGCTGGGCAACAGGGTTGGATATCACAGTTCGGTGGTAAAATTGTTCTGCAGGGGCGCTGCTGCCCGCCTCCGGTGGATATCCCTTAGTCGCCTGTTACGACACCCGCGGGAAGAGTTGGGGTGGTGCAAATTCTAAGCCGGCACCACACAGCAACACAGTTCCAAAAAAAATTGGGACCTCCTTAATAATAGAATCAACTTCAGGTATTCTCAAACAGAAAAACTGATGAACTAATTAATTGGATAAAAAGTAGATGTAAAATGCATAATTTCAGCTCGATGCGTTGAGTAGTTGTGGCGTGAAGAGGTAACAAACATCCAAACATCCATCCAAACTTTCGCATTTATAATAATAGTGTGATGTGATAGATTATAAATATACCTAATTACGACTTATTGTCAACGCGCGGTGCCCTTCATACCTACTGAATTGCGATATCTCAGTTAGGTACATACGCCGCACCGCCCCGTAGTATCGTGACTTTGTGGAAAAAACTAGTGTTCATGAATTCCGGGACAGTAAAGTGTAATTACTGGACACGGGAAAGCACGCGAAAACACGGCAAAGCAAAGAGTTTGTAAAATGCAGAAACGTGCAATTAGGGTGCTGGTTAGCGCCAAATTTAAAGACTCATGTAGAGAACATTTCAAAAACCTGAAAATACTAACCTCTGCCTCATTATACATCTATGAAATTTTAAAGTTTGTAATACAAAATATTATGTCTCAATTTAAGATAAGAGGGAGCCAAAGCAAATACAGTAACAGACATCAAATGTACTTAGAGGCAACTGCCCATAGACTCGGATACATCTCTAAAAAGCAGCCGGAAGTTATTGGCCCTAAACTTTTTAACAAACTTCCATTGTGTATTCGACTCATAAATTGTGAACAATCATTTTTAAATAATGTGAAACTTCTTCTGCTAGTAAAACCATATACTCTGTAACTGATTTTTAGACAATGACTATAAACAATTCGTAATTCCTCAACGATGAACCTTTTCCTGATCTCTACATGCCTAATTCAAACTAATCTATGTAATTTAATTTATACCTAATTTTACTTGACGAGAAACTGATAACACCTAGCTTTAGCTTAACATTGAGTTAACCACTGTTATTGTGCATTTCATTTTCAATAAATGTTTTCATTTCATTTCATTTCGTGAGATTCCGGGACTTTCCCGGAATTTCACGTGTACACTACCCTGAGTAGAATGGATATGAAGTTGAGGATTAGACTCTGAATCTGCTAGCTAAGGACTCTTTTGGATGACCAAATTTTGATTGTTTTTTTATTTATGTCATTTGTTATTTTAATGTGCAACTTATAGACAAAAATTTATGTCTGACTAAACCAAATTTTCATTATAATATTATATTTAATGCCGTAAATCCTTTAGGTTTCGAAGCTATGGAGGCTGTAAACTCTTGTGGGAAGGCATCCATGACTTCCAACATTAATCAGATCGTGGAAGGAAGATGAACAAACTAAGTAATACATAGATCTCCAAGGAATGATAAATACACTTAATACTGAACAAAACATTTTATTTGTTTAGATAATTGCTTAAATTGATGATACCAATGTTCGCTGAAATTATACGTTGTTTTTCGTTGGTCTGGGAAAAGCTTTTTGATAAAAACAATTAAATCCTACCCATCAAATGCCTGCAGGACTTTGGGTACAAAGTAAAATAAAGGTAATTATTCGCTCCAACAGGCATAATAACATTTATAATCAATGTTTTATTAATAATATATAGAGTAATATTTAGAGAAGGTGATAATTAATTTGACCCCCTGCAGGTATTTTTATTCATATTTGTTTATTGAAACAGTGCCATCTCGTTGAATGTACCTGAACAAGTAGATGACGTGACCAAGATAATTTAAACCCAAAAACACCGCAAGAGGGCTTGTCACATTTATGTCATTTGTCACACATGCGCATTGCGCACTACCTTAGGCGGGAAAGAAATGTCCTGCTTTCTCTTTTGCTCTACCGGTTTCCTCAATGCAGCAGCCAAGAATTAGAAATTGGAATATTTCATATTAATGTGACAATATCTTGAAAAATTGCTTTTAAACACGGAGTTTCGGGTATTCTGACTGTAAATTGTTTGTTTGTAGTATAATAACAAGACGCGTATTGCTGAAAACAGCGTTCAAAATTCAAAACCTAGATCGCGCAAGCAAGAAAATTTCGTTGGTTTAAGCTGATGAAGTTCTGAAGTAAGAATGTTGGGAGGGTCCGTAGCTACTGCGTAAGTCGGTGCTTGCGGGGCACCGGTCTAATTCCTCGCTGCCATGATGGCACATAAAACAAAAAAAAAAAAAATGACTTTGTCTACAACCCCACGCTAGTAGCTGATTTGACCTTCCTTTTGTTTCTCTGGCTCTCAGTATGTACTGATAGATATTTAATTTTGAAAACAAAACATTTTATGAAACAATGGCCATAAATTGGCCACTGATTGAGTGGGATCGATCAGTGACCAGTTTATGTCCATAGTTTTCTGACTTTTCTAGTACTCAAACCTAAGTGGGTCCAGAAAACTTTTGATCAGTTTATGAAACAGGATCGATGATTGGCATCAAAAAGTTTTTGTGGAAAACGTCTTTTTTCTCGAAACCTGTAACTTTATGAGAATCTGTGAATGGGTAAGATATTTTTTCTAAAAAGGATGGGTAGTTTCCTAAAACAATTTTCAAGAAGCTTCAACGGTTAAGGTACCTGCCCTTTCTGTGCCGTCCAAAACTTCCACCCTGTGTAAATGTATGTGTATCAAATAAATAAACGTGGATGAAGTAATGAATTAATTCACTGACAATAAATTCTAGAACTAGAATCATATTTTAAGCATTACCGGGGGGTAATGTCGTAAGCATGCATACAATGAACGCACAAATGGAGTCGTTTACTTACAGAAAATAATAGTAAAATGTTGGTAAAGTAGGTGGGACTCGAACTAATATTGACAGGATGTACCTACAGTGTGAATAAAACGTCTACCAAAAAACAAAAAGTAAAAGTGTAAGTAAGAGGTTCGAACTCGGGTACTGTCAGAATGCGTATCGTACCCGACAGTGCCAACCGCTAGGCCGCTAGGCATTGAGCCGACCTCTAACGAAAAATGTAATAATTTTAATCCATTATAATCTTTGCCTGTGTGAGTGAGACGTTGCAGCTATTTTGATCACCTACATATACCTTAATATTTAATTTGAAAGAATTACTTCAATAGTCTTTTGCTTCAGGGTTTCATTTCATTTTTAGTTTACTTATCTGTTATTTTCACTAGTCTATTGGTATTATTTTTGCTGACGTGTGCATATTCATTTTATAAAATTCTGTCTTTTTCAATTTTTTTCACAAAAAACGTATCGCAATAGTGGTGCTTATACATCAATGAATACCTGAAGGAACAATGCCGGATCTGAGCGTAGCTCAGGTTTCCAAAGCAGTTACTTACTTTAATTGAAAATAGTCAGTTGTAAAGAAGTGACTCAGCCATTGCGAGTTTCCAAATCCGTCACCTTTCGAGTTGTAAGACGTTATCGGCAGACTGGAGAGTACCCGAGACGTGCAGGCAAGATCGCAAGAGAGTCACTTCAGCGGGAGACAATCGACTGATGGTGAGCGTGTTCTGAGAAATCGCACTTTGACTTCTTCTGAGGTCAGATCTACGCTCCAGCAGGGCTATTATAATTCGTCGGAAAGGCCTTCGGTTTCGAAATCGGAAACTTTTGACGCAGAACGCTATTTTAAACTATCGGATTCGAAAACTTTTGACATTCTAATTTGAGTTTCCGACAGCTATTCACTGTCGCTAACGATTCCGCCAGAAAGTTTTTGTTCGTGTTTGCTTATAATTTTAAGGTTTTAGTCTAGATTCAAGGGTAACTCGTAACTCGTAACTCGTACATGACAACAACGTGAATATAATAATAATCTTCATGGAAGTAGAAGTAGGTAATCAATCGAGTTGATTTTCTGCCAATGTTTTCTTTTTTAGGTAAAGTATCTTTTTTTACAAATTGAGTAAACACACCGTTTCAAACCGTATTTTGTTTTTCAATGAATAGATGGGGCACATGCTTGTAAGAGAGAGAGAGAGCTCGACGACATAATGTTATGACCGATGTGGCGCGGCGGGCGAAGATCCGCCTGCGACGCAAGAGGTTGCGGGTTCGATTCCCGCCTTAGGACAAATGATTGTACGGTCTGCTAATATTTGATCCGGGTGTTCTGGGTATTTTATATGTATAGTAAAAAATATCTATCTATGTAATGTATTATATTAAGTACCTCTAACAGTCATCTAGTACCCATAACAAAAGCTCTTCTTAGCTTGGGGCTAGATGATGTTGTGTGGATTGTCCAACATTATTTAATTAGGACTTGTTCACTCAAAATCAAAAGTGAAGTTGCGACGAACTTGGAAAAAATATTTCCACTGATTAAAAATTTAGTCAAACGCTTAAGTTTCTTATTTCTACAAAAACTTATTGAAATGAATTATTTTTATTTATGCCATCTTATAAAAATCATGCATAAAACTAATTGTAAGGAACATATTCCATTAAAAAATCGAAAAACTTTACAAAAAGATTAAAACATTCCAACAGTTTGTTGTTTACGCAAATTTGCGGTAGGTTAGTTTTTTAAGCATACAGTCTCTACCTCCCGCGCTAGTACTGTGTTACGGCGTGGTAGCGATTTTTGTCCCTTGCATTAAGGCTCATTTTGCCACCATGGTGGCCAAAAACAGCAACTTCGCATCTCTGCTTAAAGTATAGAAAATAAATCTTTCACAGAGTCATTTGAAGCTAAGGATAGGATTCACAAACTAACCAATCGATTTTTCAAAATTCCTTCGTTTAAGGCGAATAGTAGGGTGGATAGTGGCGCCACTACATATTTAATTTTATAATTACGTTATACAAAGGAATTATCAAAAAATCGGACCGCGCGTAGACGATATCAATCATAAGCTTTTTTTAAATGTATCTTTAATAGTTTTGTACTGTATTAATTAGGCAGATACTTGTTTCAAGAGTTTAGTTCCTATTGGTGGCCACCAAGCTCTCCAAACAAGGTTTTTGATTGAATAACACAAAACAAAACTATTACAGATACATTAAATAAAAGCTTGTGATAGGTATCGTCTACGCGCGGTCCGATTTTTTGATAATTCCTTTGTATATCGTAATTATAAAATTAAATATGTAGTGGCGCCACTATCCACCCTACTATTCGCCTTAACAGAATAAAAAGATATAATAGGTGCGCTGATTTGGGTCGGGGTAGCGCCGTAAGACTTATGTTAGAGTGCCCATTCTGCAGATCACTTGCTATCGCTTCGATTTAACCAAGTTGTAAACAAGTAGTCTAAGATGACAATACAGACAAATCACGTATGCTAGTACAAGTTTGGACGAGAATGATTGTATTGTTACACATAACTTGTCCTTGTCAGTTGAAAATAATGTTTTGAGGGTCTAAGAACTGTAAATAAAATCAATAAATTTTTTGGGCGTTTTGTTTTTTGAAATTACCTCTTTTGATACTTAAACCCGCTAGATTTGGCGAGAAGTCTGGTAACAGGTAACTTGGTAACAGTTTTGACCAACGTAAAGCCTTAACCCCACAGTCGCGATTTCGAAGTGCGTCTTGTGTCGCGATTTGTTCCGATATTCTAGTGCGATTCCGCTGCGTGCCAAATGCGAAATCGCAGCAGTGTGTAACATCGTATAATATGCGTCTTAGTACAAAATCTACTGTAAACAAATATCACAACAAATCACGCGACACAAGACGCGCTTCAAAATCTGCTTCAAAATCGCGGCTGTCGGGTGGAGGCTTAATGGTGTGAAGCCAGTATACGAAGTAAGTTTGCTCAATTAATATATTTCGATGTGAATGTAATGTGTGCTTACTTTAGAATCACAATGATTTATTGATTGAATTTGATATAAATAACAATAAGATAATGCAAAATTAAATTAGAATTATCCTTTGAAATTTTTTTTAGCACTAGTTTTTACTGTTTAAAAACAGTCTCCGTAAATGCACATTTTCTATCAACCTGCTGATTCGCTTCGGATACTTACGATCATCAACCCGAGAGAAAATCAAAATAGCGTTATAAAGATCCGTCGGAATCGGAATCGGAATCGAATTCGTTTTTACATAATTTACTGCTTTTACATCTCATATTTTACACAATTTTTTCTTTGTATTTATATTGGTACCTAACTAAACTCTCGTTTGTTAAGCTGTGTTGCTCATTGATTTTTGTTATCTATAGACTCGTAATGTTACGTCACCCAGAGGTTTAGACTGAAAACCAGCGTTGTTTCCGTCCTCGGGCGGTAGCGGCGTTAAGCTGAGGCTGGACCTGTTTGACGCCGATGTCGTAGATCCACACTTATAATAATACTAGCTTCTGCCCGCGGCTTCGCACGCGTTGTTTCTATGGAAACGTTTAAAGGTGATTTCTATCCCACGGGAACTGATTTATGGGATAAAAAGTAGCCTATGTTTTATTCCAGGCCTAGAATTATCTGTATGCAAAATTTCAGCCCGATCCGTTCAGTAGTTTTGGCGTGAAGAGGTAACAAACATCCATCCATCTATACATCCATCCAAACTTTCGCATTTATAATATTAGTATGATTTAAATACTCTTGGTAAGATTACCAAGGACAATTATTTGTACTTAGTTTTTACATTATTTTGTACCTAGCTAAGTTAGTTTGACCTGTAAGAAAATTTTCTTATAAATAAATAACTGAACCGTACTGTTTAGCCACGCACTAGGGAAGTACCAATTTTTTCGCTGCTAATTGATTCTTTTTCTTCTTAAATTCTATTCGAATTGAAAATGCTGGCAATGAGCGGCGGAAATTGTTGTAGCTGATGTATTTTTTCGCACGCCTACTAGACTCATCATCATCATCATCTTCCTATAATAGTCCACTGATGGACATAGATCTTCCCTAATCAGTGCCATAGCGCCCTGTCATCAGCTTGCCGCATCCAGCATCTGCCTGCAGTCTTTAGCAGGTCGTCATCCCACCCGTTCTTCCAACTAGAGGTTTCCTTGTTATTGATTGCACACGGGCGCTACATTGGCTAGAGCCGCGTCTGTTAATACACTTAAATAGAAAGAAATATATTTAAAATGCTTAGAAAACACCCAGAACACCCGGAACTGCAGACGCAGACCTTTCAATAATTTGTTCCGAAGCGGAAGGGGAAACCGTGATTTCCTGTATCACAGTTGGCTGCGACATAGAAGGTTACAGATTCGACCCTTGTGTAGCCCCGGGCGAAGGTCCACGGCTTCGCCCGGTGCACCACAGAGATCTTCAAATGACAACGACTGACCTGCATAGCCAATCTCTTGAGCTGCGCATTCCTCCGGACGCTCTCGATGTCTCCGACGGCGAGACCAATCAGCAGGTTCATGAGGAGAATCGGCATCAGGACCATAAACATGCAGAGGATCAGGAACGTCGGGATAGGGAACGGCAGCCATTGGTCCTCGGGCTTTATGTAAGGCTGTTCGAGAAAGGGGTAGTCATAAACAGTTGTCATACATAGTTGTTTTTTAGAATAATCTAGTTTTAAAATCATTATCATCATCAGCCCGTTGACGTCAACTGCTGAATATCTACTTTATATCATGGCGAATAGCTTTTATTTCATGGAGGGTAATGGCCATAATCCCCACGCTGGGTATGCGGGTTAGGGATCGCACTTCGGTGGTAGAATCGTTTTTCAGGTGGCGCTGCTGCCCGTCCTCCGGTGCATATACCTTAGTCGCCTCTTACGACACCCGCGGGTAGAGTAGGGGTGGTGTAAATTCTATGCCGGCACCACACAGCAAGTTAGGCAACCACCGAGGTATAAATTCAGACATCGTCTCGCAACATTCATCCAATGACTAGCTAATCTAGGCACTTGTAGTGTAAACAGCCATAAACATTTTCATGTTCTTTATCTACCATCTTCGTATAAAAGTGCCTGAATGAAAAGCCAAAACTAAAGGAACAACCACACTATTGTGGTGTGGCGTATTGAAGTGTTTGTTGTGTGATTAGATTCGAAACGAAAATTGTCATTTGGTCGTCACCAAATGACAATTTTCGTTTCGAATCGCCCGAAACAACTTGGTGTAAAGGTTGTCCGTTTCGTGCGATCGACGTCATCCGTCGACTTCGTTTTTTAAAGTAGACTTCTGATTAAATTGATGATTATTTTACTGATAAAATTTTGAACTGTATTAAGTATGGTTATCTTACTTGTATGTAGGTTCCAACAAAGTCCAGCTCCCCGAGCATCATGGCGAAGGTCCGCATCAGCGAGAGAGGGATGCTGTTGAACGACACGTGGTTCCCCTGTGAACATAACTTTGTAATTTAACATTGAATATCTCGTTTGCTAACTGTAGTCGTAAGGCAGATTAATCGCAAGCAAAGCAAAATAATAATGTATGCTTGAGCTGATACAATTCAAATCATTCTACATTTGCTCTAAACTTCTAACTAGACATGCACAATTGCAAGTGTAGGTTTGGTATTGTCTAAGGCAGATTAATCGCAAGCAAAGAAAATCCATAATGTATACTTGAGCTGATAGAATTCTACATTTGCTCTAAATATCTAACTAGACATGCAAATGTGCATGTTTGTAGGTTTGATAATGTCCAAGATACAGAAGAGACCAAAAGCGTGCCCAATGGTTCATGTAAATACACACTGCTATTGCGTGGCGTGGCTCGTTTCTTTCCGAACTTGGCAAAAGCTCTATCGTGTGTCTCGATTATCTATGTAAAACACATCACATTGTGGGATCTGAAACTTTGTAAAATTACAACAGTCTGCCCACGGCTTCGCACGCGTTCTACCGGGATAAAAATGTGACTATGTCGTTTCCCGGGAAACCATCTATCTCCTGCCAAATTTCATTACATTCATTAAGCTCCAGGTCGTTTAGGCGTGAAATGGTAACAGGTACTTTCGCATTAATATTAATTTATTAGTCTTCGTATAATATTAATGTAGCCTAGATGGTTACGCAAAGCGACGACTAACGTCCGATATCAATAACCAGGTCATAAATTGTTTTGCATTAAGTACTAGAATTAAACGATTCTTAAAAGAACGTGTCCAATCATAAATTCTCAACTCGCGAAAGGCAAAGCGATTTAAGGATTGAATACTAATATTCGAATATCGAGAGTGCACGTTATCAGAATGGTCTCGGATATGAATTTGGAAAGTTTTTTGCATTGAGTCTGTTACAGGCTACACACTGGCCTGATATACAGGTTAAGGTTGTCCCTCACACGTACAAACCCACTGCCGCCGCCTAACATGAAAATGGACAGTGAATTGAAAGTTTGACAACCTTATTTTTATGTTTACGTGAGGTTACTAAAATGTTTGTAGGTTATGTAGGTATTATGGTGCGTAGTGTAAGTATTTGTCTTTATGAACTTACCGAAATAGATTTATTCAATTGCTACCGTCTATTTCACACATTGTTTTGGTGGGTCTTACTAAGTAGAGGGTCCTAAATTATTAAGAAGCCTCTACTTGTTGATTTACTTTATTATAAATTACTTTACACATGACCATGCTTGCAGCTTGTCCTTTAAATTTTTGGTATTTATTGTGAGTTAATTATTTCTGGGACTTATGTGTTTTTATCAATACTAAGTATTTGACAAAGAATCAATCGCATTTTACACTCGGTTAATGTTTGTATTGTTATTTTTAACGGCTCTGCGCAAACTGTCAGCAAACAGCTTGTTAAGTATACGGGCTGATAATGATGAACTTTAATCTACAATTACTCAAACATCATACGTAATCTGTACATTATTTTAACAACCTTCTCTGAGCAAAGTCGGCCTTTCCGGCTTACTCGAAAGGCGGCCAGCAATTTCCATTACTGTTGTGCTTCGATCAAATATTCCGCGGCCCGTAGTTACATAGAACCTTACAAAAATGACACCCAAAATTGTCTACGGCTTGTTTTGACGCAGACAGTTTGAGCAGAGCCTGACAATTTATGTGCATACGGAACAAGCGATTAGTGGAGTCGAATTTATTTTATTTTGTGAGTTGGTACTTACCTGAAAATAATATAGGTACACTGTTTAAGTCGTTTTAAGAAAAATAAATAAACACATACTTACTACAAATAAATTCATCAACTTAGAACAAAATAAATATTGTAACATAATATGCAGACCGAAAAAATACTTAGTGCTGATTTCTTAAGGGTATGGCTAATATCACAATACGAAGGTAAAAAATACATTTAAACGTACTGAAAATCCAAAATTCCATCATTTTCCTTCTGCTTGGACGAGTGATTTTTGCTTTTTTATACGAGCATATTTCATACTTGGCCATGCTTTCTGTCCGAGCGCTAAAATGACACTAGTAGAAATATCATGCAAAAAGGCTTTTTTTTTTATACAGACGGGTTCAGGGTGCGCATTGTGAATTAATGGGGGGCCGGCGAAAACCTTGATCGATGCTGTCGTATTTTGCGGCCCCTAATGTATTATGAATTTCGAATTGTATTTTGTTTTGAAAATAGGAGAGGCATAAAGGTTTTATGCATAACTAGCTGCGCCCCGCGGCTTCGCCCCCGTGGAAATTTATGTTTCAAACTTTTTTAATTTTTTCTTTCATAAAAACCTTCTCCTGACAATAACAAACACAACAAAGAAAGAATTCGCGAAATCTGTCCAGCCGTTCACGCGTGATGCCGTGACCAAGGAAAACGGGTTTCATTTTTATATGTGTTTTATATGTATTATATGAGAAGTACAAGCTTCACTGGCTGATTAGAAAAAAGAAAACGCGGGAAACTGACAAAAGAGCATCGCGGTGAAATTTTTTGCATGTGTTTTATCAATTTTCGTGAATAAATTTTATTGTAAAAATTAACCATGCAAGCGACGCATTCAATGTGTTTAATATCTAATTAATTATTATAATTACATGCACACAATGCAACTTATAAAACTAACATAAAATTGAAATTACACAAATTACTTAAATAAAAATGACAGAGTAAAATTATGCATTACTAAATTATTAGTCATAATTTTATACAAGAGAAAAAATTTTAAGAAATAATAATCATCGATCAGCATTCCTCAAACAAAAGAGCAGACAGATTGAGATATTGAAGATCTTTCCATTCGTCTGTAAATATGTATGTATAATCGGCAAATATCTGGGAAAGCCGTAACCTGTTGAGGGCGACGAGACCGTGAGGCAGCGAGCGACTAATGGTGTAATTTGAGCATTGTTTGAGTGTAGCACTATACAAGCCTTGGTCCACAATGACTGCCCTGTTGGCCACTGATGGCCTCATGCTAAGCTTACTACGGTCTCGGCCTTCAGCCTTGGTCACCATTGCAGCCCGTGCTGTCTGCGCTATAAGGGCTTCGACCTCCGGTCTCGGTCTTCGTTCCAGCTTGTCCATCAAGGGCGGCAATGCTGACCGCGCTGTGATGGCCTGAACCTACGCTAACCGACGCTTTCGGACATCATCATCGCGGTCAGCAACCCAGCCATTACTGACCTCGGACGTAATGTACAGTTCTATCTCACGAAGTCCGTTTAGCCCTGGTTGTAGTAGTGACTTTGCGGTTAGTTGTTATGCTGACAGTACTCGCTACCAAAATCTGACGTGAATACAATGAGCACTAGTGCCCCGGACCGCGTCACGGGCGAGACTGATTGCTTCTGAGCTTACGCACACTAAAACAATGTGTACTTGCATTCACTATGGCATACATAGCCCAACGGACTTTGTGAAATATAATATCTGTACCAGATAATTAAATTCCACACTTGAAAATAGCTAATGTCAAAATCCGCAATAATGTTGCCTAGTATTATGTAGACTAGGTACCTGTCCAGTAAGGTTCTCCTTGGAGAGGGGATGAAAGTAAAATTCTTTTACCGCGCATCACGCCGAAACTACTGAATGTATTGGAATGAAACTAAGCACGATTTTAGTTCATACTACGAGGAAGGAGATAGGATAGGTAAGTACTTTTGTCTTAGAATTGAGTACTCCTACTAAATTTACTTCGCCGCAGGCCCCATTGAGAAAAATTACAATACCTACGACCTACTTTTAACTCTAGGCCTATCAAATCTGCACGATACGTTATACTATTTTGTCATGATTTTGTCAATGTAAATGTTAATAGGTACCTATTTCAACGCTATTATCTGAAGAAAATTATGGGATTCTTAGATGAGAAGAAACAAAAATTAAAACTTAGTAAGTTTAGCTAAAATCTGTGTTTTTTTGTTTCTCACTCTAAATTACATAAGTAGGTACCTATGTCAATAGAAGATTTTTATTCAGTTGGAGAGGAGAAGTAACACTGCGCTTCAAATTTTATTGGAATATTATAATTAATATGCTGTGCCCCTTCATAGAAGCGAATATCTTTCTTGACCAGATTACACGTGGTTGCTACGTCACACGCGGTACATACCGGATCGATGATCTCGTACCAACCGGGGCAGCAGCGTGACGTCGCGTGACGTCATCCAAACAAATCCAGCCCGCGCATAACTAGGTGGCGCTACTAAAAGTGAACGAGCTCTAGATCGCGCTGACGAGAACGCACGGCTCGGAACGACTTGACGGATCGACATAATGGATGTTACTAGAGATGGGCGTTGTCGTTGAATTTCCACAACGATGCGCATCGTTTTTGTCAGAATTAGAGATGGGCGTTGTCGTTGAATTTCCACAACGATGCGCATCGTTTTTGTCAGAATGGCATCCGTTGTGAACAACGATGTTGCCGCCAACGATGTCGGCCAGGTTGCTAACACAACACTGACACTAGGGTGTCGATGTTGCCGCCAACGATGTCGGCCGGGTTGCTAACACAACACTGCCTATTAGACCTATTATCCCTATCTAAAGCAAACCAAACAATTAAATTAGTAGGTACCTACCTACCTACCTATTAGATCTATTAAACCTATCTAAAGCAAACCAAACAATTAAATTAGTAGGTACCTACCTACCTACCTATTAGACCTATTAAACCTATCTAAAGCAAACCAAACAATTAAATTAGTAGGTACCTACCTACCTACATATTAGACCTATTATACCTATCTAAAGCAAACCAAACAATTAAATTAGTAGGTACCTACCTACCTACCTACCTATTAGATCTATTAAACCTATCTAAAGCAAACCAAACAATTAAATTAGTAGGTACCTACCTATTAGACCTATTAAACCTATCTAAAGCAAACCAAACAATTAAATTAGTGGGTACCTACCTACCTACCTATTAGACCTATTTAACCTATCTAAAGCAAACCAAACAATTAAATTAGTAGGTACCTACCTACCTACCTATTAGACCTATTTAACCTATCTAAAGCAAACCAAACAATTAAATTAGTAGGTACCTACCTACCTACCTATTAGACCTATTAAACCTATCTAAAGCAAACCAAACAATTAAATTAGTTGGTACCTACCTACCTACCTATTAGACCTATTTAACTTATCTAAAGCAAACCAAACAATTAAATTAGTAGGTACCTACCTATTAGACCTATTTAACCTATCTAAAGCAAACCAAAAAATTAAATTAGTAGGTACCTACCTACCTACCTATTAGACCTATTATACCTATCTAAAGCAAACCAAACAATTAAATTAGTAGGTACCTACCTACCTACCTATTAGACCTATTAAACCTATCTAAAGCAAACCAAACAATTAAATTAGTAGGTACCTACCTACCTACCTATTAGACCTATTTAACCTATCTAAAGCAAACCAAACAATTAAATTAGTAGGTACCTACCTACCTACCTATTAGACCTATTAAACCTATCTAAAGCAAACCAATCAATTAAATTAGTAGGTACCTACCTACCTACCTATTAGACCTATTTAACCTATCTAAAGCAAACCAAACAATTAAATTAGTAGGTACCTACCTATTAGACCTATTTAACCTATCTAAAGCAAACCAAACAATTAAATTAGTAGGTACCTACCTACCTACCTATTAGGTCCCTAGCCTACTCGAGGGAATATTTTTTTGTATTAGGATTGGCCGTTTTTTGGCGTCTCGACATTATTAGGTACCTAGGTTCACACAAATACTTTTACAAGACTTTTTAAAATCCGCGGTGCGCACATCATCGTAATTTGCGTATAGAAAAAATCTAAACAAACGACAAGAATAACGAGCGTATGAAACTTACTGGAAGTGACATGAGCGTTTTAGACGGGTAGGTCCTAAATTACGGAATTTAAACAAATAAAAATAATTCAATATCTAACTTGGTTCCTAGTAGTAGGGTAAATCTAAAATATCATAATACTTATATTATAACGAGTCATTTGATAAAAAAATTAGATATCGTATTTTTTTAAATAATAAATAACATTGGTACAAGGTACATGCCATATCTAGTTAGATATAATAAAACGTTCAGTTCTATGTTCTATTCTAGCATCCTCTCCTCTCGCTCACACACACGCAGGCATGCGGGCGGTGAGGTATGGATGGATGTTCGTTGCTTAGGTTTGTCAATCGGCATTACTCGGCTGACATCGTTGTTCGCCATCCGATGCCGCGCCACTAACCTCCCCGCTCTTCCGATGTCGGTGTGACGTTCGTTTGTTGTCGGTGGCGATGGCGATCTGCATTACTCGGTTCGGCATCTCGTTGTCGCAGGCATCCGTTGTTCACCTATATGCCATCCGATGGGAACAACGTACACTGACATCGTTGGTCAACAACGATGTTAGTAAAAACTACCACCTCTAGTCAGAATGGCATCCGTTGTGAACAACGATGTTGCCGCCAACGATGTCGGCCAGGTTGCTAACACAACACTGACACGGGTGTCGATGTTGCCGCCAACGATGTCGGCCGGGTTGCTAACACAACACTGCCTATTAGACCTATTAAACCTATCTAAAGCAAACCAAACAATTAAATTAGTAGGTACGTACCTACCTACCTACCTATTAGACCTATTAAACCTATCTAAAGCAAACCAAACAATTAAATTAGTAGGTACCTACCTACCTACCTATTAGACCTATTTAACCTATCTTAAGCAAACCAAACAATTAAATTAGTACCTACCTACCTATTGAACTTATCTAAAGCAAACCAAACAATTAAATTAGTAGGTACCTACCCACCTACCTATTAAACCTATCTAAAGCAAACCAAACAATTAAATTAGTAGGTACCTACCTACCTACCTATTAGACCTATTCAACCTATCTAAAGCAAACCAAACAATTAAATTAGTAGGTACCTACCTACCTACCTATTAGACCTATTAAACCTATCTAAAGCAAACCAAACAATTAAATTAGTAGGTACCTACCTACCTACCTATTAGACCTATTCAACCTATCTAAAGCAAACCAAACAATTAAATTAATAGGTACCTACCTACCTACCTATTAGACCTATTAAACCTATCTAAAGCAAACCAAACAATTAAATTAGTAGGTACCTACATATTAGACCTATTAAACCTATCTAAAGCAAACCAAACAATTAAATTAGTAGGTACCTACCTACCTACCTATTAGACCTATTAAACCTATCTAAAGCAAACCAAACAATTAAATTAGTAGGTACCTACCTACCTATTAGACCTATTAAACCTATGAAAACCAAACCAAACAATTAAATTAGTAGGTACCTACCTACCTATTAGGTCCCTAGCCTACTCGAGGGAATATTTTTTTGTATTAGGATTGGCCGTTTTTTGGCGTCTCGACATTATTAGGTACCTAGGTTCACACAAACACTTTGACAAGACTTTTTAAAATCCGCGGTGCGCACATCATCGTAATTTGCGTAATGAAAAAATCCAAACAAACGACAAGAATAACGAGCATATGAAACTTACTGGAAGTGACATGAGCGTTTTAGACGGGAAGGTCCTAAATTACGGAATTTGAACAAATTAAAATAATTCAATATCTAACTTGGTTCCTAGTAGTAGGGTAAATCTAAAATATCATAATACTTATATTATATCGAGACATTTGATAAAAAAATTAGATATCGTATTTTTTTAAATAATAGATAACATTGGTACATGGTACATGTTTCATGCCATATCTAGTTAGATATAATAAAACGTTCAGTTCTATGTTCTAGCATCCTCTCCTCTCGCTCACACACACGCAGGCATGCGGGCGGTGAGGTATGGATGGATGTTCGTTGCTTAGGTTTGGCAATCGGCATTACTCGGCTGACATCGTTGTTCGCCATCCGATGCCGCGCCACTAACCTCCCCGCTCTTTCGATGTCGGTGTGACGTTCGTTTGTTGTCGGTGGCGATCGGCATTACTCGGTTCGGCATCTCGTTGTCGCAGGCATCCGTTGTTCACCTATTCGCCATCCGATGGGAACAACGTACACTGACATCGTTGGTCAACAACGATGTTAGTAAAAACGACCACCTCTAGATGTTACTATAAAATTCGTATAATTCGGATACACAACTAGGTATACAATTGTTTTTGGAAAACAGTTCGTTTGTGAACTGTTTGTTAATATCATTATCAAACACGTATAGATAATTAACGGCGTTAATTATTTATATTATATAAATATAATAGCGAGTAGCGAGCGACCCGCCCCGGCCGGCTTCGCACGGGTGCAATGCTGATACTAAATATTCGGCATGCGTCATTCGATCATTCACAAAGCTCGATAGCTTTTCGATTTTGTGATTGATTGCCTGTGCGAGATCGGTTCTTTGCGTCGTCGCGTCGTTTCGCTTGTATTCAGGCATACATAGCCCAACGGACTTTGTGAAATATAATATCTGTACCAGATAATTAAATTCCACACTTGAAAATAGCTAATGTCAAAATCCGCAATAATGTTGCCTAGTATATGTAGACTGTACCTGTCCTTCTATGATGAATTACCTAACCAATGGTGGGAAGAAAACGTCAATTAATCAATTACGTTAATAAAGTGGGGATATAAATAATTAAAAAATAGTAATGTTATTACTTCGACTTTATGTAAAAAGGTGTAAAGCCTTACAGTAAGTTTTCTCAGCAAATATAACAAGAGCAAATCTAAATTCTATAGATAGATTATCTTGACTGATTCAAGTATTTATTTGACCCCGGTCAGTATTAGCAAATTGGCAATTAAGTCTCTTCAGAATCGAACTAGTAGATGAGTAGCAATTGAAATCAGAATCAGTTAATTAAGTCCGTTCAGTGGTTCAGATGCTTCCCCGTTATTCCAAACGACTTCACTTTGATAAATGGAATTTCTTCTGAACTAACAAAATATTCAAGTAGATATTGATCCTTGAACTTAACAAGAACTATAAGCAATTGGAAAGAAATATCACCCGAATATCGGTAGGTAATAGTTGGTCGTGTCACTGAAACTTCAAAATTTTTGAGAATATTCCATCCAACCTCGACGCGAATAATGGAGTAGGAAAGAATAAAGCGTCTAAATTAGTTTCGATCAGTGAACTTTAGAAATAACCAAAGGAATGACCCACATTGTTTTACTGTATTTGTACAACCTACTTTTTGTTATCATATTAATATCTGTCTTTTTCTTTTATTAGCGTCACTCATCTTTCTGTTAAACATTATTACTTTCTCTAAGTAGCTAATCCATTATTTGGCCTTATTTTAGCATAAGGTTTTTATACTGTTTTGTGTTACATAAAACAGTATAAAATCCTTATGCTAAAATAAGGCCAAATAAAGGCTTAGTTTAATAATATAAGTAAATAATGTACCACTAAATAAATAAAAATTAGGTATGATATTCTAACGAATTGAAGCGAATGACTTTATAATTCAAGATTCACGCTCCAATGGTAGTTTTCGCTGAGCTTTTTGTAACGTCTATTAGCTATGCTATTCTAATATCTACCTACATTTGATGTATGGCATGTATCAAATGACGAATTTAAATTAATTTTGCAGTGCAGAACAACTAGAGAAATAATAAAATAACGCCACGCTATTGATGATAATAAAGCATCATAATATATCACATCACAACATTATTACTATTTAAGCACAGAATGTTAAGCTTGTTCGAAGGTGTTTTTGAATATTAATATAAGCAAAGTTTTTCTACATGCACTTAGAAATAAAAAGTAGGTATGCCAAAAAAATCAGATTATCCTGTTATCTAATCTGTGCTAGTACTTACGAATGATATTAGTAGAAACGTGGTGGACGTAGATATTTACTAACGTTACTTTGTGTACAAAAAGGTAACTCAAAACCATAAGTATATTTAAATAAATAAATAAATAATGATGGACAATTCACACAACATTATCTAGCCCCAAGCTAAGCAGAGCTTGTATTAAGGCAACTAGATAACTGATACACTGAATATAATACACTACATAGATAGATAAATGCATCATCCTATCATAACATAACACACTAACATCTAACCAAACCATACAATCTAAATACAAATAAGTACCATTTATATACGCACTTTTGACAGTAGAATGTAAAACGACAGACCAAACGCGATGAACAGGATCGAGAATACCATCAGGACCCGGATCAGAGTCTGCAGGATTTCTAGAAACATCACCACGTAGATGCCGACTTGGTCGAACCGTTGCAAGAGAAGCAATAGTTCAACCCAGGCTAGGAATATTGTTATTGACGCAGCAGAGAACTGAAACAAAAACATGGTTATTTAAACAGGGTGGCATGGTAAGGGTGTAACTAAGACGAAAGGAGGTGATTCTGAACATCGAGGGGGCCAACGTTTGTACTGCAGTTTTTTGAATTTCATACACTTTTTTCCTTTATTTAATATTAGAGAGTTTTTTCTTCATATTCGTTCTGAAATTTGAATTTCAAAGGACTACATAATTTTTAGAATAATTTCATGACAAAACACTGATTTTGCTGAAAATACATGCAAATATTTTTGTGAAATATTTTGTACTGTTATATAATACAAGAGTGCATGTAAAAGAATACGAATAGGAAGAAAAAAACTTTAAAAAAATATTCGAAATTTAGAAAAGTCGTTAATTGCAAGTTCGGCTTAGTACACCTTTTCCGTAGCACCCTGTAAATCTGGCTAGTCCGAAGACAAAAATACTGTTAGTTTATGACCACACGTTAATAAGTAAAAACGTTTAGTTTGACGGTAAACATTACTGATGACAGCTAATGACGGGTAAACGCAGCGTAACCGACCTGAGTAACGACTTTTCTTTCGTAGTCCTTTTTTGTATCTGAGCTTCTTAGCCACGCGTCTAGCTACTATCGTATTAACCCGCTAAGCTACCTAGCTGTACATCCAAATACCTGTATATCGTCGCTTCTGCCAAGAATGGTCGGGTAGACGGTGATCGTGGAGCTGATGTATAGCATCCAAGAGACCAGGTTCCACGGATCAACGATGTAGTGCCATTTCTGCTGCCTCAAGTTACAAGCTTCGCGGATGACGCAGAATATGTTGTATACCAACACCACCACAGCGCTGGTAAAGAGGGTCAGTTTCATTTCGAACGCTGAAACAAACAAAAGTGCCGTAGCCCGTACATTTCAAAATTGGTGTCAGTTTGAATTTATCTTTTCGCATGCAATAACTGTTGTGTGAATTCAGATGTCGTTAAAAGTAAACTAAGTTGAACTGATTTGACAGCACTAAAATTGTTGCCGCCCCTTTCATAGCTATCAAAATAAAATGGATGACATCATTTTTAATGCTGTCAAATGTTAAGTTCCGTTTTGGTGAATTGACACCATTATTTTGTCGGACGCTTGGCCCTGCCTAGGGATGATAAAAATTGGCTTTAATTGATTACTGAGTTGTCAACTCAGTAATCATTTAAAGCCAATTTTTACCCTCGCAAATACGTCGAATTTGAATATTATTAGTCATTTCAATTCTTGAGCAAGCGGAGCATAATAGTCAAAGTTAGTCAAAGTAGTCAAAGTTACCCCATTCTTTTCACTGCGGTTTCGGTTCTTCTTTATTACACGAGTTTCTTTATTTGGTGTAGTTGTACCTATATTTTCTATACGTAAGTGAATTTGTAATTCTAAAGAGAAAAGCCAAATCGTTATCCATAGTTTCTGGTCGTACCAAAGGGAATTAATAAAAAGCCAATCGTCCCACCAGTGGGACGGTAGTACAAACAGGAAAACACGCAACATTTCCGGTGCCCGTGTAATTACTTATATTTTGCTACTGCGTGTCAAATGTCCGTAAATATATTGAACAAACCCTAAATAAAACACTTCATTACAACTCAAGCTACAAGCAGGTAATTATTATTCGTGTTTCAATGCAAATAACACTCATGTCGGTTAATTTATGTTTGTTAGTTTAATTACCACTAGCTTCTTCCGGCGGCTACGCACGCGCTTTTCGATATCAAAACGGTGAATCACCGTTTTGATACATTTTTTCTGTAAAATTGTTTTAGAATATTTTATTTTATAAATTAAGGCGTTCCTCCGACCCACATCAACGCCACCTGTTTTATCTTATTATTCTGTAAAACGAAGGAATTTTCAAAAATCGATTGGCTCGTTTGTGATACCTATCATAAGCTTTTTTTTATTGCCTCTGTAAAAATGTATTTTATTACGAGATTTAAAAATAAATGAAGTGTATTATAATAATGCTGGACAATTTACACAGCATTATTTAGCCCCAAACTAATCAGATTTATCTTCTTCCCAAATTTCATATTAATCTGCTAAGCCCTTTTACGTGTAAGAAGGTACAGACAGACAGCTCAAAGATACAAAATATTACATTTGAATCACACTAATATTATAAATGCGAAAGTTTGGATGGATGTATAGATGGATGGATGTTTGTTACCTCTTCACGCCAAAACTACTGAACAGATCGGGGTGAAATTTGTATACAGATAAATCTAGGCCTGGAATAAGACATAGGCTACTTTTTATCCCATAAATCAGTTCCAATGGGATAGAAATCACCTTTAAGCGTTTCCATAGAAACAACGCGTGCGAAGCCGCGGGCAGAAGCTAGTTAATAAAAAAATAAGCATCAATTTATTCGTATGTATGGATAAATTAAAAACATAAATAAATAATAATAACAAATAAATAAATACATAATGCCGGACAATCCACACAGCATCATCTAGCCCCAAGCTAAGCAGAGCTTTTGTTATGGGTACTAGATAACTAATATACTTAATACAATACACTACATAGATAGATTATACATTTATTATACATCGAAAACATCCAGAACGCCCTGGACAAATGTCTGCAGATCGTACAAACATTTGTCCCGAGGCGGGAATCGAACCCGCAACCTCCTGCATCGCAGGCGGACCTTCGCCCACCGCGCCACCGAGGTCGTCAAACCAACATACTACTATACTATACTTTCTGCACCCGTTTTTCTGGTAGAGTACAATCGCGGAGACTTCAAATCTCGAGATAATAAGTACCTTCTGGCAAAGCATGCCCCATGTCAGGCTACATCGTCACTTTCTTAACTGTGACGGTGCTCAAATGCTTTGTATAGCTTCTCTTCTCGCCTTAAGGTGGTACCCTACCTCGTTATTGTGTGAAGAGGATAGGCATAGGATTTCGCGTTCACAGGAGCGGGACAGAGCAAAGCGGCGTAAGCCCAAAAATCTAGTTTTTAGTAGTTATTTGCTCCCCACAAACATTAGAATAGTTAATTGAAAAAAAGGCAACATATGAAATGTTCTTTATACTTAGTTCAATTACTATGCTTAATATCAAGATCGTATCATTTGTGTTTATTGAGAAATTAGGGTTTTAGTAAAAAATTAGAGGTAACTTTGCGATTTTTTTCTATCGAGAAAATTTTATGGAATTGTGTTTTCGAAACATATGATCGATATAATAAGTCCTGAACTTTACCATATATAAATTTCAAAGTTAAATATTCAGTAGTTTGGAAGATATGGAGATCCGACGGAGTTGAAAATAAGCAATTTGAGGTTGTATACGCCCTTAACGGCTAAACGAATCTTAATGAAATTTGCCAATAAAAGTATGTATGTATAGATACATTATTCTATTGGAATATTGTGTAAGTATTCATAATTAATTAGCTTCTGCTCGCAGCTTTGCTCGCCTGGTAACCATATAGAACGTAGTCTATGTCACTTAGGGATAGTGTAGCATACCCAGAGAAAGAGTTATCGAAATCTTCAGGGCTTAAGATCCGAAATTTGAAAACAAATTTTACCTATTTAATTACTATTGTGTATAGATAAAACTCATGTAATAAGTACAAATAATACTCACAATTTCCTTCAACTACGTCGTCTAATGAACCTGAAAGTAATAATAAATGTATTTGTTATTCTGTTTTTGCCTCGTTTTATTTTATTTGGATTTTGCATATTTTGCCTCATATGAAACTAAAAGAACATTATAGGTATTTCTGAATAAATTATTAATAATATACAGGGCTACTAGTATAGTATTATAATATCTGTGACAGGGCCATGCGAACTTTGGGCCCACTTTTGAAAGTTTATCCAACATAATGTTTTGTTGGTGATAATCAATCCATCAATTACTATCAAATAAGAAATAAAGTGTTATTGAAATTCTCTTCACTTCAATCTTTTGTCCACCAGTGGAAGAAGTGAAAAAGAAACCACCAGCACATTTATATACTTAATCACATAAGTGTCTAATACTTACAATGTTCGTTATTAAAACAAAAGCATTAGATCATATGAATAGGAACATTATAAAAGAATAGATAACCTTATAATTTAATCTTGACCTTCAATAATTTCAATGCTAAAACAAACTAGGACACAATATCTAGAAAAAGGTTCTACAATGTACAATATCTTACCATAACGAGAGATGCTTTCAGCTTACAGAGCCATCAAAGAGTGTCAGAGCCAGCCCACCATCTTTTTTAAATATCCTTAGTTCAACGAACCGTTGGCTGTCGTTATACCTTGAGCCATTCCGTCAAACATCGGCAAAAATGGTTTGTTATAACATTTCACAACTAAATACATTGAAATATCTTCTAATATGCTATAATATCCATGACAAATGTTCTTAAATATAAATTAACATTTAAGATACCTAGTATATTCAATATAATGCAATATGAAATAGTTTAATTATAAAATGAAACTGATTTGTCCTAGAATTTGAATTTTAGCGGGGAAAACAAGTAGGAAATCAGGCCTGTTACATTTTAGTTTTGAATATCTTTTGAAACCTTATTGTTTACCACTATATATACTTGTTATATTATATGTTAATTATTAAATAAATAACAATATCTTACACGTGCGTATTTTTTGTATAAAATTAGGTATTAACTGTCACTCAGTAGCTAGAATTAAATGGCTCTTATTTGACTTAGAGCCTTATTACACTGGCGATTTGCGAGCGATGTCAAAAATGAAATTTCATTGTTATCTGTTCAGTTCAGCTGTTTAGGTGTCAAAAGGTAACAGACAGACAAAGAGACAGACAGCCAGACAGAGTTTCTTTCGAATTTATAATATGAGTATGGATTCCAAAAACAGAAACATGTTTCTGTCGAAACCGATTCCAAAAACAGAAATATGTTTCTGTTTTTGAATCTGACTTGTTAACCTTGATCTTTCTTTTAATTTTTTGGTCAAATAAAGTTGAGTATTTTCTAAGTGTAGGTGTACTGAGCGACAGATATCCAGAATCAGTCAATCCGTTTCAGAGACGAAATGTTCGTGATGAAGGGAAGAATCTCCAGTCCGCGCATTGTCGGTGAATTATTACTAACCCTGTATAGATAATATTCCTTAAACAATGTGGGTGAACAAATTCATTCAAACTAACCTGCATTTCGAAACGCAGTCGTTGTATTATCCCCCAATTTCTGACTTCTCTGTTCTTTGAAGGTGTTGTTCAGGCTCACATGGTCCATCAGAAGATGCGCGAAAAGCGTCACAAACGTTAAGAAGATGCAATAGAACAGCAGATTTACGAGATGGAAGTATTTGCCGTAAGAATGCCACTTCATTTCCAAATATTTCTGGCTCAATGGGTGAGCTAACAACTCAACACGACCGTGTACCACCATAGCCTACGGAATCAAATTTGTAAAACATCATACATTGTAGGTGAGAGACACTTTTGGCGCGTCGCTCACTGGTAAGTCGAGGTGGCGGCGGGGCGACGCGGCGGCGACGCGGCGCGCCATCGAGGCGTGATTTCTCTGTACAATCAAGGCGCGGGCGGTTATGCTTCCTTCTTAAATACTCCTTCAAAATGGCGGCAGAGTCGCGACGTGTGCTGGGAAAACTCCACGTCAACGCTACCGCGCTTTGCCCGCGTCGCGACTCTAGTATATAAGCGCTCAGTGCGCATTTATTTCTAAATAAACGTAGACATGTTGCGCCACTTGCGCCCGCGCCTCTTTTTTATTTATTTTTATTGTTAACCATCGACCATTTGCCCATCATCTCACTTAAATAAGTGAAGATGAGTGCCTCGTCTAGTCCAGTGAGCGACGCGTCTTCGTACGTTTTGACGTTGCCGCACACATATGAACTCTGAAACGAATCGGCATCGACTCACTTTCAAGGCATATGGTATAAAATATACAAGGTGCCACGTATATCTAACCCGAAAGGGGAGTAATTCTAGACGAGGGGGTCAACTTTTTTCTCTTGTATTATAGAATACTAGCTGTAACCCGCGACTTCGTACGCGTTACGTGTACAAGGCTTCAAATTTGCAGTATTTGTCCCTATTAGCGTGTATAGCTACTAAGAAAGGAATTTTTCAAATTCGCACTATAACCACTTGAACGTCCAGTGGCACATAAGTACCACAAACGTTTACCCTAACTTACGTCCATGGTACAAAATGGCCACACGACGTCTACCTCCGATTTTTAATGATTTTAGTTATTACCTGTGGCTCTTGTGTGCCTAGTCTGTGGTTTAACGGAAGCGGAAATAATGACCGAACGAACTAAACCACGTCTCAAATGACATTTTTACAAACTTTATGTCTGTCAACAAAATGAAAACAGGTGTAATGATTTTAAGCTCGGAACGAAAGTATGTTTACGTTATTTAAGTCGTAAATTTTTCTGTTTTATTGTATATTTCTATGATTGTTATACATGTATTTTTTCTAGATAAATCACTGGTTTTAATGGTATATGAACATCATACTTATTATTCCTCTAAAATTTATAAATTTTGAAAAAACTATCGCCGAGTACCGTTTGTGTTTCAAAATGGCCAGTGCTTTTTTATTATTTAATTTATAAATATGGTGAAAGTTTAATGATTAGGTAGATTAATCAAGTTTATTCTCTATACATTAACGTAAGTTATGGTTTTTATTGTTTTAAAATTACTCTAATACTTTTTTTTTGGCAAATGTTTTTATCGTTGAAGTCCAGCGACGTTATAAACGCGCTGGCGCTCGGACGTAAGTTGCCCTAGACAACCGCGGCGCTGGACGTTCAAGTGGATAAGAGATTCAAAATGGGAGTTGTAAGTTTAAACAAAAATGCTCTGTTTTTCTGTGCGTTATCTGTCAGTAAGTTAGGTCCTCCTACTTAATTGAGGATGAAGTAACGCCCCGTCCAAAAAATCCACCCTGTATAAAATCTCAACGGGCGCCTTGAATAGATACGTTTCAGAGTTATTATGAATGCGGCCCTTAGACTCTCAAACCATCTATAAACGAAACACGATATAATACCCGATAACTTTTGTTATTTACAATTAGTACAGAAATATTTACAGTCACACCCCACTCACAAAGATTTCATTATAACAAGTAGCTCTGTATTTCACAAAAGCTTTATAAACTATTATGGGAACTAGAGGTATAACCCCATTTGGGTGTGAATTTTCAACTTTCCAAGTCCTCTTTTGGTCTCCGCGACGACGATACAAACTTTACATATATTTTTTTTAAATTTATTTACCAACTTAAACTAATATTACATGAAAAGTTTATTATTATAACACTGAGTAAACCACAGAGGTTTGTAAGGGAGTGTTATTAGCGAGTCAACCGAATAACTACCATTGAGATAGGTTTTACAAAAATAAAAGCTTAATTTCTAAGTGTTATAGTAGGTACTACGTAAAAGGGTAAATGAGTAATAAAAGTAGTGAAAGAGTAATAAAAGTAATTCTTACTGTGAGTTAAGTACCTGCAGTTATTAAAATACAATATTTATACGAGTATATCCTGAAACTTAGGTACATAAATTGGAATTAGGTAAGTAACTGAGATCAAGCTCTTTGATACTGATGTAGGTTCGATAAAAAGTACGATCTGAGTTTTCACATAGTGTGGTGACCGCTGGTAAATTTTACCTTAGACATTACGTAGTAGGTGGGATTCGTTTTTTTTTAATTCTGTGACTTAGATTATTTTTGGCTATTTTTTATAATGAAATCGTAATGAGCAATGGCAAAATACACAAGATACCCACAAATAGAATAAAACCATCACCGACTAAAACAGTAACGTGTATAAGCATAGCTAACTTTGTGTAGTGTATATTCAGTATTGTGTTAAAGATGTCACCGTAGGATAGAACCGTTAAATTATAAAAATCATAGTCACTTTATAATTTTAAGTACAAAATGGCGTTTCCTATGAAATTTACTTTGGCCGCCATAAAAAAAAAATTATGAATTTATCTCTTAAAATAGTAAGTTTAGCGGAAACTGTAAATTCAATAATAATAATAATAATGTACAATTCATTGAAGAAATTTTAGTCTAGTAGCCTAGCTGGTTCGGCTTAAAATAACTGTGATTTCAAGGTGGCCTTGCTGGAGAGTATACTCCCTGGCAAGGCCATTTAAATTTGACGATTTTCGGAAAACAAAGGCTGTACAATTTTTTTACATAGTGTACAATTGTGTACAATGAATTGTACATCTTTCCCTGTATTTATTATTCTTATAGAGTGAGTGGCCTTGTATCACACAAAAAATCAACAGGGCCGTAGCACTAGCAATATAAAGCACTAGCTGCGCCCCGCGGCTTCGCCCCCGTGGAAATTTATGTTTCCAACTTTATTAATTTTTTCTTTCATAAGAACCTTCTCCTGACAATAACAAACACAACAAAGAAAGAATTAGCGAAATCGGTCCAGCCGTTCATTTATATGTATAGATTAAACACGTAAATTTCATCTTATAAATCTATCCGTAAATACTGAACTATTATAGTGAGTGACGGAACGCAAGACGCTGGTTAGCTGATTAGCACGTGCCCCACAGCCACGCCGCAATCTTTGGCAGTCATTCATTAGGTACATTAAACATTAGTGACCCAAAAAACAACAACAAAGTTTTCATTGCGTGTTTTTCAATTATATCAGCGTTTCTAAGCAGTTTGTTCAATAATATTCTTAGTAAAGATGTTTACTTAGTTGTAGAATGAGTGGAACAGTGGTTAATATTCTCGTTTGGACACAGACATTAGCGCCACATTGACGGATCAGAGGGCAGTTTAGTACAAGTTAAGTGTCCGGCGACGGATGACTTTCCCATACAAACGTAGTACCAAAATGATTTGTAATTTGAGAATATTTTCACCATGGTTTGCTATTATTTGTAGTAGAATAGCATTTATTTAGGTTCCTGCCACAAGCTTTTTCAAAATATACTTATCTACAAAAATACTAAGACGACATTCATTGTTTGATGTAAAAATTCGATTCGGTTTAATTTCGTTTCAAAAAGGTATTTTGAAAAAAAATGTGTCAGGAACCTAGATAAATTCTATTTTAATACAAATAATAGCAGACGATGGTGAAAATATGCTCAAATTACAAATAATTTTGGTATTACGTTTGTATGGGAAAATCATCCGTCGCCGGACACTTATGTGACCGCCAGAGAATTCGTAAAACAAGGCCGAGACTGGTTCACAGGTTTGTTCGTTTATTACCTTACGAATAAGCTAAGGAATATAATAAATATACGTGTTTGCGTAAAATTGTAAGTGGTACAGTCCAGTTGACTATTTTTCTAGAAAATTATAAAGTGACCAGCGTTTTTATAATTTTACGGATGTTTTTATCTGACGGTGACAAAGATAAGGTCACACAAGCGAGGCATCGATCCACCGTGACTCACGTTGATCACACTCAACGGTTCTTCGCGGAACTTTGGGTCATTCAGCGCCAGTCTCAGCGCATCCCTTTCAAGCTTCGACTTTTGGTAGAATTTGAAAGAGTACTTTATCTGCATGTAATAAGAATCGAATTAGAGTGACACTTACATTTAGCGCTGGCAGAGGAATGTTTAGCGAATCGCCTTTCCATTCTTCGTTTTTGAGTTGTGGACATAGAGTGTCGAAGTTGTATTTGATCTAGGTGAAAAGGAAGGGTTAGACTAAACACTGGTTATTAGAGTCTGGCTATCGAATGTTGAGACGATATATTTGCAAACTTTTTATATATCTCATCGTTTAAATGATAACATGAATTCTAAAAAACAAATTGGCGATAATTCGGTATTGTGGTGATTTTGTTTTACCATTTTACGAGGTCGAAATTGGACCGTTAATTTGTGGAGTGCGTGAGATAAAAAAAACTGGACTGTGCGCTTTTTCAGTATCAACAGTCAGTAGCCAGACTCTAGTGGAAGTATTGCTATGACATCAATGTCACCTTGCAGCCTGCTACATTTTACCTTATATCCAATTAGTCACATAAGGCCCGCAATGTACATGCAGCAATAGACCAATTCATTGAACCCTATGTTATGTAGATCAGATATTGGTCATATTTTGTGATTTGTTTCAGTACATTAGATAAGTTTTAGATAAATCTTTAATACGGTGAGTATAGAATTGGTTATCGCGGGCTCCTTAATACTATTCCTAATAATACTTACGTAGAAGCTCTTCGAGTCTTTCTTACAGTTGGCCTTAGTGATGCACTTATCTTGCACCGCTTCAAAAACTCTCGGCATATACGCGATCAGGGCGAGAGTTACGCACGGGTGTCGGTCTGACCGGAGAGCCATCACCTCTTTGGCTCTAAAAACAGAAATAAAAGCTGAACAAAAGATAAATATTTACAATAGCCTTTATTCACAAAGAAAATTATACTAATATTTACAATTGAAACAATTAAGCTAGCTGCAGACTGTTGCAAACAGTCTACAGGTAGCTCAACTGACCTATATCAATACCAGCCGGATGTGTCCCCAAGACGCTGGCTGCATTGCCACGCTGTATGGCAATGCTGATGCGCTGTGCCAGATACTCACCAGCTCTCGGGTCACGCGTCGCTTCGACCAGACGCTCAGATATTTTTTTTAAACCCGAAGAGCCTCGGTACCCCACGGACCTAGGGTCTCCACTCCAATGGGAGCAAATGTGTAGGCTCTGTCGAGACCTGTATATTTGCGCCTCTTGAGATCTTCGGCCAAAAAAAGATAAATTGAACAAAATTAATCTGATTTTAATATAGTGCGTGGGTTCGCCATTTAAAGGTGTCGTAGAAAATGTTGGCTGCATTAGAAAACATGGCTTAATTCGACTTGAATTAATTTCACATGGTCTTCACCCACATCCGATCATATCCCAACTTACCTTATACACCACGTAATCCATCCATCTTTAAGTAAGGTTCAATTAATGTTTAAATGTTTTTCTTTTTGTTTCATTCAGAATGAACTAAAATACAATGGGACACTGGAAAGCGCAAAAGTTCTAAAATGTGTCGCAACTTCGGATAAGGCGCCCAAACTCAGGATAAGATTAAAGCCGATTCCACCGAATAGTTTTATATTTAGTTTCTGATTTAACAATTAGTAAATGTGTTTATCAGTTTTGTTTTGCGAAAGCGGACATTCATATAAAATAAATTTATCTAAACTATATTTTTTCACAACATTAAGAAAAATTACACAATAGAATTTATAACTTTCACATTTTGTACATAAGTGTCTGTGTGCGTGTGAGGCTCCTAGGGACACCGGTCTCGAGTCCAGGCGACAGGAGCTACCAGTGTTTGAACGTGTGTATGTGTGTGTGTGTGTGTGTGTGTGTGAGTGTGAGGGTGTGTGTATGTGTGTGTGTGTGCAGCTACTGGGGACACCGGTCCAGGCCTCGGGAACTACCAGAAGAATAGTTTTCAACAAAAAGAAATTTACGAGTGTTTCATAATCATAACATAACACCATATTTTGGTTATTGATTACCTACTTTTCTCATCAGTAATTTTATGCCTATGGAAATCCTTTATCATGTTAAACGGATGTGTAGTTTATTGAATTATGTCAAAGTAAGTTTGGGAGAAGCGACAGCGGCAGAAAGCTCAGAAATGTATGTTTAAATTATGTTATGTGGCATGGGTAGGGTAGGTAGGCATATTTTTAGGTATGTATAGTCAATAGACTTTGATTAGATATGAGTGGTGCTAAAACTTGAGGTAGGACATTTAATAAATTACAAGTACCTACCTTATAATAAGACTTATTAAAAAGTGTCACATAATTAATTATGTGTGTTAAGCCTAAAGGGAATTCTGAACTCTGAAAAGTCATTCTGGATCAGCTATTCAAATGAATCTAATTAAAAGTGTGAAATTACAAAACCGATGGGTTATTATGAACATACGTATAAAATGACATGATAAACAAAAGTAGCCCCTCTCGGGACCGAAAATCATCTTTTCGCCTAATAGGCCCTACACATATTTCGTGTCACTTTGTTTAAAACACCGACCCGGCCGAGCTTTTTAACATTTTGGTAGTTTTCCCGCAACATTCCGCAAAGAAGGCCAAGAGAATCTTGCTATGGAGGTGATAAAGGTGATAAAGGAATTCGTTCATTATCAACTACTTACCATATTTATTTTTCGAGATAATAATGAGTCCCAGTTTAACCAAATAACATAGAATGCGCGGAAAACATAATCCATTTTTAATCTTCTAGTTACCAGTCCTCACCTCATGAGTGAACGGAAAAAACATAGAAGCATAGAAGCAACTGGAGGGCGTTGTAGTTAATGACATACATACGCGATTTACACGTTTAGCGACAATTCAAGCTCAAATGTCGAGTGAAGAAAGTCGACTTTGAACTGAGTGTCCCGAATAACAGGTTGTTGGCTAATCAGCGAAGGATATTGGACATGTAAGTTTTTGTGTCAAGGTGCGCCCATATTTTCTTTGAAGGCTTCCATGTTTTCTCTGTTCACTGATCCTCACCTAAGCACAATATTATAAACATAGAGAGCATGACTATGACTCACCTTTCTTCATGCGTGACCATCGCCAGCGCAGATTCAGGAAACTTGTAATAAATCGCGTAATCGATGGCACTCATGTCCAAGTTGTTGTATGTAAGATGACATCCCATCGAGAGCAACAGGGCGATGGACTTGGGCTTGTTTTCCATCGTGGCGAGATGCAGAGCCGTGTTCTGTAAATTGTATTTTATCTAAATATTAAATGGATAACTTTTTTCACAAAGTAAATTACAATAAAATAAATAAATAAGAACGTGTATTTACAATTGAAACAATTGAGCTACCTGCAGACTGTTGCGAACAATCTACTATTTAGACTTAATGATTATTATGCATCGAGCACATACCCATGATTTGTTTGCTTTAAAAAAATTATAAGTTCACTATTGTTGACGTAAATTATTTTCGTGATACACATAGTTTTGTATAACCATGACCATCGATATCGATAAAAATATATGCTTGCCCAACTGGGGTGTGATGCTTGACTTTGAGTCGGCCAATCGGAGCGCAGCGGCCGCAGCCAGTGATTTGGCGGAATTGTTGTCTAAACAAAATAAATGACATTTCCTCTCTATTGGGTATGTGCTCGATGTTAATACGACATAATAATTTTTGTTTATATTATACCTATTCCATGAAATAATTTACTGTTTGGTAGTTCGACTGACAATCAAATAATTATGTCACGTTGCTTTAACGATTTGATTATTTATGACAATCAATTTTGGAAGAAGTTGTAATTGTTGTTGTTATTTTTGCTCAATATATTGTATTATTTTACAGACTTTACTCAGGCGTCTAAATGTCTTTATTTTTGTAATCAAAATATTCAATAGAATAAAATAGTAAGTATTATATTTGTTGTTTCATTTGCTACTTGCTTCTGCCCGGGCCGCGGCATTACTCGCACAATTATTATACTATTTTATATAATATTATGAGTACTTTTTCATGGAAAAAACACCTAAATAGCCTTCGTCCGCTCGATAAAAATCTAAACTTTCGTAAGTCCCTATATTTTCGAGTCGACGGATTCGCATCATTCTATCAAACGAATTAAGAAATACGTCATTCAGTCTTCATACAGGAGTATTCCCATTTAGGGCACCAATTTTAACGGCACCACATATACGGCACCTATGTTATTCCCAGTCAGAGCACCCACAAAGAAGTAGTGTCTAGTGATGGGTTTTGGTCAATAATTAGGAAACTTCCTAGTGGTGCATATACCAAACAGAAAATAAATTGATGGACGGGGTATAGTTGAATTGCCTGATTTATGCGCATGCTGCGGCCCCCTACAAATCAGAGAGCACTAAACCTAAGAACCTTGGCATTGTTATATAATTTCTTTTCGTTTTTGTAATTATTTTATTTGTTTTAGTGTCTTCTATCATCCTAATAATATAACCTTTATTGTGCGCGGCGATTTTGAAAAAACAAAATAATATGGTAGGATCACCCTCTATACCAAAATTCTCCAACCCCTTAAAGTAGAACGGACGGTTGCTTGCAGTTGAAATTATTCAGAAATTCATCGGACACAGTATTTTCCCCAACATAAATTGGTTTTGTTTTGCTGTTGGTAGTTCACGCCTTTGAACCTTTGAAGTCCCGGTACAATACCGCAGCCTTTGAAATTACAACCTAATTTAAAAGTTTAGAGAGCTCTTACAGAAAATATTATACGATTATGATCGCTAGCAACATCGTCTCAAATCCATACTAATATTATGAATTTGAAAGTAACCACGTCTGTCTGTCTGACTATCTGCTTGTCAGTCTATCTGCCTGCCTGTCTATCTGTCTGTCTGTCTATCTGTCTGTCTGTCTATCCATCTGTCTGTTACCTTTTCACGCCTTAACGGCTGATTCGATCTTAATGAATTTTTTTATTGATTTATTTTAATTTTTTTTTACACCGAGTTAAATGGTATTCCGGTGACGGACACCGGCTACTTTAAAAGTACGTGTGAAGCCGCGGGTAGCAGCTAGTATTACACTATTCTAAAATGCACGCCCCTTGGAATGACTTATCTATACACGCTAGTTTTTTTTTTGTAGAATCTTTGACCGCAGTACCACTTGATGGAAAGTGACGATATTGTGACCTAAAATGTAACACGAAGGTCAATGAAAGAGCTGATTTATCTAAGTTTAGATTTAACATAAACATTTAACTTAATTGTGACAATGTGGAGCATGGCCCCTAAACAAACGAAACATAAAGTGTGCAAACTTGTACTTAATTACAGGCGGTCGCATTTAGCGCGAAACAATCAAAAACCTACCAAGAATAATATTGTGGGTAAGGTTTACTAAAAAGTGGGTCAATTATTGAAAATGGCTGCCGCCATGGTCTTATGGTATTAAAATTCCCTCCGGTTCATTTACAACATAATCTCACAATGACTGAAACTTTCACTTTCTTGTATGAAAAATATTAGGTATAAAAATTTGTCACATTTTTTTCAGGGAATATGAAAATATGGTACAGATCATCGTTAGCTGACCCCCTGTCACGTTTGAAGTCAATTTCTATGAATTCCGAAGTATTTTAAAACTTTATTATGTCTGTAAAATTAAGATAGTAAGCCATCCTACTAATATTATAAAGCCGACAGTTTGTGAAATCTGAATTTTTGTTACCTAGGATCTTCAAAACTGATGAATAGATCTAGATGAAATTTGACGTATGTTTAGAACAAAGCCTAACTTAGATAATAGGCTACTTATTATACCGAAAATACGCGTGCGAAGCCGCGGTCAGAAGCTAGTTTTATATAAAAACAACAAATCTAATCATATGGAACGATAAATGAAGTACTTAAGAAACTCTGAACCGTCACAGGGGCTACCTTACAATGAACCCCACTGTACGGGTGAAATACGGCATCTCGACGCACGCTATCCTGACAAAAAACAAAAAGTGAATGCAATCCCGACGCACGGAATCTCGACAAAAACACATAAAATTAACATAATCGCGACGCACGGAATCCCGACAAATGTTAATGGTTCTGGTACATCGGATATTGAGAAAGATGAACAACTTACCAAATCCTTATCCACCTGGTTGAGTAGATGCGAATGCACTGAGTGTAGCAGCGTGATGGTCTGCGTGTAACCGCTCATAGCCGCCAGATGCAGAGGGTTCCGGCCGTTGTGGTCTCTGTGTAGCAAAGCCCCGCGGTTCAGAAGCAACTGGACCACTCTAGTGTGGCCCTCCCGAGAGGCAATGTGCAACGGCGTGAGGCCTTCCCCGTCGCTTTCGTTGATGATGAACGTGCCTTTGTCAGAGTCCAGGAGTTGACAGGCAGTGTGGTATCGCCCGTATCTATCATAGCAAAAAAAACAATCATAATTTATATGTTATCTTTTGTTAGGAATAACTATAGCGATGTTAGGGAAGATATTTCATTAAGCAATGAGGCCGTCTGTTGTACTGTTGCTTTTTATTTAGATACTTTATATTTTATTTTTAGGGTTCCGTTCCTCAAAAGGAATAAAACGTCAAGTGCGAGTCGGACTCGCGCACTTGGGGTTCCGTTTAATTGTAAGACCTTATTCCTTGCCAAATATTATGATTGTAAGTAAACATGAAGTAGAGGCACCCTGTATATTTTGGCCGAGGGAGAGAATCAAAACTTATTTTTTTAGTTAATAAACTACAAATTTACTGTTTTCAGATTTTTATCGTTATTTGTATGACCTTGCTTCTTACCAAATTTTATGATTCTAGGTAAACGAGAAGTACCTTATAGGTTTTGAGGTACGGAACCCTAAAAAAGGAACCCTTATAGGATCACTTTGTTGCCTGTCTGTCTGTCTGTCTGTCCGTCTGTTAACCCTCTTTTCTCAGGAACGCGTGGAAGTATCGAGTTGAAATTAACGTCAAATACTCAAATCCGTAACCTCCTGAAGCCGCGATATAAATAAAAAGTAAATCTATAGTTTATTCACAAAAAAAATATTTTTGATTCTCTTCATGGACGAAAACTCACAGGGTACCTACTTCCCGTTGAACTAGAATCATAAAATATTTGGCAATAATTTGGCAAGACACAAGGTCATACGGAACCCTTAGTGCGCGAGTCCGACTCGCAGTTGAAGTTTTATTTGTTTAATAAGATTGATTGGACACTGTATTTGGTAAGTTTCTCTGAAGGACTCGTAACGAATACATATATATATAATACGAGACCAGAGAACCAAAGTTTATCGACATAGCCCAAAGAATTAGCAAGCTGAAGTGGCAGTGGGCCCGGCCATATCTCGCAAAGAATCGTCAACTGCTGGGTAAACGTGTTCTTGAATGGAGACCACGACTCGGCAAACGTAGTGTAGGACACCCTCCAGCCAGGTGGGATAACGATCTGCGAAAGACTGGCTGAAAACACTATGGCGCTCATTAGGGGAGGCCTAAGTCCAGCAGTGGACTAATATAGGTCTAATACCTATATATTTCATTCATCATCATCATAAGATGATGATGAACACTTTATCACTCTTTATATTACGAGTATGTGCAATCGTAATGTTGGAGTCGACGTATCGGAGCTTCTGATCCGCTTTGGTTTCGTGCTTACGTTAGATTGACGACTGTTTGACAGCGACGCGAAAGGCGATACGGTTACGATCCCTTTCCGAGTTGATACATGTGCTACGACCTTAATGATACCCCGGGGATGGACAGAGGCTACTTAAAACGCGCGTGCGAAGCCGAGAGCAGCAGCTAGTATAAACTAAAGTTATCTCACAGTGAGTAGGACACAAATTAGTTACCACTCAGCGTTTGCTTGTTTTGGCTTAGTTTTGATTAATCGTCATTTTCAGTGGCGCCGCGCCGTAACGTAGCTTGCGTGATACAGACTGAATTTTACTCCATCAAAACTAGATTAAGTAACCAGAACCATGCCGCATATTGTTGCCTTTTATTTTGTCGTATTTTCTTTTTTAACTGACTTCGAAAAAAGGAGGATGTGCTATATTCAGTTGTATGTATGTTTTTTTAAGTATGTTCGTCGATTTGTCAGTCTAAGGTTGAACAATTTCAAAAATCTTTCGCTATTGTTAAAATGCTATTAAACTTAAAAATAGTGTAAAATTATGGGATTCGATTTTAGATTTAGTTTTTTTTTTTTATTATTATGTAGTGACTTATATTTTATTATGTGATAAGTACATAGAAAGATGTTCTCTTTATTGTTCACCGCATAGTAAAATAAAAAATAACAATGTAGAGGTAAAGTAAATGCCGGTAATCGCGGGAGTACCCACAAAAGGCGGGCTTATCGCAACGTTAGATTTATCTACAATAAAGTGTTTACTCGTGCATGCTTATCATACCAACAAAAACATTCAATGCTAGAAGAGAAAAGTTAGGAAAATATTTACTAGTAGGTAATGTAGAGCCACGCGTTGTATGAAACATCTCGTTTTGGCCATTATTTATGCAATCTCATTTTCATGAATAGGTTGCTGTAAAATGAAATGATATATTATTACAAAACCGAGTCGGTAAAAATCTAGCAAACTAAGGCCTAAATCCACAAGCCCGCATGGGTCCCATTATCTACCCACACATTTTAAACAGTTAACATTTACCCTTTCGAAAGTTTGCATAATTTTGTTGGTTTTCTACGTCACCAATATACGATAAAAAGATTAAAAATTGGATGCAGATTGTTTTTGAATTAGTCAAATTGAAACGTTAACAGGTTCTCGATAAAATTATTAACGGTCTACAGTAGGTATGATATCAAGTTTCGTCAATTCTTTGTATTATTATTATTTATTTATTTAATGCTGTTGAATACGTGATGTTGAAAACGTACACTGCACAAAGTGAATGTAAAAGAAACGATTCATAGTCGTTTATTGCTGTGGCTAAACTACAAATTATGACCGGCTAGCTTCTGTCCGCGGTTTCGCACGCGTTGTTTCTATGGAAACGTTCTAGGGTAATTTCTATCCCATGGGAACTGATTTATGGGATAAAAAGTATGTTTGATTCCAGGCATAGAGCTACACCGGTGCAAAATTTCAGCTCAATCTGTTCAGTAGTTTTGGCGTGAAGACGTAACAAACATCCATCCATCTATCCATCAATCCAAACTTTCGCATTTATAATATTACTGTAACTTAACAAGTATTATAACAGTATAATATATGATAACCTAAATAGTTTATAGAAAAAAAAACAAAAATGAAAGTGTTCATTTTCCATACAAATTGTAAAACGAAATTTTAAAAGATACAGGGTTATGTGGGGTATCAAATGAAAGGTATCAGTTTGGTAATTTCAAATAGTTTTAGAAATGTCTGTAGGTTTCATACATTTCGAAATATTTCGAAAAAAAGTCGAAAAAATACCCCTTCGCCCCGTCGAGATTGCAGAGCGATATATGTTAAATGTAAGTAGCGTTTTTAGATAAGTATGGATTTATATTTGACAGGAAAAATATAGAGAAGTTTGTTAAAAGAACACGTTTTAAAAATGGTCAGAAAGGGGGGGAATAATTCTCAAAAGGGGAGGCTACCTCACCGAGCGGGCTACACGTACGTTTTAAAACAGTTTTCTAAGTTTCTGTAGGTTTCATACTTTTTGAAATATTTTGAAAAAGTCGAAATTGTAACCCCCCCCTGTCCTCGGCGCGCGAGTTACACTCGCACTTGACGGATCTTGTTTTCTGGAGATTAAACCATCTATGAATAACTGATAAGATCTCACCGCGAGCGACAAAAATTGATAATTTCCTGATGAAAGCTTTTCCTTGTAAAAACTTGAACAACCTTGTAACATTTACTCGCATTGGAAAGTAACAAAGTTTACATTTCACGAAAATGTATTTACGGTGCCTAGCAAGGTAAAAGTGTTTTCTATATAACAAAACATCCACGAAAGATCAGCGCTTTGGTTTTGTCCAGCATTATTAATTATAATTAATTTAACTATTATTGTTTAAGAAAGCAAAATTGAAAAATGTGGGCCTTGCGTTTGGTTTTCGCACGACTAGAACAAGGGGTAACAAAATCATGAATTTATTGACAAAATAAACGTGAAAGTCGTGTAGGTAAGGAACAACATTGAAGATGACAAGCGGCGCAGAGCTTGCTGTCACGCTGTCATCCTCAATCTTTACATCTATATATATAAAAGTCGTGTTAGTTACACTATTTATAACTTAAGAACGGCTTTACCGATATGGCTGAAAATTGGTGAGGAGGTAGCTTAGAGCCAGGACACGGACATAGGATACTATTTATTCCGTTCGATAGCATTCAAGTGTGACTTGACATAACCGTAAAAATAGAGTAGGATAGAAATAACCTCAAAACGTTTCCATAGAAACAACGCGTGCGAAGCCGCGGGCAGAAGCTAGTAAATTATAAAATTAAATTCAAAATGCGACGATGGCTTACCTAGCAGCAAAGTGGAGAGGGCTTTCATTGTTGTTGTTCTTGAGGTTAATGCAAGCCCCCAGCCGGATTAGGTTCTCCAAGGAGCGGATGTGGCCGTCACGGCTCGCATAGTGCAGCGGAGAACAACCGCTGACGTCCTTCTCGTTCAGTAAAAGAGATAAGCTCTTTTCGCAGCGATTCTGAAAAAAATACTGGATAATCGACACAGCATCATCTAGCCCCAAAGTAAGCAGAGCTTGTGTTATAGGTGATATATAAAATATATACTTAATACACTAGATAGATACTAATTATGCAACTTCAGGCCGCCGCCGTGTGGCTTAGAATTTTCACCAACCTAACTCTTCCCGCGGGTGTCGTAAGAGGCGACTAACTAAAAAATATCCACCGGGAGGCGGGCAGCAGCGCCTCCTGGAGAACAATTTTACCACCAAACTGCGATCCCCAACCCCATCCCAGCTTGAGGATTATGGGCATTACCGCCAGTATTACAAAGGCCAATAAGGCGTTTATCAGGGGGAAGTCTGCGTCCAGCACTGGACTGGTATAGGCTGTAGGATGGATGGATATATACAGGATGTAGATGAATTATACAAAACCAGCACTGCAGAAGTGCAGACACATCATTTCTGCAGATCGTATAAACATTTTGTCCTACGGCGGGCATCGAATACGGAACCTCCTGCATTTCAGGATGACCTTCGCATGCTGCTCCATTGAGGACGTTGAATATGCCAGTGACGTCTACCCATTACCCAAAGTTCTCTCCAAAAATTTATAGAAACGTCAATTTACTCCAGCCCGATTAGATTATGAAAACTTGTAAGCGCTCCTCACTCACAGGGTTAAACTCTTTAACTAATTAGTTATTGTTGCTTTTTCCACAAAGTTGGTATATGCATGCAGTCCACGTAATCGATATCAATTAAGTCAAAAAGTCGATGCATAGCTAGTCAATTTCAGGAAAACTTGAAAACTATTCATAGTAAATTTAGCTTCAGCAAGGTAAGTTCCGGTCCCTTTGGGCAGCATAACTTGCAAGAACAGCTATAATTTCTATCAAATTGCACGCGAAAATAGTAGCTACGACCTAACATAACTAGACATTACACGTACACGTATAGTATAATGTCTAGTTAGATCATACATCATAGAAAACTGTCGAACTCTCCAAAACTTAATAAAAGTTTCGTGTTCGTATCAAGGATATAAGCTTTATCAGATTTTAAACTAAAGGCGTCTCAAAATTAAACCTACGAGCCTAGCGTTTAGAGATAAAGGCTCAAATTAGCAACACTAGATATAATTTTCATAGAGTAATCAAGTTACTCTCCAGAGACCCAGCTTTGATTAACAAAAGTTTCCATCAAAGAAGCGGTTATATTTTAACAGATTAGCATAATAAACGAAAGAGCCACTTTTATAAACTAGATAGGACTTTACTCCGAACAGAATAGCTGCAGTCTTGGGTTTCTACCGCCCCACTTCAAAAAATCAGAAGTGGAAGACCCAAGACTTCAAATATATTAACTGACCGTTTTAACATCGAAGTACTCTTCAATATTTTACTTTGTCGAATTCGTAACAGCTAGCCTATAAGTAGATAACTAGTCTTAGTACTTATAGGTAATTTTATTTGGAGTGATGTAGATTCATTGTCCTGTTAATTGTTATATTCTACCCAGCTAGAAGGCCTTTTTAACCTCGCTTGCCACAACGCGGTTTTCACTTAAGAACTTATGTTCGTTAGTTTTCTTCATGCCTGCACAGAAGGCTTGCACTTTGACAGGATTTTTCCTGCCATAGCATCCGCTGAGTGTGGATTATTTTAGTTGTGGTAGTTTTTTTATTTACTTATATGGTCTATAGAATTTTAAATATATTTTATGGTTATCTATAGAATTTTAAATATATTTTCTGTTTGTATCTATAATTCAAATTAAAGGCGGGTCATGTTGTGTACATACCTAGTTATTTAAGTTTGTAGATAATAATTACAAAAAAATCTATACTACTTAACAAGCAGGTGTCTTAAACACGATCCTAGACGTAACGCATTGGAGAACTCTGTAATGTTAGGTCTGGTTTAATAAACGAATTGAATTGAATGGTGTTGTTGTCTATTTATTGTGCAACAAAAAAAGGGCTGAGCCCCGCATGCACAAGGATCATTAAATTGCTAATCATTTTTATATTTGACGTATTTGTATGATTATTTATTGGGTATATATCGCGTACCTAAGTGTTTCTATCTATTCTATCGCCCCGCGCATCACGATCGCTGTAATGCGGTGAACCGTTTCACCAGGAGTAATAATGTAATAATACAAGGTACGCGATAAATACCCAATAAATATGAATTATATGTATTTGTAGGGTGTCACAAGTCAATACCATTTTAGCTACTTAAATATCCTTACGCAAGCGGACCTTAGTTACGTTCCATATAGAAACTAGTGTAATTTATTTATTGACACAAAAACATGCAGCCTCACTTCAAATACCTCATTCTAACGTACCTGGCAACTAGCAGCGAACTCTTGAAGCCGCCCTCCGTTGATCACAACTAGATGCAACACGTTTCTCTTGTTGATGTCCTTTTGAAGAATATCTGCCCCGTGAAAAATCTGCCAGAAAATAAGTATGTATTACATCGGTCTGTAGCTGTCCGGGGTTGGTCAGCTTATGAGTGATAGTTGTTTTACACCGGCTAGCGGGTCAGCTACCTTACTGAGTTTAGCCTCGCTCAATTCGCATAGTGTAGAAAGATATACCCTCTACGATTTTTGTCTCGACCTATAACGACAGCTGTTAGTTATCTGACGAAGAGGTACAAGCTGAAATGATCTTTTTCCGTTGCTGCTAGAAGAATAGAAGTGTATTTTTACCAGAAAGATCAATGTATTTTATTTATTTAAATCCTTTATTGCACGCATTTATCTAAAGTATACAAAAGGTGGGCTTAATGCCCATGGCATTATCTACCTGCCAACCACACATGGTAGTAACAAATCAAAAGGCGTGCTATGTAATTAAAGTAACCTAGATACAAGTCTAATTACAGAGGAAAATTACAGTTATACAATAATAAACGAACACTATATAATACATATAATACTATATTTAAATATAAATAAAAATAATATACATTACAATAGGTAGGTACTTACAATGTTTTAATATAGGAAGGTAGCAAAAATAAAAATCACAAATAACTGAAAAGATGGTTACTTAACTAGAAATCGGGTAGAGATTCATTAAAAAATGCTCACGTGTCAGCTTTTTAAAACAGTCATTTGATTCGACTTTTCTGATATCATATGGAAGAGAGTTCCAAAGTCTAACAGCCTCAATGGAAAATGATTTTTCACGGTAAGATGAGCTGTGTGCCGGTATCTCTAGGAGGAGGTTGCTTGATGATCTGAGTGGTCTGTCATGCGAGTCAGCCAGAAATGAAAGACGATTTTTGAGATAGCCAGGAGCAGAAGGAATGTAAACAGGACATGTCTTACCAATGCGTCAACAGTCCGCCACGCAGACCGTGCCGCGGCCAGAAGTAATGGTGACCTGCGCTCCTTGTCTAAGGGGTTTATATCCGACCCTTGCACGATCAAGTATTTCACTATATCAGGGTGGTCGAACATGGCCGCGCAGTGAAGCGGCGTCATCTTCTGAACGTCGCAGGATGTGAGGCAAGCGTTCTTCTCTTCAGGCTGCATTCTGAACATCAACTTTACGATTTCCAGAGCCCCCTGTTGATAAAATGTTGTTAATAACAATTGATTTTTTTTTGTATATCATTTTGAATGACAGAATTAGTATTTATTAATTCTTCTTTCGCCACACCACAATCACAATATTATTATAAAGAAGAAATTTATAATTATAACTATATCACACTGTAACGGCAGAACGGATTTGGATAAAATTTGGTACCCGGATAACTTAGATCCGGTTTTTAATCCTGGAAAAGAGCACTATTCCCGTTGGATGATCAAACTTATTGCCCACGGTTCCCCACCGAGGGGCGCAGCTAATACTAAATAAGGTACTCACCTGCGCACAAGCCAGATGCACTGGCGTGGACAAATCGTGTTGCTGCGTTGATATCTTAGCCCCGGACCGGAGGCACAGGTCCACAGCCCTTATGTCCCCCCCATGCACCGCCGAGTGCAAAGGAACATTGCCTTCATTGTCGTAGAGAGAGATCATACTCTCGCGCGTACAGCCGCGGGATTCCCCCCACTTGAGGAACACCTCCATGGTCCGTGATGAGGCGTTCTTCGCGGCTTCGTGGATTGGATAATAGCCGTTGTTGCAAGGGCGTTTCCACTCCGCTTCGAGGTCGGTTATCTAAAAAAATATCCCCAAAAGTACCTAACTAAATGCGTTAAAAAGTCTTACGTTCTTTTTGGAACCCTGTTTCACTGCTTTGAAGTATCTGATTTGTCCAAGAGTCCTGTAAGGTCTAAAGGAGTGAAAGGACGTTGGATTCTTGAATTGCCCGAGTCAAGCCCCTGACAAGCAAGGAAGCATTTTATTTTCTAATTTGAACTTAAAGTGATGTTCACATAGGACTGGACGCGATGAACTGTCTTGAACAGCTACCTAGCATGATAGTCACGAAACGATAAAAAAAGTCATGAATCTAATCGTCACTGCCGTGAACCGTAAAATTTCGTCACGATCCAATGAAAACAACTGGATATGTACACTATAGTCGTTCCACGATAAAAAATCGCGACCACAAACAGTTTTTATAATGGGAACACCTAGAGACGATAATCGTCCAACAATAATTTACCGTCTGACACTGTAGGAACGCAGGGCGCGTTCCTACAGTGTCAGACGGTAAATTTTGCCTGCAATAGGTCACGTAGCTTCTGAAATATGACTCTCCGTGTTATTGAAAGTTCATCAAATACAATTTCGTAAACGTTGCTTTCTCGCACAAATTGAATTGAAACAGACTATTTCAACATTTTACTATGAATTTTAATTGTGAGGATTACTTAGGTAATTGAAATTTTTATTTTTATGACGATATAAAGTGATTTTTTAAAATTGATCTAGGTGTTGACTCGCTCTGTGCTCTTTTTTTTTTTTTTATCTAGCCTGGTTTGTCCCACTGCTGGGCAAAGGCCTCCCCCAATCCTCTGTGCTCTTACTATTTTATATTTATAAAGCATCCTTAAACAGAACAGCATTTTTAAAAATAGGTTTCTGATGCCGTGACACCATGAGACCACCATTTGCTTAATTTGGGGCTAGATTCATTAAAAAACCGTTTTATAATTTAGTTCGAGTTCGGTAGGTACTTAGTTCGAGCCCTTTTCCCCTGAAGTTAATTAATACCGTAGGTTAGTGAAAAAATAATCGTTGTCTATCGATGACACACGTGATAAGTTCACTTGACGAGTTGTGCGTGTGTCTCATATCATTATCATCATTAGCTCGTAGTGCTATGGAATAAAACCTATTTATCAAATATCAACAACATCTTATCATTTTAAAGGTGTAAGACTTTACAGCAAGCTTATTTATAAAATTAACTTACGAGAATTTTGGCGCAAAGGTCGTTGTCAAATATCGCAGCTATGTGGAGAGCAGTGCGCCCGTGTTCCCCTCCGAGATTCACGTTAAACTGATTCTTGTATTTAGCGAACACTTTTAGGACTTCAACCTGAAATAGTTAAAATTGATTTATGACTAGCATAGCAACCCGCCCCGGCTTTACACGGGTAGCAGAGCAGATCATTTTAAGAGGAATAATTCCGGAAAACGTTGTTTCGTTAAAACTGTATTATTTATAAGGAATGTAAGGTTATAAAAAACAGGTTGTTTTGTGATTTCTGCTCTTACAAGTTAATAAGGTAGCAGTTATGTAGTTTTGAGCACATTGTAAGCTTAATTTGCTATTATAAGCGTGGGTTCCTACCACGCTAAAACAAACTAAGAATCCATGAAACGATTTTGGAGTCTAATATCTTTAAACGAATTAAGTATTACTAAAATCGACATTATGTCGATAGAATCTAAAACTACAATTGATACAAAGTTTATTTTAACAAAGACTCATAGCAAATAGCTTAACATGTACGCAAAACTTAATATCTGGCTATCTAAATTACTTGTAGAACCTAGAAAATAGTAAAGACCGATTATTTTTCACGCGTACCACACTCACTCGGGTACGTCAGCAAAGCTTCTGATCTTAAAATCTTTGCTAGGCGGTATGATTTTTTTGTCATCTTAAAAAATAATCGTCTTATTTCAGTCAATATACAAAACCTTAATATATTTTACACCTCCGTGTACGAATCAATCCGTCTATTGGTTAGTTCGAGAAAATCCTTTCGTTGGTTATTGAGTTTATCGTGTTCAGACTGCCAAGACGTGGTACGGGAGCATCCAAACGACTGTAGTGTGTTTCGATAAATGAAGTATGAAAATCATCGTCTGGACTCCTAGGTTCATAGCTACACTATGTAGCCCTTTGCTACCTCATTTTGCGAAAACAGTGTATAAGCATGGGAAATTATTTGCGTCGTGGGCCATGAAAGTGTTAGTTTAGTATATTACTAATATTATAAAGAGGAAAGGTTTGATTTTTTGTTTGTTTGTTTGTTTGTATGAATTGAATAGGCTCCGAAACTACTGGACCGATTTGAAAAATTCTTTCACCGTTAGGAAGCTTACTTTTCAGGGAGTGACATAGGCTATATTTTATCCCGGAATTCCCACGGGAACGGGAACTACGCGGGTGAAACCGCGAGGCGATCGTCTAGTATATTATAAAGAGGACAGATTTGATTGTTTGTTTGTTTGTTTGTATTGAATTGGCTCCGAAACTACTGAACCGATTTGAAAAATTCTTTCACCGCTAAGAAGCTTACTTTTCAGGGAGTGACATAGGCTATATTTTATTCCGGAATTCCCACGGGAACGGGAACTACGCGGGTGATACCCCGAGGCGATCGTCTAGTTTAGTATATTTTAGTCTAGTATACATATTTTAGTTTAGTGTATTATATTTACTTGTTTGAGGCGATGGAACATAAAAGCACGCGGTCTGTGCTTTTGTCTATGACTTTTGTGAAGCCTTTGATGGATGATTACCTTATTTAGCTCGACTGCTAGGTGAATGGGCGCTTGCTTTCTATTATTTAACATACCAGTGTCAACGCGTCTGAAACAAGAATAAACAAGTTCCGATAAACAAAAGGAATAATAAACATTGCACAATGCACATATATATTAAACATTGGTCACTTTTAGATTTATTCCTGTGGAATCGGCCCTTTAACGGATTTGAAGGGATTCAGGATCCCTAGATACAGGAGTACTTAGGGATCTTCAATCCTGATGGATGGAGCTCCTGGGTTTTTAATGTTAGTTTTACTACGCTTGTTTATTCTTATCTAACCATGTACACTGCCGGCCAAAAGTTTGAGACCACCTACATCAAAGTAGCAAAATGAAATAAAACTCAAAATATAAATCAAGAGGTTTAATTATTAATTAAAATTCTTATTTACTAATACACATTCATTAAGAAGAAAACAAAAAAATTTTGTGATATCAATCATTTACGTTAAAAATGACGTTAATATTTAATAAACCCACTAAACGGATTTTTCGTCAAAAAAGCCTCCCTTACATTTTATAACTTTTTTCACTAGTCTCGGCATACGAGCAATCAATTTATCATGTGAAATATTGTATCTTGTGAAATATTGTTCCAGCTTTCTTGTAAAGCCTTCCACATGTCTTCTTGTGAGGAGGGACAACAACTGCGCACATTTCTGTCAAGCTCTTCCCACAATAGCTCAATTGGGTTGAGATCCGGACTCTGAGGGGGCCACACCATGTTTTTTAACACCCTTTCTGTTTCTTTATGTTCTAAATAACCCCTGCATAATTTTGAACTATGTTTTGGATCATTATCTTGTTGGAAAAAAAAACCATTTCCAATTAATCTTAAACCAGACGGAACGGCATTTTGCTGTAGTATTCGTTTATAATGCTCCTTTTTCATGATTCCTTCGACTCGTACCAAATCTCCGGTTCCATGGCCCGAGAAGCATCCCCAGACCATAATGGAACCACCACCATGCTTCACTGTTGGCACCACACAATCTGGCATCATCTTTTCCTCGGCGGTACGTCGAACAAAAATTCGTCGTTTTGAACCAAATATTTCAAACTTGGATTCATCTGTCCAAAGAACTTCTTTAAAGTCTTCTTCAGTCCAGTCTCGATGGGTAAGGGCCCACTGCATCCGTTTCTTTTTGTTTTGTGGCCTTAGTAGTGGTTTTCGAACGGCGACGCGACCAAATAACTTAGCATCTTTCAATCGTCTTTTTACTGTAGTCAATGACACAGGTTCTGATCGGGATTTGTTCACTTCTGCGCGGATTTCTGGTGCGGTTAGGCGTCTATTCCGCTTGCTGGTAACGACGATGAAATTATCCTCGCTAGAAGTGGTAGCTCTCGGTCTCCCCGATCGCGAACGATCTTGATTACTGCCAGTCTCCTTGTATCGGGTTATTGCGTTATGAACACAAGTCTTCGACAACTTAAGTTGAGAGGCAATCGCACGTTCAGATTTGCCTTCGCCGTGTAAAACAACTATGGCAGAACGAGTTTCAGTGCTAATTTCGCGCACTTTTCCCATTTTAAGATGTCTTCACTGTAACAACGACGAGCTCAGACTAGTTAAGATAATGAAAAATTTACTCCATCAAAACTCAGGTAAAAAATATGTTTAAGGAAGCTAAAATAATCCGGAAGTACGGTTACCGCAAAACAAAACCAAAATAATTAGAAATGAGCAGGCCATAAAAAATATAACAATGACTCTACCACCTGGTAAGCGCGCGGTACTCATTGATGTTTTGAAACAATAGACCTTTAAAGGATGATAACTTAAAAATATGCAATAAAATTGACTCTCAGAAATTCTTTGATAACAATAGAATACGCAGGTGTTCAAATTAGCTCTTTATCATGTGTACTTTTGAAATGTTTTGGTGGTTACAAAGATTTTTACAAGTGGTCTCAAACTTTTGGCCGGCAGTGTACGTTAGATAAGAATAAGAAAATCTTTATTTGTGGCAAAAAAAATACAGTGTTAAGAAGTAATACATTAAGTTTGTTACAGCTATAACTACAAACGCCATAACTTAAACTAAGAATTTACAGTAACTACATCCATCGCGCTGTTGCGTCGTTGTCGGGACACGCACATTCATTTTACGATTTTTGGATATTTTTCGTATTTTTAATACAAGAAACATGGTTAATATCCTGTTTTAAATAATTTTAGTGGTAAGTAGGTATATCAAACCGAACTTTGAACAAAGGCGTTTGTTCTGTACGGACACCCTCAATACATAAATCTTCAAGCCCTAACATCGGCTACCACACTGAATTTTTATTAAATCGCCGCGCACAATGAATGTTTTGTTATACATTTGGATAAAGGACACTTAAACAAATAAAAAGTCAATAACTATAAATAATCAATTAAATCAATAATTTTATTGTATAAGCTCACAAAATAAGCTCTTAGACGTAGAAGCTGTTAGGACATCATGTCCTGGGGGGATGAAAGGTAACGGAAGAATGGGGTCGGCGAGTGTGTGGATCGGTGGGCTCGCCGGCCATGTATAGGAGGTAGAGGGGACGCCAGTTAGGCAGCAGATGTTTTAAATATTCCCGTGGTTCGGCGAAAATGGCGAGAGAGGGACACCGGAGAGGTTTTAGTGGGTATTACGTCCTTCTCAGGACGTCGAGTCCCACATAATTCTGGTCCCCCCCCAGACCAGTTTATTCGTTAATGAATTTCTTCGACGAACGAAAAAAAAAGGACAGTCTCTTAAAGTTTTAGGTTTCTAAGGTATTCTCGGATGAAAATACCTATTGCTCTAATATTTTTTCGCCCAAGAAATAAACTTATTGACGTCTGACTTCTACATAAAATAGAGTAAGATTCACAAATCAATAATAATTAATAACTTGCCTTTCCAGCAAAAATGCGATGGCTTCGAGAGCATCGCTTTCCACACCCACATGGAGAGGAGTGTTAAGAGAAGAGTCTTGTGCGTTCAAATCTGAAACAAAACCGGCATTTTGAGGCCTTCATTTTAATTTATTGTGTTAAAAAAAAATAGTAAATCCACCAACTTATGTTCCGTTTATTGATATATTATAATTATGTTTTATGCACAAATAGGTTACGTTTTAAGTCAGATAACATTGAATTATTTCTGATAATCTATTATTGCTTGTTTAGTGTTTTAAGTACCTAATAAACATAATACAATAAAATAAAAGTGGCGCTAGCAGTACATGTCAGAATAATTATAAATTAACAAAAGGTTGATTGTACTGTTTGATTATATTTGAGGCATTTTGAACTTAACTTAAAAATTGCCGTTCAAAATGCCTCAAATATAATCAAACAGTGCCAACTTTCTTTGCAATGTTTGAGTTATTGATTAAATCAATTAAACTGACAGCATCTGCTTTATGGAGTGTGTGTGTGCATGTGACTAATCTCCGAATACTTAAACGCAAACTTAGACGCGTTCGATTCCCGCCTCGGGACAAATGTTTGTACGATCTGCAGACATTTGTCCAGGGCGTTCTGGATGTTTTCTATGTATAATAAAAAACATCTATCTATGTAGTGTATTGTATTAAGTATATCAGTTATCTACACTTGCGAGCTTTAAACTGGAATCGCTTCAAGGGTTGTTCAAGACTAATTTTTACAATTTCTTTGCAGTGAACTATGAGTTAAGTTATGTTTTTCCTTACGCAGGATTTATTGGCGACGATAAATTTTGATTTAATGCACGATAATGTCCGCTGCCACACCGCAGCAGTGACTAGACAGTACCGACAGACGTCTTCCATGTCGGCATTCCCACACTAGACTGGCCAGCCCTTATTCCTGACTTAAACCCAATCTGGCATATGTGAGACGAGCTAAAACAGCGGATACGAGGGAGAAATCCAGCTCATCCAGCTCCGGCGCCGATAGAAGCCGATAGATGCAACTTAGACCTATTGCAATAATTCCCAAAATTTAGGTAGCCAATTTAATTAATTTTAAATCTTCTTGATATCACTTGAAAGGTAACAAAATTACCTTTCAAATGATATACCACAATCTATAGTTCATTGTACTTAAATTGTAAAAAAATTGTTTTGATCAACTCGCGATGAAAGCGATTCCATTTTAAAGCTCGCAAGTGTAGTACCCATAACACAAGCTCTGCTTAGCTTGGGGCTAGATAATGCTATGGGAATTGTCCAGCATTATTATTATTACTATATTATATTATTATAACTAGGAATCATTGGTTGCGATAAAGAAGCCGTACCTCCTGAGAAGGTGTAGATCAGCGAGAGTATGTTGATGTTGTTCCTCGCGGCGGCCTGGTGCGCTGCGGTCCGCCCGCGTCCGTCCCGCACCGTCAGACGAGACGGCTCATTCACGTACAGCCTTCTGAAGTCTTCCGTGTTCCCACTCTCTGCAGCCTTCGATATAACAAAACAATTACAACTATTACTGACGACCAACGCCAACGTAGGTCCTTGATAACCAATTATGAAACAAAACAAAATTAAAAAACCCGCCGATGTTTATTGGCTGAACAGATTTTCATGAAACATGGCTAAGAACACTCAATTCAGATAAAATTATCTATGACACAAAAATAAACTAAACGAAAATCGGTTCATCCGTTTGGGAGCTACGATACCACAAACAGATACACAGATACACAGACAGACACGTTAAACTTATAACACCCCTCTCTTTTTGTGTCGGGTGTTAAAAAAATACGCCAGACGTACTTACGTGGTCCGCTCGGTGATCAACTGTTATAGTACCATTTATATACCCGTCGCAAACATATAGGTTTCAAACACACGCCTATATTATAAAATCCTGCTCAATGATCGATCTATACTTGAATAATGCTTATGCCATACAAAATCGACCATAGTTTATATATACTCAACCATGAATTTAGCAAGCTTCCTTTATACGGGTCTAGGGCCCGTATTATGAAAGCTTACTTAGTCATAGAACTATCCTTGATTGACTTATATGTCATCGAAAAGCGTTACTCCTAGATCGATGAATGACTAAGTCTTCATAATTCCGAATTATTAGTGTTTGAGTGTATGTTTGTGGTATTGTAGCTCCCGAAGGGATGAACACATTTGGATTTATCGCAAGTAATAGAATGAACATTACCTACGTAGTATCTATAGTACCATCTGAGGTGCTTTACATACAAGTACATTTAATTAATATACAAAAGAAATTAGTGTAGCTTAAGAGTATCACAAAACCAACATTTTACAAAATTGAAACTGTTCCTTAATCTACAGCTTGCAGATGCAAATACAACTTTCACGACGAGAAACAACAAAACGTCAGTTTTAATTAATTAATTAATTACAATACAACTGTTGTGATTAAATGAAGTATTGTGTCCAAAGACATACATAAATTCTAGACGCTGACCGCATTTGAACTCGACTGATGTTGTAAGACTCAGATTACATGAATCAGCTTCGAAAGCAGTTTTGAAACTACTCTACTAGAATGCAATTCCAGGATCTTAAACCAAAGTATTTTACCCTGGAATAAAGTTTTGCAGTCAAATAATATGTATGTATAAAGTAAGCTGCTAGTGCTCTGGAAAATAAAAACGAAAGTGAATAGTGAACCATAAGTGCATGGTAAGTACTTTATATTTCCTTGAGGTAGAATAATGTAGTTACTCGTGCTATGTACTCATTGCAAGTATCTTCAAATGGTCCATAGAGTAGGGGCAACTGGTGGGTGACGCAATGAGAAGACTCTACGAGGTTTGGCCACGTCCATTGAAGGCGGAAGAACTTTTTATTATTTATATATTTGATTTGACTTAGTTGGGTGGAACTTTATGCTGTTGGGTATCCTAATAGTCCGTCCACGAGTTTATTTTCTGTGTAGTAAATGCACGACTATGAAATTCCCTAATTGTTGGCAGGTGAGTGAAATAATACCGAATGACAAAATGAAGTATTTCATAGACACAGTCACAGTTAGGGTACGTTTTGCAAATTGGGCGTTATTTTGGTGAAGGGACGTTTTGCAAACGGGATAATATGCGCCCAAACCTTACTTTTGATAGATAGAGATGCGAATCTGTTGACTGAAAAAATAGGGGGACTTACGAAAGAGCCGACTTATTATGCAACGAAGATTATTCCATGAAAAAGTATTGAAAATAATATAAAAATTATACTTTTCCACAGTAACTCATTCTGTCTCACTTTTTATCACGGAAAAACGCGTGTGATGCCGCGTGCCGAAGCAAGTAGCAAATAATAAAACTATTTTACTCTATTGAATATTCTGACTCCAATAGTAAATAATAAAGCCATTAAAACGCCTGAGTAGGTTTGTCTGTTAAATAGAAGTAATTCAAAATGTTGAGCAAAAATAACAAAAACGATAACAACTTTTGCAAAAAACCCACAGATTGTCATTGATTGTCATGATTTGGTAAAACATTAGGACATGATTAGATGACTGTCAGTCGAACTACTAAACAGCAAGTAAGAGAGTGGAATAACTTATTATGTCCTTTTACCTATGCTACCTGAAATCTGCGATAAAGCATATTACTTACCCATAAAAAGTAAATTCAATTTACATAGAGATAGTTTTACAATTTTCATTTGTTAGATGTGAATGATACTAGAATATGATGGCGAATTAGATACTAGAATAGAAAGTATCTAGATACATTTCGTTTAGTCTAATTGAACAAGTACACGTAGAACACTCGTTACTTACCCCAGACAATAAAGACGTTATCAAACAAATTGCAGTTTCCAATTGAATTTATTTCTTGGAAAAAAAAAATTGAAAGAATTTACTTTAGAATGAAGTTATATTATTTACTTAGAAAGAAGTTAAATTTGAGAAGAATGTAGGTAGCATTTTTTAAACAAAAATGACAGGAGACTGAACGTTAGGTGAACGTGAAATAGGAAGACTCTAGCAATTAATTTGCAGTTGTAGTTTTTCTTCATTAAAATTACAGAGGCCTTCCAGTTCCACAATTCGATGATTGGAGTGGAGACTACGATACGATAATGATAGTTTAGTTTAGTTAGAGATTTATTTATTTACAGATGCCTACTTAGATGTTTTTTATTACTTAACTAGCGGCTTCCCGCAGCTTCGCACGCGTGATTTCTATGGAAAAGCTTAAAGGTGATTTCTATCCCATGGGAACTGATTTATGGGACAAAAAGTATCCTATGTTTTATTGCAGGCCTAGAATTATCTGTATGCAAAATTTCAGCCCGATCCGTTCAGTGGTTTTGGCGTGAAGAAGTAACAAACATCCATCTATCCATCCATACATCCATCCAAACTTACGCATTTTTAATATTAGTGTGATGTGATAGTGTGATTATTTTATGTACTAGCTGGTAACGAAAACTAAAGCTCTTTTTTATTTTATTTTTACCTACAAGGAAAGGGATGCAAAAGTACAGTCACAACCACATTATGCCTTGCAACACGTCAGACGAGTGGTAAAACAAATAAGCTGTTACCAAAATATAGCAAAAATATTATTTAAAAAGGTTACGAAATTATTTTATGCAAAAATTTCATCTCTGTGTATACACATCTCGCGAGTTAGACCTAAGATAATCGGATTATAAATAAATAAGGAAGCAAGCAATGTTGCCGGAGAAGTAACATGAAAGAGAGGTGCAGGGCGTACATATATATCTATATAGGGTATATACATCTATGTAGGTCTCTCCCAAAGTTTAACAGGAACCACGCTTTTGTACTGAATGAATCCCACCGTGACCCGGAATGTGCAGTGAGAGCCCGTAGTACCATCAATTTTGCCATCGCTTCATTGCCTACCTTGGGATTGAGATACCTATCATCAGACCTACCATTGACTATGACTCCAACTAGGGACTAAAATTGAACAGTTAGGTTTTCTCACAACGTTAAAAAATAACATTTACTCCCAAATAATAATAAGTAATAATAAATAGGCCTCCTTTTATTTTCGACATTTATTTAATGAATACCTACCCAGTGATTTTGAAGCCAGTCAGGTGATGATGATGGAGATTGTGGTAATGTTCACTGCACTAAAATCTGTCTTCACTGTTTTTGCACTTAATAAATAGGTTTTACTAAAGAACAAGTCAGATACTCCTGCCAAAATCGATATGAAATGTTTGTAATCAAACCGTCCATACTTAACACCAAATTCACTCTGTTGCCGTAACAATTATCTTTCCTTTAATTAATATTGCTCACAATTATACCTTAAACTCGACGCCAAGCAAGTGTTTATTAGTTCTATTTTGTTGTGGTTTGTTTACAAATATTTCTAATTGAATTTTCGCGGGAGTATAAATCGTAATTATTGCTAATCTAAATGAAAGATACCTATGTCTTTGTTACATAATACGGGGAATTTTTAACGATTTAATTGGATTTTATATTTAAGGCAAGCCTCGCCGCGCAATTAATGAATCTTTCACACACATCGATGGGTAATAATCTCTTTCATGGGTGAAAATGTATTAGGCAAGTGATTTTGAGCAGGTATATCTATCTTGATTTCTAAGAACCTTCTGCAAAGCACTTACAAGTAATAACCAAGCTAAAAAATAAGCAAGTATCTACACACACGCACATGCTTATTAATAAATTTGATGGAATAAATTAAATTTATTTTCCTTCATAACTCGACAAAGGAAAGAGCTATCAACTATTTGAATATTTTATGAACGTTTTATGAGACACTTAAAAGAAAAAATGTAGGTAGCATCAAGCCTTTTACTTTATAACTTAGTACTAACTACTAATTCTCAATTTGCGAACTGATAAAACGAATTTTTCTATGCATTAGATTTTATCTCGACTGGATTATACCTAACTACGACGTCTTATTTAATTCTATCATAGAAATATCAAAGCAATTTGGTGCAAAACATGTGATTATATCCGTCACATTTATCCGTAACATTAAATCACTTGCACTTTCCATAATGGGTTGAGTAAATGGGTGAGTTCCCTATGCAAAAAGATAAAAAAAGTGAAATAATTTGTCATTTGTATCATGCGGCCGATATGTTGTTACCTGTTCGCATGAGTACAACAATTGAGCTTTTTTCTGTATACGTTTTCTTTCGACCACGCACGAAGCTGCGTGTAGTCGGTTTTATATTGTTGATACAGCGAAATAAAAGAAAAGCATATTTTCTAATGAGGTGAGAGGACCCCATAATCAGATAAGCAAAAATTAATATTTCACTCCGTCTATTTAGCGGGCTCTAAAAACTGGCAATTATGAAAATGTATAAAATTTTCGTAAAAATTACTTACAGAACACTATTCTGAACTATCTATGATTCATGATTTCTACTATATTCTTACTCAGTGACTTACTTCCAACAACTCATCAATAGAAGGTTCATTTTCGTTGGCCACACGCCACATTTTAGAAATATGTCGAGGTAATTTTGTGACATTATTCTTAAAAGTTTGCAATGGTTTCAGGAAGGTTTCAAGTTTTACCGTTGCCATACTTTATTTTAACTTTTACCGGTACTAAATAAACTAAGCTGAATGTATCAGGAGAGCTTAGAAAGCTTCGCGCGCGTAAAATATTGACTTTCGTCCGGCGTTAGCGGCGCCAGAGCTACAAGTGAGAGCGAGACTGAGGTAAAATGTCTCGAAAGAAAGTTTTTCATCTTGCTTATTATTTTTTCGGGATACCAAGCCAAAAAATCCTTTTGTCAGTTCCCTTTATTGGTTCGTTACATTCATTATTATATATTCGCTTTCAATGCTTGATGGAGTAAGCTTTACTTAGTTTTGTCTGTAAATTCACAAAATAATTCTTAAAAACCACCTAAATGAACATTGCGATCTCCGAGAGAAAATAAGAAAATTCTTTACAAAAATCAGCCAATTAATCTTGATCGACGTTACCTTTAAGAGCCATTTGGGGTGGAAACCCTAGGTCCTTGGGGTCCAGGGGCACACGCAATACATATATGATATGTATGAAGATCATACAAAACTTCTCATACAGTCCACAACAGGTGATCGGAATGCTGGCTTCTATGTCGGTCAATAAATTCAACGTGGAAATGCTGCCAGCATTCTGGACACTCTGCATTCTTGTGACGGTTAACATTTTTAGGAAATATATAGATACCTACTAGTGTAAGTTTAACTACTAGTTGTACCTAATTGATTTATTCTGTAATTGTAATTTTCTTTGTTATTAAATCCCGTATTTTTGAACTCTATCAGAAAAATTAGGATAGTGACTCACAGCATTCAGTTGCGACGGGGTCACTGGTATAATGGGCTCGGTGTTTGCTCTCCGGAATAACCACATTTCTAACAGACCCTCAGCTTCGCGACAATTCACGTCCTATCATAGTGAACGTATCGTAATGATATACCCGTTATGATATCGAAGCTTCTCTTATCAGTGCTAATCCGTACATGATATACCCATTACCTTTGTTTATCAAGTTCTGTATTTATCTGGAATTTATCGACTATCAAGCTTTTACGGTAAGATTAAATAGAAAGAAAGGAAATGTACGATAAGCGTTACGCTTGATAGGGAAAAAACATAAGCGCATCATTACAGATTGGAAAATTCGACGTAACCTTTAATCTTATAAAGAAAGAAACAAAAGAAGTTACAATCAAATAGTCGAAACAAATAAGAACTAGTATTTACAATTGAGCTAACTGCAGACTGTTGCAAACAATAATATGATCCATATCAATACCAGACGGAAGTGTCCCCAAGACGCTGGCTGCATTGCCTTGCTATATGGCAATGCTGATGCACTGCACCAGATACTCACCAGCTCTCCGGTCACGCGTCACCTTGTCCAGACGCTCCGATATTTTTTTTTAAACCTGATGGGCCCCGGTACCCCCAGGACTAGGTCTCGTCTCTAAGGGGAGCAAATGCGTAGGCTTTGTAGAAACCTGCATATTTGCGCCTCTTGAGATCCTCAGCCAAATCCCATTGTGTGTCGACACATGTAGCGTCCCACACCATGGGTAATAATAATTTCTTTTTTTTTTTCACTGATTGGCAATCGTTGGAAGTTGACATCCTCCGAATATTTCTTGCCATTCCCGTCTTTGGAGTTAAACTTTAAGAAAACAATTACTGTACATTTGTGAGCCATAACCTTATTAAGCTCGCATAAAACTGTTATATTTAAACCTGTAAAATCGATATGTAAATATGTGCAAAGCTGGTATAGTGGCTAATACACACAACTGCTAAGGAGGAAAAAATGTCCATGGGTCCCAACCAGCATTAATAACAATATTATGAGATAGAACAAATAAAAAAATACAAAAATAATCAATAAATTAACAAAAGGTTATTTTTCCAACCGTGGTTTTTAAATAATATGTAAATTATATAAAAAATTATTAACTTAAGACTTACATAACCATTATCTACGAGTAGTACTTTCCTATCGTATAACAACAAAACACTTTGTTGAGCTACCTATAGGTTGTTTGCAGCAGTCTTCAGTTCGCTCAATTGTTTAAATTGTAAATACTAGTTCTAATTTTTTTCTATTATTTGTTTGTAATTTTCTCAGCACTATGTTATTTTTTTGGAAATATGTTTAAGTACCTACATTGTTATATTATTGAGGCAGCTTACGACGGCAAGATGTGGAAGGAGATGATGGAGACGTTTGCGTAGCAGTGGGACAAAAACCTTTGTTAAGGATGCCACGTCATGCTGTGGGCTAAGGGCAGAAAAGGATCTTCAGTTTTATAGCCTTCTGTTCAGATTTCAGATTTCAATAGCTTTATTTCTTAAGGCTTCCAATATAAACATTTAGACTAGTCAAATTTTATACTTTAATAAGAAGATGTTGCGCCGTGTGGTGCCGGCTTAGAATTTGCACCACCCCAACTCTTCCCGCGGGTGTCGTAAGAGGCGACTAAGGGATATCCACCGGGGGCGGGCAGCAGCGTACAGAACAATTCTACCACCAAACTGCGATCCCCAACCCGCGTGCCCAGCGTGGGGATTATGGGCGTGGCCCCCATGAGATGAAGGCCACTAAGGCGCTTATCAAGGGGAGGCCTGCGTCCAGCAGTGGACCATTATAAGCTGTTGAGGTTGAGGTAAGGTGTTATTGATTTTCTTTTCACTTACATTTTTGTACACTATTGGAAGAAGTAGTGGAAGAAGCCTTCGGTAACCTAAATCTATGACTAATTTAATGCACACTACGTACGTAATCTAAGCTAAGCCCTAGATTAAGTGCTCATTTCGAGATGTCAACTACACGATAAGTTATCACTATCTATCATAATATAAACATTCAAGTACCGCTAAGTGATGAATGCGTGAGCTAAATCAAGACCACTAACATTACATTCCGTGCTAATTAAGTATATTGGACGACATGGAAATTGGACTTACTTAAGAGGGCGCCATGCGCGCTATTTCGTGAAAAGGATAGACATAGGAATTCGCGTGCATATGAGCGGGACACAGCATACGTTTTTGGAATGATTATCATCATTATTTTCTCAGTTTATTATCATTGTAATATTGTACATTATTTTTAGTAAATTTTGATAATGCCCTTAAACAGCAGCATACTTAGACATACCCTTAATTTATTTATTTATAATTTTCAGTCATGCCTGCCTGTTTTTTTTACCTTGTTTCCTAGAACGAAATACCTATACATGTAATTATTAAAATAGTACTTAAATATAGAATGTAACGACATCAAGTGTAACATCAAGTGTACCTACGATGGAATAAATAAATAAACAGGAAATAAAATGGCGTAAGCGCAAAAATCAAGTCTTTACTCATTTACAAGTAAACTACACAACTTATGATGAAACTGGTTCGAGGAAACTAAATAACTAGTAATAACCTACGATTATACCTGATAGTGATAAGTCATTTCAATAGACCGAAGGGTTCCTGAGATCTCGATCAAATTATGTGCGAAACTGTGCACTTTCATTATTTATTTTATAGTAGGTATTTATTTTCAATCGTGTTTTCATCAATTTCATCATCATTCAAGGAACTAAAGAAAAAATGTTGAATTTTACATAATTCGACGTTTTTACCACGGGGATCCCGTAAGTACTGAGTAATTTTCTAGTTTAACCAAACCCGTTAGGTTCACCCCTTAAGAGGGCGCATTGCGCGCCATGTGAAAAGGATAGGCATAGGATTTCGAGTTCATAGGAGCGGGACGGAGCATACGTTCTTGGAACAGCGTAAGCGCAATAATGAAGTTTTTGCTTATTTACAAAACTACACAACTTATGTAGAAACTGGTATTAAGGAGCCAAATAATAAGTAATAACCTATGAATAAAAATAAAAATATTTTCTATAGACCACAGGGTTCCTGAGATCTCAACTAAACGTGCAAAACAGTGCACTTTCATGATTTTTTATCGTACTTTTGTGTGGCAATCGTGTTTCCACAATTAAGGATCCGAAGAAAAAATTAAATGCTAAATTTTATGTAATTCTAGTTTTTTACCACGGGGATCCCGTGAGTACTGAAATCTAGGCCTAGTTTGACAAGCAAACCCGCTAGGTTGGCCCCTTAATTGCCTATCTACACAATACAAGGTCATGGGCAAAGCCATGACTGGAAGATGGGTATTGTTTAGCTTCAGAACTAACAATAGGTGTCCTTACAAAGAGATGGTTGGTAGATGATCTATTAAGGATAGAACCTGTCCTTAAATGTGAGTATAGACTTGAGTATAGACTTGAGCATTCGCTTGAGCATTTCCATATAATGTAACGTTCTTGTGAATGCTCGACGCTGTGTTCGACGTAATACTCACGGCGAGTGAGCATTTACCTGTAACACTATTTGTTCCTTGTGAACATTTTCCCTCGGCCCGCGCAGCTCACTCCCCGCCATTCCCCGTCACCTGCGCTCGTGTCTTTGATCGATAAAATGATACACCAAAATGCTCGTTGGTTTTTAAAATCAGGTTGTAACAGAACATCGAAAGTCATGTTCGAAGTGAGGTTTGAGCAAATTAAAAAACAGCGAATGCTCAACGATCTGTTACAAGTAACTCAGCTTAGCAGATCATCTATCAATAATACTGTGTAGGCAGGAAGTGAGTGCTGAGAATATTAAAATATTTTACAATATCCTATCTCTATTTTATTCATCTTGAATAAAATAGAGATAGGTTAGTGTAAAATATCAGGCTTTTAGCACGAAATACTTTTGGCAGATTGTAAATGTTCGGTTCGGATTCCGAACGAGAAAGACTTGCCAAGATTAATTATTAGGAACTCGACTGACTAGGGTCCGTCAAGAGATTAATTTATTGGAACTGTAATCTTAAAGGACATGAAGGTCTGATAAAAAGCATTAAATTTGGTTTAAATATAAGAAACTAGCTTCAGTCCGCGGCTTCGCACGTGTTTTTCTATGGAAACGTTTAAAGGTTATTTCTATACCATAGAAACTGTTTTCTATTACTAAAATTATGTTTGATTCCAGGTATAGAGCTACATCTATGCAAAATTTAGCCCGATCGGTTAAGTCGTTTTGGCGTGAAGAGGTCACAAACATCCATTCATACATCTATCCATCCAAACTTGCGCAGTTATAATATTAGTGTGATAAGCATGTTTATTTTTGACGTAGTTCCCTCGCCTCTTAATTATTTTAAAATCCCGAAAGTAATTCTGATCTATTATTGATCTACGCTGACGGTGCTAGCACATTTTACTATAGTAGTTTAGTTTAGTAGTTTTATGTTAGTTATATCGGCACTAAAAGCTAAAATAAAAAATGTTCGCGACCGTCAGCTGCTTTTTAAATTTTTTTTTTTTTTTTTAATTTTTATTAATGACCTGTTTAGTGAGAGAACTGTGCCTGTGATAGGTTTTAGAAAAGGGTCACCTGCGATATGATTGTCTGTCGTTTGAAATACACGAAACAACCATGAAAATCAAACGGTGTATTCGCTGAGCAACGAATTCACCTACGTTTGATTTTCATTTCACGCATCGGCCCTGCGAGTACTTAAAGGCGTCGTAGGCGCACTAAAATCACGAAGTAATTCAATTACTGACCGAAACTTATCAGTAAGCACGGTAAGATTTTATTGGGTTATTCCAGTTTTCCCCCTTGACAAATCCCCTTAAAGGGAAAACTGGAATACATTTTTTTGGAGTCCAGTTTTCCCCCCTGGTAAAATTTTGTCAAGGGGGAAAACTGAATTTTTTTTTCAGATTCCAGTTTTCCCCCTCGATGATTTTTCGCGTTCCAATTTTCCCCCCTGAGAGAGAAGTAAACCAAAGAGAAGCAACTACAGTACTCAACAGTGAACTCAATTTTTATTTTGTATCTTGACAGCAATATTCACCTCTCGCAAAATACTGATCGCGTTTTATTCTAAAATGCTGTTGACTGCAGATGGCCATCGTTACCGGGATATGGCGAGCGCATAGGGCGCTTCGGGTTCGACCAGAAGTACCTGCTGACCAGGACGAGAAAACACTACTTTTCTTTTTATGTCCTACTTAAAAATAAAAACAGATTACCGCGCGGTAGGCCATCACTGTCGGCCGCGTCCGTCTGGGAGCTACATACATTAGCTCGTTCACTGCCGAGCCTCACGCCACACGGGGCCGCCGGAGGAGATCATCTGCGTCTTGGCCCATGAAAGTGTTAGATGCCCGAGACACTATAATGAAGGCGCAGCTGACCTACCCAATGAATGGGTCAGAGAAAAATTAACCACAGCTAACTTGCCCAAATTTTTCACCAAAGCAGAGAACACCAATAGAATGCTGACATTGCCATTGGTTTGGCCGAGTGAAACTTAAGAACTCTACACAGCTGTACGCAGCTGACGCCGCCGACATAGCCCGGCGGGTTGGCATCAATAAATATTATATAAAACCATATCGGCGACATTGTTACCTGTCGACATTTCGATGTTTGATTGTAGTAGACCACCGACAGTGTTTTGTCAACGTAGAAGCGACATGCCGCGGAGTAAACCGCCAGGCTGAGTCGGCGGGCTATTTCGGCGGGCCGGCGGGGCGACGCGGCGTTTTGTTTAGACTTACCCTTAGTATTCTGAATGGGCTCTCTGCCAGTAGACACACATCCCCCGAGTTGATTCTCTCAGAGGTGTCAGACGGCAGCATAATCTGTAACTCGCCGCCGACGTCCACTTTTTCCCGATGACGTTTCCGTCCAGCCAATGACCACATCAACTCCTGCCGAACATAATCCACGTGTAGGAATAAATGCAGAAAAAAGCAGACTGTTACTTACAATCTAAAGGTAGCTAGAAAGAAAGACATTAGTCTTAGAATACAGAGGTACCTATATGTACAGCCATTAAACTGATACCACTTCACCTCTGTTAATTCAAACCGAGGGTACCGAGGTATTTAAAAAAAAGTATACATTTACTCAGATACCTTTGTGGTTGAGCTGTTGTCTTTAGACTGTTGGAAAAAATCTGTCTCAAGACGGTTTTATTTTATTTTACTGAGCAATACAAAGATACGTTTATATTTACTATAAGCCGTTTTAAAACAAGAAAATGGGTAGATCAGAACTTGGTATTCTGAGAGGTAGATAAATGGACCAGTACAGTTTTCCTAACATTTTAAATCCTCTAAATGTTAACCTATGACGGTAGAAGTAATAGAAACAATGTAGCAATAAAAAAAAATTGACTTTCCTCAGTAATTTAAAACCATCTAAACGTTAGTTTGCCGTTTACTTGACACTTATGCCAGGTGTCAACTAAACGGCCAGTACCCTAGCATGAGTTGTACTCGTATGAACCTGGGTTCATACGAGTACAACATTTACTAGGGTTCTTTGGGTACTATAGAATCCGAAGAAACTAATGCGTGAAAGGTTCTAAAATCTAATTAAAGTTGAGCTGTACAGCCATTAAGTCAATGTTACGAGAGAATATTGTGAAACTGTAAGTCGTGAGGTATTAACACCAACACATATTCTGTTACTTCTGTGGCTAAGCGATAGTTTTATTAGTATTAAAAGACAACGAGATCAATTTAGCACTATTACCTTTCTGGCTAGTGTTACATGAAATCACGTACATATTTTTTATTTATTGATTTAAAATTGTTCTTTGCACCCGAAAAGACATCGTGGCTTCTCGATGCTTAACACTTTTCAGTTTTGCTCCAGCTCGAAAACTAACACCCTAACAAGGTAAAGGTTTCTTGTTCGCTTCTTTATTTTATTTAACGTACTTTACGAGTATTTATAATTTACTTACCTTAACAAGATTGAAGTGAACAAAAAATCAAAGTGATCACTTTAATTCCTAGTTTTACATATGTCATTTGAATAGAGTCCTGTAAGGTCTAAAGGAAATAAAGCACTTTAATATTTGACATTTCAAATTCAAAAGTTCAAGACTACATATATGATAAAATGATGTTCAATATTTAAACTTTGTCCTGACAAGTGGAAGGTATTCCGCAGTATGTATTAACTTTTTGTCCTCACTGGGTTAAATGTAAGCCTGTAATACCCCACGTCCAATAAAGACACAAGGGCACCGGCTAATTTCTCCCCGACATGCCCAAGATCGTACTGGTTTTAGGGTTCCGTACCCGAAGGGTGAAAATGGAGCCCTATTAATAAGCCTCCACTGTCCGTCCGTCCGTCTGAGAGGGCTCTATCTTATGAACCATGAAGAGGTAGACGGTTGAATTTTTCAGAGAATGTGTATTTCTTTTGAAAATAATAAAAAAATTATATATATCTAAATAAAAGGGGGCTTTCATACAAAATACGTGATTATTTTGCCTATTTTTGCTCTTTGTCTATCTCTTGAACTACAATAGGTAGACACATGAAACTTTCTATAATAAGTAACACTTTAACTATAATAACAACAAATATTAAAAACTTAATCATGTCGAAAATTAAAAGGGGTCTCCGAACAAGTGAAAATTTGATGTTATTTGAAAAACTTGCCTGATTTTGTAACTACATGTCGCTAGTATGTTAACACGCTCAGCACCAGTGTATCATTTACGATACAACAACTGGTGTCTTTTACCAGGTCAGTGTATCGTGAAAGATACTGGCGGTACATCTATGGAGTAGTAGAAATCGTCCCGGCAATAAAAAAAAACACAACGTTGACGACCCTGGCACTAAAACCTGTTGGCACTCAGTGGTTTAAATATTTGTACGATGGAACGGTACGGAACCCTTCATGTGCGAATCGACTCGCACTTGGCGGTTTTATACTGTAAGACCACCGACCAGATAACATCTATGCCATAAATCCAAGTTTTATTTATTTTTAGGAATCAAATTAATGTTCTTAACTGACAGCCCCTTTGAAGCAATTATAATTACTTAATTAAAATCATTATTATACCTTAAAAGCCATTAATTAAGTTCTGGACAATCTCTCGAGACTAGAGGTGGTGCGCAAACGTGGTTTTATTAGAAACTCCAAGCTAATAGGTGAATTAATGTAATGAATAAATATACTTGTACTCGAACGTTGGACATTACAAAATCTGTAGGAAAATGTTCTTGCTTCTACTTAAACTAACTCGCAAAAGACAGTAACTTTAGAAACTCGGCGTTTTCTTAAATTTCTGTAAAAAAATTATAAGCGAATAAGATTTAATGTCTAGATATATTTTTTACCTTGGGGTTAAAATATATCAATATCCCTGTCGTGCCGATAATCCTATAGTGACATAGAATAATGCCTTCACAAACCCATGTCAACAAAATACCCTGTACATAAATATAAAAATCATAAACAATTTAATAATTCCTCAAACTCTCATGTTTTTTTAGGTTCAAGATGTATACTTACCTACCCATGTATCCTGTGTTCCCACTGTTGGTGGTCCTTATTAAATAAATAAATAAAACGTATAGCAAAGGAGCTTTGACGTGATAAACTTATGAGACATATAGGTACTTTAACTAGGTCGTTATTTTTATTTTCCTCTCTAGAAAACGAGTATTGTTTGCGCGTGTAGGTGCTTAAGCGAGTAAGAGCCATACTACGCTGACAGTTAAAAAATACCTCCAGCTACCTAGTGAAATTGCCTCACTAGACAAATGACCCCGTACACGTTGCGGTTGCACGGTAGAATATGTTAGGTATTTTTCATGTATTTTAAAATGGCTGGAGAGTATTGAAGTTGGTTGAATACTACTTCAGTAAAGCGCTTAACTACTTAATTTGTTGGCCAACTTTTATTATCTACTTAATTTTTGGCCAACTTTTATTTATCTATTTAACTGTTGTCTCAAAGGGAACGAGATTTAGTTTTAAAATTAAAACTAGTAAGGAGCGCGCGCACATGCCATCAAAAATATGTACAGTAAAGAATACTTGCTAACTTAATTTTTTCTATGTATTGTCCGATTACAACAGCTTCACGCGCCTTTGAATTTTTATTCACGGTCGATGAAGCAGTAAGTATATTGTAGTATCGAATGTAGGTTTTGTTATAATCTCTTGTTTTTTGGAACACAATAACACACAATTACTGATTTTTGTAGAGGAACACAAAAGTTAAAATAAAAGTATATACATATTATTTAAACTATATTTCATTAAATCTACACTGTAGTAGGTAGAGTAGGTACACTGTTTAAATTGTTTTGTAGCGTAAACAAAACAGTTTAGATATAATTTGATTGTTAAAAAAAACCGACTTCGAATCCCTTAGTTTAAATCTGTTTTTTTTTGTTTTGTGGGATAATTAATAATCCCTCAGGAATATTTTTTTATGGGACCACTTTGGAATCATCCTCTATCTACTGCAAAACAATCATCCTAATCTGTCCATAAAAGACGTAGAAATCGACGGATATCCATAAAAAAACATGCTGGAAAATTCACACACAGTATTATCTAGCCCCAAAGTAAGCAGAGCTTGTGTTATGGGTACTAGATAACTGATATACTTAATACAATATACTACATAGATAGATATTTTTTATTATACATAGAAAACATCCAGAACGCCCTGGACAAATGTCTGTAGATCGTACAAACATTAGTCCCGAGGCGGGAATCGAACCCGCAACCTCCTGCGTCGCAGGCAGACCTTCGCCCGCTGCGCCACAGAGGTCGTCGAACATAGAACCTCTTTTTTGCGAAGCCTGTTCAAAATAGATAGTCGAGTACTCACAACTAAACCTCGTTTCCTTGGGGCATGGCAGAAGTTGTGGCTAATAACGTGCACGGGTGGAACACCACCATCAGCTGTCGCCACTATTGCTGGCCCTAGAGTTAATGGCTCCGACGAAGCTTCGTTCGGCGAAGGTTCTTCTATTGGACGCCACATTTTTGACGTAACATTAGACCTGGAAGAAGATAACCATAAAACACTCCAGAAAGTAACAGAGTCACAAAGGTATGAATAGGTATACGAATCCGTTAAACACTTTCATGGCCCAAGACGCAGACGTATGCTATCCTACTAATATTATAAATGCGAAAGTTTGTGAAATGTGAAATTTTTGTTACCTACGATCTCCAAAACTACAGAACAGATCAATATGAAATTTCGAATGTAGCCTAACTTAACAATAGGCTACTTTTTTAGGGCTTCGCCCCTCGATTTTAGATTTAAAGAAGGATTTGATAATTTACACATCACGTCCAACGAGAAACTAAAATATAGGTAAAAAGTCCGTCTATGCAACGTTGTCTATTAAAGGTTGCCTGGAAGAGATCGCTGTTAGCGATAAGGCCGCCGATTGTGCCATATTCTATATAGTTAGTATTAAGTTCTTATTAAATTGTTCTGTGTATTGATGGTGCAATAAAGATATAATCTAATCTATCTATCTATTCATGTCAAAATATTGATTGAATTTGTGATGGTGTCATTTATCTGCTTTGTAAAATATGAAAATTAAACAGAATGTTTTTCTCCACCAAGGGAACGAAAACGTTTAAGATAAGTCAGGCATGATAAAAAAAACGGGTTTAACTATTTTCTACGTTCTAAAATTAATTTAGATAGCATATAAGTAGTTTTTGTCCTTTGCTATGGGTCTTTACTAAAACAAACTTTGAATCATCTGTAGTTTTGGAATAAATAAATTACCAACCCAGACCTACAAATAAAAAGTGGAGCATAATTCTTGCCTGTTAACCCTTTTTCCAGAGTAGACGGGCAAGCTGGGTTCGTGCTGAATTTGGCAGAGCGTCTCGTACCATGACGTCATGAACGTTATACGCCATCCTTTGGGGAGGTGGGTGGTGCACAGGGAGAAGGCCTACTTTGATACAACGAAGTTCGAATATCGTTTCGATTAACCTATTATATTATGACAATTGGTTTTGTTTATGAAGAAGTTGTTATCGATTTTATTAATTGTTGTTCAACATTTTGTATTATTTAACAGAATATTCTCTGGCGTATAAATGACTTCAGTTTCGGAGATTCAATACAATAAAATAGTTTTTGTTTTTTTTGCTACTCATTGACAAGACATTGATTTACTGTGGCAAACTATATTTTTTTACTATTTATTTTTCATGGAAATCATCTGGGATAATCTTCGTTACACACTACGTCGACTCGATAAAATTAAAACTTTCGTTAGCTCCCATATTTTTTGAGTCGACAGATTTAACTCTTATCTGTCAAAAGTCTGTCTATGAAATACTCCATTCTCTCATTCAGTCTTCATTCACTCACCTGTGTACAATTAAGTAACTTCATTGTTGGGTATAAGCCCAACAGACAGAAAATTAATTCATGGACGGGGTGGAGTATAGCCCACTATTTTGTACAAACTCTGTTTGCATTATGTCTTACATACATTTGCATAACCATCAACAATTAAAGCTTAGTGCCAAAATACTTTTAGTATGCTCATAATATGTAGAATACTCGTTTACTGGAATTGGTAAATCCATTATTACCAGTCCCAATGGACTGTCGTACCTAGTTAAAACGCTGTTAGTGTAATCCAGTACCGTACCTTCAATTGAGGATATCAAAATATTAGAAAACAGGACTGAGAAGTACTCCTACATAAAGCTTTAAGTGAAAATCAAATCAGAAATAAAAAACTACAAAATAAGCTCTTAGATACGTCAAATTTTAAACTATATGTATATTATGATAAAAATCTTACTGTCATAATATTATAAAAGCGAAACTTTGTTGAAAAGATGTTTGGCTAAAGTAACCGCCAAAACTACTAAATGGTTCGGACTGAAATTTTAAGCACATAAAGATCTGGACCTGGAATAACAAAATAGGTTATTCTTACAAAAAAACGCGTGTGAAGCCATGGCTAGAAGCTAGTAAGAAATAAAGGATCAATTTATTGAAACGTCAAAACACTTGTACATGATCGAAAATAGAGACTTACGACTATAATGCGTTTTTTGGACCACTAACACGCGCCACTACGCACAGTGATCGCCAAATATCATCAGCTACGTATAAGTAAATTCTCAAAACTGCTGTCATAACCACGATCTGAACTGGGCGGTAAGTAATCAATTTGCAAGTAATTTGATGTCACTATCGCGAGTAGAATCGTTGATCTAGTAAATTGAGCCACGCCTTCAGTAAAGTTTAGAATGGACGAAAGGACGGTCAGCAATCATACAGCAAGCACCATTATTCCGGTAGGTATGGCATGAAGTACATTCTAGACTGCTCTTGGTCATCGCCTTTAAATTCTACGGAGAAAGAAAGCAAAAGGTCCATTATGTGACACGACAGGGCAGGCACGAAAGGAACATAGCCTTCCTCTTTTCATAGTCATAGGGGCATTTTTAGCCGAGTTTAAAAATAGCAGGTTTAATGTTTGGCTTTGCATGTTTTATGCAGGTATGTTCGCCGATTTCTCTGTTAATAGTCACCCGAATTTAATGTTTATTTTGCTATAGTATAGAAAGTGATCCCTGGATTTTAAAAACAATGAGGTCTTAAGGAATTTGGAGTCGGTTAACTGTTTTAGTTTCCTCAAAACAAAAAAAAATCATAAAACCAATCGGCTAATACTGATGAACAATATTTTCAACAATTGATAATAAATAAGATACTCGAAGAGCTTCGGTTCTTATTACAGTAAAACTATTCAAACCACTAATATAAACGGTTGCTCTCTACTGAAAATCGGATTATACAAAACTGGGTGGCCGCCCAGTTCCAAAACCATTATTACCATTTAAACAAAATACAAAACCGAAAACATTTTTTGATACAGTGTCGAGGGAGACTAATGCCATAGTAGGTTTTACTTCCTAAATATCTCTAAATTTTTTTAATTCACAACAAAAATAGGCCTGGAATATTACCAAACGCCCTTTTCGAATTGGCACACGCACAAATGGCCAACATGACCAAAAGCCGCGTTGTAAACTTTTGTGGCATCATCGTTCAACGTAACCTTGTACAAAATAAACGACTTAGTATATTTGTAAAGGGAAGCTTGTAAGGGGAGCATTGAATACAAATCTGCAGTCACACCAACTAATTGCACTAAAATAAACAGAACACAGCGAACGAAATAAATTAAATTTACTGTGCCAAAAGCCTAAAGTAAATGGGTACCTTTTGACATCCGATACAAAGAGATAACATACCTATTTTATATGATCGTACCTATTCATATGCGTGGCCATACATAAAAAAAAATATACGCGTCGACCTGAGAACCTCCTCCGTTTATCGTCGTCGGTTGAAAAGGTGCATCGGGTACCCCTCACAACAGATTTTTATCCCGTTAGTAATGTTTTTGCAAAAGTCAGTGCAAGCTGGCAGTAGCGAATTGAATCCTATACCCAGCAGTGGGTGGGTGTCCACGGGTTAGAATGATGATGATGGTGTGCAGTTTCCTATTAACACATTCACTGCCCAGTCTCGGCAGTGCGATACTCAGGGGCTTGCATCGCCATTGCCTCAATGACCTGCAGATATGATAGACATGTGCGTCTTGAGCCAGGATTTGCAAATATAACTTTATATTATACTAGCTGCGCCCCGCGGCTTCGCCCCCGTGGAAATTTATGTTTCCAACTTTCTTAATTTTTTCTTTCATAAGAACCTTCTCCTGACAATAACAAACACAACAAAGAAAGAATTAGCGAAATCGGTCCAGCCGTTCACGCGTGATGCCGTGACAACGCGAAACGGGTTTCATTTTTATATATAAGACTAGTAAACTAAATACTTGCCAAAGTCTGCAAAGATGAAATATGAGGCAAGGCTTACTCGACGTTGAAAAAAGAAAAAGAGTTAAGTAGGTACTATTTTCGTGAAATAATATTATTTGGGGTCACGAACTTTAATATATACGAAGTTACTCACATAAAAGGCGTTATAAAGAGAGAAACACTTCATTTATCTAGGGCTTCAGTGCTTGATTGAACTTACCTACCAGCGTGACTCATTCAACTGAAATTGGAAGATAGTGACACTTGCTTTGACGAGGCGTAAGTTTTTTAAATTAGTTACCATAAAAAAATGTTTCCTAATTTCTGCAAATAATAAGTCATTTTTGCTTCTTATTTAAGAAAACAATATATTATTATTTTGAATTAAGACAGAAATAGCAAGTATCACCCCTAAAACTTTAATACTAGAAAACACTTACCATATTTACCGCCACAAAAAACTTTTTATAACACAAAATTATGTAAATATCAACTCTGGCGTGTTTTTCTTATTGAACTACAAATTCGCGACTCCTCGTGTCAACGCTCGTGCTACTCATCGCAGCGCGAATGGATCCAAGTACATGCCACGCGAACATCGTATGGTTACAGCTTTTGTTTTGGACATGCGTGTTGCGATCGGTTTGTATTCTTAATCACAAAGCTTAGGCGGGAATACGCGCGTTTAACTTACGTGCTATTTTTTGTAATGACAATTACCTACTGTCATTTAGTTATATTATAGGTATAACAGCGTTCTAGCTGAGCCTCGGAAACAGCTAAAACGCTTCAAAAACTAGTTGTGCAAGGAACTAATATTTAGAATTAAGGCGCTACCCCGACCCAAATCAGCGCCACCACCTATTTTATTTAATTATTATGATAAACGAAAGAATTTTTAAAAAAACGATCGGGCAGTTTGAGCTTCCTATCATAAGCTTTTTTTTAATGCCTCTATAAATGTTTTAGTTTGTATAGTACAGGAGGAGATGCGAAGTTGCTCATTTGTCCCACCATGGTGGCCAAAAAGAGCAACTTCGCATCTCTGCTTAAAGTATACAAAATAAAACTTTCACAGGCACATTTAAAAAAAGCTTATGGTAGGAAGCTCAAACTGCCCGATCGTTTTTTTAAAAATTCTTTCGTTTATCATAATAATTAAATAAAATAGGTGGTGGCGCTGATTTGGGTCGGGGTACCGCCTTAAACCAATTACTGCAGACTGTTGCAAACAATCTACAGACACACATTATGTACAACGGGTGACAATCATTTGCTTGATAATTCTTGATTTCAAATTAACCTACTTGGAGAACTCTGAATCATCAACACTTGAATCTTTAAACATTTTATTAAAATATTTTAGATTACTTTATTAATATTTTATTGACACCTACCTAATATTTACGAGCAAGTAACACACAATCATAAACTATGATTTTTAGGGATTTTTGCTACCGACTAGGTAGTTTCATTTTCTAACTGTAGGTACCCACAATACTATAAAACAGCAATGTGCGATACCCGTGGCCATACCCATACCATAGAGGTATGGTGGGACGAAACCATACCACCATAGACTAGAGGGACTTCCACGTATGAAAGTATGTATTCATATTACTTAAATAATCAAGTTTTATTTGTTGTCACAATTAAGTTAATCTTATCGTGTATTTCACTATACAAATGGGTGGGGCTAGATGATGCTGTGTGGATAGTCCAGCATTATTTATTATTATTATTTCATTTCAAGTGTCCTTCTTGCAACAGGTGCAACAGGTAAGTTAAACAGGTAAGTTAACCTCAGACTAATAACTCCTTGCACAAGTTAATAAACCCTACGCAGTGGCATAGCACAGCAACAGGTTAGGTCAGATAGAAATAATTTGAAGTGTTTTTTTTACAATAACCATTATTTTTTACAAAACCGACTTAGAATTCCTTTACAGTTAGGTACCTAAACTAATTTTTAAGTTCTGCGGGACAAATAGTACCTAATAAATTATTACCAGCCCACGATCATGTTCTACAAAACCAGAACATAAGTAGATACGTATAATAAAATATTCCTACAGGAATACATAATTATGGAACCTCAGAAAAAACCAAAAGCTGTAACCTTTTTGAAGTCAGATAATAATATTTCTAGTTTCTATGTTTGATTTGTTTAAGTTTGTCCCTGCCTATAGGTAGGTACCTACCTACAGTTGAACGGGGCATTAGCTAAGGGGAGGTCATGGGAAGTACCTCAATCGTCTTTGGTGATTAAGTGTCCATCATTTTTCGAGAAATTTTTATCCCCCTTAAAAAAATTGCGGTCTGCAAGAAAATTGACTTTTTTGATGCAAATTGAGGCTGTTTCTTAAACAGATTGAATGACGATTGACCAACTGGGGTTGAAGTTACAGGAAATGTCAGAAATCGAAGGGGCTGAAAATTTATCTAAAAAAAATCTGTAGCTACACCACCCTTAATCCCTTTACTGCCCGTTATAAAAATCCACTTGTATCGTAACTATAAGTACCTACCAACCTATCGGTCCCGTGGCTTGAGGGGTAAGTTCGTTTCGACGACAGTATCGAGACGTCATAGTTATGGAAAGCGCCATCTACTGAAATCCTTATAAACGAATTCCGGGACTATGCTTTCAACCGAATCCCGGATAGGTATTCCTTTTTATGCGGAGCCATTGCCGGAGCCACTGACTTCGTTATGTGTAAAAATTGAAGATGTCGCCTTTAACGCCCTAAGTGGGACTGGGCCAGCATCATCATCACTGACTTCGTGAAGGTCTATAATTAGCCCTCAAGGGGATGCGTTCCAGAAGCATCCCTGCGGGGCTGTTTAAAGCTGCGGGGCAGTTTATGGTTCTATGTAGTAGTATATATAGGTTTTGCGCTGAATCGTTACTAAATATTGTTTTATCCTAATATTATACAATGGATTTCCGCAAAGTAACACCTGAATCTATTATTATTTTTTAGGTATTTATTTATTTATATAACCAGTTTATAACAAGTTACAAATCCCGAACTGTAGATGACCGACGACGGCCTATTTGGGGGGCCGTTGGCCATTAGAATTGATTTTTTCTCGGTAAACTACGTAAAGACTAATAAAAATCTGCACACCATTTTAAACCACGAGTTTTTCTAATATTTACGGTGTACCTTCAGCTATAACAAAGTCCTTCGAGCCGGATCAAGGGTTAATTTGAGCGCACATATTGTGTAGATCACAGCGAAATGTTTCGCAAGCCAAGTGGAATAAAAACTCGTAGTGTAACTCGCGCTGGACGCGAGGCGGAAACAAAAGTGTCGACGCCTGCGAGCGCACCCGGCTCTTCACCAGCGTCGCTGACACGACGTTCGTAGCAGAGGCAGCAGCTGTATGGATAATAAGGCGCCGTCGTTGAAGGACGACGGTGTGCCACACCCGCTGCCACCGCACAATAAGGGGACGGTACCTTATTGTGCGGTGGCAGCGGGTGTGGCAGCAGCGGGCATCCACATCCATGTCGCCTAGAAAGAAGAAGCCGGAACTAGAGGCCAAAAAACAAAGAGCGCTGATCGAACTTCAGTTAGGGGCTGATTGAGTCGACCTCGAAGAGGAGAAATACAGTTCACACATTAGCAATGGTAGTAATCGCACACATACGACATTGAAAACTGGATGGAACAGAGTGAGCACGGACTCGAGAAAGCGCAGCCCGCCCCCCAGGATGGTTTGAATAAAGATGAGGTGTACCCACACACAGATGGTGCACCAGTCGGCAGCACCCGTCGTCGGACCCTCCGTAGGAATTATTCAGATGCTTGCTGCTGCAGTACAAAACTTAACTGTTGCCTCTACCCATAGTGAGTGTGACGCTAACGTATTGAGGCGTATTTGTACGCCAAGAGATCTACCAATATTCCGGCGATCCACTAGTGGCTTCAGTTTAAGCAGGCGTACGAATAATTGACCGACGTGTGCAAAATTAGCCCCAAAGAAAATCTATGGAGATTACGCAAGTGCCTGCGCGGACAGGCCAAAGAAACTGTCTCAGCCTTGCTCTTATGTACTGCCTTACCCGACCGCATTATGGCTACATTGGAACTTCGTCATGGTGACCCAGAGTTTCTAGTAACCTGGCTGAAATGAAATTTATCCAATCCATTCTTCAACCACAGATTCATTTTTCGGGAATGAAAAGAACCATATTTTACCGCCTTTCACACTTACAGTTACGGATAGAGTAACCACCCATATTATTTTAAAGATTTATCCGATCAACAACGTGAGTGACGCCGCCGATGACGCGACAATAAAAGTTTGATAGTCACCGGAAAATGAACGTAACCCCTTTTTTTTGTGACAACTGGACAGTGACGTAGGCTTAAGAAGATCTCGGAATGTCAGACCTTGTTTTCTTAGATCATGCTTCCACCCATATCCAACGAGTACCAGAGTGATATAGGTAGGTGAGTGATATTGTCAACTTCTCTGTGAAAGTCTAAAACTTCGTGGAATCTGATAAGGCGGTGGGACGGGAGTAGTACATGCAGGGATTAAGTATTGGGCCTTTTCTTAGATATATCGAAGCTGTCGCGACGGCGAATTTTTCTTAGATATATCGAAGCTGTCGCGACGGACGCGAAGTATAGAAACTTGACTATGAATAAAACCTTATTTTGGTTACATGGTTTGTTATTCATGACAGTAACCTGATATTTTTTCTGTATTCTCAAATAAATTTATCATCATGTTATGATGTATAGGCGACCAAGAAATTGGTTTACCACTTTTGATGACATCTCCCAGTAACATAATTATTCGCTAAGGATTACTGTATTACATTAACGTTATTGGTTAACTGTGAGCCAATTACAGAGCAATGGTTAAAAGAGCATGCAACTTGAACTGTGATGTCAACGCAAAGTCATTGCCATAAAGTTTGGGAGGCTTTGCGCGGGACAGACATTTTGTTCACGCCTCGTTGGCTCTATGAGAAGTCGCTTGTTAGCAGTCATATGGTGGAAACACGCGTTATTAGGCTGATATTTCCCTATATATATTTTTTTTTTACAGTTAAATCAACGTTTTATGAAGGACAATAAATTTATGTTATTTTTAAATGATAAATCATTGTTTATTATTAATCCTAAAACCCTTTACGCTACTAGCAGGAAATGGGACATTTTTAAATCTATTAAAAACATAATATAAAAAAGTTCAATTCCCTGGATTTAAAATTTAATTTTTTTACGTCGAAACTAAACAAAACGTTTTATTGCACATAAAGTAGCAGGAGATTAAATTGCAAGCCATCAGTTCTGAGTTTAAATAAACAGGAACGAATGACAGATTCTGACGTAGCAGCTATTAATCTGTCAAGCGAAAATAGCCCTTGATGTTTTGTACGTGCAAATGATATTCAGCCTTAGAGTGGTAAACCAATTTCTTGGTCGACTATACAAACGGCCCGTTCCGAGAGCCGCCTGGGAGAGCGCCTTGAACAGCTATGAGAGAGCACCTTTATATACCTACCATCAGCTAAGTACCTGAGCCTTTGTAGATGATATGTTCTTTCAATGCATAGTCTCTCTATTTCATATAATAGCTACGCAGAATTCTGGTAGGCTCGTCTTTGTCTTACTATAGACAGTGTTTAACAGGTCACGTGTATAGACCATAATAGGTGTCCCGGGAGTGGGGTCGTCCACTCACGGGAATCCCGAGAGTGGGGTCGTCCACGCTCGAGATCCGCTAAGCCTTCTCGTCTTGGTATAGACGGTGTTGAGAGGTATTATCTATGTAGATTAGAGAACGACCGACCTTATGTACGACACGTGGGGTCATGGTGCTATACTTACAGATGGAATAACCAATCCGTATTCCCGTGGAAGTCGTAACAAGCGAAGCAGAGATGTACACATGTGAATGCTGAAAGAGGTCGCTCAAATGAGGATAAATCAATGCTAACTCAAGTCTAACCAACAGGTAAGAAAGTTATGATATTACTTCTACACCAAACAAATCGTTTACGGCCGCTACATGATTTTATCAAATATATGAGAACATTCCCCGAAGATTGGTGTTTGTGTGCAAACATCTTTGCGCGCTTAGCAACTTATCATCAAGCATAAGAGTATATAATATTATGTAGGGTGCGTCGGCGACAGAAGCTGCCGACAGTACTTGTTTCTAAGTGTTCAGATTATAGCTACCCGCTCATCAAAGCTGGTTCCGTTTGAGTATTATGTCGGACTTTCTGAATGCGGAAGCTGTGAAGATAGCCACCACTGCTAACAAACATCTGCAGAGATATCGCACTGATCAGAGTAAACATACAATAACTTCGCTCGCCCGCAACCTGTATTATTGCAAACTGAGCAACGCAGCGACAATGATAAAGGTCAAACCGCACTTGAGCGGCGGCGCGGACCGACGACGACGCGCCCAAATATTATTTCTGTTAATTTCAATGATGCCAACCGCATTATTGCGGCGCGGCACGGCGGCGGCGACGCGGTGCTGCAGATTTGGGTCCGATAGAATATTTTGCTGCGCCGCCGCCTTGCCGCGCCGCACTGCTGCTGGTGCGGTATAGATTGTTTGTTAATGAGCAGGCAAACCACTTTAAACTGAGTGTGCGCATTTCATTAATTACTTGTACCTACCAAACTTATTATATTAATTAAAATAGCCTTTATTCACAAAGAAAATTATACTATTATTTACAAGTGAAACAATTGAGCTAACTGCAGACTGTTGCAAACCGTCTCCAGGTAGCTCAACTGATCCATATCAATACCAGTCGGAAGCGTCCCCAAGATGCTGGCTGCATTGCCACGCTGTATGGCAATGATAAATTAGATTATTTAGGTAAGTGAAAACTTTTAAGGTTTAGGTTTTGGTAGCTCAACTGATAAAGTATTTATCAAGTCAATGATTATATCGGGTACCTATTTATCGCGTACCTTTTGTTTTATTTCCCCTACGTTTCTACCGCGTTACAGCGATCGTGGTCACGGGGTGACGAAAGGTACGCGATAAATACCCGATATAATCAATATCTATGTTAACAAATCGCGAAAGTTTAAAAAGTTTTTTAAGTAATAATCTATCTAATTATTATTATTTAAATTTATTGTGCAATCAAATCGTATTACCTTTGTGAAAAAATATAGGTCTTATTACGCCCCGAAATCGAAAATGTGTAGGTATTTCTAAAAAGTGTACAATCTGTGACAACTAGGGTACCTACCGAGAAAAAAGTGTCACCTCTTTTTCTTCTACATTAGTTGCAAACACTACGTGAAGAAAATTACCTCATATTTTCTACGATGATCAAAATCATACGCTGCTGAATTAAACATTGCAGTAGATCCTCAGCACATACAGACAGACTTTAATATTGCCATCATAAATGGGATCCGCGTCGAATGTCCAACTGCAAACCACCAAGTTTGCATATCTTTCGCAAAAACTTGTGACGGCAAATACAGAAAATATGGCACGGACGGAGAGTTTTCTGTGATACTGTCGTAAGTAATGAATAACTAAGTCGAATCTGGGCCAGTAGCCGTCGAAGTTTCGAAGTTGATTCGTACCTATTCGTGCAAAGGCTACTATCTTTATCTATAAGTGACATAAGGGTTTGCAAAAGATGAGCGTTTCCATGAAAACGAATCGGAAATTTCGATTTTGTTTTCAAGAGTTTACGGGCCCTGAACTAAACAGAACACGGGGATCAATACCTGCTTGGTAGCGAAAACCAAATTTCAAGATCGATCTAAATACTATTCCCATCCCTTGTTCTTACAACAGAATATTAGTGGTGTTGGAAGTAAAGAAGGATTTTCCGATTTATTTTAACTGGCTTGCATTAAGAGGTGTCCAGAATGGGTTATTCCAGTTTTCCCCCTTGAAATCCCCCTTGAGGGGGAAAACTGGTCAAAAAAAAGAATTCCAGTTTTCCCCCTTGAAGATTAGCCTTAAGGGGGAAAACCCCCCTGCAAATCCCCCTTAAGGGGGATAATGGAATTATTATTTTTGCAATTCCAGTTTTCTCCCTTAGACGTAATTTGTATAGTAATCATATATTACGAACCAAATTAGCCGAGCCTGTGTTCTATTCTATTCTATAAATACATGTTTATATAGGTACTCAAATACTTGTTCTAATTTGTTTCCTCTAATTGGGTTCGTAATATATGATTGCTATACAAATTACGACTAAGGGGGAAAACTGGAACGGCAAAAAAAGAAATTTTCAGTTTCCCTCTTAAGGGGGAAAACTATTATTATTTTTGCAATTTCAGTTTTCCCCCTTAAGCATTTCCTTCAAGGGAGAAAACTGGAATTGATATTTTTGTGATTCCAGTTTTCCCCCTAAAGCGAAATCTTCAAGGGGAAAAACTGGAATTCAATTTTTTGAAGTCCAGTTTTCCCCCTTAAGAATAATCTTCAAGGGGGAAAACTGGAATTCATTTTTTGAAGTCCAGTTTTCCCCCTTAATAATAATATTCAAGGGGGAAAACTGGAATTCAGTTTTTCAAAAGTCCAGTTTACCCCCTTAGTGATAATTTTCAAGGGGGAAAACTGGAATGCATTTTTTTTTTAGTTCAGATTTCCCCTTTAAGAATAATCTTCAAGGGGGAAAACTGGAATTCATTTTTTAAAAGTTCATTTTTCCCCCTTGAGGATAATTTTCAAGGGGGAAAACTGGAATTGTTTTTTATCGATTCCAGTTTTCCCCCTCAAGAGGGATCTTCAAGGGGGAAAACTTTTATTTTTGATTCCAGTTTTCCCCCTCATGGATAATCTATTAAATAAGTTACTTAGTTGTAAACTACCGTGTGAGCTGTGACTAAAGCAACTACATACTGAATTAATGTTTTGTTTACAGCAAATAGATGTAGTGCGCGGACGGAGAAAATCTTTCCTGCAGCATTATTGTCTAATTTGAAACCGATTACCAGTGAACTTTAAGTCGATTACCAGTTGTCAATACCACGGAATTAGAAAGATAGGTGGAAATGCAATGGAAATACTAAAGGCACCGTTGTCGCCAAACTTACACAAATAAACCAGTAATCATACAATGCATAAACAGACACAATTCGTTTGATTGGTAGTTTTAGTCGCAGATTTGGAAATAAACCTTGACTTCTAAGTAATATAACAAGATTTATTTTACTTTAGCAGCAGAACGTATTTACGGTCTATTGTAACTAAGCGATGTTAGAACCCGACTGGGATTAGTTAAGTTAAGCGTAACAACGCGTAATTGTGGCACGCGTGCCACGCTTATTACCCTACTTACCACTTCTAACTATCTTCTCTGTTCTGTGGTTTCAAATGTCAAAACTGAAGTCGATGCCGATTACCAGTTCACTTAGACAATAAATAAGCATGCTGATTCGATCTGAAATTGGTTGGTTACTGGATTAATGGGTTTAAAGTTGCATTGAAAGATGACACCCATAACGGTTTGGTTTGCAGATGGAAGCTCAATTTTTTGACAGATCTGAAAGCTTTCGTCAATTATTTTTCACTTGCTTTGTTTGCAATTTGCAATTGCGAGTGCTGGTACTGTTCTGGCCCTTTTCGTCCCCTTCAATTTCATCCGACTCCCAACTTTTCAGTGATGGCTTTCTTCACATCACATATTAAGACACTTAATTACATATACAAAAAAAACAGCAAAATTCTTCTGCGTGCCGGACACCAATTTTCCTACAAAAAAAGCTACAAAAACGGGGCAGATGTGTGGGAGTGCGTGAATCGCAAAAAGTCAAAGTGCCACGGACAAATAACCATGAAGGTATGTTTTTATTTCAATACTTAGATACTTAGGATACTTTGATACTTAGGTGTAGATACGTAAATATTTATTTACGACGACCGAGGCAGTCGCTGTCCTATGGATGGGTGCTTGCAAAGCCACGCACCGCTGAAGCTTGGCAGTGAAGGCACCGCAGAGGCTGGGTAGCGAATGGGAACACCCATTCATTTTTATTTTTTAATTTTTTACTCCACATTTTTTGTTTAATTTTATAAATATGTTGCCTTTTGTGACATTTGGTGTAATTGTTTACATTGGGTGACATTTTAAATAAATTGCGTAAGTCACATTTGTAGTCATTTTTGTCGTTTAGTGCCATAATTGATAATGGGTGTCATTATAAAAAGAATTGCAATCAATCAATCAATATAATAATTTATTTCCATCATTTGATTGTAATTTTCTTTATAGAACTAGCTCAGTAACAGTGTTTTTTAATGTCCTGTTTTTTTACGCCATAATGTAATTTAAATCTATTGCAAGTTTTTTTCTATGTTCACATTATTCATTACAATGTAGATCGAAATTTGTAAAAGAAGCATAGGTTTATTCATAATTCGATTGTTATCTGATTTGTGAATCAATTAATTAATAAATACATTGAAACAATTGAGCTAACTGGAGACTGTTGAAAACAATCTTCAGGTAGCTCAACTGATCCATATCAAAGTCAAAAGCGTCCCCGCTACGCTGGCTGCATTGCCCCGCTGTATTGCAATGCTGATGTGCTGCGGCAGATACTCACCAGCTCCTCGAGTCACGCGTCGCTTCGACCAGACGATCAGATATCTTTTTAATAACTCGAAGAGCCTCAGTACCTCACGGACCAAGGGTCTCGACTCCAAGGGGAGCAAATATGTAGGCTTCGTCGAAACGGTGTCATTTTTAACATTGTCATGTTTGATAAATTAAGTCATATTTAACATACATTTGGTGTAATTTTTAACATATTTCGGTGTAATTTTTAACATTCGGTGTAATTATTTACATTGGATGTAATTTTTGACATTTTGGTGTCATTTTTGTTATTGGGTGTTATTTCTGTTTAATCGTAACTTTACATTCGGTGTAATTTTTAACATTCGGTGTCATTTTTGACATTCGGTGTCATTTTTGACACTGGTTGTCATTTTTGACATTTGGTTGTCATTTTTGACACTGGTTGTCATTTTTGACATTGGTTGTCATTTTTGACATTGGTTGTCATTTTTGACATTGTGTTTTTTTGATAAATTACGTCATCTTTGACATTTGGTGTCATTTTCGACATTGGATGTCATTTTTTACTTTTGGTGTCTATTTTGACATTGGTTGTCATTTTCGACATTGGATGTCATTTTTGACTTAGGTGTCTTTTTTGACATTAAGTGTCATTTTTTATAAAGTCTGTCATTGCTGTCAAAGTACAAAATAAAAATTGAGTTTACTGTTGAGTACTGGCCAGGTGGGATGACGATCTGCGAAAGACTGCAGGCAGATGCTGGATGCGGCAAGCTGAAGACAGGGCGCTATGGCGCTCATTCGGGGAGGCCTATGTCCAGCAGTGGACTAATATAGGCTGATGATGATGATGATGATGTTGAGTACTGTAGTTTTTATTGTTCTCTTTGATTTCCTTCTCTCAAGGGGGAAAACTGGAATTCATTTTTTTTGAGTCCAGTTTCCCCCTTGAGAAAAATTTATCAAGAGGGAAAACTGGAACGCGAAAAATCGTCGAGGGGGAAAACTGGAATTTGAAAAAAAATATGCCAGTTTTCCCTCTTGAATTTTTTTTCTCAAGGGGGAAAACTGGACTCCAAAAAAATGAATTCCAGTTTTCCCCCTTAAGGGGGATTTGTCAAGGGGGAAAACTGGAATAACCCTCCAGAATGTTATTCATACATTACATTGACAAACATTGCCGTCCTATAGATTTCTCTATAGCGCATATAATTTATGTGATGAAAAATATCATATTACCTGATCTTTACAAATTTATCCTTCTTTTAACAATAATTAGTGTAGTTTAATAATAAATCTCTGCAGAAAAAAACTTTAAAAAAGCACGGCAAATTAGCCCTGACAGAAAATATAAAGACTCCAAATGAATTTAAAATATTAAAACAACTTCTTCAAAATTAAATATTTTCAGTAAACAATTGTGTAGCAAACACCAAGTAGTTGTTACCGCTTCTTCCTCGTGCTCCTCCTAAATTCTCCTACTGGTAGGAGCACCGGGACACCCATGTCCTGATGCTCCTACTGCAAAAGGAAATTGTAAAACGCTAAGTAGGAGCATCGAGACATAACTAAAATAGATTTCCTTATAGGCATACTCTGATTCAAGTACCTACAGGTGAACAGTCACCTCACTATTTTGTGTCATCATATTATGGCTATGGGTGCAATTATACCGCTTCTTCCTCGTGCTCCTACTAAATTCTCCTACTGGTAGGAGCACCGGGACACCCATGTCCTGATGCTCCTACTGCAAAAGGAAATTGTAAAACGCTAAGTAGGAGCATCGAGACATAACTAAAATAGATTTCCTTATAGGCATACTCTGATTCAAGTACCTACAGGTGAACAGTCACCTCACTATTTTGTGTCATCATATTATGGCTATGGGTGCAATTATACATACACACACCCTTTCAGTCACAGAGTCGCCACGAACCCGCTCCCCCCCCGCTTCGCGGGGGTTGGACGGGCTTCGTTAGGAGTAAGTTAATGTTGACCCCCCCCCGCTTCGCGGGGGTGGGAGGCCTACAAGGGAAAACATTAGTGTTTAGGTATAAGTAGTTATTATTTGTTTATTAGTTGCTTAAAGTAGTTGACTGTTCAATATGTTATGTGATAGGAGCAGGAGGAATTAAATTTAGAATATTACATTATTCCCCGTGGTTTTTATGTTCAGTAGGAGCATCAGGACATGGGTGTCCCGGTGCTCCTACCAGTAGAAGAATTTAGTAGGAGCACGAGGAAGAAGCTGTTGTTACTTAGGTACCTCCGTTGGAGAGCCTCCTTTGATAAATGGAGTTCCAAAACAAGGAGTGCGACAGCCCGCCTCAGCCAGCAGCGAGAGACAGGAAAGAAAAATGTGAGGTCTAGATTTTTCAAGGAGTGCGACAGCCCGCCTCAGCAGCGAGAGTGAAAGAAAAATGTGAGGTTTAGATTTTTCGGTGTAAAAAAGAATTCGTGAATCGTGCTTCGAACACAATTAAATAATAAAATACCACCCTGAGCCACAATATGGAGTTTACGTTTACTCTTTACAGTGGCGCCCAACGTGGGGCACGATCAGAATCAGTGAAACTCTGGAAAAACCGAGTTACCTTTAGTGACGACGAATTACGATTTACACCGATAGTGAAAAACACGAAAATCGACCAAAGAAACATACGGGCGAGTATGAGATCGTTGGTGCGAGCAGTCACCATCAAGGTGAATTGTACTTCGTCAGAGTAAATAGTGAGAATACGACTCATCACCTACCTACAAACCGAGTGATTGGCGCGAAACAGTGCGAGTTTCCCTGTTGCTATGCCGCCGAAAACACGCGCGCTCAGACTCGTTCCTTCTCCCGGCGAGTGTTCCGCCCTAATGTCGGTATCACTACTGACATTAAGAGTTGAATGCCAAAAAACTGTTCAGACGACTTTGAACGTTTCTGTTCCAAACTCCTATGTTATCTACAGACAGACACAGACAGACAGACCTATGACACACCGCCAGTTTCGAATTAAACTAATCCGCACACTTCTAGACCGACACTCTTCCCCGAGCCACCCACAACCCTCCACAGACAGACGGACATACAGACCGACAGGCGGACAAGAAAGTTATCCCACAAGGGAGTGATGAGATCTCTTCCCCGAAATCGTTAATTCCGCGTAGCAAACTTTCCATTCGCATTTTTCCCCACTCGAACTTTTACCCGCCACTTTTTTTTTCTCATTTGCTTGCTTCGTCATTCTCAAATATGGCCAAACGACATTTATCACAATATTTCTAATTCTTAAACGATATTTTTTCCATAGCAAAAGTTTCCTAGTCTTTTTGCAATAGTTTTGTTTCTTACGCGATATTTTTCCGAAACTCAAAGTTTCCATGTAATTTTTTTCTCAAAAGTTTTATTTCGTAAGCGAGATTTTTCCGAAACTCAAAGTTTCCATGTTATTTGTTTTCGCAATAGTTTTGTTTCTTACGCGATATTGTTCCTGTGCAAAAAAATATCCCTCTCTTTTTTGTAAAATTTATAAGCGATAGTGTTACTATTCTAAAACTGTAACCCTTTCAGAATAACGTCAATGTATAAATAACAAACTCGCACACATTGCCGCGAGTCGAAATACACCGGAATGTGTAGTTCTACCATTCATGTTTTTCATACATGTATTGGGATTTCCTTAAGTATCATTTACCATAAATACTTGTGAACGCATAAGCCCTCTTTGTAGTATCTTTCACTGATATACATTATGACTTTAGCATTTGAATTGTTGCGTCGCTATAATGATTGAAAATAAGTAACCGTCCACATCCTCCCACCCCGAAGAACCCGCGAAGCGGGGGGGGGGGGGGGGGGGGGGGGGTTCGTGGCGACTCTGTGACTGAAAGGGTCTGTATATATATAATTGCACCCAGAGCCATATGTTGAACGGTCAAGTGTGTGTTTGGTGGGACCACGGTTCCGGAGTGGAAAAATGTGATCCAGAGAGTTCAGCTAGTATTCACAAAACATCATCATTCGAGTTCATTGATAGTACACATATAACGGAAAAATTTGTGAGAGCCGGATATAGACACTATCTGAAACGAAGCAATAAAAATGGTTCGTCGGTCTGGATTTGTTCCGCAAAAGGAACATGCCAAGGCACGTTGGTTCTGAATGATAAAAAAGAAAAAACTATTCGTGAAACTGGGCATTGTTGTGTACCTGATTTCAAGAGCAAAAAACATAGAAAAAAATCATCGAAATAAAGAAAAAGGTCGCCAGAATACGCGGACAAGTTACCGTCGTTTCGTGAAAAGAGAGATGCTATATATAGAGCAAGCCATAAAGCCTCCGGAAACTTAACATTTCAATCGTGCAAAGATGTTGTAATCGCAGAAAGCTTGGGAGATTTTTTTTGTGCGTTCAAATTGGCGGTATTATTGGTTTTATAACTCAACAATGTAAAGAATGGATACAAAATGTAAAAACTTTTTTTGTAGACGGCACCATTAAAATACACAATTATACAGTATACACGCCGATACTGGTTCGGATGATGCTTGCTAATAAGACCCAGGCCACATAACGAAGAGTTGTTTCAAGCGATTAAGGAAAATACTCCTTATCCCCGTCCAGACTTTATCAAGAGTGACTATGTGGCTGCGGCAATGAACGCTCTGAGAGCTATATATACATCTGCAGCCTTAACAGGCTGCTTTTTTCACTATTGCCAGGCGGTTTACAAAAATGGTGAGAAATGGGATCTAACAGATACCCGAGAAGGATGTGCTTATTTAGCAAAATGTGGCTCTTGCCCAATACAAAAATACACGAAGGATAACTCAGTGTTAGCTGAATCTCCGAACATGCCAAATATAACAAAATTTAATGATTACATGTCAAGACAATGGATAAGAATCGAAATGATAGATGCTTTGTCGATAGAAAGCTGGCACAAAAAAATTATTGGGAGAATGAATAATAACTATAATCTGTTTCACTTTGTTTCGCAGCTAAAAGCTGAGACAAATGTTGTCGATTTTATTATGTTGCAAAAGGAAATGGGACGCAACGTATATCAGAAACGGAACAAGAACTATACAGATAGAGACACTAAAATACTAAAAATTCCAAACAATTTTCTCATTGGTATGACATCCATCGACATATTATGTATTCAACAACTACTTTAAATACTAAGCCTGGATGTCACGAAACTTTTATTCCAAGAATAACGCTTACTCTCGGAAAGTAATGTCAAAACTCCATACTAGTTTCACATTACTATCTGAGAGTAAGCGTAATTCTTGGAAAAAAGTTTGGGTTAAATCCAGCCTAAGTGGTGATTGACTCGTGGTCGAGTAACTAGTGGTTAAAAATTGATGAAAGCAATTTTTAACCACTAGTTACTGTACATTCTACTGAGTGCATGTATTTGTATTGAGATACTCGTAGGCCTTCCGGTACATTAGCACCTAAGCTCAAATTACCCTTTTACACAGTAGAACCTAACGTCAAAAATACATAATTATCATAAAAACATAAATTCAAAATAGTCTAATGTCTAAACACCAGAGTCCCAAAAAATCCTTAAATCATAAAACCAAAACGAAGTGATCTCGATTATGTACGATTCCCGTGATCACCTAATGTCACAACGGTAATTATACTAGTCTTAAAATACACCATTCTATAAATACACCATTCTCAAAATACACTAATCCAAAATACTCTAAATTCCTAACGAAACGAAACGAAGACGTGTAACTGCCTGTTACTGTTACTGCTTCATTTGGTGAACTAATAGGAAGGTTTTTTTTGTTGCTGCTTTGGTATAAAGGTATATTAAGAATACCATTTTATCAAAATATTACATTGTTAATTTTTTTTAACTCATTTTTATAATTAAATTGAAGTAACAAATCATATGCAATTCAGCTAGAAAACTTGAAAATAAAGTACTTATATTTAAGTAAAAAAGAGTGGTGAAGGTAAGATGGTTAATATCATGGATAGGTACGTAGGAACCTATTAGGAAATCATTCCTCTTGTATTATGTAGATATATGCTATTAGACAATTATGACACTGGGATTAATCACGAATAATAAATAAAAATATCGGTTATGTACGCTATTAGGAAATTATGATTCTGGTTATATTCGCGAATGATAAACAAAAGGATCGGATAAGTACGCTATTAGGAAATTATGTCCATTGGAATTGTTTATGAATGATAAAAAAAGCAATAGGTAAAAGTTTGAGTGGGGAAAAATGCGAATGGAAAGTTTGCTACGCGGAATTACCGATTTCGGGGAAGAGATCTAATCACTCCCACAATGGTTCTTTTTTTTCTTTTTGAGGTACGGAACCCTAAAAACAGTTGGAAATGTCATAAATCAACTAGGTATTTATTTATATTCAGACTTTAAAATTAAATTTAGTCATCTTTGATCATCCTTTTAAATGTAACATAACAGAATCATATTACAGTTTGTTACATATTGTGTTAATACATATTTTTTTATTCTTAAAATAAAACACAAATTATTACACTCTGATCTAGCGAGCGGCAATTTTGCTTGTTAACATGGCCATTAAGATGAAAATGGGCTTCATCCGAAAACAAGATGTTGGTAAATGTTGGAAAGCGCTCAATCATCTGGTTTACGAAGTCAAACCTCTGACCAGCATCCCGAGGCTTTAATTCTTGCACCAACTGAATTTTGTGCGAGTGCAGTTTTAAATCTCTGTGCAAAATGCGGCATAATGACGACCTGAGCACGTTTAAGGCCACATCACGCTTCCGAATTGAAAGGTTCGGATCGTCCCGAATAGACTGGGTGACACTGTCTACGTTTTCGACCGTTCTCGAAGATCTTGAACGCTCGGATTTTGGATTTTCCAGTGTTGACCCGTATTCTAGAACCTAAACTATACAGTGTTATTGGTAATTCACTACGTGTACTGCACACTACGTGTACTGCAGGTACTCAAACTTCAAACTTCTCGACCTATTTTGCAATGAGTCGAGTGCTTGGCGCATCATTCAAGTGCCGAATATGTCGAACGCTGCAGAATTTTCTACGCGCTACAGAATTTATACACACACACTACGTGTACTGCAGGTACTCAAACTTCAAACTTCTCGACCTATTTTGCAATGAGTCGAGTGCTTGGCGCATCATTCAAGTGCCGAATATGTCGAACGCTGCAGAATTTTCTACGCGCTACAGAATTTTCTACGCGCTACAGTCGCCGAATTACCGTTTTTATAAAACTCGCGTACGCACAACGCACGGTCCGCTCGACGACACGACTTTGGAATCCTGAGCTACGCTAAGATCCGGCATTGTTCCTTCAGGTTTTTATTGATGTGTAAGCACCACTATTGCGATAGGTACGTTTTTTGTGAACAACATTGAAGAAAGACAGAATTTAAAAAAATGATTATGCACACGTCAGCAAAAATAATTCCAATAGAATAGTGAAAATAACAGATAAACTAAAAAACAAATGAAACCCTGTACTTGCTTCGGCAGTACATATACTAAAATTGGAAATGAAACCCTGAAACAAAAGACTATTGAAGTAATTCTTTTTTCAAATTAAATAATAAGTAAGTGATCAAAATCGCTGCAACGTCTCACTAACACAGGCAAAGATTATAATGGCTTAAAATTTTTCGTTAGATGTCGGCACAATGCCTAGCGGTCTAGCGGTTGGCACTGTCGAGTACGATAAGCATTCTGACAGTACCCGAGTTCGAACCTCTTACTTACACTTTTACTTTTTGTTTTTTGGTAGACGTACTATCCACACTGTAGGTACATCCTGTCAATATGGTTTCGAATCCCACCTACTTTACCTACATTTTACTATTATTTTTCTGTTAGTGAACGATTCTTTCTGTGCGTTCATTGTATGCATGCTTGACATTACCGGGGCAGCTTAAAATATTATTCCAGTTCTAGAATTTACTGTCAATGAATTAATTCATTCATCCAAGTTTATTTATTTGATACACATACATATACATTTATACAGGGTGGAAGTTTTGGACGTGGCAGAGAGGGCAGGTACCTTAACCGTTGAAGCTTCTTGAAAATTGTTTTAGGAAACTACCCATCCTTTTTAGAAAAAATATCATCCCCATTCACAGATTTTCAACAAAGTTACAGTTTTCGAGACAAAAGACGTTTTTCACAAAAACTTTTTTGATGCCAATCGATCCTGTTTCATAAACTGATCAAAAGTTCTCTGGGCTCACTTAGGTTTGAGTACTAGAGAAGTCGGAAAACTATGGACGTAAACTGGTCACTGATCGATCCCACTCAATCAGTGGCCAATTTATGGCCATAGTTTCATAAAATGTTTTGTTTTCAAAATAAAATATCTATCAGTACATACCGAGAGCAAGAGAAACAAAAGGAAGGTCAAATCAGCTACTAGCGTGGGGTTGTAGACAAAGTCTTTTTTTTTTTTTTTTTGGTTTTATGTGCCATCATGGCAGCGAGGAATTAGACCGGTGCCCCGCAAGCACCGACTTACGCAGTAGCTACGGACCCTCCCAACATTCTTACTTCAGAACTTCATCAGCCTAAACCAACGAAATTTTCTTGCTTGCGCGATCTAGGTTTTGAATTTTGAACGCTGTTTTCAGCGATACGCGTCTTGTTATTATACTACAAACATAAAATTTACAGTCAGAATACCCGAAACTCCGTGTTTAAAAGCAATTTTTCAAGATATAGTCACATTAATATGAAATATTCCAATTTCTAATTCTTGGCTGCTGCATTGAGGAAACCGGTAGAGCAAAAGAGAAAGCAGGACATTTCTTTCCCGCCCTAGGCAGTGCGCAATGCGCATGTGTGACAAATGACATAAATGTGACAAGCCCTCTTGCGGTGTTTTTGGGTTTAAATTACCTTGGTCACATCATCTACTTGTTCAGGTACATTCAACGAGATGGCACTGTTTCAATAAACAAATATGAATAAAAATACCTGCAGGGGGTCAAATTATCACCTTCTCTAAATATTACTCTATATATTAATAATAAAACATTGATTATAAATGTTGTTATGCCTGTTGGAGCGAATAAATTATGATGTATGATTTAATTGTTTTTATCAAAAAGCTTTTCCCACACCAACGAAAAACAACGTATAATTTCAGCAAACACTCGTATCAAGAATTTTAGCAATAATCGAAACAAAAACAATTTTTTGTTCAGAATTAAATTAAGTGTATTTATCATTCCTTGGAGATCTATATTAGGTACTTAGTTTGTTCATCTTCCTTCCACGATGTGATTAATGTTGGAAGTCATGGATGCCTTCCCACAAGCGTTTACAGCCTCCATAGCTTCGAAACCTAAAGGATTTACGGCATTAAATTAAATATAACTTATAATGAAAAGTTGGTTATTATATTATATAGTATTCAGACATAAATTTCTGTCTATAAGTTGCACATTAGAATAACAAATTACATAAATTAAAAAAATCATAATTTGGAGTTATGCAGTCATCCAAAAGAGTCCTTAGCTAGCAGATTCAGAGTAATCCTCAACTTCATATCCATTTTACTCAGGGTAGCTTTTTTGAGATGGGAGTGGGATGGCCAGTGGTATTCTGGCTACTATTTCGTTGCAAAGAAAAGTATTTTCCTGCTTCGCGCTGCATTCTTATCAATACTGTTATTCGTTATTTGTATACATGACTATTATATATACATAACTCAGAGTGTGTCAGTGTAGAGGTTTGATGATTAAAGCCATTGTGATGTGAATACGTGAATGTGAATACGTTATGGAGGCCGGTACGAAGATCCTCTTTGTTTACCTTGTAATGCGCCTATAGCGCCAACGTCGGTTGTTTTACTTTGGATTGTGTCTATGAGATGACAGAAAGAAAGGCAGAGTACTGGAGAATGGAGAGCCGAGTACTTTTCTTTTTAGGAAGATCGTAGAACCAGTCTTGCAATCCGCAAAGCACGATGCCTAACGACGCTAGGGTCAAAAAAATTACTGGCATTACCCAAAGTCTACAAGGATGTCGGAAGAAGTTCCTCCGCCGTTACATACATATATATAATACAGGACTGTGGTCACAGCATTATCTGTTTGTATGATTTATAATTTTTTTAAATAAATTTCTATAATATTTCAGGTGGTTCTTCACGTTCACTCTCATCTGTTCTGTTGAGTAGTTCTGTTGACAGAACTACTGAGATTTTTTTGCCATTAGTTCTGTCCACAAAACAAATGGGAATACAATTCTCACTTGTTCTGTTGAGTAGTTCTGTTGTGTTTCAAACTATTTACTTTTCCATGCAATTAATTGTCAAGTAGGTACTGGCACTTGAGGTAATTTATTTTTCAGTTATGATTCCTGATGACAACGTCACGATTACAAATTTATATTTCAAGCTGTTCAAGAGTGTCTTGAAAGGGGAAATAGTATTATAAGCCAAACTCCTTGGCTGCGGTTCAAAATGGAAAAAGAAAAGTGTTGATGGGTGGCGGCTGTCACATTCGGGATAGACTTTTGCGAGGTATCTGGGACGAGTGCGGTGTGGTTTGCAGAGACTAAGCGATTCTATTCATTTCCTTTGTTGCATTCATATAGGTTAACTTTTCTCAATAAACGACTTTGTGAAACCTACACCGATATAATTCTTGCCCTAGAGCGTAAAAGTATATTGAAGAGGGTTAATGAGTGAATTAAACCTAATAAGACGCGGTAGCGGTCGCGTGTTACTCGGAAATGGATTCGTATCTTACCAGCTCTCTAAATATAAACATTTTCAAACATTATGGACATGTGCCATGTACGATTTTGTTCCCACCTTTCATTTAAGAAAGAAGACATTTAGTTTCACTTTTGATATTTGGTGTCATCAATAAATATAAAAGAAGAAAGTGACTGACTGACTCACTGACCATCAACGAACAGCCCTTCAATCATGAAACTTGGCACGTAGGTTCTTTTGGTAGTGTAGGTGAGCACTAAGAATGGATTTTTGGAAATTACACCCCTAAGGCGGTGAAATAGGGGATAAAAGTTTGTATGAAAATCCGTTAGTTTTAAAGTCAGGATCTTCATATTTTGGGTTTAGGCTGAAGATTAAAAAATAATTTACACGTGTCTCAGCGATTTTGATGATTCCACCCCCATGAGGGTGAAAAGGGGGATGAAGTCATGGGAATAATGAAATTGTCTAGAGATTTGAAATTTTGCTTTTTAGATATAAGAATTAAATAGGGACGGGATAGGGATATACCTATTACCTAAGCTAACTTATCAATGTTAAACATTTACGTGTAACAATTTTATTAAAACAATTTTCAGTTTATTTCGTTTCAATTTCATTTAAGCTGTTGCATTAGGGGTCAGCAGTGTAGCAAAATAAAAATAGGTATTCTGTAAATGTAGTACCTAATAATTAATTTCTAACTAAATAATAAATGAATCAGGTGATAAGAAATAAGTAAGTGTACCCAGGTAGGTATAATCCGCGATACCTAACGTGAGCTCTGGTTACCATATAATCAGTTAGATGCATTGCATTGCGGATGCATTCTTCTTAGATGCGATGATAATTTTATTGTGACCGCTTCAGTTAATCGGCAACGATTACGCCACAAGGACGTATTATTATAACCAGTAATATTATGTCATTGACATTATTAGGAACATGCAAAAAATCGTAAGTAATAAATAACACTGTAATTTAATTATGTATATGTACATACCATTATTATATTTGATACATTACATTGATATTCAAACTAACGACTGCATATATTTTGTTTTATAATCATGTTTTAATGATGTTGCAGCCTGAAGACACATATTTGATTCAGAAGAAAGCCAAATTTTTCAAAAAAATGCCTCTTTATCTCACGAATGTAGATACTCCTTTATGTAACATTTCGAAAAAGAGCAATCTGGCGGAAGTGATAAGGAAAGCTAAGATTATAGTGTGGGATGAAAGTACGATGGCTCACAAAAAAGCCATTGAAGCTTTAAATAGGACTCTGCAAGATATTAGGTGTAACAAGAACTTGATGGGTGGCATGACAGTATTACTGGCTCGTGATTTTCGTCAAACATTGCCAATAGTTCCGCGAGGAACACGTACGGATGAAATTAAAGCGTGTCTTAAGAAATCCTCTCTGTGGTCTATAGTAAAAATACTTCAACTATCCAAAAATATGAGAGTACACTTAAATTGTGAAGTCGCTGCGGGTCAGTTTTCGGAACTATTACTAAAACTTGGAAATGGTATTTATCCAGAAAATGATGGTATGTTGAATATACCCGACGACATTTGCACTGTTGTAACAACAGTTTCAGTTGATAGATAAAATTTATCCGGATGTTTGTAACAACAGTTCCAGTTGATAGATAAAATTTATCCGGATGTTACTAACATACAAAACAAATCTTTGGAATGGAAAGGGCAATTCTGACCCCAAAAAATGACCAAGCAGCAGCAATTAATGACATGTTGTTGAAATCCTTTGAAGGCGAAGAAATGCTCTACAGCTCGATTGACACTGTAGTAAATCCAGATGAGGCCGTCCATTATCCTGTAGAGTTCTTGAACACTCAAAACCCATCAGGGTTCCCTTACCATAAGATTTACTGCGTGTTGGTACACCAGTAATGTTGCTGAGAAATTTAAAACCCCCTAAACTTTGTAACGAACTAGGCTACAAGTCAAAGCTGTGTCGCGCAATGTGGTAGAGGCAACTATTTTGACTGGACCTTCTCAGGGCGAAAATGTGTTCATACCATGAATTCCATTGATTTCTAATGATATCTTCCCTTTGAATTCAAGAGACTGCAGTTTCCTTTGAAAGTCTGCTTCGCCATGACAATTAATAAGGCTCAAGGACAAACTCTGAAGTATGCTGGTGTAGATTTGAGGGAGAACTGCTTTTCCCATGGACAGTTGCATGTAGCGTGTTCACGAGTTAGCTCATCAAATAGTCTGGTGATATTGGCGCCGACATCCAAAATTGTTAAAAATGTTGTTTATAAGGAAATACTTTGATTTAATTACTTACTTATGATTATGATTACTTATTATTAGTCATGGATAAACACAGAAATAGTGAAGGGATAGGGACGGGACAAGGATAGAGCGTATTGATGATAAAGTAGGTAAGTATAACTCTGTGATATTTTGAATTATTTTTATCATCATTATTTTTTTACTTTTTCTCTACTTACTGTTAAGATATGGTAAGGAGAAGGGTGTAGTCTACGCGTGCGAAGCCGCGGACAAAAGCTAGTTTTTGATAAATTCCGTAATTTTTGAAATTTAGCGTCACTTTTGACATTTAGTACCATTTTGATCATGCATGTGAAGCAAATCCAAATAAGAATTATAATATTAATGGAAATGTGTGATTTACGGGAAAAAGTTGTATCATCTGACGAACCTAAACCCGAACCGAAAACGAGAAAAAAGAGAGATTATAAAAACAGTTGATTAAATTAAGCAAGTGGGAGTTTTCCTCCATTTGAAGGTGTTAAACATTTCCTGTATGACGCAAGAAATAAAGGTACACAAGTGCCTAAGACAGTGTTCAGACATGTAAAAGAAGTAGAAGTGCCAGTACAATTCAAAGATTTGCTCATAGCTGATTATTACAACGACGAAGCTGGATTGCAAACTCGTATTTAAATTTTTAGTTTCAAATCATCCATAGCAGATGATTCAAAAAATCTATGAATATTTTATTAACGGTACATTTTATAGTTGCCCGGCACTTTTGCTCAAATGTTTAATATTCATGGCGATATCAGTGGTACAAGAGAAGTAACCAAAGTGACACCATAAATATTTGCAGTGATGTCTGACCGCAAAGAGAATGATTTAGAACACATCCGTCAGATTCCACTTTCGTCAGGTCACTTTTTTTTCCGTATAGGTCAGAATTTTGAAACTGGTGACGAAACAGCAATTCTCGTGATTCCTCGTCCGTCAGATTCCGCTTTCGTCAGATCTACTCTTCTTAAAGAAGTGCTACTACTCAGTAGAGGAATTCTGTGCTGACAAATTTGACCCTGAGAATCTGTGATAGTTAGTAATAATATTACTTTATAATTATTTTTGACATTTTACTTTCTGTTTCAATATTTTATAGTTTTTTTTTATATTTTACATATTGTTTATTTTGCGTATTTTTGACATGTAAGTAACATTTCCATTGTTTGATATTTTGTGTATTGTACTCATTTTAATTTCATACCTTACATTCAAAATATATTAATTACTCTAGTCGTATAAACTAAAACAATGTGCACCTAATATTAAGAAAAATTCCGACACAATGTAATAATTGTTTGAGAATAAATAAATGAAATGAAATGATCACTTTTTGTTCACTCGTTGTCAGATTGACATCTCGTAGATGTTCAAACCGCATGTATACGATTACAGACTACAGACTATGCCCACGATTTCGTCCGCGTAGACTACAGATTTTGATTACTATTGAAATATCATTCAATATAAAAATAATAATTTAATAAAATCATGCTTGGCCCAGAAATTTTCAGTTATGATCTGTCTGAAACGATTGAGTCGCTGGTTTCATACTTATGATTATGATGTACTAGATAAAAACAAACTATTTACTTATTATTAAAGTATATTTTTTAAATTTTGTTTTACTGGTCACGACTATTAATAATGCCGGTTCCCAATGTATTATTCCCAATATATACACTAGGAACTGAAGATTTATGACGAAAGCGAAATCTGACGAAAGGGTCATTAGAAGTTATCCACATCCATCATTCATGACGAAACTGAACTGAAATTGTACAAAAAACTACTTCTGACGAAAGTGGAATCTGACGGATGTGTTCTAAATCAAGAGAATAGTTACATTATTCTTTTCGAAATTATTATGTCCGTTATACCAGAATGGAAACCACACAAACTTCATTGCAACTACGAAAAGGCGGCTAAGAATGCAGTTAAAAAAGTATTTCCAAACATTACATTGAAGGGGTGTTTAACCATTGGTCGCGTAGCATTTGGAAAAAAGCGAAATCGGCAAAGTTTCAGAATACAAAAACTAAACCAGAGCGGCGAATAGTAGCCTTAACTGCTACTTTACCGTTGCTGCCCGCAGATGTAGTATTAGAGAGCTTTGATTATATAAAATTGCAATGTCAGGACTTACCTCGTATATCAAAATTGATAAAATACATTGAAAGGTTTTGGTTTAAAACTCAGTCACCATCTTATTATCTTAAAAAATATTAGTATAGATAAATAAATAAAACCGCTGTATAATAATGATACTTTTCAACACGTACGTAATGAACACTATACGTACAACAGTTTTCACCAAAACACAGTAGCGTTTATCTTTCCTGAATACATATTCTTTGTGGCTCTGCTGGAAAGTATGCTACGCAGCAACGCCACAATCAAAGTCTATTTTATCATCACGTGATACACGTACAGCAATAAGCGGTATATGTACGTAATGCACGTTCGACGTACATTATTTTAAAATATAAATGAGCAGATTCTGAAGTGGTGGCTCTGCGGCATAGCACCACACTAATTATTTGATGTTAATTTCAACTCGATACTCCACCCCACGCAATAGATAGTATTAAAGAAGATAGCCGCTTCTAAAAGTAGTAAAATTACATGTCTATGTAAAAAATAAGCGCCCTCTGGCGACTACATTTGGTCATATTGACATGCAATCTGACAGCCTTCGTTTGTCACTGCTAAGCTAAGGCTGTTTCACTATAAAGAAATTTACAGTCAAATAAGTGAAACAAATAAGAACTAGTATGTACAATGTACCCACTTTTACAAATTTGTCTCTCTCTCCCAATAAGGATTGCTGGAAGAGAACTCTTTTTAGGGTTAAGCTCGCCTTGCCATTATTTATCCTGGTGAATTTTCTAATTGTAACAATTTTGTGCAATAAAGATTATGATTACAATTGAGCTAACTGAAGACCGTTGCAAATGATCAACAGGTAGGTCAATTGATCCATATGGATACAAGTTGGAAGCGTCCTCAATACGCTGGCTGCATTGCCCCGCTGGCAATGCTGATACGCTGCGCCAGATACTCACCAGCTCTCGGGTCATGCGTCGCTTCGACTGGTTCTGATATTTTTTATTATAAAACCCTGTACTGTCCTCTAGGCGAGATTTGAGTACTCCCAATAAATGTCATAAAAACTACTACGCTACTTGACAAGCACCTCTACCATAATAAAGATTAAAATACAAAATAAAACATTTATGAGTATTTTATTTTAAACTAAAGCAAAGTAATCTAAATCAATAGGTACATAAGAACAAAAACTTAAGAGAACCTAAAATAATTTGGACGTATTCCAAACATCGAATGAATAAAAGTAAATGGAAATTTATAGTAAAATGCCACCAGAAGCCCCACAATAATAACTCCAATGACTATTAACTCCACGCCTCCTCGAGTGCACACTGTTTCCAGAGAGGAAGACTTCGATTCGTTATGATGCTCGAAACGACTGAAATTAGTAACGCTTAGTTCAGTAAAAAAATGCCATTATTGAAGTTCGTTATTTATTGACTTTTAAATTTATTTACTTTATAGATTATTTATATGTCATAAATAAAGTTTTACATATGTATTGAATATATAACTTAAGAATTAGTCATTAAATAACCAACAAGAACGAGTCTCCTGCGTTTTCTCTCACTTTCAACAACAAATTTATCTATAATATATTAACAATATTTCCGAACAATCTCAGTCATGGTCAACAAGGCTTAGGTACCTATTAGAACCTACCTTACACGCCGGACTCTACCGAAGCGGAGACGAGATGTGAGGACAAGAGATGTGTTTTCAACAACCAATAGAATGTCGCTATTCATAGGTACATCTCGCCTCCGCTCAGCTTCAGTGGAGACCACCGAGCGCAGATGTATGTATAATATTTGTATGGTACGATCGAAGCGGAGATGCGATCTGTACCACGCAAGCTGGTGACAGCACGCAGCGGAGATGAGAAGAGATGTGAGTGGCGTACAGTGAGCGGCGCCGCTCTTAACAAACCTCCAACGCTCGCCTCACGCAGCTCAGTTCCGCTATAGCCAGCACACATCTCCACTTTAGCCAGCACACATTTCCGATCCTGTCTAGCCAGTACGCATGACCGCACAACTTTGGTGGATACACCTTTGCTGAAAAACGTCTCTTCTCGTCTCCGCTTCGGACATCTCCGCACATCTCCGCTTTGATGGAGTCCGGGAGTAAAGATTGTGTCCCACAGCCATTCTACATGGAGAACAACTAGAACAAGTATCAACTAAAAATATTAAAAGAAACGTCTTCATTTTTTCAGATTAGAAACACCTCAATTTTTCAAGATTTTAAGAAATCGTTAGTGCTAGATCCATTTTTATGAAATCTTTCGTAATAATATTCTTACCTACTAAATTAGGTAGGTAATTATTGAGCCGAAGAAAAAACGGAACAATCCACACAGCATTATCCAGCCCTAAGCTAAGCAGACCTTGTGTTATGTAAATCTCGTGTAAATGTTTGCTCTTAGACAATTTCAAAACTACTCTTAGGGCTACTTGCGTAAGGATATTTAAATAGTCGTTCAATGAAATTCATGACTTAAGTACGATTCCTGTCTTGCACTACAAAAATTAAGCTCCTAATCAAAATTAACAAGCTGTCAAATTTAAATGCCCAAAATTGGCCATTTAACTTTGTTAATCGTATTTAGCGCCTGACAGCTGTTTGGTTTGACATCACTCATCATGTCATCATTGTCAGTGGTTTTCATAAAAATGTTTTGTTGTGACAAATAATTCATGTAAATATTTGATTATTTACAAAGTTTTCTTGATAATTCTTTTACGTGTCTGCTACTGTTGGGTTGAACTAGGAATGGATTTATGGGACCTATCAGATGATGATGAAGAGATGATCGAGTATTTGACCTGGAGGTCAAATCATAGCAAGACAAGTTTTTCCGAGAACATATTTTTTAGTGGTCTGTTGTGTGCATGTTGTGTGTTTACTAGTCTATCTGATAATAAATTTGTAAGACGTTTTCGTTTATCAAAAGAGCAACATCAATTTATTACAAAAGTAATTGTGGTATTTATTATAAAATATTTTCAACATCAACTTTTTGTTTTCATAAAGCCTCTACCCACAGCCACGTTTTGAAGTGCGTCTTGTATCGCGCTATTTGTTGCGATTGTAGCGCGATTCTTTACACACAGCTGCGTTTATGTAAGCACGATTTGTAGACGCCGCGCGCCGCCCCGCCGCGCTGCCGCCCCCAAAACGCAAGACGCAGCAGTGTGTAAGATGGCATGCGTCCTAGTAAAAAAATGTTCAAAAAAAGGTTGTGCATCTCTCTAGTTCTCAGTCTAGTCCAGCTCTGGAGTAGTGAGAATGGCAGAGGTAGGAGAGGTGATGGACCTTCTGTCATTGTTTCCGATCCCCTTCATGCCAATTCATCGACGGCTTCATTAACTAGCGATCCGCAATGTCCCTTGATCCATTGAAAGATGATCCTATTCTTGGTGGATGGATATCCTCTCTAATGCTAAGTGACATTCGTACACGAGCTTGAAGTTACAGCTGTTTCCTTCCAGAGCCCTGAGTATGGCAGCGCTGTCGGAGAGAATATGTACGACATCGTCATCTCTTGTTGTATGTACCTACAGGTCTAGTGGTTCTAGATTTAGAATAATATCTAGGCCAGCGCCGGGTGGTTCTCATGCAGCCTGTTATCGCCGAAGTGTGTAAGATTGTATGCGTCTTAGTACAAAATGTACGCAAACAAATATCGCAACAAATCGCGTGACACAAGGCGCGCTTCAAGATCGCGGCTGTGGGGTAAGAGGCTTAAACAAACTTCCCAACTTGACACTGGTCTCATATGTTCCGTTCTACGCAAAAACTGTTCCGTTTTATGTCAGTTGGATCATGGCTTGATCGTGCTTGATGACCAATCTTTAACGGAACGCATGACGATCCATAGACTAGCGCGCTTAGTTAAATGACCGCTGCGAAAGCCTCGCGCAAGACAATGCTAAATAGGATTAGGCTAATTGTATTTAAGTCGGTAATCGTATTTAACTAATTTCAATTAAAATACGATCCTTACGCAAGCCGCCCTTAGAGTATTAGATGTTAATTTCAATTCGATACCTCCACGCGTTCCAGAGAAAAGAGGGTTGACAGATAGACAGACGGACAGCAAAGTGATTCTATAAGGGTTCCTTTTTTACTTTTGAGGTACGGAAATTTAAAACATGTTGCAAATCTATTGTAATGTTTAGATAAGCTAGCATCATGGTGCACTGACAACAACGTGGCCTTCAACACAGACCAATGTTTTAAAATACAGTTTAGTCCCAATAAAACACGATTAATAATACAATTATTTTATCAACGGCCAACAACTCAATAATGTTAACCAAATATGAGACCTAGGTGTCTTAATAGAATATAAACTAACATTTAATGCTCTTATTCTCCAGACAGTTTTGCAAAGGGTTTAAGACATTGGGGTTTATCATTAACAACATCAAAATTCAGCAAAATTGTTCAGTTATCTGGAACCCTCACTACGACATCTACATTTAACGTCTTGAATCAAAACAAACGCGATTTCTATACCATCTTTCATACAGGCATGGAAGTTGTCACCGTAAGCGACTCGTACATCATAATCTATCCCCTCTATCTTTGCGACGAAAGAAAGCTACCTACTGTTCTTATATAAACTTTTTAACGGAAAAATAGACTGCATTGAACTAAACAATAAATTTGGCTACTTCGATCGAAGTAAAGCCTAAAAGTAGCCTAAAAGTAATAATAAATAATGCTGGACAATTCACACAGCGTTATCTAGCCCCAAGCTAAGCAGAGCTTGTGTTATGGGTACTAGATAACTGATATACATAATACAATACACTACATAAATAGATATTTTTTATTATACATAGAAAAACATCCAGAACCCCTGAACAAATATCTGCAGATTGTACAAACATTTGTCCCGAGGCGGGAATCGAACCCGCAACCTTCTGCGTCGCAGGTGGACCTTCGCCCGCTGCGCCACAGAGGTCGTCAAAGGTGCGTTTAAGGTTAGAAGTTTGTTGTCCACTTCCCATTGCCCTACTGTAGAACTAAGATGAGCAAAAACGCCGTTATTCCTATGATCTGTGGTAACTTTAACACGTTATCAAAAATTTTTCTCTCGACCTCTCTAACCCGTTGAACAAGTGCAACAAATAAATCCCTTACATCTACTCTATCCCATGAACATCTTGATCCTTAATACTCGCTACCTGTTACTACCTATGTACTATGCACTTTTTAAATACCTACCTATTTGTACTTCCTGCCTCCCTTTAATTGCTTGCCTTTTTTTTGCTTCCCTCGTATAACTTCGATTTCAATATTTAGATTTTTTTATTTTTGACTCACGTCTATTATTGTTTATATAATTTAAATACTTTGATAATTGTAATATTAAATTAATGATTATAATATTGTCCTAATCGTTTTTTATTATATTAGTTAAGTTGCCTTGATTTATGCGCATGCTGCGGCCGCCTATAACTACTAACTTACCTACTCAAAAAAGCCTTTAGTACCAACGATCAACTGCCGAAACAACCATATTTGTTCAAGTCAAGTTAGAATTCAATACAAGAATAGTAGAATTCAATAGAAGATACAAATAATCGCGAGTGATTCAAGTTTAAACGCACTGATTTTTTGAGATATGTAGGTAATACTAGCTGCTGACCGCGGCTTCGCACGCTTTTTTTGTGACAAAAAGTAGCCTTGTCCGTCCCCAGAATCTCAGTGAAATTTGGCAGGCAGGTAGATGGTCTAGGCAGGTAGATGGTCTATCTCTTTGCTAAATTTCACTGATATCTGATCAGCCATCTACGCGAGAAAAGCTAACATTAGACAAACAGACAAGAGTTACTTTCTCATTTAATGAGAACTGAATGAGTCTCTTGTTGCGGCGTCATCCATACTAATATTATAAATTTTATAATAGTAATATGGATGACGCCATTAGTAGCCCTTTTTGGGATGTTGTTTGGTACACCCTGTGTGGTGCCGGCGTAGAATTTGCACCATCCCAACTCTTCCCGCGGGTGTCGTAAGAGGCGACCGAGGGATACCCACCGGGGTTGCCCCCTGCAGAACAATTCTGCCACCGAACCTGATCCCCATCCCGCATGCCCAGCGTGGGGATTATGGGAATTTATGATTAGATAAAAGTCAAGAAGGCTCTTATCAGGGAGAGGCTTGCGCATTGGAATAATATAGGCTGTTGTGGTGAGGTAGGTACCTACTGTTTTGCGGCAGTGAGACATTTCTACCAAGAGACTCAAAACACTCTGCAAAGTATGCACAGAGGAAAATGAAAATTCTACGAGAAGATTGTGAGTATTCCTGAGACGGGGAACGAAATTGATTTTCCAACAAAATGGTGCTAACAGCTAATTATTACGAGTTTACCTTCTTGTTAAACAGCGAACGATAGAGTGAACTAAATTAACATTTAAAAACGGTTAGATTTGAGCGTCAAGATATTTTGACTACATAATTATGTTCATCTCAGTTTAATACCTAGTAATCACTAGTCAGCCGTACGCACGCACCAAAGGTCTGGCCAGTAAACTAGCCTTGCTCAACTTTCTGTGGAGCAAAACTAAACTGAGGCAGGACCTTAGTTCAACACGGTGGAGACATTTTGTTAATATGAATTATATTTTTTTATATATCAGTTTTTCTAATTCCAACAGCGCCAGGGGTGGCCTTTTTATGCGCGGCAATTTTATGAACTTCAGTTACCCTAAAATATAACTAGATGTCGTGTTTTATTTTGCACCAGGGCTAGATCGCGCTAACGAAGCGTTCTGGTTCCAAGACGACCTGACCGAAGCATTTTCCTTCTGTGACAACATTACTTCACATTTGCCGAAATGCTCACAGAAGCATCGCAAGTTTTTGAAGATGTCTATGTAATTATTTACTTAATTGCTTAGCATCTATGTAAATACTTAAATCTTTCACATTATCATTGCCAATGGGCAATGATAATGATATTTATGCCTGACACACAACGTATAGCGTACAGATACTATACCCCTACCCCGTCCACACATTTTTCAATTTTTTTTAAAGTTGTGTGGAAAATATTATAATTCTAATTTTTACTATTATTATGTTAGTAGATTTTTTTAATGCCGCTTTATAAGTTTCAGTTTTTATAGTATAGGACGCTAGTACGCGGATAGTATACGCATCTCTGCTTAAGGTATACAAAATAAAACTTTTTACAGAGGCATTAAAAAAAGCTTAAGATAGGTGTCACAAACTTTCCAATCGATTTTGGAAAATTCCTTCGTTTATCAGAATAATAAGATAAAATTGGTGGTGGCGCTGTTTGGGTCGGGGTAGCGCGTTAATTTTATGTGTGCGTAATAAGCATGCATAATTTCAGAGACAAAAACTTTTCGAAAATACATCACGCTTTTTTCTCGTTTGGCGGGTGCGAGTCCCGGGTTAGGCAATTTAGGAATGCCATTTTTACATGTTCTATGGCCGCGGCATACACTCGGGGACTTAACTCATTCAGATTAGCTTTTAAGAATTTCCGTACTCAGGTTCTGGAAGCGGCGATGGAGGGTCTCGGCCAACACCAACAGGCATTAATAAAGCAGTCTCTTTCGGCAACAGATTCAGTTCCAGGTCAACAACACCCTAAAAACGGAATAGATTTACTTGTAAATTATGCAAATGATTATAGATAAAAAGGACCTACCGGGAAGTACCATCTTAGGTTATTACAAATGTAGGCCAGGCAATTATTATGTTTCCCAATCAATTTCTGATGACAGCTGTAAAAAAGGAACGATATATACCAAAATGATAAATACATTTATCATTTTGGTATATCGTTCCTTTTTTACAATTGTCATCAGAAACGTATTACTACCAAAATGACAAATTCCGAAAAGGACAGAATATGTCATTTTGGCCATTTTATGGCTGCTATTGTAAGAAACTACATATAAAGAGGTTGCCAGATAGCAACCTTTTTAAAGTTGTGACATAACTAGTAACTGCAGGAGAAATCATAAAAGAAGCCAATTAAATGTTTGTAAAACGAGTCGTCCTCGACTTCTTTTACACTCGACTTCTTCTTTTTTAAGGACCACATTAAGCAGGTCCAGACAGGACTGGCAGATTCGCACGGCTGCCTGGATATTGTATGGCTCGGCGTTGCCTCGTCCGGCTGCCGCGCACGGTAGAGCCGGCTAAATACTATTGCCATGCACATATAAATGGCTAGCCAAAAAAAATATCATCCTGCCTGTACCGACAAGTAGCATGATAATTTTTTGTCAGAACCTACCAGAGACCCTGATCCGACTTCTGGGTCGGATCAGTGCGTCTCTAGTTCCTAGGCTCTGCGAGCGAAGTGTTCGGCAGATGCAGAAACAGAGGATTTCGGAAATAAATAAAACTGATAGGTAGTTACAGATAGTTTGACGTTTCCGGTTTTGATATCAATTCTTTTCAAAGGCCACCAACCGCGTATAGATCTTGTCGCAAATAAATCTACTCTTTTGGCGTTGTCAAGCATAGACAACTTGCAGTCTGTGACTAGGGTTGCGCCTCTTGGGATGGAGTTTAGGTCAAGTAGGACCGATCCTGAAAAAAAAAGTTGGAAATATTTAGGTGAACAGCAATAAAAAATCTCTCAAGGATAAAATATCAACAGTCAACGATCAAATCGCGAAGAGTGAAATGTCCAAAAACGTTTTTCGAAATAGGTCATCTGTTGTTTTATCTAAATACAAACTTACTTTTTACTTAATGAGCAAGTACATATATTACACGTATGTACAGAGTCTCTGCGTACAGAGCACTTTTGATAATTGACAATGCTTTTCTCGTTAACTAAACTTGACTACTACCTATCTTGATTTTGGCATTGAGTACTAACAACGTTAGAGATTAATTTATACTACATAAAATAAAGATAGGTAGGTGAGTGACGCTGATCGAATATACTGACTGCGGATGTAGTGTGACCTGGCCTTCCTGGCCCCGCCACAGTTACAAAATTTCACGCGAGTTAGTTAAAACAAATGTTCAAGAGACATGTGTACGTCTATTCGAATTATATTTTGTTATACTTACTATCTTCTGCCCGCGGCTTCGCCTGCATGATACCCGGAAAAAACGTAGCCTACGGCCTATTTCTGGGCTAGAACTATGTGCGTAAAGTTTCAGCTATATCTGTTCGTTAGTTTTTGCGTGAAGGAGGTGCGTGATTCTGTTTTATATTTATTATGAAACGAAATATAGGTATGTTATGTATAACTGACATGTGTTGGTCTTCTCACAATGTTTTTATTCACTATCAAGTTTGATTGCTCGCTCATGATTATCGTATAGTTTAAGGGGAGTTTGGTAACCCCAACTTTATAGTTTGACGCTACCACTTTGTAAGACTATTGTATTACGGTAGCGCAAATGCTGTACGACTGTTGTGTCACTTTTGTGTCATTTGTTTCAAAATTTTTACGTTTACTCTACAACAGATGTACACAATGAAGCGTGGAAGAGGAATAGTTTTTGGCATTGTGATTTTGATGTTACATCGAAATAATTTAACTCTACTACTACCAAGCTTGATTTTGAATTAACACACACAGTGAAGTATGGAAGGGGTATTATACCCCTTCCACACTTCACTGTGTGTGTTGTAGGCCTATAATAGGCCTATGATCTTAAGTGAGACATAAGTTCATCATTAAAGAGTTGGGTACCTACTACAATAATAAAACTAAGTACCTAAATAGTCTTTGTTTGCTTCAGCGTCACAATCCATAACGTGAATCATCAAGACAGGTGGCAAATGCTCCTCCTCCTCCGTGAATGGACCTTTTTCTTTTAGAATGACCTAAAAACATACGCAAGATCAAAATAAAGAAAATACATGTAGCATTAGGATTTAGTCAAGGTGTTCCAAATTTCCAAGTGCGATTTCAGTGGTTCGGTAGCGGAATTTTGACAGTTTACGGAAGCGCTACATCCGTTTGTTTATCGCTCGCAATATTTTTTAAATAAAATAGTATTTATTTGCTTAAATATAGGTTAACACTGATGGTTTAAGAATAGGGTATCACTATATTTGACTTATTAGTCTTGCAAATGTTTAATACAATTTGGACATTTTAGTTAGAATACAAAATTAGGTAATGTAAGCTTAATTCACCTGAGCTAATTCACCTAGGAGCATTAAATACACTTATAATTAACTTTAAATATCTGGGCGTATTAAAGTTACTTTTAACGATCTTTATTCATCTTATTCACCTGGGTGCATTAAATTTACTTATAAGTTACTTATAACTTTATTCACTCATACAGATAAAACATAGAACATTTTTTCTCAAATCAATATAATTTGTGAAACTCTTTCCACATGAAATAATCGAGGCCTCATGATTCGTGATTGTCATTGTTGACAACTAAGAAAGACAAATGAACTAAGTAAGCAACAAGTGATGTCTACAGATGAACCGGTTCCTAAAATATATGAAGGAGTCATAGATACCTTTCAAAATAATGGATATGATATTGTTCATGAATAGCCGTCCTTTGAACAAGTAAAAGTTGGATTATATAAAATGCGAAATATGGCCCATAGACCCAAGAATTCATTTAACAATGACGAAAACACTGCTAATGTTAAAATACCACAAAAGTTCAACGACTTTCTCACTTATTGCATTGGAATTTCTTACAATAGCTTTACTCATAACAAAAAAGACGGCGACTGGAATTCTTGAAAGAGTCTAGAATTTCTTTAACCAATTTAAAACAAGCTAAAGTTGTCGATTTCTTACATATAAATCCATTTTGATCATGACATAAAACATTGTTTTTTTTTTTTCAAGAACGTCATTACTTTTCGTCTCTAAAGTTGTCGATAGTTTCTAGTGTCTGACCTAGATCCCCTTTTAAAGAGCGGCAGCGCGATATCCAAAATGCGTAAATATAGGTTTTCAGAATAACACAAAGGTTTAGGTTGAAAGGCCGAGATGAACCGTCCGCGTCTCCGAGTTAACATACCTGCGACATCCTTTAAGCCAGAGGTAAATCTTTTTTTACCCTACACTGCTAATAATTAGTAGCGAAGGGTTAAAAAGCTACACCTTAATTATTAAGTATCCTACATCGAGGTGAAAATTAGAGATTATTTCAGAACTGATCGTTCAATACTGACTGATTTTTCCGCGTGTTGATACTGGAAGTTGAAAATCATTCGCCAGTTAAATTTTCCTTCGCCGAACGGACTTTGGAAGTGAATGTCTGTATATTGAGTTCGGTCCTCATTCCCAATCCAACTAGAATAAATTTAAAACTGCTTTTTGAATTATTCGTGGACATAATAAAAAAAAAACAATGAACCAATCTTCGAATACAGTGGGTACTCGAAGATTATGTCATTGTTTTTTTTATTATTACCATTTTTCATCATCATTATTACAACAAGAAAATTCAGCTAAGCAACATTGTTTATCCTAACTAGTAAGTTAAGATAAACAACATTTTTACGTGTAAAAAATGGTCGGTAGTTTTCGTGTAATTTTCTTTAGTGCGTACGTTATAAAGATTACATTTCAAAAGCCCACGGTTCTACTGTATCACAATTACGGTAAGTGATACTTGTTACACATTTAAATTAAATATAAAACATTTAACGAACGATCTAAAGAAAATAACGCGACAACAATCACGAACAATTGAAATGGCATCGAGACGGGCGATAGAGCATCAGTTCGCAAAGAAACGAGCGACGGCATAGCAGTGTGTATCACATGAACCACCGTTTTTGGTCCTTTCTGTATCTCAGAAATTATAAAACCTAGAGATTGCAATTTTGCATGTCTGTGGGATCCACATAATTATTATCAACTTGCATGCGCCATACAAGCATTAAATAGCCAGTTCCACTAAAGAGTAAACGAACGTAGAAATAACCAACAGGTCTTTAGTTATGCTTATCGTGACATGTCCACGGCATTTATTCCATTTTATTGGTTTTTTTACACATTTTTTTACACATTTTTTTATTTTCGTTTTGATGGAGATCATTATAGCGTAAGGATGATGAGTTTTATGTTAATGGAACGAAATATTCATTTGAAGATATTTATCGAAGAATTTATATTCCAGCCAAATTGGATATGGATGTTTATAAACAAACCACCCATAATTAACCTGAAATTCACTTTGTTGCCGCGACTTTTTATACGCAACTTACATTACTTGTCGATTTGAGATCCTTTCTTCTATAAATATTGCTTACAATATTGTATGAATAAAAAAAATTAAAAGCAAATTTATAGAAGGAAGGATCTCAAATCAAACCTACAGTCGCGTCTTTTTTCAGATATAAGTAGTTCCGTGAATGTGAAAACACGATGGAGGAAAAAAATCGGTAAAAAAATCATGCACTGTTTCGCACTTAATTTGCGAGACCTCCGGAACCCTGCGGTACCTATACTGAAATGATTCGCTTATATTACAACACCGCTAATATGATTTTTTTCCGTTAGTCACTTTTAAATGTCATTTGATAGAGAAAAAAATCACACGTCGATTGCACCAATCGTGTTCAAGAGAACTCACTAATAAGAGACCAGAATTCAAAATCTGTATCACGGCAAATGACAGTTATTGGTTAGTTTCGCATAAGCACCGCGAATCTACATCAGTCACCATACAATTTTTGCGGCGAAGGTTTCGGTAAGCGTATTTTTAGTTGTATTTGTTAGACTATTCGCATAACCTTACGTAAATACTCGTAGCAAAGTGGAAAAAATTATTGGTTAATAGTTATTGAACATTCAATTTTAATTTAATTAATCATTTTTTTGTAGTTTACCACCCTTCGGCCGCGTACGAAACCGGAGGCTCGTAACCAGGGGGTCTATTCGCTTTCTACGAAATCGACAATTGCGTGCTCCGTTTTGTCAAATTGCTATTCTAATTCATCAAAACTCGAAGCTACGGCACGAAGTTTGAAATGGCGGCTTTTGCGGCGGCCACCTCTATTCTAATGGGCAAAATCTACGAACGAAACATTAAATTTGACAGTATTTTTTCAAGAACCACTGTCAATTTGCACGGTAGCTACAAAGCTACCTTTTCATTTTTGTAATGTGTTTTTCCACCATATTTTGTCCATTTATCACTAAAATTTCGGTAGATTTATGATTGTTAAAATATTTTATACACGTAGCGTCCTAAATTATTGAAATTTACTCATGATATTTGAAGATCACTCTCCGTTTCATAATTTTCAGAAAAGCGGCTCTACCGCCATCTCTTAGCAAAGCCTACAACTAACAACTTCCCCCAGCTGACGACGAAGTTCTTATTTTTACCAAAACTTGGCGCTAAAACCGCTCTTTTTAGGGTTCCGTACCTCGAATGGAAAAAGGAACGCCTATAATATAAATTCTTAATTTCAGACACAAGATCCATTTTTGAGGTGATAAAAAAGGAAAGTTATATAAAAATCATTATATATTAAATATAAAATTCAAGGTACAAGGTTGAGTACTTAGTACGTCAGGTGGCAATATTCACCCTCCGTCTGTATGTAAGGGTCCGATAACATCAGACGGTCAGATGGGCTTACAATAGTGTCGTTTTTACACATGTCAACCTCTGGACGTTAATGACGCAATTCTCTTTCTTTGGATGGCATTGAAAGAGTCTACACGGGATAATATAGATTATAGAATCACTCGTGACAGCCGTTTACGTTTAAACTTAGCAAAGAGCTAGCGCAAATAAAGAGGAATATCCGAAAACCATAAATTATTTAAAGTTACATAGGTAATTACAAAAATTATTTTTTGATGTTCGCAATAAAACCTATACGTAAGCCTTTACAGTACTTCCCGTTGACCTAGAATTACGAAATTTGGCAAAAAGCAAGGTCTTACAGCACAAGGAAATGTATTTTTATATTTAAGTAAAGAGAAATAATCGAAAACCGTTCATTTTAGCAAAATCACCAAAAAAAAACGCAGTGTGTCTGTGTAAATTATTCGGCTCACAAATATATGTTTCCAGTATAAATGTAAGCGGGTTAACTTTGAACCTAGTTTGTGTTGGAAGAACACCAACGCTTCATCCCTTAACAAGGGACTTCATTAGGGCAAATATAAGTTTGTTCGGAACCCTCGCACAAGTCCTACTCGTACTTGACTTGTTTTTATTTAATCTGTCCAAGGTTTCTATGCTCTCTGGTGGTTTCATTCACATGATCGTTCACGAAGGTAGTTGGGTGTGCCCGGATCTCGCCCGAATGAAAAATGCCCACCCGACAGAGAAACAGAATAGCTATCGCTTGCGTGCGTCGGCCGCATGTCATCGGCATCGACAGTGTCGGTTGCGGAGAATTGTAATAGGGCCCCAGGTGCGGTAGAAGAAAAAATCTTCTATTTACGATACTAGTTACTAAGCAATAGGTTTTTTTCCTTACACGATACTGGTTTCGACATAAGAAATCGTAATGAAGTAATGAATTACATAGCGGTACCTACTTTATTTTCTTCATGCGTACCTAACCTTTGAATAGATTCTCATATTGATAACAGAACCTCTTTAGAAATTGCTATTATAGCATTAAAACCTCTTTAGATAAATGTTGTAATTTATTCGTGCAATTTAATTAAAACATTTAAAAAACGGTTTGACTGACATGTTGAATATGGACAGTACAGAATTGGAATTCATTTCTACGAAGAGAGGTGGGAGATCATTGTTGACCAATGGTCGTAGATATCATAGGAAGAAATTCTACTCAAAGGGTGGCACCTTTTGCCTCTGTTTTAATAATGATAGCCTCGGTTGTAAAGGTAGTGTCACTCTCAATGATAGGAATGAAGTGGTGAAATCTAAAACTCGTGTTGATGTTTGAAGGAACTGGACACTTTGTATATACGTAGTTAAAGCTACGCTCACGCGTTCGCGTGTAGATTTTGTTTCATATTCGCGGTGTTTACAGGTTCAATAATAATTTTTGGTTTGTAAATTCGTTTTTCCCAGATACTTTTAATTTTGGGTTGTGTTTTTTTAGTTACCTACTTATGACTTTGTTACATGTATTATATGTACATAATATGGTATAGTTTAATGAAACTGATAATAAGTTCCGAGTAAACATCGCCTTTGTGCTAGAACGTGCCATATTTAAGAAGGCCACAGCGCCATTGTGATTATTTTATTTAAATAAAGAGAATAGAACAAATTTGAGCATGGCATTATTTGTATAATATTTAATAAATGACTGTACTTGGCGCTGTTGTAACATAAGCGACGTATATGTTTTGATTCATAGGTTATAACTTATTATTTGATTCCTTGAATCAGTTTCTTCATGAGTTGGAGATTCATAAGAAAACTACACATCTCTTGTAAATAATCGAATAATCAAAAACTTGATTTTTACGCTTACACCGTTCCAAAACCGTACGCTCTATCCCGCTCATATAAACGCAAAAACCAATGCCTATCATTTTCACAAAAAATCGCGCATTGCACCCTCTTAACAAACATTTCACATCGATTTTGACCAGTGTATTGACCAGTGTATAGTAAGTATAACTCACGCTTTGACATAAATATCTTTTCGATGAACTTCTGTTCCAGGACACGAAATCCCCTGAACACTCCAAATAACTACCCTGAGTTCATAGTCCTCCACTTTCCGAGGAGTTATGTCTACAGGCAGTGGTATGTATGTGCCGGCAGTCATTGGAAATAGATCAACCCACATTTGAATTTTACCCTGAAAAAGTTATTGGTTCGACATCAGGTTACCATCTGTTCAACCGTTACTATTTTACTTAATTATTACATTTGCACAGTATAAGGACTGGTACCATTTTAATAAAAACTTTCTAAAATACCTTTTGGCCGCCATGGTAACTATGTTTTGTAACCTTAGAAGAAATCGTCATCGTCTTGTAACAAAGTTACAAACGAAGATTTTTTTTCTGTTTCTCTTTCACCTTTCTTAGTTAGGAAACTCATTGGTAGCGAACATTTTTATTCCCAATTGGTAGCCAACTTAGTAAAAATCAACCAAACGAGTTAGGCTGATAAAATTCTCTCTTCTCAATGACAATATATCTTCATAGTTATTAATGTACACCACTTAATGATAAATAACCACGTGTCATATTAACATGTAATGTAGGTATGTCACCTATTTGTATTTAGTACAACATAATCGTTTATGAGTAATACCTATTAATTTGTGTTGAAATAAATAATTTGCGTTTGCAATATTCGCAATGTGTCCGCAAATTAAGGACTGACAAAGCGAGACCATAAGGGTTTCGAAACCGATCTTCGAAACCATAATTACGTTTATCTTATCACGATGAGGTAGCGTTATAATGCTTTATGAGGGCCGGCGATTTCAGCGCAAAAAAAATATAGTGATGAAAGCTCTTTTTGGCTATGCTACAACAAAAATTAAAAATTAGCTTAATATTAAGAACGAAATATTAGAAAATAATAAACACGACAATGATTGCAGACAAGATGTGTCTAAAAATATATATTTTTTTAAACTGGATATACTGAAAATAAACAATTGCAAACTCATTCAAACTTATTGAGAAACAAGATAACAGTATGGTTTACACTAAAAAATGATTTCACTTGCTGAAATACCAACTTTTAGAAATATAAATCTGGGCTGTACAACGAATGGAATAAATTTATCGGTGCCCCCAAATTACGTTATAATTTCTCAGAATGTTGCGTTAATGTTGTACCTACCAACAAAATTCACAGACTTCTTTTTCTTGCGGATTAACTCGAAAATATCCAAACAATGGTAAAATTTTAGACGTATTGGAAAAGGAAGCGACACTAAAAAACAAAATATGCAGAGATTGAAGAAGAAATTATTGCGACTGAAGATGAAGAAATGAGCCCAAAGCAAATGAAATATCAACCGGACACTGCTTAGAAATTATTAGCCCTTTTTAATTTTATACATAACTACAACAAAAAAGGATCTTTTTCATGTTTCAGTTTGATTAAAGTCTTGGAAAAGTCAATAATAAATGTATTTTATATAAGTTTGTGGTTGTAGTGTTTCTATACATATTTTCTACGACATGAGAATTAAGTATAGGTATCCTATGTTTTAATCCAAGCTTTAAGTTTTAAACTATCTGTGTGCCAAAGAAAAAGTCTTCGTCTGTAACTTGGTTTCGAGACAAGACGACAATTTCTTCGTTTCTTACTTGGTTACGAGATAAGGCCACGATTTCTTCTAAGTTTACTGGTTATAAAACACAAGTTACCTTGGCGGCCGGAAGGCTAAAATAACGGTCTCTAATTAAATGTGTCAAACAAAGGCTTTTGATTAACACCATCCAAAATAGAAGAGGGAGAATGATTGGATTTCTTATGCGACATGACAACTTCATAAGTAACATCATAGATGAAAAGTAAAAGAAAGACGATAAAGAGGAAAACCAAGAATTAGCTTGACGAGTCGCTGTCATGTCGTATAAAGAAGTAAAAGCATTTCACTGGAGAGAGAGAAGTGGAGCAAATTCCATCATTACACCGGCAACAGTTAGGCTATAGAGTTACGGAATTATGCGAAAGTTTGGATGTTTAGATGTATTGAAGTTTGTTAACCGGATCCGTTTTGTAGTTTTGGCGTGAAGAGCACGCCAAAACTACAAAACGGATCCGGCCGAAATTTAATTGTATACATTTAGTTCCAGGCCTCAAATAAAACTAAAGCTACTTTTTATTCACTTATTACAAGAACGCGGATGATATATCACCTGGTCAATCCCTGGTTGGTCAGGGTGTATAAGTTTTCTGCTCTCAACGTGCTCGGGGACCAGAGCATACCCACAAAGTGGTAGAGTGTGCCACTTAAGTAAAATTTCCAGACAAATGTTCTCCTTGCATTCAGACGCCGATAAGTAGGTTTTGCCTTTGAAATAAAACTTCATTTGTAAGATAATACGTACCTATAAGGTACGGCTGTAATAAGCAGTTCAGAAGGAGGAATAAAAATCGAATGACGCGAAACACGTTACGAAACTTTTACAATTTTCTCGCTGAAAGTGTAAAGATTGTTTTCTCCTCATGCATAAAGCTGTCTTCGTCTTAGGCGTGAATAAATCCCTCTCGTAATTAGGATTCTAGTACCTATCTCGCTTCGCTCGGTGAGTTATTGTAGAATCCAGAGTTGCGCTCGGGATTCAATAACGCCCGTGACTTAAGACACTGGTTTATGCCCTCGGTGCATAATCTACTATAACACTTACTTTTTTCACCAATATCTTTATAATGAACATCATTGAATAAAACACAGTTGTCTTTATATGTTGGAGGAGGAAGATGATTTTTAAGACAAATTTCTTCCAAAATAGAAGACGGTTTGACGCAGTCCCTCCATTTTGCAGGACCTGAACTAAACAAAAAAATGAAAAAAAAGCAGGAAGAGCAGAGTTACTAGAAATAGGTCCGAGATGTAAAAATAAGATTAATTAAATAAGAACACGCGACTTCAGAGATAAATAGGCTAGATAATCTGCTTTATTGGAATTGAAAACTAGAATTGGAAAAATACGAAATTTGTTTACATTTGTAAACGAAATGAGGCAATGTACCGTAGCCATCGGTACGTACAGTGAATACCAAAATCGTTATAAAGTATCAACACTTACACTTTGTACTCTGTAGCTAAACCTACTCTAGCTTTGTGTTTGGAGTACACGCGGTCCTCCACGTCTATCATGGTACTTCCGATCAGGTCATCTGGAGAAATGGCTTCGTGGTCGTAAAGCGAGACGGTCAGCAGATAATCCTCGGGTAAACAGCAATAAAACTCGTACATCCTTTCACAAATATTTTAACATTATTTTATTAAGGAGTCAGTTATTAGCGGTCTGTTATCGTTTGGTATACAGACAGGGAATTTGTTATACATATTTTTTAGGGGGTTGTGGGGGTCCTATGCTACATTTCCTCGGTAGACCCAATGCCTTCAGTGTCACGGTGGCTCAGATGCGAACTATTAGTTTTTTTTTATCACCCGAAATCTTGCCTGTAAATCGTCTTGCTTGTGGTTGTCATGCTATAAAATAGTTTGTGCTGTATAGTAGTACTATTTAAGCTTGTATTTATTTCAAAAACAATGGTGTTTTCCTTGTACAAGGTGAGAAGGCGGCCTCACCTCAGGTCCGAGATCATTCTCTTTACAATTACGTAGTTCAAGAGATACTCACTTTCCAAAGACAGGATTAGATGAATTTGTCATGTATCGGTTATTGTTTTCCGAACGTTTATTGCCGCAAGTAATAACAACATAGGGATCAGAGAAACCGGTAAAGCTACGAGCTGTTATGTCGACACCTCTGATTATGTAGACTCTGACAAGAAACTTCGATGGATCATTTTCAGGATAGTCATCAAAATAACTGAAAACAAGTGGATATTTATTAATTTCCAATGTTCGCGTTTGAAAAATGGAAATTGACGAAAACCCAAATTCTGCCAGCCAATAATTTCCGCAATTTCATTATGTACATTCGATTCCATCACAAGCCATATTATCATTTTCCATCACCAAGATTTACTTAACTAGGTAGCATAAATGTGAAGGAAGTAGGTACTGGAAAGCAGAAGTTGATTGGAGATACAGAGAGTTGATTGGAGATTCGCTGGTGAAATCGAATAGGTACATTCGACCTTCATAATGATACCTGGACAGAAGCTAATGTGAAAATCAGCCGCACCGGTAACAAAAAACTAATTAAAGATGTAACGCTAAATGTGCTGTGCACCGAAAAGTTACCAATCCCCGATCGAACGAGAGATGACATTCGGCGGTTAATTGCCTAGAACATTGTTCCGAAATTTTATGAAAAGTATTATAATGGATTATGACAAACGTTAATTGTTAACTAGTTTAATAAATAAGGAACGATTTCACGATTTGAATGAGTAGCTACAACAATGTACTTAGGTACCGTATATAGCTTAGATTTTTGAAACTTTTAATTTTAATCAAGATGGATAATCAAAGAACGATCTCACTTTTCCAATAAATAGGTACATTATTTAACAGCCACACTCAGAGATGTTAATGATTGCTTAAACTACTACCACAGATTAGATAACGTTACTTGCTACTACTAAGTAAAGATATAAAGAAAACTTTACTTTGTGGTAGTTTTAGTAAGGATAAACGTCTCTGAGTGCGGCTGTAATTACTGTACCTTGTATACTTTAAGAAACTTTTGTTTTTTAGAATTTTCCACTCGGATACGTTCAATTGCCATTAAACCTGAGTGAAAAAATAGTTATAGTCTTGCTTTCCTCTCTATATTTTATACAACTTTAATAGTATTGATTATTTTAAAATATTTAAGATTGCAAAGACTGCAATAAGTTAGGAACAAAGACTAAAATTTTAAGTTGTTTGCCATACTTCATTGATTTATTTTTAAAAAAATTGTTTGTATTTTTGTATTTTTAAAAAAAAAAAGTTTTACTACTAAGTGTTATTGTGCTTGTTGGTTCCAATTGAAATTAATAGTTAAATACAATTTTCGTAACAAATATTGTTATTTTTTTTAAATATCCCATAAAAATAAAAGATTTATTTTTTTTTATTTTTACATTTTTTAAGATTTTTGGCGGAACAAAAGCCTAAGTGTGAGTGGTAAGATTTTATATTTGTATGAAAATAATAAAAAATATAATTTTTTAAGCATTATATAGATCATGCCATTATTAACAAAACTATAAGGTACATTTCACACTAAGGAAATTACCGCAAGGTCAATATAAGAAGATAAATTGAAACACAAAAAAATCTTAATATGTCTCTTGTCTCTCCTGTAAAATCACAAACATGGCAATTATGCCCTTGTTCTACAGAGGGTGCGCACTGCTGGACGCATAAGATAAGAGCCTTATTGACTTTTATCTCATATGGGGTAGTGCCCATAATCCCCACGCTGGGCATGTGGGTTGGGGATCGCAGTTCGGTTGTAGAATTGTTCGGCAGGTGGCGCGCCCGCTTCCGGTTGATATCCCTTAGTCGCCTCTTAGGAAACCCGCGGGAAGAATTGGAGTGGTGTAAATTCTAAGCGGGTACCACTCAGTTTTATAACATTAGTAGGATATTTTTAGGGTAGCTGAAAGATGTCAATATGATACTGCATTGATAACCTATGAGTATGTGAATGGCTATGTTACCCTTGCGATAATTTGACTCCATTAAGGTTAACTGCTTCCGTCTCGGCCGGCGGTGGCCACTTGTAAATAGCGATACCAGCTTTCATATTACAGCAGTGAAGATTATGATCGTTGTCAAAAATACCAGTTTTATTATCACAGTATAGCTTAAAAGTTTTGCACCAGTCCTTGAATTTGAAAAATTCTGGTTGATTTTCCAATTCCGATTGATATATCTGAAAGATTTATGCACTATTATATCAAATATCATTAACATTTAACAGCCATCAAGCGCGGCAGCGGGGCAATGCAGCCAGCGTCTTGGGGACTGTCCGACTGGTATTGATATGGATTAGTTGAGCTACCTATAGATCGTTTGCAACAGTCGGCTGTTAGCTCAATTGTTTCAATTGTAAATACTAGTAAATACTACTATTTTTTTTCTATTATTTGATTCTAATTTTCTTCGTGAATAAATGTATAGTATGTTACTCTCAACATTTTATTTTATTCGTTCCTAATGATAGATTAGCAAATTTGTAATGTAAGATGTTGTTGGGTTTATAATCTCTGGCGTAGTGCTAACGAGGCTCTATTAAAAAATAATGATTCACAGTGCCGGTGAAAATAGATACTGAAAAACAACTTCTCAAAGAACGTTCGCGAAATAATCTAAACTCTAAATATATTCAAGACCTGGACCCAGGAAACACCGAGCAGCAGACCTACAATGTCGGCGAATCTATAAGCTGGGCCAGAATTAAGTTATTTTATTCGTTTTTATGTGACCGTGTTTCCGCACCGCACAGATGTACCTACATTCGTTTTCGCGAAAACTAGTTTATATCACAATCGTATAGGGATCTTGGATAACAATCATCATCATCATCAACCAAAATAAGTCACAGCTGGACATTGGCCTCCCCTAATGGACGCCATAGTGCCCTGTTTTAATAACAATCGAACCTATATAATAAATAAAAATCATACGGTAACTGGCAGAAAAAAAAACCTATTTAATATAACTGTTGAAAATATTAATGAAATAAATACCTTCATTTTTTGTAAATTATTATCCTCACATTTGCGACCCTGAAAATAAGCATTACGATATCTTATAAGACTGATGAAAGATTCATTTGTGTACATGTACGATTAAATAAAACCAAATTCAGCACGGATTTACCTTCAAAGAAGCAAAGAACCGAAGCCACCAGTCTTGATATCTAGAATCAGAACTGTTAATCTTTGTCAACTGGGCGTACACTTTTTGTTTACAAAATACAGGAAGTAATAAAAAATCCTCGTCATCAATTTGCTGTGTACAAAGCAAACTCTTCAAAAATGATCTTTTTTTAGTAAGTAGCCGTGAATTGACCTCGTCATTTTTTAAAAGAAACGGATCAGATGGTGTTGTAGGTTTTTTCATATAAAAATTGTCACCAACTAGAATTAGTAATAGTATGATTAAAAATGAATTACCTATGTCATGTTTACTCTCATTTATCAATACACGTACAACTACGAGCCATAACAGAATCTAACCTTTCTCAAACTGCCCAGAGACAACTGAAGCACTTTTAATAGAAGCCTCTCTGGTAAATTTCGGTAGCCAGTCCACCATATACTTGTGAGGATTCTTTACTACTTTGGTGCCCATAAACAAAGTCCTTCCAAATGTACTGCTGTCACATAGTTGAATCTTAAGTGGAGGGCAGTACGCTTCGTTCAAGGGAGCTTCAAATATCTGTGATGCACGACCATTCGGAAAATTGCAATTTGGCTTTCGTTCAGATATTATGTCAGATTTGATACATAGCTCATCAATTTCGAGGACAGCACACGGCTTTTTGGAAACAGAGACATCGCGCAATCCCCACCAGTAAATGTCGATTCTGAAAAGTTATTTTACAAAGTAACGATGACATTAAAATTTTCAGTTTCTAAATGGATAAAATACATCAATCCCTACTTGTATGTGTTTGGTTTCGGCATGAGAGAGGTTGGCAGTATCTCCGGCGTCATATATTCTTGGAGAATATCATCTTCAAAACTTTCACCATTATTTGATGCATCGCTTGTTGCGTAATTTGTTGATTTCATTAGCGTTTCTGGAACCTATTGGATCGCACGTCAGAAGTGTTATGCGAGGGAAAAGGAACTTTTAGTATTCTAAGGAATTTCTGGCTGTTAAACATTACGTTTTCTGGCCTATTTTCCTGGGCCAGGAAAAAATACATTCTAACAGCAACGCAATAAAGTTGATTTCAGCTTGTACCTCTCTCACTGGGTTAGGTTCGTAAGGACTAGATTGCATAACGACTATAAAAGCAAAACACGTTAGTTAGTTAGTTAGTTAGTTTCACAAGTTCTTGGTGGCTAAATGTCTCAATGTGCAAACGTCTCAATAGTAAAACGCCTGGGTTTAAGATTGGACTTAATTTTATAAGGTTTTGTTTGTATAACGCCCAAATATCAAAATGTCTTAGTAGCAAAACGGCAACATATTCAGAATGTACTGATAGTGTAACGACGTTATTAATTTTTGACGATATGCCTACCTAGGCATATCGTCAAAAATTAATAACGTCGTAACAGCCGGATTTTTGACAATAGTTTAAACTATTGTTAACAAATTGTTGACGAGAGCCGGATTTTCAAAGTAATTCAACGACTTGCTAAATTCTTGTCACATCATTCACATCAACAGCTTGTCAGATACCTAGTTTTTGTATCAATTTTGACTTTTTCGCAAAGCTAGTCAATAGAGTGGTATTGGTCGCATAGAGGTGTCAATAAAGAAAATTCTATAGGGGTATAATGACAAGGAAATCGCAAACAGTAGTTCACAGATCACTATAAACTAGTCAGCATAGAGTAAGCATAGTACTATAATATCTCTATGCTAGTCAGGGTAGTTTGTGAAATAACTCTTTGTAAGTATCTGGCCACTTAAAATCAAAGATAATGTACCTACGTAGTTTGGAATAACATCTTCACTGACAATTGTTTTTTTTTTTTTTTTTAATTTAATTTTAATTTTAAACATGCCGCCTGACATTTAGAATTGAAGAAATTTGAGTTTAAGAAGAGATGTTTAGGTTATATTTGTGTATTAGATGTTATTTTTACATAACCTTGTTTTATTTAAACACTAGTTTCTGCCCGCGACTCTATCCGAGACCTAGACAATAACTGCTCGTTCCTACATATTACCTAGTCGTTACGCAATCATAACGTTTTGCTATCAAGACGATAAGCTATCCAGACACTTTGCCTTATGCGTCATTTTACAACCAAGACTTTCTATAATTTGGTCCTAAACTCTATTAGTCATTTTACAACTTCGTCGTTATGCCTTAGTTGTCGATCGTACAACTAAGACATTCTACTCACTAGGGCATTCTGCAAAAAAGGCATTATGCTTACTAAGGCACTATGGAATTACGACGTTTTGTTTACATAGTCGTAATGCAATCTAGTCCTTACGAACCTAACCCCTCTCACTTTCTTTCTCTCTCATCTTTCTGAGTTGAAATAGAGAGCGTCTCTTTTCTATACACTATGCAAACTGAGCGAGACTTCAGACCCAGATAATAATGTAGAGTAGGGTGTCCCAAAAAAATTAAAGTGATTTTTTTCATTCAGTTTTTTTTTTTATAAAATTGTTTTTGTTATTTATTTGTTATTAATTTAGCTAGCACCCAATGTAAGCTTTTTGCTAAAACCCATGCTTACACCAAAATTCGAATCAGTTGTCGTTTTTGAGTCTATTGACATGACATAACAAATGATATAACCAAACCAAAAAAAGACAGTTAATTGCTTTAGGAAACCCAATACGAATACAATCTTTAAGTATGATGGGGGGGGGGGGGGTTAATTTTCACTTACAAATAGGGGTTCTGTGTAAAAGATTTTGGAAAGACGGGTACAACCTAACTGGAACTATATTAAAAAATACTTGACAAATGTGAATGAAGATTATCCAAACCTAAGTGCCTTTTCTGATTACTCTGTAAGGTTTCGGTACAAAAATGTATAAAGCCTTACTCCTATTGCACCAACGATTTACGTGAAAAAAATGAATACAAAAACATTGCAATGGAAAAATGTATTCAGAGAACACAGGACGAATATAAAAAATTGTAGAAATTATAGAAGCCATTTTTAGAACAAACGAATTTGATAAAAAATTACTAACATACTAGGCGACCGACTAACCATCACACTGTCTGTCACACTGGTGTGAAGGTTAGGAACAAAAATTAAAAATCCTTATCCTTCACACCGGACACGATTTTTCACCCTAGTGTGAAGGTCAAGAATAGAAATTCCTAACCTTCACACTAGTGTTACGGATAGCCATTTGAACGAGCCAATTGTTTATAAAAAACTACGCAACCCGCCCAGGCTACGACTTCGGTAGCAGACCATTTTTATCTATAAGAGTAGTACTAATTAAGTACGCATTTTATTTAATTGTTGCATTACTAGATTTTAAATATTTTATTATTTATTTTAAGGCTTCCATGTTCTAGAAAATACCATGCTTTTTCATAAACAATTCCATTGAAAATTTAGCAGCTTACGAAAGGTACAAAAATATCTAAAATGAATGTTGTGGCATAATCGCTTTCCGTACAACATAGCAGATTAGACTTATTATTATTATCAAGTATCCAAATACCTCCAAATACTGTGCTGACATCAAAATTTGTCCAGTTTTTTCGCATTCGTTATGCATTTCGTACCACTGTAACTTAGGTGCGTGAACCAAACTGATTCTATCGTCTACCACTGCTTGTATCTCTACGCGCCCTATAAGTTCATGTTTTCCCTGAAAATAAGTCAATAAAAATTAATCTGAAAATTTTGAAATCTGCAATTTCGTTTACAACCTTTTATTTCAAAAATATTACCGACGGATCGGAGTCAAGAACTTCCACCAGGATACCAGGGGTGCATGATTTAAGACGTTGCCTAGAAATTGAAGCCATGCATTTTATTTTGAGTATTTCATTCCAAACAGGATTGAGCGTACCTGGCTGCGGCTGCAATTATTGAAGTTTTGTGTCATTAAAACCACTGAATATTATACTCCGACCAACTTGATTGTGCAGAATGGAACTCGATGAAGGGTTTTTTTCAATCAAACCAACTGGTTGATCATTTATTTTGTTTTGGGTAAATTTGTCCCAGTCGGACCAACCAAATGAAAATTGAAGCGGATAAACTATTTTTCTTTTTCACCGATACAACTTTTTAGTTGATTTGATAAGAATATTTTATATAATTAAATTTGTTCCCATCCACACAACTTTGATAAGCTTTGGTATTTAACCTTTTTAGTTTCTTTTCACTAAGTAAATAATGAGTAAATCCTTTTTAACTAATTGACTGAAGTATTGTGTCGTTGTTGAGTTGTTGATGAAATTGTTGGTAATATTTATTGTATTTGATAACCTAGTTTAAAAATGGTTGAAGAGTGTAAAAAAACGGCGGAAAAGTTTTTCTATAATTATGAACCTTTTCAATATAAGAAAGTCAAAGATGTGACAAAATATTTGGCTTCTAAGTATAATTATCTGATTTTATTTGGGTTCCCTAATTCATAGGAAAACACGATAATTAAGTCTGATTATAGGCCTCTTAAATGTATTTCAGGACAATGATGTTATAAAAAAAAGAACATAAATGTGAAGTTGGAAAAACCTCAAAAAAAAATTAATTAAAAGAAAAAATGCTCTTAAAAGGCTGTCGATACTGATTTTCCCATTCCTAAAATTTACTAAAGAGCAAAAATAAGTATGAAAGAACAAGGTCTCAATTTTGTAACGATCAGGTATTCCGCGACCTCCCCTGTAGATACCTAGAACCTTACAAAAATGACAGTCTACGTCTTGACTACTTTTGATGCAGACAGTTTGCGCAGAGCCTGACAAGTTTTGTGCATACGGAACAAGAGATTAATTTATTATACTAAAAGTATAAGTAAATACTTACCTGAAAATAATACGTAGAGTTTATTTTCTTTAAGGATTATTAAATCAACAGAATTAAGATAATGCTATGATAAATCATTTATTGATAAAACTATAAATTGATCTCAACAGTACCTATACAAAAGGGTCATTTTGGACATACAATAATTTAAAATAAGTTAACAAAAGTTAGTGAAATAAATTTAAAATACAAATTTCAGACAAGCACTATAAATTAAAAAGAACTAGTTTCTGACCCGGCTTCGGACGAGTTGTTTCCGGGTCAAAAAAGAAACGTTATTTCAAGTTAAAGAGGATCTTGTAAAATACTTTTAAACGATATGAACAAATTATTATTAGTACCTACTATTTAATTTGTAACGTCTTTTTATAAAAAAAAAATCTTTTCACAAAAAAATTAAAAAAAAATTAGTAACAATAACTTAGAACATAATAAATATTGTAAACACATGCAAACCAAAAAACGCCTCCTGGCCGTTTCTAAATGGGAGTCAGGACATTGGTTGCAAGCATTTCCTTCATATAACACTGGTACTTTATTGGATCCCGTAACTTTCCGTATCGCAACATGTCTCCGGTTGGGTGCAAAATGTTGCGCGCCTCATCAATGCCAGTGCGGTACTGCTGTCGAACAGCTTGGTCATCACGGATTATCGTGCACTAGGGCCGCTGGTCGGATATCTCGCCACGCTAGCCTTAACGACATCATCCGGCGGGCCTTTGTCACCGTTAACGTACCAGCTATTCTCGAACCGAATGGTCTGTTGCGTGACGATGGTAAGAGGCCCGACGGTATGACACTAGTCCCATGGGAGTTGGGGAGGCCCATTGTGTGGGACGCTACATGCGTCAACACACTTGCGCCTTCCCATCTTCCGAGGACATCCGTGAGGGCGGGTGCGGCGGCAGATTTGGCCGAAGATCTCAAGAGGCGCAAATATGCAGGTCTCGACAGAGCCTACACATTTGCTCCCCTTGGAGTCGAGACCCTAGGTCCGTGGGGTACCGAGGCTCTTCGGGTTTTCAAAAAACTATCTGAGCGTCTGGTCGAAGCGACGCGTGACCCGAGAGCTGGTGAATATCTGGCACAGCGTATCAGCATTGCCATACAGCGTGGCAATGCAGCCAGCGTCTTGGGGACGCTTCCGACTGGTGTTGATATGGATCAGTTGAGCTATCTGTAGACTGTTTGCAACAGTCGGCAGTTAGCTCAATTGTTTCAATTGTAAATACTAGTATAATTTTCTTTGTGAATAAATGTCTTTTACCAAAAACAATATTTAATTCTGATTTCTTATGGATATGGCTAATACATTGTGATATTCAAAGGTAAAAATACAATAAAGCTTACTAAAAATCCATAATTTTTTTTTGCTGGGACGAGTGATTTTTGCATTTTTATACGAGCACTTGGCCATACTTTCTGTCCGAGCGCTACAATGACACTAGTTGAAATGGTAGCTTATCATGCTAAAAGGCTTCTCTTTTGATACAGACGGTTTCAGGGTGCGCATTGTGGATCTATAGGGGGCCGGCAAAAACCTTGATCGATGGACAAACACGTATCTTGTTTTGTTCTGAAGAGTCGAGGGCACTAATAAGGGAAACAAAAGAGTTTTTTGTTGATGCCACTTTTCACAGTTGCCCCAAACCATTTTATCAGTTTTTGAGCATACACGGCGCTTTCTGCAGCACTGAGTTTTTAATTAACTTAACGCCTTTAATTTTATGCATTTATGCCGAATAAAAAACAGATTACAGGTAGGTACAACAGGTAGGTGAATATGAATGTAGTACATTGAAACGGTTTAATACCAGTTTAAGTTGTGCAGATGGGATTTTTTTTTAAGTTTTAGAATATTCCTATTGAACCAACCTAAAGGTTGTATCGTTGAGAAAGAGAAATAGTTGATCTGTTTTATGTTGGGAACAAATTTAAATGAATAAAATATTCTTATCGAAACAACTAAAAAGTTCTATCGTTGAGAAAGAAAATAAGTGATCCGTTTTAGTTGGTTGGAGTGGAAGGACAGAATATTATACTCTCACCTAACCAAACATAATGAGCTCAAACGCACACAGCGTTGCTGATATATTTATTGAAGGCGTAGCGTGTTTATCAAGTTTTTTCATTCATCATGTGAACTCGGTAGGTACTGACTCGACGACTACCATTCTGTTTATTTTTCATATGAAAACTGCTTACCTCTGTTTCCTTTACGGCATTTAAAGTGTTTGCTCTTACAAATGGGCTTGGCATCCTCGAACTCTCTGAACAGCAATTTAATTTCGCACGATGTATGAATAAACGACATATCAAAATCTGGAATAAGGTTTGTCATTTATTATTATCATTATACAATTAAAATTATTAGACTATATAAATCACTTATGACATGAAAACCACACAGTACATTATATCGGGGTGCGAAAAACTAGCTGGTAACTACTGTAACAGGCGGCATAAAAATATCGTAACTTTGAAGTGTCGATCTTTGGTGGAAGGAAAACCGAACACAACCTCAGGTCAGAGAATACGAAACAGCTAAGCTCATGTGGGAAATACCGGTACAAAAAGATGTCACAATAGTACACAACAGACCCGATATAATACACACAAAAAAAAAACAGAAAAAAAACATATTTAATTGATGTAAGGGCGCGATCTCACTGGAGTGACGACAGAAAGTCGTACAGTTTATATTGTTCTATACCAATTGGTTCAACGCAAAGTTCAAAGAGTTAAACTAATTGGATTTTTTTCAATTATTTTAACGTTGTAACTCCTCTGTGAAAGTTGAAAACCATGGAATATTTTTATCCAGAAAATTCAATTGGAAGAAATAAAATGCACTTAAAACTATGTTTGTTGAGGTGTGGAAGGAGAAAAGGGAGGCCTTTACCGAGCAGTGGACAGCAATGGCTAAAAATAAAAATAAATAATAAACAAATATTTTTATTAATCTTTTTTACCCAAGGTCAAGCAGGCTTCACCGAAGGCCTACCGGTCGGGATGGTTTAATTTAAAGTGCAAGCAAATGTCAAAATTACAGCAAATGTCAAAGTGCTGTAAATGTCAAATATCACAAAATATGTCAAAAAGACCACATATGTCAAAAGTTACAAAAAATCAAACGACAGGAATAGGACATAATTTAAAAAATTACAAATTTTGATGGCAGCCGTCAAAATGACAGTTATTGTAATTATTAACAATAGAATACTACTGAATACTTAAGGACCGTGGTGGATGGCACAAACTTCGGGAGGTCTATACCCAGCAGTGGGTAAAATCCGGCTGTGGATGATGATGATGATGATAAATACATAAGACAGAGGGCTATGGCGCTTATTAGGGGAGGGTTATGTTCAGCCGTGGACTAATCTTTTAACTATAGTAAAATTTTCTATCTACAATATTTAAGATATTTTCCCTCCATGTGGCATAGCCGTGGCGTCCTGTATATATATTTTTTCAGTCTGCGCGTGTACCACGATGAGTGCCCCTACAAAAGGTGAAAGCAAAGCAGGGGAAAAAAGAAGAGGAACATTCATTCCTGCTGCACTGTATTGAGGTCTATTTAGTAGACTTTATTCTAGCATGGTGAGAGAATGTTTAGACAGTCTTACGATGATTCCTTGCTAAGGTCGATTCAATATTAATACAAAGGCAATTTAAGTTTTTTGATTGGCTTTAATTTTTATCGCTGTTAAAATTTTGTGACGTGTGATGAAGTTTGAGAATGATCTATGAAAAATCATTGCAAGAAAACATTGCAATGTTTTCCATGGAAAATTTTGCACGAAAAATGGAGGCATTCCTCGTAGCGCACCCAGATGAAGCGCACCAAAGTACGAGTACTTCCACATAGCGCACCCGTTTTGGTGCGCTTCATTCAGTAGGTTTAAATGTTGTTTTTATTCCTCGTTGCGCACCAATGACAATGTAGAGTCTAGTGATAAGGACATCATACATTTTGGTCCAAATAGTGAAAAAGCCGGCAAAATAAAGAAAAACGCTATATCCTGTTACGTTGTCCGCCTAAGCATTTCTTATTACCGCATCGAAGCTGTGGGACCATTCTCCTTGGATTTATTTGAATTAAAAAAAATTGGTTGTCTGTTAAGTCGGTTTTCTGACGATAGTTGAACGTGACAACGTCTTAAGAAAAGAGCGAGGTAACGCCGCATGAGGTAACGCCGCATGACGTCATGTTTTTTCGTGCGTGCAGCCGGCTCTATCGAATTATAAGATTGTCACATCAAAATCTGTAATTTTTCGATGAAATTAATGGCTCTACTACACTACATTTTTAAATATTTTGTTTTCTAGTACCCATAACACAAGCTCTGCTTAGTTTGGGGCTAGATGATGCTGTGTAAATTTCCCAGCATTATTTATTTTATTCATCAATTATCTTGTGAAAGAATTTCGAGTAAAATTTTTGGCATTGGACCGATTTAGTTTTACGCGTATAATCACTTAACTTCTGAAACTTGCTTACCGTTGTCGGAGCTTTGACACACATATTCATTTCATTCTCGATAAGTTTATAATTGTATAATTGCAAAACTTTATGAAACTTGGGTAAATCTTGGAACAATCCCATCCAGCTCAGCAATTCAATCTTACCGCTAATGCACTTACAACTATTTTGCAGTGTGGCGAAATGTTTCGCACATTTCAGAGGCTGTAAGATTAAAAATAAAGGTACAGATAATTGACCGCCTCTGTGGCGCGGCGGGCGAAGCTCTACCTTGGTACAAATAAATAATGCTGGAGAATCCACACAGCATCATCTAGCCCCAAGCTAAGCAAAGCTTGTGTTATGGGTATTAGACTAATATAGATACCTACATACTTTAAATGTTTCTACGATCTGCAAATGTCTACCCTGGAGTTCTGGGTTGTTGGTTGTTTGTATAATAATAAAAAATATCTTTCTATGTAATATATTGTATAAGGTATATCAGTTATCTAGTACCCATAACATAAGCTCTGCTTAGATTGGGGCTAGATGATGCTGTGTGGATTGGCCAGCATAATTTATCGTCTTTTTTATTAATTAAGGCTATCACTCGCCGGGAGTATTTTTCTGCAATGGAATAATCCAAGACTCTGTCGAGATTTGAGCATTGCATTTAGTTACAATACTGTCTCATTGGCTGATGAGTTAATGCTGTTAACTCGTCAGCCTGTTACTTTACAAAGGAATGTTCCCGTTGACAGCCATTACGCAAAAAAGATGTTTTAGATTGTAATTAGTTGGGCGAGAATGTCAAGAAAATATTGATTACCTTTAAATATAGAGTTCTTATACGATCATGTAATTTTCCGCTTTGTTTCGGATTATCAGAATAAAGGGCATCCGCCAGAGGTATCTTACAGTATGCCACTCTAGAAGAACCGTTCAATAACCATATTATTAAATCTGGCCAGCCTTCACATGACTGAGGAAAAAAAAATGTATATTTTTATCGTGTGACGACAAACTATCCTTAGTAAGTATTGATTTTCGTCACTGATGGAGCTGGACTGGAAAAACGGTTACCTACTCTGAGACTTCAACCATAATGCGAGCCTAGCATGGGTATATTCTAAAGTTCAGCTTGCTTACTCGCTCAAGCCCGCCGCGCTAGGCACCGTCAGTATGAACGCAAATCGCGCCGGTTATGTTTGTTACTTTGCACCCGCGTTAGGCTCACGGTATGGTCGAAGTCTAAAAGACAACTGCGCAGATTCGAAAACCTGTCTGGCAAAGAGCTGGCTTAATTCCACTCTCTGGTGAAAAACCACAATACAAAGAGAGCGTCATAAGTAGAGGACTATCAATTCGGAGCTCATTATCGATGCGATATCCATAGTTGGGGAAAGTTGGATAATACCGCGCGGTTGACAATTCCGCACCCATGCATATCCGGCCAACTAAGCCTAAGCCACATAGCATGTAACAACTGAAGTTTGTTTCGTTTCGTTTGTAAAAAGGTATTACTCACAGTAAACACAAGATTCCTAAGTTTCAGCACAAGATAGTTGGCCTCGACGAGTAAGGATTTCACTTCTTTCTTAGTAATGGTGCAACTATCTCTAGATGCATTCGAAATTAATGACGGTAGATTCATTAGCGAACTATCTTTGAGTTTTCTTGTTATTTGATAAAATATTTTTTCCTAAAAAAACAGACAGGTTATCGCAGCTTCAGAAATAATCATGATCATGAACTAAAGTTGTGAGTAAATATCACTTTTAACAGGCTGGCTCAGCTCAACAGCATGTATTGGTCCACTGCTGGACGCAGGCCTCCCCCTGATAAGCGCCTTGTTGGCTTTTATCTCATAATCCCCACGCTGGGTATGCGGGTTGGGGATCGCAGTTCGGTGGTAGAATTGTTATGCAGGGGGCGCTGCTGCCCGACCCCCGTGGATATTTGAGTGAATTTATGAGTTACGCCACTTCCACGCATTTATTTCTTTGACTGAATGAAAGAATGCAACATTTCATAGACTCTGCATCATTTTAAGAATAGTGATGCGAATCTGTCGCATCTAAAAATATCGGGACTAACGAGAGCTCGATATTTATCGAGCTGACAGATTTGGTAAGTGCGTATGAAAAATGAAAATTGGATTATTGCATCCTATCCATTCGTAATTTATTGCATTAAATCAAAGAAATCGTGGACGGCGAAGACTGAATGTAAGTTTTAAGAAAAGAAAAATATTAATAGTTCATGAGGGTACCGACGCATAATGACCAATAATTGAAAAAAATCTTAGACGGTACTGCCCTGCAGCGTGAAGCGATTTGTTTTGATTTTGCGTAGTGTCGCTCCACTGCAGTTCAAACTTTCAGAACATAGAACGAAACTAGAACATACAAAAAGAAGAAAAAGAAGTAGTTTTCGAAATCTAAAGTGCGTAGAGCCGCGTCGTGCCGCCCCGCTTCGCTGCAGTGAAGTTTCGCTTACTGCGGTCTTACCTTACCTGTTACGTTATCTAATCTGTGCCTGTACCGTTACTACCTAGGTATTTATGTGTTATGGTTAAGTAATAGAAAATAAGATAAAATACTGTGTTTTAGTTCAAAGCCAAACAAATAACTCTATGGCTGTGGTTCAGGTATCGATCGGATTGGTTGGTCGGATATACTAATTTTAAGCTACAGATCGCGCTATCGATGCAATATCCTTCTGCGAATTGTTTGTGTTCGAAACGTTTAGGCGGCAAAATGTAAAATTTGACAGAAAATGTCAGAAATTTGTCTTAGTATTGGTCCAAACTATGTAGCTCATTATACAGTTTTAGTCGTTTGTCGTATGCGTTATTCTGCGTATTGGCATTTGGCTTAATATGTTATTATGCGTATTCTGAGAATTGGACATGTCGCGTTTATGTCAATATGAGAATTCTGAATTATTTGGCCATTATGCGTCAGAACTGTCATGAGCTAAAAACATACATACAGCGTGGCAATGCAGCCAGCATCTTGGGGACGCTACCGACTGGTATTATATGGATCAGTTGAGCTACCTGTAGATTTTTTGCAACAGTCTGCAGTTAGCTCAATCGTTTCAATTGTAAATACTAGTATAACTTTCTTTGTGAATAAAGGCTTCTGCCAAAAAAAGCTAAAAAGAAGCTATTCAGAAGAAAATGTGGTACTGGTAGTCCAGGTTATTCCACTGGGTGGTACGGACCGGACAAGCAAGGAAGGGTTTTATATCTAGTAGTCGAGTAGTTACAAGAAGCATGCAGACGTGACTTTCTAAAGTGATGTTGTGAGAAATAATGGGATGCAGCAGGCTATATTCAGTTGCTAGGAATATTAGGATAAGGCCAAACGAGCTAATTTATTTTGAATTATGAGTCGCGTAGAAATTTGTAGTAACTCCAACAAGAAATGAAAACTCATCGGGTGGCACAAACATGAATTTTGTATGAAATACTACAAAAAAAACGCTCATTTGGCCTCTAGCCAAAGCTTGAGCTTTGAGCTTTAGGTACTGCTGGAAAATATGCAAAGAAAATAAGAACCGAAAAACTCTCGTTTCAGGATCTGGGAGACCTAGACCTAGAGGTTTTCGTTCACCAAAACGATTCTATGCCTCAGGCATGAATGTTAAGTAAACGCCCGGGTTTTGAAACTAAAAAATAAGTAAGAAAACTTCATCTATTGCTTGTTACTTACCTGATAAACATTAAGACACTTAATTTAGATTATTAAGACTGATCAGGTCAAAATTTTACCTTTTTAATCCAATTAACCGCCTATAAATGCCATTTCACAATTGTTTATAAGCACCGAAATAATTGGTTGTCTCTTTCACTTTTATCAATGTTTATAGTGTGAGATAGTTAACTTTTTGAATCATTTACCAGAAGAACTAAACGTTCAAACTTTCAACGAATATTTTTCAAAGACCTGGATAGAATCCTCGTTTTTATTTAGCTGTAATGATCAGCGCCACCGCAAAATAAACACAGTATAAGGGTAGCACAACAGGATCAACAAAAGAGTCAATATAAAGAAGCCAGGACTCTACCTTTTTTTTCAACATTAGAAGAGAAACCAACATCATTGACTTAAGACAAAAAGAAATTAACGTACTGCTGGAAAATGGATCGTACGAAACGAGCTAACCTATTAGACAAAAGGCTGAAGTCCGCAGTAACCATTGTAAAACAATAGATATTTCAGAATTCATCAAAAGATTACAAAGTTAACGTTAAGAAAAACTCACCACAAACGGAACCAAAGATGGCGAAAATAACATAATATTGTAGATTATTAGTTATTGTTGGGTATGGTTTACATTTGTTAGTTTTGTTTGTGTTTGTTGTAGTCTTTAATTAATATTTTTCCTAAGTTAGAAATAAATGTCACTATGTTTCTTGAACAAACCTTATTACCATTTCATTTTCTAAAAAAAACAATATTTCTTCTAGCTTTATGATAGGAACGGACTGGAAATCTTAAATCGGTGAGTTGAAAATGTAACCAATATTGACTGTTGTAGGTATTATGTGCTTTGTTATTCTGCTAAATAATAAGATATAAAAAAAAGTTTTTCCCATAGCTTATGCTATTAGATCGAGTTGGAAATGTACTAGGCGAGCAAAAGTTTATTGGAGATTAAAAACTCAAGCAGGCTTAGAATGAAAAAGCAATTAACGTTGTTTTAATGAAGCTAGGAACGTGGAGGTAACCCTACGAGTATAAGTCAGGAAGATAGGAGCTAGAAACATCACCTAGGAAATCGGACCCCACATTACATCTTGTTACTCTGGTAATATAAACATGGAAGAAGTATTGCGTTGTGTTTTCTTTTCAATATTACTTCTCATACCTCCAATGAACTTATGCTTGCCTAGTCCTTTTTAAATATGGCGCCTAAAATTGTGTACTAACAATGTTGTTACTGATTGTACTCAGGCGTCGGACGAGTAGGAAAAAAGACAAAAAAGCATGAGACGAGTTAGGGAAACTGACCAGGTATATGGGTAGGCTGTGGTATAAGTATCTATTTTTTATAGTTTTCAAAAAAGTAGGTTCTAGGTTTTATACGCTATTTTCTACAAACAGAAGGAATCAAACTGTGTGTAAAGTCCGGCCATCATTGCCGCATTTGACGCGAAAAACTTTTAGATAATTATTATCCAAAAAAAAACGCTAACATAACCTCTAAACTGAAAAAACAGTTATCCGAATACAACTCTCATCAAACGACAAAAATAAATAAAAAATGGATAAATTAAGGAGAACATGCAATTCAAACGCAATGATATGGATGAAATGAAAAATTCTGGTCATAAATCGAAATATTGATTCTAAATTCGAACATATGGAATAGTTTATTACTCTAGAAAAACAGAACATAGAACAACAAACATTCCTTGAAAGAATTAAACAACATCTAAAAAAGAGAATCCTGATATTTTTTGGAATAGAAGAGAAAGAAAAATCATACCACGAACAGGAAGGGAACATAAAGACTCATAAATAAACAGATGACAGTACCATGCGAGAGACGAGATATTAAGATGATTGAACGACTTGGAAGGCATACAAAAAATGCCACAAGCCATGACAGACCGGTTGCGCTGACTGTAAGTTGTAGGGCCTGAAAATTGAACTGTTGAAAAACAAAAAGTTGCTTGAACAATCTCAAATTTACATTAAAGAGGATTTCATACAAAGTAGAGATAAACCATTCTAAAAATGCACGCCAAAATGCACGCCCGCTTCACTAAACGTCATACAATCGGCGTTCTTTTTTAGAATGGTTTATCTCTACTGCAAAGGAGGAAATACCTACAAGATGAATTTAGAGCCCAGAAAGTGAAAATGTAGCGTAGCGCTGTGACAAAATTATTACTCTTGAGAAACATAATAAATAGAACAAGCAACTACAGGTCCAAAGGTATAAACTACAAGGTAATACATATCCAGGGTAAGAATGATTCTCGTTAGATCCAATGACTAGATCTATAACGAATCTATCGCGACCTTTATTTCTCATTAGATCCATTTTGGAAAGTGTAAATCTAACTTGAATTTTATTTCTCATTAGATCCACGATGGATGTATTGAGAAATAGAGTTCTTGATAGATCCACGAACGTAATATATTAAACCTAGGTGAGTAATGTAAGTAAAATTTAGTTTTTAATAGGTAAAAATGAGAATAGCTAAGGCGCACGTCGTATTGACTGAACAATTTCTTGTTAAAAGATAATAATAGAAAAAATTATATTCCTTATTATTAAACTAATTTGAAAAAAGCCATAGGACTGTGAAGATGGATGGAGGAGCCTTTCACGCGTAGATAGGTGATAAAATTAAACAATGGAAATGCATGTTAAAATGATAGTAATAATTTTAAAAAGTTATGTCTTGACATGAAAGACATGAAAGACATTCTACTCAATATTTATTCAGACACTTCAAAATTAAATGTTATAGAGATCCTTTAGATTAGAAGTAAGAAATATCTACTAGTTATGTGAAATAACTAAATTTCGATGAATAAATAAGAAATCAGTGAGATTATAATATAATATCACCCCACCTTCGAACAGCGATCCCCAACCCGCATGCCCAGCATGGGAGTGTGTGGGCATGACCCCCATGAGATAAAAGACAATAAGACGCATATCAGGGGAAGCCAGCGTCCAGCAGTGAACCAATATTTAATAGACGGTCGGACGACAGGGTCTTGGCATTACCTCAGCAGCCATTGGTCCAAGAAGTATTTCACAGTCTAGCGCTGCAACCATCGGACTAGATGTATTATATTTAATATCACCCAGAGGTTCAGGAGGCGGGAAGCAACTACCCGCCTCAACCTACCTCCTAGCCTTTCTCTAGGTGCCACCACCGAACTGCGATCACCAACTCGACGACGGTTAAGCGTGGCGATTGTAGCAACACTTTACCTACTTAATTCCGCTGTCGATGCTATTGATATTAACCAACTAAACTTGAGACCAGGAGTGGCGACCTCGATTCAATGCAAAACGGAGTATGGGAAGACCTCCCACTCGATGGACCAACGACGTGGAAGCGGTCGCAGGGGGTCGATGGATAGAGGCAGCTCAGGACCGCTCTTTGTGGTGTCGTTTGGGGGAGGTTCTATGTTCAGCAATGGACGTACACGGGCTGCTGATGATGAACCTTAGTTATTTTGATCACACTTACAATCTCTTCTTTTTGTAGTGATAACCGTTTGTTATCTAGATCAGTTAACAGTTTCAATTCATTTAGTTTCTGATCTGAACCGTCCACCGTTGCAAGGAATTTTCGCATATCTTCTGCTGCATTGTCGACTGCGTTTCTAAGTTCGTCAGTTAAATGACTTAAAATTACGTTATCGTTATTTTTCATTTCACTTTTTATTGCAGTCAAAGCTTCCTCCTAAAATAGAAGTGCAAAATTGCTATCATGGTGGTTATGTACCTACCTACTATAACCCTTTGTTTTTACTCGCATAATGAATTACTTACTAAATCTGTAGCTATTGCACGCACCATATTGTTCATGAAAATTTTGAACCTGAAATCAGGGAGTCTAATTGCTAATTGCAACACTGGAAAGGCACTGGTTAGGTCCAAGTATCCGTAATCTGGGCAGCTCTTGTGTACGACAATGGATTTTGTATAGTAGAGCTTCTGTGATTCTGATAAAAAGATAACGTGATCAATTTAATTAACGTGTTGGTTTTATCCGCCTACACTCTCACAAAGGAGGTTCATTAAAAATCTAAATAGCTATAAACTCACTGATTCCTTCCATCAAAGAAATAAAATCTGAAAAGTAAAATACTAATTTAGCAAAAAAAGTGTCAAGGAAAATAATAAATAAATACATAAAACGATAAGGGACGTACCTTTACTACTTTCGGTGTACGAGCAAGGCATGTCACAAACGGTCAAAGCCACGCCACAATGTTTGCCAATAATGTTTTTATCTAACATTGAGATTTCGAAAATTGTGCATAATATAGAAAAATCTTCCCATAACCACAGATCATTCTGAAAATTCACGGAGTTCAAACAAGGCGACTTCAAAAAAAGAAGAGCTTCTTACTTCGGCTGTATGATTGTTATGTTTATATCAATGGCGAATCGTTATCAGATTATGGTTAAATAAATGTTTTTCCGAGCCAATCCCATCATTTATAATTTTTTTACGGATCGTAATTTTTTTTTCTGTAAAATACATACATCACACACGAAGCACATGGTGTAATTTGATACAAAACCCTGAATACCTACAATTCCCAATATTGCTAAGACTAAACGAAACAGAGCCAGCGGAGGCTTAGTAATAGGTTCCCGTTGGCACCCTTTAGGTACGGAGCCGTAAAAATGATCGCAGACATTTTTCTTGTTCAATTTTAGAAATATCTACAAATTCCAAAGAGAATATCAACAATCTCTTTAAACCTCACCATAACTACGGGAACAACTGGTTCTACACTCGTGCTTCTTAGTCCTGTTTGATAATACGGAACCACTGTCTTCAGACTTAAAAGCAGAGCCCCTTTATAAAAAGGACCATCTTCCGTTGATCCCCCAATACCAGATGTTGAAGGGAAGCCGTACATATGCAGCATTGCAGGGCCATAAGTGGGGACAAATCCTGAAAGACATAAACGTCGTATCATAACCCTTCCACCGCATTTGGGAGCGATGGATAGAATCATACCCAGGGTTATGCTCTCAGTGACACTACTCTGGGCATATAAGTTGTCTACTTTGTGTGGCAATGTAACCCCCGAACTCAAACGCAACTCAGATTTAAGAACGTCTCAAGTAGCGGTTTTTTGACAGCTTTCAATGAAAATCTGTCAAGATTCGTTACTTGAAACGTGTATTGTTAGTAAGCAAGGTTAGTAAACAGTGATTTTTTTTTTTTTTTTTTTTTTTTTATAATAAATAAATAAATATAAATAAATAATGCTGGACAATTCACACAGCATTATCTAGCCCCAAGCTAAGCAGAGCTTGTGTTATGGGTACTAGATAACTGATATACATAATAATATACGAGTACATAGATAAATATTTTTTATTATATATAGAAAACGACCAGAACACCCTGAACAAATATCTGCAGATCGTACAAATATTTGTCCCGAGGCGGGAATCGAACCCGCAACCTCCTGAGTCGCAGGCGGACCTTCGCCCACCGCGCCACAGAGGTCGTCACACACACAATGTTTGCATAGAAACTACATCGATGTAATATATTTTAGATTCAGGTTAAATTAAGGTTAGGTATGGTCTAGGAGATCTATGCTGAGCCTATGATGAGTATGATGATACAGCTTATGGTAGCAAAAAATTACATGTCTGGCTTCGAAGTAAGAAATTCTGTCAAAATAATTCAGTTGGCCGAAACTCACCGTTTTCTCCATCATGCGAAATCTTCTCCAATCTTATTTCAGCGCTGCCCAACACTTTGTTATAGGATTCTAATGTGCACACATCTAGCCGTATGAGCTGACAAATATTAGGGAAAGCTTCCACTATAGATATCTGCTCACAGTAAGAGGGATTGTGGTTCCGAAATTGAACTGCAGTTTTGGCCTGTCAAGTAGATTTGCTAAGGTCAAACATTGTAAATGCAAAAATCTCTCTGTTTTGGTTACTTTAGATGACAACATTGATCGTGAAATTCGTGTTTACTTATGGCTCTTTATATATGAAACCAGTACGCGGTTTAGTAGAAAAACGTTGTTTATCTGTGTTTGCATTAAAGCCGTTTTGATAGGATCCATAACACGAATTTCGCTATGTGGATGTTTTAAAGAAACCAGTTGAGCGTTTTTGGTCTGTGAGCCCAATAAATACACCTTTTTATGGTATTTGAAGAACTATTTGCAAAAATAATTTAAAACATGTACCGACAGTCCACAGAAAGAAACTTTGACGTAGGTGCTGAGTGGTTTCGCGATGCGACGATCACCTTGGTGTTGAAACCCAGCGGACAGGCCGAACGCACCATAAATGGTTATCAGATAATTCGCGGTTTGTTGTTCAGCGCCAAATAAAGCAGAAGCTATATTCCTAGACATAGATAAATATATTGTTATTGTTATATGTATATATAAATATCGGGGGCCCTATTCAGATAAATTAATTGCGACAATGCTATCAATCGTCACAGAATGACACGTTTTGGTATTTATATTATAAGAAAGAAACTAGAGATGACACGTTAAAAGTATCAAGTTTGAAACCATTATTTCAACTTTCGCCGCTGGACCACATGTACCATTAGGCAGTACCATTGATAGGACAACTGGCACCGAACTGTACGTCCCACTACAGTCCTACTTGAGGTGAGAACAAAACTCTTTATTAAATGGTAATGTTGTTGGCTGTTATGATAAATAAATAAACTTCCTTATTTGTGCTACATTGACACTCTCAGCTTTGATTTTGTCTGATGCATGAACTGAAAATACTTAATTTGCAAAAAAAATGTGCGTTGAAATTTGTATAATAACTCGGGGTAGAGGTGAAAGGTTAATTTTGGTTAAACGGACATGAATATTATTGTCATGTCACGTGCCGTGACAACACTAGTTTATGGAGATGTGTTAATTACAAAAATAACTAAATGTCGTGGGACAGTAACAATAACCAGGTCATTTGCTCGCTTTGCGCGTCTGTCTGTCTGTTTCTAACACCTCCTAAACTACGCAACGGATTTTGATGCGCTTTTAGTATTTTCACGGAAGGTTTATACATATTTTTACTGCGACAAAACAAATCCCACCGTAACTCAATCTCCCCCAGACCACTTCCGCTAGTTGACGATATTCCAAACCCAAAAAGTTATATATTATCTTCTTTCACGATTGTTCTAGGCTAAACTCTAAAGAACATTTGGAAACCTGTGTTCCTGATATCAATACAGCGGAAGTTAACAAAATAATTACAAATACTTTCAAGAATGCTCCTGTGGAAGAGACCATACCCTGCTGTATATAAAAAGACAGTGCTCACTTTAACAGATACGGGTTTACTATATACCGCGATACATGAGTGTGAAGTCTATGATGTAACGAAGACGCCGTTTTGAAAAAAAAACAGCAGAATCGGCGACGACATGAAGACCACAGCAGGCGGTGCATGGTTTTAATTAATAATAATAATAAGACAGTCCACACAGCATCATCTAGCCCCAAGCTAGATTGACAACTAACAGAAGAAAATGGTTAAAGTTGGTGGAGCCCCTTGTCAAAACAGGCACGCAAACGGAGATCAAGGCAAAGATTTAGTTTGAAGCCAGTTTGAAATTTATATTGAACGCAGTTTTGTAAAAAAATATACCTACATGACAAACACCCAGACGCGGAACAAAAACTTTCAGATCATACAAATGATCTGTTTGTCGTATCCTTGTGGATAGTGCGGCAGTAGGAATCGAAGTTGCAAGCTGTTACGTCCCATACGGGTCGACAGTGAAATATACACTTAATTAAATTAATTAATTAACATGATAGGGCAGTATGTTGAATTACCCTGTAACTCTATTCTGACTTCCAAGCATAGGCATAACCAGTACGTCTTCACGGCATATGATGGATATGTCAACCTTTAGAAAGCCCACGGCACCTGCCTCTGGCTCCCGCGGTAGAGTTAGCTGTGCCCATTTGTGAAACACTTGGTGATCTGCAAACGTAGGATGCTGAACTCTGTGGTCTTAAAATACATTATTTTAAATACTGAACACTTCAAAAGTGGTACCTACAACATCAAGTGTTTGCATCACTTTTTTTAAGTGGTGCTATATATTACAAAAGGAAAACGGCTATTCTACTTTTCTATACTAATATTATAAAGAGGAAAGGTTTGATTTTTTGTTTGTTTGTTTGTTTGTATGAATTGAATAGGCTCCGAAACTACTGGACCGATTTGAAAAATTCTTTCACCGTTAGGAAGCTTACTTTTCAGGGAGTGACATAGGCTATATTTTATCCCGGAATTCCCACGGGAACGGGAACTACGCGGGTGAAACCGCGAGGCGATCGTCTAGTAGTAAATAAGACAAGCTACTGCACGACTGGAATTAGACCACGCGCTTACTAGGTTGGGCCCATATTGTTGACAGCTCAATGGTAGATTCGCCCAATAAACGTGGTGTACCACAACATTTGGGCTCCATGACCGCTAACCACAAACTAGTACATTGCACTTCTTGCATTGTCGCGTACCATTCGAATAAAAAGAACTGAAAATTCGAAAATGTATGTATTAACTCATAACATAACTGATGAGTAAAATCGGAACCAGAAAAAATAATTTCCTGCGCGACTGCAAGATTTTTTTTTTTGTTTTTTGTGGATTTTGCGTTTTTTATCCAGCTACTGCTAGTAATAAGTAAATAAACCTAGCAGATGGGAATTTTGTAATTCATTTTTTATTACCAATCCTACCTCAAACAACATTTGGATTCAATTGTCGTTTTGGTGTCTTAACGACATGTTAAAATTTTTATACTTAAAACAACCTAATGACAATACAGTCCAACACGAATATTAAATCTAAGTTAGTTTTGGCATGGGTTCTCAGTTAGCAAGGTTTACAAAAGTCGCAAAACTAACTACTTGTTGATCAGAGAAAGTACAAACTTTCAGAAAAAAATTGAATTACGCGCTACTCTTGTCACGATCCACCTTAAGGCGGTACCCTACCTCGTTATTGTGTGAAGAGGATAGGCATAGGATTTTGCGTTCACAGGAGCGGGACAGAACAAAGCGGCGTAAGCCCAAAAATCAAGTTTTTAGTAGTTATTTGCTCCCCACAAACATTAGAATAGTTAATTGAAAAAAAGGCAACATATAAAATGTTCTTTATACTTAGTTCAATTACTATGCTTAATCTCAAGATCGTATCATCTGATTATTATTATTGAGAAATTAGGGTTTTAGTAAAAAATTAGAGGTAACTTTGCGATTTTTTTCTATCGAGAAAATTTTATGACATCGTGTTTTCAAAACATATGATCGATAGAATAAGTCCTGAACTTTACCAAATATAAATTTCAAAGTTAAATATTCAGTAGTTTGGAAGATATGGAGGTCCGACGGAGTTGAAAATAAACAATTTGAGGGTAGGTACCCCCTTAAAGAGTTAGTGGTATAGTGACTCCTAAAGTAGATCGTACTGATTTATCCTATTTAGCTACCCACGTAATGAACGTCCCAGGTCTGTCCTATCGTGACAAGAGAATTGGGTCCCGATTCTGCAAAGTATTGGTAAGGTATTCAAAGGCCAATATTTAGTTAAGTTTTTAGTTGTTTCATGGTACAACATTCATCACAAATAAAGCACAACAATACACAGGTGGGTAAGTAGGTATTAGATTAGTATCGTCTACCAGCGGTCCGATTTTTTGATAATTCCTTTGTATAACTTAATGATTAAATTAAATATGTAGTGGCGCCACTATCCACCCTACTATTCGCCTTGAATCTGAGTTACGTTTGAGTATTCAGGTAGGTAAGTGTATGTATTAATGATACTCTACGAACAAATAAAACAGTTCTAAACTAAAGCCCGATAATGATACAATTATAAACAAGTGCCTTTATAATTGTATTTTATCATTTATTGTAAAATGATAGATAAAATAAAATCCAAAGATCGCTTCTTCTATAAACCGTCTGGCACAGCGTATCAGCATTGCCATAGAGCGTGGCAATGCAGCCAGCGTCTTGGGGTCGGAGAGCGTGGCAATGCAGCCAGCGTCTTGGGGACGCTTCCGACTGGTGTTGTTTCAGCACACTTTTTTGTGTAACCTACATGAAAAAGGTTATTCCAGTTTTACCCCCTGAAATCCCCCCTAAGGGGGAAAACTACAGTACATCAATAAAAATTTCAGTTTTCCCGTCTTTTACCAAAATGATATGATTTTTGACAATGTCAAACGTAATTTGGAAAATATTTTTCCGATGAAAGATCTGGGAGAATTGAAATATTATCTTGGATTAAATATAGACCGAAGTGATGATGGTGAAACAAAGGTTTGTCAAAGGACGTTCATTTCTAGTTTACTACGAAGATTTAGTATGGATATGTGCAAGACGGTTAAAACACCATCAAGTCTGAAAAAGCTTAGTGCGGGAAGTGGTGAAGGGGATTATCCATTTCAAAGCTTAATAGGATCGCTGATGTTCCTGGCAGTAAACACTCGCCCTGACATTGCGTTTGTGACAAGCTATCTGAGTCAGTACAATACTAAGTTTAGTAAGGTACACTGGCTTGCAGCAAAGAGAGTGCTGCAGTATTTAAGAGGTACTATTGATTACGCTCTTACTTTCAGGAAGACTGGAAAATCTCTGGAAGGTTATACAGACGCAGATTGGGCAAATTGTAGCATTGACCGCAAGTCTTATACGGGCTACTATTTCACATTGGCTGGAGGTCCTGTTACGTGGCAGGCTAAGAAGCAGCAAACCATAGCTTTGTCGTCAACTGAAGCTGAGTACATGGCACTTGCAGCGGCAGCCAAGGAAGCGTGCTATCTTAAACGATTTATTTTAGAAGTGACCGGTAAGTCTGACACTGTTACTTTATTTAACGATAGTTAGAGTGCACAAAGTTTAGTGCATAACCCGGTCCACCACGAGCGGACGAAACATTGATACTAAGTATCACTTTATCAGAGAAAAGGTGTCTGACGGAATTATAGATATAAAATTTGTCAGATCTAACGTTAATTTTGCTGATATGCTAACAAAGCCACTAGGTAGGATTCTACATAAAAATTGTGTAGATGGGTTAGGTTTAAATTAGCGCTTTAGGTTTATATATTTATTTTGATAATGTGATATTTTTAGAGAGTTTTAAATAAGGGAGGATGTTGTAATATATGTATATTATTATATTTTATTTACTTTTTACTTTTTTTTACATCCTTTTTTGTTTATTCAACTTTTAGAGAGAAGTTGAATATAGAAAAATTAAAATATGTAAGTCAACCATGAAACATGTCACTTCTTATAAAATATTCTATCCAACAATATCTTTTATTATTTATTGTTTTACCTTTAATTTACAACAATACCATCCATGGCGATCTAGACAGCACAAGCGACAGCATTAACACCGTGCCATTGGTATACGTTCTTAAGAGCCACAAAACGGAGAAAACGTATACCATCCCTTTAAGTTATAAAAGCGCAAATTCCAGAATGGTAACCACAATCGTATTTATGCGATTTTGAAATCGCAATAGCAAAAAAAATCGCCATTACATGGTACAATGGTAACAATGGTTGAAGAATCCCGACTTCATAAAAATCTGGAGTATGGAGAAGAACGTCACCGAACTATCACCGAACTATCAACCTCTTAGAAGCATGGCATAAAAAAGTAAATGGAATTGTTGCCAAGAAAAAGCCTAACCTCACTCAGCTTTTGAATGTTTAGTTAGAAGATGCATCTTTGAATAAAGTTCAAGCCAACAAACTATCGAAGAATGCTCAAGCAAAGAACAGAACAAAAAAAGTTTGTAGACGGACGTATTTATCAGAGAGACACAACTTGAATTAGTGAGCGGATTGATATCTACTGGACACTTCCTTGAAAAATTAAATTTATTAATTAATAAGTCATTTTTCATAAATTCCGTATTTTTAGCTTTAGCGTAATATTTTATTTGGTAAAATTGAGTGAAACCATGTAGAAAAGGCAAAGATAAAAGAAGATATTTGATTTTGAAATCGCAACAATGAATGCCATTCGAAATGTTTTTGAAAACGTTGTAGTAATAGGATGCTATTTTCACTTTTCTCAAGTGATTTGGAAAAAAGGACGTGCATTAAATTTGACAAAAACGAAGATCCAGAAGAGACAAGTAGCACTAAGTGGTGTGCTGCCTCTCTTACCGGAAGATAAAATTATGACTGGTTGGTATTATAGCCAGCCAGAGCGCTAACACTGAGAATAGCAAAAAAATCGCCATTACATGGTAAAATGCTAACAATGGTTAAAGGATCCCGACTTCATAAAAATCTGGAGTATGAAGAACGTCACCGATCTATCAATCTCTTAGAAGCATGGCATAAAAAAGTAAATGGAATTGTTGCCAAGAAAAAGCCTAACCTCACTCAGCCTTTGAATGTTTCGTTAGAAGATGCATCTTTGAATAAAGTTCAAGCCAACAAACTATCGAAGAATGCTCAAGCAAAGAACAGAACAAAAAAGTTTGTAGACGGACGTATTTATCAGAGAGACACAACTTGAATTAGTGAGCGGAGGACACTTCCTTGAAAAATTAAATTAATTAATTAATAATATTTATTTATTATTTATTTATTTATTTAATAAGTCATTTTTCATAAATTCCGTATTTTTAGCTTGAGCGTAATATTTTTCTTGGTAAAATTGAGTGAAACCATGTAGAAAAGGCAAAGATAAAAGAAGATATTTGATTTTGAAATCGCAACAATGAATGCCATTCGAAATGATTTTGAAAACGTTGTAGTAATAGGATGCTATTTTCACTTTTCTCAAGTGATTTGGAAAAAAGGACGTGCATTAAATTTGACAAAAACGAAGATCCAGAAGAGACAAGTAGCACTAAGTGGTGTGCTGCCTCTCTTACCGGAAGATAAAATTATGACTGGTTGGTATTATAGCCAGCCAGAGCGCTAACACTGAGAATAGCAAAAAAATCGCCATTACATGGTAAAATGGTAACAATGGTTAAAGGATCCCGACTTCATAAAAATCTGGAGTATGAAGAACGTCACCGAACTATCAACCTCTTAGAAGCATGGCATAAAAAAGTAAATGGAATTGTTGCCAAGAAAAAGCCTAACCTCACTCAGCCTTTGAATGTTTAGTTAGAAGATGCATCTTTGAATAAAGTTCAAGCCAACAAACTATCGAAGAATGCTCAAGCAAAGAACAGAACAAAAAAAGTTTGTAGACGGACGTATTTATCAGAGAGACACAACTTGAATTAGTGAGCGGATTGATATCTACTGGACACTTTCTTGAAAAATTAAATTTATTAATTAATAAGTAATTTTTCATAAATTCCGTATTTTTAGCTTTAGCGTAATATTTTATTTGGTAAAATTGAGTGAAACCATGTAGAAAAGGCAAAGATAAAAGAAGATATTTGATTTTGAAATCGCAACAATGAATGCCATTCGAAATGTTTTTGAAAACGTTGTAGTAAGAGGATGCTATTTTCACTTTTCTCAAGTGATTTGGAATAAAGGACGTGCATTAAATTTGACAAAAACGAAGATCCAGAAGAGACAAGTAGCACTAAGTGGTGTGCTGCCTTTCTTACCGGAAGATAAAATTATGACTGGTTGGTATTATAGCCAGCCAGAGCGCTAACACTGAGAATAGCAAAAAAATCGCCATTACATGGTAAAATGGTAACAATGGTTAAAGGATCCCGACTTCATAAAAATCTGGAGTATGAAGAACGTCACCGATCTATCAATCTCTTAGAAGCATGGCATAAAAAAGTAAATGGAATTGTTGCCAAGAAAAAGCCTAACCTCACTCAGCCTTTGAATGTTTCGTTAGAAGATGCATCTTTGAATAAAGTTCAAGCCAACAAACTATCGAAGAATGCTCAAGCAAAGAACAGAACAAAAAAAGTTTGTAGACGGACGTATTTATCAGAGAGACACAACTTGAATTAGTGAGCGGATTGATATCTACTGGACACTTCCTTGAAAAATTAAATTTATTAATTAATAAGTCATTTTTCATAAATTCCGTATTTTTAGCTTTAGCGTAATATTTTATTTGGTAAAATTGAGTGAAACCATGTAGAAAAGGCAAAGATAAAAGAAGATATTTGATTTTGAAATCGCAACAATGAATGCCATTCGAAATGTTTTTGAAAACGTTGTAGTAATAGGATGCTATTTTCACTTTTCTCAAGTGATTTGGAAAAAAGGATGTGCATTAAATTTGACAAAAACGAAGATCCAGAAGAGACAAGTAGCACTAAGTGGTGTGCTGCCTCTCTTACCGGAAGATAAAATTATGACTGGTTGGTATTATAGCCAGCCAGAGCGCTAACACTGAGAATAGCAAAAAAATCGCCATTACATGGTAAAATGCTAACAATGATTAAAGGATCCCGACTTCATAAAAATCTGGTTTATGAAGAACGTCACCGAACTATCAACCTCTTAGAAGCATGGCATAAAAAAGTAAATGGAATTGTTGCCAAGAAAAAGCCTAACCTCACTCAGCCTTTGAATGTTTCGTTAGAAGATGCATCTTTGAATCAAGTTCAAGCCAACAAACTGTCGAAGAATGCTCAAAAAAAGAACAGAACGGAAAAAGTTTGTAGACGAACGTATTTATCAGAGAGACACAACTTGAATTATTGAGCGGATTGATATCTACTGGACACTTCCTTGAAAAATTAAATTTATTAATTTTTTAGTCATTTTTCATAAATTCCGTAATTTTTTAGATTTAGTGTCATTTTTGACATTTGATGTCATTTTATTTGGTAAATTGAGTGAAACCATGATGCAAAGGCAAAGATAAAAGAAGACATTTGGTGTGTTTTTTTATAAAATCGTCATTTTTGACATCAAGTGTCATTTTGATATTTAGTGTAATTTTTGACATTTGTTATCATTTTATTTGGTAGAATTGTGTCAAACCATGATGCAGAGTCAAAGATAAAAGAAGATATTTAGTGTCATTTTAAGATACTTAATAAAATTGATTTTACTGTTTAAAGTGGTTTTTATTGATTCTCTTCGGTTTCCTTCTCGGGGGAAAACTGGAACGCGAAAAAACGTTGTGGGGTAACACTGTAATTTATGAAATATATTCCAGTTTTCCCCCTTCAGGGAGACTTGTCAAGAAGGAAAACTGGATTAACCCCATAAAAACAGCAAAAATGCCACGCGCCTAGCTACCAACAAAAAAAACCCGCTCAGCTACCATCGCAACAGCCAGTTGGCAAGTTGAACTAGCCAACTTGGCCGCGTTTCTACCATTCTGTGGCCGTGGCCTTAGTGAGACACCTTGTTTACTGGGGAGCCGAGGCAGTGGCGTCGCGGTGGCGGCGTCGCGATGCGGCCGGGTCGTAATCCCTATTAAGAGACAAGGAGCGGACGGCGGATTTTGAGGGAATTTTTGAGGAGCATATCCTTCACAAACATTCCTTCAAAATGACGGCCGAGACGCGACGCGGACCGGGAGACGGATTCCACGTCTACACCGCTGCGCCGCGACGCGACTCTACTATAAAAGCGCCTAGCTTTATTTCCAAAGAAAATCGTTTGACGGATAATTTATTAATAAAGTAAACAGAAATATTATATTAAGTGCCCACGTATGACTACCCATATGGGGGTCGGTTATGCACTGCATCCGATCCGAGTCCGTGCATCTTCATATCAGGACAGCATTTTGACGGTCCGTTAACAGTCCGTCAACGGTTTTCTGCACGAAATTAAATAAAGCCTGATACACACATATCATTGGAGATTCACTGACACTGACACCACTGTAGTAAAATAGGTTCAACGCAAAGTAAATTATTTGTACCGTTTGCCGATTCAAATTGTATTTGAATTGGCAGAACGTTTAGATGTCTTGAAAGTCACTCGCTGATTTTTCGATGAGAATGGACAGTACAAATGGATCATGAATTAGCTTCATTATTTTACAGTCAGAAGTGGGATAAATGTATTAAGAGACTGATTTTAACCAACAAACCGCAAGAGGTCTTTTCAGGGTGAGACTGCAAGACATCTATTCACCATCAACCTGTAAGGAGTACACTAAAATCAAAGGGAACTTCCATCGTGATGAATTGCCGCTCAATAAATGATCGGATGATCGTGTGGATGCTTCACGATGATCGTGACGATTACCTTGCTGATGACATGACGGACGATCAAACGAGTTACGATCATCGCCGATAGTGATGAGGAGCTCCTGTCTAACAAGTTTCACAGAAATTCGACGTCGGGGATCTCTTATCCATGAATAGAAGCGATGTCTGCGTGAAGAGAATCACGCGCAGTCGGTGTTATGGTACTCGACGTTGCGGGTATCGGACTTACGCCGACTCTGAATGCAGGGAACAATTCGACACAAAGGAAGTCCTTACTGATGAAGGCTTTTCGGGAAATTTCGAATATGACGATATGCTAGAAGTATGCTAGTCAGTCTCACGCCGCCTTAGCAGCTTTCGCTACGGCTCACCAGAGCATATTGTGAAAATTAGCACCTGACACACGTATACCTAAATAAAAAATAATATAAAAAAAGCTGGACAATCCACACAGCATCATCTAGCGAAGCTGAGCAGCAAATAGATATTTTTTAAATAGAATATATCATATTATAGATCAGTCGAACTACCTGTAGACTGTTTGCAACAGTCAGCAGTTAGCTCAATTGTTTCAATTGTAAATACTAGTATAATTTTCTTTGTGAATAAAGATATGATAAATAGAATATAATATCTTGCTCAATAAAGAAGCCAAATATCAAGACAGTAATTTATGGAGAATATAAACTTGTGGCAAATGTAAAAGGCGTAGTTTAAAGTTAAGGGAGAAAGATATAAAAATTGTCATGATAATCACTAGTGCACTGAGAAACGAAATTTGCTGGAATGTATAGAACGATTGTGCAGGGTGAACTATATTAACTTAAGATCCTAATATTGTTGTCTAAGTCATATGTAAAATTTTGTTGTGTTATTATATAACCTAAATTATTTGTATACATTATTTGTTTCACTGTACTTTCTGCCCTAGAGCGGATTTGTCCTAAGGCTAATCTGGCCTAATGCTAATCTGCCATAAAGCGAATCTGTCATAAAGCGAACAAGGCAAATCATCAACATCGATCGATCTGAAACCGGCCATATCGGTGGTCTCGTAAAATAGAAAACGAAAATGAAAAAAAAAGTACATTTTGCTGTAACTGTGTAGTGTAGTTTACTTTACTTAATTTATTTTAAAACCACTTTGGTCATAGTCCATTATGATGATACATGATCATCATTTTGCCGGGGGCATATTGGCTGTCCAAAATCAAAACGCGGTAAGGGACACGAGACGAATTGTAGAAGAGAGCCATAAAACGTATCCATCACTTTATGAGCGTGCCCGAAGAAAACTATTAGAATGAGCTAAATGAAAGTTAGCTCAAAAGATGCGGTATATCATCAGCTTTAATATTTAATAGTTTATTTTCTTGAATCTTTATTTATAAATTGAACGCTAGGCAGCGATTACTGCAGTTTTGTTTGTTTTGTTAGATTGAAATAGGGTCATTTTACAATTTCAAAACGTAGCGAGGTATCTTGCTGTGTTTTGAACTGGTATTTCAAAACCTAGTAAACCAAAATAACGATTGCAAAGACATTATTTCGATTTTATTTACTCTAAGCCATTCTCAAAGTGTGCTCCGCGGAGCCCCGGAGCTCCACAAAGCCTCTGTAGGGGCTCCGCGACAAAAACCGGTAGTAAATAAAAAAAATGTTAATACCTAAACAAGGTTACAGAGAAAATTGTACAATATACGATACATTATTACATCGCACGACAGTCACTAATTATATTAATTTTAAGTACACAATCTTTGAAATTCGAACTGCGATGCGCGTAGTGGTCCACGGAACATACCTATTTCTCTACTACTTTTTAATTTTCTGTGGAGAGCGGGATAGGCGCAGGTGAGTGCTAGAATACTATATACTTGCTCCTAGGAAGCGAAATTCGAAAGTGCGAACGCGCCGAGTTTCCTGAGTAGGTCAAACCAAATATCTTTTATATATAAATATCATTTTTAGAAATGTCACCCAGACACTAGTATAGTATTAATTTCGTGCATATAACTAGCTTCTGCCCGTGGTTTCGCACGCGCTTTTCAGGTAACCGGGATACCGTTTACCTCCCTGCCAAATTTCATTAAGACCCCTTAAGCCGTTTAGGCGTGAAGAGGTAACAAACTGACAGACAGAGCTAGTTTTGAATTTATAATATTAGTATGGATATCTTTTTCTCATCAGCCGCTAGATATAAGGGAAAATTTTAGCGACTCGCACCGCTCGCCGTTATTTTTGCTTTGCCTTCCTTCACTTCCTCAAATATTTACACCGCCTCTAAACTCCCAATAATTGTTGAGGCTCCGCTCGTTGGTGCATATCGTATTTTCTTTCTTTTCTTTCACAAGTTTCCCAATTATCTCTAAAAAGTCTTTAAAATTTTCGAGTTTCACTCCGCTTGCCGTTTTTATATCGTCTAAGAGATAAGAAAAAAACTTATCTCTCACAAATTTACCAAAGGTCGCTAAAAAAATCTTGAAAAATTCGAAATTTAGGCAAAGAACTTATTTAGCAGGCTCCGTCAAATGTTTCGATGTTCAAAAGGGTTTCGTCGCGAAGAAAGTTTGAGAAATGCTGCTCGAAGCTAAAGAAAACGATGCAGGAGCGAGCGCAGCTCTACACATCGGCTGCCCAAATTCAAAACCTAGTAACAGGGGATTTGAAAAAAAAAACGGTTTTTGGCATTTTTCGACCTACTAGACAGTATTAAAGTGATGTGGACCTTAAAACACCCAGTTTCATACTTAATTTTAAAAAATTTATTTAGTAAGTCTAAGCAATTTGGCGTGATTACGAAAATTTCCTTCAAATACAACTTCTAAACTTAGTATGTCAGAATACAAATTTAAAACCCTAGCAGGTCAAGCGACTTACTATGTTATGAATTTGAAATATCAACTTGCTATGTTTTGAATTTGGCGCCGATTGTAAAATCAAAGACATTTCGTTTAGTAAGTCCAGTGACATTGCGCACGAGTGTTTCGCTCCGTGTTAAAAAAATAATAAAATGAGTTACAAGCAATTTTATCGGTCCAGGCGTATAATGCGTGCTTTGCAGAACGAAAACGAATGGAGGTAAGCATTAATTTATTCATTATATATTAGATTAATTTATTCATTATATAATAAAAATTGGTTTTTATTTACAGCGCTGGTAATGATTGTGAATTCTGAGTGTATTAATATTGATACTATCACTCTGAGATTTCTCACTAAAGGCCACACCCATATGTCTGCTGACGGCGTACATAGAAACATAGAAAAAGAAATGAGGCGTAGAGATGGAGTTTTGGATTATGATGACTACAAGTCTATTATAGCGAATTGTAGAAAGACCATTGAAATTATTGAAGTGCAAAAATCATACCAATGAGTGAAAAAGAAACGAGTTCCACGGCGGCGTAACACAAATGATGATCCTCTCAGCAAATTTTTGCTAAACCCAGTGGTTGAAGCTAAATTCGTCAAAGGATCACGAAATCTGTTCTATAAAACAGATTTTGATGAACTTTACAAAGAACTGAACTTCTTGATGCAGAAATTTAGTGTCAACACTATCCCCCCACTTTCAGATACTATCCCTCGAGGGGTAAAATCATCAAAAAAAGATGGTATTGTTTCAAAATTGGTCCCCCTAATGCCATTGAACAGAAGGGAGTTTTGGCTGAATCTACCCACGAGTGATAACTCCATTGATTTGCAAATTGATAGTCAAATCGTTAATAATAAAAACGAGTAGTTTTTTAACATTGTCATTAATAATGATTTTAGCATAAGTTTATTTTTTTAGCTTTAGTTGACTGTTGAGAATTCGAGTCATGTTTTAATTAAAGATTCCTTTGAAGTAAGTTAATAAACATCTTTTTATAAGTCAACAGGATTTTTAATTTTATTCTGCATTCATAGGTACGGAGAGCCACACATCAATATAAACAAATCTGTCAAATTTCTTCAATCGATTCTCACTTTAATGTCAAACACGTTTTTCATTTGACTGATTGTAACCAGCTGATGTGTGGCTTTCTGTACTTTGGGATTATTTTTTATTCTTATAAACACTAAGTACCTATAATTAATTTTTTAGTCTACGTTTACAATAGAAAATCAAATTTATAACCTAGTAAGCGGACTTACTAAGTTTTGATATTGTTTTTCCAGTCATATTTGGGTAAATTCACAAATAAAAATAAAGTATGAGCGATTTAAGTGTAACTATAGTCTAAAACGATTACGAGTATTGCAAACTAAAATGTCAACGATGTAGCACAACTTTTCGCCAAACATCCAAATCGCTCTCCTGAACATTTTTGTTGGAACGAGTTATTATGTTTTGATTTTAAGCAGCCGACATACTAACTTGACCTCTGTCGACCAGGGACGTTTTGTTCTGATTTGACAATTTTAAAACGCAGCAAGTCACATTGACAATTTCAAAACACAGTAAGGGACAGACCCTTACTATGTTTAAATTTTGGCGATGAGACTTCCTCGGTTCCGAAATTGTATTTTAGTAAGCTTTTGATAACCAAAGTGCGTTTTTTAGAATTGCTATCTTTGGATTTAGCTATATTTTAAAGAATGTTTCTTCAGCAGGCTATTGGGAAACGTCTAGTAAGACCAAAAATGCAAAAGAAACGTTTTAAAAACAAATGTCCCTTACTGTGTTTTAATTTTGGACAGCCGATATAACCCGCCAGCAAGTCGAGTTGCTAAAAAAGAAAAGGCAAAATACAGAAGCTATAGACGAAACCAGTAGCAGCACGGCCCGATGCGAGGTGCGATCAATTTGATCATATCTCACATAATTGGCCACAGAAATTGGTTACCAAACATACGAAAATTGCAACGGTGGGCAGAAGAGCACAGTTTTCCCAAAAGGCAAAGATTTGTGCTATGCGAAGTGAAGATAAAACCAAAAGAGTTAATGTTTCTATGTGTTCTATGTTCATAATTGGCCACAGAAGTTGGTTACCAAACATACGAAAATTGCAACGGTGGGCAGAAGAGCACAGTTTTCCCAAAAGGCAAAGATTTGTGCTATGCGAAGTGAAGATAAAACCAAAAGAGTTAATGTTTTTAAGCGAGTTTGCAAGAATCGATCTCTAACGCTGTGTGTCTTCCGCCGTCTGCAACGCATGTCTTATTAATTAAATCATCGTAAATTGAAAGTTTGAGATAAATAGTTATGAGAAATGTATAGCTAGTTATACATACGGAGAAGCTTAATTTAACAAGGTAATCACGATTATTTAATTTTTTTTTTGCCTTAAGTAGTCCCTGTGGCGGCTATCAGTTGATGCAATCCTAATAGGACAGATGAAGCCGCAAACGGACGTGAAACCAGAAACTGAGGCAAATGGGGAATATTAGGGGAGACATACTCGTATATCCGCTAATAGAGTACTAGATGCTAATAATGGTGATCAGGTGACTCAGTGACCAAGCGACTAAATGATGCAATTTTTTTACCCTAAAGATACCTGATAACCTAACCTAATTTATTTTTATTTTATTTTATTAAGGCACAAACAGTATACAATTTTCTTAAAGTTAACACTATATACAGCTACGTATAAACTAATCAAGATGCCACTAATAGAAACATTATTTACATTATAATTTATAACACAACAACGTTACTGACGTCAAGTTGGAGAATAAACAAACAAAGATAAATCAAGTAAGAATACACAAAATTAACTTAGAAGAGACGCTTGTTTTTTAAAGTTATTCTTAGAGAGCAAAAATGAACAGTTTTTTTTAATGTGACATCACATAAAAAAAACAGTTCATTCTGCAACCTACTTACTCTAGGAATAAAAGAATTGCCTGAATAAACAACAACATTTGATCTCTAATCGTACGTCGGCTTAGAACTGTTAAAACAAAAAAAATTGTCCAAAAATAAAAAAAAATGTTAAGGGTGAACAACCCTTAGAGGAGTATGAAAAATAGATAGTAGCCGATTCTCAGACCTACTGAATATGCTTAATAAAATTTGGTAAAAATCAGTAAAGCCGTTTCGGAGGAGTAAGGTAACTAACATTGCGACACGAGAATTTTATATATTGATCTTAAATTTAAGATGTTTAACGAACTTTGACTGAATTCGCTTAAGAGTGTTAACATAAACTAGATAATGAGGATTCCAGACACTAGGACCATATTCTAAGATGGGTCAGATCAGGGAATTGAAAAGAACCACCATCGTTTTCCAGTTACTAAAATATTTACTTACTCTAAGTACAAAGCCTAACAAACGATATGCGCGATCTGATATATTTTGAATGTTTGATAAATTTGGAATTTAAACGTCAGCTGTCCATGATAACTCCTAAATCTCTAACTTCCGTTACTCTCTTAAGTAGAACATCATTTAAGCGATAATTAAAATAAATAATTGATTTATTGCGAGGAAAAGTGAGGCAGCTACATTTGGTTACATTCAGAATTCAGGCAATACCGGTGAGGATTCTTGAAGGCAATTTTTCCATTTAATGAGAATGACGTCATTTGGATTGTCGATCAGTGGACGCTGCTCTTGTCAGCGGATTGTCCAATACCGGCCTGTGAACGCACCCTAACGTTACAACTGCTAACGTTAGACCCGATTACGCCTCAAGCAATTACGGCATTAGCCGTACCTAACCACACCTTGCTTGCTTACCACACCGTGATTGGATTGTCCGATGCCGGCCTGTGAGACCGCACCCTAACGTTTCAACTGCTACCGTTTCAGCCGTAATGTCGTGCCTTACCACATCGTGATTGCGGCCCTGGTCGCGTTCGCTTCAATTAGCGCCGCAGCGCATCCTGAATGTGTTTAGTGCGTTTTATTATTATACCATGCGTTTGGTCCTGAATTTCAGGTTTCCCTGAAATTCAACTCTAATTTGATAAGTATTTCAAACTCATCTAAAATTCCGTAGAACAGAAATATGTTTTATAATAATTATTTATATTATGAATTCGATATTATAATCGGTGTTTCATCTGCTATATACTGAACAATTCACCTTATTTCATTATACTTGTCCTGAACACGTAATTTTTACTTTGGTCCTTTGGGAGGCATGCGTGGGGCTGAGGGCAACAGCACAGAGACCCCTTTATGAGAGTTAATCTAAAGGCGAGGGCTACACATAGCGGGTATCATCCTCGGTTGCACCCGAAATCCCCTGAAAATGATATCCGCTAGGTGTAAAGACTATTGCTAAGGAAAATGAAAGGAATGAAAAACCAGCTTATTGTGATGGGTGGATGGACTGGGTTATCGGGCTATGCGAGAGACTGCGGAATGCGGACCTGCCATAAAAATAGTCTCAAAACTGTTGAAAGTGGCAGTCGGTGGTAACAAAATCATATAAATGTGATTACGAAGGCCGTTTTCTCGTGGTCCTACTATTTTGTCCTACTAGTAGGACCACGAGGGAGACCAGTTTCTGTTCGTCCTACTAAAAAAATATTAAAAATGCTACCACCTGTAGATAGATAGAAAACACTTTATTGCACACCATACATATAACAATTAAAAATAAACTAAAAATAACACTGGCTTAGAATGAGCGGCCTTATCGCTGTGAGAGATTTCTTCCACGCAACCTTGGGATGGACTGGATAATAAAAACGAAATAGTACCGCTCATCATGGTGTTACAATGGACGTCATCGTACCAACAATGTTGTCGAGGGTTGACACTCTCGACTAAACAAATATTATGAAAAAGTGTACACCAGTATCAATACTGCGATTGATAAATGTGTTAAGGGAAATGGAAAGCAAGACAGCGAGCGATGATGTATCACGTAGACGAAAAGAAGACTTAGATCGAGATGACTTTGTTATGATAAACCAGCTACAATTAATTCACGGTGTCATACCAGTAGGCCATTTCTTAGAGAAAATGAGATATTAACAGCATATTTATAATAGGAGCATTTTTTATTCCTTTTATTACTAGTGTCAAAGGTCTTAATTATATACAGGTGGTATAAATAAATTATTACAGCTCTAATATGTCATAGTAGGACGAACAGAAGCTGGTCTCCCTCGTGGTCCTACTAGTAGGACAAAATAGTAGGACCACGAGAAAACGGCCATTACGAAGCGGCTCAAATTAATGCCGTCAAATCTACTTTTCCAGATGTTGATTTAACAGGATGTTATCAACATCTTAACAAAGCTTTCTGAAAAAAGGCAAAAGAATGTAAAGATAGCAAGAGTAACAAAAAGACCTACAAGTGACGATAAAAGTGCAAGAAATATTGTAAGAATGTGCTCTAATTTTATTTTGCTTCCACCCGCTTTTATGCAACAAGCCTGGAGCGGTATTCAAAAGACCAGTTTCAGCGAAAATGCAGAAAAAAGTTAAGTTATATTTTGTTGTCCTAGGGTGAGGATGCTTTTATTTACGAGGTATCGTAGTAATATTTCAATGAAACCCCATAAGCCAACTACATAATTGTCTATCTATAAATATGTGTCGGTCCACAAACCGGAACCTTCCATTTCATAGGTAAATAAAAAGGATATTTCACGATTTACAACAACATTCAACATTACAACATTTTGGGATTCAACATGCTGCAAATTCAACATTTAAGGAATTCAACTCTCTGCATTTTCAATATTTTTGGATACATGCTGCAAATTCAACTTTTTTCAAATTCAACATTATGAGATTTCAACATTCTGTTCCTAAAGGTAATAATTAAAAGAATACCATGAAACCCACCAATAACTGGGACAAGACGGAGCGGTTCTGATGGCTTTTTTACACCAGTTAGGTACTCCAACCAGCTGCAGTAGACTGATGGAGTGGAGACGACCAATCTTAATTAAGTTTAGTATATTTTAAACCTAGCACTGATTTTGGCAGTCTATTCTTCTATTTGGACAATTTGATAAGACGCATGCACACGCTTTTAAAGTAGCCTATGTCCGACCCCAGGATATTGTTTATCTCAAGTCAAATTTCATTTATAATATTAGATTATTTCAATTAGGTATGGTCTAGTAGGTCATAACATAACACATTGTAAAACAACCCATACTAAAATATTATAATTTCAAAATTAACTCTGTCTATCTGTCTATATATCTCTCTGTCTGTCTGTTACCTTTTCACACCTAAATGGCTGAGCGGATTTCAATGAAATTTGGCGGAGGTGATGGTAAGTCCCGGGGACGGATATAGGCTACATAAAATGCGCGAGCGAAGCCGCAGGCAGCAGCTAGTACTATATAAAGTGCTTGTCATCTATAAACCATTTAATGAAAAACTTAGGAAGTTACTAAAAAAATCGTCAATCAATAGAATGGCACCATAACAGTTTTTCTCATAAAATTGCAGAATTGACCCTGTGTTCTCTTGCACCGGGACCGAAATTAGGACAGAACCGATAAAGTTAGTAGGATATGTTAATAGGAGTCCAGCCCTAAACTAAATTCAGTCCGAATTTTAGACTGAATGTAAGGTTTTATTTAATGGATTTTCCGCCTTATTCTTATAAGAATACAGGGTCACTGGTGATTCGCTGATACAGCGTAAACTGCCGGTTTTGCCCATCATCACGAACACGTTCATGAAGACGTCAGGTTTTAATTCCTTATTTTTTTATAAATTACTCTTCCTATGCAAAAAGTAAAAGACGTTTGTCCAGAACTCAATGCATTACTACAGACCGATATCCCACTCCCACACCCACTGTTATTCAGGCCAAAGCCGTTCTTAAGTTAAGTTTCAAATAAAGCCCCTCTAATGAACGATTATTGAATGGGTAACCTACTACCAATTATTGGTATGATACAAAGTTTAAGAATTAATAGATGGCGCATTCACGTCGTGTTCGTGATGATGGGCAAAACCTGCAGTTTACACAGTGTCAGTGAATGACCAATAACCCTGTATACAAGTAGCTGAAAAATCTTTTATCATCTTTATGCAACGTGAAACCAAGCAAGAGCTGTAATCAAAGTAGGCCCCTTTACCATCAAAATAAACCTTCATTTTAATTTCAAAGATTTAATATATTAACATTACATTTCCGGTTTTTAATATTCTCTACGTTCTATCGTATCTTAACCAGCGGATAAACAGTTTTGCGAGCATTGTGAGCATTTTTGATGAACCATACTTTAATTTTTTTTTGATTTAAATGTTGTGTTATCCCTTTTATAATAGTTCCAAAAATACAATTGAATCAAAGTTTGTTATAGCATGGGTTCATAAAAAGTGTTTTACAATGTTGGTACGCAAAACTACTTAATTTGCTAAAAAAAACTACTTTTAGTCTACATTGTTTTACAAAAAATAATAAATAAAGCAGATTTTTTAATGTTTCGTGCCACTCTTGAAACCTTTTCAGACTACATTCATTAGACTTAAGGCGAATAGTAGGGTGAATAGTGGCGCCACTACATATTTAATTTTATAATTACGTTATACAAAGGAATTATCAAAAAATCGGACCGCGCGTAGACGATATCTATCATAAGCTTTTTTTAAATGTATCTTTAATAGTTTTGTTTCGTGTTATTCAATCAAAAACCTTTGGTGGCCACCAATAGGAACTAAACTCTTGAAACAAGTATCTGCCTAAATAATACAGTACAAAACTATTAAAGATACATTTAAAAAAGCTTATGATAGATATCGTCTACGCGCGGTCCGATTTTTTGATAATTCCTTTGTATAACGTAAGTAATTATAAAATTAAATATGTAGTGGCGCCACTATCCACCCTACTATTCGCCTTAATCAAAAAGATGTTGCGATGTAACGCCTGACAGAAAACACATATCAATGTTAAAAGTCTGCTATAAGCTTACTTCCAGGTGTTTAAATTAGTTCCTATGAATATTATAAACATAAATTCAATTAGTACCTCTCTGTAACAGGGCTCTGCCATATCTTTTCTGACACCAGTTCTATGTTTTTCTTTTCCCAACATAACAACAACATATGAGTTGGCATATTGCGAGCTGGCCCATGTTAGTTTCCTTGCCTCCAAAATATTGACAGAAATCTAAGAGAATAAAATAAAATTACCAATAGGCAGCATAAGTAAAGCAATTTTTTTACTAGAAACCAAAAATGAAAATGAATCCAAATAACCAACATTAAATGGGAGGTATTTATTGCGATAGAGTTCCAAAAGTTTTGAGTATTAGGTATTTAACTGTGGTTGCTTAGTAATCGACCACAAAAATAACACGATAGGGATAGATAGTTTTAATATCAAGAAGACATCAAATATCCTACACACACCAAGTAGATAAAAAAAAGAGTTTTGTCCAGAGTTCGACGCGAAGCGACAAATTTGAACGCGCTAAAAACTTTACTTTCACATTTGTCTAAAAAATATCACATGCTGCATTTTATGTCATATTTTATTATCAAACTACCATGGACGGGGAAATTTTCTCTCGTCCCTGCAAATTACCTAAAAAATTTAAAACCAAAACTGTTTGGCCTTTAGGCAGAATATTAAATCATTGCATCTTCATCTGTACCATTGTATTATGCCCTACAGAAAAGGGTCCGGAGAGCAGTTCTTCATTAGATTAACGAGTTCTACATCTGTACATAATACAAAACTTTGTAAGTAAAGATGACGGACTCTCAGCTTCGAATTCGGGCATGATTTTTTATAACGAGCGGGTAATGGTCATAATTTACAGACATCTTGAGAAACAGTTAGGTACCCAAACAAACCTGCTCCTGCCCCTTTCAAGCATGTACATGACAGCCGCCCATTGTATTGCAAAAAAGGTCGGTAGCCAACGGCGATAGCGACCGCTTCTGCCAATATGGACTGCCTATAAATAATGCATGAGGTATTGAATGCAACCTGAAAATATTCCAGCGACGTTTCCGGGGTCTGGATTCCTCCCAGCTTCAGTTTTTGCCGGGACCTCTTGTCCGGCGACCTGGTGCGCATTATACAATGATTCTTAAAGAGAGACAGGATGGAAAATCTTTAGAACCACACAAAATTGAGAAAATAAACTTGGAAAATAAATCTTTAAAATAATAACAGGTCAACAATGAAGCAAGCTTGCCAAGGAACGCAGAACAAATGACAGACGTGACAGCGTCAAACGTATAACGGATAGTATATTTTACCAAAGAGGTTTTATGAAGTAATTAGTTCTGCTTACCAAAAAGTTTTTAATACTCGGTGACTATCTGTGACTATGAGTATGTACGCAAAACCACTCTTCGGGTTCTAAGAACGAATTTTGCAAGGCGGTTCAACGTGTAGGTAGCTATCATCATCAATTCATCACCATCAACCTATATTAGTCCACGGCTGGACATAGGCTTCCCTCCAATGAGCGCCATAGCGAAAACAGGGTCTTAAGCTTGCGGCACTCAGCATCTACCTGCAGTCTTTCGCAGGTCGTCAAGGTCAAGGTACCTAGGTAGTTACTTATTAGATTGATGACTGTACTATTTCCGTGGCACTTTCATCCAAATAAATTTTTTATCGTTATTGATTTTGCAAACTTTCACGTTTATATTTAGGTTTTAATAAAAACCCTTTTGGTGATTCCTAGAAAATCTAACCATCGCGAATTTTTCTAGCTAATACAATTTTATCTGCGCTCGTATCTAAGACGATACACCGCAAGCGTCTTGTTAAAATAGCTCCCGTAGATTTATAACGAAACATCTCTGTTTTAATTGAATAGCTTTGCTTTTAAATGTATTTCCTGCTAACACATTACATATTGACTTGACGTCGACTTGAGGTCGAGAAAATTGATATGAAGAGAATCAACAAATATTTTATTTCTTACTTGTAGCAATCTAAAGCTCGGAATTGAATTGCATAGTTCCTGTAAGGAAGAAAAACAGGGTGGGGGGGGAGTTCCAACAATTGTTCCAATTGTAAATACTAGTTCTAATTTGTTTCTATTATTATTATACGCGTTTACATCGGGCATGTTGTCCGAATGAAGGATGATTGGGCAGCCAGGCGCACCGGGCGACCCACCATGTACATGGGTCGCCCAAGTGGCCGAAGGCCCACCGGTTGTGGCCCACATGGTCGTCCGAGCACTATCCGTATCCACTGCACATTGGAGCGACAAAGTTGAGAAAATCAGCATGAACTTCGTGCAGTCGACTGGACTGAAACGGCAACCGAGCGATCTCTAGTGTCGGAGGCCAAGATCCACTTAGGGTCACTGCGCCACACCAGTAAGTACTTACTGGTGTGGCGCTAGTGTGCGTGTAGAACTAGTATTTACAATTGAAACAATTGAGTTAACTGCAGACTGTTGCAAACAATCTACAGGTACCTCAACTAGTCCATATAATACCAGTCGGAACCATTTGAATTGCATGCATTGCTGCATTTTTTTCACTTGTATTTTACAATAACAAAGTTAGTAGGTAATAAGGATCAAAAACTTAGCCCGAAATTCAAATACATAAAAGGAAATGACACTTTCATACGATTATACTCTGAACATACCGCTGTGAAAATGTTCTCGCTATAATTTCAAGGCGCTTAAATTTGATTCAGGTCTTTTTTTAGGATCAGAAGTCAGAAGTCAATAACTTTATTTCTTTCGGCTTACGACAAAATAAGCACTTGTGTAAAATTATATAGTTATACAACATAAAGTTATATGAATACGTAACAAAAGTACCTACAGAAAACCAGACAGCAGTTAACCCTTACCTCAACAGCCTATATTGGTCCACTGCGGGACGCAGGCCTCCCCCTGATAAGCGCCTTATTGGCTTATATCTCACAGGGGGTTATGCCCATAATCATCACGCTGGGCATGCGGGTTGGAGATCGCAGTTCGGTGGTAGAATTATTGTAGGAGGCTCCGCTACTTGCCCCCGGTGGACATCCCTTAGTCGCCTCTTACGACCGCGGGAAGAGTTGAGGAGGTGCAAATTCTAAGTCGGCACCACGCAGCAATAGTTTACTCATATTGATCAAAAGACAAGAGGATAAGAAATGGGATAAGGCCAGGATAAAGAAAAACGCCAATTTTCTAAAACCAATATATTACTGTTTTCATTTAGGTTGTATAAGTTAATTTACGATACTTAAAACGTCTTTAAGTCTGTTCCATGAAAATAATCCCACGAGCTTTGAGCCAGTCAATATTTTAGCCAGTAAATGTACACTATAACGTTTATTTGGAAATACATGATCAATGTATTTTCGAATCAACCTACCTTTAGGTTTATGAGGGAATTTTTTTCATGAAACACACTACACTATATAAAATACGAATATACCAGCGATATTTATAGTAAACTAATATAATGGATTATATTTTATATAAGTCGGTAAGTTTTTTTAATATTTTTATACTTGCCTACTTAACTGGGTAAAAAGTAAAAAGGCCGGTATGTTCTCTGTTTATAATTAAATAATATTATGTTATATGTTTCAGACGTTTGATGGTGTTCTGCACCAGTTATAAATTTAAATGTTATACTTGTAAATGTCAAGCAATTATAATATATGTATTAATAAAGTTTTTATTGTTGAAATTTAATTTAATTTTTGTTCTTTGTTTGTGTGTGTCTATGACCTGGCGCACCACGGTCTCCACGGAGTAACAGCGCTATGGGTTAGTATTATTATAAGTATAGTTATTTTCTGGCTATGGCATGATTGGCTCTACCATAGCACATGCCGAGTGGAGTCCGATTTTGTCAGTTTTCCTATTAATTAAAGATTTATTTTAGATCTCTTTTTCTTCTTATGTTCTGGCAAAATAAGTATCTTTTTACATTTCCTTTTACTTTACTTTTACATTTTATTAGTTTTGGTAAAGCAGACAGCTGTACACTATCGCAAAATAGGGTGCAAGTAGAGATGCGTGCTTTTATTTGTGTGTTGGTGTCTATTACATTGTTATCCTTTCATCCTTTCAAAACCTTTACTGGATATGTAATACTTATTTTAATAAGTAAGAATCATTTAAATAAGTATTTTAAAAATAAATAATGAGTTATTCCCAACGTCTCATGCACGACTTCTACCAGCGTCTTACGTGTCACACGCTTTTTCCCAACGACTCAGGCGTGACTTTACGCAGCGATCTACGTGAGACGTTACCTGGGTCGCTTTCATGGTGTAGCCAGTGTAGGTGCCTATTGGCATTAAGGCTCAAGCGTTAGCAGCTGAAACGTTAGAGTGCCCGTTCACCAGCCGGCATCGGACAATCCGCACTGGCCTCATCAATGGTTTGCCTACAAGACCCGCACTGCACGGAGCGGACTGTCGGTAATGCCGGCGAGGATTCTTGAAGGCAACTTTTCCGTTTAGTGCGAATAACGTCATTAGGATTGCCGATCAGTGGACGTACTTGTCAGTGGATTGTCCGATGCCGGCCTGTGAACGCGCATCCTAACGTTTCAACTGCTAACGCTTGAGCCGTGATACCAATTGGCAACTACACTTACTACGCCTGTGACTACTACGTGATTGCAGCCCTGTTCCCAGCGTCTCACGACATGTTTCACGTGAGCCGGATATAAATAATAATAATAATGCTGGACAATTCACACAGCATTATCTAGCCCCAAGGTAAGCAGAGCTTGTGTTATGGGTACTAGATAACTGATATACATAATAATATAAGAGTACATAGATAGATATTTTTTATTATACATAGAAAACGACCAGAACACCCTGAACAAATATCTGCAGATCGTACAAATATTTGTCCCGAGGCGGGAATCGAACCCGCAACCTCCTGTGTCGCAGGCGGACCTTCGCCCACTGCGCCACGGAGATCATTCTCATTACTAGTTATCATTGTCATTATATTAACTTACGTTGGGAATAGATTGGATCGCACGTGAGACGACGGGAAAAGACATCCGTGAGAGGTTGGGAATAACTCCAAAAAACAAAATAAATAACCACTTGAAATACATTTTAAGATTTAATTTTTAATTTTAAAGTACCTTTCTAAAAATGGCAGCGATTATTGTATTGCATTCCGTTAATATTATAACTCGTTAAATAAGGTACTTATACCTACCTACTCTAATTTAACATTATTAAAAATAAACATTTTCTCCTCAAAATATCGAACCTTTTAATGATGAAATACCAAAAGCCGGAGATGGATATGATTCCGGGGTAGGCTTTTGCCCAACTGTGGGACAACATAATTCGAATAAACTTTTATCAATCCCTGAAACGATAAGAACAACTGATTTATTGCTATACGTAGTGTAAAATTTAAAAAATACTATAAAAGCCATCGTAGTTTTTACGCATGTAAGCCGGTTAACTACCAACACTATTTGTATTGAAAACTTCAGTGTTTTTCCAACACAAATAAGGTTCGTAGTTAACCCGCTTACATCCGTTATTATTATCTTATATATAAAAATGAAACCCGTTTCGCGTTGTCACGGCATCACGCGTGAACGGCTGGACCGATTTCGCTAATTCTTTCTTTGTTGTGTTTGTTATTGTCAGGAGAAGGTTCTTAAGAAAGAAAAAATTAAGAAAGTTGGAAACATAAATTTCCACGGGGGCGAAGCCGCGGGGCGCAGCTAGTTAATAATAAATACCCTTATTTTACTCTGAAATAACAAAGCCTCTTACAGAACTAATTATGATAGACAGAAAACACTTGACTACAATCTTCTTAATAAGACCACTATACAGGGTACTAGATATGCTTTTAAGAGTAAGTATACTTAGATATGCTACGAAGAGTTATTCCGGATTCGTCCCACTGGCAATAGTGGTAAATTAAGACTATTTGCACGAAAAGTGTGTGAATGACAGTACTTTTGCTACTTTTCTGTTAGAAATCTTAAAATGGGACGAATGGGGCGAATCCGGAATAACTCGCTACGACCTAAATAAAATCACTGCGATGATATGCGACACAAACATTCGAAATTTACACCCATTTCAACTGACTAGTAATTTAAACACGGTTCTAGCATCCAAGATATTTTATGTAAAATTACCTTGCAACTTCAACAACGCTTATGTAATTGCACAAGCGCAAAGCGAAACAAGGTGTAAATTCGAATTGCAAAACGGACGGGATGCGAAAGAAATGATAAATAAAAACTGTAAAAGCAATAAATTGTTTCGAACTTCTGAAGTTCGCCCCGATGATACCAGAGTCGTAAAATACTTTCCAGCAATGTCAGCATAATGTCTATTGTTTTGTAACCACTTAGTTTACAAAAAATATCAATGATTCTAGAACCGAGTATAATAATGCAGGAATTCATTCAAGTACCTACACGCTAAAACTTATGATTATAACATACTACTTAGGTACTTAGGTACTACAGATTACATGGAATAATATGCACGTATAAATAACCCAGATTTTAATGAGAAATTTTACTTATAACAGACTAAATACTTTTATTGGTAGATTTGGAGGTAAAATAATATAAAAATAAATGTATCCAGCATTCTGGGCACTCTGCCTTCTAATGACGGCTTAGATTTTTAGGAAATTGATATGTAAATACTAGTTGGAATTTGTCGTTTTGTTGATTTATATGTATGAACAATATTGTGCTAATTAAATGTTAAAATAATCACTAAAACATTTAAGTAGGTAAGTACATTTTTTTATATGCTGCTGTGTAAATTTTCCAGCACTGTTGGGCTTTCTCTAAGTAATCTTATATATAAAAATGAAACCCGTTTCGCGTTGTCACGGCATCACGCGTGAACGGCTGGACCGATTTCGCTAATTCTTTCTTTGTTGTGTTTGTTATTGTCAGGAGAAGGTTCTTAAGAAAGAAAAAATTAAGAAAGTTGGAAACATAAATTTCCACGGGGGCGAAGCCGCGGGGCGCAGCTAGTTAATAATAAATACCCTTATTTTACTCTGAAATAACAAAGCCTCTTACAGAACTAATTATGATAGACAGAAAACACTTGACTACAATCTTCTTAATAAGACCACTATACAGGGTACTAGATATGCTTTTAAGAGTAAGTATACTTAGATATGCTACGAAGAGTTATTCCGGATTCGTCCCACTGGCAATAGTGGTAAATTAAGACTATTTGCACGAAAAGTGTGTGAATGACAGTACTTTTGCTACTTTTCTGTTAGAAATCTTAAAATGGGACGAATGGGGCGAATCCGGAATAACTCGCTACGACCTAAATAAAATCACTGCGATGATATGCGACACAAACATTCGAAATTTACACCCATTTCAACTGACTAGTAATTTAAACACGGTTCTAGCATCCAAGATATTTTATGTAAAATTACCTTGCAACTTCAACAACGCTTATGTAATTGCACAAGCGCAAAGCGAAACAAGGTGTAAATTCGAATTGCAAAACGGACGGGATGCGAAAGAAATGATAAATAAAAACTGTAAAAGCAATAAATTGTTTCGAACTTCTGAAGTTCGCCCCGATGATACCAGAGTCGTAAAATACTTTCCAGCAATGTCAGCATAATGTCTATTGTTTTGTAACCACTTAGTTTACAAAAAATATCAATGATTCTAGAACCGAGTATAATAATGCAGGAATTCATTCAAGTACCTACACGCTAAAACTTATGATTATAACATACTACTTAGGTACTTAGGTACTACAGATTACATGGAATAATATGCACGTATAAATAACCCAGATTTTAATGAGAAATTTTACTTATAACAGACTAAATACTTTTATTGGTAGATTTGGAGGTAAAATAATATAAAAATAAATGTATCCAGCATTCTGGGCACTCTGCCTTCTAATGACGGCTTAGATTTTTAGGAAATTGATATGTAAATACTAGTTGGAATTTGTCGTTTTGTTGATTTATATGTATGAACAATATTGTGCTAATTAAATGTTAAAATAATCACTAAAACATTTAAGTAGGTAAGTACATTTTTTTATATGCTGCTGTGTAAATTTTCCAGCACTGTTGGGCTTTCTCTAAGTAAAACGGGTATACTAAAAAAAACATGGCTATAGTTGTGGGATAGTCACATCTCGTGTCTATAGATTTTGTAGTAAACTAGATTATTTCCATATCGACGAAATGTACGACACTCTCATACAGTTTGCGCTCATGCCGATAAACCTAATCAGTGATCAAATCTCTTGTCAATTTAATAATTCTTTCTTTTGCCGAATTGCCGTTGATATGTAGAGCTAAATATAAAAAAGAAGATGAGATTTGATCATTGATTAGTTAGATATGAAGATAATCAGCGTACGAACAACCGGCTGTCACTAGCAAAGAACACGGAAAATTATGTGAATTCAAATGTCACCAAAACTAAACTAATTCGACAGCTCTAAAAAATATGTTATCCTTTTTATTCCGATCGTTACGAAAGGGACGGCAACCTTTGAAGTGCGAAGAAATTAAATAAAATCCCCAAAAAACCCGACTTTCGCATTGAGACTGTTGTATTAGTTTAGTCACAGATATTATAATACTATACTGTTTAGTGATGATGTGAAATTGACATCAATATTGCATTTTCTTTACATTAGAGACTACATATTTTTTGTCGTCTGAAATAAAATCAAGTGATTGCCCTATGATAAATAGACTGCAAGGTGTGTCAGTACATCTCACTAAACACCATGGTATGCTGGTGTGGAGTGTGCCTGAGTTCCTCCATGGAGTGCAGAGCGTCGGTCAGCAGCAAGGAAGCTGGGGTAGCTCCGGTCAGCAAGCTGCCGTTGGTGAGGCTGGAGGTCCCGTTTGTCTCCTGGCGCATTATGTTGCGACGCCACTTGGCACGCGCGTTTTGGAACCATACCTAGGACATTTTTGTTAATTGTAACATGGCGACATTATGTTAGCGACACGAGACAACGCCCGCTTTCGATAAACAAAACAAGAAAATATTTAACAACCGACTAGAAACAAAAGGAGCCCTTTCGCAATTCGCCTGTATGTTTTTCTTATGTAACTCGATATCTTTGCCATTTTTGGTCCAGTTGTACAGTCTGCAGCTAGCTCAATTGTTTCAATTGTAAATGCTAGTTCACAATAAAGTATTCACCTCACCTCAACTGCCTATATTGGTCTACTGTTGGACGCAGGCCTCCCCTGAAAACCGCCTTATTGACTTTTATCTCATAATACCCATAATCATATCTCGTAATACCCATAATCCCCACGCCGCGCCGGGCATTCGTGTTGGGGATCGCAGTTCGGTGGTAGAATGTTTCTGCAGGGGGCGCTGCTGCCCGCTCCCGTTGGATATCCCTTAGTCGCCTCTTACGACACCCGCGGGAAGAATTATGGTGGTGTAAATTCTAAGCCGGCACCACACAGCTAGCTAATAAAGTATTATCCAATTGTAATGATTATTTTGCTTTTGTATAGAGAATGATCCCAAAGTAGTTCCATAACAATGTATTACAGAGGAATAAATATTTGTCGAAAATTTAAAAAAAAAAGTTTTATTTTTTGTATTAAACATCAACATCAAATTATAGATGAAGTTTTGTATTGCTTATTTGAATGTGAGCGTCATGTCGTATCGCCGTTTGTCACTTAATTATGATACCACAATAAACGGCCAGCGGCTAAAGCCGCAGTGTGCAGTGAGGCTTAAGGATTATCATTATCACATTGCGGGGTGATGACAGACTTACAGATCATGTATGCTAATTTGGAGCTGTAAGTATTATCCCGTATGGTCTAGTGGCTAGGATACCTGGCTTTCACCCAGGAGGCTCGGGTTCGATTCCCGGTACGGGAAATATTTTTGCATGTTTTTTGGCCAGACAATCAAGTAACAGGCAAAATTGACTGCGCCTCGAGTTCTATTACTCGATAGTATCGTTTCGACGATGTGTGTGTTCTATTTTTTGTGTGACAGTCGGTACAGCGCGCTTCTCTATACAGGGTGGATTTTTTGGATGAGGTAGCTTAATCGGTGTAGCTACAGGAAAATGGTCCTAGGAGACTATCTATAACTTTTTTTATCCCCATTCACAAATTAAAAAAAAATACAACTCCGTGATAACTGTAACTTTTTTTGGCATTTTACACAAAAATCATTTTTGACGGTTAAAGTACCTGTGTACCGGGCAGTGGGGGGCCACTGCCCGTCCACAAAATTCAACCTGTATACCGTGTGGCCATAAACCTACAGAAATGCCATACAAAGGAACGTCTCATCGTCCAGACAATACTATCGAGTTATCGAACTTTGGATGCAATCAGCCCAAGGCCGATATAAAAGGCACAGATCAACACTTTAACTCACATGTCCAACATGCACGCAGTGGGGCGGTGCGACCCGCAGGGCTACAGAGAATACGAGAGTAGCAAGGGTGAATGCCAGCATAATGAATGTTACCTGCAAGACTCTCTTGGATAGTCCCGTCTTCTGAGCGAGCTGCTTTAGATCCTTCGCGTCGGGATTCTGATTGATCGCGAAGTAGGACTTCATGGTCCTGAGTTGGTGGTGCTTGAAGCTGGTGCGCATCCGCTTGGCGCGCGCAGTGTGCCCGTTGACGCTGCCCGGGGACGCGACGGAGGAGTCGTAAGCCAGCGACTCCATGGACGACGAGAGATCACCCCGGTGAAGCAACTCTGCGTGAAACAAGCCTGTGATTTAATTAAGAATCTGTCGCGTATAAAACTGGAATCTTAATGAAACGTTTGCTAGGGCAATAACAAAACTGCAACGCATCACATATGTATGTTAAAATGCTTTACTTTTTTACACATAAGTAAACATTTTGTACAAGTGTTCAAATGGACTTGCATGTTCTAGGAAATGGTGCTTCGTAAAAATTGCAGTAAAACTTTTTTAGATCTATCGAAATATGAATATGAAGAAAAAACTTCTCTATTTTTTTAAAGTAATAACCTCAAAATATCAGAAACCAACCAATCATTCACCTGACAACCCAAATATATGTACAATGCTCAGAAAATTTAAACACAATCAATATTATCTGGCAGGTCTATTAATATCCAATAAATTATACAAAATAAGATAACACCTTTTCCAAACAACAAAAAACTAAATAGATTCTCACAAAAGTGCCCTAATTTAAATCATTCAAACTGTCTAATATATTTAATTATGAATTTGATAATTAGCCCGCTTTGCACCGCTGCGTTTGTGGTTCCAATTTACTGACAACAACCACCCAGTTTTCGGTGCCGGAATTTATTACGCTTCCTGCTACTTCCCGTAACAGGGTTCCGCATTTAAATGTGGTCTGTAGTTTTGGTGAATGATGAAAAAATGGGAAACAAAACTTTAAAAGTTGGAAGGAATGTTTTATTAGCTCAGGAATGTGTGGTCTTTCCCAGGTGTGGGACCTGATAGGCTCTCTATATGAGACTGATCGCTGTTCGCGGCTGCGCTCATACCCTTTAACCTGTAGCCTTTGTCACTCAGAGTCACTCTTTTTAAATTTATTGTGTCACTCAGGGATAGCGTAGGTGTTAATTAGTGAATGATTTTTCAAAAACCAGTCGGTGGTTCTGTAGATTATTACCGCATAAACTTACAACATTATGTTTTTTTTTAAATACGTTATATTATTTTCTAAGTATATTTGGGAAAGTCGAAATGTGTAAGTATTGGACTAAAAGGCTCAGTAGTCCGATGATCTGTATTGATCAGCATCATCGGACTAAATCATCTGACTACTGATACTAGGCCAGTAGTAGGTACCTATTTATTTTTTAACTTAAATGTAATCTTAGCATACTACTGTGCTATTATTAAGCATCATTTTATGCAGCCCTAGTCACCGGCCGCTTGAGCCTAGCTTCGCGGCCGGTGATTCACCGTTTTGATATATTTTTTACTGAAGAATATTTTTATAATATTTTATTTTCTATAGTAAATAATAATGTATCTTATAACGGGATTTAAGAATAAATTAGTGTATAATAATAAATTATTATTTTTCAATCTATTTTTTAAGCAACCTGTAGATTATTTGCAACAGTCTGCAGTTAGCTCAGTTGTTTCAATTGTAAGTACTAGTGTAATTTTCTCTGTGAATAAAGGCTTCTGCCATTAAAAATAAATAATAATTAAATAATTTTTATTTATTGTTTCGAAAAAACGAAAACCGACTTCAAATTAATTTATTTTAGCTTTGCGGGACAAATAGTAATAAATCGGGAATGAAATTCATCATTCCTTTTAAAGAATCACCGATTTTGTCAAAAAAACTGTAAACAAAAGCAATAATAAATGAGTACAGTATCAAGTGGAACTACTCGAGACAGTGGATGAGTGTATTATCCGTCACAATTTTAAGACGTTGAGTAAATTTAGATACCTGTCTATTCTGAGTACTCTCCAATAAACAAAATATGATTATAGTTTGTATAATAGAACCCAATATTAGGATTGCCGAAGCAGCCCTTGACTCGACGTTTCTCTATTACCCCTGATAGCCCATTACCGCTTATCGTCGAATCAAAAATGTGTACAACTATCGGAACATTTATCATTTCGTTTATTTGTTTTGACATTTTTGTGAGAGGGTGTCCGGCATTGAATTTTATATTCTCAAACTAGCTGACCTGCTCGCGATTTCATTCGCGTGGACTTTAGGGTAAAAAAAAGGTTTTAGGAACTACCGACTTTTACAATAGGTGTAAGAGTTGGAAATGTCCAACTCTTACACCTATTTTAGCCTAACCCACCTACTTACCCTAGCCGTTTCGAGTGAAAAAATATCCCGTTTAAGCCCGTTGTATGGTTTTTTTCAAAGTCCCATCATTTTATTTGTTAATTTTTCACATTGAGTTGGAAGCAAATCCTGTCATACGTTACAAGCTTGCTGTACCAAGCCAATTGTCATTATACTATTTTAGGTTTGGTATTCCACTGCAAACAAACTAAAAACTAACCTTTCCGAAGTTATTGCGATATTCTATTAATTTTCTTACCCACTCATTATTTTGTAAGTACTTAAAATTGATAGAAATTAGATACGATTCTCAATTAAAAAAAAAATTAAACAAAATTAAACATTCAGCACGCAGTTTTTATGACGACCTCTGTGGCGCAGCGGGCGAAGGTCCGCCTGCGACGCATTAGGTTGCGGGTTCGATTCCCGCCTCGGGACAAATGTTTGTACGATCTGCAGATATTTGTTCAGGGTGTTCTGGATGTTTTCTATCAGTTATCTAGTATATATCAGTTATTTAGTACCCATAACACAAGCTCTGGCTTAGCTTGGGGCTAGATAATGCTGTGTGATTTATTATTGTCCAGCATTATTTATTTATTTATTACTTTTTGGGATAAAAAGAAGCTTGCCAAATTAAAATAAGATCCGTTTAGCCGTTAAGGCGTGAAACATAAATAAATTTAAAAAAAACATAAATAAATTTCTTTCACTTTTATAAAATTTGTATGGATATTATCAGTTCTAGTGGATTCCATCCATTGAGTTTTATAGCTGCTTCAGTTTACCCTAAGGGCCTTTGTTCACACACGTTGTTTTTTCGCCGTGAAAATCTACGGCTAATTCGCCGTGTGAAGGCACGGTCGTCAGTGTTGATACATACACAAACACGGAAACTTGTTGACTCACCGGTTTTTTTGCCGTAAAAATCTACACCAAAAAAATACAATACAAGAGACATTACATATGACACAAGTACAATGGGCGGCCTTATCGCTTAGAAGCGATCTCTTCAATCCACCAGGTGTCATTTTGTCATTGCGCCATCAAAAAGCTTCCATAGTGAACCATACAACACTGACAACCGCGACTAATTAACCGTAGATTTTCACGGCGAAAAAATCGCGTGTGTACAAGAGCCCTAACAGCTTACCAAGGATTACTCCTTAGATGTTACCATCTATATACATCGATCAAGTAGGCCGGCCGGAAATTTTTGATCGATGTCTCTATAGTACATTCGAAATATTGAGACTCAATTCTTGATTCAAGATTGGGTTCTTCAAAGTTGCACTTACTTCAGTGATAGCATGCTCCTATCGGAATTATTCTCAACATTTCGAGCATATCTCCAGCAATTTGAGTAAACACCGAGAAGCCACATCCTAGAGTTTTTACAGACGTCCCTAGATCTCATTGTTGACAGGAAGCTTATCGGTTCCGTCTGATTGCCAGATCGGATGTGGTCTCCCAAGCTTTTAAATTGAAAAATATTTCGGTTTGCAAAGTTAAGTTTTAACGCTACCATCATCAGAAGCTATTTTCATCATAAAAAATGATCTGAACACCATCCGTTAATAAAATTAACCATTTACGGAAAGCTTCAACAAATACTATCGTTAATAAGGACCCTCATGGAAGTTGTGGAAATCATAAATGCAATATTTCCGCGAATTTTATTTTGCACATTGAAATATCTTGTATAGGAATGAAATGCTATTTCAATAGCTAGATAAATTTGAATATTTATTCTGGATGCTGTATATCCTTAATTGGATGAAATGGAGAATATCTACTTGAAGCCGCTCTGCCGGCGCTCGTCCGTTGATTCCAAGCTTCAGAATTTTTTATTCAACCTCAATACTCCGTTCTGCCGTACCTAATCCATTTATTGCAATGCCAAGATTATTAAAATTGAATAAATGGATAACGAAGAGTATCAAAAGAAACAAGGTTAACAATATTTTCTTTTCTTTGCGGTAAAAGTATCAACAGAAACAAGTTTAACAATATTTCTTTGTTTCTATTGTACTTTGGCACTAGATAAAGCTGTGTGGATTGTTCAGTATGTTTATTAACGAATGTTGATGAATTGAACTATAATATTGAACAAACCACACACAAAAAAGTGTCTTAGATACACTTTGTTAAATGTGGTCAGCTGTATTTGGCTTCAACTATAAGTACTATGATACATGGTACAAAGACCTGGATATTTATGGTACGTTTAACATCCCTGAATGCGAGCATAGCGCGGGCAATGTTTGATACTTCGCGCCCGCGCGAGCCTCGCCGTATGGTTGAAGCCTATATGACTGTATGCACTATGTACCAGTTTAAGATGATCTTAGTCTATATTGGCGAAGACCACGGTCAGCTTCGCGTGGACGTGATTTGCCGAAAGCTCGTTAGTAGCACAACTAGAGTAGCAAACTCTTTGCCTGCTGGATCAGAGGACGGATGACCGTCAAAATAAAACGACATTCAGTAAATAAAACCAGTCGTAAGTACATCCCTCTATAAAATAAACCACAATCTACCGTAAGTAAATGTTTTATTTTTATAGTCGAAATTAACATGTTAGGGAGTCGAAAAATGTTTTTTCTCTTAAAAACTGTGTAATAAAGCATCTGGGTTGTAAAGGCTTCGATATTAACGATCAGTTATAAAAAAAATAAAGGAGCTATGCGGCTATACGTGTTTTATTGCGCGTACAGGCGCCGCCGCCTCTCGGTGCCACAAGCCACGAACGCAAGAGTTTAATTCAACACACGGGTGAACTAACATTGAAAAAACTATAAAGATTAGATTTTAAGATAGTATGGCTAAATGAGAAACTATGAGAAATAGAGGACAGCCGTGCAAGGGAGCCATGAGCTTGATCTATAAAAACCTGCAGATATTTTTCTTACTTGTTTTTACAATAACGGAGTTAGTAGGTAGTAAGGATCAAAAAAATACGCTCTAGATTAAAATTCATAAAAGGAAATTAGAAAACAAATTTGAACTAGTATTTACGATTGAAACAATTGAGCTAACTGCAGACTGTTGCAAACAATCTACAGGAAGCTCAACTGATCCATATCAATACCAGTTGGAAGCGTCCCCAAGACGATACTGCATTTTTTTACTTGTATTTTACAATACAAAGTTACTAGGTACTGAGGACTAAAAATAAGCTCGTAATTAACATACATATTAGGAAATGGATTCTTACGATTATACTCTGAATACTATCACTATGTATGTGAAAATGTTGTCGTTATATTATATTTTCAAGGCGTTTTTGATTCTGGTCTTTTTTTATGAGAATTATATCTCAATGACTTTATTTCATTCGGCTTTGAAATAAGAAATATTAAACAATAAATTACTATCAAATCCATAGTAAATAATATTATAAATCCGAAAGTAACTCTGTCCGTGTCTGTGATTTAAAATCGGCACGTGTAACAAAAATATTTTTGTCCACGTATGCATTGCGACTTTCCCTACTCTTTGGCTATTAATATTAGTCATCTTCAGTGCACTTTATGTAACTCGCATAATCTTATAACAAACTCCTTTAAACTTCAAATCTTGAGTGCAGTAAAGTAATACCCATAGAAACGATGGGTGCTTGATGTGTTGATAAATTACTTTAAGCGTCAGGTTTTCCTCAAAAAGCACCTTTATTGAAAAAAAATTCGTTTGAAGAGTAAGTAAAAATAAGTAGAAGAACGTATTACTTATATTTATAAATTCAAAAGTAAGTATGTTACTTTTTCACGACGAAACCGCTATGCAGATCAACGGATAAGGGCGTGCAAAGGCGCGGAATGAAGCTTGTTTTTAATAATGATTAACTACGAACTTCTTACGAATGTGAGAGTGAGACCTGCGAAACTTGTTAATGTTGAAAGAACACCAATTTAAACAAAATGGTCAAACAACGACAGATTTTTTTATGTAAAATTACCATCATTCTCTTGCCCTTTTCCCACTTAGGTGGTGTCACAACAGGTTTTCTTCTTCCATTCGTTTCTATCAGTCGTCCTCTCCGCACTCACTCCTTTCTCTAAAACCCCCGACGCAAATAGAGAGGGGTGTTATAAGTTTGACGTTTCTGTCTGTGTATCTGTGTATCTGTCTGTGGTATCGTAGCTCCCAAACGGATGAACCGATTTTCGTTTTTTTTTCTTTTGGGTCATAGATAATTTTATCCCGAGTGTTTTTAGCTATGAGTGTTCTTAGCCATTGTTTCATGAAAATCTGTTCAGCCAATAAACGTCGGTGGGTTTTCTAATTTTTAATTTTGTCTTTTTCATGTCATCATTAGCACAGTCATCGATCTTTTCTAGGCCTCTTATATCATCCACATTTATATTTAACACTCTCCGCGTAACATGACACTTTTCCCTATTTATATAATGTCATACCACGCTTACCAATGATTCTTATCTTATCCGTCACTGGCGCAACTTTTAAACTTCCTAATTATAATTACATACATAAATTAATTTCTTACCTTATCTATTCTCGTGACTCCACACATCCATATTAACATTCGCATCTCGCATGCACTCTTATTCATGCGTCCCTTTTGTGACCCAGCATAGACAGGTCTGACAATAATTTTATATATTTTTCCCTTAAGTTTAAGAGGCATCCACGGATCGCATGTTGATCGCATGTTGTTTACATCTCTGTCAATCTCACCATCATTCTTTACTACTGAACCGAGGTACCTAGAGTCTGAGCAGACTGGTAGGGACCGTCTAAGGAAATCGGAATGAAACAGGATGGACCACCGACGTCAACAGGTGACCTGTTATGGTTCTTGCTAATCTTTAGTCCGACACTTTCCAGTTTCTCCTGGCATTTTTACAGTCTGCTCTTGGTCTGCTGCGTTGGTTGCGTCTTCACCAACAAAGACGATGTCGTCGGTAAACAGCATATATACAGAGCGACCCACGGCCATGCCACATAAGGGAAAGTATCTTAAATATTGTAGATGGAAAATTTTACTAAAAGAAGACTTCATTTTGATTCTAAAATCAATTTTAACTGCGTTCTAAGATTTTTGAATGATCATCTATCTGTCTGAACCGGGAATCGAACACGCCAAATTTTATTATACCGATCAAAAGGATAATTATTTTTCACATAACATAGGCAGCATGATATATAAAATATATAGAATGATGAAAAAAAAAAGATATATAAAAATGAAACCCGTTTTCCTTGGTCACGGCATCACGCGTGAACGGCTGGACCGATTTCGCTAATTCTTTCTTTGTTGTGTTTGTTATCGTCAGGAGAAGGTGCGAAGCCGCGGGGCGCAGCTAGTCTTAAATAAAAGGAAGACCATGACATTTAACATTCATAATTTCAGGAAAATTAATACTTAGCCTTTCGTTTTACTATGCCGTGCTCCTAACAACTGATTTAATCATTTTAAAGTATTTCTAATCAGTACCCACTTGAGAAACACATAAAATTTCTAAATGCGTGATATAAAAAGTAATGTGATTAATAAATTTGCCATGAAAAGATAAATAAATCAACAGGGAGTGAATGAATTTCTTTACTACTGAATGGGACACGTTTTGAGTATTTGCTAAATTAAATAATTGTAAGCCAAACGTAATTATTTTAAATAAATGATAAATGACATGGTCTTCCTTTTATTTAAGATACTATGTTATATGGAAAAAATTATCCATACGATTGAGCCTTTTGATCGGTATCGTAAAATAACGGTTGTTTTTTTTTACAATTTGGCGAGTTCGATTCCCGGTTCAGACAGGCGATTATTCTAAATCTTTGAATGCCGTTTAAATTGTCAAATATATAGGTATTTTTTAAATTGTCAAATATATTTAATTTTCAAAGAGCCTACACATTTGCTCCCCTTGGAGTCGAGACCCTAGGTCCGTGGGGTACCGAGGCTCTTCGGGTTTTCAAAAAACTATTTGAGCGTCCGGTCGAAGCGACACGTGACCCGAGAGCTGGTGAATATCTGGCACAGCGTATCAGCATTGCCATACAGCGTGGCAATGCAGCCAGCGTCTTGGGGACGCTTCCGACTGGTGTTGATATGGATCAGTTGAGCTATCTGTAGACTGTTTGCAACAGTCGGCAGTTAGCTCAATTGTTTCAATTGTAAATACTAGTATAATTTTCTTTGTGAATAAATGTCCTTATTTTCAAATATATATTTTTTCACAAAGAAAATTACAATCAAATAATAGAAATGAATTAGACCTAGTATTTACAATTGAAACAATTTTGCTCACTGCAGACTGTTCCAAACATTCTACAGGTGATCCATATCAATACCAGTCGGAAGCGACCCCAAGACGCTGGCTGCATTTCCCCGCTTTATAGCAATTTTGATGCGGTGCCCCAGATACTCAGATAATTTTAAAAAATTGTTTTTGAAGTCAAAATGAAGTCTTTTTCAGTAAATTTTCTATCTACAATATATAAGATACTTTCCCTTCAGGCATGGCAGTGGGACGTCCTTTAATATATACATACGTCCTACGACGTCGTCGACGTGCCCTATGTACTCTATGGCAGCAGTGGGTGATCCCGGGTTAGATTGATGATGATGAAAAGAAAATTGTCCTGAACTCAATTAAATACAAATAATTACTTATGCAAATATTGCAACTACGACTGTTATAAAAATAGTAAAATAGAAACTCAATAGGAATCCCGCCAAAGAAATGTCGAAACAAACAATTATTTTTTTCCAAATATAAAAGAAACAACGATATAATCTATCTTGATTAGTCCTAATTAAAATCTATAACGAACCCCAACATTAACTTGAATGATTATCAATAAACAATAGTTAAATATTAACAGTTTTGACCGCAATAAAAAGCCAACTTCCGTTTAACATTAAACCGCAGGTCACCTGTCGATATTAGGACAAAGAGCTGCAATTAAACACACACAAGGGTAATTGAGCCGCTTTGCGCTCCAGTTTATCACACTTCACTTTGTACTATGAGGCTGAATTTACAATTTCGCTGATATAATTATCAAGCTTTTGATTTAAATGCTAGTGAAAAACTGCGGCGATTATATAGAAAAGTGAAAAGAAAAACTATAAAAAAATATATGAATGTATATTATTATCTATACTAATATTATAAAGAGGAAAGGTTTGATTTTTTGTTTGTTTGTTTGTTTGTATGAATTGAATAGGCTCCGAAACTACTGGACCGATTTGAAAAATTCTTTCACCGTTAGGAAGCTTACTTTTCAGGGAGTGACATAGGCTATATTTTATCCCGGAATTCCCACGGGAACGGGAACTACGCGGGTGAAACCGCGAGGCGATCGTCTAGTGAGGAATAAAAGGAAAAACAATGAAAGAGAATAGAGAGCGCTGCTATACGTGCAGCATAGTTACTTGATCAATCACGTGCGCTCATCGTCGAAGGCCCAATACTTTGCTCAATGCCAAACTAAGATTTGTACGAAGATATTTTATCAAAATGATTAGAATACTGGCAATAAAGTGTGCAACCACTTCAAATAATATTTTCATCCAATAATCTCACACAGATAGAGCACGGAGCTTCGAGGAGCTCCTTGTTGCTTTTAATCACGTCACGTGCAAAGCTCGAGTGGCACTGTGTTGCCAACACTGCTACTCCACTGAAAATACTATACTACCACTATATTCACAAGAACACGAACCGATCGGATTTACAGATCGAACGTTAAATAAATAACCGATGTTCGATGATCCTGATGAATTAAAAGTTACTTACGAAAGTACAGCCATACTGCAGAGCTTAACGTCGGATCTCTCTGGGTTTAGGGGCGAGTCAATCTACTCTTCAACAGACATAAGTCGATTTCGGTAAATAAAAAAAAAAAAAAAAAAAAATTAGGAACCTTTGCGCTTCATTCTATCTAGCAGTGTGATTAATCGGGTCAAAAAGCCACAGCCTGCAACCTCGATGAGTGCTTCGCATTTCGACGCTATAAACAATAATCCAGCCCGCGCCGCGCCGACCCCGGGCGGGCGGCCTGACGCTTTGAAACACAGTCCTCTCGCTCAGCCCTATGAAATTCGGCCACGACGGAGCGAGACGATTTCAATTTTGACAGTACTGCGTCTATTCATTAGTCGTGGCTACGGCACGGGATGAATTGACATTTGGGACATTGGCGTGAGGGTAGGCCCGCTTGGTTTCCCTTGCGAGAATCGTAAGATTGCTGCTAAATTTTAAGCTCGATTTCGATGAAATATGTATAAGGTAGTCTACCGGAGCCTTTAGGGCGCGGGCACCATGGCAACAGGAGGCTCTTCTGACTAGTCTAATAAATGGGGGAAATAATTTGTTAAATGTAATTTAACTTTCGCTGGGATAGGCTGGGCTGTTATCTGTGTTAGTTAAAAGAAGCTTACCTAACGCTGTGCTTGCCATCCTCATTGTCTGCACTTGCATATCTTCGGGGGACCCTTGAGCTAGCTTCCTCTTCCGAGGCCGCCCTTTAGTGTTTGATCCGGGGTAGTATTGCGGTGGGGAGTCTCCTTCACTATGTAGATCTTGACATCTAAACAACAGTTTAAAAAGCTTTATACAAAAAATGAGAATCCGAAAACGTAGCCTATTTTATTCGGAGTGGAATTCTTTCGGTAGGCATCTGATTAGACGATATGAAGGCAGCTAGGGCCTAATTAGAGACATTTAGAAATAGAAAAATTCCATTGCCATTGATGTCTGATCTTTATTTTTGAGTTATTCTTTTTTGTAACATCTTATTCGGCAGGATCACTTATCACCGGTTTGTTTAATATTATTTTAACACCAACACTCGCGTTCCTGATGAGCATACAAACACACGTTATTACTATTACAATATACTCGTAGTTATTCCGTGACATAACACGTCGTCGCTTCATATCATCCAAGTATTTAGTCAATAATGTAATGACGTAGAATGACCTCGTACGCTCAATTGGCTACGCTATTGGAAGTTACATAGGTATAGTGTTCTATTTGCATAATACAATTTTCCTTGTATTTAATTATGTTTGCCCTAACAGGCTACTGGGAAATAAGAGATATGATTGGGATGCATTTGTTGGGCAGAGAACGGGATTTGAAAGGTTTAAAAAAATATGTGCAAGCCAACGTTTCTTTGAGCACTTCCAAAAATCTGCTCCCGCTCACGCACCTTGATATTGTCTAAAGAACCAAATACAAACATCAATAATGGATAATTATAAAGAGAGATTTTTATATACGAGTATATAGATAAGTTTGTTTGTTTTATGACTTCGCTGAAACCAAATAGTCCGGTATAAAAATTATCATTAATAGAAAGCTATGTATAATATTCAAAAACTAGCCACGGTTACTTGGAGGAGTACAACCCATTACAGGAAAGAATGGCAAACTCAAGGGGGAGGCTTATGCGAAAGGCAAGACCGTATATTTACCGGTGTCAAATAATCAATATATGTAGGTACCTGAGTTAAATAAGTAACTGTATAATTATACCTAATTAAGCTTTTAACTAATATTTATTAAGAAGGTTGAATAAAGGCTATTATTATTTAATATCCCTGATTCACATAGGCTATGTTTTATCCAGGTTCTGTGTGAGCGAAACCACAAGCTAAGTTAGTCTAAAATTAATTAAACTAAATTCACTCACCTATAAACACTATTGGCATCGTCTTCGCAGAACTCGTCCAGACAAGCGACGTCATAATGCGGTCTGCAGTAGACGAGGCCATCACGCATGCCGAAAACATCTCCCTTATTCAGCTGGACCCTACAGGCTGAGCAGGAGAAGCAGGCCAAGTGGTACACCAGGTCACGCGCTCGCATCACCAGCTCGTTCGCTGTGATGCCGTTCCCGCAGCGGCCGCAGCGCTTCACGCAAAACAGCCTAGGACAACGACATTCCAACTTTATGCCCGCAGCTCACGTTGTCTCGGCAACTAATTGTAATCCACGCACGATTAGAATGAAACGGAACTTTGTTAAAATAAATATTTTATGACACAATCCACGCGATTTTAAAATGGAATCTTGTTAAACATAATGTTTGCTCTCTCTCTTGTTTCAGGTCGAAATGGTTACACCCTATTCTGGATCGAGCGCGGATTATAGGTACTTTATAAACACCCACAAGAGTGTGGCGAGTGTGAGCTCTCAAACGGCCAAACCGATTAGGATTTAGTTTTAATGAAATAACTTTGTGGCTTGATCGAGAATGTTCTTGGCTAATAAAATCCTGTCTTAGAGCGACAGGTGTCCTGTGTGACACCTGTCGCTCTAGTACACAGAATACAGACGACACAAAATATTATGTGCATTTTGCAGATCGGTTAGAGCAGCGAAGCCTGGCAGTAAACGCGTTATTGACATTTCTTTTCAACAAAAGATATCAAGAAAAGCCTAAGCTTTTCTACCTAAGTACGTAGTAAGTAAGTACTAAGTAAGTAGCTTTTTTACCTAAGTAAATCAAATCAACATCATCCAGACTGGAGCGAATTTTCCGCAAATCCATAAATTCAATTTCCGCTGGTCGACGGCCTGTATGAGGTAATTGTCATAATCAAAATAAAAATGAAGTGCTTTATTTCCTTTAGACTACAGACCTCTTAGACTCGTCAGAGAATGTAAATTACGAACTAGGAAATATGGTGATCACTGTGATTTTTTGGTCACTGAATCTACACTTGCGAGCTTTAAACTGGAATCGCTTCAAGGGTTGTTCAAGCCTAATTTTTACAATTTCTTTGCAGTGAACTATGAGTTAAGTTATGTTTTCCATTACGCAGGATTTATTGGCGACGATAAATTTTGATTTAATGCACGATAATGTCCGCTGCCACACCGCAGCAGTGACTAGACAGTACCGACAGACGTCTTCCATGTCGGCATTCCCACACTAGACTGGCCAGCCCTTAATCCTGCCTTGAACCCAATCTGGCATATGTGGGACGAGCTAAAACAGCGGATACGAGTGAGAAATCCAGCTCATCCAGCTCCGGCGCCGATAGAAGCCGATAGATACAACTTCGACCTATTGCAATAATTCCCAAAATTTAGGTAGCCAATTTAATTAATTTTAAATCTTCTTGATATCACTTGAAAGGTAACAAACTTACCATTACCTTTCAAATGATATACCACAATCTATAGTTCATTGTACATAAATTGTAAAAAAATTGTTTTGATCAACTCGCGATGAAGCGATTCCATTTTAAAGCTCGCAAGTGTATATTATGGTGAAGTTATTATTTATTTGTTATTTCTTAATATGTTATTTTAGTCTTATTCTTGTTCGAATTCGTTTCTATTATTGTTATTTTCTTTGTTAGTAATTTTGTTTAACACAAAACTTACCTTATGTTTACCTTAATATTATTTATATTACCAACCTACAGTTAGAAGCGACCAAGAAACCTTTACCTTGTTTGGTTGTTAGTTATTGGGTTAGAGCTATGTCCGGAGTAATATTTAGACGGGGCTAGGTGGTGGTGATCCAATGTCGATGCGGATTCTGTTGTGGATTCTACCTCTGCGTACATAAGTTTTCAAAATAATTTTCCGTTTTAGGAAGGCATACCTATTCCTTTCTTATTAAATATCAAAGCTCTCAATCTTTCAAATTTAGTTTATTTAGATGAGACTCATTTGGTAGGTTTATTATATTCACTTCACTTTGGATTTATTTTCAAAATTTTGGTTATAGCAGTAGGTAATTTTTGAAATGTACCTACCTTTCATTTGACCTTGTAGATCTCTTTTAAAATTTCGGCAACACAATTTGTATGGAAAATTTTCATTAACATTTTTTTTTCCTTTTTCTTTAAATCTATACTGGCGCACGAAATGTATTTATTTTAATAGTGGTCATTGCTGAGCTATTAAAGAGAAAAATGACAGACACAGCGAGACCTTAAGAATTTCGAAACTGATCTCGAAACCCTAAAAATTTACCTAGATTGCAGCCAAAACGATAACTTCCTCCTTTTTCCAAGTTCTTTCATATTTAAAGGCTTCGTAAAGACGCACCTTCGCATCCTAGAGTACTTACAAGTAGCTTAGTGGAGGGGGCGTGCATTTTTAGATTGGTTTAGCTCTGCCTACCTATGCAACAGTCTGCAGTGAGCTCGACTGTATCAATTGTATTACTAGTTCTTATTTGTTTCTAATAAGGACTAAATTCACTATAAAAACTACCGTAGTTTGACGAATTCATAATGAATGTAAGGGGTAAACTATGAGCTTGGTCTCTAATGGTATGTGATTTTCGTTGCTATTAAAGAGATTTGTATGTAACTTCAATTTCCAATGTCCATATCTTATATATGCGCGCGCGAGCTCTAACAGCATCCTGAGCTCATTGTCCGATAAATGGGACAGTCCAATGTTAAGGCACTGTATTCGAACAATGCTGCGTTAGCATTCGAACTGCAGGGTCAAACTTTCTGGACTGATCCCTTTTATATCATACCTACCTATAATGCCCTGTGCCTACTAACATAGTATAAGTTTGTACTAATTATGATATGGATCTCTGTGTCTGAAATAAAAACATTTTATTTTATTTATTTTATTTATTTATATATACCATATCTATTAGTACCTCAACCTCTTTTTAACCCCCGACGCATAAAGAGAGGGGTGTTATAAGCTTAACGTGTCTGTCTGTGTATCTGTCTGTGGTATCGTAGCTCCCAAACGGATGAACCGATTTTCGTTAAGTTTTTTTTTTTGTGTCATTGATAATTTTATCCCGAGTGTTCTTAGCCATGTTTCATGAATATCTGTTCAGCCAATAAACGTCACGGGTTTTTAAAATTTTAAATTTTGTCTTGTCTTCAACTAATATTATGATAAAAAACAAACAAACGTGAATTTTCAGTAACTTAGTTCGTCACGTACCTACCCCAAATGGGGTAAACTATTTGAACGAGTCAAAAATCGGCCCCTCGCTAAATCAATCATGTGTAATCATGGAAACCATCGTCGGTGTTTGTGTTATGTCGTATTATTCCACACAAACAATTATTACGCCATATGTTGACACTGCAGGGGATAATTGGTGATATTATCGACAATTTGACCCGTGATGTAAGCAGGATGGCAACAGGCTTGATTCTCGCGGGGATGAGCATCAATTACGAATATGTACTTATATGAATTATTCTGAGTGACTAATAGCAAAATTCTAAGCGGACCAACTATATATTATTTTATTTCTGTTCCTTTTTATACGATTATGAAATGCAGGTTTAACGTTTAAAATGTTTAAAGGAAGGTATTATGCGCCAATGGCAATAGAATGACGGCCTGCAACGGCAAAACGTCAAAAATTGAGTACATGCTAAGGCTCATTTTATTGTTAAAATAAATCGTGCGAACATTAAGACGGGCGTGAGAAAAGGCCAAGTGTGTGTGACTATGAGTGACAGCCCCTTTAGTATCAGCCCTTAACGACGCTAACTTGTTGACACTGCGCTCTATTCATAGCCCAACTTGCTTGAATACGTCAACCCATTGCCGAATAAAAACATAGAGAGGAGTAAGTATTCCTTTTAAATAGAAAACATTATGCTAATATACCTCCTATGTCCTTGAAGAGTCGATATTATTTTTTTGGGATTATAATTTATCATGTTATTTACTACTGGCAAGCCGTACACGAACACCGCAGTTTGTCTCAAGGTGGGGAATTCATAGCAGTCGAGTCTGAAAAAAAAATCTAAAACATCTTCAGAAACTTATTCAAATACGCAAAACTATTTAAAATACATGGCTCACATTCGCCCCTTTTAATGTATTAAAACTTCGCAAATGCCAGCTTACATTTATATACAAATATGATTCAAAATAGTGCCGCGTCGCATCGGTCTCAGGATCCAGTCGATTTGCCGTATTTTCTAAATAGGTGGTGGACACCGGAAGCTGTGTGGTACCGGCTTAGAATTTGTACTACCCCAATTCGGCCCGCGGGTGTCATAAGAGGCGACTAAGGGATATCAACCGGAGGCGGGCAACAGCGCCCCCTGTAAATCAATTTTACCACCTAATTGCGATCCCCTACCCGCATGCCCAGCGTGGGGATTGTGGGCACTACCCCCCATGAGATAAAAGCCAATAAGGCGCTTATCAAGGGGAGGCCTGCGTCTAGCAGTGGACCAATATAGGATGTTGTGGAGAAGAAGGAGGAAAAGGACAACGGGAATACTCCCTCTTTTCGACGAGCTCGATTTTTAAATACCGTGAGTCCTTGTACTTCTTTCCGCCTACCAAAGTGCCGTGCCTGTGCTTGTAGACTACGTGCGCGCGTTTTTACTTGTTATAAAACTTTTGCCAGCGCAGTTTTTTTTTGTATTACATTTGCAAATTGGTCTTTCAATGACAAAATCATTGAGCGCTGATTGGAGAAAGATTTTCCAGGTGAAGTTGAACACTTGAACTACCGAATGGGCTGTAGTGATGAGGAAATTTACATATAAAACAATTTTGTATTGGCAGTGTTTCTTAGGTTTAATCATCGATATATCGAAGGGTTTCATTCATAAATCGATAGAGTAGAAGATTTAGTGTAGTTAAAGCCGTGTTTCATTGCCAAAAACAATTTTTGGCAATGAAGTTCTCTCCAGGTTTATCAATGAAATTATTAATAAAATTTAGACGAGATAATTCAAAATTTCAACAAAACTTCGAACAGACCGCTCAAAATTAATAGTCATGTGGCTTTTACAATTATTCGGTTTTGTCTATTTGCACCTAAATTTACGTATCCTTTGAGATGTAGTTAACTGTACAAATACAGCGAGCTCTTCCAGGCTTAGACAACATAATAAAGAATACTTTATCATCGCTAACGTACCAGCTGTTCTGGAACCGAATGGTCTGTGGCGTGACGATGGTAAGAGGCCCGACGGTATGACACTAGTCCCATGGGAGTTGGGGAGGCCCATTGTGTGGGACGCTACATGCGTCGACACACTTGCAGATTCCCATCTTCCGAGGACATCCTTAAGGGCGGGTGCGGCGGCAGATTTGGCCGAAGGTCTCAAGGGGCGCAGATATGCAGGTCTCGACATAGCCTACACATTTGCTCCCCTTGGAGTAGAGACCCTAGGTCCGTGGGGTACAGAGACTCTTCGGTTTTTTTTTAATTATCTGGGCGTCTGGTCGAAGCGCAGCGCATCAGCATTGCCATACAGCGGGGCAATGCAGCCAGCGTCTTGGGGACGCTTCCGACTGGTATTGATATGGATCAGTTGAGCTACCTGTAGATAGTTTGCAACAGTCTCCAGTTAGCTCAATTGTTTAAATTATAAATACTAGTTCTCATTTATTTCTAGTTGATTGTAATTTTCTTTGTGAATAAAGATTTTCCTCTACGTGCCATAGCTTTGGTTTGCGTGAGCGATAAATCGCTGGACTCTCAAAGACCGCGTGTAGGTAGTTAAGTGAATCGTTGCCAGAAGGTACGCCACCTTTTAGGTGATTTTTCAGAATTTGCAAAATACACGAAACGGACCTAAAGGTAACGACGTCATTGCTTAAATTGCAGCTGCTTAAAAAAGATTTTCAGCAGCTGCAAATAAAGCAATGACAAAAAGTTACCAACCCACGCTACGCTGCCACTGAAATTAATTTCGTTACTTTTAACGCTACAAGGTTTCTTTTTGTTGCCGGTTTGGTTACTTTGACTCGACTCGCCTGGCACCACTGTGACTGAAATAGGGGTTAAACTGGGTTTCAATTGGCTAACGCGTTGTACCGGTGAGGCGATGCGTGTGGATTTGATTACATTGATAGAGCCTCGGGCAACATTTCATAATGGTGTGTAACAGGTAGCCCTCAGATTTGGTCGCTATTGTTGGGCCAACCTGTTAACTAAGCAGACCAAGTTGTGGTATGCCAGGTGGAAATACAATAGAAGTTGGGGCCCTGACACGTGCCAGTAACCCATTTATGTGTATTCAATTGACTAGCAGAATTTCTAGATATGATTAATGGCTTGGATTTTGTGGCATGTGTCCCAGGCCATAAATGGAGGTGACGAAATACAAACCTGTAATAATCTTCCTTGCAGTAAATGTTGCCGTCTCTCGAAAAGCAGGTCAGCTCGGAGTCCAGGGGCAGGCGGCATTCGCAGCAGCGGAGACAGGATCCATGCCATTGACGGTCCACTGCTAGCAAATAGTACCTATGGCCATATGGACAAGTTAACATCAGTACGGTTACGAGTGAAAGATATCAACGCGCTGCGCTGGTCTAAGGATATTCAGAAACGAAGTGCCATAAATTGATTGTAAATTATTACCAGATTAAAAAAAATTAAGCTGGACAATCCACACAGCATCATCAAGCCCCAAAGTAAGCAGAGCTTGTGTTATGGGCATTAGATAACTGATATGTGTAAATAATGATGATGATAAATGTGTAATACATTACACATTTATCATCATCATTATCAGCCTATATTAGTCCACTGCTGGACATAGGCCTCCCCTAATGAATACCATAGCGCCCTTTCTTCAGCTTGCGGCATCCAGCATCTGCCTGCAGTCTTTCGCAGATCGTCATCCCACATTGCCGGAGGGCGTCCTACACTACGTTTGCCGAGTTGTGGTCTCCATACATTACATTATTATTAGTAAATAATTATTAATCACTTCTTAGGTGCAAATAGGTTGAAATATTAGCAGTCAAACTGTAACAAGGATCGCCTTGCATCAATAATTTGAAATAATCCACGAAATAATGTTTTAACTTACTAATACCAAATACAATGAAACGTTACCGATCTTGAATCCTCCCCCCGCAGCCGGCACACTCGTCTGGGGTCGCGGGGGATCCCTCGGAGCTCACCCGTTCCTTCAACATCGCTTCCTGGTCGCTCCGGCTACCGGAAGACGACTCTCTGTCTCACATAACAAGGTCTAGTTTCCCGTTCGCCGCCGTCTTGCAGTTCTCTCCGTTCGCAACAGCCATCGCGCAAGGATCGGGTTTTTGCTCGGCGGCAGCAATTTTGGAAGTTTCGACGATCTAGCGAAAAATATAAGTATATTTTATCACGAATTGATATGGAAGAAAGCGGGTGGCACAAGAACATGGAGGCAGTGGATGAAGTCAGACAGTTTAAGATGATGATTATGATAAATAACATTCCAAGTTTATTGTAATGTCACGCACAAAAAGCGACTGTGTTGTCTACTTTGCACTTTTAGTCAAGATTTTAAACAGACCAAACGAACGTTAGACCAATTCTACGGGAGAACAGAAGAAATGGGAAGAATCAGCTATATGGAATTCTGGTTCAATCATGGTAGCTGAAGGTACTAGAAAGTCATAGAAACCATCTAGAAACGGTCTCGCGATTCGTGTAGTCAGATGTCCTAGCCTTGTGTCTGTGTTTCAGAGCTCTATTTTCAACTGACATTACCCAATTAAGCCCACAAGTGAGACAGATAAAGTACCTGCTCCGTTGAGTCGGACCCCCCATTTATCCTACTTATCACATTTGATGTAATTTAAAATTACTTTATTGTCAACGAAAATTATAATCAAATAATAGAAAAAAATTGGAACTAGTATTTACGATTGAAACAATTGAGCTAACTGCATACCTACTGTTGCAAACAATCTACAGGTAGCTCAACTGATCCATATCAATACCAGTCGGAAGCGTCCCCAAGACGCTGGCTGCATTGGCCCGCTGTATGGCAATGCTGATGCGCCGCGCCAGAGACTCACCAGCTCTCGGGTCACGCGTCGCTTCGACCAGACGATAATTAGATCTTTATAAAAACCCGATGATCCTCAATAATATAATAATTTATAATACAACAGTCTGCAGTTAGGTCAATTGTAAATACTAGTTCTAACTTGTTTCTATTCATTGATTGTAATTTTCTTTGGTAAAAATATTTTATTTTCCCTAATAATTATGAGTCCGACCGAGCCTGAAGTTTCATTTCAGCCGAAGATCTTTTTTAAATATAATTATATCGGGAAATCTCTTGCATTTTTACCCCCAAGCAAAACTCTTTTTTGCTTGTTTTGCATGTTGTAGGTTCAACGAGGTTGAACGACCACTAAGCTTTTATTTGACATGGGTTAACATAATAATCACAAGGACAAAGTGGTACTATTAAATCCTGTAAAATTATTTTTGTAGTATCTTCTTTAAAGGTACCTCAAGTGGGGATGATGTTTATTTCGTCTAGCCTATGGTTTGGGGGTATCGTTAGATAGCTCGTACGATTCATGAATCCGTTAGCGAAATATTAAGGTAATAAGGTTAAGGTGAAGTGACTTTCTATGAGGAATTATTTTAAAATGTTTACGAGATGGGAAGATTACGTGATGGGAAGGAGCCATCACTTCGTACAAAATCCATTGAAAATGAGTTAATGTTATTAACAAAAATAGTCACATTATACTATTACATATGTTTCCAAAGAAATATTTTTGATAAACTAGCTGTGCATGCGTATAAACTCGTGTTTATACGCATGCATGCAACTTATAATGCAACTTTGCATGGATATCAAAATAATAATATACTAGACGATCGCCTCGCGGTTTCACCCGCGTAGTTCACGTTCCCGTCGGAAACCCGGGATAAAATATAGCCTATGTCACTCCCTGAAAAGTAAGCTTCCTAACGGTGAAAGAATTTTTCAAATCGGTCCAGTAGTTTCGGAGCCTATTCAATACAAACAAACAAACAATCAAATATTTCCTCTTTATAATATTAGTATAGAATAGACAAAAAAAAAGAAAAAAAAATTGTTTCAAAATTTTTCTGAAATACGAAATAAGTTTGAATTACTCGTGAGATCATGGAGTTCCTAAACTTCTTAATCGAGAAGCTGTCGTCTAAAATGTACATTAAAGTTTATTTTTATTGGTACATACCTCAACTGTATTTCATGCTTAGAATAAAAAAAAAATCAAATACTGACTTTATTTAGTACTTGCACGCAGCCTTGCACTAAATTTTGTGTGAATGAGCAGCAAACTATTATTAATTTTAAGGATTCGATTTTAGAAAATTGTGTGGATTAAAGATTTAAACTTAATACACTCGAGAGCAATGAATCCGGGTCACTCAAAGAAACGTAAATTGGAGTATTGAAGATTGGTCGAAAGTTATGTTCTCCGACGAATCAAAATTTATGCTCTACAAGCACGATGGAAGACACAGAGTGTATAGAAGACCAGGGGAAAGATTCAAGCAAGCATGCATCGAAGAAAAAGTAGCCTACGGTGGTGGGTCTGTACTTGTGTGGGCCGGAATTTCCTCTGAAAGTCGCACAGAGCTGGTGATCATAGAAAACGGCTCTTTAACTAGCGTAAGATATGTGGAAGAAATCCTCAACGAACACGTTGGTCCATTTATGGTCAATTTGGGTGAGGATGCTATATTTATGCATGACAATGCCCGACCTCATACAGGTAGGATTGTGAATGACTACCTTCAAGAGATGAACATTACTTGTATGGAGTGGCCAGCGCGCAGCCCGGATATCAACCCGATAGAGCATGCTTGGGACGAGCTAGGGAGATGCGTAAAACAACGAAACCCTCCCCCAATCACGCTTCCTGAGCTCAAAATTGCTCTCACAGAGGAATGGGAGAATATTGCCCAAAATCGTATAAGGAACTTGGTGTACAGCATGCCAAACCGCGTAAACGCAGTAATGGAAGCACGAGGAGGTAATACAAAGTATTGAAATTCAAGAAAATCGTCATAAAGTTCAAAAATTTCATGTTTCCTATTTTTGTTTTAAGGAGAGATCAGCAGTTTTTTTTCTTTATGTAATTTTGTGTAAATAAAATGTATGGTGACTCATATTTTTTTAACTTTCATTTAAGGAGTATTAAATTGTCTATTAAATACAATTTATTGCATTAACCTAGCATTCTTACTTTCCGAGATTTTTTGGATTCTTTGAGTGACCCGGATTCATTGCTCTCGAGTGTATTAATATGTGGAAATTCAACAAGGTTCGGCTCGTTTTTGGCCGAAAACCAACTAAATCTTGCCGAAACCAAGTTCAGTCGTACTAATAATTAATTTACTATACTACAGAGACCCAAAAAATTGGCATTTACCTTGCTTGGTGATCTCATGTTGAATGTGCTATTTAAAATGGCCTTTATTCACATCAATTTACAACAGAAACAATTGAGCGAACTGCAGACTGTTGCAAACAGTCTACAGGTAGCTCAACTGATCCTTATCAATACCAGTCGGAAGCATCCCAAAGATGCTCGCTGCATTGCCACGCTGTATGGCAATGCTGATGCGCTGTGCCAGATACTCACCAGCTCTGGGGTCACGCGTCGCTTCGACTAGATGCTCAGATAACTTTTTAAAAACCCAAAGAGCCTCGGTACCCCACGGACCTAGGGTCTCGCTATTCAAATAAATATTTGAATGTGAAAGTCAACAAAAAGAGATGACACAGTCAAGGCGTATTTGTGATTCCATCATGCACACTTTTAAATAGAATTAGGTACCTAAAACGCAAATAAGAACAATACTACATAAGACTGTTTTCTGACCTTACACAGTATCGTATATCCCTTGAATAAACTTTTCAAATAAACTGGCTTTTTAACATATCATTATTATTTCCAGGCCGACGTTCACAAATCTGCAGCAGCATACAATGGGAATCTATACCAGTTATATCTTTGGGCTCATGCAGAAAGACAATGGTCGGGCTTTGATATCGTTTCTTTTATCTTTTTATTTACGCTCTTTCTAGATGGGAGTCGCGAATCTTTTACATTTTTTATTTGGAATACTCGATTGGATTTGTCTGGTTTGTTTTAAGTTTTAAGGAAAAAGCACGTGGCATGTAAAATGTATTGAAAATTTAAAAAATTGAATACACTAGAAGTGAACTCTTCCGGTTCTTTGCAAACACTGTATAAAAACCAAATTAACAACCAATACAAAACCAGTTTTATTTGTCCAATCAACTAGGTTAATAGCTGGTCAATAAAAGCCTTTAGAAATAACAAACACTTTCTAGATAAATATCGTTTTAACTTAGTTGCCAGACGCATGGATGAATTGCGTAAAAATTCCATGTTTTTGATTCGATTTTATGTATTTTGGAATAGATGGTAACAAAGAAAATGTTAAATAATAGAAGCATAGTAGAACTAGTTAAAATAGTTAGGCTAACGGACTGTGACCCGAGAGAGCTGGTGAGTATCCGGCGCAGCGCACCATCATTGCCATACAGCGGGGCAATGCAGCCAGCGTCTTGGGGACGCGACTACTATTGATATAGATAAATATATTTGAATAAATCAATACTAATAAGGAATTAAAAGACACTATTCAACCAAGATGATGTATGTCAATGAGGTAAATTAAAACCGTGCGTAATTAAAAGTGGATGATGTACTCCTAGCCGAATTTCAACCATGGCAGCCAGTATCATCTCTAACTATGCGATTATGACAGTGAAGGAATTAACAGTTTAGTAGATAGGTACTAAAACCTAATTTTAATTATTAAGGGACTACTGGTTCGATTCTAATTCAAGATTATGTAGCAATAATCCAAGTACCCCATAAATGAAACCACAGTCAGAAACTAGATAATTAGCTAGGTAAACAAAAATGAACTGTGTTCTTTTTAGATTGATATACGCAACATTGTAGGCCACCTACTGTGCGTAACGAACGAGAACAATAATAAAGTACAACCTGATGAAAGTAAATTACTCTTAAATTTAAATTAATATTACTTCATAATTTAAATGTTCACGAGTATTTTTCGCATTCATTTTAATGTTACCTTTGTAGTTCAAGAGAATTAATAAAATCAGGGGAAATAATTCGTGTAGTTTTGTAAATTGATACAGTTATAACTTGCGGTATCCAGATGAACATACTAAAAGTCATCAAGGGTGGGGGGTGTGCTGAGGGTGTAAAGGGGGGTTGAATTTACCTTTTCTCAGGTTTTTGCTCATATATCGAATATATGTAAGAATATAGGGGTTATTCCAGTTTTCCCCCTTGAGTTCCTTCTGACAAAAGTGTTTACATAAAATTTCCTACAAATTTGGTCATATTTATTTTTGCTCTACGATCAATACTTTAGGAGCTACAGGGTGTTTAAGTTAACAAGGAGATAAAATATAGACGATTTAAGAAGTAAAAATAGAAAAGGCAAATCAGTTTGTCTTCATTATGTTACTCATCGTCTTCTACATTATCATCTTCATCTTCTCCATCTATGACATCTACAGGTACACCGTTTTTACATGAACCTAAACAGCGGAAACATACTGGACTGCATGAAATACCGGCTTTTTGACATCCGAATTTTACAGTGCAACCACTTTTGCAGCGACAAAAAATTGAAGTCAGCACGGTGTCAGTGGTGGTAATTGGTTCGAGGGTTCCATCAGCTCCTCGCTTCCAATCCCACATTTCAGGGGGCATTTCGTTACCCAGCCACTCTTCTACTTGGTGGAATACTCGTAATGCGTGATATTCTGCTGACCCTTTAGTAGCGGAGAGAGAGGAGAGATCAGCTTTGGACTTGGCGATGGATTTAACAAAAAGCGAGTATCGGTGGCTGATAAGATCCAGCTAAGTAGTGGGCGCACGATACATAGTCAAAAACATCGTTTCTCCTGATTTTCTATGGCTTCCGATGTTGATGTTGGGTCATAGAAAATGGAACTCACGGTATCTCGCACGCTCGGCCGTTGTTTACGTTATCGCCTTTTTTGTTTAGATTTATCAATAGATCGACATGGAGTTTTTTATGTTGAGTCGGCAGATGACTAAGCTCGCTTATTCTAAAACTAGACGATCGCCTCGCGGTTTCACCCGCGTAGTTCCCGTTCCCGTGGGAATTCCGGGATAAAATATAGCCTATGTCACTCCCTGAAAAGTAAGCTTCCTAACGGTGAAAGAATTTTTCAAATCGGTCCAGTAGTTTCGGAGCCTATTCAATTCATACAAACAAACAAACAAACAAAAAATCAAACCTTTCCTCTTTATAATATTAGTATAGATAAACATTTAAGTGATGATGAAAAATGACGAAAACACGACGTCGTTTTCATAAGTCTGTTTTTATCTCTCTGTTAGAACTTACACACCCTGTAGCTCCTAAAGTAATGATCGTAGAGCAAAAATAACTATCACCAAATTTGTAGGAAATTTTATGTAAAACCTTTTGTCAGAAGTAAACATAATGCTATTTGTACAGATGTTCGAGATATGAGCAAAAATCTGAAAAAAGGTACCTTCAACCCCCCTTACACCCTCAGCACACCCCCCACCCTTGAGGACCTTGAGTATGTTCATCTGGATACCGCAAGGTATATCTGTACCAATTTACAAAACTACACAAATTATTTCCCCTGATTTCCCATATTCGGCTAAATTTAAACGTTCTTTTGATGTTTCCGGAATTTCAGCAAAGCCGGATTATTCCACGTTCGGTATCACGAATGTGCCCGAAATATCGGTGCATTAATTAAAACGTGTACCGATTCTGTGAAAGTAACAGACTTTATTGACATCGTATTTTTAAATGTATTATCTACACTAATAATATTATCAAGAGGAGAGTTTTGTATGTTTGTAACGAATAAACGCAAAAACTACTGGACCGATTTCAAAAATTCTTTCACCATTGGAATGCTACAATATCCCTGTGTAACATAGGCCATATTTTATATGTTTAAAAAATAAATGTACACCCCTGCGAAGCCGGGACGGGCCTCTAGTAAAATATAAACAAAGACGTTAATGCTATCTCTAGATTATGAGATTGTTTGATTTAAATTCGTTTATTTGATTGATGCATTTCGGTCATCGTTTACAGGAGTTTAAAATTCAGAATTAATGTAAAAAATTCAGTCACGATTTTAACTTGAAAAGTAAATGTTCTTCATTTTGATGTAATAACTGGCTTTATCTTTATTTATTTATTTAAAACGAGGTCGTTGTTCCTTATTATCTTTTATCAAAAACAAAACTTTTGTTATCAAATACCTATGCGTTTAACAACCACAGTATATTATTTTATGAGGGCCGTTATTTTTGATAAGAGACTCAAAAAGCTGAGGTTTTATTGTTCTAGTGCAATAAAACCCAACGAGTTGGTTCCTTAGTAAAACGCGTAATACACAAGTCGTAAACTGAGTAGGTAGATCGAAGTCGTTTCTGTTTAACACTTACGCGCGCTCTACTATACCTAGTAGACCGCACTCACTTATTTCAGCACCATTCATTCATTTTTAAAGCTGAACCCCCGCGCTCCTAGATAACTCTCATCGACAAAATCACGGAACGGATTGATACGGTGCCCGCCCGCAGAGTAAGCGCATATTCCCGTAATTATGTGTCAAAGTGTAAAACAAGAAGTAATAAATAAATAAATGGTAGAGTGTGAACGATATGCCAGATGGATTTGTCGGGTGACTGTAATCTGTACCCTAAAATCCGTACCCGAATTTATTAGCTGTAAACGGCTACCGAATTTATTCGTTATTACTGTAAACGATACCCGAATTTTTTTACATTCCAGTCCTGATCACCAAGTTATAGTCTGTATCGAATGAAAGGATGGTGACCAATAAGACCGTCATCAAAGTTTTTTTGTTCCAAAGTTGAGCTAAGCACATTCGATTTCAATTCCGATTCCGGTTTTTTTTGCAATAATTGGTTGTAATAGTGAATAAATCATCCAGTTTTATCATTTTAAAACCACCTGCTTTTAAAATATTTATAATATTGTGAAACCATGGTAGAGCATGCGAGCATTCATGAAAAAATAAACTTACAGACGAATTGAGAACCTCCTTTTTGAAGTCGTTTAATAACAAGACAACATTAAAAACCCGCCCGTTAATTGGCTGAACCGTTCATGAAACATGGCTAAGAACACTCGGGATAAAATTATCTATGACACAAAAAAACTAAATGAAAATCGGTTAATCCGTTTAGAAGCTACGATACCACAGACAGATATACACAGATACACAGACAGACACGTCAAACTTATAACACCACTCTTTTTGCGTCGGGTGTTAATGTCACAAATTGCCCAACGTAATTTTTGGAATTTCCTTTCTTCGACGTAATAATAAGATAAAATATGTGGCGGCGCTAGTGTTCGGGGAGGTAGAGCCTTGAGAAAGGGGCGCGTGCACTAAAGGGCAAGCACGGCGATTGTCGTCTAGGTTAGATTAGAGAAAAACGTCACTTTGTCATCGAATACGTAAATTGTTTGAAATTAATCATGAAGGAATACGAAGACTTTAATAATGTACAGAATGTATGACGATGCGATGCCATTATTTCTATTCTACCCTAGAAAACCACCTCCGTAAATCCTTCATAAATCCGAGGATATCTTCTAAGCGAATGCACAAATTGAAGCCGGAATCATGGCAATGTGTACGTACAATACACAATACGCCATACAAAGTTCTCGCAAGCAGCAGAACTTTCTCGATAACTTGAAAAGCGAACGAATTGAAAAAGAGGATATATTACTACTGGGAAAATTGTTTAGAGTTGCTGCAGGGCCAGTCAAACTCTCCGGTTACAGACGTCACGGAATCTGACACAGATTGGCGTGTTATTTCAACTATTTTAGCAGTTTTAATATTTTGTTTTATTTGTTTTAATGTTCTGCGAGGAATAAAACTACCAGAAAACTAGTGAGGGCGGGTGCGGCGGCAGATTTGGCCGAAGATCTCAAGAGGCGCAAATATGCAGGTCTCGACAGAGCCTACACATTTGCTCCCCTTGGAGTCGAGACCCTAGGTCCGTGGGGTACCGAGGCTCTTCGGGTTTTCAAAAAACTATCTGAGCGTCTGGTCAAAGCGACGCGTGACCCGAGAGCTGGTGAATATCTGGCACAGCGTATCAGCATTGCCATACAGCGTGGCAATGCAGCGAGCGTCTTGGGGACGCTTCCGACTGGTGTTGATATGGATCAGTTGAGCTATCTGTAGACTGTTTGCAACAGTCGGCAGTTAGCTCAATTGTTTCAATTGTAAATACTAGTATAATTTTCTTTGTGAATAAATGTAACCAGAAAACTAGTTAATAAAACGTGCCCCAGGTCTGCGGATCGTACCCGCCTCCTCGCCGTTTCTATATGGGAGTCAAGACAGCCGTTTTTTCATGGTTGTAAGCAATTCATATAACACTGGTTTTTTTTAGATCCCGTTATTTTCCGTATCGATACGGAACATTACGATTACTCAATAGTTAGGTTTTGCGCGCCTCATCAATGCCAGTGCGGTACTGCTGTCGAACCACTTCGTCATCTCGGATTATCGTGTGCACTACGCCAGCCTTAACGACATCATCCGATGTTTTCTATGTATAATAAAAAAATATCTATCTATGTAGTGTATTGTATTAAGTATATCAGTTATCTAGTACCCATAACACAAGCTCTGCTTAGTTTAGGGCTAGATAATGCTGTGTGAATTGTCCAGCATTATTTATTATCATCCAATTCCGTGCAGAACAAAGAAAATATTTAATAACCTTTTAAATATTTGAATGTTTTGAATCTCTGTCAGATTCTGTGTCGATCACTCGGTACCGGAGAGTCAAAATAGCTTATATTTGAGGCCTAGAGAAACCCATTGTTGATTTAGATCTCTTAATACAATGTTGATAAAGTTAGCATTAATGTAATTATTAACAAAATCAGTTTATCCAATGTAATCAACCTCTGACAGAAAGAGGTGTAATTTTTTTGACAACCTCGGTTGCGCGATGGGTGAAGGTCCGCCTGCGGCGCGGGAGGTTGCGGTTTCGATTCCCGCCTTGGGACAAATGTTTGTACGATCTACAAATATTTGTTCCGGGTGTTCTGGTCGTTTCTATGTATAATAAAAAATATTTAATCTATGTAATGTTATATTATGTATATCAGTCATCTAGTACCCAAGTAACCTATAGTACCCATAACAAGCTCTACTTAGCATTTAGTTATTTTGGTCGTAGTTTTTTTCACAAACATTCTACAACGAGTTTGGCTAGTGTATAGGTAGATGTAGATATTACTATACCTATTACGTAGGGACTAAAGGTACAACCCCTGTCGGTTGTGGTTTTGAGGAATTGTTTCGAATTTGGTTTGCAAGATTTGACCGACATACATAGTGTATGCTTGTGAACATTTATAATAACTTTTTTCTGTAGTTTCTTCCGTTATTCCTTTTAAAGTTGAATCATAATATTCTAAATTGTTCAATTGTTTCTTTATATATGTATTTTTACCGTAAGTTCTATTTTAGTCTTTAAGTTATGTTGAGCAAAATGTAGAGACTTGCGTGGTTTGTTCTGTTATGTTTGTTTTATATATATAAATCTATTTAAAAAAATCACACACCATATTTGTTTTCATAATAAATGCTGCTATTTAAGACACTATTTAAAACGTACTTCTATATTTAAAAAAACCTCTTTTTACAAACATCACCCTTATAGGCATGTTTAAAAAATCCTAAAACAGCAGTTAATTTTAACGTTGTCATTTTTAGATTCTCTTTGTATCTTCTGTTCGCCTGTAACACAGTTACATTGTAGCTACCACAGGAGACAGTGTTCTAACTCAATTGTTACACAAATTTCTGAAATAAACGTTTTGTGTTTTATATTGCATAATACCAACATCTGGGATTATGAGAGTGAGGGAATAGAGAGTGCACCTGTGTTTCCGCACACACTTGTGCACCTGGCTGGTCCCCGTTGAGACCGGCCGCCGTGGCCGAAGATTCCGCTATAAGAGGTCATCACTAACCTCTACCCGCGGCTTTGCTGACGTGGCACTCGTGTAAAGCGTAGCCTAGGATGCCTCACTCAGTGTCAACCCTAATGTCTATACACTAGCCAACCCCGATGTAGAATGTTCGTAAACAAACCATCCGTACTTAACGTAAAATGCACTCTGCTGTCGCGTCTTTTTACAAGCAATCTACATTACTTGTCGATTTGAGATTCTTCCTTAAATAAATAATGCTTAAAATTGTATCTGATACTCGACGCCGAAGTCGCCGAACCAGTGACTTTTAGTCATTTGTGTGGTAGTTTGTTTACAAACACTCTACATCGAATTTTGCTAGGGTAGACCTAACTTAGGATTTATGCACTTTTTTTTGATGCTATAACCAAAAACAGGAGCCTTTTTGACAATAAACGATATCTACCTATTTATCAGGAATAATGTATCCATCGATAAATGTTTTGAATAGTCTACGTGCTACTGAGATTATCCAAAGATACAAACCAACAATTTATGAACACACTAGTAACTCATACTAAAACTTGCAAACATGGTTATGTTGATGATGATTCCATTTACCTCCCTGCCAAATCTGATTGAAATCCTTTCAGCCGTTTAGGCTTGAAAAGCTAACAGACAGACAGATAGAGTTACTTTCGGAGACATAGTAGGCACTCAGATTTTGCACACCGCAACGGTAGAAATAAATTGTCATATTTAACATGACAAATGTAGGTACATATAAATAAGGAAGCTTATTTACATGTTTGTGATGCAATAAATTTTATTTTACTATAAAATATTAGAACGCCTATATAAAAGATGAGTGAAACGCGCACAATACCGTTTACGAGCCAAAGTTTTAAAAATAAGCGACAATAATGTCATTCCCTTCGCCCGTTTTCGCATTTTCTAAATAAGGCGTTTAAAAAAAAGTAAATCTTCTACTTAACTCGGAACTCAATAAATGGCGGAGATCTTTCGCTGAAAGGAGAGTCTACTGCATAGACTACAGAAGAGATCGTTTTTAACATAGAGCTGTTAATTTTAAAGTGGCATAAACTCTGCATCGTACTTATTATGACATGGCACCCCAATTAATTAAATTAAATTTTGTCCTCTCCGCGCAAAAAACCCGACATCTAGATGATGCTGTGTGAATTGTCAAGCAATAATAGTTGTTTTTACTATATATATTTAATTATATTTATCATTTGAGTACAAAGAGAAATGTTTTCTTTACTTTTTTGGAAAACGCCTTATTGCAAATATCAATATCAAGGATCAGCGGTTTAGATGTTTTCTGAATATATCAGGCAATATTATTAAAAATGATTAAAAGTTTTATACAAATTAAACACATTATTACGCTGATTTTAAACAAATAGCTTCTTGATAATTGATCCCTTTTTTGTGCTTGTCTGAGTTTAATAAATATTCTATCGTATCCGAACAAGTGTATTAACCTATAAAGATAATTAAAACGTGGTACCTACAATTTTCAGAAAAAAAAAGATTTCAGAATCACGCTTATCAACAGAAATAACTTTTTAGTCGTCCAATCTGTGTATTACCTTACTAGGTGTATACCTACAAGTATTAGCCTTAGTTAAATCCAATTATAGGCAGAATGCAAAAAAGTTTCTTGCTCTTTTAATTCTTTAGTATACAGAAACAGAGAGGTAGACATATTCAACACCAGCACAAGGAAGCTTAGACGCTTCCTTAGTGATTAATTTTTTCAAGTGTAAGCTAACTATACAGGGGTTTTTTTCAGGGCCACTGAGAGGAAGTCTGAAGCCGTGAGAATTATCGTAATGTCATGTAAGGAGGTACGTGTTCAATTTTGAAAAAAAAAAGTTCGACATGAAATAAAGTTAAAACAAATTACCTATTCGTTTTTCTGAAGAAGCGCAATAGTAAAAAAAGTTTTTGTTTTTTTATTTTTGCGTTCTTTGTTTGATATTTAATAAATAAATGTACGACGACTATGTGCAACTCCCAGGGTTTCAGACTTTCCTTCAGTGGCCTTGAAAAAAATTCACCTGTATAATTATGTAACCTATTACCTTATTTCTTGTTTTTTTTTTCAGTATTTTTCTATTATGTTATTTTATTTCCAATAAGTTGTCAACTTACCGAGTATCATGATATTTTTAAGTTTATCTATCTGCGGAAACTTGTGATTGGCCATTATGTTAGCCGTAAACAAACATGCACTGGGCAATCCAGGCATGTTCTATGTTATCGTCTGAATTTCTGTAAGCCTAGCTGTAAGTTTCTCCAAAATTTTGAATATAAATATAATTCTTTAACGAGAGCCGAATCTACAATGGGTTTATAGGCTTCTAACTATGAGCAGCTTCTCCAAACACTTATCGCTCAGTAGATAGGTCCTACTTTTCTCATTTAGTAACAATTCCGAGTACTACCTAGGTGTTACTACAAAGCAATTAACTCGGCAGCGACGAGGAAACAATTTCATTATCTGCAACACAGAATGTAAGTGAAATATTTGAGATCACTTATTTACCACTGAAGACAACTGTAGCACACGTGCAATACTCAAGACTAAAAGCGGAGTGGGATGCGGTACTACAACCTATTTACCATTTCATTGATAAATGCAGGGTTATTCGCAATTCACTGACATTTCGTAAACTGCAGGTTCTGCCAATCATCACGAAAACGATGTGTTCGTTTAAGAATTAGACCTGGCGTCTTTATAAACTTCGTGAAGACGTCAGGTCTAATTTAAAAAAATTTGGTATTGATATATGTATTGAAGGGGGCTTCATTCGATAATCGTTCTTTAGAGAGGCTTTTTAAAAACGGCAACGAATTAACAGTGGCTGTGGTAGTGGGAGATTGGTCTTAAGTTCTTCATTGGGTATCGGACAAACGTGTTCTTTTTCTGTATAATAAGTGAATAACAAAAAAAATTGAGAATCAGTAAAACATTGCGTCTTCACGAACAGATCATGGACGCAAGCTGCACTTCACGCAGTCAGTGAATTACCAATAATCCTGTATATGGTACGTGGTAATGGCTTACTAATTCTTTAATAGATTAAGTAATGGCAAATAAACCTCACGAAATATTGATGTCATGCTATTTAATCAATAATACCTTCTTTGAATGCAGGATGATGCCTAAGAACTAGTAAAATCTAATGCTGCACGTGCGTTGGTAGTGCGAGTTTTTAGTGCTGCGTTCGCATGCGAATGTGAGGACGTTCTTGGCCGAGATGTTGAGATTCTCCTAACATTCGAGTATCGAGATAAAAAAACTCGCACTGGACACTCAAAAAAAATCCACAAAATCCCCGAGCAACTATTTTCAAAGGTTTATGGTGTTTTAGATTTTTACCTCCTATTCGTAGCGAGTGACACCGGCGCGCGGTAGGATACGCTATCAAACAGTTTAGCTACGCATTCAACTGTCGGAAATCTAAGCGCGGCACTGTGCAAGCTCCGCGGACATCTGAGGGGCGCTCGGCGAGTCTCCCGCGCTGCCACGCCTACGCTAACCGCTCGCGAATAAGAACACGTCGCGCAGCGGCACGCGGTGGCGGGACCATCAGGCTGAGCGACTATCCCTTTCTATTATCAAAATTATAAGTCGCGGGGAAAGAGACAACAAACTTGTGGTAACACGACAGCTCTACATTCAAAATTGATCGTTCTATTAATCACACTAATATTATAAATGCGAAAGTTTGGATGTTGAAAAGTTTGTTAGGTTCTTCAGGTCAAAACTACTGAATCGGGCTAAAATTTTTTATACAGGTTCGTTTTAAGCCCGGAATAAAACATGGGCTACTTTTGATCCTATAAATCAGTTCCCATGGAATAGAAAAAAACCTTTCAACATTTCCATAGAAACATCACGCGGACAGCGGAGAGGGGATTTTATTTTATAAGCGATAAATATCCTTAATGTGTTCTGATCCCGTAAATTTAAAAAGCGAAAAATTAATAAGTTTCGTAAAATAACTTCAATCTAATTGAAGTTTACTGTCAATTTTACAAAATGTGTGTTACACAAAAGTCACACAAGACAAAAATCAATATAGCAAAAGTTAAATACCTATATAGTTTTGATAATACCTAAGCTAGAGTGCTAGGTAGGTAGGTACTTTTTGAAATGTTCGATAGCGCTATCGACTCTGCTCAATAAAATGCCTAGTGCCTAGCTTCGTCAAGTTTCCATGAGCAGAGTATAGTTTAGGCAGAGTTGCCTTTACAGAGTTTGGTGGCCACTCAGAGCAACTTCGCTTCTGCCAGCGGCGCTACTGTGTCGGGGTAGCACCCTAAATTGAAATTGAATTTACCAATCAGCTGAAAAATGTTTGTAATGCGGTCGCCTGCTCAATATTGCGGCGAGAGCTTTAATAAGCTCCTTAACCTCGTTAAGCTATTAAGCTTCTTAGAAAAACCATAGGTGGATAGTGAATCCATTACCTAAGACACCGCAGATGAATTAAATAAATTATCTACTAACTCACTGGAACACAGCCCTAACATAACTTCTATTCTTTCAATCGGTTCGCTTGTCTACCGTGTGACACGATGCTATGTTGGTTAAATTATTGAGTTGTTCCGGTCAGATCCCCTTGTTCTGATCCACCTTTCATGATTATTATTAACAATTTCCAGACTGATCCCCCTTATATTTTGTTCGTCCGAACGGATCCACCTTAGCACTACCCACATATTTAGGAATTTGTTAAAAAATAAACTAAGTACTACTTCGACCTAACAATCAAAGTAGGTACTTAATAAATTTTACTTATATCATTGTAGTACCCTAGTTTTACTATTCACCTAGGTATATTTGGAAAGCTGATAGGCCTTCTTTTATTAATTTAGTTATATTTTCTCTATACGTGTCTTAAAAATTCTTAAGTTAAAAATAAATAAATATCTCAAACCTCAATAAGGGTGGTTTGTGATGTTCGAAAACAAAATCAGGTTTTCGCTATTATGTAGGTTCTACAAGTAATTGCGATAGCAGAAAAGAAGTTCTGAGCACGTTGTATTTTAAGTCATTAGCTATGAATCTTTGCTCAATTTTTTTATCAATTGTAGTTATTAGTCTGTTGACATCCGACATAATATTTATTTTAGTAAAAAATCTCTATATGCCAATAGAGAACAGTACGACAGTTGATTCGTAGATTGTTTTAGCGTGGGTTTATAGCAAATGTTCAATGTTCGCAAAACTTCTTATCTGCTATCTAAATTACTAGTGGAACCTAGGAAATAGTAAAAACGTGATAATACCTTCGAGCGTCACTCGACCCTAATGCAGTGCAGTAGGGAATTATGCTTCTCTCACCAGCTCAAAAAAGATACTAAAAATTTAATAACACTTTCTAAGCACTTAAGTAAAATGTAAAAGACGAATTAAAAGTTAACTTTACAAAACGAATGCAGAAAAAACATCTAAAGAACCGCAACTCGCCTTCTCGACATTTGAGTAAACAAGTGTCGATGTACAGATAAAACTAATTAATGTATTGTAAATATGAAATAAACACAATGTTTGGGTTGAGTTTTATAAAACTATATCTTATAGAGCAGGTGCTACCACCCACAATGAAAACAGTATACAAAAAGGAGTATTAGAAAACAGTCACTTTGCATAAAAGTAAGTATTTATTATCAAAGTCCCGGGATTTCAACGTACCCAACAGGAAATAAGAATCGTTTGCGCAAAGCTTTTATTGATAATTATTCACACAATATGAAAAATGAATGTCTTGGTTTGTTTAAACACAGTTTCTATACAGGTTATGTTTTAGAGAACCAAATAAATCAATAGGGACAACATCATCATCATCACTACTCACGCCTTGTAGATCGACTACTATTATAGCACATTCTAGGTACTAGGTCTGTTGATTATGACTACTATTAAAGCACATTCTAGGTACTAGGTCTGTTGATTATGACTACTATTATAGCACATTCTAGGTACTAGGTCTGTTGATTATGACTACTATTATAGCACATTCTAGGTACAAGGTCTGTTGATTATGACTACTATTATAGCACATTCTAGGTACTAGGTCTGTTGATTATGACTACTATTATAGCACATTCTAGGTACTAGGTCTGTTGATTATGACTACTATTATAGCACATTCTAGGTACTAGGTCTGTTGACAATTTTTTTCATAATCAACAGACCTTCCTTTTCGCTTCGAGCCCAATCTCACCTGACGGAAAGTGACGTTGTGGCCGACGATTTATTATTGAAGATCTCTGTGGCGCAGCGGGCGAATGTCCGCTGCGACGCAGGAGATTGCGGGTGCGATTCCCGCCTCGGGACTAACGTTTGTACGATCTGCAGATATTTGTTCCAGGTGTTCTGGATGTTTTTGTAAGTATAAAAAAATTTATCTATATAGTGTATGTATTATATATACCAGTTATCTAGTACGCTGCTTAGCTTGGGGCTAGATACTGCTGTGTGAATTGTCCAGCATTATATATTTATTTATGTATCACGAAGGAGACCGTAGTAACACCTTTTTCGAGAAACAGTCATCACATCAGTTTAGAAACAGGATACGATGTTGTTTTGACTGTAAGATACAGTCCTGTTCCAGGTGATGAGTCAGGCTGTCCCATTGTAAAATTTATAATCAGCATTCGAGTTTTAATAAAGCTTTGTGATAGTTCAGGTAATTATTACTATAAAAAAGTAATAAAAACGGTCAAGTCAGAGTCAGTTGCGAAGGACAAAGGTTCCGTGCCATCGTAAAACATTCAACAATAGGTAGGTACTTTTACCAAATCGAGCAAAAGACGCCAACAAGGCTCTTGTGGACAGAGTCCCTTTTATTTCTTACACTATTTATTCTATTTCAGTATTATTTGTTTGTTGAAAATGACTATGTACAGAAATACCTACTCACTCTGTAAAAAATTAAGTATCTACCCTATTAAAGTTCAAGAGACAGCGATGGTTAAACTGGAGCAAACATTGCCAAAAAAGACGTTTTTTGTATGAGCCTCCCATTCTTTTCTTTCAATTATTTTATTTTCATAACATCGTAAGTTGTTAGAACGGCACTTAAAAAAACACACTCGGTAAAAATGTAACTGTGTACCTACGGGTCATGAGATACAACCAGCTGACCTACGGACGGACAGACAGACAGACAGCGGAGGCTTAGTAGTAGGGTCCCATTGGCACCTTTCGGGTTCGTAACCCTAAAAAGAATTAACTGGTATTAACGGCTCTATATTGATAACATGAGGACACAGTTACAAAACAAGCGATAGGTACGGTGTTCCAACTATAGTAATAAATATTTTTAACGGGAAACAAATTAAATAAAAGTTTTTTTTAATTCAAAGTACTGCGATTGTTGAGATAACTTATCGAACCGCTTCCGTTGATAAATATTTAATAAAAGCCATAGATTATTTTAATTGCATCGTGTTTATTATCACAAAGAACGAGTTCATAAAATTACCTAATTCTAAAGATGGAATTAGGTCGGACTCTCGAGTAGATATGGGGAACAATAAATACAAAAATCCTCCAGGCTAGTGCCGTTTCGGTAATCAGATCACCGTTGGTGGGTGGCAAGATAATTTTGTCAACAAATACAAGATAGATGATTTCTTAGATATATTTATTTTGTTACCTCTATTATACAGGGGCATTCAAGTCTTTTTTTAAAGTGAAAGTTAATTTTCTTAGAAAAATGATATTACGCCCTTACGACAGTTTATAGGCAAATATGGTCAGGCATTTTAAGTTTTGGGAGACATGTCGTATATCGTTACAAAGAACATTTAGTAGAGGACTTTTTAAAAGAAATTTTAAATTTTAAAAATGATTGAGATTCATAAGCGGCTTTAATAATTTTTTTAAGCTGCTGGCAAGTTGAGGAGTTCGATATTTTTTTCCTATTTTCATATCTTTAAAAGCCCATAAGGTTTTCGTTTGTTCTTCTTTGCGGTTTGTATCATTACTTTTAGAACAGGAATACATTACAGATAGATAATGAAATTTAAACTAAAGAAACAAAAAAAATCAAAAGTTATTAAGTCAAAAGGAACGATTTTGGGAATTTCTTAAAAAAATCATTATAAAAAGTCTTAGACAAAAAGTTTATATGGAAAAAGTGTTCCAACGTCATTGATGGAGTAATAGGCTTAGCTGTTACTATCCCGCTGCTGAGAAAATCCCTCTTTTCCTCTTTTCGCTCCTCGCGATTATACATATCTTAAAGTTACTATAATTAACTTCCCTACTTCTGCACGCGGCTTTGACGCATTTTTCAAGTACCTAGTCTATGTCCGTCTCCAAGATACCGTTTATCTCCAAAAATAAATTAAGATCCCTTTCGTTTCGTCACCGTTTAGGCGTGAGAAGTTAACTACTAATCGCTTTTATAATATTAGTATAGATAATTGTCATATGCATAGAACTTGAGCACACACCTAATAATCGACCAAATCGACAGTGTAGGTTACGAAAAAGACGTCCATTTCAAAATCCAAGATGGCTGAAATTTTATAACGCAGTCTCCTCTCTTGGTTATCAATTTCGATTAAATCAAAGACTAAGGTTACGAATAGGGGAATACAATCAAAAACAAAACAATAAACACAGCCGCCGCGAGCTACTTGTAGCTCGCGCACATATAAAAAACTAGTTTATGTTATATAATTCCTTCTATACTGCAGATTACCCGCAATCACTGGATGCAATTGACTCCAATTACCCGCAAAATTGGTAATATATCTATCCACCGACTGGCTACACTGATAATATCCCATATCCCATTTAGAGGGACAAAGATACACGTACGCCTCTGTATGAATGACAGGCGCCCACTCATCCATGCAACCCCGCGACCACCTAAACATTTGATAATTACCGCACATTTAGCAAAGCACCCTAGCGGCAATATAATTAAGTTGCATTTAGTTTGTTATGAAATTGAACATTGATTTACCATCACCCCAATTCAAATACACACACATCATTGTAAATTTTCAAGTTTGTATGTTTGACGAAAAAATTAAAGTTTTCCTAGTAAAAAAATTAAAGGTAGAATTAGATAACAGCGTCTTGATTCGAAATCGTATCATTTAATTAACAGCCCTAGCGCTTGTTCGTGTGAATTGTGATTTAAAAAAAAGCTACACACTGTCGTCTCGCATTGCCGACGACAGATTTATAATAATTAGGAGACATACACACGAGCAATCATGTTAGCGGGCAAGATTTATTTCGATTTACGAATATCGCCAAACACGCCGAATTTGATTGAATTTTAAAGGTCTTTTTTCGACTTTTGAGTTGAAATAAAAATATTTCATCAGTAGAAAAAAATCAATCAGAAGCGTGATTTAATTGTTAATTGTTGTATATAGTCAGAAAGTGATAATAACTTCCGCCTTCCGCGAACCGATCGTGATGATCGTGGTACTTTTTATTATGATACAAGAGATGCAAAGTCGCTTACGGAAGCTAGCATAACAAATAAAATCGACTTATTTGTATCTATACCATTCAGAAGCGTTTCCAAGACGCTGGCTGCAATTCCCTGCTGTATGGCAATGCTATGGATCAGTTGAGCTACCTATAAATTGTTTGCAACAGTCTGCAGTTAGCTCAATTGTAAATACTCGTATTTATCAAATAATAGAAACAAATTAGAACTAGTTCTAATTTGTTCTTAATTTAAAAAACTATCCTTTCGAAAGAAAAACTCAATTGATAGTTCATTCGTAAATGCTTTTTGCGTTTATGACGTTATTTTTTAATGGCGACTGCTTAAAGGACATTTTAAATTGCGGACGATATGCTTCCGGTCTATCTTCCTTGTGGTCAATTTCAAACGACGGCCGTTATAGCTAGAGGACTTTATACCTCAAAGGACTTTGTGCATTGAGAACCAACCCCTCCGTATTGGTTATAATTTTTATTTTCTTTGTAAGGACTTATTCGTTGGCATAACTTTAAAGTCGTGAGTAAACAGATCGAAAATAGACGCCTTTAGCTTTCATCTCGTTATAGCGCGACAATTACAATATCGTTGATTGACGACGTCACTTATAACCTCTAACACGAAGCCGCTAGGTTCGTTTTCCTTTAACAGTTTGCATCACGAGAAAATAAAGTTCATATTTTGCTAGGTAGGTACCTAGATAGCAGAAAAGTTCTTGTAAGAAATAGTTTTTACTCAATTCAACTAATTATCGATTTCGATCAAAGAAAACACTCTTACAATCAAATAATATAAACAAATCAGAACTAGTATTTGGAACAATTGAGCTAACTGCAGAATGATGGAAACAATCTACAGGTAGCTCAACTGATCCATATCAATACCAGTGGGAGGCGTCCCCAAGACGCTGGCTGCATTGCCACGCTGTATGGCAGTGTTGATGCGCTGCGCCAGATACTTACCAGCTCTCGAGTTTGCCTAAATACTTTGATTATCAATATGACGTAGATGACTGTCGAAGTCATGAAAACGTAGAAAAAAAGAGTCCATCTGTTGGCCTCTAAATATAACCCGCGCTAGCTTACTTTTTTCTTTGAGCATATTTTTGTACACACTTGACAGTATCGTAAGTAATCACTATTTCTAATGTGAGTTTTGTCACAAACGTATAATAGCATTATGTAAAAGAATAATGGCGTAGTGCGAGTTTACAAAGTAGCTGACACGCTGAATAAGTCGCGAAAATTGGCCTGTTATTTATAGTTGTTTTGTAGCGTGACGCTCTATACAGACATAATGAATCAAAGCCTAAAAAATAAAATCTAGTGTTAGTTGTTTCACTCTAGGCAGGTATACTCTACCCTAGGATAGAGCTAATTGTTGTAAGTAGGTACAAACAAAAGGCAGCATATAACAGTTCACCCCCTGACAGATTCCTAGAAATTGCACATTCGGATTTGTTATTTTTTACTCAAATACAAAGTTGTTTCGTAAAGAAAGCTTTTGAAGCAGGCCAGCTCACAAGAGGTTCTACGTACACGGATCTTAAACAAAACACAGAGCTATGGTGTCTTATTCACAAACTTAATTCGAGAAACAATCATCTTCCGAGTACTTAGAATTACAAAGATACATCACTATCCCGAAAATGCCAATAACCGCGCACGTTCCAATTGCAGGAAGACTCAAAATACAAAGTAATTACGTAAAAATGTCCTCTCCAGCGTCAGAGCTGTCGCCACGTGCCGGGTTCAGGTGTCATGGTGAACGGTCGCAGGCCAGGATCCCATTACAAAGAGGCCGATGCTCGGTGGCGGCTCGAGTTACCAGCACGAAGCCCCCGCATACGGTGTCCCATTTTAGCGATGACTAATTCACTTTAAATGGTTATTTGGGATTCTTGTTTATACCTTAGATATATATTAATAAGCTTCTTATTTTAAAAAAATATCAACTTTTAGCACTGGCGAGACAGTGGACAGAGTTTATGTCGTTAGAGTCATAAGTTTGCTTTTATTTAGTTATAAAAATAAAGAGTTACATTTCTTAAGATAGCTGTTGCTATTTACTTGTGTTGACTGTACAATTTGATCCAAATAGGCGCGGTAGTGTCGTTCATTTGGCAACGACACTACTGGTAGTGCGGCTGGTAGTGCCGTTGCCAGAAAATGAGAAAAAGCTGTTGCTTTATGACAGATTTTTTGTATGTAAGTAAACTTTAGCCAAAAAGAGAATTGCTCTGCAAAATGCAAAAATCAAGCGAAATGGCATGTCTGAGAAATTATTGATGTGCATTGCTATTTTCCCGCTACCTTACCAAAGTGATTTACTAACTAATAGGTGGGTACATTACATAGTTACAATTTACTTTTTTTTACAGTAACTACGAGTATATTGACAAAGCAATCACAAAATTATTATTATTATTGTATAATTTACTTACGTTATTCCTGAGAAATTCATTTGTCATCAAATCACACTAATAATGCTTAATAATCTTGGTTTACCTGGGACAGTAAATAATAAATAAATAAAAATACTTGACAGCGCCTAACTAAAATTATAGTAGGTTGATGTTCCTAACTAAAATAATAGTAGGTAAAAGTTCCTAACTAAAATTTTAGAAAGTAATGTAATGATCCTTCTGTCGGGCTGCGTAGGTTTTAAATATTCCCGTGGTTCGGTGCAAATGGCGAGAGAGGGACAACGGAGAGGTTATAATGGGTATTACGTCCTTCTCAGGACGTCGAGTCCCACATAATTCTGGTCTGGGGGGGGCCAGACCAGTTTATTCGTAAGCGAATTTCCTCGCCGAATAAAAAAAAGGTAAAGATCCTATAAATTCACCAAGACTTAGATTACATAATGGCATACTTTTATTGAGAAAAAACTTAAACTACTATCAAATATGATAATTGTAATCATGTCTATTGTCATATTGATTTTTTTTTTTTTTATTCGTTTGTGTAAAACTTACATTATAATAGTCTCAAATCTGCATGCTTTTGTCTTCTAATTAAATTGAAAAACTAAATACTCTTGTATGTTTTATAATTAACTAGCTGCGCCCCGCGGCTTCGCCCCCGTGGAAATTTATGTTTCCAACTTTCTTAATTTTTTCTTTCATAAGAACCTTCTCCTGACAATAACAAACACAACAAAGAAAGAATTAGCGAAATCGGTCCAGCCGTTCACGCGTGATGCCGTGACCAAGGAAAACGGGTTTCATTTTTATATATACCTATAGATTTTAATGCTGTACTTATTAATTGTTATTTTTTATTATTTTAGACGTACACCTAATTCGTGTTCAATAACCTGTCGTAATTATTATAAGGGGAAGCACTAACTACCAAACCCCAATCTATTTTCAGAATAGCTTATACAGGTAATGAGAGCCTTATATAAAGAATGTCATGTACTTTTTATGCAAAAAACAATTTTTTAACTTTTGCCGTATTGCGGGTGAATAAGGATTGTTGATAGAACCAAATTGTGCAATCCGCCCAGCTATATTACAGACGCTGATTGTCCGATGCCGCCGGCGCCATAGACATGGGTTGCGTTTTTGTCATTTGCTACGGAACCCTAAATAGGATTCTAAAGGGGCCAGCGCTGTTAACTCCGCAGGGCGCGAAGGTGAAGTTCTTATTTAACAATTTTCAGGTGCGAACGCTCAAATTTATTTGTAAAAGCCACAGCTGTGCTTAGACAATAGGGGTCATTGTTCAATAAGGTGTTTTAGTTTCCTGACGTTAACAGTAGACATTTAGTACTTATTAGCACTTGGCCATGACGTAGTAGACTATACTGGCTTTTTTTGTTATAATTTAAGTTTAAGACTACATTTATACTTACGCTAACAACAATGAACAAACGTCACGTGATGCTTAATTTGTTGTTACTGTGCATAAAATAATTATAACACTTTACACGCACTGTTTTTAAATAGTTCTAGGAATGTAGGACCTGATATAGAAAATATTCCCTTATTATATAGAATTCAATGAAAATTGAATCTCGCGAAGAAGATTACTAATACAAAACCTTTAATTGCAATCAAACAATACAAATAACTAGCGCTGCAGACTATTGCAAACAACCTACTGGTAGCTCAACTGCTCCATATCAATACCTTGGCCTACCCTACCTAAGCACGCGGATCGTTCTCTAGGGGACAAAGGGTCAGCCAAATTGTGGCCAAAGTGCTATTTAAACGGATCATAACAAAAAATGTAGGCAAGTTAATACCTACTAACTTAGCTTCATTTTTTTGTTATGATGACTTCCATACGGTTAATAATAAATAATAAGAATAATAAATAAATAATCTCATATTTTTACACTAAAGATGACATGCTTGGGCCGGGAATAAAATCGGGAATAAAAAACATATCATACCATCTCAGGACCATTCTCTATGCAATAGCGGAGTAAATATAATTTCCGGAGAAATCAACGAGCATACTTACATAACAAAACATACTTAATGCCCAGCATAGAACCTACTCCTTTATTCGAAGTCGGTTAAAAATGGTGTAGGTATTTGGTACATTTTTTGTATGTTGAGTCTCTTAGGGATAATAAAAGGAAATTTTGTTGGCACAACACCAAGTTCAAAATCACACAAAAACATACACATTTACGATTGTCATAAAACATATTATATACATTTACAATGTTACGGCACTGTCAGTAATCAACAATTTATTAGGGCATAGTATCTCTATCGAGAGTCGAGCATTCGTATCGTGAGAAACGGACCGCGTCATTCCGAGAAACCTACAGTTTTAATTTCAGAAATAAAGACGAAATCCCACTTTTATTGGACTATTGATGTTGTATTTTTCGTTTTTTTGCTACTTGGAATAATAGAGGCTGCTCGAGTGCCCAATAAAATTGTTATTTTTTTCGATTCTCAAGTGTTATTATGAGGCACCGCACCGGTCTGTTTGTGGCCATCCCAAAATTCACAGTAGCGTCAGCATAAAAAACATTGCGTGTTCCGATGGAATTCAGTACAGTTAACATGGGTTCAGTATAATAAATAATGCTGGACAATTCACACACAGCATTATCGAGCCCCAAACTAAGCAGAGCTTGTGTTATGGGTACTAGATAACTACACTACTAGGTACTAGGTAATACAATACACTACATAGATAGATATTTTTTATTAAACATAGAAAACATCCAGAGCGCCCTGGAAAAATATCTGTAGATCGTACAAATTTTTGTCCCGAGGCGGGAATCGAACCCGCAACCTCCTGCGTCGCAGGCAGACCTTCGCCCGCTGCGCCACAGAGGTCGTCAAATTAGAAGTATAATCTTTTGAGGATACGTTTTGCAGGTAATAATAACTAGCCGAATTTCGATCAGTCTCGACCAAGTCTCAGCGGAGACTAGCCAGATATGCAGGACATATTATAGTGCACTAGTGTGTGCGCAAACACAGGTGCACTCTCCAATCACGACCGGGGAGAGGTCAAACGCGGGACCAACGGCTTTAAATGCTTTTCCAGGCACGGGGGTGTAACACCGCCAACTTCCTGATTCCGGGCTGCTACTGTAAATGTTTCTTGCTAGAAAACCCCCAATAATAACTACTGGCCCGACCCGGGAGTTGAACCCAGGACCTCATAATCAGCGGTTGAACAAGCTGACCACTTGACCAACGAGGCAGTCATACCAATAGCAGAACCTTGGTTTGCCTGGAATAGTAATTAATAAATAAAAGATACCTATTTGAAATTTCAATGTCACCTGGCCCCAGATAAACAGAGCTTGAGCCGTGTTGTTTTGTGTGCGTTAATTTAACAAAGCAATATATTTGAGCTACCTGTAGATTGTTTGCAACAGTCTGCAGTTGGATCAATTATTTCAAGTGTAAATAGTAGTTGGTTTTAGTTTGTTTCTATTTATTGACTTCAATTTTCTTTGTTTATGAATATTTAAGATACTTAGATTTGAACAGTTGTAAATCTTGCTAACATTGTGAATAGATGCACTTAACCATTTCAATAAGAAAAGCATGACCTCAAAATGTTTCCAGCCCTGAGGCAAATCACACTAATATTATAAAATGCGAAAGCTTGGATGTTTAGATGATGGATGTTTGTTACAGCTTCACGCCAAAACTACTGAACGGATCCGGCTGAATTTTGCATACGTACCTATATATAGAAAATAATAATAATATAAATAAATAAAATTCGTTCATTTCAGGCAAAAACCCAATATCACAAAAGACAAAATTACATCCAGTTTAAAAATTATACAAGAATCTTAAAATAAACAAAAATATAAATAACACGGCGCAAAAGCGACCGCACTTCACTCGCTGTTTCCCTCCATATGCAGGGAAATCAAATGGATTTAAATAGGATTTTTGTCATATAGGAAGTTCTAGGCCTCTTATAAAACATAGGCTACTTTTTATCCCATAAATCAGTTCCCATATTATAGAACTACTTTTAAAAGAACGCGTGCGAAGCAGCAGGCATAACTAGTACAAAATACTTTGGAAAATTTGCTATGGTTTTCGACTTTAGACTACTTTAATTTTTTTTTAATAAGTAATGCCTAAATGCTGAGCAACTGAAATAACGGATTATATGATTAACACTAGTACACATTTAATAATCATTCAATTATAATAATAATAATAAGGCTCCAAGAACTTTCTTTATGTAGAAGGACCATTTCAAAAAATATTTTTACTCGCTGTGGCTTGAGTTATTGCTGCGTGGTCATGGTGAATACAAATATTCTGTGCCGAAATATTGGAAAAGTCAAATCATGGTAAATATGGGTTGTTGTACATTTGGCACAAAGTAAATTCGTCACATTTTTGTAAACTCCATACATTGAAAGTAAATTCGTCATTGCGTTAAAAAACAAGTGAAGTTATTGTAAATTGTTCCCAAACTCTCACTTTACATAATTTTTTAAATATAGTAGGGTTAGCAAGTAAAGTTAATGTTGTTTGGCGCTCGAAATGAAAGGAAGGTTTAACTATTGCAAAAGATATTTTTTAATAATACCTACAAAAAATAAAATACTTTATTGTCAAAGAAAATAACAATCAAATAATAGAAATAAATTTAGAACTACTTTTTACAATTGAAACAATTGAGCTAACTGCAGACTGTTCCAAGAAATCTACAGGTTGCTCAACTCATTATTAGTTTATTAATGACTTTAAGAACCATAACATTCATCAATATCCCAAATATTTTGAATTCAATCATCCTTCAGACAGTTTAGCACACCATAAAACACAGTAAAGTAGCAAAAAGACAAAAGCAAATTAATTTTGCGCACAAGCCCATATATCAGGCAAAACACACAGTCTGGAGCAAGCGTTCGATTCCAATAGTTATGCAAATATCCGATTGGAAATGTAATGAGTGTTCGGCAGTTATTTAAAACCGCGCCGTAAGTCAAACGATGCTTTGGGAATGAGGCTTGGAACTGGAGCCATCGTGGAGTAGCCCACATCCAATTCGACATAAATTTTCAAAATGAATATGATAAGGAACGAAGTTACGAAGGCTGTTCCTAACTTTTCATTTGATTAATTATTAATTCAATAAATAAAATGTCTTATTCCAATCATCGTTGTTTATTTAATAAGGTAAGGGTTAGAAGCTTTGTAGTAAACTAGTTTATGCCGGGGCTTCGCACGCGTAGTTACTGCGAAACTTTTAAAGATTATATGTTTCCCATAGCAACTGATTTATGGGATAAAAAGTAGGCAGTCTATGATAAATTCTAGGTCTAGACCTATATCTATGCAAAGTTGAAGCCAAAACCGTTCAGTAGTTTTGGCGTGATATACATCCAAACTTTCGCATTTATGTGAATAATTAGTATGAAGTAAATAATATGCACCTAAAAGTTGCGCAAGCTAGGTGGAGCTAGCTAATCTTGAATAAGTCCAACAGTGCATTTCCTGGATAATATTCAATTGTGTAGAAATACAAGAAGATTTTAAAAACTTTAGATTATAATTGACTCTCTACATCTTTATTCGTCAGTTCATCTCACACCTCAACCGGCCACGAAATTAATAACACGTGGTTATTCTTTTTACTTTTGTTCTTGCACTTATTATTATTTAAACTGAATTTTGAGCCTTTATTTATGACTATTTATATAACATATGTTGACCATTTTTCAATGCTTCCAACTTATTAACACTTCATTTCACCATTTATCTCTTTTTAAACGTAAATGTTTTTGTTTTTAATCTGTTTATGCCCTTGAGATCTTCGTGGTTGTTTAGTAAATTATTCTTATGAATGTTAACAATACAGTAATGGGATATCGAAAATAAATCACAATGAATCGTGTATGAGCCAGATAGGCTATCTATCGGGTTAGGGTACATCTTGTCCGAATCTGAAACTCATTCGCGGACGAGATGTCTACTTCACTTTTGAGTAGGGGTACATCTCGTCCGAATCTAAAGTCTCTTGGTTTTAAATTCGGACGAGTTGATCCCTTAACAAAAAAAATGAATGAGACAACTCGTCCGAATCTCGTAGTTAGGTTAGCTCGTAGTTAGGATACAGGGTTCTGTATCGAAATGTTTTACAAAAACATCTAGCCACAAATGCTGCCAAATTCCTTAAGTTAAATTATAGTACTCGTTGAGGTCTACATTTCGGATGACGACTGTCACCTAGCTTCAAAAAATAATGATATTATGGAATGCTCGTTATCCACTCCACTTGTAAGTTTACAACAAAGCGCTGCTTTTCAATACTTGCCTTACTGAGAAACCTCTCTTTACCTTAAGGTAGCAGAAATGTATACAATACATTTTCTGCTTCAACAAGTTGTTATAACAGTTAAGTAGTATTGCGTACGTTGTCAGCCATTTGATATGAAGCCACGGTTAAATAAACTACGAATCAATTGTCGTTTGTCGTCGTTAAATAAAATACGTCGTTTCTAAATTATTGTCTATACTAATATTATAAAGAAGAAAGATTTGATTGTTTGTTTGTTTGTATTGAATGCTCCGAAACTACTGAACCGATTTGAAAAATTCTTTCACCGTTAGGAAGCTTACTTTTCAGGAAGGCATCATAGGCAATATATTTTATCCAGGAATTCCCACGGGACCGGGAACTACGCGGGTGAAACCGCGAGGCGATCATCTAAACTACGAACCAATTGGAGTCTATCAACCATAAGAGATGTTTTTGCTGAAAACGATATTATATCGATAGGCTCTAAAACTAAAATTGATTAACTAATATTGGTTATACTTATAAACTCGTAAACTCTCCGTCTCCTAAATCTAGAGAAATCAATAATTCAACCCCTTTTCTCAGGAACGCGTGGTATTGAGTTGAAATTAACATCAACTGCAATCAGTAGAAACTGTCTCAGGTATGTCTTCGAGATAGATAAATATAATAAACTAGTTTATTCTCGCGGCTTCGCACGCGTTGTTTCTGTGGAAACGTTTTCTATCTCATTCCCATGAGATAGAAATCAGTTCCCACTGATTTATGGGATAAAAAGTAAGCCTATGATTGATTCTAGGATTTGAGTTACCTGCACGCAAAATTTCGTGCCAGATTCGTTCAGTAGTTCTGGCGTCAAGAGGTAACAAACATCCATCCATATATCCATCCATACATCTAAACATCCAACCCATCTTTCGCATTTATATTATGTATTAGTGTAATAAATAATGCTGGACAATTCAGATCAGATAAAGTATTGTACAAACATTTGTACCGCGGCAGAAATCGAACCCGCCACTTTCTGCGATGGACATTTACCCACTGTGCCAGTAAAAAAAATTATAAAATCTGATCGTTCTTGAAGAGTAAAAAAAAAAATCTGCCGTGTTTCCGCCGAAACATAAAGTAGTTTCTTAGATTGGCAAAGAACAATTTAAAATCATAATTCAAATCCCTCAGTATTTTGTTTAATTGGCAAGAGAAGACAACATTTTTTTTAACTAAAGATATAAAAAAAGTTGAGGAAGGTTTATAAGTTTACGCAGATGGTGAATCATGAATTACAAATGACAACTTTCTGTTGGCGCGCTACTTTACTCCCAATACCAAGCCATAAATTGTTAGAGAAATTAAAACCCAAGATACACGTATTTACATGCGATGACCTATTACAACAGGCTAAGTTATACCGACCTACAGAATCTCGTCCTGTTTTTACGACTGCACAAATTATAGTGGACTTTTTATTGTGAGGGATTTTACAGTCGACCGGCGTGCAACCATTCGATCGGGATTTTGTTATGCTGTAAAACTTGATTGTTTGATGGTTAATTACTTTAGTGCGGTGCCTGAACTGCCAGATACTCTGGGTATCAATCGGTCCTGGCTGCTTTTTCTTTCATTTATGTAGAAATAAGCTTTTCTTATTTACGTCCTTAGAACATGTTCACTATCGTGTAGATTAATGTTGTTCAAATTTGTCATTATATCTATAAAGCTTTATTGTATAATAATGGACAAAAATATTTAATGTATCCGCTTACTCAAAATCTAGCTAATAAAGTTAAGGCAAAGTTTGTGTTATGAAAATATTTGGCCGAAAACAACACCACAACGCCAAAACTACTGAATGGATCGGGCAGAAATTTTGCGCACAAAGGGACCTGGAATAACATAATAGACTATTTTTTTATTCCAAAAAACGCGTGCGAGGCCGCGGGCAGAAGCTCGTTCACCACAAAAAACTTTATCATAACAAATCCAACAAAAAAACCTCATAAAAATCATCTTACATCTGCCTACGTGAAGGATTCGAAATCCGCGCCACTTTAAACGTTATTAGTCAAAGTTATTCCCTTTCTAGTCCCAAGATATTACTTATGATTTACGAGACAAGTTTAGTGTATACTGTTGTTTGTTTAATTATACGTCTGTGAATAAAGCAGGCTCAGATCAAAATCGATTTGAAGTGCAAATAAGGAAACGCAGATTTCATTATCCCCGACGGTTTTACGACGCACGCAGACGGATGAAATCGTGCCTAAAGACTTACCTTCGGTGCCTTCGGGACTTTCGCAAAGTTAGGTATAATAATTAGTGAAGCTGGGCGTTGTTAGTGCAAATTGGTGTCGTTAGGGTCGTTAGGCAAAGTTAGGGTGTCGATTTCAGATGTATGGCAAACTGCCATACATCTGAAATCGACACCCTTGTGTCCACAAGGTACAAGTCTACCTATGGATCAACGTACGATGGCAGATGTTGATTGACCTAGTTAGGTTTGTTAGATAAATTGAAATGTTAATTTGTGTAGGATCAACTTTGTGTAATAACACTAAGTTTAGAATTAACCTTGCATTTTCACAAACGTGTATATTTCACGCATTATCAGTGAGTAACCAATAACCCTGTATATAGCCCAGTAAAACCTAGGTTATTTCGTATCATACAACATAATTTATTAATTAAAACTTTGGTAATGGTAGTAGGTACCCCCCCCCCCCCCCCCCTCCATTCAGTAATTTATTCATTATTTTTTTCTTTTATTTATTACCTCATATTATGCTACATACAATTTGCCAGGATTTATTGACTACATTAAAGACTGCACACAATATGTGCCCATTCAGGGTGTTGCAATGGGAAACGACCAGAATCGGCCTTTAGAGAGGCTTAGATTGAAACTAAACTTAAAAACGGCTCTTTCCTGAAGAGTGGGCGTGGGAGTGGGAGATCAGCCTTTTTTCAGATAAACATGTATTTTCATTTTGTATATAAGGTGATATACAAAAAAAAATTAAGACCTGGCGTCTATACGAACGTGTTCGTGATGATGGGCAGAACCTGCAGTTCATGCAGTGTCAGTGAATCACACTAATATTATAAATGCGAAAGTTTTGATGTTTACATGTATGGATGGATGGATGTTTGTTACCTTGTCACGCTAAAACTACTGAACGGATCAGACTGCAATTTGCATAGAGGTAGTTTTAAGCCTCAAATAAAATCTATCATTCATCCCATAAATCAGTCCCCATGGGATAGAAATAAACTTTAAATGTTTCCATAGAAACAACGCGTGCCAAGCCTCGGGCTTAAACTAGTTAACAACAACCTTGTACAGTAACTACATATAATAAGTTAAACGTCAGTTTGCAACAAGTTTTAGTTGTGAAATACGTTGAATCTAAATACCCAAATAAACATCGTAATCCAACCACCTGTCGGAATAGAATGTAAGCTCGGAACGTCCGAATTTCGTAATTTCATTTTCACGTGTCCTTTGCAACTAGATCGTCCAAACATGAAACAAGAACTTTATTAATCTGCTACGTATAATAATTAATTCATCGTGTTTGCTACTGAATAATCAAAACTCAGCGCGTAATTATAATGGTCAAGATTATGACCGCTCTGTTTTACGATAACAGCGTCTGGAAACACGTAAATCTTCTCCAAATATTGGCTTTTGGCAATAAGCTTAACCAACGAATTAAATACGGCTTTCAAGCCCATTTTATGTGCTGCCATTTAACTTGCAGCTTGTTTATTGGTTTTTCTGATTCAACATCATATTTTCAGTTCGTTTGAATCGTACCCACTATTGGGTTACAGCCTTTACACGTTATTTAGTTAAAGTTTTTCTGATTGTAAAAGCAACCAAAAAAATGTAATTTAAATGAACTGTTATTATTATTAGACTCTATCTAATCTTAAATAGAAATTGAGTACCGCAAGATGAATGGTGTTCATTTCATCCTCCGTGCCTGAGGCAAGCATTTGTTCCATACTCAACGGACAGAAATTTACCGTCTTCAATTATCAAATAATATCTTTAGGGTTTGATTTGGTGGGGCTAGTTAAAATTGAGAACAAAGCTCTTTGCGGGCAAGTAATATAATCCATCAATACATTATTATAAATTCAAAAGTCACTGTCTGTCTATCTGTTACCCTTTCATGCTTAAACAGCTGAATGAAACATAATGCTATTTGGCTGGGAGGTAAACGGTATACCGGGGGCACGTTATAACAAGGTAATTAAAACGTATTATTCAGAGTAATCCTTCTACTTTTGCTCATGCGAAGACAAAAAACTTAGGGATTTTTGATCGAATTCGATCTGAGCGGACAACATGACAGTTGACATCATTCTCAATAATTCCATTATTTAATAATAATTATACATTTATTCACAAAGAAAATTATACTAGTATTTACAATTGAAACAATTGAGCTAACTGCCGACTGTTGCAAACAGTCTACAGATAGCTCAACTGATCCATATCAACACCAGTCGGAAGCGTCCCCAAGACGCTGGCTGCATTGCCACGCTGTATGGCAATGCTGATACGCTGTGCCAGATATTCACCAGCTATAATAATAATAATTTTAATAATAATAATATTAATATACATATATTTGCTTATATTTCAGACACTTGATTCATATATAGTTACATTTATAAAATAGTCAGGTGAGCACAAAACACAATTACAACAAATAAAATAAAAATACTTAATGTCCTAGTTCAGGATTCTATTTCCATCCACCGTTTGAATACAAAGTACTCAGGTACCATCTATTAGTCACTTAAATAGTAGAGGTCCAATAATTCTTATAAAAGGTAAAATAAAATACAATTGTAATGTATTAAATTTCTAGTCAAGTCAATGTGTGCTGAAAAGAGGGGGTTGGGTGGAAAAGTCAAAGCAGAAAGTTCGACTTCGGAACTTTGTTTTATTTGGAACTAATAAGGAGACAAATATTATATACTAAAAGTGTTTACTCCTGTGAGGTGAGCCCTAGGAATGGGGCACAAACAAAATCCAGTTTTTTAGTTTTTTGCTTTCATCTCGCAAACGTTGCGTCAAAGGAATATTTGTTATTTAAAGTGAAAGAAAGAAAGAAAAAATTATTCAACAAATCTAAAAGTCAGGTACATACTACTTACCAAGACTTAACTTAGTATTATATATTTCCAGCTTCATAGTATATAGCTGTAACTTAGCATAATTAGCTCTGTCATAATTCATAATTCTTTATTGCACAAAAAAAAACATGGTACAAGTAGAACATTTACAAGGAAAAATAATGGCAAAGGCGAGCTTAACCCTAAATAGAGTTCTCTTCCAGCAAACCTTATTGGGTCCCTCGTACTAGGTCTGTGAAGAGCCTGTGTGGCGAGTATACGTACTTATTGAAAGCTGATAAAATTCTACAATTTTAGTTCTAACTTTAGAGTTAAGTTAAGGTAAGTAAGTTCACAGTAAGCTATTACCGAGGTAGAGATCCCTCGCGTCTACGTTACAAGTCTGGGACTGGTTAGAGCGAGGAGTTGCAACTAAGGCTGGTGTTCACCAAAAGATAATCGGACAATTAGACAGCTTTATTGATTAACTTTGACGTTTAATGCATGAAAACTCGTGTCAAAATCCTCAAAAAAAACTGTTAAAAATTTAACCATCTGTTGGTGAACTCTGGTCTAAGACTGGTTAATGTAGGACTGTCTGTACATTTTGAGTTTTGTTTTGTGTTTAAAGTGTATTGAATCTGTTTGACTTGACAAAGTGTTCCCTGTAAATCTATAGTATGAATAAATAAATTAGATTAAATTGGGCTAAAACACTGTATTTTAGGACCTTTTGCAATATAAAATTAATTACAAAAAATTGTTAAGCAGATAAATGTTATTCAAAGAAGGTAAGAACTGTTCTGAAGTCAAAATTATAAAATTATGTAAAGCAACCGTTAACAAATTACCACAGTAACACATCAAGATTAGACTAACAAGACCGGTAAAGAGCGAGTAAGACTTGAGTGCCAGTGGTTTTGTAAAGTGTTAATAAACGTATCGGTATACCAGACTAACAATGCTCGATAAGCTCCCAAACGGATAAACCGATTGTCGTTTAGTTTTTTTTGTGTCATAGATAATTTTATCTCGAGTGTTCTTAGCCATGTTTCATGAAAATCTGTCCAGCCAATAAACGTCGGCGGGTTTTTTAAAATTTTAATTTTACTTGTTTACTTATACTGTATAGATGATGCATAGCATTCGTATTTCGGGGAAGAAAAATACGTTTGTGCTTTTTAGCACGTACAACACGGGAAAACAAAATCAAAACTGCGGGTAAAACCACAATAAAAGACATCTTTTCAAGTTTGTTCTTTCTGGCAGGTACTCTAAAAAACTCTAGAACCGAATACAATCATTATAATTGAAGTGCAGACAGCCGGAGCTATGCGAAAAAACATAAAAACAGTAAACAAAACGTTCACGGCTAGTCCAGTTTCGCGTTTTATATTCTTCATTCAGCACGGCTCGTTTAACTTGTGAAATTCTCGCATTTCGGAAAAATCACTGGTCTATCTATTTATGAGCAGAAACGCTAACTGTAGAGTCGGCATTCTGATGCAAAAATTAAAATAAAAACAGATTTAAATCTCGCCTCTGTTGGCAATGGTGATTTCAATCAATAAGCTAAGCCCAGCTTAGCATAATGGGTGCTTAATAGCTGAGGGTGTTAAACCTCCGAATAGTTAAAACTCCGAATAGTTAAAAATAACCGGACCTTTTGAGTGATGATTGAACACTGAATCTGTGTGTTTTCACAGTAGTTGCTAATTGATGTCAATGCAAGCTACTCCAAATTTACATGAAATGTTTGAGTTAAAACGTACCTATTGCACGTACTTATGCGATAGATTGTGCAAATCACTTGACATTAAAATGATGAGCGAACCACGATGGAAATTACAGTACCTAATAGGTAGTCCATATAACAATAAAAATATTTGAGAAATCAACTTAGTGAATCAGTTCTCTTTATTGATGATATTTTTCTATGATTTTCGATAAACACTGAACAATTCTTATGTACCTAATTCATTCATTTGTTTTAATTGATAATTGTCGTTCTAATTTGGTTCTCTATAATCTGATAAATATATTTTATTCACAAAGAAAATTATACTTACTAGTATTTACAATTGCTTAGCATAATGGGTGCTTAATATCTGATCCATATCAATACCAGCCGGAAGCGTCCCCAAGACGCTGGCTGCATCTGCATAATCTGATTGTAATTTTCTTTGTAAATAAGATTTAAGTGTACCACGGTATCATCATTTGAAAGATTTTGGTGGGTCGAGGGATATAATTTTCTCCCGTGATCCACCGAGGTGAAACACGCAGGTGGACGACGGGCAATCAAAATCAAAAACTCTTTATTTCCATAAATACAATAAATGTACACTTGGAAAAGGTTAAAAAATAGACCCGTGACCACGGCAAATAGGTATCATTCACCTGTCGCTAGTTTACAAGACCAAGAGTGAAAATTTTGATGTCATGTCTAAACTTGTTATAATCTACACGTTGAAGACGGATCTGAAAAAGTTAAATGCATACCTATCCAGCATGAATAAGTAGGCCATGATATTACCCTTCCCCTTAGCGGGTGAATAAAAATTCAAAGCATTTTCAAGCAAGTTCCAATTAACGTGCCTTATTACAAAAGCGAATTAATTACATAAAAAATTTGAAAGGAATGAGTCGTTCATAGTCTGCAATTTATTTAAGAAGGTTATGCGTACAAATCACGAATAAGATGTGAATGTGCTATTTTTTAAATAAACGTAAGTATAAAATCAACATTGTGTACTTATCTAACAAGAACGGCGGCAGGTACCATTACTTCTTACAAATTGTACATACATACCTAGGTCGTAGATGGCAATTTATTTCGTTACCTTTTGAAAGTCGGAAGCAGAGTGGTGATCAAACAAAGTAGGGGAATTCGGGGGTTCCAATTCGCCTGGGTTGTTGTTCTGTGAAGTTTTTTAGCTTATTATTTCATGATTTACCCCAATGTTTAAGAAACCAAAGATTTTAATATACATCTTGATTTTATTATGTAAAACTAGCTTGTGCCCGCGGCTTCGCACGCATATTTTCGGTATAATAAGTAGCCTATTGTTTAAGTTAGGCAACGTAGTGTACGCCAAATTTCATCTTGATCTGTTCAGTAGTTTTGGAGATCCTAGGTAACAAAATTTTCACGTTTCACAATCTACATTTAATAAATTATTAGGATGTTCGGTGATCCTATTATATAAATAAAAACATGCTCCCAATAGACTTGCTTCATTTGATCCTCCATGAACGGAGCATGTACTTACCACAACAAAAAAATACATAACCACCTAGATCTACTTAATCATACACTATTTATACTGGTAGGTACAAAATAATTGCCGTTATCTTCGCCCGATTCGGGTGAACAATTCAATTCGACGATATCTAGCAGGGCTTGAGTAGACTATTTTGAGATGTGTTTTTGTCGATTTGCGGTTGAGCGAGTGCCGAGTGCCGAGCAACGACGACGGCGCGGCGGCGGCGCCAACGCGCACGGAGTCACATTTCAAAGCTCAAACCCCGCATCACAGTGATGACGAAACTGTTTTGCACGTTAAAATAATGGTTGGCAAAGATTTATCCTCGGAACGTTATTTACTATTTGATTTTATTATTATTATTTACTAGCTTCTGCCCGCTTCGCACGCGTCTTTTCAGTATAATAAGTAGCCTATTAATTAAGTTAGGTTATTAAAAATTTCACAAACTTTCGCATTTATAATATTAGTGGGATTAGAATATTATTTATAGAAAGGGTCGAATAAAAACGCGCGTGCCAAGCGTGAGGATTATGGGCATTACCCCCCATGAGATAGGACCCAGTAAGGGGTTCATCAGGGGGAGGCCTACGTCAGCCGTGGACCAACACAGGCTCTTGAGGTGAGGCAAATAAAAGCAATAAAATTTTGGTACTAAAATAAAACCTCTTGTCGTTTGCTTGTTTGTTAACGAGTTTGTAAAGACTCAGGTAATCTTTGGGACTACTAGTTCGATTCCGAGTCCGCAAAATCCTGTCATCGAAAGCTATATTATCCGATGTTGTGAATGCATAAGAAGGTTTTATGTAGGTGGTGCGTGAGCGAATTTTGGAAGCAGAAGCAGACAATATAAAATAACAATAACGTAGTAGAAGCTAGATTCATTTGGGTATAAATATGTTTTATACTAGACCTGCTCAGAAAGTTTCTTATTCCTTTTCCAAACATAAGGTAGAAAGTACGTCATTGCAGGCGTACTAAAATGCGGGACGGAAAATTCTATGAAATTTCATTTAGTGATGTGCCGAGTCGCTGTTTTGGTGAATCGAGTCGACTCGAGTCGGTTTAAACGGTATTCGAATCCTGACTCGATTCCGGTACTCGAGCCAAGTACTCGAGTTCTATTTTTTGGTATTCGAATGTTGACTTGAATTTCTAGACTCGAGTCCAAGAATCGGGTCCTAGACTCGAGTCCACGGCCGTGCACCGCTTAGCATCCGCGTGGTAGTCTTTCTTATGATACAATAAGAGATACAACTCGCACGCCTCCGCCTCCACCACGCCCGGGGCGGGGCGTCTGTGTGTGGAACTGTGGAGGCCTTAAAAGTTGCAGGTTCAAACTTGTATCAAAAGGCGTGACTTACTTCATTGCTTAGGTAAAAAGAGATTGAGTATGAACGAGTCAACCTGGCAATACAAGACTCGAGTCAGTTGGACTCGCATAATACTCGTATAGGTACTCGAGTACCGGAATCGAGTCCGGCGTACTCGAATCATAATAAATTGGTATTCGAGTAGGCGAGTCCTAAGCAGGAATCGAGTCTGACTCGAGTCAAGCCGTACTCGGCACATCACTAATTTCATTTTTCACGCGTTAGCGGGAGAGAAAAGTGTATGGAAATCCATTTCTAACCTTTTTAAAATTTAAATTTTCTAAATTATCAGCCGTTAGGTTATTTTTATAATAAGTCAGGAGAAAAAAAGTTTTTACTCCGAATCCGCCTTAAGATATCGGCCTTTTCCGGCGGAACAATAATTGACAAAAAGAACCATGTGAAATTAACAATTTGAATTTATTCGAATGATTTTGAAAATTCTAAAACGATGATTTTCCTCGAAAGTGTAATATAAAGCACTTTGTATCACTCGGGAGAAAGTGCAATTCCTACCTCGTGTGTTTAAGGCCCTCGGCTGCGTCTCGGGCCTCATATGACACAATTATAGAATATGGGCACTTTCTCATCTAGATGTACAATTAACTATAGATAATAGATACTAGTTCAGTAATACTAGATCATAACTTAGTGGTAAAAATATTCAGCATAGCATTTTAAGTTCACAGTAAAGTAAAATATGCAACAGAAAGATTTCGCTACGAGAGACTGTGGATACCTAACTTTTATAAAGCGATTCCCGATGTCGTAGATTCCCATTATAGAGGGTGTTACGTGTCATAATTTATGATATATTCGCTGTGGAAACAAAAAAAGAAACCATTAAGAGACTAAACGGTAAACTGAAGATTTAGTTACCTTCACGAGAACTTTTGAATGCAAAGCATAACTGCGACAGAAATTGGTAAAGCTTTTGAAATATGATTCCTATGCGTATAAAAATAAGGACGGATTTTGTGAACTCTCTGCACTTTTAAATTTGTCCGTCTGTAATTCATTAGACCGTGGAAGACCCTTTTTCAATTTTTTTAAGTATCATAATTTGATGGATTGCAATAGGAAGTTGGCGAGTTTGGAACAGATTTTATCTTGTTTGACATTACGAGTGATATTTAGACTTAGTTTTGATGTTGGTCTCAATTAAAATCTTGAAAAACTTTACTTTATAATTACAATTATATTTATACAAGTATATTTATACTGAAACAATAGCGGTAAAATAGCAATAATGATTCTTAAACGAGTGGTGGACCTAACAAAGTTTGGTTTTTACGGTGACTGTACTTGACGCATAGGTACATTCAATGGAAATATGGGATGGTGCGAGATGCAGAATCAAAATAATATTTTTTTTACGATTCGTCAACTCACACCAGTTGGGACAAGAATCACGGTGCGAGTTAGTGAATGAGTCAACCGATTAACCTTCACACTACTACCCGTGTTATTCAGAAGTTTAAACCACAATTCATCTTACGTTTCAGCGTATGTAAAGTTTAGGTTTCAACAGAATAACACCCAAAACTTTATACCTGGCATAACTTTGGGAAATTATACTCGTTTATGCGGTACCTAAATACCCGGGAATAGTTTTAAATAGTGTATTCTGATCGCGAAATTTCAACAAAGAATTCAACAAAGCAGATATTTTTCATAGTAGCAAAGCAAGGGCTTGTTCTTGCTCGGTCAGTAAAAGGATCGCTTCCTACTAGTACAATCGTACTGAAGTACTAGTTCGGACTTTTAGTACTATTAGTACCTCGCTCGTAAAAAAATTAAGATAAAGATAAGACCTACACTACTGAACTAGAGAACCAAATGCATATCTCCGTCTCATTTACAACCGCGGATTTTGCGCTGTCTATCTTTGATCTTCCTAATTCATTCCTTTGTATTGCAATTCCGTCTGACACATTAGTACTACTGAAGTAGTGAACGAAATGGATTTTTTAGTTCGTTTCATTCTCGATAACAGATTTTAAACTTTATGGCATACTAGCGGCCCGTCCCGGCTTCGCACGGGTGGACATTTATTTTTTGAACTCTTTGGGAAAAATGTAGTGTAAATGTATCTCTTTATGCACGACATACGTAGGTTTTTTTTCGTCGTGCTGCGTGGGGCCACGTCGGCCACGGCACGGTGGCGTGGTGGCGTTTATTTTTCTGTTAGGCACTGGGCTCTCTGAACCGTCGCGTGCGAGCGTCCGCCCATTATTCGCCGGCGTGTGGCTTCTCAGGAACGATGCGTTCTCGCCGTCCGCGGGCGTGTGTCGTCAGTGCTTTAACTGTTGTGTTTGACTTGGCGCAAAATGGACAAAATGGAAAAAAAATATTAACATTGCTACTTTTTTCTCTCAAAGGAAAAAAAGCTTATTAAATATTTGCAAAAATAAATTTATAAATGTCGTCTTACGCATCGAACAATATTATAATACATCGTGGTATCGCATAAGTATTACGTATAAAATTAACTAAAAATCCGTCGTTTTCCATAATGTTTAATGTTTTCTACAAAATAATACCGGACCGACCGACGACGCATGGGGCGTGTTACCTTTGCCCGCTCGCACTGCCAGCCGCCGCGGGCGAATATTCAGAGAACACAGCGCCGAGAATTTCCGAACATAGTATTCGTACTTACGTTGTCGGTCATGGACACGCGACGGGCAAGCGGCTCCTGCGGCGGACGACGGTCAGAGAACCCAGCGCCTTAGTATTTTGTTTAGATTGACATTTTCAAACTCGTAATATCTTTTGAATGGAATGTCCAATTTGAATCATTCAAAAACTAATCTACAGTTATTAAACAGTCTTGAATACGAAATGATTTATTTGGACAAGGATTAATACAAAGGTATGGATAACATGATCTGATTTTGTTCGGCATTTCTATCAACTTTTAACATGTAAAAAAGTAGTTATAGTGACATAACTTCAATTCAATAGCTGGACATATGGTATTGCAAAGCTTTTTGTAGATATTGATATGTTCTTTAATATTAAACAACATTTTTTTTTGAGCAGCGCATGCGATGAAAGACATTTTATGGCCTTTTTTACAGTTTGGGTTACATTATTGAAGTTTTAGTAGGGATTCCTAATTTTTTCACGTAATAAATATAGCCTATCTTACTCAGGGATAATGTAGCATTATAATGGTGAAAGAATTTTTTAAATCGGTCCAGTAATTGTTGAGTTTTTTCGTTGCAAACATACAAAAATACAAATCTTTCCTCTTTATTATAATTATTATTAGTACCTATAGATAAAATAGTAATTCAAACGTGAACTTTTCTAGACATTCCGAGATTTCGAAACTGATGAGCAAGTGAACTACTGAACTACTAGGAATGAGTTTAAGTGAATAGTTCTTACTCGTTCACTAATTCATTTTAGTACATCTTTCCTGAACTACACAAGACTACAAGAGAATAATTAGAAATCAAATCATTAAAGCAATAGAGGAGGGATATTTAACAAACTAGCTTCTGCCCGCGGCTGAGGTCGCGTTTTTGGAATAAAAGTAGCCGATATGTTATTCCAGGGTCCAGATCTTTATGTGCTTAAAATTTCAGCACGATCCATTCAGTAGTTTTGGCATGGTCTTTGGCCAAACATTTTCACAACAACGGCACGAACTTTCTCCTTTATAATATTACTAGGATTAAGTATTTTTTTATAGTAGGTCGTTTACTTTTTTTCGGTCGGTTAGGTAGATTTTTTTATAGTAGCATAATTTTTGTAAGTATAAATAAAAAATATTTTTTAATTCCGAGAAATCTTTTGTGACTAGTTTCTGCCCGCGGCTTTGCACACTTTGTTTCTATGAAAACTTATATACTTTGGCTATTTCCAGTGTTTGCTAGGTTTTATAGTAGGTAATATTTTTTGATAACATACAAAGCAATTTAATGAACTTCTAACACTAGAAGGCGTTCGCTAGGTTCTTAAGTTCTATTAACATACAAAGCAATCTAGTGAACTTCTAAGACTAGAAAAAGTTTGCTGGGTTCTAAAGTAGGTAATTATTTAATAACATACAAAGCAATTTAATGAACTTCTAACACTAGAAATTGTATGCTAGGTTCTAAAGTAGGTAATGCCATCTAATAAAATTCAAAGCAATTTAATGAACTTCTAACACTAGAAAGTGTTTGCTAGGTTCTAAACTAGGTAATACCATCTAATAATATACAAAACAATTCAATGAACTTCTAATCTTCACAGACATTCGCAGTCACGACTATGATAGGTACCTATTCTTTTTTTGTTTAATCGACAAGATTGATGAATAGCTATTGTTTATTCTACAAAGTTACATTATGTCTGGTTGAGGTAGCTATGTATCAATTTAATCATTTTTCATTCTTCTTTATTCTATTTTATCTTGTCTATAGAAATTTGTGGCATCATCTCGGCTACCTCTACTGAATTCCGGATGTGTTGAGAAGGTGAATAGTCAAACCTGCATTTTGACTCGTCAATGTAGAGTTAAGGAATGGCTGCCGGACGGCAATGAGTTGGCACATATAACTTGAAAGACGTATTTTATAAGCGTTGATGAATTACTTAATATTTTTGGACGTCTTTGATTATGATGGTTTGTTTGAACTTCATAGATTATTATTTTTCATTTCAATGTTACAGTATTCTACTTGTTGTTTTTTCCCTAAAATATGAAATATCACATGGAGGTAGTTATATAGTCTTTAATTGAATAAACGGCGGATTTTAACCAAATTGCAAGATGGTCAATCTTGCATTTTGTTAAAATCCGCCTTTTATTAAATGTTTATGTGTCACTTAGAATCTTTGTCGATTCTAACAAGACGCTAGTAACTTAAGTCGTTTTTACTTTGATCGGTTACAAATAGGTATGTATGACTATTCAGTAACAATTTATCAGTAAATCTGTTCGAATTACAGCCAAGAAAGATACTACGCTGTTGTAGACACCGTAGTACCTATTATTCTTGGCAGTTATATATAAGTGCAGTGTTTAGTGATCTTGCAGCCAGACTTCATTGCTTGCAGTCATTATCTTTCTTTATTTTATTAGCTTTAAAAATTTCATAAACGTTTATCATAGTGACGATGCCAACCATAATTTGATACTATCAGTGGATGGATTTCTATTTTTTTGGAGCATTTTTATTGAAGCTAGATGTACTAAAAAGTATGTATTATTATCAAGCTACAACACACGTAAGGTAAAATATCGACACAAATTGACCTTTTTTATTGTTACTTTAGTAACTAAAAATAGGTACTCATTGCTTTTTTCATTCAAATTATTCACTTATTAAAGATCTTACCAAACTTCTCCTAAAGTCCACAGGTGATCGGATTTCGGTCAACGAATTAGCATTGCCATTTAACGTTGAATTTGCATATAAAAATATAAATTATGCATACGTTACATTTTTTATAAATTGTTATGATTTAAAATATCAGTTGTAATTTGTCGTTTTGTTGTTTTGGTGTCTTTGTTATAAATATAAACAAACAATATTATACCATAAATTATTTTAATGCATAATACACCTAATGTTATAACTATTATTTATAAATTTTTATTACTTTCTTTATTAAATTTAATCAAGTCGCATGCGTCCTGACGCTCTTATGCCACGGCGATCGAATTTGAGGCATTATTTCTTCTAACTCGATTTTGTCCAAGTCGACTACTTCATTCTTGTCTATTCGATTTCTTCAACTCCCTGAGCGAGTTTGGCTTCGGATAGATGTGCGCCCAGCTTAAATAGTCAAAACGGCTTTGCTTTATGTCGACCTGGTAAGCAGAATTAATGATCGGAATTGTTACATCATACATAGTGAAATCCAGTCAAGAGCCGTAACAAGTGGTCAGCAACAGTAACGTTTCAATCGATGCCTTACTCTTGCTGAATCACGACCAGTTGATTCGGACTAGGCGTGCTGGATGTGGCAGGTAATTTTACTAGGACTTTAGAATAGTATAGAATAGAAATTTATTTAAAATAACAATATGTAATAACAAAAATGGTACAGTAACTACCTACCGAAAAATTTTAATCTTATGTGCGGCACGATTCAATTTAATAGCAATTAATAAATTTACGTATTTATTAATTAACGGTTAATATTATGAATGAATGTTTTTAGAATTTTCTGAGATTGGATTTATAACTTTTTATAACCTACTAGTTTCTGCCCTCGGCTTCGCACGCGTTTTTCTATGGAAACGTTTAAAGGTGATTTCTATACCATGGAAACTGATTTATGGGATTAAAAATAGCCTTTGTTTGATTCCAGGGTTAGACTTACCTGTATGAAAAATTTCAGCCTGATCCGTTCAGTAGTTTTGGCGTGAGGAGGTAACAAACATCCATCCATCCATCCATCCAAACTTTCGCATTTATAATATTAGTGTGATTAAGATCTTTTTTTTTTAAAGCATTTATATTCTTATTCATGCCGAATGATAATAGTTTGATTAGTTTAGCACATTTGAATATTAAAACTTATGTTTTATCATTATTAGTTTTTAGAAATACTTATATATGATTAAATTGTCTTTTATAGACACAACATTGTACATTATACAGTAACTATTAGAAGTCTTGGGACCTGTAATAAAGTTTAGGCTCTTGTTCCAAGTCTCGTAATTACATACATTCGTTTTGGCTTATTACTGTTCAATTGTGATTTTTATTCATAACAGCTTGCTAACATCATATATGCGAATAATGTTGTTTTAAAATATTTCTGTAACGATATAAACTTTTTAGACTTCAAATAACTAAGTAATATAATTCTGCTAGACTTCAAATAACTAAGTAATATAATTCTACTAGACTTCAAATAACTAAGTAATATAATTCCATGTAGTAGAGCACCGCGGGGCCAGAACTGGTTTTGGAAGTCGTTTCAAACCTCTAGCATTTCCATTTTGCGAACTTATTTTTCATAAATTCATAATAACTTTCTATTTTTTTTACTGATCTTAAACCACTAAAGAAAAGAATCAAATGATAACTAGTATTTACTATTGAAACAATTGAGCTTACTGCAGACTGTTGCAAACAATCTACAGGTAGCCAACCGGAAGCGTCCCCAAGATGCTGGCTGCATTGCCCCGCTGTACGGCAATGCTGATGCGCTGCGCCAGACACTCAGCTGCAATAAGAACATATAATCTTTATTATCGAAGAAAATTACAATCAAAGAATAGAAAAAAGTTAGAACTAGTATTCATTTCACAATTTTTTTTTACAGATATTCTAGGCACATCCAGTATATTTAGATGCTGGGTGTTCTCTCATATTCGGCTAGTGAGCGGAGATATTGTTCTCTGTACAACGCATATTCATTTGAGTGATTCAAGAGATTATGTTGGGGCAAGCCTTAGAAAATCAAACATCCACAGTAACAATTATTAGAAAAGTTGATGGAGTTATTGTTAATCAGGTCAAACAGATGAGAAATACAGAAGGCATGGAGAGTCTATGTAGGTATATTGTTTCAAGGCGGAGCTGAGGTGAAATCTTAATAATAAAAAAACAAGGTAGCTATATATTTAGAGAAAAGTAAAAGGAAGTAAGAGAAAGCTTTGCCATAGTGGGAGCCCAAAGATTCATAATAATAAAATTAACAACCTACATTATATATATCTATGTGATGTGTATTAAGTTTATCAGATAACTAGTACCCATAACACAAACTCTGCTTAGCATAATAGGGCTTGATGATGCTGTGTGAAATGTTCAGTATTAATTATTTATGTTATACAGGGTGCCACGGAAAGGCGAAAGGGGGTGATTCTGGAGACCGAGGGAATCAACCTGTGAATAACGATTGTTTGATTTTCGAATACCTACCTACATATATATATTATTAGTCAAAAATAAGGTATATTTTTCTTCGTATTAGTGTTCTTTTACACGCACTCTTGCATATTTGACATTACAAAATATTTCATGCTTGTTTTTTCAGCAAAACCAGTGTTTTGGTATGAAATTATCACAAAAGAATAATGTTAATCCTTTGAAATTTCAAAACAATAATAATAATGTAAGAATACATGTAAAAGTCCACGAATGTCATAAAACAAATCTATTTTTTTTACCTGTAGAATGTTAGAAATAAAAAAAATCGTAGAACAAACCATGACCCCCTCGATGTCCAGAACCACCACCTTTCGGCTGAGTACACCCTTTCCGTGACATCCTGTATACTATATTTATTTAAACCCGGAACAGACGTAAAGGAGGCCTTCACCCAGCTGTGGGATCCAGCAATTAAATAATTTCGCCCCTTTCACCTTTAATTTAGACCAAACAACATAACCTGATAGTGCCTTTCAGAAACAAGAAGCAATCACGGAGCGTTTCACTCTAAATGCTTTGTTGAAGTAACACTGGTAGTGTGAGCCAACATAACTCCTTTGTGCGCATTTAGACTGCCTCAACAAGAGTCCGGTGTTCTCGGTGTCACAATGCGAGAATCGACTTACTATACTGCGATATTCTAACTCGATGACTTCGATGCGCTTGGCTGTTTTCAGTGAACGCGTGAGTAATATGATGGCTTTCAGAAGATTCGAAGCTCGGTTTTATAGTGAACACGGAAAAGTTTTTATGTGAGATGGTAAGTGGTATATATTTTAAGAAAAATAAAATAATAAAGCCAAGACGGTAGCGGCTACAAAAGTGTGATTTTGTAGGTTTTTTTAGATTTGGTAAAATTACATACCAATACACAGTTACACAAACTGATCCATTAAAGTTTATTTAATGATTGATCATGGGGCTTTAACATCAGGTCCAACGGATGTTTGTGTTTCTACGATATTTCAGTAAACTAGGTCTTTTGGCGTAATAAAATAGAGAGATCTATGTGTTTATTATCTTATTACATCATAATTTCTCATAAAAATAAATCTATTGGTAACCTGCGACTCAAAAATGTCGCAGTAAATCATCGACTTTTGTACTACAAGATTCTTATAAGATTTATAATTTTCTAATAGGAAGTAAGTAAAACTGATTAGTGCTCATGATACAACGTATACTAGTAAAGAACTTTGTAAGAAAAAATTATAAATACTGATGTTTTTATTATAGCATAACAAAGTCACGTATTTACACCTAAAATGTGGGAGTGGCTGGTTTTTTGTGACTTTCTATTTTCCCTTTAAAAATTCCACGTAAAATGTGGGAGTAGATAGTTTTTTGTTACATTCGATTTTCCCTATAAAAATTTTACGTCTACAATACGGAAAACAGATAATAATTTTAAACAATAAGATAATTCAGTTTTTTTAATCTTCCTGGAATTGGTTAAATCCAATTTCATTTGTCGTCATCCACCATTTTCCGCGCAAATGCCTACGAGGCAAAGATGTTATTTTCCCACTTTCTCAGAATGCAATGGGAAATGTCGCTTCATTTATAAGTCCGTACCAAAATAAATTGTTGTCGCTTGGATATATTCTAAACAAAATTGTTATCATTTTGGATAATAATTTGGTTTAGCAAAATTAGCAACGTATTGCACCCTTCCTTTGTATGTGATTGGTACTGTAGTACCTAAGATACCTACTCAGATACCTACTAGTTGTAATTTGTTTCCTCTAATTTGGTTCGTAATATACGATTACTATACAGTTTACGTCTAGGGGGATAACAGGACTTTAAATAATAATAAATAAATAAATAATGCCGGACAATTCACACAGCATTATCTAGCCCCAAGCTAAGCAGAGCTTGTGTTATGGGTACTAGATAACTGATATACATAATACAATACACTACATAGATAGATATTTTTTATTATACATAGAAAAACATCCAGAACCCCTGAACAAATATCTGCAGATCACACAAACATTTGTCCCATAAAAAAATGAATTCCAGTTTTCCTCTTTAAGAATAATCTTCAAGGGTAAAAACTGGAATTAATTTGTAGTTTTCCCTCGGGGGATTTCTTTGTAATAAACCAACAATTATTTAGATTTTCCTCTTCTCTGTCACTGATTGACTAAGTTTGTCCTACTAATACTATCCTACTAATACTATAAAGACGAAAGTTTATGCCGTTCTGAAGATGTTTGGCTGAAGACAACAGCCAAAACTACTGAATGGATCGAACTGTACACATAAAGATATAAACAGAATAACTGTAGGCAATTTTTCTCCGAAAAAACGCGTGCGCCCCGGGCAGGTCTGTGATAGAATATTTTCCATTTTTTGCGTGGAAATGTAGAATTTTCAAAATGTTTGTATTTGAAATGCCTGTGATGACTCTGCATTCCAGTGTATAATTCTCTATAGTAAACTCATAGTCCTTATGTAGCAAAAAGTTATTGCGTTAACATAGCCGTCTGGTAAGCACGGTGATTATGGCTTGAATGCGGGGGGCGTTTGAGGGCGGCATTTAAGATGAGGGGATGGAAAGAAGATTTAATTTGAGGATAAGATTAGGAACCTTTTCGACTACATCTAGCGCGGCAGACGAAGGTCCGCCTGCGACGCAAGATTTTCTATCTATACGTGCCACGGAAAGAGTGAACTTAGGCGAAAGGGGGTAATTCTAGACCCCCAGGGGAGACTTACTCAAGCTCTACTTAGCTTGGGGCTATAGGATGTTCTGTCAATTGTCCAGCATTGTTTATTATTAATAAATTATTATTATATCTTATCTTCCTTGTCTTTGTTGCTAACCCCACCAACCCACGCAACGCTGCCACCGTAGTTAAGTAAAAATCAGTATGAAAAAAATTATTCAACGTTAATACGATACGAGACTATTATATTGTATTCTTTTAATAATTTTTTGCCCCGTCCGGATAGGTCCTATTGAACTAGTCATTTCACACTCACGGAAAACACACATAATTACATTATTCGACAGTCTTGAGTTTTTTGTTACCGACAAATTATGAACAAATGAAATTATTTTGAGGAGGCCATGATTGTAGTCCGACGGGTGACGGAGCAGTTTTACGTTGAATAGGGTGCTATTCCGGACTTTGATGTCTGTCCGAGGGTTACCCGATGCAAGTATTTAGGTACGATTTGTTTCCAAGAAATCATCTGCAGTAGGTACGTAATTATTTTAACATACCCAGCAGTGGGTGAAGTCAGGTTGTGAATGTATTAGTACTAATGGACCGAATAAGAGCGGAGAAATTGATTAATTACATGAATTTGGGTCACTTGTATATAACAACAAAAGTAAAAAAGAATAAATCTAAGTATATCATCATTTTATATCTTCTTTTTTAAATTCAACGCCAGAATTTTCTTTCACTAAAAATGATCACTTAAAACAGAAATAATAAAGAAATCATGTCATCGGTAGACGCAGAAACATCGACGTGTTCACGTCGCGTCGGGTTCACAAAATAATAACGAAACTAACAATGGTACGGAATAAACGGAATTAAGGATAGGGTGCTCCAGCCGGTAGCGTTTGAAGTAGTTTGAAGGAGGCGGCATGCGATAGCGGCAGGTGCCGGACAGGTAAGTACTTGAGGAAGGCAACTTAGTCATTTAAAGCTGGGAATATCGTCTTTTGTTTTTAGGGTTCCGTACTTCAAAAGGAAAAAAAGAACCCATATAGGATCACTTTGTTACCCGTCTTTCTGTCTGCCAACCCCCTTTTCTCAAGAACGAGTGGACGTATCGAGTTGAAATTAACGTCAAATACTCAAGTCCGTAACCTCTTGGAGCCGCGATATAAATATGACTTCTAAATCAACGCACTCAAAAGTTACAGTTGTTTATGTCCGAATATTTCGAAATTTCCAAGGGAATCACATGCACACAAAACCTATAGGGTACTTCCCGTGGACATAGAATCATGAAATTTGGTGAGCCGCAAGGTCTTATAGCACAAGTAACAAGAAAAATCTTAAAACCATAAATTTGTGATTATTTCACAAAAAAAAAATACTTTTAATGCTCGCCATGGTTTAAAAACTATAGGGTACTTCTCGTAGACCTAGACGCATGATTTGGCAAAAAGCAAGGCCTTATAGCACAAGTATAGGCAAAAATCCGAAAACACTTTTTATGTTTTTTTTTTAACATAAAAATACTTTTGATTCTCGCCATGTACCAAAACCTATATGACGTAGAATGATAAAATTTAGCCAGAAGCCAGGTCTGATAGCACAAGTAAAGGAAAAAATACTATAATACTACCGAAAACCGTCAATTTGTACAGATCGATATCCGGATCACCGCATTTTCGTTTATGTGCATCAGGCATATTCGGAGGGACAACTACCTGGTGTTCGAAACCGTGGCGGAAGACCCCCAGGTGACTACGATGACGTAGTTTCAGATGAAGTTCAAGACGATCTCGGTACTTCAGTACCTCCGAGCAGTTGAAGAAAATACGGAGTACCCAAAATTGTCTTACATCGAATTTTGAAACGTCATAAATACCATCCTTATCATGTGAGTCGACTACAGAGTTAATCGTGATTACATTTTTACATTTTACAGATTACATTTCCTCACAGAATACATTTTTGCAGAACAGCGTTTGGAAAAAATAGCGAAATTCCGCAATTTTTGGACAAAGTATTATGGACCGACGAAACAACATGCAAAAAAGACGGTTATTCCAATATTCATAATGTTCATAGTTGGAATATTGAAAACCCACATTCAATGCTCAGAAATCGATCGCAATATTAATTTAAAGTCAATTTGTGGACTGAAATAATAAACGAACAAGTTTGGCTCTAATCAACTGCCGGAGACTTTGAATAGCGAAATTTGAATTTCATCGAAAATGAAAGAATTTACGAATGGTTTCCCCTCCGTCGACCTGGCTCTGCGTCAAAAATCAAATTCAAGTTATGCAAATTAAATATTATGCTAATTAGTGCCTCTGCGTAGATGTAGGTACAGTCAGTTAAAAATAAAAGTACGTATTGATTTTCAAATCGTTGTTATCGTAGTAGTATTAGTGGTGTCTCTAATGAATAATGCATATATTATTTATCTTAAACTTTAAAAAACAACCTACTACTAAAAAACAAAAATCGAGACAAGCTTCGCCAATTTTGGTGATGTCTTCGCCAATTCTTAATAGGTAATGATAATTCTTTCGGTTTAAAAAGGTTGTTTTAAGGTAGCCCCATAAAAGTTTGTCTCTCGAGGAATTCCTCGATTCCACGATGATCAATTGATCATCGTCACAAATGATAATTTAGAATAATTCACTGGTAACTAATGGTTTCCATGGCAACTGGCGTAAGCAACAGATCTACTTAGAAAAACAATATGAAAATGATTTTATTTCTTAGAGATCCGAAACCAAAGGTGACGCGTCCGATTCAACGCAAGTTTGCACGGTCAGCAATAAGGTAAAGTAGTTTGTTTCGTGCGATTCGTCAAGCGAATTTTCGTATTTCATGTTGAAAAGTAGCCCTTCTTTCATTCGTCGTTTCTTAAAACATGCCAAATTATCGTACGACAGAACTTAAATAACTTTCACTGTCATGGACTGAAAGGTTAAATACAGCGTAACTCATACAGGCGGCCTAGCTCAGTTGTTTACAGCTGAGGTAAGCCATCTGCACGAAGTTACAGGACCCGCAGCCTTATTGTCTAACTTGATACCGACTACCAGTGAACTTCAAGTCGATTACCAGTTGTCAATACCACGGAACTTGAAAGATAGGTGGAAGTGCAATGCAACAAAATTACTAAAGGCACCAGTGGTGTCGCCAAACTCACACAAATAAACCAGTAATCATACAATGCATTACAAAGACATAATTCGAATATTCAAAAAAATATTTTATTTCTTTTATCGATATCAATCGATAAAATCAACATCCGACTTGGCTACATCACTAATTGAGTAGCGAAGAATAGAATCAAACCAAAATCAACTTTATTTTAATTGCATAAGGTTGATTTTGACTAACCGTTGTATTAAATTATTGATGAATTGAAATAAAATAAGATTTTATTACAAAACAATGATAATCGTACTTTTCGATGGTACCTACGTAACACTCTACATTGACCTCTATTTTGAAGATTTTTTCTCCTACTATCATTTTTACACTCTAAAATCGAACAATACGGCAAAACTACGGAAATAGAATTTGTCGCGAGACTCCCCTTGATAAAATCTCTTTTGTACATTATTTTCTCTAAAATGTAAGCACAGTAGTAGCGCCACAGAGTACAGAAGCTTAGAAGGCCCGCGTTCGAAACTCAGCGCCACTTCTAATACTTCATGTTGACCTAGAATCATAATATTTGGCAAGAAACCAGGTCTTACAATTAAACGGAACCCTTAGTGCGTTAGTCCAACTCGCACTTGACATTTTATTTTATTTGAATGTCTAAACAAAAGACGAAGAGGAAAACCCTCATCACGCTTTCTTCCACAGCTGAACGTTCCTCCGCCAAAACAAGGAAGGTTTTGGTGTTCAAATACACAGAAGAAAGCTGCTGCCATTCCTCTGATAAGTTCCTCAACCTCAACCTCAACAGCCTGTATTGGACCACTACTGGACGCAGGCCTCCCCCTGATAAACGCCTTGTTGGCTTTTATCTCATGGGGGTAATGCCCATAATCCCCACGCTGGGCATGCGGGCTGGGGATCGCAGTTCGGTGGTAGAATTGTTCTACAGGGGGCGCTGCTGCCCGCCCCCGGTGGATATCCCTTAGTCGCCTCTTACGACACCCGCGGGAAGAGTAGGGTTGTGCAAATTCTACGCCGCCGGCACCACACAGCTACTACTGATAAGTTCCACCAGGCTCATACGACATTTACAGGCTGAGTTGGAATATATATATTATTATTTATTATTATTATTATTATTCTGCTACGTAAAATTTAACACTTTCATGGCCCAACGCAGATGATCGTAGATTATCTCGCCCAGCCCCGTGTAGAGGCTGGGCAGTGAATGCGATATAAAACCAAAAAACGACGAACAAATAAATAGGTACCCATATCAATCGACAATTAATTACATGTCATAGCATCCGTTTCGGAGCGAGACGAACCATAGGATTACAGGAGTGTTCAATAGGTGGAAGCTACCATATTTACAAATAGTCAATTGAAAAGCTTCCCCTTATTATTTGGTCGTTTTACGGGTGTCAACTCAGAGGACTACGAGGGCGGCGGCGGCGGCGCGTCAATTATGAATTGAATGTCTTTATTTTGTGGAAATCATTTTATCATTAACATTCTGTTTTCAGCAATCCTCTCTGCCTATTTAAACCTGAAAGTCGTGTTTAATTGCACCCCGAAGCAAATAAGCTGACTGCAATATTGGATATTCCAACAATTTGCTAAATAAAATGAACGCTGGCAGCGTTGTTTCGCATTCTGCTTACCAAACATAAATGGCTTACTTTCAGGAACATAAATATAGGTTACTCACTATGAAATTTATTCACAAATCAAATAATAGAGATAAATTACAACTAGTATTTACAATTGAAACAATTAAGCTAACTGCAGACTGTTGCAAACAATTTATAGGTAGCTCAACTATATAGGTAGGTAACAATATAGGTTGACCTGATACGAGTTGTCATTTTTTGTAAAACATTTACTTGTTTATAACGAGTAGGTCAAATGTACTTGTATTTGATGTATTCTCTTAGATATTTGGTGTATTCTCTAAGATATTAGAGAAATATGAAGCGGATGAATAAGACGTAGGGAGCTGATTTAAATATGTTACACGGATTTGTTATACGGAGGGGCACTGCTGGTCGTGCGGCTTATCTCGTCGAGTAGCGACCCTACTTACACGCGTAATCCGTGAAATCTGCTCCGAGTGACGATGCTTGACTGTTGCTGTAGGGTGGCAACAAAAGATTCACCCCACACTATTGCCCTTATGATAGCTGACCCACCTGTGCTCTTTGATTTATTATCAGGCGAGGGCTGGTACGACCGAATCTTGCAATTTATGACCGTAAAAGAGTTAGACACCATACGGTGGAAGCCAATTGTATTAATTATTTAATATTCAAAAAATTCCTTCGTCCGTCAGATGGTTGATCGTTTCAAGTAGCCACGAGATTCAAATTAATATGTGGTTTTTAGTTTTTACTACGTTCTTTAATGAATAAAACTAGCGGAATAGTAATTTGCCGCAAATAGTCAAAATCCAATATAGGTAAGTGGAATTTCGCGCCAAACCGAACCCGTATGTGTAATTAATCTATTGCTTGGTTTCACGGCATTCCTTTTGATATTACCTAGAATATAGCTTTTTGTCTACAAATTAATAATATTTAGTAGTTCACTTTACAAGCGTCTCGAAAGTGAAAGCCTCAAATTAGGTGCAATTAGGTCCACCTACCGGTCATAGTCGAACCGGTGGCGTTCGTTTTACGCCTGCTACGATAGATAGATAAATCATTTAATTGCTTCTGCAACACACAGTACATAGGTATGATTAGGTATAAACATTTGACAGAAAATATAATGAGCTGACAAGGATACAAATAAAATAAAAAAAATTGCAGCTCTTAACTGATGTAAGTATAAGTGTACAATACACATTCTTTTGTGCAAATATAGCAAGCTGTTCTTGACTGTGCTAGGAATCTAAAGAACCGATTTTCTACAAAACTAAAAAAACAACAATTGAAAAACTAACTCCTATTGCAGTCAAGTGGCATAAAGATGCACTATACAATTTGCCACTAATGAAGTCATTGTCGTCATCGTGTGGGCAATTTTTTCGTTCACTGGCCCCAACCCCATCGTTAATTTTATGGTTTTTGTCGCGCGATAATAATAATCATCGAGTTAAAATTATTACTGTCAACTCGGATGCTTGACTCGCGGTTAGTTGGGTTTATTACGGGCATCCGTTAGCTGGCTCGGCAATAAACATTAGCTATTGTAGATGGAGGCTCTCATATATAAATTGTTCGCGTAGTTTGACGAGGTGTAACTGAATCAGGTGTTTCCTGTGATCTTGTGTTATTACACTTTATTATTACTTTTGATTCTATTTCTTTAGGTGTTTTTAGCATTCCGCTGGGGGCGTGCTTCCGATTTCGCCGTATGCTAATACTAGATTTTTAGGCTGCTCGATTAAAATAAGCTAACTTTTATGCTAACGAAACTCTTTGAATGTAAAAACATTCTGTAAAAACATTCGCTAAAGCTGAAGCTGAAAGCCAATATCCGATTATATTATTTAAGCCTTTTACGCCACCTGCAAAGCGGGGGAGCTCACGTGCGGGGTTGATTACAACTCCAGCAAAGTTGATCCCAAAAAATAATTGGCAGTTACAGGGTGCCAAAAACAGTATAGTCTCATCTCGTATCTAAAGATTTTGGAATAAATAAGTAGATTTCCCTTATTTCGTGTCTTATTTCAAAATACTAAGTAAATGATATCTACTCAAAAAGTTGCATTTCGTGTCTTTATGAAAAAATTTATGAGGGGTGTCATAGAGCTAAGAACATTGCTAAACTAGCAAACATTTGGTTATAAAAATTAGATTCACCGCGACTTGTTATATTCAACTAGTTTCCGCCCGCGGCACCGGCAACCTCGACAGACGTTGCCGTGTGGAATTGCCAATAGAACACTTTCAAGTAAGCTTTTCCCCCATTGTCAACCTCTAAATTCGCACAACGAACAGGAAACTTTATAAAAATTCGACTTTACAATAATGTAACAAAAAACTGTCAACTTAAGAACAAAAGTATAACTGAGTCGAAAGATAATAATAAAAGACAGCCAGTTTTGTAAACTATCATCACTGAAGAAATTCTACATACTTAGTACTAATTAGACTAATTAATTTTCTATTTAATATAATGTAGGTAAATACTTTAAAAATAATTTTACATTATTTACCAGAATTTTTCTCAGTTGTTTATTTTTGTTATTTTCACAGTATCTTTTCCATAACTAACTAATCGAATCTAAATTTTGGTACTCAAGATTTTTTCGATACGGACTTGGCTTAGTGAAGAAATCAACAGACAAATGCAATACTAGGTACTAATAGCTGTCTACAAATGACATAATTAGTTACTCTTCGCTTTATTTTTTCTTGTGTCTTAATTGTGACTCTTCCTAGGATATCTATTAGGTTTTATACATAGTTAAGAATGCGCAACTAAAGTTACCTGTCTTTTGCTGTAATAAATACTTTTTCAGTTCAGTTTCAGGTTCTATGCAAGACAAGACCGCACTTCGACAGGCGCGACTCGTCGTCGGCTAGTTGTCACCGATATACTTCCAAGAACAAAAACTCTAACTATCGTATAAATCCACCAGTTCTCAAACTACGAGTCCTTGGGGAGCCAAGCACCCGCCAACCCTACAAAAAATAACAAGCATAAAAAATATATTTGACAGGCACATTCCGTTTGATTGCAGATAATGACGTTCCGAGGGAGGGACATATGCTACGGTGCACACTCAGCAACCCCTTGCCAATTATAGCAACACCAAAACCGATGATAAAATGAAAACCAAAAATGAAATTCAGTCAGATACTCGTGCAGTTTAAATCAGAGAACAGTTAATTTTCAAGCATAAATAAATACAGTCGGCTAATAATTTAACCCAGTGGTTTTGACATCATTAAATGGACCGTCAACCATAATTTAATAATTATATCAAGTTATGATGTAGGCTTTATTCACAAAGAAAATTATACTAGTACTAGCTTCTGCCCGCGGCTTCGCACGCGTTATTTCTACGGAAACGTTCAAAGGTTATTTCTATCCCATGGGAACTGATTTATGGGATCAAAAGTAGCCTATGTTTGATTCCAGGCATAGAGCTACACCATTGCAAAATTTCAGCTTAATCTGTTCAGTAGTTTTGGCGTGAAGACGTAACAAACATCCATCCATCAATACAGTAGGTACTATCTGACATTGTTTTTATTGATTCGTTAGTTATTTTATTCATGTTTTAGCTTATTTTGACAATGCCTTTTTACAGCAGCTTTATTTACATGTTTTAATTTAAATTATTTTATTTCTGACATTGTTACCATTATAATTTACTCAGTTTATTATTATTACAATATTGTACATTATTTTTAGTATAGTTTGACAATGCCCTTATACAGCAGCATACTTTGACATACCCTTGATTAATTAATTTTTTATTTATTTCATTTTTATTTAATTTTCAGTCATGTCTGTCTGTTTTTTCTTTTTTACCTTTGTACCTACCTTATGGTGTTTCCTATAACAAAAAACCTATAGATGTAATTATTAAAATAGTACATAAATATAGAATGTAACGACATCAAGTGTAAGACAAGTGTACCTACGATGGAATAAATAAATACAAATACATCCATCCATCCAAACTTTCGCATTTATAATATTAGTGTGATTTACAATTGAAACAATTGAGCTAACTGCAGACTGTTGCGGTTGACGGGATACCATTTCCTCCCTGCCAAATTTCAAGGACCCGTTCAGCCGTTTATGCTTGAAAAGGTAACAGACAGACAGAGTTATTTTCGAATTTATATTTATATGTATGGATATGGATGTACGGGACTAGCAACACTGTGGCTTCTAGCTTAGCTAGTCGCCTGGATGTAGGGAGCTGATTGTCTTTTGACGATGAACTGTAAGCCGCGCTCCTAAGTATCAAAGCAACCAGCCCTACCATCCTGCAGTGCGGCTTTTTCCTAAGGCCGTCCAGTTCTGCAGGAACGGTTTTATTGTGGTGTGTCATTGGTGTGTTCACACACAGTAGTTTGCGTTCTGTTTTTTGCGGTAGACCAACGAGCGTTTATTGGATCTTCTAACAAAATTTCACACCTCCCCGCTCCCCGCATCCCATCCTGCAAAAACGGTTTGCAGGCAGTGGGAACTCTTCCAGTAGTTTAAACGTGTAATTAAACTATCCTGCTACTACAAACAGGGTCCAGTCATCCAGTTAAAAACTGGATGACTGGATTCTGTTTGTAGTAGCAAAACTGAACGGCAAATTTGAACGGATCGGTTTCTTTCAGGATACGATAAACAGGATACTCGTGTGACAGACTAATATTGAAACACGTATACTACTAAACGGGATCCTGCAAAAAACTGCCCTAAGATGTTGCCGTAGAAAAGAGCTGTCACTGTGAGTTTTTTGTGGACAGCGGGATTATGGCCAGCATGTTTTTGAGAGCTTGATAGACTATGAAGTTACATTGTAATAGGTAGTAAAAATGAGACTTCGAAAACAGTTTAAACTATCACAACCATCGTATCGTATAGTGCAACAACATCTATCTCGCTTACACATACTAAAAGAAAAAGACAAATATATTCCGTAAAAAAGCCTTTGTAGTGGTTTTATTATCTTTGGCTATGATCTTTGAAAACTGCGAGAATATTTTATATATGAAAGAAAGCAATCTGCTAAAATGGCCTTACAAATAGTACTAAGTTGACTTTCCTTGAACTTTCTAACTTTAAATGTAAGCAAAACAAAACTCGTTACTTTTCCCCTTGCAGTCGAACCCAGCCTTCCTCTTTCTGTCTCCGTGTCGTCTAACTGTAGCGACACCCATATTAATTTGTAAATGCCAGTCTTTAGAACGTACAACTTCCTCGGAATACCTCGGAGTTTACTTACACAACACGCTTTCATGGACCCATCATACTAACTCTACAATGTTCCGAGTACGTAAGCTCTATAAGGAATGTCACTTACTCAAAATGTCTAAAAACGGTTTACTTTGCTCTTGCACAATCAGTTCTATCCTATTGTATTAGTACTTGGGGTGGAGCAATAAAAACTGGGACTCGGGAGACCACACACACACTCACACCCTCACACACACACACATACACTCACAAACCATATAATTTTTATGTGAATTTGTAAAAGCCAGTAACAAAAACCATATAGATTAATAAATAAGTAGCTTTTAATATCATTTAGTAATTACGTAATTTAACAATTCAGAAATCTAGGAGATGGGCGTTGACACTACCACACAGTTTGTAAAGCTTCGGTAGTGTCATCGTTTCAATAGGTATTTAAGATCCTTTATGTAAAAATGTTCTGAATAAAGATTTAAATATTATTTATTTATTCCTTTGCCGCGAATTTTCTTTTGTGATAATAATTCTGAGAACCTCGACATAACAATAATAATTCGAGTTGATGGTTTCCTTCATGGAGGAGTAAGTACCTTCTTTACATAGCAACCACACAAGCTTAGTAAAATTAAAATCAACGGTGCTCTACAAACAATTCTATTCAAACAATATTTATAACAATAACGTAAATATTAGGCATGGTGATCTAAATAAGCCTTGCGATGGGTGATGCGATGCACGGCAGGCTTTAAAGCTCTACCTCCCCGAACACTAGCGCCGCCACATATTTTATCTTATTATTACGTCGAAGAAAGGATAATCCAAAAATTACGTTGGGCAATTTGTTATACCTATTATAAGCATTTTTTTAACGCCTCTGTAATAGTTTTATTTTGTATAGTTTAGGCAGAGATACGATGTTGCCCTTGGTGGCCACCAAACTCTATTTTCGCATCTCTGCTTAAACTATACAAAATAAAAATATCACAAATTGCCCAACGTTATATTTGGAATTTCCTTTCTTCGACGTAATAATAAGATAAAATATGTGGCGGCGCCAGTGTTCGGGGAGGTAGAGCCTAATAAATGCTCCCATTTGCTAGCCGGGACATTAAACTTAGACGCGACTGGAAATCCTAAGCCAGTCGGAAAATGGAAAAGGTATCTTCTTATAGGTACTTTGTGTATTAGTCTGTAGTTTAGTTATTTTTATTAGTTTTAAAGATATCTTTATTTACAAAGAAAATTACAATCAACTACCCTAGGTCGGTGGGGTACCAAGGCTCTTCGGGTTTTTAAAAAATTATCTGAGCGTCTGGTCGAAGCGACGCGTGACCCGAGGGCTGGTGAGTATCTGGCACAGCGCATCAGCATTGCCATACAGCGGGGCAATGCAGCCAGCGTCTTGGTGACGCTTCCGACTGGTATTGATATGGATCAGTTGAGCTACCTGTAGACTGTTTGCAACAGGCTGCAGTTAGCTCGATTGTTTCAATAGTAAATACTACTATAATTTTTTTGTGAGTAAAGGCTTTTATAAGTAGTAGTAGATGATATCCTAGGTATTATAGTATGTAGTATAAGTATAATTATATTGTTTTCATTTCCTTAAGTTTTTCAACGCCACCGTCTCTCTTATGTCCAGTCCATCCGAAGGTGGCCTGGAAGAGATCGTTCAAAGCGTAAGGCTGCCCTTTGTACTTTCTTAAATCTCAACATTTCGTTCTGTGTTGTATTTTATTTTTGTGTGGTACAATAAAGACTCATCTATCTATCGAATCCATAAAAAAACAAACTAGGAAAAATAGTTCCTCTCTCTCCAGAGAGGCGAGAATACTTGCAGTAGAGGCTCTGCAAGGCTCCAAATGTATGGAAAGAGTCGAATACGTTCATCGACATCGTAAACTAATGTGCAGCCCATACTAAGGCCGCATTCTCAATGAAACGTTTGCTTCCTACCTATATTTGCTAAAAAGTTAACAAAAATTCGTTGCCACCCCGTTGTCTACGAAAATGCCTAAAGTCATGTATAACTTTGTACGCTGGACGGACGTGACTTTTTTGTGCTACATATCGAACGAAAACTTCCAATAGACGAAACTATATGATACTTACTCTAAATTAATAACCAGTAGGTACATAAAAACGAACAATGGAAAATAATTTGACGGATTTCATCTCATGATATGAAAGCTCATTGATTCAAAGAACACCAAAACACAAATAGGCACAATTTTCGAGAACTCGTATAACAATAGGCAACAACCCTAATCGACGTTAATACTTTACAGTCTAGCTTGATAATTTTTTTAATTTATAAGGGATAGCGATTTTATTGGCCACAAATAATTTGAAGCAAAATAGGTGATGTCGTCGCTAGCCTTTTGTGTGGAGTGAAATAAAAAAAAGCAAAATAGTCTCAGTAATGAAGTCGTCACATGGGATATTAAATAAATAATGCTGGACAATCAACACAGCCTCATGCAGACCAAGCTAAGCAGAGCTTATGGGTACTGGATAACTGTTATACATACATTACAGTATATCTTTTGATTTACATAGAAAATACCCAGAACACCCGGCACAAATATTTACATTTACAGATCTTAGAAACATTTATGTAGTACTAGCTGCGCCCTGCGGCTTCGCCCCCGTGAAAATTTATGTTTCCAACTTTCTTAATTTTGTCTTTCATAAGAACCTTCTCCTGACAATAACAAACACAACAAAGAAAGAATTAGCGAAATCGGTCCAGCCGTTCACGCGTGATGCCGTGACCAAGGAAAACGGGTTTCATTTTTATATATATAGATGGGGAAGCTTCCGACTGGTGTTGATATGGATCAGTTGAGCTACCCGTAGACTGTTTGCAACAGTCAGCAGTTAGCTCAATTGTTTCAATTGTAAATACTAGTAGAATTTTCTTTGTGAATAAAGAGTTTATGTAGTGTATTGTACTCGTATTAAGTATATCAGTTATCTAGTACCCATAACACAAGTTCTGCTTAGCTTCGGGCTAGATAATGCTGTGTGAATTGTCCAGCATTATTTATTATTATTATTATTATATGTCTCAAGGTGGGAATCGAACCCGCAACCTCCTGCGTCGCAGGCGGACCTTCGCCAGCCGCGCCACATCAGTCATCAAACCCTGGAAGACCCTGTATCTGTGCCTCTTCACAAGTAACGTAGGTTGTATTTATGATTATAAATAAAAATGTAGAAGACTTTTACTAACAGAAAAAATTACAATCAAATAATAGAAAAAACTTAGAACCACAATTGTAACAATTGAGCTAACTACAGACTGTTGCAAACAACATACAGGTAGCTTAACTGGTCCATATATCCCCAAGACGCTGGCTGCATAGCCCCTCTGTATGGCAATGCTGATGTGCTACGCCAGATACTCACCAGCGCTCAGGTCAGGCGTCGCTTCGACCAGACGCTCATATAATTTTCAAAAACATGCACCTAGCTAGTGATAAGCCTATAACTAATCATTCACTTAGACCTAAGAATGAATGTACATGCAAGCAAAAATAAATAAATAAATAAACCCGGAGAGCCTCGGCACCCCACGGAGCTAGGGTCCCGACGCCAAGGGGAGCTTATATGTCAACTCGCTCGCGTTCATCATTTATACCAAATAATTAGTGAAATAGAAAGTGTATTCATAGATGTGTTTTCCCGTGAGGGTTGGCAAATAAAATGAAATATTATCAATTTCATGGTGACACTGGTGTTTAATTTATAATTGCAGGCATTCAACTCCCTGTGCATGGGCGCTTAAAACATTAAGTTTGTAGACGTAGCATTGTTCTGAAATTGAATAACAAAATGATAAGTGGGCTGTACGAAGATCTAAATACCCGACCAAGCTTGGATCATAAAGCATCTTTAGCATCTCGCGGTTAACAAAATCATTCAAAGTCAAATGGGATTTGAGCTTAGTCAAATGGCAAAGAGTGTGAGTGCATCATTACCTAAAAACCAATCTATAAATATAAAAATGAAACCCGTTTTCCTTGGTCACTTCATCACGCGTGAACGGCTGGACCGATTTCGCTAATTCTTTCTTTGTTGTGTTTGTTATTGTCAGGAGAGTTCTTATGAAAGAAAAAATTAAGAAAGTTGGAAACATAAATTTCCACGGGGGCGAAGCCGCGGGGCGCAGCTACTGTTCGATAATACGTTGCATGGCACGTTGCATTACAGATTGGGAAAAATTACAGAACAGATTTTTGAATAAGATAAATTATAATTAACACCACCTGTAAACGCGCACCCTAACGTTTCAACTGCTAACGTTTGAGGCCGTAATGCCGTGCCTACCACACCGTGATCGCGGCCCCGGTCCTTGTCAACTTCCAGACCAGACCTCTCAAACTCCAAACTCAAATAAGAGGCGACTTAATACTGTAAGCACCTGCTTACATTGTCGTATTGCTCGCAGTCACAGGAGTGTGAGAGTAGTGCACCGACTGCCCCTTAAATCAAATTACGAGACTCCTCTGACTGCGAGCATTAAGACAATAAAAATAATGCTGGACAATCCACACAGCATCATCTAGCCCCAAGCTAGGCAGAGCTTGAGTACTAGATGACTGATATACTTAATACAATACATTACATAGATACTTTTTTATTATACATAGAAAATACATTCTATAATAACAAACAAAATAAAATATAAAATACAGAGGAAACAATCATTCGTAATCCAAGTTTTTGGCAGATTGCAAGGTGTTCCTTTAATTTAATAGGCAATGTTTATTTAAGGCGCTACCCCGACCCAAATCAGCGCCCCCACCTATTTTACCTTAGTATTCTGTTAAACGAAGGAATTTTAAAAAATCGATTGGCCAGTTTGTGCTTCTTATCATAAGCTTTTTTTTAATGCCCCTGTAAAATTTTTATTTTGTATACTTTATGCAGAGATGCGAAGATGCTCTTTTTGGCCACCATGGTGGGAAAAATGAGCAACTTTGCATCTCCTCCTACACTATACAAACAAAAACATTTATAGAGGCATTAAAAAAAAGCTTATGATAGGAAGCACAAACTGGCCAATCGGTTTTTTGAATTTCCTTCGTTTAACGGAATAATAAGGTAAAATAGGTGGTGGCGCTGATTTGGGTCGGGGTAGCGCCTTAAATTTGTTCTTATGATTGACTCTACCGGTCGGTGATATAAAAACACAGGTGTATTTTTATTTAGATTTTAGTCGGTTCAATTTAACCAGATAGAGCCAGTGTTTTTTTCAGAATTCTGTAGATGCAGATATAGTTTTTTTTAATAAAGGATGTTTCGTATAAGTAAAATTTGCTATCTTAGTTCGGGTAGTTCGGGTAGCTTGTATTGTATTGTATTGTGTACTCTATTTTCCGCACTTAGACTCGGTTTGGTCCGTTGTGCGTGTTTTGTTCTGCTAGTGTAACCAGCCTAGCTCCGTCCAGAAGCGCAGAATCTTCCTGGGATCTTCGCAGGCTTCGCGGAGTGACCTCGGGTGGTCGAGGATTTCGTGTCGTTGCGCTGTTACTCCCTCGCATTCCAGGACTACGTGAGCAGCTGATTCTTCGTCACTGAGGCACCCCCTGCAGAGAGGGCTGTCTGTCGCTCCGATGGTGAAGAGATGTTTATTTAGTGGGCAGTGTCCTGTGAGTGTCCCCACTAGGACGCGTAGGTCCATTCTGGTCAGGTTCAGTAGGCGCTTAGTTAGCCTTGGTGATGCTTCGGGTAGCTTAAATGATTTTGTATTTTTTGAGCTGCCCTCCAGGTAACGTTCGTTTGTACCACCCCGTATAGCTTAAAAATAAACAATACGAAATAGCTCAACCAAGTCAAAATTGGTCAGATCGGAGCGCGAATCAAGCGGAAACTGCTTATCAAAACGCACTGTTATCCGACGTCTCTATCGGCTCACGTGTGAATGAATTTCAATGGGCCTATCGTCGGACAGAACCCTTCCGAGATGTCCCTGCGCTGATAAGCCCCAGTGCTGACTAACAAAATGTTCTTTTGTATCTGAATAAAAAGCTCAAACACCTTTTAGTTTGGGCTATGGAGTCAGTGGAAAAGATAAACTAATAAGTAAGAAGAGTAAAGTTAAGCTCAGTAAGGTGTCGAGATATTGATGATCTCATTATTTAAACTCTGTTTAGTAAGTTTTTTTTTTTAACATAATAATAATGCTGGACAATTCACACAGCATTATCTAGCCCCAAAGTAAGCAGAGCTTGTGTTATGGGTACTAGATAACTGATATACTTAATACAATACACTACATAGATAGATATTTTTTATTATACATAGAAAACATCCAGAACGCCCTGGACAAATGTCTGCAGATCGTACAAACATTTGTCCCGAGGCGAAACCTTGGCAGAAACCTTGGCAGACATGGCAGAAACCTTTATTCACAAACGAAATAACACTAGTATTTACAATTGAAACAACTGAGCTAACTGCAGACTGTTGCAAACCATCTACAGGTAGGTCGTGAGTTAAATAAAATATTAAATTAAATAATGCTCGACAGCCCACACAGCATTACCTAGCCCACAGATCTTGTGCTATGGGTACTAGATGACTGTTATACGTAATATTACATTACATGGATACCTAGATATTTTTAATATACATAGGATATACATTATTTATTAACAAAGAAAATTTCAATCAAATATTAGACACAAATTAAAACTAGTATTTACAATTGAATCAATTGAGCTAGCTAGAAAATACTCAGAACATCCGGAACATATATTTGCAGATCGTACAAACATTTGTCCTATAGCGGGAATCTAACCCGCAACCTCCTTTGTCACAGGCGGATGTTCGCCCGCCGCGCTTGATCCGTCATCACATCAAGTACAGTTGATTTGACGGTCGTGTTCGCTTACAATGCTAAATGTAGAGAATGGCAAGTGGGTAGGCACTAAGTACCCACTTTTATTAACCAAGGTTATAAGCTAGGTTTCATAGTTAGCTTTCATGGAATTTGAATCAGATTATTAGGCAATAGATAACTATGAATAGAATAATAATAATAATGTTGGACAATTCACACAGCATTATCTAGCCCCAAGGTAAGCAGAGCTTGTGTTATGGGTACTAGATAACTGATATACATAATAATATACGAGTACATAGATAGATATTTTTTATTATACATAGAAAACGACCAGAACACCCTGAACAAATATCTGCAAATCCTACAAATATTTGTCCCGAGGCGGGAATCGAACCCGCAACCTCCTGCGTCGCAGGCGGACCTTCGCCCACCGTGCCACAGAGGTCGTCGAAGAATGTTACTATTATGCCCATCTCCCGTGTGTATTTTGGCTTTAACGCCAAAAAACTTCTGTAGCGTTTTTGGATAACTATACTTATACTTTCCAACATGCATGGAAAATGTAAAGTTATCGCAAATATTTAATTACTGAGAATAAACAGACAGAAAATAATTTGAGGATCAAAGGATTGACTTTACGTATCGATACTATATTACTACCTTCAAAACGGACTCAGGACGGAATAACATTTATTTATTTATTTCATTTTTAGTTGTACTGTAAACATAGCGAACCATTCTCAAAAATTTTTGACTCCTAGTCCAATTTAGAAGCAAAATGATCGACGAAAAGACGTTCTAATGTCACTGTTAACGATTCTCTGCCAAGAAATTTCCCGCTAGGTTCCTAGCCCAACACAACCCTTTCAATAAGTTACCGTTGACAATCGATCATCGCCTCTAGAGCATTGGTTTTAGAGTTTTGACACGCAACATGAAACAAAAATAAAACTAAGCAGGTGACCACATTTTGATTAATCGACTGAATAAATCGATATGATGCTTTCTTCGTTCATCTTTGACACATTGTTTAGTGAGAGAATGTGTAAGGAAAGTGTGGCAGCGAAGACCGGAATAACATTGGGTTTTTATTTAAGCCTGCCTGAAGTATAAAAAATCAGGGAAGTAAGATAACGATAGAAATATACGCAGAAACAATGCTTACGTTACTTATAGTCAACAATACAAATTGTTCAAACCACTTTCATAAACGCTTTGTTTAAGTTACCATTATTTTACTACTACTTACCTATATAACCTTTAAACCGCTCTTGGAAAATTCATGGCGATGTTTTATTTTGTCCTTGAACTATATGTTTCTATTCTCAGACAGAAAAAGACTAGAGAGTTCTTATAAAAGCATATACCTAAATATATCCTTGCAATGTAAGACAACTTTATTTTTATGTTTATGTAAGTTTTTTATATTGTTTGTCGGTTATATGTAGGTATTATAATTATGTATGTATGGTATGTAGTGTAAGTATCGTTTTCTGTTTTTTTTTTCGAGTGCCACCGTGTATTTTGTTCCTACATGTTCAGTCCATGTCAAGGTTGCCTGGAAGAGATCGCACATAGCGATAAATATAGTCGCCTTTGTACTTCGTCTACTCTTAGCCTTTTTGCTGTATTGTTATCTGTCTTTGTGTGGTACAATAAAGTATTATCTATCTATCTATAAATAAATAAATAATGCCGGACAATCCACACAGCATCATCTAGCCCCAAGCTAAGCAGAGCTTGTGTTATGGGTATATAAAAAATAGTTATCGCTGTCGCTCGTGCTAAGAGCCTTGCCACACAGCGATTTCAAAGCAAGGCGAGTGCGCTGCGAGCACGCCGCGACGACGCCGCGGGCACGCAACGGGCTCGCCGTAAATTTGCCTTGAAATCGCAAAATCAAAATCAAAACCTCTTTATTTCCATAAATACAATAAATGTACACTTAGAAAAGGTCAAAATATAAAGCTAAACACTGACACGGAAATAAAGTGATATTTTTTGATTTCTGTCGCTTCGGTATGTAGACTAAAGTAAAGAAGCGACGAAGAAACCTTTAGCCTGTTAGTTGTTATTTTTCGAGTTGGAGCAAAACCCGTCCCAAGCATTTTTGTCCTCTAGATAATCTGATATTTTATAGTAAGCCTTTTTGCACAGCAAGGTTTTAACAATTTGTTTGAATTTATTTACTGATAATTTTTGCAACTCACTAGGAGTTTTGTTGTAGAAGCGTATACATTGCCCTTTAAAAGATATTTTAATTTTGTGTAGCCTAGTTGTGGGCACAGCGAGCTTATGTTTGTTTCTGGTATTCAAATTATGTTTATCGCTATTTTTAGGGAACTGACTTATATTTTTATGTGTGTACAACAAGTTTTCATAAATATATTGACATGGTACTGTCATTATGTTTATTTCTTTGAATTTATCACGCAGGGATTCTCTGGGACCCATATTATAGATTACACGAACAGCCCTCTTCTGCAGCACAAATACGGTGTTAATATCTGCAGCGTTCCCCCACAGCAGTATACCATAAGACATAATACTATGGAAGTAGCTGAAATAAACAAGTCTAGATGTATCCACGTCTGTAAGATGACGGATTTTTTTGACTGCATATGCTGCAGAACTAAGTCTCTTCGAAAGCTTATCTATGTGTGGGCCCCATTGAAGTTTATTATCTAAGGTGATTCAAGAATACGGTACTTTCTACTATTTCTAAAGTTTTCCTTTAACGTTTACATCAGCCTTCACTTGTTTAACATTAGGTAGAATAAATCTAATACATTTTGTTTTGGTTTCGTTTAACAAAAGATGTGAGCAAGTGTGGCCAGGCACTATGGTCCTATTGGAGTAGAGTAGGTCGAACCACCATGCCTCCGTCTCCCACCTTCAAAGACGCGGGCGGGAGCGGAGCACGTAATGCTGCGCGTCGCATGCGGTCGTTCCCTCATTACACCATCCCGCCGCCACCGCCGCCGCCGTCGCCACGTGCCGCGCTTCATTATCCAACTTTATTATTTCACGACACGTGCCCATTGCTAGCGGTTTTTATTATTATTTATAGAATAAAAAAATACAAGCCGTAATCGGATCGCGGATTAATGTGATAGGTTATTCATAAACAAGCCATTTAGAGAGGTTAATAGTGGTATTAGTCTAAACGGGGTTACTATACTTGTGATATATAAAATCAATTGCTGTTCGTTAGTCTTGCTAAAACTTAACAACTGGTTTGTTTTTTTTGTTCTTACACCGGGGTGGTTTTAAGAAATATAGGGGATAAAATAAAATTGTATGTGATACGGGGGTCATCTAGTACTTGATTTTTGTAATTATTGTTTACTTTAAGTTGATGTGTTGTTTGTAAGATAGAATGGATGTCAGGTAAATCATACATCACATATTATCATCTATAAATAAAATACACATTGTTGTGGTGAGCGGTATCAGTGCGCCTCTGATCTGCAACTACGTATAAGGTTGGCACTCACACGTCCAACACCTCTCCCGCACAACCTAAAACTGAGCGATCTCAATATGCGCTTGAACTCGTTACATTTAGATCTATTTTAGTGACATAGGACTTGCTTACCGCAAGCTTTAAGCGAGCTGCCCACTGTCTACTAGTTTATGCTATCCCTGTAAATGTATCTAAATATTATGAGTTTGATATATGCAAGTAATATTCGATTAATTTACAAAATTTGAATGCTCATTATGGCGTGGGCGCAGGTATTGGATGTGTGAGCGCCAACCTGTACGGTAAATCGTTGGATCTCGTCAAAACGAAGTCGAGGATTATGTTTTTAATTTTCATTTCGAAATTGTTAATTTATATTGTTTGTATTGTGGTGGCAAATAAACTATGTTGTCTATGATATTATGTAATAGTAATAGTAGTAATGTATGCGATAGTGTATTGTATTATGTATATCAGTTATCTAGTACCCATAACACAAGCTCTGCTTAGCTTGGGGCTAGATAATGCTGTGTGAATTGGCCAACATTTTTTTTTTATGATAATGATGATGAAGCGCAAAACTGCCAAATACAAAAGTAAAATAATACTTTTTTAATGCTGACGTACTTAGACATAGGAGCCCTCGAGCGCAGTGTGACGTCCTCCAAATTCCATGGTTTCGAATAGACACACACTCATTATAGTGTAGACGCGGGCCCAACCCGTGGCCCCCACGCGGGCGGCGGCGCGCCGCGTGTCGCCTTAGCCCTCAACAACTGCATATTTGTTTTTACGTGATTTAACGTGTTTATTCGCCATGATATTCGGTATTTTTTTATATTTGCTTTGTTGTTTAGCTAATGCCGCAATGAAAAGGTTTTGTTGGTCGTAATAATTAGGAAGGTTATCTGATATGTTATGTTAACACTGGTGGGAATAAAATATACATAAGAGGCGCTAACCCTCTTATAGAACCCCTACATGTTTCTGACTTGCGTGAAAACGTGAGAGAAACGGCTTCCTTAGACGACCTCAGTAGCGCAGGTGCGAAGACCCATAGAGCCGAGGAAGATCACCGTGACGAGGGACGTCAGTTGCCGACCCTTAATATCCAACACGCACTTTAAGCAGCGCTACCAGATCACCAAAGAGGGGTTTGCATTTCTCTGTGATGCTACGGCTCCACCTGCGTTAGCGTTGACGTTAGTGTTTAATGTTCATTAACGCGTTAATTAAGGCGCTAAATTATTCCAGTTTTCCCCCTTGAAAAATTTTTCTCAAGGGGGAAAACTGGAACGCAAAAAAAATGAATTCCAGTTTTCCCCCTTAAGGGGGATTTGTCAAGGGGGAAAACTGGAATAACCCTAAAAATGAACTTTGGCTCGTAGTGATGCCGTTAATAAATGAACATGGTAAAACCTTGACCACATAATGCGTAACGCCCTAATAGGGTCATCATCATCATCATCATCATCCTATATTAGTCCACTGCTGGACATAGGCCTCCCCTAATGAGCGCCATAGCGCCCTGTCTTCAGCTTGCCGAATCCAGCATCTACCTGCAGTCTTTCGCAGATCGTCATCCCACCTGGCCGGAGGGCGTCCTACACTACGTTTGCCGAGTCGTGGTCTCCACTCAAGAACTCGTTAACCCCAGCGGTTGTCGGTTCTTCCTAATGATTCCTAATAGGGTATTTTACTCTATATGAGAAAAAATCTAAAAATATCTTATTGATAGCTTAGGCAAAAAGCAGTCGGAAAACGTTAGTTTTAGTTCGTAAAATAGCAATCTAAATTTTAAAATTCAATTCAAAGGTTCAATTTTCAATTCAATTCAATTCAGCTTTTTAATTCTGTTTCATAACACCATTACATAGTAGTCGCCATGTTATTACGTCGTACGGCTATGTAAACTTAGAACTGTCAACTGTCAGCGTACCTTTAATCTATGACATACAAAATATCACTGCATTTGCTTACACAGCCAACTAACGTCATGACCACAGAGCAATATGGCGTCCACTGCATCCAGCGTTTTCGTCAAATTACGCGCGAAACTTAAAAATGCACAATTTAAATGCATTTAATGGCACTTAACAATTTAATAAAAAAATTGTAAAATTTTTAGTGATTCATTAGCACTATAGAATCTAATTGCGAAATTTTTCAAAAATGAGGGTAGTACGCATTAACGCGTTAAGACGAAGGCGGAGCCGTAGAATGATACTTATGGATGATGTAAGTACCTACCAACCTGCGGAGCTCTCAAAGGGTTTCAAGAAAAAACAAGGAAATAGGAGGAAGATGATGCCTACATTATATAAAAACCATTTCAACTTTGTTTAGATTTTTGATTGGTAGGTTTGATGACAAATTAATCGGTAGTACCTAATTATATTTCAAATTAATGCAACCGGGCTTCGTCGGATGACAGGCGTGGCAACTCAATTTAAAATAATAATAGCTTCATATTTGTTTCAGATTTTAAGTGGCCAACGCCTTTATTAACAAAGAAAACACACTAGAATTTACAATTAAAACAACTGAGCTAACTGCAGACTGTTGCAAACAATCTACAGGTAGCTCAACTGATCCATATCACCACACCAGTCGGAAGACGCTGGCTGCATTGCCACGTTGTATGGTAATGCTGATGCGCTGTATGGTTTTAAGTGCGTTGCTATTTACGCAAATGGTGACTACCATAAAGCTGTCTTCCCAAGATGCCATCAGCTGAACCACCAAATTATCATATAAAAAAATATAAAATTCCCAAAACACCACCGGCAAAGGAGCAATCACAACAAAATTCAGTATACCTACTTACCTAATTTGTTTCTTATCCTTATAATATCTTATGTTGGATCAGCAGTTAGTTATTACTAAAATAAAATAATTAATATTTAGGTACCTATTCTGCTTAAAATAATAATTCGTTATTCGCAAAGGAAATTACAATCAAACAATAGAAATAAATTAGAACTAGTATTTACAATTGACACAATTGAGCTAAACGCAGACTGTTGCAACCAATCTACAGGTAGCTCAACTGATTCATATCAATACCAGTCGGAAGCGTCCCCAAGGCGCTGGCTGCATTGCCCCGCTGTATGGCAATGCTGATGCGCTGCGCCAGATACTCACACGCGTCGCTTCGACCAGACGCTCAGATATTTTTTTAAAAAACCCGAAGAACCTCGGTAACCCACGGATCGAGACCCTAGTCTCGACTCCAAGGGGAGCAAATGTATAGGCTCTGTCGAGACCTGTCTAGTCTCGACTCCAAGGGGAGCAAATGTATAGGCTCTGTCGAGACCTGTCTGCTTAAATACCGGTAGAGATTTAAATTAAACTAACACTTTCATACCCTCAAACACGATGTCCTCCTCCAGCCCCGTGAAGTGATTTGCTTAACGCATTCACTGCCCAGCCTAGGCGGTGTGAGCTGCAGGGGCGCGCCGCAGCCACCGGCTGAAGCCGCTGCAGTTGGACTAGTCCGTCTTGGGCCATAAAAGTGTTAAGCTATACCTTAATAATAACGTTAAGTTTCTTCTAGGTCTGCTATCATAAATGCCGGATTCTGAGCATTAATCCGAAGTTTGACGGAGCAAGCCACGATGCGTTTATCTGGAACAACAGCGGCATAAACGCAAAAATGCAGTCATTACATCAAAGTGGTGAATCCAGGAGCTTTAAGTATGCAAATATTTATACACCTACTTTTTAGGTGAGTTTGGTGAATACCGAGATAATGGTTTCTCACAAACCAAAGTATGGTTCATACCTGTTAGTAATGTGAATAGTAATAAAAAGCGTGTAAAAATGGATATGTACATAAACTACTTGTTGTTAGTACATCAAGTAGGTGGTCTTACTTGTTCATGTTTGAATGTATTTTGTGCTGTCCATTTGTGATCCAAATAAACCATTTATCTAATCTAATAACTATGAATTAAGTGAAATTGGTATCCATATTAGGTAAGTACCTATACTAGCTTATGTGAATTTTGGTAACTACTTACAAATATACCTCAACCTCAACCTCAACAGCCTGTGTTGGTCCACTGCTGGACGCAGGCCTCCCCCTGATAAACGCCTTATTGGCTTTTATCTCATGGGGGGTAATGCCCATAATCCCCACGCTGGGCATGTGGGTTGGGGATCGCAGTTCGGTGGTAGAATGTTCTGCAGGGGGCGCTGCTGCCCGCCCCCTTAGAAATATACATTATGCATTATCAAAGAAAAATCAAAGAATAGAAACGGAATCTTATCTTATGGAAAAAGATCGAGGACACCGATTGTTGCATTCGTAATCAGCAGTTTGACGTAAAGATATATAATATTTTAAAATATTTACAGTTATGACGGTTCCGTAATCCGTACCCGAACAGTGCAAACGGACGCCAACCGCCAACGAAGCCTCCACTATCCGAACGTCCGCCGGTCTGTGCGGTTACGGTTAGTAGGTAGTCAGTAGACAGAGTATTTGTAATGCTGTTATAGCAACAAATAATAAATATATATGATAATATATAGATATTATATTATGAGAATAAACATATTTAAACCGAAACCGAAATATGCATCATTTCTTGTAAGATGGTACGGAACCCGTCGCAAGTCCGGCTTAGCCGGTTTTTTTAGTTTTGTGTGTCGAGACTGCGGGTTGAGTGACAATCCGAACAGACACACCTGCGTAAACGCCAACCACTGAGTTACAGGCGCAATAATAATTGGATCATTCCATCGACCGGATAATCACGCGACGCAGGTGGTCACATCGCATTAGTTAGTTACGAACGTATATTGATTAAATATTAAAATGTAAAAACTACTTATTAATTTTTCTTCATTGGATTTTACAATTACTTTTGTGAAATAGGTACCTACAGTAAAAAGTATGTTTATTTGAACTTTGTTGTGGAAGTTGGTATGATCGTTTAACCTCTTATCCAAAAATAAATAAATTATGTAATAGGGGTTTATATAAAATTGCCCTTTTTTTGCTCAATTTTTTTTTATTTGAAAGTAACATAACAAGCTATTCCAAAGATTTAAAATGATACTAAAAACCATTTTTGGGGGACTCATCCCCGAAAAAAAAACAAGGTCAAATCATGTGTTGCTTTTCGATGCTTTATTCGTTGTATTTTTTACTTCGTTAGTTTTTTAGAAATTAAGGCGACGCATATTTTTCACAAATTTGTCCAATAATATACCATAATAGGATCGAAAAAAATACAAAATGTGTTGTATTGAGAGTTGTCTTGAAATTCTCCATTTACAATACGGCAATTTCATAGCAAGGCCAATTTTAATATTTATTTAAAATATTAGGTCTGATTTCTGACATCGAAGTTCATATTTTTACCCACGGGAGAAAAATGTTTAACAAAGATTCATAAACAATAGGTGCTGGCGAATCTATTGCGCTATTTCCCAATAACTTCGTGACCCATTGTTCATAAAAGGGCGATACGTGAGTGTTGGCTTGTTTTTTGACCCTTGCAGCGTGGCAGGAGAGGAGACTGGGGCTCGCCACGTGGCCTATTACAATAGGTATCAACCACGGTATTACGACTTTTTCGGAAATATACCAAAATGTTCTCTAGCGGAGAGAGTTAATGAAAAAAGTTGGATATTCACTTTTTTTTTAATTTGTAAGGTATGTGGAGATTTTTCACGTCCAGCCAACAATTTTTCGAGTAAGTAATTATCTTAATTCTACCAAAAATAGTATAGATTTTACACATTTTTTTCTTGTGGACAAAGTTTACTTGATGTTAGTTAGTATTATCATTTATGTTGCAAATTTCTTATATTCACTGTAATGTAATCATAAATACATGCCATAAATTGCGCGTCCAAAGCTGAAACACTATAAAAAAAAGTCTTCCTTGCAAAAAAACTTTTATTTTGCTTTTGTAGTGTGAGAATGCCGAAGAGGAAATATGAAAATAAAATCCACAAGCTGGAAAGAAAATTGGAGAAATATAAACGGCGTCGGTTGGACAAAACGACTTGTAAAGAAGGTATGGTTTATAAAGTTTTAGTGCAGTTTTCAACAAACCACTAACAAGACTTCACCAAAGTTTCAACAAATCTGGTGGTAGATTTGATGAAACTTTGGTGAAGTTTTGTTAATGGTTTCTTGAAAACAAGTTGGTTTATACTGAAGGGAGAGTGGTTTCTTTTAGTTAGTTAATGCCTGGGCTTTACTCTTCTTCTCCAGCAGAAGTTGAGTTCTTATTACATTTGGCGGTGCTTAATGTATCGTTCCAGTGGAAAGAAGTCCCAGACACCTTCATAAAATATACCTATGTGCCATTAGCTACAGACCTTCTTCACAAGAAGTTGAGTTTGATACTTACAATTAGCGATGAAAATTTTTACCCCTCCGTTGGAAGGGATAATAGCTATCGGAATATTACTGGCAATCTGGCTGTGAGGAAGAGAAACAAGTGCTTGAATGCTCTTCACCTTTCCAAAATTTATTTCAGAGAATGATTCTGTACTGCAAACAGAAGACCCATATATTATTCCAGACGAATCAGTAGAGGAGTTAATAGTTGAAGTGGAAGAGGATTTATAATGAGGAGATCCTCAAAGAAGCCTGGAGAGAGAGAGAAGATTCCCAAGATTGAATAGTATGAATAAGCTATTCACACTAATTTAGCTGATAATATGTCAAACCTTGTACTCAATGGTTTATATAAGGAAGAAAAGGAAAAATTTTCAGATATTACAATTCCAGTGAACTGCACATTGTTGAACGCACCCAAGCTCAACTCAAAACTTCAGGGTTTATTGTTGCAAGGAGTTAAGACCCGTGACAAAACTATTCAAGATCGTCAACAATTGGGCAAATCTGCTGTGGATATTGCCTATTCAATTCAAATGCTCTCTAGAAAAGATTTTTGTAAAGCCATGTCATGAAAAAGCTTGGCGTGGCCTCCCGTGTTATTTGCAACTTGCATTTTACTTACACAGAATTGCAATTCTGCAATTCTCACGAGAAAGAGCCCTCTCTAGATAAGGACCTGGAAGAAAGCCCTTTAAGGCTTTCTACCATCAATACCCGAAATGAACACGTATTTTCTGAATTAGAGGAGTCATTCAAATCCTTCTCAGCCCAAAAGCAAACTTCTCAGGCCCTAAAATCAAAACCACAAGTAACATCATGTATAAAATATGTATGCACAAGGATCCCTATGCCTGGAATATTGATGCTTTTACATTGATTATAATTTTTTTTTTAATGCGTTCCCACCATTTGCCATAATATTAAAGGTATTTCAAAAAATAAGGGCAGATAAAGCCAAAGGCATTATGATATTTCCAATTTGGCCTACTCAAGCATACCCGCTGATAAAATCACTAGCTGTTAGTAAAGTTTTAACTTTTGGACCTTCTAAAGACCTATTAACTTCTCCTTCCAGAACTCTACTGTGTCAGTCGACTCAGTAGAAATAATGCTAAAATCTCTTTCCAATAACAACTTGAAGCAGTATGATAGTTGTATCCGTCAATGGTGGCTATTCTGCATATTAAATATTCAAGACATTTTTAACGCCTCAATAGCACATAATAGCTTATCTAATGACAGTTTTTTAATAGAAGCGCTTCATATCAAACATTAAATTGTCATCGCTCTGCACTATCCCACTTGTATTATAAAGTTTGTGAAATGAGAATTTGTTGTGACCTAGGATCTTCAAAACTACTAAACAGATCAAGATGAAATTTGGCGTACATTTAGAACATAGCCTACTTATTATACCGAAAAAACGCGTGTGAAGCCGCGGGCAGAAACTAGTCTCTGATAATTGGGAATCATATAGGTAATGATGACCGCATCAAACGATCAAATGTATGAACATCTACAGTGAATTTAATGAATTTTATTAATTACAGGATTAAATGAACTCACCTGAGTGAGATTCTATCCTAATTATTTGTGTTGTAAATTCCTTATATAAAAATAATATATAGAAAGTCCCTCCCTCTCACAGCTATTTTTGATATCATAGCCCCTATACATCTATTTAATCTCTGAACGTAATGACATTTGTGTTGTGTTACAGGTGAATGAACATTGTTTTTTTAGTGTTTCAGCTGTGGACGTGCGACTTTTGGCATGAATTAATGATTGCATTACAGTGAATATAAGGAATTTACAACACAAATAACCAGAATAGAATCTCACTCAGGTAAGTTCATTTAATCCTGTAATTTTTAATTCTCTGGTATAGTACTGACTGATAGCTTCTAGTACCTATAGCCTGTGGCTGACTGATAGCTGCTAGTACGTCCAGCGGTGGACTAATGATGATGATGATGATCACGATGATTCATGCTGAGTACAGCTAGGAAAAGAACTATTGCCCTTAATGTTGAAAAATTCAGTTTAGCAGACAGAACAGGTTTTACATAACATTGATAGCGGCAACAAATTGACACCTTTAAAACAATATTCGAAGAAATTAAGACGATTTTTATTTAATGTATTTACAAAAAAAAAAAAATTAGCTAATATGCGCGCTAATAGTTTATAGAAATAAGTAAAAAGATATAGATAAAAATTTATTTCGTCTTATGTAACTCATCAACATTTCTAAATATGAGTACAGATTTAGTCCTAAGATAAGTTTGTACCTAAGGTGTGAAAAAGACCCATTTTAAGGCCTCACTAATGAGCTCCTCGCTCTTGCTAAGTCGAAACTTGTACTAAGAAGCGAGGGCTGCTGCTCTGGCTCACTTAGGTTTTTTTTCTCACTTGCATAATAAAGAAATGGTAACAAAATATGCTTAGTTCTCTAAATAAATAAAAAAAAACACTTATTTTATACAAAAATAAAACTACTGGTTGATAAAAATGGAAGAAAGGTAGTATGATAAGACATTTAAGTTACTAGGTAGATATAATAATTGTGTAAGAGGATTAAGCGGTATTTCAAGATATTCTGGGAAATAAGTCGTCTCTCTGATCATTGGTAAAGTAATAAGGACACAATAGGTAACAATAATAAAATGAAATAAATTATAGCTATGTATTGATCTGTATAGGTTTATTTATGACCTCCGTGGGGCAGAAGGCGAAGATCCGCCTGCGACGCAGGAGGTTGCGGGTTCCATTCCCGCCCCGGGACAATTGTTTGTACGATCTGCTGATATTTGTTCCGGGCGTTCTGGGTGTTTTCTGGTAGTAAAAAAGACTTTCTATGTATTTGGTGTGTTTAGAGCAATTCAATAGGTATATAAGTTATCTAGTACCCATAACACAAAGTTCTGCTTACTTCGGGGCTAGCTGATACTGTGTGGATTGCCCAGCATTATTTATTTATATTTATTTATCACAACTAAGCCTGCAATCGGTATTCCTGTGGCAGGCTACAAGAGCTTTAAAGAAACATAAAATAATCATTTTGTTACATGGAAAGCAACTCAGAACTTAACTTAACTCAGAAAATGTATTTAGTTTTAAAGATTAACTAAAAGTCGGCAAAAACCAAAGCACCCCGATCCTTGGCACGCTGCGGTAGTTTTTTGTCCCGTCTTGACCCATTTGCCCCGGAAGCGGTGTCGGTGAGGGCCCAACCTCTGAACTAGCTTTTTTTTGTTTTTTCTTTGAACTTGTTTTTGCTAGCGGCGCCTTCGACTGACTATTGCATATCTTGTATTGATTTATCGACTCACCTTTACAGTTTATGCAGAAGTTTCAGACGTTAATTGTTGTAAAAGAGTTAGATACTTTCCTCGATTTATGGCTAGTATAGACTCACTAGGTATTTGACGTGGTGTAAAAAGGCAGCAAATGTAAGTACGATAGTTTTATTTATAGTACTTTAACTTCTTACACCTTTCTCTATGAGGAAAATGGCCTTAGAAACCTAGGGTCCTCACCTACTAACCTGTAAAGTCACTTAACCGATATACTCCTTTCACGACTTTTATCAAACTGTTATAGTTTTGAATTTAGCCATCCATACTCCATCTCTAGAATCCAATAATAATAAGAAATCTATAAATAGTATAACTTTATTTACAGTTAATTTTGTTTCATTGCCCCCACGTTTTCTTCCGTCTGAAAGATTGTTTCACACGATATCCGACATGTGACACCAACACCCGAAAGCTTAAAACTGCACGCAACATTTAATATGAACATGATTTATACAAGCTCACGCGTACAAAAACCAAATAAACGATGGTACAGCTCCGATTTCTTCGAGCATAGCATGAGACTGCGGCCGTTCGAATCTCACCACTGTTGGTAAAGCATTAAGGATATTGAGCAGGCCTAATATTGACGATACATGCGCGTATCGAATAGTTAGTAAGGTACATTCCTACCAATAGTCGGATGTTTTGAAAATAGATAATAACTAGGTATTTATGTGGGTAAGTAAGTAAGTAACCTAAGTACTAAATTGCTCCTGAAAACTATCCCAAGCGAAAGTATGCCGAAGAGAATAAGAATATGCTAACAGAATCAAATAGGTGTTTTTTTACAACAATATCATTGCCTTTTAATGAACCAAACGTTCATTAGCACCACGATAAAGATGATAAAACCCGTTTCGCTTGGTGTTGAATTTGTTAGTCTTTAGTAAATTATCGACATAAAATAAAATAATTATATTAACTTGTTAACAGGACTCACTTTTGTAACTAAACAAAACCGTTTCACAGCCACTTGAACACGGTTTAGTTTATAATCAGTTGAAGTTAAAAAAAAGTTATATATACAGTGTGTTAAACGATAATTGGCAATCACCTAATATTCAGTTAAATTTCATTTCTAAGATTATATTTCTTTTCTTTGTGTTTTATTACTTTATTTGATTGTATTGATTGCGGAATTATATTTTTTATTCATATGCAAGTATTATAGATATACAGTTGGTTATTATCGAAGTGTTTAGTATTTTAGTGAAGTTCCTTTGTGGGTGTGAGATAGTGGAGGTGGAACTGAACTTTTAGTATTTTATTTTGGGTCCTTCGTAATGGTTTCAAATTTGTAGCGGCAGTAGCACCCCATATCTATATTAAGTACTTAAACAAGATGTGATTTAATTAATGTATTTTATAAAATACTAGCTGCGCCCCGCGGCTTCGCCCCGTGGAAATTTATGTTTCCAACTTTCTTAATTTTTTCTTTCATAAGAACCTTCTCCTGACAATAACAAACACATCAAAGAAAGAATTAGCGAAATCGGTCCAGCCGTTCACGCGTGATGCCGTGACCAAGGAAAACGGGTTTCAATTTTATAGAGGTATATAGATTATGTGCCTTCGGGATACAGTCGGCGACTTTCCGCAATGCTCCTAGTAAAGATGTTAATTTGTTTTTAACTTGGTCAATATGGGGTGTCCAAAATAATTTTCCGTCAATCCATAGTCCGAGATACTTTGGGACGGGAGAGTAATTAGATCGTTATTAATAGGTAGAGCCAGGAAATCCGGTATGTTTATTTTTCGCACAGAATAGCATAAAAGAAGTCTTAGAAGTATTTACTTTACGGTTAGCAAATTATATTTGAACCATTCATTAAATACATTTAGGTCTCTTTGAGCGTCAGTAATGAGCTCTTGTATATCTTTGTCGGAGAAAAAAGGGAGAGATCATTTTTAAAATGTAAGCCCTCTTGTCGCATTAACGTCTTATCGAACAATAACAATTTTTATATTACGATTCGGAATAAAGTATATAATGCTATTATAGAAAAAAATAAAGTGATATACGGTGGTTATTCGTAAAGGTTTCTTCACGACTAACCACATAATATAATTATTTACCGACTCACATATAGGAACTGGTCAATATAATTTCGATGCGGCGACGAGCAGTACCACGAATTATTTATGGCAAAAACAACAGCACCAAACAGGACCCGAAAACCTATCCCGTTATATGCCATGGCTATACCGCCTATACCCCTCTTTCTCTCCTCCTTTGTAATGAGCGAATTTCATCTCTTTCCCCCTTGAATGGGTATCCGGATTGCAGATTCTTCAGGGCTGCGAGACCACTTTTTGTGACAGCGACAAAAGCTCCCACCAAGACTTAAATTCATGATGGAGTCCAAACCAGAATACAGTATATTTTGTTTTTTATCAAATGTACAGAATCAAGGGCGAAGGTTTTTGGTCGTGCTGTCTGCAGCTGTTTATTAGTAAAAAACTTTACGTCCATCATTTCATCATCAGTGATTGTACCCAGCACAATAACTGGAAAACAAATCAGACCTCGATTTACAGAACTGAAGTACTTACAAATAGGTAGAAGTATCTTACCAGGAGATTAGATGTTCTTTTAGCACTGATGGTTATTCCTTATGTTAGCTATAACTATAAGTCGTGACGTGTTAATACGTTGTTTGAAATTGTTGAAGTTGTTTGAAATTATAAATACACGTTAATACGTGTATTTATAATTTCAAACAACTGAGCTAACTACAGACTGTTGCAAACATCTAGGCCAGACCCCAAGACGCTGGCTGCATTGCCATGCTGTATGACAATGCTGATGCGCTGCGCCAGATACTCACCAGCTCTCGGGTCACGCGTCGCTTCGACGGTCAGATATTATTTTTTAAAACCTGAAGTGCTCCGGTACCTGCTTATTTGCGCCTGCAGATCTTCGGCCAAATCTGCCGCCGCACCAGCCCTCACGGATGACCTCGGAAGATGGGAAGTTCTCCCACGGACCTACAGTTTCAACTCCTTCCAAATTCGTCCTATGTTTCACTGGCGCTACATAATGTCTTAATAACCGAATTTCGACAGTTCGGTCGAAATTCGGTCAGTCTCATCGGAGACTAGCCAGATGCGCAGGACCTATTATAGTGCACAAGTATGTGCGCAAGCACAGGTGCACTCTCTATTCCTTCACTCTCATAATCCAATGGGACGACAGACCGACACGACGGGGAGACGTCAGGGAACGGCTAACGTGCTTTCCGAGGCACGGGGGTGTAAAACCGCTACGCATTGCGCTACATAGGAAGGTACTCGACTCAACCGCACTTGTAGAATAGGCAATTCTCGAGGCATAGCCGACAGTGTCAATCGTTATCCTACTAAGCTAAACGTTGTCTGTAAGCACCTAAGCGTCCAATTAGAGTCCAGTGGTTTGAGAAAATACCTTGCCTAGATTATTACATCTATGAATGCAAATAGGTTTTTCTTCTCACGACACCTAATGGTTACCAACTAGGCAAGTTTAAGAGTTAATGAATGGACGAATAGAAATTAGCTTTATGGGCTACGGAAACCATACGGTTTACGTAGCCTACAAAACTAATTTCTACCTCTCATTTTTGATAGACCAACAATTACCGTTTTGCAGTTACGTTTCACGATGGGGTAAAGATAAAAAATGCTTATTTCCAAAAATCCGTTCTTAGTGGGTGCGCCTATGTTATAGCGGAACAGCCTTGCAAAATCTAAGAAATCAAATAATATCGCAAAAATTTTCGACTTCGACGGGACTTGAACCCGCGTCCTCCCCTTAGAAATTACCCTTAGTGTGGGTTACGCACTATTGTAACAAAAAACCTTGCAAAATCTAAGTCTCGTAACTCTTGTAGTTACTAGAGATTTTGTGATAAGTCGTTGTGTGACCTTACTTTGATTCCACACCTTTGGGGTGCGAATTTCCAAGAACCCCGAAACACTTGTTTGTTTATTTTGAGTCAAGAATTTTGAGTCAATAGCTTTAAATTTTGTTGCGCCAACAGTTATTATAGAAGTGTCTTTTGACCCCATTTTACTACTAGTACCTTAGAATACGAATTTCCAAAATGCGTTCATAGCTGTGACTACGTCCAAAAAGGAACCTGTTTCTATGGAAACGTTTTCTATCCTATGGGAACTGATTTATGGGATAATAGGTAGCCTGTATTTTATTCCATGATTAGAACTACCTGTATGCACAATTTCAACTCGATCCGTTTAGTAGTTTTGGCGTGAAGAGGTAACAAACATCCATCCATCCATACATCTAAACATCCAAACTTTAGCATTTTTAATATTAGTGTGATAGACATCATCACACTAATATTAAAAATGCGAAAGTTTACTTGAAATTTTTCAGAAATCACGAAGTTTAAAATATACTGTGCAGAAAGGAACAAAAAATTCCAGGTTACCGTAAAGCGCAAAGTTTAATGAGCAAGTGCTTTTTGTTAGATTTTTACCTTGCTTCTAATTTATTAACGAGGTAGATGTTCCGTGATGTTTTCACAAATAAAATATAATCTGTTGGTCCCTTACAACAACCAGATTACCTAAAGCTCATTGATTTGGTCCCCGTTCGGATCAAAGAGTTAATTCCAACATCAAACACAGTAAACAAACACCGCTAAGCCACTGAACAAACACTGGTGGAACACCACCGTGCATTATGCACCCTCAATGCAAATATTAGCCAAAAATATCAATTATTTCGAGCCTTGTCCGAAGATAGACTCAGGTAATATTAGGGGATGGGGTATTATAATATAGGTTCAAAACCATGTATCACCCTTACTTCAATGCTGTTTAGATTTTTAGTATAGGATAGGTTTAGTAGGTACTTAAAGACTTTGGAAAAGTCCCAGCAGTGGGTGAATTCTTTTATCCCCGTGACACAACTGCTTGAGAGAACCAGTAGGGCAAGCACGGGGCTTGTTGTTTATGGTAGAATACAGAAATAATACGTCACTTTGTGATCAAACGCGTAAATTATTTGAAATTAATTCCTTCAACTTCAATAATGTACGCAATCTATGACGATGCGATGTCTTTATTGTCTATTAGCTTCTGCCCGCCGCTTTGCACGCGAATGAATTTTCGGTATAACAAAGAGCCATTATCTATGTTAGGCCTTGCTCTAAACATACGCCAAATTTCATCTTGATCTGTTCAGTAGTTTTGGAGATCCTAGGTAACAAAAATTCAGATTTCACAAACTTTCGGCTTTATAATATTAGTAGTATTTTAGAGAACAATCTCCGTGCTTGGCCTACTTTTGTGCTATAGATTTTTTTTCCTCCCATGTGTTAATAGTGACTCGGACAAATTAGCTTGCCAAATGGATAAATAAATAAGTTCTACGCTGTTTATTTTTATGTATACGTGTATGATTATTGCAATTTTTGTGCCAAACCACACTGAAACCACACATCACATTAATATTATAGATGTGAATGTTGGTATGTTTGTTACCTCTTCACGCCAAAACTACTGAACGAATCGGGCTGAAATTTCGCATACCTACATGCAGTTCCAGGCAAGGAATAAACATACTTAAATACCAGATTACAGTTCTCATGAATAACCTTTGACGTTTTGAAAGAAACAACGCGTGCAAAGCCGCGGGCAGAAACTGGAGAGCTAATAAATATAATACATTTACTGTAGGATCGATCTCTAAATATATTTTACCATAAAAAAAACGAAAACCGAGTAAATCGAGAACCTTCACGTGAAACAATACTTTTTCTTCATCACCTTACACGATCTTGAAATTATAAAACGGCTGGGGAAAATCGGAGCAATTTTATCAAAGCGTTCAAATATTACTCTAATTTTGACGCGAAGACCCTTCCGTCATACTTCCCATATGGATGTCAGAGTTTGTACAAGCTGTGATCTGAATGTATGTAAAGTTCATTGCCCTCTACCTACATCACATAGGTGGAAAAGCCTAGGAGAAGCCAATGCAATGAACAATACTTTCGTGCAGTGCAGAGCCTGTGTGGCTGTCCTGAGCTACTGTTGTACGATAAGGTCAGGACCTTTTTGGATGAGGATTTTAATACAGGAAGTTATGACTACTGCTCTACGGGCTCTAGGCTACAGGCAACATATACCTAAATCTCTCACAGGCCTCAAGATCTGGTACTTTGAGCTGATGACGTATGTAGACATGGTAGGCAAGGGGATACCCACGGTTGTCTGGTAGAGATCGCTCACGGTTGTCTGGTAGAGATCGCTCTTGAGCGATAAGACCGTCACTTGTCACTTAGTTTTTAAGCTGTTTTGTTGTATTGTTTCTATCTATAAGTGTGCAATAAAGAATTTTCTATCTTTCTATCTACTCAGGCAATATTGAGGACGTCACTGCTAAGGAGAAGGTTAAGTTCCCGCAGTTTTTGCAAGACTGCAGGACTTCCTTTGGTTGATGAGGTGAGGTAGGATAATAGATTATGGCTTCCATAACATTTATTTGAACAAATTTTTTTAGTTGATCGGTAGTTCATTAATTTTATGAAGCGTAGTCGGGAAAAAAGGTCAAGTGTGAGTAACATTACAATTGAATTTGACATATCTGTGATATCTTGACGGTGACGCTAAGCGATTTGGACGCTGGTATCGATAAAATTCTGAAAGAACGGGCTGTACTTGTCGACGGGAATCATCAAATGATTTGCATAAGAATCCGAAGTGCCTTTGCATAGGTCCCGGTTGCCGGGTAGCCGGTGCCGACTGACCGGTAACACAGTGAGTTTTCACACGACCCGGTTTTGTATTCAATTGCGTCTTGGCCGACTTCGAACAGTCGTGTAGTAAAGTGACTACGCAACACATAATATATTTTTCACTAAAAATTAAACATGAACAATTAATTTGTAATTTGGATTCCCTGTGCTTGCCGGGAAAATTATGTCGGCACATGTGAAAGCTATTACACATGTCCATACACTTCGTCGCCGGATACCCGACTCTGGATACCCGGCGACCGGAACGTGTGAAATGACGAGCGAAGGGTGTCTGACTGGACACCCTTCGGGCTGGGGGTATCGGAACAAGTATATTGACAACGTAGTAGGAACACTGAAAAGGTCTCATTTATTGAAAGAGTAGACACGAGACAAAAAAACGTCAAGTGCGAAACGGACTCGCGCACTAAGGGTTCCGTAAGACCTTGTGCCTTGCCAAATTATCTTGATTCTAGGTTAACGGGAAGTAGGTACCCTGTAGGTTTTGGTCCATGGCGAGAATCAAAATCAATTTTTTTGTGAATAGACTAACTACAAATTTAGGGTTTCTGGATTTTCCCCTTTATATGTGCTATACGACCTTGCTTCTTACAAAATTTTATGATTCTAGTACAACGGGAAGTACCCTATAAGTTTTGGTCTATAGCAAGAACCAAAAGTTTTTTTTTGTGAATTTACTACAAATTTATGGTTTTAGGATTTTTTCCTTTACTTGTGCTTTAAGGCCTTGCACCTTGCCGAATTTTATGATTCTACGTTTATGGAAAATACCCTATAGGTTTTGTGTGCATGTGATTCCCTTGGAAATTTCATAACATTCGGACATGGACAAAACGGCTGCAACTTTTGAACTTAGTAGTTTTATTTATATTGAGGCTCCAAGAGGTTACGGACTTAGTATTTAATGTTAATATCAACTCGATACGATCGTCAACCAGCGCTTCACGCGCTCCTGAGAAAAGGGGGTTGACAGACGGACAGACAGACAGACAGTCCGACAACAAAGTGATCCAATAAGGGTTGCTTTTTTCCTTGTGAGGTACGGAACCCTAAAAACAGTAATCTAACTGCAAGCGACTGTTCCGTTGGCATTTTATTCTATCGTAATCCAAATAAAACACAATTCCTAAAGTATTTAGGGTCAGTCACTACCGGTTAGATTGTTCACTCCAAATACTGATAAAAGAGAAGCATTTTACGAAAAAGGCATCCGTCCTCGGACCACCCAACCGCCCAGCTGCTACTTCTTTATTTATTGTTTTAATTAAAAGAACATAACAACCTTTTCGTACTATGTGACAGATCGTAACTCTCATACCTACTCCAAAAAGACAAAATCAGAGAGCCAGACCAACAAATTAGAGATATTAACAAATGACTGCTTTATGAAATTTAGCAGTTTTAAGAGTGTTTTCTAGTCCGAAACAGTGCATTGCCGCCGCCAGAAATTACGTAGCCACCTAGCCAGCACTTCGGAAATTGTGTAGTGTAAAGGTGTTTAAGAAAAAGATGATGAGGCAACAGTTGTAAGTGAATTTTATGTAATTAATTTGATGTTCTTGGCTCCGTTTGGTACCGAAGAAGTTTCTGCTGCTGTGGAGCGAAATATTTGGAAGAAACCGAATGAGTCGATTCGGTATCGCGCACAGTATTCAGATTATTTTCTTTGGGGATGTGTAAACTGTAAGATCACGTCTTTGCCGATAAACCAGACGTTGGACCTTCAAATCCTAGACGTAACGCATTGGAGAACTTGTCTGGTTTTAATGAACGAATTGAATTGAATTTAAGATCGCCGTGTTATAGGCCCCCCAGTTGCTCGATAACTGGAATTCACGACTGCGCTTCTCTCGAGGTATCCGTGGCGCCAAACGCCTAATCATATTTAAACACAAACGGCATAAGGTGATATTTTGAATGAAACCAATTTCATTTACTTAAATTAAGATTGTTTTCACGTATTTTATTACATTAACATTATTTTCACGTTTACAGTTGTATTACATATTGTAATATGAGCGTTTGCACTCCGTGCCTTGGAAAACACGTTAATAAGCCGTTGGTCCTGCGCCTGACCTATCCCCGGCCGTGTCGGTCTGCTGTTCCTAAGGATTATGAGAATGAAGGAATAGAGAGTGCACTTGTGTTTGCGCACTATAATATGTCCAGCGCTCATAGCTAGTCACCGTTGAGACTGGCCGTAGTGGCCGAAATTCGGCTAGGAGGACATCACGACGCAGCCGTTATTTATTGCTATGAGAACATTACCTTCAAATCTCAATCCGAATGCTGTTATTTTATTTTTGTTTCTTATTAAAAATGTATGAAGCAAATGTAAATTACTATAATAAGGAATGCCATTCTTGTAATTTTTATTCAAATTATTATTACTGCTCATTTTGGGCATAATATATTAAAACAAACTTCCACACGTTATAATTAACAAATAATTCAGATTAAAATAAGTAGGCGGGATAAATAAAATCGCAAGTATATACGGTTGAAATATTTTTAATAACAGATCGTTATATTTATGGTCAGAGGACATGTTTCAGAGGACAAATCATGCCATCGTTATCGATTACGATGACATTTCAAATGTTTTGTACTTTACCACTACATACAAAGATTGATAAAATTGCAATAAATAATGCATGTCTAGACTTGGTTATCGTGTTTTTTTTTAGAGTTTAATATACCTACGTAAATACATCTTCAGATAGATACATCAATATTATGATACATCATTAGAAATATAAAAAAGGTAGATCCCGATGAAGAATTTGTTAATAAATAACGATGAATGATTCATGTCGCTGGCTTTTATGAGACTTCCTACTTACCTACATACAATTTGTGAGATATTTTAATTACCGTAAATCTACATAAAGGAACTAACAGTGCGTGCATTTTGCCGGAACAACAGCCATACAATAATAAAACTATTACAAACAACAATATTTTGAAAAATTCTGAGATATTTCTATTAATTAAATTGTGAGTTTTAATTGTTTTTATCTAAGTTTTGTTTACTACCGGCTAAACACTATGTCTACTCTACGATAGAATATTCTACAAACTAATTTAATATACTATGGAAATTTTCACATTAATCAACTACCTATCACTTTCGTACTCTAAGCTTATTAAATAACTTAAATAAAATCTAAGTAATCAATAAATAATAGTATATATTAATAAAACAATCTTTATTGTTTAGGTTCATTGAACCAATAGCCTAGTAAATGACGCCTGAATTATAAAATTAAATCAGGACCTCTGTAACCTGATCAGTAAATGTTATTTACAATAAGTTAAATACAAAGGTATCTGCTACACATTTTCAGTCGTTTCCAAACTGTAAAACCATTTATCTACACTACATATCTATATTTACAACCTTAATAGGTTGTAAATATAGATATGGACACTGAATATATTTTACATGCAACGATAAATCAACGACAGGCCAGAAGAAGCGCAATGTTTTTGGACTGGCTAGACGAATAAAATTCATACGAAAAGTTGTAACGACACTTTTTGCTATAGTAAGCTATTGTAAGCCGTGCGGCGTGCGCATGTTTCTCTGTCTGTCTCTCTCTCTCTCTTATGAACTTCGTTCCATCCGGGTGTCCCTTGACACCTCTCAATTATTTTTTTTTTAACTGCATTACGCTTCTGCCTATGACTTCTTTATACTTTATCGGGCTGGATAGTTTGCGATATTGCAACCCAATTAAACATGTGGATCGCAGTCCGCGATAATTAATTTTAGAAATATAAACACTGTGGAAAACGTTTTGTATGATAAGAGTTTTTAGTGCGGCGTTTTTTTGACAGAGCCTACATATTAGCTCCCCTCGGAATTGAGACCCAAGGTCCGTGGGGTACCGAGGCTCTCTGAGTGTAATTAATTGAATAATTAATTTGTTTCTCTTATTTGATTGTAATTTACTTTGTTAGTAAAGGATTATTGTGCGGTGTTCAATTATTGGAATTGGACAGCAGGTCTCTTTTTGAAACATCAAAGTTGATTTAATTATTTTATAACTGATTTTTCTGCTAAACTAATCACTTCACTATGACAGTGGTACCTACGAAGGATCGCCACCACAGAAACAATTGCCATCGTCATAGTGAAGCGATTGGCTAGCAGAATTGGGACCCAAGGTAAATTTTTGTAGCTTTAGCTGCCACGATACCATAGTGTGACGATTCATATTTTCACTGTGTTGCACCTTTATCAGCATTCATATGCATGGAATGATAAACAAGTTTACAGGATAACAGCAATTGAGAAAAACAGAGTTTCGATTCCCTCTTCTGAAAACAAATACCTTATCAATTATAACCATAAATTCGGATATGCAAGTAGTCACTACTTCATCGAAGCAAACCGATTCAGTTCAACACCAATATCAATTGAAACAATGACGACACTTCCACAACCTTAATGTTCTTACACCTTTTCACTTTTTAAATCCAGGTTTAAATAATTAGGACCAGATGTCTTTTCTCACAATAGACCCCGTCCTGCTTCTCGTGAGCTAGAAGGTGGGCCACATGGCCCACAGGTGGGTCTGCGCTCATAAGGCGCAGAGCTGCTGCTATGGACAGTCCATGGAGTTGGGGCTGGGCGGGCCGCCCATGACGCTGTAGGGCGGGCTATGCGCCGGCAGCGACTGGATGGAGCCCATGGGCCCGTGGTACATGTCCATCTCCAGCGACGCGTCCGGCGAACACTTGTCCGACATTTTGTTCTCCTGTTTTGTCACCATTCGCCGCCATTTCGCCCGAGCGTTTTGAAACCACACCTGCGAACAAAAACGGAACGTTAATTTCGGAGAAAATAAAGTTCACTGAAACATTGCGCCGCCAGCGAAATGTAAACTTGATTCGCCGAAAATGGTCGCGCCGCCGGTCGCAGAGCCAGCGGAATAAAACCACTTACAGCCTCCAATTTCCCCGACAGTAAAGTACCTGCCGTTGCGAGCGGCACGGCGCGGCGCGGCGCTTCCGCCCGCCGCAAACCGCTCTTTGCGGAAGCTCGTTTCTTTTCTTGTGCACATTTCTGTCGACATTTTATGGGGCACGTGAGAGCGTTCCGCGGATTTGCCGTTGTGGGCTGCGTTCCGAGTGCAGATTTAATCTGTAATTATTAGTGTGATTACCTAGCTGCGAGTCGGCGGGCCCGGTCCCGCCGCCGTGCGTGACGCGCCGCCGTCGCTTGCGCAGAGCGCGCATCGAGCGCGACATTCCGCAACCCGTTGCTATCGAGCCGATGTTCATTCAGACTACAAAACCCCAATAAGTGCGGAAGTCGATAAGAAGTAATGTAATAATGGTGTGGTCTTAAGCTTAGGTTGCACTGAGGACAGATCTATAGTTACTGACAAAATCAGAAACCGCGCAATATTCGAATATTTGAACTCGTAAGAGCGACGCGCGAATCTTGCGGCCAATAGCGCGCGGCCGAGCCTCTAGCCCCGCCCCCCGTGTCATGGCCGCTGCTGATGTTGCCTTATGCCAAATTTAGATAAACGATTGACTCGTTTTTGCAACTCAGCACGTGCCTTTGTCTCTACTATCGAGCTCCTCTAGAGTGGCCACCAACACAACTAATTCATGTTTAATACAACAGCTTCAACAAATAACTAGTAACCGCGCACCACCCCCCCGGAGCTGTCATCATAACTAGACGGGCCGGTATCTTCTAGCGCATGTTTGAGGAATGGCTGAAAGTTGCGCTGGCGCACGATTGATGGCTCTCTACGACAGCACGACGCGCTGACGGCTCAGATAAGACATGGTGGTCCCGAAACTGTGCTTTGTTATGAATGAGAACATTTCATTTAGATGATTGATATTTTTAGGGTTCCGTTTAAGACATATTTAGTTCTAAGGAAAACATAAGTAATTTTCAGTACCTGATAGGTATTCTCGATTTGGCTCGAGTTCTAAACCAAAACTAAAAGCTATTCTTAACACGAGACTCGTGTAAATTTGCCAAGACAAATCATTTATTATACCGTCGCGTCCAGCACGGTTTCTTCAAAAATAACATTTCATGATCATAATTTACGTCTCAATTTGCTTTGGAACCATCAGTGACTTATAAATTGAAGATAAAACATATTGGCGAGAAATTTTTCAGTAGAGTTTCGGTTTATTTTATAAAGTCGTTCAGATTGAAATAAATTGTGGGTATTTTTTATTCGAACAAAGAAGAAAATACGCACTCATATTACACTGAAGGAAAAAGTTTTCAACAATATTTTAATTGTTCTTTCTTTCAGATAAACAAGTGAATATTTTATTTTATTTAATGTTCAATTTTACTACCATGTACTTAATTTTCTTGCAAGAGTAGTGGTATTACCTGCAAAGCCGCCTCTTATCCGTAGTTAATTAGATGATTTACTGTTCATGTTTCAAACAACATTTCTTATTAGATGGTAAATATTTTTTTTCTCACAACCGATGGTCGATTTCCATAACTCATAGAGATATCCATCTGTCCCCGGTAGCCGTTTGGGGACATTGACTAAACGCTTAGAAATGTTTATTTATACGTCACTGGCTTCTGGCCGCGGCTTCGACACGCGTTTTACCAGGATAAAAGTACGATACGATGTTCCTGTATGATAGTCCTGATACGATATTCCTGATCTAGAATTACGTTCATCAAGTTTCACCTCGTTCCGTTCAGCAGTTTAGGCGTTATCTTCAGCCGTTTGGCTGAAGATAACGCCAAACTTTCACCTTTATAATATTAAGTAAGATGTTCAATAGACTTGATTGTACCTGTGTTGTAATTTCGAACACTCTGATATCATAAATTTACCTTTGTTTTAGAAGGATTGAAAACATAGTGAAACAACTTTATTTGAAAAAGACAGGCTTTGCTTTAAGCAAGACTTGTAAATTGGGCCTCCAGTGAGGTATTGTTTGACAGGAACAATGAACAACGTCTGAAAAAGTTACTAAGAGCATTTAGGTACAATACAACCTAAGATATGGCACTGAAATAAAGATATTTAGATAGGCCAAGACCACATACTATCTGATCATGGAAAACAACTTATTGACATTTACGGTCTGAAAAAATCGCACGCGTGACTCTAAAGGTGAATATAGACCAGAGCATTTGCTGGACGAAGAGTGTTAACGTTCTTACGAATGGTACATACAATACAGACAAAATTGATTGTTCAGTTTCCTAGCCAGAGCATTTCCATGTAATGTAACATTTTTGCGAATGCTCGTCGCTGTGTTCAACGTAATGATCACGGCAAGTGAGCATTTCTATTTTATTCTATAATAGTTTTCTATTTTAATTTTAGTTTTAATTTAAGTTGAGTAAGATGTGTAGACTTAAGTGGTTGGTCCTGTAAAGTTGTTTGAATAAATAAATTCAAACTGAAATTTACCTGTAACATTTATTTGTACATTACATACATTTTCCGACGGCCCGCGCACCTCACGCCCCACCGTCCCCCGTTACCCGGGCTGGTGCCTTTGCTTTATAAAATGTTATACCAAAACGCTCGTTGGTTTTGAAAATCAGGAGATCTCTTAAAAACGAAATCGAAGTTACTGATTCATTTTCGTGCAAACGCTAATCTTTTGCAATCACTCGTATGAGATTAGCGTTTAGATTAAAGTTGGTTTTGCACAACAACGAAAACGAAACTACGATTTTCCTTTTCCGAGTAGCTCCCCTGCTTGTAACAAAACATCGAGCTTCATGTTCGAAGTGTGGTTCGAGTAAATTTAAAAACAGCGAATGCTCGATGTTCTGTTACAAGTCAAAATATTAAAGTTTAATTGAGTTGATAGCTCATACTCATAAGGTAAATTGGGGAGCATCCAGATAGAACAAACGAGCGGGAATCACTCACTCGCCAAATGATGGCTCCTCGTTTGGAGCCCTAACGCCGTCACAGGCAATTGCCGATGCACAAGTCAAGCAAGAGTTATGCTCGTGCATTAGGTATATCTACGAGAATTAAGATATTATGGTGTAGTTGTTTCTTTATCAATAGAAGTCAAGCGTTTCAATAGGAACATGGTAAGATAAAAAAAACATTTTTAATAATGCAACGAATACCGCGTTTTCTTTTGAAATAAAACGAATTCTCAATTATTAATAACAGGAAGTAAAGCCTGAATATAATTACTAACAACCAAAATTTTCCTGCAAGTAGGTAACTAAGCATGAAGAACCCCACATAAATACCCTAATAAATTTCAAACAAACACGATCAAAGCAGCTCAAACATTCTTCTTACTTGTAAATAAAAACTGTAGAGATGTGATTAATAGCCCGGTATTCCTAAAATAAATAATAAATGAATAAATTAGGAGGGAGAGTCGGGATGTCCGCTCGGTACAAGTTCGCGCAACCAAGTGACAAATGGTCGCCTTTTGAACGTGCAGCGGAAATTATCTGCCCAACCGACCGTCTCAAAACGTCGCGCCGTACTAATTACTAGAGCGTTTGATTGTGATCGTCTTACGCCGACGCGAGAGAAGCATCAGCCTTGGCTGTGCTCACAGAGGGTTGAGATTCCTCCGATTCGAGCAGTTCATTATTCTCACCAAAAGTACTTAGAAAGTAAAATTATATCTGGCCGAATGTCAACGTGTGACCGAGCGATACTAATTGCAGGGGTTGGAGCGGCAGCTTGCTTGTCGGAAGGATTTGTGTGCCGTTAAGGCATGACATTATTACTTCAAGACTGTTCAAATAGATATTATTCCATGTTATATATGTATATTTATATAATATATATTTAATAAGCATTTTGAAAATAATACTCCATGTCATCGGATGTATTGATTTTTAGCCCTTATAGCTATTCTGCTAAGTAAATGGTGCGGTTATATTAAATTAAAAAATCAGTTACCAATACGATTGATCGCACAATAAACGAGAACAGGGAAAGGCACTTTTTCAGCCTACTAATTACCGCGCTACTTGAACCGGAGTCGTTTTTCAATATGGTTGTGGGAGAAAAAAGGCATCGAGTGACAAATCACGTAATTGCGGACGCAAGGAGAGAAATATGGCGCGGTTTGTTCTAAATGCGCCCGCGCGCCGGCACGGGTGACAGCACGTCTATATATCAGCCGGGCCCTCTCGTGCCCGCGGTAATTACACGCTAAGCATGCGCTTTTGGGACATATTTTCAACTGTCAAATTTCTACTTGAATTATTCAAGAAACTTCTCCATAATGCGGCTTACACCTTCTTAACTTAAGAGATCTAACCTAAACGCATTTGGAGCTTTATGAGAATTAGGACGGAATACAAGAAATCCACAAGGTGTGTTTCTTTGAAGGCACCTTGGAGCTGAGAGCCTTTGAGGCTGCCAGCAGCGAGCCGTGCATAACCGCTCTTAAATGCCCCTTGCCTTCCATTCACAGACCCTGAGCCGCGCAACACCAACGCATGTTACAAACACAAGCCTTTGAGGTTCACTACTTCTTCCAAACGCTAATTGCAACCCACCTTTAACTCTAGGGCACTAAGGTTCAATATTAACGTTAAAGCAATTAGTCTCGTAAATAACTCAAGAGGTGAGAGACATAAATCTTCACATTTCAGCCTCCACGCAGCATTATTTAGTGTACGTTAACTGAAAAACATTTGCCTTTTTGAACCGTTTGAAATCGAATTGCGTTATTCACCATGCGGCTATTCGTGTTTTTTATGATTTTATTGGTGGCTGTAATACCTTTGATGGCTGCAGTGCAATCGAGTGTGAGTGCGCATAACGGTTTAAGCGAAACTAAAATTAACATTTTCCTCTAAAAAGCCTTGGTGTTATTATTGCTTTACCCGATGTTTTGAATTCAAAATAAAGAATAAGATCGTTCATTTTATCGTTTTATAAATTTCCTTTCAGAGCAAGGCTTTATTTTGTATGCGTTCAGAAACAAAACGTGCGCGAGTTCAAAGTAAAAATTCTTATCTGTGCCAAACAAAATGGCGACTGGGTCGGGAGATTTTTTGGCAAAAATTCTTGATCAATATTCGGAGGTCGGGGGAAGGGGTCCCCTTATAATTGGTGGGGGTTCGTCCCCTCAAGGGTTTGCAGCTAAAGTCGGGAAGGTTCGGCTTATACCGCAAGACGTTGCCCCAATTACTTTTTACCCACCTACTAGATCGTGAAATGATTTTGCCGAATAACATGAGCTATAGTTTGCGATACCAATAGATTACAAATGACCTGAAATAAATGCGTTATTTTATTAAAAACTGTTATTTATGGTTTGAATCATGCTGCTCTGTTGAATTATTTCGATTGCCGCCTTGGGACAAATGTTATATGTTATATGACACAAAAAAACTAAACGAAAATCGGTTCATCTGTTTAGGAGCTACGATACCACAGACATATACACAGATACACAAACAGACACGTTAACCTTATAACACCCATCTCTTTTTGCGTTGAGGGTTAAAAATATCTGTGTATGTAGTATTTTGTATCAAGTCTAACAGTCATCTAGGATCCATAACACAAGCTCTGCTTAGCTTGTGGCTAGATGATGCTGTGTGGATTGTTCAGCATTATTTATTTACTGCGTGTTAATGCAGAAACTAGAGACTGATATTTAAAACAAGAAAAATTTGAATGTATTTATAGTATTCCGCGACTCTACTATCGACATTCACATGACGAAACGAAACAACTAAGAATTGATTCGAACAATAGACCCCTTTGTACTGACCGAAGCTCTATATTAAAGAACCGCCTCAGGCAAACAAATTAACTTCAATACGGAGTTCTAAGTGCGAGAAATGTGCCGAAGTGTGCATTGGCACTTAACGCGCGATGGTAAAAGGCAGTGCCGCGTTTAAAGCGTCGTCGGAAAACTTCAGTATGAATGAGCTTCTTTAGGAACGTCGTCTCAATCTAAAGCAGGAGCTATTGATCTGGAACTTAGTTTATAGCATTTGACCATAATCAATCACACAGTGAATATGTGACCTAGGATGGAGCCCGCGTAGAGATTTAAGAAACCAATCTGCAGGTTATTACTGTCTTTGGTTTTACACAACACATTAAACACGCGTACAATACTTAAAATGTTAAAAAGTTTGTCATTGGCTTTTTACGCTCTTGGTTAGTTAGTTAAATGGACCGACAAAGACGAAACGAAGTAAATAATGTTGTATTAGATCTCATTCATAACCCAAAGATGTTGGTTTCTTTAAATAATGATCGCCGCTATGGTTAGAAGAACAGGTTTAATTACGCGCAACGCGTTTACTATCTCAATGGCATTTTCAAGTGAGGTGTTCCTACCTTATAATAGTTATAATTCAAGACTGGACCACGCAGCATTTTGTTGCTTGGGTCTAACCACATTTATCGCGGCTGTGTCGGTGCTGTGTAGAAACCACGACGTAATACATGTACCCTCGGTTAGAAAAAACTTTGTATCTACGACATAGAAATTGTAAAGGACGTCGAATCGGTTGGGACAATCGACGCAACGCGACGGCTTTAAATAATAAACACATCGAACTTTTTCAGACCGCTTCTGACCGGCTTTCAGCAAAACCACACTATTGTGGTGCGGTTCATTGTGGCGCTTCAGAAAATATATCGGTTCCATGCATTTAGCATGGTTATAGTAGACACATTAAGACAGCGACACCACAACACAAAATATTGTGTATTATAGATGCAGGGACAAAAAGATGTGCGGCTGTTTCATATTTACACTATGCCTGAGATTTCTCTCATCTGCAGTCCAGTTTCGGTGTATAATAACACGCTGGCAGGTACGTAATAACGATACGGCGGCAGTAATTTGCGCCACCAACACGCGAATTCTTCGAAACATTTATCCGTGGAATTTGTTGACATCCTATCTACTTATCGTGATTTTAGCAAAAAAACATTTTTGGCAATGTTTTGGTCATCGACTTAATTTCCGCATTTAGAAACTAGAATGTTTATTTGGTCTTGTCGAATAATTCTGACACAAGTCAACGAATATGCGTTAACACGATTCTTATAAGATTTTGACTAACATGATTAAGAATTGATAGCATCACCTTCGTGTTTCAAATGGCAAAACCGCCAGCTTTCGCGTTTAGCGGTGTTGTCAGCTAGACGACGATATGTCTTACCTCTATTCAAGTTGTTGACGAAAACCACTAGTGAGCTTACCTTTTCAATAAATCTTCAGAATATTAACCAGTTCCATCTTCTAAAAGGACCTTTCAATTCAACTGAATGGACACAAATCAAAAACAGAGAGCAGTAAGTAGTCACATACAAATTAAAAATACATTCGCAATACATTCATATCGATCGATACAAGGCGAGGCGATATCGACGACATTAAATTCGCATTAGCTCCCAACTACCGGTTTGTTCGGACTTACAATATTTTATGCGTTTGACATACTTGAGCTGAGTTTGCGAATGACTCAGTTTGGATCGTGATGTAAACTTCAAAAACAGACCTTATACGGTTATGAGTTTGAAGCGCGTGCAAGTTTTCCAATAAGGAGCGTTTATATCCCATTCGATTACTAGTGGCCGAAATATCAGTTTTCTGCGAAATACCAATGTTATACAGATCAGTTGTTGAATTGAATGGTAATGTAAAGTGATAAGTTACGATTTTGGATCTGTTCTCTTAATATAATTTCGTATGCTATGGAAATTAGTAAAATGGATGGATACCTACTAGATTCTCTTTCCCGGTATCTTATGGCACTCAGAGCCGAAATAAAGTAGTCAATAACTGGAGTATATATTATAATTCCACTGAACCTACGATATACGTCTGTCATAGGAACTTAGTAAGTCATAAAACCGTAGAAGGTACCTTTAGATGACAAAATAAAGCGATGGTACATTTGATTCTCTATGAAACATTTAACGATCGGCCCGTTATATCAATAAGCATCATACTCAGGTGCATCAAACTTTAAAGTAAAATAAGTCAAAACATAATTTTTGTAGTGTACGTTTCTGGCCTCTGTCCAGGGGCCCAATACTGCTAAACTATGAGCATGGTATTATCGCAGAATCGCCACCACAAATACCTTTTAGTCTACATGGTGATTCCGGGACTATACCATCGTCATAACATAATACCGATACTATTGTCAATGAAGCGATTGGTTTAGCAGAATTGGGCCCCGACATGAACTAGACAATGCAACTACATGCTATTGTTTAGTTCATGGACCCGTGGCGAGGGCGACCATGTTATAAAAGCAGCATATTACCTGCAAAACTCGTTTTGGCAGTCCAGTCTTTTGGCTCAGCTGCTTCAAGTCTTTCGCGTCGGGGTTGTGGTTGATAGCGAAGTAAGACTTCATGGTCCTTAGCTGGTGGTGCTTGAAGCTGGTTCGCATCCGCTTGGTGCGGGACGTGGAGCCGAGCCCGCCGCCGCCGCGGAAGCCCATCTCCAGATACTCGGAGTTCATATCTGGGAGAACAGGGACGCTGCTGAAGACTCACATTTGTAAGATCAATAGTCTACACACCAATGTCGGCGGTATGTGTGATTATTGAAGGCAGTCGATAGTGTTTTGTCAAAGTTGTTGTGTAGACTCGATAAATGCCACTAACAGACCAGTAAAACAAACTGGACTCTTGGTCTGCGTCACTTATGCTGGGTTCCCCGTCATTTGGCTGCTAAGAGTATGAGGCATCGATTACGATACATGGGAGCAGACGAATCTTCACTTTCTTGGTATTTACTTTTTGAAGAGCAACGTTTTATCAGAATGTCCAACACAATATTTAGACAAAATGAAGCATTTATACACGGTTCAAAATGTTGCTTAACAAATAGTAGCTGCGGTGTGTAGATGCACTGTAAGTAGAGATTTGTCCGTTCAAAAATACTGATCGTTTTTCTAATATATCTCTATTCTTTTAATATAGGCAAAACAAATAATAAGAACCAAGAATAAGTGGCTTACGTGGGTAGACGAGGATAATGTTAGAAACGTCACAATTCAACTACCTAGGTACAATTACCGGTTGGCCATCGATCAAGGTATCTGCAGGAGGCGCTAGGCGGCAGATATCTGATCGAAGCGGTTGGCACATAAGTTTTTGTCGGTATGTCATAGATACGCTCCCAAAAATGAACTTGGCTATTTCATAAATTTCATTAGATAAACAAGAAATTATAGGTATTAAGTCGCAAACAGTCGCAATGCCAATTCGCGAATAATATTAAACGTTTATAAATCTGACCTGAACAGTTTCAGCCGTTATTAAATTCTAGTTTCATAGTTAAAAAAAATGGAACTCCGCATACTTTTGGAAATACCGTTCCACACGCCCCTTGCCTTCGTTGAAATGTCCTAGCTCAGGATTTCCAAAGCGAAAATAACCACGTACTTTATGTGGTACACATGTGGTGAATGGCCCGTGACACGCACGTTGTGTACCGTTCTGTGCCCGTGAGGTTTCCGTGGCGACGCCGCCGACCGCTGAGAAGGTTTACGACCACAAACACTGCTATTTTTCGACGAAATTGCCTTTTGTTTGATTGTAGCCTTGTATCGGCGGTAAAAGTTTTATAATCTAATTCGAATCTTACTTCCACGTGTAACATACCGCTTAGTTTGTCAAATTCTTGAGACCTTATGAGATCCGTTAATTCTCTTTGCTAGCAGTCGTTGCATTTGCAGCATTTGAAGCTACTCCACGAAGATTCGGCTCGAAATTTGATGACGCATACCTACTAGTATACCTCTTTTTTCAATTAATAACTTATAATTTTTATTCTAAGCTTTAATGGACTGGAAGTATTACCTTAGCGTATCTACCTTTACCCGAAAAGTTTATGAATCTTATGATACTCATTAGCGCTGTACGGTGCAAAAAGATCGTCGTCTGCATTTAAAACTGCTTTTTATTTTTGTGGGTCAAAATTTTGTCCGTTCCAAAGCTAGGCTGCGAACAATTAGCCCTGCGGTAATTATGCAGGGACCCGTTGGACCGTTTTACCCGCAGCTTAATGGCTGTGCGCCCGATTCGCGTAAATACACTGCGATTCTGAGCGCGCCGCACCATAAACAATGTTTACTTTTGAAAATTAAGAGAATGCTTGCAATGCTTATTTGCTCTGCTGAGCTTGGTACCCGTAATATTGACTTTTATTAGCTGGTAGATGCTGCTTTTAACTTTCACAATTTAAGTTTAACGTTATGCTAAAGTATATAGTTATATTCGTCGAGATGTCAGCCTTCCTTTGCTCTACATTTTGAAATATGTGTCAAGTAAAGTGTTATGTATGGAGCTACTTTCTAGGAGATTTTACGTGTCCTGATTGATAAGGTCTTAGAAGTAAATTGTACCTACTGATATAAGTTGTGCTGGTAAAAAAGGTTAAAAGACTGTCGAAAAGTAAAAAAAATATAATTTAAATTACCAATGAAAAGATGAAATTGTGAGGAAAAAATCTTAAAATTAAGCAAAAATAAAAATCTGATTGAAAACGCTTCTCTCTGTTTCTCCTTGGCACTGTTGTAAATAACAGACAATCAATGTTTGGGCCTGTTGATTGGTTAATTGTTTTTATTGTGTAAACTGAGCTTCACTTTGTCTCGAAGAACGATGACGTAGCCAAATGAACACGATGAGAATGCTTCCGGCGATCGTGCAGAGAACGATGCCGCTTCGCTCCGACCGAGGGCAAGAAACTAAATAAACTCTTTCTCAATTACAACGAAACTTGAGAAAAATGAAGCAGGATATCAACAAAAATATTATTAAAATATACACTAAAACCCACCTACAATAAACAAGAAAGTCAGGAGGTGTTCCAAAACGCCATGCTATCAATCAATAAATAACATCGCAGCACAAAATGCCCCGTCTGTTATAAGAAGACATTATTAATAGATTGAGACACAAAATGTAAAAGATAACGCGCGGGTTCGTAAAAAAAATGTATAAAAAAGTAGCTTGAGATATAAAAAGATCATTGTGATCTCATAAATTGTACTAACCATTCATGTTTAGCGTTAGAAAAAAACGAGATTTCCTACACGATAAAAGTTCGTCCGGTAAGTTTTTTTGCGGTTTACCGTCCCAATGACGTAGCAGAAGGCTAGATTATATTGAAAGAAACGAGTTTCAATAGTAGGTGAGTAATAAAAAGACTTCTGAGATTGTCAGCATGCCTAGCGGAGTTAAAAGGTAAAAATTATTAAATTCGTCGGCGCTAGTGTTGTATCGCATAACAATGTCAGCGGGGGTCGCTACTGGTGGCCCTAACTCAGCACCGAGACCACGAGTGGCGCGAACCATACGACCAGTGGTCATATTTCACATGTTATTACTACTTAAAAAGGTAGAGTTATATGGCGTCGATAGATATCAAACGAACGCGGGAGATGACAACAAAAAGTTAATCTTCGAGATGTTTTATACAGTACCGATAGTCATTCAAGCACAACCATAATCCAATTGGGCGATTTACATCGGCACAAACAAGACGATAATCTGATACCTTACAGCTAACTAGAAGATCTAAAATTATAGGGGTTTTTAATTAACAGGTACCTAATGGAAGAAGTCCTCCTTAAAGTTTATAGATGTGAATAAATAATCATGGTCCTAAACCCAGTAAACCTATTGTAGGTATTCTGAGTACTAATAGATATAATAATAATCCTTTTCGCCGATTGAATTTCATGGCATAATGCAATAAAATAAATAATGTCATTTACGATAAGAAAAGCGTAGATTCAATAACGTTGTTTATTGTAGTCCTAAAACGACTTAGCCTTTTAGATAGGTAGTTATGTTGACTATTAAATTTGTGACGTCCATATTCCGAATTTCTTGAATTCGAAAGGGTTTTGAGGTGGAGTAATAAAAAGGCAACGATATAAAGCTATAGGGCCGGTGTGCCACTGATACAGATGTCTTGCGCGCGATAGCGGCGGCAACAAAATGAAGTAACATGGATATCACATTAACGAACTGACATGTGTTAGTGTGCCCATACTTTTAGAGAAAAAGTCACTTATTATTTAATGAAGATAGCGACCTACAAAACTTGGATAATATAGACAGCTGAAGATCTAGATGAGAATATTGAAGTCGATGCATAATGGACGACCAGGCAACGAAGATATAATGTAAGTAATAAAATTTTATATTAATTAGAACGAATTAATGGACGTTTCATATCTTAAAGCCATGAAGAATTTTTTGTAAGTAAGTTCTACTGCCGTAAAAAATACATTATACATAGGTACTTAATTCTTATTAAAATCTTACTCCATTTCTTGAAATAACATGTCAATTGCAAATCATAAAATATGAACAGCAAGAAACTAGAGTTCAAGTTAGTACCGTTCAATCCATGCAAATAAAATTAACTTGAAATAAATATTTGACGCGGGCTTTGTTGAAGGTAATAGACCGTGGAAATTAAAGTAATGTTCCCTATAATGCATCTCACCATAAACACTTATCAACAATGGACCTTCTTATAGAAATGCACGTATTTTATATTATAAATAACAATTGAAATATTTTTATAACCAATCGCTTGCATGCACTGGTAAATTCAAAAACACTTCGAAACTGGTTTCAGTGATCAGCCCATTCAGAAAAAGTTCGTGTCTATCTTTTATCAGAAATTCCAAAAGGAATCGTAAATGTGTCCTCCGACTTTTTGTTTAATACAAAACTGGAATAAAAAAGTAAATTTTCGAGCCAACTACCGTCGGCGAGGGAACGCGCTGGCATCCTATCAGTATGATCGTCGGACGCTACTCGTAACGTCCGATGCCGAAAAAAAAGTACCCGGCACATATTTTGGCGGGAAATAAATCACGACGAAGTAGACGCGGCCATACAAAATTTATGGCGGTCCCGCAATGAAACCGAATGCTGCTGGTAGAAAAATACTAAAAACAAAAGGAAAAAACCTTAAAGGTACCACACGTGACGGTCGGCGCAGATGCGACGACTTCATTACGATCTATAATTTACTTCACTCCCGTTATTGAAGTAGGAAGCGTTCGTTTTTTTTGTCCGCCCGTTAGAGTGTAATTTATGGACACATCGTTTTGAAATACGGGAAGATTGACAAGTTACAATTTTCTTCGAGAGTGAACCTAAGTACTTTAGTTTGGTTGGATTTGATAGGATACGAGTTCGTACGTTACGTACGTTAGATAGTTGCAACACGTTCACTTATAATATAACACCTAGATACTATGACAAAGTGGGTTTTCGTTGAATTTAATTTTGTCAAGCGAGTGGAATTACCTCCACCGAAAAACAAATAACTAAATAAACAATGCGTTTAGCATTGTTTAGATACATACATAATGATAATAAAAAACAATTTCTGTAAAGATTGCAAATTGAATTGTACAGTTGAAAAATTCTTTATTAAAAATAATAACAATCGAATAATAGAAACAAAGGAACTAGGATTAAACATAGTTAGATATTTGATACCAATCTATGTAAGTAGAAATAAAATACAACTAGTATTTACAATTGAAACAATTGAGGTAACTGCAGACTGTTGCCAACAATCTACAGGTAGTTCAACTGATCCATATCAATATCAGAAGCGTCCTCAAGACGCTGCTTTACAATCAAATGTATTTGTTTATCTAAGCTTTTAAACCAAGTTTGTAAATTTGTAAACGGCCAACGATAACATAAAAGCATAGAAGTAATCTCAGATAGACAAACGGAGTCTAATAAACTTATTATTCAGTGCGTGGGAGTGCATCGACCATACGACGATAGCTTCTTACTTATCAACTACATCTCGAATAGTAAATTTCACTGAATATGACGTTTTGGTACTTTTGTGACGTGTTTATCAACGAGGGAACAACGATTCTATCTTAATGAATTTTTCGCTTTGCAGCTATAAATAAAATGCATCAACATAACTCCACGTTATCAACTCTAAGGCATTCGATTCGAAAGGATTTCAGAAGAAGTGAAGTGAACATGTCATTTTTGGAAGGTTCCATGCATCTGTCTTATACTAATACTTATAATATTGAAGGCATCAATATAACTCTAATAACAAATCGAGAGCGTTAGATTTGGCAAAAGAGTTTTCAGATTATCAACTCGAGAGCGTTAGATTTGGCAAAAGTGTTTTCAGATTATCAACTCGATCGAGAGCGTTAGATTTGGAAAAAAGGGATTTCAGATTATCAACGCGAGAGCGTTAGATTTGGTGTAAGGGGTTTCAGAAGAAGTGAAGTGATCATGTCATTTTTGTAAGGTTCCATGCATAGATGCATATGTAATTATTAAGGACTTGGAAAAAAATATGTCGATTCTGCGAGGACATATTGTATAGGCGCCCAGATCTGGCAATATGCGAGCGTAGAAATTAAACGCACTTAGAACCATCATTACCACCAGCTTGTTACAACTACAATATAAACGTCATAAAATACTTCTTGCGGCATCAAAAAATTAAAATAGCCATTAGCAATAATGTTATGGGTGGTTTCGATTCGTGATGCAACACATTTGCGCTATTCATATCGGTATGTTTGTAACGAGTTCGTAGAAACTTTACGGCCTTGTATTATTAAATGATATCATCGAAAGTTACTAGCAGAAGAATTGAGGCTGAGAAGGACTGAAAGACAGAAAAACATGATATAGTGCCTTGTCATCTTTATCTTTATTATTGGTTTTAAATTAGAAAAAAAAACATAAATAAATATTTTTATGTATGACAAATTTCTTCCATTCAAATAAGGCCGAAAAAAAAGACGACCTCGGTGGCGCGGCGGGCGAATGTCCGCCTGCGGCGCGGGAGGTTGCGGGTTCGATTCCCGCCTTGGGACAAATGTTTGTACGATCTACAAATATTTGTTCCGGGTGTTCTGGTCGTTTCTATGTATAATAAAAATATCTATCCATGTAATGTATTATATTATGTATATCAGTCATCTAGTACCCATAACACAAGCTCTGCTTACCTTGGGGCTAGATGATGCTGTGTGGATTGTCCAGCATTATTTATTTATATTATTATTATTTATTATTTAAATACATGAATTTAACAAATAAACTAAATTACACTAACAAAATAAAACAATAACAACTAGTATATACACGTATATCCTATTTCTTAAAAATCTAAGCCGTCACCAGAAGGCAGAGTGCCCAGAATGCTAGCAGCATTGCCACGTTGAATGGCAATGCTAATTCGTTGAACGAAATAAAAGCCAGCATTCCGATCACCTGTGGACTCTATAAGAAATAATGTAGGTATCTTTGCACTAGCCAAACTCGATGCAGAATGTTTGTAAAAAAACCACGACAGAAATAAATAATACTCACTAGCTTGGCGTCGAGTTTTAGATATAACTGTAGACAATATTAACAGAGTGAATTTGAGGTTAGGTATGGGCGGTTTGTTTACAAAAATTTCACATCGAGTTTGGCTAGTATTTATCTTTAAACTCAAATATCACGTTATTGTAACGCGGAATGACGTGATATTTGAATTTCCTCTCATAAATAAATAATGCTGGACAATCCACACAGCATCATCTAGCCCCAAGCTAAGCAGAGCTTGTTTTATGATGGGTACTAGATGACTTTATACAATACAATACATTACAGTTGAGCTACCTGTAGATTGTTTGCAACAGTCTGCAGTTAGCTCAATTGTTTCAATTGTAAATACTAGTATAATTTATTTCCACTATTTGATTGTAATTTTCTATGTGAATAAAGGCTTGTACTTACATAGATAGAAATTAAATATCTAACTATGTAAAAAAAACCGTAGAAAATACCCAGAACACCCGGAACAAATGTTTTCAGATCGTACAAACATTTGTCCCAAGGCGGGAATCAAAACCCGCAACCTCCTGCGTCGCAGGCGGCCGCCGCGCCACATCGGTCATCTCGTCGTCGCCACATCGTGAATGAATGTGAAAAACTTGAAAAACTCAACTAAGACGTTAATTATACCCCTAGTAGTTACGTTTAAAAATTACTCTCAGATTGTGATAAAAACACTCTGTTAGTGCCGCTGTTAAGTGAACAGATAGTCGCTGCACAGTGAATACGGTTTGCGATATAACCACGATACACAACAGTGTATCGTGGTTATATCGCAAGCCGTATTCACGTGCCCGGCCAGTTGACACCAGAATAACCCTGCGCGATCTGATAGGCGCTCTGCGGACTTCGCCTGCTCTCTGGGAAAATGTGGCTTACGATATTTTCACGATAATAAATTATAAGGTGCAAGCTTTGTTACGAATATATTTTGAATGTAAATAGATGAAATTATTTCAGGAAATGAGTAAGAAGAAATAATGCTTCGGTACAAAAATAGTCGGTTATTTTGCTTATTACTTCTTACACGTGTTGTTGAGTCTGTTAGACCTTTGCATATTTTATAGAAAATCTCAATTCAATTATTCCCGCGGGTGTCGTAAAAGGCGACTTAGAGATATCCACCGGGGGCGGGCAGCAGCGCCTCCTGCAGAACAATTCTACCACCGAACTGCGATCCCCAACCCGCATGCCCAGCGTGGGGATTATTGGCTGTCGATGTGAGGTGTGGTGCGGTTATTTTATAGACAACAAGATAAAATAAATAGTTCTATTGTTTCACCCACAGACACCCACAAGCGGCATCCCACAAGACAGTTCTGAAATTCTTGTACGTTTATTTGAGCAATGGACTTATACGTGGGCCCGCTGCTTTAGGGCCCGTCCGCTTCTCACGTAGAGGCGTGGGACACAGGCCTCGCCTCTAGACGCCTTTCACTGCATTACGCAACCGCGTTCCCTTATAATTGATATGCTCGTATAACTGGTACTAAACCCGTACCCGACCGCCCGATAAAAAGCAGGACTGCTTGCAAAAATGGCCGCGTCGACAAAAACTGACCCGACCGAAACCGGGAGCGGCGGCGACGGACGCAGCAATGCAGAATATCCAATAGAGCGTCGCATAATTTATTGGTCGGTACTTGAGGCTTGCGTTGTTGCAGCGCTAATCGCTTAATCTCACAGGCAGGTGCCTCTAGCTCTTATTAGGCAAATTGTGTCCCTTATTCGTACAGGGTTTTATTAATAAAAATGCAATTGTGCAGACGGATGGCGGTCGCGCCGGTCGTTTTTGCACCGCGGCCGCGTCTTGTCCGCTCTCGGCCGCAAGCTCCGGTCGATCGCATCGCCTCGGTATTTTGCACATGCTCAATGTATTTTTAAATTAATACGATAAATTATAAGTCCTTAGTATGTGGCGGAATCATTAATTTCTTATTGGTCGTGCAGTTATCCTCTTAGTAAATAAGCGTAGTTTTTCTTGGCACGTTGTGTTCCATCCGTGAAATGTAGTCAAGTTGTTAAAGATGGAGAGATCTGCGAAGGTCCACATTCTTGAACTTCTGCATAGGCAACAGTTTAAACACGTTTAGTATGCTTCAATGCGCCTTCTGGCACAAATAGGCAGTATATGTCGGTACACGACTCGTACAAGGGTGAAGTTACGATGCTTGCCCTCTGTTTTGTTGACAAATCCATAGAGAGGCAAGTACCGCCCCTATCCGGGGTATGATTTACGGGCGAGCATGTAAAAGAACATTGTGGGGAATCGTGTCGTGTTTCAGTTTCATATTCCATGGGGTGACACACCCAATCATAAGATACACTTTAATTTTGTACTTTTTTCTGTAAATAAATTTAAATTTCTTATTTTAAGTTTGAACTTCTTACGACCCAAATAAAGTTTAGCTATTTTCTTGAATTTTCAAAGATATTTATTTAGGGTACCTAATTTATTTGAAAAGATTTTTGCTTCATTTGATTCCCCATGGAACTTAGCAAAAGAGCGTGTCTTATAAATCCTCAGCCAATTTCTTGCAGTTTAGTTTAATGATCGACCGTTATATTTTACTATACGTAACAATACCTATCGTGTTACGCTAAGACTAGTTCCCATAAAGTTTTGTATTAATATTTTGAACTGAAAACAATAGCCCGTCATCAGAATCAGATAGTTTCATCCCAACAATGGACGGCAAACGCAACTAGGCTACTTTAGCACGTTATAAACTTAACATAATGGACAAAGCTCACATTACAGGTTGGTTTGTGTTTATAACAAGCGCCCATCTAAAAGCTCGGCTTTATTCTTGTTTATTATGATATTACAGTTTCCTCTTATAAATCAAGGTGTCTAATGCGAGTTTGCATCGGTTTATTTCAAGACTCGAAAGTGGCATTACTTTGTACGGTTCCGAAAACAAACTGTCAAAATATACCATCACAATCGCAAACGTTCTCACTTTCGAATAGGACACAACAACAAACTCGAGCTGTGAACAACGAGCGTTTTGACGTGACAACGTCTTATAAATTGGTTTGCCGGGTGACACTTCAAGAAACTGCGTTACGCGTTACGTTCCGCTCACGTTATGCGCTCACAATGTTTTACCACTCAAAGTCGTTGTCACGTAAAACTTTCGCCCGTATACCGACTTTACAGGCAACCAATTTTTTTTTCTCTTTGGCGTGTGACATTTATTATCCTTGCACTTAATGAGCTGCCAATCTTTGTCTTCTATAGCTCCCATGTCTTCAATTTTCAGTTTTAAGGTTTTTAATTTTTTCTGTGTTAATTCTTTGTATTACAACTTGGCCACTGAATGGTTGTTGTATCTAATAGATAATTAAGAGTTCGCTTATTCGTTGCGTTATACCATCTTGTTACACCCGCGGAGTAGGGTCACTGGTGTCATAAATGTAATACAGGTTTTATAAGCCTATCTCACGCTCCAGCTCCTCACAAAACAGGTTAATATTTCTAGATATATATACATATATATTTTCTAGAATATTATGGTCTAGAAATATTATCATGTTTTGTGAGGGGCTATCTAAATCATATTTGTGTAATATTAATTAAGTTAACAAATATTATGCTAGATGATGCTGCGTGGATTGTCCAGCATTATTTATTTATTATTAAAACACCCTTTTGTGACTTAAAGATAATAATTATTATTATTATTTTGGAGACTTTGGCTTGCAGTTACACGTTTTTCTAACACTTATAGCAAGTTCCAGCCTCTCACAATACAGTTTCATTATAATTCTATGCACTGTACTTATTATAACTAAATTTTAAGTAAAACCTATTGTGAAGAGGACATAAACAAATAATTATTATTTTGCAGCATTAAAATAAAATCAAATAAGATTCTAGCTCTTTCATAGATTCAGTTAGTTTCACTTATTTAGCATCCTTCACGTATTATGTATCTAAATAAAGTAGTTTCTCGTAATCACAACGTTCAATCAGATTTACGTGATTTGTAAATAATGATGTCGCCGTCGCATAGGTCAGAGGAAGCACGGGTGAAAGAGTTCCGTACGTGTCAGTTTTTTGCAGATACGGATTTGAGTATCACGAAATTACAGGTCCTTGTAGGAGCGCTAGTATCTTTAGGGTATGTGATAGTTCAGCTTTGTACGATTTAGGTGTAAGTAAATGCGTAATAAGTGAGCAAAAGGTAAGGACCTCGCAATCTCAGATGTTTTACATAGATAGCATGAAGCGGTTTCATGTCTGCCGGCTGTTTTTACAATCAGAATGTCAGATGATTCAATTATTTTTGCACCGCACTGCGCGCACGCAACGCTCTAATTTCAAAATTGAGAAGGAATTCTCGTCAGGGCACATCGCATGGCACAGGCCCAGCCCGACCGATCGAGGCAGCGCTGCCAGATAAAAGGACTGGTTTTGGTATCTCGAAAATAAGTTTTTTTTTTAAATATACACGGGAAGTCGCCGCTGATAATCTGGCGAAGGTAAGTGCAGTTTTGACTTTAATGTGTTAATAAAACTGTAAGCGTTTTGTCGGCGTAACGGCGAACGAACAATGTTAGTAGGTATTTAAATTTGAAACAATGCGATGTTAACAGGTCAGATTTTATAACTTTTACCTGAAGGAAAAACTTGTGAATGTCATAAATTGGTGTTGTGTAGATCTGAAAAGTTTTTTCGCATCTGGCTATTGGATTATACATTTTATCACTCACCAAGATTCGCCGTCATGATGTCCTGATCTTTCGGTTTCTTTTTCCTCGGGCGTCCTTTCTGCCGGGGCGGGGGCGCCGCGGCTCCGTTGAAGTAGGGGCCTTTAGGAACATCGTCAACCCGGGTGAACTCCGGGGAGGAGTAGGGCGGGTAGTGCGCGGGGGGTAGGCCCGGGAACGGCCCGGGGCACATTTGTCCCGGCCCGGCCAGCGGCATATGGGGACCGAATTCCGGCATCGTTTCGTAATGCAGCCTGTGGAAATTCACCTATTTTATATATGAAGATGGAACGCCTGCGGTCGTTTTATGAAACCGTGAAAACAATATCGTATTTCCAAGTTAATATTCACAAGTATGTCATCCGTCAGTACGCTGGTTTGTTGGTTGTATAATAAAACCAAATTTCAGCTCAGCTAATTTCAGTTTCGCAGATCGGAAAGCGGGAAGTGGGTCAAATCTACGACAAGATTTGCTTACATCAGAGGACCGGTGAACTTAAATGAAATCTTGTAATATTTTATTGTATTGTAATCTTTTAATTAAAAAAAGTAACGTACATTCTATCTACTTAGCTGAGTATAGGCATCATCTCTAAATATCACGCATGTATAATTAAAAACATCTAGCTATGTATGACTTTAGTGTAACAGCTTTCTAGTATCGACAACATAAACTCTGCTTACTTTGGGACTAGATGATGCTGTGCGAATTGTCCAGCATTATTGATTTATTTATTACTAGTTGATGCCTTCGCACGCGTTGCTTCTATGGACACGTTTGGAGGTGATTTCTATCCCATGGGAACTGATTTATGGGATAAAAAGTAGCCTATGTTTGATTCCAGGATTAGAATTATTTGTGTGCAAAATTTCAGCCCGATCTGTTCAGTAGTTTTTGCGTGAAGAGGTAACAAACATCCATCCATCCATCCATCCAAACTTTCGCATTTATAATATTAGTGTGATTCTATCTGGTCCAGTGCTCATCCACTCCTTACCGGATATTCGTACATACACTACCAATTTACAACTCGTAGGGACATCAACCCATCAGTATGTATTTTGAAATTAACATCCTATTAAGCGTGACCCGAGAGCTGGTGAGTATCTGGCGCAGCGCATCAGCATTGTGATACAGCGGGGCAAAGTCTTGGAGACGCTTCCTACTGGTATTGATATGGAACAGTTGAGCTATTTGATTGTAATTTTCTATGTGTTAGTCAGTTCCAGAAACCCACAGATTATGTTTAACCGTATCAACATAGAGGCTTACTTGAAGCCGATTTGCCTATTGATACGATACTTGTTGGGATCTCTTGTTAGAACGCTCAATTCTCTCCTCAATCTCAATGTAACTACCTATGCATAGATCTTATGGGTACGGATACCACTAATGAGAAGGCTGGAATATTAAGTCACGATCGAGCGTTTAGCTTTGATCCGCCGTTTGCCGGGTGGTAAGTAACGTTGACTACAAGGGACCTATAGCTAAATATCATCGCACTAAAATTATAAATTCGAAGTTTGGATGTTTGGAAGTATCGATGTTTGGATGTATGGTCGTCTGTTACCACTTCACGCCAAAACTTCTGAACGGATCGGGCTGAAATTATGCATACAGATAAATCTAATCCGGAAATATAGTCTACTTTTTTCCATAAATCAGTTCCCATGGGATAGAAATGACCCTTAAATGATTCCATAGAAACAACGCGTGCGAAGCCGCGGGCAGTAACGAGTAATAATTCACACAGCAACATCTAGCCCCGAGCTAAGCAGAGCTTGTGTTATGGGTACTAGATAACTGATATACTTAATGCATTGCACTAAATAGATACATATTTGTATAACTATAAGCACGTATAAAAAAATCCGCATTCCTAAAAATGTACGTCCGATTCAAAAAAATCCTCACAAAAAAGACATTTTTTTATCGTGAATCTTATCACGCCTAAATTGGCTGAGCGGGTCTTAATGAAATTGTGCAGGAAGGTAGATGGTATCCCGGGAACCGACATAGGATACTTTTCATCCGAAGCCGCGGGCAGAAGCTAGAAATCAATATCTTTTCACGAAAAATCGGAACGCTGCTGTTGGGACTTTGGGGAGGTTTATATCCTTCCTAAAGCGCTGGACCGCTGAGTAATCATGGTTTTAGGCATGGGAAAAGAATTAACTGTAGCTATTGAAAATCCAGGAAATATATGAGCAAAGAAATGGCAACTAAATTGAAAAACACAGGGTCATGGTCATAATGGCCTCGCCTTGCAGACGCCGGGTTAATGCATTATTTATTAGGATACCAAACACCTCAACAAAGTCTAGGGACCAAGGGTATTTTAGTGCATGTTTTTAATTCACCTTTATTTTGTCCTAGATGTTATACATCAATAGAAGCATAATTTATTCTTGATTTCATTTATGCAAGAAAAAAAACTAAGTTTAATTAGAAAAATTAAAATATTGCCTAAACCGAAATGAAAAATTTTCTGTAAAAAACAAAAAAATCTGACGTATAAGTGAAAATTAAATGAAAAAACATTATTTGCAGCTGTTTAATGATCCGTCGGACCTACCCTGGGGGGCATTAGCCACGGCCCTACATCGGCGTGGCATGCTGAGTATCAAGTTATCAATTGTCGCCTGTGGAATAAGGCTCCATATTCTAGACAGATTTGAAAAACATTCTTCTCCCGTGTTCAAATTTTGAGTAAGATCACTGTAAGCTCTTCTCCCGAGTAAATCCCATGCATGCTCAATTGGATTGAGATCGGCGGACTGAGCAGGCCACTCTAATACCGTAAAATTGTGCTCGCTGAACACATTCATCATCTGCCTTGCAATGTGTGCGCGTGCATTATCCTGGTTGAAAACACAATCTTGGCCGAAATGCTGGTGGTGAGGGATGACCATAACATGCACTAGCTGTTCAATGTATTGCTCTGCATCCAAATTGCCTCGTATGCAAACGAGATCAGTTCTCCCACACAGACGAACTCCAGCCCACACCATGATCGTTCCGCCTTGATGAGGATGAACTTCCTGAGGATTTTGTAGTCGACTTTGCCGACCAGAGATACGCCAAACACGCACTTTCCTTACATCAGGATGAAATCCGGAGCGAGACTCATCGGAAAAGACAACACGTGCCCACTGATTGTCGGTCCATCGCAAATGTGCATTAGTCCATAATAAACGATGCCCTCGATTTCCACGTCGCAAAGCTGGAACTCTTAATGGTCTGCGAGCACGGAGATTGACTTCATATAATCTTCTCCTGGCAGTTTGGTCACTGATAACCACCTGGTGCTGGAACCGCAGTCTTCCTACCAACTGGCGAGCTGTATCTGGGGCTGCCTTTTTGCAGCATTTTGCAGAAACCGATTTTGTCTCTGAGTAGTGACCCTGTATCTTCCTCGGTGACGTTCGGCTACATCTCCTGTAGCCCAATAGCGTGCCCATAATCGGCCAATTACGATTGGCTGTGTGTTAACAGCGTCCGCAATATAGCGTTGACTGCGTCCTGCTTCCAACATACCCACAGCCCTAAGCATCTCTTCCCACGTTAAATGACGAGATGACATAACGCTTCAGTCTCAAAAATCTCGAAAAAGTTGGCGGTAATGGTTTTTCACAAGAAAAAAAACCTATACTTGACAAAAATCACTCAAAACTTTATGCTAGCAAACCCCTTACTCTACGACCAAGTTAGGGTTTCCCTTCCTATTTTGACATAACTTTTGCAATTTTGTTGTAATTTTTTGAATTTCGAACGTATTTCCTAATTCTCTTTTAGCCTAAATTTATAATTTTGGCAGAGGCCCGTACTTTTTTACGGGTTTTCACATATAAGTTGAAATATTGCTTGTTCCCTAGACGTGGTTGAGTATGAGTAGTGTATTTAAATCTTGTCTTGTTTACCCGCAACCCACCTGAAGTAAGCAGCAGCGTCCTTAATACCGATTGTGCTTATCATTATTCATCATGATGGTATGATGCCCACAAACGACCACAGCTGGGCATAGGCCACCTTCGCTGGAAGGTGGCCTATGCCCAGCTGGTGAAGGTTCGCCTGCGACACCGGAGGTTCCGGGTTTGATTACCGCCTCGGGACAAATGTTTGTACGATCTGCAGATATTTGTTCAGGGTGTTCTGATTGTTTTTTATATATATCTATGTAGTGTATTATATATTGTATATCACTTATCTAGTAACCATAACCCAAGATCTGGTTAGCCTGGGGCTAGATGATGCTGTGTGGGGGATTGTGTCCAGTTTTATTTTTACCTGCAATAAACAGCCGCATCCCTGATGCCGAAGGTGTCTCCCTTGTTGAGAGGAGTGCTGCACAGCGCGCACGAGAAGCAATGCACGTGGAACACCAGGTCCCGAGCACGCATCACCAGCTCTGAAGCACCGATAGGGGTGTTGCACCGCGCGCAACGTTTTGTACCGTACAACCTAAGGCAAAAGATACAAAACGATTTTAGTTATACTCGTACAATTAACTGGATAGATACATAACAACTTTATAAATACTTGGTCGTGGTACTTTGCTTTTTAAGCTAACTGCAGACTATTGCAAACAATCTACGGGAATGTAGTCGGAAGCGTCCCCTAGATGCTGGCTGCATTGTCCCGTGGTATGGCAATGCTAATGCGCTGCGTCAGATATTCACCAGCTCTCGGGTCACGCATCGCTTCCACCAGACGCTCAGATTAAATAAAATTTAACAAAATAAGACAACTTCATTGTGTACACCAAATACAAAACTTATAAAACCATATAACAGACACTTATAAAATAACTAGCTCTATTCTGCTTTTATATTTTATAAGGTCCAAAGAAGAGGCACAGTGGGTCAGGAGATTATCATCGTCCCTTCAATCACTCTGATGAAATTTAGATTACTACATTTTCTCAATGAATATAATATAGTAGGATAATTGAACTATCATACGTCCAACAGCAATATTTTGTAATATCACATTTTAATAGCCATAGCTTGAACTTGAATGTAAGGAAGTTGATTGATGATTTAGGAAATTTTGTGCTAAGACACTTTCAAATCGATTTTTTACAGATATTTGTTAAAAGAACTATTACTTATTAGACTTTATTAAAAGCGTGGCTGCTTACGCTTTCTACGTGATCCATACATATTCTTATAATATGGTTAATAAAGTTAGGCTTTACAGTCCATATTTGCCCTATTATTTTTTCGGTTTGAAAAATTCAAATCGACTTTTCATATTTATCGCAGTCTTCAACGAGGAGAGACGACTACGATAACGTTCCGGTTTGTTTACTAACAGAATTTTTTGAGGCAAAATATTGTAACGTAGGAAAATCTGAATCGTCTCTGTCTAGCTAATCCTTTCCAACCTCCTCGAGCGCCACATTTCAAACGCCTCAATCTCTTGTCTATCGTTGTGTCATGGTCTATCTTTCGCATCCATACTATGTTTTTATATATTACTAGCTTCTGCTCGGGGCTTGGCACGCGTATTTTCGGTATAGTAAGTATCCTTTTGTTTAAGTTAGACTACGTTCTAAGTGTATGCCAAATTTCATCTTGATATGTTCAGTAGTTTTGGAGATCATAGGTAACAAAAATTCAGATTTCACAAACTTTCGGCTTTGTAATATTAGTAAGATAAGATAATATTTCTTAAATGACGTTTTAAATAATGTAATATTTTCTACCCACGGCTTCAAACGCGTTGTTTCCATGGAAACGTTTGCTATCCCATGGGAACTAATTTATGGGATAAAAGTAGGTAGCCTATATTTGATTCCAGGAATAGAATTACCCGTATGCAAAATTTCAGCCCGATCCGTTCAGTAGTTTTGGCGTGAAGAGGTAACAAACATCTATCCATCCATAGATCTAAACATCCAAACTTAAGCATTTATACTCGTATTACTAGTGTGATATTTAATTATTCGCTTCATAATCCTTCAAACGCTTCCCAGTAATATGGTTCCCCTACGTACATTAATGTCGTCAGCACAAATGTCTGGAGGTTTTAGTAAGGTAATTAAAACCGGCAGAGGTTTTCGAGATCTAAGATACAAAAGAGGGCAGTGTGGTCCCTTTCCTCGACCTCTATCGAGATCTTAAAACGTTATGTTTAAATTAAATGAAGACGTTTTGGAAATTCTTCATTTGAGAATGTAAATTTAGTGGTGTCGTATCAATAGCAAGTTTTTCTTATGGTTGTATTTACAGCACAAACATAATTCAGGTACCTATTGAGGTTAGGAGTAAATCCCTTCGCTGTTAAGTTTTATGAATGAGTTAATGAGTTAGGTATGCACCTGATAGACAAAAGTTTTTACAGTTTGTATGGGTTGAAAAACAATGAATGTAAATCTGTTATCTACAAATTCGAATATTTTCGACATCCAATTAAAACTTACTGTGCATTGTTGAAATTTATTCGCAGGCATTTTTGTTGGTCATTTTACATTGCGATGTCCAAGTATGCGGCCACACTGCTAGCTGTGAGGAATATCCTGGATTATTTTGGACTTTCATACTTTGCTAGTACATAGGTACTTCCCTCTGGAACGTGAGTTCTCGCAACGAATCTTTCAAGATAAAGTGTCTACTCACTTCAAACCAACAAGCTACGTGCCCATTAGTAGATCAAAATAATTTAACTCCCTGCTGGGTTCCACCCACTGCACCCTCCAAGTCTATGCCTTGGTCCTGCTATCTTTATCTATAAGAAAATATATTTCAAATTCAAATCAATGTTGAATTTAAATGTAGAAGATGGCTATGTAGTCATTACCAGCGGCGATATAAAGGGCCGCGCACACTGGGGCCTCGCCCGGCTCGAAATGAAGCGATCGAGTGCCGTTCGTGGGCGCCGACCGGTCACGCGCGATCTTATCGCCCCGCCAGGGCTGCCGGCCACACAGTCCGGCCCTGCACTCGCTCTCAGACTACTTCAAAATAGTAAACAAGTATTAACTATTCATTGATTTCAACAAAATAACTTAATTTTTTTTATTGATGACCTCTGTGGCGCAGCGGGCGAAGGTCCGTCTGCGACGCAGGAGGTTGCGGGTTCGATTCCCGCCTCGGCACAAATGTTTGTACGATCTGCAGATATTTGTTCAGGGTGTTCTGGATGTTTTTCTATGTATCATAAAAAATATCTATCTATGTAGTGTATTGCATAATGTATATCAGTTATCTAGTACCCATAACACAAGCTCTGCTTAGCTTGGAGCTAGATAATGCTATGTGAATTATTTAGCATTATTTATTATTATTATAACTTTTTATGTAGCACGGGCAGTACAGAAAAAAAAACATTGACTAAACTAGCGTGGAGCATGACATAGGGAGAAAGCCTATCATGCAGACGATGGTCCATGCTGAATAGATGGTACACTACTTAAGTATGAAAAATACAGCTAAGCAGAGCTTGTGTTATGGGTACTAGATAACTGAAATACTTAATACATTATACTATATAGATAGATATTTTTTATTATACATAGAAACCAGATCGCGAGGAGTGGAAGGAGAAAAGGAAGCAACCATTGCGACTGCAATGGCTAAACTTAAATAAATAGAAAACTCCTAGAACACCCTGAACAAATATCTACAGATTGTAAAACATTTGTCCCGAGGCCGGAATCGAACCCGCAACCCTCTGCGTCGCAGGTGGACTTTCGCCCGCCGCGCCACAGAGAACATGAGAATAGACCAGCAGACAAAATAATTCGTCAGGAATCAACAACCCAAGCGTGTAAATCATACATTAATTCACAACAAAAACGAATTTCTTGCCAACATATCACGCGTTAGTTAATTTTCAGGGTAGCTCTATCAGGGCCCGTACTCTCAAAAACGAAATCGGAGTTTCTGATTAGTTTTCGTGCATATACAAGGGACTTATGAGTTCGCTTTTCACGACAACTAAAACGAAACTTCGATTTGCTTTTTCCGGGTAGGTCCCCACCCCAGGTACCTATCAATCGGATGGAAGTATAAACAAGCGACGGGCGAGGTCCTCGGTCTGCACGATCGGTCGCGGATACAAAGTGCTAATAAACGACCGAGATCGTCGTCCGCTTAACTATATACCGCTGAATACAGGAATAGTTCTCCCATCCTACTTGCGCGCATTGCATTGACGCACTAAAATCACAATACCATGAATTAAAGATATATTTCTATTTATTTATTTATTTGTATTTATTCAAATCTTGACTGTGTGTGATGCGCCTGCACAAGACCTATCACATCACACTAATATTATAAATGCGAAAGTTTGGATGGATGGATAGATGGATGGATGGATGTTTGTTACCTCTTCACGCCAAAACTACAGAAACGGATCGGGCTGAAATTTTGCATACAGGTAATTCTAATCCTGGAATCAAACATAGGATACATTTTATCCCATAAATCAGTTCCCATGTCATAAAAATCACCTTTATAGAAAGAACGCGTGCGAAGCCGCGGGCATAAACTAGTTTATAATAAGGCTACTATTCCACCAGAGATGTGCTACGTTGCTAAGTTACCAGCCGACCATGAGGAACGCATCTTTATCGCGGCATTTATGTCAGCTATGAAAATGACGCGATAATGGAGCGATCTTATTGGTCGGATGGAAACTTAGCAACACGTAGCACATCTCTGGTGAAATGGCAACCTAAGGAGTGGCATAAAACGTAAGAGGCCCCAGCGGTGGGTGAAGTCAGGTCACAGACGATGATGATGTGCAAATAAACAGGGTGCTCGGCACAACGTTTGTCATGTGGAAACTGGGGGAATGTGGAACCAAGTGCCATAGCTTGGCGGTTTTTTAACCTTAAAAAGCCTCAGGTATTTGGGGGGGGGGGGGGTCAAAAGGTTAATAGGTCACTAGTCACTATTATAGTGGTTGATACAATTAAACGCATCCGGCATCCTTCGATAAAATCCTAAGAATTGTAGGGAATTATCATACGAAATCTTATTCTAATTATATATTGTCAAGCTTTATTTATTTATTTCTTAATCTCAGTCCGTAAAATAAAACTGCAGGAGTTTCATTTTAACTATATCCATTGAGTAGGTACTTTATCTAGAAACTAGAGTCTTCTTTGATTTATTAACTCAGAGACGTCTTTGGAAAGTCTCTTAGAAAGTTACGAAAATTTATAAATTTTTATTTTATTTTTAATAATTCAATTGATTCGGCGTATATTTAAAATACACTAGAATATTCAAATAACAACAATAAATGTAATAAACATTCCTTAAATTATATAATATTTTCAAGTATCTTTAATTTTAATTTTTTTTTTATTTTTATCTGAAAGGAAGTCTTTTTGAGAGTAATGCTTTTTCTTGAAGAGCCATTTTAATGATTAATTTGAACATTATTTCGTTTAGTTAAGTTACTTTCTTAGGTAAAGTATTAAACAATTTTACACAACAAACGTTTGTTGTCATCGTCATTATCAGCACTTTTACCAACACCTTCCCCACCGACCACCGCCACCGAGCCAGGCACTTACAGATGTCGGAAGTGAAAAAAATAGCGATATATCGACATATCGATGTTTATAAAAACATCAAAATCGATATTGATTTCTTTTTATATCGATACATTGTTATGATTTGACAGAGAATATTGGCGCATTATTTGGCCTAATCTACGTCAATCATCTTACATTACTAGATAAATATTAATCAATACTCATAATTTTTTATAAGTCAAGAGCAACGAACAAAAATATGAATTAGTTATTAATCACTTCAATTCACAATCACTTGAGTACCCGCCTAGTTCAACTAGGTAGGTACTCTAGTGCAGAAAATGCAAAATTACGCGCAAGTTGAGGTTATAAGTCAGTCATGCGGAGATGGGCAGTTGAAATTGAAATTGACAGACAAGACAGTAGACAGAGTTACTAACTTAAGTACCAAATAAAAAAGCAGCGAATCGAGTTGACCAAATACAAAAAAAATCATAAAAAGTATTATTAAAAAAATATTAGTATAATATCGCTTTTTATACGTTTTCGATACTTGGAATTTTATATCGAAACATTAAATATCGCTCAAAAATATCGATACATCGAAAAAATAATATCGATATATTGATGAATCGATATTTTTTCCACAAGCCTAAGCTACGTCACCACCGTACCACTACGGCCAGAGTGGAGGCGATTGGACGGAGCCTACCAGATATGGATAGATGACAACCACGATGATGATGATGACCTACCTGCTGCTGAGTGTAGGCCTCATCCACTCAGCAATGGATTCCTGTCTTTGTGGTATATCGGTCATGGGCTGATCTTATACATTTTCCCTAGAAGCCCAGCTATTTTATTCAACTAGAATGTAAGGGAAAGTGTCTGCAAAAAATGTTGATAATCTATTTAGTTAGTTTTACATTACAATTATTATATCATCGTTATCTTATAATTTCACATTTTAGCGAACGAATTGTAATGAGTGTCATCGCGCGTTCTTTGCGGCCTGCATTAGTTTTACGACAAAACGCGTCCATAAAGACGATTGCACACTTCACGGTAAGAGCCCGATGGCACGATAACCGTTCCGGTCCCGGTCGCAACGCTAGCTTACATACAAACAAACACCACAATTAGCATTCATTCATTAATTCATCAAATTATTCCGCCATTATTTTCTTTAGATATCTGCTGTTAAGGAATTAGTATCTTTTCATGTGGCGTGAGCGCTTTCTTGTTGTTTGATGTTTTAGATTGATATTTATTTTTCATTATACCTACTAACGGCAATCTAACACAACTTACATTAGTGGCCAGCAAATAATAGCACCTCAAATTAGGTTTCTAATTGCCATTCTTTGAAAAAAAGCAGTAATGAGTTTGCTGTTAGATAAATTTGCCGACAAGCATGTTTGTTTTTGGTGTTAGCGGCTCTACAAATTCGTATAAATTACACCATTTAAGTAATAGCTATAGTTCGTAATTACCAAAATTTGAGAAAACGCAAAGGCTTTGGTTACTATTTAGTAGAGAATCACAGTCCTTTTAAAAGGAATAGAGTAAGTAAAACAATAATATCCAAGAATGGTTAGACTTTTACACTTCCATGTCGTGGCTAATAATCAAAAACAACACGTTAGTTTCTGATTTCTAAATTCGCTTGTAAATTTTATAACGACCGTGAACCTGGAATATGGTATATTAAATATTTCGGACGCTAAACTAGCATACATAACGAGGTAAAACGATCCGCGTTAACAAACGAGTGTCAAATGAAACATTCGTTCAGGATGCGAAAATGAATCCTCTGGCTCGTGTGTGCCACGCTTTACGCTAAAGCCCGGCCAATTCGTTGCGCCGCCGACAACAATAGTGCGCGGCAAGCTTTATTTGTTAGTAATATGTGACGCCAAACGAATACTGCACGCTAATTCAACCGAGGTAATTCTATATTAGTCTTTGAAAGCTACGAACTTTAGTAGGTAACGAAATTGAAACTGTCTCACTTCACTGACCTTTCGACTATTCGGATGAAAGAAGAGTTTCACTGCCCTCTACAAATAAAGCAGAGTAGCATATAATCCGTGACAAAATAAATGTTCTGTTTCAAACCGTTTTTGAATAGGTAATATAGTTGATCCAAATATAACTTTTTCATGTTCGTAATTTTCTTTGTAACTAAAGGTTATTTGATAGCTCCTACGAATTGAAATATATTTAGTAAATTCAACCGAAAAAAACAACAACCTGTCAGTCAGTGTTGCCAATAATTAAACTAGCTCTCCACCGAATTCAACTCTAAAACCACCAGAAAACCACTGACAAAAAACGGTCCTAATGTAAAAATCATTTTTTTCGTTTTTACGGACTAAAATAGTATATTTTTTAGTAAATAACCTTTATTAAGTATAATTTAACGAAATACTAACAATTAGAACAAGTAAGCTCAGACGCTTACTTAGTGATAAATTTTTTCATGTGTAAGCTAACTTTATAATTATGTAACTTATTTTTAACTTAGTTCTTGTTTATTCATCAGTATTTTTCTATTTTTTATGTTTTTGTTTTTTCTATTAAGTCGGCAACTTACTGTTTATCATGCAATTTTTAAGTATATCTGCGGAAGCTTGTAATTAGCCTTCAACAGACATGCACTGGTCTATTCAGGCATGTTCAATAATGTTCATCTGAAATTTGTAAACCTAGCTGTAAGTTTCTCCAAAATTGTAAAAATAAATAAATAAATAAATAGTACATCAACATGAACATCAAATGAAGCAATAATAAACTACTATTTTCAATTCATTCGTCTTCAGATGAATCATTTTGGTCTGCACCATCAACGTCTGTTTTACTTGCATCGGGCTCTGGTTCAAACGGAATCCTAGGTTGCTTAGATAAAACCGGTAGCAATACAAATAGGTAGTGATACAATAACTAAATATCGAAACAGAGATCTTAAACTAACCAATCAATTAACAATAAAACATTTAAAAAAATTAGACGAAGATCTAGTTCACGTCAATTATACGAAACTTTGCTTGCTCATTCATTCATTTGCTCGTCTTGTCTTCCATCTTCAATTATCCATACAAAAAAAATAGCAATCATTCTCAGAGTAAATAAACCGTCAACACAAAAGCAGGGCTATTCAGAAACTCCGTTTCTGAGTCTTCGATACGGAATCTGACACACATTCGCACGAAATTCAAATATTTTAGCGGCTTTTAATATTTTCTGCGTTCTACAAAGAGGTACACGACCGTGGCGCTCGACGGAGTTTACCTACCTGCCGGCAGATGGCGCTTGAGGGGACAAAATTAACATTTCGCTACCTACTTGACGAGTGGTAGGTACTTTCAACTTAAAGCCAATCTTTTAAATGTGGGTCTTGAAGCCAGAAATCAAGCATGAAACTTTTTTTTTTAGCGTAAATTGTGGTTTTAGCAAAATTACATTACAATATAGAATTAAAATACAACAAAATTAAATTACAATAGTGTACGACGTACTGAGCAGTCCGACACGAGACAGAGTTCACTCAGTCAGTTTTGTTTGTAGTAAACTAACTACTACCGAAAATATTCAACGGAGAACCCCTGCGTATAATGTATTCTGAAGCTCAGTGATTCTGGCGGATCAGTCAGTGTGCCCCACACAGATGTGAAAAGTCCCATAAATATAATTAGGTAAAAATAATAACATTTCAAAACACTCAACCCCAAAGCCATTAGTACAGTGGTTCCCAACCGGTGGTCCGCGGACTACAGGCGGTCCGCAAAGCACAAGAAGCAGTCCGCGGCGCCATCCTTAACTAACCGGGGTGGAGGGGAAAACCTAACAATATCAAAAAAAATCGCGGCTCACTCCGCTCGCCGCTAACAAGTATATTCTGCTTGATTTGGGCCATGACCCCCATTTTCAGGTCACCTTTCCCACCACCGCTAACAAATTACGAAAATCTAAGAAGGTAAATACAATTTTCGCGGCTCGCTTTGCTCACCGGTAAAGTTTATGAATACGGTGCTCGGTGGCGACGCCCCCTCCCCCTATCAATGAATTTGTGGCTACGGCTAGCCAGCCGTAAAATATAGAATGAAAACTATAGCAATAGTTTTCATCTCCAAACAGTTAGTGGTCCGTGATAAACCAGAAAGTGCTCAAGTGGTCCCTCATCACAACAAGGTCAGGAGCTATTGCATTAGTAATTGAGTGATTGTATTTTCAGTAATTGAAAGTGAATTTTACTTAATCACTACATCCATTAGCCACTAAAAGTAATATTTCACCACTAAAGCCGGGTCGAAACCACCAGTTTTAGTGGATAATCCATTAAGGTGGCAACACTGCTGCCAGTGTTTAAAATACTAATTAAATAAATATTCGTTGATAAGCTTATTCAACCCAAACACATCAAAGAAATATTACTATAAATACCTACCAGTATATTCCACGATAAGCACCAACCCAAAGAAAGAACCAGTTAATGAAGTATTGACATTTTAAATAATTTCGAGGACAGGTAATCAAACTGGTTTTACTTATAAAAGAAACGTGGCTTGATCTAGTTATCAACTATGATTAATTGGTGTTATCTTTGTCGTCATCAGTGTGGTACACAAAATGTAATAATAATGAACTATATTTTTTCTTTAAAATAAGAATTGCTATTATAGGTTTGAAAATAACATTGAATTAGATCAGCATCTGGTAGAAGTACGTACCATGGACCGCTAGCTCTAGTAGGACCAAACGTGGAAAGTAGGTAGATACTAAGTTCACGTGTACAAGTTTCTTGAGTAACTCTGAATTAAATAAAAGGTCTTGATTTCTATGCTACGGTTATTTTTACGGTCATCAAAACCATCCATGAATAAAATCCCTTCTCTCCCCAAATACTCTGGCTAGCGCGACAAATGGTCGACAAAACTGTCCGCACGTGATTGATCGGCCGTTGCCGATAGATGGCAGTGTTATTAATTAACACGACGCGTTTGAGGTTCAGCTGGGTCTAGAGCCGTCACGCTTACTGCTGCCAATCGCCCGGAGAGAACTCAGCTCCGCTACTATGGAATCTCGAAGTTGAACTTCTATTTATTTTGGATACATTATTCTTCTTCTCATCGATTATGTAATAAATAATACGAGTAATGGGAAGGGATAAGGTTATTCAAGAAGACTGCTCCAACACATTACGGCCATTACACATTTTTATGCATTCGTGCTATTTTTATAAAGTGTTCTAATAAGTTGGAAACCCTCGGACCTGCTGCTTCGATTCTAAAAATGGGTCTTCATGTTCTTTTTTAATCGATCTCCTTGGCAATTATTATTAAGATCCACAAACAGAGAGATGGACAAAGTTATTAATAAAAAAACTAGTTTCTGCCTGCGGCTTCGCACGCGTCGTTTCTATGGATACGTTTTATAGTTATTTATATTCCATGGGATAAAAAGTAGCCTATGTTTATTATATATTCCAGGCCATTAAAATTACCTCTATGCAAAATTTCAGCCTAATCCGTTCCGTAGTACCTAGTTTTGACGTGAAGAGGTAACAAACATCCATCCATCCATGACATTGACATTCATGTAATGACACAATATTAATGAAAAGCGAAATGATAAATTATTAAATATTTGTATACTTACTTGTGTATCACATTTATAATATTAGCGTGCTAAATATTTTATTTTATACAAAATTTAATTTAAAAAAGTATACAAATATTTAATAATTTATCATTTCGCTTTTCATTAATATTGTGTCATTACATTAATGTCATTAATATTAGTAGCTAATGGTATAGTATACAGGTATATTACACCTTCAACGACAAAACCGCGGGCAAACGTATAACACAGTACGAGTAGTTTAAAAATAACAGTATCGTGTATGAAACAATTGAAAAAATAGGCAATACAAGTAAATAAAACTTTTGATGACGATGTACCTACTAATTTAATCGATGTTTTAGATTATATTTAGCTAGCATACATAATAGTTACGCACTACTAATGCCTGACACTCACGATCGTCCACCATCCAGTCCAGTAAACGCGTTATCCAGGCGCATTTTGTTTACTGGATACCCATCTAGTCAACAAAATGCGCCTGGATAGCGCGATAGACTTGACCGTGAGTTCTCGGCATTACCCATGTCTCGGGAAAGTGGTAGGGGTTGTACCACTACGTATTTATTTTTAGGATCATAATTTTAGACAGCGCATCTCTAAATCAGAACGAATTGATGATCTCCCTCACCTGTATTTTTAAGCTGAATATTTTCTACATTAATTAAAACATTTTGAAAATATCTACTCTAAAATAGCAAAATACTGTGTAGGTAAGTGTTTTTTGGCTTCGATTTAGCTTCTTGGATACATATTAAAGTGGTTTCTGCGTTCCCAGCGATGCGTTTATTTAATTAAAAAATTCAAATTATTTGAGGACGGCTATTTTTTTATTGGACTTTAACACCAATCGGGCAATTTTATGAATACAGCATACAGCGGGGCAATGCAGCCAGCGTCTTGGGGACACTTCCGACTGGTATTGATATGGATCAGTCGAGCTTCCTGTAGATTTTTTGCAACAATCTGCAGGTAGCTCAATCGTTTCAATTGTAAATACAAGTTGTAATTTATTTATATTGGTTGATTGTAATTTTTTTTGTGAATAAAGATTGTTTTATGAATAATAGCATAACAAATAACAGCCTTCTGGAATCGACTGAGTCCCTCCAACAACACCATCCTAAAGGCTGTTTCTGACTATTTGGCCAATCCCATTTACAGACACTGGATTTATGTCCACATGGATGGAAATAGAAAATAGATAACCTATCGTACGTAACTTCTATCATTTATTTTATTATATTCTGTGCACTGTATTTTTTGTATGTTTGTGTGATTTAAGTGTTTTTTTTTATTAATTACAAATTTCTGATTTAACAAAAGTATTGTTCTAATAGCAAAAGTAACTTTATAATGACGTGTACAGGGGAGACCTATACCAGCTTTGGGTGCAAAAGGGCTGTAATGATGGTGATGAGCAAGTATAAAGTTTCAAGTGTCAATTGGTCGATTTTTCAACCGTATCCATCTCGTTCGGCCGCTATCGAACTTTATTCAAGAAGCGAAAAATCAATTAAAATATCTCCAACTCTGACGTTCGTTGATAAAATAAAGACACTAGAGAAGCGATAAATTATTGACCACTGAAATAAACATCAATAAAGAATAAAAGCTGCGTGTAACGGTTACTAGCAATACAATCCGATTTATAATAGTAAAAAAAACATTCAAGAAGCAGTAAAATCCCACGTAGATGTACATTATACACAGACGTAGATTAATTCATAAAAATTCTTAAGTAATTACGTTTTGACGTAAGAAAACTGAAATTGCAATATTAATGACCGATAGAATTCATTTTCCGTATCATTGGTATCATGAGGGAAAAAGCTGGACACGTGCGTGCAAAAAAAAAGCCGACACACATTACAACGGCTATTAAATAAACTGTCCGAGTGTGTAAATGGGTGTGCGGTTAAATTGCAACGTAGTTTATACAGCGATGATAGTGTAATTGTATGCCTGTTGCGTCGCTTTAATGTTGCGATGCTGTTGCTGACTAATAGTTACATGCTTTTTAATTAAAGTGACGCGGTTCACGACTCTCGCTTGAGGGACTTTCGTCGTAGTTTTCGGGTTGCGAAATAGGAATCTGCCACAAATTAAGTCGTGGAGGGAATCTCAACCGCTGAAGGTTAATCTTTTATGTGCGATTTGGAGTTTTTTAGGGCTTCGGAGTCCTTCGGAGCGTCGTCCTTATTAAAACGGAACTTCTTATAGGATCGTAAACTACTGACTAAGTTTATGTAGCATGAGTCCAACTCGCACTTGCCCGGTTGGTTTTTAATTCGAATGGCAAAATGGCCGTACAGGTTTGATTCTATACCGTTCAAGTCATTCAACATAATCTACTTTAACAGGATCGTACAAAATTGCGTAAAAGAATAGGAGGGCTTTTATACACAGCAGTAGTTGCTCACAGGCTGAGTAGATTGATAGCCTACATATAACAACATCTTAGTAACATAAGCTGATAGGATATTGGTATGGTAATGCTTTAATGTTTTCCCCCTCTAAGATGTCGTCAACGGTCTGGTATATCAGTCAAATAAAAAAAAAGTTTAATTTGTACTTTTAACACGATTGCATTGCAGGTCGACATTTTTATGCTGCTTTAAAATGTATGGTGGGTGACAGATTACAATCAGTCCGTCGTTTGAGATAAATATTTTTCTTTTGCACAACAAACTTGTAGCAGTATACTTAGTAAAACAGTTTACAACCAAAATGCTGTGTACCATAAGGTCTTAAACAAAAATCTGGCAATTAAGGTACCTGTGTACTACTAAACTGGTGACTCGGATGTTTAGGGACAATTTGTATGCGTAGGTATCGGTTTTAAGTGGTTTCTTTTTCGGAAGAATATTTTGTAAGAGTACCTACTGGATTTGGCCGCACTGATCTTACACGACCCTTTACATATTAAGAAGATTCTTTACTACATCTAACATCTGCAAACGTGACATTTGGGTATAATAGCTATTTATTTATGAGTCACAGTTTGGTGAATGGACAGCGGTGTTGAGAGTACTAAATGTAGGTAAACCAGCGTAGTAAACAGTTCTACGGACGCAATTTGTGTCAATAGCAAAGACTATAAAAAAACACATGGGAGACCAGACGAGTATTTTGATACCTCTGTTATCAAAATCGATTTGCCGTTTTGATGCTGTTTGAGATTTGAGGTAGGATATAAAAAGTGCTCGTTAACCACAAAGAAACACTCGAAAAACACGGGTTTATAACCGGTACAGTGCAAAATAAATACAGAGCAATATGTTGAAACCCGCCTGATTCATCGAGCTGTCATTCATCGTCGCCAAACTGTCAGTGTTCTACAAGTACCACTTTGGTGAATGTGCGCAGGCATTGCACGACCTTATCCCATCTTCTCCCTTCCACCATAGCACCAGCAGACGCACATAATAATACCAACCGTACCTGGTCGACATACCACAGTGTCGAACCAAAAAATTCTGCTCTACTTTTATAATAAGCACGGCCAAAGAGTGGAATGAGCTTCCTGCGTCTGTTTTCCCGCTAGAGTACAATCTTGAAGTCTTCATGTCCAGGTTAAATAAGTTCCTTCTGGGAAAGCGTGCTCCATCTTAGGAGATATCTTCACTTACTTTAAGTAAGTTGGTGGCCAAACGCTTAACCATTATCTATAAAAAAAGAAAAAAAACAGAGCAAGCTATTGTTTCAGGACCTTGATTCTGAACTTGACCGTGGCTATTTGGAATTTCCAATTTTGATATGGATGGTGTACTATCATCGCTGTACTGCTCCTTTGGGTGAAATTAGTTATGTGATAACCTAGATTTCGATAAATTCGTTTTTTTAGTTACCTTTGTTGTCTGTAAATAATTTGATTTATCAAATCACAAAAGGGAAAGGGGTAGGTCCATTGTACCTAATCCTAATCTAAATCAACCTATTCTAAATCATGTTTGATGCATTTTTATCTTTGGATCTTGAATACTTCACTAGCTGGATTATTTTGTTAGTGTATGTTGTCTGTAATTTTTAGTACTCTACGGACCTTTGTTGTCTGTAAATAAAGAATTTGATTTGATTAAATCACAATGAATCTACCTACATAATCATGTTTGATGCAATTTTATCTTTGGATCTTAGTATTTCACTAGCTGGATTATTTTGATATTGTATGTTGTATGTAATTTTGTGTTTTGATTAAATCACAATGGACCTAACTGCTAAACATATTTGATGCAATTTTATCTTTGGATCTTAAATATTTCACTAGCTGGTTTGTTTAATTACTTAAATGGACAAAAACATATGTCTAGTTTTCGATACCTAGCTTTCAGAATAATTATAAAAGTTGGTTCATACAACATTGCAACGACGCTAACAGAAATGTTTTATTGGTGCCCAAAGCAAACACATTAAAAGTGTCATTTATTTATGTGTTAATTGAATTTCTATCAGAAATCTTAGCATACAATGCACTAAAGTATACAGGGTTACGACACGAACAGATAAAATTTGGTGTTAGATATTTTTACCACTATGGCGATTGGAGACATTTTACTCAGACATGCGTCATGTCGAATTTTGACACAGAGGTAAGAATACTATACCTATTCCAAGAAATATTGTTTTTTGTAATTCGAGTTTCAACCAGAATGTAATGCCTACCAAATTTTTTTAACACAAGTGATTAGTTTTGTAATGTTATTGCTGCTCAACATTTTGTATTATTTTACAGTCAGGCGTGTAAATGTTTTTTTTTTTTTTGGAATTAGAATATTCAATGGAAACAAAAGTGTTTTATTTTCGTCGTATTATTTACTACTTGCAGACAGATTAAGTTACATATTGTGGTAAACTATAATTAAAAATTTTCAATAATTTATGGGAAGTTCTTTTAGAATAATTCAAAATTCAATTCGCATCTCAGTCAGAAGTAACCTGTCAACAATTAAGGAACTTCATGGTCGTGCATATGCCAAACAGAGAGTTTAGTAGACAGGGTAAGAAATATTATGAAATAAAATAAGTATTTCTTCGAACGCGAGACCTCTATAGAAAAGTCTTTTAAAAGTGCATCGTAAGGGGTTACAATATAACTGTAGTGAAATTAAAATTTTTCACATTGGTAAAATGTATTAAATGAAATTCGACTTCACCGATGTTTTAATAAAAATATCAATATCATACACTGAGGAATTAAACAGAGTAATAAAACGGAAAGAGATTTGTCATTTCAATTTTATAATGTCTATTAACCTTATCTTAATGTGTATTTTATTTGTATCCATTTGCCTACTGTATTATTTTATTGTATTGTTAATGATAAACATTGAAAGCTTTTCGTGGGAATCTTTTTTTAGTCAACAACCGAATGACCTAAACGTTTGATTACATTTTATTAAAACCTAACTAATGGGACCACATTTTTATTTACGACTTCAACAAAAATAAGATTTATTACAATTGTAAATCCAAATAACGCATAATCTCAAGCCATTTGCGAGAATCAGAGAATACTATAGCATTCAGAATTTGTCACAAAATAGCAAATTACTTCTTTTGGAGGTCATAATATTTACTTTTCGTGTAGATATTATAAGAAAATATTTCATTATTCTACACTTCTAAAACAAAACTTTACTTTTAAATCAAATATTACTAGAGACGAATCAAACGAGTCCAAACTCAATGAAAAGATTTTATCTAAAACTTGCAAAACTTATCTAAAATTTGCAAGATTTGATTACAGACATTACAGACACCGGGCAGGTGAAAATAAATAAAAGCTTTTAAAAATGTCTGTATCTAAATATGGGTCACTTTTACACTAATACATTTGATAATATGTACAAGTTATACTTAACGAAGTAAAATAATCTTAGGCCACATCTTCACTTACTAAAGTGAGATGGTGATCAAACGCTCTCCATCTATTTATCTTCTTATATATAAAAATGAAACCCGTTTCGCGTTGTCACGGCATCACGCGTGAACGGCTGGACCGATTTCGCTAATTCTTTCTTTGTTGTGTTTGTTATTGTCAGGAGAAGGTTCTTATGAAAGAAAAAATTAAGAAAGTTGGAAACATTAATTTCCACGGGGGCGAAGCCGCGGGGCGCAGCTAGTATATATATAAAAATGAAACCCGTTTTCCTTGGTCACGGCATAACGCGTGAACGGCTGGACCGATTTCGCTAATTCTTTCTTTGTTGTGTTTGTTATTGTCAGGAAAATGTTCTTATGAAAGAAAAAATTAAGAAAGTTGGAAACATAAATTTCCACGGGGGCGAAGCCGTGGGGCGCAGCTAGTTGTCAATAAAAAAGTAAATTAAACCAAGTAGGTACTAGGGCCGGCTCCGCAGCAACATCCGCAGAGTCCCTCTGGGGGTGTAAACCCTTTGGGCCTTGCGATCCTGGGGCTCACACAATTTATAAAGATCTTACCAAACTTGTTTGGAGTCCACAGGTGATCAGAATGCTGGCTTCTATTTCGGTCAACGAATTAGCATTGCAATTCAACGTGGCAATGCTGGCAGGATTTCGGCACTGCCTTTTGGTGACGGCTTCGATTTTTAGAAAATTGATATAAGTGTAAATACTAGTTTTAATTTGTCGTTTTTTTTTTGTCTTTGTTAAAATAAAAAGTAAGAAAAAGTAACGAAATAAAGGAACCTCAAAACTCCCCGTTAAGTTGCTACACACGGATGTGCGAATGCGAACGCATTTCGCGTACTTTACGTATCGTATTCAGACCCGTATCGTATTACAAAACTGCTACAAATTGCGATATCTGCCGCGCCAAGGGGAGCCTTCCTGCTACAGGGAAGGCGCGCTCTCTGTTTGCAAATAAACACCCGGCGCGCGATAACTAGCGAGTAATCTGTGGGGTAAGGACCCCCGGGGGTCGTGCGACCCCCTGGCCCCCAGCCCGCGATCGCGACAATGCCCGCCGCGCAGGGTTGCACAATGCCTGCCAGCGTGTGCCGCGCTACCACCGGTTCTCACGTGAAATACTAATGCTCGCCTATGGGAATCCAAGAGCTAAAATTTAAATAATATTAAATATTATTTCGGTTGCTTGTATTCTATTGTAGGCTGGCAGAAATTATTTCCTTAAGTTATTCTCAGCTGGCTGCAAGACATTCTTAACGCATATTTCTAATACCTACTAAGTAGGATGACCCCGCGAACTTCGTCACCTACAATTTGTTTTTTCCCTGCTTTTTTCTTTTAACCACCCCTGTAAGCTTACAAAACAAATGATTCAAACCGGTCAAGCCGTTTTCAATTTTCGGCGAGACTAACATACAGCAATTAATTTTTATTCTATACAGAAATTAAATGCAAATAGGAATAAAAGCCAAAACACCGAATATTTACATAATAAAAACAATAAAAAAGGACAATAGAAAATGATTGTTAGTAAGCAAACAGTGTGACAACAAAACACTCGAAACTAATAACAGCGTCGCGCACTCGAAATAATCATTCTTTATAACAGTCAAGAGTTTTTCACCCTCTTGGATGTCATGTCAATAAAAAACATAAGCACCTCCTTGACAGTTAAATATAATGATTCTAGACAATATTGTGCTCTAAGGCCGTGGGTTGTGGGGTTGATTAGGTGTTCGCGCCGCGGCAACAGAGCGGTAACCGCAACAGAGCGGTAACCACAACAGTGCGCGCTTCGACAAATACTCAAGTAGCATTCGAGTGACGCGATGTGAAAAATCGTATTATATTGCTAGTTTCGTGTCACATTGTACCGAACAGTGTGACGTCTTTCAATGGCAGTCTTACATCCTACTTCCTACTAATATTATAAAGCCAAAAGTTTGTGATATCTGAATTTATGTAACCTATCTCCAAAACTACTAAACAGATCAAGACGAAATTTTGGCGAACGTTTAGAGCATAGCCTAACTTAGATAATAGGCTACTTATTATACCGAAAATACACGTGCGAAGATGCGGACAGAAGCTAGTCCAACAAATATTATAAATGCGAAAGTTTGGATGGATGGATGTATAGATGGATGAATGTTTGTTACGTCTTCACGCCAAAACTACTGAACAGATTGAGCTGAAATCTTGCACCGGTGTGGCTCTATGCCTGGAATCAAACATAGGCTACTTTTTATCCCATAAATCAGTTCCCATGGGATAAAAATTACCTTTGAACGTTTCCGTAGAAATAACGCGTGCAAAGCCGCGGGCAGAAGCTAGTATATTATAAAGGCGAAAGTTTGTGCTTGTGCCGTTGTGAAGATGTTTGGCCGAAGACAACGCCAAAACTACAGAATGGATCGGGCTGAAATTTTGACTGCGGACTCGAGGTCACACCAGATTGTAACACTGGCTGGCGTGACTTACAGGAATTCATATTACTCGTTGTTATACTGTGTGTCTTTATTAATAGTAAGCTATTAAAAAATTAGAGGTCATCATATTTTGCACACATAAAGATCTGGACTTGGAATAATATATAGGTTACTTTTTATTCCATAAATTGCGCGCGAAGACGCGGGCACAAGCTAGTAAATAATAAAAGTAAAAAGATGGAAACTGGACTAGGAGAAGGACAAATATTAAACAAAAACAAACAATCATAGTTAATACCTACCCGTCAACAGAATAGTACCTAGATTATATGTATAGAACCAGGAAACAAGGCCAGAAAGAAAACCTCAACGCAGGCGGCATAACACAGGTATTTATTTATTTTGCAATTTAAGAAATAAAACATATAAAGTACTAGCTGCTGCCCGCAGCTTCGTACGCGCTTTTCAAGAATCCTATGTCCGTCCCCGGAATATAATTTACCTCCCTGCCCAATTTCATTAAAATCCGTTCAGCCGTTCATACACAGACAGACAGACATACAGTATTGAGTATAAAAGACGGATGAGAGATACGACCGATATTGTTGGAGGAAATAAAAGAAGCGGCACTTGTTCGAAGACCCATTCTACTAATTCTACTAATCCTACTAATATTGTAAAGCCGAAAGTTTGTGAACTGTGTATTTTATTTTGTTACTTAAGATCTCCAAAACTACTGAACAGATCAAGATGAAATTTGGCGTAGCTTAATGCATTCACTGCCCAGCCTCGGCGGGGCGGGATGGTGCCACCCGCAGGGGGCCACACGGGGGCGGGGAAGGGCATCTATCCATAAATGTGTTAACCTAGAACTTATTATACCGAAAATACGCGCGCGAATATCATAAAGTTTGTAAAATGTTAATCAAGATGAAATTTGGCGTACTTTTAAAGCATTGCCTAACTTAGATATTATGCTACTTATTATACCGAAAGTACGCGTTCGAAGCCGCGGGCAGAAGCTAGTATCTACATAAACCCAAGTAGATCACCACAGTCTCAACGTTATCAGTTATAAATTATTTCCACCGACAAATCCGTTGAAAATTAATACACCATACAAATCCATGCTTTATGCTCAATGCCCGAAACCAATAGGAATAGTACCTATATTGTACAAAAAGATATGTTGCTACAGGGTGATGCAAATAATTTTATATTTTACGTACATAAGTTAGTTTTAAGGTATATATTACTTTATACGGAAGAATAAGTCAAATAAATTCTGTAACATTTTTATATTTAGTCTGAAATAAATAAATTATTTTTATACACTTCATCATCATCATCAGCCTATATTAATCCACTATATCATATATTATACTTATTTATTCTTAAATCTCGTTATAAATTCATTTTTACTACTCTACAGTAAATTCAATAATATTATTAAGTTCATGAGATGATGTCTTAAAATAACCATACCGCTCCTCATAAAGAGGAGCAAACGGACTTTTTGTGTACCGATGCCCAATGTTTTAATTTTTTGACCGACTTAAAAAAAGGAGGTGGTAAATACAGTAAAGAATGGTAAAAACAGACGAATTGAGATTCGTCTGTTTTTATGTGTATATGTTACTTGATATCTCTGCCAATGGTTAACGATTTTATACCCGAGAGCCAGCGGCTTGGGAACGCTTCCGATTGATATTGATTTGGATCAGTTGAGCATTGTTTGCAACAGTATATAAAGATACTTATCGAAAATTGAATAATAAAGCCAAAAGATAATATCATAAAAACATTAGACAGATAAATTGTCTGTAAGGTAATGAACAAAGTCTAATACAAGAAAGAGCAAAACCCCGACTACATTTTGAAAACGAACAACAGTTAATTTGAAGCACCCCTTAACCCACCGATGGTTTATTTTATAAAATGGAGACGTCATAACAAAGGGACTATGCGGAACAAAACCGCACAATAAAATTGTCAACATTCATTTGTCAGCGCTAACAATACGCCGATATTAGCCCTTACTTCGCTGGAATACGAGCTTGACTTTTATAAAAAAAAAACTTCCGCTGGTGACATCTGCTTTCGTTTATAGGTCAAAATGTTTTGTCAACAAAAATATTGTTCGGTTCTCTGTATTGTGGTCTACAAATACTTGAGCATTTTGTTCTCACCTATACATTTTATAGTGTGGTATCACGGGGTGCTTTTATTTTAAGATAGGTCACTAAATAAATGAACAAAAGTAGTCCATTTGTTATTCCAGGTCTTGAACTACATCGGCGCAAAATTTCAGACTTATCCGTTTAGTAGTTTTAGCGTGAAGAGTACTCTGTAGAGCAAATCTAAACCATCCAAACTATTGTACTTATTTAAAAATATTGATGTGATGTGACTACACTCGGTTCTAGACAAATAGATAATTTTTGTAAGCAAAGGATTTACTAAACCAAAAAAATAAAAGTACTCAACAAACAATGAAAAATTGCTGTAGATTGTATTAAGTCCCCCATTCATTAACATTTTGTCAGTCATAAATATCATCATTCTAGATGACACACACGGAATCCGGGACCAAATTGGCATTTCGTACGAATCTAAGATTGCAGAAAGACGGGTTTATCACAGGGTACACGACAATAATACTTGAAGGAAAAGTGTTTTTGCAATAAATAATAAAAATTAATGCTAGACAATCCACGCAGCTATATCCAGGCCCAAAGATAGCAGAGCTTGTGTTATGGGTAATAGATAACTAGCAATAGGATTAGACCTTAATTACTAACATTGAAATTTTCGAACTTTATTTAGACCCCGCTATCTCGTTAGACCCCCATTTTTGTCAGACAGCACATAGCCTATAACCGTCGAAGTATTGAGACGAATCTATCAATACTTCACTTGTTGAAATGAAACTTGTAGTTTCAGGGCTACGTGGGAACATAGAAATAGACTACATGTTTGTATGTAGTCGAGTCGATTTCTATGTATAAAGTATTTATTATTACAATCCTAATATCCTAAAGTAACATTTCTCAAACATAAGAGCTAAATTAGTTCCTATAAGTAGGTTACAAAATAGGTTACAATTTACATAATTAATTTAGTTTTTAATTTTACTTTAGGATTGCTAATTCAATTTGTAAATAGCGCTAGTATCACCCTAGGATAATCTGTGTTGTGGGTAGCTAGCCTCTCGTGCAAAAAATTAAGTTGGAACAAACACTAGAATATGATACAACAAGTATGATATAAGACGATTTGTTGGCAGGTTGCATGGAATGGTTGATTTGTGGTCTCTGCCGAGGTCACTAGTCTCGTAAGAGACTCTTACGGCAACCAGGGGTAGGAAAGGGAGAAGGATGGGGGGGGGGGGAAACAGTTAATTTAAGACGAAGTTTTAAGCCGATGTATAAGTACATAGGATGCCAACCTCATAAGTCTTAACCCTCCTCCGTTGGTAGTCGGGTAAAACTTAAATCAGATTTAGGTACCAAAATAACATCTGCCGTTCGTCATTATTGGTTTACAAAAACTGGTTCTAACCGGACATTTAGTCAGAGGGAACGTGATCAGGTCATTAGTTTATCGTTGCTGGCGAGGTATCTACCACCTTTATACAAACTCAGTCTTAAGTCGGCTAAACGCAAAACTTACTTTCTCTACATTTTGATCTGTTTCTGCTGAGTGTCTCTAATACTTTGATTACAGAGAAGGCTTTAAATAGGCGAGCTAATAGGTGGTTGGTTAAAATAAAATTAATAATATAAAATAAATAAATAATGTTGGACAATTCACACACCATTATCTAGCCCCAAGCTAAGCAGAGATTGTGTTATGGGTACTAGATAACTGATAGACATAATACAATACACTACATAAATCGATATTTTTTATACATAGAAAACCTCCAGAACACCCTGAACAAATATCTGTAGATCTTACAAACATTTGTCCCTAGGCGGGAATCGAACCCGCTACCTCCTGCGTCGCAGGCGGACCTTCGCACGCACGCTGCGCCACAGAGGTGGTCGAAATATAGTATTCATGCATTTCAGTACGTTGCGAATCGAGTAAGTATAAAACTGGATGATCTTAGATTTTACCAAACTTCTTATAGAATCCACAGGTGATCGGAATGCTGGCTTCTATTTCGGTCAACGAATTAGCATTGCCATTCAACGTGGCAATACTGCTAGCATTCTGGGCACTCTGCCTTCTGGTGACGGCTTAGTTTTTAAGAAATAGATATACGTGTATATACTAGTTGTTATAGTTTTATTTAATAAAATTATACCGGTGATGCTTTTTGATCTTGAAAGGACAAAGGTTAGTTCTTTAAATCTAAGGCGGGGTAGTGACCGGTGTTATAGGGCGTAATGTATGATTCGCAGCGAACATATTACGCGTAACGTAACATGTTACGTTACGCGTAGCGTAAAGGGTTACGTCACGCGTAGCGTTAAGTGTTACGTCACGCGTAGCGTAAAGTGTTACGTCACGCGTAGCGTAAAGTGTTACGTCACGCGTAGCGTAAAGTGTTACGTCACGCGTAGCGTAAAGTGTTACGTCACGCGTAGCGTAAAGTGTTACGTCACGCGTAGCGTAAAGTGTTACGTCACGCGTAGCGTAAAGTGTTACGTCACGCGTAGCGTAAAGTGTTACGTCACGCGTAGCGTAAAGTGTTACGTCACGCGTAGCGTAAAGTGTAACGTCACGCGTAACGTTGCGGGCGCCTTTTGACCTACACCTACACCTACTGACTAACTGCACGAACGCTCGCTGTCTGTAATGTAACGTAAGTACATTACGCCCCGTAACGTCATTCAGTATCCGGCTTTGTTGCTTCACGCCCTCGCTTTCCCTCCAATAACTAGGGAAAGCATATCTATGAGCTTTCCAACGCTACAATAGCACGCTCAACTCAAGGACATGTCATTTTAGTATTTGCTTTTATAAAAAAAGTTAAAGTGAGCTTCTAGCAATTTTAGCAAATTATTAAACCAGCTGCGTATTTTGATATTAAAAGTTTTGCTGGGTGTTTTGTTAGATGAAAACATGAAAGTACCTTCAACGTTATGTCTATTGATTTGACAAATAACAGAAGAAAAAACACAAAATAATGTAGAGGTTAAAATGTAAGCGAACAATGTATCGCGCAGATAACATATCTTGTGCCAAGATATATACATACTATAACAGTATTATGTATGTAGGTACTGTAGTTAAATTCCGTGGCACGTGTATCGATCTTTATATCGCTAAGAACCTACAAGAGCGTGTATAGTACTTACTATCTACAGAAGACACATTTTTGGTAGAATAGGAAGCTATTTTATATATAGATGAAGCAGGCAACGATGTACGAATCGATAAAAATCATGTTATAGTATTACAAACAACAATCTACGCTAGGAACCGACGAAAAAAGTCTAGGATGAGATAAAAAACTAACACGACTAGACGAATCACTTTAGAAGCATGCAAAAATTCAAAGTAGGTCAATTGGCTTGCAAGATTTGAATAAAATGTATAGGTTACTAGCTGACTCAGCGAACTTGGTACCGCTCCATCGATCTAAGTAAAAGAGGGGAGACGAGGTACCAACCCGTCGAAAGTGGAAGGCTAGAATTAGGTGTAATTAGGTCCACCCACCTCAGTCGTAGTTGGACTGGCGCCGTCGTTTGTGTTTCGCGTGCGTATTGTTGTCTCGGTCGCACTTCGGTCTAGGTAAGTCTATCTATCTATGTTGTTCATTAAAACAAATGCACAAGATTGGAAATGTACTTAACTGTGACCAATTGTTTGCGCGTAGTGTAAATACAGGCCAGTTGTTGAGTAAGCGCTGGGAGAACGTACAATATCTACAGATTGTACTTATATCTATGTACCGCTCTCCCCTTTTAAACTTTCCCTGAACTTCCACAAATATTTCAAGAAAATTAGTGAAATCGGTCCAGCCATTCTAGAGTTTAAGCGAGACAAACGAACTACATTCATTTTTATAAATAGAGAACATAATAATATAAAAAGAAAAGCTTCTCTCCGACAGGAGAACATTTCCCATTACAATTGAAGCCACAAAGTGAAGACCACGCAAGATACACAATATTACTAGAAACAATTTAAGGTTACAATATTGTAGATGCACTTGTGTTATTCTTGGTCAAAAAATTTAAGTGAAGAGAAAATCAATAACACCCCTATTTCTTACTTGATAATAATTTACATTAAAAATGTTACTTGTCTAATTATGCACTAAGACTTTCAAATAAGCATTTTGTAAGCCTTAAGAAATACTGAAATCAGAAATCTTGCAATATAATAAAACCTCATTACTACATAAAAACTACATTGAAATTGCAGAGATCTGATTCTATTTTACTAAAGAAATTTTTTCCCTCTCATTTCTACATTAAATCCAAGTTATTCGTATAGCCCACTGAGCATTTCAATAGAACCTTGATCTTGATAATAATGAGAGTTTCAAAGTATTTGCCCGAGTGGAAAGAACTCTACCCTAGCTGCATTGCTCGCAGCTCGCATCCATAACTTTTACTTCACGTTCGTGTGAGAAGTTAAACGTCATCGTTTTGAATTTTTTACTCTTCTTGTGATCAAACTTTTGCCTTGCATAAATCTGCTTAATAAATCCCATTCAATCGTCGTAATCGAGTAAAGCCGCTTTTATAAAAAGCAGAACGGAGATGTGGAAACGTAAATATGGGTTCAAAATAGCGTCGCATGGCCATCAAGACTTGTCTTCAAAGTCGTATTGTTTTGTTTATTTATTAATTGCATTTATGGCCATTAGATACAATGCTATGCTAATTCTTTGAGCTATGTCGATAACTTTGGTTCTCTATCGGATGTATCTTTCAGAGAAACTCCGAGCATAGCTCTTTCTATAGCTCGCTGAGCGACTTTGAACTGGTGGACCAACCCTACCGTGAGTGTCGACGTCTTCGCTCAGCTCAGCTCATATAACTTCAATGAACCTACCAAATAACTCAAGCTTGCATCACTTACTGGCATGCATGGCAGATGATTGTACATTGATGTTTACATCGTGCGTTTGTTATATCCAGTAATCTGTGTTTTTATCGAGTACGATAGGTACATCGTCATCGTTGTAGTAAGCTCCGACGGTATGCTTGACCCGGACTCTGAGATAAGAGCCGTCTGGTCGGCGCGTGAAACGATTTGTTTTTATAGCATTTTCCGGATGATATCCGAAGCCTGGGGTAGGTAGATAAACTTAAATCAGCTAAACTATGTCCTCCCCTTTTTCCTGAGTTAAATTTATTTAGTTAAGTTTGGAAGGGTGCGGGGGAGGCTTTTGCCCAGCAGTGGGACGAAATAGGCTAAAAAAAATACTACAAACAAAGGTACCTATTGCGATAAATTTATTGATTTTTTAACTCTTTCTTCGTTAAAGTCTTAGCCAAGTGAAGAAATCAACAGATAAATACTACGAGTATAATATAGTTAAGTAATAATAGCTGTCTGCAAATGACATAATTAGTTGCTCTTCTCTTTATTTATTTTTATGTGTTAATTGAGACTCATGATATTTATTTGGTTTTAAACATAGTTCAAAATGTGCATCTAATGTTTTTATTACGTATGTCTTTTGCTGTAATAAATACTTTTTACTTTTATAATAGATACACATACATATTATAAAATCGTCTATTTTCATCTAAATATGTGACAGGGAAAAAGAAAGACATTTTATAGCAACACCAAGTTGACTTGACGACCTCTGTGGCGTCAGAGCAGGAGTCCGTCTGCGACGCAGGAGGTTGCGAGTTCGATTCCTCGGGACAAATGTTTGTACGATCTGCAGATATTTGTCCAAGGTGTTCTGGGTGGTTTCTGTGTATACATAATACAAAATACTATTTATTTTATTGTATCAAGTATATTCGTTATTTAGTACCCATATCCATAACACAAGCTCTGCTTAGCTTGGGGCTAGATAAAAATGTGTGGATGTCCATGATTATTTATTATAATAAAATAAATAAATAAAATTGCATCAAAATATTAATTTATAGGCATGTCACATATTCCTAAAAGTCGCCTGTATGGCGTGGGCCTTCCCCATTTCTCTCCGTGATTTGGCTTTATTATTTCTTTACTATAAGTGTATATTTTTACTTATTATAAGTGCAGTTTAATTTAGTTCATGTCATTTCGTGGCATCATTGGACACGCTGCTATAGAACGACCTTTCTGATAGCCAAATGACATTCTAAGTAGCATGCACGAGTACAAGGTTCAGACTATTATCAGCAAAATAGTGTATGATAAGAACGAGTGCTTTGTCTGAGTAGGACCGTTTCACGACCCCTCGACCCAAACCCTATATCGCATATGTTTATTAAAATTTGTTAAGGCGCGAACCTAACGGGTTTCATCATCAAACTAGACCTAGATCTCAGTACTCACGGGATACCCGTGGTCAAAAACTTGAATTACATAAAATTCAACATTTCTACTTTGGTTCCTAGAATGTGAATCCACGATTGAAAAAAAAATTACGTTAAGAAAATCATGAAAGTGTACTGTTTCGCACATAATGGTCGAGATGTCAGGAACCCTGCGATCTATTAAAATGACTTTTGTTTTGATTCGTAGGTTGTTACTAATTATTTGGTTCCTTGATCCAGTTCCTTCATTTTGTTTTCTTTTATATGATTTTTATTGTGTATGTAATGTAACGTCTTTGCTGTAAATTGATGTAATATTGCGTAGGTATATGATTATTTCAAATAAACTATTAAACTTAATACTTTAAGTTGCGTATTTTTCTTGTAAATAAATAATACCTTGATTTTTGTGCACGTATGCTTAGTCCCGCTCCTATGAACACGAAATGCCTCGCCTCACCCTTTTCACAAAATAGCGTGCATTCCCCTCTTTAGCTTCTATAAAAAAGATTCATTCAAAAGGAGATACTCCACTGCGAGTTCAAGTACTTTCGAGTCTAAATTTTAGAGTGTCAAGTACTTGCTTGATACTTGGTTACACCGTTATTTTTGTTTGTAAGGTAAAATAACAAAAATGGTGATGCCAATAAGCAATCAAAAATAATAATATAGCTATAATTCTGAACATAAATGTAATAAGGGATGTATACCATATAATCCCACGTGACCGAATAAATAATTAGTCATTAAAGTGACTACCTCAACAAAGCCTCAATCACGGTTAGCATCAAACAAAATTGTATAAGATACACTACAAGCACAGGGCAGCCTATTTCAATTGTTGATCAAGAAACACAACAAAATCGAATAAGCCATTGGCTGAGTCCACTATCTACAGACGTGTAGAGAGGAAACTCAGTGATGGTGACATCAAAGGTGCCTCTCGCTCGCATAATGATTTCAAATGACACGATGGCGCTAAATTACGATGCTACTCTCATTTCTATTGAGAGAAAGCATCCACACGCAGGGGCCAATATTCAACTCCCCGACCCACAGGAAGAGAGTGTCGCTGTGGGTACTAGAAGCCAGGACGTGCTGCCAGCCTGGATGACAGCTTCTAAAAGATATTTTGTCTGGCAGGGCTGGCCATGCAGGGTCCTTCTGGAAGACTTGACATCTCTAATCAGCCTGATGTTGTCAGGCCGAGTCAACAGCCATATCACGGAACTCCTTCACGGTGCGAATCTTTGTGCACTAAAAAAGAAGGATGGCGGTATAAGACCCATGGCCGTGGGCACCACCTACCGCCGCCTTGCGGCTAAAGTCTGCCGACTATCTAGGAGACTATTTCCGACCAATTCAGCTAGATTTTGGTTCCCGAGGCGAATTTGAGGCCGTAGTACATTCTCTTTGTACATTCCTAGAACAAAATTATGGGGAGGTAATTCTGAAGTTAGACGTCAAAAACGCCTTCAATTCCGTAGACAGGGGCGCCTTGCTAAAAGAAATGAAAGACAAAAATCCTGAAATTTACCCTTTTCTCTGGCAATGTACACCGTCAAAATAAATTTACAGGAACAAAGTCACTTTGTCCGCTGTTGGCTGTCAGCAGGGCGACCCTCTTGGTCCGGCCATCCAGCCAATAATTCAACGTCTCCAATCCAAGTTCAATGTTTGGTATTTGGGTGACGGAACAATAGGTGGAGAGATGAACACAGTTTTTGATGATCTAAAAGAGATCTAGAGCTTTTTATTTCGGACTCTTGTGTAGACAAAAACAATATCATTGGAAAATTCTATATTTAGTTTGGCCCCCAACATTACAGTTGTAGATAAATGTTCACTTCGACTTCTTGGTTCACCAATTTTTGATGAGTCTTTTCAGTCATTTGTAGATGAGAAAATTCAAAATTTAGAACTTTGAACACACTGCTCAAAATTAATAGTCAATATGGCTTTTACACTTATTCGGTCTTGGCGATTTGTACCTAATTTTACGTATTTTTTTAAATGTAGTCAACTGTGAAAACACAGCGAGCTTTGTGGTATAATGTACCCATTATACCAAAAAGCTCGCTATGTTTTCACTGAAAAAAATTGAGGAGCTATAATTTGTCAACTATAATTTATTTTTCTTTTGATCGGGGGATTTGTAAAAATTATTTCTTTCTTTTTCGAATACTAAGTTTCCATCGTAGGTTTTTTTGTTGCTTTTATTATATAAATAATGCAATTTCTGTTTAAATTTTATTTTACGTAGTAAAAATATTTAAGTATATTTATTTTTAATTCGTCATCAGTTACGCGCCACCGTCAGTTTTATTTAATACGTGCCGATCATATCCATCCAAAGGTTGCCTGGAAGAGATCGCTGTAAGCGATAAGGCCGCCCATTGTACAACACTAGATATGGTAAGTATTAAGTTCTTGTTTTACGTGGCAATAAAGTTATTGATGGTGCAATAATGTAATGATCTATCTATATATCTATCTATTGTATTGTTCTTTACATCACACAAACAAACACAAACAAAAAGTGCTCTGATTTAATAAAAAACAACTTGCGTCCACACTTATGTATGCAAACTGCAAATGAATCTGCGGCCAGATGGAATTTATGATGTCGGTAAAGGTGGTCCCATAAAACGTATGACCTCGGTTCATCTTGACTCTGGTTGCGGGGCTGAGCGCAGGCACCACGTCGGTTCAAGATCGGTTTATTGGTTGTCTGTCTGCGCAGTTGAATAAAAGTCGAATGCTGATTTAGGCTGTCTGCTTTCTTTAAAGCTAATTCTGATTTAAGTAATGAAGAACTTGGCTTTGGAGGTCTGTTAGTTGGCTCTAGACATGGAAAGTTTTAGGGGCATGCCAACCTTCAGCAAAGGTAGAAGCCGCACCTGAAATATTTAGATCTGTGTCACTGACGTCTACTACACAAGTTTGCTGGACTTAATATTCTATACGAAATGACTTTTGTGTTTTTTGCCGATTCTAGCGTCTCTTGTAAAATTGACGTTTGTTGAGTGTAATGTGTACCAAAACAACACAACAACCGTATTTGTCGACGTAATATTAGTTACATGGATGCGGACCCGCTCACGCAAACGCTCAGCACCAAAATGAAATCGAATGGTTCCCATCCTGTCATCGATAATCTGAAGTCCAGCCAGCGTAATGTTTAATAGACGTCAGTTATCCTCAACAGCCGAACTATTGAGGATAATGCACGATTTACACTTCAATAAGTACAGTAGCGAGTTAAAAAATTGGACAGTTAAGTAATAAGTAGTAAGTAGCGTCCAAACGGGGTTTAGTCCAGTAGTCACAAGTTGCGGTTCCGAGAAGAAGATCGATTGTCTATGCGAACTATTATTTTACTCGAATTCCTCTTATACAGTTGTTTTCAATCTAGAAAATGGACAATGAATTGCTCAACACTAATTTACGTGCTATAATAAGAGAAATAGTAATAAGAGCTGCATCTCTAGCTAGTTTATTGCGGTAATTATTGCATTTTGAATTAAACAAACACTCATGTTTAAGGTATTCTTGTAAAAATGTATAGGTAGTGTTATAAGACCACTTCATTTTTACACTAAAAACACAAGTACGCGGCCGCTGTGTGTAAACATATGGACTGTACTAAACTCGCCTGTCTAGTCTACATGCCGGCCAGTTAAGTCAGCGGGGTGCGGGAGACGCGAGAGGGGGCTACTTCGCACTTGGACTAGCCGGAAAATAGGATAGCTATCTATTCAACTTAACTTAATCAACCACTTACTACTTAACTCGCCTTTGCCGTTCAAACGTTATTATCAGCTTAACTCGCCAGTGACGCAAGTTAACTCGCTACTGTACTTATTGAAGTGTAAATCGCGCTTAACTGACAGTTATCTGTCTGAGTTAATTCCCAAATATTTCAGAAAATTACAGTAAGCCCTACCTAACAGAACGATAATATGAAGTTCTGAATCTGGAATAACATGTCAATGCTTTCTAATAAGTACCTGATAAACCCGTGTGCGAAGCCGTGGCAGAAGATTATCTCAATTTTAGATAAATTTCATCATCATCAGCCTATATTAGTCCACTGCTGGAGAAAGGCCTCCCCTAATGAGCGCCATAGCGCCCTGTCTCCAGCTTGCTGCACCCAGCATCTGCCTGCAGACTTTCGCAGATCGTCATCCCACCTGGCCGGAGGGCGTCCTACACTACGTTTGCCGAGTCGTAGTCTCCACTCAAGAACACGTTTACCCCAGTGGTTGTCGGTTCTTCGCGAGATATGGCCGGCCCACTGCCACTTCAGCTTGCTAATTCTTTGAGCTATGTCGATAACTTTGGTTCTCTGTCAGATGTATTCGTTACGAATTCTATCCTTCAGAGAGACTCCGAGCATAGCTCTTTCCATAGCTCGCTGAGCAACTTTGAACTGGTGGACAAGCCCTACCGTAAGTGTCCACGTCTCTGCTCCGTAGGTCATGACGGGTAGGACGCGCTGATTGAAAACTTCAGTTTTTAAGCTTATACAAATTTTTATCTCTATATTATTAAAGAAAATAAAGCAAGTTTTTTATCGCATTATAAGAATATAATAGAAAAGACTATCATTAATTGTCTAATGTAATGAGCTACAACAGAATTGTTCGTATTAAAACCCAGAGCGCGGCACATAACAATGGAGTCGTCTAATGAGATTGTAGAGAAGGTAATGGCTTTCTTGTAAAAGCCTCTTATGAAATAAAGGAAATATAATTTATTATTGAAACTGTGTACAAAAGACCTTAGTAAACTAGTAGCTAGAATCAACAGTTTGTCCATTGATTATGTCAGTAGAGCTCTACCTGTAGATTGCTTGCAACAGTCTGCAGCTAGCTTAATTATTTCAATTGTAAATACTAGTTCTAAATTATTTCTATTATTTGATTGTAATTTTCTTTGTTAACAAAGAGTAAAACCAAACAAAATTTATGTCATAAAAAATTCTAAATCTATAAAGAGGCTGTCAATAAAATATTGTGAAATAGAAATTGTAAGTATAGGCAGCTTATGCATTTATGCATCCTACTATGATACTTTAACACAAGTGTGTTGTGTTAGTTATATTATAAGCCCTATTGCTTTATTTATTTTATTAATATCTGTGGGCTTATAATTTGCACTACCCCAATTCTTCCCGCGGGTGTCGTAACAGGCGACTAAGGGATATCCACCGGGGGCGGGCAGCAGCGCCCCCTGCAGAAGAATTCTACCACTGAACTGCGATCCCCAACCCGCATACCCAGCGTGGGGATTATGGACATCACTCGCCATGGGAAAGTCAGTAAGGCGCTTTTCATGGTGAGGACCTGTGTCCAGCAGTGGACCAATATAGCCTTCTTTGGCTAGCGCTAAAAAACAAGGAGTGGGAAGACACACCAGGTCTCCCCAGCAAAATGTTGAGTGTAGGCCATATTTGCCCCAAGCCTGCTAAGCACCAAAAGTGGGCAGCTAAGTCTAAGATGTATTATTTAGTGTTTAGTTAGTTATTGTGTCGCTGCGTGGCGCCGGCTTAGAATTTGCACCACCCCAACTCTTCCCGCGGGTGTCGTAAGAGGTGACTAAGGGATATCCACCGGGGGCGGGCAGCAGCGCCCCCTGCAGAACAATTCTACCACCGAACTGCGATCCCCAACCCGTATGCCCAGCGTGGGGATTATGGGCTTTACCCTCCATGTGATAAAAGTCAATAAGGCGCTTCAGGGGGAGGCCTTCGTCCAGCAGTGGACCAATACAGGCTGTTGAGGTTGAGGTGAGGTGAGGTAGTTATTGTGTTGTGTAATAAATTTAAGGCAAATAATATTATTTTCTTTCATTCTCCTTTCTTTCTTTATAGGCTGGTGAGTTGAGGAGGTTTAATTCATTTGGTTTATTTACGTGGCTAAATACATACTTAACATACGGACAGACTGCTCAAAATTAATAGTCATATGGCTTTTACAATTATTCGGTTCTGTCTATTTGTACCTACATTTACGTATTCTTTGAGATGTAGTCAACTGTGGAAACACAGCGAGCTCTTGGAAGGCTTAGACAACATAATAAAGAATACTTAATCATCGGTTTTGAATATCGATTTAGATGACAAGGCATGGTCGCAGGCCTCCCTGCCAGTCAAATTGGGAGGCTTAGGTATAAGCAAAATTTCAAGTGTAGCCCTATCAGCGTTCTTGTCTTCTGTATACAGCACTAGTTCTTTAGTTAAAAATTTTTTAAATCCTTCCCTTTTGGTCCCACCTGGAATGTCATTGAAAATTTCATTTTTAGACGAAGTTCGAACGGCTTGGCATAGTGCTTGCCCCGATGCTGCTCCCCCAAATCACTTTTGTCCCAACGGCAATGGGACGGGCCTCTGTGTGAGTTGACACGGAACTGTTTGTTACAAACGTGCTCCAGCTCTGCAGATCGTGTCCGCCTCCTGGCCGTTTCTAAATGGGAGTCAGGACATTGGTTGCAAGCATTTCCTTCATATAACACTGGTACTTTATTGGATCCCGTAACTTTCCGTATCGCAACATGTCTCCGGGTGGGTGCAAGGTGTTGCGCGCCTCATCAATGCCAGTGCGGTACTGCTGTCGAACAGCTTGGTCATCACGGATTATCGTGCACTAGGGCCGCCGGTCGGATATCTCGCCACGCTAGCCTTAACGACATCATCCGGCGGGCCTTTGTCACCGCTAACGTACCAGCTATTCTTGAACCGAATGGTCTGTTGCGTGACGATGGTAAGAGGCCCGACGGTATGACACTAGTCCCATAGGAGTTGGGGAGGCCCATTGTGTGGGACGCTACATGCGTCGACACACTTGCGCCTTCCCATCTTCCGAGGACATCCGCGAGGGCGGGTGCGGCGGCAGATTTGGCCGAAGATCTCAAGAGGCGCAAATATGCAGGTCTCGACAGAGCCTACACATTTGCTCCCCTTGGAGTCGAGACCCTAGGTCCGTGGGGTACCGAGGCTCTTCGGGTTTTCAAAAAACTATCTGAGCGTCTGGTCGAAGCGACGCGTGACCCGAGAGCTGGTGAATATCTGGCACAGCGTATCAGCATTGCTATACAGCGTGGCAATGCAGCCAGCGTCTTGGGGACGCTTCCGACTGGTTGTTGATATGGATCAGTTGAGCTATCTGTAGACTGTTTGCAACAGTCGGCAGTTAGCTCAATTGTTTCAATTGTAAATACTAGTATAATTATCTTTGTGAATAAATTACTTAACATTTATTTTAACATCAATATTTATTTAGCACATAGAAAATTACAGTAACAGAACAAAACAATAACAACTAGTATAATATACACGTATATATATCTATATATATAAAAATCAAACCCGTTTTCCTTGGTCACAGCATCACGCGTGAATGGCTGGTCCGATTTCGCTAATTCTTTCTTTGTTGTGTTTGTTATTGTCAGGAGAAGGTTCTAATGAAAGAAAAAATTAAGAAAGTTGGAAACATAAATTTCCACGGGGGCGAAACCGCGGGGCGCAGCTAGTTTCTTATAAATCTAAGCCGTCACCAAAAGGCAGAGTGCCCAGAATGTTAGAAGCATAGCCACGTTGAATGGCAATGCTAATTCGTTGACCGAAATTGAAGCCAGCATTCCGATCACCTGTGGACACCTAGTTTTAGTGTGTTTTTATTTTATGATATTCTTTGTTAATAAAGTTTGTGGTTTATATGGTAGGCATTAGCATTATTTCGGCGCGTGGTCATCGCCCCGCGTGGTGTGAACCCCCAGACAATGCAGTCTCACAGTAGATATGCATCGTTTATGAACGACGAGAAATGATCACAGACTGATTATATTAAGAAATGGATTACAGGTTTGCATCGATGTAAGTAAACTTGGGGAGATTGGGCACTAGCTTCTCGAAAGTGGAACGCTCAAATTAGGTCCAATTAGGTCCACCTACCTCAGTCGTGGTCGGACCAGCGCCGCCGGCGTAGGTACGTGTTTCGCGTGTATTGTTGTCTCGATCGTCTAGGTCTTTCCATGTTTGTTGTTCACTATGTATCTATATGCAAAATATTGGAAATAGCGTGTCTTTGCGTTTAGTTGTAACACAACACAGGCCATTTGTCGAGTTAGCGCTGGGAGAACGTACCATATCTACAGAATTTTACCTGTATCTATGCAGGTTTGCCATAGTTTGGCGCGGTGCTTATAAAAATACTGTTTCTGTAGGTACACTAAATGTAAGCGCTAGTAGATAACAAACTGAACGTTTGGAAGCTCCTGTTGTCCGGACTCACCGACGAAGAGACCGGTGTCTTCAGGAGCACACACCACACACACACACACACGCGCACTCTGAGCTAACAGTCATAGGGAGTTGTATAAAATTGTATAAAAGTATTCCTCACTAACTTTCTTGTATAGATTTTATTTTATAGAGTCTTTTTTTACATTAACCATCATTAGATAATAAGTTGTTACCTAGTATATTGTATACATAATTGTACCTATAGTTCGTGGAACTTATCGTACTTTAATCTCGTTAATCCCGGAGGGGGGGGGGGGGGGGGGGCAGCATATAGGATGTGGTACAGCGGCTCTATCGTGCGGGAACTACGCAAATCCCATACAAAAATGAGACGTCTCGATCCTACCGTCAATTGGACTCGGGGCTGGGATAGTAGGATTAGAAGCACTTGTAGTTAATATTTTGTTTGAGTTGGTTACCTCGAACAATACAACTTAAACTATAGTTTCACGTTTACTAGATATTATTATATGGACGATTATTATTAACTAGGTTCTGCCCGCGGCTTCGCACGCTTGTTTCCATGGACACGTTTGAGGGGTTTTTTCCATGGGAACTGATTTATGAGATAAAAAGTTGCCTATGTTTAGCCATGCCTAGAACTACATCTACGCAAATTTTCAGCTCGGTCCGTTCAGTGGTTTTGACGTGAAAAAGTTACAAACATCCATCCATTTTTTTTTCATCCATCTAAACATCCAAACTTTCGCATTTATAATATTAGTTATAAATATAACCAGCAGTGACCCCGAGCTAAAATGACTTGATGATTGTGATTATTATACAACAAAAACTGTTTTTTTATATGATAATGATAATACAATAAATGATAAAAATATGTACGACGTAGTTCTTAGCACGCTTACATCGAATGTACTCTTAATATAAACAACATAGTGTTGGTATTAATCATATTGTTTACATTTTTATGCGATATCACGTAATGTAGAACGTACTAGGTAATTTCAATTAAATTAATAACCAATATCAAAATAAAAACGTATAATCTCTATAGTACATACACATACAATGAGTTGTATAAAATCGTTAAGAGAATATAATATTCCACTTGTGTTAATGACACGGTATTAAGTAATTACGTAATAATTTATTTCTTTGGTTCCGTGAAAATAAATACGATTTGGAAAATCGTAAAAGTGCATTGTTTTGTACATAATTGATCAAGATCTCAGGAACCCAGTGGTCTATTGAAATGAATTGTATTTTGATTAGTAGGTTATTACAAATTATTTGGTGCTTTGAACCAGTTCTTTCATAAGTTGTGAAGTTTTCTTTTTTAGATCATACCGTTCCAAAACGGTTTGCTCTGTCCCGTTCCTATGAACGCGAAATCTTATGCCTATCCTTTTCACAAAATAGCGCGCATTGCGCCATCTTAAGTCACGATCGTAGAGCCGATCAGCGAAGAGTTATAATTTACGAGTACGATACGAGTTAGATTCGAGAAGAAAGTGCTTGCTGCACTTGAAAATCGTATCATTGAATCGTAGTAAAACCCTCTTATAAAACCACATAATATATCTACATAATACTATTATTACTTATTATCTGCAAAAAAAATTATCTACGTAGTTCTAATTTATTTCAATTATTTGATTGTAATTATCTTTGTGAATAAAGATGTTATAGACTTGATACTTAATAATATTACAAATTCGAAGGTAACTCTGTCTATCTGTCTGTAAGCTTTTTACGCCTAACAGATCTCAATAAACTTTGGCAGGGAGGTTAATTGTTTCCCGGGTACGGACATAGGTTACTAAAAAGCACATGCGAAGCCGAGGGCATCAGCTAGTAAGTAGATAGTAGGGTAATAGGGTTGCGATGGTACACTAACTACGGAAACCTACATACAATGTTCTTTGCATAGATCTATCTAATCTACAATGCAACAGGTCAGCTGATAAAGATGAACTATCACATATCTACAGTACATACCTGCTTAGTACTCTGGATGATAGTTTTAGGTCCAGTAGGACTATGTCAAACAAACAATTTTTTTAAAAACAAGTTTATGCCAGCCGCTTTACACGCGTTTTTTCTATAAACGTTTAAAGGTGATAAATTTTTTATCCCATGGGAACTGATTTATGGGATAAAAAATATCCTATGTTTGATTCCAGGATTAGAATTACCAGTATGCAAAATTTCAGCCCGATCCGTTCAGTAGTTATGGCGTGAAGAGGTAACAAACATCCATCCATCCATCGATCCATCTATTCATCCATCCAAACTTTCGCATTTATAATATTAGTGTGATATTAAAAAAATTGACTCGACTCGACAAAGGTCACGTAGTGTAGGACGCCTTCCGGCCAGGTGGAACAACCTGCGAAAGACTGCAGGCAGATGCTGGATGCGGCAAGCTGAAGACAGGGCGCTATGGCGCTCATTAAGGTAAGCATTATGTAGACTGATGATTAGATAAATAAATAGGTAGAAAATTCTATTGCACACTTATCAAGATAGTTTACAAACAACGACAAAATTTACAAAATATGTGACAATTGGCGGTCTAATCGCTCAAGAGCGATCTCTACCAGACAACCGTGGATGGATATGATCTTTGGATTAAAGATGGGCATCTGTGTGCATTATTAGCTAATACAAATATTACATAAAAATACCGACAAAAATTACATATAAACAACAACTAAATATAATATATACTTACTACGATTATTATGATGACAAAAAAGCCGACTCGGTCCCCGCTTTCTCACTTTAATTTAAGGTCTAATGTGGCATTAGACCTTAGACATAAGACTCTTAATTGGACGATCATTTTAAATATGAACTATCAAAATAATCGTCAAGATAAGAGAAATAATCGACAAGATTTTGATAAAATGTCTAGACGTTAAGACGTCTAGACAAAACGCCCTTCAGCCATTCGGATGCTTCGACGTAATAAGAGTATCTGTAGGCCTAGCACGGGGATAGTTGTCTAGGATATAATAGACAAGAATGACATCGGATTGTCATACATTGCGTAAATTATTGAAGTTGAAGGAACGAGTTTCAAACATAATTACGCATTCGATGACGATGTGACGTAAGTTTTCTCTATTCCCTAGACAACGATCCCCGTGCTAGGCTTCCAGATAACCACTCGAAAAACAACTCTCGCGGGTGAAGTAAATAAGTAAGTATGTATATTATTGAAGCTTTTACCAAAATAGAAAAATCTTCATCAGGGATATTTCGCGGAAGAATTAAAGGTAGTGTCATGACAACCTGTGTAGTCCATGCCATTTTAATATCAAGCTAAGAGCACGATTTTTGCAGTCTGGTCGAACGAATTTTTAACCGTTTACGAAAAAAGGAGGTTCTATGTCTGTATGTATGTATATTTTTAGGGTTCCGTACCTCAAAAGGAAAAGAGAAACCCCGTGTAGGGTCACTTTGTTGTCCGTCTGTCTGTCTGTCTGTCCATCTATCAACGCCTTTTTCTTTCAGGAACGCGTGGAGGTATCGAGTTGAAATTAACATCAAATACTCAAATCCGTAACCTCTAGGAGCCTCGATATAAATAAAACTTTTAAGTCAACGCAATTAAAACTTATAGCCGTTTATGTCCAAATATTTTAAAAGTTCCAAGGGAATATATGCACACAAAACCAATAGGGTTCCCGTAGATCTAGAATCAGGAAGTTTGGCGAGCAGCAAATTTTTATAGCACAAACAAAGGAAAAATTCCGAAAACTATAAATTTGTAGTTTACTCACTAAAAAAATTACTTTTGCTTCTCGCCATGGACCAAAACCTTTCAGGTACTTCCCATTGACTTAGCATCATAAAATTTGGCAAAAAGTAAGATCTTTTAGCACAAGTAAAGGGAAAACTCCGAAAACCGTAAATTTGTAGTTTATTCCCAAAAAAAATATTTTATAAGGATTAATTTTTTTTATAGATTTTCATATATATAATCCAATATCCTTTCGCGTAGGGAACCTCTAAGCATAGCTCTCTCCTTAACTCGCTGAGCGACTTAGAGCTTATGCACAAGGCCAGTCAGCGATGTCTAAGCTCTTTCATAAGTTGTAGTATTTTTGTAAGTTAAAGTGATCATTTATGGTTTCATTTCCGTTCGGACAAACGGAGCCCTAAAATGAAGTAGTAAGTTTGACTTACTAATTCATTTTAACACGTTCTTGTTCCCTTCAAAAGCGCAGTCTATTTAGATACCGTTAAGATTATGAGCTAACAGTTATCCTATTTTAAATACGCATTAAGATTATTAAAAATAAGTTTTTGTCGTTAAAACTAATGACGTAAGCCTAATAATGTTTACATAATTATGTTTAGGTAACCAGTTTTTAAGTATATTCTACACAGGAATGGTAATAGTTGAACGGGTCAGTGCGCATGGACTAAATAATGGAATGGAACATACGTAGGTATTTTATCAAGTAGATATCAGTAATTACATTAGTTAGTTTAAATATTACTTAGCTACAAAGTAAGTAAATTACAAAAATTGTAAGTCTGTAATGTTGCGTTATTATCCTCAACTGATATTCAAGTTGCACGGCACTATAATTTCTAAGAACACGGATATTGCAGTAGTTAGTTTGTAAATTGTTAAGTTATTACACAAGTCTTTCAGTTCGCCGTCGAAGTTCCAAGTCAAAGGAAGCGGGCGTGAATATAAAAAAAGTAGGGCCGATCCGGGCATACTTGACCATTGAAGCTGTCAAAAAAATAACAATTACAGATCGCGTGATCCACACGAGTTTAGTCGGGTTAATCCGACAGACATGCGCGCGCATCATCCGTGACGTCACGCGAGCTTCCGGCGGGAAAATCATTTTTATGCACCCGCCACCAGTTACTCATCTACCAAATCTGAATCAGGCAATAACCGTCTCTATTTCAACTGAATACAGCGTATCGAATAAATGAGCGGCAATTTAATTGTTTAAGTTTATGAAGACACGGTCTGCTACAGAAATGGTGTTACTCTCAGAATAACGATTGTCAGTTCAAGTAGTTGTTAACATTCATTCGCAAGATCAACATGTTGGAACAAGAAATGGGCAGCTTTAATAACAATAATAAATCGTTTTTGAATGCGCCTGTAACTCTTGGCTGAGTTTAAAAAATATAGGCTAGATTTCCAAGGTAATTTCGGAGCTCGGTAGAGCTTTGACGACCTCAGTGGCGCGGCGGGCGAAGATCTCGCCTTGGGCCAAATTTTTGTACAATCTGCAGACATTTGTCCAGGGCGTTTGGATGTTTTCTATGTATGATAAAAATAAGTATATCTGTTAACTAGTACCGACAACACAAGCTCTGCTTAGCTTGGGGCTAGATAATGCTGTGTGAATTGTCCAGCATTATTATTATTATTATAGCTTTTTGTGAAAGGCTTCGTCTTTTGACGTTTTAAAACTTCTAGATAAAAGATGTACTTATTAATAATTAAATTCTTGTTCTTCCACCAAGGGTATTCTGTGTTAATCTTTTACAAAGAAAACCAATTAGGTATCTGTTGACGGTTGTACTTTAAGATCGTATGAAGATAGCGAAAAATATGCAGCGAGTAAAAATATTAGTATGTACTGTGTCACAATACGTAGATAAAGATAATAATATGATGTATTAACTAGGGTTCTATAACTTCCTTGGGAAACGCTTAACGCAGTCGGCCGTTAAGGTACTGACTGTTTACGTAAATACTTCTTTTACATTTCATTAACTTTCTTATATTATAGTTTGTTTCTGAATGTTTTTTATGGTTTGATATCAACAAGCATCGAGTACAGTCTAGGAAGGTTAAAGATGGTTAAAGGTTGGTCGACATTTGAAAAATATCACGTTGAGAGAACAACAGGGTTATTGGCACTGACACGGCGTTAACTGCAGTTTCTGCCCATCACCACGAACACGTCGTGAAGATGTCAGGTTTTACTTCTTATTTTTTTTTGTAAATTATCTTTATTATTAGTATTATGTAACGGGTATTTATCGCGTCAATTTACCAAGTTTTCCCGAGGTTTCAACAGGTTTACACACTGTCGTGGTCACGGGATGACTGGAGTACTGGAGCTTCCGCCTCTGCGAAGTGGGGCAGCATTATTTGAAACTACCCTGACTTGGTTTTAGAATCTAGGTGTGTACATCTGCCCACTCGGAGGACATACAGCACTAACAGTATCTGCGACGTATGAGGAACCGGTCTATGAATAATAAATGTGTTCAGATCGTGTAAGCTTGAATTTATTTATATCATCTTTGTTACAAAATGAAAAACCACGTACATATGTCCGGAACCCAATGAATTACTAAAACCGATCTTTCACTCCCACACCCACAGTTTATTCAGTGCAAAGCCGTTTTAAAGTTAAGTTTAAAGAAAAGCTTCTCTCAAGAAAGATTATCCTCTCCCATGGCATTTCCGCGGATTTTGCGGAAGTACCTGCCACACAACGGAGGTAGCGGGGCGCGGAGCCTGACATTGATAGGTTAAAAGAAAAAAAAATTTGTAATGAATTAAATTTATTTTTATATTAGATACATTGACAGTGACAATTAATCAATATTTTAGTATGATATTTTTATTTAATTTGTTACTAAGTACCATTTTTGATTAGATTTCACTAGTAAGTATGATTTCATCAATAAAACGACTATCTGACTTAGACCTGGCGTCATAACAAACGTGTTCGTGGTGATCAGAACTGCAGTTGACGTGCCAGTAAATTACCAATTTCAGAATATAATAGTCCCAGATAATTGAATCTAAGTGTTACGCATAGGAGTCGTAGGATATTAATTAATTAATGTGAATAATATTAGTGATAGTTGACTAGCGGGGTTGATTGTGTGCCTGAACAAATAGTACTTGGCTCTTCGTCGTCGTCATGTTATGTCCAATAAATTAATAATATTACAACCAACTTGCAAATAGAAGCCGTAGTTTCAAATAATTTTAATTGTACGATAGGCTCAAACTTTAACTTCTATTTTATTGTGCGAATTAAAAGGTAAAACGATCAGTCTACAGCTGGACATAGGCCTTCCCTAATGAACGCCATAGCGGCCTGTCTTCAGCTTGCCGTATCCAGCATCTGCCTCCAGGCTTTTGCAGGTCATCCTCTACCTGGCCAGAGGTCGTCCTATTCTATTTTGCCGAGTCGTGGTCTCCACTCAAAAACACTTTTACTCCAGCTGTTGTCGGTTCTTCACATGATTATGGTCGATAACTGTGGTTCTCTGGTCGACCAGCCCTAACGCGAGTGTACGCGTCGCAACTCTACGGTGTGCGTTTTGTAGTAAATATAAATTTAGAAGTCGGCATAAAAAACAGTAATCTCTGGTAAAGCCGGTCCATCGCAATCCGACGTTGCAGTACAAGTGGGAGGGGGGGAGAGTTTCAAGCGTAGGAGCATAATTAATTCAGCTAATTTTGATAAAGCAACTATCCATTCCCATGGCTATCTCGCTCAGTGGGAAGCCCATAAAGAAATTTATTCTATATCTAAATTTTATAAACACAAACTGAGATGACATTGATACGGCGACACCGCGGGAAACCAAGCCTCCAACAAGAACATTACGTGATTCCTGAATTTACATCAGATGAGAAATTAATATTATGATTTAATCTGTTTTTTTATGTTATACGATTTGATCTAAGTTTTAAGAAAAAATATATAATAATCGTAAATACTACGTATCCGCTAATAAGAAGAAAAAATTGGCATTGAATTTCACCTTTATACTCGCTCTGAAGGTGAAAGTGAATGTTTATTCTCGCAAAAAACTGTGAATGGATTTAACCTACGTTTTAAATACAGTTGGTCCTAAGCCGGGCTTAAAAAGTATTTTTTTTTTTTTACCAGGATTGAATTATTCTGTGCAGTGGCATTTATTTTGTAAAAGCAATAAGTAACTATATTTATTGATTTTGGAGTAACTTTAAATTTCATTTCCGTTTGTGTGAATAAGTGAAAAGTTTGTTTTCAAAGCTTAGACCGGCTATTGTAAATGTGTAACGCCTTATTAGGTAGGTAGGTAGGCAATTGTAAGACAAGACCGTGGTGATGACACGAACTTCGAGAGGCCTATACATCAGTGGGTAAAACCCGACTGTGGATGATGATGATGATGAAGTTCATAGTACGTTATATTATGTTTGTACGACTGCCTCGTTGGTCTAGCGGTCAGCTTGTACAACCGCTGATTATGAGGTCTTCGGTTCGAATCCCGGGTCGGGCCAATAGTTGTTATCGGGGTTTTCCTAGCAAGAAAAAATCACAGTAGCAGCCAGGAGTCAGGAAGTTGGCAGTGTTACACCCCCGTTCCTCGGAATGCACGTTAAGCGGTTGGTCCCGCGCCTGACCTCTGACCGGTCGTGTCGGTCTGTCGGACGCCAAAATTCGGCTTAGAGGACATTATTATATTGTTTGTTTTTCAAACTTAAACTTGAAGCAACTTGAAAGTTCATCAACAAGCTAGTTCTGAAGTCCGTTTCTTTATAATCAAAAGACAGGAAAAATCAACCGAGGTATCTTGTTAAAAGTTTCGTTTACTAAGAACAAAGATATCATACTACACCTTTATTATAAAAAAAAGTTCATCAGTCATAAGTTCTTCGACTCAGTAGCCGGTTGATGATTACAAATAAATAAAACAAGCGATGTACCGTATCCCATAAAAATCAACAAACTAACGGCAGTCATTATCTTGGTACTCCGTAGCGGGCCGAAACTGTATCATATTACGTGATATTACACGTGATATGTAAATGTCGCTGATAATAATCGCTACTTGTCACAAAGAATCAGTGACAACGAACAACTTAAAAAAACGATACAGCGATTGAAAGTTGAATCGAAGGTAAGTTGAAAAGAACTCGCAACGAGCAAACTCAGTCGCAAAGAATTTAAGCGATAAGTTGTTAAGAGTTTAAATTCTTCCTGAGCTTACTCCAGAAATAAAACTTCGTAAACGATCAACTTCATAACTGTGTAAATATTGGCAATAGAAATACTTGATAGCCAGTTTTGTGCAAATATCAAGGACTCTGAACAACTTTGTATAAATTGACTATGATATTTTATTACGTAGAATTGTAATGTTATAGTAGTGTTGAGCAAATGGTGCCATGTGTAACAAGCCGTTTTAAACAATAGCCGGCGATTCGTTCCCACATAATACATCCTAGATTAATTTTTACCATTATACGGTTTATTATAAAACGGTTGCACCATTATAAATTCAGTTTAACGGTAACCATTACTTTAATAATAACATTAATAACAGAGATGTATATTAAATTCGCCGCAAAATCGAGTGTCAAAGTTCGGAGCCAGCAATCTAGCGAATTAGATACAGAAACCGAGTCCAACCAATTCCATCCATCGCTGAATTAAATTCAAAATGAAGCGACTATTCGAATCGAATTTAAGTTGTAAGATTAAATTGTGGTAACTTTAACAAGCACCGATGCAAGTTAATCTGCGAATAGAAAAGAGAAGAAACTATGAAAATAGTCTTGGCATTTAAATCGAGTACCTAAATAAGGGAACAGAAAATCGTAATATCAGGAGTATTCGTTCGCATGAGATCTGATAGCCAATCAAAACCGCGGTCGGGTTATAAACCGACCGTAATATACGCGAGTCTGGTAAGCCGACGACTTTTATTAGTTTCGACTGTAGCCGGCGACTTCGCTTGTAGTCGTGACTTTGAAAGTTTTACTAAGTCCGATAGGTATATAGGGTTTCTTTTTATCTGTAAAAGAAAATTGCTCCTATAAATTTCTCCTCCGTTTTAATTTTACACTTGAGAAGATTAATGATCTAACCATAGATAGGTATAACACGTCAACCTTATAATTTGAAATGTTTAATTTATTTACCCATTGCATTCTCGATTTCTCCTGTCTTACATACGATAAGTTTCCAGTTAAAATTAGATAGTTATGTTGAGTAGAAATTATAGTTGATTTACGCTAACAAAAGGCATATTTACGAGGCCAGTTATTGCGGCGGCGTTTTGCCGTCGTTGTTTCCCGCTGATACCAATATTTGAGAGGTAAAGGACATGTTGACAGCACCGACCATTGGGCCACAATCTTAAATTTTGTCACTAGTGCGACCACGCAGGAGGTTGAGGGTTCGATTCTTCGGACAAATGTTTGTACGGTCTGCAGATGTTTGTTCAGTGTGTCTACCATGAGTTGTCACAGTTAGATCGCCTGACGTTACTACAGTAGTTACGTAAATACGCAGATAGTATAGTTAGCTTCTTTGATGGTACCATGAGCTGTGTTGGCGCTTACTACTAACGTTATAGTTACAACTACACTTTGTGTAGTTTTGCGTTGTTATGTTGGCGTCAGCAAACGTTGCTCACTTCACATTGCATATTGTTATCTCTTTTTAAATAATGCACGATGATAGATACAGAAGATAGGTGATATGGTACTATTATCTGACAAATGTAGAAAGTCGCCTGACTTACTTGTTTTAATAAAATCTCATGCAGCCCAAATTTATTCGTGTTACGATGGTTCCGACTCGCTCGGTGGGTATGTAAATCCCTTTAATAAAAATTAAATTTAAATCTATATTATGCTAGTATTTTCATAACCTATGTTAGTGTTTGTACATGATTTTGCAATAAATCACAGAAATTCTGGAAAGGTTCTTTGGTTAATTTGTAACTTTCTTAGTTCGCGTCGTTTCTCTTCTAATTCGGCAGTAGGTAACATTTCCAAGACAAAACATGCTCTACTAAACATTTTTAATTCAAAAATCGCAAAATCTATCACAAACTACAATCATTTCACGAAGTCCCAAAATGTCGGTGAGTGCCGTAACTGCAGTAGTAATAGTTTGTTACTATGACATCTGTCAAATTTGTAACTCATGGTACTAAATTCTAAGCAAAGGAAGCCCAACAAAACTACAGTCGCTGTAGTATAGTTTACTACACTGTGACGTAGGATAGTTAACTACGTAACTCATACTGCGCATTTTAGTTCCCAACTATCCGCTAGAGGCGCTGTACAAGTCTTCATACATTTTTTAACTAAAGTCGCTAGCGAGTATAGATTGTGAAAACTCATGGTAGACACACAGGGTGTTCTGGGTGGGTTCTAATACAAAATATCTAATCTATCTCTGTCGTATAATGTAATAAGTATGTCAGTCATCTGGTACCCATAATACAAGCTCTGCTTAGCTCGGGGCTAGATGATGCTGTGTGAATTGTCCAGCATTATTTATTATTATTCCACTATTACACCGAAAAGATAAAATAATTTCTACGTTCTGTATCTTTAAGTTGTTCTTCGTCCTAAAATAGGAATTAATAACTACTGAAACGAATATTCTGTGCAGAGAAACCAAGGGTAGAGAGAATATCAATGATTGAAGAACAGGCTAAGAAATGTGTGTACACATTTAGCACGCGCTTGTTTGTACCTCATGTACACACGAAGTACAAACAAATGAAAACTTATGAAATAGCTATGTTAGTTTACTAAAAATTTTGCCGTCTACCGTAAAAAATACTTGATCAATCATCACCCCATTTTTTACAGTTGTCCAAAGCCAAATATCTCGTCTCGATACCGGAATGAAAATATATCGATGGACACGTCAAAACCAATATCAGGTGACACCGAGCGATGCCATCGATAACAAGAATTGACTCGCTGAACACGAGTCACGATTAATTTGATACAATTTATATATGTCCGTAAGCGTGCCATGCAGAGCAGGTTCACATCGTTGGGATACATAGGTTCCAACACAATTATTATTAAAGTTAACGTTTCATTTTATAATACCTAATTTACTTGTCATCACAAAGAATATATTGCACTTTATCATCATCAGACTGACTACACCCAGTTGGGTATTTATTTAATCATATTAGTAACAGTATTATTGAGTGAGTATAAAGTTTTCGTTTCTGTTAAATTTTGAAGCGTTCCCATTCGAATTCAACATAAATTCGTCCCTAAACTTTTCATCTCAACATCAAACGATGGATAACATCGAAAATGCAAACATTTAAATTTGAATGTTTGACGAAAATAAAATAAATCTTATCTATTACGTAGGTAGGTACTTTTTCGTGCGTGGTCTAAGTTATAAGCGAATTTATGAGGTTTTTAGGGTCCTGGTGTTAAATGGCCAAAACGCAACCCACTTTCCTTTTGTTTGTCTGTCACTGTTAATTTACACGTTGTTTATGCACCTTATTTACGACGCGGCGATATTGATGACACCAAAATTATACTAATAACAATATTTACGTCTTAATCGACTCTCTCTAGAGTAATTTTACAACTATATAAACAAGATTCAAACGCTTTTTTTGTTCAAGAGGAAACTTAATTTTTGTATGTTTGTAACGAATAAACTCAAAAACTATTGGACCGATTGTAAAATTCTTTTACCATTATAATGCTACATTATGCCTGAGTAACATAGGTAATATTTATATCTTTAAAAACAAAACGTCCACCCGCTCGAAGCCGGGACGGGCCGCTAGTTAACAATATTTAGAAACCTTATTTTAAGTAAAGAACAGTAGGAGTATTTTAACTCGTCGGAAAGGCCGTCGGATTCGATATCGGAAACGTTTTTCTTCGTACAAAGTTTCCGATATCGAACGAATCCGACAAAAAAACGTTTCCGATATCGAATCCGACGGCCTTTCCGACGAATAAAAATACCCCTGCTGACTTCGCTATATTCATGAAAGGTAATGTTAATTTAGTTTGAGGGAATACGTCAAACCCCTTTAGACAAGTTCGTAGTTATTATCACCAGTGCGCCAGTGCTTAAAGCCACAGCAGAAGCTAAAGTACAAGCGTCTTAGCCTGACGCCCCGTCGAGATGTCCCAAAGATGGGACGTGTCTCAGGTGGGCCGATAACGAAGACTAGTGTCCCAGGCAAGACGTTACGCGTACATCAGATAACCGACGTGGGTGATGGCCCGCGAGAGACTACCGGGACTTGCAGACGGGGACGCGAGCTTTTCTAGAGATGCAGTTTGTCTTCTTATATTTCTTAACTAGACGATCGCCTCGCGGTTTCACCCGCGTAGTTCCCGTTCCCGTAGGGATTCCGGAATAATATATAGCCTATGTCACTCCCTGAAAATTAAGCTTCCTGAGGATGAAAGAATTTTTCAAATCGGTCCAGTAGTTTCGGAGCCTATTCAATACAAACAAACAAACAATCAAATTTTTCCTCTTTATAATATTAGTATAAATATCGATATCTTGTCGGCGAAGACGTTCCATCAACTGCATAAAATAGCGAATGAAGTTAATGTAAGTAGTCGAATCAATCATCATCATCGTTACAGCCCTTTTGTCACACACTGCTGGGTCTTCAATTCTTACCGGTCTCCTCTGTCCTAAAGTAGACATTTTGTTGGTTTGAAATTTTAAAATATATATACGTTATTTATATATTTTCTATAGCGCCTGTACAGATTAAAAGAAAAATAAATAAAAATATTTGAAAACATTCAGTACAAATTGTGATGTCGAAATTTTAAAAGAGACCTTGGTCTAGTAAGGTGTCAAATGCAAAGTTCAGTTTGTACATTTCAAAACAGTTTTATTGAAAGTTATAAAAAGTTCTAATATTAGTTAAGTTAAAAAAAGTCTTATGACACATAAGCAACACTTTTAACGATAAAACTCTTAAATCCATCATGGCATTATAGTTATTAACACTATTATATATTTACAACAAACCGGTGGTAGTGGTATCGTTCGTAGCAGAGGATAAAAAATGAGGGTAAATCGGTATATCTGCCAATTAAAACTCGCTCGCAGTGCCCTCAGTGATTCCGTGATCATGGCGCATGAAACTGTGCCGACATATTGTAAAGCTCAAAACTCAAATCATGGTATATGTATATCCCGCTGCTACCAACACTTGACTGTGATTTTCATGAGTTCAGAGTGTTTTGAAAACGAGGCACGTTTCCCATTGCTGCGTCTATCCAGACTTTACCCTAATTGATTAGTCAGTTGTTTAAAACAAATCGTCTTCGTCAAATCGTCAATGGACAATTTAACATATTTACACTATTGCAAATGCCTCTTGCCATGGCCATTAAAAACATTCTTAATGTGGCATCATAACGCTTAATGTATTATTTCTCTCTCATTATACCTACTTTATCCTTATTTTCATAAAGTCATAAAGCACGTTATATGTGGTAGGTATTTTGACTAGACGATGTGTGAATTGGTATGCCCAGCGCACCCTTTGACTCTACAACTCGGCACTTTGCGAATAATGTGGCACGTTAAACGTGTCAAACAATTTAGTCAATGTTATTGTTTTCATGTGTATAGATTTAAAACTACAAAGCTTTTATAGGACTACCTCGGGATCATTATATTATTTTGTAATAATCATAAAATACTTTTTATGATGTTTTGTGAGGACCCCACCCCAACAAGACCGGAAGAAGTAGAATTATTGTTGAACCTATCCTCAATTCATTAAAAAAATCATGAAGGTTCCTAAACAATTGACGAAGAATCAAGTATTAAACATAAAAAATACAGCCAAATTAAGAAACCTCTGCTTTTTGAAGGCGGCTCCAAACTCTTTTGCAATAACTTAGGTCAGCACAATTTTTTTCGTGCAGTTTATTTCTTTTGTAATGTGAGTGAAGTCAGAGCAGATGGTTGTCAATCAAGACCAATTCATAAAGATTTAATGAGTGACGTAAGTGCAAAGTCGCAAAACCAATCGTAAATCATAAGTGTGAACTGTGGTTCGCTTGAAGATTTCTTTACATATGTAAAACAAAAAGCACCGTACCTATTTTAATATAGAAGAATCAAATGTTTAGCTGAAGGGGAAAAAATGTGGTGTCTAAATAAATAAATAAAAAATAAATAAATAATGTTGGACAGTTCACACATCATTATCTAGCCCCAAGCTAAGCAGAGCTTGTGTTATGGGTACTAGATAACTGATATACTTAATACAATACACTACATAGATAAGATATTTTTTATTAAACATAGAAAAACATCCAGAACCCTGTAAAAATATATCTAATTGAACGGTAAAGAAAACCTCTCAAGCGGATTAACACCGGGGTAGATTATTTTACGGGATACAATTTAATAGGAGCCTAGTATTTACGTATCGTGTAGCTCAATCGTAGGATAAAGTTCAGACGAGATTCAGACTAGACAAGACACGAAGCCTAATTGAGATTTGCTCTGACTTGAACAGTCGATAGTTTGTAAACTATCGCATGTTAATTTGTCATATTGTAAGCGTGTTTTTTTTAACAATCAATAGACCTGGATGTGACCAGCGCTACATGCTACTCTCTACAGTTTATCGACATTTTACAATCTGACTGAATTTCGATACATATAATATTAAAGAGGTTTTTTTTTTGTTTTGTTGATGAGTTAGCCTGTTCCGATATTGTAACTTCTGTCACAATTAGAAAGCTACATTAACACTACTGACTACTATGTATTTAGCAGGTAACGAGTGAGCGAAGCCACGAGCAGAAGCTAGTTAGAACTAGTTATCCGAAAATAAATACTTTTGTGTGATAAAAAAAGTTATAAACTGACGGTCCTTAAAACACATTGATTGAACGACAAAACGAACAAAAAGATTTACTCAATGATAAAATCCACTTACCTAAGATAATCGTTCTTGCAGAATATATTACTGTCGCGTGCATAGCAGCGCTGCTCGGTGTCCAGGGGCATTTTGCATTCGTTGCACCTCAGGCATGGAGTGTGCCACCTCCTCTCCAATGCCAGTAGGTAAAACCTAGAAAAACACACTTAGTTGACTTGCGTAACACATCCGACCTGCAGGACGTCCACAGCTGGGCATAGGCCTCCCACAAAGGTCCTGTTTGGGGGGGCTGACATGATTCCTACGCCTAGCAAGCGGGCTGGCGTTCATCACCACGCTTGGCGAGCGGGTTCGGTAGTGGGTCTGTTCTGCAAAGGGACTGCTGCCCGTCCCGGTGTATAATGTACTCGTAGTAATTTACCCTGTTCTGTGAGATGGAGAGTAAAGTCGATACCTGTCAGTGATACGTGCTCCACAACCGGCACAGGAGTCATCCGCTGGCGGCTGCTGCGTCTCGTCCGGAGGCTCTTGCTTCCGACACGAGGTGCAGTCTCGGGGCGAGCCGGGGGAGGCGATCGGCGCCGTTGGGGACAGCTCCCCAGCCGCCGAGTACGAAGAGATGTACCGCTCGCTTTGTTGCTGAAAATACAGCTTTCATAAAGCTACTGTAAGAGGCTCACAGTGACGAGCAATTTCTACACTAAAATCAACCGCAACTAGCGGTTTCACGCGACCTTCACCAGGTCATCGGCCTACCTTGTGAGAGGAGGGGCCAAACTTTAATGGGACATTTGCTATTTAGTTTGTATTGTTTTCTGATTTCCTATATTTTTACAGAACTGCAAGCGCTACAATCACATCATGTGACAAGTGTGATTCGAGACGAGTTCAGCTATAACGCATGTAACCTAATGAGTTGCGTAGAGCTGGAAGGGATAGTGTTGATTAATTTATTGCTTTGATCTCGAATTTTAGTGCGGACTCGCTTACAGTAGAGGCGTAACAACGCGTATGTTACTGTGTCAAATTTTAGGAAAGCTGAGGCGCAAAACACGTCTCAAAATCAAAAAATCCACAACGCACGAAACGTTCCACAAATTGCCTGCTGAACGCGACGCTGCCGCCGACGGCGCTGACCGACGAACGGCGCGGCACTTTTTTCAATACTTCATGTGCATAGGCGTGACAACTGACAGTATCATGGGAACCTACCGAATTTAATCACATAAACTGTTGAGTTAAGTAAATGCGGCGCTTACAAAGCTCATTCACAAAGTTTTGCAGTATTTCTTGAATAGCTTGAAGAACCTAATCACATTTTACATTGGTGTGTTTGTTTCTTCGGTAGCAGTTTCCTGTCTACAGTTTTGCGGCAAGTTTAAATGTATTTGAGATGGTTTGCGTTTTAGTAAATTATTACTAGTTTGTCATTTATTTATCTGTAAGGACTACCATTAATTACAATAATATAGTTATTAATAATAATAAATAATGCTGGACAATTCATAGCATCATCTAGCCCCGAGCTAATCAGAGCTTGTGATATGGGTACTAGATGACTGATTTACGTATTACATTATACGACAGAGATGGATTAGATATTTTTAGTTATTATAAATAGGACCCTGAAGAAACATCTCTAGACCGTACAAACATTTGTCCCAAGGCGATAATCGAACCCGCAACCTCCTGCGTCGAAGGCGAACTGTCGCCCGCAGAGCTCGTCAAATTGATTGCATAACAGCCAAAGACGTTTCCACTCTGCAGATATAATAAGTAGGTATGAAACCAGGTCTTCTGGGTGTATATAACTGTAACGGTGAAACTAGAATCTTTGGAATAACTAGATATTATATCAGACATCTAGTACCCATATCATAAGTTTGGTTTACTTTGGGGCTTGGGGCTGGATGATTGATATTGTGTGTATATCATCATTTTTTTGAACACTGGAAAATGAGTTAAAAGGTGTGAACAATTTTCAAAAGGGGGGAGGGGGCTACCTCACCGAGTGGGATATCAAATAAAAGGTATCGGTTTGTATCTTCACACATACTTTTTGAATTATGTCGAAAAAAGTCTAACGATTGACCATTACCCCCTAATCTCCGAAGTTTGCAGAGCGATCGATCTGCAATGTAGGTTGGTTCCGACTATTTTTTGGTATTTATTAAACAGCGTAGTATCTAACCGGTACCTTTAGTACATATTTGTATAATAATTGACAAACGTTCGGAAGCGGCGCGCGAAATACACTCGCACTTGACGAATCTTGTTTTATTTGTTGGTTAATCGTTAGGACGATTAACCACCAAATAAGATAATAATGATAATTACTCTGAAGATCTGTTAGCTAGGGGTTGTTACCCCAAGGTAACACTTCAGAGGAGTAATTTTCGAACTTGAAGAGTTGAAAGTACGAATACCACCAAACTCTGAATTTATTGAGAACTTTGTTGTAACTTCCAATGTTCAAACCTTGTCTAGGCTGTTATTGGCCGCATGAGAGAATTTATTACATTTACAGGGTTTCGAAGCAGTTGGTGTTTTTAGAGTTTCATTGGAGAAATAGGTTTTGAACGATGGGACGAAACCCTCCGTTTGCGAAAATAGCTGCACTTGGCCGGATTATTTATTAATTAATCGAGAAGACGACACAGAGAGGTAAATTATTTATTGTGCTCATCAACTGTTTATTAACATTCGAAATGTATTTTCACACAAAGAAGTACCAAACATCGGTATAAAGTTCAAGCTACCAACAAGTTATTGTTTGTTAATTAGTAGTAAGCTAAGAATAATTGTCGAAGTTTGGACACAAAAAATATAAGGTACTTATATGAAATTATATGAAATTGGTGTTCTCTGTGGAAAAAGCAAAACGATTATTTTTGATGAAATGATGTGTATAATCAATCAAAGCATATGTATATCATTATGACGATCTCTGTGGCGCAGCGGGCGAAGGTCTGCCTGCGACGCAGGAGGTTGCGGGTTAGATTCCGGCCTCGGGACAAATGTTTGTACGATCTGCAGACATTTGTCCAGGGCGTTCTGGATGTTTTCTATGAATAATAAAAAATATCTATCTATGTAGTGTATTGTATTTATTATATCAGTTATCCAGTACCCATAACCCAAGCTCTGCTTAGCTTGGGGCTAGATAATGCTGTGTGAATTGTCCAGCATTGTTTATTTTTATTTTATTTATTTATTATATTATCTATGCTCTTTCGCCTTTTTATAGGTAGTTCATTTATTCCTTTGCTGAAAAACTTGTGGGAGCGAGAATCAATAAAATCCTTGAACCTGGAGTATGGTGGTTGTCGGAGACATTCCAATCGCAACTCGTCTAATTTAGTGACCATCTGTTGTGCAGTGTGTGGGCTAGCGTTGTCCTGAAGCAGCAGTGGGCAAGAGCAATTGACCAGTCTTGGTTGTTTAACGGCTAGCTTTTCCATCATAGTTTGCAATAATTGACAATACAGATCTGCCGAAATCGTTTGGCCAAATCTTAGGAAGCTGTAGTGGATGACGCCAGCACTGGTCCACCAGACACTTACCAGTACCTTACTCTGGGTCAACTTTCGCTTTAGGCTGGATTTGGAATGTTCTCCTGGATGCAAACATTGTGATGAGCGTTTCCGACTATCGTACAGGATCCATTTTTCATCACAAATATCGATCCGATTTGAAATCCCCTCGTTCTGAAGCGGGAATGGAACCCGCAACCTGCGTCGCAGGCAGACCTTCGCCCGCTGCACCACAGAGGTCGTCGGAGTAAAATCAAAATTAATGAGAATTTTTTCAGAAAAATAGAGTTGTGAAGAATTTACACATGCTTTTTTTCGTGAAGAATTCACTTTGTGGCAAATGTACAATAACCCCTATCTACGCATTATCAAAGTTTGCAAGTCACAAAATAGTTATTAAGAGATCAAAGGTCAAAATATGTCTCTAAATATGAAAAAAATATAAATGTACAAAATTAACTGAAAAAGATTTCCATTACCTATTTGATTCTAGTTTTCTTATTATTTGTTTCTATTAATAGATTGTAATTTACTTTGTTATTTAAAAAAGACTAAATAAATTTATTTAAATAGCTTAACTTAATTATGAAATTACATTGCAACACCTCATTAATGAAAGTTAACGTTGCGTTTGCCATAACTGTTTCAGGTAGATCATTTCATTCATTAAATATAATGAAACGGCCAAGTGCGAGTCGGAGGCGCACACTAAGGGTTATGTACCATTGTACAAAATTTAACAATAAGTCATCATCATCATCAACCTAATATTAGTCTACTGCTGGACATAGGCCTCCTCTAATGAGCGCCATAGCGCCCTGTCTTCTGCTTGACGCATCCACCACCTGCCTGTAGTCTTTCGCAGGTCGTCATAGCACCTGGCCGGAGGGCGTCCTACACTACGTTTGCCGAGTCGCGGTCTCCAAACGCGGTCACCTAATTCTATGTACTTTATAAATATGCTGAAACGTTGCGGTGCTACAGTTCAGGGTTCGGTGCGCGACCCTTTTACCCCTAACCGCTTTCCTGTCCCATTTTATTCACGTTCTACTACTACTAGTGGTTCTACGTCAACAGTACGTAATTCCAGTGCCAATGCAAATTAATTTTTTTCTTTACGAATACCAACGATTCGATTGCTACAATATACAACTATAGACAAAAAATACTCTGAAGTTATAAGCCAACTCGGTAGGGTTTCTTAAGCGTACGACTTTTGTTATTTAATTAATACGATATCATTGATACCGACAGCAATTATATTAATATTTAGCCTCAACCTAATAACATTATGACACGAAGATAAATACGCGTTGATTCTATTAATATAAATCTAGGGAATCACCTGAATGTGATATTGTGACTGTCTGAAATAAAGTTCCGTTCCTCACGTTTCGATATACTGTGTTGGGTGTTTGGTATTGTACTGGGCTACATTTCTCGGGTAGAATCAATGTCTTGTGTCACGGTTATCTTAGATATGATTTCTAAAGTTTTTTAGAAATCTTGCCTTTGAAGAAAAAATGGATTTGAATGAAAGTTACTTGTGCTGTATTATTCAACTAGCTGTTCCCCGCAACTTCGTTAGCGTGGTAGGTAGGGTACCTACCTTACTAAAGGACACATCAGTGAACGAAACATTTGCATGGAAAAAGCGAATACATCTGTGACTTCTTGCACACGAAGCATTTATATTTATCCATAGAATGTGCCTTTAGCAATTAACATACTGTTTAATTTTCTTAATCTACAAAGCAATATGACAACGTAACAAATTCAATCACTATTTTGACATGAATAGACAACATTGCATAGACGGACTTTTCATCTATTTTTTAGTTTCTCGTTGGACGTGTAAATTATCAACATCTTCTTTAAATCTTAAATCGAGGGGCGAAGCCCTAAAAAAGCAGCTTATTTTTTAAGTAAGGCTACATTCTAAATGTATGCCAAATTTCATATTGATCTGTTCTGTAGTTTTGGAGATCCTAGGTAACAAAAATTTCACATTTCACAAACTTTCGCATTTATAATATGAGTAGGATGTATACCAATTGAAAATATATTACTACATATTTTGATAGCATTCAATTTAAAAAAGTTACGAGCTATCGAGTCAAAAATATGTATAAAAATAACAAGTCGTGAAAACATAATATTGAATTTAATTTTCTAATAGAAGTTCCTTTATTCACAAAGAAAATTATACTAGTATTTACAATTGAAACAATTGAGCTAACTGCCGACTGTTGCAAACAGTCTACTATAATATGTAATATAATATAATAGAATATAATATATATATAATATAATAGAAGTTCCTTAGTTAATAACCGACTTCAAAAATTCGAGAAGTAGGTTCTTTATTCGGCTGTATATATTTTTTTATTTATATGTTCGTCGGCTTCTCCGTCAATTGTGGAACGATTTTTTTTTTTTTTTCGCTATTGTATAGAGAATGATCCCGAATTCATGACATAAAAATGTTATCCCCGAGGGATTAGTATACATATATTCATATTCATATCATTTATTGTGATTTTATGCATACAGATGTTGTTCTTAGGTGTAGGTAGTCTTAGTGGGTAGGTACAAAATGCATAAAAACCCTGTCAGGGCGCTACAATTATGTAGGTATTTTGGTTATATCAATTTAATCTATGTCTAGGTAAGTAATAAAAAAGTGTCGCAAAAGGTAGGCATGCTTACTGTGTAGGTACTAATTGTTAAAGGCATAGGTATTTACAACGTCAAATAATTTTAAATAAAATAGGTCTATGTCGCGATTAGTTAGGTACTTACTTACTAATTTAATCTGTAGGTGATATTATGTCAGCTAGTACACTTTTGGTTATTTGTTTTAAACTATATCCGGTAACTATATCCCGCCAAGCTTTAAACAACATAATACTTTTGAAAAATCACGACCAGCTACAACAATTTTGGTGATATCTTCGCCAATTCTAAATAGATTTTGATGATTTATTCGTCGTTATTTAAAGGTTGATTTTAAGGTGGTCCCATAAAAATTTGACTACCAAGAAATTTGCATGGGCGGCGGCGTAAAACGTATCTAAAACATCATCACATGATAATTTTTCACAATTACTGATAACTAAGTTAAGCTTAATAATAAGAAACCAAAGAATTAGCAACAACCTACGAATCAAAACAAAAATCTTTTCTATAGATAGACCGCAGGGTTACTGAGATCTCGACCAAAATAGGTGCAAAACAGTGCATTTTCATGTTTTTTTTCGCAATCGTGATTTCACAATTAAGGAACTGAGGAAAAAAATGTTGAATTTTATGTAATTCTAGTTTTTTACGGCGGGGATCCCGTGAGTACTGAGATCTAGGCCTAGTTTGACAAGAAAACGCGCTCGGTTCGCCGGTTAAAAAATAACAGACACAGCGTTACTTTCAAATTTATAATAATAACTAGCTGTTACCCGCCACTTCGTTAGCGTGGTAGGTAGGGTACCTACCTTACTAAAGGACACATCAGTGAACGGAATAAACATTTGCATAGAAAAAGCGAATACATCTGTGACTTGTTACACACGAAGCAATTATATTACATATTATACTATGCATTATAATAATATACCTGTTAAGCAACTCATTGAATTATTTCGTTTCTTTGCTGGAGAAAAACATTCTGTTTAATTTTCATCTTTTACAAAGCAGATCTGACAACATCACATATTCCATCACAATTTTGATATGAATAGACATCATTGGATAGACGGACTTTTGGAACAAAGTTCCTTATCGCGCGTTGTGAAAGACGGAAAAAATTCATACGAAAAGTTGTAACGACACTTTTTGCTATAGTAAGCTATTGTAAGCCGTGCGGCGTGCGCATGTTTCTCTGTCTGTCTCTCTCTCTCTTATGAACTTCGTTCCATCCGGGTGTCCCTTGTCACCTCTCAAAGTTTTTTTTTATCTTTGTTTTGGTTTCTCGTTGGACGTATGTGTAAATTATCAAACCCTTATTTAAATGCTAAATCGGGGGCGAAGCCCTAAAAAAGTAGCCTATTGTTTAAGTTAGGCTATATTCTAAGTGTATGCCGAATTTTATTATGATCGCTGCAGTAGTTTTGGAGATGCTAGGTAATAAAAATTACACATTTTACAAACTTTCGTATTTATAATATTAGTATGATATCGATTTTACTTGTAGCGAGAAGTTCGCTCCGTTTCTAAAATAGTTTCCTCTTGAGTAAGATATTTACAATTTCAAGGAAAAATGTTGAATTACCATCTAGGACGACGGTATCTCAACATTTTTCCTTTGTGGAGTTTGTTTAGTTCGTTTCTTTCGCGTAGTCTTTTGTCCAACTGGATACCTTCACCCCGACTTAGGTAGGTACTTATGTCAAGAGCTTTTCCTTTCTATTTGAATTGAGGTAAAGGTTGAATTTATACTTCGAGTAGACCTGACCCATAAATGAGGAACGAAAATGTATATTATCAAATAGGGTAAGGTACTTACTATTTCAATATAACGGTAATAAAGGTTATCGATCGACCCGCCAATTCTAAATTATTAGTATTGTTAAAATAAGGATATTCTCAGAATTACTGATACGGTATTTCAGGCTTCGGCCGCACTGGAAAGTGGAAGCTTTAATGTTAGGTAGGCGTATAGGTTAGTTATTTGGACTGGCCGCATCGAGGCGATAATGCTGACCGTCCAGGTAATAATACTCCAACAAAACAGACATCGCCTGCATCGACAAGCTAAGCTGTATATAAATAAGCTATATGTATATAGCTCGACGACCTCTGTGGCGCAGCGGGCGAAGGTCCGCCTACAACGCAAGAGGTTGCGGGTTCGATTCCCGCCTCGTGACAAATGTTTGTACGATCTGCAGATATTTGTTCAGGGTGTTCTCTGGCTGTTTTATATGTATAATAAAAAATATCTATCTATATAGTGTATTGTATTAAGTATATCCGTTATCTAGTACCCATAACACAAGCTGCTTAGCTTGGGGCTAGATAACGCTGTGTGAATTGTCCAACATTATTTATTATTATTATACAGTCATTTATTCTATCTCGTTCATAAAATACATGTTTTACTATAGTAAATAAAATATTATAAAACTATTCTACAGTAAAATATATATTATTATTATTATACCTACTCGGTTCAAGAATCAAATATTTTTTTTGACAGAAGCGGAATGGCCGGTCCCGAACGTTTTGTATGTTTTCTCATCTTCATACAAATTACCAGCTTGCAGTGCGGCCGTAGTCTAAGTTTAGAATTCCCTACTCCAGAATATTATAGAGTTGTATTGTTATTTGTTAGGTATTATAATGTGACGACCTTAGTGGTGCAGTGGGTCTGCCTGCGACGCTGAATGTTGCGGGTTCGATTCCCATTTGCAGGTAATTATTTCAGGGTCTAGATATTCATGTATTATGTAGGTATATCAGTCATCTGGTACGCATAACACAAGCTCTGCTTACCTTGGGACCGATGATTCCGGTGTGAATTTTTCCAGTATTTAGATTATTATTTATTATACTAACATTAAATTGCCGGATTAATCGCTTCTCCAAATTTTTGTATCCAGGTAAGGGTACGGTCACACAGAGTCCGTTTTATATACCCGTTTTATCGTTTACGTTTTATTCGGCGATGACGGATCTAGTTGTATGAGGGAGTTATGTGTAGGAACCCGCTCATACTTAAACTACATCCGCCATCGTTGAATAAAAACGTATACGATAAAACGGGCCTGTAAAACGGACCGCTGTTTGAACGTACACTAAGATATCACTAGTCGACCAGCTGCTTAAGCCGTCCAGGTAAGGTAAGTTGGGGTATGATCGGATGCGGGTGAAGACCGTATAAAATGGCGTCTAAACCGACGGTCGTCAACCGACGGCATTCGTCAGTTGACCAGATAACTATCTAAACTAAATCTAGATACATGTAAGCGATAAGGCCGCCCTTCGTACTTCCTTGATTTTTGCTCTGTATTGTATTTTGTGTTCGTGTGGTAGTTATCTATCTATATATGAATTGGTAATTTGCTGGAATATGCGTGAAATCAACATTAGCACCTTCAAATTTTGAATTTATAATTTATTTTAAATTTTATTGCAGTTATCAAAATCAATTTCACAGTAAACACTAGTTCTACTTTATTTCTATTATTTGGTTGTAATTTTCTATTTCACAGTCTAAGACTTTATCATCTATCATAACTTGATAGCGAAACTTTAATAAAATTTAAAGTCTGAAGAACAACAACATGGCGTATTTTAAAAAGCTATAAACCTACTTCAAATTCCGATATTTTTTCATGTATGTTCACGTGCAAAACATTGGTACTCGTTTTAATCCCAGACCACTTCGATAGCGCGATGCAGTTTTTCTAGTGGCTAAAAGTAAATAAAAGTACCAAATATCAAAAAGTGTGAAAGTCAGTCTAAAATCAATACAAGCAAAATATTTTTAACGTATATTTTTCATAAAGTGTTATCTCGATAAATATCGCTCTCGTTAGTCTCGATATTTTTTGAAACGATAGATTCGAATCACTGTTCTTAAAAGAATGAAATATTGCTTTCTTTCTTTCAAAGAAACTAAATGCTTGGACGGACAGAGCAATTAGGATTTAGGTCGATTTTAGTTTGAAGACCTATGAATAAAACTGTTTACGCCCGTTGCCATTGTAATCTCTTGGTTACCAGATGGCATACCTACTCAGAAAACGAAAACCGAAGTTTCTGATTCGTTTTCAAGCAAAACCATCTCAATTCAGTATTCAATATACTATCAAATAAATACTTAACAAATAAAACTACAATCAAATTATAGAAACAAATTTGAACTAGTATTTACAATTGAAGCCTGTTGTAACTGCAGACTGTTGCAGGCAATCTACAGGTAGCTAAACTGATCCATATCAGTTTAACCAGTCGGAAGCGTCCCTAAGACGCTGGCTGCATTGCCACGCTGTATGGCAATGCTGATGCGCTGTGCCAGATACTCACCCATATTTTATTGCTTGACAAAAATATTAAAGAGTTTTCTAAACATCGATACGCCCTGTCGGATAGGATGGCAACAGATCTTGAGATAAAAACTTAAGTATGTATTTTGTATTCATACAAGAATACAGAAATCTTTCAGACTTTGACTCTTGCATAAGATAGCGTTTACACGATAACCATCGGAAATCTCGATCTTAGTTTTTACGAATAAACCCTTAGTGATTGTAAAATTATCATGTGATGAAGTTTTACAAACCTACGTTTTACGTCGCACAGAATCAAACTTATAGGGGACCTCAAAATCAATCTTCATACAACAACGAAAGAATTATTCAAATCTATTAACAATTAATTGGCGAAGATGTCCCCAAATCGTTGTTGCTAGTCCTGGTTACAAAAATATGTCTCTGGATTTTTTTTATAGGCCTACATCGGGATTATTCTTTATACAAAAGTAGAATCGATAGAAAGAATCGGTTAACCATTAGCAATGATATCAAGGCGCTCATTTTTTTTTTTTTTTAGTTTTTTAATAAATAAATAATTAAATAAATAATGCTGGACAATTCACACAGCATTATCTAGCCCCAAGGTAAGCTGAGCTTGTGTTATGGGTACTAGATAACTGATATACTTAATACAATACACTACATAGATAGATATTTTTATTATACATAGAAAACATCCAGAACGCCCTGGACAAATGTCTGCAGATCGTACAAATATTCGTCTCGAGGCGGGAATCGAGCCCGCAACCTCCTGCGTCGCAGGCAGACCTTCGCCCGCTGCGCCACAGAGGTCGTCATTAGGGGAGGCCTATGTCCAGCAGTGGACTATTTAAGGCTGATGAATGATATCAAGTAACAAACATACAAAAAACATATTCAAAACCTCCTATAATTCAAAACCTCCTCCTTTTTTAAAGTCGGTTAGAAAGTAAGTAACAACAAAGTTTTTTAACAAAGTCAACACTTATTTTATTTTTTATTAATCTTGCGTGATCTTACTTTATTTTCGGTTAGTTTTATTCAGTATTTTATTGACTGCAAATATCTTACATTATCGCGAATCTTCAGAAGTTTAACTTCAAAATAAAGTACCCAAAGTGAGAAACATCACGTCAAAAATATTTTTTACATATTTACGCACTTTTCTGGTGTTTTATAAATATTTCGTCACATCACTAAATTAAAGCTTACATAAGTTTATTTAAAAAACCTTACAAAAAAACCCTAAACAAGTATCACGGGATTACATAGGTTTTGGACTTAAGTAGTGATGCCGTCCTTTTTAATTCGTTACATAACTGCTTTAAATTAGTTTAGTTTAGGTTTGGCGACATCTGAACTAATACCATTGGACCATGAAATAAATATATTATATCCTAAACGTGTTATTTTTTGTTTACTCCGCCAAGTTTATAAAAATTTTAAAAAAGTTAAATCTTGAGTGCTGAAACTGATTTTTTTTTTAAACTTTCGCGATTTATTAACATAGTTAATGATTATATCGGGTCAACATAGTTAATGATTATATCGGCAGTCGCCCCGTGACCACGATCGCTGTAACGCGGTAGAAACGTAGGGGAAATAAAACAAAAGGTACGCGATAAATACCCGATATAATCATTAACTATGCTGAAACTGATTCGTTCAAAGTATCCATTTCATTAGTTCAGTGCACAAGTGTGTGCAGAAACGCAGGCTATAATAATGTCCTGCGCAGCGCACATGCCTAGTATCCGTTGAGACTAGCCGCTGTCGTGGCCGAAATTCGATTTGGAGGACGTCATCATTATCATCATAAATTTATACTATAACCACAGATATTATAATACTATACTAGTACTATAACTGTATTTAAAAAAAAATGTTGGCCAAACTTTTCACCATCTCACCATTAAAAAAAAACCTGAAACACACACAGGTGTACCTGTACGATCACATTAGGCCTGAGGTATGTGTTTTAATATTAAACAAATTCGTTATTTATGAAAGACGCGTTAAAAATATTTAGATGTTTTATTTGAACACTTTTAAATAGAAAAACTTCATAAACATATTTATCTTATACATACTAAATATTTCCATTTGGTTAGAAAGATACAGGAATTATTTTAAGAACATTTAATTAAGAGATTTGGAGGTCTTTTAAATAATAAAAGTATAAGACAAATTAAGAGCCTGCTTTCACGGGCTATAACAGTTAAAGCTCGTCAAATAAAACTTTGCTTTTTTCAAAAAAGCAACGGTAGGTAAGGTTAACTCCAAGGCCATTTTATTTCTTTGCTCCGTATAAGAAAAAAATCTTATTTCTAAAACATAGAATAAAATATAGTATGTTCCTAACTGCTTAAAGGGAAGTAGGTCATGTATAATTCTACATTTACTAACATTAAAAGGGGTATAAGTTTGCGAGTGAAGATATGAATATATTTGTGTCTTACAATCTCCCAAGATAAAAATTATAAAAATTCATAAATTACCTAAATAAATAATGGGCTACTTTTATCACGGCATAGAACAAGTGAAGCCGCGGGCAGAAGCTAGTAAAAAAAAACTCCAAATTGCTTACCCAGTGCATCGCTCCCCTCTCCTCGTACACTCCCATTGGGGGGTTAATTTTTTCGTTTTCTATTTTCGAATGTATGGGCCTGTCGCCCCACTACACTGCGGCACTGACACTAAACATTACAATGCGTGCGTTACTCGCCACGGCCGGCGGACTACTGAGTCTCGCGGCCAAGATTGCCTGACAGAAGGTGGTACTAGCACCGCCCTAAGCACGCCCCCCAGGCCCCAATGGTGGGCCTACTGCGACACCACATTTTTTTCACGAAAATGTCTTTACGAACTTTTGGCGCGGCGCGGCGCGCGGCCGTGTACCAGGCGATTGTAACTTTTTTCTAGCGTAAAATAAAGATATTTGCATTAAATCATCTGTAATATTAAATCTAGTTTTATATTTTATGTTGATGGTACTGGTCTAAATATTCAGATTACAACAATATTGATTAAAACACATGATTACATACTTATTTATATTTTTAATTTTATATGAAAAGACCAGAAAATATTCACATTCATAGATTTTTAGGTCTAGGTACCATACAAATCTAAGAATGTGGTGAATATTTTGAAATCACGTTGATAGATTTTTGGTATGCCATTTTTGCACATAGAAAAAGTATATAATAACGATAACGGCATGACGAAAATTTGATCTCCTTTTTTAATATTACACATTTTATAAAATATTAAATTTTGTGGGCATAATACGGCAGGCGTTTTATTACCTTCCGACCATGGATACAAAAACAAGTGAGTGCTATAATCTAAAGTGAATTAATAAGAGAAGAGAAAAATATATATGCAGATACAAGCAAGAGGGGAAAGCTGTAGTTACAACCATTATTTTTTTATTAAGACAATTTTATCAAGGTGATATATTTTTTTGACAAGCATTTGATGTCCATGATATCCACGATCAGGCTGCTAACACCTTTTCATTCCGTCACAGACACCTGAAAAAAAAATATGAGAGAAAAATTACGAAACATTTTTATAACCTTGAAGAGGATGTGAAGGTATTAAATTAAAAACTACTAAAATCTCTAAACTTATTTAAACTACTGAAAACCAGGCAGCATGCCAAAAAGATTTTGGTCCTCGTAATCCTGGCTCTGAAATTCACGGGAATTCCCGGAATTGTTATCCGAGGCTGGGAGAGTTATTTATTATCGGTTTTTATTCACAAAATAGATGCCGGAGGCAGGCTTCCATTTATTGTAAAAAATATTATTTTAAAAAAGCCTGAAAATTCCCGAAAGTTCAGTTTTCGAGAATTCCGGTTCGGAAATAACGAATACCAAACAGTAATGTTAGGGCCAGTTTCCACCAAAGCGGAGCAGGTGAGCAACATTTTTGTATTTGCTTTTATTGAACAACTAGACGATCGCCTCGCGGTTTCACCCGCGTAGTTCCCGTACCCGTGGGAATTCGGGGATAAAATATAGCCTATGTCACTCCCTGAAAAGCTTCCTAACGGTGAAAGAATTCTTCAAATCGGTCCAGTACTTTCGGAGCCTATTCAATACAAACAAACAATCAAATCTTTCCTCTTTATAATATTAGTATAGATATGTATCTATCAAATAGGTAAGTAGGAATAAAATATTTATTCTGCCACACACGGGAGCGTGTGCGGCTGATTCTCAACCAAACTGATGCCACCTAAATCATCCATCGTATATGATAACAGGCCGATAATGTATAAAATTGCAATACCTATAAAAATCTAACAAAAGAATCTCAACATGCCATGTCACGTTATTTTGATATCATACTATTGCTTATTTTAGTTACGGTTTGGCGGCAACCGACCTCGAGGTACAAGTTCCACGCGGCAGCAGTAGCAGGTGAGGAGTCGCTGACGTTCGACCGTCAACCAATCGTGATCGCTGTTCTGGAACACGTCATAATTTATGACGCTACATCTTGTCTCACGGTTTGGTTGACACAAAATATCGCCTGCTGCTGCTGCGAGTAGCCGACTACAAACTTACCTATTATCGCGTTATTTCGCGTCGAAGCAAAAATCAGCGCGGTAACAGCAGATATACAATAGGAAAAAAAACTAAATTTAAACAAAAAAGTAATTGAGATTCAAGAAATTGTTATTCACAAAAGATCACTTCGGCCAGAATCACCCCCTTTCGGCTTAGTTCCCATGTTACGTAGCACCCTGTATACAGATGCGATACTTACAATCACAGAAGTAGGTATGGAGGAAACCGGCAAACAGCAAAAGATATAAACCCCCCTAGACAGGTGGTCTTGGCAAGCAAAATGTCATCCATTATGTAAATCATCACATTTTATTTAAATAATTTTTTGGATTCGCTGACATTTCTTCAAAACATGGTCTCAGGCAATTTTATTCCAAAAAGTGGCGTCGTCGAAAGTAAGTTGCTCGTTACGAAAAAACGCCATCTGCTAGATGGCTTAGCTTCAGCAACGGATGGATATGACTTCACAAAGAAGCGATACCTCATTAGCGAGACAGGGAGTGTCGTCATACAGTGAAAACTCGTACGGTGGAAAGTCACTTCAGTATTTCAGGCCTTGTAATTTACAACATGCCTATACTAATAAACATAATGACATAATGACTTATTTTACATCTTTATTCACAAAGAAAATTATACTAGTATTTACAATTGAAACAATTGAGCTAACTGCTGACTGTTGCAAACAGTCTACAGATAGCTCAACTGATCCATATCAACACCAGTCGGAAGCGTCCCCAAGACGCTGGCTGCATTGCCACGCTGTATGGCAATGCTGATACGCTGTGCCAGCTATTCACCAGCTCTCGGGTCACGCATCGCTTCGACCAGACGCTCAGATAGTTATTTGAAAACCCTCGGCACCCCACGGACCTAGGGTCTCGACTCCAAGGGGAGCAAATGACTTATTGATCCTACATATTATTATGTATATTTACGTGTCCAAGTTTTCCAAGTTCGATTTAAATAGATTTAGTCAGTTACTAGTTACGAAAGTCCATATGGTTAAGTTATAAATAAATATTTCATCGTTGAAATTTTATGAAAGAACCTGAAAAAATCCCCTTTTTTATTTGATATTGTGCAAAAAATTATTAAGTAGCCAATATTCACAATACACCCACCCGCTCACCCGACAGAAAGAAGTGGCAGAATTTATATTTTTTCCTTTAATAATGAAACTATTAATAAGAATCTTGAACAAACTTGAGGGGGGAAGTCTACCTACATGTATTCTCCTTCCTGATCGAACGTTATATTGACATTGTTTCTGAAAACCACGAACCGAAAATACCGAGAAGACGAATTCATCGTAGAACATAAAACACTTAGAAATGCCTTTGTCAATCAGTGGACGTAATTCGAAACGGTGGAATTAGAATAAGCAATAGTGATTTGCAAGATTGTATTGAAAATGACAAAAAAAATATATTTTTTAATATTAAATTAGAAATACGGTAATATAATTCATTTTATCTAAATTCAATATTAATGCTCCATTCGGCTTAAAAGTCGGACCGTCCACTGAAACCAATGTTAAACCGTCACACCACACCGTCCAGTACTACAAGAGCAGAAGCACACTGTTCTTTTAGTTTTGTTACACATGTAAAATATTTTTATTCTATTCTACGCCTGCTTTTTAGATCTACCAAAAGCCGGATCTGGTTTCTTATGGCTGTGGCGGAAGCTCGAGACTGAGACGCAAATTTCTCCAGTGCTAGTTTCGCTGTTTACATACTGGTACGGCAATCAGGACAATATAATGTAAGCAGGTCGGGATCGGATATGTATAGGCTAGAGTGCGGAATGAGGCAGAGAGGAAGAATAGTGCATGCCCAAAACGACACACTCGGTAGGAATTGATCACTTTCTCGCCTTAGTGTAAAACCAAGGCGAGAAAGTGATCAATTCCTACCGAGTGTGTCGTTTTGGGCCCGAGGCGCAGCCGAGGGCCTTAAAACACACGAGGTAGGAATCGCACTTTCTGCCGAGTGATACGTAGTGCTTTATACTACACCTTCGAGGAAAATAAAAAGTAGAATTAATTATTAATTGAAATTTAGAAGAACTTACCGCACCCAATGATGTTGGCAAAACCTCATTGACCGCGCCAGCCTTTGAGTTCTTTTTTCAAAATTATGTTCGGAAATCGGAGGAGGCCTAATGGACTTGGAGTAAAAACTTTTTGTCTTTTGACCGAACGAAAATAATCATACCTACCGGCCTATCTTTCAGGAAAAAAAAAATAACACGTTAGAAATGGATTTCCATCACTTTTTCCTCCCACTAAAACACGTGAGAAATGAAATTCCATGGAGTCTTTCCTCCCGGTTTCCTATAGGCCTGCAAAGACATACTTTCTATTCTATAAATGGAAAAGGAATAGGCAACTTTCCGAGCAGGTGTAGTATAAAGGACTTTACTGAGACTTTGCTGCCTAAACATATATCGTCAGACCCGTGAGATCAGCAGCACCCAGGTCGGGTGCTCAATTGACGGGCTCGCCGTGAACAATATCTGCTACGCTGATAATATGGTGCTGGTGAGCCATATCATCAGCGTAGCAGCCGTATCAATCATGCGCACCATGTGCAGCCCAGTGCTGAGCAGATGCTAAACAAAGAAAAATTGAGCATACCACCACGAATTACTGGCTTTCTACGGAAGCGAGCAGCATTTCCAGCACATCCTCGAAGGACAAAGGACAACCCGGATCAAAAGCCGTTAAAATTCGCCTTTAAACAGGGCCGAGTGAAACTATCCCCGGTTCATTTAAACCAGCTGCCAAGTAAATTAGATATTAACGACATCAAGTCTAAAATTACATCACAACATCATCTTATTTTCGAGCAATATTATTATTGTAGGCCATGAGATGGATATGACCCGTGACTTCACAATGATTTGGTGGGTCCTTCAAAATAATAATAATAAATAATGCTGGATTATCCACACAGCATCCTCAAGCTAAGCATAGCTTGTGTTATAGGTACATGACTGATATACTTCTTTTAGCCCGTCAAAATTTGTAGTGTAGGAAGATAACTCAATATAAATAGACACGTAATTCAGGGTTTTTTGAAATTCGCACCCTAATTATTAATGGTGTGGAGTCCAAGTTAGACCGCTCACTGCCATAACAAGAAAATCTAGAAAAGACATCTATAAAACCTACGACGCTGAAATTTCGCACGAAGATAGTTTGCGACGTAAGCACCTAAGAACAGTTTTTTTAGAAATTCACTTTCTTGGGTTATTAAGTAAACTTCTATCTGCGGCTTCAAACGCGAGTAATATAACCCGAGGTATTCGGGTTATATTACTCGGATGTACATTAATACAACTTACTACTAAAGTCCGCGCGAATGAAATCGCGGCGGGTCAGCTAGTAGAAAGATATTTTTTACTGTACATAGAAAATACCCAGAACACCGGGACAAAATATTTGCAGATCGTACAAACATTTTTATAAAAATTCCGATTCCGAGATTCAGAGAAACCGAAAAAAAAGGTTGTGAGAAATAAAATAATGCTGGACAATCCACACAGCATCATCAGCAACTAATTATTTTACGCAGCAAACACCCCGCATCGTTCAAGCGGCTCAAAGCAAATAAACTCTGCGCACAATTCGGACCATGGCCATCAGCCAGTCTTGCATTTCTGTTGCGTAGCACGCTAAGCATGATTTACCTTTAACTTTGTGTTGGTTGACACAAAAGTTATGACGAATCGTCATCTACCTAATGGGAAGAATCTGATGATGATGATGATGAATAGAAATCAAATCATCATCATCATCATCATCCGCAACCCGACTTCACCCACTGCTGGGTATAGGTCTCCAAACTTTTGTGCCACTCCACACGGTCCTGCGCCAATCTCATCCAGAAATCAAATATCCCATAAAAATTACTTCGGCGGGACTTGAACCCGCAACCCTCAGAAGAGAAGAAAAACATAAAATCAGAAAAGCATAAAATTAAGACACAAATCGGAACAGTAATAAATTTATAGGGCGATGTCGCTAGCGACATCTAGCGCCAGATGGACGAACTAAGTAAAGAACATTTTAACATTGGAACCATACGACATCTCGACCTATCGTCGTGGAAAGAAAAAGAGGCGCAAGAAGGCGCCTTGTATTATAAAAAGGTTACAAAATTTGTTCCAGACTAAAAAGAGGGCGCTGTGAGCGCGGCGGCCATTTCAATCGTATAAAACCGTTCACTTTCAGTTGACATGACGTCCATCCATGCCGTCCTAGCCTTGCCTCGAGGGGACACCTACGGTATCTAATGAGTTCTAAAGTAAGTAGGTTAACGTTTCATCTGAAAATAAGGTTTGTTCTCACAAAGACAGATTCTCCAGCGTTAACGTGCATCTAAGTTTCATAGCTCACCTACATCACCCGAATCTTATCGGCAGAAGCGAGTTGGTTTACTACATAATTATCGTAAAAATATGCTCAGCCCATGCATTTATTTTCTCTGAATGAAAGAATGCAAAATTTTATAGACTGTATCTTTTTAAGAATAGTGATGCGAATCTATCGCATCTAAAAATATCGGAACTAACGAGAGCTTTGATATTTATCAAGCTGGCAGATTATGACATGTGTGTATGAAAAATTGTATTCTTTCATTGAGTCGAACAAAATAAATGCGTGGACGGAGCATAGTAAATATAGTAGTATATAACTACTAAGTAAATTAGTCAATATAGTATAGTAGTTATAGTAAATATAGTAGTATATAACTACTATATTTACTATGCTCCGCCGCATCTGGCTGTCTGTCTGGACTTTCTTCTGAACTGATCTGGGCCCGTACACTTAAAACTTTTTTTTTTTTTAATAAAAAAGCTTTATTGCAGGAAAATTAGTCTAAGGTAGGTACAAGAAGTTCTTATAGACTAACTATCATATCCTGCAATTGGCGGTCTTATCCCTTGCAGAGATTTCTTCCAGACGACCATAATTGAAGGAACCCTGTATCTTAGGCTACCTATGAGCTAGCTAGGTGTAGCTAACTGTATGTAGTAGTTGGATTAGGCCACTGTCAGTGAGTCGGACAGCTCTGGTTGCTCACTGTCCCCCGAACTAGTTGGTACTGTATCTCAGGGGGCCAGTAAACGCCCACCTGCGCCAGCCTCTCTGCCAGTTAGCCCAACTCAATTTTACATGATCGATTCGGCTGTTATACAAAACTAAGATTAAGCAGCGAAACCATTGCATAGATAGGAGAAAATAGAGAAGAAATGTAAAGAGAAAAAAAATAAAATAAAAAAGCATACAAGAATAGTCAAAGTGGTGGCATACAAACAATAAGAACCACATTGGCATTATGGCACATAAACAAATAAAAAACAAAAGATTCGTCGCAAAGAATGTACACGCATAGAGTCAATTTAAATAGGTTTTAATAATATAAATCATTGTAAATACAAGTATGATAGGTATAAGTTATGATAGGTAGTAGTAATTCATTGGCAATAGGTGCAAGTCTGTTTATTGGGACCAGTTGAGCTACCCGCAGACTGATTGCAACAGAGTGCAGTAAGCTCAATTGTTTCAATTGTAATTACTAGTTCTAATTTGTTTCTATTATTTGATTGTGATTTTCTTTGTGAAAAAAGAGACTTCGTTATAGAGAGTAGCTTAGTAGTTGTTCAGTGTCGCTGTAGTTAAGTTGCAGTAACCAGTCCGTTATTATACTTTTAGCCTTAAATCTCGTCATTTGATGTATGGAAAGGTCCTTATTGATCCTGTTATACAGGCGCGATGAAATTATTTCATAAAAACGGCTGTAAAATGTGGTTCTGTGTTTCGCTATCTCACATATTTTATGTGTCCTTCGTTTTGGTTTTGCAACTGAAGGGGTGAAAGAGATAGAGGAGTGCATGCGCAACACAGTTTGGAGCACGAATAATTGCCGCACTGTGAGAAACTTACAGTCCTTATATAGATTTGTTGTGGGGTATCTATATGGTTTCTTCAGCATCACCTTCAATAACAAAACTAAATCGAAGTTTCTGATTGTTCTCGTGCAAAGGCTAATCTTATGCAAGCGACATTAGGAGTTGTTTTGCACGACAACGAAAACGAAACTTCGATTTTCCTTTTTCGAGTAACCCCCTTTACCACGATGATCTCAACAACATACGAGTTTCACTAATCGACGAAATCATTCAAGATCATGAGGAATTTGGAATTGTGTAAACTAGCTGAAATAATTGTGACGATTTCGGAAAAAATCATGCCGACGAAAAAGATTTTCTACGGCATATGTATGTTATACATAACACTGGATTCTTAGTATGACTTAATTTTAAAATATCTTAGTCTCATAACGTCTAAAACTCACAACAACTTTAACTCAAAACACCCTATTATTCAGAACAGTCACATAATACCTAAAATTTCCTAAAAAAGTTCAGTGTTAACCTTCTTCTTCACGATTGAAGTATTTTATCTTGAAACTGAAGGACCTACATTTTTTACCCTATGGTACATTTCAAACATCATTGTTGTTGTCAGTATTATTTTCTCTTCCATGAATTTGTTTTAATTTCTAATAATTTCTAAATAATTTCTGAATTAACGTGAGTAACTTGTAACAGAATTTCATTGGTTTTTATACAAAACAAAAAGGCGGCCGTGCTGTTTTGCGCGATGTACATAAATATAACTATGGGTATACATATAAAAATAAAAAAACTGGATACACCATGTGGCGATGCATCAATCGCTCCGACCAATGCAATGCATCAATAACAATAAATACATCTGAAGACATCGTTAGAGAAAGTAAACACATGTCGCTCTCATCATGAAGAAAATGTACGGGATATCGTTATGGTCACCTGCAAGAGAGCAGTTTTTCCACAGACTGCTCTATAAAGTATTTGAAAAAGCGGCTGCTGAAATGCATGAGGCTGACCTGGACTTAACCATATACTTCTACGAAGAGAAAAATAATTAATTATATAGGCCTTCGATCAAAAATCCCCATATAGGCACAGGCTTAAATTTTTAGGACAGCAAAAAACCGAATTTGTACTTTTAGAAGATGTCAAAATTCCAAATTTAATATCACGGCATTTTTGTTAACTGAAGATGGGACGAATTACAAAATGTTGATATTTTCAACCCCGACTAGCAAACAATTTTTAAACAGCAGTGCGGGGCACAGGAAACAGTCTTTTGGTGACGGTATATTTAAAAGAACACCAAAACCCCTCTACCAGATTTTCAGTATTCAGATAATAGATTTACTAATGGTATTTGCGTTACTACCCGATAAATGGGAGGCAACATACTTCAGATTATTCTCATTCTTGCGTCATATATTGAACATGAGAATTGATAAATATAAAAGCTACTTTGAAACCGCGGTGATAAATGCATTGTAATGCCGTTTTCCCTGATGTTCAATTGAGAGGCTGTTATTAGCGTTTTGCACGTGCTGTTTATAAAAAAGCAAAAGCCATCAAGCTGGGTACAACAACAGAAGGCCGTGAAATTGTGCAATTATGTGCGAAAACAATTGCTGGTTGAACATACCCGATATGGCTCCAAGTACCGATACCATGTTAATTTTCAAATCCAATATGGAAAGTCAATTGATTCAATTGGGCGCTTCCATGATCAGCTGTGCTCAAGATAACGCACAAATAACCCTATAGAGGGATGGCATGCACGCCTAAACGCTCACTATGGGGCATGCGAGCGTTTAGGCGTCTATGTTGGCTTATGACCCGTAAGCCAACTTTGATTCGATTGCTTTATAAACTGAAACTAGAAGCAAAATGTCGAATAAAAAATTCTCTTTTCACGGTGAAAAGTAGGAAACGTAACGAAATATATTTTGATAACCAGCACCGACGTTAATTAAGGAAACTCAATGCTGGAGTCGTAACGGTTGTACAGTTTTAAAAAAATATTCGTTTATTTTTTAAAGACTTGGAGCTTCTACCTTTCAATTAAAAAAAAGAATCATCGATCTATCTTCATATGCGTACTTCATGTACGGCGTGAATATATAAATCTAAAAAAAACATACGCGTCAAATTGAGAACATTTTCCTTTTTTTACGTCGGTTAAAAATAATCTACCTATAGGACGAGATTTGATTACCGCAGTACCTATGGTAGAAGACTGCACTAACAAATAGAATTTAACCGAGGTTTCCTACAAGGAAAATATAAATAGAATCGAATATGGTAGGTACTCATATTACTATAGTTTAATGGCGCGAGCGGCTAAAACTACTTTAATACTGTGACAGGTAAAACTAAATAAGCGCTTGTGAAAATGAATTTAGGCATTTTGAGACTGTGATAGTTTTCCATTCCGGTGTTTTCGGTTCAAGGTATTTGAAGGAAATGTGTCTTTCGATATTTAGGCATTTCGGGAATCAAATGTAGGTCAAATTCGTTATGACATTCGATCATTTTAAGAGTGAGGAAATTTGATGTTAAGTTTTTCCCGGACCATGACAATTTGAAATTTCGTCAAATTAGAGATTACGTCATTACGCCCTTTGGTTTTACTGAAACCTACTCGACGGACTTATTTGAAGTGTTTTATTTAGGCACCAATTTTTACAGCAGCACATTTACGGCACTTATTTTATTCCCAGTTAGCCCGGCACCCACGAAGCAGTTGTGTGTAGCGATGGGCTTTTAATTTTTCGATACAACAATATTTTAGAAGACACCAAGTGGGTCTTAGGTCCGTTCGTTAGAATTTTCTTTGGTTTGTTTTTCTTGGTTTTTGTGGGGTCTTGCTCGATAGTGAAGTCATATCATCATAAACTATGGCTGCAGCAGCACAGAATAATGTCTATAACAGAGGATGGTTGGATACTCGTGACCGTGTACAAGAGGCTCTTCAAGCTGATCCATTCATCACTGAATTATTCTCCAGACATGCTGATATAGGAAGGCTTAGAGAGGAAACAACCAGTGTCATATCAGCGGCTATAACCATATGCTGCGGGGCGCGTTACATCTCAAAAGGTAAGGCATTGCCAACATCCGACTATATCAGAGCGCTGGCAATAGGGGAGCTCATGTCTCCTGTCCTTCCAGTCACGCACTGTCTTCCAGCCGGCCCAGCCAATGAGACTTTTGCCGAAATACTGGATTGCATAATTCGTGTTCCAATGATATATACCAGACAAAACACACTCACTATGTGGATCAACCAGCTTATCGAGGGTTTACAGGGCGAGGTTGATCCTGATGATGATGAAAATGATTACGGAATCTCACAGAACCGTGCCACAATCATATTGAACATAATAACAGCAGGACAGTTGGATCCGATAACAGGACCAGAGAGAGTTGAATATCTGATCTGGCTCGCACATAAGATGTCAGGAAGTCAATATCTTGAAGCTATCCCGTTGATAGTCACTAGCTACATCGGGATAGCTAAGAGAGGAACTGTCTCCACCAAATTCCTCGAGAAAGTCAGGAATGAGATGGAGACAGATCTTGGACTCGCTGTTGATATGTCAGAAGATGTGATTAAGAGCGCTTACACGATGTTTGGGCGTCACGTGGATGCACGTAATGCCCCTCATGTGTTCGATAGGTGGCTTAATGACATCCCGGAACATGCGATGAGACTTCGCTTGTCTTTAGGGCAAGTGACAGGGTCTGGTCTGACATCCTTTATCATCATTAGAAGAGCGATGATTAAGTACCCCACCTTCAATTGGCCTAAACTCAACATTCTAACAGGTGGGGAACTGGCGAACTACAGTCTCGCTATAGTTGCAGTAGGAGGAAATGCCTACTACGGTTTTAATCGCGACCTGGGACCAGCCAGATCCACAATGTTCAGCTCTGTCGCCTATGTAGCGAAGGAATTGTTGATTAGATTGAATGGTGAGACCTCTCTGCGCAACTATGGAGGATGGGTAAGACAACCTAAGTCATCTGCGATTATCGGAAGGATGATTGAGACATTTGTCAATGAGCATACTGCTACTATCGACGTAGAGGGAGCTCCTGCGGCTGATGTACAACTAGGAGCTGAAATCCTGGATAGAATCTCTAACGCAGGTAATGTAGGATTATTCGCGTAAACATATGATTAGATATAAGCTTCAGTATTAGACCAGTATTATTAGGTAAGATCAGATTGGTTTAATTAAAACAATCATGACGATACAACTATTAAATTCTTCTTACTCTGTATCAATTGTTTCATCTTGTTGTGGTTGTGATATCTCTCTATAGTCACCTTTACGACTTCGTACCGCAACACAATATCTCACCACGGAGTCTCCCAGGTATAGATGCTCGTTAAAAACAACAGTGAAAAGGACTATAAGAGTGTTGTACAATTTACTTGGAGAACTCTTGGCTACAACTGTAAGTTCACCAACATCTTCATCATCAGATTCAGGCATGGACGATCAAGCATCAGGATCTAAGCAAGATAGTGGGAAGTCCAGTAAAATTGACGCAAGGTTGAATGTATCAGGATTGAACTTTGAGGATACTTCATTGGAAGCGTCTGCTACACCTACTACACCTGTTAAGGGTGTAAGTCCATCTCAGACTATGAGAGATATCCCAGCTGCACATGCTCAATCTCATGACTCAAACAAAATTAACATGTTACTCAGTGCCACTAATAACCTGCAGAATGGGCAAAGAGAAATCCTTAATCTTCTACATGCATTAGTTCCTAGAGTGACCTCTGTTGAGACATCAGGTCCAACAGATCATATGGGAGTGGTTCATTTCAACAGGAAGCAGTCTGAAAATCCTTATCTGCAGAACCTGATGAAAAAACCTAGGAAGCATTAATGCTGACTAACATCAGAAGCAATTTCTAGAGAGTTTCGGTCAAGCTCAATCTGCATAATATCCCCTAGAACCTAATTGATGCTATTGTGGTAATTGGTAATTATCAATTAATCACCCTAAATAATATCATAATGATCTATGTAACTACTACAGTATTAGATCTAAGTAATGATTTATCTCACACCAATTAAAGCAACAAACGAAATAAAATCGAGTATTATTATAATTGATATAACTTAACATGATTTATAAGGGTTTTTTTGTATTTAACTAACTGTAACTTTTGCAATTCGATCTTGATGTAAGATAAGCGTACATGTACCTACTGTCGATGTCTGTGTCAATTATGGACCGATATTGAAAATTCTTTCACTGTTGTATAGAAAATGATTTCGAGGTGGTTCCAAATTGAGCCAATTTACCCGAACCTTAAACTCTAAACTCCTAAGGTGTCGTGCGGTGCCGACTTAGGATTTACACCACACCCGCTCTTCCCGCGCATGTCGTAAAAGGCGACTAAGGGATATATAACGGGGGCAGCAAGCAGCGCCGGCAGAACCATTCTACACACCAAACTGCGATCCCCAACTCGCATGCCCAGCGTGGGGATTATGTGCATTACCCCCATGAGATAAACGCCAATAAGGCTTATAGGCTGTTGAGATTGCAGGTTGAGATTCAAACAGGCCGATGATGACCATATTGAAATTGTATAAAGGTCTTGGTTAAAGATAAGAAAGCATGTTCTATTAACAACTAGTCTATGCCCGCGGCTTCGCACGCGTTGTTTCTATGGAAACGTTTAAAAGGTTATTTCTATCCCATGGGAGCTGATTAAAAAGTATCCTACGTTTATTCGGGGCCTAGAACTAACTACGCAAAATTTCAGGCCGATCCGTTCAGTAAGTAGTTTTCGCGTGAAGAGGTAACAAACATCCATCCACACATCCAAACAGCCAAACTTTCGCATTTATAAGTCTTTAAGAGAACAAACCCAAAATAACTGGACTATTTTCAGATTAACATTGTAGGAATAGAACCCGCAACCTTCTGCGTTTGAGGTGGACGTTCATCCGCAGCGTCACGGGGAATATTACAAGACTACTTATTCAACATAACGACGTTAAAATGTACTAACCCATTGACTTCCTCGGAACCGGTATCGTTTTACCTGGATAAAAATATTACAATGAGATATTTTTCACAGTAGGTAAAGTATTGTTTCTAATATAAATAAGTTTAAATATTTTAAAAACCCTTTTTTTAAAACAAGCTTTTAATGCATTGTCATCCGAACTAAACGTGAAACAAAATTTCAGCTCAATCGGTTGAAGATAACTGCTTCTAAATAGAGTTGCAAGATTTCACTCGTATAAAAATAGTTACATACATTGCAAGTTGGATAAAAGCTTGTAAAATACAATTGTTTAGAAAAGAAAAATGTAAACGACACTCAATTTGTGCCGCGACCACAGCTGAACCGCCACCACCACCACCGCACCGGTCCGGTGCTACCCGCGAAGACGTAAAAAGATATTTGTTTCGACTTTAAATAATGCTGAACCATCCACACAGCATCATCTAGCTCCAAGCTAAGAAGAGCTTGTGTTATGGGTACTAGATGACTGATATACTTAACACTATACATTACATTGATATATATTTTTTTATTATAGGTGTACCTACATAGAAAACACCCCGAGCACCCGTACAACAATTTATAGCTAGGAAGTGAAAGAATAATTAAACTTTCATACCGTTCCATACACGGATATTCTGTCTAGTTGTAGAGTAGGGGTAGTAAGCGTACTGGGTCCCCGAAAGGTTCTCTTCGTGTAAAGTAATCCAGTTTTGAACAAAGGAGGACTTATTGAGAAGATATTTAGCCCAATCTTCAACTGGCAGCTTGTCGGTTTTATAATGCAGCCAACCATACCATTCCGCTGATACCTGCGAATCGACAAAACAGTATGCAGCTTTGAAATGAAATGAAATTATATTTTATTGCTTTGACATTACAGATTCAAGTAGGATGCAATAGTCTCGGAAATCAGTGCCTTGACCAAATCCTTAAGCGGTTTTAGTAAAATTATTTAATAAACCTGTCAAGGCTAGCACAGTAGGTACTAATTCGTCCTTAACTACGTGTTCCAGTACCTCACTTTATCCCTCTAGCGTTTAGGCCTCCAGCCCTTCGATCTAATTGATCGAAGCGCCAGCCGCCCAGAAGGGATCTGGGGCCTAAACGCTGCAAGGGCCTCACCAGTGTCTCTACTGGGCAGCTTCAACGCAAACAGTTTGTTAAACCGGATAGTTTAGCTGCTGTAAGGAACAAATCGGAAGGAACTTACCGTTTTCAGAAAGAATTGTCATGGTTGCTGTTCCTCAAAAATCACACTAATATTATAAATGCAAAAGTTAGGATGGATGTATAGATGGATGGATGTTTGTTACCTCTTCACGCCAAAACTATTGAACAGATCGGGCTGAAATTTTGTATACTGTTAATTCTAGGCCTGGAATAAAACATAGGCTTTTTATCCCAAAAAACGGTTCCCATGGGATAGAAATAACCTCAAAACGTTTCCATAGAAACAACGCGTGCGAAGCCGCGGGCAGAAGCTAGTCTACAAATATATTTCTTAAACAGGACAGCGAATACATGTTTATTTTGTTATGTAAGACCATTGTTACATTTAAGTGCTTCGCGCTTTACAATTTTTTCCATGAAAAAAAGTAATATCACGAGAAAATGGACACGAAGCTGCGGACAGAAGCTATAGAAAGGTTAGGATATAAGAATACGTACTTGAGATGCGTCATAGTTCCACGCGAATCGTGGATGGTATTCGACCCATCGGCTTCTAGCTATCATGTAATTTTTATTTTCATAGTAGCGATTTCCTAAGCAATCCGTGCCAACGTATTTTCCTTCCTGTATTAGACGAAAAACTTAAGGTGGTGCAAAATTATTAATGGGATTTTTAGTGTTTTCTAGGTTCTACATTATTTAGAGGCTACGTATCCTTGTCTATGGGTTTCACAAATGTAAACCACTTGTGAAACCCATGCTAAATAAACTTCGATTCAATTGCTGTTTTGTGGTGTAATTGATTTAATAATATATTTCTAGCGTGTCAATGCCTCCAAAACGACGATAACAAAAGCAAATGGATTACAAGGGTTGCAAAACTACTAATCTGCTCGCGAAATTACTTGTGAAATAATAGGTACAGATTTTTTTCTCAGTTTAATCGCAGACTGGTATTTTGTTATCGAAGGCAAATGCACAAATACTTTTCGCGATGGGGTAAAACTCGGTGGCTTTAAAGAGCCACTTATTTAGTTAATCGAACAAAAAAGTAGTGTCGAAGACTTCTCCACAAAGAGTTCCACTACAATCCAGAAATAGCAAATGAACAAGTCAATATTCGATTTATTTGCTATTGTGCTTAATGCTTATATGAATACGAAATGGATATAAAATAAAAACCTTTAGCGTATCCATTCTCCACATTTTAAACAGGGAATTGATAATTCCTCCGTTTTGAGAGATAATCCTAAACATTCGAGCCCATTTATCCAAAGCAAGCATCGACATAGTGGCGATGAATTAGATAAATATGTATATCTTAAATAGCCTGCAGATGTAATCCAAAATTATAAGGATTGTTTATAGGTTTTTTATTTTATGTATAAATCACAGATTTAGATAAATACTAAATAAGTAAGACTGATGACTTGAATTTAAGATTTGACACCTTGACTGTCAAATAATATTATTTATGACTTAAACCTTTTTATAGTAATGTTTTCGATTTGCCTGAACTGACGTCTACTATACTACTAGTATTCTACAAAAAGTATTAATATGTAGCTGTGCGCGCAAGAATATTACGTGTAAAGGCAACCTAGGAACACGCGATTGCGCGCACGATCTTTTCCTTCCCCTTCCAACACGCTAGCTAAGCCGCTAGTAAAGACCGCTAATGTAGCTGTGGTCGGGTGAGCCAGGAGGTTCTAGCCGCTCACAGGGTTAGCCCAAGGTCGCCGCCGCCGCTGCCACCTGGTGCTCCTCAACGAAACCGGCGTGTCCGACGGGCCAGTCAGAATTTTCTCAACGCTCAGTTGGAGCTCAACCAACTCATAAGAGGTTATGTGGTTAAGTGGTTATTTTGCTACTCAGTATTTCGGTACTAGAACAAAATCAAATCACACTAGTAGATGAATGCTTATCTACCCATCTACTAATAAAAATGTGGAAGCAACTGTCTGTCTGTTCGTTGGGTACCTACCTACTTACCGTTTCAAAAGCAGGTCATAACAAAATTTGGCATGGAAATAGTTTGTACCAACTACATTCTCATTTATCTTCAGTCAATTTTAATGATGGGCCGGTTATGTAAGACTTTGACTAATCAAGACAGATGGAACCTAAAATACCTAAGTACAAGTAGGAAGGTACTCCTTTATTTATTTTTAGTACCTACCTACCCTACATAGGGTCCTAAATTACTCGTAGTCACACGGTGTGACCACGAGTCCGTCATAGTCCTTGTAATAATAATACAGTAGGTTGGTAGGTATAGGTACATTGTTGTTACTTACGAACTACATACATTTTATCCATACTCCTTGTAAGTATGTACTATGATTTAAAACGTAGGTGTAAGTGTGGCCTACCTGGTGTAAGTGGACATCTCGTCCGCGGATGAGTTTGAGATTCGGACCAAATGTACCCTACCTAACCCATTGTAAAGCTGTGCGTCTTCATAGAGTACCTATCGCTGTTTTTGGTTTATAAAGTGGCAGATATTTTCAAAAGCACTAATGTGTGTCATGTTGTTTATTATTATTACCTACACATCCATTTTTCAGGAGCTGATAACTGGTGTGCGCCGTAGCAACGAATTACGCGAGGAGCATCTGGTTTTCATGTAGGTAAGTACCAACATTTAAAATTATCATTTTGCATTTGGACCCTGAACATCAGGGTGGTTGCATGTTTAATACGAGTGCTTAATCGGCTAAAAATATGCTTTGTCTCCTATCCAAGGAGCCTTAATCATTTACTGATTGGTCAGGAAAAACGGTCTAAGAAAACTCGGGCTCGATTTTAAAAGTATAAAATTAAAGCTGGACAATCCACACCGCATCATCTAACCCAAAAGTAGGCAGACCTTGTAATATGTATATCTTACCTAACTGGTATTGATTTTTTCTCATCGTCACCATCATCATTGGCCTGTTCACATGGTGGACCTACACCCACTCTGATCAAATAGAGTAAGTGGTCATCTCATCTAAGTACTTAACACGTCCAGTGCCACTGACTCCCCTCGCGACTTCACGTAATTCTTATTCCAGTGCCGGCGACTCCCCTAGCGAGTCCACTGTGAAATGTTCCCGGCATCCGGCAATACATTATGAAAATCGTGGTGGCATTGAACGCGTTAATTTCATCCAGTCTGGATGAGTTGGTCAATCCAAAATGTTTAGTGGTCAACTCATCCAAAACTTTTTCATAACAGTTTTTACCAGTATTTCCAATAAGTAACATCAACCAAAAAAGTGTTCCGTAAATTAAAACGACTTTGTAACACAACAATTGTTTTAAGTGCTTTCATGAAGTTGCATATTATCTATACTAATATTATAAAGAGGAAAGATTTGATTGTTTGTTTGTTTTTATTGAATAGGCTCTGAAACTACTGGAGCGATTTAAAAAAAATTTACCATTAGAAGCCCACATTATTCCTTATGAACATACTTTTTACCGCGGGAAAATGCTTCATTCCTACGGGAAAACGGGTAATAGGACAACGGGTAGTATGAATGCAGCTAGTTCAATAATAACAGTATAATTTAGTTTCATTTTAGGTAGACACCTACTTAAAATGTTATCTTTGTTTCAGACGGTCATCAAGCCAACAATAGACATTAAGATAAATAAAATAATATAACTATACTTAGATGTGTATTATTTTAAATTCTTTAAACGTTAAAATATGTTTGTATAATGTCTGCTCGGCGCAGTTGGGCTTGGCGGAGAAGAACAGCAGGGGGCATTGGTGCCGGCTCCACAGCATCCAAGTCTTCTCCTCCCATTTCCCCTTCTTCTAATGGGACCCTGTTAAAACAATGTTTCCAGTTAAAAGTGCGAGCATTTGTATTTCTAACACATTCATTGCAGCCCAACATCAGCATGTGAATCTGTGGCAGTCATTGTGTTAAAACTGGTTTACGTATCTACATGTACATTGATACGTAAACCTCTGAACATAAGTATTTTAAGTTGTGCATAAATGATTACCCGAAATGCTTAATTATATTGTATACAACGCTGCAGGCATAAATTATTTCTGATGGCTTTTCAGGGGCATAATATAGGGCTCGGTCGCTGCCAAGGCATCTGAAACTGCCCTTTAAGAAACCATTAGTGCGCTCTATGCCATTGCTCACTTGGCAGTGCCAATTTGTTAACTGCAGCTTCAGCGGATACCCAGAGCCACCTGTAAAAAACCAAAAGTAAAAAGAGGAATTTATCTATTAAATGCAATTTTAAAATCCGAATATGCAATCTTGCAGTTACATGCGGCCACATTAATTTATTAGAATATAAATTGAGGAATGTCACTTACCCAACAGGAAGAAGTTTCCAATTCTGCTGTCGAAAAGCCTCTTCATTTCCTCTTGGATATTTGAATGCCTCGAAATCAAGGCATCTTGCATCCTTCCTTTATACCGAGCATTCACAGCCGAAATTCGGCATTCTTAATCAGCAATCTGCAAATAACTGAAAAATAGTAGCACCTATTGGCCCTATGTCAGTATTTCAATGCCCTATTTTCAACTTACACTACCTATCCCATTCCAAATTTCATTCCTCTCTATTGCCAGCCAGTTGTGACATCTCTTTATTAAGAATTATATGATCTTTAATGGTATACACATACATAATTTACTATACTAATAATATTATAAAGAGGAAAGGTTTGATTTTTTGTTTGTTTGTATGAATTGAATAGGCTCCGAAACTACTGGACCGATTTGAAAAATTCTTTCAACGTTAGGAAGCTTACTTTTCAGGGAGTGACATAGGCTATATTTTATCCCGGAATTCCCACGGGAACGGGAACTACGCGGGTGAAACCGCGAGGCGATCGTCTAGTTTACAATAAAATTAAGTAGTTTAAAATTTGACTTGTCTATGAGGAAATTATGCAAGCCAAAAGGAATAAAAGTGATTTTGATGTAAAATTCCTGCGTCATTCATCATCATAGAAAACTATAAATTGTTTGGCATGTACAGACAGCGTCAGAATTAAGTAACCCCCCTGCATAACACATGCAGGCTTAAATCCAAACCTGTTAATCGTCGGAGTTTTAAAACGCGAAAATAAATTATATTTTTATTTAGGTAAGTAACATAAAAAAAAAGTTCGATTCTAACCTACATTTTGTTACTCAGGCCCCCCTGCATAACAAAATGCAGTTTAGAATCGGATTAACTTAATTCTGACGCTGTCTGTACATATTAAGATATTTAGGCAATTTTATTTTAACTAAGACATTCTTGTCACAAGTTTTCATACACTCACACGCGAAGTTTCAGTGCAGATTTTAGTTCCTCCATTTAGAATGAGAAATTTAGTAGATACCTTAGATTTTAAAAGTTACCAACATATTGGCCCAGCCTTATTAAGTTAAGAAGCTCAATATTTTGAAAGTGTAAAAATAAAGAATAAATAGAATAATTATTCACTAATCTATAATATTACCAGCTGCACATAGATGGTATGCACACCCTTCCTCCGATTCTTATACTGAGCCTCTTGTGGCCCAGAAGGAGGGAAAATTGCACCGTGTGTTCTGTTCAGTCGATCACTCCAAGTATGTCCGGAACGCGATATTTTTGCTGAAAGCCTGCAGCCACACTGCTCCGTGCAGCTTCTGTCCCGGGGAAATGGAGCCATTCAGCAAACAGCCTGAAAATAATAGCAAAACAAATTAACCCACTGGTCACACTAAAATTGTTCCTTATCCTCTTAAAATAAATTGTTATTTATATCAATTTATCAATTACTAGTTTATGCCCGCGGCTTCGCACGCTTTTTTAGTAGTTGGCAAAGTAGCTCCACCGCCAGTGTAAAATGAAGATTAACCAACTAACCGCAAAACTTTTGAATCTAGGTACTTACATATCGAGTGATACCTATAATCGGAAACAACAGACGTCTATTCGTAGCTTTATATTTATACCTTGCCTCGTGCCTTGGAAAGAGAAACCCACTGCAAAAACCAGTAGTAACCTACCTGTCAACTCTGTCTGTGCCACTTTGGTGACACATAGGCGTTCACATTCAGTAGGTTCCTTCCTTTCCTAGATTGATAGTGTGGGTATATTTTGACTCGCACACAAAATCAACACATAGTAGATTGCCAGAAAATGGCAGCTCTGTATGTTTGTAGCGAGTACAAACGAACTTAGGTATCTACTTACTTAGGTAGGTAACCTAAAGGTTTTGTGTGCATGTGATTTCTTTGAAAATTTCAAAATATTCGGACATAAACGGCTGTAACTTTTGAGTGTGTCGACTTAGAAGTTTTATTCAAATCGCGGCTCCAAGAGCTTACGGACTTGAGTATTTGACGTTAATTTCAACTCGATACGTCCACGCGTTCCTGAGAAGAGGATTGACAGACGGACAGACAGACAGACAGACGAACAAAAAGTGATCCTATAAGGTTTCCTTTTTTCCTTTTGAGGTACGGAACCCTAAAAATGAAACTAGGAGAAATATATACCACAAGTTATCGGTATATTATCTTAAGTGAAGTGTATGAACAACAAAAGAGTTCACTTACTGACAAACTTCCTATCACCTGTGGAAACTGACACAGTAAAACGTCGCCAAGTTGGTTCAGCAGAGATCGACGTGAGGTGCCCAAGAATAGTATAACACTATGATAAAAACATGGGTGGTGTTGGTTTTTCTTATTGACCAACGTACGACGTATGAGGTTGATCGCAGATCAAAGGTAAAATCTTATCTAAATCTATTCTTCGATATATTTGACATGTCAAAAAAAAAAAAAAGGTTTGATTTTTTGTTTGTTTGTATGAATTGAATAGGCTCCGAAACTACTGGACCGATTTGAAAAATTCTTTCAACGTTAGGAAGCTTACTTTTCAGGGAGTGACATAGGCTATATTTTATCCCGGAATTCCCACGGGAACGGGAACTACGCGGGTGAAACCGCGAGGCGATCGTCTAGTTTACAATAAAATTAAGTAGTTTAAAATTTGACTTGTCTATGAGGAAATTATGCAAGCCAAAAGGAATAAAAGTGATTTTGATGTAAAATTCCTGCGTCATTCATCATCATAGAAAACTATAAATTGTTTGGCATGTACAGACAGCGTCAGAATTAAGTAACCCCCCTGCATAACACATGCAGGCTTAAATCCAAACCTGTTAATCGTCGGAGTTTTAAAACGCGAAAATAAATTATATTTTTATTTAGGTAAGTAACATAAAAAAAAAGTTCGATTCTAACCTACATTTTGTTACTCAGGCCCCCCTGCATAACAAAATGCAGTTTAGAATCGGATTAACTTAATTCTGACGCTGTCTGTACATATTAAGATATTTAGGCAATTTTATTTTAACTAAGACATTCTTGTCACAAGTTTTCATACACTCACACGCGAAGTTTCAGTGCAGATTTTAGTTCCTCCATTTAGAATGAGAAATTTAGTAGATACCTTAGATTTTAAAAGTTACCAACATATTGGCCCAGCCTTATTAAGTTAAGAAGCTCAATATTTTGAAAGTGTAAAAATAAAGAATAAATAGAATAATTATTCACTAATCTATAATATTACCAGCTGCACATAGATGGTATGCACACCCTTCCTCCGATTCTTATACTGAGCCTCTTGTGGCCCAGAAGGAGGGAAAATTGCACCGTGTGTTCTGTTCAGTCGATCACTCCAAGTATGTCCGGAACGCGATATTTTTGCTGAAAGCCTGCAGCCACACTGCTCCGTGCAGCTTCTGTCCCGGGGAAATGGAGCCATTCAGCAAACAGCCTGAAAATAATAGCAAAACAAATTAACCCACTGGTCACACTAAAATTGTTCCTTATCCTCTTAAAATAAATTGTTATTTATATCAATTTATCAATTACTAGTTTATGCCCGCGGCTTCGCACGCTTTTTTAGTAGTTGGCAAAGTAGCTCCACCGCCAGTGTAAAATGAAGATTAACCAACTAACCGCAAAACTTTTGAATCTAGGTACTTACATATCGAGTGATACCTATAATCGGAAACAACAGACGTCTATTCGTAGCTTTATATTTATACCTTGCCTCGTGCCTTGGAAAGAGAAACCCACTGCAAAAACCAGTAGTAACCTACCTGTCAACTCTGTCTGTGCCACTTTGGTGACACATAGGCGTTCACATTCAGTAGGTTCCTTCCTTTCCTAGATTGATAGTGTGGGTATATTTTGACTCGCACACAAAATCAACACATAGTAGATTGCCAGAAAATGGCAGCTCTGTATGTTTGTAGCGAGTACAAACGAACTTAGGTATCTACTTACTTAGGTAGGTAACCTAAAGGTTTTGTGTGCATGTGATTTCTTTGAAAATTTCAAAATATTCGGACATAAACGGCTGTAACTTTTGAGTGTGTCGACTTAGAAGTTTTATTCAAATCGCGGCTCCAAGAGCTTACGGACTTGAGTATTTGACGTTAATTTCAACTCGATACGTCCACGCGTTCCTGAGAAGAGGATTGACAGACGGACAGACAGACAGACAGACGAACAAAAAGTGATCCTATAAGGTTTCCTTTTTTCCTTTTGAGGTACGGAACCCTAAAAATGAAACTAGGAGAAATATATACCACAAGTTATCGGTATATTATCTTAAGTGAAGTGTATGAACAACAAAAGAGTTCACTTACTGACAAACTTCCTATCACCTGTGGAAACTGACACAGTAAAACGTCGCCAAGTTGGTTCAGCAGAGATCGACGTGAGGTGCCCAAGAATAGTATAACACTATGATAAAAACATGGGTGGTGTTGGTTTTTCTTATTGACCAACGTACGACGTATGAGGTTGATCGCAGATCAAAGGTAAAATCTTATCTAAATCTATTCTTCGATATATTTGACATGTCAAAAAAAAAAATGCACATCCAAGCTGCACAACCGAAAAGAAATGCGTGGAAGTCTGTTGTCCAATTTACAGTTCAGACAAGTTGTCGCTCGAAGCTTGATCAATGGTTTCATGATCAAGCTTCGATCAATGGTGTCAGGCTACGAGACGTTCCGTCCTCAAAAATGAGTACCGTACGCAAATTGAAATACGATCTGTCCCATTGCACCCCATGGAAAAACGAAAATCAGAAAACGAGGCGTGTATTGTTCAAAACAAGTAAATCGCACATACAACACATGCGCAATATGCAAAGTTCACCTGTGCTATACTAACGACGAAGGCTTTTAAAAAATCTGAGAATCGACGATCTCGCTCACACAAGATCATTCTAAATGTCAAACAGATATCCGATTCCAAACCATTCTCAATTGTTTATGTTGCAATTACCAAACCACGGATGAAATGAGTGTAGATGAAGATGACATTTAAACTGGTTTACTAAATCGTTTCGTTGAAGCAGATAGCCAGAAGGAAGATGAGAACTGTTCACTAATAAAATAACATTATTAGAAAGTGATGTCTTGGAAGCAAATACAGATTCTGATGATAATTGCGACTTGTCTTGTCTTGTGTTTTTGAAACGGAGATGGCTAGTAATGAAGTAAAAGAACAGCCATATGTTGCTTGGAGGTATTTAGGAAAATACCCTCACCTTGGAAATCAAACCGAAACTCTTAAGAGACCGGTGTCCTCAGGAGCACCATGTGCTCAAACACCACACACACACGCACAAACACACACGATGCACACAGGAGCTTCCTGTTGCCCGGACTCTTAACAGACCGGTGTCCTCAGGAGCCCTTCTCCGCACTCACACACACACTTCTCACACACACACACACACACACACACACGCGCGCACTCTGTGCTACAAGCCTTAGATAGATATGATTAAACTTTACCTAACCCTCTTTAATTTGATACCTACTCTTTAGATTTTTCATTATTTAATAACTTTTATATTTAACTTCTTTAGAATATAAGTTGACTTGTATTATAAACCTAGTACCTAAAGTTCATGGAACTAACTTACCCTAATCCCAGAGGTGGGCGTTGCTATCTGCGACACAGTATTTTACTTCTGCAGGTCCCATCGCTGCCTATTTTTTGTAAATTCCTTGAGAGGCTAAAATTCAGCGATACACATACGGGCGGCCTAGCTCAGTTGTTTACAGTTGAGGTAGGCCATCTGCACGCAGTAGTATGACCGGGTTCAAAACCTCGGGAACATCCTTCTTTTTGTACATCATGTTTCTCTAATAATGTCCTTACAGTAGTAGAGCCACAAAGTGACAGAGTACTAATAGATGGCACCACGTTCGATTCTCTCAGCGCACATCCTTTTTTACTTTGTTTACTCTTCATTAATTAATTATTCATGATGGGGCCAACGAAGGTTTATACAGGGGTAAAAATATTTAAAATAGTCAGTACAAGTATTGATATCCTATTAGTTAATTAGTAGTGCGAAACTAGGTAATTTCTATATAATATACCAACTGCAATTTTAATTTCGAGCCTTTAGTACAATACTTCAAGGAATCGGAAGATCTGATATTACGAAAACGTTGATTATGTAGATATTCGTTTTTCGGACTCAAGTCTTTCCAATATGAACAATATTCACGAGTTTTTGTTGAAGTTGGCTGCTGTTTTGGGTTGTCTGAAATTGTTTCGGAGGAAGTTTTTTTTTATTACGCATTTGATTTTATTCTAATACACTAACCGAAATAGGGATCCTAAATGACTTTGGAACGCATGAATTACTGTACTGCAATAAGACAGTAGGTACTGTATAATTCATTTTCAAAAGTATTAGATACTTTCGCCAATTTGTCACAAAACTCCGTTTTCTAATAGCACTAATCACATAACAGTAATTCTTAAATAAATAAGACAATAACGATACTAAACAATTTTTTTCACCAATAACAGTAAATAATAACATGACATAATAAATATTAGAGAATTTTTTTTACTTCAAAGTGTCCTAAAGTAAATGCTACATTGTTCCAGCAAAAAAAACGCATCATCATCATCATCAGCCTTATATTAGTCTACTGATGGACATAGGCCTCTCCTAATGAGCGCCATAGCGCCCTGTCTTCAAAAAAAACTCAGAATACTTCTAATCAGGCTTGCGGAAAAACGTTTTTATCCAAAAAATTACCCTATTCTGCACAGATTCAAATCAAAAGTTGTGAAAATTGTCGCCGTCAGAACAAATAATTACGGTTTACCGTGTACAGCAAGTGCGCGCCCCTCTACTGACACTAGCACCCTCTAGCGGATTAAAGTTGAAACTGTCCATGGGTGTTTGTGCACAGGATAGAGTTCGACGAGGCGCGTCAGATGGCGCCAAACAAAAATCTCCGTTTTTGGCATAGTGACGGTTTGAAAATAAAGGTGTGGGTCATGCGTACTAAAGAGGCAATGGTGTCAATTCAGGATCAGCCCAAAACTATACTAAACTATACTAAAATTTTAGCATTTTAGTTTAGAACCTTCAAAACTCTATTCAGATGCACACGGTTTTAGTACAGTTCTAAAATTATTAGGCTCCTAAATTCGATAACGACGTTTTAAATTGAATTGAAGGTGTTGCCGGACAGAGATTTTGGAATCATGGACGTACGAAATTACTTCATTTCGAATGCATGGAATGACCGACTTTTATTATCTGTGTGAATGCACGTTTAGCGCGGGAAGTTTAGGTTGCGGGAAAATTGGTTTTTCAATCTGCATTTATCTGCATTTACCGTGATACAACGTATACAAAATAATACTTATCTTGGAAAATGGAGCAATCGAAACGAAAACGCATTAATAAAAAGCAGCACGAGTTGCTCATTGTGCGACTCCACGCTCATAAAGAGGTGTTAAGGGGTAAGCATAAAATGAAATGCCTACGTTTTTTTTACTCTACATAATTGTAGTTATGTACCTTCCTAAGTAAAATTAGTTTAGATACCTACATCTAAAACCCATACTACGTAGTTACAGGGTTTTGGATCTGACTGTAAACTAACAATTTAAGCTCTGCTACAATATTTATTACTGCTATGTTCCTATGTATTTTCTGACGTTCTTTATTTCCTATAGGAAATCAAGCCTCTCAACATTATAAAGACATGTAGGCCTTGCTCAGTGTGCAGTTGAACCACTATGGCTGCAGCAGGTCCGCGGAAGTGTGGCAACATGTAAGTACCTAATAATGATTTACTTAGGTACCTATTTAATGATAGGTAAATAGGTACCCGCTGATTTTTCTCCAGGTTAAAATATAGGTACCTACCTACTTAATAAAAGTACTTATTGCTTTTGTACTATTGTTTTTGAAATCTTTGGATGTTTACAGATCTGGAGCATCATGGTTGCCAAAACAAAAAGGAAGGCCAGAGAGATTGGCCAAGCGTTAATTGCAACTGGAGGCGGACCATCTGACGGCCGAACCATCAATGCCCTGTTTGACAAGATATTGGATATCGTCGGCTCTGCCTCCGTTCATGGTTTCGCTGCCTTAGAAGCTGTGAGTTACCATTACATACCTATTAATATCGTTGTCTAGCTGTAGGTACGAAGTAGGTAGGTATATTAATTTTGTATCTGTGTCAATTATCTTTTCATGCCTGAGGGAATGTTAGTAAAATGCAATGATAATTAAGGTATAGGTACAGGGAAAGCTACTTTAAATATCCATACAGAGCAATGAGCATTTATACTACTCTGGCTCTACGATGTACTAGGTAATTCCTTTAGGTATATACCTACTAAAGTGTATGTTTTGTTTTAGGGCTTGCAAACAATAACAGTCTCCCCAGCTGAATAGCTGAACAACCTGCGGCTACGCTGTTGGTTTTGGACGAAGGAGAGGTCCAAGAACCTGGGTCGCCAGCGGCTGGGCCCATCCGGAGCCGCCGGCGCCGGACGCAGAGATCTGCCCGTCCCCGCCCATCAGCAAACGCTCAGCTTGTGGAGACTCTTAATGCCAACAGCCGCCTATTGGCGGATTCAATTGTACAAGCTGCTAGAATATTGGCAGATGCTGTTCGAGCACTGGCTACACCTACACCAGTTATTCAACTAGAGGAGGAGGAGAATGTACTGTAAATATGATACCAAATAAAATGTAAAAACAGACTAGTGTTTTAATTATGCATGGTTTCTGTAACCAACCCCGATATCTTTGATAATTATTGTTTTGCTTGAAAACCGATGAGTTAATTTCCCTACTTTCCATCAACTTTGACCTACTAACAGAGATACATTTACTATATTATAAAGACACAAACGAAAACTTAGACTAGAATGGAAATTACTCCTACATTGCTATTAATAAGTAATCTAACTATGAACACTTAATACATAAAACTTGAATTTATTAAATTTTGTCTGATGAGACGGGCCTCGGAGTTTTTGCAAGATGCTTTTGGTAACTACGTCGAGACCTCTGCTTACTGTTGAGTGTTGGCTGGCTTATACCCAACAAATTGTCTTGGCCAACAGCGGCCTGGTAGCTTCCTTAGGCCAAAAACTGTAGCATGGCCAACACCTGAAAATTGATAAGTAGGTTTTTATTTAATATACAGGTTTTTATAAGGTAAAAATCTATCTAGTCTAGGTGATTCAGAACCCAAATACTTTCTTTTGTTACAGAAAGTACGACAAAAGTTGCGTCTCTGAATTTGACTTGGTTACCTACTTACCTTTATTTGTTTTTTAATCCCTTCTTCGTTTAATAATGGGTCATCTAGTGTCCTGATAATGATTAGAGCACCAGATTTAGGAACTCGAAACAGTTTTGCGAACTTGGCTTTGGAAATTTCAAAGGCCAACCCCTTTGAATCCAAAATCCCTTATATTTCTTAGCCTTAGCCTTTCATCGTAATTTCTGTTCAAAAATAAACATCCGTTTATTGTAGGTAAAGTTTTAGGCCACACTATTCAAAAATTCACTGCTTATTGGGTAAACCTTGCTTACCTTTCTTCTACACCAACAATTGCCGCTACCACATACTCCATTGTTGTAGAGATAGAACATAAAATTACGTATTTCGCGCTTCGGAAAAACATTCGCGCGGGAAAAAGCCATGCCTGCTAACTTGGCTTTTCAAAACCTTTGATTTTATGTCATTTCGCCTATCTTAAGTTACTAGTAAAATAATTATTTCTTTGAATTTTTACCACTCTTTCTTACGCTCTTTCTTTTTTAAGCTAGGCGGCGTTTTTTCTCAAATATTTATAAAATTGATAAAAAATCAAAATTACATGAACTGCCGCCATACCAACTATATTTAGTAGGCAACATTTTACAGTGTTCTAAACTAAACTGCTTATAGTCGAATTTAGTGAAAATCTGTCACTTATGTGGTACAACAGAATACGAAAAGCGGCTTCTAAACTAAAGTTGAGTAACTAAAATCAAGTTTAGACCTGTCAAACTATAATTATGTAGTATAGTTTGCACTAAAATGGCATCATCTGAATACACGTACTAAAATGGTTCTATTTTTAAAATTTAGTTTAGGCTAGTTCGTGAAATCTGAATAGACACCAATGTTGCTGTCTCGTTCGCACCACAGCGAATCCTGACAAACTGAATAATTTATTTTGCAGATATCTTTTATATACCCACTATAGATAAAAATTTCTTGAAATCATAAAAATACACCGTTTTTAGTAGATTTGTTTGAGTTTCTGGTAGTAACTCAGCTTTGTATGTTGTAGAAGAGGAATTTGAGCTGGATCAACAGAAAACATAGATAAAATACTGAATTAGAAGCAAATTCAAATTCATTTTCGAGGAATTTGAAACTAATCTTGCTTGACGAGTTTTGAATATAAACAGTCATATTTTGGCGGGTTTTGCAACCAACCAAAGTCAACTATAAAATGGTGAGTGGATGGCGTTATGCGACGTTTCAAAATAGGGTCAGAAACATATTACACATACTTACATTTTTTTTTTTGCGATTTTTGACGTTTTTAGTACTCCAACCTCAGTTGGCCCGATATAACTTTTTGATCAGTATAAAAAACAGGTTCATCAAAAAAAGTTTTAATGTAAAATGCCAATTATATTTCTATCTGTACTTACATATTTTTGAAAATCAGAAAACGAGGCATAAAAATTCTCTTAATATAGTCTCCTAAAACCATTTTCCGGTAGCTACGCCGGTTAACGCATTCACTGCCTAGCTTCGGCGTTGCGAGCCGCAGGGGCGCCGCGCCGCATGACATGAACAACAAAATGCACTCTTAGCAGCTATAAATTATGACAAATAATGCTATTTTACAGCAGCACTATGAATTTATATTTTTTTTACAAGAATTTGACGATGGCCACTTAGAGCTATTTATTAATTTAGCTAGGAGTATTTTATACTTGCCTATAATCCTAAGTTCGTTGATTATTTTCGTATCATGTCTGTTTTATGGCTTTGAATTTTAATTAACCTGACAGAGGGTTAATTAAAATTCAAAGCCATAAACGCATAAATGATGTAGCGCATTTTTTGTTTACGCGGTAAGTCGCATGGGGTCTCTGAAGACCCCAAAAATAAACAGGCTAAAAACACCTTTTTACTATTTTATAATTTATAATAATTTTCCTAATATTCTTATCAAGTCATTGATTACTAACTAACAATAAAACTAGAAGAATTTGCCTGGAGATATGGTTTTTTTGCCGGTCCAAAAATAGGAACATAAATTTTCCTAGGTACCTTACTGACCTAGTTGATAAATAAGTGAAAAAATAAGTAATTGAAAAATAAGTTTATTTCTTCAAAAGTTTCCCATCCAACGGGATTGGAACTCGCAACCTCTGATTATCGCTGGCAGGTTCTATAATATTTCCAACAGCGCGTTAGACTTGCACACTTTGCACAGGTTTTTATAATAGTGCCTACCGAATAATTATATTTGAATGGTAGGTAGACGTTCGGAAATGTTCTTGAAAATACTTTTATCAAATAAACGGAATTATTTTCATTCAGTGGAAGACAAATTAATTACGTTCAGTAAAAGAAAAATGCTACTGACCTCTCATAAAATAGCAACTGCGCATGTGCGTACAAAAGGCGCGAAAGCTCGATACACCGCCTCGCTCTTTCTCGTTCGCACTACAGCGAACTCCTATGACAAGCCGATTATTTTATTTTCCAAATATCTCCAGAAAAACCCAATTTTAATGGATAAATATTTTTGCATCAATAAATATACATAGTTTAGAATATATATGGTTGAAATCCTGATAAGAAAGTAGCTTGGAAATACCCAAAATCAGAGATCATAGTTCGAATCCTAGATCGCGCAAGCAACATTTTTCGGTCCGTATGCAAGTGTAAAAGTTCTTCTGCTTACTGTTTGGGAACCCGCCACCACCGGCTTACGCAGTAGCAACGTACCGCTACTGCGTAAGCTGGTGGTGGCGGATTGCCGGTCTAAATACCCGCCGAGTTGAGTTATTAACACCAATCCGACTTTTCGTACGACTAAATAGTGCGAAAAGATGAGATGAGATAAAGAAACATGATGAACAGAAACCACCAGAGACTTAGGTTCTCCCCCAACGCTAGTAGTTAATTCAACCTTCCTTTTGTTCCTCTCGTTTACCAACCATATCTAAATAAGTAGTTAAGTACTTCGTAGAGTATATTTTAAGTTTTCTTAAAAACTTAGGTTCTCGCCCCAACGCTAGTAACTAATTTAACCTTCCTTTTGTTCCTCTCGTTTAACAAGCATATCTAAATACACTCAGCGGCACAATTAACCGCCCACCCCTTTCGGGTGGCAAATTTTGATGTTATTGCAGTTGTAAGTTATTGGACCTAAATTAGTTATGTGTAAAAGATATTTAGGGAAAAAAAATAACAGAAACAAAGTGAGGTGGGTAGCACTTAATTTTAATTTATATGCGTATGAAGCATAACTTGTGAATAGGGAACCTCTCCCCTCAGTACGGGAATGTGATAACCAACTACACCACGAAGTCAAGTGACGAGGGAGTAGAAAATCTTTGCGACTTTCTACGGAATCAAGCGCTGTTAGCTCCACCTACAGGGGAAACATTGAAGTTTATCCAATCCTGTTCAAAGACTAGAGTTACGTTTAGTTCGTTTGACGAGAGGTGTCGCGTTGCTCTAAATCCAAGGTTTTTGTTATTATCGTGCGTAAGCCTCGCACTCTGGCTAATTTCTAATTTTTAAGAAATCAAATAATATCGCAAAAATGTTGCGACTTCGACGGGACTTGAACCCGCGTGAAATTTTTTTGCGATATTAGAAATTAGCCAGAGTGCGAGGCTTACGCACTATAATAACAAAAACCTCAGGTAACGTGTGGGAAAGAGGGCAGTATTGGCGAATAATACGTTTTTTTCTTCTTAATAAGAATGAGGCGTTCATTTTGTAAAATCACCCTTGAAATTATGGGACGGGGGAGAGAGGAACGATTTAGGCGTATTACTAGACTTAATGCGTGGATAATTTGATAAACAAAAGTTGTGCTTTTTTGGCATACTGGTTCTTAGTCATAATGAAGTTTAGGTAATTGGTATTAAGTAATTTCAAACCAGACATAATGCATTTCAGGCACTTTGCTTGCGCAATTTAGGTAATTCACTAATCAAATCATAAGCGTTTTAGGTCTCGTTTTGCGCTTCAGATGACCCGCTCATGAGGATTTTATATGACACTGTTACGATTCACCGTCAAATTACTTAGCTTTATTCACAAAGAAAATTACAAACAAATAATAGAAGTAAATTAGAACCGTCAAAATTAAATAAAAGTAAAGTCATTTCTACCGCTGTTGGCTGTCAGAAGAGCGACCCTCTTGGTCAGGCCATATTTAGCCTTACCAACCAACCAACAATTCAACGTCTCCAATCCAAGCTCAATGTTTGGTAATTGGATGACGGAACATTAGGTGGAGAGGTGAACACAGTTTGTGATGATCTAAAATCATCACAGACGAATTTCGACAAATAGGTTTGGAATAAAAAATTTCATAAGGCGAGCTTTTTATTTCAAACTATCGTGTAGACAAAAACACTTACTTGCTTCGGCAATACATTATACTAAAATTGGAACGATACAGAGAAGATTAGCAGGCTCCTGCGCAAGGATGACACTCAAAATCGTGAAGCGTTCCACATGTTCTTGCATAATTAATCATTAGTATTTATAATAATCAATTTAGTTTACTTGTTTAAATCCATGTATTTTAATTGAAGAGCAAGACATCCTGGTACAAGTTTACATGCTTAAAAGGATGTCCTACCAACTGTTTAGCAAGTATAATAATATATTTTTTACCCAATAAACAATTTTCAGTTTTCATAAAAAAAAAGTCGGAAAATTCAATAGTTTAGCCTCCAACATGGTTCACCATTCTTGATGAGTCTTTTCAGTCATTTGTAGATGAAAAAATTTAAAATATCAACAAAACTTCGGGCAGACTGCTCGAAACTAATAGTCATATGGCTTTTACAATAACTCTGTTTTACGTTGTACCTCGATTCTTTGAGATGTAGTCAACTGTGGAAACACAGCGAGCCCTTGGAAGGCTTAGACAACATAATAAAGAATACGTCATCGTCGGTTTTCAATATCGATTAAGATGACAAGGCATGGTCGCAGGCCTCCGTGCCTTACATGTGTGGGACACGCGGGGCACTGATGCGCGCGCTTGCTTTAGCTGAGAGGGACACCGGGGAGGTTTTAGTGGGTATTACGTCCTTCTCAGGGCATCGAGTCCCACATATTTCTAACAAACGACCAGTTTATTAGTTAATGAATTTCCTCGCCGAATAAAAAAAAAGCCTCCGTGCCTGTCAAACCGGGAGAAATAGACTAAAAATTACAAGTGTAGCCCTACCAGCGTTCCTGTCTTCTGTCTACAGCACAAGTTATTAAGTTAAAAAAATTAGAAAGCCATCTCGTTTGGTTCCACCTGGCATTTCATAAAAAAATCAATTTTTAGACAAACCCCGAACGGCTTGGCACACTGCTTGCCCCGATGCTGATCCGGCTGATCCCCCAAAATTACTACACTATTAATTTCCATTAATTGTTTCCGGTGTCACGAAAAACTTCCGGACAAAGAACGGACATTTTTTAGGTCCGTAGTCCGTATTTAATACCCAAATTTTGTATCAGTGTTTGCCTTTTGAATTGTACAATAAAGCAGTTGGAACTATCGCACTTTGGCAATGTCTCGCGTGGAGTAATTTTAATTATCATATTTCTGACTCTTCTCAGTTTATTGATAGAGGATTGTCAGAGAAGACTTGTTGCTTCTCAATAGTATCTTTCATGCCTTTGCGTTTTCGAGGTCAATGATTTTGGCCATTTTTGAACATTTTGGCCATAAATATGTATAAATATTGAGTTTCTAACGAGTTCTAAGTCCAAGCTATAACAAAAACAAGGTAAGACCATATTATTTGTCTCCCACCTGAAGAAACTACATTTTAGGCACTGTGATTTGGTGACATTGGCCTCATACTAGTAACTTATGTATTCTTGGCACATCGCAACGGTCAACAAAGGCCTCTAAGGCATATACCTTTATTCTAATATGCCATAACCCGAAACTTCGTTCATTTTCTTGTTCATGTATGTTATGAGCATTGAAAAATCTCATTTCTTAGTGCACCACCTTTCCGGTGAGAAGAAAGTTCCCTCATAAAAATATGTCAGACCAAATCTGAAGAAGTAGGTAATCAGTGTCTCACATTTGACGCCCACCCCATAAATATTCCAGCTATGGAAATATTACGCTGCCAACTATAGGACCCGAATAATTCTAAGACACAATTATAAAGTCGTCCGAAAATCATAACGTAACGTTGCTATACTTTGATTCCAATTCAGTCGAATTGGTCAGGACCACTTTCGAGGACAAAAAAGAATTTTAAGACCAAGGCGAAAACCAAATTGATTAGGTATATTTAACGATATTAAACGATTTACAGGAAAAAGTTTACACATAGCAAATAAATTAACCCGCAGACAGAATTCAGAAATTGCATTACGAAAGTAAAATTTGCTTCCCAATTACTGAACAGAAGTGTATCAGTAGAACTCGCGAAAACTTGCTCAACATGGGTGGGTTTCGTCATCCTCATGACTGTGAAAATAATTAAACAGAAGTGCTGGATTACCTTGAAATGGCCTGGAGAAAATGGAACCTAATTACTAAATCTTTAAATTAAAAACATCCGAAAGCGACTACTTAATGAGGACGAGAAAAAAAATTCAACCGGTCCTAGCAGTTAATTGGTCCTCAAGGTTTAAAGGTGCTTGTTTGCATCGAGAGCCTAGCATATGTACATACATATTAGCCGATCAGCTCCGACCGCCACCGTGAGAAGAAAATCAGCCTTCTTGGACTCTGGACCACATTGAAGTTTTCTTTGGGTCAATCCGGATGCAAGGTGGACATAATGACAACACCAATCCGTTACAATTAAAGGGAAACTACAGGAAGTTACTGTGTCATATGGAGTTTCAGGTTGGTGAAACGGGAAACTGCATACCCATTGAAACGGTTTCCATTCTAACGTGTACCTCAGCAATGTTTTTGACGTGACAACGTCTTATAAATTGGTTTGCCGGGTGACACTTCAAGAAACTGCGTTACGCGTTACGCTCCGCTCACGTTATGCAGACATAAAAAGTTAAAGGAACTCAAAGTCGTTGTCACGTAAAACTTTCGCCCGTATACCGACTTTACAGGCAACCAATTTTTTTTGGCAGAAATACAAAGACCAGACTGAGTTCATTAGTTATTTTAGCAAGCAGTGATTGGCACAAAATCGCAACTGGTTCCTGGGAACAGGTTTAAATTCGCCAGCAACCAACAAACACGATGGAGTCATTCAACAGAGTCATAAAAGACAGCGATACTGTACGAGAGCGCTTCCCGCTGTGTCATTTCTTGGTAGTGGCTACTGAGATAGTCAACAAATGGTCAACGAAATATACCACAAACCCAGAAGAAAACGATGTTGCAACAATTCCTTCTATAACTCTGAAGAACTAGACTGCCTTATCAGTGGGTAAAAATTATGAAAAAGTGACTGTGCTATACATGGATGACCATTATACACACTACCGAATTCCAGCTGAAAAAGCAAAAATTTACTAAGTTTGTGAAAAGACTTGGAAGAGCTTTGATGATTTTAAAAACCATAATTTCTGCATAGTTTCCATACCAAAGAGATGATTAGAAGCAGGGCAAGTGCAACTGCCCAAGCCTGTACAAATTGTATATTTGCAAACATGTAATTGGATTAGCTACCTATTCGTTTAAAGTAGGCTCCTAGGTAAAGGCTCCTTTCCTTCCCCAAAGGCTAAAAACATTCAAAAAGGGGAAAAACGAAAACGAGTTCGTCCATCAATGGCCAAAAAAAGCTTCGATAAGGCAATTGTCGGTATAATATTGTGTTTTATCATCTAAAAACTTTTCAAACTTTTGGTCAAACTTTTACGCCATCCAGGAAACTGGTAAGTCATTTCTTCTTAACGAGGATGAATTCTGTGACTTCTTAGCAATCCACATAATAATGGGGATCGTAGAAATGCCCGCCTATCTCGATTATTGGTCATAATTATAAATTCAAATATGAAAAAGTCGCGGAAATTATGCCCCTGAAAAGATACCAGCAGATACGGCGTTACTTGCATTTTGCAAACAATAATATGGATAATGGAGACAGGTATTACAAAGTTCGACCTCTTCTGGAAAAAATCAGACTGAATTGTTTGAAATTTCAAGGAATGGATAGTAAGTTCAGCATTGATGAGATGATGATAGCATACAAAGGAAGCAAGGCAGGAAAAAGAAAACAGTACATCAAAGATAAACCGAATAAATGGGGCTTCAAAAACTATGTGCGGGCAGGAGTCTCAGGTATTATATATGATTTTATCATGTATGGAGGCGAGGACACTTTCCGGTATCATACCTTTGGCGAAGAAGAAGAATCTCTCGGCTTTGGTGCTCAAATAGTGTTGGCTTTGTGCCAAAGTATAATTCAAAAGCCAGCTATTATTTACTGTGATAATTTCTTCACATCACCGGAGCTGTTCTTCATCTTACGCCAAAATTACGGAATCTTTGCTTTGGGAACAATACGAAACAACCGTCTCAGAGGGGCAGAAAAGATCCTGCCAACAGAAAAGAATATGAAGAATAAGGAAAGAGGCGCATTTGCAGAAGTGGCGTGTAATGATAACCGGTTGGCAGTCGTCCGCTGGAATGACAACAAGGCAGTGACATTTCTAAGCTCATTTGTTGCAAGTGTACCTGTAGAAAAAATTCTGCGGTATTCAAAAGACACTAAAAGAAAGTTGACGTACAGTGCCCCCAAATTGTACGACAGTAAAACAAAAATATGGGTGGCGTCGACCTGGCAGATATGTTTATAGCTCTGTACAAAATCCCATTCAAAAGTCGGAGATGGTATTTGGGCATATTTGCACAAATGCTAGACATCTGCCTGAACAATGCTTGGCTCCTACACCGAAAAAGCAATGAAAAGAAATCGCAACTGTCTTTGAAGGGTTTCAGGTTTGAGGTGTATGAATGTTTGCGCATGCAAAACAGAACCAAAAAGCGCAAAAAAACGGAGGACTGTGTGGTCAATAAGCCCAGGGTAGCACGTCCTTGTAGTCCTGTAAAATATGATAACACTGGCCATTTTCCTTCGACCATGGCTGAAGGACGATGCAGGCACTGCAAAAAGAAAACGGTGGTGTTTTGCATAAAATGCAACATGAGACTGTGTTTTGTGACAGGAAAAAATGCAAGAAACTGCTTCCTGAACTTTCACACTAAGCAATAAGTGTATTAGGTAATAAATAAGAAGTACTTGAACTAATTTCTTTTATTTATGCTAATTTTTGTAGTTTTCATTATGTTTGGCAATGTTCGTCACACCGGACTTGAAACAATACAGGTTCATTGTTACGTATTTGACACTGTCCGTTACAACGGACTTAGGTTTGACCAACAAGGTGGACCAAACAGTAAGTTATACAATATATACATAAAATTAATGCCACACCCACGGGGGTACCCGAAAATACCCCATAAATACGTTCCGAGATTTTTCTTAGTCGAGTTATGATATATTAGATCGGTTTCATTTGCAGAACGCAAGCAAGTACGAAGACCAGCTCAGCTGGTCGAAGATCAGCTCAGCCCAGCTAACAACTTTGGCTTAGCACATGCAGGCCCATCCGGCAACGCCTGCGGGGATCAGTAACACCCTACAAGGCCGTGCAAATATGGAGCGTTCTTGGAGAAGCCTCGCAGCCAACTAAACCGGCCAAATGGAAGCAGGTACCTACCTTATTATTGCCTAAACAGTCCTTAGTGTAGAAATACCTAGGTACCTACCTACTAACTTTAAAAATACCAAGGTAAGTACTAAGTTTAATTTATAGTTCTAATTTGTGTCTTCGAATACTTTCAGGCATGGCGTGATATGAGGAATAACGTTAAAAGATGGGCATCGCACAATGCCCATGAGCACCGGGGCTACGGCCCCAACAGCACCGGCCACGGCCCATCCATCCTGAAATATTTTTCACAGATGGATGAGAAGGTGCTGTCTGTCATGGGCCCTGTGGCTGTGTATGGGATGGAGGACGTGGTCTGCACAGAGGAAGTTATAATTAGTTATAATGTTAATAAATAATTAAAAACAAGTGTACAGTCAATACATTTTTGGACAATTAATTGTATGAATTGTACCTAGGAAATCCGAGCGCAACACTGAAAATTTTGTGTTTTTAGCCCTTTTACATCTAAGGAGATGTCCAAGTAACGGAGTTGGAGCCAGAGCCGGTGTCGGAGCCACTGCCAAAGCCAGAGCCCGTGCCGGACCCACTGCTAAAGCCAGAGCCACTGCCAAAGCCAGAGCCACTGCCAAAGCCAGAGTCACTGCCAAAGCCCAGAGCCACTGCCAAAGCCAGAGCCACTGCCAAAGCCAGAGCCACTGCCAAAGCCAGAGCCACTGCCAAAGCCAGAGCCACTGCCAAAGCCAGTGCCAGAGCAGGTGCCGGAACCACTGCCAGAGCCAGAACTGCAGCCTTATTGTCTAACTTGAAGCTCATTATCAGTGAACTTCGAGACCATTACCAGTTGTCAACCCAGTCAGAATGTTTTTGGTATTGTGTAGGGTATTCAACTGGTAATCGGTTTCGGAATTAATGATTCTTGTGAATCCAATTCCGCTAGTCTTCGTTCTTTGATACGTTCCGATTATGCAAGTGGAACAACTAGTAGTTCCACTGGTACTATTTGCGATTAAGTTTTTTTACTTGTTGGAAAAATTGTTATGTTGCAAAAACATAGCCTTTGCATGATTTTTGTCATTATTTGCAATTTAAACACGTATTTTGTCAGTTTGTTATGTGGAGATAAATAAAAATGTAAAAAACTTTATTTACGTTTTCTTTTTGTAACTGTCATACTAGCTCATGTCACTCACTGTTGGGGTTGTCAACACTTCGCGGTTTAATTTAAAGTTTGTATGGTTTGATTGCTTTGTGAAAACGACTGTTTTTTCGACTTCTGAATACAGAGGAGCAGAAGCTAGATAATTTAAGGGAGAGAAACTGCACTCTCCGGGAGAAGAATGAAATCCCCAATAGGTAATATTGTATTTTTTTGGCAACATTATTAATCATTTCGAAGGATTTCAAATGTATGATAAAGTAACTGTTTACTTGAAGGCATTAAACACTTTCAATTATTGGTTTTGCCAAGCTGGACTGGGAATCGCTGCCTCCAAAGTGCAAGAATCATCAACTTCCTGGACCAAGGAAAAGGCGCGATGGAATTAATCTATAAGTTCTATCGCGCCAGGTAGAGGTAGAGTACACTTATCGTAGCAGCATCAATGTCATGTGTGTATGTCATATGGCTTCTTTTGTATGGGTGGTTTCAAATGTGTTTTGGATGTGGTGTGGTTGCTGCGTGTTTATCTGTTACCCCAAAAACCTACTTTGCTTGCCATATTAATCATAATTCTGTATGTGTGTATTTTATAAATGCTTCCATATTTGTGGAGGCTAACAACAGCAAATAACAGCATGTTACATTTCGACACTTTTATTGAAAAATTAATAAGCCAGAGAATTTTTTTACAGATTGTTGGGTGCTCTTCAGGATATTTCAAATAAACTCGATTATTAATATAAATTTGCCAAAGAACAATCTTTCTTTCATTTAATATTTTTATACACAAGAAGGTAAGGTAATTAACAGGTAAACACAAATGACAAAATAGTGACACAAAATGTTGTACAACGGTAGCACAAAAGTCGCACAGTTTTTTGCGCTACCATGACACAACAGTGTTACAATAAATTGAAAGAACAAAATAAAAATATTTTTCCCCCCATCTCGGAAAGAGTATTTTTGCTCTTCGATATCTGAATGCAGAAGTCGTTTTTATCCGCTAGAGAGACAAAGTCCCTTTATTTTGATAAAAATAAAAATCCGCTAGAGGATAAAGTAAAATTGAATTTAGAACATTGTGTGCACTACGTTTGTGATTCAAAACCTACTTACTTCAACCTCCATGGAGCCAAATATGTATATCACACAACCTTTTTTAATTTGTTAAAAACTCAGACTTTGGACTTTCTGGTGTACTTTTTTTTATATAGTTTGCTTTGCGTGCGTCATTTTCTTTTCACGTCATATTGTTAAAACCACAAGAAATATGAAAACTAGTAAAATGAGTGATTCTAGCGACGAGGAAGTTTATTTGACGCCAACAAAATTGACTGAAACTGAAATGCGCAAATGAGTTTTCTCCCTCAACAATCACGCGAGAAGTATTTGAAACACTACGATATGTTTAACACGTGGCGACTAGCTAAAGGAGACCAAACTTTCTCAGAAAACGTTTTGCTGGCATGTTTTATTGAATTATCAGAGACCAAGAAATAAAGCACTCTATGAAGTACGTATTCAATGCTAAAAGCAACAATATAGATGAAAAAAGACATACATATCGACACCTATCCTTAATTAGTGGCATTTATAAAAAGAGCCTCATCTGGTCATCAACCAAAAAAATCAAAGGTTTTCACAGCATCTGAAATCGAAAAGTTTCTTAACGAAGCACCTAATTCCGTATATTTGGCGGCAGAAGTAAGTCAATTGCACATTCAGGATCTACTTAAGTATATTAATAAACTACTTAACATAATCCAATATAGTTAGTGGATGTTGATAGGCATAATTATGCATGCATATCAATTTTATTAATTTATCTACTACAATACTCTTTACGTTACAGGTTATTCTTATTATTGATATGAACGGAGCATGACGAACTAATGAACTAACAAAACTTAATGTCAAAAACATTGAGAAATATTGAGATGACTTACTATTAATTAATTTACCTAATACAAAGACAAAAAGAGACCGCAACTTCGTCATTCGCAAGGAATACGTAACAATTGTTGAGAAATATCAAGCCTTACGCACCTAACACTTCAATCAATCGATTTCTTCTACAATATCGCAACGGAAAGTGTGTCAGACAGCCCATGGGTCCTAATAAAATTGGCAGTATCCCGCGAGAAATAGCAACATTTCTTGAACTTCCAGAACCCCTGTTGTACACGGGTCATTGTTTCCGACGAACTTCAGCCACGCTTTTGGCCAATTCAGGGGCTGATCTCCTGTCCCTTAAGCGCCATGGAGGCTGGAAGTCCAATGCGGTTGTAGAGGGGCACATACAGGATTCCATCCAAAATAAATCCAAAATATGTAAGGGCATCGTAGGCCGTTACGAAACACCCTAACCATCGCCCTCTCTCGCCAACATTTACGCCAAGGGTGAACGCGATGAATCGGTACAACTATTAAGTATGACAGATAGTTTTCCGAAAAACAGTACACAAGGAAAACCAGTTACCTGGGCGGAATTTTATTTCCGTCTACACAACTGTTTGGTGACTAGTTGTCTCGATGGAAAATTATATTCCGCGGAGATCACCAGTTACCTGGACGAAATTTTATTTCCATCTACACATGCTCGATAATAATAATAATAATAATAAATGTGTCTTCTGTGGAAGTGTGTCCTGTCCAGCTATCTGGGCAGTTTTTTTATGTTTCTTTTTTTCAGTTTCCGCATCAATTACTGAAAGCACCCTTGTGTCTGTGAATAAGATTCAAAATCGTATACTCCTTTTAATCCTTTGCTTAGACCTTGTCATAAAAAAATATGTTAATTTCAGTGGTATTTACACTATGGGTCACTTGACCTACCGGTAGATTGTTTGCAATAGTATGCAGTTAGCTCAATTGTTTCAATTGTAAATACTAGTTCTAATTTATTTATATTATTTCATTGTTTATTTTTTTGTGAAAAAAGATTATGTTTACATTATTATAATCTAAACTTTTCTCTTATTTTTGCATCGAGTCAATCGGTTATCGGTCACAATTTAGTTTTCGTTTTTTTTTTCTTCAAATTAGCGGTGCGCAATAAAAAATATATATTTGGATAGAAGACACTAAAACAAGTAAAAAATGTTCTCTAACATAATGTCTTAAAGTCAGGTTTCTGAGATATTGACATAATATGAAAAAAAATATAGTTATTTTCATCTGTGAATACCTCAGAAACCTGACACATAAGGACATTATGTTAGAGAACATTTTTTACTTGTTTTAGTGTCTTCTATCCGGATGACACAGATGACTAGCGAATCACACTTTTTGTATACAAACTTAGTACCGTTCGAAAGGTGACAAACCAAAGAATTAACTAAGGGTAGAATCAATTATTCAAACACCGCAGTTATTTTATTATTTTTGGATACATTTTTTCGTAGTTATTTTTTTTAAGTAAGTTTTATTAAGCGTAATATCTTTTTTTCCATCACAGTTTGAGGAAAATTCTGACGTATTTTAATCACAAATGTTTATGACTACCAAGAAATATTAAAAAAATACTGCATTGAAAAGAAAAAAAAAGTTACGAATGCTTGAAGGTCAGATTTTGGAAAAATCACAATATAGTATAAAAATTGACATATCACCAAAACTATAAAACATAAGTAAGGAAATAATTAGCAAATGACCTCCTTTATTTGCGAATTCACTATGGCATGTTGAGTTGGTAAAATCCTGAACTCACTTTAAATAGCGACTAAAGAGCCGTATGGGTCAAGTGTCAATTGATCGTTGATGGATGCTGGACAGTCGCAAAATGTCACCCGGCCCGATTCCGCAATTAGGGTTAAACGAAGCCAATTTGAATCTGGACCCGAGACAATTCTAAATGAAGCAATCAACAGTACGCTGTATGACTTCTTAAAATTGTTTTCGAATGGTTCTGCCTGCATTTTAATCTTCACAGAGCACGAACAACTTTGCCGACTTTAATGTAGATTTTTATCAGAACTAGGAATTACTACTTTATTATACCGTATTAAAGTTTATTTATGTATTACTAGCGGCTTCGCACGAGTGTACATTTATTTTTCAATCAATTTCGGATAAACGTAGCGTAAATGTATCTTCATGCAGGACATTAAGTAGTTTTTTTTCTCAAATTACTATTTTTATCTTTTCTACAAATTTAGGTACCTAAAACTATTTATTTTCCAATACGATACCTTCTATATCCCATAACCTTGGATAGGATGTTTGTACGATCTGCAGATATTTGTTGTGGTTGTTTTCTATGTATAATAAAATATATATATACAGGGTGGTTTTTTGAGTAGGGTGGTGATCGCCAAGTCCGAAACCACGAGAGTAAGAGAAAAGTCGTGAAAGGAGTCATGCCCTCGATTTATAAGAAAATAATAACTGCATATTTCGTTTTTTTTAACCTTTTACTTTTGTCTGAAATCGAGACGAACGATTTAAAAAAAAACCGCCTGCGGCGCGGGAGGTTGCGGGTTCGATTCCCGTCTTGGGACAAATGTTTGTACGATCTACAAATATTTGTTCCGGGTGTTCTGGTCGTTTCTATGTATAAAAAATATATATATCTATGTAATGTATTATATGTATATCAGTCATCTAGTACCCATAACACAAGCTCTGCTTAGCTTGGGGCTAGATGATGCTGTGTTGATTGTCCAGCATTATTTATTTATTTAAAACACAACCTGTATTAATGAACCAATGGATTTTGTTGCTGATATGGATGCATGCAAATAATGCATGTAAAAGTTATTAGGCAAATAAAAGTTACTATGAAAGGAAAAAGCAAGGTGTCTTTTTTTGATAAGCCATTCGGGTCGATTTACATGAAAAAAAAAACTAAACACAGTTATTGTTTTCTTATAAATCTAGGGGCATGATTACTTCACGACTTTTCTTTAACTCGCGTGGTTTCGGACTTGGCCATCACCCCCTTCTCAAAAAACCAGCCTGTATATATATATATACATATACATATATATGTTATCTAGTACCCATAACACAAGCTCTGCTTAGCTTGGGGCTAGATAATGATGTGTGAATTGTCGAGCATTATTATATATATATATATATTATGTATTATTATTATTAGATAAAGTTGACGAACTCAAGTATAGAAATGCCTTGAAAACTGCAGCAAGTCAGAGTAATAACGCATTGGCATTATTAGAAATAAATTGTCTGAAATACCTTCCAGTAGCACAAGTTCGATCCTACATAAAAACGCTCTTCGGCAAATCATCAAAAGAGCTAGAAACAAAAATAAACCAAAAGAACCTACAAGATTAAGTGAAGTGGTGAATATAGCAAATGAATAGATAGAAATAAATGGCACAAGATTTCTTGGTAAAATGTTGCATTTGGGGAGGATGATGGGCGCTTATTATTATTTGCTACGAAAATGAACCTGCGGATGTTGAGTGAATCGCCAGTTTGGTAAGTGGATTCCGAACCCATCCCATAATATTTAAGCAATTATTTTCCGTTCATGGAATTGTTGATTTTGGACATAAGACGGATATAGCCCCCTCGTATACGGATTTCTTTAAAAAAAGACGGAAGAATGTTATTAATATTTTTTCACCAAATAAATACGCTTCTGAATTCAGTATTGATTTCATCCGGAACGAATAATGTCCGATTTTGAATTAGCTATAATAAATGCACTAGGTAATGGATTTTATTACCACCATCCATTCTGGTTGCTAATTTCATTTAGGGAAAATATTTTGAGAGAGATTCAAGCGAGTGGCCTCAATATTATATCTTTCAAGCACAGACATTAAATTCGCTTTAAAAATGCGATCTTATGTAGCTCTGGCTTACTTGTGTCCGGAAGCAATGCCGGATGTATTTAGACAGCACAAGGATAGCGTTTTTTCAGAAGCATGTTCTGCTGTTACTCAATATTTTGAAGAATATGTTCCGAGCCAATTAAAATCTCGCATTTCGGATGAGATAATGGTATTATCACGAATGCAACCGTCATCGTTTCCACCTAGTTTGTGGTCCGTTAAGAGAATCAATTATTTGCATCTTCCGCGAAACCAAAACAGTGGGGAAGCAGGGCACCGGCGATGGAATAGTTTGATGGAAAATCGAAAACTTGGTTTGTACGCCTGTCTGCAACAGCTCATTGATGAGCAGAATCCAACTATGCTTTAAATTGAGAGAGTGAGAGAGAGTAATATCCAACTGACTTCGCCACCAAAGAAAATGAAAGGAAATGTTACATGTTAATGTTGTGGAATCTATTTCAATAAAGAAAAACACTATGAGTACTTTGAAATTTATAAGAGCTTTAGTTCTAAATAAATACTCGCCTATACTGAGTTCATTTAATGTGTCAGACTTGTAAAATTATTATTTTTTCCCAGATGTCACTGTTAATTTTGTTTCTTATTGTAATGAGTAACAGTATCTGGGTAGGGTAGCCAAAATTTGTACAAATTTTACTTTTGTTTGTCCCGTTTTTAATTTGGTCATAATTTCAAAGTTATTTGATAAAATGGCATATGTTGAACATTTTTCTGAATGACAAGTTTCTGATCTTTAGATTACTTACACTTAATCTAAAAAGACCCTAAGACAATTTGATTTAAAAAGGTTTTTTCTATTAGTACTGCTTTCACTCCCATACAGAAACTTTTGGTCCAACAACCGCTTTTGTATCAAAAACTACCAACACTTACCGAAACAGATTTGTTTTTTCTTATTTTTAAATTGTGCTAACGTTTTACGATACTTCCTAACGTGTTTCTGAACGTGCTTTTAAAAAACGCTTTAGTTTCCATTTAAATCGTTTTCAAAACAGTGTCCAGTTTTTGGATGAATGTGTAACGTCACGAGTGTAACGTTTGTTTCAATCATTTTCCTTTGGGTAAGTTGGCTATTTTTGCTATTTTCATTAATGGCAACACTATCGACCATGGCGCTAACATTTAAAAACTAAAGTCAGCAATTTTTTCTTGAGAAAATTTGTATGTTGTGTTTCACATCAAATTTGTCGCCAAAAAATATAACGTGTTTTAAACAGTGTATTATCATAGTTAATGATTATATCGGGTATTTGTCGCGTACATTTGTTTTATCATTAACTATGTTAACAAATCGCGAAAGTTTAAAAAGTGTATTATCATTTATTACATAAAACGGTAAACTAACATCTCAATCCATAGTTGTTCACAATGAAACTATGTATTTGTCTTTTTAGGTTATTCGCACGCTTTTAAATGTCATGAATGTAACAATGTGTAACGAAATGTGTACGTTACAATCATGCCCGATTGTTAGGCGAAAATAAAAAATCAAAATAAGTTTATAAAATCATCATTGTCCACATATCAACCCATTACCATCGACAGTCACTGCTATAGGCCTCCTCTTTTGCACATAAAAATAAACAAATAACCACCACAGATCAAAGCCTGTAAATAGTTTATATTATAAACTAAGTTTTATAATGGTCATGTACGTAACATCCAGTCATGTACGTAACGTATGTTACGATGTCATGAATGTTATTTGTATTTTTTTTTGCGGCTATACCCATTACTACTAATCATCAATATTAAGATTTTTTTTTATCCTCTAAAGTCCGTTGTAATTCTATCTAATAATATATTATCTAAAAGCATCTTTAAGATTTCCTATCTCAGGAGTTATTGTTATTTTTGTTACCTAATGAGAACAACCTACCCTGATTTGTTTTCTAAGTACAGAATTAAATATATTAATAAAAAAAATCACTTCTCTTCTTTCCAAATATTAATTAATCCCTTTGTAAGCTTCTGTGTCTTATCGGGGCCGTGACTTCGATTCCCGTACAATACATTTGAATAAATACTATAATAGCAACAATGGATTTTGATACCGATCTGGCGTACCACATAAACAGCGTAATTCGCGAATTCGTAATTCGATATAGCGATTTTCAAAACATCGGCTATTCTAAAGGGCGTATCACATGAATTTTTTCGCAACAGCGTGCGACAACGACGGATTAGAATATACATATCAGGGCCCAATTTTATGTAAGAAAAGTGGCAATACTCATCCAAAATTGGAAAATAGCCTTGCTCTGGATCTAAGGTTAGCTGTAGAGAACTTTATTTTTGTGGTCAGTGTTTTTGCGTTCTTCGCTCTGTATTAATAAAAACGTAGTACGTAGGTAGTAATAAAAACTAAGAGTCTCGGAATATTACCTACCTACGAGTACTAACTCATTTTAAGAAGCACTGTTCATAATTTTCTTTGACTTTGTTTTAGAATTGTGAACTGTTAAAGAACTAATTGCTCATGATGAAAAGTGCAAAATCGACATGGTTTAAAATGTGTGGATGGAGCAAATGGCAGTCCGCTAAGAAAATATAACACAATCACACGAACCCATATTAGAATTATAAATAGGTAGTAAAACGGTAGAGGAATTCTTAAACTTCTTTTGTAACAAATATAGCCTAAATGACGTGCTATAACAGTTATCTGCCAGTGTAAATCCAGTCTGAATCAGTCTGTTTATGCTAAAGATGACGTGAAACTGGAAATGAGGCATAGCTATAACTGAGTATAAATGCCGGCGATTATTTTAATAGACTACCCAGTCTGGCACGTAGTATCCCATTCTATGAGGTAAGCTAATAGCGTGCCTGTTCCTGCGCGGGAAAACTGATTGATATCCTTCTTGGTTAAGTTTTATTTATTTATTTATTTTATTTAAAGACCAACAGTTATAATATAATATGTTTACAAATATTATCTTACGTTTAAACAGCCCTTACAGGTCTTTCAAAATATGGTAGTTACGCAATATGCTCCTATCAAAATACATTACTCAAAGAAATAGATAGATAAAAGCTTAGTGCAACAAAAATCCTCTACATAATATATTCGATTATATAAGTTATATACAGGGTGTTTGGTGGAGGGTTAAGAGCTTATTACACCATCCTAAATATCGGATGTCCTAATTAGTCAATCCTGAATTCAGGAAAGTTTAATAGCATTTAGGACGGTAGCATCCTAATTAGGATCCGATTTAGGACAAGAATGGCTTCCGACGTCCTAAATCTATTTTTAGCGTCTGCTTCAGTGTTACCGGCAGTCAAAATAAAAAAGGTCCGATCCGAACGCTAAAATGGTCCGAAATATGACAAAAAGATCCGTTTTAAAAAGTGTAAAAAAAATTACTTGTCGTAATGGGGATATTAAGTTTTCCATATGAATTGTACTTTATCACGGTAATATTATCCAACAGTATTTGGACTCGGCCGTATCTTTGAAATAAATGCCTACAGCCGCGCGGTAGGTAAACATGCGATAGGGCTGCCCGCCTCCACCATTTTAATTACATTTGCCTACTTTGTGTTTCCATTTAGTTTTGTGATTGTAAATATAGGAAGGTACTTTTTTTATATAAACAAATAAAATACTTTGTGAATTGAATGGGAAGTGTTCAATAAAAATGCGTGTTTTTTATTAATTGGTAGATTTAATTAAAAAACCTGTTTATGTTTGAATAACAAATCGGTCTTATAAATTTGCGACCGAAAAATATTTGCGCCTCGACTGAGACGTACCTACAAAATGCTTTATTATTACATTTTAGGAGATTTTTTGGAGAAAAAGGAATATCTTTTACTTGGTTATAGATACCTGCAGCTACTTTATTAAATATGTACCTGAACTTATTTTTAGAGAAAAATCGCGCGGTTATTGTTAAAAAGACATCACACCATCCGTTCGTCACTGCGGCACAGCCGCGACTGTCTGCATGCTGAGCGCATGCCGAGATCGGGGCGCGTAGGTATAGCTCGCGTTTCGCCCGTTTGTATGAAGTCGGATTACTTATAGGATAATATTACCTTGACTTTATGTTGCTTCATCTTAATGAACTTCAGAAAACTTCGCTTATTTTTTACAAAGGTTGAAAGACTGAGATAAAATAAAACGTCAGACGTGGGAGTCAGACTCGCACACTAAGGGTTCCGTTTAATTGTAAGACCTTGTTTCTTGACAAATATCATGATTCTATGTCAACATAATGTAGGTACCCGGTATTATTATATATTTATTATTTTGGTCGAGGGAGAGAATCAAAATTTATGATTTTTTTGTTAATAAACTACAAATTTACGGTTTTCAAATTTTTCTCGTTATTTGTGCTATAATTATGATCTTGCTTCTTACCAAATTTTATGATTCTAGGTAAACGGGAAGTGCCCTTTAAGGTTTTGGTCTATAGCAAGATATTTTTTTTTTAAAGAAAAAACAACAAATTAGGTACTGATTTCGGATTGTTCCCTTTATTTGTGCTATAGGGCCTTGTTTCTTGCCAAATTTCATAATTCTAGCAGGGTTCTGATTGCGCTAGGTCTACGGGAAGTACGTACCGTATAAGTTTTGGTCCATGGCGTGCATTAAAAGTATTTTTTTTAATGAATAAATTACAAATTTATGGATTTTGGATTTTTCCCTTTACTTGTGCTATAAGAACTTGCTGCTCACCAAGTTTCATGATTCTAGGTCTACGGGAAGTACCCAATAGGTTTTGTGTGCATGTGATTCCCTTGGAAATTTCCGCAAAGAGTCATGGTACGCAAAAGATCCGCAGAGGCAGAAAAAAGTCCGAAACGGACCAAAAAAGTCCGCACCGGCAACACTGGTCTGCTTAGAGTCCTGAATCAGTGAACGTGTAATTAGGAGCTCCGGCGACTAAATTTCTTGTCCTAAATCGGACACTGAATTTAGGACGCGACATTTAGGATGGTCTAATAAGCTCTTTAGACAAACTCGGTGGGTGTGTAGGTGGACCTATTTGTGAAATACAAATTGAAGGAAAAGACCCTAACTGTTTACAATTTTTTTTAATTCCATTTTTTGTATTTTTTTACGATTTTCCGAAATTTTACGTCTCTACCCCTAGAACTTTTTTTTGGAACATGTTTTCCAGTAAACTTTTTACTTGCTTTTGGTTTCAGGTGTATCCTTCGTCTTTTGAAGGCAATATTTATTTGACAGAACGTGTAAATAATTAGTTATAAGCACTCAAAGTTAAAAAAAGTAAAAAAAATAAACAAGAAGGACAACTTTGCATCGTTTTAAAAAAAAAACTAACAGCGATCGAGGAGTTCAAATGCTTTTAAAAATTTCTCTAAACATCGTTTATTATAACAGTATATCACATGTAGCCGAAAAATCTATAAACTTGTCAAAAATTAGCACTTATAGGGAAAATGGAGTAAACACGCTAAGAATAAAACATTGTATTAAAACAATTTTGGTTCAAATATCACTTCCCTATTTCTAATACAAAGGTAGAAACGCTAAATTAATTTAAGAAAACCTTTTTTTATCATACCTAGGCATCCAACTAATTCGAAGATTCGAATTTCGAAATCAGAATTTCGAATTCGAATCAATATTTGTAATCGTCAAATTTCGGTAATTTGTTATGTTTTGATAAACTCTTTGTTGTTCTGTTTTGTTATCGTTGTTGTTGTCACAATGGCGGAATTCAGCATTGAAGAATACGCTGATATTATTTATGCGTACACGTGCAGCACAGAGACTGTACAGAGAGTTGCATCCCAACAAACGTGTGCCACACCACAGCACATTTTCTAATACCTTTCGGCGACTTCGAGAAACGGGAAACTTAACTCTTCGAGCGATTTTCTCTCAACGTCTGGGCAGGTGTGATTGGTAGACATCTCATTGGACCTTACTACTTACCGGACACTCTTAACGGGGACAATTACTTACTTGGACTTTAGCATATGGGGACGAGCAAAAGAGCTGGTTTACGAAAAAGAAATACAAACAAAGGAACAATTGATTGAAAGAATTGACGCAGCTTTTGCAAAGATGAAAGACGAGATAACGCTTCGTATTACTACGCGCGTGTATTAGAAATAGGGGAGAGGTTTTTGAACAAAATATGTAAATTAAAAAAAAAATACTGTTTTTTACTTTTCTATTTTTACTCCGTTTTCCCTTTAAGTGTTAATTTTTGACAAGTTTATAGACTTTTCGGCTACATGTGGTATACCGTTGTAATAAGCGATGTTTAGAGAAATTTGTAAAAGCATTTGAACTCCTCGATCGCTGTTAGTTTTTTTTTTAAAACGATGCAAAGTTGTCCTTCTTGTTTATTTTTTTTACTTTTTTTAACTTTGAGAGCTTATTACTAATTATTTACACGTTCTGTCAAATAAATATTGCCTTCAGAAGACGAAAGATACACCTGAAACCAAAAGCAAGTAAAAAGTTTACTGGAAAACATGTTCCAAAAAAAAGTTCTAGGGGTAGAGACGTAAAATTTCGGAAAATCTTAAAAAAATACAAAAAATGGGATTAAAAAAAATTGTAAACAGTTAGGGTCTTTTCCTTCAATTTGTATTTCACAAATAGGTCCACCTACACACCCACCGAGTTTGTCTAACCCTCCACCAAACACCCTGTATATAAGTTTTCGGTAACGTTTGGGTTCATGTCACTTGTTTTGCTTATAACCGAGACAGTTTATGTATTCCCTCTGTTTACAATAGCGAACAGCAACCATCGAAAACATTCATGACAACCGCCCCACCCCGCCTACCCCAAACCGCAATAGATCTTTAAAACAATAATTTTTATTCGATTCATGTCAAAAGCCTCGTAAATGTAAATCCCAAGTGTTTTACGACCGCTAATTACTTGCGGCGGATGTGAGGTGGAGAAGGCCTACGTCACAGTGGGCGCTCTGAGGATTGGGGTAGGTCCGGGCTCCTGAAATGCAATGGAAATTCACAAAATGTTTTTGCTTATCACTCACTAGTTTCGGGATGGCATAAATTGAAAAAAATTCGAGCGAAAAGATAGCTATCTACTTTTAGAATGAACTAAACACACTGAGAAAAACTTATTTTAAATGTATGTACCTACATAGATTTTAGAAAATATAACCGAATAAAAAGGACAGCATGCCGACTTTGGTGACAGTCGTTGACGAATTTTACGACTCTCACCAATAACTAGTATCGGAATTAAATTAATCACGATCATACATACCTATATAATATATAAAAATGTATTCCTCTTTCCCTTTGTCACGGCATCACGCGTGAACGGCTGGACCAATTTCTTGACAAGTTCAAGTTCTTTTGTCTATCTCTTTTCGTTGTCATGATATTCACCGCCAAAGTACGAAGAATCAGCTGCCCACGTAGTCCTGGAATGCGAGGGAGTAACAGCGCAACGACACGAAATCCTCGACCACCCGAGGTCACTCCGCGAAGCCTGTGAAGATCCCAGGAAGATTCTGCGCTTCTGGACGGAGTTAGGCTGGTTATACTAGCTAAACAATACACGCACAAGGGACCAACCTGAGTCTTAAGTGCAGATACAAGAGTACACACACAACCACACCAACCGCCAAAGTAAAGTCGGACTCGGAGTAAAAACTTTTTGTCGTTTGACCTATTGCGTTCCGCATTTTAGTACGTCTGGTATGACGTACTGTCATATCTAACTCATATATGGAAAAGAAATAAGTCACTTTCCGTGCAGGTGTACTATATTTATTTTATTTTTTTCGTTGTCGTCGTTTTTTTTAGTAAGGTAAACTATTTTGCTTCAAGAAAAACCAAAATTTTATTAAATTTTATTTTATTTTAAATACTTTAAATCGCCTTGGTTTTTACGATATAGTTCGACCGAAACCGCTATACCGCTCCTGAGGTATGCGCGCGGCGAGACGGGGGGGAAGTATCGGCCGCTCCGATCCATCAGTCTGCCATCAACGCTCACGGCAGTAGGTCGCATTTGTACCGGACGGTCTATGTCAGATACACATGAGATAAATATCCAAAGATGGGTCGAGCGCTATCTCCAAGGCCATAATTTTTAAAGTGGCCGAATATTTTAAGAAAAAAAAAGCAAACAGAGAGAGCTTTGAATATAAAAGTGATGCAAATATTGCCAAAATCGTGGCAGACGCTACGGGGTACTGCGAAAAAACCGCAAGAAATGTGATAAAAGAGGGCAATTCATCAACTGAAAATTTGGGCCGATTGAAATTTAATTCGCCAAAACAACCAAAAACTATAAAGAAAAAACATGTTGTTGATGATTTTGATTTAGGAGTTATCAGAAGAAAAATTCATCAGTTTTATGAATTTGAAAAAAGAGTGCCAAGTGTCTGTAAGTTACTTTTAAGTTTGAAACAAGATGGCATATTAAATTGTGGACGAGAATTTCTAAGGAGCCTCTTACACACAGTAGGTTACTGTTTCAAAAAATGCAAATCGAAGAGACATCTCCTTATAGAGCAGCCTAATATTGTAGTGTGGCGGAAAAAATACTTAACACAAATCAGAAATTACAGAACGCAAAACCGCAACATATATTTCCTTGATGAAACATACATTAACGCCAGTCACCATGTAAGCAAATGTTGGCAATCATCGTCCGAACCTGGAATTCATGCTGATATTGGAAAAGGACGGCGTTTGGTAATTCTTCACGCTGGATGTCGAAATGGCTTGGTTGATGGTGCATTGACGATATTCAAATCAGATGCTAAGACCGGCGACTATCATGGAGACATGAACGGGCCTACTTTTTATAAGTGGGTAGATGAAAAGTTAAAAGATATATTGCTTCCGAATTCTGTAGTTGTCTTGGACAACGCGTCTTACCACAGCGTTCAGGTTGACAAGAAGCCAACCATAGCAAGCCTCAAAACTGAAATGCAGAACTGGTTACGGCGCCACAATGTTGAATTTTCGGAAGCTATGACAAAATCTCAACTGCAACTTCTTATCGATAATACACAAAAAGAGCCCGTGTACAGAATTGATGAACTCCTGAAAGCCAATGGACATACTGTTCTACGATTACCGCCGTACCATCCGGATTTGAATCCCATAGAGTTAGTCTGGGCTGATATTAAAAACAATATAGCCCATAACCATATTAACTCTTCTCTAGATAAAAAGATAAACTTATTGAATACATTGTTTTCGGAGTTCACGGCGGAAAAATGGCAGAAATGTGATGATCATGTCCAAAAAAATGAAAACAATTACTGGGATCGCGATAGTAGATTTGATATTATTATCGATCCATTAATTATAAATTTGCAGAACGACTCTGATTCAAATTCCGATGGCGAAACGGAAGATGAAGTTGAAGCAGAAGCTCTGTCAGAATATCTGTAGATAATTTAGTTATAAAAAAATATAAACATATCGATATAATATATAAAACAAAAATATTGTTTATATTGGTACGATATCGTAAGATATATCCGACAATATCGATCTCATGTGTATTCTTGCTCTTTGTTTCTCGGCCCCCACTTCGCCGCACTTTCTTAGGGAGCGGTACAGCGGTTTCGGTCGAACTATAGCTATAATATTTTTTTTTTCTGATTTTTATCTATAAGTGTCTATGTCACGTATCCGCACATCTCGTTTGAAACTACGTACTAACCGTATGAATTTGTAAGTTACATATCTACATTTAGAAAATTTATTCATGATCCTGGGTTACGAATTCAAAATTAAACAATTTGATACTCGCCTGTATAAACTTGTCAAAAAGTAATGAAATCTCATTAAAAACAATAATGTAAAGTAGCCAAGTACGTTCAGATTTCATTAATTAATTTGTATATTGGCAAGTCAAAGATTAAAACAAATGCGGTGGATATAAACTTGCCAAGACTGTGCGCAGAAAGCATAATATCCCTTTCTTCATCGGGCAATAATAGCATCTACCATAGGTAATACCTAGTAGGTATTACCTAGGTAGGTATTACCTACCTACTATTAGGTAGGTGAGCATGACAAGGTTTAGTTGACTGTTCCAGCTCGTATAACCGGTTTACCTCGGCTAGATACGAGCTGCACAGTCTGCCGTCGAACTGCACTTCCGCGGAATATATAGGGAAACTCACGCATGCGCTAAGTCCGAGTTTGATGATAAATGCAGCCCGCCCGAGACTCCTTTCCATAAAATTATTTTTAAGAGTATACCCTGATTCGGTCACATAAAATTGCAACGCTTGTTAGGTATGTATTCTTTGTGAGTTAACTCCTAAATAAGTGAGCTTTTGAAAAAACAAAGAATTAATTATAATAGGTTCTTCGTTTCGTGAAAACATAATTTGTACAAACAGAAAGACTAAAGGCGCGTCCGCTGCGGCATGTTTTGGACAAACATAGTTCTTGAACATTGTTTGTTTAAACTTTCCCGTCCGCTGCGACTTTAGGAATATTCAAAAAACAAAGTTCAAAACTTCACAAGAAAAAATGAGCAGCGACGAGGAAGACGTGAACGTTGTTTTGGCTGTGGTGGATTTAATTCTTGGAAGAAGAAAAAGAAATAGATTTCGTGTCAGACCTTACTTACAACAACGCACACTTTTAACATATAACAAGAACTACAAATTGAAGACAGATTTGGAATAACAAATTATTTTCGTTGTACAGAGAGTGATTTTAAAGAGCTTGTAGCATTAATATCGTCTGACATACAGAAAGCAACCACATGGCGGCGTGATGTAATTCCACCTGATATGAGATTAGGTGTAACTTTACGATTTCTAGCAACGGGGGATAGTTGCACAAGTTTAATGTACAATTGGACGCCCTCCGGCCAGGTGGGATGACGATCTGCGAAAGACTTCGGGCAAATGCTGGATGCGGCAAGCTGAAGACAGGGCGCTATGGCGCTCATTAGGGGAGGCCTATGTCCAGCAGTGGACTAATATAGGCTGATGATGATGATAAATGTACAATTTGAGAATTTCTTAAGTACTAATACTCTTATAATATTCATTAATATTCTGAGCGAAACGTCTTCCTGCGTCAAAATCTAACATAAAATAAACAATTCCCCCCGCCCGCAGACGAAAGCGGGGGATGTTTTCCGCTAACTCCGGCAAACATGTTCAAGTGTATTTGCTCGACAAAACATTTAGGCCACGCCCCTTTCTTATGTTTTCGAACAATGTTCTGTTCAAAACACGGCGCAGCGGACGCGGCTTAATTGTTTAGAACTTCAGACTACCGAACCAAAAAAAAAGTAGCGACCTCTAGCCGCACTCGGAGAAATCCCCTTGTCAGCATAGCACCATATCTCACTGTGCAGTTCCAAGGATATCTGCTAGATGGCGTTACGTGGCTCCATTTGCTCCGTATAGAAATATCTATTTCACTGATTTTCTGTTCTATGGTTTGGTAAAAGTCGCCATCGTTGGATTAAATTGCATAGGTAATAGCAGTGAAAATCTTCTGTTAGTGAGTCTTCCACTTTATTTATTGGAAATCGCCTTTTTAGATGGTTAAAGGAGGTGGTACAAAAATTTAATCCTCATCTCCCAACGAGTCTATTTCTAGGAAGAGACCATTGGACTAGGCCAATATTTTAATCCACCTACACTAAATCAGGGGCCCAATTCTGCTAACCAATCGCTGTCGTCACGTACAATCTTTAGATGTAAGGAACTCTCGATAGTGCGTGCGGTGCTATTTGCACCGAGAGATTGATAGAATGGTTTCTAACTAAAACTAAATTATTTATTAAATTATTTAAACTTGACGAATGAGTTTCTAATTCCCGTTTCTCACAATTTACAAATAATAATTCGTTCGTTGATATTCAGTATAACATTTAATAGATATTTCTTCAGCCGTAGTAGGTACACGTATTACACTTGTTATCGTCTAAATTTTGAATCATGATTTATAGATTAGTATTATAATATAAGTACCTTATAAGAATCAGGAAGCACCATCAAATATTTCAACTGTGTGAAATGTTTTCATCGCATTTGAATCTTTTTCGTCATCATGGATACGTTAACGTTACAAGAGTTGGAGTTGGAAGCTCTCCGTCATCCACCGTACACGCCAGACCAGACGCATACAGACTTCTTCCAGAATTTTTCCAGAATTCTCCGTCATCCACCGTACACGCCAGACCAGACGCATACAGACTTCTTCCAGAATTTTTCCAGAATTTGGATAAGTTTTAGGCAGGAAAAAAATTGAGGCAGTAGAAAATGCCTTGAAGAGTTCATTGCCTCCCATGACAGTGATCCTACAAGGGTTCCTTTTTTCCTTTTGAGGTACAGAACCCTAAAAAATTACGTTAACTTATTTTATTAATAAATGGCAATTTCATAGGTTTCATAGGGTATAACCTAATAATAATGCTGGACAATCCACATATTCCACAAAGCATCATCTACCCTCAAGCTAAGCAGAGCTTGTGGTATACATATAACCTGCACAATGGTTTGAAGGATCAGCCAGTTATGTTTCAGACCATCACTTTTCCAAAAAAACTGCAGTGGACAACTTTGATGCAAGTTTGATAACGGCCCGATTTGTGGGATTTGAGGCTCTCTTGAATTAAATAGTGCATGAGTCTGCGTGACACCCCAGCTTCCGTGGCATTGTTTTAAGAGCCGCAACTGAGTCAGGCTAAGAAACTCATAGATGCAGACAACTTTACTGAATCACTACATGTGATGGAAATAAGCTTCAAATTACTAAATAAGGTTTACACAGATCGTTCCCGAGTGGTTCTGAGCACACTGTGTCGTATAGTGGCATGTGCAGACGGCTCCACTAAGCTAGCAGACAGGGTGGAGCGATGGGCTCAGCTTGCACTCAAGCGATATGAAGGAGTCAGTGATTCAGACCTTTTGCACATGTATATTCCACTGCTACACTCTTGCTGCTCCATATCGGACACCTTGGGCCGCGATAGGACAAAACTTGAAGAAGAACTGAATGATCTCAAAAAACCAGGGATGAAAGTAGACGGTGACTCCGTGCCCACTCTAATGCAGGCAATGGATGCTCTGAGGGGTAGCTTTTAGCTTTTAGACGGTAACTCAGCAAAAGTACCTACACTCCGGCCGAATTCAATGTGAAATATAAACAAACGACAGTAAAAAAATAGGTACTAAAATTTACATGCTTGGCGTTGAGTTTCTTAGCAGAATTTGGCTGGACTATTTAGTAGACTATAAGTCAAGCAAGATCATAAGAAATGGGCTAATAATAAATTTTGTAACTTACGTAAGTACCTACTCAAAAGGCACTAAGAGAGATAAGCTCCGAAGGGGCGAGGATAAGATGTATAGCGTGCGATAGTCTAATCTAAAGCAATACTGCAGTGTTGTGTACATATCGTGGTATTTGGACGAGTGCATTTTGTGGCGAGGCGTAATTGTAAATAATAAATTGTTAAGTAGGAATTTTAATTCTTGGATTCTTATAAAGTGTGGATAAGGTTGGCGTTAATTAAACATCCTCAAATAAGGTAGATTCAGTCTGATTGGTGACCTTATTTTGTTTTTAATATTTTAGTTTTGACGGAATTCATAGAATTAAGGTGCATAATTTTATTATTTTGATGTTATATATTTTAGTTTTGACAGAATGCATAGAATTAAGGTGCATAATTTTAGGATTTTAAATTTTATGTCTTTTTGTGTTGTACTTCATACGTATTTTATTCCTAATTTCTAAGTACATGTTCATGTTTTACTAACTCTGTGGCGCAGCGGGCAAAGATCCGCCTGCGACGCATGAGGTTGCATATTCGTTTCCTGCCTCGGGACAAACGCTTGTACGATCTGCAGCTATTTGTTTCGGGAGTTCTGTTTGTTTTCTTTGTATAATCAAATACAAATATGTTGTATAGGGTGTTGGATAACCCCGCAAGTATTTGTGGGGGGCACTGCGGCCACTCAGGAAAAAAAAAATCTATCTGCAGCAGTCATTAATTTTCTTTTTTTAAGTACGAAATTTGATAACTTTGTTCACATTATTGGGCACTACGGTTACAAATTCAATAGTAACCAATTGATTTTCTCTGGAAATAACCGTGAATAATTGGCCTTGCTACCGCGCATTACAAAATATTTCGTGTCCGTCATGGTAGCGTGTATATAATCGAATTAACGTTTGTTATACCAATAAATAGCGCATAAATAGAGCATAATTAGTGCAAAACTAAAATAAATAGCGCCTCTTTGGTTTAAGAAATAATGACCATTTTTAGTGCGTATAGCATAACGATCAAGCTAGCGTACACATAACCGTCCTCGAAAGCGGTTTATTCCGTAGCAATAATATTTACACAAAAATAAATAGCGCACGAGCTATGCAATATTTCATACTGATTGCTCTTATAGGAACGGAGATATTGAACAAGACTTGTGAATAACATGCTGAGCTGGCGTTATGGCAGCGTCCACATTAAACAGCGTAATAATAATTGTTATAGAAAACGAGCTTTTCTTATTATAAATGCTATATGTATAAATAGAATGTGAAATAGTGCCAGTAGTCATACTTACTTACTTAACTTAGGTACGGCCGTACAACGTGAGTACTTACCACGTCCCTGGATTTAATACACTCATTAAAATATTTTATTGACTCGAACTGCCTTAAAACTATTGTAATTTTATGTCGCAAAGCTGCAATTTTGCTCGTCTCAAATGGAAAAACTTTTGCAACAACATAGAATCAAACTCTGAAGCGAACAGAATCAAAAAAAATGCTTGCGGCGGCGAACTGAACCGCTAGATTGGTTCGCTTAAGAAGCTTGATAACACCTACACCAAAACGACAGCAGAAACATATGAACTTCTTTACAAACACACTTCCCAGGGTGTCTCATAGATGGTGAAACAGAATGGCACAACACCAGTCTAGTCACGCCTTCGGCGACAGACGGCAGCAGTAGCGAGCTCAGTGGTAACCAGAGATAAGGTAAACCGGGCCATCAACACATTCAAACCATACAAGTCGCCAGGCATGGATGCGATATTCCCTGGCCTCCTGCGCTGGGGTGTGGCACGCATAAACGGTGCGCTAACGTCTATCTTCAAAGCCTGCCTGGTCTTCCGCTACGTGCCGCTTATGTGGAGAGAGGTTAGAGTCCTATTCATACCCAAACCAGGAAAAAGCGACTACACTGAAGCAAAGTCCTACAGGCCGATCAGTCTCACCTCATTCTTACTCAAGACCTTAGAGAGGCTATGCGATCGACACTTAAGGGACAACATACTCACAATAAAACCACTACACCCACAACAACACTCCTACAGCTCAGGCAAATCAACAGAAACTGTGCTGTACACAGTAGTTAGTAGATCAGAACAAGACATCTCAAACAAAACGCTGTCTCGCAGCCTTCGTAGATATCGAAGGGGCTTTTGACAAGACAAAATTAGACGGCATCAATGCAACCCTACAAAAGCACATATTTGTGTCGTGTCCAAGAGTCCTGTAAAGTCTAAAGGAAATAAAGCACTTTGATATTTGGTATGTGAATGGGAGTCTATCGACATAATGTTCATTTTAGTAATAAATATCCTAGACCCGTATTATGAAAGCTTGCTCAGTCATCGATCTATGCTTAAGTAACCCTTTTCTATGGCACACAATTATTATTATTATTATTTTTAATAATGCTGGACAATTCACAAAGCATTATCTAGCCCCAAGCTAAGCAGAGCTTGTGTTATGGGTACTAGATAACTGATATACTTAATACAATACACTAGATAGATAGATATAGTTTTTATTATACATAGAAAACATCCAGAACGCCCTGAACAAATGTCTGCAGATTGTACAAACACTTGTCCCGAGGCGGGAGTCGAACCCGCAAACTCCTGCGTCGCAGGCAGACCTTCGCCCGCTGCGCCACAGAGGTCGTCAAAACAATGATGACTGAGTCAGCTTTCATAATACGGACCTTAATCTCAATAGACTTCGCTACCTGATGAATATCTAAAACAGTTGGTACATACATTTCAGATAGATCATTTCATTATATTTCAAAAAGTATGAAACCTATGTGATGTCGTCGGTGAACATGCCTAAACGTCGAGCGTATCGCGTACGATGTTAGTTGTGATGCGTTAGAAATTTGCACTAACGGTGCGTGTGACACACTTCGAAAGTTTCAACAATTCTACGACGTAGAGACGACCAATGGTTTTTATTGCGATCTGAAGTATTTTTTTCGGGTGTTTTGGAATGTTTTCTTATTAGGTTCTGATAAAAAAAAATCTATATTATGCATTAAGTATACTAGATATTTAGTACCTCTTTATCCTATGCCCAAAAATCAGTTCCCATAGGACCTATGGGAACTGATTTTTGGGATAAACAAGTAGCCTATCTTTTATGCACAACAAGTGTCAAGAGCCGGTTTTTTTACCAACTCGATCGTGACAAAGTTAACTTTACTTTGTGCGGGATTGAAAAAGCGGAACGATTAATGTATTACATTACAATATTAATACAGTTAAATAATTCATTCATGTTCTATAAAATTTTAAGAATAGTATTAGGGTTCGATTCCCGGTTCAGACAGGCGATTATGCAAAAATCTTTGAATGCATTTTAATTTTTTTTTCAAAAAAAAAATTAAGTCTACTTTTAGTAAAATTTGCTATCTACAATATTTAAGATGCTTTCCCTCCATGTGGCATGGCCGTGGGACGCCCAGTATATGTATTGTGTAGTCATAAATTGGTCATAAATTCGTATAGTAAACACGAGTTTCTTTTAATTCTTTTGAGTGGTGTTTTAAATACCCGATGTACTTCAACTATTTTTACGCTTACATAAACGGAATGCCTAGTCGGCCCCATATTGAATAATAAATTATTTTAAAGTAAACACAATAAAAATACATGGATGTGTAGTGTACCGAGAATCAAATCCGCGGCTCTACTACTGTACATTTTAGAAAAAATAATGTACAAAAAGTAGCAAAGGACCCTGGGATTCGAACCCAGACCTACAAAACGTGCAGCATAAGACGACTTGCCTGTTCACCCCTTTTCCGGATGCGCCAGGCAAATCGCATTTGTGTCGCTGAATTTAGCCAAGCGTTTCGTTCCATGACATGAACGTTATACGCCACCCATTGGGGTAGTGGGTGGGTGAATCAATGCACGTACAAGGAGAAGGCCTACTTTTGTACACCGAAGAAGTTTAAATATCGCTTCGTTATTATAATTTATTATATGACAATTGATTATGTTCATGAAAAAGTTGTAACCGATTTTGTTATTGTCGTTCTTTGGATTTTATTTAAACTTTAAACCAAGGCTGGCCAATAAATTTTCCTTTAAACTTTAAAGCATTAAGTCCTAATGGTTAATAAATACAAATATACTGTAGGGATATTGTAGATTATTTGTATTTGTTAACCGTTTCTTTTTACACCGTATATGTTTACAGACCCAGCACGCCTCAAATATTTAGGTTTTTTAAAACTTTCGACTAATAAAAACACTATCATGGTTTGATATCACAGGCAGTATAGACTTATATTAACACTACTATGCCTTTGATATCAAACAAGCATCTACCTATTAAAACCTACTGCTGTTCTAGTGGTGATGATTTCTCAAATTTGTGCCACTTATTACGGTCTTGGACAGATAAACATGTGTTGCGGAAATTCGCTTTCACTGTCACAGCCAGGTTGGCCGAGTGGTCTAAGGCGCCAGATTTAAGCTCTGGTTCCCGAGAGGGAGCGTGGGTTCGAACCCCACACCTGGCATTACCTTTTTACCTTCATGACTTTTTACTTTTATTATCTTGATAAAAATATGTATGTTCTACGCATTTTTATGCAAGAGTGTCTTAAACTGTATTTGTTCAAATGGCAAGTACAGAAGCCAACTATAATTCACAGCACTGCGCAAGCGTGAACTCGATTCGGCCGGAAAAGCGCTTTTGTGTAAATGGCGCTGAACGGGAGCAAATATTCCCTAAATAAATAAGAAAGTCCTCGTTAGCGAAATAGATCAATGAATGCATCCGGCTGCGTTGATCCCTCGTGAGCAATATTCTCCGATAAGTCAACAAATGGCTCGTATCGTGATAAGTTCTTCACAACCCGGAATGCATCACACGTCGTCGTTGATACAAAAAATTCTGCGCCGACCATAGATCTAGGCGAAATTCGGTAGTAAGTACGTTCTACCAGCGCTGCAGCGCTAACTCGACAAATTGCCTGTGTTGTGTTACAGCCAAACGCAAAATCACTCCATTTTCTATACTTTGCAATATTTGGTAAATTGCAAAGTACTGAAAATGGCGTGCCTAATGAACAATAAAGATGGAAAGACGTACCTAGACCGAAGTGCGACCGAATTGTAGTAAGATCGATACCGCCGACCGACATAGACAACCCAATGTGAAAAGTTCAATCAATGATTAGAGAACGAAGATATTACTAATTCCTAAGCTTTAATAGATTCAGGTGATACTTTGCGAAAATAGGTGTTACTTTTCGAATGAAAACATTTAGGACAATTCCGCACCAAACCTTCTCGATAAGATCCAAAAAAGTTTATAGGAGAAAACTACACACCAATGAATGATTGAATGAACACTTTATTGTATAAAATAAATAAAATAATTTATATCTAATTAAAATAAAAACCAAATAATATCGCAAAAATTTTCGACTTCGACGGGACTTGAACCCGCATCCTTCCTTCAGTACAGGAATGTGCTAACCAACTACACCACGAGGTCAAGTGACGCGGGAGTCGAAAATTTTTGCGATATTATTTGATTTCTTAGAAATTACCCTTAGTGTGGGGTTACGTACTATAATAACAAAAAACTTTAAAATAAAAACGTACAATAGGTGGTCTTATAGCTTAAAGCAATCACCAACTACCCATTAAAAAAATCTATCAAATTCAGTCGTCATCAGGATCATATTACGCGACCTTGGCACTGCCAAAGTCGAATTTGGCACTGCCAAAGTCGGATTGGTGTGTCGAAATGTTTCTCCATAAAAAAATACTTTGTTCGAAATTATCAGAGAAGTTTTCGTGCGGAATTGTTACTAAGCTCGCTGACGTTATGGATAAACATACCTAATAACGTTCAGAATGCTGACAAAACTAGAGTTAGTGCGTCACAGATCCAAGAAAGGCCATCGAAGAGTAGAGCCAGTAACAAGCGATGAACGAGGCATAAACATAACAGTTATGAGTGCCAATAGTTTTTCACTAAATTTATTTTAATTGATTTAATTTAAATTGTTTTTTTTTTTTAGTACGACTGAGCCATTTATACCAACATCCTATAAAACAAAGTGATATTAGTTTACTAAGTAATACACTCATTATTTACACAGAAAATAACAATCAAATAATAGAAACAAATTGGAACAAGTATTTACAATTTAACTAACTGCAGACTGTGGCAAACAATCTAAAGGTAGCTCCACTGATTTATATCAATACCAGTCGGAAGCGTCTCCAAGACGCTGACTGCATTGCCCTGCTGTAGTATGGCAGTGCTGATGCGAAAGTTGTCTGCATACAAAACATATTTCGTTATTTCGCAATAAATGTGACTGTTTTATTTTAATTTCCAACTTGCCAACCTGGCAATGCAACCCCAGGTGGGCATAGCTGGGGCTCTGTGCCCGCCAGCTATGTCCGTTGAAAATCTAGAATAGAAGTCAGCCGTTCTTACGTGATGTATGTAGTTTTTAAGCCAAATCGTCCGGCGTTTTAAGATATCTCTTAAAATTTGTCATGCAATATGAGATCGCTAAATTCGAAAAATAAACCGATTTTAGAACTGCCAAAGTCGAGTTTGGCACTACCAAAGTCGAGTTAAGCACTGTCAGCGTCGAGTTTGGCAGTACCAAAACCAGATGATTTTTAGTTATTGTCTAAAGGTTGATTTTGAGGTAATCCCATAAAAGTTTGACTCTAGTCTAGAGGAATTTATATGTGCGCCATAAAACGTATCTAAAACACTTGGATTATTTTCTAAATCCCTGGTTACTAATGGTTTCCATGGCAACGGGGCTTCAAAGTCTAACTAGTGTTTCGGAATTTAAAAAATATAAAAATAATGACTTCTTATCATGAAAAGTTTGGACTAAACTACTGTTTTTGTACCATAAACTATGATGCGACAAAAGTAGAAGTGCAAATAATGAATTAAAGCCAAAATTGTTAAACGGAGTTATAGATCAGTTGAGCAACCTCTAGATTGTTTGCAACAGTCTGCAGATAGCTATTTTTGATTTTTTTTAAACTTTGATACACAACAAGAGAAGACGATAGGGTTATCATAACACTAAAAACAAAATCAAAACTTCCATGCCCTTCCACAACGCATGATTGCACACGCCCAACGAAAAAGGTGCAAATAATGAAAAATCGACGAGAGAATACAATGATTCTTTATTAGTACCTATCAAAGAAAATAACAATAATAGAATACAACAATTACAACTAGTGTAACCATTACAAAAACACTTGTTGTTAGCTCCAATGATGCAATGTCGTTAAATATTTGTCAACAATATAGGTACCTATTGTTGGTTTTATAACGCAGTTGCTAACAAAAAAATCTAGAATTATAGATCCGAGTAGCTTCATAAGAGTGGGCCATCGAGTTAGAATAGGATTCCAAGTTGATTCAGTGGGCAATAAGTTTTGATGGAGTGTAGCATGCTTGCACCTGCTCCGCAACATTAGCGGCTCAATTTGATTTGCTGTGATGCCCATTGTTCGCAAGCGTTGTAATACACTTTAATAGCCCATAGCGGCGAGGAACAAAAGCTTTATAATAGCCTCTCCCATCTGATGGGCAGCAGGGAAATAGGGACCTACATTGCACTGCCTGCCACAGCGATGTATTGTACGTTGTCGCACACACATTGGGCATTCCTCATCGGCCGACCCGACACCACCGACAGACATCGGGTCTGCACCGGCAACATTGTTCATTTGCCCGAGACCGACTGCTCCGACCCGACACGACGGCTTTAAAAGTGGTCATTGATCACGCCCATCCCAAGACCGCACAACACAACACATACCCACTTATAGGTACATTCTGTAATCTGTGATCTACTTGGATGTGGGCTACCGACGCGACGACGACTCGCCGGCGCCGACTCCTAGATGTCGGTGACGACGAGTCGTGCCACTGAGCGTGCAGTACAATTTCATATAATTATGCATCAGTGGACTGATGTCGGTGTCGACGCGCCCGCCGCCGCGCCGCCGGTGTCGGATCGGGTTGGCTAATAAACGTCATTATGAAGAATCGCCCAGTTCGAAACGAATCAACACCGCCGCGCTGTGAGACAATCTTTGTTTTGTTCCTATTGCAAAGCACGTCAGCCTCGCACGGCCACCGTCGTCGCCTCGCCTCTTTTGTTTTTGCCTTGACTGCGGCGAGGCAGTTCCATTTCCGAGTGGATATCATGTGTGACAATGAAAAGCTACGTGGGTAGACGATCACGCAATATTATGGTTTAGCTCCTTCAAATGTTATGCTTTTCCTCCTCCCATAGTTAGTTCTAGGATGGGATAGGTAGTCAGTGGCGGATTTGCCCTAAGACCCAGTAGGCCCAGGCCTAGGGCGGCCAGATATTAGGGGCGGCCAATCATCACAAGAAATAACAATAAAAAACGAATAAATCCACAAAATTTTTATTTATATTGCAATAATTATTGAGATTTTTACGATTCAAATTTCTATAGTCTTCATACTTTTTAAAATATTTTGAAAATAGTCGAAAAAATAACCCATTCCCCCCATAGGGGGGGGAAATAATTTTCAAAAGTAAATTTCAAGCACCCAAGCTGCCACTGAGATCTTTGTTCGCGTTGCTCACTGCGATCAATAAAGCTATTCTTTTACTCTAGGTTTTTCAATGCATACCGTAAGCAAGAAAAATATACAAACATAGTTTTCCACTGTCACCGATAGATAGGGGAATCATAAGAATCAAATCTGTATCTTAATACGACAAAACTAACATACAACCCTGAAGAAAATTTCGACATAGCGTTCTTTCGATTTCGTGATCTTTCGGTATAGCGTGCATTCGAGATTGTGATCGTCCGGTCTACAGTTTTTCGGTGTTGTGTGCTTTCGGTATTCCGCTATGCGGCCTCATGTGCTTTCGGTATTTCGATCTGCGGTTTCGTGTACTTAGGATATACCGTTCTCCGGTATTCCGTAGTACAGTCGAATTTCGGCCACGGCGCGGCGGCGTCGTCTTAATTCTTCGAACGAGATGCTTCGTATAATTGTGATTGAATTTCACTCGGTAAGTTCATTTAATCATCAATTATACTTTGCATCTCGTTCTTCGAAACGACGACTAGCCCTGTGCGCAGGACATGTTCTAATGCACACGTATCTATGAGCGCAAACACAGGTGCACTCTATTCCCTCACTCTCGTAATCCAATTCCATGGGGGAATAACATCGCCACCTGCCTGACACCGGGCAGCTACTGTGCATTTTTCTTGATGGATAAATCTCTATTACAATTTTGGCGTGACTCGGGATTTGAACCCGGGACCTCATTATCAGCGGTTGAAAACGCGACCGCTTACGCGCACCACTACATCAGCTACTTTAGTCCGGAAGACGCATTATTTATTAATTGAATATGGTTAACGTTTTTCGGTTAATTGCTCTTTTAATTCATTCATTGTAAAAAACCGAAAAAATTTATGGCCAAAAAAAATTAATCTCGTGACAGTATGACAAGAGACAATATTATACCGATAATTGCCTAATCGAAGCTTTTTTGGCCATTGATGGACGAACTCATTTTCTTTTTTCCTCTATTTGAATGTTTTTAGCCTCCGGGGTAGGAGCCACAATACTTTAAACGAATAGCTAATCCAATTACATGTTTGCAAATATACATTTTGTACAGGCTTGGGCAGTTGCACTTGCCCTGCTTCTAATCATCTTTCTCTATTGGTATGGAAACTATTTATTTGCAGAAATTCTGGTTTTTACCATTTGTTGTAAAAATCTCAGTATCCACGACCAAGAAACGACCAAGAAATGACAGCGGTAAGCGCTCTCGTACAGTATCGCTGTCTTTTATGATTGTGTTGAATGACTCCATCGCGTTGTTGAACTAATAAATTGATTTTCTTTCTTTCTTTCTTCTTTTCTTTCTTTCTGATGCATTGCAGTACTGACGTGCACGTTAGAATGGAAACCGTTTTAATGGGTATGCAATTTCCCGTTTCACCAACCTAAAACTCCATATGAAACAGTAAATTCCTGTAGTTTTCCTTTAATTGTAACGCATTGGTGTTGTCATTATGTCCACCTTGCATCCGAATTGACCCAAAGAATACTTCAATGTGGTCCAGAGTCCAAGAAGGCTGATTTTCTTCTCACGCCGACGGTCGGTGCTGATCGGCTAATTCTTCGTCGCGACGCGACCCTACTACAGTGTCATAGCTGGCCTTTTAAGGTAGATACTATTCTGATATTCTGAAAAGAGCCACCTTCCAGGGAGCAACAGGGTCTATGTTCGGCCTTAAGGCTGCCTGTCCATTGACGCGGAGCGAGGAAGTAAAGCGGAGCGGAGTTGCTGACTGTGTCTGTCCACTGAGCTCCCGGCTTTTTATGAAATCCTCTCCGCTTCCCGGTTTTGTATGATATTTTAAACTAGTTCGCAAGTCCCTGTCCACTAAAGCGGAGCGGAGATTTTATGCAATTCCATTGGTTAATAATGGCTCCAATGAAGCTCCAATGAACGGTCAGCCTACAGATAGAGTTAGGGTTCTTGTTCGCGACACTGTTTTTTAACCGTACGGCTAGCATGCTGACGACGACACCACACTGATGAAAATAGCACCGTGCGAAGACGCGGCGCGCCGAGAGGAACAAGCACGGCGCATACGGCCGTACGTCATGCTAGTCTTACGGTTAAGAAAATGTCTCGTGAGCAAGAGGCCTAACTTAAGAAACCATGTCGCAAACAAGAGGCCGACTACGACTCAACACTGATGAAAATCGCGCCGTACGAAGTCGCGGCGCGCCGAGAGGAACAGACACGGCGCATATGGCGGCGGCGGCGCCGCCGTGCCGTAGCGCCGTATGCGCCATCAACAAGCTTCCACAGTGAAAAATGTAAGCTTTTAGCTAATTAACGAAATAACTACACAATTTATGAAGAAACTGATCCAAGGAACCAAATAATTAGTAATAACCTACGAATCAAAACCTAAGACCGCAGGGTTCCTGAGATCTCGACCAAATTATGTGCGAAACAGTGCACTTATATGATTTTTTCACCGTTTTTTTTCTCAAAAAGTTTAAACTTAGACCAAGTTTAAACTTAAACGTTCAGCGATAAGATAATAATTACCCGAGCTGAGCTGCTATTATTAGAATGAATCCATGTTTTTTTTCCCAAACCATAAAATTAAAACGAAATTACGTGTAAGTACTAAATTAACGTATAAAAAAGAAAAACCGATCATAGAATAGAAACAAATTAGAACAAACATTTACAACTGAAACGGCAGAGCTGACTTCAGATTGTTGCAAACAATCTAGAGGTAGGTCAACTGACCCTTACCAACACCAGTCGGAAGCGTCCCCGAGACGCTGGCTGCGTTGCCCCGTCAAAGATAAGTGACGGATAACGAAATTTTTTGTAGCTTTTTAGCTTAGTCGAATATGAAGACATCAATGATAAAATTGGCAACAAAGCTAAGGCGGCGCAGCCAGTGGAAAAAGCCTTGAAAAATGTTCACACCTGGAGCGGCAGTTGCCCAAAACGGCAAGAAAACCAAAACATCAATGACAACCGGCCACTTTTGTATAAAATAAACTGCCGAAGAGCGAGCCACAAATGTTTACTTTACTTTGTTGCAGCGAATGGAACCAACCGATAACTTTGATGAGGCTCTTTGCAGTTGACAAAAAAGCAATACAAAGAATCGACGTAGGGGGAATCGGCGTCCGAGGAACAATTCAAATAAGAGCATGCCGTTATTTTTTAGCTGCAAAAATTATTGATAACCAAATAAATATTATGGTTACTAATTGATATCCCAGCAACAACATAATTGCGTGAACACTGGACAAGTTCGGTAAATGTATTGACAGATCAAAGATCTGAGAGAGATGCAGTAATGGAGCAGTTCCTACACCATTTGTGCGCTTTGTTATTTCTTAAATAACTTGGCAAGTTTTGTACCCAACTTGTGTTTTCCTTGAGCGGGTATTGTTTGACTTGTCAAAATATTAAATTCTTTTATATTTTATTTGTATTTTGATATCCAGCTTCTGTGAGCACTTTTCCACGTATTAAGGTTTTAAATTGTTTTAAGTTGTTATAAATAAAACGCCAATTGGGTGAAACACTTTATTTGTATTTTTCCTTAGATAATTTTTCCACTATAAATACGAGACTCATACATGCTAAAAGAAGTTCGATTATTTAAATCGAAACACGTTTCCAAAATTCTAGGGATCCAATTATGGTCGAACAAAGTGCATATAGAGTTTGGTATTAAAAAATATAAAAAAATACAAGTAAAAATATACTAGAAAGAACAAAACTACGGCTAACAAACACAAACGAACCAAAACTGGGTAACAAACTAAAGACAATTTTAAGTTTACAATTTTATCCGTTTAAACTTGGAAATATAAAAAGTAATTACAATTTTCGATGGCACTTGATCTAAAAAAACAATAACGAACTCAAATCACATATTGATTAGAATAATTCTTCTTTCTTCCGAATACTTCTCTTTTCGTCTAAATTCCAACGTCTTTGGGAATCAAAAAATATTCTGGGATAAAAAATTTAGGCAGGAGCCGCTTATACTTAGGTACATCAAGATGTTTTAAATATTAAGTTACGTATACATCAATATAATTAGAAATGTGGTGATTATTTGCAAGATTATACATAGATATATATTACTTCGTTTATAGTAAGTTTGATTATACATTAAAAATTTATAAGAAAATTATTGTTTGATATAGGTCAATGTTATACAAAACAAAATAAAGGTTGGTTGTTTGAACCTGTTTTAATAATAAATTTAATCATTTTGGTCCAGCTAGATTTTGGGAAAAGATAATACCTAGATACAAAAAACGCTACTTGTCGTTTGAACTAGGTGACAACGTCGTCTCACTACTGAAACAATCTAATATGTTTGCTATCAATAAAAACTTAGACATTTCAAATTGTAGCAAACATCTTTAATTGTGGAATGCTATTATTTTATTAATTAATTTAGCCTGTGTCTTTCCACTTTACGGCAAATGCCGTCCTATAAGCAAAATGTTAAGAATCCAAAAACACTACTTCTAAAAATATGACGTTATCAGCTAGGACTAGACGGTACATTTATTATGGCAAATGCATTCTGGTTCAGTACTTTTACCTAGAGTTTCTGAGGTAAGACCCCTGGCCGATAACCAGTTGGCATCGTATGGCATAGCAGCCCTATAAAAGTATCTATCGCTGCTCATGCAGCTTTATGTTCCCGCGTAACGACAGGCCTCGCAATATCTTCAGTCCTTGCCATAATATAAGTATCCAAAAATCTATATAAGATGTGTAAACACGTTTATCAATATGTAAATGTTCTTAAATAACTACTTTCCTAATTCTAAACACAGACATTGGTGTCGATTCTGTTATTTTAGAATTAGCTAAAATAAGGATTTAGGAATGTCAAATAGACGAAAGCTATTCTATGATTCATAAATTAGACTGCCAGGTTTAAAATTAGGTTGACAGATCTAAAACAACTCAACTTTAGATAAAATAGTTAAAATACCTACTATTCTTTGCATAGCAATTTAGCTATGATTAGAAACGTTTACCTAATTTTAGCAGGCATCTAATTTGGTCGTGATTAAAATTTATTCTAGAGAAAAACGCGCAGATTCTTTTGAAAAAAGTGAAATACGGATTTTGTGGTATTTTTAGGATCTGTACAGAGAATAACAAAATTTTAGGTTAACCTAACTTAGAAAATTTAAAAATCGTAAAATTTAAGTTAGGAATCCTAAAACAACAGAATCGACAGCATTCTAACGACATTTATCACATTTTTTAGCTCAATTACCAAAATAGTTACTTTTAAATTAATAAACTTTGGAAACGAAAATTCTTGCAGCGGTTTGCCTTTTGAAATTCAAATTTTGAAATTTTGATACTATTGTAAAAAAATTATAAATTGAAAACATAATTTTTTATGGCATGGCCGCAGTAAAAAATTAAAGCCAAAATAAAAGATCGCTCACGTCGAGATCCCATGAAATAAATAACTAACAAATAAACTTTGATATCAGTAACATGATTTTAAATACTATTTTTGGCACATTGAGCGAAGCATGGGGAAAACTAGTGCAATTTGCTGAAATATACGTCTACAGGGTACATTTGTGATATTTATGCCTGTTCCACACAGAAAACGATGTCTTGCCTTTACATGCAGAAGACCTCAAAGTGACAAAACCTCTAACAGGTTTAAACTACCATGAAAAACACATTTAATCTAATACTTAAATGCTTTTCAACTACTCCTAATAAATACGAAAGTCAAAGTGACTTTCTAAAAATGCGGGATATATCATCAAATTAACGTATAGAAATGAAATTAATCAAAATCACTGAAAGTAGAAAATTAAAACAAAAAATCTGTCATGTGGAAGTTAATAGAATTCGTTGTAATAAAGACCTACCTATCCACCAAAAAATATCTTGTAATCAGCATTTCCACAATAAGATGGGCTACGATGCAAATTAAGGAACGCGCGTAAATTTCTTTTTTTTTTCTTCTTATAACACGTTTCGGTTCGTCTTAACTTCTCTACCGTTACCGTAAATGATAACTCAAAAATGCATCATTTATCACGCGTTGATACTTAAGCCAGTTTAAAGAGTGGACTGAAAAGCATAAAACGTTAAAATAAACCAAAAACCACAATGACAGGAGTAATAGCGGGGAGAGTGATTTCTCCTAACGCCTCCACTGGCGAGATTTAGCGGTGTGATTCTCGCTCTATGTTGCCGTAAGTGCCAAGCGGTGGACGGTATTCCTCCGGTAAGGCCAACACCTGCTGCTTGTTAAAAGCATACTTCCTTTGTCCAATGTTCTTCACTGTATTCTCACGACGGCAGCCCTCGCTAAAACAAGACATCGAGACCTAATTAGTACACGTAGGGTCATTCTCAACTTTGAAGAGGTACTTAAATGTAAATACTGTACACTTCTACAGTGTTTACTTTGTGTGTGTTTGTGGGGTACTGTAATTCCAGCCCCAAATCTTCCCACGGGTGTCGTATGAGGCGACTAAGGGATATCTACCGGGGGCGGGCAGCAGCACGCCGTGCAGTTCTACCACCTAACTGCGCTCCCCAACCCGCATGCACAGCGTGGGGATTATGGGCGGTACCCCCCATGAGATAAAAGCAAATCAGGGGGAGGCCAGTGTCTAGCAGGGGACCAATATAAGCTGTAGAGGTAAGGTGAGGTATGTTTACTATTTATCTGCTATTTTGCCAAAATGGACGAGAGTCAAGTGAAATTATGAATGAAAGCTATCAAAACCAAAAATGTTTCGAACTTCAGCGATTCGCTCCGATGATACCATTATCGCCAATATTTATTTGATACACACACGTACACAAGTAACTAAAACACACTTGCTTGGCGTCGAGTTCTGATCTGAGGATCTCAAAGCGACAAGTAATGTAAATCGCAAGAACAAGAACGGCAAGAACAATCATTTTACAGCAAGGCACTTATTAGATAGGTAGAGTTAACATTATTATTATCGTTTTAAATTACATTATTATTAAGGCATATTGCGTAGAAAAAGACACGCCAACACAGTGAATTTTAGGTTAAGTAAGGGCGCTTTGCGCCCATACCAAATATTCTACATGGAGTTTGTCTAGTTTATAGGATTCTAGAATCTAGTAAAGAGTAGACATGTAATAGTAGTTTTACCTGCGCATGACGTCGAGAGCTAGTTTACGCTCATCATCGGCCAAGTGGTACTCGTTCGAGAGAATGTTGACTTGCTCCAATGTTACCGACATCCCAGTGCGGTCCTTTGCACTTTTGCACGATGTGAATCGAACGCCTACGGGAAAACAAACATAACATCATATTAAAGGTTATATTATTATTATTTAAAACTTTATTGCACTGAGGTACAAAGGATGTGCTTAATGCCGAGGCATTTTCTACCTGCTGACCAAAACATATGTTTTTACAGGGTTAAATCTGAAGCTCCTAATGGTTTTCCGAAGTTAACTAAATTGGTTTTAAAGTTTAATTCTTATTTATGACAAAATGTTTAGGAACGGACGTCTCAAGTGATGAAATTTTTACACATTTCAGGTGCCGTCAATACGAAATGCATCTAAATGTAACGAGTTAAAGCCCATATTAAAATGCACATTTTTGTGTTGTTCGGTAGCAGTGCGCCAACCATCAGTGTATGACTCTATCCAAATAAATCTACTTTGTCTGTAAACGTTTGTTTTTGTTTAATTTGAAAATAAATTATTTTTATAACTCCCTCCAGTAATGAGCAGTGGGTATCAATATCAACGTTAAAACCTGCGTACCTATAGAATATGATTAATAATGACGTCATGACGTGACAAGAGTAGGTTGGGGGGCGTCCATAAATTACGTGAGGTGTTTTTTTAAGTTTTCTGTCCCTCCCTCCCCCCCTGGTGAGATGTCGTGAGATTTTATTCAACCCCCTCCCCCATCCCCCAATCTCACGTGAGATTTTTCAAAATGTGAGTTCCTAACCTAATGTCGAAGTATGAATGAAATTATTTTCTTTCGAACGAATTAGCGAATGATCTTAATCGTATTACGATTACGCTTAAGATTAAATCTTAAGCATGTACAATCTGGATTAAATGGACCAAAATAGTATAATTATTTTTTGTTTCAAAAAAATTGCGTGATATTTGCCGAGACCCCCCCTCTCTCCAACGGAAGATTAGATGAGATTGGACTCGACCCCCTCCCCCCCTTAAGCATCTCACGTAATTTATGGACGCCCCCTTGCGAAAACGTTACAGTAACTTTGATTTAAGTTTTCCAACTAGGCCCCCTGAACGGGACAGCCAGCATGAGAGGTCATTGTCAGTCGAGTCAGTGTGGTATTACATGTCCGTACTGAACATAAAATATCAGATTACCTAGAGGATAAAAAAGCATGGGACGAGTTTTGCTCCAACTCGAAAAATAAACAACTATCTGGCTAAAGGTTTTTTCGTCGGTTCTTTACTTTAGTCTACATACCGAAGCGACAGAAATAAAAAATATCACTTTATTTCCGTGTCAGTGTTTAATTCTATAATTTAATAAGTCTACATTTATTGTATTTATGGAAATAAAGAGTTTTTGAATTGATTTTGATTTTAACGCTCCGGACTCGATTAGCTTGCTCTTTCACTCCGGAAGCTCGCTCTCTTTCGCATTATAAGTTGTGTCTCTACGGAATAAAGCAGCATTTAATTAATCACAGTGTTTTCCTAAAGATATAACACTACACCCGTCTTATAGTTATCCTAGGTATCTTACCGTGCATGAGGCGAGTAGCCAGCGAAGCACACTGCAGTAGCTCCACGTTCTTCACGCAGCGTCTATTGACAGACGAGCGAAGGTTCTCCATGACCTCCTCCAGCGGTTTGCTACGAGACGACGCTGTAACAATAAAATCACACTATAATATTATAATAATATATTAGACTAGACGATCGCCTCGCGGGTTCACCCGCGTAGTTCCCGTTCCCGTGGGAATTCCGGGATAAAATATAGCCTATGTCACTCCCTGAAAAGTAAGCGTCCTAACGGTGAAAGAATTTTTCAAATCGGTCCAGTAGTTTCGGAGCCTATTCAATAAATACAAACCAACAAACAATCAAATCTTTCCTCTTTATAATATTAGTGTAGATAATAATTAATAAATGTTATTAATAATTAGTATTATTAATTATTATAATTATTTATCATAATATTTAGATCAATTGAGCTACCTGTAAGTATATTGTTTGCAACAGTCTGCAGTTAGCTCAATTGTTTCAATTGTAAATAATAGTTCCAATTTATTTCTATTATTTGGTAGCAATTTTCTTCCTGAATAAAGATATATAATAATAATTTATTTAAAATCAAGCAAATTAATTAATTAATTTAACTTGGCTACCATCTTCTTGAATTACAGCACCTCCACTAAGTGGTTTGACTTGTGTCGTACTTAGGTGCCGCATTCCCTTCAATCAAGGTATAATAATAGATTAGCCACAAATCAATGGTAGGTACAATTAAAAGATACAACACGCATTTATTCATTTGAAATATTAATTAATTATACGTAGATTAGGTTGACCTATACACCAGCCAAACTCGATGTAACGATAAAGATAAATTTACATTTATTTGGCCAAAAACAGGTGCAAACATGTTTGACAAGGAATGGTAATAAATAGGTATAAGTAGGTGGGTACATTACATACATAGACATAAATACAAGCAGAGTAGGTAGGCAGCTATAGGTATTTTTTAATGTGGAATGATTGTAAATAAAAATCCCATACTTACTTAAGGCGGTACCCTACCTCGTTATTGTGTGAAGAGGATAGGCATAGGATTTCGCGTTCACAGGAGCGGGACAGAGCAAAGCGGCGTAAGCCCAAAAATCAAGTTTTTAGTAGTTATTTGCTCCCCACAAACATTAGAATAGTTAATTGAAAAAAAGGCAACATATAAAATGTTCTTTATACTTAGTTCAATTACTATGCTTAATCTCAAGATCGTATCATCTGTATTTATTGAGAAATTAGGGTTTTAGTAAAAAATTAGAGGTAACTTTGCGATTTTTTTCTATCGAGAAAATTTTATGGCATCGTGTTTTCGAAACATATGATCGATAGAATAAGTCCTGAACTTTATTACCATATATAAATTTCAAAGTTAAATATTCAGTAGTTTGGAAGATATGGAGGTCCGACGGAGTTGAAAATAAGCAATTTGAGGTACTATACCCCCTTAACTTAAAATTCACTCTGTTGACGCGTCTTTTTATACGCAATTTACATTACTTGTCGATTGGAGATCCTTTCTTCAATAAATATTGTTTACTATTATATCTGAAACTCGACGCCAAGCAAGTGAGTTTTAGTTAGTTTATAACCATTCTACATCGAGTTTGGCTAGTGTATGGTCAATAGATGGTGATGGATAGTGGGTTTTTCTGCATACAGAGAAAAATACCAAATGGGTTTTTTTCCTACTTTTGTCATCCAAGTTATTTTGTTTTAGTCAGAATTTGCGCTACTCGTCGATTAGAGCTCTTTCCAACAGTGCTTAGCCCTAACAATTATAATATACTAGCTTCTGCCCGCGGCTTTGCACGCGTATTTCCGGTATAGTAAGTAGCCTATTATCTGAGTTAGGCTTTGCTCTAACCGTACGCCAAATTTCATCTTCATCTGTTCAGTAGTTTTGGAGATCCTAGGTAGTAACAAAAATTCACATTTCACAAACTTTCGGCTTTATAATATTAGTAGGTATTCTGGGCAAAAACGAGAATTTTGAATTTTTTCGTTGCGATTTGTTAACAAACATTATTTGAGTATAGTACTAAAGTAGAAGTTACCTCTAAACTGCTCGAAAGGATCCTGCGGAAACAGCTGGCAGTACTTGAGGTAGTACTTGAAGAGCCGCTCGAAGCTATCCTTGTTTGAGTGGTACTGCGGCTTGGTGTCGCCGAGTGATTCGGCCAAGTAGGCCCTGTCGTTTATACCGATATTGAAAAACACGGTGGTAACTTTGAAGGTCGGTGACACAGCCTGCAAACAAGAAGTAGATTTGGTGTTCCGTAGACAAATTCAGTTTAACATAGATATATGCAGGTCTTGACAGAGCCTACACATTTGCTCCCCTTGGAGTCGAGACCCTAGCTCCGTGGGGTACCGAGGATCTACGGGTTTTAAAAAAAATATCTGGTCGAAGCGACCCGAGAGCTGGGAGTATCTGGCGCAGCGCATCAGCATTGCCATACAGCGGGGCAATGCAGCCAGCGTCTTGGTGACGCTTCCTACTGGTATTGATTATGGATCAGTTGAGCTACCTATAGATTATTCTCAACACTCTGCAGATCGCTCAATTGTTTCAATTGTAAATAGTACTTCCAATTTGTTTATAATTTTTTTGTATTTATTTGTAATTCGATTTTATATGTAAATATACATACTCGTATAAACCACTTACCATGTTGTCAAACATGGCGTACAGCGAGGCCGAGATGGGAATCTCAATAATGAGAGCATTTCGCGAGCCGGTCACTTGAGGAACGATCGGGGCGCTGAAACAAAACAACACCTTTTTAAGGCAGACGTCTTGCAAATACTTGAACAGTATTTTTTACATTTTTTACATCTTTGTTCAAGGCTTGGCAGTTACAGTTAGAATAGGCGCAAACGGACCACCGACATAAATGTTGGTTTTGCACGACAACGAAAAGGAAACATCAATTTTCCTTTCCCGGGTAGGACTCAGGTTGTTCGTTTCTTGCGATCGACGTCATCCTTCAACATTGTTCGTTTTTGAAAGTAGACCTCCAGATCAAATCTGAATAAGTCTCAAGTCGCGATTATGACAATTTTCAACTGACGTTTGAGTATTTGGGGGTAAAATATAAACAAAGAAGTTCGTAGTTACCAGGGTGCGACCGCCACAAATTTGAAGGTCAGAGTTTGCAGATCTTCCACAGCAATGACCATGTCGCCCCACATGGTAATTTCCTCTGCGTACATGGCCAGCAAGCCTTCGAATCCAAGGAGTGGGCCAAGCTCTGACTGCACAATCTTCGACACAATTTCCGCGGGAGTAGTTGTCGCCCAGGCTAACAGACCAGCCCCCGCTGCCGTAAGCTGAAATCACACGAATATAAGGGCTGAATTCTTCGATAATGCTTTTATTTCCTCGCCTTACAAAAAACAACATGTTTAATTTAACTTAATTCTAGATATAGGAATTGCAAAATGTTATTAGCCATCCTTGTCCCCTGCTTCCCTTCCCTTTACGACCGAACGCTGCAACTGGCACGCGGGTAAGAGGAAGATTATCCCAGAGATTATCTTGAGTCAAAAGTCGCAACGTTGTCGTTACGAACAAAAGAAAACCGACTTCATTTAGATGAATACTGTTTTTATGGTTTTGCGTAACATATTTAAATCCCTCGGAAGAAAATTTTTAGGTGTCCACCTCGGGATTATCGGGATATCCACAATTGACGGAGAAATTGGCGTGCATACATGAAGCAGGCATATAATGTACATTATACCTCTATATCTCTTAGTCGCTTCTTACGACACCCGCGGGAAGAGTTGGGGTGGTGCAAATTCTAAGCCGGCACCACACATTATTAAAATCTAAGTAACTTACTGCCTGAGAAAAGCAGATGTCACGTCTTGTCCGCAACAGGGTTCGTTCAATGGTCCAGGCGGGTGGCTCGGTGTCGATGCGCATAGCGGTGTGAGCCAAACGGGCCCACTTTTGAACTTCTTCAAGCAGCTTTATGGTAAGGTCCATCATAATCCGAGCGTCATCGAACTCGGTTTTGGTGAAGTTACCTGGTTTGAGATGTTAGGGTTATTTTTCGATCTACGTATGCCTGGTTACCTCGGTACGGTTAGAAATCGGGAGAAAATTAACTATTAAATAGTTGCTTTCAATTCAGATGTTCAGATGTCTCCATAACTTAACTAATTTGACAACACTTTAAAATGTTACTGTCTCATTCATAACGATTGAAGTAAAAAGGAAAGTCGCATTTTTTGTGCTGCCGAAATTAGGTTAGTTGCGGTTTGGTGACTTCTAAATTGACATCAGTTCCCAAACTTAGCAACTAAGTTAAGTATCATCATTTATTTGAGGCAATGCCAACATAATCCATAAAAATACATTTTTAAAGAAACACAATGAAAATTATACTATAAAAAGTGATTTCATATTGTTTTGAATTTTCCAAGAAGCTAGATTACTTATTAAGTAAGTTTCAAATAAATGGTACAATAGTGAAGTCATTTCAGTAGGGCAAGCGCGGGGATTATTGTCTAGGGTAGAATAGAAAAAAATTACGTGACTTTGTCAATGCAATGCTATTCATCATCATCATCATCAGAGGCCTCTTTCATCTATAAAAGATGATGTAAGCAGCATCCGTTAATGCTATTAAGTATATACTTATACTTTATTATTGTGTAATCTGCCCTAGATAACAATCCCTATGCTTGGTCTACACGAAACAAGTGAACAAATTGTAAATACAAACCTTTAAGTACAATCGTATTGACCTTGACAAATAATTTTTGAATAATTTCCTGTAAATTCTGGTTGAGCGTAATGAAGAAATTCAGATTGTACTGACGTACTGCCGGGTCTGGGCGTATACATTCTCGGCGATTCCGCTTGGTCTGTAAAAAAGACGGATGTAAACAGTCTATTCGCACAAAGATACCCCCGAATTCTAGAAATAATCAGATGAGCAGATCTCAAGTCGTGATTTTCAGTCAGATTTTAGTGAAAATCTGTCGAATAGTTTTTACCTGCTCAAATATGATAAGCATTCGATTATTCAGGGGTCAAAGTCAGAACCGTACTTGTATCGTGATTGTTGAACGAAAGCTTCTCCGGAGTTATCTTTATCGGGATCTTGTAGCGTTCTTATGCGAATAAAGATATTCGCTCGTTTTTATTTGAGATACCGACCAAAAGAAAATACGAATTGAGAATGTGCATGCCGCATGCCGTGCGCAAGCCAACAGAACAGGAAGGTTATTCTACTTTCTAAGGCCTCCGTACAAACTGGCGCTATACATACTCCGTCTACGCGTTTATTTTCTGACTGAATGAAAGAATGCAATATTTCATGGAATCTGTTTCTTTTTAAGAATAGCTGTGTCGACTGGAAAAATATCGCACCAAACGATAGCTTTGATATTAATTGATTACGTGTCTATGAAATATTGCATTCTTTCATTCAGTCAACGAAGATAAACGCCTGGAAGGAGTCTAGTTAGACTCGGTTCTAGAATCTAAAATACTTGCTGTAAACAAAATGGGTTACAAAACCAAAAGAATATTGGTGGAAAATATTCGCATATATCGCAGAGGTTTGCATCAGTTTTTGGGTTTGCAGCTTTCATTATTTTCTAGTCCGTTTTGAAAATCGAATTTGCATCTTTTGTGTGCTAGTTTGCGTCGTTGAAGTTATCGTTGTTTTCTGTTATTGTTATCAGATTTTGTTGAGTCTATTATTTCTAGAACCGAGTATAAGGCGGATTTCTCACAACATCAATAAACTAACAACAAAAGCAAAATAAGCAATAGCTGTTTTAATACGCTGTTAAAATTAAGTGCATACTTTGGCACAGGTATTATTTGCTTCTGCTAGACAAAATAACAATTAATAGCTGAATTGCACTAGCTAAAATTATCTAGACTTAAAATTGAGTTTGTTTTGAGTAGATTTAAAAGTGTTCCAAATTTGCTACGACATATACGGTAAAGGGTTAAACGAAAGTTTTAATTATGATCATTTTCCGCGTAAACTTATCAGCCACGGACGCATGTCATTGCTTTGCTGCTAATATCGTGTGCCACAGCATATTCTTTGAAATAAAATTTGACAAAAGTATAACGAAATCGGAAAAGCTATTATCGAAGTCCTCTGCTCGGTATAGGCCTCCTTTTATGACGCCAGCTTTACAGGCCCTTTGTGAGCTTTTTTATGCTATATTTTTGGTAGTGTGCTTATTGAGTACGCCGTCATTTCGCAACGGTGTGGCACTCTATAGATGATACAGAAAGCAAAAACATCAACTAGATAATTATTAATAAAAACCATGCAAAACAAAAAATGTAAGTACCTTGTACTACTTTCAAGCTTGTGGACACTAAATATCGCAATGCCGTGGAACATCGATAGCCTGTAGCAGTCGTATCAGAAACACGCAAGTCAAGTAATTTAATGCCATACCTTTTTTGTACTCCCTATCTTACTGAAGAGTAGGTTACCGAGGGTCACTTGATCTGAACAGGTGCTGTAATTTCCGGTTCTGTTAAATAAGCGTTCGAATGGGGCCGTTTCAGCCATCCGCACCTGCCCCTCAGGCGTCAACCGGAGCGCCTCTCTGTTGGCCTCTTTCCTAGCTTGCTTGGTTATTTTTGGAGCCCGGTTGTGCTTGCAGCCACGCGGCTTCCCGCGGTTGCTTTTCCCGCTTGTGTGGGGACTGCTGGCGTTCTTTACGCTGGTTCCAGCAGCACCTAAGCCGCTCTTGCTTGTAGCTTGTTCCAGATTAATGACTTTGCTGATGACGGCCACTTGTTCCTCGCTTCTGGCAGCAGCACTTGAGCCACTGGTGCTTTCAGCATCTTCCGGAGCAATTTCCCCGCTGGTCCCAGCAGCATTTACGCCGCTGGTGGTTGTTACCTCTTCTGCAGCACCGTCCGCGCTAGTGCCAGCAGCATTTACGCCGCTGGTGGTTGTTACTTCTTCCGCAGCACCGTCCCTGCTGGTGTAAGCAGCATTTACGCCGCTGGTGGTTGTTACTTCTTCCGCAGCACCGTCCCTGCTGGTGCCAGCAGCATTTACGCCGCTGGTGGTTGTTACTTTTCCTTCGGCTCCATGTTCACTGTTTTGGTCGTCCTTGCCGCAGTCGTTTCGCGGGCTCTGGTTGTTGTCGACGACATTGTATTCGGAAGTGATCAGCAAATCGCTTTCTGAGAGTGACCTGCTGGCGGCAAGAGTCTGATTCGCAGAGATATAATCAAAGGGTCTGCGTAAATTGGTCTCAGAGCGTGTCCTGACGACGACGGCAGGAGTCTTTTTTAAAGATTTGTACTTTGCTCTGTCTGTTGCTGTGAGGTTCGCGTCAGCCTTTTCCTCATCGACTGTTGTCAATAACAGTTCTGGTAATTGAATTGGGCAGCCCGCCGCAACACCCGCGACGGTTCTGACCCTATCTGCACCGCTGACAACGGCTTCTATGGACGTGGTTACGGCTGCGCGGTCGACAATGGTAGGGGCGCTCAAAGCGGCGACAGCTGCGATGGCTGCTGCTGCGCAGGCTGATCGGTGTGCAATGCCCCCCGGCTCCGTTAGTCGAGCCTGCAGAGCTAAATTATCGGCATGTCTTCTCTGTAATGTAGTAATACGAAAATTCAATTTTTAACTGACTGAATCGAAATTATTTAATTTTAATGTCATTAACAAATTTTTTTGTAAATCACAGATACTGAAAAATTCAGTCCAAATTCTAATATTTGTTTAACAGTTTGGTTTAACTTTAAAAAATCAAAACTGAACGTACATAAGATGGGGGGTCACCAACTTGGTCAAACCGATGAAAGTTGGTGACCCCCAATTTGTTCCTGGGACCACCTGTATTATTTTTGAACACGTTTTGAAGTGATAGTTAAGTCCTAAGCCATTAGCACTGACCTCTGCATCGTTAATGTCAATCTGGTATTTGTTCCATCCGACTTTAGAAAGCGCCTCTGCTGTTGCCTCGAGATTCCACAGTTCGAGTATCATGTTTAAGTTTCGTCGTATACCTGAAAGTACAAAATAACGATGCAAATACGTATCTTTCGTTTATAGAAGGCTGTACTTCCTGTCGATAGGAAACAGTCAATGGCAATAACCTGGTACTTTTTGAAATTTTAGTAATCACTCAAATTTCAAAAAGTACCAGGTTATTGCCATTGACTGTTGACATTGTGATGACAAGCAACAGTACATCTAATCAGATGTACTGTTGCTTGTCATCACACTAATATTATATTTAGTTGATTGAAGTTTGGATGGATGGATGGATAGATGGATGGATGATTGTTACGTCTTCACGCCAAAACTACTGAACAGATTGAGCTGAAATTTTGAACAGGTGTAGCTTCATGCCTGGAATCAAACATAGGCATATACTTTTTTTCCCATAAATCATTTTCCATGGGATAGAAATTACCTTTGAACGTTTCCATAGAAACAACGCGTGCGAAGCCACGGGCAGAAGCTAGTTTACTATAACTCTATCGAGAGGAAGCTGAACTTGCAACGTTTGTAATACATTTGGGCGTATTGCCCGAGCATAATGCTTGATGCATAAGTAGAAAAGAACCAAAAATAGTGAGTACAGAATTATAACCGTAGGAGCTCATTTTCTAGTAACCCATTACCTGCCATAGAGTTCCTCGTGTTCAAAAATAATCCATGTTCCAGGAGCATCAATACCGCGTCCATGTGGGTAACGAGGATTTTCTGTAGATTTTTCATAACGCGAAGCTTCTCGTACTCCGCTTCTAAGCGGTTCGAGTTAGCCGTCATCTCTGCTTTGCGCGTAGTTATGTCCTTGGACAACTGGAGAAGCCTGCCAACATGATAATATACACATATTATTTAGGGTCCATTTATTTAAATACAAATACATTTCTTTGATTTGATGTGAAAAATACTGGGTACAGAAGCTTGTTTGGCCATGTATTTATAGGATAAAGTAGCAATTATTTAGTCAAAAGTCTATTCAGATAATTCTTGTTGTCTACTGATTGCCAAATTACCCGTATCATCGAGACTTCCAAACAACCATAGTTTAAATATCGTAGAATGCAGGCCAGAAGCAGGACGAAATGAGATAACGTAAGAGCATGAAATACAGTGAGTTAAAATATATCTATCTGTCCCTTTCATATCAGTAGAATTAAACAGGACGACAATTTGCGGATAACTTTCCACTAATGGGACCGTACCCACCTTATCAGGCCACCAGGCTTAGCTGCAGTGTGGGCGTGCGCAGTGAACGCGCCGACGGTTATAGTGTCATAAAATCCCTTCTTGTTGAGACTATCATTGTGTGCCCATAGACGTTGGATGTGCAAATTGATGGGCGCATACGCCAATTCCGGTGCCGCTGCAAGTTCACATACTGTGAAATATAAAATTGTGTCAGCACCACGAAAGCCCCAAGCGTTAGAACACCAAAAGCATTTTTACATACCTGTGCACTTTCATGTTTAATCTTGAGACTCGCTGTAATGATTTAATACCCAATCCTTACGCGGCAATCAGTTGCAAGACTTGTGAACCCTCGTATACTGCAACTCCACTTATACTTTAGCAGCAAAATAGATTAGGTAGCCAAGACTACCTAACTTACAACCTTGTTAAATGAAATTGTGCCATTTTTATGCACAAATGTTACGAATATGGCAATATCGTTTTCACCACGGTCGCTCGAAAATGGTGAAAACAGTGTTAGTCGACTCGCGCACTAAGGGTATAATTGTGTGACCTTGTTTCTGGCCAAATATAAGGAAGTACCCTATAGGTTTTGTGTGAATGTAATTCCCTTGGATATTTCAAAATATTCGGATATAAACGGCTGTAACTTTTGATTGCGTTGACCTAGAAGTAGGTATTACTTTTATTACGGCTTCAAGTTGTTACGGACTTGAGTATTATGGTGTAAATCAACCCGATACCTCCACGCGTTCCTGAGAAAAGGGGGTTGACAGACGGACAGACAGACAGACGGACAACAAAGTGATCCTATGAGGGTTCCTTTTTTCCTTTTGAGGTACGGAACCCTAAAAATAAAAAAACTACGTGATCTGCACCAGGGGAGGTTAACTATCTCACTGGTGGCGGCGTCATTTTTATGTTTACCTTGACAACTTGGCTTGTGAAGATCATTCTTCTAAGCGGACAGCGCCATCTTTAAATAAACTCTGTTTGGGAGTTTATCCTTTCTGAGCTGTACTCATTTTAGCTTATCGAAGGGAATGAGGTTAAAAACCATAAACTTCATTAAAAATTAACAATCGCGAGCCGTGGTGAAAAGATGTTTGTTTAACACGAGAACTAATATTTGTTTTGTGCCTAGCTACCTCAAATGTCTATTTTAGAGCCACTCGCTACGCTCGTGACTTTATTCAAGACCGCTTCGCTAGCTCGAGATTTAATATCGGCACTGTGATCAGCACGTTCAACAAATAATACTTTTGCCCACTTGTTGAACAAAAACTATTTCGGTTATAGTAACTGTTACAGAAAATTATTGTTTATCCAAATAGCATTAATAATATGGCACAGCCATGCGCTGCGCGCTGGTGTATGCAGCAGTAAACGATGGTGTTAGTTTGCCTGGTGTGATTGACTGATTGTTTAGGATTAGTATGAAAGCGCACCGTTTATGAACAAACAGCATTTTTATTAAGTTCAAGTTCTTTATTAGTAACAAATAGGGTTATATGTCAAATAAAAAGAATATTAAATCAATTTTTACAACTAAAAGACAATTTAAAATAATTATTATACTATGAAAGTTTTAGATGAGTATAGGAATTTATACAATGGAGTGTGTAGTGTAAGCACCAAATTAATAACTTGTTTAGGATTGCAGGGTTAATTTCGTCGTGTCTGTCATAAATTATTATGTGTCCCATTGCGTGTTGTTAGATAGTCCAGTCCACAAGTTCAAAATGGTGTTAATTCTTGATCAAGCTCCTAAATATTTGCGCGATAGCTCATTCGATTCGGAATGTCGTGTAGAAAAATGAATCTCGAGGATTTATGAGCACACAAAAAAATGCAATTGTTATTAACAAAATAAGATGGACAAAAAAAGATGTTTAGTTTTTCGTTAATAACTCAAAAACTATTATTATTTAACAACTTTTGAAAAAAGGTCCTTAAAGAAGAGGAAATTTCCAATAAAAAAGTCCTCACTTCCGGAACTAACTCTCCTATTATTTATCGCTTTTATTCAACGGCGAAAATAGTCTCCGCGCGGTCGTTACGGCATAAACGCCGCCCCTAGAGACAGAAAAGATGTTTTTTTTTTAAGTATTAAATAGTAATTTAAAACGACCTGATTTAAATTTGGAGGATGTGGTAAATTGAGAAATAGCGATAATCGTTCGAATAGGAGGTTGTGTGTGTGCAATAATATAGGTAAATTACTGAAAACTAAAACCTGTCATTAAATGTAAAACCTGTAGCATCACATTTCTAAAAATTGGTTGTCTGTAAAGTCGGTTTACTGACGATAGTTGAACGTGACAACTCAGAGCGAGGTAACGCCGCATGACGAGGTAACGCCGCATGACGTCATGTTTTTTCGTGCGTGCAGCCGGCTCTATCGAATTATAAGACGTTGTCACGTCAAAAGATATTTAAATAGAAAACAAATTAAGACAATGAGAAAATTTAAAACCAGACTACAAAGAAATAATTTACAAGCAAATAAAATGCATCAATAATTATTTCATGTTCCGTAACGATTTTCGTCTGAGTTGGTCTTTCCCATAATTGTTTGTTAGAAATTGTTGCTTTGAAAACAATAAAATAAAATCTCATCGATAGCAGAAATATTTCGTTGCACGAATCACTAGTTTTTGAATTTGCTACACCAAAATATGTATGGATTGTTTTATCTTTTGTGCGTGGCGATTTGTTTGAATTTGGAAAAACCTTCACCTTTTTCAGCCGTTTATAATTACTTTCTTTTGGTTATGGTTACAAGACGTTTTGTGCCACTGAAACTACTCCTTTATAGCTTTATTATCTATTGCTTACTGAAAAAAACGTTCTTAGGAAAGTGTAACATTGACGTAAGGTTCAGTAGAGGACAGGTTTCTTACCCTTGCGAACACTGGGCTTGAAGAAGACGCTGTGGCTCAGCATATGGTCTTTAGCTGCTTCTAGTTCCTTTATCACAGACATGTGCAGGGTTATATGGTCGTCAGCCTGTACAATAGAATACAGTACATTAAACACGCTGACGTCACCAATCCAGGCCTACACTATACGAAAAACAGAAAGGGATCCCCCCAGTTTTTAAAAATGTATCTATACACAGCATCATCTGTTTCGAAAGTAAACTGAGAATGTGTGATAGGTAACAGATGGACACAAAATTTACACCTAGACAAATACCTTGAAGATCATACCAATACCTGTCCCGAAGCGGAAATCGAGCCCATTACCTTCTACGTAGCAGACGGACAGTAGGCGACTGATCACTGCTCCACTCAAATATACCATTATATCCTGTGTTAGATATGTAGCTACATCTATACGAGTGGCATTGATATGGCTGTGCTGCATCGCACAGTAAGTATATAATTATACTGGGTGTTTGATATTGCGAACGACATAATTTTTTGGGGAGTGGGGGGGTCATGGGCTACAACCGGTAGATTGTGCATGCATAAAGTGAAAAGGCGGCCAATTTGAGCCAATTTTCGGATTTAAAGTGTCATTCAAAGTGTCTGCTTAATCATGACCCTAGCAGACAAGTACGTCTTAGTTTGGCCGCCTAATAAATATTTTTTAAGCCATGTAGCATATCGTTGGAAAGGGCAATATCTGAAGAATTTTTTAAAAGAAATCTAAATTCATTATGAAAGTTTTTTTGAAATGAATTTAGAAGTTGTCCCGATTTATAACATTTACAAAGATTTTCTAATTTAAATATGTTCGTAACTTATTTTTTTATCAAGTAATACTTTAAAATATTATCTGAGCGTCTGGCCAAGCGCCGCGTGACCCGAGAGCTGGTGAGTATCTGGCACAGTGCATCAGCATTGCCATACAGCGTGGCAATGCAGCCAGCGTCTTGGGGACGCTTCCGACTGGTATTGATATGGATCAGTTTAGCTCGGGTTCATTAATTATCGGACACCCTATATTTATAAAGATTTAATTATTTAGTTTTACCAGCTATTCTATTGACAATTTCAGTTTGGTTAGCGTCTCAGCCAGCTCCTCTAACGTCCTAGGTCCTGAAGTAAGAAGAGAGGCATTTGCCAAGCAGAAAGATCCAGCGGGCTAATTATATAGGGTTTGCCATACCGGAGAGTTATGGGAACATCAACCTACATCGATTCAACGCTACGTGGTAACGTGCTTTATGACTCAATATCAGCAAATGAAGCTACCTACATCCCGTGCTGCACCCTTGTTCTCCCTCAAACGACGACACAGATAATGGCCCTGAGCACCGCATTGATACGAGTATGTTAACTCAACAGCATCGCGACTTTCAGCAGCCGCATGATGGAAAGATAGATATAGATACACAGTATCAATTTTCCGCTGCGACTCGTGCTTACTTACCGAAAACGCCATCATGGTGTCTTGAAGATCTTGCTCCCACGCGATGAAAATTTGCCTAAAAGAAAAGAACGTTTTGAAAAGCTGAAAACCATTGAAAGCTGCTGCTGAAAGATTCATTGATTGGAACTGGAAACAAAAGGTGATCGCAGTGAAAGGTGTTAATACACAGAAGAAACGTCTCCGCCCGCCTACGGGCAGATCTGGGCACCTAGTCTTTATGAACTCATGAAGTAGGTACCCTGTATATTTTGGTCGAGGGAGAAAATCATAACCTATTTTTTTAGTTAATAAATTACAAATTTACGGTTTTCAGATTTTTTCCTTTATTTGTGCTATAAGGCCTTGCTTCTTGCCAAATTTCATGATGCTAGGTCAACAGGAAGTACCCTATAGGTTTTGGGTGCATGTGATTCCGATCCGACGAAATGTCGATGCTGCGAGGCTAGTATACTCACAGTAGCTGTAACGCCATGGTGAAACAGAAACTTGGTTCGGCCATGGCCTCCTGCACGATGATGTCGCCGCCTAGGCCAGAGCGGAAGTGGTACGTTGCCTGATGCGGGTTAAGAAAGTTCTGACTGATCAGGTTCGAGTATTCCGGGTATAGGAGCTTCAGGCCCAAGCGCGGTGGCAGAGATTGCGAGCGTCGGTGGACTGGTAGCTAGACAATATACAATGTTTAAATATATAAATAATGCTCGACAATCCACACACTATTATCTAACCCCAAGCTAAGCAGAGCTTGTGTTATAGGTAGGTACTAGTAAATTGATATAGTGCTTAATACAATACACTACATAGATAGATTTTTTTTATTAAACATAAAAAACATCCATAACACCCGGAACAAATATCTGCAGATCGTAAATTTGTCCCGACGCGGGAATCGAACCCGCAACCTCCTGCGCCGCAGGCGGACCTTTGCCCGCTGCGCCACAGAGGTGTCAATGTTTGTTTATACACATTAGTGGTTGACAATAAAAAATGGTGGACAAGCCCCACAGCATCAAAGCCCCAAAGGCGAACAAAACACCCAGACGAGAGTATCGCAGAATCGCTAGATGAAAGAATGTCAAGGTCATCCTATCCTATAGGTGTGCGAGTGATAAGAGAATATAACGTAGAAATGGGTTGATTATCTTACCTTAGGAGTCAGATCTATAGAGTTTTTCTCAGAGTTGTGAAGGTGATTGGGGCTCGTGGCACAGTGTGCCGGCTCTAATGTCCAGCCGTTGAAGGTCACAAAGCCAACGATCCTGTTGTCGGTAGTGGTCAACGGGACTCGAAGGCGCTGGGCCTCCTACAATAACACGAAATATATCATAGTACCCGCCCCCTGGCATGGACGGCATCGCCAAGCTTTTGTCAAGGAAATAGAGAAAATTCCATACATTGTTTAACTGAATTATTGAAGCATTCGATGCCATTTTTGTCAATTTTACCGATTCAAGGTTTTCTGTATACACTTGCAATAATCGATGTAGAATGTTTGTAAATCAACCGCCTATACTTAACTTAAAATTCTCTCTGTTGCCGCGTCTTTTTTTCGCAATTTCCATTACTTGTCGATTTGAGATTCTTCCGTCAATAAATATTGCTTAAAATTATATCTGCTGAACCTCCAAGCAAGTGAATTTTAGTTTTTTGTGTCGTGGTTTTTTAAAAACATTCCACATCGAGTTTGGCTAGTGTATAGACAAGGATGCCATATCCATGCCATCATCTTGTGAGAGCGTTGCAAATAAAAGGGGCGTTCGGCATTATTTTTAAGAGAGAGTTTATTTGGCTTCAGTTTTCAAACTCCGAGTACTTAAAATGACCAACTAGGATTAATGCCCAACACTATGTTTGTCATTATGAAAATAGCTAACTTAAAATACATTTTAGTTCCTTCCAGAGTCCTTGTTTTAACTTGTGGGGGGTGTGTATATGTATCATTAAGAAACAAGTGTAATTGGTTTATGAAAATCGTGTTAGTTACTAAACAAATAAACAAACAATCATTGCACCCAGAGCCATATGTTAACACCAAAAAAGTTTGGACATTTTCATGAATGTACATTTTTAGCGTTTGCATAAAAACTTTTATTTCTTTTTTGTGAGTACGTTTTGTGCCCAGACCACTGAGTTAAAAAAAGTTGGACATTTTCATGAATGTACATTTTTAGCGTTTGCATAAAAACAAATCAGAAACTTTTATTTCCTTTTTGTGAGTACGGGCCCAGACCACTGAGTTTTACGTTAGTATACGTAACTCTTTGTAAGTTATATTAGAGAAAAATTTAAAAATCACAAGGTTCCCTCATGTAAAGTGAGAATCTCTGTCAAACAGTTATCGGGCTTGTAAAAGTTATCACGATATCATATGTTTGAGCCCGAAGTGGTAGGAAGCTGCAAAAGATCGCGATGATTAGAGATCTACGACGACTCCATCAGCATTATCTAACATCGTTAAAGTAAGACAACTTTATTTTGTTTCTATTACATATATGTGAGTTTAAATGATATTTGTAGGCTATGTAGTATTAGTAGATATTTGTTTATTTTTTCTTTATTTAGATAGATTTATTCAAGTACCACCATCTATATTATTCTTTCATGTCTAGTCCATCCCACGGTTGTCTGGAAAGGATCGCTCGTAGCGATAAGGCCGCCCTTTTATACTTCCTCTATTTTAAGCATGTCTTTTTTTTTTTCTTTCTTTGTGTGGTATAATAAAGTATTTTCTATCTATATGTGGGAGAGGCTTTTGCCTAGCTGAAAAGTGGTAGACTAAATAACGTTTTCAAGATTAAGGATAGAGGGTACCTGTATATGACTTAGGCGCATGGTCACAGAGCCAATGGGAACTCCGGTCTGGCTGACCATCTCACGCATGTCGTAGACCAAGATGCGAATCATCAAATCTCCAGTGATGCCATCATTGCCTCTGAACATTATCGTGCGCAAGAAATTTGGGTTGCTGCATTTCTGTGAATATGTTTTTGGTATAATTCTCTGAGTATTCTAGAAGCATAATATAATGAACAGAGTAACACATATATTTATTTATTTCAACACATTTAAAATAATAATAATAATGCTGGACAATTCACACTGTAATATCTAGTCCCAAGTCAAGATAAGAGATAACTCTAGTATAACGATCACGTCTAGATAACTGATATATCACAACACACTACATAGATAGATATTTTTTTATACATCCAGAACTACCGAAACTAATATTTCCACATCGTACAAACACTTGTCCGGCGGCGGGGATCAAACCCGCAACCTCCTGCGTCGCAGGCAAACCATCGCCCGCCGCGCCACAGAGGTCCTCATGTGATACGTATAATGATTAAAATGTTTTATATAACAAACAATACAGAAAACAAAAGAAGTAGTTTTTCAATTTCAGATATTTCGTAAAGAACCCCTTTAAATATCCAACCACCTACAAAAGATATGATGGAAAATCATATAACTATTTATATTGTGGAAGAAATAGATGTCAATAAAAAAATCGGTAACATTTACCTCCACAACCTCAGTGCAGCCATATCTTACGCACATGTCTTCTTTACTGAACAGGACGAGGACCGCAGCGAACGGCGATGGAGGGTTCCCACTGGCGTCGCAAAGGAGGTTGTCACACGACAGTGAGAGCTCGCAAAGCGGCTTCTCGTTGAAATCTACACAAACAAGAAAAACTTACAAACTTTCTGCTCTCTTACTCCTTTCCGCTCGACTTTTTATTGGTGGAATTACAAAGAATTCGATAAAATTTATATAATAAGAATAATGAAATAATACGTGTCCATAAATCGGCTATCATTGGACAAATGACCATGTTTCATGGCTAAACTACGAGATTGAAATGGTGGCATTTACGTTAAACGCTCGCGTGTATGACTAAAATAAACCAAATTAAACCACCCCGCTTATTGATAAAAACATCAGGTAATCAGATAGCAAGTTAATTACGTGATAAATGATGCTCTGTTTTGTAGCAATTCATAAAAAGAAGTTTATAGTTGGCTTTGTACACTTCTTCAAAACAGTTCATTTTAAATTTTATATTTAAAACAATGGCAGAATATTTGAAAAACAAACTGGAGCAATCACATAAATAATACATAGACTTCCGAGAATATGACCTGCGCAACGGCTGACCCAGGCTATCTTGGACACTGGATCAATACGGAAAGGGTAACGAACGGACCTACCTGTATACCTATTTATGGGTCTGTACAGTTTTGAGTCGCTCCAGCATGGCCCGCAATTCAATCTCTAGAATAGAGGGTAAAAAATCCGCTCACCTTGGATAATCTTATTCATAGCTCGATATTTCTTCAGGTCGATCACAGTCCTCGTATCGTTGAGCTGCTGCTGCAGATCAGCCATACGTAGGCTGAGTTCTTTGTAAGGCGAACTCGTCATTGCTTTCAACCACAGTGTACGTTCAGACTCGAGAAATGTGCCTAAACGAAAGCAGGCACCGTTTTCCCAAACTGTAAATAAGTTTTCTTTTAAAGAGGTTACATAAATGATCTTATAATAATGTCGCAGGATCGTAGAACCAGCCCGTTTCTAGAATGGCTATTGGCTAGGTCCTTTACAACACGGCGCCGTTCAAGTTAAAATTCCTAGGCCGATAGTTGAACTAACACCAAAATCAACGATAAACATTATAGCTGAAAATCACTTAGCTATCTTATCGAAATTAAATGTTTTCAACAAAAGAATGCTGAGTGTGCAGAATGAGTGATAATTTACTTTAAACAAATGTGGCATAACTATATTTAACAATTAATTATATTGTACTACGTAAAATTTATACATAACATGGATTTTTTGGTCAGGGCAATAGGGGCGATTCTGTAACTGTTGGTACTTACTACTAAAATAATTATAGAAAGTCTCTAAAGACCTGTAATTTTTAAGATTTTTTACTTGAACTTCTGACATAAAATCACTTTCCAGTTGCAACAAGACTTTAACGCTCTCCACCAATATATACCAAAATGATATCATCATAATTTGGCGTGTTTGAAAAACTATAAAGGGCAGGTCAAAAAGTTCGCGGAATGGAAGGGTTAAGGCGGTACCCTACCTCGTTATTGTGTGAAGAGGATAGGCATAGGATTTCGCGTTCACAGGAGCGGGACAGAGCAAAGCGGCGTAAGCCCAAAAATCAAGTTTTTAGTAGTTATTTGCTCCCCACAAACATTAGAATAGTTAATTGAAAAAAAGGCAACATATAAAATGTTCTTTATACTTAGTTCAATTACTATGCTTAATCTCAAGATCGTATCATCTGTATTTATTGAGAAATTAGGGTTTTAGTAAAAAATTAGAGGTAACTTTGCGATTTTTTTCTATCGAGAAAATTTTATGGCATCGTGTTTTCGAAACATATGATCGATAGAATAAGTCCTGAACTTTACCATATATAAATTTCAAAGTTAAATATTCAGTAGTTTGGAAGATATGGAGGTCCGACGGAGTTGAAAATAAGCAATTTGAGGTACTATACCCCCTTAAGATATAGAGACAAGAATATTTTTATTACCTAGTAATGTATGTGTGTAATAGGAAATCGAGTTTTGCGCCCGCATAAAGTTCCTCACCAAGTTGGGAAAAACACCGCAGATCATTATGGAAGAGATCTCATCTGCTTACGAGGACTCTTGTCCTCGAAATACGATGATATACAAACTTGCCTTTTCAGATTATTATTTGTTCCCAAAAATTTAGTTTTATTTTCAGCGATGAAGAGGTGACGTCGTCAGCGATTGCGTCCTATTTTAAAGGCATGTAATCAATAACTTAAACATGTTATTTGAAAGATCTAAAAACTTTAGTCTTTTTATTAATTTATTTTTATTTTATTTATTGTAGCGGTCACAGGGAGTCGATGTATGGAGCACAATAACACAAAAGTCATAAGAACGCGGATAGCCATAGTGAAGACGGCAAGTGTTAAGTGTAGAGGACGGCCAACCGATGACATCAAGAATATTGTAAGGTATCACAGACAGAGTTGACGAAAAGGATAAGCGCATTACAGAGGCCTATATCATACAACATTGTGTGCAAACGGCCTGAAATTATGACGATACTGTGGAGCAGTGGAAATACATTAAAATAAATTTAACTGGGTTTCTCATTTCCTCTATAATAGACAGTACCTACGAGTACTTGAAGATGTAAGTAGAAGTTAAAAGCCGATCTACCAACCGGTAACTTAATCTCTAGATGTACTATTATTATAGATGTTGGGGTTTAACCCTTTACTTTAAAACCTGTTATAATGGATAAAACATTCAAATCTTCCTATGACGGAAATTATTCATGGCAACCCTTTTAAAGTTTAAGAGATTTCTTGATTCAATGAAAACTTTATTACTGAGACACAGTACTGCGTACTTCAAACTTAGTTAAGCTAGACCAGTAATAACAAATTATCGATGTACCTACGTCAAACTTAGTTTTTTAAGCTAATTAGTGAAATAGGATATTACGACATTAACCATCGAATACTTAATCGCTCAGACGAATTTTTGCCAGATTTTCATAGAAAACTGTAAAAAATCGAGACTTGAGACGTGCTTAAATCTGATTTGCGTTTGAGCATTCGGGAGAGACGCAGGAAATTACAAATTGAGTTCGGGAAGTAAGGGCGCCTTCAAATTTGCCGCAAAGAGCCGCGTGGAGGCAGCGCTGTGGCGGCGCTGCCATCGCTAGGTTCGAGAATTGTAGTATTGTATAATAGTAGGTACATTTAATCTCACAATGGACTCTGACGAAGAAATACTGCTCTTAGTTTTACTATTGAAACGAACATATTTTGAACAAAAAACTAAAAAGAAACCTAAGAAAACATTGCCCTTATTTTGTTATAACTCAACAAACTATTGCTTCCCAAGCGTTTTTCTTTTCGATTTTATCGCTGTACTTGTCGGACCTCGAATTCCATATCGCTGGACAACTCTCAACATCATCACCAAATTCTTCCACCAGATTTTTTTTATTTTTAGACTTGAACAAAAACTACCTTCGTGCCCGGAACATGCGGGTTTGACGCAATTATGGCAATGTCCGTCTCATGAGAGCACCGCAAGCTTTATGGAGGGCGAATTAGTAAACATATATTCGTGCTAAATTCGTTTACCCCGTAACTTGATGAACTGATGCGCTGCAGTCGCGCGTTTTGAGATATATGGATTGACAAAGCAGCGCAGCCGCTCTGCCTCTGCGCGGAATATTGCGTGCGACAAATTTGAAGACCCCTTAAGACTGAGGCATGCGAATTGGAAAGGGGGCAGAAATGAAGAAAGTAAGCGAATGTTTTGATAGGAGACGAATTAATTGACAAATTATTTTTATGATTATTTTCTGAGGATATACGGATATACGGTGTTCTGTCCTGACCCTTGTGGTAGCGTGGGGTGGATGAAATGCATATAATTATTGACTTCAAATAATCTTCTTTATATTTTTATACATTATTTTACATGTAAAATATGATGTGTCTATGGCGACAAATCACACTAATATTATAAATGCGAAAGTTTGAATGGATGGATGGATAGATGGATGGATGTTTGTTACTTCTTCACGCCAAAACTACTGAACGGATCAGGCTGGAATTTTGCATACAGTTAAGTCTAACCCTGGAATCAAACATAGGCGACTTTTTATACCATACATCAATGCCCATGGGATAGAAATAACCTCAAAACGTTTTCATATAAACAACGCGTGCGAAACCGCGGACAGAAGCTAGTAATGGATAAAAGAGAGTACAATTTTGAGGTTATGTCAAGGCATGCCCTTTGACATGTTGAAGAACTGTCACTATCGTTAACATCAGATGTCATGGTACGCCTTACAGCGCCGGGACAACGGACTCTTACTCACTATGGTCTTAGGATAATCACCGGTCAGTAACATATCACGTGTTGTCTATCATCTCAGGCTTTATGTGAAAAGATTAACCATGCTCCAATCAAAATCCATACCAGATTTACTTTGCAACATTTTTTTAACATAGTTATGCTATATTAATAAATGTTAGTAAAGCTACTGGACCAAACTGAACAATACTTTAAGGGACCACTTTGAATATTGGTCGCTAGTATTCAATATCACTAGGTTAGTCTAGACTAGAAGCTTCGATATCGACACAAAGATATCTTCCACGAACACCACTAACGGCACAATTCTGAATTCAAAAGAAGATTCGCAGAATATACTATTTTAGTTGTATAGACTGTTTTCGATCACGTAACAAATTATTGTCCCACAATCTGCAGACGACATTTACATTTATATAAGCATGATACCTGTCTTGCGCAGTCTTGCGAAGTACGATTTCCTTTCACGGTTCCGTATCCAAAGGATACTCTCCATATAAGCTCTATTAGGGACCTTATCTCTGCGGTCGAACTTTTTCATATTTTTACACACGTTTATACAAAGAAATATTGTAACGGGTCACTTTATCCGTTATGAATGCAGGCTTCATAATGTAGCGAGATGAAACAAAAAACGTGCAAAAAGCTCCTTACAAGTATTGACTCGACGTGGAATCGGAAAAATTTAATGGCACACGACGCACGAGTCTCATCCGCACTCGGCAGGCATAATAAAATATGATAATATACAAATATAGATATTTAACGTATGGATTCAGACTATATTTTGCAAAAAGCAAAACAAAAATGAGAATGGACAGAAAATAAAGAGAAAAATATGTGAGACAGACACCGGCTCCAACAACGTAACAAAAGGTGCAATGAAAACTGGTTAATTGACAGCTCGAATGTGTTGTTAATAACTGATGATCGATAAATATTTAGAAGTTACCTAATTGGAAAGGCCAGTGTCCGTTTTCATCCTGATTCTGGACGCTTACTTGATGGTTGCCGAGGACGATCAAGCCCAAGGGCTCATACCACGGCTCCGGGCCCTTCAAGTAGAACAGAAGGTTGCCACGAAGACGGAACCACCTGGCAGAACAACCTGCAACAAACAAGGGATATTAAATTTCACTTAGTTAAAAAAATATAGACTAACACAGGAACGAAAACGACTGTGACAGTATGCAGGTTGGCTTTTTGAGACACATTTTTCAAACAACGGCATATACGAGCGGAAAAGTAAGCAATGTTGGTCTAAAGAAAATCAGGTAAGAGTACACGAAGGGCATTCCTAGATTAGATTGTAAATTGTGGAATCCTAGGAAACAGGATTTATTTCATAAAAATGTTAACGGGACTTTGATTGCAACGAAGTAGGTGGGTATTAATCAGCACAGTGCAAAAGCTACTGGTATTACGACAGTTGAAGAAAGATTAAAGAATTTTTACTCAGAAGGCAAGCAAAACAGTGATGGCCGACAGAGAATTCGAGACTTGTCGTGTTTTCTACCAAAAAATATATGTACTTTCAATTATATGTATACTTAGGCATAGTAAAGTTATTCTCTGCTGATACGACCTTTTGTTTCAAAATCATCCCCCAGCAACAAGATAGAGTACGACTATCAAAAGGGATAGCATTAGGGATAGATACATGTAGAACGAATCATAAAAGAGAGCTTTGTACAGAAACAGGATCTTAACTATAATTGTTAGCAGTTAGTTCAATTGTTTCAATTGTAAATACTAGTTCTAATTTGTTTCTTTTATTTAATTGTAATTGTCTTTGTTCAAAAGGTTGTACACTATAATTAAATTGCTTTATTAGTTGAAGTACAAATAGTACGATATTTAGGGAAATTTTTCGATTGTGCTTTCTCGAAACCTCAGTTATCAATTCATCACCTTAGAAAATTTAATGCTAACCAAATGCTGAAATTGCACTAGCTAATGCAAAACGCTCCAAACACAATTAGCCGAAATGGTTTCGTTTCGGCCAGAGGCGTTTAAAAAATTTGTTTTTCGCTCGCCAATTTTGCACTTTTTGATTCATATTTTGAAAATAAAATAAAATATATGTAAGTATCAAATTCGTCAGGTATGTGTATAAAAAATCGGAAGGACAAAATCAAATAAATTTAAGCCGGAGCGAGAAAAAGAGAATATTCAATTTTTCTCACTCCTGGCTCCCGGCATCGTATTCTGTTGTTTATTCTCGTGGATACGCTAGTTAGTGCAAGTTCATGATACTTGTAGATAAAAGTGATTTTTAAATCATGGAGAAACCATTTTGAAATTTGCAACTATCCTGAGAGCCTCCATATTCAGTTATACGTTTGGCCTACCAACCCCAGAAGCCAATATCTTAAAGCTTGGGGGTTATCAAAAGTGTCGAGATGATTTTGCGAAAACATTTCAAAACTTTGCGACGTTTCAAAAGCTGATAGGTTTTCTGAAACCGATGTCCAAGACACACGCTCAATGTTGTCACATTGATATCGAAGTACAGACCGCGCTGCCGTTACGTAGAAAATGTAAAAAGCCGATGAAGCGACGAGGTATGCCAATCAAAAGGCAATGCCACTTCTATCCGGGTGTTCTGGTCGTTTCTCTGTATAATAAAAAATATCTATCTATGTAATGTATATCAGTCATCTAGTACCCATAACACAAGCTCTGCTTAGCTTGGGGCTAGATGATGCTGTGTGGATTGTCCAGCATTATTTATTATCATTATTATTATTTTACATTTGTCATTATTGACACATATTGAGTAAAAATAGGATGAAGGGTTCTATCTGAAAAAGGGGCGGGTGAGAATGGTGATGTACGAAATTGTAACAAAATGAAAGGGTTTTGGATGTTGTTCCTTGTAAACGCACTGTATTTGAATATTGTTCGTAACTATACCTGACGAAAGTTTTTAGTTGGACTAAAGTAACAACGTCAGAAAAATGGTTATTAGCGTATAACTAATTAAACGACAACAACAGCCAATGGGCGTTTTTCGACTCACCGGCCCGGCACCGGCACCGACGCCGGCGCCGGTGCCGTGCCGGTGCCGGGGAAGCAAAAATGTATGAAAATGTATGGCTCGCTTTTTCACTTACCGGCGCCGGCACCGGCCCGGCGTAGAGTCCCGACGGTGCCGGCGCCGTCGCCGGGGTAGCAAGCTTCCCACTCGGTGCCGGCCCGGCAAAACTGCATGTGTACTGTATATGAATTGTAGCAATGTGCGTGTGTGAGTGCGCGGGGCGGGTAGGAGAGCGGAGCGGAGGGCAGTGTGACCATTTGTGTCCATTTTCAACTTTTCAAATAGGGTATAATATGTTCCTTCTAGGTATCTAACTTTTAGTAATGGATGAATCCAAAATTTGACGTCTCTGCTTCGGTATCGGCGTCGTAGGTGTAAAAGATATAACAAGTGTAGTCGACGGCTTGACGATACCATTGTTATATCTATCTACGCGTTGTACTTTACGTGTCGTCGTGTTGAAGTCCGTGTCAGCACTGTACCATTCACCGAGCGTAAGCCGGCATCGACACCGGCACAGTGGAGAAACGAAGCCCCGGCACCGGTGCCTGTGCACGGCCATGCCGGTGCCGTGCCGGTGCCGGGCCGGTGAGTCGAAAAACGCCCATTATTCCGAATCGTTTCGCACGAGAAACCGATTTAGCCTCAGTTATTGTAATGAAGATTCGGTTTGTGAATCTTCAACCAAAATGTATCCAATAACAGACGCGCTCCCGACAAACACGCCCTCAATAAAAACACCCTCGACTTCAACGGTGATTCGGAATTTACTCAACAAACCCACTTTTCATTATGTTTTTCGATTAGAGAGACAAATAGCAGGATATAGCCCTAAAATATTTACGTCGCAGCTTTACAAGAAAATTATTGTATGGCCTTCAATGTCAGTAAAGTACAGTAAATAATGTACGTTATTTACACACCTAGATAATGCATTAAAGCAGTATCAGGACCACGATGTACCAAATCAAAACAGTTTTAAACACTGTGAAAAAATGGCATATGGTCCCCCTTATGCCATTTTTTCACAAAGTATTTAAAAAGAACAACAAAAGAAGATGAGGTCACAACCTTTGCCATTTTGGGGTTTTTCGATGCCTATCCAAAAGCTTCATTACAAGAACTAGCTGAAAACATCGGTGTGCAAAAATCAAGCATACTTAAAGAACCGAAATCAATATTAAGTACAAGTGTTAATACATACAAAACACACAAAATAAAATTCACTTAAAGGTAAATAAAAGTCGTAACAAGGCGTTTGCAGCGTAAAACCGGCACCCAGAGTTTTGTGTTAATTTTTTCGTTAAAAATAGTGATTAATAGAATCAATGTTTTTAGATAGATAGAAGGAATTATTTAAATAAATTTGTTACAATTTACAGTTTATGGCGTCTTAAATCCTAAGTAAGTTTATCTATTAAAATTTGAAACAAACACTTATCATGGAGAGGCCTGCGTCCGTATCATATCGTGGACCAATATAGGCTGTTGATGATTGAGGAAAAATTTGAAATCAAGGACTACGGTTTTACGTGCATCATCGCCACATTTTCCCCAAAAAAATAGACACAGAAAATGTGTAAAAATACAGAAGGTGGATAAAATACGCCCACGAAACATTTCAGAAGTCCAAGTGCCTCTAAGTTTCATAAATTCTTAAGTTCATAAATGTTTTACATGCGTAGATTTTAAACACTGTTTGAACCTAACTAAGTATAGGACCAAATTAATAATTAACTCAACAGGCTAAGGACGCCTTTCAAAGTTTTTTGAAAAATTTCGACTTATAAAAAATAACACTTAATAAATCATTTAATTATACAACATTTTAGCAGTACTTAGATAAGTACATAAAAATTGTAACGTACTCATATAAGCTCTTTGTGTAGCGCGCATTTTTATAGGAGGGTATTTTTTTCAAGCTTCGTAACCTTTTAAAACAATGAAGGTCATTCTTTAGAAACGAAAAATATTTGGACTTAATTAATTCTTTCTATTCAAACATAGGAAAATATTAGGGTAGTATACTTATACTAACTAATTGCGGACGGCAAACGTTTCTCACTACCCGCGGACCGAAAGCGCAGCGGGCGTGGCCCGCTCGGACAACAATAGCAAGCGCAAAGTAACTGCAAGTTAACCAGTTGCTTGTCATATAAAATTACTTATTACGAAACGTTAAATATCAATGGTAATTAAATAAAAATAAAAATTAAGGTGTAGATTATGTATTTGCGAAGTTCGTAGGGGATTAATATTGATTTAATTAAAGATTTGAAATAGATCGAATTGGTTTCGATACATACTTAAATATATACTTAAATGTTATTTACAGTGAGTAGGTATGTAATTAGACAGTGGTTTTTTTATGTAACGTTTTATACGTCCTACTAATATTATAAACGCGAAATTTTGTAGGTATGGATGGATGGATGTTTGTTACTCTTTCACGTAAAAACTACTGAACGGATCGGGCTGAAAATTTGTATACAGGTAATTGTAATCCTGGAATAAAACATAGGCTACTTTTTATCCCATAAATCAGTTTCCGTGGGAGAGAAAATCACCTTTAAACGGGCGCAGCTAATAGTTTATTATAATTCTTTATTGTTATTTCATTTATTGTCCAATGAATAACATAATATGTAATAAAAAATTATTAAGGGAAATTTTAAAAGGAAGCAAGTAATTATTATATATATAATAAGTTGATTATGTTTAAGTACATAAATAATAGTTTTTCCTTGATGTGAAGATTGTGTAGCGGTGGTAAAGCTTATGTTAGCAAATTACTTTAGTAAATTCTTATTGGTGTCTGCCAAAAAGCACTTCATGTAATGAGAATGCAAGCACGTTAATGCAAACAATTATTTAAAAAGAATGCAAACACGTTGATGTGTGCATTACCGAAAACTGTTGTAATAGTCTTATAAAAATAGGCTAGTTGAATCTTTTTAGGGTTTCGAAGATCGGTTTCGAGACCCTTATGGTCTCGCTTTGTCTGTCCTTTTTTCCCTCCTTAATAACTCAGCAACTACCGCAGCTATGATCTCGAAATTTAAAATGATATTACATTTCGTGCGCCTGAACAGATTTTAAGAAAAAAAAATGAAAATTAACACTTTCCATCCAAATTGATAATTTTAAAAGATACCTACAGGCTCATGTGGGGGTTTCAAATGAAACGTATCAGTTTGTACATTTCAAAACAGTTTTTGAAATTTCTGTTTCATACTTTTCGAAATATTTTGAAAAAGTCGAAAAATTTACCTAATCCCGAAGTAGGTACCTATGCAGAGCGATCCATCTAAAATGTAGTGTTTGGTGCCTAGTATTATTATTATTTTAGAGCGATATCTCTTACCGGTACCTTTAGTACATATTTGTATAATTGACAAACGGTTGAAACCCTCGGCGCGCGAGTTACAGTCGCACTTGACGGATCTTGTTTAAAGTAGGTAGGAAAAAAGCTGTGTGGTGCCGGCTTAGAATTTGCAGCACCCCAACTCTTCTCGCGGGTGTCAACAAGTCGTGGATGACAGTTAATCGTATCGTCCTGTATGTGAACACCTTTATTTAAATATAATCAAGGCTACATGATGTTGTGTCCAGCATTTTTATTTAAACAAGCTGCGATGCGAGGACACAGTGAGAACGCGTCTTTATGAGATCAAAAATACCCACGTAACAAAAGCGTCTGGTCCATAGAATGCGCAGTAAATAAAGACATCTTTTGATTTATTTTATAATAACAGGCAACCTACCCCTTTTTAGTAACACAAAGCATTAGTATTATGTTGCTTTTACAAAAGTGAGCGATATTTGCATAAAGCATCATTATCCTCAATGAAAGAAGAGCTTGTGTTATGGATGAATGATTTACAATGGCTACCGAGTGAGTGACAGTTGTCGAGATAATAAATGGCTAACTAAATACTGGTCCAATAAAACATGATTTGAGCTCGCATAAAAGAGGCCTGAGAACGAAACTGTGAAAACATTCACATGCTAGGAACTATGTCCTTGCTGATTTTTATCTGGGCTCGGATGTTGAGCTTTCATACGACAGCGTTTTGACTCATATTTTATACTCAGTTAAACTTTATTAACAGTTTTTAACCGACTCCGAAAAAAAGAGGTTCTATGTTCGCCTATACCTATGTTACTCGTCGATTTCTACGTCAGTTATGGACTGGTTTTGAAAATTCTTTCGCTGTTGTATAGATAACTAGCTAATGCCCGCGGCTTCGCAGGCGTATTTACGGTATAATAAGTAGCCTATTGTTTAAGTTAGGCTACGTCCTAAGTGTATGCCAAATTTCATCTTGATCTGCTCACTAGTTTAGGAGATCCCAGGTAAAAAAATTCAGATTTCCCAACATTCGCATTTATAATATTACAAGCTTCTGCCCGCGGCTTCGCACGCGTATATTCGGTATAATAATTCATTAGGTTTCTTTCAGTGAGCTCGCGAGGTACCCAAATATCGAGCTTTTTTGTGTACCCAGTTTTTTCAAATGCGGCAAAACTGTTTTGTGGTCAATTCCCAGTTCTTAGTGAGACGAGTTAGACAAAGAAGTAACGTTATGAACGTACTGCTTACACAGAAAAGTTTTGAAAATATTTTAATTAGTTTGACAAAACTAACGTATAACCCTGAAGAAAATTTCGACATTGCGTACTTTCGATTTCGTGATCTTTCGGTATAGCGTGCTTTCGAGATTGTGTTCGTCCGGTCTACAGATTTTCGGTGTTGTGAGCTTTCGGTATTCCGTTATGCAGCCTCATGTGCTTTCGGTATTTCGATCTGCGGTTTCGTGTACATTCGATATACCGTTCTCCGGTACCGTTCTCCGGTGTCGTAAGAGGCGACTATGAGATATCCACCGTGGGCGGGCAGCAGCGCCCCCTGCAGAACAATTCTACCACCTAACTACGATCCCCAACCCGCATGCCCAGCGTGGGGATTATGGGCACTCCATGAGATAAAAGCCAACAAGGCGCTTTTCAGAAGGAGGCCTGCGTCCAGCAGTGGACCAATACGGGCTTGTTGAGCTTGAGGAAAAAAAAATATTTCCATATTATTTTAGAACCTAGAAAAACGAACTTTATTTTTAAAGTTTACTTTTCGTAAACAGACGAAAACGCTGTCAGCCATATTAGTCTATATTATCTGTGCTGTAACGACATACGGGTCGAAAACAATCAATCGACATCATTGTAAAAAACACACACTGTAATAATAAACTACTTAAATGGCGAAATTCACTCGTTTAAGATTCGACATGAAAGGCGTTTAAAGATTTTGGTCATAACATCGGCTGTAGCAGATGCTAGGGAACCTTCCATACAAAAATCTGTTAACCCCTTTACAAACTTGTTCTCGAAAAACGTGCGATCTGTGTCCCGCTCACTCCAGTGGCGCGCTGCGCGAGCGAGCGGAGACAGGTGGCACGATTCTCCGAAGCGCGCCTCGGCTCAACTCGGCTGTGTACGGTATGCACTGTGCTGCTGGCTGTGCTGTCTGCCATATTTAGAAGTGTGCTGAGTGCGGGACACAATCAAGTTATGTGTGTCTTTGACGACAGCATACACACACACACGCAGCTGCGCCTCTTCTCATTCGTGATATCACAGTGCGCTGACTCTCAGCCAATGAGGGCCTCGCACGAGTCTCGCCACAAAAAAGTGTGCGACCCACCCGTAGCCAGGCGACCTCGACCTCTGTCTGTGGTATACAACCTCATGCCCATGCCATGTCTTCCATAGAGTACCTCCGACCGTGACATCAGAATGTTTTTCTGCGCAGTTTTTAAATACGAGCCTCATATTAATTTTTTTGGAAATTTCCAACTTTTGCCCTCTTGATCACGCAGCCAGCGCACTGCGTATTGATCGAAATAGTGATCGAATACTAAAACATAAATTTCCCGCAAACAATTTATTTTGCTTTTTTATAAATTTAATATTATGATCATAATAATTGTATGAAAAGAATTGGAAATGATTCACTCAAAAATCAAAATCAAAAACTCTTTATTTCCATAAATACAATAAATGTACTAGAAAATGTGCTGAAGCTACTAAGGCAATCATAAACCTAAACAAATATTTTAAATTTTTATTACTGACTGTATTTCATAACATTCAACTTGTTTTGGGATTCGGTTATGTATGAGTGTCAATCAACGGTATTCGTTCGGAAGAGGTAATTAATTACGATAACAAATAAATCCAATCTTGCCTTCCTACTTAACAACACAAAAATGAATCCCTGTTTCCCTTGATCACGGCATCACGCGTGAACGGCTGCACCAATTTCGCTAATTAATATAATTTATAAAAATAAATCCCTGTTTCCCTTGCTCACGGCATCACGCGTGAATGGCTGCACCAATTTCGCTAATTAATATAATATTATAAAAATAAATCCCTGTTCCCCTTGGTCACGGCATCACGCGTGAACGGCTGCACCAATTTCGCTAATTATTTTTTTGTTGTGTTTGTTATTGTCAGGAGAAGGTTCTTATGAAAAAATTAAGAAAGAAGCCGCAGGGCGCAGCTAGTAAGTACTTTTCTACTTTACTTACTAAATAGTCATTGCGGTATTACCCACAACTTTAGCGCGTTAGTGCACTAACTGGGTCTAAAGTTTCGCTCAGATTGTAGAAAGAGATATATCTGTATTTTTTCCCGGCCCAGAAAGGCCAGAAAGACTAATGTAAACAAGCCATAACCTCTTGTCACACTAATATAAGTACCCTGTCCCAAAATAACATTTTAGAAATTGCTCTGCTCGTCTCTATTTCTTTTCTGTGCAACAACTGAGAAATAAATCACCTTTGTAAGAGAAAATAAATCAACGGTATTTTTTATTTTTTTCACTTGCAAAGCGCAGGAGCTCACGTCTGGCTAAGTGCCGCCTCCTACCACGTACCACCCCACCCACCGACCAATCGACTGTCATCGAAATCGATAAACTTTGATGCATGGTAGGCAGTTTTCATAATTCCGGCTTCCATTCTTCTTTATTGTGACTTAGACTGGATTTTTGACCAACAAAAGTTCTATGAACTGTATAAGAATAACATTAAATACTACTTTTTGTTTGTTCCTTTACGATAATTGTATTTTTTATTTTTGTTTTTTGGACGGTTGTCGTTATTATTATTGAATGAGGCTGACCCTTTGTATTCGCATGATGAAAAAGCTTATTTGCGTTGTTTCGTTTTTTAAAATGCCTTACACCGCCAATAGAAACAGTTTCTATATTTAGACTTCTCTTAATTTTAAACATCTAACGAGCCAGTGACCATATTTATGGTTAAAAAACACATTTGGTTGATCGATATCCGATAAAATATAACAAATGTCATCAAAAGCTTTCATTACCAGTTCACACAAGAAAATTAACGGATATCCACGTTATTCAAAATGGCCCCACAAACTACGCATGTCTGCTTGGTACTTAGTCTTTCTATTCAAAGTAATAAGTTGAAACGCCATGTCGCGCGGATTGCAAACCATTTGAATAACTTCCGAAACATCATAAGGCACGCCATAAACGGAATATAATGTAATAAATCAATTTACTTACTGCGAAGCTGCACTCTTTTGAAGGAGACGGCCAGACAGCACTTGCAAATGCAACCGACGCGAGGGCTCGACCACACCGGGCGAGATGCGAGCTCGTACTGCGTAATAAACGGAAGACGATTCAACCCTCACCGATTGCACAGGTATATCTATGTATGAGTGGCGTACGTACAGGCATACCCTTACTATATTAGTTGCAGTGGGCCCCGTCTGTCAATTGTTTTCAGTATTTCAATGTATGAGTGGCGTACGTACTTACTTACAGGCACACTTATGACAGCTGCAGAGGGTCTCGTCTGTGTCAATTATGTTCACGATGAAATATGTAGTTTTTAAAAAGCTAGCGTACGAACTTCGTCCAAAGAAATGTGAAGATCTTTTGGTTAGTTAACGTTATCGAAAAAAATACTATTTTAGAAAAACCGAAATTAAAATAAAATCGCTTCTCATCGCAATCATCGTCTTCTATTTTGGTACCCTCAGCTTAGCTAGAATGAATTAGTGATAATGAGTCATAGATTAAATGTTCCAAACGTATGTGGTGATTTTGATATCCTCTTAACTTTTAGCTGGAATGAATTGGTGATAATAGTCATATATTAAATGTTCCAAACGTATGTGGTATCCATCACGACTAATTTTCGAGGTAAATGTCGATTATTATTTTTACTACCCTCACCTTAGGCGTAAAAGAAACGGTTACTGTTTTCGATGTAAGTATCGTACATTTTTATTATTTTGTTTTGTTTAGTAATTGTTCCTATTTGATAAATTGGTCGACATCTTTGTACATATTTATTCGAAAATCCAATATGAATGCTGGACTAAGTGGTCGTCGCAACTGCTTAAGTGCACGGAATAATTTTTGGTACGTTTTTTTATAATGTTAGACAATTCACACAGCAATATCTAGCCCCAAGCTAAGCAGAGCCTGTGTTATGGGTACTAGATAACTGATAGACATAACACTATACACTACATAGATATTTTTTACTATACATAGAAAACCTCCAGAACACCCTGAACAAATATCTGCAGATCGTAAAAACATTTGTCCTGAGGCGGGAATCGAACCCGCAACCTAATGCGTCGCAGGCGGACCTTCGCTCGCCACAGAGGTCTTCAAAATTTTGCGGACAGTATATTGTGAAATCAAAAACAAAAAATGTTTCCTTAAAATTGTGAAGTGCATATTTACTCTATTTTGGACGTGCTATTAAATCAAGTTAAACCAAAGTTTTTTGTGTTTCGTGCTATGCTACTTTCATATCTTGGTTAAATGGGAACAAGACGTCAATGCCATTTGCCGTACCGGCTTTAGGGCGTGAACATGGTAATTATTTTAATGATTGCTACTTACCAACAAGGAACTTGATGCCTGGTTATCACTGAAAGCAGTTATAAAGGGTTTTTAGGGAACCACAGAGTCGAAAATGCAGACCAGCTAGATAACGACATGTTAAAGCATACGAAAAGTTGGGTTGCCGAATGTCATTGCAAATTTACTTTCTTCAATCTCTTTTTTTTTTCTTTCCTTCTAATCTTGGTGTAGTCAGTGATGAGCAGGGTGGTTTTACCAGGATATAAAGAAGCTTGAAGAACGATTTCAAGGCCGTTGGGACATAACTATGCTATGGGATTACTGTTGGCGTTTAAAACGAGAAGATCATTCAAAGCACAGAAGAAAAAGTTAAAGTTTCACGATATTTTCTGTTAAAACTTTATATGATGTTTTTTTTTTAACTAATTAGTAAAATTAAACTTGATTAATGTATAAAATTCTAGTTAATTTTATTAGATTTCTTTAAAATATGTTTTGGCCGTTTCATCTTCTATAATATAAAAATGAATCGCAAAATGTGTTGGTAAGCGCATAACTCAACAACGCCTGGACCGATTTCGCTAATTCTTTCTTTGTTGTGTTTGTTATTGTCAGGAGAAGGTTCTTATGAAAGAAAAAATTAAGAAAGTTGGAAACATAAATTTCCACGGGGGCGAAGCCGCGGGGCGCAGCTAGTTTTTAATATAATGTGGCACATTCTTACGGAAGAAAAATGAGTCATGATGAAAAGAAAATCTGTAAGTAGGTATGTATAGGTAGTATAAAATTGACATTTCAAAGCACCCGCTTTGAAATGTCATGTTTTCTTTCAATTTTTCTTCATTTTTTTTTTCATTTGTAACGCAGTGTTATTTATAGTTTGAATTTTAAAGAGGCCCTACAACAGACCAAAACAATTACCGGCATATCTCATTGTTGCCTACACTTTATAACATATTTGAAAGCGTATTATGCGACCGAGTTAACTACTTTTTGAACAACGAAATTTTCAACGCATCAATTTCAGAAAAAACCGGTCCAACGTCATAGCATAGCAAACAAATACAGTCATATGAATAGCGTTACCTAGTTATATTAATTCAAATAAAAATTAAATTAATTTTTGAAAATGTAGATAAGCAGCAATTTGGGCGAAGCTTGGGGTGATAAAAGCTCGTAGAATCCGCCATTTTGTTTTCGACGTTGACAGCACTACTAACCCTGCCTGTCATTATTATGTTTGTGGTTCAATCCGCGCGCTTTTGCAATGTTTTTGTTGACAAAATCATTTTCTAAATAAACGCATCAACATAATACTACCGGTGAATTTTAGAAATAAAACCCAGTGTAGCTAATGTTGTTTGGGATTAAATTCGCAAAAAGTTGTAGGCATGATAAAGAAAGTATTCTAGAAATATACAATTTAGCACCAAGATAAAAAATGTTTCGTCTATGAGTCTGCCTGCGCATATTAATAAAATTATACGATTCCCTTACGATTATCTTCTGTATATACACTAGCCAAACTTGATGTCGAATATTTGTTAAGAAACCACCCATACTAAACCTGAAATTCACTATGTTGCCGCGTCTTTTTATACGCAATTTACTACTTATAACTTGTCGATTTGAGATTCTTCCTGCAATAAATATTGCTTACAATTTATTATACTTATCTGAAACTCAACGCCAAGCACGTGAGTTTTAGTTTATTGTATCGTGGTTTGTTTACAAATATTCCACATGGAGTTTGGCTAGTGTATAGATATATTATTGGTAAAGCTAGAATAGTTAATGATTATATCGGGTATTTATCGCGTACCTTTTGTTTTATTTCTCCTACGTTTCTACCGCGTTACAGCGATCGTGGTCACGGGGCGACTGGATGTGACCACGATCGCTGTAACGCGGTAGAAACGTAGGGGAAATAAAACAAAAGGTACGCGATAAATACCCGATATAATCATTAACTATGTTAACAAATCGCGAAAGTTTAAAAAGTTTTAAAGCTAGAATGGTACGTAACGTAGTAGGATAACACTCAGTCCTTCTTCTGGGATATTAGGACTTTACCAAATTATCTACCTTGTAACCCAAAACACATTAAGGCATGACGAACAAACAAAAAAAAAGTAAACAGACGGTTACTCGTAACTCGTAAGTTGAAGACTCCACCACAAACCGTTTATGTGCACACAGCAAGAGAAACCGCTAAACTACACTTATTGCAAGACGACAGCAGCTAGACTCCACCACAAACCGTTTATGTCCACACAGCAAGAGAAACCGCTAAGCTACAATTATTGCAAGACGACAGCAGCTAGACTCCACCACAAACCGTTTATGTGCACACAGCAAAAGAAACCGCTAAACTACACTTATTGCAAGACGACAGCAGCTGCTCGGTGCTTTGGATTGGAATATTTTGTTCATCGCTATAATTGGCGATGGCTGTAGGTAGCTACCGACTTTTATTGAGATAACGGATAATTGTATGTCTATGTATATATGTCACTTCAGTTATGTAGGGTACGATAATGACAATAAAAATAATAATAATAATGCTGGACAATTCAACAGCGTTATCTAGTCCCAAGCTAAGCAGAGCTTGTGTTATGTTATGAGTACTAGATAACAGATGTACTTGGGGCCGATTTTTCAAACAACCAGATAGCCTTTATTCCTTGAATAGCGATATTATTGGTTTTTCAATGGTCAGATAGTAGTTATACCTGTCGAATAAAGGTCCTATCTGAGGAATAAAGTTACCTGCTACTGCAAGGGCCAGATAAGGTTTTATGTCTCCAATAAGTGTGACGTTTTAGATTGTTTGACAGTTATAAGCCTCTACCCCGCAGCCGCGATTTCGAAGCGCGTCTTGTGTCGCGAGATTTTTTGCGATTTTGTAGCGCGATTTCTTCACACAGCTACGTTTTTGTAAACGCAATTTCTAGACGCCGCGCTTCAGGAATAGTTGTGTGCCACCGGTGCAACAACTACTACTCGCCCTACGATTCTATGCAACTGGCACTTTTTATATAACAATTGGAGATTTTGGAGGACTGCATAATTCCACTTTGTGTAAAATTGTAAAAAGGGTGACTGAAGCTATCTCTTCATAGCGACAAAATTTTGTTTCATTGCCTAAAGGTCGTCTTGAAATCTTGTCCGCGCAAGAATGCTTCTATAGTATATAGCACGATTTCCAAGAGTCATTTCAGCTTTGGATTGTACTCATATCAAAATAATTTCACCAGGATTGTAGTTACCTATACTTATTTTAGTAACGATGTATGTACCCTCTTACTTCTTTCAATTTTATCAATTTAAAGTGAGTACTTATTTACTATTATTTCAGGAATAATATACCTGAAATAATAATACTGCAGAAAATTTCAGGAACCGCAAAGAATATTATTCTTTAAATGTTCAAGCTATGTGCAATGCAGATTTACAATTTGTCGACATTGTTACACGATGGCCAGGATCAACTCACGACAGTCTAATATTTTCAATATCAGCTGCGAAATATCAGTGTGATAATGGTGCTTTTGGTAATGGGATTGTACTTGGCGATAGTGGATACTTTTGAAGAATTATTTGTTGACACCACTCGCCAATCCCCAAACACAAGCCGACCAACTGTACAACGAATCTCATATTAGAACTAGAAACGTCATTGAAAGATGCTTTGGTGTCTGGAAACGAAGATTCCCACGGCTGAGTATTGGAATGAGGTGGAAGATACGTCCCCCATGATATTATTGTGGCCACTGCTATATTACACAATTTAGCACGTAGGAGAAATGACAGTGAGCCACCAATAGATCCTGAGATTCAGATACATCCCCAGCCAGTATTTCCACGGGTACTTGGTGAATACAGTGAGGCACGAAGAAGCACAAGGGATACTATGCTAGAATATTTCGAATCACTCACAAACTAATTTTGAAAAACATAAATTTTTATTTCATTGAAATCAAATAATATCCCTAAAATTTTTTACTTCGACGGGACTTGAACAGTACGGGGATGTGCTTATTTACCTAGAGCAAAAACGTACAGCTTCAGGACAACAGAAAAATGTTAAATCTTCAGAATGATGAAATTAGGAAGGCCCGTATGAACTTTGTCTTGATATGTTTTGCTGCATTGAGCTGAGCATCAATTGATGTTATTGCTCCTTCCTCATTTCATCTTTCTGAAGATATAACATTTTTCTGTGATGTTCTTCCTCTACAAAGGAATGTTCTTTTTTTCGCTATTTCCATTTGAAGCTGTACCTGCTCTAATCGTGCTGCGCTTATCTGATCCAGCTTTGCCGTCACACTGGCTTTGTTGTGATTTGTACTGAATTCATTATTAAAGTATACCTACAGGGTGTAACAAAAAGTAAGGACCAAAACTTTCAGAGGTGTCTCAGACTCTTAGACTCATTTCTTATTCTTATTATAAAGTAATATAAATCCTAGAGGAAAAATATTTTCTAAAATTTCCGACTTTTAGTTTTCTAAAAAAAAAATTTTTGTGTTTATATTAAATGTCTATCTTTATCTATGTATGTGGCTTGGTTAGAAACAAAAGAGTTTATGCACTATTCCGAGTCTACACCGAGTCTATTCGTCACACAGTAAACACGAGTACATTAAATTACATTTACGTTACTCTTTATTCCTTAAATTAGGATATGTCTGTTCTAGGCTTCTAGGTTTGAGAAGTGACTGCTGGCGATCGGCTTAACCAGTAAAAATGCCGAATAATCGAAACGCATACTTTAAACTAAGCTGTGTCACTACATCAATCCCCCTATTTGAAATTTTTATCTTTAAAGGTATTCAAATAAAAAAATTACATTTCAAAATATTTTAAAAGTTACACTAGTTCATGTCTTCATACACAAATTTGCTGACATCAATAATGCGATCATGTTTCAAAGTGTTTTTTTATCGTTCTAAATGTGATAGGTTCCTTAAAAATCGCAAGAAAACTTTATGTGAACAGTGATTGATCAAAGATCTTTTTATGGAATCTAACTAACACCTTTGCAATAAGCTCTGGTCGGTAATGATTTCGGATCACTGGAAAGGAATTTCTGAGTTTGAAAGAAAATTGATATAAATAGAGCGGAGTCGAGGAAATTGATTCATTGAACCTTTTATTTTCGATAAGACAACCTCAACTTTCTCCGCCAAGCGACAACACTATAAATATGCATTATAACGTTCATATTACTGAACACGAACATCATAAGATTGTTCTGCTAAAGGAACAGGTTTCACAGTTTCTGTAATTGCAGAAAATCTAGGATGTTCGGGAAGTAATTTTTTACTCCTATTAAATTATATTTAGGTTAGTATGTTAATTGTTCATGGGCTCCTCATTCTGTTTTTAACCGATTTCAATATAGAAGGGGGAGAACCCCCATGGGCGGTTCGCCTGCATGTAAGTACAATTTTTTCTATGACGATTTTTAAATTGTGGTCCGATTTTGAATGTTTGTTATTGTATAGAAAATGATTCAGAGGTAAAATAATTGTAATTCCATTTACTTTGTCCATGACAATTGTCCAATCCACAATGCACGGCAATGCAGAGCGTGGTTTAACGAAAGCGCAGAGCGGATTATGGAAGTCCCTTTCCCCCCAAAAAGCCCAGATCACCCTATACTTGGCGCTGTGCACTGACAGATACATGTCACTTTGGAAAAATGTAATGAGTATTCGGAAGCAATAATTGACAAAAAAAACTTCTATTATAATAGATTATTTTGTGCTCTGCTGGTAATAAAATAGTGTGATATTGCTGTCAGCCCCGAAATGTCAGTAGAACGCAAAATATCAGACGGGGTGTACGCGTCTACTACTCGCAAGGTAAGAATATTTGATTTATACTGAAATTTCGTTGTAAAATTGATGAAATCAGTTACGTACCTGATAGACAATGAAATTCGCTTTACCTAAAAGCTGCTTTACTTGTGAAAGCATTGTAAGTTTGCATGCTATCAGCACGTTTTTATACTAGTATCCACAAGTGCACATTGCCAGCTTGCCTATAAATTTGACTTTTTTTGTTATGTATCTGGGTGGATACATTGCCAGATATGTATTGAAATTAAAAACGAATAATAAGTAGTAATAATTATTTCGCATTGATATTATTTTGGAAAATTTTCTTATGTCTGTTTTTATTTGATTATAATGTGATCAAAAATCACCATCTCAGCTGAATCACGTCCACAACTGGACAAAAGCCTCCCTCAATTATTCTCATTACGTATAATATGAGTCCGTGCTATCCCACTGGGTCGTCACTAATTTTTAATATATTTTTCAGCATGTGCGAAAGGAGTACCTACTATGGCATATTTTCAGTGGGGATAAGACATACCAGGCTGCGAGGAGCAGAGACCAAACTACCTAGAGACAAAAATTTGAAGAACAAAGGCCGAGGATCACCCGCCGAAGTGGTCTACAACAAAATCAAGGTTGCTGTTATAAAGTGACACTACAACAAATGCGTTTCGGCTGCCGCACTATCTCATAAATGCAGCACCTATCTGGACTCACGTCCTGTTCAGGTAGCCCTCGCCCTGAAACAGTTCCGGATGGAAATTACACGAAAGCCTGCTCAAATTTCACAGATCTGCATCTGTTCCGAATGGGCCAAGCAATTCAGCCCAAATAATTAGGACTACGTTTGCTGAATGGCCTCTCGATGTCGTCTACTACGATCAAGGAGGTCGTATCCCAACATATCATACAAAAGGAATATCTTCCTTACCAGCATCTATGCTGATATTGCAACAAAGGACAGAGTCGACTATTTTGAAAAAAATACCTGTGAGGCTTTGTTTAGTGCCAGAATGCAACTACTTTTTAGCGTAAAGACAAATAAACCTCACAAATCTCCAAAAGAGAAGACTCAAGACTGAGCTGAAAACAGATCTTGTCATAAATAGCACAAAGATCCCATCACCCTAATATTATAAATGTGAAAGTTTGGATGGATGGATGTTTGTTACTTCTTCACGCCCAAACAACTGAACGGATCGGGATGAAATTTCGCATACAGGCAGTTTTAGGCCTGGAATAACACAAAGACTACTTTTTATCCTATAAAATAAATTCCCTTGGGATAGAAATAACCATAAACCGTTTCCATAGAAACAATGCGTGCGAAGCCGTGGGCAGAACCAAGTAAAATATAGAATTAATTAGGTTCAAGGTATAAAATTGCAAGTTTATTATAATTTAAGTAAAGTTGAATGACTTTTTCTCATGTTTATTATGTGATTTTTAGTAAAAAAAGTGATCTTAACTCGTTAAATAATGTTTTTAAACAATGTGCGGACTTGGCAGTGTATCCACATAGATACTAATATTTTTTGCTTAATTATAAGGCCAACTTGGCAATGTATCCCTGTAGATACTAGTAATAAAAACATAATTATAACAATATGATTTTTTTTATTCAGTGAAACCTGTTCTATATACACCTAAGAACACACGCAATTAAAAAAATAATAATATTACAAAAAGAAAAAATCTTGCCAAGTATAGGGTTAACCTAATCGAAAACTTATGGGGCCTTATGGTGCAAGCATGGAACCCTGAAACTGAACGCACAAAAGAGAACTTACAGAAACATGCGATGCAAATTTGGGAAGAATTCAGGGGGATGCAGACGTGCGAAATCATGGCCAGCTCGATGCGGGAATGTCTCCAAGCAGTAATTGATGCAAACGGAGGACATACGCGATTTGGATTATAAATTGAAGTGACCAAAATTTTTATACCTAATACACCCTGTATTAGGTATAAAAATTTTGGTCTTTGGTCAACCCTTAGCGCGTTTACTGCTCAGACTCGGTGGTTCAACCAGCAGGGGCGCGCCGCCGCTACGAGGGAGTGGAGGTAGCCACCTGCGTCTTGGTCCATGAAAGTGTTAATAATTTTATTGTTATTAGGTATTTTGTTGCAATAGCGGTAATAAACTGTACTACCAATTCCGGTTCAAGAGATACAGGCCTTGACAAAGTAGAGCGAACATAGCCAAAAACAGTCAACCAGTTTTAAAAATCAGTTTTTTGTATGGGCCACTTTTAATTTAAATATTATTTTATTTTCATTATTCGATTTATATGTATCGGCAAGAGGAATACACATTCTGTGAAAATTTCAACTATGTATCTACTTTTTACGGTTCATGAGACCTGCGCCCGCGGACTGACGAACGGACAGACAGCGGAGGCTTAGTAATAGGGTATTGGGGTCCCGTTTTCATCCTTCGAGTAAGGAACCTTGAAGATACCAGCTTTCAAACTGTCTACCTTTTACGGTTCATGCGATCTGCGCCCGCGGACTGACGGGCGGACAGACAGACGGGCAGACAGCATAGGCTCAGTAATAGGGTATTGGGGTCCCGTTTTCATCCTTCGAGTAAGGAACCTTGAAGATACCAGCTTTCAAACTGTCTACCTTTTACGGTTCATGCGATCTGCGCCCGCGGACTGACGGGCGGACAGACAGACGGGCAGACAGCATAGGCTCAGTAATAGGGTATTGGGGTCCCGTTTTCATCCTTCGAGTAAGGAACCTTGAAGATACCAGCTTTCAAACTGTCTACCTTTTACGGTTCATGCGATCTGCGCCCGCGGACTGACGGGCGGACAGACAGACGGGCAGACAGCATAGGCTCGGTAATAGGGTATTGGGGTCCCGTTTTCACCCTTTGAGTACGGAACCCTAAAAATAATAAGATGACGTTATTTACTTAATCTGTCAGGAAAGCAGGACATCTCTAAGAACTGTCTGTTGTTACATTTTTTATAGCGATATTTTGGCAATTTCTTGGACTACAGAACCTGAAATTCGGCTACATTAGGCTACTGTGAAAAATGGCGATATTAGTCTTACCAAATAAATATCCACAACAGGGACAGGACTCAGTAGGTCCCAGTAGGTAATACTACAATAAAAAATACGTACGGTAACTGTGCCACAATACGATGGTGTAAGAGAAAAATCACCTACCTCAAAAGTGAGCTGAACATATTCTGGAAATTTGTGGGAGCTTTTTGGAGCGATTACCATGTTGAATGGCCTTTATCCATAACGCTCTACGAATTTCATCTCTAGGCAACCCGTGGTAGCCATGGTTTTTGCAACCGGGAACAACACATTTACATTACTTATATTACTACTCATATCTATATAAAAATAGAATTGGTTTATTTTGCTATCGAACTGTGATTGTGTGTGTGAGTGACTGTGAACAAAATGTGATTTGATAATTTGGTTATTTTGAAAAACTAACGACGAACACTACATTCATAAAAATTATGTATACCTACTGATTACAGATCAGCGAACACTATCGAAAGAATTTTCCAAATCGGTACATTTCGATTGATTCGTTGGTCGAAAATATACTTCGGTAACGAAAATATTAGAGGATAACTTTAGAGAACCTAATATCGACGTCATACCAAATTGAGAATCCAAACAAGATACATTGTATTGTATCTGGACGAAACTTCTTAAAAGTCCAAGACACCAATTTTTGCTCGTAAGCAAAGTTGAGACACCAGAATAGTTTGGCAGACTTTCTTTTTTTTATGTGGATGGAACAGAAAATGAAAAAGTTTTTGTATTTTCAACTAAACTAAGCCAAAAAACGTAAGCAAATCAAAATGACGGCAATGTATTTCGGAAAGTAGGTACTAAATTTACCAGCTGTATTTAATACTCGTTGATATTGAGCGTTGCACAGAGTTGATACAGTGGCACAGAATTTTAAGAAATACTTACCTTCTCCGGAAATCGAACCCACTAAAATCTAATATATACTCGTAACATATTGTAATTTTATGGCAGCGATCTGTAGACTCAATAATAAGACTCAATTCTACACGAATATTATAAACAGGAGATATTTGTATAATTGTAACGAATAAACTCAAAAAAGAACGGGACCGATTACAAAAATTCTATTACCATTAGTATGTTACATTATCCCAGAGTAACATAGGCAGTATTTATTACTTGAAAAAATTAGGAATCCCTACTAAAACTTCAATAATGTAACCTATGGTGTAAAAAAATTGGCCATAAAATGTCTTTCATCGCATGCGCTGCGGAAACTATTGATGATAAAACAAAAAAGTGTTCTACATTATCAAGCGCACACTAGTGAGAGATGGAAGACACTATTATTTGCGCTATGTGTCTAAGAAGGATGACTCTCAATTATGGTGTTGCACATTTAGCAAAACATGCCATGCTTAATTCAGAATACGTCAGTCAACGCTGTTACTAGATGATCGTTATACATGTACGAGGCAGGCAGATACAGTTACGGAATTCAAACAACTAATTCGTGAACAAGCGATCAAATCACATATGCTTGTAACAAAAATTTATAAAAATTCTATTAAAGATATGTTGACGCCGGGCATAATCTTGTGAATGAAACGGCGAACTTTAGAAACATTAGAGGTGCAGTGCAGTGTGCAAGGCAAGAAATAAAGCCATAAATGTTTCCAAGACTGTTTTCCAAAACACAAAAGACGTCGAAATTCCCGAAGTATTCAAAGACTTTGTTAGACGTTGTGTGAGTTGTTATTTGATTACAAGAACCACGAGCGTATCATAGCATTAGCGACTCAAGAGGCTAGACAAATTACTCAACAGTAAAAAAGTGTTTTTTCTGGACGGAGCTTTCAGAAGCTGCTCTTCTCCATTTTATGAAATTTAAATTTTGAAAAATGGACAAAGCTTTGGTAGGCGTGTTCTGGTCCAGAGAGACCACGACGGACTCGTGGTCACTCCGTTTTGCTACACCAGTGTGACTACGAGTAATTTATTTTCCTCGTGGTTACACTACTCTGAAAAGGATCGCACTTGACTGAATAGTAGGTAATGTACCTAGTGAAGTACCCGATAGATAAAATACTTATTCGTAAAATAACTAGTACTTTGAAACTCCTTGATAAATACTTCATGAATCATGAACTATTTAATAGTGACACGTAAATTGTCATTCTGATTTTTCAAATTATGGTTTAGGTTACACTTAAATAGCACGAATTTTACTGTTGGGTACATATACGTAAAATGGGTAAAAGAATCAAAAGAAAACGCGGTGAAGTGCTTTTAGCGATGGATACCAATACCATAAACATAAAGTTTATGCGAACAAAAATATTATATGGTTCTGTAGCCAACGACGAAAGCATAAATGTACGGGGTCTGTCACTACCGCCAAGGTAAATAATTGAATACTTTCTCCGTGACTGCATAGGCATCCTTTGTTCATCATGAGCCTATATTTGTCCACTACTGGACATAGGCCTACCCTAATGAGCGCCATAGCATCCTTTGTTCTAATAAGATAAAATATCCACTTCGTCCACGTTCGTAAATGAAATGAAATGAAATGGTTATGCAACAGTGAAAAAAAATCTAGATACTAAGCAGTTATGAGTGGACGAAGGGGTTATATATTTTTCCAACTGTTAGTCTTAACTTATTGTGTTTTTAGGATGATAAAATTATGAAACAAGTAAACCATACCGAGGAGTGTAAACAGAATCACGCCAAAAATGACTTAGCGATGTCGATAGTGAATATGAAGGAGGACGCTGGAACTTCGGCGAATTCAATGCCTGCTATTTACAAAAATAATGTGAAACCTTTATATGATAAAGGTATTCACTTAGTCACTCAAGTATCGTCGTTTCGCAGCTTATATTCGGCAAGAAAACGTAAGCTGCAAATGGACAAAACTGTTTTTACAAAGCTGAGCGAAGTTGAGATTCCTGCACCATTTCAAAATTCTTTGGTGGCCGATTATCAGTACGAGGACTATTGGTTATTGGGTTATTGGTGTTTTGTTTTGATGAAGCAAAACAGTTATTGGGTGAAGTAAAAGAATACTTTTGTGACGGAACCTTCAAAAGTACACCTAAACCATTTCATCAGTTATTTATTATTTACGGTGATTTGGGAAGTTCATCCGGAACAACTAATGTGGTTCCACTTGTATTTGCCCTGATGAGTGACAAAAAAGAAAGCACGTATTCGGCTTTGTTTGACATATTGCAAGCCAAATTTCCCGAATGGAAACCAGATAAGTTCCCATCTAGACTTTGAAGTTGCAACTTCTAATGCACTCAAATTAATTTTCCCAAATCTCGAAATAAAAAACTGCTACTACCATTTCACGCAGAATTTGTGGCGAAAAGCTAAATCTATAGGCATAAAGACAAAGTTGTATCGCCGTTTAGTAGGTTTGTGCACTGCTCTTCTACTGTTACCCGAGAACGAAATTAAAGATGGTTGGACGTATGTATATACAATTGCAATGTGCTCATTTAAAAAACAATAAAATTAACGCTTTTATGGCGTACATGAAGAATACGTGGCTTAAAAATGATGCATGCATAAGAGATTGGTGTGTCAGCAACGAACGCCATCGAACTAATAATGTCGCTGAGAGTTATAATTCGGTGATTAATAAAAATATTAACAAGAACTATGTGACAATAAATAAATTATTAAATGTTCTACATAATGACATTAGAGTAGCAAATTTCAGCCCAAATGAACGAAGAAAAACAGAAACGGAAAAAGACGATTTTATATTAAATACTCAGATGCAGCTTATCCATAACCAAATAACTGTTGGCCATTTTTTGGAAATTTTACGCTAAATTATGAAGATGAGAAGTCTAAGCACTAATAAACGCACTCAAAAGGACAGAATAAACGCACTCAAAAGGACAGACACACGATCAAAAGCAATTGTAGATTGCCATAACGCTCTACAAGATCTTTCACAACACAGCAAAGTCTGCATAGAATTAGAATTAGAAGATGAGAAGTCGCTCACTTCAATTAAATTTTATTTATTACAGTTTTTCACGGAGTCTATTTAATACTGAGTCTATTTTTTTGTTTGTGTAAAGCCTGTTTCATTTTAGTTTTTGTGTATGTACAATAGGGGTACAATATGTATAATGGTAGGTACAAGACATGCAATTACTATTTTTGTTTCGATAACTACATTAGTATTTTATTTTTAAGTAGCGTATTGATCGGTACCTACACTGTCACTTTCCCCTCACTAGTAGTGTAACCACGAGTCTTATGTTTCACTAATTACTGTTGATCACACCGCACAGTGTGACCACGAGGAAAATAAATTACTCGTAGTCACACTAGTGTAGCAAAACGGTGTGACCACGAGTCCGCCATCAGAGAGACAGCATCCAGACAAAGATGGAAGGCGTTGGAGGAGGCCTATGTCAGAAGGCCCAACATTGAGAAGGAAAACATTATTTTAATAAGTGAACTAGATTTATGTTAAACTGTACATTTTTTTGAAGAGAAGGCTTTCATTATTTACTAGCAGGATAACAAAAAAAACAATAAAAATATAAATTTGGCCGGTGTAGCGAAATCAAAACGGGAAAAAATATTAAGCGCGCTGATACAGCTGAAGGATGAATCACTACTTTTTTAAAATTTATATCAAAATAAAGGGACTTTGTCACTTAGCGACCACATCGCCCTATGGAGATAACATGAAATTATACGAGTATAACAACAAACTTGAAACATGAACTAAAATAGTGTAAATAGGAAATAACTAAATTAACAAAAAATTAACTTCTTGAATCTACAAAAAATTAACCACTTAGTAGTAGCAAATTTGCCTCTACTGCCGGAAGCTCGTATGAATGAGAGGTGGATAGCAATAGTGCGAATAAGAGCGAAAAAATGACACGGTTGCAACTTTATTTCGAAAGACGGTAAATTAAACTGATCCCTATGACGATTAGCAATGCTGGACACATCGAACTAATAATGGCCTGGAAGGGTGGCATTAGCCTTAATGCTCGTGTCCCACCGAACTGTACTTTAATCCTTTTTTTACAGAAATTGAAAAAGGAGGCTACCTGGCAGGATCGTCGTTTGAAAAACCATTTATTTGATAAAAATAATAGGGCCAAATGTGATATATTGTATAATAAGCGGTAACGACAGCAATTAGAAGAACTTAATAACAACATTATAACGCCACTAGAACTTCAAATCATGTTCGTGTTTGAAGGAAGCGTATGTTTCGCGAAGTAGAAGATGAAGGACACGATTCAGTGAATAAAATGTAACGAAATAATTGCAGTATTTTATTGGACCTACAAGTGTTCGCCCGCGACTTTTATCACGTGGTACCCGGATAAATAGTAGTTTATATGTTGTAGTGGGTACTATGTATGTATATGAATACTTATAGATTTAAAATAACTATAAATATTCCAAGTTTCACGCAAATTTCGTAATAATATTAGTAGGATAGTGTTTTTAACCCGCTATTATGTATAACTCGTGGAAGAAAAATTGTAGGCGTTAATACACCTACTTCTTAAACATACTCGTAAAAGAGGTTGCCTGGGAGAAATCGCTCTCAGCGATAAGGCCACCCTTTTGTTCTATGCTTATTTATCATTTAGATATAACTTTTATTATCTTTGTTTCCTAGTACAATAAAGTGTTAATTCATTCATTCATTCAAGAGAGAGCTTTGACAGTTTAGGCAATTTGCTTTCTATGGAAATAAAATTCCGTCCAGGTTCATTCATTCATTCAAGAGAGAGCTAAAATTCCGTCCAGGTAACTGGTGGTCTTTGCGAAAGATAATTTTCCATCGAGATAACTAGTCACCAAACAGTTGTGTAGACGGAAATAAAATTCCGTCCAGGTAACTGGTTGTCTCCGCGGAGGATAATTTTCCGTCGAAACCACTAGTTACCAAGCAGTTGTGTAGATGGAAATAAAATTCTGCCCATGTAACTGGTTGTCCCCGCGCAAAATGTCTTCCGCGTAGACAACCAGTTGTCAAGTTTGGTTGTCTGGGCGGAACAAACCAAAAAATCCACCCTGTATACACACAGGGTTGCAGGTTAAGTCGACCTGTATCCTTGCCTTAGGAACAAACTAGACCTTGTATTTACAATTGAAACAATTGAGCTAACTGCAGACTATTGCAAACAATCTACAGGAAGCTCAACTGATTCATATCAATACCAGTCGGAAGCGTCCAAACCAATGTTACTTAATTTAAGTTATATTCAAGAATTTAAAGTCGGTTTATAGTTTTTAAAAACACGCCAAATTATGAATAGTAAGATGATCTTTGGTGATCTTTTAGGCCCAATGCTAAAATCACCGTCACGTCTTCCTACCATGCAAAGAAACAAAATTATAGCTGAAATGTAGGTTTGCCCGGGCGTAATAACCAAGCTGGATTTTAACAACGTAACTTAGCTGTGTCCAGGTTACATTTTATCGATTTCCTAGAGTAGTCTAATAATAGCCGCGACCCCGCCGCCCGGACCATTAATCTGCGCAGTACCGAGGTCCTGCGTAGCGTATTGAATCATTTGCGTCAGCTATCCATCCTTTTAACGTTCGTTTGTTTGTGAAGCCTCCATATCGGCACATCACATACACTTCCAATATAGTGATCTATATTGGAAGTGTGTGTGATGTGCCGATATATATGGAAGCTTTATATATTATGAATGTGGATGATTCACAAACAAACGAGCGTTAAAAGGCTTTCGGCAAATGCTTCGCACAAAGGTACTTTTTGTAAAAACTTAGCGAGGCTCTTTTATAAACAGTTTCGCAGCGTTGCTATTGATACGGCAATTGCCGTATTATACGGGAATCTACGTTTTTTTTCTTCAGAAAACACTGCATACGGCAGGCCTGTCATTGCCGTATAACAAAATACGGCAATTGGCCGTAGGTGTAACTGATGGTTTTTTAGGGTTCCGTACCCTAAAAGGAAAAAAGGAACCCTTATAGGATCACTTTGTTGTCCGTCTGTCAACTATCTTTTCTCAGGAACGCGTGGACGTATTGAGTTGAAATTAACGTCGAATACTCAAGTCCGTAACCTCTTGAAGCCGCGACATAAATAAAACTTATAAGTCAACGCACTCAAAAGTTCCAACCGTTTATGTCCGAATATATTGGGAAGGATTTTCAAGGGAATCACATGCACCCAAAACCTATAAGGTACTTCCCGTAGACCTAGAATGATTAAATTTGGCGAGCATCAAGGTCTTATAGCACAAGTAAAGGGAAAAATCCGAAATCCATAAATAGGTAATTTATTTACTAAAAAAATAACTTTTAATGCTCGCCATGGACCAAAACCTATAGGGTACCTACTTTCCAGGTTACCTAGAATTATGAAATTTGGCAAGAAGCAAGGCCTTATAGCACAAGTAAAGGGAAAAATCCGAAAACAACAAATTTATAGCTTATTCACAAAAAAAAAACCGATTCTCGCCCTGGACCAAAACCTACAGGGTACCTACTTCCCGTTGACCTAGAATCATGATAATTTGGCAAGACACAAGGTCTTACGGAACCCTTAATGCGCGAGTCCGACTCACACTTGACGTTTTACTCGTATTTAAAACACGCCAAATTATGAATATCATAAAAATGAGCTTGGTAAAGTGTCCTCGCACACGATCAATAGTCAAACATTGGTTGTGTTATTAATCTAGCTAATTTAGTTTCACTGTAGACCCTGCTGGGCACACAATATGTCGATGGCACCAAAGTAGATACGGATTATGTAGATTTGTAGAAGATATTCGAAGTGATACTAAATTTTCTCTCCTGTAAAATATATAGGTTTTACATTTAGTAAATAATAATGGCTATGGCTCTACCAATACGAAGACATACTCAAGATCAAAAATAATAGAAACAGCTACAACATTTTATAGAAACCTTTACACTACGAGAGAATCATATCAAGTAATTTCAACTAGAAATCCCAACTCTACCACTCTAGTGAGATTTTCTACTGAAGAAGTAATTAAAAAAAATGGAGAGCCTGAACACAGATAAATGCACCGGACCAGATGGCATCCCCATTGAGGTATTAAAAACAGGCAGATTTTTACTTGCACCGCCTTTAACAGCTCTATTTAACATGATTCTAGATACCAGGAAAATTCCGAAAGAATGGGCAGAGTCCGATATAATTCTACTCTACAAAAAAGGAAACCCAGCTGACATATCCAACTATAGACCCATCAGCCTACAATCGAACATTTACAAGTTGTTCGCGTCTTGCCTAGAAGAACGTCTTACTGCTTACACTGAAAAGTACCAACCACCAGAGCAAGCAGGTTTCAGGAAAAACTTTTCAACTACAGAACACATCCACACAGTAGATTTGATCGTAGAAAAATATGAAGAACGCAAAAGGCCGCTCTACCTAGCTTTTATCGACTATGCTAAAGCTTTCGATTCAATCTCCCATATCAGCATGTGGAAGGCTTTAGAAGACTGCAACATACCAGATGAAGTAATCGAACTTATAAAAGACATATACCATAAAAGTGTGAGTAGAGTTAAAATGGAATCAAAAGGTGCTGAAATAAATATATGTAGAGGCGTAAGACAGGGAGACCCGCTTTCGCCGAGAATTTTCATAACAATACTAGAAAGCATAATGAAGAACTTGAGTTGGGAGACGAAAGGCATCAATGTCAAAGGCGAATTTCTTAGCAATCTGAGGTTTGCCGATGACATAGTGCTATTTTCAGAAACACCGAAACAACTAGAGGAAATGATAAATGAACTAGATACAATAAGTCGTCAAATCGGCCTAGAACTCAACACAACAAAAACAAAAATAATGACAAACAACATACACATACCCATAAAAGTCAATAATATTACACTGGAATACGTACTAAGTTACATTTATTTGGGAAAGGAAATATCATTTAAAAAATCTCGAAACACTGATGAAATCGATAGACGAATAGCACTATCATGGAATAAATTCTGGAGTAACAAAGAACTTCTCAAATCTAAACTTCCAATAAAGCTCAAGAAGAAAATACTAGATTCATGCATACTACCCTGTCTGTCTTATGGCTGCCAAACTTGGATTTATAATAACTACACAAAAACTAAAATACAGGTATGCCAAAGAGCGATGGAAAGAAGCATACTCAATATAAAGAGAAGAGACCGAAAAAGAAATACAGCTATACGACAAACAACAAATGTCATCGATGCTTTGAAACACTGCAAAAAATTGAAATGGAAATGGGCTGGCCATATCGCGCGTATGGAAGATAACAAATGGATCAAAAAAATCACAACATGGACAGGACCAGAAAACAAAAGAACCAGAGGCAGACCAAAAGAGAGGTGGATAGATGAAATAAAGAAATCAGCTGGCATAGACTGGCTAATCAAAGCTCAAGACAGAAAGTCATGGAGTAAAATGGAGGAGGCCTTCACTCGATGAGAGGTCCTTAATAATACCATTATTAGTATTAATTTTAATTTGATTTTTAATTATTATTTTGTTTTAATCAAGTGATATACTGCATAATATTATTCTTACTCATAATTAATATTGTAAAATTTTATTTTATTAAGGAAATAAAAAAGGCTTTATTATTATTATTAATGGCTATGGCTCGGAGTCATTCTCGCTTCAGTAAGCCTAGCAAATATGTTTGAAACTCGTTCCTTCAACTTTAATAATTAACGCAATGTATGACAATGCGATGTCATTCTTCTCTATTCTACCCTAGACAACTATCCCCGTGCTAGGCCTACTGAGAGTGGTAGCTTCAATGCCAAGCCTGCCGTGCATGGTGCCACGCGGAATAATTCGGGTTACCGAAAACGGCAAAACGCGTCATTGTGACATATATAAGCAACCCTAGTTGCAAGGGTGGCAATTATGGCGATGTATGCCATCTTACCCACGGGGGTTGCCTGAGATGGATTTTTTATTAATTTTTATTATTAGTTATTTTTCGAAGAAAATACTATTTGTGGTAAATTTCAATATTTTACTTTTGGAGTTGTTAAACCACTATTTCATACGGAATTGTTGTGTCAATTTATTTTAGTCGTCCCTAACAAAAAACTTTATTACCTGATATTTTTATTTGTTGCTTTTGAATGCGATATATTTTTTGTTTCATGGTTATTTTGCATAGTGTGGCTTTTTACTAACAAAAAAGAGCTATGAAAGGACTATAATATAACACCAAAACCTTCAACGGATATTCAAAGCAACAACAACTTAATTGTTTCTTCTGTTTCTGACCCTCAGGTGTGTGTTTCTAATGAAACTCATGACATTGAGTATGCAACAAAATTGATAACAGCCACGACCACTATCATGACACCAACACCAGCTGATGCTTCTTCTTCAAAGACTTCAAGCACATCACCAATACCAGTTGCCTCCGCTTCAAAGTCTTCAAGCACATCTCTAACATCAATTGCCTCCTCTTCAAAGTCTTCAAGTACATCAGTTAAACCGAGATCATTTTCAGAAAATGGCTTACTGATATCAAATTTAAAAACTGGATCTTAATCAACTAATTTATGTATAATCATTTTAAAAAAGATAGATTTATTCACTGTTATCATAATTTAAAGAAAGAGCAGAATGGTCAAGAAAAACCATACTGCACCATTTGCGATTGTTTGTTGGTAAACCGAAAATTCGCCATTGTCAAGCACATGGAATCACAAAGACACATTGCCCAGATCAGACTCGTAAGCAACAATAAACCTATCGAAGAATTGAAGCCCACTAATAAAGAGGTACTGAGATAGAGAGCAGAACTAAAAATATCTGCATTTATTGCGAAGACTAACTTGCCATTATCCCTAACTGAAAGCTTAATTTCTTTTTTGGCCCATACATTTTCGGATTCTAAAATAGCTAATTCATTAAAGTTAACCCGAACCAAAACCACAGCAGTCATTACAAATGTTTTAGGACCAAGATCCACCGAACAATCTTGCGGTATCAAAAGCATGTTTGAAACAGCCAAAATCAATTGAAGATATGCTAAGAAGCGTTGGCGCCCATTTCAGACGTAGCTCATTAAGGCAGGATAAATTGAAAGAGTTCCAAGATTATTTCAAAGTAGACATCCACAAAATTTTGAGCCCCGCAACCACCAGATGGTTATCATTAAAGGCCTGCGTAGATAGGGTCTTAGAACAATATGATGTACTTGCTGCATATTTTGGAGTAGAGGTTCTCGAAGACCCCAGTAAAGTGACCGACGACATCCTATCGGCGTTAAACAATAAATTTACGCGTATATATCTCGAATTCATGTCGTATGTTTTGGGACTGCTTACAGATTTTAACATTCTATTTCAATCTGACTCTGAGAAACCTCTTTTGCACATTCTTAAAACGGAATTGCAAAACTTATCAAAACTGGCAAGCAATTACATGAAAATCAATAACTGCAAATCCATCAACCGTTTGAACAATGAATATTCGAATCCCGGAAATTTAATCACTTTGGAAAAAGTATACTTGGGAGTAGCCGCACAAAGTTCAATAAACGAACTGAAACAAGTAGCCCAACCACCAATGGAACAAATTCAGACATTCCAAAAAAGTTGCTTAACATTTTATATTGAGCTGGTTGGTCAAATTATTAAAAGATTTGATTTCACAGACCCACTTTTTGATGTGATCGAAAAAATCGTAGATCCACGAAAAGCTCAGGCTAACGATCATCAAGTTTTATATGATGTTATTGCACGTTTTCCAAACTTATCAGCTCACATAAACATTCAAGATTTGCACACGGAATGGACGAGCCATGCGCTGTTGGACTCTGTGGATTGTGAAACAGAAAATGCCGAAGAGTATTGGAGAACCATATTTAAAATAAAAAATGAATAATAAAAAATAAAAAATTTATTCAGGTTCTTCTGATTTAACATGTGCACTTAAATTTCTTAAGCTATGGTTGGATAAGCATGGTTTAGAACTTTCAGTGTCTAAAAGCAACGTTGTTACGTTTACGCGCCAGTTCAACCCGATACCTGCCAAAATATATTATGACAATGTTCTTATTCCTGTAAATAGTTATGCTAAGTTCTTAGGTGTGTTCTTAGATTCAAAACTCACAGGCCACCCACACTGTGAATATGTTGTCACGAAATGTGAAAAATATTTTAATTTATTAAGATGTCTCTCTGGTGTTTGGTGGGGGGCCCATCCGTTTTCTTTAAAACTCTTGTATAATGCTCTCATAAGAAGTACGCTAGACTATGGCACTTTCTTATTAGAACCTGGCAGAGCAGCTGCTTTTAAAAGATTAGATGGCATGCAATCAAAAGCAATGCGAATCATTTTGGGGGCTATGAAATCTAGTCCCAATATTGCACTACAGGCGGAATGTGGAGAATCTCCATTACATTTAAGACGTCAGTATCTATCCGATAGGTTCCTTTTCCGTATCTCCCAGCTATCAAATCACCAACTTCTTGCCAAAATCCAAAATCTTTCTCACCTCATAACCACGTCTTCTTATTGGAAGCATAAACGACCTCCACATTTAACGCATAGCTTTAGCAAGCATAAATCGATGTCAGCTCCAACTCACCAAACTAACCTTCTTCCCATCTTCAACTGTCGCTATAAAGCTTTAACACTTTCTCCTGCTTAAGTAGCCGAATGACACGCGAGCCTCCAATAGACGATGTGCATCGACGGAGGAACCAATCGCGTGCAGTTAGGGATTGCAATCCGGATATCCGAATTATCCGGATATCCGCTACTTTTCATATCCGGATAATGGGAGCTCCTTTATCCGGATAATACGAATAATTCGGATAGGTACCTACAGCTGATTTTTCTAATTCACGACACAACACTACACCGCATCCAGCATTTTAGAAATGTTATATTTAATGCATACAATACTTTGTGTTGTTAAAAATATAAACGTAATAATTCGTGCGTGTTTCTGAATCTGGAAGCTATAAACAAGCAAGACCTACACTAGCGGTAGCGCGCAAACGCATCGCTAGCGTTGACACTGGTTGGTCAGTGATTCGACGACGCCGACACAGACTGATCTCCGCGCACGCAGCACAGCTACCCCACACACACTACTATAACATAACTGTATGTGTACATTCGTAAGTTTGATCTCGTGACTGTGTTGGTTCTTTGTTAAAATCATTTTAGAGTACCTATTAAAATAGGAAGTTGATTTACGTTCGTTCGTTGTTAAAAAATAAGTTCGATGGAACGAAGTAAACTGTTTTTATTTCATAGATATTTTAGTTTTTCAACCCATTTGATCGATATTCTTATTTTTAATTTTATTTATTTATTTAGGGGAAAACCAAAGGCTTAAAAATTAACAGAATTACAAATTAATAAGTACCAGAAAGCTTATTGAAGGTTTTCATGGATAGTGGTGGATTATTACAATGAAAAAGACTATGAACATGATGTGACTAGTCAACATGCATCATCTCTAAAAACATAGATTAGGATCTACATTACAAAAAATTTAGACTTCATATTTATCATCATCATTGGCACCAAAAAACTCTCCGCTGAGCCGCCGCCTGGCCGAGCTGACACTTGTGCAGAATAAATCCAGGTCAAATTGCTTACTCAATTTGTTAAAATTGTTACTCGCTCGCCACAAGAAGGAATTTTGTCGGTAGTTAGTGCCAGCATGGGGAACGTAAATAGGGGGGTTAACTCTGATAGGTTTGCAGGGAACGTTAAGCTTAATTTTTTGAAGCAAATTGGGACAATTAATATTATTCGACGTGATTTTAAGTATAAAAGATAAGTCGGCGATCTCACGCCGCTTGGAAAGAGGGAGAATGTGAAATTGCTTACATAAATCGAGGTAATTGGCTGAACTGTATGGAATTCTTAAACGGAAACAAAGGTAGGTACTTCATAAACTTAATTTGAATGCGCTCGATTCTTTTATTATAAACATCATAACGAGGGTTCCAAATCGGTGATGCATATTCTAAGATGCTTCTAACAAACGTACAGTAAAGAATTTTAAATCTCTATGGTGTTCAGTTTCTATGCGAATTCTATTTTTATTTTATTAGAACTTTAATGTAACGTTTTTTGAATATAAAATAATAAATACTTATACTTTAAAAACCCATTTTTCTTGATTAAATTTAATTTTTATGTATATTTTTCAATTATCCGAATTATCCGAAATATCCGAATATCCGAATAGTAAGGCTCACTACTATCCGAATTATCCGGATACGAAAATTTAACGGATAATGCAACCCCTACGTGCAGTTCAGCACCCCGCCCCGCCCCCATGGCTTCAAAAATTAACTACTGCGCAGGTGTCAGTTTGTGCTCACGACTCATGCCGGTCACTATAACAGTCACTGAAAAATTTCATAAAAAAGTCTTCTAAAATGTTTTTTTTATTGCGGTCAAACGAAGGTCTATTGACTATAAAATAGGTTTTATAAGAGGCGTACAGATGTTTTTAAAAGTTGGCATGTCCGATTATTCTCCTTGACTGTACTTAGAGCAAGGCGTGATTGAACTCGTTTTTTTATCTGTAAAAGCAGAATGGGAACAGTAAATTGTTCTATTAGAATAACTGTATCAAATGTGTGATTACGACCACTGAAAGTTTAATAGCAGATTGTTCTGAGCTTTGATTTTTAAGATGACCGTGAACTTCGTTCCAAATTACATTGACATTGCAGTTTTTCAGAAGGACATGACTTTGACCTAAACATAGACCGCGATGATAAAAATGCAAATATATATTTTAAATCTGCTGTTGATGATCGTTGGCGTGGTTGGCATCAGATTTATACTGATGCCTCCAAACATTCCCAGATAGGGAAAGTTGGCGTTGGTATTTATCACAAAGATTATAGTATCGTACAAAAAGTTAAATTTCCTGCAGAAACATCAGAGTTTACTGGAGAATGCTATGGGATTTTGAAAGCTCTGGAGTATATATTATTGATGAAACTTAAAAAAACTGTTATTTTTAGTGACTCAATGAGTTCGTTACAGTCACTAATAAAATACCCATTCAGATCCAAAACTTATTACCACATTATAATGGATTCTAGAACTAAGCTCTTGCAATGTAATGATAATGGATATTCAGTGCAATTCGCGTGGATCCCAAGCCATTGCGGTATATTCGGCAATGAACAGGCAGATAAACTGGCTAATGAGGCTGTGGAGTGTGGAGACCTTTTCCCCTACATAAACTTTTCGCAAGACCTTCTTGCTCTACCCAGGATTTATTTCAGGAATGCTTGGGATGAGTCTTGGGCGGGCAACGTAGGCAATAAGGCAAAACACTACAGATTTTTACAAAAAAGTGTCCCACTCAAACCTTGGTTTGTTAAAATTAAACTAAATAAACGTGCAACAACAGTTATCATAAGGATGCGGCTGGGCCATACATGCACCCCAGCCAATCTAGCGCGGATGAAAATTGTAAGTGACCCTTCTTGCGAGTGCGGTGATGAATTTGGTGACGAAAATCATATATTCTTTTCTTGTAACAAATACGACCACAGTTCCTTCTATGATGATCTCATCTCCCTCCGTATTCCGCTTCCTGTTAATATTGCCTCCCTCCTTTCCTCCTTAGACCCTCTATATATCATTCTCTATCATCCTTTATTTGTACAAATAATATAAATATATAGTGTATAAAGTATGTTATTTCCCTTATTATATTCCTAACTATTAATATTTCCTATCCTAACTCTCCTGATCCTTATCACGTAATATTCTCGTGTAGGTTTTTTTATCTAGGGTATAAATGTTTCCCAAATTTTTTAATTAAAAAAAAAACGAAGTATGGCCAATGCTAAAACTAGCGAGTCCAAAAAAAAAAATAGGCTATGCATATATTTTATTTACTTTATCGATTATTTAGGTTATAAACGAAAAAATGACCTGGATGAGACATGGATGAAGGGCGAGTTTCGAAATAAGTGGTGTGTATATGAAGAAAGGCATAGAACCAACAACGTAGCCGAAAGCTGGAACTCGACCCTGAACAAAGAAGTCCAAAGAAATGTTACTTTGTTACGTGTGCTGAACGTTCTTCGAAAAGCAACAGCCGACAAAGGTATTCTAATAAAACGGCGTCGAGAAGATCTCGTAACTGATACTCTAATAATGAATACCCAAATGTCGCTTCTACACGGCGAAATTACTGTAGGAAGTTTTTTGGAAATACTAAGATGATTTTATAAAATTTTGCCTGTATAAAAATATTTTTTTTTATTATGTACTTAAGTGTACTAATTGCATATAAGGTCACGGTAGGAGCATAAGGACATATTAGTCCTCGTGCTCCTACCAGTAGGAGAACCGAGTAGGAGCAAGTGGAAACGGTCAATAACATATTCCCCAGTAAAAATTTAAACTAATAAGGAAAAAACAAAAGTAAAACTGCACTCAGTTTCGGGTGATAATAACGCTGCCATAACGGCCCTTTTTCTGTGACGTCAACTCAAAGTGCTCCTGTTTCTTCCTTGACAATTTAATAAAAATAAAGTTAGAAACAAATAAATAATAAAAATCATCACAGTACCTACAACTGAAAAAGATGAAAAAGCTTATTGTAAACTAGCTTCTTCCCGCGGCTTCGCACGCGTTGTTTCTATGGAAACGTTTGAGGTTATTTCTATCCCATGGGAACTGAGTCGCCTATGGTTGATTCCAGGGTTAGACTTACCTGTATGCAAAATTTCAGCTTGATCCCTTCAGTAGTTTTGGCGTGAAGAGGTAACAAACATCTATCCATCCATCCATCTATCCATCCATCCATCCATCTATCCATCCATCCATCTATCCATCCATCCATCCATCCAAACTTTCGCATTTATAATATTAGTGTGATAGTGTGATATTTTATTAGATTTGTTAGCGGTTCGTCCATATCGCGTTGCGTCCAATAACCGGTTCGTCAAGAATCCATACGCAGTTCGTCCAAAAAGCGATTCGTCCAAATCGCGTTTCGTCCAATAAGCTATTCGTTCAATAAGCGGTTCGTCAGGAACCCATGCGCAGTTCGATTCCCTTGTGCAAAAATACAAGAAACTGCACGTGACAAAGTTTCTTTTCTTAGACCGCAAAAGCAAACGTAAGGAAAAGTGGTACAATGCAATGATAAGAGAATAGATCGACTTGACAGAGTTTATACAGCTGTGGAGATTTTTTCAACATTAGTACTTCTAGATTTTATTTATCTAAAGGAATCGTTTCTAGTATACATTCCTTCAAACTTATACATTATTGATCTAATAAAATAAATGTTTAAGGAGATTTCTACATTTTGGTCAAATAAACCTCTTCCGCCAACATAAATTAAATTGTTAAGGGGATTTCTAGATTTTTTGTCTAATAATCCACTTCCGCAGCTAAATCCGACTGTAAGGGGATTTTTAGACAAAACGTCTAAAGATCCCCTTCGCAGGGAATTTTTATACCGAGCCACCCAACCTCTTCACTATGACAATGATATTGTAACTGCGTTACAAAGATCTCTTGCAATGTTACATGACCAGACAATGTACATTAATCAAACTGAAAAATGCTCTAGTGACACAGAAAAAACACGATATTTCCTACCTCAAATGTATTTGTGTGTTAAAAGCATGCGTGAAGTTACAAAAAACCAATATCTGAAACGAGAAAGAGCTCCTGACTGAATTTTTTACTCGTTGCCGCGACTTGCTAGTAACAAGCTGCAAGGAAATTCAGATTTTTTCAATGAAGTACTACACTCCTCAAATATCTGCCACCTGAAGGGGCCACAAAAATAGAGAGAATTTTACGTCAATGTTGCCACTAACCCAGAAACTACCAGGGATAGGGAGTCCAAATCAAAATGACCTCCAAAAAATCTGTCGATCCGAGTCGACAACTTATAGGCGGAAAATTCGGATTATCGAGTAGTTTCAATATGAAAATGAATAAATTGCTAAAAAAATTGTAACGGCGTTGCAAAGTAAACATGTCAATTAAGTATAAACATGTCTATGGTTCGGCCTTGGTACCGTGGACGGAATAAATCGCTCCCCAGGGTATATAAATACTCTTTGATCGTAGCTTGGTACATATATAGTGATCTGTGGTTAGGTCTAATTTCTTTGAATGAAAACTCTTTGCTCTTTGATTGAGAAATCATAATATGTATAATAATAGTAATAGTAGTATTTTATTGCACCCGTGCGAAGCCGGGGCGGGTCGCTAGTAAATAAATAATGCTGGACAATTCACACAGCATTTCTAGCCCCAACCTAAGCAGAACTTGTGTTGGTACTAGATAACTAATAATAAATATAATAATGCGGGACAATTCACACAGCATTATCTAGCCCCAAGGTAAGCAGAGCTTGTGTTATGGGTACTAGATAACTGATGGACATAATACAATACACTACATAGATAACGATAAAGATAATAACTGATATACTTAATACAATACACTACATAGATAGATGTTTTTTTATTATATATAGAAAACATCCAGAACACCCTGAACAAATATCTGCAGATAGTACAAACCATTGTCCCGAGGCGGCAATCGAACCCGCAACCTCCTGCGTCGCAGGCGGACCTTCGCCCGCTGCGCCACGGAGGTCGTCACACAGTTGCGCATGTATGTGCTGAGACGCGACATTTGTATGGAGAAATGGTTGAGTGTCCGGGGTGTGATTAAAGCCGTCGGACCGTACAGCCCCGGTTTAACGAAAACTCGGGGCTGTACGGGTAACCCGTATAAAACACATGTGAAAGAGTAAAGCTTTGATTGGGTTTTAGCATTTCAACATCTTTCTAACACAACACCTCAACATCGGATTTCGGTTGCGTAGTTCCTCTACAACAGCCATACTCCGCGGAGCGCCAGGGCTCCGCGAAGCTCTATGTCTGCCACGCGACAATACTAAACCAAATTAAAAAATATACCAACATAAGAAAAATAACATTATAAGTAGTGACTTTTAATGTTATAGGTTACAGAAAGCAAGGATGGACTTGATAAAAAAATTGAGAATAATCTAAATACAATTCGATTTCTTAGAAATTAGAAATTATCCAGAGTGCGAGGCTTACGCACTATAATAACAAAACCTTAGATTTAGAGCAACGCGACACCTCACGTCAAACGAACTAAACGTAACTTTAGTCTTTGAACAGCACTTGAAATTATTAAGATTAGTGAATCATAATAATTTTGAGTGCTTCTTTATAATTAAAACTACGAAGCGCGCAGTGGTCCACGGAACATACTACCCGCAGGACAGGCCCAAGTTCTCCAAATAGAATTCTGACGAAAAACTTCCTGATATAGGTTGCTTTTTTACCATTTTTGTGGCAGCCTCTTCTTACCTAGCAAATAAGGGTCAATCAAGTGATTGTCGATATAATGCGCACTTTTCACAATTTTACAGAATTTTGGAGATCCTGAAACACATCAAAACATAGGAACTACCACTAACCTTGCCGCCAGCGTTTCCGGGAGTCCTCCGGGTGTTGACAGCCAAATGCCACGTCTTAGTAATGCAATGCACTACACATTAGAAGCAAGGTTCATAATAATCATGTTTTTTTTTAATGAAAATCATCTGATTAATTTGGTTTGAGTAAGTTTTTTTTTATCCGTTTTTTTTTTGTTTTTATGATAATCAATCACTTTGGTTTATCCAGATTTAAGGTTTTTTAACCCTTAATTACTCGCACGGGGTCAACGCACATTTGCGCGCTAAAAAATAATACTTCGGTTGGTCAGAACGCGCTCATTCCAACAGTAGCTTCCTAGTTCGCACCAAAAATGATTTTTTAGGGACAAACAGGACGTCAGAGGCTATGCACCCGTCGCTGCACTCTTAGTGCATGACCCCGTGCGAGTAGTTACGTAACTTTTTTTGTTCGAGGTAAGTGAATCTATTATTGTTATTTATCAAATATGTGGAACCTATCATGTAGAAAGAAGAACAAAAAGGTGGCCTCTAAACATATTCTTTCATCTTTTGAATGTTACGTGCATAAATGCACTTGTTATACATAGGGCAAATACGAGCAACATTCCTACCCATGTGAGACGCCATTTCCTGGGACAGCTGGTAGCAGAACTAGTTCAAGATCACTAAAAACAACGGGTAAACGTAAATGCAATTCCAAACATTATAAAAAAACAACTAGTGAGGGTCCAGTGTCCGCCCTGGAACCGACCAGGCCCATCGACAGCCAAGCATGGCAAATGCAATATTTGCCCTAGGAGCGTCGATAGAAAAGTGCCTACCAAATGCATAAATTGCACTAAATTTGGGTGGAATGACCACTCTATGGTCTTTTGTCAAACGTGTGTTGAAAGTGATTCAGTTTCATTTGTGAGAATAAATATAGCTTGAACTTTGATCTCTGAATGTCTCAAAAGTACAATTTTGGACGAGAATTTTATGTTCATTATTCTGATAATGTTCCCAGTAGTTTTTTATGGATATTGTTCGTTATAAGTTTAAATATAAATATAGTATTTTCGTAATATTAAGCCTTTTCTTTAATAGCATTATTAGTTAATTAGAAATATTCCTTGTAAATTGGGGTCAGTCCAGACCCCATGCGAGCAGTTACGTGAGTTTCTTCGTGCGAGTAATTAAGGGTGAAAGGTAGGTACGAAAGATATAAGGTTTCATTTAAATCATCTCAACCCCTCCACGCGGAAGCTAAATTGACAACCCACAAACGACAATTATAGTCATTCGCGGAAGAAGCTCGCTTTGTGAAATTTTACTGAAAACGTTTCCGCGGTGAAATCATAAAAAAACCTTTGTTGAGATGGATAGTTGAGATGGTTTCGATCAATTGTTTAGGTCACTGCAATGAAAACAGAAAGCAGTCAAACAAATTAAGCTTCGGTCCACACAGGCGCAATATACCTGCACCTGCTCCCCCGGTTGAGGATTAAGATAATCCTCTGAAATTAATGGTTTTCCCTAAGTTTTGTGGTTTCCTTCATACATTAATTCCATAAAGTTTTACTGCAAGATGTCGAAAAAAAAGAAGCTAAACCTAATGTGTTTGCGGCAAGTGATAGCTATTTTATAATTTAAATTTTAATGAAGAATATATGGAGAAAGTAATCGAGAATGAAAAACAAGAACAGAGCTTAAAGGCAAAAATTAAAAAGATAATGTGATAAAACCTTTGAACCTACCTTTGGTAGGTACCTACACATAAAAATCTTATAACTGGATAGATCAAAGCGATTATAATAAAAATCTAAAAATCTGATTTAAATCAAACTTTACTTAATAGGATTATTTAATTATTTTTCTTTTAATCATGATTTTTATCAACCCTGGGTTTTAGTGTCATCAACAATGGTAGATATTCCTCCGATCGCGAGTTCATGAACTCTTGCATTCTTCCATTCAATATTCCGTCACTTACGTGTGAACAATAAGGGAACTTCATAGGTGTGCATTTGGCAAAAGGAAAATAAACTAGTGGACAGAGTGATATTCACACTTGCTCATCTATACAAATAAATAAAGTTGAAGTGTCTGTTTGTACTAAATGCATATGAAAGTATCACGAGTACCGTGATACGTTCATATGCTATCAGTATAGGTAAAGGGTGTTATTTGGACTGACATATTAAAACGTAAGAAAAAAAAGATATGACGATGTAAAGGTCAGATTTGTAGAAAAATCATCTCTCAGCAACAGTGACCTGAGCATTGGGTCTACAGGGGAAATGTGCATGAGCTATGCCCGCCCACAATGACCAAAAAATTATGTTGGTCCGAATACCAAACACACTGTACAACAAAACGACAATTTTGTTTGTCTATGTATCTGTTTGTTTATTTCAAAAAGGTCATTGCTAATTCAAACGAATTATCAAGATAATTGCACCCTAATAACCCAAGATAATTTTTTTCCGTAAATTAGTGTGTTAATGTCTATCTTCAGGCAAATTCAGTTGTTTTACATCGAGTTCTGAAATCATACAAAATAATGTCTCACATACCAGGAATGAGAGATATTATTTTGTATGATTTCTGTGAAAAAGTGGAGAAGAATCAATTTCGAAATCATTGGTGAGGAATATTTATTGGTAAAACAAGATCACAACAAAGCCAAATCATGTTTTCATTCATAATGGCGTTGCCGTATAAAATTTTACAAATATTTGCAATCTCAACAATCGATAGCCAGATTGTAATACCAACAGTAAAAAAAATATATCTTTGTATCAAAATGACTTTTTTTTTGTGTTATTAAAGAATAGAAACAGATTGGAAGTAGTATTTACAATTCAAACAGTTGAGCTAACTGCAGACTGTTGCAAACAATCTAGATCTAGAACTAATCCATACTAATTACTAGTCGGAATTGTCTGAAAATTGCAAGAGTAAAAACATTGATCCAGTTGTAATGGCAACAAAAACTGAACTTATGTGAATTGAGGGCACTATTAGATGGTCTAACAACACATGAAGAGAACACAGCAGTAATCACTTCACAAGATGTTACCACATTTAACATCTACACTGATGGGGCCAAGAATAAAAACAAGAACTGGCTGCGGCTACTTATTTCCTGAAATTGGACTCTATAAGACCCCAACCAATAAACTCTGCCACCACAGCCTTTCAAGCTGAACCACTAGGACTCCAACTGGTGGCAAAACATAATGCTGGAAACAACTATCGAAAATCCAAACAAGCCAGATGCAGCTGGTCTTCAAAACAGACAGCGCTGCACTTATAAACACACTCAAAAGGACAGACACAAGATTGAAATCAATTGTAAGATGCCACATCTCTCGACAAAATCTTTCTGAACAGAGAAAAGTCTGCATAGAATGGACAGAGTCATTCCTATCCATCTTGTCAGATAACATAAATGCAGACAGACTGGCAAAGGAAACAGCGAGACAGATCCCAAAAAAATGGGACAAGTCTATCAAACTCAACCACAGCAGAAATCAAAAATAGACTAAAACTCAGAAAAATAACACCAAGAACTATGGAAGCAAACTAGCATAATACATGAATAAAAAGGAAAAGTCCTGCTCCGGTATATACTTCGTGTATATTTTATAAGTTTGTAACTTTGTATGTAGAAGGTTAAAGGCCAGGTTACCACTGGCTTGACTTAGAAAAATCTTTTTCTAACTACACAAATGAGACTCAATGATGAGTGGTTAGCTGCTCTATATTTTAACTTAGTTTCTAGGGACTTCAACAAAACTAGGTATAAGCTTGCTGACATGGATTTTGGATACAAGACTAAAGGTAATGTTTACTTATGTACCTAATAATAATAATGTCCTCCTAGTCAAATTTCGACATCAACAACACTAGGTATAAGCTTGCTGACATGGATTTTGGATACAAGGCTAAAGGTAATGTTTACTTATGTACCTAATAGGTAATAATAATGTCCTCCTAGCCGAATTTCAACCACAGCGGCCAGTCTCATCGGAGACTGGCCAGATGCGCAGGATATTATCATAGTGCACAAGTGTGTGCACACTCAGAGGTGCACTCTCTATTCCCTCACTCTCATAATCCAATGGAACGATAGACATAATTAGGTATGCACTTGCTGAGTATATAGATACTTACCTAAAAATTTGTATAAGCTCACTGACATGCATTTTGGATACGAGACTAAAGGCAATTTTTACTTAGCTATGCACCTACTGAGTATGTAGGTACCTAAAAATTACCCTCAGTTTATCTATCTGTACATCACTAAAGCCTCATTATTATGAGATGCTAATAATCAATTAAATTTTAGAATTTGTTACTGTTCTAAGGAATTATTTCACAGTTCACATACCTTCAGATCTTCGGAAGAAGCTGTCTTGACGCTCTTTCAATATTAACACACCCTCCCGGTCGAAATTCTGAGATGTTTGCGAAGCTAATGCGAAAAGTTCCTGCTTGTTACACCTCATACTATACGTGTAAAACCAGTAAGAGATTAGCACTGTCGCACAATTGCATCGAAATAGTTCGTTTTTTACAAATGCGAAATTGTATTCTCTTTGGCGAAACCCGCAAGATAAAAAGTTACTTCCTTCCTTCCTTCTTCCTTCAATCAATCAATCAAACCAAACAAACACTAACACTACATACAACTTAGGGTTGCCAACTCATTTTGGTTCGAGTATAGTAGGTTTTGGGGATCTTGCTCGCACAACGTACAACGTAGAACGCTAGGAAAAATCTAAAAAAATAGTTTCTGTTCAACATTTACATTTTCATTTTTGGATTATAAAATCTAGTGCGTGTGGTCTTGCTCTGACTTGCTTGACTCAGTTTATTTATATTATAATTTTCAACATTCACATTGGTGTACCTTCTTCTTCTTTTATTTTTGTTTGACTCTGCATCATGCTTGGATACCATTCTGGCAATGTCAGTTTCTAATACTTACTTGTGTCTTGTGTATTGAACGAATTGAATTAAAATCTATGGAGGTCAAAAAAATAAAAAGCTTTTTATAAATAAACCGGCCAAGTGTGAGACTGCGAGTATACTCGCATACAGTGGGTCTCGTCCGATCGTTCCAACCTATTTCTCAAACGAAACTAAAAACACCAACTGCCTGGAGACTGGAGACCTGCATATTTGCGCCTTTTGAGATCTTCGGCCAAATCTGCCGCCGCGCTGCACCCGCCCTCACGAAAGTCCTCGGAAGATGGGAAAGCGCATGTGTGTCGACGCATTTAGCATCCCATACAATGGGCCTCCCCAACACCCATGGGACTTGTGTCATACCATCGGGCCTCTTAACATCGTCAAGCAACACACCATTCGGTTACCATTCTAACTAATCTTGCATGATAAAACTCCTATGTATTGTATGTAACTTTTACAATGATACCTTCTTTTGGAACATTTGGTAAAAAGTTAACTTCTACTAGGTGAGTACTTAAGTAAAAAATCCCGATTTATTAAGTAGGTACATAATACCTACTAAACTGGTGTAAAAAGGAAAATTTTAAATTTAAACATATTTTGTGTTTTATTCAAACAGTTACCTATCTCTTAGTAAAAACTAATATAATGTCATAATTCTTTTGTTTCTTTCGTCTAATTTAAACAAAGCTAACAATTTTAGTAGTTAGGTATCAAAATATAGTTGCACGCAAAGTTAACTGTTGAAAATTGTCACCTCCTCGCCACAACCGTTTCTCCGGGTGTCCGTGAATACGATTCCCATCCGAGACAAATACTTGTGCGATCCACTAGAAGGTATTTGTTTCGTGTGTCTAAGTGTTCTTCGTGTCCGTTAAAATTGTATGCTAGTTAGTTCATTGAGTTGCCAAATAAAAACAAACTTCACTATAGCTCATAAAAATTCCTAGGTAGGTACCTATTCGATGGTGGTGTCAACTAAACAATCCAAGTATGCGCGGCCCGCAGTGTTAACTCACATTGTCCTATGTGGCCCTTGGCCAGAAAAGTATGACGGTTATCTGTTCTAATTCAACAAGTGGGTATTGTTAGGGTAGGTCAGTACAGTAGATATAATGCGACGGTGGTGGTGGTAATGTAACGACATTAGCGCCACCGCTTATTTCATAAACCTTTTCCGCCAGTTTGTCTCACTGCATACCCACTTATGATTTAGGATAATTTATGTTCTGATGTAATGTAATTATCGCTTGCCCCGGGGAACATAGTCGTCTTGAAGACGTTAAGCTCAAAGTGTCCGACTGCGCCACCGATGGTCACGGCCACGTGATTGCCCATTACACCCCATTATTTGCGCAGCTAACATGGTTAGCGCTTCGCATTGCGTCGGGTTCACTTTTCCTACAGAGATTAATCCGGAAATTAGAGACCGAATTATAATGTAGGTAATTGCATAAATGCCTCAGCCAATTTTCATCGGTTATATTATATTCTACCTAAAATATGTATTGTGAATATTCGCTGTATTTGCAATATTTATGGGTAGGATAATACGTTATTGATGATAATGAACAAATGAAATCTGACATTGGACCTACTTGTACAGTACAGTCGGTCACCAAAATCTGCCGCCATCGTCTTTCGGTTTTTTTTTGTATATGCCTGAAGTTGTATTGCCTTCACATTTTGGAATCATAAAAGTATATTAAAACTTAAACTAAAAGTATAAAAATTTACTAATCATACTTTATAAGTTTACCGAGTCATTAAATTTATCTGAAAACTTCCATTTCGTATCTAAGCGAGAATAGCTACAAGTTGTTTGTTTAGCGGCCGGAATTCGCGACTGCGGATGAATCGAGTCTAGAATCGACAGATTTGTGACGTCAACGTGCTTAATTGTGTGAAAAACCATAATAATGTTGTATATTTTGACACTTCATGCATATTTCAAGCCTTTTCAAGCCATTTGCATGGGTACTATTTCAAGCTTATTATTGTTGCAAATAATCCGGTCCCTATTTATCATCATCAGCAGCTCAGCCTACAAACGTACCGCGTACACATATTATGTCGCGTACCTAGTCTATGACGTCAGCAATAGCGGTTCTGCACGCGTCCATCCATCGCATCCTGCGAAGCTACAATGTCGTTGGTCTATCGAGGGAAAATGAATCTTCGAAAGTTATCGTCATTAGAAACGAAAATGATTTAAACAAAATTGTTTAACATGTTGGAAACTCCAATGCATCCTAGTATTAATTTTCATAAACGTAGATTATTTTTATACATATAATAATGTCTCACTTTGTACCCACTTATGCTTTAGGCTAATTATGTTATGAAGGTATGATGTAAATAAATTATCGCTTGCCCTCGGGAACAAAGTCGTAGAGCACTATTACGACTATTTTATTGTTTTCTCATTTTGGACATCCTTAAGTTAGTTAAGTTTAGACGGTGGGTGGATATTGCCACCTAAAACAATATACTTTTGTATATAGATTTAATATAATTTTTGTACATTCTGCAGTTAAAATATGGATCATTGTGTCTGCAATAAAGAGTTATTATTATTATTATTATTATTAAGTACCTACTGTAGGTAGGTACTACAATGGTTGCAAAACCTTTTATTTACAAAAAACACCACTAAAATTATTTTGTACGAAATCTCAGTAGGTACCTACTACTCGTTTACATAATTTTACTTTCCGAAAATACAACGCAACAATCGTGAAGATAGTTTCAGCTTACATTGTAATTAAGGCACTACCCCGACCCAAATCAGTGCCACCACCTATTTTATCTTATTATTCCATTAAACGAAGGAAATTCAAAAAACTGATTGGCCAGTTTGTGCTTTCTTTCATAAACTTTTTTTTAATGGCTCTATAAATGTTTTTTGTTTGTATAGTCACAGATATTATAATACTATACTAGGTATAGTGTAGGAAGAGATGCGAAGTTGCTCATTTTTCCCACCATGGTGGGCAAAAAGAGCAACTTCGCATCTCTGCATAAAGTATACAAAATAAAACTTTTACAGGGGCATTAAAAAAAAGCCTATGATAGGAAGCACAAACTGGCCAATCGATTTTTTAAAATTCCTACGTTTAACAGAATAATAAGGTAAAATAGGTGGTGGCGCTGATTTGGGTCGGGTTGTAATTTTACAAAATAATCATAAAGTTTTTGCGACAGTTTTGAGTCGTAAGCCCGGAAGCATCCGTGCTTCCAGTTCATAATATTTCCGTGAAAAGAGTGGTAATTACTTATTACGTTCTAGCTAGACATTCATCATCATCATTATTACCGTCGCAATGTGCGGTAACTGTTTCGTTTATTATGTTCAATCAGTGAAACAATCGTAATAATGCTATTGCTCTTCAGTCTAATTAGATAAATTACTGAAAGGTACATTTTGTTAATTTTTGCCTATGTACACTAATTAATAAATTATCTAAATATTATTATAATGTATTATCATTATATTCGAAAAAAATTATCTTATTTGATATACTTATGTGTGTTTGATATTTGTACAATGTAGTGTACCTAGGAGCATACAAATAATGGAATTACCGTCTTTTATTTCCATACAAAAATATAGATTTTGCTAATTACGACTTTGTTCCTATATCGATAGCTATATCACATTATATAAAATGACTCTGGGGCATGCCTGGGCTGTTTTTGGCCCCAAACATGACCCAGAGACCTTCGGTTTGAAAAATCTCACAAAACAAAACGGTAACCTAGCGGGTCGTACCTATTATGAAAACAAAATTTTGAATTTTTAAAACAACCAAACTCATGCGAGACTAAAAATATAAAACGCCAAGTGCGTGTCGGACTCGCACAGTAAAAGTTGCGTAAGACCTTGTGTCTTGCCAAATTATCTTGCCTTTTACAACATTTTATGATTCTAGGTCAACGGGAAATACCCTATAGGTTTTGGTCTATAGCAGGAATCAAAAGTATTTTGACGTGACAACGTCTTATAATTCGATAGAGCCGGCTGCACGCACGAAAAAACATGACGTCGTGTGGCGTTACCTCGCTCTGAGCCGTTCCATGTAAGGCTTGAAGTGCAAGCGAGAGCGCTCGACATCCGTCTCTCTCCTACTTGAGTGAGCGATGCGCGTGCGTGGACAGCTGCTATACTATAGTACATTTACATGTTTTGATCGAGTATCAAATGCTACCATTCCATCAGTATTTTCTTAAGACGTTGTCACGTTCAACTATCGTCAGTAAACCGACTTTACAGACAACCAATTTTTTTTTTGTGAAAAACTACAAATTTACAATTTCAGGAATTTTCCTTTACTTGTGCTACAAGACCTTGCTTTTTGCCAAATTTTATGATTCTACGTCAACGGGAAGTAGGTAGGTACCCTATAGATTTCGGTCCATGGCGAGCATTAAAAGTAATTTTCTTAATGAAAAAATTAAAAATGTATGGTTTTCGGATTTTACCCTTTACTTGTGCATCCATTTTGCAAATTTTGTGTCAAAAAATGTTTACTTGTCGTGACGGGGACATTCCTTATGAATTATTGTACTTATGTTGTATCTACTTACGATGAACTTCAGTAGGTAAACTTCGCTTATTTTTACAATACATTTTTAATATCGATAGGAACCTTGAATGACAAAGTATTACTATAAAGGTTGAAAGACTGAGATAAAAAAAAATGTTTTTATTGTGGCTTAATAAAAATACAATTGAATTGTAGGTACCCACAGAATTAGCAATTGCCATGTTTTTCATACTCCCACACTCACATACATTCATGAAGAGCAGACGAAGCGCCCAACTCTGTCGCCACGCAAGTGAAGGAAAACATCTAATCCAGAAACTCAAGTCTGTTGACTTTAAAAACACTACCTTTACTTTTGGTACTTACTTAGGTTTGCTGTATTCTGATTCTCTTCGTCACGCAATTACATTCAAGCCTCAGAGATTCAAGCGCGTACGTTTTCAGTCAGTTCCTTGCTAATAAGTACTCGTATAAATTCAATTTAAAACATTCGAAAAATGAATTTGCAAAACATAGAAGTAAATAGTAGTAAAAAAATAGACATGAGAGAAGAAGCAAAAATGTAATCATAGACGTTTATATATACTTAACATCATTGTAGGTAGACGTAGAGCAAAGCTTTTACGTTTTAATGAATGGGTCCTTCTGAACATGCTATAGCCTACTGAGTCAAACATAGACCTTTTTCGTAGATAAGGTTTGCTCTGGAATGTACCGAGGCCGTTTGGATAGGCATTTTGGTCCGAAAAGATCCGCAAAGAGTCATGGTGCGCAAAAGATCCGCAGAGGCAGGAAAAAGTCCGAAACGGACCAAACAGGTCCGCACCGGCATCGCTGGCTTTAAGACCTTACAACATCTTGCCACATTTCAGAATTCGAGGTCTACGGGAAGTATTACTTCTAGGTCTACGGGCTTTGGTCCAGCGAGCATTCACAGTAATTTCTTTAGTAATTAAATTACAAATTTATGGTTTTCGGATTTGTCTCTTTACTTGTGCTATAAGCCCTTGCTACTCAACAAATTTCAATAATGCTAGGTCCACGGGAAGTACCCTATTATAGAAGGTTTTGTGTGCATGTGATTCCGTTGGAAATTTCAAAATATTTGGACATACCTACCTAAACGGCTGTAACTTTTGAGTGCGTTAACTTAGAAGTTTTATTAATATCGCGGCTCCAAGAGGTTACGGACTTGAGTATTTGACGTTAATATTAACTCCATACGTCCACGCGTTCCTGAGAAAAGGGGGTTGACAGAAAGACAGACAGACGGACAACAAAGTGATCCTCTAAGAGTTCCTTTTTTTCCTTTTGAGGTACTGAGCCCTAAAAATAACTAATAAATACTTACAGCATGTCATATTTTTTACATATCAATCGGAACATGATCGTATCAATCTTCCGCTCAAGTACCTAACAAAATAGCTTGGCAGCTTTCTTAACCCTCAAAAAGCCTATCGGCTATTGCACAAAGTTACGTAACACATAGAGGTGTGTAGATCCGGAGCCAAACGGTTCCTGGAGTCGTGTCCGCTCCTGGAGCCGTGTGGCTCCGCTCCGGATTGACGTTCGTGACGTGTCCGCGGACACGTTGGCCGCTCGGCACAGTCCATCGAGTCGAATGCAGCGAGCGATTGGAGCTGTGTGGATCTGGGCTTCGATTCGGGTTCGGACGTGTTCGACAGATCCAGATCCATTTACGAGTAAATGAGTAACTACTTCAGTCAAATTTATACTATCGTTATTGGCCGTAAGTGTTGTGTATGTAACATATTTGTATTTATTAAGGGCTGTGGATTTTGTTTAACCAATAATTACCAAATTATAATTTGCTAAAGAAATTGAAATATACCCACTTATTTAATTAGGTAGGTACTACTGTACTAGTATAGTCTTATGAACATAGATGTACGGAAACTTTTGTACCTACCTACGCACTAAACTAGAACAATGATTGTAAAATTGACTGTAGATTAGATAGGTACCTTTGCACCCGCAATAGCTCGCGCATTCGTTTAACTTCGGTTCCGGCCGAAGTTGCACGAATGCGCGAGCGAATGCGCCGTGCTATTATCTACTTTGCTAAGCCTGTAATAAAGTATGAAGGTAAATCAGCTGTTGTCTCTAAAAAAAATTAGTAATTTTTATACCTTAAAAAACTTAAGCTAGTATTTGTCACAGATTAGATCCTACTAACAAACATGCCATCCCTTAAAGAAAGTATTGTTATGCTATATTTTTATTAGTCATTGATTCGTTAGATCCATCGAAACAAACGTGTCCTACAAACACACAGATCCAATGGACATGTAGGATCTGTTAATAAAAGCGGATCCTAACCGATCCGCAAGATCCACTGAAACAAACTGATCCAATGGACCCGTAGGAAGCGAAACTCCAGGCAGATCCAAACGACTCCGCGGACACGACTCCTGGACACGTGTCCGGACCCAACTGGAATCGGACCAGATCCGTTCCAGTCGAGGACACGTTTAGCGCATGCCTAGTAACACAAGAAGTCAATAAACAAACAAATCAATAAAATTTATCACGCTAATTCCACGTAAATCTAGAGCGAAATACATCTTCTCTTTCATATGGTAGAAAATGGAGAAACGCTTTACCTACGCTTTCAAAAAAAAATCCGTTTTATTTTATTACAAACAAACACTTTTGGTCGCTTACATCGATGCTGCTGGCACCATCGATGTAAGTTAAATTCGGAAGATTAGGCACTGGCTTCTCAAGAGAGGAACGCTCAAATTGAGTCCAATTAGGTCCACCCACCTCAGTTACAGTCGGACCGGCGCGGCGGCGGCGGCGGCGCTGCCAGCGTACGTGTTTCGCGTGTATTGTTGATGGCACTTCAGTCTAGCTAGATACGTCTTTCCATCATAGTTGTACAATAGTTAGGTATATTGCAATAGATTGAAAATGGCGTGTCTTTGCGTTTAGTTGTAGGTAACACAACACAGGCCATTTGTTGTGATAGCGCTGGGACGACGTACCATATCTACAGAATTTTACTTATATCAATGGCTGGCACCAACACCTGAATTTACAAGCCTTAGAATGTAGCCGACCACGGACTTCAAAATTTTTAGGATAGTTAGTTTAGGTTTTGTGTCAACAGAATCGAAAATGTAAGCATGAAGTACTAAAATAACATAAACGAATTATTAAAAATACAAAAAAATTATAGATAGTTATTTTAATACACTAGCGGCCAGTCGCGGGTGGACATTTATTTTTAAACATTTTGGGATAAACGTAGAGTAAATGTAAGTATCTATCTAATATTTCTGTGGCAGGACATTTTATACTTTTAACCGACTGCCTTGTTGGTCTAATGGTCGCGTGTTCAACCGCTGATAATGAGGTCCCGGGTTCAAATCCCGGGTCGGGCCAAGATTTGTGTTATTGGGTCTTTTCTAGCAAGAAATATTCACGCCCGGAATCAGGAAGTTGGCGGGGTGTTAGACGCCTAAGCCGTTGGTCCTTCGCTTGACCTCTCCCCGGTCGTGTCGGTCTGCCGTCCTATCGGATTATGAGAGTGAGGGAATAAAGAGTGCACCTGTGTTTGCGCACACACTTGTGCACTATAATATGGCCTGCGCATCTGGCTAGTCACTGATGAGACTGGCCGCCCCGTGGTCGAAATTCGGCTAGGAGGCCATAATAATAAATTACCTATTATTTGTATCCACTTCCACCAGTATTTTGTTTAGATTGACATTTTTCGTCGCAAAAAACGCCCAAAGCGTCTTGCGACTTCTCCCAAGCATCGAAAATATGCGATACTAACTCTACACCGGCATCAGTAGTTGACCTGCCGCGAGTAAACCCAAATCGCTTACAATGCAGCAGGTCATTGCCATTGAAATGCCTAAGCAATTGATGTAAAATAAGTTTTTCAAAAACTTTGCTGAATGTTGGTAGTACTGATATTGGTCTAAAGTTAGTGGAGTAAGACCTACTACCCGATTTAAACAGTGGGATTATTTTACTACATTTCATTAGATCAGGAAATACGCCACAATCAATGGATTCATTAAATATAAAAGCCAGATCATTTGCAATGGTATCAATCAATGGTTTAATAATCGTAACGGAAATGCCCCAGAGATCTGCAGTTTTCTTTGAATGTAAAAGTTTAAAGGCTTTTTTAATATCTTTTTCATCAACATGGGTGAAATTAAATTTATTTTTACATATGGTTACATTTTCTATTAGCAATGACTCAGGAATTACTTGAGAAGAGTTTAAACATTTTGTAGTAGAGATTGGAATTTCAGTAAAAAAGTTTTCAAATGCTTGGGCCATTTCGACATCATTTTTAACTGAACAATCATTAATCTTTAAATTGTAATCATTAACGTATGTACTGACCTTTCCAGTCTCACTTTTTAATAATTTAATACCAAGGATTAATACCAAGGTAACATGGTCAGATTTTGGTCGGCATTTCTATCAACTTTTTAAATGGAAATAAGTAGTTATAGTTACATAACTACAATAGTTGGACATAATTATGGTATCGTGAAGTATTTTGTAGATATTAATATGTTTTTTTATATTCTTGAACTTTTTTTGTTCTATCATCAATAGTTTCCGTAGCGCATGCGATAATAGACAATTGGCTAATTATTTTACACCTTGGGTTACATTATTGAAATTTAAGTAAGGATTCATAATTTTTTCAAGTACATAATAAATAATAGCCTATGTTACTCAGGAATAATGTAGCATTCTAATAGTAAAAGAATGTTTGAAATCGGTTCAGTAGTTTTTGAGTTTATTCGTTACAAACGTACAAAAGTACAAATCTTTCTTCTTTCTAACATATAAACTAACCTGACGCTAACTTTGTTAGGTACCTACCTACTTAAGTTAAGTAGGTACGAGTAGGTAAGTAACTACCACTATGCACTAAGATGTCTGTGATAGATAAATACTTTTATTTATAACTTCTTGCACCGCACTTTGACCGCCGCCGACACTGTAAATAAGAATAATACAAGTTTTTGGAGGTACAAACTTTATTCACAAAGAAAATTACAATCAAATAATAACAACTAGTATATACAAGTAAGACTTAAACAGAATAAAACAATAACAACTGTTATAATACAAGTAAGTACTTATATCTATTTCTTAAAAATCTAAGCCGTCACCAGAAGGCAGAGTGCCCAGAATGCTAGCAGCATTGCCACGTTGAATGGCAATGCTATTTCGTTGACCGAAATAAAAGCCAGCATTCCGATCACCTGTGGACTCTATAAGAAGTTTGGTAAGATCTTTATAAATTGCGTGTGCCCCAGGGCCCCAAGGACCAAGGGTTTCAACCCCAAACGGCTCAAATAGGTAACCTCGGTCAAGGTTAGCGTATCTTCGCCGTTTAAGATACTCCGCTGATGTTGCTGCAGAACCGGCCCTTACCGATGTCCCTTCCTGCAAGATGTGAAGGGGCTAGGGTATCTACACACGTGGCATCCCAAACTAAAGGCCGACCCATCTTCCATGGAAGATAATAATATAGTTTTTGGATAATAAATAAACTCAATGTTCTATTATTCTTATGCCACCGCCGCCGCCGCGCATCACGCTTTACGTAATTAAGTAACTTGCTTGTTTTGCGCTGACTCAAAATTACTTAGGTATCCTTACATTGGTTTAAGAACTTCGTTATTAAGGTTAAATAAAAAGGTTTTAGATTTTTCGCTTTTCAATTTTTTCGGCGGTTTAATTTTTTTGTTAAAAAGTTTTATTTTATTATTTTTTGTGGTTATATTATAATCAACTAATTACTACATGCTTAAATTTTAATTACTTTTTAAATAGCTACCTACCTTACTTAAGCTATTAACTGTTATGTGATCCAACTTTAATAAATTACAAAACATATACTTAATTAAAATTTCTTAACAATATAAATCACCCCTATTTTATCACCCTTAGGGTAAGATTCCTTTTTCCAAATTTTTATGGGACCAATTTCAAGGTATATCCAATAAAAAAGAATTATCGAAATCGGACTACTCTGTAAAAAGTTCTGCGAGGTAAAACATTACAATCAGTGACTGAACAATCAATCACCCCCTGTTTTCCTACCCTTAGGCCGGATTCTTTTTTTTAATTTAAATTAGCTCACCCTCGGGGTATACCCTCTCCAACAAAAAAAGAATTATCGAAATCGAACTACTCTGTAAAAAGTTATGCGTGGTCATACATTAAAAAAAACATAGGAACGCGTCGAATTGAGAACCTCCTCTGTTCGTTGTTTGATAAAAATTATTACCGTTTTGCACAAAAACAAAACGGATATTATGTGAGTGGAGAAACGGACAGCATGGTTTGAAGAATTGCAATTTGAAATATGGATGTATTTATGTGCTTTTATCGTCTTTTTGTAGTCATGCTGTGTGTTTTTCCGTCAAAGTCATTGCAGCAAGTCCCTGTCATTGTGACATCTACAGTTACTGTCAATGTCAACTCATAGTGTCATCAACACCAGCAAGTACCTTGCTGATGCTGTCCGTTTCTCCACTCACATAATATCCGTTTTGTTTTTGTGCAAAACGGTAATATTATATGTGTTTCGAAACGGACAGCATGGTTTGAAGACCTGTTTGTTATCTGCTGGTGAAAGACGGACAAACGCTATGTGAAAATAAAATGTATGACATGTAACTAAGTAGGTACCTACATGTAATACATAAATAACAGTCAAACAAGTCAAAGAAAAAAGGACATAACTTCTAAGACTTTAAAGTTGTGTAAAACAAAATATTGAGTGTTTATCAAATCTAATTGATCAGAAATCAACGATACTTAGCATCACACAAAGTGCCCCTGAAGCACATATCTGGATAGTGGCAGCCGGCGACGCCGTTCTGCAGTTGTATTGTGCGCCGTCATGCAGGTCACTTCGTTGGGGCTTAGGTCTGGATAGTGGCAGCCGGTGACGCCGCAGTTCTGTCGCTGTACAGCAGATCGCTTCGTGGGGCCGGACAATGTTTAAAACTGTCATAAACTGGGTAAAAGGCAGTGATCTAAGTATGAAAATATTGTATGTATAGGTAATATAGGTATTTCATTATTTAAATGAGTAAAGTTCTGGTTTCTATTTGAAACTTTACTATGACCCATTTAGATTCATCAATTTATTAAATAGGATTATGGTATTCATAAAATCTTGCTGATCAGAAATTACTGCTCTAAAATGCAAGGTCTAATATTTCAATGAGTGGAGTTCTGCTTAGTAGAATATTTTCAGTTTGAATGTGATAGTTTTAATTTTATTTAATTCAGGATTTATTTGTTGATCACATGCTTGGTAATGTGCTCATTTTTAGAATTAATAAATTTAATTGATCTTACTATTATGAGATCTGGGATTCACATGAACATAGGTACCTACTTCTTATGTATATCCTTAATTAACTGTCCATAATTGAATTTAGTTCAAATAGGACTTTTAACATTACAAATATAAAATAAAATATGTTATGGTATGGATAACTTATTTACAAGGGGTTATTTCGCTATAACCCTTGCTGTGTAATTATAGGTATTTGTATGTAATATAAAGATGGTAGTTAATGATATCTACATATAGCTTGTTAGTTCTCTGAACTGAACAACATAAGTACTTGAATCAGGTCCAGTTGCAGAAAACACCAAAACAGGTGTCTGCTTGGGTATGTTATTGTTTTCATGAAAAATACTTGGTTATGAATCCACTGACACCATAACTCCATGGTGTTCCCGCTAGACGATATATATTTAATTGCGGAGAACCCTGTCATATCCGACGGTAAAGGGTAATGGTACCTTGGTTGGTGATAATGATGGACAATCTGATACAGGACAGTGGGTGACGTGCCTAGTCTTACCACTCGTCTACTTCACCGTACCGTTTCTCCCCCCCCCCCCCCCCCCCCCCCACTTTTTTACCAAAAGTTCCAGTGTCTCCATCTGAGGAGGGACTTCACTGGGGAGAGAACATTAAAGGAGCTCAGACAGAACCTCAATACAAGATTTAAAATGTATAAGCCAGAAGCATTATCATATTTATCATAGATTGTGTGCTATCTTCTCAGGCTCGAATATATTGGCAAAATGTCAGGCACTTTGTTGGGGCGTCCATCGCCTAGTATGTATGCCCCATCATCCGGATACAGTCTCCGAGGGCGACGTGTATATTCAGACAAGACTGATCACACTTCGACTGAAGGTGTTATAAAAGTCGACCTGACCTTGTTATAGCGAGGTATCGCTTTTAAGACCAAGTGCCAACAGGGCCTATAGCCAGCTGTGGACTAATATAGGCTGATGATGATCGAGCCATTCGAGCCATTGAAGGCGTAGCGAAAAATGCCATCCGTACCTCCTCAGTACTGGAGTTAACATTGTCATTTCCCCTCTGCTAGTTTGCCTCCGAGGCCAAAGGTATTAAGAGCCATTCGCGCCTTTGAAGGCTAAACGAAAAATCGCATCCGTATCTCCTCCGCACTGGAGTTAATATTGTTAGTGTCCATCTGCTAGTTTAACCTATCAGGTTTAGCAACGGGGCACCAGAGTCGCCACCTCTGCGGGTCACACCGCAGAGTCTAGGCCATGGATGGGGTAATACTCATACTCATAAATTTATTCGCCATAGGAGCACAAGGCACACTTGGTTAATATGAGAAGAAATATAATAATGAGAAGTATTGTACTATTTTACTGTAATAGCCTTCATTTCATGTCTATAATGCCACGCCCCATGTTCCGGATACAGCTTCCGCAGCCGGGGGCAATAAGTACCGTTCCGATACTCTGTTCAGATTATTTGGCTGGCAGACGGCCATGCCGTTATACCTCCCCGAGAGGCATGCTGCCGTAGTAGTGTCCTGAATCGTCGTCAAGACAGCTCCAGTAACATCATCCTAATTTGGCCCCTAATTTAGGATATAGCCTCCGAGGCCAGGGGCAATAAGTACCATACCGGTATTATGTTGATTATTTGACTGTTAGTTGGCCAAACTATAACATAACTCTCTCATGAACATCACCATTATTAGTTCCAGTTACATTGTTTCTGACGACAGGATAAAGTTTCCCTTATTTTATACATAAAATAATAAGTTTCGTTTACCGGTATGAAATGGTATAGTCCCACATATTGGCTTGAGTGTCAGATATTTGATAGGGTCACTGCCCACCTGACTGGAACCTCTCTTTCAAATGAGTGCATCCGATGCATCTCGTCAAAATGTGGATCACATCCGAGTGAAACCAACTGTGAAGGTTTGGTTATCTATGAGGTTTCAAAGTATTTATTGTAAACCAAATAATTATGTAATGATCCTCTGCTACTTAATTAACAAAGCTAAGAAAAAACTGAGCTCTTGTGACTTACACACTCTTGAATATTGTAATAAAAATTTAATATACCAGATTCTGATGGTGTGTTGGTGTGCACTAACCTTCACCTGAAGTGAGTTGCACTAACTCAAACAAAATAGCAGTAGGAAATTGTCTTTAATTTAAAGGAATGCCATTGCCCTGCTGTTGGACATCCTAGGCTAATAATAGTAATCTGTTTGTCTTGATCATTTTTAGTTTGTTGCAGAGAATTTAATTTTGATTATTTCAGACTTTGGGTCTAAATGATTTTCAGAATAATGCGGGGTCAATAAAAGAAATAATTTTAGGTACTTACTATTAAATAAAGTTGTTCTATAAAAGCCATAGGTAACAACTGTGGAAATAACCTATGATTCTGGGAATGTGAAACTAGGTTCAATATGACATGTGATGTTCATTCCAACTGGTGTCATCAGATCTTGGAAGTAAATCATGTTTTAGATAGGTACAAAATGTCGGAGATCACAATGACAATGATCTAGAGCATATTCAGTTTCAATACAATGAAAGTAACATAATGAGAGACTACAAAGTATTTTTATGTTTGGCACCTTACTCCGAGTAAGAGTTAAACATACCTGCAGGTAATTTTATTTACAAGCTGTAATGTGAAAGGTCAATTTGCAGAACCTTTTAACTTATTAGTTATAAGGTTAGGTTAAGGTAGGTACTGTTCTTTAAATAATTTAAGCAAAAGAAAGCTATAATTATATACCTACTTAGGGCATTTTCTTATTATTATATTTAACTTCCAATACAATATAGATTAGTTAGTCAAAAATCAGCTCTTGTTCTGATATACTCTCTGTACTCTGTCTGCCAGTAACAATGAAATAAGTACCTAGCTAAATTCTGATTGTTCAAAATAAAGTGGTGATTCTGCCCCGAACAGTACAAACCGAACCTGGGAACTTATTATTATGATTATTATTATTGTGCTAAGGTTTAAATCTTCTCTGTGAAAAAACCGGTAAAAAACAAAGCACGTGGGCCTAAGGCAAGTGCACTTCAGGTGCTAGGTAGTTCATTTTGCAGGATTTTTCTGACAATCCTACAAGTGTTTAGTATGACAGCTTTTTGCATTAATGTGTCAACTTTTTATTTACCAAACCAGGTAGGTAGGTACTACCAGGTAGCCTACGAAGATTTCGATCTGTTATTTATGTAGGCATTTGCCCTGCCCTGCCAAACTTTGGTGTCAATGATGTTTTTATTTCAAACAATTAGTTCATACCTATTACATGCACATAACTCTGTTTATAATAGTAGTTTACTAATTCATCATCTTTTCATCAAAAGTATGTTTGTAACACTCAATTAGAGATTGCAAAATGATTTAACATGATCTAGGGTGCTAAAAGGTGGCACCGCACCTTCCGTCTATAGGTTATGTACTTCAACCTGGGTTATTATATTATCGCAATAACTTGATAAGACAAGCTGTACTAAAGGATCACACTCGTGTGTGTACCGCCGGCCTGATGGTACCGGCGACATAACTATACAAAGTATTACCATCCGATGGGAACTTTGTGCCAGGCTCGTTATTATGAGTTTTCCACGCTTACCTCATAGTCAGTGGTCGGGATTATAACTCGGAGAGATGGGCACGAATTTAGCACAAAGTAAATGCTTGTACTTCACCGTAAACATCGTTTTTTCACCAAAAAAACCATAAAAACACAAAATTTTCTGCATACACCGCTGAAAATTTCAAACGCTATGAGTTGACATTGACAGTAACTGTAGATGTCACAATGACAGGGACTTGCTGCAATGACTTTGACGGAAAAACACACAGCATGACTACAAAAAGACGATAAAAGCACATAAATACATCCATATTTCAAATTGCAATTCTTCAAACCATGCTGTCCGTTTCGAAACACATATAATGTGTCAATATCACCTAAACAAGTTGTTTTATTTCATTTCAAACTTCGAGCGCTCTTAATGAAAAACCCTATATTATATTATATTCAATCCCCCTTATTCATCATAATGCTCTGCTCGGGGGTGCAAGGGCCCTTGCACCTCCGAGCAGAACATTGCCCCGAGCACTGCCGAGTGCAGGCATAGATTAGCGCTGCTTGTTGATGCTACATAGCGTGAGAGTCATCTCGTAGAGATCTTACGGTATCGTGTGGGTATCCTCTGGCACAGATATTATAATACTATACTAGCCTCTGGGTACGTTCCATAGGAAACTAACCCGGCTCTATACTGCTATTCGACTTCTCAGGGAGACACGGCTTCCAGGCGGGTGGTAGGTTCACAACCTTTGTCTCTGTTGAAGTTGGGCCATCGTTCTATCTCTATCGTCTCGCGTATCTTGCGGGGAACAATGAAGTTTTCTCTAGACAAGACATGGGCTTTGTCAAAAACTACATAATGCGATGGTCCTTCTTCAATACTATGTTCTACCACCGAGCTATTGGTGTCAACCACGGAATTAAAGTAAGGGGAAATGGTAAGTGGGCGTGGCACGCGTGCTACAAGTACGCGCTGGTATGCTTACTCGACCCCAGTCGGGTTCTAACATCGCGTGGAGTAGCTAGTCTCGCAACCAATTCATTTTTTCCGTAATCATGCCGTATTGTTCGATTTTAGAGTGTAAAAATGATAGTAGGAGAAAAAATCTTCAAAATGGAGGTGTCTCGTACCATCGGGGAGAACGGTTTTTATTGTTTTGTAATAAAATCTTATTTTATTTCAATTTGTCAATAATTTAATAGAAGGGTTAGTCAAAATCAACCTTACCTATGCAATTAAGATAAAGTTGATTTTGGATTGATTCTATTCTTCGCTACTCAATTAGTGATGTAGTCAAGTCGGATGTTGATTTTGTCGATTGATATCGATACAAGAAATTCAATTTTAATTTCTAATTTTAATGTTAATGTTAAATAAGTGATTAGTATTATTATGTAAATTAATTATTTATTTAGTATTTAGATTACAAGTCACTTAATGACATCATTAGGTCCTCTAACCTTTATCTTAAATATTTGTAGGTTTCCCAAAGATACAAACGTCAAAGAGAAATGGATTGATGCAATGGGTAGAGTTAATTGGATGCCAACCAAATTAAGCACGATATGCTCTGAACACTTTTCGGAAGTCGATTTCAAAATATCAAATAAAAGATATAGATATACAATTACGAAACATACAGCGCTTGTATCACTGAAAATCATATAGATATACAATTACGAAACATACAGCGCTTGTATCACTGAAAATCGTTAAGTTTAAATATATAAATGTTCACATACACCATTTACTAAAATTAAACATAAAACTTTCCAAACACCAGTTTCCTAATAAATACGTTTTATTTCAGGGGCATAAGCAACATACATTTATTTTTACCTGCCTGTCTGTGTCTATTTATAAATGGTTTAAAATATACAGCTCTTTGTGTGCCAAGTAAGTAAATAAACTACCGACAAGTTCAATTTTTTGCGAATTGAACAAAAAATCGGGCATCTATCGATATCGATAATGTACTTCAATGTGCTCAGGCGCGGTCGCAGCCCAAGACTTTGGGGGGGGTCACACTTGCTTGGTGCGGGCCGTAGCACCAAATGTACTTGTAGGCGGTTGCAGACCCCACTGAAAACCACTAAACTTTATCGGCGAGCGGAGCGAGCCGCGGAAAATTTATACTCAACTCCCAACAATAGTAGGTATAAGTTATAGCGAGCGAAGCGAGCCTCGAAATTTTTGAGATGTTTTCTGAAGTTTGGGCAAAAGTAAGCAAGAGTAGGTCCACTTGCTTACTCTCGCCCGCATCATTTATTTTGTTGTTGATAGGTATCTATAAAAAATAAATTATAGCGATCGTAGCAAGCCCTGAAAATCTTAGAGACTTGCGGTAGTAGATATAAAGCTATGAATATAAATAGGGGCGAGCGGAGCAAAGGCATCAACAAAAAACTGGAAATACAAAAAAGACATGGAAAAGAATGTAACGGCGAGCGGAGCGAGCCGCCGAAATTTTTGTTACTTTTTCGGGTAACTACCCGAGCAAAATGATGTTAAACAAGTTTCAAGCACTGGACCAAATACAGAGAAGGACAAAATACTATCGGCGAGCGGAGCGAGCCGCAAAATGCAGTGTTTTGCATATTGGCCGCAAACATGACATCTCTTCCCCCAACTCCCAACCCAACAATAGGAAGTATAAGTAATGGCGAGCGAAACGAGCCTCAAAAATGTTGGAGATTTTTTCTGATGTTTGGGGAAAAGTAAGCAGAGCCTATGACAAAATAAAGTGAGCGAAACCTGCCCCGAAAATTTGAAATACTTTGCGGTGGTAGATATATACCTAGCTATGAATATAAATCAGGGCGAGCGGAGCAAAGGAGATTAACAAAAATTAGAAATAAAAAAAAGCCATTGAAAAAGATGTAGCGGCGAGCGCAGCGAGCCGCCGAAATTTTTGTTCCCTTTTTCGGGTTGGGTTGTCACAAACTGGTTCAGAAAATAAATAACAGCGAGTGGAGCGAGCTCTGAATGAGCCGCAGCCTTTTTTTAAATTGGTGAGGCATGCGTCCATGCAAGACAAGGAAGCTAAATTATGAGCTTCTGCCCGCGGCTTCGCACGCGTTCTTTCTACGGAAACGTTCAAAGGTAATTTCTATCCCATGGGAACTGGTTTATGGGATAAATAGTCGCCTATGTTTGATTCCAGGCTTAGAACTACACCGATGCAAAATTTTAGCTCAATCTGTTCAGTAGTTTTGGTGTGAAGACGTAACGAACATCCATCCATCCATCTATCCATACAAACTTTCGCATTTATAATATTAGTGTGAAGAACAATTTTAAACTTTCACGAATAACAACCAAATATGCGGCTAGACACCATATAGAATCAACGGCGAGCGAAGCGAGCCGCGAAAATTTTTATGATCTGGCTGTACGTGTGAGTTGTTTGGTATTAGATATTTTGCAGTTGCAAACTCGCCTGAAACGGAGAAGGAGTCCTGAACTAGAGCAAGCCAGAAGCTTATCAAAACAGCAGAATGTTATCAGAGGCAAGCAGAGCGTGCTGCGATAATTTAGTGGTTTCGTAAGATTTTTGGAGTGTTTGGAAAACTGACCTCAAACGAGGGATGAGCCCATGACAAGAGGCAGACAGTGTAAAGTTGCCGGCAAGTTGAGCGAGCTACGACAATTTTTGGTTTTTGTTAGATTTTGGGCAACTTTTTAGAAAATTTGGCAAAGCGGGCCGGGTTTTGCGTTTTGAGCTTTGGATCATAGTCAGAAGGAACAAATGTTATCAGCGACCAGACCAAAACGCGAAAATTTTGTTGTCTACTAATTTTTTGTAGTGGTTGACAAAGTGACCTCGCAGATTACTTGTTAAATTTTGTGCTTTTTATTGTGGTGGTTGGATTGATACAAACTGACAATAGCGGACCAGCCAGACCAATAAAATTGGGAACGTTGCCTCTGTGCTAATCAAAACACAGAGCACAAATAACAGTAATATCGGCGAGCGGAGCGAGCCGCGATTTTTTTTATTGCTGCAGTTGGTAACCATAATCAATGTAACGGAAGTAAACAGGACAATAATAATCATCAAGCTGTGGGCTGCAATTTTTTAAGTACCTAAACTAAGATTTTGGGGGGGGTCATGACCCCCGTGACCCCCCCCCTGGGACCGCGCCTGAATGTGCTACCTGGTGCAGCTCTAATCGAGTAGCAGTCGATGGTCGACCTATCACGCGAATGTCAATCTTAAGTCTTGCGACCACTGAAAATACCGCCATCTATGGTCAAGTAGCGGAATTAACTTGTCAATCGAATGTTTGGTTACTATAGACCGTAAATACGTTCTGATGCTAAAGTAAAATAAATCTTATCTGTAGAAGTCAAGGTTTATTTCCAAATCAGTGACGTTGGCTAGTTTTGACTAAACTTAAACTACCAATCAAACGAATTGTTTCTTTGTAATGCATTATATGATTACTGGTTTATTTGTGTGAGTTTGGCGACACCGGTGCCCTTAGTAATTTTGTTGCATTGTCCTTCCACTCTAACTTCCATTTCCGTGGTGTCAACCACGGAATTAAAGTTCCATTTCCGTGGTGTCAACATTCGTTACGGCGCGTAGTGTTACACGCCACGCTTCCGCCTCGCCACCGCGCCGCCACGGCTCCGCGGTACAAACGCTTGCGATGTGTGTGTAGTCTTTCATTTAATTCATACGGTACAACTCGCACGCACGCATTCGCCTCCGGCCCGGCCCCGGCTTCTGTGTGTGACGCCTTTAAATGTATCCCCGTTACGAGAAGTAAGACCATTTTTGCGTTCGGAACGGAGCTTTTTCATTTTGACTGCCGGAAACACTGGGCGGCCGCGGTTTTTTGGCCTATCATTCTGGGCCTGGAAAAAATACATTTCAGATTCTAACTTAGGAGTATAAAGTTCATTTCAGCTTTTACTTCTCCGTCAAAGCGCGACATCAGCGGTCTGTCTGGGTTGAAAGGCAAGGCATCTCTTTCTACACTATGCAAACTGAGCGAGACGCAGAATGATTTGACTTTATTCTGTAACGCACCCTTCCTTCCCCTTCCCCCTTTATCTATCGAGCGAGCGGCGAGCTGCCGCCGCCGCCGCGCCGAGCCGCGCCGCCCGCGCCGCCGGGTGGCGCGGCGGGCTGCCGCCGCCGCCGCCAGCGCCAGCACGACGGGCGGCCGGCGGGCTAGACGCGCGGCTTCCTTCCTTCCTCCCGTTCAAATCCTATTGTTTTGTTTTGTTTGGTATTGATCGAGCGGGGCGGCGCGCGGCTGGCAAGGGCGGCGGCGCGCGGCGCAGAGCTAAGCTAAGCTTGCTGTGGGCGGGCGCGCCATTTTATTTCCTGCCGCTTTGCTCCCGGCGTCTGTGTATTTTTATTTAAATGGCTGAAATATAGAGTTTTCTCGTTTAAACATGGAGCAATTACATCTCACTGAGTTATTGGGCGCAACCATTGATGATAATAACAATCACCGGCAGCGAGCCGAAGCCCAGCTACAAACGGTAAGTACGGGTTCTCTTTTTTTCATTGATGATTAGACGATCGCCTTGCGGTTTCACCCGCGTAGTTCCCGTTCCCGTGGGAATTCCGGGATAAAATAAAGCCTATATCACTCCCTGGAAAGAGGGCTTTCTAACGGTGAAATATTATAAAGAATAAGAATTTTTTAAATCGGTCCAGCAGTTTATGAGCTTATTCCATACAAACAAACAAACAATCAAATCTTTCCTCTTTATAATATTAGTATAGATGATGAATAGGTAGGTAATTTAATCTTTTAGAACCTTTTTTATGTAGATGACTGTGATTTCCTTCTATTTATTCACTCGCGTGGAAACCAGATCTAAATACATCCTTGCAAACGTTTTTGTTGGCTTTGTCTTCGAAGTAGTAGGTACGTACCTACCTTCTTTGAATGTATTATAATAGCCTGTCAGTTAACTAGTACCTACTTACACATCTTATCACAAACTGCTTAGCAAAGGCTAGATGATGCTGTGTGAATTATTGTCCAGCTTATTCATTTATCCATTTTTAACCTTTGCCAAAGGAGTGATTTTTCTTACTGTAAAACCCTAATTTTCTTCTCCATAGGTAGGTACCTACTTCGAGATGTTTACTAGTCTAGGCGGTCTATCAAAGTAATTTTCTAGGTACCTAGGTACTAACTCTCGGTTGTGAAGTGGGTAATTCACTGGAATCCTCTATGTCTCATAGAAAATATATAAATTTACTGTAAGATCCAAGATAAGTATGTACCTACCTACCTCGTATTTAGGTAGGTACTTTACCTGACATTTTGCTAAACCCTTGGTAGGTACTAGTCACCCCTCCCTAAACTAAAACCCATGACACTATCCTAAACATCAACAGTTACATTGAGTTGAATTTTATGGGTTCCATAAACAAAGGATGCCTACAACCTTCTATTGGTAAGGTCTGATTGTCACCCGAGTGCCCTTAGGTTTACATCTTAGTCGGTCCATCCATCATAATAATGTAGGACTCAATCCTTAACAATGATTGTTGATCATGCAACCAGTCCAATTTTTCCATAAATTTTTCACAAAAATTGAAGTTTGCTATATGGTGTTTTCTATACCATGACAATTTAAAATAAAACGTCAAGTGTGAGTCGGACTCTCGCACCGGGTTCCGTATTCGTAGACCTTGCATCTTGCCAAATTTTTATGATTTTTGGTTTTGGTCCATGGCAAGAATCAAATATTTTTTTTGTGACTGAACTTCAAATTTGTAGTTTTCGGATTTTTCCCTTTATTTGTGATTTGTGCGTTTTTTCAGAAGCTTAATATGCTTGGCTTCACACCACTACTGCTGCAAGTTGTAATGCGAAATGATGTTTCACTACCAGTGCGTCAAGCAGGAGCTGTGTGCTTGAAAAATATGGTTTCGAAAGCTTGGCACAAACTAGAGGAGGGTGAAGTCCTCCATTATAAGATACATGAGCAAGATAGAGCCAGGGTGAGAGATGTGATAGTGGAAGCAGTGGTCCAAGCTCCTGAACTGCTAAGAGTACATCTCTGTCTCACCCTTAGAGTCATACTAGAATGTGACTTTCCTTCCCGTTGGACACATGTTGTAGACAAAATACAATCACACATACAAAATCCTAATCCATTAAACACGATGGGTGCTCTTAAATGCTTGTACAGTCTTATCAAGAACTTTGAGTACAGCTCCAAAGGTGAAAGAGGTCCATTAAATCAAGCCATGGTCTTGCTGCTGCCAATTCTTTACCAAATAATGGTTACTCTTGAGAGAAATCTGTCTGTAGAGGCTGTCCTTATAAAAAAGCAGATCTTAAAGTGCTACTTCACTTTAATCAAGGTGAGTTTTATAGGTTTATATATATTCATATATATGTATATATATGTCGTGGCCATATCCTAGAATTGATCACTTCATGATGTGACCGACCATTTCATGAAATGGTAGAATTTCATGACATGGCCAGCTAAAACTGACTATATCGTTTAAGCATCAACGTTTAATGATATTTCCATCAACGTTTGGCCATATCATTTATGTAGGGTTTCCATGATATCAAAAGGTTTAAGGCTATGGCACTCATTACGGGAGGCCTATGTCCAGCAGTGGACTAATATAGGCTGATGATGATGATGAAAAGGTTTAATGAAAAATTCGAATTAGGAAGGAACTTTTTATTTAAAAATTGCTTAATGCAGTTGGCTTTCAGTTTAGACGTTATGCTCGTTTCTCGAGTGACTTTTATAAAATTCCTGTAGTTTTTTATCGTAACGGCTCTTTACTTCATTTTTGTCTTCTATTTGCACATTATTATTCGCTTTTTTAACTAAATAATTGTCCGCCGACATGATGCATCACAGAACAGAAACAAACAAACACTCAAAAACCACAGATGTCAAAACAAAACAAAACAATATCAGCGCCTCTAACGGTGGATAATGTAACTATTTTATGATATTGTTTGACCTTATCATGAAGTAGCCGTGCGTTTAGCTTTTCATATCGTTAAACGCTGATTATTCATTGATATGCCCTGACTACATCATGATATGGCCAGCGCGTATTTTCCATTTCATGAAATTCTACTACCTATTTCTTGAAATGGTCGGTCACATCATGAAGTGATCAATTCTAGGATATGGCCACGACATATATAAATTGACCAAAAACTAAGTAATGCCAAGTTATTAACTTTGTTACATTTGAAAAAATAGGTTTAATGGCTAAAATTCTTAGTCCAGTCATATTAGAAAACAATTTATTAAATTAATATAAGTATTTATTTTGATTTCAGAACACTCTTTCATTAGAGCTCCACACCAGGGAGGTGTTCAGTAATTGGATGAGAGTACTCTGCATAGTGTTAATACAGCCCGTGCCGGAAAGTACCTTGGTCATTGATGAAGAACAAAGACAGCTCCTGCCGTGGTGGAAACTGAAAAAATGGTCTATAAATACCCTTTTTAGGCTTTTTGATAGGTAAGATTTTAACCACTTTCAACATTTCTTTAGTTTGGCAGTCATCATCATCATACGCAACCTAACTTGACCCACTGCTGTGTTTAGGTCACAACATGTTGGAAATTGTAAATTTTATTGATGTATATTTAAAACTTAAATATTTTCACTTCAGATACGGCAGCCCCATAAGCGCGCGGGCCGAGAACCTTAGCTTCTCAAGATGGTATGTGTTGTCGTTCACCAATGGCATTTTGAGTGTGCTCGTCAGAATCCTAGAACAGTACGGCAGTATCTACGTGTCGCCGCTTGTTCTGCAGCAGACTCTCGTCTACATTAATCATTGGTGAGCTGCTCGCTTTACTTCCATTTTCTTTATTTTCTCAAATAACACAAATACTTCCACACACACAGTTTCAAACCCTAAGTTTCAACATTTCATTAAGGTCAAACCGCACTTGAGCAACGCGGCGCGGACCGACGCGGCTAATTATTCTTTCTATTAACTTCAATGAAGCCAACCGCATTACAGCAGCGGCGGCGCGGCGCTGCAGATTTGGAACCGAGAGAATATTTTGTAGCGCCGCGCCGCTAGTGCGGTTATTGCTCGCGGCGTGGCCGAATAGTCTAGTCACGATTATAGTCAGAAAAACGGAGCTACATGATTGAGAAAATGCACATTAAATGAACCAAACCACAAGAAATAATATTTGGTTGGTATATTTATTAGTACAATATTGTGCTTATTTCGAACCAAGTAGGTATTATTTCTCTTCATCTTTAATGAAATCTTTCCACGTCTGGCTTTTTGCGCCGCGCCGCCGCCGCACTGCGTTTAGGAGAGGCCGCGCCGCACCGCTCAAGTGCGGTTCAAGCTTTATGTGATTATAATCTTGTACATAACTTGTTTTCGATAAATTATTTGTAAATAAAATAATAAAAATATAATCGAAATTATGAAAGAAGGGTGGAAGAGGAGCAACTCTTTAATCCTGAAAATTACATCACACCTGCTCATAGGTCGGAGAACTGAACGCAGATTCATATAGAAAAATATACTTAAGTACAGAAAAGAGAGTACTTAATATAGTCTACATGAAAGAGCTAATAAGGGTGGATTTTTGGATGGGGCAGTAAGGGCAGGTACCATAACCAGTCGGTGTAGGTAGCTACAGGAAAATGTTCGTAGTCATCTACATACGTGGATAGTCATCTATCCATAATTTTGAGAGACATTTTTATCCCCATTCACAGAAATTCAAATTAAATTTAGAGCTAGAAAAAAAACACATTTTACATTAATATACAAATTTGTTTGATGCCAAATTATCCTGTTTCTTAAAATGAACAAAAACTTTTCCCATGGAGGATAGCGATGCTACACACTGCACACAAAGTTGCTAAAAGCATCCGCCACAGCAAAAATAAGTTGTTTGTAAGAAAATTACGCATTTTTCTCTGTTTTCTTTCATAAACGTGGTAAGTTTGGTTGTGATCGTTTCGCAGCGTGAGATTCTCATACTCGTGGCACCTGCTGAAGCCGAGTATGCCGTCGATCATCGAGAATGCGGTGTTGCCCATCCTATCCTTCAAGGACGCCGACCAACTCCACTGGAACAGGAACCCTGAACAATATTTCAGTATCAAAAACGGTACGTGTACATACTCCATTGTATTGTGCCGCGCACTAGGGTTTATAAGGACAATTTTGCTGTAGCTCTTTACTTTGGACAATAAATGATATTATATTCTATTCATACCAATACCAACCAAACCCGATGTAGGTACCTAATCTGAAAGCAGATCTCATTTTTGTATCTTCTAAAATTGTCGTTGATCTACAGAAACATTGCAAGACTACGTGTCGCCTATCATAGCGGCACAAATGCTACTCACGTCAGCTTGCAGCAGGAGAAAAGGTGTAGTGGAAAACACCATGCATCTCTGCACGGAAGTGCTGAATACGCCGAATGACGACTCATGCCAAAGAGACGGCGCCCTCCATATGATCGGGATCCTCCACACTGTTCTGATGAAGAAGCCAAACAGTAACGAAAATATCAGCACCATGCTGGAGCAATTTGTATTCCCCGAATTCGACAGCATCCACGCGCATATGCGCGCGCGGGCAGCCTGGGTCGTTCAACGTTTCTCCAAAATCCGCTTTAGGAGCAATAATCTATTGTATCAAGTGATGCAGCTAGCTATCCATGCGCTGCTTCATGACAGAGAACTGCCTGTACAGGCACAAGCTGCCATCGCAATACAAATGTTACTATCTTCTCAAGAGAGAGCCCGCGCTTACCTGGAGCCTCAGATCAGGGAGATCACTGCTAAACTGTTGGATGTCATAAGCCAAACAGGGAACGAAAAAATTGCGAACTTTATTCAAAATATAGTACCTATGTATAGTTTCCAGCTGCAGCCTATGGCTTATGAGATCACCGACGATCTCGCGACCAGCTTCAGCAAAGTCATGGAGTCTGATGCTAGCGCCGATCAGATATTAACCACTGCCAAGAGTCTCCTGGACGCACTGGAGACGTGTTTATCTGCCTTAGGGAAAAGTCCTGAGAAACTGGCAGAAATAGAGATGCCTGTCCTTATTCACGTGATCGGTCCTAATCTGCTACGCCAACGTGTTGGTAAGCCTTTTATTTTTCCTTATAATCTTCTGATAAAGCTTTTAAAATACTCATTTCATAATTATGGTAAGCCTTACAATAAGCCAGGATTTATAACCAAACCCAAAATACCGAATTTCTCCGTGATAAATAAAATAGAAAGATATCCTACATACCTATAATATCAAATAATTTATAACATATTATTCCTTTACAGACTATTACCAGAAAACGATGGCTCTGATGAGCTATTTGACAGCTACAAACATCTCTGAAGTGATGTGGAATGTTCTACCTATGCTTTGCGAGGTGTTTCGGAACAGAGGACGAGGTTTCAATTTCGATTTCTACAACGATATGATACCTACTTTAATCAACTTCCTCACAGTTGATACCACTGCCTTGATATCCAACGAACGTCGGATCCGGAGCATACTCGACATGACCAGAAATGTAAGTATACTTTTTATTAATTATTCTAATAAAGCTTCTATGATTCCACGCACAGTTCTTAGGGCCTTACATCTATAATATACTAAATAAAACTAATGACCTACAACAAAAATCGAGCCTCGACTGTAAACTTCTCGTCACACGGTACTTGCAAGAGAACTTGTGTGGTTGTGTTTTTCAGCTTCTTATTCTCTAATCTTTATTCTCTTATTTTTTTTATGCAAAGTTTAATGTATTTCTTAGTATTTTAAATTCCTTCTATTTTAGTTGTATTGTATAAAGTATTTATACGGATTCCTAACCCATATTTCTCTGGGAATAAAATCATAGTCGCACTTGGTGTTAGTTGAGCCTGTTTGCAGCCGGAGGGAAGAGCCCTCGTGTCTCAATACAAGTTATTTTAACTTAGTTAGAGCGAGGAGTCATTTTCTTTGACCCTAATTAGGTTTATATTAAGCATATTTGTGCTAGATGTGTGATCCAGTCGAAATGTATGATAATATTAATAATTAGACTAGTACGAATATTGTAAACCTTTCTGTAAATAAATATTTTTATTATTTATTATTATTATTCTAAAGCTTGCTTGTGTGTGAATGCTGATTTGGTGTTTCGGCTTTGTTTCCACTTTCACTTCCTGTAAAATAATAGTCATTATTTTTTTTTTGTCTTGACAGTAGATAAATACGCCTGTTTTCTAATATCCACCTTCATATTTCAGGTGCTAGCTTTAGATCAAGAAGACGAATCTGAGTGGTATGCTGCGAAGGTTCTAGAAGTGATTGTGCTAGAGTGGTCCGGCAGATATGACTTCTGGTTCCAGTACATACTGGAGGTTATATGCATCCGACTGTCAAGAGTTGTCAGGGACGAGAACCTGAAGTTGATGTATATACAGGTAAGGTTTTGTTATTCCTTACTAGGGTTTCATACCTAAAGGGTGCCAATGGGTGGGACCCCATTACTCAGCCTGCGCTGTCTGTCCGTATGTCAGTGGGCTACCTATATTACATGGACCGTAATAGTGGTAACAGGTGGAAATTTTCAGAGTGTGCATTTCGATTGCTGCTTTATTTATAAATAATAAAATAATAATAATGAGGGGTCCCCAAACAAAGCAGTTTTGGTTATTTTTTACTCGACCCTAACAATAGCTGTATCACATGAAACTTTCAAATAGTTATACTTTAGCTGCTTTATCAACGAATAAGAAAAGATGATAAATAGGGTAAAGAAATTAAAGGGCCCTTAAAAAAGACGTGATTGTTGGGGTTTATCTTTAATATAATAAAAGTACATAGTGTTTAATCTTGTATAATGCCACGGAACCCATCATGAATCAGTCTGACGCACCCTGGCCAGCTAAAAGAACACACAAACAAAGTGTCTTCACCTTAAGTATAAAGACAATAAGAAAAGTGCCAACACGTTCTTAGTAATTATGTTGTTATAAAAGTAAGTTAAAACTAAGTTACCCATCAAGTAATTCTATGGCTAGAAAATGTGTAAGTGTACTAGACGATAAAAATAAAAAAAAACATCACCTGCAGCCGGATTTTGCCCACTGCTGGGCATAGACCTCCCGAAGCTTGTCAGCACGGTCCTGTACTAACGATGGAGGTCGTCAGCACGTTACCTACTAAAATATTAATAATTAATTCAAGTGTAATATATTTATTGATGGATAATGGAAATTTCTGTCTTTACAGGTCGTAGTAGGTATATTCTACAAGAGACCCCTACGGCTATTATCACTGTTAGAGGACTTAAGCGAAGAATATGTATTTGTACATATAGTCCAGGACTTTGTTGCAGTATGGTTAACCAACAGCCCCTGCTTGGTCGGGTAAGTGCTGCTTTTAACTAATCATCAGTAGGTAACAAGTATGCAAAATGCTAACTAGGGATTGTGACTCATTGTTGACTGTATTGAGATTAAAAGTAATATAATATAATAATAATTAAAAGTGAGAATATGAAATAAATACAGTAAGTATTTTCTTTACGTTCCCAAAAACAGTCGTCACAACTACAATTTTTTAATGAAATTGGTAGCAAGATCTTTTTGAGAAGTGGAACTGGGTGGATTTTTTGAGATGGGATGTTGCCAAATCTGAAAGTATGGGAAACTATCGTCTACCCGCAGCTCACGCATTTTCCAGCATTTAAAGTAGCTTTTGTCTTTCTGCGGGATAAAGAGATTTTAGATTCCGTCGAGAAGTACCCCTACTCAAAAGTGAAGTGGACATCTCGTCCGCGGATGATTTTGAGATTCGGACCAGATGTACCCTAACCCCATATTATCTATTCCTGTGCCAAATTTCATTCAGACCCGTAACGGCTAAACAGCCGTTTCCTCGTGAAAAGGAAACAGAGAGACAGACTACTTACTTTCGAAATTATAATATTTGTACGGCTAGAGGAAAGTCGTCTAAAGAGTCATAACTTCTATTTATGAAAAAACAGTAACATATACTAATTAGTTTTTTATCTTTTACTTTTGAAGGAAATCCACTATAAGGGAACGCTGATGCGCTGTGCCAGTCGTTGCCATACCGCTGTATGGCAACGACTGGCACAGCGATGCAATGCTATATTATTTAAAAAGAAAAGAATATCGTCGGTAAAACATCAAATACCTTATGAATTCCGTAAATTTTATTGAAAAAGTCCCTAATAAAAGTTAATTGCCGTTTTTGTTTTCTCATAAATTGAGCCCACCATGACTCCTTTTACGATTTTTCACTAAATCAAAAAGCCAGCCGGTATATTTTAAATTTCAATTTGTTGCTGCTTTGATCAAAAGACAGTGTGGCACAGCACATGTTACATGGGTTTCATTTGTTCCGAGACCCTAAAACTGGCAGTTGCATTTCTGTTTACTCACTCGTAAATAGGTACATACATGTTTCCGTAAATATAATTATCGACACCATTTTTTTTGAATAAATAAACTGCAACTTTCTTGTTTTAGAATCCATGATAGAAGACTCTGCGTTCTCGCCATGTGTGTTTTGTTGAACATGGGCAGAGATCGACCCCCTATCGAAGATGGCATCATTTCTTTAGTCATTAATTACTTCATTATCCAGTTATCTGGACTGAAGCGTGCTTACGAATTACAAGCAGAGGAGCATAACCAATCTTCGAACTCCGACGGCGTAGACCAAGAAGAAGGTATTACCTGTTCTTTGAATAAGCTACAACGTCACTTTCTGGAAACAATTAAAAAAACTTCGTTGTCTCTGATACTCTTCGGTAGAGAATGATTATTTCTGACAATATTATTCATTCCAGGCCCTTTTCCAGCCAACCATTTGTTATTTTATAATTATGTGTTTATATAGGAATCACTGTGTCTGTTTTTTAGGGTTCCGTACCTCAAAAGGAAAAAAGGAACCCTTAGGTATAGGATCACTTTGTTGTCCGTTTGTCTGTCTGTCCGTCTCTCAACCCTCTTTTCTCAGGAACGCGTGGACGTATCGAGTTAAAATTAACGCCAAATACTCAAGTCCGTAACCTCTTGAAGCCGTGATATAAATAAAACTTCTAAGTCCACGCACTCAAAAGTTACAGCCGTTTAAGTCCGAATATTTTGAAATTTACAAGGGCACATGCACACCAAACTTGGGTACTTCCCGTAGACTAGAATTATGAAATTTGGCAAAAAGCAAGGCCTTATAGCACAAATAAAGAAAAAAATCCGAAAACCGTAAATTTGTAATTTATTCACCGTAAAAAATACTTTTAATTCTTGCTATAAGTAGATCAAAACCTATAGAGTACTTCTCGTTTACCTAGAATCATAAAATTTGGTAAGAAGCAAGGTCATATAGCACAAATAGGTAGAAACATGTGAAAACCGTAAATTTGAAGTTTATTAACAAAAAAATATTAACAAATTTTGATTCACTCCCTCGACCAAAATATATAGGGTACCTGTACTTCATGTTGACCTCGAATCATAATATTTGGCAAGAAACAAGGTCTCACAACTAAACGGAACCCTTAGTGCGCGAGTCCGACTAGCGCTTGGCGTTTTATTTCTTCTTCCCTCTTCTTCTGACAATACCTTATGTTGTTTCCTTCCCTCTCAAAAATTTTGTGTGTGTCATAATTGAAAATTATGTTTAACTAAGCAATAGTAAATTAGATTAGAACGACATCAAGTGTATTTATATATGTACCTACGGTGAAATAAATGATATGTCAACTGGTTTCTGCCCGCGTCTCCGCACGCGGGTGTGGTTTCTGGGATAAAAAGTAAGCGATATGTTATTCCAAGTCAACAAGATCTAAAGAGATCTTATAAAATTATTATTCAATAGAAACTTTTTAAGCTTATTTCTATCCTACGGGAGTATAGCTTTTTTCTTCCAAGTCTAGTCAAGACTATAAACATCTATGCAAATTTCAGACTATCCGTTCAGTAGTTTTGGAGTGACGAAATAACAAACATCCATACCTATTAAACAAACTTTGCATTTTTACCTAAAATTAGTGTAAGCTACTTTTGCCTTGCTTTAGCTACTATTTCCTTGTAGTAAGAGTAACATTAAATGTAAATTTTACCGTGTCAATTTGTTTTCAGATATTTTGTCCGACGACGAAGACGATCACGGATTCCTGCCCGATGAGTATTACGGGAACGTGTCGCATAAGGCGAGCCAAACCACAGACACTATGAACGTGAGTACACACATTATTTATTTAGTTATTAAGGGCAACCAACTAGAAGTAGGTAACACAAAAGATCACAAAATTAATATGTCAAAACTTTAAAACTAGTGCACTCTAAATTACAGGTAGCCACAACATGCGCGAAAACCAAGGCAACTCAACTAATCGTAACATGCATGTAATCTATATTAATAATTTCGGACCGGTCTACGGTAGACTCGAACGAAATGCACATCAAATTGAAGAGCGTAAAAAATTAGTCGATCCGAGTCGACAACTTATAGGCGGAAAATTCGGATTATCGAGTAGTTTCAATATGAAAATGAATAAATTGCTAAAAAAATTGTAACGGCGTTGCAAATTAAATATGTCAATTAAGTATAAACATGTCTATGGTTCGGTCTTGGTACCGTGGACGGAAGAAATCGCTCCCCAGGGTATATAAATACTCCTTGATCGTAGCCTGGTACTATATAGTGATCTGGGGTTCGGTCTAATTTCTTTGAATGAAAACTCTGCTCTTTGATTGAGAAATCATAATATGTATAATAATAGTAATAGTAGTATTTTATTGCACCCGTGCGAAGCCGGGGCGGGTCGCTAGTAAATTAATAATATAGTTGGGCTCTACGTTATCCGCGGGTTGAGAGGTGTCGATTCGTACGCCGTGACGCGGCGATACCCCTCTTTTTTGACCCCTTCTTTTTTGACGACCGATGTGGCGCGGCGGGCGAAGGTGAAGGACGCAGGAGGTTGCGGGTTCGATTCCCGCCTTAGGACAAATGTTTGTATAATCTGCAGAGATTTGTTCCGGGTGTTCTGGATGTTTTTTATATAAAATAAAAAATATCTAACTATGTAATGTATTGTATTTAGTATATCAGACATCTAGTACCCATAACACAAGCTCTGCTTAGCTTGAGGCTAGATGATGTTGTGTGGATTGTCCAGCATTATTTTAAATCTTCTAAAAAACAAACTTGAGGCAAACTAACAGTTGGACACGAGAGTTTACGGAATGATGACCTTTTCTGTTGTACAGGACCAAAAAGATTTTGAGCCAACGGCTGTCGAGCGTTTCAAGACATCTATCGAAACCCACGAAATCGATGAGTTCATTGTCTTCAAGAGAACAATGCACGGTAATTAATTAATTTTGTATTTTTTTAAATGAAATCCACTGTATGGCAACGCTGGCGCTGTGCCAGTCATTACCATACAGCGGGGCAATGCAGTCAGTGTCTTGGGGACGCTTCCGACTGATATTGATAATGGATCAGTTTAGCTACCTGTAGATTGTTTGCAACAGTCTGTAGTTAGCTCAACTTTTTCAATTGTAAATACTGGTTCTAATTTGTTTCCATTAAGGCGCTTCTAAACGGGCTATACTTTGCTGCAATTTGTAGCTGCAATACATGTGTCTGGTATGGCCCGGCAACATTGCCAGCAACACCAGACACACTATGCAATCTTGCAGTAATGGCCCGGCAATCATTGCCAAACATTTTCGGTGTAGCCCGTATAGCCGGTATTGCGAGCAATACCGGCCATACATGGCCGAGCGATCGCTGACCGATCGATCTGAACAGCAATATTGCCGGGCCAGTTCTATTGTTGTTTCAGTCGCTCCCTATTGTAATGGCATAGTGCATCTTTTTCTACCGACATGAAGTTTGTTATGAGTGATCCTTTGACTTGTTGCTATGTTCTTCTGTGCTTTGTTGTTTGTTTTTAGGACTGTGCTTGTTTGTGTTTGAGTTTATATTTATTAAAAACAAAAATGACTAATACGTGGACTATCGAGAAAATCCACAATCTCTTTTCTTTTTGATTTTAAAATAATATAAGCCGCTGCGACAAATGTGATTTCGTCAGCCATTGTTGCCGATTTGTGTAGCCCGTTTAGGAGTCTGCATCATGAGCCACTGTATAGCCGACATGGCCGGGCCATGTGCAACACATGGCCCGGCCATACATTGCCCGGACATCAATTGCCGAGCAATATTTTTGTAATGGCCGGGCCATCAGTTGCCGATAGTGCAGCTACAAATTGCAGAAAAGTATAGCCCGTTTAGAAGCGCCTTTATTTGATTGTAACTTTCTTTGTTAAAAAAGGTATATTTATTAATACCTCATTACATAACTGATATGATAAAAACCCGCTCCTGTAAATGTTGCACGATCATATAAACTGACATAAAAATTGCATTTCACTCCTTTTAAACGACTATAAAAAATTCTCAAAAGGACCTCCTTTTGTATGTATGATATTTTTATATTTTGTTTTATTTATATGTCCATCGATTTCTTCGTCAATTGTGGACCGATTGTGATTCAAGGAATTCTATCGCTACGCTATTGTATAAAGAATGATCCTGAATTGGTCCCATAAAAATGTTGTTCCCAAGGGATTGGTTTTTATCCCGTCAAGCTCAAAAAACAACACAGAGTAAGTGCGATAATTATGGACTGGGGTTGCATTATGGACTACCGGCGTTTCTCAAAGAACGTTCTTTGTATCGAGCCGTCGAACAGCACATGCTAAGGTATAACCCCCCGCTGCTCGCCAGTCGCTTGCAGGCAGGCGGAGAGCATGCACGTATTCACAGGAGCTATTTTTCGTTTCTGTCAACTTGCGACGTAATTTTTTAGCCAACTGCGTAAGATCATCACTTCTATTAATATAATTTGAAGAGAAAGTAAATTAAAGCAGGGTGAAAGTAAGTTATATTAGTAGAATTAATATTAGATTGTTATATCATTTAGGTTTTGTGATTTTCTGTACAACACTATTAAAACTACATATACCATATTTGAAACCATGTGGTCCATATTATGTACAGTTTTTTCGAATTGACGAAAATTACATATTTTAGAAAAAGTAGATTATTTCTAAGATGTTTCATAAGAATTTTATTAATCGTTTTTGATACCAAATCATTATTGAACTGTTTAAAAACATAAAACTGGTTAAACTTCGAAATTCTGCGTTTTATTTGACAAAATCCTTATGGTGGTCCATAATTAGTACGTACACTTACTCTACTGAATACTTGTGAAAAACCACGACCCAATTCAAAAAACAGACACCTTCGCCAATTCTTAATAGATTTTTCGTTGTTGTCTAAGGTTGATTTTGGGGTGGTCCCATAAGTTTGTTTCTCGAATTTATGATGTGCGCCGTAAAACGTATTTAAATCATCATCTATACTATAATATTATAAAGAGAGAAGATTTGTATTTTTGTGTGTTTGTAACGAATAAACTCAAAAACTACTGGACCGATTTCAAAAATTCTTTCACCATTAGAATGCTACATTATTCCTATAGACATCATACACAAAACATGCGAAGCTCTAAAAAGTTGATTTTACTTCCAGACTTGTCGGTGAATGAACCGGATCTGTATCTGAGACTGCATCAGATCAGCGCAGAGGAAACCAGGCAGCTGAATGACATTTACCAAATCGCCGACCAACGCAAGGCGCGGCTGGATAGGATCCTCGAGCGAAAACGGGGTATGTCGTATGCGCGAGTACCTACAGCACCTTCCTACAATAAATCAAATCAAAAACTCTTTACTTCCATAAATACAGTAAATGTACACTTAGCAAAGGTCAAATTATAAAACTAAACACTGACACGGCACGGAACAGTGATATTTTTGATTTCTATCGCTTCGGTATATAGACCAAAGTAAAGAAACGACGAAGAAACCTTTAGCCTGTTAGTTGTTATTTTTCGTGCTGGAGCAAAACTCGTCCCAAGAATTATTATCCTCTAGCTAGATGATCTGATATTTTGTAGTAAGCTTTTTTAGAAAGGATGTGTTTGACAATTTGTTTGAATTTATTTATTGAGAATTTTTGCAGCTCACTTGGAGTTTTGTTGTAGAAGCGTAGGTCTACCTACCTATACATTGCCCTTTAAAAGATGCATTTATCTTGTGTAGCCTAGTTGTGGGCACAGCGAGTTTATTCTTATTTCTAGTATTTATATACAATATACAAGATATGTATCAAGAAAATAGCCGAGAAATGAAATGTTGTCAGAAAGTATAATATTAATCATTGCAGCTACAGCCCCAAATTCATGGCATGCCATAGAAAGACCGCAAGGGTTTGTCGTAAGACTACTTAACCAATAACTTTTTTTATCTTACAGGATATTCATTCACAGCACCAACTTCGGTGCCAAGAACATTTAGATTCGGACGTCAGCCCAACTAAGAAATGCAATCGTCCAAATCATAGATGTGCGTGCATAGTGAGCGGCAAGCCTGTATTGTAATAAGCGTTGCCGTTTAACACCCGATTTTTTTATCGTAATGCAAAACATTGCGCAATGTTAACATCTTTTGAATAAGTATCTGTAACTACTGGTGGTCATATAATTAACAAGGTTTGTTTAACTAAACTATTTATTACCACTGATGGGCTTCAATTGTAACACCTTTTACTTGAAAAAGAAATCATACGAGAATCTTTGGATTAAAAAAGGTTTTGTTTCAGTGATTCAACATGAGTTTCTGATTATCTGGCCACCACTGTTAAACATCCCTAAAAGGTGAGCAACCAATTGTATAGGGACAAATAATTGTATATTTGTTTATATATAAGTATGTATTATGAATTTAGCCCTGTCTGTGCCAGCTAAATCCATAGGTTGTTATGGTCATAAACGGTTGATTCGAATACTACAACAGCGTTTATTGACTTAACATTAGTTGACTCACAAAACATTTATTTTAGAACAATAAGGAGGTCAATCAAACAGCAGACTCCAAATTACATACTTTATGGGCATTTTACGATTCTCTGGCTCAATTTAAACAGCTGTTTATATAAACGATGTCGTATTCAAGATAAAGTATAAACGTAAAAGCATCATGATAGTATGAGTGGTTTTGTCATAAACACGGCCTGTGAGGCTGAGAGAACAGGTATTTAGTGAAAAAAGTTTGTAGTTTTATGACGTAATAGCGAAGCTTTTACGTCATAAATGTTGATCGGTCATTATGACATAAATTATGAAATAATGAGTATATTTATAGTAGGTAACACTAGTCATGGGCGCGAACTCGTCGGGGGCTCGGCCTAAATATATGACATACTCGTAGTGTGCGAAACGTGCATTATGATGAAATGCACATGATTTATACGTAAAACGGCCCCATAAATTTAGGAACAGACTTTTATCATAAGGGTTGTAGACTTATAATAAAAAGACTATTGAGTGTATCTTTTCAAAATCGATTTATTTTTTAATCTTTTTTTTTAATAACTAAACTATGTCGAAACGGGCTTTATTTTAAAGTTTTCTTTCTCCGTATATTATTTATTTCCGCCCAAAGTTGGCCTAAAATCAGTGTTGAAAAACGAAAGTTTAGAATCTTGTATTTTTCAAATGTATACTTTTTTACGGTTTTGGGTGTATACAAACATAGATAATGAGGAGATAAATTTATATTATCCTTAGTTTTAGATGTGCAACATCAAACATCATAGTAGTTACCCTTCCACGTTTGCATGGAATGATTAGCGACTCGTTTAACGACTACTGAAACAACACTTGCATGGACTTTCTAGAATTTACTATCTACTTTCATATGACTTTACAAAATATTAGGTAAAGGACTGTAGTGCAAAGACACCAGGCTTGCAAATGGTTAAGTACTTCTTGATGTACAATATTCAATTAGCTGATAATCAGAAATCAACTTATTAATTGATAGATTAACGAGTAGTTGACTTTCTAAATATTATGTGAATGTCATTATCATAAACTTAATAATCTGAATTATCATAAACTTAAGAATGAATATTAATAGCGACGTAGATAACATCATTTAAAGGACTGTAGGTAACAGACTCAAGGACTGTTTTGCATTTATCAAATAATAGTTTGTAAATCACTTTGTATTCTTACAGTAAGCAGTAAATATTGTCTTTTTCGGATCTAGTTAAAGTACGTCGTATCATGGATTGCTTATAATAGTTGTGAAAATAGCCATTCTTTTAATGGATCTAGGTACATACTATGCGTAATATTAACTTTCTGTATGTTATCATTCACTTTATTATGTGACTATAAAAACATGCGTTTACACATTCAGTCAGTAATTAATTATCTATCTATCTATAATAGGTTCATAAGTGTAGAGACAACGTCATGTAAGGATGAGTAGATTTATCAAATTTCAATGTATTTGCGTTTATAATAAGTAAAAAGCGTGTTTTTCTCTCGTCTCCCCGATTATAACCGTTAATGTTCGGGCCATGGATTTATCGTTAGTCAAACGAAAATATACGAAAATCTTCAATTATTTTAATGATTATTATGTAGATTCAATTATTAAATGGCTTGTAGACTTAATCACTAACTAACTAGTGACATACATATAATCAGACCATATGTTATAGGAACCTAAATGTAAGCTATAATTCTCATCTCCCGATTATAATCGATATGTAGGAGTCAATGGGTTATAAGAATGATCATTAAATAGATTAAGTAATTGTGACTGTATTGAATTTATTCTATCATTCATAATCATAAACTGACTACCTATGCGTAGGACATAACGTCATTATAAGGTATGGTAGGTAACCTAGACTAGGGCTGTTTGACATATTTTATGTCAAACATATTTGTATTCTTACAATAGTAGTAATTCGTACAATATCATATAGTTAATATTGTGTGTTCCCATATCTTATCTGTCTATTTGTATTCTTCTTAATGTATTTGTATTCTTACAATAGTTAATATTGTGTGTTCCCATATCTTATCTCTCTATCCATTTCCCCGACTGTGATCGACAGTGTTCGGGTCGTGGTATATTTATCTTTATTCAATAGAAAAAAAAACGATATTATGCAATTTATATTATGAATAAAAGATATTAATAATCATCATTGTATACATAGATTGAGTAATTAATTGGCTTTTTTGTCTGTATTGAATACTTAACTTTATCATTACCTTACTAATAATCTGTACCTATACTGTGGCCAAACTGATTATACGATGTTTGTAAACATTTCCCCATATATAACATAAAAATCACTACTAGTCAATTTGTGGTCCTTCCTTACAATGCATAACCCTGACAAAGGGTTTCCACCACGCAGAAAAGAAAATTCTGGATTTTTGTGCTGAGAGTTGTTTACAAACATTGTACATTGAGTATGGCTGGTATATAGAGAAAATTTAATTGAAGTAGATACTGGTATTTAACAGGCACTAGAGCTGTTCGATATTTATGAAATCTCAAGTATGCTAATTTCTACTACCTAAATTAAGAAAAGAAATTCTTAAGTCGCTACCCCGCGCCCCGACCCAAATCAGCGCCATCACCTATTTTATCTTATTATTCTGTTAAACGAAAGAATTCGAAAAAAATCGGTTGGCCAGTTTGTGAATACTATGACAAGCTTTTTTTGAATGCCTCTTTAAATGTTTTAGTTTGTTTAATGTAGGCAAAGATGCGAAGTTGCTCTTTTTTGCCACCATGGTGGCCAAACAACAGCAACTTCGCATCTCTGCTTAAAGTATACAAAATAAAACTTTTACAGTGGCATTAAAAAAACCTAATGATAGGATTCACAAACTGGCCAATCGATTTTTGAAAAATCTTTCGTTTAACAGAATAAGAAGATAAAATAGGTTGTGGCGCTGCTGATTTGGGTCGGGGTAGCGCCTTAATTCAGGGAGTAGTAATTTATTAGTAGTGTACCTAGTATTCGTAGGTACCGTATTAGAGCGTGCCATCCTTAACTCATATATAGTTTTAAAGTCCTTTGTAGTATTATTACGTCTACATTTTGTTTTTTTAAGAGTTATTCTTACTTATTTGTATTCGTGTGCAATATTATTGATTTTGCTACAAGATGCCAAAACCATTGTTTATATAATACTTATCGTACCTATGCCCAATATTTATTTTTTAAACATGCCTACTTAAATGAAATACGACCAATGAAATTATCTGCTGTATTTTAAGTCTTGCCAATATTTTTGTTTTGTTTTATTTGTTGCTCAAATGTCTGCATTCAGTCGAGTTTATTTTATGGTCTATTATATTAAGAGTCATTAGATGTTTATTTATTTTGAATAAATTATTGATGTACTTACTCAACTACTTTTTTTCCACACCCTGTCTCAAAATGTACCCAGGTACCAATTGTAAGCCAGTTTAGCCGTATCCGACTCCACTTACCTACAAGATTAATATTTTTAATAATACCTAAAAAAGCCTACGCATAGGAGATAGAAACCAATTTTTTTGACATTAATCCGATGTCATTTTCTAGGCTGATTCAAAATAACGCATGAAAAGAACGCAGTAGGTACCTACCTAGTCAAATAGAATACAATAAATGCGTGCGCCACATAAGTACCTAATTATCACATCTACACTGATGTGGCCCACAACAAAACAGGAGCTGGCTGCGGCTATTCCTGTCCCGAAACCGGACTCTTAAGAGCCCAACCACTAAACTCAGGCACCACGGCAAACACTGGGACTCCAACGGCGACAAATCATCACATCTTCTGGAAACAACTATCAAAGAGCCGACCTACCAGATGCAGCTGGTCTTCAAAACAGACAGCGCTGCACTAAGTAATAAACGCACTCAGTCAGACACAAGATCAAAACCAAATATAGGTACTTACGTACCTACTTCCAATGTCACATCTCACAACGCTTTATAAAATCTTTCTGAACAAAGCAAACAGCATAGAATATGGGAGCGAGACAGACCACCACAAGACAGGACATCAGTCTCTCAAACCAGCCCACAGCAGAAGTCAAAAATAGACTTAACTAAACTTGGAAAAAGAACACCAATAAATAGTCATTGGCAAATTCCTCTGAAAAATCCCCTCCAAAGATATGTAAACCACAAACACGTTGCTCAAGATGAGCCGCGAGGACCTAAGAACAATGGTGGGCATCATCACAGGTCACTGTGAACTGAACCATCATCTTCTCCATACTGGAGCCTTAGACAGTAGCCTGTGTGTGTCGCGGCTCCTTCCAGGAAGAAGGAACAGAGTACCACACACTGCACGGCCGCAGAGGAGGCCAGACGGAAAACGGGATTGAAGAATCTCATAGTCATCAAACCCATCCAGTCCTATAGAAAAGCTGAAATGAAGCTGTCAATCACCAAAAGTCCTACTCCGGTACTTCAAGGAGGCTGGTTAGGCCGGGGGACAATGCACAATACACTCATATATCTCGCATAGGAGTATAATGTTAGAATTAGGCTGATTTTTCATTTTTAAAAAATCCTAAAAGGCACTAGTAAAATTCTAAAAAACAAAACCTTGTTACTTCAAAAGCAAATTTATGCCTTTATGTTTGTTCTGCAGATTTTACTCAATAAAACAAATAAGTACAAGTTACCTTTTAATAACTAACAGCTTAAAGTATACACTACACATTTGCTATAAAAGTAACTATATTGCAAAAAATATTTATCCACCACCATAGTAACTATTCTGTGATTTTTTGTTAAAGTGATACATGGGAATGGAAAAGTCCGCATTTATACTAGCTTCTACTCACGGCTTTGCACACTTTTTACCAGCGTTAAAGTAACCTAAAAATTCACAATTATTATACTCTGTTTTAGCTCCATATGTTAAAAAGTTATGGCATGGTCTTCGGCCAAATGTCTTACAAACTTTTTTCTTTTTAGCATTAGTAGGATAAAACTTTATCTGTTTATTGTCTTGAATATAAAAGCTTTAAATAGGTACTCAATCAGACCATTAGCATCTAATCTATTATCACAAAATACACATCTCCTACACTACACCAAATAATGTTAATACATATTACATTATTTGTTGTTTCTAAAACAAATAACAACACAGTAGGTATAATACACTGTTCAACCACCCATGAAATCTAAAACTAAGAACTATCTTATTTATGTAATGTACTAAGGAAACAACATTTGAACTCTTTTTAGTACCTGCAGTACTTGAACATGTACCTAGACAACTACTACAATTCTTCAATGTATGTGGTGTTGTACAAGTTTACAGGTTAAATAATAGGTATATTGAAAATTGGTCAAAGGTGTTTCAATAAGGTCTTTACATATTGGCTGCTAAGTTATTAGGTTCACTTGCACATTATTTAGATGGCTATCCCCCTGAAGTAATCATAACGATCACGTCGCTTGTCTTGCAAATGACCTACCTTTGAGGCCGAGTCAATATCTCTACACACTCCACAAAACATGCTTGAAATAATATGAAATGGACTTTGGTAGTACAAATTAGGATCATTCAGCATTTTGTTCTTTTTGTGACAGCGTATGTGTAAATATACCTCTAGCATGGAAAGTATGGAGCACAGGATGGCAGGGCAGATCATGAGTGTAGGCAGCAGTAACATTCTAGGACTTATTTTATTAGACCCTGATAGGATTTTAGCTTTTAGTGATTGATATTTTTTAGTCTTGCACATATAGCCATGTTGCGGAAAAACTGTTTTTACAGTATTAGTTTCATGAGGAGTTTTGTCACAATAGATGATATCATCTAGCTGTCTATTGTCCCAGGGATTGTTTTGGTTTCCAAGGCTTGGTTCGCCAGTCTCCTCATTGACTTCGTATGTAATCACCTCCCCTGTTTCGTCATCGCAGCAAAATTGCCTTACTCGAGACATCGCTAGACCTGTAAAAAAGATAGGTAAACATGTAGGTACGACTACGTAGTTACACATAAATACTACAAAATTGATGTAGCTAAAAAAGTCGCGAGATGGTATCTACCATTACCCAAAATATTCTTCACAGAAAATTGAAATTCGTAAGATAGTTAGCGTGTGTTGAATATAATTTTTTTTTAATTCAATTCACTTTTGATTCTTCATTCAATTACCTACTCATGGTATAACAACAACATGAATAGAAAAAGAAAAGAGAGTCCAATAAAACCTGAAATTAGCAAAAATATAATTTCGTAAACATTCGAGCGAAGCGGACATCAATAGAAAGGTCGTACGTAGCTAAATTACCGTTAGTAAAATTTCAACAACAACGACACTGACACGTGTGGTTATTTTCTCTTTGGACTGTAGACGGTAACTGATACAGTTCTTGACCGCCATACGGTACTCAGCCACTCTCTCATTAAACCGAAAACAATGGGTGAAAACGTTTGCAAGAAATATATTTTAATATAAGTATTACAACAAATATTTATTAATATTTCACTTTAGAAGTGGTGAATATCGAAAGATGAGGCTGAAAAAGCGGGGCATCCGCTCATATGGGAGGTTTGTGTATGCGTGGTCTATTAAGGTGCTACTCTCACCTGCGATCCGAGTTGGATAATCGAACAACTGGGTAAACGCGTTTACCTGTAGCACATCTGTTAACTGCTTGGTTATCGATGAATGTATCAGTGTATTAATGTTTATATCGCCCATTATTATTGCGATGTAGTTTTTTTTTTTATTTATTCATTACAATAACATTAACAATATATCTTATTATTTGTACCATATAAACCTTGTGAGGTTTGTCTTGGTACTCGCATTCGTTTTCATTCAATAATATCATATGAGTTATCGGTGTTTATTTTATATAATAGCTTGTTGAGAAGCTTTAAGTACTCTACGTGACCCGTTAGGTTAGAGTGGTATATCCCGACGACGAGGATATTTTCATCTGGTAGGAAAACCACACAGACATCAAAAATCTGCTCCACGGACAAGTCACAGAACTCTTGTTTGTCTATCTAGGTCCGCTACCGGACCTAGATGCAGCTCCCACCCAGTTCTATCTTAGGCCTACAGAAAAACGAAATAATTTACACAATAAAATAAAATCCACTGAATGCAGACATTTCAGCAACAAATAAAACAAAGCTTACTTCATTGGTCGTATTTCATCTAGGCAGGTATGTTTAAAAAAAATATTGGGCATAGGCAGGCAGCGTTGCCACCTTGGTGATTTTATCACTAGATCTAGTGATTTTTTGGAGTACGTTAGTGATATTTTGAAGAAAAAATCACTACAAAAATATCTGGTGATTTTTAGTGATATTTAGGTATCGAATCTCGAAATTTTTTGAAAATACATACTTATTAGCAACGAATTCACAAATTTATGTGAAAATAGCACAATCCTTTTCTTAGACAGCCGAAACGTAATTAAACCGTGAATCTCATCGCCGCGCGCGCGATAAGCCGTTGACGGTCGGCTGGGTGGCGGGACGTTTTCGCGTTCCGCGCGCCGGGTGGGAGTGTTGGCGTTCTTTCGCAGATTTCTCCATGATAATGGAGATTACCTACCTAAATGTATACATATTAAAATTCTCCATGAAATTTCCTACCACTTAGCATGTAAATAATCTGAAATTGGTTAGAAATACCTACCTGATGTTCATGTAAAGTTAAAGGAAAGGGAAAATTGAGGTACAGGTTTGTAAAACTAGGTATGTTGTTATGTTGTTGGAATAAAACGATTTAGATGCACAGTTTTTGTTTTATTTTACAATCAGACAATCTACCCTTACATTAGAAATGAAATAGGACAGGTTTCCTACCAAATATTTTAAACTAGGCACTGTTGCTTGCTCGAAGCTTTTAGCAGAAAAAATGAATGACGCAATCAATCCTTGGAAAAAAAAAAATTCTTCCGGAAGGTCTAGAATTGTTGCCACTATGGGAAGATTAGGCTGCCCACACACGATCAAGCCATTCGCACTTCGGGTAGGTAGGGTATTGTCTATGTAATCGAGTAAAAAGTAGGACTCTAAAAAGTGTCATGAATCATGACGGTCGACCGTCAACGGACAAAGTTTTGGATCATGAATCATGACGTTTGACCGTTGAGAGGTTCATGAATTAAACGTTTTTGTTTGGTTATGCAAACCTACCTTGGGGAATCCCCGACTACTGGTGAGAACCTATCACGTACCTACTAAACTAGTTTATCTGAGTATGTATTTAGATAAGTGCTTGCTACTGTTGCTAGGCAGTTCTTGCTAAACTTCGTTCGGGACAGGCGCGGTCCCAGGGGGGGGGTCACGGGGGTCATGACCCCCCCCAAAATCTTAGTTTAGGTACTTAAAAAATTGCAACTCACAGCTTGATGATTATATTTTCCTGTTTACTTCCGTTACATTGATTATGGTTACCAACTGCAGCAATAAAAAAATCGCGGCTCGCTCCGCTCGCCGATATTACCTACTGTTGTTTGTGCTCTGTGTTTTGCTTAGCACAGAGGCAACGTTCCCAATTTTATTGGTCTGGCTGGTCCGCTATTGTCAGTTTGTATCAATCCAACCACCACAATAAAAAGCACAAAATAGTATAACAAATAATCTGCGAGGTCACTTTGTCAACCAGTACAAAAAATTAGTAGACAACAAAATTTTCGCGTTTTGGTCTGGTCGCTGATAACATTTGTTCCTTCTGACTATGATCCAAAGCTCAAAACCCGGCCCGCATTAGGTCACTTTGCCAAATTTTCTAAAAAGTTGCCCAAAAATTGTCGAAAACCAGAAATTGTTGCAGCTCGCTCAACTTGCCGGCAACTTTACACTGTCTGCCTCTGGTCATGGGCTCATCCCTCGTTTGAGGTCAGTTTTCCAAACACTCCAAAAATCTAACGAATCCACTAAATTATCGCAGCACGCTCTGCTTGCCTCTGATAACATTCTGCTGTTTTGATAAGCTTCTGGCTTGCTCTAGTTCAGGACTCCTTCTCCGTTTCAGGCGAGTTAGCAACTACAAAATATCTAATACCAAACAACTCACACGCACAGCCAGATCATAAAAATTTTCGCGGCTCGCTTCGCTTGCCGTTGATTCTATATTGTGTCTGGTCTGTTGTCCGCATATTTGGTTGTTATTCGTGAAACTTTAAAATTGTTCTTCACACTAATATTATAAATGCGAAAGTTTGTATGGATAGATAGATGGATGGATGGATGGATGTTTGTTACGTCTTCACACCAAAACTACTGAACAGATTGAGCTAAAATTTTGCATCGGTGTAGCTCTAAGCCTGGAATCAAACATAGGCTACTATTTATCCCATAAATCAGTTCCCATGGGATCACGGATCACGGGAAATTACCTTTGAACGTTTCCATAGAAAGAACGCGTGCGAAGCCGCGGGCAGAAGCTAGTAGCTCATAATTTAGCTTCCTTGTCTGGCATGGACGCTACGTCACCAATTTCAAAAAGGCTGCGGCTCATTCAGAGCTCGCTCCACTCGCTGTTTTTTATTTTCTGAACCAGTTTGTGACTACCCGAAAAACGGAACAAAAATTTCGGCGGCTCGCTCCGCTCGCCGCTACATCTTTTTCGGTGTCTTTTTTGTATTTAAAATTTTTTCTTAATCTCCTTTGCTCCGCTCGCCCCGATTTATTACATTCATAGCTTTATATCTACCACCGCAAACTTTTTAAAATTTTCGTGGCAGGTTTCGCTCACTTTATTTTGTCATAGGCTCTGGCTTACTTTTCCCCAAACAACAGAAAAAATCTCCAACATTTTTGAGGCTCGTTTCGCTCGCCATTACTTATACTTCCTATTGTTGGGTTGGGAGTTGGGGGAATGGATGTCATTTTTGCGGCCAATATGCGAAACACTGCATTTTGCGGCTCGCCCCGCTCGCCGATAGTATTTTGTCCTTCTCTGTATTTGGTCCAGTGCTTGACACTTGTTTAACATCATTTTGCTCAGGTAGTTACCCGAAGAAGTAACAAAAATTTCGGCGGCTCGCTCCGCTCGCCGTTACATTTTTTCGATGTCTTTTTTGTATTTCCATTATTTGTTAATGCCCTTGCTCCGCTCGCCCCTATTTATATATATAGCTTTATATCTACTACCGCAAGTCTCTAAGATTTTCGGGGCTTGCTACGCTCGCTATCATTTATTTTTTTATAGATACCTATCAATAACAAAATTAATGATGCGGGCGAGAGTAAGCAAGTGAGCCTACTCTTGCTTACTTTTGCCCAAACTTCAGAAAACATCTCAAAAATTTCGAGGCTCGCTTCGCTCGCTATAACTTATACCTACTATTGTTGGAAGTTGAGTATAAATTTTCTGCGGCTCGCTCCGCTCGCCGATAAAGTTTAGTGGTTTTCGGTGGGGTCTGCAACCGCCTACAAGTACATTTGGTGCTACGGCCCGCACCAAGTGTGACCCCCCCCAAAGTCTTGGGCTGTGACCGCGCCTGGTTCGGGAAAGTAGGTAAGTGATCACATCGAAATCATTCGCGTAAGATTTGTGAAGTATTTCTTAGTTATTTTGCATTTACTATGGACGTGCCAGTAAAAATAAAACGTCAAGTGCGAGTCGGACTCGCGCACTATGGGTTCCGTTTAATTGTAAGACCTTGTTGCTTGCCAAATATTATGATTCTAGGTCAACGTGAAGTAGATACCCTGTATATTTTGGTCGAGGGAGGATCAACACTTATTTTTTTTTAGCTAATAAATTACAAATTTACGGTTTTAGGATTTTTTCCTTTACTTGTGCTATAAGACCTTGCTTCAATTTTATGATTCTTCGTCAACGGAAATTACCCTATAGGTTTTGGTCCATGGCGAGAGTCAAAAGTACTTTTTTTTTGTGAATAATTTACAAATTTATGTTTTTCGGTTCTTTTCCTTTACTTGTGCTATAAGACCTTGCTGCTCACCAAATTTAATGATTCTAGATCTACAGGAAGTACCCTATAGGTTTTGGGTGCATGTGATTCCCTTGGAAATTTCAAAATTTTCGGGCATAAACGTCTGCAACTTTTGAGTGCGTTGACTTGGAAGTTTAATTTATATCACGGCTTCAAGAAGTTACGGACTTGAGTATTTGATGTTAATTTCAACTCGATACCTCCACGCGTTCCTGAGAAAAGAGGGTTGACAGACGGACAGACAGACAGACAGACAGACGGACAACAAAGTGATCCTATAAGAGTTCTTTTTTCCTTTTGAGGTACGGAACCCTAAAAAAAGACTTTTATTCACAAAAATATCGACAAGAATGGGAAACCTAAGAAATCAACATGTGGTTATGGCCTGTAGCAAACTATACTACTACAGCCTTTTGAAATTTTTATCAAAAATACATATTTACAAGAATTGGTGACATTAAGAAACACAGAGTTGTGTATAAAAGAAACACAAAAACAAATATCTATCTAGCTTAGTGTCAACATTTTTGCTATTAGATATCAGTATTATGTTGTGTTTTTAGTTTCTTATTTTCACAAATAGGTAAATTATTTTGTAGTACCAAGCGTGTAATTTCATTTTAAATTATCTAGTGATTTTTGTCCAAAATATCCCGAAATCTAGCGAGTTTTGAGACCAAATCTAGTGATATTTTTTTCTGCAAGGTGGCAACACTGGGCAGGATAAGTAGAATGGTTTTGGTATCTTGTAGCAAAATCAATAATATTGCACACTTATACAAATAGTAATAACTAGTAAAATAACAAAACCTCTTTCAATTAAATTTTATCTATGTACCAGCCATACTCAATGTACAATGTTTGTAAACAACTCTCAACACAAACATCCAAAATTTTCTATTTGGCGTGGTGGTAACACTTTGCACTTTGTAAGAGAGGACCACAAATTGACCAGTAATGCAAATTCTGACTTAAAATCGACACATGAGAGTGATTTTTATGGTAAACTAGCTTCTGCCCGCGGCTTCGCACGCGTTGTTTCTATGAAAACGTTTTGAGGTTATTTCTATCCCATGGGAACTGATTTATGGGATAAAAAGTCGCCTGTGTTTGATTCCAGGGTTAGATTTACCTGTATGCAAAATTTCAGCCTGATCCGTTCAGTAGTTTTGGCGTGAAGAGGTAACAAACATCCATCCATCCATACATCTGTCCATTCAAACTTTCGCATTTAATTTCAATAATGGCAAGCGAAGCGAGCCTCGAAATATTTTGAGATTTTTTCTGATATTTGGGGAAAAGTAGGTAAACAAGAGAGAACCTACCTATATCAAAAAAATAAAGCGAGCCCAGTGACTCCCGAAAACTTTATAGACTTTGCGGTGTAGATATAGGACGAGCAAGCGAGCGCGATTATCAAATAAACAGGAATACAAATAGATGTAACGGCGAGCGGAGCGAGCCCCCGAAATTTTTGTTACTTTTTCGTGTGGTCACAAACTGGTCCAGAAGAGTATGAGAAAATAATTAATAGCGAGCCCTGAAAATTTTGGAAAGTTTGCGATGCTCAGAAAATGTATATCAGCAAATGGCCTCAGCCTTTTTTGAAATTAGTGAGGCATGCGTAGCAAGAGAAAGAAGCTAAATAATTTGCTAAGAACAATCCATAATAAAAACTATCATAGTTTGACGAATTCATTACGTCTCTCGTTAAGGGAGGAAACGTTGGTCTTCTTCCAACACAAATAAAGTTCGTAGTTCGCTTACGTCCTAAATGAACAATTTATGAGTTTGTTGAATATCAACAAACTACGAGGACAACAGACTAAAACCTATAGAATCAACGGCGAGCGAAGCGAGCCTTGAAAATTTTTATGATCTGGCTGTGCGCGTGAGTTTGGCTTTAGATTTTTTGCAGTTGCAAACTCACCTGAAATGGAGGTCGTCGACTAGAACAAGCCAAAAGCTGTATGAAATAACAGAAAGTATCATCAGTCGGCGAGCAGAGCATGTCGCGAAAATTTGTTTGATTTTTGAAGTATTTTGCAAACTGACATCAAACGGAGTATGTGCCCATGACCAGAGGCAGACAATAAAGTTGCCGGCGAGTCGTCACAATTTTTGGTTTTTGTAATTTTAGGTAATTTTTTATTGAATTTGGCAGTGACCTAAAGCGGGGACCATAGTCAGAAGGAACAAAGAAATGCTATCGGCGAGCGGATCAAAGCACGAAATTTTTTTACGGTGGTGGTTGGATTGATACAAGCTGACTATAGCGGACCAGCCAGAAAACTTAAGTTCCCTCTGTAACGTTGCCTCTTTCTCGCTGACCAAAACATAAACCACAAAACCCAGTAATATCGGCGAGCGGAGTGAGCCCCGATTTTTTTTGGTAATCTTAATCAAAGTTACATCAGTAAACAGGAAAAAATAATCATCAAGCAGTAGATTGCAATTTTTTAAGTACCTACCTAAACTAAGATTTTGGGGGGGGGGGGGGTGTCTGCAAATAAACTATTTGCTTTGATTTGCAATAATTATTGTGTTATCTACGACAAAAATTGACAAAGTCATGACCAAATTACTAGCGAGGTTCACTGAGTGACCGCCGCGGGCGCGTGTGACGTCACTGGGTCGCTCACCGCCCTTTAACCGTAGGCAGATATCAGTTTCTAGTGATTTACGAACCAAACAAACTCAGTTTTGAGAGACCCATGGATTTTTTTTATTTGATGGGTTTCTCAAAACTGTGACTGTGACTTGTGACACACGCCCGCGGCGGTCACTCAGTGAACTTCGCTAGTAATTTAGTCATAACTTCGTACGTAATGGTCCGATTTGATAATTTAAAAAGATAATGATATCTTTAGAATGATCTAATGTCATGAAGAATAACGTGGATACTAGTTCTATTGCCCTTTTTAACTTATAGGTTTAAGAGTAAAAAGTGTTTTAAGGTACAAAACACGTGCCAACATATTATTTGAGCTATTTGAGATGAAACGCACAGGAAGAAAGGTTGCTCCCGAGCAAATATAAAAAATTACGTTTGTACTGAAAATCTTTTTTTTTCTCTTATGTATGACGCTATAGCTTGAAAATAAACAATATGGCATGCATGTTTCTTTAAAAATGATGTGGCACAGTGTTACACCTTCTTATCCCATATACATCTCAGACGGTATGAACATGAAACGCGCCTTGGATAACCGTTTTATAATTAGCTCTCGTTGAGTAAGATCAGTTATTTACTATTTATTCCTAAACTATTAAGTCTAGGCTTAAAAACTTATAAAACATAATTTACGTGTATAAGATAGGACTATCGAATAGAAGAATTAAATTAATCAAAATACGCTTACAGACCAAACAAAATTGGTTGTCTGTAAAGTCGGTTTACTGACGATAGTTGAACGTGACAACGCAGACGCATCGCTCACTCAAGTAGGAGAGAGACGGATGTCGACCGCTCTCGCTTGCACTTCAAGCCTTACATGGAATGCCTCAGAGCGAGGTAACGCCGCATGACGAGGTAACGCCGCATGACGTCATGTTTTTTCGTGCGTGCAGCCGTCTCTATCGAATTATAAGACGTTGTCACGTCAAAAAGGTTTTGATAACATAACTCAAAAGGGCACAATTTTGCACCCATCTGTTTATGACTAGTTGATGCCAAATAACGCCACAAACAAACCATAAAAAATCTGATCGAAACAAGGTAAAACACGGGTCCTTATTCAACTTTTAAGGTTGCCTCCCATACAAAAAAAGCTATTTTTTGCCTCTAACTCCTGGACTATAAAGGCCTAGCAAAAGTATAATAGAACAAAAGTTTTTCTAGTTATCGAATGGTGAAATCAGAAAAATGAATTTAGAAATAAATCCTATGTCCGCTTTTTAGCGATTTGGACCACAGTACGCTGTGGCTGTGGCACCAGTCAGTGGTGGTGGGTGCCACCACTGAGCGCACCACAGAACGGGGAAATAGCCAGCGCTACTGACTTCGTCTTTTTTGTTATTGGCAACCTTGGATCTAGCATGCCATGCCACTTTTCGGCCGAGTTGAGCATGAAAAAGCGCGGCAAATTAAAACAAATTAAGAAATGCTGCAAGGTAGGAGCTAGTAGAATCTTTGTGGTATGGTATGGCGGCGCGGCGGATGGCAGCCCCAAAATTCTTCGATGATGGACCAGTTTCTTAAATCTTTATTTATTTAGTAATACCATAGAGTTAGGATAATAGTAATACTTAGATAGTTTTTGTCTCGTAGTCCAAAATAACACGTTATGTAAGATCCAATAAAAAAATTAAAATCCTTATATTTTATGATCTCGCTTTATCATATGCCGGTATTACACACTCATGCATGACAGAACTACTATTTTGACAGGGTGTTCATAACAAATGCCGCTATATCAACAAAATAATAAAAGAAATGTACCCCTCAGTTATAAAATTTATTTTATTTTTATTCGAACGTCCTCAACAAGATGAGTACCTATTGATAAGCGAAGGTCAGAACCTACTTGGATGGGTGACCGCCTGCGTTGGCCTTTTCTTTTTATTCGTTATTTTTTTAAATCCGTTCTTTGTTTGAAACGGTAGGTGGTACCGATGGTACGGAATCCTCCGCATCGAGTGGATTCGCACTTGGCCGGTTTTATTAAAAAACTTTTAAACATTTTAATTGGATGAAGAGAAAAAGAGATAGCATAATGCGGCAAATACTCCTCCCTCGTATGCACTCGTCGGATCGATACCACTGCAGGGCCGAAGGGGCGGGATGCGCGCGTCGTCGTCGCAGCGCCCTATGATTTATTACTTGCGTCTGTTCGCCCCTGCTAGCTGCACCAAGAACACCGACTGCGTTTCTCATTTATCAGGTAAGGCTTCATTTATTTTTCGCTTGGTCATCTTATGATTAATTTTATTATAATTTGCATATCTCCTTTAAGTGAACAAGTATTAGGTACCCAGGTAGATCAGATGGGTAAATGGGTACCTACCTTTTGTCTCGTCTTGTGTGATGCGCGTGGGTAGGAAGGTAGTAGGTATTTCTGCAGGTAGGTACCTACTTACCTAGACTTAGGATCACATTTTCATTTTAATTAACGTCCTAGACAGGTCTTGAACCTGCGTTTTTAAATTATTCCACAATTTTTGAGATACAAAATTGAATCCTGAGAACTGTCCTATAATGTGCGTAAGCACTATAAAAATTAAAATCATTTTCATTGTTATGTCCATGATTCCGTGGTATTCAAGGTTATAGGTATGACAAAATAAACTCGTAAGTTTCCGGTGTTAATAGAAATGTGAGATCAGGGCGGGCGGGGTAGTTTCGGGCGTGGTCCTTTGTAACAAACAGACCTAATATGTTTCTGTTGTGTTATTAAAGCAGTCGGTGTAACCTAGGTAGGTAGACTGGTGCATTAGTCGGTGTAACCTAGGTAGGTAGATTAGTGCATCATTAATTATTTTGCTGAAAAATATGTCTTCCACATTGATCCGAATGCATGAGTTTGGGCGGGCTAGGCGTGGGCCGCCGCTGCCGGTCGGAGCCGGGGCGCGGGGCGGCGGGGCGGCGGGGGGCGGCGGGGCGGCGTTTTCTATCGGTCGTATGCTGCTTGCTATCTTTGGCCGGATAGTATCGTAGGCGGGCCCGGTCCGATCGATGAAGCCACGTGACCCCGGGAATTCTGTAAATGCGCGCGCAACTCCGGGGTCCTCCGCGTGACCGGCGACTCGACGGCCGGGAGTAATTGCACACAACTGTTTAGTTCCCAAACAGCCTTTACACAATGATAAAATATTATCAAAAAGACTATTAGTTACAGTGTACCTACAGACAAAGTTACAAATATCTTATTGAAGGCTTCGTGTGCAAGCTCTGCGTAGGTACAGGTACCTATTTACACAATGATTAAATAGTATCAAAAAGACAATTAGTGACAGTGTACAGACAAAGTTACAAATATCACATTATTCAAGGCTTCGTGTGCAAGCTCTGCGTAGGCACAGGTAGGTACCTTTAAGCAAATTATTTATCTTCCAACTTTGATGTGGGTAAATTGGGTTTTGTTGGTAATCCCAGCTGCTCACCATTGTTGTTTTTGTCTTGCTCATAGCAGATGTATCAATTTATAATCATTAATTTTACTACCTAGTAAAGTGCCAATCATACATGGGTATAGGATTTTTATAATAGTTGTGATTTTGTAATGCTTCCTATCATGAGAGTTTGGTATAGGCAAAGATCAGGTCAGAACAAGACACCGGCGCGGCGGCGGCGGTGTTGTATTATAAATAGTAGGTACTTATCATCACAGCATCCACGTGTTCAGCCAAACAAACTACAAGCTTTTCAATTCAGTTCTGATCATCACCTTCATTCATTTATTATAGGTACTTACTTATTTACTTCCTTTAAACTTGTATTTTGATAGATTGATAAATACCTAACACTTTATTGTTAGCCTCTAACTGAGAACTCGCGAGATCGAAATCAAAGTATCAAGCTATAATAAGTACCTAATGAAATGAGTGTAATAAAATAACACTAGGTAACCTGCCTATATTTTGATAGATATACAGGGTGCCACATAACGGTAACATTACATTGTCATACTAAGCGGAAAGAGGATGATTGGATCAACTGAGGGGATCAAATTGTGAATAGAGATTTAAAAGTTTTTAAATTTTTTTGAAAAATAAATAAAGTTTTTTTCTTCCTTTTCGAGTTCTTTTACATTATTTATCTCTTTATCTCTTCATTATCTCTTGCATTATTTAACATTACACTAATATTATAAATGCGAAAGTTTGGATGGATGTATATATATACATACAAATATACATTCACGCCAAAACTACTGAACGGATCGGGCTGAAATTTTGCATACAGGTAATTTTAATCCTGAAATCAAACCTATGCTACCTTATATCTCAGTTCCCATGGGATAGAAATCACTATTAAACGTTTCTAAAAACAAAATTGCGCAGCGTTGTTATAAAATACTTATTAGTCATAAAATATATCACAAAATTAAATGCTTTTTTTCAGCAAAATATGTCATAAAATTTTTGTCAAAAAATTATGCTAATCCTTTGAAATTTCAAAACAATAATAACAGTTAAGAAATTCTTTAGAGATTAGAATCATTAAAATTGAAGACTATTTTAAGTAAAAGAACGAAAAATTCTGAAAATCGTAGAACAAACGTACAACAAATTTAATCCCCTCGGGGTCCAGAACCACAACCCTTTTCGGCTTAGTAGGTACACATGTTTCGTGGCACCCTGTATACAGCACTAAGTAGGCCAAGCAGTCAGGTCAGTGGCGGATTTACCAGCAGGCTGAGCTGAGTAGGCTTGCGCCTATTTTTTTTTGCTTTCTCATAGAAATCAAAACATTTCTGCGCGTGGGTTTTCTGATGTTTTACAGATAGAAGTTGCAACACATTTTGCCGATGACTTTTCCCTCCTAATAATTAAACAGTCAGTAAGTCAGAATTAGTAAACATGATTACTAAGGACGATATCATCGATAATTTTTCCAACAAAAATCGCGCAAAAAGGTATTGTAACGAACTTTAATAACTTGACTACTTTGTAAGCGGAATAAAGATTATTTATTAACGTTTACGTAACGTCGTAATAAATCAGTTTTTACTCATAATTCATACAGAAGAAAAAATCATAAGAAAGTGTTTGCTTAATTGTGGCCCTGGCAGACAAGTATCTCTTAGTTTGATCACCGTATTAATATTTTTTTATATTAGCATATTATTGTTGGAAAGGTTATCTCAAGTAGTGTTCGGTATAGGGAACAAAACTTGAAATGTAAATAGATTTGGAGTTAAACTGGGTATAATTTTGATTAGAAATTGTTGTTGAATGTAGTTTTAGGAACTTGAAATTAGAATGGATGGAGATCTATAATGGCGTTCGTTTGGTAGTGAAGTCTCGTCCAGCCAGTGCTCGAGTGGCCTGTCTGTCGTGGCTATTTTTAGAATAAGATGTGATGTAGGGCCCCTGTGATTGGTTCTCGCCGACTCGTCGCGTCATTTTGGCGGCGTTCTATAGGCTAAATAATGTCGTGATATACAGATCGTGTGGTAGGCTCTCGCCGTAGACGCGTTTTTGCTGTGGTGCGCTGATTGGTGGCGCTTGTGGTTATTCTATTGGTGGAAGAATCTTCTTCGTTCAAAAACAACAGAAAAGGTTGACGCGTTCGGAAACAGATCGGCGTAAACAAGTAGGTACTTTTAAATGAAAGTTCAATTTAAATGAAAGTTCAATTCAATATAACTAATAGTTCTTTTTAATGAATTTAGAAGTTGTCACGATTTACAATTTTTACACAAGACTTTTATATAATATCTTTATTCACAAAAAAATAATAATCAACTAATAGAAATAAATTAAATGCGTTCTGGATGTTTTCTATGTATAATAAAAAATATCTATCTATGTAGTGTATTGTATTAAGTATATCAGTTATCTAGTACCCATAACACAAGCTCTGCTTAGCTTGGGGCTAGATAATGCTGTGTGAATTGTGAAAATGCTGGACAATTCTCACAACAACATCATCTAGTCCCCAGCTAAGCAGAGCTTGTGTTATGTTATGGGTAGCTACTAGATAACTGATATACCTACCTACTTAATACAATACACTACATGGATAGATATTTTTTTACTATTCATAGAAATATCCAGAATACCCTGAACAAATATCTGCAGATCGTACAAACATTCGTCACGAGGCGGGAATCGAACCCTCAACCTCCTCCGGCGCAGGCGGACCTTCGCCCGTTGCGCCACAGAGGTCGTCAAATACAACTGGTATTTACAATTGAAACAATTCAGCTAACTCCAGACTGTTGCGAACAATCTACAGGTAGCTTATCAAGACTTTTGACTTTGAACGTTCGGAATTTTTGTTTTTGAAGTGGATTGTATCAAAAATAATTATTTATTTAGAATAAGTCTACATTGCAAAATAGAGCACAAGTTATTTTGTGGCATTACAAACACAAGCAATAATGAAATGACAATTTAAAGACAAGATTTTGGGAGATTTTCAGAAAACTCAAAAATGATGGTCCCAATACCAACCTGTATGAGAAGATAATACTAACGGACCCTTGAAACAACACAATTGAGTCTCTTAAATCCGTCAGATAATCGCGATATGAGACGTGCTGAAATCTAATTTGCGTTTTGATTTTGAAGTTACTTTTCGTACGTTACGTTAGAGATTACCTAGGTACATACGTAGGATAGGGTGTAACATACAGTTTTATTAACATTATTATTATCATCATCACCCGCAGCCGAATTTTAGGCCTCCAGGGTAGTTTAAGATTTCTCAAAAGCTTTCCTTGATTTCGATTGGTCCTAGAGAATTTTCAGTTAGCGGGTTTAGAGGTTAACTACCTACTACTTAGTTAAAAACTAACAGCCACACTTGTTGCAGGCAGCGGGCAGATAAAATGCCTGGATAAAACACCTCGCCAGAGCTTGAGATGATCAGTCACAAATTGGTGCCCAAATATATGAAACAATTTGAGCTGAAATCTGAGTTAGTTTCGTATCGGCGTTATGATAACAAGTGCCTTGCAACCGGGCAACGCGCTTTAGGAACTTACGTTATCGTGAACAAGGACAACGCTCAAAGTATCAAGTACAACGATACGACTGTCCCTATCACTCTCTACGTGCTGGAGTGCGACCAAAAGTGGGTCGCTGACAACTGCCCTTCAGACAGACAGACCCCTGGCCGTGCCCAGCAAAGAAAGAAGGAAACTTCAATATAAAATGGTACATTAGGTATTTAACCAAAGATCAGATACTTTCTAGCTCTATATTCAAAGATCGTCAGCAATTAATGTCAAAGATGATATACCTACCTTATCTGTCTTCTTGTTGCAGATAAATCACAATGATGAGGCAATAGGCAGTAGTTCAAACGTCGTTCGAGTAGATTCCGAAGAAAATACTATTTTGGACAGCAAAGTACAGTTGGAAAAAGGGGGCAAACCTATACGATTAGAAAAAAAAAGAAGTGCTTTTCTCGGAGGTGAAGTTCAATGCACTGGAAAACTCCAGAGTAAAACTCGCAAATCTGAACATAAACGCACGAAATTGCGTGAAATTGACCATCGCCATTCTCAGCCACAATTGACGCAACTGCAGCCACTTGAAACTGTGCAAGGAGAACAAGTGCAGTACCAATGCACTACGACTGAAATCCATCACGTTGAACAAAAGACTCAGACCACTGAATATCAACAAGTTGAACCAATTAGATTCGAGTCCCAGTGGACTGAGCTTCAACAGGCACAAACGCAATGGTATATGCTTCAAAAAGTTGAAGTGGAACCACAGTGGTCTGATTATTTGATCCAGCCTCCACAAGCAACACCAGTTTTGCTGAATCCCGTAGAAACAGCTCAGGTCCAGTACGCTGAAATACAAGAAGTTACCGAGATTCGTGTAGTCAAAAAGATTCGAATTTACGAAGAGATTATTGAAGACGTTGAGCACAATAAGAAATAGTGATAATGAATCCACCACCCATAAACGATTTGTTCGTCGACGTGCTATATGAACTATTCGAAGATGTCGACTTCGACGTTCTGGACATGTTACAAACCTTTTACGAAAATGACGACTTCGAAGCTATCGACATGCTAAATGAACTATTTAAGAAGAAAATCGCCGCCGACGTGAACGTCGTCGTCATGCTATATGAACCACCCGAAGATGACGACGACAACGTCGGCGTCTTCCCATGTCATGAGGCCTACGACCATAACGTCGAATTTATGCCTTATTATTATGAGGCCTACGACCATAACGTCGAATTTATGCCATATGAGGCCTACGACCATAACGTCGAATTTATGCCATATGAGGCCTACGACCATAACGTCGGCCATATCCCGTATTATGGGGCCTACGACCATAACTTCGGCGTACCGCCATATTATTATGAATATTATTTCGACGAAAATGACGACGGCGATCTCGGCGAGTTCCCTTATTATGAAGCCTACGGCCAAAACTACCGCGTTCTCCAATACAATTATGACAACTTTGGGATAATCCCTTATTATGAGGCCTACGGCTACTACTTCGGCGTAGTACCACATTACTACAATTACTACCATGCCATGCATGGCGTTAATGGCGCATATCATTATTAGGCAGAGGACGACAACGTCGGCGTATTACCATCATCACGGCCCTGAAAACGAAGATGCTGACGTGCCCAATCAGCTAGCTGGGGAAGCTCAAAGGATCTTAGTGTTTTGTAATACATACCTACATGGATTACATGCATGAGCCATGGAATTTATTCATGTATTAAGCTTTGTTAATACAACCATTGTTGGAATACAATTTATTTGAAGGCCAAAAAAGCAGCCGCTTACAATGAATTCATAGCACAATTTTGTTTGAGCATAAATTACGAAAAATAATTTAATATCCTTAATTATGTAAAATCTAGAATTTGGCTAGTTTCTTTGTGTTAGTGCCAGAAACAAATGCAAATTAATAATATTCGCTTTTTAATGTGTGGACTTACTAGGTGCATGAAGTGAAACTTCTAATAGGGTAGAGGAAAAATAGAAAATCCGCCTATGATGTAAAATGCGGTTGAAATAAATAACGTGGCCCACCCACGTAAAAAAGAAAATTTGTGAGTGGTTTAGCAGGAAGTTTCACTATTATAGACGCTGTAAGATATATGTTTTAATCTCTTAGTTTTTACTATATGTGCTTGATACCTAAATAATAGAAATGAAGTGGATGACAGTGATTGGTGAAAAAATGTTTATGTAGTAATGTGTGTGTAGGGTTCTTAGACCAGGTATTCTTTTACCTCCTAGATGTGTATTTGAAGCTTTGCGTGTACATTTTTTTTTACGTAATATAGATAAACGTGTAATAATTTATGCAACATGTTAATAGGTATTAGAATGTTTTAGTCTTCTAGCCATAGTATCTATACCGACGATAGGTATCAGAAAACATGTAGGTAGCACCTGGTAAAATCGAAGCGCCTCTTAATTCTACAATGAAGTCCAAAATACTTAGATATATAGGTAGATATTCCGCCAATTTAAAGCCCTTCATCGTTAAACCTTCGTTTAGCGTTTTTTTACCTGCGTGCGCGCAAGTACAGTAAACAAAGTAAATAAGGCCAAGTGCTAGTGACTGGCGTGAAACATTTTGAAATAAATGTTTTCACGTGATTTTTGTAATAATTTATCTACCCGTAGATCCAAATGTTATAATTTTAAAGGGAACTTTCTACACGGTCTTTTGACTTTCTACCTACTAATTTAAGGATCCTTCTTAGATATACGTACATAATAACGTGTCCTACGTGTTTGTAATAATTATAAGTGTATTTGTAGGTCATTAGGACAATTGATGTTTACAACTAATGTTTGAATTAAGTGAAAATCCTAATTGAATAGGAGAATATTTTGTCGATGTTTTATCTAATCACATGTAATCAACTTTTAAATCCTCAATAAATAAACAAAGTAGAATTATTTGTTTTATTGATTGACCCCTCGACCTTTGTGATTCTGATTGTTCTTCTAAGTAGGTAGGTACCTAGGGATTTAGTGCCTGCAAGTTTTCGCATCTCTTGATATTGTATTAGTCACATACGTAGGCGAAATGTGTTTTGTCTCTTCATCTTAAGAATTAAAGAAGAAGAATCATCAGCAAACAATTCTCGTGATTTGATTACCTAGTATGAACAAGATGAGGCCGGTGGTTATATAAATAAACCTATAAAAACTTTTTAACAATAAAATTAAACCACCGAAATAACTGAAAAGCTAAAAAAAAACTATTTTATTTTACCTTGATAACTAAGTTCTTAGACTAATGTAATAAGTACCTACTTATGTAAGTATTATATTTTTGTAATTATTTTGAGTTTTTAATAATTAAAAACTCATAATAAGTTTCAGAACTGAGTTAATATCTAGGTAAGGTTAATTATTAACCTTACCTGGATATTAACTCAGTTCTATAAGTAATTTTGAGTCGGCGCCATAGGTAGGTACCTACTAGAAAATCTTGTCACTTCAACTCATGAGAATGGTTTTTGTACTTACTTCGTACAGCTATAACATCTCATACAAGCATGGGCCACAGAGGTAAAGCTGATGCCTGATGGTGTGAGTCGCTGCTAGCCTCAGCCAGCCCAGTTCCGAAACAATTCTTCGCGCAATCGGCAATCTCGAACAAGATAGTGTAGGTAAGTACCTACAGTCAATCTGGATGGTATAGAACGGGGAAGAAGGAAGAAGAAAGGTGGAATGACTTGTAAATTGCGATGTGTTGTGATTGTGACGTATAATGGAAAATGCCTCTACAAGTCACGATACCGAACAAATTATAGAGATACCGAGCTCAGACAAATGGGCAGATCATGTTAGGTAAGTATACCGGTAGAGTCGAAACCAGATTATACAGGTGGAAAGTTAAAAAAAAGCTTCCTTTTCATAGCAAGAAGAGGCTATGGAGCTCTAGGTGGCTCAAGAAAAGACCAGGCAAAGGATGGGTCGTAATGTCACCTGGAGGCAACGAAATCTATCAAACCATAGCCACTACATACTGTATACCTAAAGAAACACACAAAAACAAAAGATGCAACAATAGCCATCAGACAAACATGCGACGACCTCTGTGGCGCAGCGGGCGAAGGTCTGCCTGCGACGCAGGAGGTTGCGGGTTCGATTCCCGCCTCGGGACAAATGTTTGTACGATCTGCAGACATTTGTTCAGGGCGTTCTGAATGTTTTCTATGTATAATAAAAAATATCTATCTATGTAGTGTATTGTATTAAGTATATCAGTTATCTAGTACCCATAACACAAGCTCTGCTTAGCTTGGGGCTAGATAATGCTGTGTGAATTGTCCAGCATTATTTATTTATTATTTATTTATTTATCAGAAAACTGAAGTGGAGATGTACTGGGCATACAATCAGACGAAGCCAAAATGGTCGAAAACTATAATGTACTGGTTCACAGGAAAGAATAGAAGGAAAATGAGGTAGCCCATCGAGAAGATGGACCGACGATATAAAGGCCATAGCAGGTGGCCACCTGCTGTGGCCTTTAAATCATCGGTCCCATTTTTGCTTCGTCTGATTGTATGCCCAGCCACTTCAGTTTTCTGATGGCTATTGTTATCAACTCAAAAATATGCTATTGTAAGCTCTATTTTACTTTAAAACTTTGTGTATATTTATTAAACATTATATTTCATTTTGTTCCCCTACTTAATACAGAGCAGGATTGTTGCGAATATCAGCATCAGCATACGCTGATGATCAGCATACGCTGATGATCAGCATTTATATACACATCAGCATTTGCATTCATCGATGCTGATTTTCAATGCTGATGTTCAAGTCGCAACATGACCCGAAGGGGAGAGGCATATAGCACATTTTTGTACAAATCAAGCACAAACCTGTGTACTCATCGCACTACACACTGCGTGTGAGTGCTAGCGTGAAGACCTATCACCCTGCCTGATGAATTTTTTAATTTATTGGGTTAGCCAGACCTCACGTATGTAACATTAAGAAGGTATGTTGAATTTTGTATAAAAAGCTCTGTGAAAATTGCAACTGTCTACATGAATGAAAGACAGTCAGCGGTAGTAATACGTTCCAGTTGGGACCCTCAGGACGGAACTCCAAATGGCATAATTTATCTCAGTTTTGATGATGGAAGGACCATCTACATAGAAGAAGTGAGGAAGACTCGGTTTGCGAGTCAGTCACGCACTTAGCCAAAATCAGCATCAGCATCCGCTGATGTGTGTAAAAACTGCATCAGCAACAACCCTGATACAGAGTATAATATTACAGAGTTATCTTATATTATTATTATATCTTAAAATAACAAAGTTTATTGAGGGATTGCTATTAGCTAGTCAGTTTGATTGAACATTTGGATTTGCTTTTTATTTTACTGGTTGAGTGGAGGAAGGGTAGGATCATTTCAGTTAATGTTTTTTCCACCTAAACATTAAAACAAAATTTTCATGGTTCGTAGAAATATATTATATACTGTAGGTACATAATTTCAACTAAATCAGTCTAGTAGATTCAGATAAAAATAATTGGAAGAATTTTCCTAAAAACAAATAGCTACTTACAATAAACAAACCCAATTAAGAGCTTACTGTGCCTTCCTAATGTTTTTCTTTCTATAAACTCGTTCTTTGCAACATTCCTTGTAGAATTTTGCTTCACATTTGCCTTTGTAATATAGCTGTGCAGGCTCTACCACCACACTGCGCTCTTTAAGTTTCAGCAATAGGAATTTCCTCTCGGCTAACACTTTTTTCACTTCTTGGTTATTTGCTGCAGCTGCATCATTTTGGCAAGCATTATACTGTAAAAAATCATTACAATAGGTTAAAAATAGAGTGGAGTTATACTATTTTGAATTCCTATCCAGTTGAAAAGAATTAATTATTCATTTAATATCATAGACAACCAACAGTGGGAACACAGGATACATGTGTATATTTATAACAGAGTTTTTGCCTAACAACATTTAAGTCTGACATATATAAATAAAGAATGTCTATATTCTTTTCCAAGACTTGGGGAGCTGTAAAACGTTTTGAGGTTAGATTTATGCAACAACTTACCACAGCCATCATTTTCACAAGTTTCTCGAACTGAATGCATTTTTTTCGATAAATTTTATTGTTGGCATTGGTGCTTTTCATTTTTATTGTCTTCATTGTAAATGGAGTAATTAAGAAATAATTGCTTCGCCCAGACAGGGTCTATTTACTTTTATAGTGCGGACGAGATAGCGGCTAGTTTCTGATGATCACAGATGTGATGTAGATAGTCCTAAAGTTTGTGATTTTCACGCTACTTGACTGTTTTAATCCTATTGTCTTTCTCTATGTAGGATAAGTAGAACTCGGCAAAGAGAATACAATAAGAACTCGGTAAATTATGGCAATTATTAAAATGGCTTAGATTTATTTTATAGGTTTCATTCAACTTCAACTTCTTATATAATGGCACCGCTTGCTTTTCTTTAAATTTTTAATAATTTAAAGGTTTAATTAATGTCATGTCATCGTGTTGCCGGCAGTCAAGATGAAAAAGCTGCGATCCGAACGCCAAAATGGTCCGAAATATGACAAAAAAATCCGTTTTGAAAATGTTGTGTAAAAAATTTACTTGTCGTAATGGGGATACCCTAATATTTGTACTTTATGTTGCTTCATCTAGATGAACTTCAGTAAACTTCGCTTATTTTTACAAAGGTTGATAGACTGAGATAAAATAAAACGTCATGTACGAGTCGGACTCGCACACTAAGGGTTCCGTTTAATTGTTTCCCTTGTTTCTTGCCAAATATCATGATTCTATGTCAACATGATGTAGGTACCCTGTATATTTCGTTGAGGGAGATAATCAAAAATTATGCATTTTTAGTTAATAAACTACAAATTTACGGTTTTCAGATTTTTCTCGTTATTTGTGCTATATTTCCTTGCTTGTTACCAAACTTTATGGTTCTAGGTAAACGGAAAGTGCCCTATAAGGTTTTGGTCTATCATCATCACCACCATTAACCTATACAGGGTGTAAGCGTAACCAGTCTTATCCTTGAAACCACGTATGTACACCCCTAAAATAAGACGATACAAGTTATTTTTAAAAATAAAAGTCAATTAGTTTCGATGGAATTTCATAATTCATTTCTCTGCTATCCTACGTGATTTCATGGACACCCTAGTGACCTTATCACGCCGCGCCGCCCGCTCTCGCCTGTAGCCGGCCGGTGGTGTAGGTATCGAATCGTAGGTACCTACAACTTGTGATGGAACTTTCCCTTCATACTTTTCCTGGCTTAGGACAGGCAAAAATAGCTACTCTAACACATTTGCCAGTAAGTAGGCTAAAGTAGGTAGGTACTTTTGGCATATTCAAAAAGTTCATCATCAATCAAGATTTATGTACAATTCAATTAAAATTTACAGCTTTATGTACAGTTTGATTTACTCACATTAGACATAAAATGTTTTTATGACTTGTGCATGACTAGGCACGGTGGCACGTAGCCTTTGTGTAGCCGCTAGGATCGTTTGCCGGCTTGGCACACGTTGTTCTGGGAACCGCTCTGCGTACATCGTACGAGCCAAGTTCATGTTGTCACCAGCGATGGCATAAAGTCGCACCATTTCAGTCCACTGTTCATTTGTGAACGACATCGTCACTTCTCTACTTAACACAATACGCGAACAAATCGGCACATCACAAATTAGCACGGAACGTGTCATGACGTGCTCACTACATCTACCAGGTGAACATCGCCACCTGGTAGATAAGTTCGCAGGCGAGCGTCATAATACCCAATTCATTAAAATATTCACGGCACGACACGTCGTCTGGCACACCGACGATGGCGCGCACTGCGCGCTTCTGCATGACGAAGACTCTGTCTACGTCGGCTGCGCGCGCCCAAAGCTCCACGCCGTACGTGATGGTGCTGTGCACCGTCGCGTGGTAGCACGCCAGCACCACGCTGCGGGTGGCAGTCGCGGCGAGGCGGCGCAGTGCGAAGCATGTGCGGCCTAGTCTGGAGCAGAGCTCCTCTATGTGACTTTCCCACGTGAGACCACTATCGATTTGAAAACCTAGAAGCTTTGTGGATTCCACCATCTGTAGGGTGGTGTAGCAGTCACTGCAAACAGTGGTCTGGGTGTGCCGTTCAGACGGAAAGTCATGTAGCAGGTTTTATCTTTGTTCAGCGCTAGGCCATTCGATTGGAACCACCGCTCGAGGCTCTGCACTACGTTGTTCAGCCTTACCTCCAGTTCGGGCGTGTTCGGCGCGGCCACAATGATCATCACAAATGTCATCGGCGTACATATAGGCCTGCGCCCCGTTGACGGCTTTAGGGAGGTCGTTCAGCAAAAGGCTGAACAAAGTATTCGAGAGGCATGAGCCCTGTGGCACCCCTATGGTGTTCGTCAACTCGACTGACTTCAATCGGCCATGATCGCCTACTACGGTCTGCGTGCGGTTGGACATGAAGGAGGTTAGCACGGATAGAGTCGGGCCCCTTCTAATTCTAATTCTAATTCTGTTTGGGGGGAACTGAGATCTGCACGGACATCTCGCATGGGAGTGTATTGTGCATTATCCCCCTGCCTAAACAGGCCCTAACCAGCCCAGCTCCTTGAAGTACCGGAGCAGGACTTTTGGTGACTGACAGCTTCGTTTCAGCTTCTCTGTGGGTGTAGACGAGGTTGACTCCTCAATGAGACCCTTCAGCCCCGTCTTGCGTCTGGCTTCCTCTGTGGCCGTGCAGTGTAATATGACGTGTTCCACAGTCTCTTCTTCTTGGAAGCAGCCACGACACAAGCTGCTGTCTGTGGCTCCAGTCTTGAACAGATGATGGTTCAGCTCGCAATGACCTGTGATGATACCCACCATTGTTCTCAGGTCCTCGCGGCTCATCTTGAGCATCGTGTTTGTGGTTTTCCTGTCTATGGAGGGGAATATTGATTTAGTATGCCTGCAGTCTGTTCGACGCTCCCATAGTTTTTGGTGTTCTTTTTCTGAGTTAAGTTTTAGTCTAATTTTTACCTCTGCTGTGGGTGGGTTAGAGAGGCCTATATCTTTTTGTGTTGGAGTTTGTTTCGCTGCTTCTTTTGCTAGTCTGTCTGCATTTATGTTGCCTGGGCAGGATCGACTCTCTGTCCATTCTATGCAGACTTTGCTGTGTTGAGAAAGTTGTTGTAGAGCATTGTGGCATTCTACAATTGCTTTTGATCTTGTGTCTGACCTTTTAAGTGCGTTTATAAGTGCAGCGCTGTCTGTTTTGAAGACCAGTTGCATCCGTCTGGTTGGCTCTTTGATGGCCCCTTATTCCGTAGAAATTGAGTTTGTCGGAGATGAGGTGGTGGTCGGCGGTATCGAATGCGCGCGACAGGTCACAGCACAGCAGCGCCACGCATTGACCGTCTTCACGCGCGCACAGCACGCGCCATACCACCTCCCTCACCAGGTCGGTGGTGCCACGCCCGGCTCTATACGCATACTGTCTGTCCGACATAATGTCTCGCTCATAGATAAAAGATAGCAATCTTTTATTAAGTCCGACCTCGAAGATTTTGCTGATGGCGGGAACAAGAGAAATCGGTCGGTAAGATTTTTATTCCGATTTTTTCCCTTTTCCTTTGTAAAGAGGGGATATTTTAACTCTTTTGAGGGGCTCGGGGTATATTCCAGCACGAATGCAGACGTTAAACAGGTGAGCGATAACTATGGCGATCGATCTAGCGATAGTCTTGAGCAGGTTTGATGATATACCGTACAAGTCAGTACTGTTTTTTGATGCTAAGTATATATTTATTCACTATTAAAACTATTTCATCCGCCGAAAACAGGTCAAACCGTAGCGATGCATCGCATGCGGATGAATCGGTACTGAGGGAGGCGTGTGCGCAGGCGACGTTAGCTGCGGGAGCTCCGCACTTGCTGGCCGCGGTTGTGAACTCGAGGTTCAGCGCGTCTACTAGCTCTGTTTTGGAGCGAAAAGGGACGCCATCAGTGTTTCGCACGAGGTCGGTATAATCTACCCTTTCACTACTCTTCCGCCCAAGTTCAGTACTAATCACATTCCACATGCATTTGGATTTGTTTGGATGATTGTTAATCATTTTACTGTAGTAATTAGTACGTTTTGCTTTAATTAGAGTATTATATTTAATAAGAAAATTTTCGGCAATATTTATTAATTGAACATTACCTGGGAATATTTTTTTTAGGTTAAATGTGTTATACAACAAGTTTTTTATGTTGTCTACTTCACTATCGACCCAGCTGTTTTGTTTCGAGGTGCAAATCTGTTTTTTGATGGGAAAGCATATGTTAAAATTATTAACTATTACACCTAAGATGATTTCAGCGAACGCGGAACAATCGCCTTTCGACTTTTCCACCATCAGAGTCCAATCGACTTGTATTGTATTAAGTATATCAGTTATCTAGTACCCATAACACAAGCTCTGCTTAGCTTGGGGCTAGATAATGCTGTGTGAATTGTCCAGCATTATTTATTATTATTATTGTAAGCCTGTCTGACCGTCTGATGTTATCGGACACTTAGTACATACAGACGGAGGGTGAATATTGCCACCTGACGTAGGTACTATGTACTCAACCTAGTAGGTACCTTGAATTTTATATTTTAATTTATCATTATTACTATTTAACTGCCGACTGTTGCAAACGGTCTACAGATAGCTCAACTGATCCATATCAACACCAGTCGGAAGCGTCCCCAAGATGCTGGCTGCATTGCCACGCTGTATGGCAATGCTGATACGCTGTGCCAGATATTCATCAGCTCTCGGGTCACGCGTCGCTTCGACCAGAGCCTCAGATAGTTTTTTGAAAACCCGAAGAGCCTCGGTACCCCACGGACCTAGGGTCTCGACTCCAAGGGGAGCAAATGTGTAGGCTCTGTCGAGACCTGCATATTTGCGCCTCTTGAGATCTTCGGCCAAATCTGCCGCCGCACCCGCCCTCACGGATGTCCTCTGTTTGCAACAGTCGGCAGTTAGCTCAATTGTTTCAATTGTAAATACTAGTATAATTTTCTTTGTGAATAAATTTATTACCTTTTATTATTTTCTTTTTTATAACCTCAAAATGGATCTTGTGTCTGAAATAAAAGAATTATTATTATAAGCGTTTCTTTTTCCATTCGAGGTAGGGTACGAGGTAACCCTAAAAAATGCGGTTTTAGCGCCATGTTTTGGTAAAATTAAGAACTTCATCGTCAGCTGGGGGAAGTTGTTGGTTGTAGGCTTTGCTAAGAGATGGCGGTAGAGCAGCTTTTCTGAAAAATATGGAACGGTAACTGATCTCCAAATATCATGGGTTCAGTAACACGTAGCTTCCTAAATTATTGGTCATGATATTAGACCAATAATTTAGGAAGCTACGTGTTTAAAATATTATAACAATCATAAACCTACCGAAATTTCAGTGATAAATGGACAAAATATGGTGAAAAATTACATTACGAAAAAGAAAAGGTAGCTTTGTAGCTACCGTGCAAATTGACAGTGGTTCTTGAAAAAATACTGTCAAATTCAATGTTTCGTTCGTACATTTTGCCGAATAAAACAGAGGTGCCCGCCGCAAAAGCCGCCATTTCAAACTTCGTGCCGTAGCTTCGAGTTTTGGTGAATTAGAATAGCAATTTGACGAAACGATGCACGCAATTGTCAATTTCGTAGAATTATAATAGACACCCTCCCATTTAAAAATAATGGTGGTTCAGTAACACAGAACAATTCTACTCTACGAGATCCATTTTATCTAATAATAACATACTTTTTGACCTCCGAAGTTAACACATTATTTTTTGCTGTCACCCTATCAGTAACTCAATAACAGGTATTGTTTTTGTGACGGTGAATTCACGAAATTACATTATTTTTGAGTGGTGTTTGCGACATGGATTTCTAAGATCAAGGTATGTTCTCACTATTTAGTGAAGAACAAATTTATTCACAAAGAAAATTATACTAGTATTTACAATTGAAACAATTGAGCTAACTGCCGACTGTTGCAAACAGTCTACAGATAGCTCAACTGACTAACTATTTAGTTACATTTTTAAATTTTATTTGACTTTAAAATGACGAGTTTTTACGTGCTACGGTCATGCAGGTTTTTAATTTTTTTTTGTCTTAATTGTTAACTTTACGTCGACTTACAATTAACTTTCTACAATATTCAACTAGTCTCACCTACCTTAAATAATAGATTCTATTTTGAGATAATTAAGGTTATTTTTTGCAAATATTTGCAAACTTAGTTGCTACACAGCCTCTACGACTGCGTAGGCTAAGGCGTAGTAGGGTCTACGAGAAATACGCAAAAGTTTTAAATTTTATTTTCAGTTTCTTTGATTAAATGTACTTTTTCAAGGCCGCATTTCTTTGAGATATGGTCTGCCGTAACTGGATGTGTTCTTCAAAAACATCAACACGTAACGCAAACTAGCGTCTAGCTCCTCTGGGTGAGATCAAGAATCGAAGTTTTTTCGAATATTTTCTTCACATCGTTGACTGGATGGATGCATTAGGTCGGAAGATGAAGAGACAAGTAGCAGATAAGAAGTCGTATATACAGAATGAGTTTAGACATGGACTAGGTTTACTAGTAGACAAACCGCGAAGTGACAGAAGCGGGACATCAAACCATGGAAATACAACACGATTTTTTTCAGTAATTCTGTAGTTTCAACTGAAATTACGGCCTTAAATAATCTGATCGAGCGTTGCTCCACTATTTCACAAGTTTTATTTTCGAGTTTTAATATAGGTTCAGATAAATTTAATGAATATGCTTTGGAAACTGCGTGACTTCTAGTTCATGAATATCGGTGGTATAATCTCCCAGCTTGCGTTCACAAGGTTAACCATGGTGCTGAGGTGGCACAGAATGTTCTATTATCTATAGCTTCATTATCCGAAGAGGCAGCTGAACTTAACAAGAAACACTATAAGGGCTGTGATAAGGGATTCAGACGAGATTATAGGAGAAAAATGTCGCGAGAACTTACGAATAAGGACTTACCTAACAGACTTTTTCTCAGCTCTGACCCCTATAATAGAAGTCTTCAGAATCTTCCCCGTAAGAAAAAAAGGATTATGTTGTGGCAGGTTTCAGATTTATAACGAATTTTTAAAGTTAGGTTTGTAAATAAATTTTGGTTTTAGTTAACTTGCTTTTGTTTAATATACATAACATGCATGTCTAAAATATATAGAATACAAATAAAATAATTATAATCCCTTTATGAAAAGCGTTGATATTAAATTTAGACGCATTTCCGAACGAGGGACAATCGTCAAGGGTCCCTCAATAAATAATTCTTTAATGGTTTAATTTAGTAACTTAATGGTTTAATTTTGATATTTAAATGCATTAGTTTGAAGAAGGGAATAAATCCAAAACATTTAAACCATTATATCTAACTACTGAAAACCTACAGAAATAATGTTCTATTGCTATAATATTGGGAATACAGTTTTCTTTATTTCATCCATAGGTCAACCATCAGAAAACAGTAAAATTTAGAAGTTATATAGTTTTTTCGATCTACTGAAAAGTTACGTCGGGTGACGTTATTCCCTTCTTAAAACTACCGGTTCAATTTATATACCTACCAAAAGTGCATATTGTAGAGTTTATCCTATAATAAGTATTAAATTTGGTAAATTATAGTAATTCGGTAAATTTGGTAATTATGTACACTTAAGAAGTATTTTTTTATTACTTTCTCTAAAGAAGAATCCCAAATAACAAGCTTGTAGGGCGTTAGTACTACTGGTGCATCGGCCAGGTCACTTTCCAACAGGTGCGATTGTGGTCTAAAGGTCTGTTCGGTTAAAAAACGACTCTTATTCAGCCATTCCGTTGCTTATTTGCCATTGCATGTTTAGAGAGGTTTAGAATGAGGAGGGATTTTCATCTACTTACACGTCGTGATTTTATACCCAGGACCTCATAGTCAGCGGTTGAACAAGCTGACTGCTAAACCAACGAGGCAGCCAATGTTATAGCCAATATTAGTCTTTGTGTATGGCCCGTGATAAAATGTATTTTCTTGCAAATTTCATTACATTTTGCACAAATCGAAGACATCCAGCAGATAGCTACATCTCAAAGGTGTTTAATTCGAAACTTTGGCAAATTATTTCGCAACTTCCATACATACATCAATCCCCTATTCACTACTAGACGACATCTAGACGACCGATGTGGCGCAGCGGGCGAAGGTCCGCCTACGACGCCTAAGGTTGCGGGTTTGATTCCCGCCCTGGGTTGTCCCAGGTTTGTACGATCTGCAAACATTTATTCCGGGTGTTCTGGGTATTCTGTATGTATAGTGAAAAATATTTATCTATGTAATGTATTGTATTATGTACCTATAACAGTCATCTAGTAGGTACCCTTATCATAAGCTCTGCTTAGCCTGGGGCTAGATGCGTTTTGAGTTCAAAAGTACCCTATTTCCTTCTCCTTGATATCTTTTGACGTCACATATATAAAACACTAGCTTCTGCCCGCGGCTTCGCACGCGTATTTTCAGTATAATAAGTAGCCGGCTACGTTCTAAGTGTATGCTAAATTTTATCTTGAACTGTTCAGTTTTTTTTTGTAGTCGTAAATTTATTCACAAAGAAAATTATACTAGTATTTACAATTGAAACAATTGAGCTAACTGCCGACTGTGGCAAACAGTCTACAGATAGCTCAACTGATCCATATAAACACCAGTCGGAAGCGTCCCCAAGACGCTGGCTGCATTGCATTTCGGTTCTGTCTATTTGTACCTAAATTTACGTATGAGCTCTTGGAAGGCTTAGACAACATAATAAAGAATACTTTATCATCGGTTTTGAATATCGATTTAGATGACAAGGCATGGTCGCAGGCCTCCCTGCCTGTCAAATTGGGAGGCTTAGGTATACGCAAAATTTCAAGTGTAGCCCTACCAGCGTTCTTCTGTCTACAGCACTAGTTCTTTAAATGAAAAAAAATTAAATCCTTCTCTTTTGGTCCCACCTGGAATGTCATTGAAAATTTCATTTTTAGACGAAGCTCGAATGGCTTGTCATAGTGCTTGCCCCGATGCTGCTCCCCCAAAATCACTTTTGTCCCAACGGCAATGGGACGGGCCTCTGTGTGAGTTGACACGGAACTGTTTGTTACAAACGTGCTCCAGCTCTGCAGATCGTGCCCGCCTCCTGGCCGTTTCTAAATGGGAGTCAGGACATTGGTTGCAAGCATTTCCTTCATATAACACTGGTACTTTATTGGATCCCGTAACTTTCCGTATCGCAACATGTCTCCGGTTGGGTGCAAGGTGTTGCGCGCGTCATCAATGCCAGTGCGGTACTGCTGTCGAACAGCTTGGTCATCACGGATTATCGGGCCGCCGCCGGTCGGATATCTCGCCACGCTAGCCTTAACGACATCATCCGGCGGGCCTTTGTCACCGCTAACGTACCAGCTATTCTCGAACCGAATGGTCTGTTGCGTGACGATGGTAAGAGGCCCGACGGTATGACACTAGTCCCATGGGAGTTGGGGAGGCCCATTGTGTGGGACGCTACATGCGTCGACACATTTGCGCCTTCCCATCTTCCGAGGACATCCGTGAGGGCGGGTGCGGTGGCAGATTTGGCCGAAGATCTCAAGAGGCGCAAATATGCAGGTCTCGACAGAGCCTACACATTTGCTCCCCTTGGAGTCGAGACCCTAGGTCCGTGGGGTACCGAGGCTCTTCGGGTTTTCAAAAAACTATCTGAGCGTCTGGTCGAAGCGACGCGTGACCCGAGAGCTGGTGAATATCTGGCACAATGTTCAGTAGTTTTGGAGATCCTAAGTAACAAAACTTTCACATTTCACAAATTTACGCATTTATAGGAAGGATAGGATAGGATATTTATAATATTTAGTAGTTAGTAGAAAGTAGGATGTCTTTGCACATTTTACATGGAGTATATCGCGACTGTAGGTACTTGTAACCTCCTTAGGTACACGATTATTTTTCATTTAAATTTTCTTTTTTGATATGCATAGAGGAGGATACATAATATGAAAATAGAGAAAGACTATCGACCGATCGCTACTTATCCCCACGCCCACTTAAATACCTGCAGAGGTATGGGTAGGTCACAGAAATCTGAATAACAAGTGTTATTAAGATTTCTGTGGGGTAGGTATAGGTTACCCGGATGTTACTTTATTTAGGCACTAGGAAATTAAAACTTTTTGTATGGGAAACTGAAAATAGGAATTTTTAATTATCTCTCCCCCACAACTGATCACCATTGGGGTCTGAAACCCCCCCCCCTTCGTCATAGTACACATATTATGATACACCGTGTAGGTATATACGAAGTTGCCCTTGGTGGCCACCAAACTCTATTCTGTCTAAACTATTACAAAATAAAACTATTACAGAGGCATTAAAAAAAAGCTTTTAATATAATAGGTAGGTATCACAAGCTGGCTAACGTATTTTTGGAAATTCCTTTCTTAAACGTAATAATTAGATAAAATAAGTGGCGGCGCTAGTGTGAGGGGAGGCAGCGCCTTCATATTTCACAAACTTTCGGCTTTTTAATATTAGTAGGATACGATATTAGGAAGTAGGATAGGATAGTAGGAATTAGAAGGAAGTAGGAATTTTTTGGAGCTTTCAGCTTAAATCCTTTTCTGAAAACAATGATATGCGGTCATTGGAATTTACAAATTAAGAATTCATGTCAAATTCTTAACGTCAAAGAAAACCACAGAAAACGTGTCAAGCAAAGATTTTAATTTTTTTTCATTTCTTTAACTTTTCTTATTATTGCTTTATTGTATCTAACATGGCTAAACGCATGTTTAAAGGAACATATTGCCGTTTCATAACAAAAAAGGACATACCCAGATATTCATTCGTCACAACACGCCAATTTAGCATTACAAATGTCCAAGCGGTAAGATAGTTTTTCAATGCTATCCCGGCTGTATAATGTAAAAAGGTATTATGGCAGGTAAGTATTTCACTTGGTAAATAATTATCGATTTCAGAGAAAAGAAACGGACACCATGGGAGACATGGAAGTCCCCGACGACAGGCTATTCGGCTCCCAGACCCTCCGATCTTTAATGAACTTTCCGATTGGTGGCTCTGAAGAAAGAATGCCGGTAAGTACAATACATAGGTACCTAACTATTTTCAGCATGCGTCGTCGTACGCTATAAATAGTAACTTATGTCCTTCCTCGAATAAGTAATTTATCAATAAAATCTCCTTGACAAGTTGACAAATTACATTCAGCCGTGCAACCGTGAAAAACTAGCAGTTAATTACATTCGGCCGTGCAACCGTGAAAAACTAGCAGCTAATTACATTCACTTGTGCAACCGTAAAAAGTAGCAGTTATAATTACATTCACCCGTGCAACCGTGAAAAACTAGCAGTTAATTACATTTAGCCGAGCAACCGTGAAAAGCTAGCAGTTGATTACCTTCACCCGTGCAAACGTGAAAAACTAGCAGCTAGTTACAATCACTTGTGCAACCGTGAAAAACTAGCAGTTATAATTACATTCACCCGTGCAACCGTGAATAACTAGCAGTTAAATACATTCACCCGTGCAACCGTGAAAAGCTAACAGTTAAACAAAGAGCAGAGTTCTTTCGCATCATTGCAATGACGTCTATGCTATGGTATCTACCTACAACTTTTATCGTGAATAGGTATTAGTATGGATATAGGTACCTACATTATCACACAACACACAATTAATGATTACCTAGATAATCGTCATCTCATCAGCCCATACCACTGCTGGACATAGGCCACCTCGTCTCATAGCAGCGCCCTGTCTTCAATTTATTGAAAACGATCGATGGGGTCGTCTTGTTTTTATTACAAGTGCTTAGCGAACACCCGGGTGTTCACTAACTTTCAAGGCCCCGCGTGCCTAAGGCACACACGGGTGTACACTAACTTTTCACTCCGATTGGCGGTTGTATCGTTCAAGTAATACGCTTAGCGCGCCACGGGTATGCAATGTATGGTTTGTACGGGTGGAATCACAGAAATCTTATTTAGATTTCTGTGGGTGGAATCTTTCATCTCAATTTTGAAGCAGATATCTTCAACCGATTGAGCTGAAATTTAACGCTTAGTTTGGATGACAATGCATTAAAAACTGGTTTGAAAAAAAAAGTTTTTTAAACATTATAAATTATTTTTATATAGTTTAGTAAGGTATGTATTAGGTTAGAAGAGCCTACTTAACCAAGTATTCGTAATTTTTATTTTATTTTCTATATTTATAGTACGCCGTGATCGTAGCATTTGGAATATTGAAGAAGGCTGCTGCTAAAGTAAACGTTGAATTTGGGCTGGATAAGAAAGTCTGTAAGTTTTTGTTGGTCGATCACTGTATGCGCTAGCAGTAGTAGGTAGGTAGGTATAAAGTCGGAACAAATCTCAATGTAGGTAAGTATACCTACATTGAGATAATATGTTCCCACATTAGGTACCCCTAATGTGGTTAGAAAATATTGCGGTAGGTATTTACTAAGTTTACTAATAAGCCAATGGGGGGTTGAAGACGCTACCGAAAATTGCGTTTTAGTCAATTTTTCGCGAATGTGGTTTCATTAGATGTTTTGCAGTGCAACTGACCCATAGAAATCTAAATAACACTTGTTATTTAGATTTCTATGAACTGACCTGATACGGAGGTAGAGCAAGCAGAGCGTGCCGTAAGAAATTGGTGGTTTCATTCGTGGGAATTTAGTAGTTTTGGCAAACTGCTTGTGACGCTATGCTAGGTTCACAGTAGGTATACCTAGTTAACAATGACCACTTCCCAAAATATCAGTTTTCATTCAGTTCTTGTAAGTACTAATTACTTACCTATCTACCTATTTATCCTCAAATATTGTTCGCTTCAACAATATTGCCAAATCTAATTCATTCTGCATTGATGTATCTATGTACACTTGCGAGCTTTAAAATGGAATCGCTTTAATCGCGAGTTGATCAAAACAATTTTTTTACAATTTATGTACAATGAACTATAGATTGTGGTATATCATTTGAAAGGTAATTTTGTTACCTTTCAAGTGATATCAAGAATATTTTAAATTAATTAAATTGGCTGCCTAAATTTTGGGAATTATTGCAATAGGTCGAAGTTGCATCTATCGGCTTCTATCGGCGCCGGAGCTGGATGAGCTGGATTTCTCCCTCGTATCCGCTGTTTTAGCTCGTCCCACATATGCCAGATTGGGTTCAAGTCGGGAATAAGGGCTGGCCAGTCTAGTGTGGGAATGCCGACATGGAAGACGTCTGTCGGTACTGTCTAGTCACTGCTGCGGTGTGGCAGCGGACATTATTGTGCATTAAATCAAAATTTATCGTCGCCAATAAATCCTGCGTAAGGGAAAACATAACTTAACTCATAGTTCACTGCAAAGAAATTGTAAAAAATTGTCTTGAACAACCCTTGAAGCGATTCCAGTTTAAAGCTCGCAAGTGTAGTATCATATCAGGTAACCCGGTTGTGTGCAAAAGTGAACCGAACTATTGAGTTTTTTTTAATAATAGTGTGCCTTGATTGCCGGCTACATGAATTTATTGTCGTTATTGAAATATTTTCATTTAGTCAAGTGTCAAATGCCAAAAATGACCGAAATTAAAATAATACAGCGTGGACTGTTTTAAAAATAGTTTGTTTTTTTGACGCAAAAAAGTTATGCAAAACAAAGTGACGAAAATGTCATAATGACATCGGATATCAAAAATGGTAGCAAATGCCTTGAATGACTGCAAATGTTAAAAGCGACGCAAGTTACTTGCTGTCACTTCTGAGTTTTGCTGTCAAAAGTGGCAAACTAGACATATGATGCCAAAAACAAAGTAAAGTCATAAAAACTATAAACATTACTAGGAACCTCTGAGTACTGAATACAAATGGAGACGGCATACCTACGAAAAAAACGTGTATACCTAAACTTACGAGAAACAAAAATGGCTACCATCCGTAGTGCTGCCCTTTTGTTTATCGATATATTTATCGACACAAGTATTTTTGTGACTATACTTTATATTATTGTTTACACCTCGAATCTCGATAATTATGAAACGGAATTGTATACCATAAAAAAATATATCATGCACAAATTACAGAGACAATGTGTACCTGCATACACGCACAAAAACATGGCTCGACCGCGCTCGTGAGACGCAACAACTTGTACTAACTAAGAAATTGTGCAATTTTATCAATGTTTATTTATGAAAAGAGGTACTAAAATAAAACAAAAAGCTACATAATTGCAAAAATATATTATTTTTATACAACAAGGATTTTAATGGTAATATTGAACTCTCGTTTTACTAACTAGGTACATATGTAGTGACGATGAAAGTTTAAATAATATAATTTAGAGTATATCACACTTGTAAAACCTTTACAATACAAATATCAGATACACAATCGCTTACGTTTTCGATTTTTCAAACAATTCAATCAGTCTCATTCATTTACAAAATCACAAATTTAAACAAACAGACACCTACATTTTTGTTAGTAAAAGCGATGTATCAGTCTCATTCATTTACAAATTAACAATAAACCTAAATCACAAATTTAAACAAACACAGACACCTACATTTTCGTTAGTAATAGCGATGTATCAGTCTCATTCATTTACATATTAACAATAAACCTAAATTAAAAATTTAACTTATCACTTTTATCGTTTTCGATTTTTCAAATAATTCAATCAGTCTCATTCATTTACAACCCAAAAACCTTAAAATGTTATTATTTTTATATAACTAGGATTTTAATGATAATTATTGAACCCGTTTTTACTTAGTACTAATGTAGTGGCCATGAAAGTTTAATATTGAACTATTTTCCGTTTTGACCGAGTGTTGGCTGTCGGTGGGCCGCGCGGGCTGCGCTAGCAAGTAACGGCACATCTCGCCGATGTATTGGGCAACCTGGGATGAAAATCTGGTGTAATTATCAGTGTATACCTTTCATACTCGTACTTTCCTGGGAGATTGGTGACAGCGGGGAGGACCACCAAAAGGATGGGTTGGCGACATCTGATAACACGCAAGCCATGATTGGATGTCGAGGGCTTAAAACCGTATAGTGGAGGCGTTTGCCGAACACCATGCATAATAACTACGGTTTATAGTATAACATAAACAGGTAAGGAGAAAAGCGAGTAGGTAATAAATAAAGATATTCACCTCATCTGACGCATCACATATTTTATAACTAGATGGAGTCTGGTTTGGGTCTACTTCTGATAAAGTACTGGATGTACTGGATCGGGCTGGTGGCGGCTGAAATATCATGACGGAAGAATAAGTATAAAATAGAACAATATTTGTCAGCCAAAAATAATACACTCTAGAAAGCTGACGTTTGGTAAGTAAATAGGTTTATTTTGCAAGGAAAAAATTTGCTAAGAGAGGATTTTGATATGAGGATAAATTTTAAAGGGGATTTGAAGTATGGGCTATTTATCACATTGGGTCAGATTACAGATCACAGAGGGTCGGTCTTTGGAAAAACGAAGATGGCAAAGTTTGTAAACATACGCGAACAAAGTTTATGGGACTAAGGGTCAAAATACTTACTAAAAAGATTCGTGACGGTACGGCATCCTCTCGCAATGTCGTGATAGGTATTTAAAGTTCTATTAAAACAAGATTCATCAAAATGAAGTGAGCAAACAAAAATGGTTTTCGTACGAGACGTTAAATTTTCCACCCCTATTTTATCCAGCTACATTTTTCTTCTACGGTCATTTTTAGGCAGCCTAAAACGAAAAAAACACAGTTTAAAATTAGTACACCACAATTTACACTTGAAAACATCGATATGAAAAATGCCTTGAAGGACAACACTATCGCCAAACAAACATTATTGTATTTTATTGTAATACACTATCAAAATCCACAAAAATACGTAGTATAAGCTACGTTCGGTATAAATTTTACGTAAACTATTCATATGAAAGCCAAAAGATGAGGCATTTGTGATATTTTTGCAAAATAATAATACATACCGGTGTAATGTAATGTTTGGACGATTTTCGCTTTTTTTGATTCTGCAACCTACCACACTACAATTAGGCATGTTCTTTGTTGCTTTCTTTCACTTATTAAATAAGTTTTCACTAGAAAAAGTCATGAATTCAAGTAATTTTTGCACAAAATACTGCAAATGCAACTCGCGTTGACAGTTAACATACCATTTTGCACTGAGAAACTAAAATGGCGAACGGCCACAAACATGCATTGCTATGACGTCACGTTTCAATGTTGCCAAAAATAGGTCACACAAATATATTGTTGTCTCTTTTTACATGGGGTATTGTAGGTAAGTTAAAACGAGATAGCTACAAGTTTATTAGTACAATGTCGATTTAGATCATATTTGTATAACCGATAGTTCATATATAACATTATGCCGTCTCCATTTGTATTCAGTACTCAGAGCTAGGAACTGCGAGAAATGTCAACTACAGACGAATGACGACAGAATGACAATTACAGTTAGTGTCAAAAAATGACACGAAACATAGGTAATAAAATTTTAGTTCAAATAACGCCTGAAAAACAGCAATATCGCCTCCTGTTTTTGACCGCAGTGGGTATAACTGTCGCCGCCGCCGGATCGTAGAATCTGCCCGTTTGTAGACTGGCTAGGCCGATTGTAAAACGAACGCTGATCTTTTGGAAATACCTGATTAATTTCATTCGACGAGATAGCGATTAATTAGCAATTAATTGAATTGCACCGTTTTGCAACCGGCGGCGCGGCGGCCTAGCCTTTTTACGAACGGGCTCCGCTGATTCCACAGTCCGGGCGCGCGGGGACTTATTTATCATCAAAGTGTTAGAAGTTATAGTTTCACTGACAGACAGTATTTGTAGTGTGTTGAATTACGTAGGTACACAATGTGCAATCGATTTTGTTATTTCTGTGCAAAATTTTGTATTGTTTTAGATATATTCAGGCGTCTAAATGAATGTAGTTTTGGAATCAGAATATTAAATATAAAGTATTATCCCCCCCCTGTGCGGCCATGGAACTATGTAGGTACTACAAATCATCATTTTATTTCTAGCCGAGACCATACAGAAGGCCTGCGACGATGTAATCTCGGGAAAACTATACAAAGAAGGTCACTTTCCACTTGTCGTTTGGCAAACTGGCTCTGGTACCCAATCAAATATGAACGCCAACGAGGTGAACATTTTTAAAACTTACTACGCCTATGCGTATAACCCAGACCATTGTAATTAGCACCCTTAATAGTCTATATGCATGTCTTATGTATGATCCCCTTCGGCCACTTAGGAAACCAAAGGTTCGAAACCAGTTTAAACAACAGAATTAGTTTTCTTTTTTGAAATCCCGGTTTCGAAAGATGAAAAATAATTCTGTTGTCTAAACTGGTTTCCAGTTCAAATTATAGACTCTTGGTTTGAAACTCATTCACAAATTTCAATACGTCCCAACATTAAAACCAGGTTTCCAAAAAAGAAAACTAATTCTGTTGTCTAAACTGGTTTCGAACCTTTGGTTTCCTAAGCGGCCGAAGCTGTATGATCTACGTCTGGGATCTAAGATTTTAGGGCTTATGCCTAGTAAGTACTTACTTGATTTTATGCAAGGCGGTGGTGATTGGCAACGATCTTGCCGCATGCGGATGAAAAGAAATATTTTCATCCATTTATCCCCCCCCCCCCCCATTACCTAGATATGACCGTGTTGCGTCCATTGTGCACGTTTAAATAAACAGCTTTGAATCCTATACCTGATCAGAGCGCTGTGATCTTTTCCTTTTTCAGGTTATAGCAAATCGCGGCATACAAATACTGGGAGGAACACTCGGCAGCAAGAAACCCATCCACCCCAACGACCATGTCAACAAGTCTCAAAGCTCCAACGATACATACCCAACTGCTATGCACATTGCAGTTGCGATGGAGATTCACAAATGTTTATTTCCGGGTTTAATTCACCTAAAAGATAGCCTGGAAACAAAGACCAAAGAATTTTCGAAAATCATCAAGATCGGCAGGTAGCATACCAACTTGACCTACTTTCTCTCCAAGTCTTATTGGCAGCCCGGTTCGTTTAAAATTATTAACAAACTAAATCCGTACACTTATGTAATGTCCCGAACGACACGACGCGAGGTACTTACTAGCGTTCCGAGTAAAGTCGCTACAGATTATAACATGGAACGAATTACAACAACATAGATAGCAATTTATGTTGTGTTCAGCGTTTGATCCATCCATTCTGTTACAAATACCAGTAAAATTAAGGTCTAGGAAGGGTGTATTTATGGCGCTCTTCTGCTGTGTGGTGCTGGCTTAGAATTTGCACCACCCCAACTCTTCCTGCGGGTTTCGTAAGAGGCGAATAAAGGATATCCAGCAGGGGGCGGGCAGCAGCGCCCCCTGCAGACCCATTCTATCACCGAACTGCGATCCCCGACCCGCATGCCCAGCGTGGGAATAATGAACATTACACCCCATGAGATAAACGCCAATGAGGCGCTTATCAGAGGGAGGCTGGCGTCCAGCAGTGGACCAATACAGGCTGTTGAGGCGAGGAAGAGTAAGTATATTAAGTACCTACATTCACCGAGTCCTGTTATCGTTTGACGTGCAGAACTCATCTCATGGATGCTACTCCGCTGACCCTGGGCCAGGAGTTCAGCGCCTACGTGGCGCAGATGCAGTTCGGCATCGAGCGGGTCTGCGCGTGCATGCCTCGTCTTCATTACTTGGCGCTGGGCGGAACTGCTGTTGGAACAGGACTAAACACCAGGATTGGCTTCGCTGAAAAATGTGCTGCCGAGATTGCAGCAATTACCAGTAAGTAGGGCACAAATTTTGTAATTTGAATTCATTCAGAGGAACAAAACATTAAACTGTTTGCATATATAGGGTTCCAGCAAACAAGTATCTCTTACTTTGACCACCTAATTGATCGGTTTTTATCCGTTTTCAAAAAAGGAGGAGGTTCTCAATTATGTCAGTCTGTATGTTTTTTATTTTTTTCATTTTTATTTATGTATGTTACATATCGTCCGTGTACTTCTGATACCTCTTAACTAACAAAACGTTAATTGTGCAGGAGAACGAATAAACTTTTAAATTTTTTTATGTGTTGCCTAAAATAAAAACAAAAAACTAGTTGTTTTTTTAGGTATTACAAGGTAGGTATTATTTAGGTATTATAATGAGATCAGGAAATTCTAGCTCAATGAGATCAGGATTTTCACCATTGTTTACAGGCATGACGTAGGGTTCAACGGCTGGAAGAGGCTGAACGTCTATAACAATTTGTACTGGGGCTGATAATGCATGGCTCGATGCTCTAGATTAATTGTTGGTGCGTCATCTTCTGCTCCATGGTTGCCATGGACAATGTGGTAACGCCATAATTATAAACCTCCCATCCCAAGCAAGTCAAAATAACTATGTAGGTAGGTATTTATATACATAGGTACTGAGAAGAATAAACTATGATTATTTAACAAAATAGTATTCCAAAATACAAAATGAAATATCTCCTATATGTTCCGAATGAGAGCAAAATTGTACTATGCTTACCTACATTAAAAATGTTGGCAGAAAATCCTCCTATCTGATAAAATAACCTGTTATTAACCAATTCGTCTACATTTATACGACATGAAACTGCCAAAATGCTCAACTCTTATTACACAACTTTAGGAATTTTGTAATAATACACAGTATAAACATACCGTATTTACCAATATCGATCAACCGCGTTCGTGTACAAGCAGAACTCCCAAAACTGTTACTTAGGAGAAATTTCCGGCGAAATAATGAAGATTAGTTATGGAAGATATTTCTTTAGGCGGATTGCAACTGAACTAGGGGCTTTTTAAATTATGAGGTTTCAATGGCTTTAAATGGGTTTCCAACCTAAGCTAACAGACGGCGTTAAAAACCAGTTTTGTCAAAATTGTTGGATAGGAGGTATCAGAAGTACGCGGACGATGTTATATCTCCGCCTGTGTTTAACCGATTTTACTGATTCTTTCACTATTGTATAGAGAACTAGCGGTCCGTCCCGGCTTCGCACGGGTGGACATTTATTTATAAACGTTGTGGGATAAACGTAGAGTAAATATCTTTATGCAGGACATTTAATACTTTTTTTCGGACTGCCTCGTTGGTCTAGCGGTCGCGTTTTCAACCGCTGATAATGAGGTCCCGGGTTCAAATCCCGGGTTGGGCCAAGATTTGTGTTATTGGGGTCTTTTCTAACAGGAAATATTCACGGTAGCAGTCCGGAGTCAGGAAGTTGAAGGTCTTAAACGTCTTAATGTGCACGGGGGCGTGCCTCGGGAAAGCACGTTAAGCCGTTGGTCCTGCACTTGACCTCTCACCGGTCGACTCGGTCTGCCATCCTATCGTTACCCGCTGTGCTGAACGGGGCACCGCGCACCAGCCACGCCGCGGCGGCGTTTATTTTTCTAATAGTATTTTGGTTAGACTGACATTTTTAAATTCGTAATATCTTTTGAATGGAATGTCCGATTTGAATAATTCAAAAAGTAATCTACAGGTATTGAAAGTCTTAAATACGAATGTTTTGGATAAGGATTAATACAAAGGTATGGATAACATGGTCAGATTTAGGTTGGCATTTTAATCAACTTTTAAAATATAAAAAAGTAGTTATAGTGACATAACTACAATAGTTGGACATATGGTATTGCGAGAATTTTTGTAGATATTGGTATTTCTTTAATATTGTAGAACATTTTTTTGTTCTATCATCAATAGTTTCCGCAGCGCATGCGATGATAGACAATTGATGGCTAATTTTTTTACACCTTGGGTTAATTATTGAAGTTTTAGTAGGGATCCCTAATTTTTCCAAGTAATAAATATAACCTATGTTACTCAGGGATAATGTAGCATTCTAACGGTGAAAGAATTTTGGGAATCGGCCCAGTAGTTTTTGAGTTTATTCGTTACAAACATACAAAAATCCAGAATATAAATCTTTCCTCTTTATAATATTAGTATTGATCGGTCCGTATCAGAAGGACAATCTAGCATAACGCCCTTTTGGGGTGAACGGCATAAAAGTAAAATGACCTACTAGTAAAACGTCTGAAAATTATTTCGTCTTAATGGGTCCCATGTCTACAAATTATAACGCCATACTAGAATAATGACAACTTTGCTGTATGTCTATGACCTAACGTACATTCAAGTGCAATCGTAACATAATTCAAAGTTTGATACGATTTTAAGTCAGTAGCACGGACGAAGGAAATCACCCTCCCCTCCGTAAATAGGTACTAAATATAAACCCTTTTTTGGTACAGGCCATTTTTGAAAACCATTTAAGACAATCATTCAATTAAAAATCTTGGGCTGGAACCGCCGTTACAATGCTAGAGTAGGACGAAAATACTATTTACCTTTATATTTACACGCGTTGCGTAAAGAAGCCAAATGGCAAGAACTAAAATTAAGACGAGCATTATTTGGAGGCCAAAAAAGGAGGAAGAATGACCATATTTTTGATCAAAAAAGGGAAATAACAAAATTCTGCAAGATGCAAACGAAATCTCTCCGTTTATTTTTTTAAAACGTGTATTGCACATTAAACGCATTATCTTCGGAGATGACGATTAGATATCTTAAATACCACAGACAAATTTACAAAGCAAAGGATTTTAGTTATTACTATTTGATTATTTTGTTTTTTTTTTCGTGTGAGATTAAAGGTATTTTTTTTTTGTTAATTTTCAACTGAAAATTTCCAAAATTTAGTTTGTTATCGGTACTTTGTCAACCGTAGATTAAAATGATAATAATGGCATAAAATATTTTTTGTTCATATTGTGGTTTTTCTGTACCAGTGTCACCATGAAGGTCCATTTACCTTCATGGTGATTTGTCGTTTCGGATGTTCTACTTGTAAGGCGTTTTTAATTGTAGACGTTTTACTAGTAGGTCATTGTACTTTTATGTCGTCCATCCTATATGGGCGTTATGCTAGATTGTCCTTTTGATACGGACCGGTATTGATGATCCCGAATTGGTCCCATAAAAATGTCATTCCCGAGGGATTGGTATTTATCCCGTAGGTACCTAAAGCTTAAAAACAACCTAGGTAATATTTTTGAGAAATCACTACTGGCAACAACAATTTTGATGATATATTCGTTTTTGTATAAATTTTCATTTTAAGATTGTCCCTTGAGTTAAGTTTGCCTCTCGAGGAATTGATGATGTGCGCCGTAAAAATTGCAACGGGCTTTAACAAAAGGTCTACCTAAGAAAACAAATTACTAAGTTGACGGATGGCGGATCGCATAGAACGAAGGATGACCGATCCCCCCCCCCCCCTTCCTATCGCTGAAGATTGCAGAGCGATCCATCCAAAATGTATGTAGCGTTTGTAGATATGGATCTAGAGCAAAAAAATATTTTATTTAATATTATCGTCGCCAATAAATCCTGCGTAAGGGAAAACATAACTTAACTCATAGTTCACTGCAAAGAAATTGTAAAAATTAGTCTTGTACAACCCTTGAAGCGATTCCAGTTTAAAGCTCGCAAGTGTATTTCTGCTCTCAGTCGTAAGATATTTCTGAAGTAAGCTAGCAAAGATAATAAAATTAATATCTAGCAAAGATAGTTAATGTCTAGCTATCAAAGTTATTTAATATCTAGGTACGGCTAGCAAAGATAATTAATATCGATATCAGTATGAAATTAATTGAGTTTTCTATATCTATACTTAATATTATAAAGAGGAAAGATTTGATTGTTTGTTTGTTTGTATTGAATAGGCTCTGAAACTATTGGACCGATTTGAAAAATTATTTCACCGTTAGGGAGCTTACTTTTCAGGGAGTGACAGCCTATATTTTATCCCGGAATTCCAGCGGGAATGGGAACTACGCGGGTGAAACCGCGAGGCGATCGTCTAGTAGGGACGTAATCAATAAAGTGAATGACGTTCCAGAAATCCCATTTGAGACGGCACCCAACAAGTTCGAAGCCCTCGCCTCTCATGACGTTATGGTGGAAGTCTCCGGAGCCTTGAACGTGATCGCCTGCTCCATCATGAAGATCGGAAACGATATCCGAATGTTAGCGTCGGGACCCCGCTGCGGTCTGGGGGAGCTCCAGCTGCCAGAAAACGAACCAGGATCTTCTATTATGCCAGGTAAAAAAAAAATCAAAATCCTTGAGATCCTAGATTACAGTGATCTATTTTTTCCTGCTATTATAAGGGCGATAGATTAGATGTATCTATGTCATTGTCACCAAAACTACTGAACTGAACATATCAATATGATGTTTGGCTTTACTAATAGGCTAGTGTTTATCCATGAATAGCGCGTTTTATTCCAGTGACAGAAGCCAGTAACTTGCATATAGAATGGTATTGGAATGTAAAATATGATAAAACTTTTAAGCAGACTCCCAAAAAGGAGGAGGTTGCCCATTGGTGGGTAAAGGTATACCCACCCCTTCCCAAATACTTGCAACATTAACTTACTCCTAACGAAGCCCGTCCAGCCCAGGGGGGGGGGGGGGGGGGGGGGTTTCGTGGCGACTGTGATTGAAAGGGTGTGTATGTAGACATACACACCCAGAGCCATATTATGATGATACAAAATTTTTGTTGTTAAAACGAATAGTTTTAGTCGTTAGTCGAATTGTTACTAGTTGAAATGTCGAATTGTTTTAGACGAACTTTCCGCAAAGCAATTATAGACCGGATTCTAAGCAACATAATAAGCTTGAAATAGTACCCATGCATATATACTTGAAAATGTCTTGAAATATGAATCAAGTGTCGAAATATGCGTAGTAATTTTATGGTTTTTCACACAATTTAAGAAAGCGGCTAGCTGACATCACAAATCTGTCGATTCTAGACGCCTCTAGTTCGATTCATCCGCAGTCGCGAATTACGGCCGCAAAACAAACAACATGTAGGTAGGTACCTAGCTATTCTCGCTTACTTACGAAAAGGCCGTTTTCGGAAGAATTTAATGACTCAGTAGTCTTACGTAAAGTAAATTTTTATACATATTAGGTATAATAATGGAATAAATGATGAAAATACGCTGATGCATTTATGCAGTTACCTACCTACGTGTACCTACCTACATATAATCCAGTCTCTAATTTTTAGGAAAAGTGAACCCGACGCAATGTGAAGCGCTCACCATGTTAGCTGCGCAAGTAATGGGCAACCACGTGGCCGTGACCGTCGGCGGCGCAACCGGACACTTCGAGCTCAACGTCTTCAAGACTATGATGGTGGCGAATGTGCTGCGCTCCATCAGGCTTATTGGTTAGTTTTGCTTGGGGGTCTCATAATCTTTGGTAGTAGGTACTTTTAGTTAATATATACCTACCTACCTAGACCGGAGAACCGGAGAACCGAAAACCGCTGGGGTAAACGTGTTTTTGAGTGGGAACTGCGACTCTGCAAATATGGTGTAGAAACGGTCCAATTCTTAAAATTAAACTCTGACACGGAAAAAAAACGACATTTTTGATTTGATTTACTGATCATTTTTGCAACTCACTAGGAGTTTCGTTGTACAAGCGTGTATACATTGGCCTTTGAAAGATTTTAAGTACATTATTGACAAATAAAATTATAATCAATATCAATTACAACTAGGTAGTTAGTATTTATATTTCAAACACTTGAGCTAACTGCAGACTATTGTAAATAAACTCATCCTTAACAATACCAGTTGGAAGCGTCCCGAAGACGCTGGCTGCATTGAACCACTATCACTTAAAAATTATACAATACATTATGTGGAGCCTAGTCGTGGGCACAGCTAGTTTGTTTATTTCGAGTCTTTAAATTATGTATACTTACTTAATCGTTTTTTTTAGGTAACCGATTAATATTTCAATGTTTAGGTATAAGAGTTTTCACAAATAAATTGACATGGTATTGCTGCTGACAGTTTTAATTTGTTTAATTTACAGGAGACGGTTGCAAAGTATTCAGCAAGAACTGTGTAGCTGGTATCAAGGCCAATGAGAAGCAGATCTCCAAGATCATGAAGGAGTCTCTCATGCTGGTCACCGCACTGAATCCTCACATAGGATATGATAAGGTAAGTACCTACTTTCTTGGCTGTTTTGTTCAATGTTCTTGTTGGTATGACTCCTGTGTCCTGTGGTGGTAGGCAGGTAGGCAGGTACTTGTATTTAGATCTAGAATCGTATACCTATATTTATTGGAGGGATAACAAAACCAAAGAAATACGTTGAAAATATTTAACCTCAATGGTATCTTCGGATACTACTGTAGATTTTGACGGGATCATCCAGCAGTGGGTGATTATGACGATGTTGATCATGTATTATTTGATTTGCATTTTATGCTGTTTTGATTATATCTGTAGTATTTTTTTGAGATATTGTTGGTGTTGTGTTTTATGAGGAGCTCCTCACACGCACACACAGACATATAGGAACACATAACATACACAGACACTAACGCACAGACACACACACACCCCATGATACCTTTATCAGAATTCACAGCATTTTCTTGGGAGACATTTAATTATTATTATGTATGGTACCTATTTAACTGCTTGCCTACTTAGTAAAAATATTACGACTACTGTTTTTATTATATCTTTAGTTTAACTTTATATAGTACTTAACTTTAAAATCACTAAATTATGTATACTCCTATTATTTATGTTGTGCCGAGGCGGGCGATGCGGCAGCTCCACAGTTTTAAACTTTTGCTCTCATCGTTCATTCGTAACTTATCTATTATGTACCTACCTTACTCTAAATAAATTATTTTGTATTTTATTAGATTAAGTCTAACTTGCAAAATTCACCTTTACAGTCCGCGGCAATCGCAAAGCTAGCACACAAGGAAAACTTGACCCTCAAAGCTGCTGCCCTCAAGATGGGTCACGTTACCGAGGAACAATTCGCGAAGTGGGTGCGACCTGAAAACATGCTGGGCCCCAAATGATCCAGTAGGGGGACATCTTCAAGTCCTGTTTGCCATTTTTTAAGGGGCGTCTTATTCCTGTTAAAATCAAGCAATTCTGAAATCCTGATTGAGTATAATCTGGTTCATGTGGATATTTTAATGCCATTTATGTATTATATATTTTTAAAACTATACTTTATAAAAATTACCTACATTTTGTTACCCAGTCCAGTAATTTGTTAGTTTAACCTCAAAGGATTTCCGGGAGTTTTGAAAATGGGTATTTTTATATATATATATATTTTTTTTTGAACCAAATGGCTGAACTACCTGGTAATAAAATAAATTGTATCCGCGTCCAGAAAATATTTAGGATATTTTTGTTTTGTAATTCGGTCGTTTGAGATCAAAATCGAAGAATAACAAGTGGCTTAGGCAATGGTTATGTTAGATTTTTGAGAGCTATATAGGTATATCGTAAATGTTTCCTGTGGTTATTTCATTTAATTTTATTAAGGTGTTTTTAATATAAAATCTATTTTACCTGACCTCTGCATTTACTATTATTTGCCTTTACCTCGAGATTTAGGCGCTTTGCAGACATAGGTAGCAACTTTGATCGCTTTGCTCGATTAATGTCCAAAATACAAAATGTCCATGTAGGATTAATGTCCAACACGAATTTCGTCCAATATGAAAATCGTCCAACTTAAGTTTCTAACTTTTCGTTTCATGAATATGGTTCGTGGCGACTGTTGAGGGTCGTGGCGACTCTCGACTGAAAAGGTGTGTTTAAGTATAATTGCACCCAGAGCCATTATGTTGACACAAAGAAAAAGACCACGAAATTATAGAACTGCAAATGCAGTTACTTCACGGCGAAATTTCAGTTGGCCACCAGTGGGACATCGCAGTGAGACCACAGTTCCGGAGTGAGATAAATTTTACAATTTCCTTTTGCAGTAGGAGCATCAGGACATGGGTGTCCCGGTGCTCCTACCAGTAGGAGAATTTAGTAGGAGCACGAGGAAGAAGCTATTAATCTGAGGCCCGAGTCCGATTGACGATAGCCACCTATTTCCTTGTTCTGATATTCAACAAAGTACGGAAAAAAGCTATTATTTGCTGCAGTAATCGTTACCACGTCTGTAGACAATAGGTCTGACCTGACATATTTTGTTTTTTAATGCTGATTCGCAACCCTACACCCGCCATTCTGATGCACACTACGGATGGAGCCAATGAGGGTTAATAACAATCTTGAACAATACTCTGATTTTGCTCAGTGAGCGTCTTTTTCAGAGCTCCGTTCTGAACTGAATGTCTCTGCTTGAATTGCAGTTTACGATTGGTATTTAAACTGCAAACAAACCAAGACGCCAAGAAACTTGATTCTTTTGCCACGTATATTTATCTGTCCTACTGCGGGTCAATTCCCTCGTGAGGCTTTTTCTTTACTGCTATTATAAAATCTTTTCTCATTCCAATCCAAGAAGAATGTTCAACGAAAAAAAGTTTATTGTACATTTAGAAAACGTTTTATTTATGAAAATTCATACCATACCCATGAAATCAAAATCAAAATCAAAATCAAAAACTCTTTATTTCCATAAATACAATAAATGTACACTTAGAAAAGGTCAAAATATAAAACTAAACACTGACACGGAAATAAAGTGATATTTTTTGATTTCTGTCGCTTCGGTATGTAGACTAAAGTAAAGAAGCGACGAAGAAACCTTTAGCCTGTTAGTTGTTATTTTTCGAGTTGGAGCAAAACCCGTCCCAAGCTTTTTTATCCTCTAGATAATCTGATATTTTATAGTAAGCCTTTTTGCACAGCAAGGTTTTGACAATTTGTTTGAATTTATTTATTGATATTTTTTGCAACTCACTTGGAGTTTTGTTGTAGAAGCGTATACATTGCCCTTTAAAAGATGCATTTATCTTGTGTAGCCTAGTTGTGGGCACAGCGAGTTTATTCTTATTTCTAGTATTTATATTATGTATGTCGCTATTTTTAGGGAATTGATTGATATTTCTATGAGTGTACAACAAGTTTTCATAAATGTATTGACATGGTACTGTCATTATGTTTATTTCTTTGAATTTATCACGCAGGGATTCTCTGGGACCCATATTATAGATTGCACGAACAGCTCTCTTCTGCAGCACAAATACGGTGTTAATATCTGCAGCGTTCCCCCACAGCAGAATGCCATAAGACATAACACTATGGAAGTAGCTGAAATAGACTAGTCTAGAAGTATCAACGTCTGTAAGATGACGGATTTTTTTGACTGCATACGCTGCAGAGCTAAGTCTCTTTGCTAGCTTATCTATGTGTGGGCCCCATTGAAGTTTACTATCTAAGGTTATTCCTAAGAATACTATACTGTTTACAATTTCTAATGTTTCTCCTTTTACGTTTACATCAGCCTTAACTTGTTTTACATTAGGTAGAGTAAATTTTATACATTTTGTTTTGGTTTCGTTAAGCAAAAGATTATTGACACTAAACCAATGTACTACTTTTGAGATTGCATTATTCACATCGTCGAAATTTATGTTTTGTCGTTTCATTTTAAAAATTAATGAAGTATCATCAGCAAACAACACAATCTCGTGATTATTCTTAACAAGATGTGGTAGGTCGTTAATATAAACTAAAAATAGGAAAGGACCGAGGATAGAGCCCTGCGGTACACCCATTGTAACTACAGACCCCGAAGACCGTTTCCCATTAATGTCAACTCTTTGTATCCTATCACTCAAGTAAGATGTAAGAAGATCCAAAGAGGTGTCTCTTATTCCATAGTGATGTAGTTTCCTGATTAATGTTTCATGGTGTACGCAATCGAATGCTTTTGACAAGTCGCAAAAAACACCTAAAGCATCTTGCGACTTCTCCCAAGCATCAAAAATATGCGATACTAACTCTACACCGGCATCAGTAGTTGACCTGCCCCGAGTAAACCCGAATTGCTTACCATGTAGCAGGTCATTGCCATTAAAATGCCTAAGCAATTGATGTAAAATAAGTTTTTCAAAAACTTTGCTGAAAGTTGGCAGTACTGATATTGGTCTAAAGTTAGTGGGGTCAGACCTACTACCCGATTTAAAAAGTGGGATTACTTTACTACATTTCATTAGATCAGGAAATACGCCACAATCAATAGATTCATTGAATATAAAAGCTAGATCTGGTGCAATCGTATCAATTAAAGGTTTAATAATTTTAACGGAAATGCCCCAGAGATCTGCAGTTTTCTTTATATTTAAAAGTTTGAAGGCTTTTTTAATATCTTTTTCATCGACATAGTTGAAATTAAGTTTATTTTCGCATTTAGGTACATTTTCTATGAGTAATGACTCAGCGATTAATTGAGAAGAGTTTAGACACTTCGTAGTAGAGATTGGAATGTCAGTAAAAAAGTTTTCAAAAGCTTGGGCTACTTCAATGTCATTTTTGATTGTGCAATCATTTATCTTTAAATTGTAATCATTAACGTAGGTACTGACCTTTCCAGTCTCACTATTTATTATTTTCCACGTTGATTTTATGACATTTTCACTATTTCTAATTTTGGAGCTTATATAATTTGATTTTGCTATTTGACAAACTTTTCTGAACATTTTTGAGTAATTTTTTACTTTTGCTTTGAACTCCTGGCTAAAATTGTATTGTTTTTCACTATATAGTTCATACAAAGTTTGTCTACTCTTATGTATACCTACTGTTGCCCACTCACTAAAGCTAAGTTTTTCTGAGACCATAATCGATTTGGATGTGAATATTGAATTGAACGCATTGGTGAATTTATAAAAAAAACTACAATACAACTCATTTGGGTTGTTATGTGAGTAATTAGGTGATGGCTTAGAATCCCAATCCAATTTCAACCGTTCAAATCGACTTGTGGTCACAGGTATGTATTTTATTTTCTTTTTACAATTATTATTTTTCACTTGTATGTCTAATTGAATTAGTTGACCTAAGTGGTCTGATTTTAAATTGCTTATTATTTTTTTACTAATAAATTTATCATTTTGGCAAACAAATATATTATCTATACATTTTGCTGAAGTTTCAGTAATTCTAGTAGGTTCCATAAATAATGGCCTTAGATTATAAGAGTTAAATAAATTAGTTAGTCTACTACTGAGGGAGTAAAGTTCTAAAAGATCAATATTAAAGTCTCCACATACCAAGAGATTTTTATTAGATTTTGATATTTTAAATAAGATATCATCCATAATTTTTTCAAATATTTCAAAGGAGGCTGATGGTGGGCTGTATACGCTTACTACAATACTTTGCTCCAGCTCTACACATGCTACTTCGATGATACATACCTACCCTAGTACTAGGAGTACATGACTCACGAGAGCTAACTAATATATCTTTTGAACCTACGATGGTACCTATCTACGGTGTAACTAGGTGGAACAAAAAAGTCTCATTAGTTACATTTTTAAATAATGTAACTACTTGGAATAAAAATGTCCAGCTGGTTACATCAATGTAACTACAATGTAACTAGGTGGAACGGACGACTAAAATCGGCAAATAAAACGGGTGTCTCAGCTCTCAGGACAAACATAATAGGCAAACGGTTATGAATTTTTAAATAAATCGATAGCGGTTCAGTCGGAAGGTACAAGGTAGCAATTGAATTAAATATGCATCTACGAGGGTCATTAGATCGATAGGCACGAGGCTATCAAATCTAGATACTTGGAGGCCAGTTGTTCGTATGAAATATAATATACACAAATATGATTAAAGGCTGCTATGGAACTTACCATCTTTATGATGACTGTACTACGGAATACCGGAAGTCAAAATACTGGAGAACGGTATATCGAAAGTACACGACATCGCAGATCGAAATACCGAAAGCACATGTGGCCGCATAAAGGAATACCGAAAGCACACAACACCGAAAAACTGATGATATCAGCTTTTTTATCAGCGAAGTCGGCCTTGTTTGGATTATATTTTGATCCAGGACTCTTTTAACTGACCCATGCTTGCTCCTAAAAGGTACTTTTCTGAGTCACACTCTTGACAGTTTGACTCTTACACATCGATGTAAAAGGCCCTTTTTATATCGATGCTCTTACATAAAGTAATCGTATGGGCCGCAATGTCGGCGCGAGGAATTATCGGCCCTTACTTTTTTGAAGATTGAAGGGGCCGCACATGTGGAGATGTTAGACGACTTCTTCGTACGGTGGCGTTAAGGCCATCGTCATCAGCCTATATTGTATTACTTAGTCCACACCTACAACATAGGTTCGCTACCCTAATGAGCGGCATATCGCCCTGTCTTCAGCTTGCCGTATCCAGAATCTGCCTACCGATTGCGTCCTACACTACGTTTGCCGAGTCGCAGTCTCCATTAAAGACAAGAACACGTTTACCCCAGCGCTTTTCGATTCTTAAACTGCATATTTTGTATTGTAGGTATCGTACCGTACTTACCTGAAGTGAAGACATTTAATTATCCGTTATGTCAATAAAAGTCTACGTAGGTAGCGCGGTTTCTCGCACATAAACGGTTTTGTAGTCTTCAACTTACGAGTTACGCGTAACCTAGGTGTATTCACGGAATTGGGTGTATTGTATTCGTCATGCCTAAATGTTTTTTGGGTAGCAAAATAGATAATTTTGTTATAAGTCCCATCCCAGAAGAAGGATTGAGTGTTGTTCTACCACGTTACGTACCATTTGCTTTACCAATAATATACACTAGCCAAACTCGATGTGGAATATTTGTAAACAAACAACGATACAAAAAAACTAAAACTCACTTGCTTGGCGTCGAGTTTCAGATAAGATAATAAATTGTAAGCAATATTTATTGAAGGAAGGATCTGAAATCGACAAGTTATGTAAATTGCGTAGGTATACAAAGACGCGGCAACAGAGTGAATTTTAGGTTAAGTATTTTTTTTGTTAACAAACATTCTACATCGAGTTTGCTAATGTATATACAGAAGCCTAGGGAGGCCTATGTCCAGCAGTGGACTAATATTAGACTGATGATGATGATGATATATAGAAGATAAGAAAGCATTATAAACCAACTAACTGGTCAGTGGAATTGTATAATTTTTTATAAATATGCCAGGCAGACTCATAGATGAAACAATTCTAGAATACATAACCATTCTTGGGGTTCGGTTTCTTTCAATTCTTATCTTTAGTAACTTTTTCCATTATCTGTGAGGTAGCGCTACCTATAAAGTATTTTTATTCGGTTTCCTATACAATGGTGTCAATTCAGGATCAGCCCAAAACTAAACTATACTATACTAAAATTTTACCATTTTAGTTTAGAACCTTCAAAACTCTATTCAGTTGCACACGGTTTTAGTACAGTTCTAAAATTATTAGGCTCCTAAATTCGATAACGACGTTTGAAATTGAATTGAAGGTGTTGCCAGACAGAGATTTTGGAATCATGGACGTACGAAATTACTTCATTTTCGAATGAATGGAATGACCGACTTTTATTATCTGTGTGCATGCACGTTTAGCGCCGAAAGTTTAGGTTGCGAGAAAATTGGTTTTTCAATTTGCAATTTGCATTTCTCGTGATACAACGTAGGTATACAAAATAATACTTATCTTGGAAAATGGACCAATCGAAACGAAAACGCATCAATAAAAAGCAGCACGAGTTGCTCATGGCGCGACTCCACGCTCATAAAGAGGTGATAAGGGGTAAGCATAAAATGATTTGCCTACGTTTTTTTTACTCTACATAATTGTAGTTATTTACCTTCCTTGTAAAATTAGTTTAGATACCTACATCTAAAACCCGTACCTACCTACGTAGTTACAGGGTTTTGGATCTGACTGTAAACTAACAATGCTCTGCTACAATATTTATTACTCCTAGTACCTATGTATTTTCTGACGTTCTTTATTTCCTATAGGAAATCAAGCCTCTCAACAGTATAAAGACATGTGGGCCTCGCTCAGTGACACTCAGTGTGCAGTTGAACCACTATAGCTGCAGCAGGTCCGCGGAATAGTGGCAACATGTAAGTCCATAATAATGATTTACTTAGGTACCTATATAATGATAGGTAAATAGGTACCCGCTGATTTTTCTCCAGGTAAAAATATAGGTACCCTACTTCATAAAAGTATTGCTTTTGTACTATTGTTTTTGAAATCTTTGGATGTTTACAGATCTGTAGCATCATGGTAGCCAAAACAAAAAGGAAGGCCAGAGAGATTGGTCAAGCGTTAACTGCAACTGGAGGCGGACCATCTGACGGCCGAACCATCAATGCCCTGGATGACAAGATATTGGATATCGTCGGCTCTGCCTCCGTTCATGGTTTCTCTGCCTTAGAAGCTGTAAGTTACCATAACATACCTATTGTTGTCTAGCTATAGGTACTAAGTAGGTGGGTATTTTAATTTTGTATCTGTGTCTATATCTTTTCATGCCTGAGAGAATGTTAGTAAAATGCAAGTATAAATAAGGTATAGGTACAGGGAAAGCTACTTTAAATATTCATACAGAGCAATGAGAATGTATACTACTCTGGCTCTACGAGGTACTAGGTAGGTTTCCTTTAGGTATATACCTACTAAAGTGTATGTTCTGTTTTAGGGCTTGCAAACAATAACAGTCTCCCCAGCTGAATAATCTGCGGCTAAGCTGTTGGTTCTGGACGAAGGAGAGGTCCAAGAACCTGGGCCGCCAGCGTCTGGGCCCATCCGGAGCCGCCGGCGCCGGACGCAGAGATCTGCCCGTCCCCGCCCATCAGGAAACGCTCAGCTTGTGGAGACACTTAATGCCAACAGCCGCCTATTGGTGGATTCAATTGTACAAGCTGCTAGAATATTGGCAGATGCTGTTCGAGCACTGGCTACACCTAAACCAGTTATTCAACTAGAGGAGGAGGAGAATGTACTGTAAATATGATACCAAATAAAATGTAAAAACAGACTAGTGTTTTAATTTAATAATTATGCCTGGTCTCTGTAACTAACCGCGATATTTTTGATAATTATTGTTTTGCTTGAAAGCCGATAAGTTAATTTCCCTACTTTTTATCAACTTTGCCCTACTAACAGAGATGCATTTACTATTATATAAACACAAACTAGGTAGGTATTTAGTTAACCTGCTTACATTCATAGTGAATCATAAATTTATTTCAAAATCGCTGCCAGTATTATAGACTGCATGCATAAGGAAATTACTCCTACATTGCTATTGATAAGTAATCTAACACATGAGTATATCTAGGTAGCTTGTGAAACGTGTGCAAAGCCATGGGCCAAAGCAAGTATTTTATAGGTCCCTCAAAACTTGAACACTTAATACATAAAACTTGAATTTATTAAAAAAATTCTGATGAGATGGGCCTCGGAGTTTTTGCACGATGCTTTTGGTAACTACGTCGAGACATCTGCTTACTGTTGGCTGGCTTATATCCAACAAATTGTCTTGGTCAACAGCGGCCTGGTATGGTAGCTTCCTTGGGCCAAAAACTGTAGCATGGCCAACACCTGAAAATTGATAAGTAGGTTTTTATTTAATATAAGTACTTACCTACAGGTTTTTTATGGTAGGTACCTACTAGGTACTCATAATGTTACAAACCTATCTAGTCTAGGTGATTCGGAACCCAAATACCTGCTTTTGTTACAGAAAGTAGGTACCTACGACAAAAGTTGCGTCTCTGAATTTGACTTGGTTACCTACTACCTTTATTTGTTTTGGAATCCCTCCTTCGTTTAATAATGGGTCATCTAGTGTCCTGATAATGATTAGAGCACCAGATTTAGGAACTCGAAACAGTTTTGCAAACTTGGCTTCGGGGATTTCAAAGGGGTTGGCAAAATACCTTATATTTCTTAGCCTTTCATCGTAATTTCTGTTCAAAAATAAACACCCGCTTGTTGTAGGTAAAGTTTTAGGTTACACTATTCAAAAATTCACTGCTTATTGGGTAAAACTTGCTCTGCACCAACAATTGCCGCTACCACTTATTCCATTGTTTTGTTGTAGAGATAGAACATAAATTTACGAATTTCGCGCTTCGGAAAAACATTTGCGCGGGAAAGAGCCCTGCCTGCTAACTTGGCCTTTCATTTCAAAACCTTTGCTTTATGTCATTGCGCCTATCTAATTATTTCTTTGAATTTTTACCACTCTTTCTTACAAAGCTAGGCGGCGTTTTTCTCAAATATTATAAAAATGTCAAAAAAATCAAAATTACATGAACTGCCGCCATACCAACTATATTTAGTAGGCAAAATTTTACAGTGTTCTAAACTAAACTGTTTATAGTCGAATTTAGTGTAAATCTGTCACTTATGTGGTACAACAGAATACGAAAAGTGGCTTCTAAATTATATTGAGTAACTAAAATCAAGTTTAGTCCTGTCAAACTATAATTAGTATAGTTTGCACTAAAATGGCATCATCTGAATAGCACACGTACTAAAATGGTTCTATTTTTAAAATTTAGTTTAGTTTAGGCTAGTTCGTGAAATCTGAATAGACACCAATGTCAGATAGTTAAATACCTACTTACCTGAAAAATAAACAAATTATATAAAGAGGGAAATGAATGTCCAGTGTTTTTTGGTAGCACGTAGGTACCTAACTAAAATGTGTTTAAATCATAGATTTATATCTATGGTTTAAATGATAATTTTAGTAATGGTACACTACAAACACTGCACATACCTATACGTTTTAATATGTACTACCTAGGTACCTATTGTTGCAAGGCACATACCTACCGGCAATCGATATGAATTAGGTAGGTAGGTAAACATTAAAAACAAAATAAACTCTCGATTTACAATAACTTACAATGGCGAAGGGTAGGTACCTACCTATTGTAGTTATTTATTTGGCACCCACTTATGAAATTATTCTTTGAAACAAGTTTCCAACAACTTTTTGTGAATTTACTCACAAACAACATAAGCTACACAAACTTGGGTTTTATTTTTAGGGTTCACCGGTATGTAGTATTATTTTGATAAGTTTAATTCGAAAATTATTTTGTCAACAAAAGTCAAAAACATTACAAAAAAAAGCGCGCGGATTGGACCACAAACAGATTAATGACATGCAATGCAGCATTGGTAGTGCTGTCAACGTCAAAAACAAAATGGCGGACTCTACGACTTTTGATCACCCCAGCTTGGCCCAAATGCACCTCCACATTTTCAAAAATTAATTAAATTTTTCGTGCAAAAATAATGGATAAATAATATATCGTCGGCTTATTGCAAGAAGTCATTAGTCGCAAGAAGTCACTAACTGCGTTAGATATACCATTGAGTTCGTCTCGATGAGCTCTACATTTTGGTAAAACTCACAAATTTGTAGCTCTTCAAACTTAGAAGTTATGGCTTGGTTATAAAGTCAATAACTGCATTTTTGGTATATCTGGTTTCACAAAATTCATTAACTTACATTAATACATTTTAACAAAAGAAAAAAAACACAATTGCCATTTTTATTTTCATACGTAACTCATTTATGTGACTTAACAACATTTTGAAAGTGCTTTTACGTTCACAAACGTTTGAATAAGTTTTGCTTTAATTCATTATTTGCACCTTAACCAGTTTTGTCGTATCGTATTTTTTGGAAAAAAAAATACTAACGGTTTTAAATGACTTCTATCAAAACGAGTAACGTCTACACTGAGTTTTTTATTTCTTATAGAATTCATTTTTTACATTTAATTACTTTTTTCGAAACATGATTAATGGTAAAAGAATACTATTCGAAGGAAGTATTGTTTTGTTAGTGATTTTTGTTATTGTAAAAATAACAGGTAAATGTAAGGTAATGACTTTTGCACACATACATTTACGTGTTGCTATGCTACTTATGAGACCGCGTGCTGTGTGACCGGAGTCACGGAAGCGGGGCAGAGGGGTATTTTGTTCGGGGCCGCTCGCGCCTCTGCCGCGCCGCGTAGTAGTTCGTTCTTTCCGGCCCTTGTGGGGGCACAGAGCGGGGCATCGAGGCTTGGCCTCTTTACCCCGGCATCAACTCGAGGGGTGACGACTCCTCGGTCCTTGGGTTTCGCTAAAAAATGCATTTATTTAGCTTGTTCATCATTTTATTTTTTTATTAATATATTTGTATGTTTTTTCTTTTTTTTTTGTTTGGTTTGGGTAAATTTTTTTTTTAATTAACCCACGGTCTATCCGGGGGGTTCCGCGGGGGTGAGGTCCCAGGGAAGGGGCCTCCACGGGCAGTCATCATCTAGGGGCCGGGGTTGGTGAGGCGCTATTTGGTGAAGGTGGGCTTGGTGGCCGTCGTCGACGCGGTCGTACATTCGACGACTGTACTGTACGACAAACTCTATGGTCTATGGATTGGATCTGCGGGTCGCGGGCGATGACATCGTTCCTGACGTATTGGCTCGCGCCAGTGCTGATCCTCAGAGCCACGTTTTGCAGCCCCTGGAGCCGGTCCCTATTCGTCTGGGAGACTAGTGAGTACTAGGCCGGCGCTGCATATGTGAGTCGGGATCGGACTTAGCCTTTGTAGACCCACACTTTGGTCCTCAGAGGCAGGCGAGATCCCAGGACGGGTCGGAGAACGGTCGGGGGACGCGCGCTTGTTGCAGTGCGCTGTCAACCTTCGGCTGCATCCTCAACGACCTGTCTGGCCCCGAAGTGTCAGCTGCGGTGGGTGGCCGATGCGGCGGGAAACAAACAGCGCAGTCGTCTTTCCCACATTGACGGCCATGCGCCATTTGTCCAGCCAGGGCGGCAGGATGTTCAGCAGCCGCTGCATCCTGCGGGCTGCGATGGTGGGGCTGGTGGAAGACGCAAAGAAGGCGCTGTCGTCCGCGAACAGCGCTAGCGACACATCCCTCTCCCCGGGGCGTAGGTGGCCCTCCAGGGTGGGGATGTCGTCGGTATAGAACGCGTATAACGCTGGCGACAGGCTGCTACCTTGCGGTACATCAGCAGAGATGGATCGAGTGAAGGATGTGGCACCTTCAACTGCGACGAAAAACAGCCGGTTGTCGAGGAAGGATGCCACAATCCTGATGAGAGCTGGTGAAGTTGGGGTTTGCAGGAGCTTGTACAAAACGCCGGGGTGCCCAATACGGTCAAAGGCCGTTTCTACGTCCAGAAAGACCCGGACGGTGCAGCGCCTGGCGTTGTGCTCGACTGCAAGGTGGTGCAGCACCCTGGTGAGCTGCAGCGTGGTAGAGTGGCCACTCCTGAAGCCGAATTGCTTCAGGCGCGGCTCGATAGTTGGAGCCAGGCGCCCCAGGAGCAGGCGTTTCAGGAGCTTGCCCACTATTAGTAGTAGAGTAATGGGGCGGTAGTTGGCCGGGAGGGGGTGATCCTTGCCGGGCTTGGGTAGCACGATGACCCGTCCGGTCTTCCGTTGAAGAGCCGGGCGAGCGCAGTGACTCCGCGGCGAGGCAATTGTTGGGGACTCCGTCATAGCCTGGCGCCTTCCGTCTGGGTAGACGGAGGACGGCCTTCCGCACCTCGGCAGGGGAGATGAAGTACTCCCCGTCTAGGGGCGGTGTTGGGCCAGACAGGAAGTCCCTCACTGTGTCCTCGACCTGGTGGTGGTGGTTCAAGGTTTCAAAGGTGGCGTCGGCTGCAACGGGGTGAGGCGAGAACTGCTCCGCGAGGTGCTCAGCCAGAATTTCGGCACGGTCGGCGGGAGCAAAGCGCCGGACTCCATCTCGGTCCAGCAGCGGGTAAGTTGTTGCCGGCTTCCGCGTGAGCGCCCTATTCAGCGCGTACTGGTTATTGTCCTGTTCGGAGGCCCGGTCGATGATTCGGTCCCAGGTCTCACGCCAAACCTGTACTGCGGCCGAGAGCTCGGGAGATATCGGGTTGAGTCACGTCTTCAGTCGCGGGCAGCGGGAGCGCGCCCACTCGCGCTGGAGTTCGCGTTTTCTCTCTATTACCCTCTTAAGGTGTTGGGGGAGGTCGTTGCGCTGGCCTTGGCGCCTGGTGATGGGTACGGAAGCGGCCGCCTTAGCCTCGATGATGCGCGCCATCAGCGCTGAGGCCTCGGATTCCACTTCTGCAGGCGTCTGGAGAGGTCCGATGTCCACGGACTCGAGTGCCTTGGCGTACGCGTCCTCACACCCTGGGACCGGGTCCGCGGCCAGGTTGAGCGTGATGAGGAGGGTAGATAGGATAAGAAGGTTTTCAGGTAAAGCTCAAAGTCTGTTACTTAATATTTTCTAATCTAAATAATAGTTTACTTAATCGTTTCCAACCTATTTATGTGTTTATAACTCTTTGCTGGTTAGCAGAATTATTTTAAAAGCTTAGAACGTGTTTCTGACTGATTCATGTGCCATTATTACTAATTTTAGTTATTTTTTTAAGTGTTTTCGACAAACAAGGTAATTTGTTTAGCTTTTAGTGATAAAAGATGTTATTTTATGATTATTTTGTCTTTTAATACTCGAAAGAGGCCATCAATAACTTCTTTGCAGAAATACTTAACTCTAATTTAGACAAAACTTTTTATCGCAAGAAGTCATTATCTTTGCATTTTTAGCTTTTAAAAAAATTGCAGTGGTTGAATTTGTACTGATTTCAGTTAATTATAAAATAATTACATATCTTTATATATTGGCGTTTAAATTATATTGATAACTGTCGTAGTTTTGATGATATGGGCTCTTAAAGTTATAAAAACTTTAAACTGCTTTTGCCAAACTTTTGGATTTGTCGGTTAATGACTTCTTGCAATAAGCCGACGATATATATATATATATATAGCAGAAATTATATATATATATGTCGGCGCGAAGACGTTATTTTAATAGGAAAATCTAGTTTTGAGAGTTATTTAATTGTTAAACAACTAAATCTAATCACAGAATTGAGTTAGGTTACAAAACATTGTAAAAAGTCGAAGTATTAGCTTCGCGACGGCGATTTTCGCTCGCGTTCGTAATCGTTCGACGCGGGGCTAAGCTTTGCTATAAATACGGCCGTCGGCCGGGCTAGAATTCACTCTTGCTCGAGTCGTCGGACGGAACGGACCTCTGCTATGGAATAAATCTACTGCCACAACAACTGCGTGTTTTCCTTCCAATGGATCCCGGCGTGACGAGGATGCCAGTGACGTCGGCGCTGCTGACGTCACCCTCTTCAAAATGCGTACGGAGGGTTCTTCTCCGTCATCAGAAGTGGGATCGGGACCTGCCAGCCTGCGCTCCTGATCCAGACCACGTCTTTCGGGCAGCCACACAATGTCCAGCGGAGTAATCATTGCCAATACCAGTGGCAAATGCGTTTGTGCCCACGTACCACCACTACCCTGCCAGTGTACCACCACGGCAGGGTGTATTAACCACAGACACACCAAACTTATCTATAGCCGGTGTACCTCCACATTTTTATGATGAAAATAATGCGTTTCCGTAGTTTACTGTCAGATACTAAAGTAGGCATCAAAAAATTTCCTAGCAAAAAAATAAACACGTGGTGATGACGTCATCCAAAGTAGTTCAGAAAAATAGGTTATTTTGTGAGTGGGGTTTCATAGGGGGATGAAAATTTGGTTATTTTTGACGTATCTCCTACCGTTTACGAGATAATTGCAAACTACCCACAATTCATTTTTACTTTATGGTTAAAGTTGCCGAGTAGAACCGTAATGTTGTCACGGTTCTCTTCGTTCATACGGGGTAGGTGCGGCTCGGTTATTATTTATCGGGTCACAACTCTTAAGGGTATCGCCGAGTTTCTTTCGCGCGCTGGGGTTTGATGGAAAAGCATCGCTAAAGATAAACTTGGTACTGCATCCCGAGATAGTAGACTACGCGTCGTCGCCTTCAAAAAAAGAAAAGCTACCGACGACGCTCACAGCTGTACCACTCGGATTTGGCGGTGGTACGTGCTAACAAAGATTTCCGGCAGTGCTTACATGAACGGAAGTTTGGAGTTATAACGGACTGCAGCTTTGAAGAAGGCTGAGAGTTCAAGAACTGTCGTGAACGATGTGACATGAACGTTCATATCATTGCAACAGGAGTCGCCGAGCGGTTGACAGGTAGAGCGAGTCTTGACATTGTACTCTTGAAGAACTTCAGCGAGCCATGACCTGCACTACTCGTAAAGTTACAGGTCCTCGTCTTCTTAATCTCATCCCTTGTCGGGGGGCGGGAATAGGGTATCGGGGCTGTCCCCCCTGGCCCTTGCTTTTCTCCGCCCATTACTATGGGCGGGCTTATTTGGTTATTGCGGTTTTGTTTAGCTATCATCGCCGGTGCCGCCTGTAGCCTCGGCACGATCTGGCCCTGCCGGGTGGGATCCCTGGTTGCCCAGGGAAGGCCCAGCAAACCGATCAGCGACGGCAGCGGGCACTACTAGTGGTGCTAAATTTGGTGAAGCGGCGTCTTTGCTTGCGATAGTGGATTTCTCCTTTTTCCTGGTTGGTCTGGTGGTCTGGCGTGCTGCGGGGCGATCTCTCTAACATGTTGGTGTTCGGACTGTTTATAATAGTCTCCCATTCTATTTATCTTGAGATCTCCGAGGATGGTTGCGTTCCAAACGTACCGGAGTGCTCCTTCGTAGTATCATAGTATGATGTTTTCCTGCGCTTGGAGTCGGTTTCTGTTTGTTACGCTCAGATACGGGTACCTTGCTGGAGCTGCATAGGTGAGCCGTGATGTGAAGTAAGTTTTGAAAATCATTATTCTTGTCCGGAGGGGCAGGCGTGATTGGAGGTTCGATAGGAGCTTGCTTCGCGCTCCCCTGACCTGGCCAATCAGTCGGTCGACGGTGACGCCCAGATATTTGACATCTGGTTGCCACGGGATGTTTTTGTCCATCAATTTCAAGGGTTGGCAGCCTCGTGTTCCCCGTGATGAGAGCCTTGTCTTCTGCAGCCAACTGGGAGGATGTCGAAGGTTGGTTGCAGTCGTTTCACGGCGTATTCAGTTCGGTAGAATGAAGTGTAATAGGCTGCGTCGTCGTCTGCGCAGAGAGCGAGCTTCACCTGCCCGACAACAGGGATATCGTCGGTGTACCAGGCATAACATACAGGTGAGAGGCAGCTTCCTTGTGGAACTCCAGCATTTATGGGCTTCTCTATCAAGAGCAAGTTTTCGACTGCAACCATAAAGCTTTGTTTCCGTAGGAAACTTACGAGGATGAGCTTCTTTGGGGTGCCGGACTGGATATAGCAGACCCTCGTGCCATACCCTGTCGAACGTTTTCTCCATATCCAGCGTGACCTTTCTTGTTGTGGCTGGTGGCCAATTCGTTCACTATTCTGGTGATCTGCAAGGTGGTGGAATGTTCAGCTCGGAACCCGAATTGTTCCTCCCTTGGCTTAATGTGTGACGTCAGATGTTGGAGCACGATCTTCTCGAATACCTTCGAGAAGTATCGCTGTATCGTCCTTTTTACCTTCCCTGGTTGAACAAAGATGGCGTCTTCTTCTGGGGGTACTTCTGACGGCAGGTAGTACCTGATGCAGTTCTCAACAAGCTGTGTGTGGTCTGCATCGGTGGCTGGGTTTGGTGAGAACTGCTTTTCCAGCTTGTCGCCAGGATTTCGGCTCTGTCGACTGTTTCGAGCTTCAGGTTTCCGTCGGTACCCACTACCGGTTGGATGGGGTTTTGCCCACCAAGTAGTTGACGGCATAACCAGTGCACTGAGGAAATGTTGTCGGTTATGGTGTCGATGTGTCTTTCCCACCCTTCGGCAGCATGGTCGTCAAGGGCAGTTTTCACGCGCTGTGCCAGCGCGTTCACTTTTCTCTTGACCCTCGGTTGAGTTACAGGTGTATCTCCGCTCACGTTAATAACACAGCGAAAACAATACGTGCTACCTCGACTCCTGAACGCAGACGACTAACGACTATTTCATCAACGGGAAGCATGTCAAGCACTTCCAAAGGGGAAACTACGTGCTTGCCTATAAAAGCATACCTTGAAATCAAACCCCTTTAGATCTTAAATTTAATAAACGTTGTTAGATTTTCAGAATCCTGGAGAACGATGGACGACCGCGGAAGCTAGCCCATGTTCAACTACGTCGCGCCCCACAACCAGGCGATCAACAAACCGTGTCGGCGGAAGAAGGCGATCCACCAGGTCCTCAAACAACGGCCTGCAGGCGAGCCCATGCCATCCGTACTAGAGTGCCAGAACTACACACTGCCTGATAAACAGATAAGTTGAACATCTTACTCACATAACATACAGCACCAAAACTTCATTTTTCCCCGAGACATTTCATACATGCAATCCTTCCTGTAATCCTTATCCTCCTTATCCACGAGTATCCACGAGTATCCACGAGAATCCACGAGAATCCACGAGAATCCACGAGAATCCACGAGAATCCACGAGAATCCACGAGAATCCACGAGAATCCACGAGAATCCACGAGAATCCACGAGAATCCACGAGAATCCACGAGAATCCACGAGAATCCACGAGAATCCACGAGAATCCACGAGAATCCACGAGAACCTATGATACCCTCCCCTCCGAGAACCTATGATACCCTCCGAGACCTTACCCATTTTTGTAAAACTTTGTTGCAACTCGATTGAGTTGTAAACAGATGCCAAACTCAAAAAGAGAACTTTCCTTGTTACAGAAAATCTACGAGAACCTCCGAGAATCCACAAGAACTTTCGAGAAACTGAAAATCGTTGACCAGGCAGGTGCAGAGCGCGCACCGCCTGTCAGAATGGCCGTGTCGGCGCGAAGACGTTATTTTAATAGGAAAATCTAGTTTTGAGAGTTATTTAATTGTTAAACAACTAAATCTAATCACAGAATTGAGTTAGGTTACAAAACATTGTAAAAAGTCGAAGTATTAGCTTCGCGACGGCGATTTTCGCTCGCGTTCGTAATCGTTCGACGCGGGGCTAAGCTTTGCTATAAATACGGCCGTCGGCCGGGCTAGAATTCACTCTTGCTCGAGTCGTCGGACGGAACGGACCTCTGCTATGGAATAAATCTACTGCCACAACAACTGCGTGTTTTCCTTCCAATGGATCCCGGCGTGACGAGGATGCCAGTGACGTCGGCGCTGCTGACGTCACCCTCTTCAAAATGCGTACGGAGGGTTCTTCTCCGTCATATATATTATAATATATATAGCTAATAATTCTAGCCAATGTTCTTTGTAGTTTATTCACCAAAAAAATACTTTTAATTCTTGTTATTTAAAGCTACAATAAAGTCTGTGCAAAAAGAGAACGGTGTCGTGACGTTTGTGTAGAATTGTGTCAAACCATTATGAAGAGCCAAAAATAAAAGAAGAAGAAGATAGCTTCCAATGAATCCAGTATCCACCATTTCCTTTCCTTTCTGTAACAATTCTCCAAGCGAAGATTCTGAATATAAGTAATTGATTACTTTATGCGTTGGATTGTTTTTGTATTTTATCTATTGGATCAAAGATATTATTTCGCTACGCGCCTGCCACATGCTCGCTCGTGGTTGTTAATAAGTTGGATGATTAACTGGACTGTTCGGATAGAAATGGTAAGTTTTCCGTATTTTGTGTGTATTACTTTGATTAACCTTGTTTATATCTCAAGCAAGTAGATAAGTCAATCGCAAATCTCTTTTTTTGCCCGGTTGTTACTGCTACGAGCCTGAGATTCGTCTGTCATATTCGCAGTGTAGAATTGTTATTCTCCTCGCATCATACATAATCTATGTTATGCGTTTGTTTCTACACTAGAAGTATTTTTATGTACCTACCTACTTAACATTAAAGTAGAATACAAGTGTTCTGTTCAATATGGGTTATTGGGGTCGTTTTCTAAAAACTTATTGTAGGTACTTACCTCTTTACAAATATGATATAGGAATTAGGTACTTATGTGAATATGTCTACCTCATACTTTCACCATGCATGTACTTAGCTAAACTTTGCATAGATGAGGGTCTGGAAAATTAAGATAGTAGGTATTTGATCAGACCAGTGTGAAGCTTCACACGGATTAGATAATGTGCATTTAGCTCAGTTTTTCATTATTATTATTACAGTTTCAGAACAAAATAGAGATATAAGAGAAACATTTGCAACAAGCAAAACAAACAAGAAACTCAGACATCTTCAACATGGGAAGAGAGTAAGTCCTTACCTAACCTAATGATTAATTCTATAGAAATTGAGATTTGTAGAATTCATAAATAAATAATAATGCTCGACAATTTGCACAGCATCATGTAGTCCTAAGCTGAGCAGAACTCATGTTATGAGCACTAGATAACTGATATACTTAATAAATTGCATGTACAGATAAATATTCTAATCTACTATATAAAAATAAGTCGGGTTTTCATTCCTGACGCTATAACTCCAGAACGCACGGACCGATTTCCACGGTTTTGCATTCGTTGGAAAGGTCTCGGGCTCTGTGAGGTTTATAGCAAAGATAAAATTAAGAAAGTGGGAAACATAAATTTCCACGCGAGCGAAGCAACGGGGCGCAGCTAGTACTATATAGTTGTAATGCCAATACAACTTAGTTATGAATTCTGCAAATCTAAATAGGCCTGATGGCTTTGGTCAAATGAAAATAATCCAATCATGATAAAATTTTATACTGTTGTGCTAACAATATAAATCCATCATATCAAAGTTTGTGATGTGATGAGTCACTTCCATGACCTATGTCACACTCCTCTTATTTTGAAAAATATTGCACGGAGAATCAATCACCAATGACTATAAACAGAGTTATAGTGGACTATGTTATCCTAGCTTCCAGTTTAATTCTGCGCTCCGAGAAAATTTAAGTTAAATTTTTACTGTCAGAACTCGTCAAGCATAACAGTCACTTCTGTGGCGGCTATCAGACATAAAGGTTTTTCAATTGTGTAACTTTGTATATGTGATTTAATTGCGTTTTTGCATCAAAAAAATAAATCTAAATCTCCGTGGACATATCTGATTGGGAACATATTTAAAAAAAAAAGTATAACAAAAAGTTACTTCTGTGGAGTCACTTTGATGGTTTTCAAGGACGAATATTGCTATGTGTTGCATGATGTCTTTTTTTTCTCACAGAGGAAGGTCTATATAAAAATAATCTACCATAATTTATATTAAAAAGACGTTATAATTTTTTCATAAAATCTCTACCTCAAAAATGAGAAGTGAGAGAACATCTCCTAGCCCCAAGCTAAGAAGAGCTTGTGTCATACTAGATAACTGATAAACTTAATGCTACACATTTACATTGATTTATATTTTTCATTTAACATAGAAAACACCCAGAACTCATGGAACAAATACTTGCAGATTGTACAAACATTTGTCCTGAGGCGGGAATCGAACCCACGCCATCAACTTAGGACAAAAATATAATAGGCAAGCTCTTATAATTTTGTCTATAAGGCGTAAATTAAATGGATTCTTTTACGAATGACTGAACGTTGAACAGTCCACCACTCATCACTTTTGGTCTGTGAATAAATGATAAGCATCTCTTTATCTTATAAATTTTTTCCAGTGCCTTGTATTGTATAGGTATTCTTACTTATAATACCTACCTCGGAATTAAATTTTTTTTCAATAAAGACAAAAATAAGCAACACAATGACAAATAACTACTATTATTTAAACTTATATTAATTTTATACACACCAGTCAAACTCGATGTACCTAGAATGTTTGTAATCAAACCGCCCATACCTAACCTAAAATTTACTCTGTTGCCGCGTCTGTTTACCTTTTTGTCGGTGTGGGTCGAGTAAGTAGGCTACTGTTCCCGAATATATTATTATACCATGACTGTTCCGATTTAAAATAATAAATAATCATAATAAATAATGCTGGACAATCCACACAACATCATCTAGCCCCAAGCTAAGCAGAGCTTGTGTTATGGGTACTAGATGACTGATATTATACATATACAGGGTGTTTGGTGGAGGGTTAGACAAACTCGGTGGGTGTGTAGGTGGACCTATTTGTGAAATACAAATTGAAGGAAAAGACCCTAACTGTTTACAATTTTTTTTAATCCTATTTTTTGTATTTTTTTAAGATTTTCCGAAATTTTACGTCTCTACCCCTAGAACTTTTTTTTGGAACATGTTTTCTCGTAAACTTTTTACTTGCTTTTGGTTTCAGATGTATTCTTCGTCTTTTGAAGGCATTATTTATTTGACAAAACGTGTAAATAATTAGTTATAAGCTCTCAAAGTTAAAACAGTAAAAAAAATAAACAAGAAGGACAACTTTGCACCGTTTTAAAAAAAAAACTAACAGCGATCGAGGAGTTCAAATGCTTTTAAAAATTTCTCTAAGCATCGTTTATTATAACAGTATATCACATGTAGCCGAAAAATCTATAAACTTGTCAAAAATTAGCACTTATAGGGAAAATGGAGTAAACACGCTAAGAATAAAACATTGTATTAAAACAATTTTGGTTCAAATATCACTTCCCTATTTCTAATACAAAGGTAGGAACGCTAAATTAATTTAAGAAAACCTTTTTTTTATCATACCAACTAACTCGAAGATTCGAATTTCGAAATCAGAATTTCGAATTCGAATTAATATTTGTAATCGTTAAATTTCGTTCTTATTTTGGTAATTTGTTACGGTTTTTTACAGTTTTAGAAATTTTGTAATTTGTTATGTTTTGATAAACTCTTTGTTGTTCTGTTTTGTTATCGTTGTTTTTGTCACAATGGCGGAATTCAGTATTGAAGAATACGCTGATATTATTTATGCGTACGGTCGATGTGATGGAAATACACGTGCAGCACAGAGACTGTACAGAGAGTTGCATCCCAATAGACGTGTGCCACACCACAGCACATTTTCTAATACCTTTCGGCGACTTCGAGAAACGGGAAACTTAACTCTTCGAGAACCACGAGTCAGTGCAACGCAGCAGCATGTTGGTGTGGACGAAGCCATACTCCAAGCGTTCAACGAGGATCCCACTACACTGGTAGTCGAAAGGTGATAATGCGCGACGCATGCAATTCTGTCGTTTTGTACTAAATACTGACATTGAGGACGGAAACTTATTAAACAGCATTTTATGGACGGACGAGTCGAAATTTACACGAGAAACGGATTTTCAACCAACACAATCTACACCACTGGGAACAAAAGGGTCAAAATCCACATGCGACTAGGCAAACATAGCACCAAACGCGATTTTCTCTCAACGTCTGGGCAGGTGTGATTGGTAGACATCTCATTGGACCTTAATACTTACCGGACACTCTTAACGGGGACAATTACTTGGAATTCTTGCAAAATGACTTCCCTGAATTGATGAGCAATGTGCCGATATTTCACGAAGATCGACCAATAGTATTTCAAAATGATGGGTGTCCGGCACACTATCGTCTCACAGTGAGAGAGTTCCTAGACAACGCGTTCCCCGACTCGTGGATTGGACGGCTTGGCCCCATCTCATGGCCTGCACGGTCCCCAGATCTCACTCCTCTTGACTTTACCATATAGGGACGTGCAAAAGAGCTAGTTTACGAAAAAGAAATACAAACAAAGGAACAATTGATTGAAAGAATTGACGCAGCTTTTGCAAAGATGAAAGACGAGATAACGCTCCGTACTACTACAGTAGAAATCCGACGTAGGTGTCGCGCGTGTATTAGAAATAGGGGAGAGGTTTTTGAATAAAATATGTAAATTTTAAAAAATAAATTTCTTTTTTTTTTACTTTTGTATTTTTACTCCGTTTTCCCTTTAAGTGTTAGTTTTTGACAAGTTTATAGACTTTTCGGCTACATGTGGTATACCGTTGTAATAAACGATGTTTAGAGAAATTTTTAAAAGCATTTGAACTCCTGGGTCGCTGTTAGTTTTTTTTTTAAAACGATGCAAAGATGTCCTTCTTGATTATTTTTTTTACTATTTTTAACTTTGAGAGCTTATAACTAATTATTTACACGTTTTGTCAAATAAATAATGCCTTCAAAAGACGAAGAATACATCTGAAACCAAAAGCAAGTAAAAAGTTTACTAGAATACATGTTCCAAAAAAAAGTTCTAGGGGTAGAGACGTAAAATTTCGGAAAATCTTAAAAAAATACAAAAAATAGGATTAAAAAAAATTGTAAACAGTTAGGGTCTTTTCCTTCAATTTATATTTCACAAATAGGTCCACCTACACACCCACCGAGTTTGTCTAACCCTCCACCAAACACCCTGTATAATACACTACATAGATAGATATTTTTTATTATACATAGAAACAACCAAAAATATAAATAAATTATAGGCTACTAAATCTAAGGTGGGTACTGACCGGCCCTACGGAGCGTAATGTAACGTATTTCACAGCGAGCGTTCAGGTACATTACGCCCTATAACACACACTGCACCAGTCAGAACCCCGCTTTAGGTTCCGATTTATATCGAAAGTCTAGAGTCTGACTATCGAAAGATGAGCCTGAAAAAGCGCGTCAAAAATATGAGCATGGCAACCCCAAAATCACAGGGCAAACACTGGAATAATCGATTTGATACTTTCGTCATGAACATTATTTTTATTTGACGACCGGTGTGGCGCGGCGGGCGAAGGTCCGCCTGCGACGCAGGAGGTTGCGGGTTCGATTCCCGCCTTGCGACAAATGTTTGTAAGATCTACAAATATTTGTTTTGATCTGGTCGTTTCTATGTATAATAAAAAATATCTATCTATGTAGTGTATTGTATTAAGTATATCAGTCATCTAGTACCCATAACACAAGCTCTGCTTAGCTTGGGGCTAGATGATGTTGTGTGGATGTCCAGCATTATTTATTTATTTATTATCATTTTCTTCCTTGAAGTAAATAACTGCACTGACTTCAATAAAAAAACCTAGGGTTCAACAGGTATAGTACCTGCAGTGAATTGTTATTTTGAAGTAGGGTCTGGAATGACGAGACCGAAAATAATTTCAAACTTTTTATTAGTGACAATGTATAAAATGTGCCAACATAAAACAAATTGTCGTTGTTGTCGTCGACGTAGGAGGTTGCGGTTGCTTTTCAACCGGGGCGCTTTGCTTCTGTTTGTTATTTCTTTTTGTTCTCAAAATGTTAAAGAGGGCACACTGCACGCCATTTTGTTCAAAGGATTTCACGTTCATAGGAGCGGGACAGAGCGTTTTTGAAAAGGCGTAAGAGCAAAAATCAAGTTACTGTTTATTTATAAGAAAACTACGCAACTAATTAAGAAACTGGCTTAGAGAAACCAAAACATCTTTATTTCAAATGTGTGAAACATGCACGGTCATGATTTTTTTCGCCTTTTATGTGTTTCGTATTTCATAATTTCTTCCAAATTTGAATGTGTATCATGAACGAGTACTGTAGAGTAGGAAGATTGCAATTTCCAGTCGAAGAAAAAGCATTGTAAGAAATTTAAGATTTTTTCTGAAAAAAGTTAACTTTTTATTCTTAAAAATAATAGATATACATTAGCATAACTAGTTTACTAAACCACTTTTTAAAAATAATCTTATAAAATATCATAATCAACAAAATAGGTAGGTAGTACATGTTTTCTGATTGCGCACAAGTTGAAATCGTCCAATTGTTATAAGGTCTTCCTTTTCTTTTTTCTGTAGGAATTTTGAATTTTCTTTTGATATGCTAGTAGAACCTTGCATCATCAATCCCTGATACATAACGGATGTACCTAAAAACAAATTTAAATTATAATACTGAAATGCAGGACCGTTAAGAGTGGCAGATGGGTTTTGAGGTCAACAAATGGCAAAATCTGATGATGATGATGATGATTTTGTTTTAAAGACTCAAAATATGGAAGTGGACTATACTTTTTCCAATACAAACGGAAATAATCATTAGAAATACCATGAACGCAATTTGCAAAAAACAACATACATATTATTCATGCAATCAAATTCACTAATCGTTTGAGAGAGGCAGATTTTTCTATTTAAAGTCCATTTGTTTTCTATTTAGAATCAAGTATTTATCAGTGATCTCGGAGGTTCTTTGATGATTGTCTGAAACATCGTACCATATAGCTTTCTTACTTGAAATTCGGCTAAACAACGTATGAAAACTTTATCAATCACTTGTTCCATTGCGATTAGTTTTTCCATGTTGGAATACACTAAACACCTTAATACACATAAAAACAGTTATTTCAATGAAAATTTCGTTGAGGTCCCCTATAAGTCTTACTAACCCAAAGGCCAAAAACTTCCTTTCCACCTGAATGTAATAATGATACAGAATATTTTTTGCGTAGCGCGAAATTTTATTGCTAAATCAAACAAAGTATCAAGATAATAGTGCCATATTATCCAACAGAATGTAAACAAAACCTGTTTTAACTCGAATTATGCAATTTTCTCCAGCTAAGTTGGTGTTGTTTTTTTTTGTATTTACAAATTTTGGCAAATATTATCTCACGCACTCCAGTGCTAGTCTTTTTATTCAATTATGAACTCCTAAAATGATAAATTATGTTATTTTATTATTATATTATTATTATATCATTATATATATCAATATATATCCAAATCATCGACAATTTGTTTTATAGAATTCAAGTTGCCATGCATAAGAGTATTGCCCTGAGAGTATTGCCTTATAAAATGTTTGAAAATATCTCTGACTCGTCATTCGTTAGATCAACTTTATCCAAATATTTTTAGTCTGACTCCAAATATAGAGTAAGAAAAGGACAACTATCTACTCTATGTATCCAATGATATCCAAAAAAAAAAAAATTGCAACCAGCAAAAGAAGTATTAAGATTGTCTTTGACATTGAAGTCACAATATGTGGTTTGAGAAATGGTATAATAATATACTTCGTTTTCTTAGATCATGGTTTGAGACATCAGGCAATTTATATTATTATACCACAAGGCAATTTATTTGTATTTTGGAGCTATGAAATAGTACATAAAAATAGAAATATGTAAAAAAAACATACGTGCAAATGTAAATTTAAAAATTAATTAATGGTACACACTTCCGTCACCTACCATAGTTCTGAGCTTTCCCATTCATAATGAGTTCAATCTTTACCATTAATATATCCATAGAATTCATAAATATACCTATTAGAAAGACAAGGTAACAGATGTAAATAAAATACGAAGTTCAATAACATTCTACATGAGCCAAATTCATCAATTTGGTGTAATATTGCAGAGTTACTAAATCTGTTAAAGAGAAAAATGAAGAGCCAGAACAACGAAAAGAAAAACTCGTAAGTATTTACAATGTAAGGACGTGTATTTGTTACAGGGGAAGCATCAGCGATTCAAGCACTGTAGATACTATCGAAGAAGAAATAAAAAAGAAAAAACACAAGATCTCTAAGAAACGCAAAAATGTAGATGATGCGAGCAAAAAGAAGAAAAAATCCAAGGAGTTGAAAAAAAGTCGTCCTAAATCTGAAAGCGAGACTTCCCTGTCAGATCTCGACGAACTCATTCAAAAATCACAGCAATGTAAGAAAGCTGTGAAAAGTGCGCCGGAGCCTAAATCTAAGAACGGCTCTGGATCCCAAACGAAATCTAAAAGAAGCGTGGAAGCGGATGCACTGGAGATCATATCGTCGTCGGAGGCCGAGAACTACCAGGATGACTGCGCGAGCCCCGAGATGGCAACGCTCGACGAGGACTACAATCTGGAGGAGCTGATGAAGCAAAAGGAGCTGCTGCAGGCGCGCCTCGTCGCCTACGCCTCCGACCGCAGCAGCACCGAGAGCGTCGGCGCCCACCGCTCCAAGTCCGCTGACGTCGCCCACTACGACGACGAAACCAAACACGCGCACAAGAAATCTAAACGGAACCGGGAGCGGAAGGTCGCCAAACATACATCCAGGAAGGAACTATCCTCCGATAGGAATAAGTACAAAACGCGACGTCAGGAAGAAGACCTCAGAGAGATCATACGGAGAGAGAACAGAAAGGAAATGGAGAAGCGGTTAGACGATAAAGAGAGGAAGGATCGAGATAAGCGAAAGCTCGAGGAGCGAGAAAGGGACCGAATTCGCGATCGCGACCGGGAGCGAGATCGGGGGGATCGTGATCGTTTTCGGGAGAGAGATAGGGATCGGGATAGAGAGAGGGAAATCCGAGCTCGGGAGGTGGCGCGCGTTCCTCGCAGGAACGAGACTGACCGTCGCGTCGTCCAGCGGTCGCGTAGCCGGTCGCGTTCGCCGCGGGGGCGTCGGCCGAGCGAGCGCGACCGGGGTTGGCGGTCCCATGACCGCACGCGAGACCGGTCGCGGGATCGACGCAAAGACAGCAGGGAACGTAAGGTATCCCTTCGCATTTCACTATTTATGCTTGTGTGCATGGTGCCTGCACCAAAAGCTATACAAAAGAAGACGCCCTGGACCCTGATCCAGGGCGTCTTTTTTTGTATAGCTTTTTAGGGTTTCGATATCGTTTTCGGAACCCTTATGGTCTCGCTTTGTCTGTGCTTTTTCCACTCTTTAATATCTCAGCAAGTACCGCCGCTATTAACTGGAAATTTAAAATAATAATACATTTCGTGCGCCTGTACAGATAGAAAGATAATAAAGGAAAAATTTGTTTTGATTTTTTTTTATACATTTTTCATTTATTTTTGATGATTTTGATTTCCCAATTTTAAAAGAGACCTACAAGGTTTAGTGGGACAAATAAAACAGTTTTTGAAATTTCCCTACTTAGAAATATTTTGAAAAAAGTCCTAATATCTTCAGTTTGCAAAGTGATGCATCATTATTCAAATAGCGAAGTCTCTAACCGGTCCCAATAGCACAATAATATTGACAAACGTTCGAAACCCTCGGCGCGCGAGTTACACTCACTTGTTTAAAATGCTGTGTGTTGACTGTTACCATGGTCTTCTATTCATTAAAAGGTAACAGACACCAAGTCCCTCCTTAGTACTTACTAGACTTTATTTACTTCCAGGAAACAACTGAAGTGGCCCAAATAGTGCCAAGCTCCAGTGATGAGGAGCTGGACATCTCTATCAACTCCGATGATGAGGAGACCGAAGAACAGATCATCGAACGCAGGAGGAAAGAGAGGGAGAAACTGCTGAAGGTATGTTACATGGGGGAATACAGGTGAGTGAGTAAAAGTAAAGTCTTATTTTGTATCCCTATGCCAAAGAGATATAATTTATCCCGGGGAAGGACATATGCTGCTTTTTATGCAGAAATAGCCGCGAACAAAAGACAATTTGTTTAATAAGGGGATATTTTTAACCCAAGGTTGTATCTTCCTCATTTATAGCTAGATTTAATTGAATGTTGACTGACAAGCATCTCGAAGAAGCCTTTAATGTGTTATTTGTTGTTTTTCAGAGTCTCAACGAAAGCAGCAACAACAATGCCTCAGGTCCGGAGAACCTCGTGGCCCGGGTTTCTCCTTTAAATTCTACCGATACCCTAGAAGCGCCTAAGTCAGCTACAGAACTTAAATCAAAGTCTACTGAGATGGAGCTCATAAAGCCACCGCCTGACGAAGAAGTCGAGGAAGATCCTAATGATACAAGATTCGATGCGGTTGTCTCTGAAGGTGAAATGACGAAGGAGCTTAAGGCCAATTTGCGGGAATGGGATATGTTTGCTGATCAGGACAACTTTGAGGCTATGGATGTAAGTTACTTAGTTACTGGTTTAACTGTGATTTGTTAAAATCTTAACAACACTCTGGCCAAACTTAAAGTACATAATAAGTACTTCATTGTTGATTTTGTGGCAGAATTTGTACTATTTCCGATTTTAGCTCTTTCCTACAATGCTTAGTGGTGGCAATATTTCAAACGTGACGCCATAACGAGAATTATGGATTTTTGTGGTGTGAGTTGCTTACAAACATTATTGATTGAGAATGGCTCGACTATAGTAGTTATTAATCAAGTCTTTTCTTGTCAGTTTTTAGTGAATAATTTATGAGTACTAAAGTAACATTGGCCATTGAAACGGCTTAATTAAACTATTCCTTCTATTTTCTTGTTCTCTTTTTCCGTCATTGGAAATAGAGTGAAGCGATGAGAATCCATTAACACTTTATTTCCCGATAAACATTCATTTATCAGAGCTTTTTTTAAGCTTAAAAAATAAATAATGCTGCATCGTCATCACAGAATCATCTATCTAGCCCTAAACTAGCTTGAAAAACAGAAGATTAAAGAAAGGGATGTAATTGATTCTAATTCCTACAGCTTTAATATTTCCTTAAGACTAGTGTCCGTTGAGAGTGGCAGCTGCCGTGTCCGTAATTTAGCCGCATTTTGGATGTCATCATATTTTTTTGATCTTACCATAATTTTGTTATACCTTTCAGAGTAAAGTGTCCCAGAAGCAAAGGAAGAGTATGGTTGAGAATCCGTCACTGAACGATAACTGGGATGATGCTGAAGGATATTACAGGTCAGTTTTATCACTAACTAGCATCTGCCCGCGGCTTCGTACGTATGTTCCGGATAACAAGTAATCTATATATTGATTATTCCAGATCTGGAACTAGACTTCAGTATAAAAACAGATCAATCCATTAAGTAGTTTTGGCGTTGTCTTTAGCCAAACATCTCAAACGACGTAAACTTACTCCTTTATAATATTAGTAGCATAGTAAGTAACGAATTAGCAACCTGAAGTGGCAGTGGGCGGGCCATATCAAGCGAGGAACCGACAACCGCTGGGGTAAACGTGTTCTTGAGTGGAGACCGCGACTCGGCAAACGTAGCGAGGAAGCCCTCCAGCCAGGTGGTATGACCACGTGTGAAAGACTGCAGGCAGTTGCTGGATGCGGCAAGCTTAAGACAGGACCCTCATTAGGAGAAGCCTTCGTCCAGCTGTGGACAAATTGAGGTTGATGATGATACGATACGGTATACAAACGGTATACAACTTCATAAGTAACGTCATAGAAGGAAGAGAAGAAGGAAGACAAGTGTGAAAGTGCAAGCGGTGCAGTATGCTTTCGACATCCGAGCGTGGCTGATATTGTACCGAAACCTTACCGAGTAATCAGAAAACGGCCTTACCTTTATTTACCATTCTTTTACACTATCATAAGTTCTTTTCCAAATACCAACGTATCGATGTGCAAGCTATCTATATTGTATGCTATATTGTACTTACATTATTTTAGTTTAGTTTGACAATGCCCTTATACAGCAGCATAGGTACTTTGACATACCCTTAATTAATTTATTTATTATTTATTTCATTTAATTTTCTGTCATGTCTGTCTGTTTTTTTAGCTTTTTACCTTATGGTGTTTCCTGTAACGAAATACCTATACATGTTATTAATTTATTAAATTAATTTATTAAAATAGTACATAAACATAGAATGTAACGACATCAAGTGTAACATCAAGTGTACCTACGATGGAATAAATACAAATACAAATACAAATATCCATTATAGGTACTACAAGTTTATTATAATGTTTGTTGGGTCACATTCTGAAAAAAGTTGCTATATTTTATAAAGTTAATGCCACGTGCCGTGCGCAGCCCCTAAATTGCCCACAGAATTGCCATTATAAAAAAGAAAGCCAAGTAAATATGACTTTAATCTTGGATTATGAGCCTGTATGAATATAAATAAATAAATAAACGCTAGACAATCCATACAGCATCATCTAGATTAGTTAACTGATTATACTTAATACAATAAAAGGTTCAGTACCTTGCTATAGGAAATTTTGTAGGTTAACGGATTAAGTAACGTAAATTACAACACAAACTATAGTCCAATTCAGAATCTTAGATAATTTATATAAACAAAGAAATGTCATGATATGTCACTGTCATAATGACAAGTCAGGGGTAGAAATCATTTTTTTACCATGGATCACTATTAGTAGTGATGGCGCGCGGTTTTGCTTGTGCGATACGAAAGATACCCTACCTGTGGATGCGGCATTGTCGCGGCCTCGTTTCCCTGTGACCGTAAGGAAATACAAATAAAACAATATAAATAATTACATATTTTTATTGCTTATAAAATATTACTTACATTATTCTGACATCTCAGAATCTACGTCATATCATATCATCATATCCCTATCATAACACTACGTCCATCGCTCAGTGCATCGTGATTGATATGAGAGGTATTTATAAGTTCAATGTTGGTTAACTTGCGGAGCTAAAACATAACAAAAACTGATAACAAACAGACAACGATAATGTCAAAACGAAAACAAAACAAAAACTCAACAACGCGCAATTGCACACGAGCAGCGAAAAAGGAACACATTCGACTTCGGCGGACGAGAGGCGAATGAAATTACAATACATACAATGCAATCACGAAATAAAATGGCGTCTAATGACAAAATGTGAAAATTGTTTCGAACCTCTGTGATCTACGCCCATTTTCCTCCAGTAATACCAGTGTCATAAAATATTTTCTGCTAATATTTCTTCATCATTTTATAACTTTGTTAAACAAAAGAAATAAAATATAATATGTAGCACAAAACCATTGCTATTTTCCATTCAATGGATATTGATTAGAAAATAAACCCTACCATAGGTATTTAGAAAAATTGAGTAATCTTCTATGAACTTCTATTTCGAAACATTGTTTTTGATATGGTATCACCTTTGTTTACATAAATTATCTAAGATTCTGAATTGGACTATAGATAGATAGAAAACACTATTATACCGCACAGACAGGAATACAGACAAATGCTTAAAGTACAGGAATTATAAAGGGCGGCACAGCGTATCAGCATTGCCATATAGCGTGGCAATGCAGCCAGCGTCTTGGGGACGCTTCCGACTGGTGTTGATATGGATCAGTTGAGCTATCTGTAGACTGTTTGCAACAGTCAGCAGTTAGCTCAATTGTTTCAATTGTAAATACTAGTATAATTTTCTTTGTGAATAAAGATATTTTTATTTTTAAAGGGCGGCCTCATCAGGCAACCTTAGGAACTAGGTTCGTAATTAACCCGCTTACATTCATAATGTTCAGTATTAATTGATTAGTATAACATTCGTTTGCAGAGTGCGCATCGGTGAGACGCTGGACAACCGGTACAGCGTGTACGGGTATACCGGCCAGGGAGTGTTCTCTAACGTGATCCGAGCGCGGGACCAGGCGCGCTCCAACGCAGACGTCGCCGTCAAGATCATCAGAAACCACGAGATCATGTTAGTATGCTGTATAGCTGGAAATACACATGCCTATGTCAGGCCCACTTGCATAACAGTTCCTTGCGCGTGCCACCTATTGCCATGTGTATACACTATCTGGCAAGGTTTTATGACTTTTTCTAACGTAGAGTAAGGTTCCGGAGGAAGGTTTTTCTAACGTAGAAGAAGAGTAAGGTCGTGGAAGGGGTTCGTTACTCCCATCGCAAAAATGCTATCCCTGTTTGTATCATAAAAGCAATTGGAGTGACCGGCTGGCAGAAAAAAATCCAAGATTAAGATCGAATGGCAAAACAAGACAAGGACAGACAACCAGACCAAGGCTCATTCGCGGATCTTGTACGCGTTAGGGTAATGATAAGAAACGTGACAATGCAAAAAGCATATTTAGTCGATTTTTATTTTAAAATAATTATGCATCTTCTGTCAAGGAGTTGACATCTTTTTACAGAATAGAAGATTTACTATATTTGGCAATTGAAAGAAAATTACATTAACAGAATAAAACAATTATGACTAGTATATAAACTTGTATCTATTTCTTAAACATCTAAGCCGTCACCAGAAGGCAGAGCCACGTTGAAGGGCATCGTTTTAATAAATAAATTCCATGTAGTTTCTGAAATTCAAGCATTTTAGTGTATAAATCGGGAAGAAAGTCGCGAAGCTTTGAGGGATAAAAGCTATTAATAGTAAGAACACCTTATCGGAGCTTTAGTTAAACAAGCGACCATAATTAGAATATTTTTGATGTTTGAACACGTTATTGAAAACTCAGATATTTTTTACATCGCTAGCGACGCCACAACAGTGGGAGACCTGCTGCTACGCCTTCGGTATACTGGTGCATCATTATTTTATTAAAACTTTATTAATAAGTAGTTTATATTACAAATATGACTGATCTTAACCTGGCAGCAAGTACGAATAGTTTCCCAATGGTAGTTAAACATCCTATTCACCGTAGCAGCTCAGAGCCAAGAGGTTGACAGTCCCGTGCCTCAGAAAAGCACCTTAAGGTCCTGCGCCTGACCTCTCCCCGGTCGTGTCAACCTGCCGTTCCATCGGAATATGAGAGTGAGGGAATAGAGAGGGCACCTGTGTTTGTGCACGGACTTGTGCATTAAAATAAGTCCTGAGCACAAGGCCAGTCTCCTTTTAGACTGGCTGCCCTGGTCGAAATTCGGCTAGAAGTGATAGAACATCATCATTACTAATCTAATGTAGGATGCCGTTAGGCCTCTGCCGCCTCTGGGTTGGAGATCTGCAAAAGACTACAAACAGACACTAAATGTGGCAAGCGTTGTATGACAATAATTGTTTTAAGATATTTTGTTTTTAAAGTGCTACCCTCAGGGAAACTTCTAAGAATTTAAATAATATCTGAAAAATTTACGAACTCGACGGGATTTCAACCCACAACCTTCACCGCATGAACGTGCTACCCATTCTGCCACAGTGCCACAAGGAATTAAAATTCAAAGAATTACTGTTTTGGGTTTCAGGCATAAGACGGGTCTTCGTGAGTTGGAGATCCTCAAGAGGCTGAACGATGCCGACACTGAGGACAAGTTCCATTGCCTTCGACTCTTCCGCCACTTCTTCCATAAACGACATCTCTGCATGGTTCTAGGTAAGACTTCACTTACAGCGTGCTAGCTTGCTGCTCGTGGCTTCGCACTCGCTTTACCTGGATAAAAAGTCACCTAGTACAGTATAAGTATTTATACTCAATCCATTCTCAATATATAATGTTAGTAAACAACTGGGAATTAATACAAAAATTAAAAATTCGCGTTTTGGCGTCGAGTTTGAAATATAATTGTCGCGATCAATTTTCTATCGTATCTAGGTCTCGCGTTGCCAAATTGCATTAAACTGAGCCTTAATTCACACATATCAGTGAAGTCACAGTTCCGACACAGTACCGGCACAGTGCGAAATATTCTTTCATACATTCTCTATGAACGTATCCCCACTTGTCAGTGTCAGTGCCGACACCGGCAGAGAATGTATGAAAGAATATTTCGCACTGTGCCGGCCGGTACTGTGTCGGAACTGTGACTTCACTGATATGTGTGACTCGACCTTTAACCTCTTCCGATTCCGTTTTGGTTCCGAGATACTTCACGTACGTAATCCCTCGGTAATAAAACGTTAATGGGACCACCTCGGGGTCATTCTCTACACGAAAGCGAAAGAATCATCAAAATCGGACAATAATGTGCGAAGTTATCGAGTAACATACATAAAAAATAACATACACCCGAATTGCGAAATAGGAAGTCAGAAGGAAAAGGTCCTCAGCGCATCACAAGTCTCTTTTCAATAAACGAATAACGTTTATTGAAAAGAGACTTGTGATGCGCTGAGAGGGAAGTACGGTCTCAAAGTCTAAAAGTGCGAATGTTTATTTTGATCTTTTCTGTATTTGCAATTTAGTGAGTGAGCTGCTGTCATCGTTGTCTAAAATAAGAACTCGATTCTACTTAATTGCGCAATAGGTTGTCCAGAACATGACTTCTTTTCATCCGCTTTGTTTTTGCATTTTGTATTAGGCTCTTGCTAGGTTTCAGTGGCGTTAGAGGCGACATATCGGCTAATTGGCGTCTTCATTAATTTGTTCGTAAGCCTTAGGTAGCTGTGGATTTCCATGCTGGTGATGATGCAATGCGATTTGGTAAGGAGTATAGTTTCCTGCTCGCTCGCTGGATAATGGCGCGGTTAGATCTGTTGGCTGTGCTCCAGGACCACGATCTTGTTACTAAGAGGAAAAAATAGGACAGCAATTTGTTACGGCGTGAGCTTAGTTTTCAGGGAGTAACGATGGCGAGTGGCGACAGCGATGCAACGTGAAACTCAGTTTTGGAGTTCATCCACTCGATGGACCGACGACATTGTAGCGGACCATTATTTGTGGCTTCGTATTGGGGAGTGGTCCAGCAAAGGAAGTTTCGGCTGATATGTTTTTTCTCTCAGGGTATGCTGATGATGAGCTTTGCTAGAGCTTCGATTATGTGTGAAAACATTAATGTAATCAACACACTGATCTGCATTTTGTTCGTCCATGGTTCAGATCGCATAGTTAGTGTAATATTTGTTCCGGGTGTTCTGGGTATTTAGTGTGTAAAGTAAAAAAACTGTCTGTGTAATATTATACTCGTAGTATTAAGTGTATCAGTCATTTAGTACCCATAACACAAGCTCTGCTTAGCGTGGGACTAGATAATGCTGTGTGAATTGTCCGGCATATTATAGCAGCATTTAGTGTTACTAGTTGTTAAAAATTTGAAATTAAGACAAAATTGATGTACCATGGAAATTACATGGAGGAGGACGATTATGTGCGTTACGGAAGTAGTGCTTATTTCGCCGTGTCGGGCATCTCGGCGCCAACATACCTAAATATACCAAGTCGATAACCATGACAAGTGTTGCGCGCGCGCAACGCAGTATTTCTTCACAGAATTCGCGTCAAAAACATGCGTTAGAAGCTCGAATTCTGCCCACCCCAATTTTTTCTGGGTGATTTTGTTCCACCCTTGCTTTCTGAGGCCTAGCTTCAGCCTCGCCTCGCGACGCATGGGTCTTGGCATGAATTTGGAACAAAACAAAGCCATGATCAACGGCCATATTGATCCGGGACCGGTCGTGGTACATGGCCACCTTCTCGAAATTGTTTCGGAGCACAATTACCTTGGGCAGATTCTGCAGTTAGGTAAAGACAATTTTGAGAAGGATTCCAAGAGGAGGATCCAGCTGGGCTGGGCAGCTTTTGGGAAACTATGTCGAGTCTACCAAACCGCAATACCTGAAAACTAAAATTTTCAGTCAGTGCGTCCTACCCGTCATGACCTACGGAGCTGAGACGTGGACACTCACGGTAGGGTTGGTCCACCAGTATGCTTTTTAGTCTTTCAGCGAGCTATGGAAAGAGCTATGCTCGGAGTTTCTCTGAAGGATAGGATTCCTAACGTATATACCTACAGAGACAGAGAATCAAAGTTATCGACACAGCTCAAAGAATTTGCAGGCTGAAGTGTCAGTGGGCCGGCCATATCTCGCGAAGAACCCGGGGAGTGCGTGTTCTTGAGTGGAGACCGCCTCTTGGCAATCGTAGTGTAGGACGCCATCCAGCCCGGTGGCATAACGACCTGCGAAGGTCGCGGCAAGCTAAAGACAGGACGCTATGGCGCTCATTGGGAGAAGCTTATGTAAGCCTATGTCAAGCAGTGGACATAAATGGGTTGATGATGATTTCTGAAAATTGCTATGTCAGTTTAGCCTCTGCGATCATGCTGCCATGCCGGTTTAGATGAAGCATCGAATCAATAGAACTTTATTGAGAGCAAGTTGCTATAATCATAATTGAACATTGACCTGTGGTGGTGGATCGCAATGTCGAACTATATAAAGTGGAGCTATTCTCGATGGCCGGTAACGCTGTCATGGCCATCTGCGGTCAACAGCATTGTAGTCTTGAACAACTTGCGGCCAATAAGCCTCTGCCTGTATATTGTTATTTCAGGGCCGCGATTTCGGTGTGGTAAGGCACGGCATTACGGCTCAAATGTCAGCAGTTGAAACGTTAAGGTGCGCGTTCACAGGCCGGCATCGGACAATCAGCACTGGCCCCATCAATGGTTTGACATAAAAAATCCGTACCCCACGGAGCGGACTGTCGGCAATGCAGGCAATTCTTGAAGGCAACTTTTCCATTTAATGCGAATGATGTCATTCGGATTGCCGATCAGTGGACGCACTTGTCAGCGAAATGTCCGATGCCGGCCTGTGAACGCGCACCCTAACGTTTCAACTGCTGACGTTTAAGCCGTAATGCCGTGCCTTACCGCACCGTGATCGCGGCCCCGCTCCAGAACTGTATCCATTCAAAGTTTGAACTCAACTTTTAGCTTTGACATGGCGAGGAGTAACAAACGTCCAAATTTTCGCCGAATAGTGATGTGATTTGATTTTATAATGAAATTTTGTATCTGCCCGAATGCGCCAAAGCAAAAGAGGCCCAGCTGTGTGAAGTCGAGCTGTAAATGACGAATGACAGTTTCTAAATTCTATAAAGATATGTTATTTATATATATGATGAGTTATGGCGGAGAAAATGTAGAACTGCTTTAGCAAAATAACGCGTTTAGTAAGAATCGGCTTCAAACAGCAAGGCATAGAATACTGCGAGGTATTCCAATCTTCTTACAGCAAGAAGTGTGCATAGAGTTTCTTCAATGACGCGACTTTTTCATGATTAGACTAGCTAAAGCAGGATCTTAGTAAATAGCACAAGAATTTCGTAGGTACGTAATTTAAAGAGCTTTCAAAACGAGAGGTAGCGACTTACTCGCCTATGCATTGTGTGCATCACACTAATATTATATGCGACCTACCCTCCAGATAAAATTGGCCATTATCGCCAGCGACACTAGTACACTATTGGCGATGGCGATCATGGCGCAGAGTGAAAAGAAACGCACTTCACCAGATTGTAAACGAAATATTCATGACTAGCTTCTGCCCGCGTCTTCGCACGCGTATTTTCTGTGTAATAAGTAACCTATTGTTTAAGTTAGGCTACGTTCTAAGTATATGCCGAATTTCATCTTGATATGTTTAGTAGTTTTGGAGATCCTAAGTAACAAAAATTTCACATTTCGCAAACTTTCGCATTTATAATATTATTTTATATCGAATTGAAAATTTGGGTCGAAACAGGAATCGGGGTCGAAACAGGGATCGGGGTCGAAACGGAAATCGGTGGGCTATGTCGGGTTTCGGACATGTCGGATTCGCGTGGACGAAAATAATAATGAAATTCTCGAAGAGCACACGACAATTTTATTTTACAAAAATAAAATTTGCGATCCAACAAATGACGATCACCTGTCACAATGGCACTGTTATTTCATACAATGAGAATTAGTAAAGATAAAGCAATTTCAATAGAACTACACTTGCGAGCTTTAAAATGGAATCGCTTCATCGCGCGAGTTGATCAAAACAATTTTTTTACAATTTATGTACAATGAACTATAGATTGTGGTATATCATTTGAAAGGTAATTTTGTTGCCTTTTAAGTGATATCAAGAAGATTTTAAATTAATTAAATTGGCTACCTTAATTTTGGGAATTATTGCAATAGGTCGAAGTTGCATCTATCGGCTTCTATCGGCGCCGGAGCTGATTTCTCCCTCGTTCTTCCCTGTTTTAGCTCGTCCCACATATGCCAGATTGGGTTCAAGTCAGAAATAAGGGCTGGCCAGTCTAGTGTGGGAATGCCGACATGGAAGACGTCTGTCGGTACTGTCTAGTCACTGCTGCGGTGTGGCAGCGGACATTATCGTGCATTAAATCAAAATTTATCGTCGCCGATAAATCCTGCGTAAGGGAAAACATAAGTTAACTCATAGTTCACTGCAAAGAAATTGTAAAAATTAGTCTTGAACAACCCTTGAAGCGATTCCAGTTTAAAGCTCGCAAGTGTAGTATCCAACTATCCACGTTATTGTTTTTCGTACGTTAATTTCGTGGTGGGAACAGACAAGTTCCTTCGTTCCCTCGACGATACTCGGGAGAATTCAATCCTCCCTCGATGCCTCTCACAACCAAAGTGTCTCCATTTTTCTTTTCCAAATCCTCATCGACAGTAACTCCTACGAAGAGCCATGTCCAAACGGGGTCCACCCCCACGTTTGCGTTTCCACCAATCAAATCCATCAAGTTATATTCTACCAACTTATCAGAGCAAATCCCTCAGTCTGATTCGACATTTGATCATCCCGGCAATATTACAAAACAAAATAATAATCAGACTGCAAACTTAACAGAACTAATCTTCACAATCTGATTGGATAACTCATTAGTTTAGGCAACATTACGAAATAAGATACTGAAAGCTACTGAAGGCTGACAACGGAATTAATCTTTGCAATCTGATTGGTTAACCTTAGTTTGATTAGTATAGCCAATTTAACAAAACAAAATGCTAGAAGCTAAGACTATTGCCAGCATAAAATAAAATCATCATTTGTCTATGATGTTAAAGGTAACGAGGAATAACTAACCGAGTACGGCGCCATCTGTTGGTAACGTTAGCAAATTTAAATAAAGACAGAGTATGGAAAGAGAATGAGGTTCTCGTTCAGAAGTTTACTCTATGACCACTATACTGTTGTTTGTTATAAAAATTATTCGTTGTCGACTGGTGGCGCCACAGATCTCGATTTGACATATATATAGGATGGTAAATTTTACTCAAAAAAAAAACATTCCTTTATTTAATAAAATAAGAGTGATTGCAGTCCTTCACAGAATTTTGAAAAATGACTTGCTTTATTCGTTAGTCGAAACCACTAAAGAAGTTGGAACGATCGTTCACTTGTCTATGGCAATTTTCTTTAGGTTGGTACCACGACATAAAATATGTCATGTGTCATTTATTACAAAAATCTCAACGAACTTCAGTGACTCTTAGTTTCCTGCGCTGTATAAATGCTATATAAAGAAACGGGACCCGTACTCTGGAGGACCAACCTGGAGAAAAAGACGTCGCATTAGCACTCTTCGCAGTTGCGAATTGCAGTCAATGCCGGAAAGACGGCAGCACTGCTTGTCACTGTTTTACCACCCCTTGACCTACGAGGAAAAGCCCTAGATTGGCAGTTCGATATCTCGGTATCGACATAGACAGGTCGATGTCGATGAACGCGCAAGGGAGCGCGCGTTACAAAAAACACGCACCGCCCGAGCCATGCTCCGACCAGTCTTGACATCCAAACTGCCACTGAAAACCAAGATTGGGGTCTACAAGACTTACATTCGATCGCGGCTCACATATGCAGCATCAGCATGGTACTCCCTATGCTCTGCAACAAATCAGAAAATAATCCAAGCCCAACAAAACATCGCTCTCAGAGTCTCTATCTGTGCAGGCGCCGGGCGTTATGTGCGAAACAACGGCATCGCACGTAGCCTGCAGCTAAACACAGTTAAGGAGTTTGTAGTAAAGCTGGCGCGCAGAATGTACGATCGCGCGGACAACTCTCGCCACGTACACCTCAACGGACTCGCTCCTCTGCACACAAGACCGCCGGATGCGAAAACTCCGTGGCGACCCCTTCCCCGGGTGCTCCTGGAGCCCCCCGAAGTCATCTACCAAGAAGACCAGAACAGCCAACAGGCTAACGAAAAGCTCTTGAGAATCCAACAAAGCTCTCTAAGCGACAGCACATGACTTGAGAAAAGCTGTTCTGGACGTAGAAACCGGAAAAAAGAACTCTAGTTCGTTTCCTGCCTGCATTTGACAACGTAGAGCAACATAAGTAGAATGTTGAAGGCCACTGATATGAAAAAAACAGCTGATGAGAATGCCTTTTGAATTTCCTTCCCTGTTGTTGGTTTTGAGTCTCAAACTTTTTCAAAATCACTGTTATTGTGTTGTGACCAGGGACTGATTTGGTTACCCGTTGAAGGGGTTTTCGATAAGGTTTTTTGAAGAGGTTGTTTTAAAACCCTATCCTTAGGGGTTACACTTTCAATGAATAACCCGCTCTTAGGGGTAACCCCTTCAAAACCCAGTCGAATGGGTTACCCTTTGAAAGGGTTTCGAGTACTCGATAGTTTGATGACCCGGTCGTTTGGGGTTACCTTTTCAAACACTGTAACACGGTAACTTTTTGCATTTTAGAATATTGCAATTATAATCTCTATTTGATTTGCGTAAGGTTGAAAATAAGGTTTTTAACTCAACTAATCCAAAAGGATGTATAAGTTGAGCTGCCTCTAGATTGTTTGCTCAGCTTATCTATAAATGGATTAGTTGAGCTGCCTCTAGATTGTTTAGTTGAGCTGCCTCTAGATTGTTTGCTCAACTTATCTATAAATTGATAAGTTGAGCTGCCTCTAGATTGTTTAGTTGAGCTGCCTCTAGATTGTTTGCTCAACTTATCTATAAATGGATTAGTTGAGCTGCCTCTAGCTTGTTTGCTCAACTTATCTATAAATGGATTAGTTGAGCTGCCTCTAGATTGTTTAGTTGAGCTGCCTCTAGATTGTTTGCTCAACCTATCTATAAATGGATTAGTTGAGCTGCCTCTAGATTGTTTGCTCAACTTATCTATAAATGGATTAGTTGAGCTGCCTCTAGATTGTTTGCTCAACTTATCTATAAATGGATTAGTTGAGCTGCCTCTAGATTGTTTAGTTGAGCTGCCTCTAGATTGTTTGCTCAACTAATCAATAAGGATGGATAAGTTAAGCTGCCTATAGATTGTTCACACTGAAAACCAGAACACTTGTATACAGACTGAGTGATCGCGCGATCGAAACTAATTGTTCAACATCTAATATTTATTTTCAAAAAGTGCATTTGAAATGGAAACCATAGTGTTACACCAAAAAACCCATACAAAGAGGTAACCCCTTCAATCGGATAGCGCCACGAAAGGGTAAAACTATCGTTGCTAAAACCCAATGAAAGGGTTACCCTTTCACTAGGGTTTTGTTCATGTTATGTTTTCTATGAATTATCTGCTAGGGTCGCCGCTGGATGTGCCGTAAAGTGATAGTGTTGTGTTATTTGGAGGCTTGTTGTTGAAAAAACTTTTACGTATTAGGACCAGAGACAACGAACGCTAAAGTTTTTCGAATACACCGTCTAATTGAATTATAAGTCCGCGTACGATTTGTATTAATCACAAACACTTTTATGAAGCATATTTCTTGTATTTTGGATTATACGTCATTAATTTTGTCCACACATGGTACAAAACTTCGCAAACTGTTTCACAACTGTTCGATAAATTTGATTTCACCACTGAATGACGGTCACTGCTTTCACTAGCTTTTTGGTGATTCTTCGATAAGATTCGGCAGAAATGACAATTCTACGATTTTTATACTAATATGTTTTTTCTGAGTTAAGTAACTCTTTTTGCTTTCAATAAACAACTTTCTATTATTAGATCACTTTTCGCTCACAGTCGCTAATGTGGTCTACACGACAGTCGCGCTCGCGGTTTCTCCCCAGTACAGATACCTACTTAAAAAACTTAGACCTAATTCTGATATTGCTGGCGCACTCGACCAACCTCTGATCATTTGGATCAAGCACTTCAGGGCTTCATCTTTGGCATATCTATATATATAAAACTGAAACCCGTTTTCCTTGGTCACGGCATCACGCGTGAACGGCTGGACCGATTTCGCTAATTCTTTCTTTGTTGTGTTTGTTATTGTCAGGAGAAGGTTCTTATGAAAGAAAAAATTAAGAAAGTTGGAAACATAAATTTCCACGGGGGCGAAGCCGCGGGGCGCAGCTAGTCTCAGATATATACGTTTATCAGCTTAAAGGTCGATTCACACATATCAGTGAAGTCACAGTTCCGACACAGTACCGGCCGGCACAGTGCGAAATATTTCATACATTCTCTGCCGGTGTCGGCACTGACACTGAGAGCACTGTGTCGTCACTGACACTGACAAGTGGGGATACGTTCATAGAGAATGTATGAAAGAATATTTCGCAACCGGTATTGTGCCGGTACTGTGTCGGAACTGTGACTTCACTGATATGTGTGAATCGACCTTAAGAGCTGCCTGCTTATCACAAATAATAATAATATCTACGTCAATACTACGCTTCTCAGGCATAACTTGCGTTCGAATCGGACACAATGCGCAAGCTTTCAAACAATACTAGACTTACTTCGGTCCTAGTAGATAAACTACCATACAAAAAGTTTCAAGTAAGACAACTTCAGAACATATTTTCACCGATTCCAATTGAATGCAGTGCGAAAACGCTTTCTGGACCGAGAAGGTTGGCTAACATAAAATTGATTCAAAAAAACTTTGTACATTCAATAGCCATTGAACAAAAAAAGCGAAGTATCCTAATACACTATGCAAATTTTGTATGATTGTAACACATTGACGCCAAAACCACAGATTCTCAAATTCAGACTGAGATTATAAGTCAAGTTTCAGTATGTTAAGAATTAAACTAAAGGAGCTATTATTCATGCAAAAGTTGCTCTATCTATCTGTTCACTTCTAAAGAACTGAGCAAATCTTAATTAATTTTTACGTAGAATTAGATTCGTAGGGAAGGACATATTGGTAGACACAATATCTTTGGGTGGCAAAGTGGCGTTAAACATAACATTTCATGCGAAATATGAAAATAATCATAAGGCTTAGCTCCCTTTTTACGATGGCTGGCAAACAAGAAATTTATTTATATTTTTATGATTTAACTTTATTGTGTTCTGATTTTTAGTAGGACTACTATTTCTTCTGTGTTTCGGTTTAGCCAAGTGTCCTGCCAATTTCCACTTGGCCATACTTACAAAAATATGTCTAACACGCAGAACCGCTGTCCATGAACCTGCGTGAAGTTCTCAAGAAGTATGGCAAGAACAGCGGCATCCACGTCAAGGCTGTGCGCAGCTACACGCAGCAAATGCTGCTGGCACTCAAACTGCTCAAGAAAACTGGAATATTACATGCAGGTTTGTACCAGCAAGAGTGGGTTTGCTCTTACTTAACTCGTCATATCTCTTCAAGTATAAGTCTCAATGGTACACAAGTTACTTTACTTCACTTTTAAAAATATTGTCTACCAATTTTTCAACAAACGACTGCGAAATTTACTTGTAAAACTAATGAAAAAACACAGATAAGTACTCGAAAATTTTTGCATACGTTTAAGTATGGCCTGCAAATGCATAATACTGCAAAATTGAGGCCATTGACCGATATATTTTTGAACATATACCAGTAAATAACGATAAACTCTATAATTTCACATTTAGCACTATGGCTGTAGATCTTTACGACAATAACCACTCGTGGAAATCAATATTTCAAGTAGCTGCCATATTTTGAGGAAGAGATTCTGGCCAGTTTTTCGAACAAATTGGTCGAGTATTTTTAATCTCGTTTCGCCTTATTTCGCTATTGCGGTTATGCGTGGGACACCCGGTATAGTTACTCTTTGGTTGGAATCGTAGTTCGATATTGGATCTTTAGCAATAAAACATCCATCTATCAATGTAGGTATCCATCAACTAGTAGAGACGATAGTAGAAGTTATAGTTAGGAACCAACACTATAGCAACAGATCTATCAACCAGCTGAAAGATTAAAGTCATTTATTTACGAACATTGGTCATCCTCAAACTCAACCTCGACAGCCTGTATTGGTCCACTGCTGAACGCAGGCCTCCCCCTCATAAGCGCCTTGTTGACTTTTATCTCATGGGAGGGTATTGCCCATAATCCCCACGCTGGGCATGCGGGTTGGGGATCGCAGTTTGGTGGTAGAATGATTTGTAGAGGGCGCTGCTGCCCGCCCCGGTGGATATCCCTTAGTCGTCCCTCTTAAGACACCCGCGGGAAGAGTTGGGGTGGTGCAAATTCTAAGCCAGCACCACACAACATGGGTCATATTAGTAGATTTCTACTTATATGATCCATAGACATATAAACAATTAAATTCAATCAATTTATTTATTTTATGAAAGTTACATGAAAAGTTTGGACTATAATAAAAACTTTGGATCTGCTTGTATAAAAATGGTTGCAGCTTCCAGTGCCCAACCTTGTACTAGAGCTCAAACTTTACTTATTCTATCAAAGGTATTTACTATGATATAGGTAAAAGTAATAAAAAGTAGGTGCTCCTTACTTGAATATAGCATAAATTACTTGAACAGCATAATAGATTCAAAACTTTATTAAATTTTCAGTCCTTAACCATTAGAAAATATCTAGGTATATGCTGGTAACATTTCACTGTCAACAATTTATTTAGCTTTAGCTTCTTAACTCTGAAGGCCGATTCGCGGTCAATTTCCCAATTCTGACCTCACAAATTTAAAGATGATATAAGTATAAGGAAACAAAACAAATCATAACACCAAAATCATATCAAATTATGACTAACATCAACTACTCCTGCATGGTCGAAATTCTTTCGGAAAAATACAAATTAAGCCTGGGGCCTGAAAATTATTTAGGGTATTCCACATTTCGAAGTTAAGTGACTCCTAAAATTTCTAGTTTCTTATCAATTTAGTTTAAAAAGTGTCAACCCTCAAGGTATATTTCTATTTCGTCATCACTCACCGACTGTCTAACCAACCGGTCTTATAAAAGTTAAGGTACTCCCAGCAAGGCTATACGAGTACATCCTGTGTTTGCGCACACACTAATTATATATCAGGTATACCTACAGTACAAACTTGATATTTGTAATATAGAACCTTAAAATATTTTCAGATATAAAGCCGGACAACATCCTCGTGAACGATACGAAGCTGATGTTGAAACTCTGCGACTTCGGTTCTGCGTCGCTCGTCACCGATAATGAGATCACGCCCTATCTCGTCTCCAGGTAACCACCATTTTACGCGCATTTTAAGGAGGGGTTTGATGCCCGCCTCAGGATAAATGTTTGTATGATCTGCAAATTTTGGTTCCAGGTGTTCTGGACGTTTTCTATGTACAACTTAAAATATCTATCTACATAATGTATTGTATTAAGTATATCAGCTATCTATATACCGTCTATGAATTTATTTTCTGTTTGATGTATGCACGACTATGACAGATAAGTTCCCTAATTCTTGACAGGTAAGTGAATCCTATGTGTATGTATGTAGCTGTGTGGTGCCGGCTTAGAATTTATACCACCCCAACTCTTCCCGCGGGTGTCGTAAGAGGCGACTAACGGATATCCACCGAGGGCGGGCAGCAGCGCCCCCTGCAGAACAAATCTACCATCGAACTGCGATCCCCAACCCCATGCCCAGCGTAGAGATTATGGGCATGACCCCCCATGAGATAAAAGTCAATAAGGCGCCTATCAGGGGGAGGCCTGCGTCCAGCAGTGGACCATTATAGGCTGAGGTGAGTGAATGTAGACTGAATGACGGAATTAAGTTTTTCATAGACACTGTTACATTTGACAGATAGAAATGCGAATCTGTCGACTCAAAAAAAATGGAGACCGATTTTTGTCGAGCCGACATAGTGTGTAACGAGGATTATTCTAGATGATTCTACCATGAAAAAGTATGGTAAATAGTATAAAAGTTTTATTTTACCTCATTATCTCAATCTGTCTCACTTTGTATCACGGAAAAACGCGTGTAATGCCGCGGGCAAAAGCAAATAAAACAACGAAAATAATGTATATAAAAATAATAATTTATTCTATTGAATATTCTGACTCCAAAAATAAAGTAATTTAGACGCCTGACTAAATTCTGTAAAATAATACTCAATGCAACAATAACAAAATCGATTACAACTTGTTCATAAACAAAATCGATGATCATAAAAAATGGAATTGGTTATTACATTAGGATATTATTTAATTGTCAGTCGAACTACTAAAAAGAAAATAATTTCTTCGAATAGATGTAGTTCGCAAGCTCTGCTTTGCTTTTGCATTATTTATTTTAGACGCCTATAACTATTTATGGAAGTTATAAGTATCTATAATGACAATGAAAATTACAATCAAATAATAGAAATAAATTAGTACTAGTATTTACAGTTGAAACAATTGACCTAACAGACTGTTGCAAACTATCTACAGGTAGCTCAAATGTCGGAAGCGTCCCCAGGACGCTGGCTGCATTGCCCCGCTGCTGTATGGAAGTTAGGGATAGACACAGCGTTCGTAGCCTAATATATATATTTTTTGTTAATTGCGCAGGTTCTACCGAGCCCCGGAGATAATTCTCGGCGTCCCGTACGAGCACGGTATAGACATGTGGTCGGTCGCTTGCACCATATACGAGCTGTCGACTGGCAAGATTCTCTTCAGCGGGAAATCCAACAACGAAATGCTGAAGTACTTCATGGATCTCAAAGGAAAGTTCCCTAACAAAATGATCAAGAAGGGAACATTCAAGGAGCAACATTTCGACGGAAACTGTAACTTCACCTACCATGAAATTGATAAGGTCACGGATCGGGTGAGTTCATACTAGCACACATTGGTTTACTACACATATTGTGACGACGACCTCTGTGGCGCAGCGGGCGAAGGTCTGCCTGCGACGCAGGAGGTTGCGGGTTCGATTCCCGCCTCGGGACAAATGTTTGTACAATCTGCAGACATTTGTCCAGGGCGTTCTGGATGTTTTCTATGTATAATAAAAATATCTATCTATGTAGTGTATTGTATAAAGTACATCAGTTATCTAGTACCCATAACACAAGCTCTGCTTAGCTTGGGGCTAGATAATGCGGTGTAAATAATGCTGGACAATTGTCCAGCATTATTTATTTATTTATTTATGTATATTTTATAGAGGTAAAGGGGTTTGAAGATTTTTGTAAGCTAATATTTGTGGATTTTTTAATCGCCATGCTCTATTAAACTTATATATTTGAATTGAGGACACCATAAAAATAAAAAATGCCTCGTAAAATAATATCTTATAGCGTCAATCAAGTTTCTGTGATATTCATAGACTACATATTTTTTTCTGTGAATATCTCAGAAACCTGATGCTTTAGTTAGGACATTATGATTGTTACAGATCATTTGTTATTCGTTTTAGTGTCCTCTACTAAAATATGTAATTTTAATTAGAAAAGAAACAAACAAGCTGACCGATGTAAGGTTCTATGAAGAAAATATATAGATAATCTATTTATCGAGAGTGCGAAGAAAGTCGGCATAATTTAGCGTGATTATAATCCTATGTCGCTCAGGCATAATGTAGCATTCCGTAAGTGAAATTATTATAACATCGGACATGAAGATCCGGAGATTATCTCCCAAGAATCATGTATTTATATTAGTTGTCTGGTATTGATAACACAAACTATACGTTGGGGCTAGATGCCTAGGTGGTTGTGCTTATTGTAATGAATTAATTTCGATTTTTAAATGCAAATATCTTGCACTAGCAGCTGCCCGCGGCTTCGCATTCGCTTTTCACGTAGCCTATAACCGTTCCGGAATACCATTACCTCCCTGGCAAATTTCAATCTGATCCGTTCAGCTATGAAAAGGTAGGTAATAAACAGAGCAACTTTCGAATTTATATTATTAGTAAGTATGGATTCCATGACGATTCAATGTAATTTTCATCTGTTCAATCCTAAACAAGACTTTGCTTAGGGTAGAATAGGCGAGCCCTCGATGCTAAGCCTGCTGGTCTATGTCTATAATGGAAATACATTTTGTTGCAGGAAAAGGTAGTAGTACTAACGAGTATAAAGCAAACCCGTGATCTTCAGTCGGAGCTCGCGCCGCCGCACCACCGCCTGCCGCCGTCTGAGGCGAAGAAAGTCACCCAACTGAAGGACCTGCTCGAACGTATGCTGATGCTAGACCCATCCAAACGCGCTTCGGTCAATCATTGCCTCACACACTCTTTTATACAAGATAAGATTTAAAACCGCGTTCTTCTACCAAATATAAATCAACTTTGATTTCAATCCATTTGACCAATTAATTTCTAGAATCTTATTTCCTTAAGACAATCTTATTATTGATTGATTTTGATTAATGTCGGCTCAGTTTATTATAATCATTATTAGATTTTTCGGAAGTAGCTAATTATTATTTGGCGCATCTGTCCCCCGAATAAAATGAATATACGTTTTATTTGCGCATTTAATTTTGAGTAAAATGTAACCTCCAGACATTTTAGCTAAGTGTGTTGTTAGTTGGAAATTATAACAATTATTGATATTGTAACCAGTAGACTCAGTAGTAATCAGTAGTAGTGTATTCATAATTGAGCAGTGTTGCATTGCTAGGATAAGTTTAGTATCTATTATGCCTGGGCCGCACTAATTGCGATCGTCCAAATGTTAGGCCTCGCCACACAGCATCATGGCGATACTTCGCCACACTTCTCTGATTCTCCTAGGAAGCTGTAGGCACAGCTTTGCGCGTTGTAAATTTGCGCAGAAATTAACACGCTGCCCACATTCGTTTCGTTATGTGTGCGGTGTGTTAATTTCTGCGCAAGGCTAGGTTGGGGTTATATTAAATGAATTGTACTTAATATAGAAAACTAACAAAATAATTCGTCATTTTGAAAATGGACATGTACTAAACTTGGTTAAAAGAACTCAAGGTTACGCGTGAAATATTAAATCTTGTTTTTTACGAATTTCTTGTAGAAGGCATGTAATTTAGATAGCAATTTTGCGAACATTGGAGGCCATTTGCTATAAATAGAAAACAATGCTAAAACCAACTTTGCATCATTTTGCTTCGTTTGGTTTAGTAATCAACACAAAAAATTACTTCTAAACGACAATTGATTCGTAGATAAACCCGATTTTCTTTACGCCCTACCAAACACTGATTTTCGACGGTACTGTATAAAGTAGCTTATTTTGCCTTTAAAAATATCTTATCTATGTAGTGTATTGTATTAAGTATATCAGTTAGTCTAGTACCCATAACACAAGCTCTGCTTAACTTGGGGCTAGGTAATGCTGTGTAAATTGTCCAGCATTATTTATTTATTATTCACGAAAACTAGCTGAAAAACATGTTCTTTATAATAATATAATCTTGATGTGTTAAACTATAATATTCCAAACTAAAATATACAAAATTAATCATGTAGTGTTGTGCGGACGCTAGTTGTTATCGAATTATGCATTTTATTCTTAGAACCATTTAATATTTAATTTAGGGTAAATGACCCAATTACTGGCACTGGGAATTTAAAATAATGTTTTGTAAGACCAACACACAGGTTTGGTGATATAACAAATGAAATATTTTCTGTGTTTTGTGTGCATTGTTGCAGTGAAAAAAGGATCGCAATACTGAAAAATTGTGGCCAATGAGTTAGTATTTTGTATTCATATTTGATTTTAATGAAAGCTGTTTTTAACTTGTTGTTGGAATCTACTTCAAGTACATCTACTTCAAGTACTCGATCTTTTTGACATTTTATAACATCATTATCATGAAATCTCAGGCCAATAATTGGATATTTTATACCGACAGGATGTTTTTGTTTTTAATTGTAAATACGATAAACGATATTACGAATTTTAGAAATTGCGTCGTCTTCACAACAAATCATTTGATGGTCTTTGTCGTACTATTATAGTGACGAATGTAATTAAAATAGGACAGTACACTGGGTTGTTTTATTATTATTCCCGTTAATTTTGTTACCTGCAAGGCTAGTCGAAAACATTTATATTATGTCATAAAAAGAATAGGTTTGATGACCCTTGATAAATGGAAGAGCCCTATCGTAGTCGTATAAAAACTTCTTATTCCATGGCGAGGTCGTCGTATTTCACGTTGAAATGCTATCCAAAAATTGCTTCCCATTTGCTTCCTACAGTAAGAGAGATTTGCTTCCTTTTTATATTTCAGAAAAAATTACAACGTTTCAAGGACCGTTCATTCTGACGTCAGTAGCAACTAGTTTTCAGAAACTATTAACTGCTAAAATAATGTGTCCGTCAAGATACGCTGCCCCGCCATGGAATTTGGTGGTTTCAACTATGCCAATAAATATGCATGAAATAGTGCATTCTGATGCCGATAATAAATAATTACTATTTAGGAGATAATTAGATCTTTCACAGTGGCTGCTATCTTGACATCAAACTGGCAGCCCCGCTGATTTCGACGAAACAATAGCCAGGATATGAATTATGGCAATGAACTGTGCATTACGGTATCTAGTTCTCCTGCAAAGCTCGGAAATAGACCTCTTGCGGTTTAAGAGATATTTGGCTCTTGACTTTTACATATATTTTAAAGTACAGACCAGTACAAAAGTGTTAACATTACGAATTCCACTTGTTGCTAGATGGCGTTTATTGCAGCTAAAGCGCTTGCTCGAATTTATTGACGACTAGATGATCGCCTCGCGGTTTCACCCGCGTAGTTCCCGTACTTGTGGGAATACCGGGATAAAATACAGCCTATGTCACTCCCTGAAAAGTACCTAAGCTTCCTAACGGTGAAAGAATTTTTCAAATCGGTCCTGTAGTTTCGGAGCCTATTCAAAACAAACAAACGATCAAATCTTTCCTCTTTATAATATTAGTTTAATTATATAGTCGCGTCACGTAAAAGAACGCTGGAAGAAAGTGGAAGGGATGTGTTCGTGCATGGGTACACTCGCGCACGATAGTAGGTACTATACCAATTTGCTAAGCCTATTTTTAACTTATATTTCGCTCGCGGCCACCAAATACAACCTAGGTCAGGTATAAATCGCCTACTGCGCAGCTTGACCGCCAGCGTTCTTTTTACATGACGCGAACTATATGCTGCTGACTATATGCTGCTGTTGCCGCCTGAAAATTAGTACTTATCTTATATTTTCAGAGTTTTAGTTTCTCCGAAAACATGCGGTTATTTAAACATTGACCTAGATAGATAGGTATACTTTACTAAGTACGAACGAATCATTTATTCATAAAACTAAAAATTGGTCTCAACAGTACCTACCTACCTAGCTATACAAAAGGGTCATTTTGGACTTAATAATATAATTATTTAGCCTTTATTCAAACTTAGTAGGTTAGGTAGGTATTTAAAAACATTACATAACTACATACAGATAATTAGAACACTAGTTTGGTTGCCGCTTGGCAAAGGCCTCCCCCAGCCTTCTCCACTCCTCCCTGTCTTGGGTTTTCCTCGTCGATGTTTTGCCGGCTCCTTTGACAAGCTCATCGGCCCATGGAGTGAAAAATCTACCCTGATTCCTTTTCCCTTCTCGGGAAACCATGTTGTTGATTCTTTGCTCCATTTATCTGGACTTATCAACTCTATTTGAGCTACCTTACTTTGTCAGATAGGTACCTATGTCATTCAGTTTTGTACTCTCTCTCATAGTGACATTCTTATTTTGTCATTCCTTTTAATATTTAGCAGACTGCGTTCCATTGAGTTTTGATTTTGACACGTTGTTACTGAGTTTTGTTAGTTGTTGCTTTGTGAGTGCCGAGGTTTGACAGCCATTATGTGAGTATTGGTAAGATGAACGTTTCGGAAGTTTTTTGTGAGGTGGTTCCATTGACTGGACCATGGAATGTATTTATTTTCCCTTCCTGGGCAGTTCGTACAATTCGTAATTTGTACAATCGAAATCCTTGAATTGTAAAAAAATCCTGATTCACACATTTTGTTTTGTTTTGTATTCGTACCTTCAGCTTGAAATACTTACCTAAATGTCCAAATAAAACAAAACTTTCCAGAAATTGCATGACTTTGCTGGTCTTGGTGTCAAATTTAAAAGTACTTACCTACCTACTAAAAATATAGATTCGTAGGTAGGTAGTAAAAAACGATCTATGTGTTTTTAACAACATTTACATGAAAACCTGGCTTTAAAGCTTGTTGAATAAACTAGCTAAGTGCGGGTCGAATCGCATTCGATGAATTTATACGTTTCTACGACAAAATCAGAGTTGCAAAAAATATCAGTGGGTAATTACGTAATTAGATTCTAACAGATGGTCAAAAAAATGCTGTGCAGGCTGCTGCAACGTGCAAAATATCAGATTATCTATAGAATAAAAAATCTTGGGACGGGTTTTGCTCTATCATGAAAAATAACAACAAACTGGCTAAAGGTTTCTTCGTCGCTTCTTTACTCTAGTCTAAATAGCGAAGCGACAGAAATCAAATCACTTTATTTCCATGTCTATTCAAATCTTCCATCCATAATCTATTTAGGTAAATATTACATAAGAATTTGAATTTTTCTAAGTGTAGGTACCTAGGTAGGTACAGTTATTTTATTACCTATAACTATTTAACTAAATAAATATTTTTTGATTTAAGTTTACGAAGGGCTCCATATCTCTAGATCAAATTTTACTAAAGTATTTATTATACGAGGTGTATTTATTATACGAGTACTATCACAAAAGAAACAAGAGAAACACATAAAAACTGTTGTTTTGATGGATCGTTTTATGAGCAATTTATGCGGTCACCCATCCAAGTACTGACCGCGCCCAACGCTGCTTTACTTCGGTGATCGGTACCATTCAACTTGATAGAGACGCTGCTGCGCCTGCTGCCCATTATTAATAGAAAAAATATTATTATTTGTTGTTATAGTGGCATCAGAAATACACACTCAAAAAAATTTCAAGTGTCTACCTACCTATAACGGTTTAAGAAATAGCCCGACAAAAGTAAAAGCAAAAATAGCGAAAAAACGTTTTTTGTATGAGAACCTTCAATTTAAAAACTATTTTTTTTTTGTTTTTCTAACGGCAAAATAAATACATTATCTGTGAAAATTTAAACATTCTACCTTTTACGTTTCATGGGATACAGCCCTTGACAGACGGACGGACAGCGGAGGCTTAGTCATAGGGTCGATGTAACGTGAAACACGGCGAGCGTTCGCGCAGTCACAGGGCAAGATTATGACAAGACATATATTAGTATATTAGATATACTAATATACCTATGTTACTATATTCTTTAACAAAAGTTTAACTAACATCTATCAGATTATAACACGAAACTGTTTTGGGGAATCCCGTTATAGCTAGAGTTGTAGAGCAATGAGTATAGAATAAATAGGGTTATATATAACATCAAGATTTTTTTACCTTAAATTTCCTAAACCACTGTCGCAATAAAAAAGCCCTAAGTCGTACATGAAATATGTAGTTTCGCCCTGAAAAAGGGCGAAATCCCTAACAGTGGAAACACTGCTAGGCGTGGCTAGTGCGCAATGCGCATGTCCAACTTTATGGGTCTTATGGTGTTCCGATTGCGCAAGTTAAAAAACGTAGACAGTCTCTTTTATTTAATTTATAAGGAAGGCTTATATAAATATGAAATAAGTTACAAGAACCTAGCAACAGAAAGCAAATAACTGGCCTTTTAACAATACACTTGGCGACACCTACATCTTTATAGGGAAAACTCTAAGCCCGACATCCAGGGGATGGTTCATTCTCCCTAATCTTGCTGGATTGGAACCCTTCCTTAAACAGAGTATGGAATGGAAACGGTAGGTAGGCGCTTTCACTTCCGAAGAACTATTTTATTCAGCACCGACACATAATAAACACTGCAAATTAAAGACTGCATAATATATTTATTATGCAGTACCCGTACCTATTGGTACGGGGTCAGATTTATACAGTAGGTAGGAACCTCGAAGAACGCCTGCCTGACTGATGCCCTATTAAATGATGAATTATATATGCTAACTAACCGTTTTTAAACCTCAGTGGCGAAGATCATAGCAGCCTAAATTGGAACGTAGGTAACTGTAGTCGGTATAACCGATAATAGTGATAATGCAGTCTGCATATCAGGTATACCGACTACAGTTAAACCCGCAAACGCTTAAACTTATTTTATCTCTAGTTTTCTAACTTTTTGCGTGCTTCACAATTATTCTTTTTCATAACTATGACAACATTCACAAAGTTATGTTTTGAGATGGTAATCGTAGATCAGTTTGCAAAGCATACTTAGGTAGGTACTGCATTGGTGACTTTAGTAGTGTTTCTTGAAATGGATCTCTCCGCGGTTGCTACAATGACCAAATTACGGTGCAAATATGACAAAATGCTGAAAATCGAGTAGCAAGTACTTTGAAGCATCACGTTACCTAGCCCGATGTAGCTGAGAATTTAACCATTTGATTGTTCTGATGAAATTTGGTAAGAAGCAAGTTCATACAGCACATGTAAAGGAAAACATCCGAAAACCGTAAATTTGTACTTAATTAAAAAAGACCATTTTTACTTTGGTCTCGGACCAAAATCTATAGGCTATGTTGCTCGATGGCTATATGGTATATACGTCCCGTTTACCTAGAATCATAAAATTGGTATTACTCAAGGTATAAAAAGTGTTCTAAGATTTCATCTGCAACATCGTGTAGGGATGGCAATGCCAGATATTTTTTGTGGAAGCGCTTCGGAATAGTATTGTTATCACCAAGTTTTTAACGTCATTAAAATTGGCTATAAATATACGCAATCGGATTTGGTCGTAGGTATGTCATTGCATCTTAATCTTCCTTTTTTTAACGACCTTCTTCCTAAGACCTTTTCCTTGCTTGCCCTTCTTTGATTTTTCAGCTAAACTGACAAATACATCTTCTTTCATTCAACACTTTATTTCCAAGACTTTCGGATTTCTTTTTTTCATTGTGATCACACGCAGGTTTCGAAACTAAATCTGATCGGAGTATTCCAAAACTTTTTAAGGCCTGGGCTTTTTTCTGGCTGGTTCAATGAATGTTGGCCACTGACTGGGCCCCCATACAATTAGGTTACGTACTTCGCGTTCTATAACTGACTGAATGAAACGAGTCTACTGGCATATATGTATGGCCAGGCAACAAATAATTGATCTGCACATTTTGTACGTTCGCAAAAAGTGATAGGTACAGAGCCGCAAGTACAATTTTTTTTTGTCCGCTACAGGATTCGCAGTATAGTAAAATGTTTTTAAAGCCTCTTTTATCGATTTCTTGTAGATACTTGTACACGTGTTTAAGTAGCAATGTCATTTCCACCACGTTTTCCGTCAGATTCTTCCCAAACATAGCAGATTCCGTTTTGAGTACCTATTGCTTTCATAGAAAGTCAAGTTACGTAATTTCGATTGTAGGTAATAATAGAAGCATGCTTTGCCTATGGGTTACGTTATCTAATCTGTGCTATGGGCAAGGTAATATTATCCCATAAGTAATCCGACTTCATACAAACGGGCGAAACGCGAGCTATACCTACGCGCCTCGATCTCGGCATGCGCTCAGCATGCCGAGATCGAGGCAGTCGAGGACAGTCGCGGCTGTGCCGCAGTGACGAACGGATGGTGTGATGTTTTTTTAACAATAACCGCGCGATTTTTTTCTCTAAAAATAAGTTCAGGTACATATTTAATAAAGTAGCTGCAGGTATCTATAACCAAGTAAAAGATATTCCTTTTTCTCCAAAAAAATCTCCTAAAATTTAATAATAAAGCATTTTGTAGGTACGTCTCAGTCGAGGCGCAAATATTTTTCGGTCGCAAAATAAGACCGATTTGTTATTCAAACATAAACAGGTTTTTTAATTAAATCTACCAATCAAAAAACAACACGCATTTTTATTGAACACTTCCCATTCAATCACAGAGTACCTACATTATATAGCATTCAATTCACAAAGTATTTTATTTGTTTATATAAAAAAAGTAGCTACCTTCCTCTATTTACAATCACAAAACTAAATGGAAACACAAAGTAGGCAAATGTAATTAAAATGGTGGAGGCGGGCAGCCCTATCGCATGTTTACCTACCGCGCGGCTGTAGGCATTTATTTCAAAGATACGGCCGAGTTCAAATACTGTTGGATAATATTACCGTGCCTCTGCTTACTGTTGAGTGTTGGCTGGCTTATACCCAACAAATTGTCTTGGCCAACTGGGTAAAATGAATTATCGTGACATTTTAGATTATCGCGACGTTGCGAAGTTTTTTTCCAATGTGGCCAAACACTTCGTCGTAGAACGAACACGAAGTTTTACCGCGACAACGCGAAGACGAATCTTCGCCTTGTAATGTGGCCATAGTATAGTACTTTTGTTTTTAAATCTACTGGAAAGTTCTCTTTTTATTGTTTTAATCGAAGAAACTACATAAAGATCTATTTGATAAATCAATTTTACTGATTGAATCATCATTCATTCATTATTCCTTATCAGCCCTTCCCAGCCTTTTGGGTAGGAATAAGACGTTGCTCATAATTACATAATGCATGCATGAAATCGACGAAAGGTACCTACATAAGTAGGTACCTAATTTTGGCTGCTTAGTGTTTTTGTTTTGTCTTCGAGTTTCAGATTTTGTCTAAAACAATGTAAATTTCAGCCTTTGTTTTTTTAATACAACTAGGTACTTACTAAATTAATATTAATGAAATTCAGTATCATTACTTTGTATTCAGAATTTATTCGTCTACACTAAAACTCCTGTCAGTTTTGCCGCGCATTTCGCGCGCGGCGCGAGTGTCAAGCAAGACTCAACAACAGTGTTGCCAGATCGAATTTGACAAAATCAGTAGAAAGTCACGTAAAATATCAGTAGCTTGAAGAAAAAATCAGTAGATTTTGAAAAAACTACAAATTTCTAGCTTTTGACACGAAAAATGCGTGGTAGGTATCTGTGAGGTTTTTTGTAAAATCTTTGATTTGATTTTGATTCATATTTTTTGTATGTTTGTCCAGTGTGTGTGTTTCACTTTTCAATGATGGCATTCATCGAAGTACCATGTTGCAAAGTAAAATATTCATGGCTTTCGAATTAAAAAAAAATATTTTTTTTAAGTAGGTTTTTTACATTGATATGAAAACATTGATCAAAGCAACTTATCAGCTTGGAATTCGCCGAGATTTGTTCATTTCCAAGGGATCAGGTTTTTTTGGGGTAGGTAACTAGATAGTGTACAATGGTGTTCCGTTGTTCCTTTCAAGAAAAACAAACTATGTTCATCGCAGAAAGAGGGAAGCTAGGTGTCTATTTTTTAAAATTTAAATTTAAATTTTAAAATTTCATTAAAACCTGATCAATGCCCTTGGAAATGAACAACATTTCAACATTTCATTCAAAAAGCAGGTAGATCTACTGCTAAATCAGTAGATCTGGCAACGCTGCTCAACAAGCGCGATCTGTGTTCGGTGTACACGTCTACATAACACTACAGTAGGTTCGAGAACAGCTCCATTTCAGTTTTACTTATTATATATTTCGAAAAACAAAAAATGCTCTAATAAAACTAGGCAAATGGTAGGTCCTTAAATAGTTGCATTCAGTTGCATCAAACAAATTGGTTGGTCTGTCCATCCTTTGTCAATGTCAAACAAATGAAAGAAGGAAAGTGTTGCCATCTTATTATTTTTTAGATAGATGTTCATTAACATCCAATTCAGGATAGACAAAGGTTATTATTGCTGCTTATTTTTCAGATTATATTTTTTAGATTATATATTTCATTGAGTTGGAATTCACCAATCCAATGTGTGTGTGAGTGACTCGAAAAACTTTGAAAAACTTAGGTGTGTTATTTTTCAGTTTTTTTAACGCAGTTTTTTTTTACTGATTTTTTCTAACGGCAACTTTTGGTTTCAAATGGCAACATTTGAGCCTACAAATGGCAACCTGGGCTGAGTAGGCTCTGGCAACACTGCAACCACTGGTGTTGGTTGAACGCTCGTTGAACGCGACGCGCTGCGCGACATTTTGTTGTGGCTTCAGTGGCTTGGCTGTTTGATTTGGATGGATTTGGTTGAGCTTGGTCTTCAAATCAATCGATCAATCAATCAATCAGTAAAGTAAATTCATCAGACTTGCTCAAAATCACGGAAATTCCGTGCTCAAAATGGCTTTGTTGTTCTCAGGCCATCATGTAAGTGCCGTGACGTCAATGGAACGGGAGTTTATAGCAAAATACAAGGAGTTGCAGCTACTTTGGAAAAGAGACGATCCAAATTATCTTAACAAATTCAAAAGGAACTTGGCTTACGATAAACTTTTGGTAATACTCAGGAAGTTACTGCCTTCAGCGAACCGCTACACCGTGCGGCAAAAGATAAATATTCTTCGATCTGTTTATCGAAAGGAAGTGAAAAAGTTTTTACAATCGGAAACTATTACTTCTGAAGGAGAAATATTACACACATACAAGCCAACTTCTTGGAAGTTTGAAGCGATGAAATTCTTACTGGATCAAGACGAATTAAACGAATACGAGAACGAAAATGATAGCAAAATGGAAATACCACAGTCCGAAATAGAAGAAGAGACTGTTGAGGATGAAACACTAGATGATTTGGAGGTATTTCTTTCCACAATAATCAAAGCTTCTCTAAATAATCCTCATTAAATGTATTTTTTAGAATCAAAACTTAGTTAATTTTTTTAATAAACTCGTACCTACCTACTCATAAATGCAACCATCATGAATTATTGTAATGTAACCAATAGAAATAGCTTTGACTGATGTCTGAGGGTACCTATTTTTGTTTGTTCATATAATTTGCAGGATACAGAGCTAGTCTTTATTCATGATGTAAATGAGGAAACAGAAAATGATGATATGGTAGATACAGGAATTTCAGAGAACTCAATATCACCTATGTATGCGGTGCCAAAGAGACCAATTATTATCAGAAGTGCTCGGAAACGTAGCAAATATGATAATGGACATAATGACAGTAAACTTACACATACCTCTGAACAAGACATTACAGGTAAGTAAATACAGTACATTATAAGGAAGTTCAAGGTCTATATCCAGACGTTAGTACTGAGTCTTTGTAGAGAGTGGCTGCAGTGGCTGAAATTTGGCTAGGAGGATATGAATCATCATGTTTATTGAGATAAAAAGAATAACAAATACTTGCTCCCTGCTCACCATAATTTGCCAATAAAATTATGTGAAAATTTTCAATATTATAGCTCTTTGAAGCATGCACTTCATTTATGCCTGTTTTTAAAACTATCTGGTTTGATACATACATCTTTAAACACCCAAGCAACAATAAAAAAAGTGGTTGATTCAAAATGCATCATGTGTACTCGCTCTTACTCAAAGAAAAATCATATGGATGGAGTAGTCTAACGTTAATTGACATTACTTTTTACAGATCGGGAATGCAGTGCTGTAGGCTCAAACGTGACCTGTAAACTACAACGTATGAACGTAGAACAAAGGCTGTATGCAGAACAACTCATAAACAAAATCCTTGTGCGAGGGCTCCGTAAGACTTTATCAGATAATACCGACTTCACAGACACTTTACATTATTATCAAAAGTCTGAGATTGGAGAAGAGTGTTAGAATATGACATTTTAGTAAAGAAATGTAAGTAGTCTATTATTATTTATACAGTCAAGAAGACAACTGTCCTATTGGTGTTGTCTTGACCCATATGGTCACCAAACCTGTTGTAAAAATGGCTGTTCACACTTAAGGTGATACCCTACCTCGTTATTGTGTGAAGAGGATAGGCATAGGATTTCGCGTTCACAGGAGCGGGACAGAGCAAAGCGGCGTAAGCCCAAAAATCAAGTTTTTATTAGTTATTTGCTCCCCACAAACATTACAATAGTTAATTGAAAAAAAGGCAACATATAAAATGTTCTTTATACTTAGTTCAATTACTATACTTAATCTCAAGATCTTATCATTTGTGTTTATTGAGAAATTAGGGTTTTAGTAAAAAATTAGAGGTAACTTTGCGATTTTTTTCTATCGAGAAAATTTTATGGAATCGTGTTTTCGAAACATGTGATCGATAGAATAAGTCCTGAACTTTACCATATTATATAAATTTCAAAGTTAAATATTCAGTAGTTTGGAAGATATGGAGGTCGGACGGAGTTGAAAATAAGCAATTTGAGGTTGTATACGCCCTTAAGTTTTAGTTGAGAACTGTAATAGATCTAGGGCTCCTCGGGACTTCAGATACAATAAAAACTGATGTGCAAATCCATGAACATGTTTATTGGTTTTTAGCGGGAAATCAACTGACATTGACATTAGCTATTTTCTAGACATCTATATAACAATCAACATCATACATTACACCTCCCCTTTAACTTATTAAACTCCTATTAATTAACAATATAATATTCCTAATCAATTTGAATAATTATTTTAAATTTTAACTAACAACCAATTATATCCTCCCACTCTTCTGGTGGCGGTATTACCACATCGTCATTTTCATGATCATTTGTCATATGCTCCTGTGTTTCATTATCATTTTCAGAGCTTGCCCGTGGGGGTCTGGTTCTCAGCAGCTGGTCCACATGGCGTCGGTGTTTGCTTCCATCTTCAGCTTTCACCTCATACACCGCTGGCTCCTTCCTGCATACTATTTTCCCCCTCAACCACTTCTTATCTGTATTGTAAAGCCGCATTAAAACATAATCACCTTCATTAAATGTTTTTTGTTTTCTTTGTGCACATTCTTCCTTCTTTTCCTCTCCCTCAATCTCCGCACTATTATCTGCATCAGGGTGAATATGTGTCAGAGCAGTTCTTAGCTTACGGCCATTTAACATCTCTGCTGGTGTTCTCCCTGTCCCTGTAGCTGTACTTGGAGCAGTTCGCATTTGAAATAGCATTTTATCTATTCGCTCTGCCCAAGGCATATTAGAAGGTTGTTTTTTAAGCTTTGCTTTGATTGTCTGAATGGTTCTCTCAGCTTGACCATTGGTGGCTGGATGGTAGGGTGCACCTGTTAAATGCTTGATTGAATTTCTTTTGACAAATTCTTGGAATTCATTAGATGTAAATGCCAGTCCATTGTCTGACACAATTATGTCTGGTAAGCCATTATCTGCAAAAGCTCTTCTCATTATTTCAATGACAGACTTCGTTGTCATTGATGAAACCATCTCTACTATGGGCCATTTGCTATATGAATCCACAACAATTAAAAACGTCTTTCTCATAAATGGTCCCATAAAATCAATATGTACTCTAGACCAGAGGTTCCCAATTTTATTTGGCTATGGAACCCATAATGATCATAATTTTTTTGGCGGAACCCTAGCTGGCTGTTTTGATAACTTAAGTGTATACCTTGTAGTTTGGATAAATTCACGTTAGACTCAGAAGAAAGAACAAATTATAGATGAAACATAATTAATAAAAGTCTTGCAAAACATTTATTGTAACAAAGAAATACAATGTAGGTAGGTAATTGGTTAGCCAGCGTCTTGGGGACGCTTCCGACTGGTGTTGATATGTATCAGTTGAGCTATCTGTAGACTGTTTGCAACAGTCGGCAGTTAGCTCAATTGTTTCAATTGTAAATACTAGTATAATTTTCTTTGTGAATAAATGTATATTTTTTAATGCGAAGATTGAAATTTTTTCACACATTTTTTTATAATAGCATTAAAACCAGACTTTATGTCTGACAATTGAACGCCAAGATCTGGAGCTGCATCCAGTCTGTTTCTGTATTTGTTTTTGGTGTGAGCGTACGCTGAAAAACTAATCTCGCATCGGTAAGTCGTCACAAACGGAAGTAGAACCAGGATAGCTTTCTTAACGATTGCAGGGTATTCATCTTTAAGTCCAATCCAAAATTCATTCAAATTAGAATCTTCTGCCTGGAATTTTTGAAGTGAAAACTTCTTTAGCGGCGCTGAGCACTTTTTTTGTATGGGTAAAAACTTTCAAACTCGCGTCAGGGTCACGTGATGCTGTTCGAAAAAGCGTAAGACCGAGTTTTCACTTCTGCCGGCACTCCCGGAGTGCTATTTTTTTTTTTAGAAGGGATGAATACTTATGTCAATCAAATTCTCATACTCTGCCACAGTTAGCACCGACGGTTTCGTATGATTTGCGAATGGATTCTGTATCCAGTCGATGTCCTGTATCTTCTCAAGGAAATAATCTGTCAGGGATTTTATCAGGTCAATCAAATGTTCATGTATGTTTTTTTACACATCTGAGGTTACTTGTAACTCATTTTCTTCCAGAAAGCTATTTATAAGAGCATTCAACACATTCCGTCCAGAAGCTATGTTTGTTTTTAAGTGAAGATATTTTGTCCTTTACTGTAAACGTACTTACAGTTCTTCCCTGTAAGCTGTAAGGACTTGCAGATTACGTTGAGTTTATCGTATATATCGGCCAAGTAAGCCTTTCATCAACCATTGGCGTAGTTATGAGTATTTTCTACGAACGTTTTATTTAAATCTCGGACAGACCGCGGAACCCCTGTGACTCTTCCACGGAACCCCAGGGTTCCGCGGACCACCTTTTAGGAATCGCTGCTCTAGACCATGGCTTTGATGATTTTGGCCAATCATGCTGTGATGGGTGGATTGTTGCGATTAACTTGGCAGATTTCACAACTGCTTACCATTTGTTCTATGACTTCATTTAATGTGGGAAACCATAAGTACCCTCTAGCTAGCATCTTAGTTTGCACTATTCCACTATGTCCTTCATGCAATCGGCTTAGTACCTGAGCCTGTAATGTAGATGGAATCACCACTCTGTTGGACCACATCACACAATCTTTATTTAAAGACAAGGAATCCTTTCTTCTGTGGTAAGGTAGCAAGTCTTGATCTTCTACTTTCTCTGGCCAACCATGAAGTAGATAAAATTTTATCTTTTTTAGCACTCCATCTTCTCCTGTTGCCTTCGCAACCATCTTGGAGTTTAACATGCTCACATCCTGGAGTTCTTCAATGAGCATCATATCTTCCTCTGTCTGCACATGATCATTGCCCATCTTAGCATTCTAGGTGACACTAGTTCTGGTATTGGCTTATTTCTCCCAAATATGCCCAGCAGAGGTTTGTGATCAGTATATATAACAAACCTTCGACCCAGTAAGTACTGTCTAAACCAGTGTTGCCAATGAAAATTTTTAGGCGGCCGTGTATATTAGGTAAAAAAGTCGTGTTTCTATGGAAAAAGATCATCGGTGGGCCGTGTCATTGCTTAAAAAAATAATTTAATGACTTTTAATTAATGATAATTAAACGTTTTTAACATTAAAAACCTTAAAAATGCGCCATTTGGCTAATGTTGTTTTTTTTCTATTTGTTTGAAGAAATAACAACAAATAATTATTTTGAATAGCTTTAATTTTTATTTAAACTTATTATTCACGGTATAAATACGGTTTTCAATGACTGACAGAGATTTAGAATGAAGAAGTGTCCGTGTTTCGGCAAATTGTCGTGTGAATCCTAATACTAGTAGTTCTACGAACAGTAGACGTCGCGAACACTAACTTTTTTCAACAATTAATTTACATAATACAGTACTGTACTAAAGTAATTTTATTTAAAACGGGATATTTTGGTACCTATATATACTTAATGAGAACTTCTGTGGGGTTCATACTTTACCCCCCCCCCCCCCCCCCCCCCCTTTCCGAAGATTGCATAGCGACCCATCTGAAATGTACCTAGGTACCTACCTATGTAGCGTTTGTGGATATGGATCTATTATTTTACAGGAAAAATATACTTTGAGAAGTTTGTAAAACTAACACCTTTTCAAAAGTTCTTGTACATGTTCTAGTAGTTCAATGATGTTCTACTAGCAGTTCTACGAACAGTAGACCTCGCAAGCACTAACTTTTTTTTCAACATATTAGTAACTTATATTATATTAAGTACTAAAGTTATATAAAACGGGATATTTAGGTACTTAGGTATATGTACCTACCATGTTTTTAGGCGGTGACTCCTTGCAAATCGCCATGCCAGTGTGAAAGCATCTTATCACGGAGCAAAAGTGCCCTCTTATCAGAATAAGCACCAGCGTAGGCGCCAGCCTTCCTTTAATGGCGCTAAACTTGTCATAAGTATTGTAGGTACCTAATATCTATGTAATTATCGGTGCCTCTTACTTTTGGACGCGTTGTAAGAAAAATCCTATATGTAGGTAGGTACCTACCTAAATATTGGTTTACGCTAGTGTGGTGTGCATTGGGCAACCTTAGGTGACCAACCTTAGGTGGTAGGTAAGTAGGTAAGGGTAATTGTTTAGTAGGTATAATTATATACCTAGCTCAAAACTAATGAAATGATTTCCTTAGGTAGGTACTTTGTATGGACAATTGGTCTAATGGTTGATATTACCTACCTTTGAAATAACGCCCACCGTGCAAGAATAGGCGTCTGTTTCTCCTGAACGGATTCAATCTTGTTTGTGGGTAGGGTAGGTGAGGTAGGTAAGGTGCACATGGAAAGGTAGGTAGGTATTACAGATCACTTCACTTGCGATACGATTGTTGTCGGAATTTTTGAACGAAATGTTGCACAAACACATCAACCATTAGACCAATTGTCCATACAAAGTACCTAAGTTACGTTCCTCAGCAAAGCTCGAAATTCTGTACCTAGTATCAATAGATGGCGTTGATCCATCAGCCCAAAGTTTTTGTTATTTTATTATTTAACCGACGACGACGGTGTATGCGGCCGCGCTATTTCATATAATTCTCGAGGTGTTACAAAGATGTTCTAATTGGTGGCGCTGTACTGTGAATGCTCTCTTGCATATCACTGCATTTTGCGAAGCTATTCTGCTCGTCATGCCGAAAATCCTCATCAGATCTTTACCAAATTTTTATAAGAACAGTATAAAGTTATTACCTTTCAATTAAAAATACATTCATCAAAATCAGATCTCTTAAAGCGGAAATATTCCAAATCCGCCTTTTTGCCTTATTGTGGAAGAAGTACGCCTTTAATCAAAAAATCCCGACGGCAATAAAATTCTATAAAATCATAGAATCTGTACACAAAGTTTCATACCGATCGGTTGTAAAATACGACCTGTAGAGGAGTACGGACATACTGACAAAAACGCCATTTTGGCCAGACCTGAAACGAAGACTTTCGTTCACTAACGTTCACGACGTCAAAAAGATTTTTCTAAAATGTCACTTTATGTTTTATTAAGTAAATCAACAACCAAAATTAACACGACATATTGGCAGTAATGTCCTATGTCAAAATAATACAAAAATATAATTTCGTTTTTCTGTAAGAATGACACATTTTCTACCTTTTTTCATAAAAATGCGCATAAGATTTTAGGAGATACCTAATCGTACATAATATTTGCTGATACATTTTAATAAGTATTGAATCAGGCAATATTTCAGACAATCCTAAAGTGCTGTTCCTCTCGATCTCCTGTCAAATAATATTTGGGCGAATAGCCGTAGAATCTGCTACAGCTACAGGGTTGCAGCCGTAGGCCGTGCATATTGTGATATTTCCGCCTGAAAGCCGTAGAACACGGTAATTGCCGTAGCATTGACAACACTGGTCTAATGCATACCGACGTTCTTGTGCTTGCAAAGTTCTTGATCCCATTATTACAGGTTTTTCAGAACCATCCTCCATCTTATGAGTCAAAACTGCACCCACTCCATAGTCACTGGCATCACAGATCATATGTAATTCTTTGTCCAAGCTATAGTGTGAATTAGTGTGTCAGAGTCAAATCTGATGTTAATAACTGTTTTGCCTTATCGAAAGCCTGTTGTTGTTCCTCTTGCCATATCCACTTTGCATCTTTCTTTAAAAGCCGGTGTAAAGGTTCAAGAACAGAAGCTTTATCTTTTAAAAATCTTTCATAGAAATTATACAATCCCAAGAATGCCTTAAGGGTCGTTTTATTCTTTGGTGGTGGTTTCTGACCAATTTCCTCAACTTTTTCTTTTGATGGGTGTACTCCATCACCATCAATTTCATATCCTAAAAATGTGACCTTTTTTTTCAGCAAATACGCATTTATTCTTATTTAATGCCAATCCCACTTAATTAAGTCTTTTCAAAACCTGTTCTACTCGATTGTTGTGTTCCTCTAAAGTAAAGCCGCTAACTGCTATATCATCAAGCAGGCAAGCAACTCCTTCCATACCTGCCAATAAAGACATCATCATTCGCTGAAATATAGCTGGAGCTGCATTTACCCCAAAAGCCAATCTATTCATTTTCATCAATCCCAATGGTGTATTTAGGGTCAAAAGTTCTGCTGTTTCCTCATCGACTTTCAGCTGGTTATATGCTTGCTTGAGATCTATTTTTGAAAATAACTATCCTTCAGATAAATCAAAGAATGCTTCATTTGATGTAGGCAATGGGTAATTATCCACTAAACATCCTGCATTTACTGTGCTCCTGTAGTCTCCACACAGTCGTAATGATCCATCCGGCTTTGGAACTATCCTCAATGGTGTGGCCCATGAGGAGTGCTTCACTGGTGTTAAAACACCATTCACAATCATTTTCTTCAATTCTTCTTTCACTTTTTCTCTCAAAGGAAAAGGCACAGGGCGTGCAGGCAGGAACACTGGTTTAGCATCCTCTTTGATATCAATATGCACTAATGGTCCTTGGTATCTATCCAGGTTATCTCCAAACAGCTCAGGATAGTTATTTTCAAAATTGCTAGTAGCTGCTTGTTCCATATGAGCCTCATGAACACCCTGTAGTGATATACCCAGTGCATAAAACCATGAACGGCCCAACAATGGAGGTCCTTTGCCATAACTCACCACCATTGGTAACTTTTGGATCTTATTACCATGTTTCACTTCAACCAGCTCCGTTCCAGCCACTTTGAGTTCTGTGTTTGTCCATGTTACAAGTTTCTTTTCATAAGGTAACAATGGGCCTGGAAAAGCATGTGCATTTAACTTGTATATTCTATATGGTATGATGGTGCCCAAGGCGGCGTCCTGTCGCCCCTACTATGGAACATAGTTGTAGACGAACTAATCCGCAAGCTCAACGGCCGCGGACTTGTCACAATAGGATATGCGGATGACCTCGCGATCCTGGCGACAGGGTGCTTCGAGAACACACTATGTGACCAGATTAAACTCGCCTTCAAAATCATAGAAGCATGGTGTAACGATCATGAACTTTCAGTGAACCCCACAAAAACGGAACTAATAATGTTCACAAACAAGCGACATCTAGGGAACCTGAAACTCCCAAAACTGTTTAACACAGAGATAAAGCTAAAAACAGAAATCAAGTATCTAGGGGTCATACTAGACAGCAAACTGCTGTGGAACAAACACCTTGACTACAAACTACAGCGAGCCACCGCCACCTTCTACCAATGCAGCAGAATGCTAGGGAAAACATGGGGACTTTCACCAAAAATAACCATGTGGCTCTACACTGCAATCATAAGACCAACGCTATCATACGGAGCTATAGTCTGGTGGACCAGAACGGAGCTAAACACCGTGATAGCCAAACTACAGCGCTTTCAAAGAATGGCATGCTCAGCGATAACAGGCTGCATGAGAACTACACCCGGTGCTGCCCTAGACATAATTCTAGATCTAGCCCCATTAGACCTGTACATACAACAAGAGGCGATGATGGCGGCGCTAAGACTGTACAACATGGGGCTATGGGGAGTCACAGGCAGCCCACACGCTCAGATCATGGACAGGGCCATTTTATATGAACCTCTAAAGGTCAGTACTCACATACGGTATTACTTGATCGAGCTACATAAACTGTCGAGTAAAACCCATGGCATGGGCTTTCGTCCACACATTGAGCATTGATCTATCGAGTGAGGCGCGCCGTTCAGTATTCACCGAACCGTTCGAGCCAAAGGATGTCTGTGCAACAAAGGAGACGGTGGCTGTATTTAGCAAGTCTCACAGTGCTTTATAAGAAAATCAAAGAAAATGAAAAGAAAAAACGGAAATGGATTTTTTTTAAATTTATTCTAAAAAACATTTCTCTTAAAAACACTTGTTTCTATCACGATAAACAATACCAGACTGACGCTCGCCTCGCGCCACTCGCAGTCACGTACACACGTTCGAGTCAAGATTGACGGCTCGCTTCGAGTAGGTTCAAAGGAAATTACTTTCATTTAATTCCATCGAGCCGGCTCGGTGCGAGCCTTCGAGCTGTGAGTTTTGCGGTCCACACGTTGATTTTTACTCGACTTAGAGTAAAACTATCGAGTAATACCGTATGTGGGTATTGAGCTTAATAGCCGCCCCCTGCGACAAAATGCCCAGTAAACCAATACTAGACAAACACTACCTGATACAACTATACGAGGACCAGAAAGATGAATCAGGCACCCACGAAGTCAGAATCTACACAGATGGCTCCAAAACAAACACCGACACGGGTGCTGGGGTTCACTCAATGGACCTCAACATTAGCATATCAAAAACACTAGGTAAACACAGCTCCATATTCCAATGTGAATGCGTAGCATTAACCGAGGCAGCCACAGCCGTGCAGAAGAGAGAAATAAGCGACCAATGCGTGCGTATTCTCTCCGACAGTGCTGCCATACTCATGGCGCTGGAAGGAAACAGCTGTAACTCCAAGCTCGTATACGAATGTCACCTGGCATTAGAGAGGATATCCACCAAGAACAGGATCATCCTTCAATGGATCAAGGGACATAGCGGATCTCTAGGTAACGACGCCGCCGATGAATTGGCACGAAGGGGATCGGATACTACAACAGAAGGTCCAACACCTTTCCTACCGTTACCATTCTCACTACTCCAGACATGGATAAGGCTCAGAACTAGAGAGATGCATAACGAACGATGGACACGCCTTCTAGAATGCAGACAAGCCAGAGCGGCGCTTACATCAGCGAGGCTGACAAAACGCCTGCTAAACCTAAACAGAATGGACCTGCGTATCCTGGTAGGAACACTAACAGGACACTGCCCACTAAACAAACACCTATTTACCATCGGAGCAACGGATAGCCCTCTTTGCAGAGGATGCCTCAGCGACGACGAATCAGCTGCCCACGTAGTCCTGGAATGCGAAGGGGTAACAACACAACGAACAGAAATCCTCAACTTGCCGAGGTCACTCCGCGAAGCCTGTGAAGATCCCAGAAAGATTCTGCGCTTCTGGACGGAGTTAGGCTGGCTATGCTAGCAAATGAGACGCATAATGGACCAAACACGAGTCTAAATGCGGAAACAAGAGTACTTCCACCTAAGACCTAAGACCTAAGGTATGATGGTGTACGCAGAGCCGGAGTCAACTTCAATTTGCATCTGTACTCCATTCACCATCATTTCCACCAGCTCCGTTCCAGCCACTTTGAGTTCTGTGTTTGTCCATGTTACAAGTTTCTTTTCATAAGGTAACAATGGGCCTGGAAAAGCATGTGCATTTAACTTGTATATTCTATATGGTATGATGGTGTACGCAGAGCCGGAGTCAACTTCCATTTGCATCTGTACTCCATTCACCATCATTTCCACCATACATGGATCTGCAGTAGTCACAGCACAATCACTAGTCACTCCGTGCACTCTTATGCCGAAGCTATCTTCATCTTCCTTTTCCGCTTCACAGGATTGTACTTTGTTGGTTCTGGTTTTACATACAGCCTTCAAGTGCCCCTTTTTATGACATTTGTGGCATATTGCTGCTTCAAATCTGTATTTTTCAGCTCCATGGTGCTTCCCACAATGTTTGCATTTTGAGTTGATTTTGTCCACGCTCATTGCTACTGATCCACTCTCAGTCTTCTCTGGTACCAATGTCATGAATCCTTTTTGGATTGCCTCGTAATTTAACGCGTGTTGCACTACCAGTTCATATGTTACAGTTCCCAACTTGAGAAGTTCTCTTCTAAGCTGACTATCTTTCACTCCTAATATGATTTGTTCTATCATGCGACGTGATAGCTCTTTTAAATCACATCCCGTAGAAATGTCATGTAGCGCGGCGATAAAAGTTGTTATCGGCTCTCCTTCCTCTTGCCTGCGTGAGTAGAATTTTTCCACTTCAAGTATGGGAACTTCCTTGGTACAAAGAACTTGTTCACAACTTCTATCAGTTCCCCAAAACCAACTTCGCTTGGCTTCCTAGGTGCCAACAAGGAAACTATTAGCCCGTACGACTCCTTCCCACACTGCGACAGGAAGAGGGCCCGCTTTTGCACGTCGTCAATGGGTCCCGCTGCATCCAAGGCAAAAAACAACTGCTCCCTGTAGTTTTCCCAGTTGTCTTTGTAGGGCTCGAATTTTCCAGGCAGAACGAAACTTGCTATGTGTGCAGCGGCAAATCCGGTATTCGTCGTCGCCATTGTAATAGATCTAGGGCTCCTCGGGACTTCAGATACAATAAAAACTGATGTGCAAATCCATGAACATGTTTATTGGTTTTTAGCGGGAAATCAACTGACATTGACATTAGCTATTTTCTAGACATCTATATAACAATCAACATCATACATTACAAGAACCTTAAAAGAGTGCAAAGCATAAAAAAGGCTCTTTTAGGATAAGCACACAACCTCACAAAAAAAATGCAGGGAACCAAAATACTAGCAAAATCTAATTTTCAATTTAAATCATTAACAGACCCGAGAGCTGGTGAATATCTGGCACAGTATTGTATTGTATTGTATTTCATTTATTTCAGATAATTATTAATCCATATTACACACACACAAATTTAAATAAAATTCTAAATTAATATCAGATAAATTAAAAATACATAGTCAATAAATTAATATTAATTAAGATTAGATAAATTAGGTCACATTAAATAACATTGCACACATAACTAACTTACATCTAACATCGACTTAAACATCATACCCACAGACCGGTCCAACACATTTTGTAAAATGTCTCCACAGAGGAGACAGACAATGCTCCGCCACGGTTTTTAGGATGCTGTTGTGACTGGCCTTCGTCCTGCTCATCAGAGATGCTGTTTTCTTCCGAATGATGGCGTGGAAACCATCAGTTCGATATTGAGCAAACATCTCCGAGGCGCTACAAAAACGGGGAAGTCTCAGCAGCATCCTAAAAGTATTGTTGTACTGAACACGTAGGGCATCCAACGATTTTTTGGTGTAGTTAACAGTGTATCAGCATTGCCATACAGCGTGGCAATGTAGCCAGCGTCTTGGGGACGCTTCCGACTGGTGTTGATATGGATCAGTTGAGCTACCTGTAGACTGTTTGCAACAGTCAGCAGTTAGCTCAATTGTAAATACTAGTATAATTTTCTTTGTGAATAAAGATGTTATATTAACATTGTCTATTATGAAACTAGATGAGTCATTGATTCTGGGGGCCTACTGTAAAGGAAAATCGAAGATTCGTTTTCGTTGCTGTGCAAAATCAAGTCTTATGTTGCTTGCATTAGTGATTGCATGAAAACGAATCAGAATCTTCGATATAGTTTTAAGAGTATAAGCCCTGATTTCAGTTTCAATCATGGTTTTTCTTTATTGTTATTTATTCATTGTGATCTATTCAAAAGCTACATGATTTTATTAATTTGTCTTTGAAATTAAATGATCATGAAAGCTACCTCCTTATAAGTAGGTTATACATATTTATTTATGTAACTAGATTAAATGACAAAGTTTTAAAGGATAATTAAATTGTTTTATATATGACTGTTGTATACAGGGTGGAATTTTGTAATGCCACCTGGAAGGAAAGTACTCTTAATACTGTAGATAGAAAATTTTACTCAAAGAAAACATTCCTTTAATTTTGAAAAGAAAGAAAACTGCATTCAAAGATTTTCGAAAATTCGCTTGCCACACCCGGGAATCATCTAACCCTTGCGAATGTCTTCCATTTCTCCTCTAGCAGCCTTTTAATGATGCCTCCATCCAACATGTTAAGATGCTCCTGTTTCGTTCCGTTCAGGATAATGAAGAGTGCCGAGTTCCAATCTGATGGAAATAAATTTAGGAAAGGTTTAACCGTAAAAACAGCTAAATAGGTCGGTACAAGAAAGTAATTAACTGACAGCACGATGTGACTAAAAATATCATTATCAGCTCTCGTCTACCCGCTGGGCTTAAGCCAGGTTAGCTTAGGCCAGGCAGCTTCCTGGTCCTGCGAACGTCAAAAAGAAATAAAGTCGGTCAAGTCGGTTAAGTCTGTTCTTACTAGTTCTCCCATCAGGTCACAGAGTATCCAGAGCATTCAGCGGATAAGCCGAGCAGGTGATATTGGAGTATCTCCAGAACTCCCTCGCTGAGAGTTCCAGCATCTCACGGAAGACAGATGCTCGGCCTAGCTGGCCAGGGTTAGGGGGGTGAAACCAGCTCGGTTCATACGACCGTTGCTGGCTGGGACCTTCGGGTGACGAAGGGCGTAGCCAAACATGTCCTGTGAAATGTAAATTCTGTTTTGACTCATCAATTTATACACGATACAAGATTACTAACGAACGCCAGTTGCCCAGGATCTCTGATCAATAGCAAAAAAATTGGTTGTCTGTAAAGTCGGTTTACTGACGATAGTTGAACGTGACAACGTCTCAGAGCGGGTAACGCAGCATGAGGTAACGCCGCATGACGTCATGTTTTTTCGTGCGTGCAGCCGGCTCTATCGAATTATAAGACGTTGCCACGTCAAAAATGTCAGCCATCTTGGATTTTGAAATGGACATCTTTTTCGTAATCTACGAGTTCCAGTTAGTCGAAAACGATACCCATATAAGTATGTGTGGTGTCACAAAGCAAGGCTTGCTTCGCTCGCCTTGCTGTGTGACGGTGAGCGAAGCGAACCGCCGTCATCAAATTCGTAATCCTCGCCCCTATGTTAGTCGAAAACGATACCTACCCATATCAGATTTTTTTATGGGGAAGGGGGTTCCGGGGGGGGGGAGGCACACGAGGGTCACAGCCGTCATCAAATTCGTAATCCTCGCCCCTATGTTAGTCGAAAACGATACCCATATCAGATTTTTTTATGGGGAAGGGGGTTCCGGGGGGTGGGGCACACGAGGGTCACAGCCGTCATCAAATTCGTAATCCTCACCCCCATGTTAGTCGAAAACGATACCCATATCAGATTTTTTAATGGGAAAGGGGGTTGAGGAGGGCAGGGGACAGGGGGCGAGGGGGGTCACATCACGGCTCGCTGCGCTCGCCGTGCAGTTCCCCAATAGTCGCATTGCGGTTCGCTTCGCTCACCGCTCTCGCTTGCACTTCAAGCCTTAGGGTCAGTTCACACCGAGACGCGACGCGGCGCGACGCTGCGCGCACATTTTGCATAGAGCGACTCAGAATATACTTTATTCACTACACGAAAAGATACACATTACATTGTGAGAATTCAGATTACGTTGCACCACGCAGCACTGCGCCTCGAGGTGCCTCGCGGCGTAGCGCGACGTATCGTGACGCAGCGGTGCATCGCCGGTACGCGCGGCTTGCAAGAGCGGTGCTGCGTCTCACGGTGCCGCGCGACGCCGCGAGGCGCAGCTTGAGGCCGCTGTGGCGACTTCTCTACTATTTCCGTTCAGACTTCGTTTAGAATTGATGCAGTTCGGTCGAGTGCTCGATTGAAAATATAATGATAGACTGGGATCTTGTTATAATCGGACTTCTTGCAGAAGATGAAGAGGAAGAAGTTTACAAAAATAAAATTAAAAAGAAGACATCACACAGGAGTATTTGGGTGCATAATTTATGGAGAAATAGAAGAATTCATGGTGAATTTCATACGTTGTCTTTTGACCACATTGCCAACTATCCAGAAAAGTGGCGCTTGCCAGTGGTAGACTGCGGGAGGGCGCGGGCGGGGCCGCGCGGCGCCCGCGGCTAGTAGATACGTTCCGCTGCGCCTCGCGGCATCTCGCTGCGCAGCGAGGCGTCGTCCTGCTACGATTTTAAGATGCGCCTCGCGACGTTGCGATGCGTCTCGCGACGACGCGCGGCGTAGCGCGAAATCATTGGCCTCTTTGAGTATCGCCGCGTCGCGTCGCGTCTCGGTGTGAATTGACCCTTACATGGAACGCCGGTAACGCCGCATGACGTCATAGCGAGGTAACGCCGCATGACGTAATGTTTTTTCGTGCGTGCAGCCGGCTCTATCGAATTATAAGACGTTGTCACGTCAAAATGAATATTTTCCATACATGTTGTGATTGCGAAATTTTAAAAGAGATCTACAAAGTCAAATGGGGTATCAAATGAAAGATTAGTAAGTATGTAAATTTCAAAATAGTTTTTAAATTTCTTTAGTATTCATACTTTTCGAAACATTTTGAAAAAAGTCGAAAAATTACCATTACCCCCTATCACCGAAGTATGCAGAGAGATCCATTTGAAATGTAGGTTGGTACCTACTATTTTCAGGTAGGTATTCGTTGAATTGCGAAGTCTAACCGGTACCTTAGTACACATTTTTTGTATATTGACTAACGTTCGAAACCCTCCCTCGGCGCGCGAGGTACACTCGTACTTTCTAAAGATATAGAGGTTGATTCCTTAAATCGACACTTCTCGTCTTTAGAATTCGATGAGACAACTTAATCTTTAACCTATCTATTGCTGATGTTTTTTAAAACGAGCTTTTATTAAAAAACTGGTTTATGCCCGCGGCTTCGCACGCGTTGTTTCTATAAACGTTTAAAGGCGATTTCTATTCCATGAACTGATTTATGGGATAAAAAGCCTATGTTTGATTCCAGGTTTAGAATTAGATAGATAGATAGAAGATAGAAATTCTTTATTGCACACTTATAGATAGAAACAATACAGCAAAACAGCTTAAAAACTAAGTGACAAGTGGCGGTCTTATCGCTCAAGAGCGATCTCTACCAGACAACCGTGGATGGATAGGATTATTGGATAGTACATATTAGGGGTTCTGTGTGCTCTTGAAGATTTAATAAATAAATACTTTTAATATAATACTACGCTTAAAATATACTACATACATAACATTATATATAAACCTACATATACTTACATAAACTACTTATATACATAGGGACTCAGGTATACGTTCAGTGACAATATAAATATCTATATTTTATAAAGGGAAACAAGGGTGTGGTCAGTGACAGCAGGACAAATAGTGTTCCTTTACCATGCTCTTGAATATTGGTAGTGACTTTGCAGGCCTTACTGAGACTGGCAGCGTGTTCCAAAGCTGTACAGCGCGGGCAGTAAATGAGTTGTCGTAGAAAGAAGTAGAGTGGACAGGCGTTTGGAGCAAAAGGGTTTCGGAGGAGCGGAGAGAACGAGAATGAGAAAGATGAAGAAAAGTGAAACGTGATTTGAGATAAGGGGGTGCAGAAGATAGAAATAAAATATTATAAAGATTTTATTTCTATCTTCTACCTAGTTACCTAATTACCTGTAAGCTAAATTTCTGCCGGATCCGTTCAGTAGTTTTGGCGTGAAGAGGTAACAAACATCCATCCAAACTTTCATATTTATAATATTAGTGTGATGTGATTCAGATCGAACTCGATGACCTAGTTACCTACCTACCTAGGTACCTAGTTACTATGGCCTCCCTCCAGCTCCATCCATCGTCAGGAGTCTGGTCATCATACAGGGTGTTTGGTGGATGGTCCGACAAAACAAAAAGACAGTTAGCTGGGGTCATTTGCAACACTTTTATATGAATTTTTTATTTTTTTATTAATTTCCCAAATCCGTGCCTTTTTGACTTACTTAATAACTTTTGATTTGTTTTGTTTCTTTAGTCTAAATTTCAGTATCTTCAATCTGTAATGTATTCCTGGTCTAAAAGTAATGATTACAAACCGCAAAGAACAACAAACGAAAAACTTATGGGCTTTTAAAGATATGAAAATAGGAAAAATATCGAACACCTCAACTTGCCAGCAGCTTAAAAAAATAATCAAAGCCGCTTATGAATTTCAAATGCTTTTAAAAAGTGCTCTACCAAATGTATCTCTTTCAAAATCTCTTTGTAACGATATAGGTACGACATGTCTCCCAAAACTTAAAATGCCTGACCAAATTTGCCGATAAACTGACGTAAAGGCGTAATATCATTTTTTAAAATTAACTATCACTTTAAAGATCTAAATAACAAACTAAATAAATAAACATCTTTGTTGTTCATTGCGGTTTGTATCATTACTTTTAGACCAGGAATACAGTACAGATTGAAGGTAATGTTTAGACTAACTCAATTTAGATTACTTTTAGACCAGGAATGCATTACAGATTGAAGATAATCAAATTTAGACTAAAGAAACAACACAAATCAAAAGTTAGGCACGCACGGTGTTGGTAATGTACTAAAAAAATAAAAATTCAGAAATAAAAGTGTTGTCATAGGTAAAAAGTTTATATGGGAAAATTGTTGCAAATGACCCTAGATAACTGTCTTTTTTTGTCGGACCATGTACCAAACACCCTGTATAGGACCAAAGTGCTTGGGAAGATGAATCCAACGAATCGAAACTCGACGGGGTTACCTACTACGTCGTTTCGTTTAGGAGTTCCTATGGCCACCTTCTATCTCCAACACCAGACCAGCTCGAGCGACGGGACCATGGATCATGCATCGTCACTGAACTTACTTATGTAACATAATTATGCCACATTTCAGCTCAATCGGTTGAGGATAATAAATAAAATAAAAAGCCTTTTATTTCTCGAAATACTATTGGATTACCTATCATTATCAAATTATCATATTAACATGCATTAAAAGTTCAATTGAAATTACCTATCCATCATTTTATCAGTACCTACGCATTAAGAATTTGAATTTAATCAATTTAATCATCATTATTTATCATAAATTTAATGTCTTTATTCACAAAGAAAATTATACTAGTATTGTATACAATTGAAACAATCGAGCAGACTGCAGACTGTTGCAAACAGTCTACGGGTAGCTCAACTGATCCATATCAATACCAGTCGGAAGCGTTCCCATGACGCTGCTGGCTGCATTGCCACGATGTATGGCAATGCTGATGCGCTGTGTGCCAAATAATCACCAGCTCTCGGGTCACGCACGCGTCGCTTCGACCAGACGTTCAAATATTTTTCTAATATTTTTTTTATTTATCATTATATTTAATTCTATCTAGGTAAACATTATCCTAGGTTTCATTTTCGAGAACCCCTGTTAAGGTGAAGGCCTCCTCCAAAGCCATTTATCCCTCTCTTGAGCCAGTTGCATCCAGTGTCGTTTTGGATAACTGGTCTCAAATTCAGTTACCAGATTTGCCCCTTTGACACTACATACCAACTAACAGGTGAAGTTTAATAAAAGTTGGGTAGGTAGTAAAAGTAAATAAAAACCCACTATGCTAACTCTCTGGTTAGGGCTACCCTACCCACAGAAATCTCAATTTATTTTTTTATTTTTTTTATAATTAATGCTGGACAATTCACACAGCATTATCTAGCCCCAAGCTAAGCAGAGCTTGTGTTATGGGTACTAGATAACATATACATAATACGAGTATAATACACTACATAGATAGATATTTTTTATTATACATAGAAAACATCCAGAACGCCCTGGACAAATGTCTGCAGACGGTACAAACATTTGTCCCGATACGGGAATCGAACCCGCAACCTCCTGCGTCGCTGGCGGACCTTCGCCCGCTGCGCCACAGAGGTCGTCGAATTAGATTTCTGTGGGGCTACCAGATGTCTGACTGGAAAATTTTGACAAAAAGCCTGATTTTTATAGAAATATGAAATCTTCTAACATATAAAATTCTCGTATCACAGTTTTCGTTGCCATACTCCTCCGAAACGGCTTGACTGATTCTCATGAATTTTTGTGAGCATATTCAGTAGGTCTGAGAATCGGCCAACATCTATTTTTCATACCCCTAAGTGATAATTTAAAATTTCCACGCGGGCGTAGCCGCGGGGCGCAGCTAGTAATATATATAATTCTCGTGTCACAGTTTTCGTTGCCATACTCCTCCGAAACGGACGGCTTGACCGATTATCATGAAATTTTGAGAGCATATGAGTAGGTCTGAGAATCGGCCAACATCTATTTTTCATACCCCTAAGTGATGATTTTAAATTTCCACGCGGGCGTAGCCGCGGGGCGCAGCTAGTATTCTATAGAAATAAAATAAGTTGATCTGCTTACACATGGCTTACACCAGAGAAATAACCTAGTCAAAACCGCTATGCGGTTTGCGCGCGTGAATAACCCATAGATATATAAATCTATGGAATAACCCCACGTCATGCATGACTAATGCCCAACGCGTACGCGATTACCGACTCTAGACCCTACTGTTTGTTACTGTGAAAATTAGATAAATCACGAAATTCGTAAATGTTTAGGGTAGATGTTTGGAAGTAGGCGTGGCGAATAACCCGTTTCCATTCCCCTAACTTTCTATTTCTTGTTCTATTCCCCTAACATATAACGAGGAATTATTGTTGGAACAATAAGAAAGATCCATAACTTAGTCCACACGCGTTATGTACCTACCATTAGTAACTAAGGTTGGTTTTTCTTGCAAGTTAATCGGACTACAGTTTCGTACTGCAGTTTCGTCGTAGTTTTAATTGCAAACTAGTCTTTACTCACGGTAGGGTTGGTCCACCAGTTCAAAGTCGCTTAGCGAGGTATGGAAAGAGCTATGCTCGGAGTCTCTCTGAAGGATAGGATTTGTAACGAATACCTACATCCGACAGAGAACCAAAGTTATCGACATAGCTCAAAGAATTAGCAAGCTGACATGGCATTGGGCCGGCCATATCTTGCGAAGAACCGACAACCGCTGGGGTAAACGTGTTCTTGAGTGGAGACCACGACTCGGCAAACGTAGTGTAGGACGCCCTCCGGCCAGGTGGGATGACGATCTGCGAAAGACTGCAGGTAGATGCTGAATGCGGCAAGCTGAAGACAGGGCGCTATGGCGCTCATTAGGGGAGGCCTATGTCCAGCAGTGGACTAATATAGGCTGACGGTGATGATGATGATGATGAGTCTTTACCTAAATAATAAAAAAATAAACACAACAACACACATGTATTAAAAATAGGGTTATTCCAGTTTTCCCCCTTGAAATCCCCCTTGAGGGGGAAAAGTGGAAGTCAAAAATATGAATTCCAGTTTTCCCCCTTGAAGATTAGCCTGAAGGGGGAAAACTGGAATTAATTTTTTTGACTTCCACTTTTCCCCCTTGCAAATCCCCCTTAAGGGGGAAAACTGGAATAAATATACCTATAAAAAAACAATAGCCTCTCTATTCATGAATTTAAAACAAGTCAAAATCGTAACAGGCAAAGCAAAAATTTTGTTTTTTTGAGGATAGGACTAATAGCATATTATAGGTAAGGTACTATAGGTTAAAACTTTAATGAAAATAGGAAATCCCGGACATTTTGTCTCTTGGACGTGTATTTTTTGCAATTTTGCTAGGCGCATGCCTAGCAAAATTGCAAAATTCCTGTCTGAGCGCTACAATGACACAGTGAATTGTTAAAAATAAACTATTCATAATATTTACTGTTCGATTAATTTTTTGGCTTTGGATGTGGCCGACTTTTACTGCGAGAATAAATGTAGGTACTGTAGCTCCCTATAAGATAGATAGAAAACCCTTCAAAGAAAGGCAACAATACAGAGAAAAACGCTTAGAATAGAGGAAGGATAAAGAGCGGCCTTATCGCTGAAAGCGATCTGTTCCAGGCAACCTTAAGATAGACTGGTCATGAATAACAACATAGACGGTGGCACTTAATAAATCTATTTAGATATAGGTTCTTAAAGAAAACAAATAAGTTAAGTAGGTACCTACACTACAAATACTTACACTACATACCTCGGTACATAACCTACAAACATTGTAATAAACTTACAATTATCAAAGATCAAGTATGACTACGTTCCGATTATACATAAAAAATTAAAACTTAATAGTGCTGATGAAGGAGTTTTTAACTGTTTATGAACCTATTTTGTGTTTCTTGCGTTAATGGCTTTACTTTCAGTCAAAAAAGTATCGGGAATGGATGATTTGTTTATTTTTCCAAATTCAAATTTTTGTTTTTTGTTGTTGTTAGATTGGCACAACCGTTTTCTATTTTGGCGCGGAGTTTGAGTTGCATCTGTTAATTATAATAAATACAGTTCTGTTTTTAGTTCTAGTGTGGTTCTAGTGTGTATTGCGAAGTTCTTATTGGACAAAAACATCGAACAAAGAGTTTGTCTTAAATTTTGTATCGCCAATGGAATTTCGTGTTCGGAGTCACTGAAAATGTTACAAAAGGCTTACGGTGAATCGGCTTTATAAAAAACACGTGCTTATGAGTGGTAGCGGTAAAGCGTTGAAAAGCGGTCGAGATGTGATGGAAGATTTGCCTCGCTCTGGTAGGCCATCAACGTCTCCAACTGAAGTTAACATCGCAAAAGTGAAGGAAAAAGTGACTGAAAATCCTCATTCAACTTTGAGAGAGATAGCCGCCGAACTTTCTGTACTTATCTCTCGAGTCGATCCGTACCTTTTTAAATAATAACTTGTGTATGAAACGTGTTGCCGTTGCCGCTCGACTAGTCCCAAAAGACCTGAATTTCTCCAAAAATTCAATCGCATGAGAGTTGCTGAGGACATGCTAGAACGAGTCAATTCCGACCCAACATTCATGAAACGCATTGTTACTTGGTGTGGTGACGAGACGTGGGTTTATGAGTTTGACATGCAAACTATTCAACAAGCTTCGGAGTGGCGCCTTCCAACTGAACCGAAACCGAAATAAAACGTCAAGTGCGAGTCGGACTCGCGCACTAAGGGTTCCGTTTAATTGTAAGTAAGACCTTGTTTTTGCCAAATATTATGATTTTAGGTCAACATGAAGTAGGTACCCTGTATATTTTGGTCGAGGGAGAGAATCAAAACTAATTATTTTAGTTAATAAACTACAAATTTATGGCTTTGAGATTGTTATCGTTATTTGTGCTATATGACCTTGCTTTTTATCAAATTTTATGATATAGGTCTACGGGAAGTACCCTATAGGTTTTGGTCCTTGGCGAGCATTAAAAGTAATTTTTTTAGTGAATAAATTACAAACTTATATTTTTTCCTTTACTTGTGCTATAAGACCTTGCTGCTCACCAAATTTCATGATTCTAGGTCTACGGGAAGTATCCTATAGGTTTTGGGTGCATGTGATTCCCTTGGAAATTTCAAAATTTTCGGACATAATCGGCTGTAACTTTTGAGTGCGTTGACTTACTAATTTAATTTATATCACGGCTTCAAGAGGTTACGGACTTGAGTATATATGATGTTAATTTCAACTCGATACCTCCACGCGTTCCTGAGAAAAGAGGGTTGACAGACGGACAGACAGACAGACAGACAAACGGACAACAAAGTGATCCTATAAGGGTTCCTTTTTTCCTTTTGAGAACCCTAAAAACGGAGAATCCGCGGCGAGAACTGAACTCAATTCCGGAAACAGCGTTTAATGAAACGGAAACTCAATTTGATGATTGAGTTATTCGTTGGCGTAAGTGCATCGTTTCTGAAGGAGCATACTTTGAAGGTGATAAAATAAATTTGGATGAAAACAAACATGTTGTGTATTATTCATCTTTTCCCGGTACTTTCTTGACAGAGTAGTATTATTTATAAATATTTTAAAATCGATTCATGTTTCATGAATCTTCTTTATAGGGTTTTACGAGTAGGTGGGTAGGTGAAAGAAAAAGTTTTGATACACTTAGCTAAGCGGAATAATTTTATTGTTAATTAAGAAATAATATGAAGTAGGTAAGTACTTAAATAATGATACAGCTCTCACTTAATTAAATTATACTCGTAAGAATACATTTCTAAAATGAACGAACAGGTATACCTAAGTAACCTAGAAAATTAAGTAACCAGAAAATTAACCAATATCAACCATTATTTAAAAACCATAAAATTAGGGGCTCTCCTTCATGATGTATACAAATCACTCTGCAAAGTAAAAATAGCTTCACAACAATAACAACATCGATTAACTACATTTAAGTACCTACTACGGAGGTACCAAAGCCTATAGATAGGCTATTTACCCATAGCGTCTGACCGCCCGAGCTCGCAAGGCAAGTGAATTGAGGTTTACATCCAAGACTGTAATCCACTTGTTGCGGTATGTGCAAGCGATGTAGACAAAGTTGAACTTAGCCTTCCAAACGGCAAAACGTATAGAAAACATGAACAACTTATCGCTATCTGCAGCCGCGCGGCGGGGGCGCGGCGGCGGCGGTACGACGACGGCATTCGTCAAAGGCAACTCTGCGGACCAAAAAAAAAACCATCGTCATGTGTTTGGGCAATTAATCGAACAGTTGGCGCAGCGCATCAGCATTATATGATACAGCGGAGCAATCAATGCTGCCAGCGTCTTGGGGACGCTTCCGACTGGTATTGATATGGATCAGTTGAGCTACCTGTAGATTGTTTGCAAAAGTCTGCTATTTAGCTCAATTGCTTCAATTGTGAATACAGTACAATAAGTTCTAATTTATTTTTATTAAGTATTTAAATGTAATTTTCTTTGTGAATGAAGGTCATAACATCGAACGGTTGTAAGATGAAAAACGTCTTTGAAATTGGTTTTACAGAATGTGTAAGTATGTAACATTCACAATTTCAATTCTACCTTTGGCGAGGCATGTACCAAGGATATTCTTCGCAAAAGATAATTCGAAATGCCCACCAGTTATCTGACTATATCACAATCTACCTGCTTAACCTAAACTAAGCCTAAACACGGAAACGGAATATCTAATAATTAAACAGACCACAGTCATAATATAAATAATAAGTAGGTATGCGAACTCTACCCTTAATACAGAATTATTATGTATACCTAGTGATAGTTTTATCATTTTTCTGCTACTACATAAGTACACTATTGTCTCTGATCTATAGCTAGTGTTCCCTGTTGCCGGGCGCCTATGGGCCTGGTGTCCTCGGTCACCAACCACGGACCTTACTTAGAGTCATCGCAGACACTTGGTAAATTGCATGTGACTAACTAAAAGTAAGGCTGCGTTCCGTTTCTCGCTTAAAGCGCTCAGGCGCTGCACGAGCTATGCGCGCACGAGGCCGCGTTTCGTTTCGTCTGAGCGCGCGCTGGTGCGCACGATGCGATCTTGACATCATGTCAGAGTTTACGTAGAGTGTGATCAGTGCATTTGACTCGACGAGCTTACGCTGGAAAACTATCCCAGTTAAGCGTCCCAGTTAAGAAAAAACAAACAAACAACACGTCCACTTTTGAAACTTCGCGCCCAAATAACGTCACCCATAGGAACGCATGAGCTGCCTTGTCTCGAAAGGTAAGGCAGTTCATGCGCTCCCGTGCGCGTGGGGTGGGGCGAAGTGGGCGTTCCCATGCGGTTTTTCAGCGCGTTGAAAGTAGAAAAGGAACGACTTTATGCACGCATGAGCGCTTCAAGCGTAAAACGGAACGCAGCGTTAATGAACCCATGCGCTGTTTTCAGATACCTACACCTTAAGGCGGTACCCTACCTCGTTATTGTGTGAAGAGGATAGGCATAGGATTTCGCGTTCACAGGAGCGGGACAGAGCAAAGCGGCGTAAGCCCAAAAATCTAGTTTTTAGTAGTTATTTGCTCCCCACAAACATTAGAATAGTTAATTGAAAAAAAGGCAACATATAAAATGTTCTTTATACTTAGCTCAATTACTATGCTTAATCTCAAGATCGTATCATCTGTATTTATTGAGAAATTAGGGTTTTAGTAAAAAAAATAGAGGTAACTTTGCGATTTTTTTCTATCGAGAAAATTTTATGGAATCGTGTTTTCGAAACATATGATCGATAGAATAAGTCCTGAACTTTACCATATATAAATTTCAAAGTTAAATATTCAGTAGTTTGGAAGATATGGAGGTCCGACGGAGTTGAAAATAAGCAATTTGAGGGTAGGTACCCCCTTAACTTCAAAGTTAACCCATGAAGCTAAATAAATAAATAATGCTGGACAATTCACACAGCATTATCTAGCCCTAAGCTAAGCAGAGCTTGTGTTATGGGTACTAGATAACTGATATACCTACATAATAAAATAGATAGATATTTTTTACTATACATAGAAAACATCCAGAACCCCTGAACAAATATCTGAAGATCGTACAAACATTTGTCCCGAGGCGGGAATCGAACCCGCAACCTCCTGCGTCGCAGGCGGACCTTCGCCCGCTGCGCCACAGAGGTCGCCGAGCTAGTAAAGTAAAGAGTAAGCATAAGAAACATTCATTGTTCAAACTGTGTATATAGTTGGTCATATGAACTCCTTTTTTATTTTATTAGTTAAACCTTTATTGCGCTGAGGTACAAAGGGTGGGCTTAATGCCGAGGCATTTTCTACCTGCCAACCAAAAACACATGTTTTTACAGGATGTTTGCGTGCTAATATATAAGTTTTACATATAGAGAACTCTAATAATTATACATACATATATACCAACTTTATACAGGGTGGAATTTTGTAATGCCACCTGGAGGGAAAGTACTCTTAATACTGTAGATAGAAAATTTTACTCAAAGAAAACATTCCTTTAATTTTGAAAAGAAAGAACTGCATTCAAAGATTTTAGATAATTCGCTTGCCACACCCGGGAATCAAACCGACTAAAATCTGTAAATATTACACCCTGTATTTTTATTGCACAGATCGTTAGGGTCAATTATAAGGATGAAATCTCTGTAACAAATTAATAAATTAAATGAAAGGAAAACCATGAAATCTTAAATTATTTTAATTAATAATTTATGTACTTGCAATAAAAAGTCAACTAACTAGTTGCTCAAAATAGGCTCCATTTTCTTGGATACACAAATTTATTCTTCTAACGAATTCATTTCTAGTAACTTTTAATAACGTGTTGTGGTGAATATTTTAAATCGTATTCTGAACTTCAACTCTCAACTCGTTTACATTCGTATAAGATTTCATGTAAATTAGATTTTTTACCTCACAAAAAAAATCTAAAGGGGTGTCTAAAAAAGGAGTCTGCATTAGGTACAAACACGTGCAAATTTCAATCGTCTTATCTAAATACTAATTCGTCATTTTAATGAATAAATGACGTCAATGATAATAATAATTATTAATTACTGACACAAGTAAACAGATGGATCTTTAAATTAATGTGCTTAACTTGACCCATTCAATTTATAATTTAAGATTTCATGGTTTTCCTTTCATTTAATTTATTAAGTTTGTTAGAGAGATTTCATCCTTATTATTGACCCTAACGATCTATGCAATAAAAGTACAGGGTGTAATTTTTACAGATTTTAGTCGGTTCGATTCCCGGGTGTGGCAAGCGAATTTTCGAAAATCTTTGAATGCAGTTTTCATTCTTTTCAAAAATAAAGGAATGTTTTCTTTTAGTACAATTTTCTATCTACAGTATTAAGAGTACTTTCCCTCCAGGTGGCATTACAAAATTCCACCCTGTATATTATTATAATATATATATGTTACGGCTAAAGGTAGGTGTGAACATAAACTTAAGATTAGCCGGCTAAACTTAGGTTTATCTTCGACGAGGTGTTAATGTTAGTTTCTTCTATCTTTTGACGTGACAACGTCTTATAAATTGGTTTGCCGGGTGACACTTCAAGAAACTGCGTTACGCTCCGCTCACGTTATGCGCTCACAATGAGAGCGAGTGAGAGGCACGCATAAAAAGGTTAACAATAAGAGTTAAATAACAATGATTAATTTAAAATTGGGGTACTGTCAAAACATTCTTTGATATTAGGTATAATGAGTTTTTTATATCAGATATTTTCTCAATTTTAATTTTAATTAATTGTATTCTATTTCTTTTATTTGTAACGGTAAATTGTTTTATATTTTAATAACAGAAATATTATACCTATGGACTTTTCTGGAACATTGCATTGTTTACTTACATACAAAATATTATATTTTCGTGTCCTTCTCCAATTAGGTATCTTTCAAAGAAAATCCTAGTGTTCACCAAAAGATGGGTAAGTACCTAGCTAAAATCGACGCTTAGGACACATGCCTAAACGTCAAAGTTACCCATCATTATCGAAAACATAAATAATCGGACAATAACGTATTAGAGAATTGACGTTTTTAACAGAAGTATTCATACATTAAAAGTCCTCATATTCCAAAGCTAACCGATGAAGTTGCTAATTACCTATCCATTGAATTATGGAAGAACACCACCACGGTAATATTATCCAACAGTATTTGAACTCAGCCGTATCTTTGAAATAAATGCCTACAGCCGCGCGGTAGGTAAACATGCGATAGGGCTGCCCGCCTCCACCATTTTAATTACATTTGCCTACTTTGTGTTTCCATTTAGTTTTGTGATTGTAAATATAGGTAGGTACTTTTTTATATAAACAAATAAAATACTTTGTGAATTGAATGGGAAGTGTTCAATAAAAATGCGTGTTGTTTTTTGATTGGTAGATTTAATTAAAAAACCTGTTTATGTTTGAATAACAAATCGGTCTTATAAATTTGCGACCGAAAAATATTTGCGCCTCGACTGAGACGTAGGTACAAAATGCTTTATTATTAAATTTTAGGAGATTTTTTGGAGAAAAAGGAATATCTTTTACTTGGTTATAGATACCTGCAGCTACTTTATTAAATATGTACCTGAACTTATTTTTAGAGAAAAAATCGCGCGGTTATTGTTAAAAAAACATCACACCATCCGTTCGTCACTGCGGCACAGCCGCGACTGTCTGCATGCTGAGCGCATGCCGAGATCGAGGCGCGTAGGTATAGCTCGCGTTTCGTCCGTTTGTATGAAGTCGGATTACTTATAGGATAATATTACCTTGACACCACCCTTAATGTATTCAAATCAATGAGTTTATTAAAGGTATTAATTGATTTTAAAATATTGACTAAAGATTTAAGATATTCCGACTGGTATTGATATGGATCAGTTGAACTACCTGTAGAATGTTTGCAACAGCTTCCAGTTAGCTCAATTGTTTCAATTGTAAATACTAGTAAGTATAATTTTCTTTGTGAATAAAGGCTGTTGTACCTCAGATATTTATTGATTGTCCAAATCGTCAAATCAAATAAATTCCCCTACTATCATTTAAAGAACACATTGCCCGGCCTAAGAATTCGTAGAGCGTGCTACGGAGCTAAGCTACGACCAACTTTCGCAGCATAGGTACCTACCTAGCTACAAAATATTAAGACACGCGCGAAATTTAAGTAAGTATCATATTTTGTATGTAAGTACAATCTACAAACCGGAGAAAGACAGGAAAATATATATTAGATTAGAAAGTAATCGTCTAAGAAGATAAGTTACCTATATTAAACTAAAAAATAAATTAAATTATACCAGACTGCGTTGAATTAATAAAAAAGAAGATCACTAACCGCAGGAACTCATGGTAACCATCGCCAACCAAGCCGCCCAGGCCGCTATTCCTGGCGTCTTCGTTTGGAACGCCTCAGCGACCGGATCTGGGCTGATGAAGATGAAGGTAACTGAAAAGCAAAAACAATGTTAACCATAAAAAAGCGAAGTTGATTTTGGCCGTTACGAGAAAACATTACGCAACACTTCGGTCTGTCTTGTGCAGATCTCTACTTACTTATGTAAGTAGAGCCGCACAAGACAGACGTACTCGTAGGTGTCTATGGCAAAACTAGTGAAAAGGGATTCTTACCTTGCTTGAAGGGACGCTGCACGAGCTGCACGCACGTGCAGTTAGTTAGACTGCGGTGACCATATGGATCAGTTAAAAACGGTCCCCCGGTAACTGAAACATGGAATCATGGGTGGAGTGCGTAGGTGGCGTGGCAGAGACAGACCTATCACATTCGCCTACGTTGGACGAAGATAAATGCACCCGCCGCCACCCTTCACAGGGGGGTACATCAGAGTGTCTTATAAGCTCTGGGCTGCGATATGCAGAACTGGCACCACCTAGTAAATAATAAAAATGCGCATTTTAAATTTCTTATTTTTCTTTGATTGTGTATAAATACTAATACTAAGCAGAGCTTGTCGTGTGGGTAGCTACTATACTGACATACAACAATAGGAACATTATTATATAATACTAGCTGTACTCGTGACTTCTTTCGCGATTGCCATACATGTCGACTAATTTAGTTCACATTTAACCATAGTTTCTCTCATATTATGAAACGATAACGCCTGTTACACTTTTAGTACTTATAAATATCTATATTTATATTATGCAGACGGAGAGACGCGCGTCAAAGTGTCCAGAGTTAAACAACATCCGAATATTCAAATTCAAGCACTGAGAATAAATAATTGCAACACTAAATAGGAAGTGGAGCTGGTTTTCCTAACTTACTACTGCCTTCCTTACGAAGATTGCAGTAACTCAGTCAGGGTTTTGAGATAAACGCGACTAAAGATTATAATTTTCTTTTTCTTGTAGTTTCTAGTTTATGCGCGTCACCATGACATGTCATATATCAAAAGAAAGGAAAAATCTTGGAATTTCATTGAAGTGGGAATATAACAAAAAATATTATTTTTAAATAGAAAAATAGTTATTATGCTTAGTTATTAATTCGGTGACGAGACCCTCCATCCTGATCATATTTGCAGTAAGTGCCCTAGTTACTGCACTTATATTAACTGAAATGATTTATTGCAATTTGATTTACAGAATTTTAATCATACCTAAGTGCAATAGCTATCGTAATTTTGGCATGTATTTGCTATATTATGATGGTGTATGCAATATTGGCACATTTTGAGATCAACTTTACTATTACTTATTTCTAAATAATAGTTAACTAGAGTTTTTTAGTATTGACTTTATTTTAGTCAGTCTTTCTGCAGTTAATAAATTATAATCAGTTCATCAAAACTAAACTTTGCATTTTTGATTTAAGAGAATTTAACTCTTGCCATTCGCAATCGGTTTCCGCTCTATGAGATCAGAGTTTGCTTACTAAAAACACATACATTAAATTACCTTGTCGCTAGTTATTACTGCAGTAACTTGCTAAATTATTTAAGTTGTCGTAGTACCTAAAAAAATTAAGTAGAATGAATGCAGTAGTTATAATTAGACATTAAACACAGATAAAATTAGTTGAGTAATACATATTAGAAAGTGAACGCAGTACATTTTTAGTATAACCAAAACTTTTACTGAGGAAATGTACCTATAAAAACTGAACTTACTGCATTTATAATAAGATAAAAATACTAAAATATTTATAAATATGTAACCAATTTACTGCAGTATTGCTTACTTTAGGAATTTCGATACGTGATAGTGCCTAAGAACAAAATATAAAGCGTTTTTTCGTAATTCTGAATACCTATGTGTTTAACTCAATTTCGTCAAAATGCTAGTTAGGTAGTGCACTCTTCTTATGGACGGATGAATACCAGTGGGGTGGCTGTAGGTACGGCCCACGCACGGCAACCTCGCAGGTAAGTATTGATTGAAGCCATCCATTAAGCGAGAGCAGGAAACGAGATGGATCTCTGCGTGCGACTGCAACATCATAGGGCAAAACATTACAGTGGTGGCTACGATACCGTGCAGTGCAGTCGCAGCGTTTCTTCTCTTCTTGAGTTCCAGTATAAGAAGATACCGTTGTACATGTTGCGGCTTTTGCAGTGCGGTGCTGGTGGCGGTTTTTCGGATATAGGTGAGTATATATTGGTGAGTGTTATTCCTGTCATTGTTTCAGATATCTAGTTTTCTACAAAGCAACCAGTTTCCTATGACAGAGTTGATAATTTTCAAAAAAGTGAATGGAGAAGGAGCCCTAGAGCGGACAGGTGCCGGAAGATGGTGGCCTATTTCTTTTTTCGTTTCAGTTTGCAGCACCTTGTGTCGATCCTGGTTTTAGGCTGATGGGCACTGAAGCATTAGGTACTTACGTACATATGCAATGTAACAATAAGTAGGCACCGTTCCAAGGTTGCCTGGGAGAAATCGCTCTCAGCGATAAGGCCGCCTTTTGTACTATGTTAATTTGTCATTTAGATATAAGACTTTTATTAACTTTATTTACTTGTACAATAAAGTGTTAATTTATTCAATTCATTCATTCATTATTTCCGCTGGGATCTTCAAAATATTTTCTTTCGATTTAAGGGTTTATGACTACGGCGCGCGGCAGGTGCCGGCGAGGAAGGGGGGGGGGGGGGGGGATATTTTACAAGATGCAGGGTCATGTGGGGTATCAAATGAAAGGTACAATATCAGTTTGTATATTATTTAAAAATAGTCTGACATTTCTGTGTTTCTTACTTTTCGAAATATTTTGAAAATAGATATCATGGATCACAGGAAAAATATACTGAAGTTTGTAAAAAGAACAATTTATCAGAAAACAAGTTTAAGTAGGTATCCATTTATTTATTTATTTTATATGATTACCATTTATTTATTTATTTTATATAGTTTACTTTTTGCTCTGTAATTTACCTATTCATTAACCTACTAAGTATAAGAAACATCTTATACTTAGTAGGTCAATGAATATATAAAATAAACAAATAAATGGGTAAACTTGTTTTCTGCTTATTACTATTTAGTAGATACTATTGCTCTAGTAATTTTTGCCTTTAGGATCCACAGTTTTGGAAGTTGGATGTCAGTGGGGAGGGAATTTGCGTGTGTGTGGGTGTCGTATGTGTGTAAAGAGCCCAAAGTTTGTCCAACAGAGGGGTGGGGTGGGGTTGTCCAGCAGGTTAGAAGCTAAGAGAAAGTAGGTTACCTACAGAGGAAGCATAATTTCTTGCAACAAATCTATGTAAAAATGTGACGGCAGCATTCGATAAGTAGGTAATAATATTTAGATAGAGGACACTAAAACAAATTATATAAGATTCTTAGCATAATGCCCTAAAGCGTCAAGTTTCTGATAGGTATTCACTTATGAAGAAATAATATAGTTATTTTCATGTTATTTTCATCTGTGAATATCTCAGAACGCTGACTCTATTGTAGGTTCAGAACATTTTATATATTTTTTTATTTATTTTATTTTATTTTTAGCTAAAAGTACAAATACGTTACTAGTGTGCGACCTCCATAAAAAAATCTTCAAACCTAAAACATAAAAAACTTTTACGCATATAAAAAAGGGTCTCGTGCTACCTACCTACCTACGTACCCAAACTGATCCGAATCTAAAACTAAGAGATTGTAGATTCGGACGAGATGTATGTACCCCTACTCAAAAGTGAAATGGACATCTCGTCCGTGGATCAGTTTGAGATTCGGCCCAGATGTACCCTAACCCAATATGGGTTCGATATGTTTCCTTAATTATTCACATTTCACATCTCTTGTTCGAATTTAGTTGAGATGAATGAAACTGGCCACATTTGTGTTCAAGTAAAAAAAATCTTATCTGAGCATCTGGTCGAAGACGCGTGACCCGAGAGCTGGTGAGTATCTGGCACAGCGCATCAGCATTGCCATACAGCGTGGCAATGCAGCCAGCGTCTTGGGGACGCTTCCGACTGGTATTGATATGGATCAGTTGAGCTACCTGTAGACTGTTTGCAACAGTCTGCAGTTAGCTCAATAGTTTCAATTGTAAATATTAGTATAATTTTCTATGTGAATAAAGGCTATGTTCAAGTTAAACCTGCCAAAATATATTCATCTATTTTTTCATAAGGCATTAGGTATCCATAAGACCTATAAGTCAAACCAGAGGAAAACGTTAGCGATATCGGGTGTCTGTCCACCCTACGTAACGTAGGTAGGCTGCTTGATCTTAGGGTTAGAAGGTTGTGCGGTTGCGGGTGGAAAAAGTGAAAAACTTTACGGGGGATGGGGAGGTGAAATAGGAGGGGCTTAAGTTTGAATGTTTATGGCTCCCCTTCAAGATGCACCGTAGATACTAGGCAGTAAATGGAATATCTACTGCCCAGTAATTTACTGCCCCTCGCTTTGTGGTGCCGGCTTAGAATTTGCACGCGCAATTTCCCGCGGGTCTCGTAAAAGGCGACTAAGGGATATCCACCCTGCAGAACAATTCTACCACCGAACTGCGATCCCCAACCCGCATACCCAGCGTGGAGTGGGGCAATTATGGGCATTACCCCCATGAAATAATAAGCCGCTTATCAGGGGGAGGCCTGCGTCCAGCAGTGGACAAATACAGGCTGTTGAGGTAGAGGTTGAAATGGGATATTTACTTACTAACACTTTACAGACGACACCGACATGCCGGCGTGGCGCGCTGGTTCGCCGACATGTCGTCGCAGCAAGTCTCCCACTTGTCGGGCTGTCATCATTACGTATGTGTTGTATACCTACGCAAGCTTGTCGTGTCGTGTCGGCCAAATGAAGAATGTAGCGGTCGGTGCAGTGTCGTTGAGTACCTACAAATTGTAGTGTATCCATTGGCCATTGTAGGCTACAATGGCCAATGGAGGAACGCGAACGTCGATCCAGCACTGGGTAGCGGTAGCCTAGTGTCTTTGAATTGAACATAAAGACTCCTACGGGTAGAGCAGATAGGGGAGCGTATTGCCGTACGTACACCCAACTTTAAACATCATTTTCTTCGAATATGTTCAGTATAAAGCCATGCAACTATTATGTAGCAAATTACCTTAAATTTATTGAGTTTTATAAGAGTAAAAGCATATTTCTATCAGTCTTTCTCTCAAGCATTAAAATAATGGTAAGTACTTATAAAGTAAGCTTGTAGATACGGAATAGCTCGACACTTGCGTGTAAAGGCTTGGCCAAATCAACGCGTTCAATTATCGTCCGCGGTGGTGTGCGCGGTGGCGATACTGCGCGTGCAAAAGTTGTATATGTCGTGGCCATATCCTAGAATTGATCACTTCATGATGTGACCGACCATTTCATGAAATGGTAGAATTTCATGACATGGCCAGCTAAAACTGACTATATCGTTTAAGCATCAACGTTTAATGATATTTTCATCAACGTTTGGCCATATCATTTATGTAGGATTTCCATGACATCAAAAGGTTTAGGGCTATGGCGCTCATTACGGGAAGCCTATGTCCAGCAGTGGACTAATATAGGCTGATAATGATGATGATGATGAAAAGGTTTAATGAAAAATTCGAATTAGGAAGGAACTTTATATTTAAAAATTGCTTAATGCAGTTGGCTTTCAGTTTAGACGTTATGCTCGTTTTTCGAGTGACTTTTATAAAATTCCTGTAGTTTTTTATCGTAACAGCTCTTAACTTCATTTTTGTCTTCTATTTGTGCATTATTATTCGCTTTTTTAACTAAATAATTGTCCGCCGACACGATGCACCACAGAACAGAAACAAACAAACACTCAAAAACCACAGATGTCAAAAACAAAACAAAACAATATCAGCGCCTCTAACGGTGGATAATGTAACTATTTTATGATATTGTTTGACCTTATCATGAAGTAGCCGTGCATTTAGCTTTTCATATCGTTAAACGCTGATTATTCATTGATCTGGCCTGACTACATCATGATATGGCCAGCGCGTATTTTCCATTTCATGAAATTCTACCATTTCTTGAAATGGTCGGTCACATCATGAAGTGATCAATTCTAGGATATGGCCACGACATATACACCGTCGCGTCCGCGGTGGCGTGCACGGTGGCGACTTTCCGAGCAGGTGTAGTATAAAATAGCTGCGTGCAGCGTCCTAACGTAACAAGCCCGATCTGATCGCCACCGCCGCGTGCAGACGCTGCACCGGACGCCGCGACCAATCAGAGGACGCATCGATGTGAACACGTCGCTACAAGTTCGTACACAACAACTGACCGCCACCGCGCACGCCACCGCGGACGCGAGCTGAACGCGTTGGTTTGGCCAAGCCTTTAATCGTAGGTAGGTCTAGGTACCTACGTGTATTTTGTCTTAAAAAACGTGGTAAGTATAAGTTAAATAAAAATAAAAGAGCTTAATCAATTAAGTAAGAAGTTAGTGTACATAGGTACATATTTAATTTTTAGTGTAGGTACGAAATTGCCCGTAAATAAATAAGATAAAACCCGGGATGATCTTCCGCTAAGTTTATCTTCAAACGTATAAGTCCTGACAGTCACTAAAAATGTTATAAAATATCTAGATACTTACTTACGGCTCGTTTCATGTCATAAATCTATTACACTTAGGTACTTAGCGCAAATCACTTTTAGACCATTTTGTTAGCGTCGTCGTATCCTAGACTGGCGTAACAACTTGCGAGGAACGAAAACTACACAAAAAGAGCAAGTGCAACAGAGACAAGGGTTGCCACCCGTACATTCAATGAAGTTTAATAAACCTTATGAGCACAGTACCTACTGTGCTCATAAGGTTTATTAAACTAAGTACGTCAAAACTAACACAAATGATAAATAACTTTAATAAAACAATTTGACGATGCGCAAAGAAATACCAGGTCTATGATAAAAGAACAGAAAAACAATATTATTTTAAAATGTTTCACGAAAGTTATGATAAACCTAAAAGAATGTGGGAAATCATTAATGAATTAGCACAAAATAAAATAAAAGAAAATAACGAACCACCAAAACCCATATTGAGTTCAGTTCCAGTTACGGAGGGTAACTCAGTTTGTAACTTATTTAGTTCATATTTTGCCTCAATAGGTAACGAATTGGCTAATTAAATCCCTTAATTATATCACGAAAAGACTGGTAATATCCTAATGTACGAGGAAAACTTGGTAGTTCACCACGACTCAGATCTAAGCGATTTCAGATTATGTACCACGGATGAAATTATAAAAATTATCGATAAACTCGATTCAACACCCAGTACCGGGCTGGACGGATTATGTACGAAAGCAGTTAGGGTGGGTCAACAAGTCCGTGACGTTTTGAACTTCTGACCTCTTTACTGAAAAAGCAACACTGCTCCTGTCAACAGGCATCTGTCAGTTGACCCCTGTCAAAATTTGAACTTGCTGCGTCAGTTAATAGTTTGTGTTTGACAGCTAATTTTATCAGACTACCCAGTAATCTGAGAAGAAAATGGAAAAAAGTGAATTTCGTGTGCATTATTTTTTGCGAAAAGAAACCATTACCGAGACCAAGGCTAAGCTTGATAAATACTATGGGCTCTGCACCATCGATTTCAATGGTAAAAAAGTGGTTTACTGAATTCGTTGTGGCCGTACAAGCACTGAAGATGCCGAACGTCCTGGACGCCCAGTTGAGGTTTCTACACTCGAAACAATCGAAAAAATTCACGATATGGTTTTGGCCGACCGAAGATTGAAAGTGCGAGAGATTGTAGAAGCCGTAGGGATCTCGCATGGCTCAGTGGTTTCAATTTTGAATGATCACTTGGGCATGAGAAAGCTTTCCGCAAGATGGGTGCCGCGTTTGCTCACAGTCGACCACAAACGCAATCGCACACATGTGCAGCTGCCATGGCAAAAATCCATGAAGTGGGCTATGAATTTCTCCCTCATCCGCCCTATTATCCAGATTTGGCTCCGAGTGACTACTTCTTGTTCCCAAACCTGAAGAAATGGCTTGGTGGAAAAAGATTTGACTCAAATGATGAAATCATCTCACAAACAAAGACCTATTTTGAGGACCTCGACAAATCTTATTTTTTGGAAGGGATAAAAAAATTGGCGAAGCGTTAGACAAAGAGTATAGAGCTCAAGGGAGACTACGTTGAAAAATAAAATAATTTTTTTAACAAAAATCTGTGTTTTCCAAAGTCACGGACTTATTGACCGCCAAATGCATCGCACCTCGCTTAACAATCTGTATAAACAAATGCCTAACGGAAGGGACCTCCCCCGACTCTCAAAAGATTGCCACGGTCAGCCCAATCTACAAATCAGGAATAAGGACTGACCCTGGAAATTATAGGCCAGTCTCAGTTTTGCCGGTAATGTCGAAAATGTTTGAACGCATTCTCTATAATCACTTAAATGACGCCCTTGTTGAAAAAGACTTCTTTATCAGTGAACAATATGGTTTCCGTCCAAAGTCAAATACTTTATCCGCCACAATAGACTTAGAGGTTGCTAAAATTATGTTTAGGAGCTTAATTTTTGTAGCGCTAGACAGGAATCGTACTTAAATCATGAGAGTCATTCAGCGTCTATTTAAATATACTTACGCAAGTGGCCCTTTGTCACTAAAATAAAAACTAACATAGATCAAAAGAATATTGCAGTGTATATTTAATGGCTTAAAATATCGGAGCTTTTTTAAAGAGCTGAGCTGGTTAGGGCCTGATTAGGCAGGGGGACAATGCACAATAGACTCCTATGCGAGATGTCAGTGCAGATCCCAGTTCCCCCATTCAGAATTAGAATTATAATGGCTTAAAAAAAGCATTTCACACAGTTTCTCACAAAAAGCTGTCACCGAAATTAAATAACATAAGAGTTACAGGAATTGCGCTCAAAATGTTTGAATCATACCTGGGAAATGGCGGCAAGTTGTTAAGATCAGTAACTTCGAAAGTAGGTCACAAAATGTGACCTACGGGATTCCCCAGGGAACAATTGTCGGCCCATTAATTTATTTACTTTACTTAAATAATATCAATAAAATAGGATCTGGATCCTCTACTCTCGATACGTGTCTCTTTTATTTTGATAAATCTTTTGAAAACTTATTGACTCCCACTCAGAGAGACCTTGACCGTACTAGTATAGTATTATAATATCTGTGACCGTACTAAACAAAGTGTTAAATTAAAACTTAATCTCTTGACAATCAATAAAAAAAAATCGTACTTACCTACATGATTATTGGCTGCAATAAATAAACCTATGACCAATTTTTCCCCTCTTGTCTTAGACAATGATATCATTTTTAATAAATAAATAATGCTGGACAATTCACAGCATTATCTAGCCCCAAGCTAAACAGAGCTTGTGTTATGAGTACTAGATAACTGATATTTTTTTATTTATTTATTTGTGATACACAGGCAGCTGTTAAGCTGATACGTGTATATCTGAGTCTTTGTCAATGCACTTTAAATATTTGTCCAGTCTATTTTTGAAAGAGTTCACTGAGGGGGCACTGATCACTGATTCTGGTAACCGGTTCCAAGTTTTCACTATGCGATTCGGCAGTATGTGCTCTCTGGGTTTGCTGGTACTTGGCCCGCATTCAGCTTCAGAGAGTGTCCTCTCAGGTGTGATCGTCAGGATGGCTGGACCAAACGAGCTATGGACATGAAACCATGTGAACTATTTACTACCTATTTGCTACTATTTACTACCCTTAATGAAATATTTGCTACCTCTGCATTACGAAATATATTAATAAAATAAAGTGGTCAGCCATTCTGACGTCAGGTTGGCTGGACCACTTCACTTTCTCATGGTTTTAGCATTGTATGAACTACGTTGTTAATGTAAATATTTACTACCTATTTGGTACCTTAACATGTATTTGTTTCATAATTGTTCGACGCTTCTATCAAGAGTTATTAATAAAAATCTTAAAAAAATATTAAAACGCCTAAACTATTTACGCCACAATTTACCTCAGCATAATTGCTAATAATATTTTAGTAGGCGCTTGGGTATATTTGCGACCCGAGACCCCTTTAACATCCAGGGAAAATATACAAAACTGTAATGTTCTGTTGATGACGTACTGTATGGATCTGAGTTTTGGATAATGAAAGCAGTGGATGAAAGAAGAGTGCACGTGACAGAGATGGATAACTGCTAAGGAGGATGTGGGTGGAGTAATCAGAATGGATAGGATACGGAGTGAGTACATCAGAGGAAGTTTGAAAGTAGCGCCGCGTCGGTGACAGTAAAATGAGGAGCGGAAGATTAGCGTGGTATAGGCATGTTATGAGGAGAGAAGAAAGTCATATCATAAGAAGAGTGATAGAGGTAAATGCGGAGATGACATGTGATAGAGGAGACAATATAAAGCTTTATATTATTAGAAAAACTGTTGCACTATTAGTGGTAATGTTATACTTAATTGAAATGTTACATTTATGTAGTTCCAGTGCTTGTGATAATACAAGTTACTAATAAAAAAACTAGTTTATATTGACCAATTCCTGCCCTCTGAGCCCACGAAGGACTAACTCTATAATATTAGGATAATTGATGCCAAATGAAAATCAATATGTTTCAACGTAGGTACCTATTTATAGTTGGATGTACCAACTATAAATAGGTAAAATTTGATTTTTTTTGACTCAAGTCTGAAGAAGAAAATATTTTTATATATTATTTTCTTCTTCAGACTTGATTCAAAAGGAATTACATTTTTGGGTTCATACTCATAAGTCTTGACACCTGTACAACCAGTATGACGACAACTAGATATGTTTTCAGGGTCTATTCTGGAATTGACAGATTCTGATTTTATGTTTAAATTCAAAGACAAAAAAGCAAATTTACGTTCAACCTGATTTATCGGACCTCTTGATGTACTGATTCCGTATGCTAGCCATTCTGGTCACTCCACCTCACATCCTCCTTAACAGTTATCCATCTCTGTCATATGCACTTTTATTTCATCCACTGATTTCATCATCCAACACTCAGATCCATACACTACGACATCAGCAGTACCTTACGTTACGGTTATGTATATTTCCCCCCTAAGTTAAGGGGCATACTCACTAGGGTCGCAAATATACCTGAGCGCCTACTAAAATATTATTAGCAATTATGCTGAGGTAAATTGTGGCGTAAATAGTTTAAGCGTTTTTATATTTTTTTAAGATTTTTATTAATAACTCTTGATAGAAGCGTCGAACAATTATGAAACAAATACATGTTAAGGTACCAAATAGGTAGTAAATATTAACATTAACAACGTAGTTCATACAATGCTAAAACCATGAGAAAGTGAAGTGGTCCAGCCAACCTGACGTCAGAATGGCTGACCACTTTATTTTATTAATATATTTCTTAATGCAGAGGTAGCAAATATTTCATTAAGGGTAGTAAATAGTAGCAAATAGGTAGTAAATAGTTCACATGGTTCCATGTCCATAGCTCGTTTGGTCCAGCCATCCTGACGATCACCTCTCAGGTTTGTGTTTTTGTTCATAGTATACAGTGTCTTTGATAAATTTGGTATACTATATCTGTCGGTGAGGATTTTGAAGGTCTCTATAAGGTCTCCGCGCTCTCTACGTTTCTGAAGGGTGGTTAGCCCTAGTTCTTGCAATCGCTCTTCATATGGAAGTTCTTTAAGACTAGGGACCATTTTTGTTGCCCTCCGCTGCACACGTTCGAGAAGGTGACTGTCTTTTTTGAAGTACGGATTCCATATCTGGAATGCATACTCCAGCACGGGCCTCAGGTAGGTCTTGTACAGCTTTAGGAACAGTTCCTTGTTGATGTACGAGAAGGCCTTTCTTATAATGTACATTATAGAGTTTGCTCTTTTCACTACCTCTACAATGCGGTCTCCCCATTTTAGGTTGCATGTGATGAGTACTCCGAGGTCTCTCTGTTTTTCTACCTTTTCCAGAGGGCTACCGTTAATTGAGTAGTTGCATTTTGGGTTTTTTCTTCCAACATGCAACACTGTGCACTTCTTTTCGTTGAGTGTGATTAGCCAGTGATATACATAATACAATATACTACATAGATAGATATTTTTTATTAGGTACATAGAAAAACATCCAGATCACCCTGAACAAACATCTGCAGATCGTAAAACATTTGTCCCGAGGCGGGAATCGAAACCGCAACCTTAAGCGTCGCAGGCGGACCTTCGCCTGCTGCGCCACAGAGGTCGTCATTAAACGGATAGGTATAAAGAAAAATATCTCGGCTTATGGTTGGATGACAAACTAACGTGGAAATCTCACATCAATCACGTCAAGTCAAAGTTAACGGCCTTAATAATTATCATTACGCCAAATAACACACTGTATTCCAACCAAAGCGCAAAGCACGCACAATTATTTATAATCAAAGTTATATATAACTTTGATTAATCCTTTTCTTTTTACCCTTATTAACCTTATTTAAGCTTACTCGGTATATATACCTTTAATTTAATTAATTACTACTAAGGCAGCATTTCGTGGAGTTACAGGGCCGTGTGTGTGTGTGCGTGCGAGTGTGTGTGGGTGTGTGTTTGGGTAAGGTCTTCTGAGGACACCAGACTCGAGAGAGTCGGGGCAACAAGAGATCCGTATCCGCGTGAAATTGAGAAGATGATAAGCAGACAATTTGGGTAACAAGTTGACAAAGAAATAAAATATAATACCTAGTTTCTAAAATCATCCACTTTATAAGCCAGGACCTATAAGACTTTCTCTCTGAGTACTTTCTGTTTGTTCGTAATTAAGGCTTTTTAGATATTTTGTGATCGTATGTTTACAACTATATTTGTACAGGGGATAGATGTTTACAATAATCGAGGGCTTCTCTCTTTCAACAATTATTGTTTTGCAACAGGTCGGTTGTAGTACAATTCGTCTATGCAAAAATGCGCGAGACCCAGCTAGTTGCCTAGTTAGCTGTCCTGTCGCGCATAGCTGACTAGAATAGAAATTACGTTCCGTAGTCAGTGACTACGGAACGTTATTTGACTGACTTCATACCTTTGTATGATTGTACCTCCTAGAAGCAGATGGCCCGTAAAACTGTCAATGCTAATAAACCGTCATGCGATGATGTATGTTGTCATAATTATGTAGATAGATTGTCATAAGCATAACATAACATAACGAAGCAAGTGTTTCCAAATCGTAGGATTTTTGCTAGATCTAGAAAAATAACTATCAGCTATGTGGTTGGATCGTTTCGTATTTCCTTTTGCTACATTTGTTGTTTTGTGTAACAAAAATAAATTTGCTTTGTGAAATGTCATATAGCAGTTTGGCTCTCACTAGAACTTTCTCACAAAGAAAGTTTAGATGACGAGTGCTAACGCGGGTTTGCGAAAACTCGTCAGTCTGGTAAAAAAAAGAACGTGAAATATCGATGAAAGTGCGCGTACAACAAACAGACGATAGGTACACATTGATATTTTGATTCCAAAAGGCGCGTCAACGCACGATTTCCTACGTCTGAAGACTTATTTTCTGAGCGCTGCGTTAACGCGCGTGCATGTGAACAGTTGCTAAGTATACATACCAGGATGTCTATACGAGCGATTTGAAAACGCGCGTCGAAATTTCCCATCTAAACATAGCCCAAATATGCATTTAGATATGTAATGTCTTGATATTATGTTAGTTTTAGTTATAAATCTTTTTAATGTAATTATGAACTCTAAACCTACATTGATTCGCAGTTTGTTTTAGCATGACATGCGTTGCATAGCAAATGGCTTCCAATTATCGCAAAACAACCTACGAACTAGTTTGCTGTACTGTAGGTACCTACTTAGAAAATAATTTGGAACGCAATTTTTTTTTATTTTATTACCTACCCAAAAAAAAAAAAATTTTAGGTGTCAGTTCAGTACCCAAAGCGCAAGCGCGGAGCGAAGGAGCACCCTTCCTTTGGGTACTGACACCTAAAATTTAAACCCCGGACCCTACCTACGCTACCCCATCCATCTGTCAGTCAGTGTGTCAGCAGGTGCCTAATAAGTCGTAACAGTAATAAGGACCTAGGCTTACTTTATTAAATATTCACAATTGTCAATGTTTTTGGCAAAGATCTAGGTAAAATCTGTAGATATGGTACGTACCTACTCCCAGCAGAGCGCTTACTCAACAAATAGCCTGTCTTACAACTACAAGCAAACACTCGCTCATCATAATACACACTCGTATATTATTTCCAATCTGGTGCCATAAATTTATATTGAACTAACAGTAGGCCATTGCCGTAGTCTTAATACTTACAATAAATCACACTATTTGTAGCATGCACGTGTAACATGAACGCTCTGGTCCGACTATGACTGATGTGGTTAGACCTATTTGCACCTAATTTGAGCCTTCCACTTTCAAGAAGACCTCATCTCCACTGTTTTACTTGATCGATGGTTATTTTTTGGTACGATATCCTTTGAAAGTCAAAAACTCGCAAATTTTTGAAATTAAATGTCGTTTTGGCCATTTTACCACGGATTTTACTGTCTGAAAAAAAAAACTCGCACTCTTTGTAAAATGAGTTGGCAGGGTAGGGGTTTGATTGCCAGTCTGCCAGATTTGCCAGCCAAGCTTGAAGCTTGGCAAAATGGCGAAATAAACGCGCCGCGCAAATCACGACATTAACGGACGTACGCGCGAGTGGCTGCGCAGTAGTTTATTTTGCGGTGTCAGACAGAAGAATGACTCTGTCTGTTTTGTCTGAGTCTTTTCAGTTTTCTATAAAGTCAGAGTAAGAGTAACGTAACGTAGGTAGAGAGTGGTTTTATTCTCTTTGCTTTATTTACATTACATTATAAGCAGCGTAACGGTTTTACATAAAATTCGCTCTCATTGGCGAATAATTGGAAAGTTGGTCGAGAACTGTTGGGTTTATTCAGTTATCATTCATTCCTACCACAAACATAGGATGCCAACTTTCTCACGAAGGAGAAAATAGCAGGCATCGTTTCGTAACATAATTTATCAATTTCAAGGTAGATATGCAGTGAATTGCAGTGTGCAGCCTAATCTTTTGGTTCTTTCGTATACTTTCCTAAAATATGAATTAGTTACCTAGCCTTATGAGCAGGTGTCCAGATTTTGCGTTCGTTGGTTGTAAGCATAACCTAACATTCGCTATTATTTCATGGAAACCTACTATCTTGATAAATTACAGTTTCATATCCTCGTAGTTTTTCCATCGTCCATGCTCGTAGTGTTATCCAAAGACCTTACAAATTGGTTCCTACTTGGAGCTACAGATAAATGTTTCAATATAGTTTATCCAGACTCATTATCAAAGACTGTTTCTCTTCTGTCATAGCATGAGCAAATCACACGTCAGACGCGTTCGGGAGCTGTACAAGCTCATTCTACGCTTGAACCGGAGCTTGCCAGACGAGCTGAAGGTCTTCGGAGCCAACTACACGAGAGAAGAGTTCCAACTACACAAAAAGTGCAATCCGCAAGAGGCACGGATCTTCCTCAATGAGTGGACGGTAAGTCTATCATAACATTACAATACTTGCAATACTTTTGGTGTAGGATGCCCTCCGGTCAAGTGGGATGCCAACCTGTGAAAGACTGCAGGCATATGGGTTGATGCCGCCCCTGCATCCTTTCATTCTTCAAATTATACTCAATTAAGTATTATGGCTTTTGAAATTAAACTCAAAACTAATTGAAGCCAATTGAAAAATGAGATGAGAGAAAACTACTCAGGAAATTAAAGTCGGTTTATAGTTTTTAAACACACTAAATGATTGATTGATTGATTATTTGCTTGTGGGAGACAAAACAACCCCACCTGGGACAAAGCTATGTATGATCTGCAGATATTTGTTCTGGCTACTCCGGATGTTTTCTATGTACATAATATAATAAAAAATATCTGTATCTATGTAGTGTTTTGTATTAATTAAATCAGAAAATCTAAAGAAAGAAGAAAGAAAATCAATTTATTGGCTCACAAAATACCTTAAACAATAATACAAAAACTTTAAATATAAAATACTTTGTCCACCATGTGAACCAATAGGTCTTCCTTCAGCTTAGTGTTGCTCAACAGACTGGTTTTCTGGCAGGACCTTTGGTGCATTCGTGTCTACACGGCTGACAGACATGCACAAAAAAGTTATTACAATCTAGCAGTAAAATCTAGTAGTTACCCATAACACAATGTTAATAAATATCTGATGGTTAAATGATGATTTATTCATTTAGATATTGACATTGTATTTATTTGTATTTATCGTGACTTTGTATGCTGTTATGCTGATCGTGGTTATGCTTATTCTATTTTCATTTAACGTCCCATGTTTCGCAAAGTAAGTTTAATTGCGAGTCAATAAAATTTGTATGATTTTCAAAAAAAGTATACTGTACAGATGTTACAAAATTAGCCTAGCAAGTGTTTTGTAAGTGAATTATAAACACAATTACTTCGTAATACCCTTAGCGATTCAATTGGCTTGTACTATAATATCTCTATGGTCATATCCTTAATTATTTTCATTTATGTTCATTTGGAACTATAAACTTAGATCAATTGAGCTGACATAGAATCCGTAGAAATCAAGTCAACAGGCCTAAAAATGAAGATGTCACTGTATGACTCCTTTTGACTGCTGATTTTCCTGTTTTTAGGGTTTATAATAGTGTTTAGAAATCAAACATGTAGGTAGGGTATTGTTAGTTAAGTCTGTTAGTCAAAATTAAATGTCTGATATTCAAAATTATTAGTTAGTTAGTAGAGAGCCACTGGCACCATTTTAGTACATTGTCATGTTATCAGGGAAGGAGTTACTGACATGGATAAAACTTCGCCTTGCCGCATACCCCAATCGGCAATTAATTACATGGTAAGGTGCACTTACCATGTAATTAATTGCCGAGTACAAGTATTAGGTATAGATACTAGACACAGTACACTACTCTTGTCTTTATTTTCGTCTGACAGGAGCAGTGGATTAGTAGATGATTAATTCAAGTTTTTGTTTAACAGGAGTACGCGGTGCAAATGTCGCGTCTAGCGACGCCCGCGCGGGCGCAGCGACGTCCGGCGGATGAGCAGCAAGCCGTGCCTTCCAGGGAGGTGAGAGCTGCGGACCCGGGGCAAGCTGCGGCGGGGGGCGGGGAGGTAAGAGCTGCGGACCAGAGGCAAGCTGCAGCGGAGGGTGGGGAAGGAATAGCTGCGGACCAGGGACAAGCTGCGGCGGGGGGTGGGGATGGAAGAGCTGCGGCGATGAGCGGTGAGGGAAAAGCTGCGGACCAGGGACAAGCTGCAGCGGGGAGCGTGGAGGGAAGAGCTGCGGAGGAGCAGGGGTCAGGGAGGCCGCCGCCGCCGCCAATGCCTTAATCCTCCAGGCCGCCGCTGCCAGCGCTCACCGTCACTTAGGTAATAACTTGGACCTTCAGCGCATTCTACAATTTACTCCAGATCAGCTGTTAACCCTTTATCATCTTTTAATGTCTGCCCGGGAGAGAACCCATAGGCTGAATACGGGAACGAGCATACTGACCTCGGCATTGGGCTTATCGAAGCAGATGTATATTCACAAAGTTCGGAAGATGCGAAATAACAAATCCTTAAGATGGAAGAAGGCACAGAAAATTTTATTTATATACACCAGGTTGAACCTGTGCTTGATCAGATAGAGACAGAGACATAACCCTGCAAACTGAGAAAACAGAAATATTACATAACTTACAAACAGTAAATAAAACATGCAATACCTTAATGAAAAAATATTAAGAAAGGATTAGGTCCCATCCACTCACATAAAGGGCAATGAGAGTGTTAATCATCTTAAATCCAGCTGTCTTCATTTGAGATCCTCGGATCACCTTCCGTTCTTGTGTAATTAAATAGCATTGGTGTTCCAAGTTGATGCAAAGTAGTCTGACGGATGGACTGGTAAATGAGACCGACGACCGGAAAGGGTATTTTAAAGAAACTCCTAGTTTTTTCATAAGTTTAAACTTTGCTTACTTGCTATTTTGTGATATGTGTGCTTATTGTGAAACCTTAATTTTAAGAAATAATTTATAAAAGTTCATTTGATCTTTACCCATTAACCAAATCATGCTTTCAGAATATGTACTTAACAACATAATGTTGTCTTGTATTCATTATTTTGTGTCTTTTATATATTTACGCCATGTATTGTATGTAATATCTAACTATACTTCGATTTTCATTACCGACTCTACTTAATACATAGATAAATCTCTGCATATTTCTTAGAACTCTTTTAATAAAAAATATTTGGGTTAAGCTGGGTGAATTATCCAGCATTATTTATTTTTATTTATTTAATTTTGGTTTCGTTTCAAGAAATAAAGGTACCTAACGTTAATCTTACTATATTTGCAAAACAACAAGAAATAACTCTTTAACACGTTGACTGCTGACATCGCACCGTATGTGTGATTTTACGAGTGACGCCTGTGCGGACGCACACTCATGCGTGTTTTTCGCCGCCAGCAGCGATCCAAACAATACCGCTGTGCGGGAAAACACGTTTGCGTGTGGGGCGTGAACCGGCCGTATTACTATGTAATAATCTGTAGACGCGGTCGGCGTGTCGTCGGTCTCCCTGTGCGTAAAACACTGGGTAAGCGGTTTTTTACGAGTAACGCCTGTGCGGGTGCACACTCATGTGTGTTTTCATTCATGTTCGTAATCTAATCAGTAAAAACTGTAACGTAATCATGAATTTGACTATCAAACATTGTTGGTAGGTAGGTACCGGCAGTACCTACCTAATAAACAAATTAGCAAATAAATAAATGTATTCTTAGTCCTTACCTAACTAATATTTTCTACCAATAGAGTTAGGTAGGTAGGTACGTAAGTTTATGTGGGTAATTTATCACCCACCCTAGGTTATGATGATACGAACAATCTCGCGGCGACCAACTACTTACTATGTAAGCCTGTTGTGTGTGCCAAGTACTTACAGTCGTCATTATGGTATCAGCTAGCACGAAACCACATTGCATAGGACCTTTATTTTCTTAGTAGCAAGACAAAATAATTGCTAAGATAAAAGTTGTAGGCATTACTTACAAACTCATCGTGATGATGAGGTTTCGATTACTTGTTACTTAGGAATAAGTGCCCCTTTACCTACAGGTAGCCGATCTAACAAAGGTGTTTCTTTGTTGCATTAGGCACTTGTTCCTCATTAGAATACAGGATGTCCATCGACTCTCTGCGACCACCGAGTAGGTACGACCTATATTACTACCTAGATGGTGTCTCGGTCACAGAAATTTATCTAGATAGATTTTTGTGTGGTCTCGGTCTACACTACTTACATACCCTAAAATAATAAGGTTTAGGCTGTGTAGGTACTACCTACTGTCAGTCAGTCAGCAAAGTATTTTATATTAGAGGTAGGTAAGTTAGGTACCTACCTAGGTAAGGTAGGTAGGATAAACACTTGTTTCTGATGGGTTTGACTAAATCGACTCTCTGCGACCACCGAGTAGGTACCTACCTACCTACTACCTAGATGGTGTCTCGGTCACAGAAATTTATCTAGATAGGTTTTTGTGTGGTCTCGGTCTACACTACTTACCTACCCTAAAATAATAAGGTTTAGGCTGTGTAGGTACTACCTACTGTCAGTCAGTCAGCAAAGTATTTTATATTAGAGGTAGGTAGGTAGGTTAGGTACCTATCTAGGTATGTATAAACACTTGTTTCAGATCGGTTTGACTAAATATTTTTTATAAAAAGGTAAATAGCTATAATTTGCGGCTAATCTGAATATTTTTGTCCTGCGACGGGAATTCAACCCGCACCTTCTGCGTCTCAACCACTTAGGTCGTCAAGTAATAAAAGATGGACAACATGATTTATTTATTTATTGCATACATTATATACATATATTCCCGACGTAGGTTAGACATCGTCATCGACTAAGGCTACCCAAATAAGATCAGCGGAAACAAAATTGACGATACAGAAGTGAAAATTTACAATATCTGCCAGAGCCAGAGAGAGAGAGAGAGAGAGAGAGACAAACAAACTGAAGAGAATCCTAGTGGACAATACTACACTTTTATATATAAATATTTTATAGCTTTTATTATGCCGTACCTACTTAGTTTTTACATTATTCTGTACCTAACTGCACTCCGCCTGCGACGCAGGAGGTTGCGGGTCCGATTCCCGCCTTGGGACAAATGTTTGTACGTTCTGCAAATATTTGTTTCGTGCGTTCTGGGTATTTTCTATGTATAAAAAAAATATGTCCTGTATTTTTTATCGACGGCGGCAGCGTCGTAGGTACAAACATTTGTCCTGTGCCTACACAAGACAAATGTATGTACGATCTGCAAATATTTGTTTATAATAATAATAACATATATATCTATAATATATAATAAGTATAATATAATAATAAAAAAATACGTACTATGTAGGCACGAAACAAATATTTGCAAATCGTACAAACATTTGTCCTGTGTAGGCACAGGACAAATGTTTGTACGATCTGCAAAGATTTGTTTCGGGCCTAAATAGTACGTATTTTTTGATTATTATATTATACTTATATTTATTATACAAATGTTACTTTATGCAAATTTATGTTGGTTATACATAAATGGCGGCGGCGGCGGCGACCTGGAGTCGTCTCCGGTCCACGAACAGCTGGTAGTCCCTTATCCATTCCCTGCGCCATGCCACCAGCTGTTCGTGGGTGCACAGGTAATAAATTGGCTGCAGCGTCGTAGGCGCCGCCGGTCTTGTCGACGGCGGCTGCGGTCGTGACCGCAGCGTCTGCGGTCTCGACGGCAGCGGCTGCGGTCTCGACGGCAGCGGCTGCGGTCTCGGCGGCAGCGGCTGCGGTCTCGACGGCAGCGTCTGCGACCGCGACGGCAGCGTCTGCGGTACCTGAGACGGCGGCTGCACCGTCTCAGGCTGGGGTCGTGGCGACCTCCTTCTCGGCGTGAGGGGAGATGGGGCCCCTGCTAAGTCCGTGCTGAAATAATAATTTATTGAGAATATTTTTTATTGTTTGTTATATGTTATAGAAACTGTTTACATCAAAACCACCAAAAATTAAATAGGATCAATTCGAAATCCTATCCCTATCGTTCACAAAAAGAATAATAACAATTAGTCAAGAACTTGCAGAATAATCTATGGACAAAGAAATAATAATAGCGAAGCTCATCCTTGTTTTACAGTCAGTTTATATATTATAAATGAGAAAGTTTGTGTGTTTGCTTGTTACTCCTTTACGCTGAAAGGGTATGAAAGTTGGTATGAACATAGCTAATTCCCTGGATTAACACATGGACTACTCTATATGGATACTATACAGGCAGAGCCGCAGGTAAAAGCTGCTACCTTCATAAAATATATCCTCTTGCTGATGCATACTTTCTTCAAGAACAGCAGCAGCAAGTTGGTTGTTAGAATAGGCAAGTTGAAACTTACAAGCAGCACCACCTCCCCACACACTCCATAAACCAGGAGCGCCGGCTTTGCTGTGCCTCATCATCATCATCGGGGTATCTAAAAGAAGGATAATAAATCATGCACTATTGTAACAGCATATGTTATGTTAGTCGCAGAATGTACCAGAGACATGTTTATTTATGCATTATTTTAAAAAAATATACCTATTACCATAATAAATATACATTTATTATGGTATAAAGGTCTATCATACACCAAACCGCCACCAACAACACACAAACAGGAGCAGTTCAGGTGTCTAGAATAATCAATTTATTGGTTGTATATTTTTTTTTTTATTTGTGAAATATTTACTTAGGTACTTATTTTAATTTACCAGAAAATCTTCATTGACAAAGAAAATTACAATCAAATAATATAAATAAATTAGGACTAATAGGTATTCATAATTGAAACAATTGAGATATCTGCAAACTGTTGCAGACAATCTACAAGTAACTCAACTGATCCATATCAAAACTATATAGGTAGTCAAAATACCTATTACCTACATGTCAGAAAAAATATTATTATTATAAAATCAAAGGGTTTCCCGACAACTAACTTATTGTTCCTGTTTTCTGAACACGTGTTCAGAAGTGCTAATAAGCAAGCAGTGCGTAGACCCGGCAAACACCAACAAACAATGCAATTTCCCGAAAGGCCAGTACCTGCCATCACAAATTATATGACAAGTACCTATGTAGGTACCTAATAAGAGGTACTGTTATCAGCTCAAGCAGCGAATGCATTGTTAGATAGCCAACACGACACACACAAAGCTTTGTTAGGTAGACGACCGCCCGAAACAATACGGGAGGTAGCCTAAAAAAGTATAATTGTAACTTCGACGCACGAGTTCTAACCTTGTAAATGTATCCTTGTAGTTCCATTGTTGCTGCAATAATGGAATAGGAATAATAAGTAATTATCAACTGTTCTAATTTATGATTTTATTGATTATGCTCCTATTTATTCTAAATAAAATACAAAATATTTGTACTCACGCTTCCATTTTCTCAATTTCCGCCTCCATGAATGACTGAGTAAATCCATTCCATCCATCTCTGTTCATCACCCTTATTTCACTCATTCGTTCTTTTCCAGTGTTGCTATAAGTCATAACGTCATTAGATTCGTCTTGAAAACGCGAGTACCACTGGATACATTAATATAATGCTTTAAAAATAAAAAAGGCGGGTTTATTCTGTTTCTGTGGTGTTGCTCAAACTAGGTTATTAGAATGTATGTAGGTACACTACCTACCTAGGTAGGTACCATTTTTAGGTTTCGCGCGCAGTGTAGCTTGAAAAGATAATAAACAAACTTTGACGATTAATGTTAATATATTGTCTCGTCACCAAATTTAGCTCGATAGCTAATCAATCATACGCAGTTATACAAAGGGATTTATAAAAAAAAACAATTAAGTTATTTAAACCGGAACTATGCCACGTATCATACCTGCTCTTAACTTATTTAGGTAGATGTGTTAAATAGGTACATAATGATGTACCTACCTATATAAAAACTATATATCAAGTCATTTTACATGTTAAGTTAGCCATGTAGATTGCATACATACCTAGATATAAGTAGGTACCACCTACAACTTACTTCACACAGGAACTGACGATGCACAGCACTGATGTGTAAGTACCTACTTACCTACCTAATATCAACCTACCTACTTACGCATGACATGATTCAATGGGTTATTAAATTTACCGTAAAGATAAACAAAATAAATTAAAATATAATTTTTCTTTTCACTTTCTCCACCAAACAATAATTAACATAGCGCCTGGCGCGACGACAATGTACCCTCTTACATTCTTTTTTGTGGCAGTGGCCACTACAGCACCGCCGTAAATTGTCGCGGCAGTGCTGCCTGCCACAATATTTATTGTGGCAGTGTCCTCCGACGCACTCGCTATGACCGGGCACCATCTCCGGGGAGTACATCTGCATCTGTAGATTAAAAAACTTGTAAAATGAAATATACGAAAGCGATAACAATCCATGAATATAAAACACAAAATAAAAGTTACAAAAAAAATTTAATCTCGCGCCAACTGCGATCTGAAATTCTATTGGTTCAACTTATGTCAGTTCAGACCGAATGAATGATGATAGTCGAGTTTCGGTCCAATTCATTCATTCATCATTTCAAGAGTTTTTCGCGTAAAACTTTTCAAAAGAGAATATGAATAAATATGAAAGAGAATTATGAATGAATATGAATATGGTTGCCTTTATTTCAAGCAATGCTACGCTTGACCTAAGCAGGATGAAGGTAAGGTACCTACGTATGAAGAGTAAAGACTTACCATTTATTTTAACTTTTTCGTCAGTTCAGTGGTAGAAGTATGAGTGAATGAATGATAAAACATATTTTTGAGTTGCCAACATCTTCCTACTCTTACATAATATTAGGGAAAATTTTAATATTCCGGGATCCTTATTCTGACTGAATCATACATATTATTTTGAAGTAGGTAAGCTACAATTGACTATGCATAAAGATAATCTTCTAATAAGTATACAAATATCATTACTTCGCATTGGATTTCTACTACGTACACTACGTTTTGCTTTGCAATAAATAATCGGTACATTTCTAAAATATTTATGCCTTTTTATAATTTGATTTCAATAATAATAATAATAATATGTAAATAAGTTTACATACCTACCTACTCATCTAAATTCTGAATTGAATCCTGTGCAACACAAATACTAGCAATACTTTATACATAATAAGAAAATAATAATAACAGATGATTCTGAATACACTTACCTCGGGCAGATTCTGCAGTTAGGTAAAAACAATTTCGAGAAGGAGGCCAAGAGGAGGATCCAGCTAGGCTGGGCAGCGTTTAGGAAACTACGCCGAGTCTTCTCGTCATTAAGTCGAAATTAGAAAGTGAAGAGAATAATATAATTTACTTTACCTTCCTAGGTAGGTACGTAGAAATGTAAATATTTTTGTATAAACTTACTTCAGTCATGCAATAAAACAGTTCGACTAAAATCCCACAAAAGGACAACTAGTTATTTTGATTACGAGGAGGTAGAATACCTTTGTATATTACCGCTCTGAATTAATTAGCTAATTCACACAGCATTATCTAGCCCCAAGCTAAGCAGAGCTTGTGTTATGGGTACTAGATCACCGATAAAGGTACCTACATAATAGAATACATTACATAAATAGATATTTTTATGACACATAGAAAACGACCTGATCACCACACTGTATTTTGTGAACTAACCATGACAAAAAATATTTCAACCAGGCCAGAACTGAAAGAAACTGGAGTTATAAAATAAGCACAATTAAAAATATAATAAAATGATTGCTTCCTCAAGATAAAAATAAAGTGGATTGTGATGCTACAAATTTATTTTTTGTGTGTTTTAATGTGGGGCGAGCTCCGCCACCGCTCGCCCCGATGAGCCTCGACCATAGACTTACACAGTCCGTGCACAGTTATTTTACCTCTTGACTTAGTACAGAGTTTTATACAACTCTATAGAAAGCTAGAGGTAAAATAACTGGGAACCGACTGTAGGCTCCCTCTTGCATAATAAAAAGTTAGTAAAGCCAGAAGCAGATTACTCTATGTTAGTTACAAATCACCTAGAATAAAATATGGATTAATCAACAGTTTTAAATTATATAACACAGAACAGTGTAAACATTTATAATCTACTGATACGATAGTGAGTGCAAATCAAAGGACTATAATGGAGTTATTTGTTTTTTTTTAATAACAAGCAAAATCAACAGAAAATAAACTACAAACTACTAACTAAAAAAAACTTAACTATAATCAACAGTTTTAAATGATCATAATATAATATAATCATTTAAAACAATAAAAAACAAAAAAATAATATATATCTAAGATCTATCTAGGATGAGTAAATATGTATCTTCTACGCTGTTACCTGAAAATTAAACAAAAATGTAGTATCTACGAAAACATAAATAAAATAGACAGCAAAAAAAAGTGATGACGAGGGGCCAGGGAAAAAAACATGCTGTGGGCGTCTGTCTGTCTAAATTAAATTAAATAAAATAAATAAAAAAATATTGAAATGAAAAATTACAAAGAGAACTTGCTGTGAGCGTCTATCTGTCTAAATCAAATTAAATAAAAACAAATATTGAAATGAAAAATTACAAAGAGAACTTGCTGTGAGCGACTGTCTGTCTAAATCAAATTAAATAAAAAAAAATTAAATGAAAAATTACAAAGAGAACTTGCTGTGAGCGTCTATCTGTCTAAATCAAATTAAATAAAAAAAAAAATTAAATGAAAAATTACAAAGAGAACTGAATATCTATTCTGTGAGTGTGTGTATATAAATTAAATAAAAATATAAACAAACATACATGCATACCAATCGACAATAAATACACAAAGGAGTAGATAGTAAGTCTCAAATATTGTCACTATGCACCCTAGTAATTATGAAAAAGAGGGAAACATGAAATACAAAGGCCTGGTTTTTTATAGCACAGAGGACAATAATAAGTCGTGGTTTTACGTTTTTTTAAGGTATTAAAACAATGGCGGCAATCCTTCCTTTTGGTTTTATTGCTGTCGTTTTTGGGCAATTCTACCGGCCAATGAATGACCTCACCACGTGAAGTTAAAATTCTATTGGAAGGTGCTGGGGTCGTTGTCGGTCTGTCTGTCTGTTTTTGTATGTTAAGCAAACTATAAATTACTTCTATGCGGAAATCGTAAAATGACATGGTTTTTTGTCCGTTGTCAGTCCGTCTTTGGTAGTTATTAAACAACATGAATGAATTTAACATCATAACCTGCATGGTGTGAACTAATATTTTCTTATACCATCTGGTTGACTTTGTATAACTGGGGTAATAGGCTAACATCTGATCCTTTCTATCTACCCCTTTCATATATTTATTGTACATAAGTATGACCTGTGGTTTTTGAATTGTCTGTCCGTGTCGTGTGTGGTCTGTCATGTCAGAGTTGTGTTTCGTCGAAATCATCACTACATTTCGTTTATCTCTATAATTTGACACACACACTCCATTTCTATTATATTTGGTCAAAACGGTACCTTTGGCTATTTTGGCTTTAGTGATGTCAGGGTTGCGTGATCTATTAGCTCTAAGAGTTCCGGTAATGTATGTTTTCTTAGCTAGTAAGTCCTCTGCAAGTTTTACACTATTATAAAAGTTATCCATATATAATGAATGGCCAAGATTCAAATAATCTTCCATCAATAACATTACTACTTTATCTGCATGTCCCTGACCCCGGACGTCAACATCATGTGATCCACAATACATGTGCATTTTCTGAGTAATTCCATTTGTATCAGTAAGAACATACAGTTTAACGCCATATTTATGCCTTTTGCCCTGAATGTACTGCCTGATTTTCAAACGACCCCGCCATAAAACTACGCTTTCGTCAATTGTTAAGTTTTCCCCGGGAGCAACTAAAGAATGCATCAAACTGTTGAAAAAATTAAATATGGCCTTTGTGTATCTATTTGGGTCGTTGGGGCTGAAAGTCAAATTGGTGTCCTGAAAAGTTAGGTTGCGCAATATCAAAAGAAATCTATCCCGGCTCATGAATTTTTTTAGTGGCAATTGAAAAAGAGAATCAGTTCGCCAATAATCGTTAATTCTACTCAATCTAATGTGGCCCATGTGAAACAGCAGTGCCAAAAAGACCTGAAGTTCGGCCACTTCAATATCTTTCCACTGGTTTATTCTACTGTTATCCCCAACGGACTCTAAAAGGACTCTAACTGCATGCGTATTGATACTCGACACGAGCATGGTCATAAATGTGGCGTTAAACAGAAGTTTAAAAAAATCAAATGGTGACTCAGCAGTGCCAATGTTGTCTTGGTGACTACCAATGAATGGGAACGAAGGCATTTCACCTGTTGTTCTCCATTCGTCCTCCGCAGACAGGTCGTCACCTTGCTCCCTGCTGCTAGACGATGGGAGGAGATCCTCTTCCTCCGAAGAGGATGAAGAATCTTCTTCCCTAAAAGTTGCGTAGACAATAAAATAAAATAAATGTAAACCATCGAGAGTTGCGTAAAGTGAAATTACGTTGTGTTTGTCTAACCCTGTTGGAAAACGATAAAAGTAGTGTAGACGAATAAAAGCAAAACAACCAGTGATAATGATATAGCGCCTGATATAAAGACCCTATACTACGATTATAGATGCATAAACAAAATGTACCTAACAAAAGAGATAGCAAGTTTCATAAATAATTTTGAAAAAAAAAATCTGGAATCCACACAGCATCATCTAGCCCCTAAATACCAGAAGAAACAAATATAAAAATACTTATATAAGGATTATAAGTTCTTCACAATGCTAAATACTGGTAATAATCTTAAAAACAATGGTCATCTAATTGAGTCCGACCGGTCCTAGGATACAGAAATATAAAATATAAGCAAAATAACTAACGCGTATCCAAACAATAAACCTGAGGAAATGTTCACCAAAAAGCAGTAATCGAATATCAACGAACCAACCTTTTTTTGGAAAAAGTATGTATAAACTGAAAAGCAAAAATTGCGTAGACAATAAGATTAAGTGAAAATCTACGTCGTCTTTACCTACTCCTGCTGGAAACCGACATAAGTCTATGAATATAGGTAGACTAAAAAAATTAAAACCAAGCATTATACAGCGTGAGTCTGTATAAAATATAACAAAGAGATGTAACGAAGGAGCAAAGTTCTACATAATATATAATCTCGAAAAGAAAATGATCATAAGATAAGTCCTCGTAATGCTTAAAATCTCTGGTTAAATTATAATTATAAACAACATTAGTTATCAAATGAGTCCAGTAGTGCCAATTGCTCCAACGACTTTTCATATAAATAGATTATAAGCAAATAACTAATGAAGCAATAAAACGGATGAAATATACTCCAAAATTATCAAAAACATAACAAATCTTTAGAACAAAACCGAAACACACAATAAAATAAAATAAAAATATTAATAATCTTGAAAACTACTGTTTTTATTTCTTCGTCATATAATAACAATGTCCATAATGCAAGTACATAGCTTTAGTACTTAGTTAGTTGTATATTTATTAAATTGAATTAAGTAGTTTTCAAGATTCAGTCATAATAATGCATTGTGGTGTGTACTTACATATCATCTCGAAACAGTTCCTCCATCTGTACATCAACATCGTCGGCGGACATGTTTATCCACAATAACAACACAGCACAGCACAGAAACTTGAGTGCACTTCGCGAGCGAGCAAGAAAGGCGCGTGTGCTCTCGTTGAAAGCAAAAGACGGACTGTCAAATCAAAATACTTACAAATATCGCAACTTCAGGTACCTACCTATTGTATTTTGCGAAAAAAGGATTATAGTTTAATTGTTTGTAGGTTCAAAATAGCTTGCTTTCCCATATACTTACAACACCAAAAAAGTACAATTGGATCACTAACAATAGAAGGGTACCCTTTATTTTTTTAAAAGGGATTTGAAGATTTCTTTGTCCCAAACGTTTATTGATATTTAATCAAAATATAAGTCTTTTATGTATTTGGATAGAGGACACAAAAAAAAATAAAAAATGTCTGTAACATAATGTCCTAAAGCTTCAGGTTTCCGAGATTTTCTCAGATAAAAATAACTTTATTTCGTCTTCATACTTATGTATTAGGTATGTGAATATCTCATGATATAACGCCTGATGCTTTAGGACAGTATGTTCCAGAACATTTTTTATTTGTTTTCGTTTGTGGTCTTGTCTCCAAATATATAATATTTATTGTGTGCCACGATTTCGAAAAAAAAACTAAATGGTGACCGATTCTAGGGTCACCAACCATGCAAAAATAATAAAAAAAATTATATAAGTACCTACTTGGATAGAAGAAACTAAAACAATCAAAATATGTACTGTAACATAATGTCCTATGTGTTTAGTAAATATTTTTTTAATGTTTTAGTGTTCTCTATCCAAGTGTATAAAATGTATTGTGCGCAGCGGTTTTGAAAAAAAACCAAGATGTTAGGGCCAAAATCTTCCAACCCACCTACATAAATATTATTATTCACATATTTATCATTTATATCATTGATGAACTTCCGTGTTCCGAACCGGCTTCATTTGATTTTATTGATTGAGATCCACTGGATTTCAAATTGAGAAGACAGTTTATTTTGTGTATTTTTGAAAGTAGTATGTGAGAAAGTACGATAAACCTAGACCTGTAATTTATAGTCTTATATATAGTTTTTATACAGCTTACAAAATTCTCATCTCACGACAAAGGCAATGGTGGCAACTGCAAAGCTTTGTCAAATGCCTACCATAATATTAATTATATGTTGTATAATCTAATCATTATTTACACATCTCCGTAATGAACCCATAAATTTGCAAATAAATTAGTTTATAGACTACAAGACGATCGCCTCGCGGTTTCACCCGCGTAGTTCCCGTTCCCGTGGGAATTCCGGGATAAAATATAGCCTATGTCACTCCTTGAAAAGTAAGCTTCCTAACGGTGAAATAATTTTTCAAATCGGTCCAGTAGTTTCGGAGCCTATTCAATACAAACAAACAATCAAATCTTTCCTCTTTATAATAGGTACACTGTATAACTAGCTGACTCAGCGAACTTCGTACCGTTCTCACCTTTTCATATCCTATCTAGTTGGATCAAACTGCACACGGTGTGCAAATTTTATTTAAAATCGGTTAAGTAGTTTAGGAGTCCATCGCGGAGAAACAACGTGACACGTGATTTATATATATTAAGATAATAATAATAATATTATAGATATAGTATAGATTGATTTATTTGTATTCACTGAATAATATATTATGTAGTTTATGTGTAATAAAAGTACCTATGTACCGACCTAAATGTAGCACCAATGACAATCAATAAATACCTAAGTAGGATCTGAAATCTTCATCAGGAATGTGCATGGAAACAGTTAGGTACGTACCTGCCTTGGTTTATAAACTGTATAACATAAATAGAAAGCTAAGTAACTTTTGTAGGTACCTAGTATTGCTATAGGTACAACAGAAGTCTAGTACGTATTATTCTATTACCTAAGGTAGGTACCTAGCGTGGGAACGTAGAAATGTTGTAAATCTTTTTGTTTAGATTTCGACCGAAACGGACTGCTCGTTATTTTGGCCACGAGAAGGCACCTGACACCTGCACCTTTGTATTTTACCGCTCCGATAGTAAACAACCGTATTGCTAATCCTAAAACAATAGGTTGTCGGTAAAAGTATTCGTACAAAGTAGACTCCTACCATTGATATTGTGGGATTACGTTTTTAGAGCATATCCTATTGTCATCAAAATTATTTACAACATTTTACGTAGGTACCTATATAGATAGGTAACCCTAACAAGTAAAAACCGGCCAAGTGCCAGTCGAACTCGCGCATAAATCTATAAAAACGGCAAAAAAATCATGTCTGTTGTATAAGAACCTCCTTAAATATTTATTTTATTCTGTTTTTTAATATTTGTTGTTATAGCGGCAACAAAAATACGTCATCTGTGAAAATTTCAACCGTCTAACTATCACGGCTCATGAGGTACAGCCTGGGGACAGACGGACAGCGGAGCCGTAATAGGGTCCGTTTTACCCTTTGGGTACGGAAACCTAAAAAAGTTCCACCTACCAAGATTGTAAGCTTTTGTAGGCGGGCTGTTGCCTAGATTACCTACCTACTATTGATTATCATTTATCCAAGTGCGCTAAAGTTCTTTGAATCGGCCTTTATTGAAACGACGACAGCGAGAACAATCCATGAATATAACCAAGTTTCTATATTTTTGAAAAAAAAACTGTTTGTAAGCTGTCTATTCCAAGTTTCAACGAAATCGGAGAAGTGTTTAGGAGTTTCCATAATCCCATACATACATTGCAAAACCGCGAAGATGGCAATATTGAATGAAGGAAGTTTTAGGTACAACAAAACAGCTACCTAATTGGTTGTTGAAGATGGAAAACTTGTTTTATTGGGTTAGGTATTTGAATCTTATTTTTTATTGGTTCAACGTCAACCGTGGTTGGACTGCAATGAATGAATTAGTTTCCAATACATTCATTCATTCAAAAATTCAAACTCGAATCTTGAAACTTTTTGTTTGAACTCTGAACTACACTTGCACAAACAAAGTTCAAAAGTTCAAAAGTTATAAAAGTGCTGAAAATGATGTGAGTAAAAGTGTATCTCATTACGTACCTATGTAATTACTCGACATTTGCGTAATAGTGTCAAAATTTCTAGTGCGTACCTACTAAATTCTCGATAAATCTTTTCCAGTGTAACAACAATGTTCTTGGCCGTGATGGCGGCGAAGGCGGTGAAGAAATGGCCATCTCTGGCAAGGTATGTGTACTATCTACCTAGGTATTCGGTTAGTCTTATCAACCTTTAGTGTTCAAAAAGTTGAAACGATTGGTACTTAGCGTAAGATCCTACAAGGCGATTATAGTAATGTAACAAAATTTATAAATGCCTCTTATCTATGAACTTTTTCTTTCAGAAATCAACGGCATCCGACAAACGCCCTCCAGGGTAGGCGCAGAGCGCTCCTAGAGCGGAAAATGTGGACGCACCAATTTCAAGGTCGGCCGCCCTGGCCGACCATATCGCTGCGTCCACCACCCTCTGCGCCTATCCCAATACCAGGGAGAGGCGATGGCCTCCGGCGCAGGGCTGAGCTGGAGGCCGCCGTCGAAGACGGCCAGTTTCGGCGGAGGAGGAACGCGGGGCCGTGTTAGGTAGGCAACTAACATGGCCCCGCAGAATAAATGAATTTGTATATAAATTGAGTTTCTTTTATTTCAAGCAATCCTAGCGCTTGGTAGGTACCTAGTAGGTACTAGGTAGGTATCCAAGAAGTAGGTAGAGTAAGCCTCGACGAAATAGAGAAGTGTATCTAGGTAGGTAGGTATGTGTGTGTCAGCTGTGGCCACAATACGTACCTAGCTCCTGAATGGATGAACCACAGAACACAATAATTGTGTATTACACATACACACACACAAGGGCGGATCCAACTGTCAAGTCAGGGGGGGGTCATATAGTCAAAATCTAGTCAGGATCAGGACTGGCTCGAACGTAAAAAAAATAATTCCTGTAGTTAAAAAGAAAACGTAGAAGGATTTGGGGGCCCGGATTTGCCTTTGCCCAGTTGTGGGACGAATTTTGCAGACGCAAAAAATATCCTACTTATTTAAAATTTGTAAATCATTTCCTTAGACCTTACAGGACTCCGATATTTCAAATGATTTGTGTTAAAGTGGGAAATAAAGTGGTTTCTTCGATTTCTATTTAGTTTTATTCAAAGTTATTATTCAAAATTTAAATTACAAAATGTAGTTTTCTCTTATTTTTTCTTGCGAAATAGTAATTACTTCTTCCACCTCAATAGGTATTGTTTTGTGCACAAGGAGAAGCGCTAGCCCAGATATGCGGTCTTCTGCCATGGAAGCTCTTGGCCATGTTTTTAGCCTACGGAGGGTAGAAAAAGACCTTTTTGCCGTCGCTACACTAACTGGTAGACTTGCAAGAATACATAAATACCTACTTTCTTACAGGATACATTTCCTTATCACATTTTCTACCAAATCCGAAATCGACTGTGGAATGACTACGCTGCCATTTTACCTACTTGCCCAAAAATTCATTGGCGGGGGAGGGGCGTTGCCACCGAGCATTGTACTAATATACTTTACCGGCGAGCGAAGCGAGCCGCGAAAATTATAAGTACCTTGTTAGATTTTCGTAATTTGTTAGCGGTGGTGAGAAAGATGAACTGAAAATGGGGGCCCTGCCCTAAATCAAGCATAAATTACTTGCTAGCGGCGAGCGGAGCGAGCCGTGATTTTTTTGGATATTTTGGGTTTTCCCCTCCACTTTAAATGGGAGCCAAGCCCTCAATAGAGACCAAAGACATGTTACTTAATAGAAATGAAAAACATTATGTGGATTGTCCGATTTTTGTATTATTTGTTTATGGTAGTTTGCACAGTGACCTTAAAAATGGAGACCAGGCTCTGGGCTTAATCAAAAACAACTTATATGTATTATTATTTCTATCGTGTATTTTTTTTTTGGTGAGTGGAGCCTCGACAAAATATTCTGTTTTGGTCGAAATATTGTATTAATTTTTAGTGATTGGCAAACATTTACTGAATCTCACTGAAACGGACCAGGCTACACCATGGCTAAATAATTGATTGCTTTTGGGTTGAATTGAACACAGCAGGTCACACAGAAAGGAAACAAGTAGAAGTAATATCGGGGAGCGGAGCGAGCCGCAATTTTTTTATCTTGGTTGAAGGCTATAATCAATGTGATAGGAGTTAATAGTAGGCATCTAAATAAATAACCTCGAAAAAAGCGTTGAGCGATGTGTTGGATGAAACAATTTGGGGCGAAATAATACACACTTTCGATGAAAATATCTTAGATTCCGTCATTTTTCTATGAACGTTTTCATGAAAACTTCAGAAGTTCTGCTTCTGAAAAGTATCATAATCATAACAACAGACGGGTTTTTGTTTAAAACCCGATGCATCTTATTGTAACTTCGATAAAACTTGCTCTACTGGTATTTGAATCACTACACTTCCGACGAAAATATCTTAGATTTTGTAATTTTTCTAACTTCGTTTGAAAACTTTAGAAGTTCACCTTCTGAAATTTATTAAAATCATAAGGACTAGGTATCCTTCGTTTTTCTACAACATAATACGCGGTAGTAGAACTATAATCTAAATTGCTTTAAAGGTGTTAATCAATACAAATTCAACGCTTCAACGCCGCAAAATATCATGAAATTTCTGAAATGTTCTGCGTCTGAAAGTACCTATACAAATCATAAGAACAAACCTGTGTTTGTCTTATACATTCGACGAGAATATGTTTGATTCTGTCATTTTTCTAAGTATTTTGTCATGAAAATTTCACCTGCTTCTTAACAGCACCTATCAGAATTATAAAAACAAATCTATGTTTGTCTACAACTCAATGCACGCTGATAAGTATAACTCTAATCAAAATTGCTTTACAGGTGTTTGAGTCAATACCAATTCAACGCACATGTCTCAGCTTTCGTCATTTTTTAACCGATTTCATGACAATTTCAAAAGATATTATTCTGAAAAGTATCAAAACGAATGGAACAGAAATGTACCTAATTGATTTACCTTTTAATTTTATGCCTGAAAAATGTTCTGCTATGCGAAATTAGCAGAATAATTTCACATAAGTAATTTTTTTGTTATGAAAAAACGCAGAACTGTTCCTTAAAATAACCAGGAATTATAGAACTCACCGGCTTGCGAACAGAACTCTAATTTATTTATGCTCTGCTAACTTCACAGACACTTCCCAACAACGTCCAAAATGGTCGGGTCGGTCGTCGTCGTATTTGTGTGTAATTAATAATTATTGGACGACTTAGTATTTGTGTATAATTAATAATTATTGGATTTTAACGTCGTATCTAACGGAGTGGCTTTTTTAGAGTGTGTTGGTTGAAAGCATAAAATACTCGTGTTTTTGGGCCTATCTAGGTAGTTAGTGTTTTCGTAATATGATCCCTGTACCTTGTTCCAAGTATACCTAGTTGGCCCTTTGCCACCATACAGAGTACCTAGCTATACCCAGCCAAAGGGGGGGGTCATGACCCCCATGACCCCCCCTCTGGATCCGCGCTTGCACACACACACCCTCTCACACACACACACACACACACCCCCTCTCGCGCACACACACACACGTGTGTGTGTGTAATACAAGTATCGACATACCTACCTAAATATAGCACCAATGACAATATATATACAGGTAGGTACATAAGTCGGATGTGAAATGTATGATGATCATCAGGAATGTGCATGGAAATAGGTACCTAAGTAGGTACTTACTTACCTAGGCTTACAAACTTTACAAGACAAATTAGAAAGTAAAGAGAATAATATAATAATTTACTTTACCCACCTAGGTAGGTACGTAGAAATGTAAATATTTTTATATATACTTACTTCAGTCATACAATAAAACAGTTCGACTAAAATCCCACAAAAGGACAACTAGGTAGTTATTTTGATTACGAGGAGGTAGAATACCTTTGTATATTACCGCTCTGAGAGTAAACAACTCCTAAGCCGATAATTCTAAGAACTTTTGCAAGTTGCTAATCCTAAAACAATAGGCGGTAAAAGTAGTCGTACAAACAAAGTAGGTACCTACCTAGGTAGGTACCTACATTGTGGGATTATGGTTTTGTAGCATGTCCTATTCTCAATGAAATATGGAAATGATTTATGTTAGTAAAATAAATAGGTAGGTACCTACCTGACAATACTAAACACACCTAGGTAGTTAGATCGGAACCGACGCGACACGGCAAAAATATACAGTACAGTTCATAATTGATAGGTAACATAGAAGTAGGTACCTGCCTACTTACTTATTATGAACTGGATTGGTTAGTTACTGTTCCATGGATATTTTTGATTTTATTCCATAATATCAAACGCTTAGCCGCAAGTTATCGCTATTTACTTGAAATCCACGTTACAAATGAATACAGTGTATGATAAATCAAGTTTTACCTATAAATTCTGAAAGAAACTACGAAAACCAAGAAAACACCTACGGTGTGTTTTGTTACTATGAGACCGCACACGCGATCGGAAACATAACATATGCGTGAATCCGCACTTGCGCAGCGACTAAGAAAACACACTCCCGGCGTGACTCAGCACAGCCGTAACGCGTATTTTCGAACCAAACATCAGTGCGGCTGCACACCACAGGTGTGTGAGAGGTTAGTTTGAATGGTACGCATACGGTGCGATGTCAGCAGTCAACGTGTTAACAAATCCGCAAGTACAATAGTCATATAATACAGTTCCGTTATAATACTTGTAGATTGTTGGCAATTGTTTCAATAGTAAATACTAGTTCTAATTGGTTTCCATAATTTGAATGTAATTATCTTTGTTATTCTAGCATTTTTACTAAAAGTACCACTACTGAGATTTTTAAAACTACTACCTACAACATTATTGCACAAAATTAAGTATTCTTGAACATTACATTCATAATTTTGGCATGTGTGGGCAACTTGGTAAGTGTTGTCTATTACTTCACAATTAGGATTATTAGAGCCACTTTCAAGTAAACTAAATCTTAGAGATAATATAATGAGGTTCGTATTCCCTTCATGTACAAATAGAGGAGGTAGAATCGAACATAGCATATAAGTTATTATAGGTGGGTTAGGTATAAAGGAGTTGGGTAGATTAAATAAGATTTTACACAATTTTCACGTTTATTTGTGACAAAAATAATATATATAATAAAACAACTTTATTGTGCACCACTATAACATAAAACATGGTGTTAATTTTTTCATAGATTCAACATACCTTTTGAAGTTTTACTTTCAAAGGATGCCTTTATGCTGTAATGGCTTTAACAAATAAAAAATAATGGTGGAGTAGGTACTCTACACCGAATATAAAATTCAATAAAATTCCACACAAAAACAATAAGAAATAGCAAAATCATGCATAAAACAATTTTAGTTTACCGGTGGACATGTAGATGAAAAAAAAACTAGCTACGTTACATTGTTTCATCCTTATTTACACTTTATTTATAACTTATGAAATAAAAATGCGAGATCTCTTACAAAAAATGAACGTAGGTCGCGCTTTTTGGAATTCACCTTATAAAAACAATCGATTCAAAAACGATGCTCGATAATGATCTAATATGAAAATAATATTCTACCTTCTAAATGTACCTTATACATTTACATGAGTATTATCCAATAAAAACATGTTTGTCTAACTATGATTACCAAATCTACTGAACTGATGTAGACGGTACCTACATATTGGACATTATCCGAGTAGGCTATCTTTAATCCAGATAGCGCACGCGTGCGAAGCCGCGGGCAGACGCGAGCTGTGCAACAAAAGGAACTTCTTTCCAAAAACAACATCTTTAATAACTTCAGAGGTTATCCGTATAGAAAACGCACATAATTTCTACAATTTACTACGCATTTCAATATTCTCTAAAATAGATGTGTGACTTACAAACGAAATCGCAGCATAATTTTTGTTTCCGCCATTTTCTTGTAATAAAGTAATATTATAACAACTTGGAAGTAATTTAGTCCCTATAAGTTTTATAGGATTATATAGTTATCCGCCCAGCGTGAACACAATGCAGGCGCCCAGCGGTTTCGACGCTCGGGCGCCTGCTACAGTCCGGGGCTTAAAATCTGGTGCTTCCGAAATCGTAGTTTTTATCCTGACTTATATTTACTAGGTACGTAGATTTATGCTGTACTCGTAAAGCTTCTCTGCATTCTCATTTCAACACATAAATGAGTTGTGAAGCCACTGAAAAAAAACAGATTTTTATTTAAAAATACGTTATTACAAGTTTTAAGATTACAAACCGTTTCAAGGTATAGTGCCTATTTATTTGCAAAGTTTATGTATACAGGGTTATTGGTAATTCACTGACACTATGTTAACGGCAGGTTCTGCACACCATCATGAACACGTCCGTGAAGACGAAAGGTCTCAATTCTTAAAAATGGGGGAAAGGGAATATTATTAGTATGTACGATTTTTGAATGGACGGGTCCATTCAAAAATCGTTCATTATAGGGGTTTTCTTTGAAACTAAACCTAAAAAGGCTCTGCCCTGAATTATCAGTGGGTGTGTATGTGTGTGTTTTCGGTTGTCTCCCATCCAGGCTAATGCCACTTAAATCATCTTTGTGAGGATGGGCAGAACCTGCAGTGCACGTAGTGTTAGGAATAACCAATAACCCTGTATAGACCTTTTTTTTAGAAGTAATGTTACTAGGGTAAAGTATATTTAAGGCATAGGTACTCTACTTGTAAGAACGTGTAATCAGCAATAACAGCTTTAGTTTTTTTCTGGATGGAAAGGTCGTGTGTAAGAAAATATTATAAATATTTCGCTGATCGATTCTGCTATTATGAGTTGTCATTTACAATAATAACCTACTCATTGTATAAAATAAGTACCTACCTTTTTTTTATATTACTTATATGAGTTTAAGATTTATCTGTCTACTAAATTCAATCATCAATGTACCAAGGCAAACAAAGAAACAATTAAAGCTAGTATTTACGCTTATAATTTCCAAAAAATCTAAGTCGAACCAGAAGGCAGGAGTGCCAAAAATGCTGGCAGCATTGCCACGTTGAATGGCAATGCTAATTCGTTGACCGAAATAGAAGCCAGCATTCCGGTCACCTGTGGACTGTATGAGAAGTTTTGTAAGATCTTTATAAATTGCGTGTGCTCCAGGACCCCAAGGTTATGTTATATTATTATGTACCGACTTTAAATTTTATACTATGTGAGAAGATGATTTATCTGTGTACTAAGTAAATTGAAAAATCCATTATTATTTATTTATAAGTTATTAATACATGGTCAAATCTTCGAGTTCAAATAATTTTAACTAAAATACCAAAGTGTGAAGCTTGTACTAAATTTGCCAAAGAAAATAACCGTTTAATCGCTAAAATTTGTTAAGCCCATAGTGAGTAGGGAAGCATTAGTTACCTATGTATTTTCTTGTTGTTTGGCTAGCTAACATACTCCTAGTATGTTGCTTATTTTGTAGAAAATGTATCCAAAATCATTTTACTAATTAGAAGCGCTTGTGTATTGATTATATGAATAAAACAAATATCTAAAATTGAAATAAGTACTTGTTTTTATTCCGACTTCCCCTTGGTTTAATATTTAATAGCCTTACTGGGAGTGGGTGCCGATGCGGTGCGCAAGAGCATGTCTCGAATTCTCGATAGTTTCGCTGAGAATGAGTTCTTACAATAGGTACAGTAGATAGGCTCATGTTTCTTGAGGATTTTAAATAAAAAAATCTGATAAGTATATTTTCCTTCATCATCTCAGCTACCTATGGCTTTTACATCCAGGGGCCGAATTCAACTAAATTAATCGAGTAAACTACGGCATCTCGACGCACGTTATCTCGATGCACGGAATCTCGACAAATATCGATGCACGGAATCTCGACAAACGTTAGCTCGACGCACGGAATCTCAACAAACGTTACCTCGACGCACGGAATCTCGACAAACAACACTCGCTTCAACATAACAATGGTAGGTACCTACCATTAATAAAAGAAACTACAGATGGAGGGACGCGTGTCAAAGTGTCAAGGTTGAAACCATGTCCTAGGAAGGATTTGTTTCTAGGGCTAGGGCCGAATTCCCCTAAATTAATCGCTTAAGCATCAAGGGCGGATCCAGGATCTCATTTTGGGGGGGGCCATTTTGACAAAAATTGGAGAAAGGGTTAAAATTAAAGGTAAACAAAAAATAAAGTTTTCATGCTATTAAAAACTTTATTTTTTGCAAAATATTTTATAATATCAAAATATTTTATAAATTTTTTTTTTCTACAAAATAAATCATAGAGTCACTCGCGGGTGGCGCGGGAGGAGAGACGGCAGTGCGGCGTTGCGTCATTCTATGAGATAGCGGTTCTTAAACCCTTTGGACATCGAAATATTTGACAGAGACCTAAAATTAAGTTCGTTGCCTAAATGAAAAAAATGGAGAGCGGAGCGAACTTCGAAAATCTTAAAGACTTTTGCGACTTATATTAGTAAAATAATTATTCGATTAAACATATATTATAAAATATAATTAAAATTATATATATATTAATAAAATTTTTAAAGATATTTTAGTGACGATTGGAAAATTTTTGAGAGAAAAGGAAGAAAAGACGATATAATAACGGCGAACGAAGCGAGCCTCGGAAATTTTAAAGTCTTAGCGACGATTGGGAAATTTAAGCAAGAAAAGATGATATAATAACTGCGAGCAGAAGGAGACTCGAAATTGATAAACATATTTTAGCGAAATTTAGGAAATTTGTAAGTGAAATTGTCGTATTTTCTACGATATGAAAACGGTGCGGCGAGCGGAGCGAGCCTCAAAAATTTGAGAATTTTAGCGCCGATTGGGACACTTGTGAAAGTAAAGAGTATACATGTCATATAAAATAGGCAAGCGGAGCGACCCTCGAAATTTTCATGTTTGTTTTAGTGACGATTGCAAAAATTGTGAGAGAAACGAAAGCAGAGACGACATAAAAACGGCGAGCAGAGCGAGCCGCGAAAATTTTAAAGACTTGGTAGAGACGAATTTGTGAAAGCAAAGAAAGCAAATACTATTTAACAGCGCCGACGAGTGGTGCGAGCTGCGACAATTATTGAAACTCTAGCGGCGCGGCGGCGGTGGGAAAATTTGTGGAAGAGAAGAAAGCCAAGGCAAAAATATCGGCGAGCCTAGCGAGCCGCTAAAATTTTGCGTCACTTCTAGTGACTGTTGGGAAAAGAACGTATCAACACTAATAGGTGTTGATAATGTTCTTTTTTTCACGGCTAAACGGGTCTTAATGAAATTTAGCAGGGAGCTAAACGAACGGTATTCCGTACATGGCTACCTGAAAAGCGTTTGCGAAGCCGTGGGCTGAAGCTATCTATAAATGTACGAAATTAATTCTAAAATAATTAAAATATCTGGTTTGACAGTCGCACTGGGCATTTGTCCTTCCGCACTTATTGAATTTATTTATCTTCCTAGGAACAAGTAAGAAGGTATTCTAGCACTCACCTGCGCCAATCCCCCTCTACAGAAAATTAAAAGGTAGTCGAGAAGTAGTTTGGTTCCGTGGACCACAACGCGCCTTGCAGTTCGAGTTATAAAGATTGTCTACTTAAAATTGATATGATTATTGACTGTCATATAACTTAATATAATATTATATAATGTATAATTTTCTCCACAGCCATGTTTAGGTACTGAACCTTTATTTTTTTATATGACCAGTATTATCGCGGAGCCCCCACAGAGGCACACTTTGAGAATAGCTGCTCTAAGGGGATAAAATAGTAGTTTCTAGTTTAGTTTCCGATTTAACTTGAAGTTAAACAAGTAAAATTGGATACCTAGGGATTTTAGGTATTTAGTTTTTCGGATAAATAAATAAATAAGTCGTGCGCATTTTTGTAAATTTATCCTTTGTAGTATAGGAATTCCGTTACTCAGAAACATGAAAATTGGTAGGTATTTTGCCTATTGCTTGATGGAAAATTACGTGTTCAGCTTTTTAGAAATTCAACCCAAGAATGTAAAAGTTTACATTTTTTAATATTTGTGTTGCTGGTGCAAGTGGACGTGGTGGTACTGACAAGTAAAAATTCAGGATATATTTCAGTTTCCTAATTAAAGTACATAGCTAACCTACCGATGAGTAGGTATGCCGTGTAAACCTAAACCTAAATTGCACCTAAATTGACTAAAAAAATCGAGTCAAAGTATAGAATTCCCAGGTCTTTTGGGGGGGGCCATGGCCCCCATGGCCCCCCCCCTGTATCCGCCAATGTTAAGCATAACAATGTCAACGTCTTAGAATGACACACTTTGGCATTTTGCCTTTTGTAGGGGTAGGGCCGAATTCCACCAATTTTATCGGTTCACCATAACAATGGTAATGGTAGGTACCTTTAATTAAAAGAAACTACGCGTCTCAAAATAGTCAAGATTGAACTCATCGTCCCAGGAAGGATGTGTTTGTAGGGCCGAATTCCACTAAATTAGTCGCTTCACCAAAACAATGGTAGGTATCGTCTTAGAATGACTCATTTTGGCATTTTACCTTTGATAGAAGAAACTACAGATGTAGGGACGCGTGTCAAAAGTGTCAAGGTTGAAACCATCGTCCCAGGAAGGATGTGTTTGTAGACTTACCTACACGTAAGAAGGTGGTAGGTAAATGAATAAAAATTGCCTAAATGAATAAAGAATGGAGAGCGGAGCGAGCCTTCAAAATTGGAAAGACTTTTTAGCGACAGGAAATTGATGTGAGAAAAGACAGGGTGGAACAAAAAGAAAACACTTTCAGGGGGGTGCAGCCTCAATCACAGAAAACGGGAAAAATATTTTGAAAAATTCCCGACTTCTAGTTTTCGAATAAATAAAATATACCTAAACGATATGATCACTAGACCAGGCAATGACTCACGCATCTATTGTCATTATAAGAGAAGCAAATCATTTGTGGTACCTACCTATTGCATCTAGCTCGCGTCGCCCGTTCCGATGATGTAGGTAGCGGGTTGTTGACAGCCGCGGTTAACGACCCGCGATCTGTGTGTCCGTCAAGGTAGCGTACACATAATCGATATCACGTTTGTTGATATGCCAATAAACTCTGCATAAACAGTGTAGAATTAGTGCAAAAGAAAAATAAATACTGCCTCTTTGGTTTAAGAAATAATGACCATTCTTAGTGGGTACGCTAGCTTGACGTCAAGGCAGCGTACCCATTAAAAAACGAAATAATTCCTATAGAAAACGAGCTTTTCTTATTATAAATGCTATATGTAAAAATACTGCGAGAAATACTGCTTCTGCCTGTGGTCATACTTTATGCAATTTCGTAGTGCAACAATATAAAAAGTTGATGTGAAGTGCTAGGAACAAATGCATTTTGGTACAGTCGCACACAACAAATAATAAACACCAATGCAAAATCCGGATAATACGCATTTCATCATTCACAAATCCGGATATTAATTCGAATGAAATGTCAAATTTAAACAACATCTTTTAACTAGCTCTTGTTTGCGGTTTCGCACGCAATTTCTTAAGCGTCAGTAGTTGGTATAGCGTGTACCAGTTTAGACATTTGGCATTACAGTGTATCTGGCTATTCAACTAGTCTTCAACTACTTTCAACTAGGCTATTTACTTGAAGAAGGCAGTTCCACGAAGTAGCGTTTGAACCTTTTGAACCCACCGAAAACTCATTGAACGACTACCTGAACAGAAATGTGCGCGGGAGACGCGGTGTATGGTGTGGCACGGGGCTACCCCCGTCGTATTTATGCTTAATGCCTACGCAGGCATTAAGCATTAGAGCTGTAGCAAACCGTATGTATTCGGTACAAAGTAACGGGTGCGCCATCAAGTACCGAGTAACGAAACGTTACACACGAATGCATTTCGTTACTCGCATCTTTCGTACTTTGGGTACCTTACCTACACTGTTTCAGTTCACGCAAGTACCGTTGATGCGTGTATTGAAATGTTTGTTAATCGTATGTTTTACGCATTTGCGCGCTTATTCGGTGAATTTAAAAAAGTACGTAACAAAGAACGATGACTGATCTAAGAAAAGAATTTTGCGAGTAGACTCGATGTATGATATTAAACGAATCATGTGAAATAATCGAAAAACAAAACACGGGGCATAGACAACTAGTCAGGTGGCTCACAGAATACAATATTTAATTTTTGGATTCTACACAAAGGCGCATTGAGGAACGCGTTTAGAACACGTTGTGACGTCATGAGAATCATGGCCCTGTACGCGTACGCAATACGACTCGATTCGATGCTCTAACATAGCATGTTATCATGAGGTATCAGAAGTAACGAGTAACGATACGATAGTAACGAGTACTAATTGATAAAGTAACGAATACATACGGGTACGCTTTTTGTCGTTACTTTTACACCTCTATTAAGCATAAATACAATACGATATAGGTACCTATGTACGTAGCCGTGCAGCAAAACTGGAGTAACCGGAATAACACGAAGAAAAAAGCAAGGAAAAAGCACGAAGAAAAATTGAAATTCTAAATAAAACTTATTTACGAGCTCTATTATTTTTGCCTTAAACAATAATATTATGAGTATTATTACAGTTATCTACTATGAGTATTATTACAGTTATCAGAATTATCGTAGCATAGTTAGGCAAATAAAAAGTAGGTACTTACCTGTAAAGATTAATTAAAGAGTAGATAATTAAAATCATAATGACTTATAATACCTACTTACGTAGGTAAGTATAGATCCTAGGTAGGTATATGTCTAGCCTCTATTATACCTACACAGCAGTAGGTAAGGTACAGAACAGACATGATTACACTTACATAGGTAGGTATGTATAACAAAAGCATGTACGATCTACCAATAACTTAAGCACGGTAATATTAACTATATAATATAATTACATACCTACCTACCGTAACAAAGGCATTCAATTCTAAGATAAAATAGGTACCTACCTACTAGAAAAAGCGACTATTCGGCCGAATCCAGCTCACTCACGCACGTGTGGTTTTACATCGCGTTGTCCCTCACGCACCATGCGCATACCGGTTTGTTTTTTATGTTCACTGTTTCTGTGATCTATTTTTGTTTGGGTTTATGTAGAGATTGCAATCCGGATTATTCGAAATCCGAATTATTCCGAAAAATTGCCATTTTTATTTATACGGATATATGCATCTACATCTACCAAATACATTACTGAAAGAAATATTAGTGCAACAAACTTTGTCCCGAGTCAACAAACTTTGTTGCCAGGTAACGATCTGTTAAAGATAACGATCTGTTAAAGAGTGTTGGCATCTGCCGCTGCTGGAGAAGGCCAGCTAAGGACAAGGTGCCTAGCCAGATACACTGTAATGCCGAGTGTCTAAACTGGTACACGCTATCTTAAGAAATTGCGTGCGAAACCGCAAACAAGAGCTAGTTAAAAGATGCTATATAAATTTGACATTTCATTCGAATTAATATCCGGATTTGTGAATGATGAAATGCGTATTATCCGGATTTTGCATTGGTGTTTATTATTTGTTGTGTGCGACTGTACCAAAATGCATTTGTTCCTAGCACTTCACATCAACTTTTTATATTGTTGCACTACGAAATTGCATAAAGTATGACCACAGGCAGAAGCAGTATTTCTCGCAGTATTTTTACATATAGCATTTATAATAAGAAAAGCACGTTTTCTATAGGAATTATTTCGTTTTTTAATGGGTACGCTGCCTTGACGTCAAGCTAGCGTACCCACTAAGAATGGTCATTATTTCTTAAACCAAAGAGGCAGTATTTATTTTACTTTTGCACTAATTCTACACTGTTTATGCAGAGTTTATTGGCATATCAACAAACGTGATATCGATTATGTGTACGCTACCTTGACGGACACGCGATCTGTTGTGTGTTTTATAAGAGATTTAATCAGGTACGTAGGCCTTTTTCATTAATTTTTAATGACAGTAAGCACACGCATCTTTCATTGCCTTTTCTGGTAGTCACTTCGTTTTTTTTTAAAGTAAAAATCGGATATATGTCGGAGCCTGAAGCACTCCTGAAAGTTTGGTCGTTACTTTTTGTTACACAGTGTAGGTACAAAAATGGAGAGTGGAGCGATCTTCAAAAATTTAAGATCTACGCGACGCTTGGGTAATTTGTGAGAGAAAAGGAAAAGACGATATGAAAACGGCGAGCGGAGCCAGCCTTGAAAATTTTAAAGATCTAGGGACGATTGGGTAATTAGTAAGAGAAATGGATAAACAGACATTTTTTGCGATATTATTTGATTTCTTGGATAAACAGACGTTATAAAACGGCGAGTGAAGCGAACCTCGAAGATTTTAATGACTTCTTAAGACACGATTGGAAAAGTGTAAGAAAATACGATATAACGGCGCTGACGAGCGGTGCGTGAGTAGGCACACTCACATATTGAGAGTCATTGAGACTTTAGCGGCGGTGGAAAAATTTGAGAAAATGAATTCCATCCCTTCCTCAAAATATCAATGGGTACCAACTCAAAACAAAAATAACGGCGAGTGGCATGATGAGTGTCCTTTCGCACTTATTGAATTTCGAATTTATTTCGCTTTCTGGGAGCCTAGAGGTATTCTAGCTCCCACCTGCGTCTGTATCCCGCTCCACAGAAAATTAAAAGGTAGAAGAGAACTTGGTTTTTTCTGTGGACCACTACTCGCCTTGCAGGTAAGTCAAAGTTTGTATGTGCACATAAAATTTATATAATTAGTGTCTGTCTGATACTGTAATACATCGTATAATGTCTCTGCAACCTTGTTTAGGTAGGTAGTAAACCTAGGTAGGTATATTTTTTATAACTATGACTAGGTCGTATGTACCTATATTGTCGCCAAGCCCCGGGGGCACCGCGGACGGAGCACACTTTGAGAATGGTGTAGAAGAATTCGAACAGGAAGAAAAAACGCTTTATTTTTTGCAAAAAAACATAAGTAAGTATCCTTAATTAAAAAAAATCTTTATTATAAGTTGATCCCCCTCGGGGTCCAGAAACACGTACCTACACCCTTTCCGTGGCACCCGTTTTAGATAGGTCTAATCCTGGAGTAACACATAGGCTACTTTTCGTCCCCTAAGTCAGCTCCCATGGGATAGAAATAACCGTAAAACTTTTTCAAAGAACAATAATGAAGTCTTTGTTGATTGGGAATATAAATAAATCTACAGGGTTTTTGGTCCATGGACCGACAGTCTAGTTTTCCCCGTTAGACCCCTAGGTATGTCTTTCGTGTTTCGGTAGCTTAGATATGATTTTTTTAGTTTTTTTAGAAAATTATTTGAATTATCGCATTTAAAGCGTCACAACTTTTTTGTTTATGATTATTATACGACGAAATAACTTGTGCTGTATTTTGCAATGTCATCTTATTCTAAATAAAACCTTACTTGATACAATTCATAAAACGAAAAGAAGTTCTGAGCCCTCAAAGTCGTAAATTTGTGTTCATGTAATGAAAAGAGACACGTTCTAAATTCATTTAAAAAAAACTGAAAGCCATTTTTAATTTAGCTTTTTCTTAAAAAGTTTATTAGTTGCTACATGACATAAGAAATCGTTCATTACTTGGTCTAGTATACCTAGTACTATAATATCTGTGACTTGGTCAAAATACCTAAGATATTCGTTCGCTAAGGTCAAGATTAAGAGAACACGTTTTATGTTATGTTGGCCCTATTCCATGGCCAGCACAATCCCCAGATCTGACACCCCTGGATTTTTACATATGGAGACGTGCAAAACAAATGCAACAAAGGTGCCCCACAAAAGAAATTTTAGTGGAACGAATTAACGCCGCATTCGTAAAAATACAAGAGGAAATGCGGCTTTTAACGACAACCTTTTCAACACACACGACCAATTCATTAAAATCAGCCATAACGAACGAATATCTTATTTTGACCAAGCAATGAACGATTTCTTATGTCATGTAGCATATCGTTGGAAAGAGTAATAACTAGGTAATTAAGTTTTTAAGAAAAAGCTAAATTCAAAATGGCTTTTAGTTTTTTTAATGAATTTAGAACTTGTCACTTTTCATAACATTAACACAGATTTACGACTTTGAGGGCTCAGAACTTCGTTTCGCTGTGTGAATTGTATCAAGTACCTAAGGTTTTATTTAGAATAAGATGACATTGCAGAATACAGCACAAGTTATTTCGTCGTTTATTCGACATTTCACATAATTTCCCAAAAATCTTAAAAAATCATATCTAAGCTACCGAAACACGTACCTACCTAACACATAGGGTCTACCGGGGAAAACTAGAGCATGACTGCATGACCCCCCAACCCCCCAAAAATTCCTGTCGGTCCATGTACCAAACACCCTGTATAGGCTACTTCTTTATCTCAGAAACAACTCAAGCTGCGACTAGAAATTATACAACAGTCAAACTAGATCTAGAATGTCTGCAAGCAAAGCGCCCATACTAGCCTAAAATTCATTCAGTTGCCACTTGCCGCGTCTTTATACGCAATTTACGTTAGTAGTCGATTTGAGAACCTTCCGTCAAAAAATATTGCTTACCATTTCTGACAGATACAACTCAACGCCAAGAAATTATTATTTGTGTCCTGGTTTGTTTACAAGCATTCTTTGTTATGTATGGCTAATGTATAATTAGTGCCAAATACTTTTAGAGAAGCGAATCGTGAGTAAGATTTTGTCATCTTTTGCAGAAACTTACTTCTGATAGGTCCATTTGTACAGTGTTAGAGTGCAGAATCTCGTTAGAGTTAAAAACATCTGCAACAAAATAAAATACATGAATTAAAAAATCTGCAAAATAGCAGCTGCATAAACCGCGGTCTCTACCAGACCCTATAGAAAAAGCTAAGTAGGTATTATTTCGTTTCATCGGATGCATCTGCTAGGGGCAAACGAATATTATCCAGTAGGTAGTCATGTATATCAAATCCTCGGCATAATCAAACTCGAATCCTTTTATGAATAGCTTATCTTTTAATTGCAGATTATGATCGGTCGTGGATATTATGAATATCCATTAGGGCGTGTTGGGTAACCCTATATGGGCACATGGCAGTTTGATGTCAATCTGAGCCTGAACAAATATCTACATCGAGGCTAATAAGAACGGCTTTGTGATTGCCGAATTGTCATCCTTTGGATGAGGCATTTATTTTGTCTTTTATTTCTAGAGCTCGTTGTTTTTTCATCAAATGATGCTATGCTGCGAACTACGGTATCGAACCTACCGATAATTATTATAATAATAAATTAGTTTCCTTGATTGCGTAGCCATTATATTAGCAGGTATGAAAAACATCCGTAGCCGGACAGGCTTTGGTCAAGAAGCCTACCTCCTATTTGCCAGGATAACGGAACAAAAGTTATAGATATAGAAAGGGATCGAGAATGACCCCATATCTCATGATGTCCTGAGAGATGAGTCTATTTGACTTGTTGGCATTTGCGTAGTTGCCTGTCTGTACGACAGAGTCGCTGTACCAAATTTTATGGAAAAAGAAGACGTCACAATTACGTCTTGTTGCTAACGTCGTAGACATACCCTCCGAACACTCAAACGCAACTAAGATTTAACCACATCTCAAGTTCTCAACAATTTCTTTCATCAGTCAGACTCTACGCGTAGGTACCTATATATAGGAAAAAGTAATACGTTTAGTATTACTTTTTCTGTTTTGTTTTTACTTTCCCTCGGTGTTTTGTGTGCTAAATAAATCTATATTCTATTCTAAGTTGCGATTTTTTGACAGTTTTCCATGAAATTCTGTCAAAAATTCGGCGTTTAAGACGTTTAAATCTGAGTTTCGTTTGAGTATTTCGCCGATAGACTCGCCCCTGTGCTCAGTTCGACGCCGCTTTGCACGGTTATGCCTCGTAAACTTTTTCATTCGTCTATTACCAACCGACCGACCACGCTGTCCACCTAGTTGGAGTCAGCCTTCACCCTACTCCACCTGAGATCTTGTCTCTGTACAAGATGTCCATAATGCTATACCTGACGTGTTTCATCATTGATCGATCGACTTTTGATACGGTGTCCACTGCATCGGCGAGTAATCGCAAACGCCGAAAGACAGCCTGTATGATGCTAGCGTAGGACCGTAGGGACTGGCACAAGAGTTTGTAGCCGCGGAGTAAGAAGACTAACGTATTAATGAAGCCCGTGGATATCGTAAAAAGCCTATTAAAGGAACCTAATTATAGGTAGCAGTTTTCTTCTGTGTATTTTAAGCACGTCAACTAGTTCACTAATCCGTCTGCAAAGCGTGGTGATTATCTATGGCAAAATCGTTCTTGCTTGGGCCCTTCCACGTTCAACAGTCGGATATGTGCTGATGATTGAGGTATCTACTGTTGAGAGTTCAGCTGTGAGTTTGGACTACAAGCAGCAGTCAGCATCGCCTGATGTCGGGCTGGTGATGCATTTGTTTCGCTCTTCGTAAGATATTATCATTAGTCAAAAGGACTCACCAAAAGCTCGGTGTAGGTGAAGAACAGCAGAGACGTAATCTCCGAAGCGCAGCATGCCGTCCTTCCGCATGTAGCGCAGCACGAGGAGAGACATCACCTTCTCGGGAACGTCGAAGCCGGCGTCGCGGAGCGCGTCACGGAACCTGACCACAAAAGTACTTACAGTCTTAAACCTAGAAGAGTTGAATAGGTGAAGACTGACAAAACCAAAGAAAAATTATGGTTTCCATTCAGGAAATCTTCATATCTTCAATAATGTAATAGTTAGTTATAATGTGCTATGGATACCTATATTATCTGAAATAAATGAATAATAATAATAATAGTAAATGTCCTCCTAGCCGAAAAAGGCGTGTGCGGAAACACAGGTGCACTCTCCATTCCACCACTCTCATAATCCTATGGGACGGCAGACCGACACGAACGGGGAGATCAAGCGCAGGACCAACGGCTTAACCTGCTCCGATGTAACACCGCGAACTTCCTGACTCTGGGCTGCTTCAATACAACAATACAATATCTTCAATATTTGCCATAAAGCATGATCGTGGGCACATTTTAAAGCTCACCTCTCAGCCCGGAGCACTCCCATCTTTTCCACGGCGTGCTTCTTGAAGAGAAGTTGCCAATGCTTGAGACTGCACATCAGGTCTTTGAAGTCAGACAAGGATATACGACCGGTGCCGTTTTTCTGTGGTGCTAGTTGAGAAAATAAATAATAGGTACCTTCATTAGAAAACCTTTCTATGTATAAGATATTATGGTATGGAATATCTAATGAAATGGATAGTATAGCACCTAAATTAAGGTAATTAATAAGTGTAAATGACTTTGTGGATTTGAATTTAGGAACCAAATAATAATAAATATTAAAAAGGTCGTAAGCACGGGTTGTTGTACATTTGCCACAAAGTAAATTCTTCAAATTTTTGCAACAAGAAAGGCTGCAACACCATGTCTTTAGAATCTAGGTCACCACTTCTGTACGCCACTGTACCTACTGCCATTAGCAATGAACAATGAAAATGCGAGAAAAAATTCCAAGTCGTAACTTGTGAGGAAGTGGTTCCAAGTTGGCTTGCAAGATTTTACTAAAACATACATTCTACTTACACTCAAGTGACGTTCAATAAAGTCACAAACATCCATAAATGATTGAACCTTGTTAATTCATAACCTTCTAACATTTTTTTTGCGTTTGGTAGCCCCTAGGCCCCTACATAATAAATTGCATGCTTATAATAAAATTCGAGTGCTTGCACCGCGATAAGTCCTTTTCATAGATTTTATTGTAACATCGGGCATCAAAAGACCCCTCTGTTAGGGGTGAAAAGGGGCTGGAGTGATTCACGTACATGTACCTATCTATAATATAGATGCATCACAAGGGTGTCCAGTCTAGTGCACACAGCCCATTCACAGAAGTTCATTAATGCGATTGACTGAACTCTAATGACGATGTTGGATTTAATCAAGGTTTTTTGCGCATGCCAGGAAAATATTACAATGGGCTTCAAAATCAATGGGTAGAAAAATATACCTAATAAATGAGAGATAAAAAAACTAGTAATAAGGGGTTAATTATTAGTAGGGGTAGTAGTGCGTAGGTTAATTATTAGGAACAAAAATATTGATCAATAACATTGTTGTATTAGTCGCATGCCAAGATCGAGTGCTCTTCGTCCTCGCCATGTAATATTAATTTATTTGTAATAATAGTACCTACCTGTTAATAGGATAGAATTCGTACAATAATTAGTATTTTTTTAATATCTTTATTTTTAACATGGCAAAAGCGCGGAAGCGTCCCCAAGAGTATTTGTAAGTATTTTTTTTCCCGTTCTGTACTCTTATTAATTGGTGTGTTGTGGATGAACTTTTTTGTATTGTAGGTTAAGGTAGGTCGGTTCTATAATCTTCGAGTCGTTTGACCTTTTAGGTCAAACCTACCTAATGTTGTGCTATAAATAGGTAGGCTATTTAATGTATAGTCGAGGGTAGCGCAATAAACCAGTTGGTTCGTTGACTTGTTGTTTCAATCAGTCAGTGACCTGCCACTATTTATATCTATAAACACCACTATTGTTATCAAGTCTACGTCCTATGTCTCTCAGTTCACATTAGAGGGACAAAGGCAAGACATCGTCATCGTCTGCTTTTTGTAAAGGATACATCCAAGGAAAGCACGATCTGCCGACAAGTGTCAATCGACGCGCAGCTTTTAATGTAATCGTTCGGCAGACAAGCGTCTAAAAGCTCTTGCAACTCGAATATGTTTATCGTCTTGTGTTCATCAGCTAATTGAAGAAAGAGAGCCTCGTATTGCGCGAAGCTGTTTGTCTTGGCACCCTGGGGTGCTTTCAGCAAGGCTGTTTTAGTTTTTCTAGGTGGATCATCCAGGACTTTCATTTTTACGGTACGATTGGAAAATATCCGCAAGGTAAAGTTCGCCTCTTCTCGAGGAGCGAACGTTGTGGGAATAATAAGGTAAGCTGCCGCGTCGAGGTCGCATCTGAAAAGATATAAGATACGATTAGGGTTTATTTCAAAAGAGCTTCTACCCACGGCTCCGCTCACGTTTTGTCTGACGGGAGAATGTAGCAAAGCAACCTATAAATAAATAATGCTGGACAATTCACACAACATCATCTAGTCCCAAGCTAAGCAGAGCTTGTGTTATGGGTACTAGATAACTGATATACTTAATACAATACACTACATAGATAGATATTTTTTATTATACATAGTAAACATCCAGAACACCCTCAACAAATATATCTGCAGATCGTACACACAGTGAAACTAGTAGTTTAAAATCGAGGCTGTTGTTCAGTAGTTCGCAAATTACGAATTCCAGAACTTAAAAATATTGCCTTTGAATAGTTCTCCTCTTTCTCAACTTTTACACTCAAAAAGGTACCTATTGATTGTGTTGATCCCTATTCATCGTTCTTAAGTACCTTAACGAGTTCAAAGCACTTTGATATTTAAACTTCATTCTTCGCTAGAGTTTTAGCAAAACAGTTCTGAGCTTGTGACGTAGCTAGTTAGTTATTATTAATACGTTTAACGATCGGTCTCATAACAGGTCAACAACATTGCCGATCGATACTCTACCTGTGTCGTAGCAAAGACCGGGACAGGGAAAGTATGTATATTTACCCACACAGTGGTACATAATATACCGTCATCCTTCCTGACAAATTTAATTACATATAATACGTTCAGCCCTCTAGGTGTGAAAAAGTAACAGACAAACAGAAATCCTTTCGCTTTTATTAGAATGGATGGATAGTTATGACAAGACATTACCTACTAGTAAAAAATACTGGTATTTACATAAATCTATTATCTCGCAGTTGAGTTAGTGGATTCAATATTAATAAATAATAATAATAATAAATAAATAATGCTGGACAATTCACACAGCATTATCTAGCCCCAAGCTAAGCAGAGCTTGTGTTATGGGTACTAGATAACTGATATACTTAATACAATACACTACATAGATATATATTTTTTATTATACATAGAAGACATCCAGAACGCCCTGGACAAATGTCTGCAGATTGTACAAACATTTGTCCTGAGGCGGGAATCGACCCCGCAACCTCCTGCGTCGCAGTTAGTTATTATTAGTTATTTTTTATAATATAACTTATGATTATGAGACATGATGAAAGCAGATGAACCACTGAATATATTCATACTAATTTAAACAAATATGTGTCTAAGCCCCGAGTTAGAATTCTCGATAGGACGAGTATTAAATTGAGACTTTTCATTTTTGTATCGAATTTACTTAGTTTCATGTTTTTAGCGAGCCTCTGAAGGCGCTGTACTAAATCCCATACAAAAAAGGACCGATGGCGATGGCGTCCGATGGCGTCTTGATACCATCGACAAACCAAACATAGGACTCTGATGTCAGCTCTGAAAATCTCTCATTGTGTATCTTTCACTTCACACTCAATTATAACTAAAAAAAAACTCAAATCTCCAAATCCCTTATTTTCTTTACACTTTACAGAACTCTCGAACACGTCAGAAATTTCAAATTACGTACATCAGTAAAACTAGGAAATAAAGTGGCCACTTTGATTTTTTGTTTTCTTTAATTTTAAGGTACTGAAATCTACTACCAGTATGTAGGTATACTTAATAATAAACAATGAGAAATTCGTTCAAATTATTAGTACCAAATTGCGTTCATTATCCAGGCACTAGAGATTGAATTTCTGCATTATGCGTTCCACAATGAGCGAAAGCCGGAACACGTGTTTCAACTAATTGGAGCTTCATAGAAGTTTATAATCTCCCCCAATAACTTTATTCACTGAATAATAAAGGTGAATTTGAATGGTATTTTTGTTATAGGGTATTTCCACTTGAGGGGAATAAAATTGAAAGCGAATCGGAGGTTGTCTGCCAATCAGTTTTTTGTTAAAATATCTAATGTGGACAGACACGGAATATTCAATAGATACCGGTTTTATTACGTTGATCGTATTCACTCTGTTGTATTAATTACGGTAATTTTATGGATGAGTAAATATTATAAACAAGTACAATGGATGTTTGAGAATAAAATAAAGTCGTTAAAATAAATTCCTTCCTTTTGCTTTATACAAACGGATAGTCAACTAATTAGTCCCCACCTATAAGTCATGTAGATAAATGAATAGGTAAATTAATCTTTTAATTTTTCAGACAACTTAGTCCACAATTAATAACAAACACACGTTATAAGACAAGCTGAAGACAGGGCGCTATGGCGCTAATTAGGGGAGGCCTATGTCCAGCAGTGGACTAATATAGACTGATGATGATGATGACACGTTATAAAATAGGAAACAAAATAGCAACATACAATAGAACAAAGTTATAATAAAACTATGCTACATAATTAAATAACATATACTCAAATATTTAGGAACAAAATAGGAACATAGGTAGATACTATATCATATTGAATACAGTAAAACTAAATAAAACAATAACAAACTAAAAGATGTAGAATGAAAATGAGAATGTCATGTCATAATAATGCTTAGATTATTTTTTCAATTCTGATCTAAGCGAGACAGACAACGAGACATTACAATCGCAATCACACTTCACACTAATATTATAAATGCGAAAGTTTGGATGGATGGATGTATGGATGGATGTTGGCTGAAATTTTGTATACAGATAATTATAATCCTGGAATCAAACATCAAACATAACATACTTTTTATCCCATAAATCAGTTCCCATGGGATAGAAATCACCTTTTAACGTTTCCATAGAAACAACGCGTGCGAAGCCGCGGGCGGCAGATAGTCTTTAATAATAATTAATGGACCTAACCGGTTATGGTGAATTTTTGAGTGTACCTTTTGTGTTACTTTGTGTCGACAGTATGCTATGTGAATTATCCAGCATTAGCATCCTATTTATTTATTTATATTATCATTAGTGCCTAGTCAGTTATAATTGGGGCTACGAGAAGGGATTTCTTTTTTATCATTTTTATTTCGGATCACAGGCCATTGGAATTTAATTTAGTTAATGTTGATTATAATTTTGTTGAGTCTGGCCGGCTTCCCGGCGCTTTTCAAGTAGCTTATGTCCCAGGGATACCGTTTACCTCCCCGTCAAATTTGATTAAAATACGTTCAACCGTTGAAGCGTAAAAAAAGATAAGCAGACAGACTTTACTTTCGCTTCAATGGTTCCCATCGCGAAGCGACACGTTAAGTAGTGAATTTTATTCCATACATATTTATAATTTCTTTTCTTTATTGTTACATTTTCTATCCGCGGCTTAACACACGCTTTTTCGGGATGAAAATTAGGTAGCCTATGTCCTTCTCCGGGGAATCGTCCCTCCCAGCCAAATTTCATTAATATCCATTCAGTTCATTTAGGGGTGAAAAGGTAACAGACACATAGAGTTACTTAAGCTTCTATAATATTACTAGTTTCTGCCCGCGGCTTCACACGCGTATCGCTATAATAAGTAGCCTAATAACTAAATTAGGCTTTGTTTTAAACTTTACACCGAATTTCATCTTGATCTGTTCAGTAGTTTTGGAGGTAACAAAAATTCAGATATCAGAAACTTTCGGCTTTATGATTTTAGGCGGAAGTAGGATAGGATGGATTAGTAATATGGATGGATAGCGAGTGCTTTGCTTCTTGCACTATAAACTTTTATCTTGTTTAGTAAATAAATAAAAAGAAACACACTTGTGATAATGTCCACTGACTGTCTAATGTTACGGTTGATGAGATACAACTTGAAACAAGCCTACAGACAACAACAGAGGTCACCAGGGGGTGCTATTTGCCCTGTGGGGTACGGAGCTCTACAGGGAATAATCGTATGAAAAGATGCGATCGTACCGCATCTATAGCTACGACAACATCTTGTTTCTTGAATGTCAACAAGAAGCGCGCGTTTTCGAGCGTTCTGAACAAAATCTGACGCTTACTTTATTTTTATTCTATTGAAGACTTTAATTCTATTCGAGTGCGCGTTGTATGGATATAGGGGACGAAAGCCATTTCATGACCTACGTTCAAACCTTCGTTCAAAGACATTTTCCACATGTCTTTGCCTTCGTTATTTAAAATCGTATGGATGGGATCCGCGAAGGCTATGAAATAGCTTTCAAATGTAAATTTTAGGATGGGTGGTTTTTACGTAATCGCACAGCAGATGGAAAACGTGCGGTTCCAAAACGCCTATAATGTGCTCAAAGTCTTACCTATGGCTGATCTGTCTACTATTCGAATAGTTTGAGTTCATCGTGCTTTTGAACCTTCTGAAGAAAGATGGCGAGGCTTTCTCCGGTATCGGTGACGGCAGGACGTAGACGCTGAACCCGATGACCTTTGGCTCCATTATCTTGTGCTGGTTCAGAGACACTATCATTGTGCCGGGCTCGTTTAGAACCACCTGGACTTGAGGGTTCATGTGGAAGAAGTCTGAGAACAATTATAACAAAGTAGACTTACCTACGCGTAACCAATAAATGCAATAATACCTACATTAACATCATACAGCATTATATAGCTCCAAACTAAGCAGAGATTGTGTTTTGGGTTGGTAAAAATCTCGAAAACACCATTTGAATTTTAACAACCACTTCAAAGAATAGGTATAGAGCAGGTTGTTTTACGTAGAAATTTATATGGAATAGAATAGAAGATCTTGATTTGTGTGACATAATATCATGAAATTACTTATAACTACCTCAAGGGGGATTTCAAGGGGGAAAACTGGAATAACCCTAATATGAAACTTAATGAAACACAAAAATGAAACACAAAATATGGAGGCATATCGTCTTTGTACAGCATTCGCAATTTATAAATAGAACATTTTGCTCACTACGACCTCTGATGTAGGTACCTATTTGCATTTCCTCACCGATGTTGTTCCGGCAGCCGCCCGCATTCACCCCTCGTTTCCATCCGCTCTGGTACATTTTCATCTGCCACTTACTCCGGTCTACCAGAGACGTTTCCGCCTATAAACAATATTCAGTAAACAGAGGAACACGCAAGGGCTATATATTATATGCGTATAAAAGGGAAAAAAGGGTAGTGGCGTTCCAAGTCTCTTTTATAATCTTTTATAATTTTATAATCTTTATAACTTTACAACTTAAAGCTTTTTAAACTTTTGCGATTTGTTAACATAGTAATAATAATTTTATCGGGTATTTATCGCGTACCTTTTGTTATTATAACTACTATATACTTTATAACTACTATTTTATAATCATATACTCTTTAACTTGCTAACTTAAGTTTAGCGAATGATTAAAAGTATTTCTGTATTAATAGAAATTGACTTCAAACTTAACTTTACTATCAATGAACGTAACTGTACCGCTCGACTTTTTTGGGGGCATAAGGGTACCTTACTTGGCACGCTTTGGGGGCATAAGGGTACCTTACATAATTTAGACCCAGAAGTTCATGCGTGCAATGTTCAGCACGATCCGTTTATTAGTTCTGGCATTGTTTTTGCCCAAACATCTTACGACGGCACAAATAGAGCCTTTATAATAATATCTATAAAAATGCAACCCGTTTTCCTTGGTCACGGCATCACGCGTGAACGGCTGGACCGATTTCGCTAATTCTTTCTTTGTTGTGTTTGTTATTGTCAGGAGAAGGTTCTTATGAAAGAAAAAATTAAGATAATTGGAAACATAAATTTCCACGGGGGCGAAGCCGCGGGGCGCAGCTAGTCTATATATATAAAAATGAAACCCGTTTTCCTTGGTCACGGCATCACGCCTGAACGGCTGGACCGATTTCGCTAATTCTTTCTTTGTTGTGTTTGTTATTGTCAGGAGAAGGGGCGCAGCTAGTATTTAATAGGATAGGATGAAGTTTCCAATTCATTTAACGTTTGCTGACGTGTGTTAAATTAGACATTGAAGAACAATTTGTTTATGGTAGAGCGAGTTGTTGAAACTAAGACTGGTTAATTATGTCTCAAACACTGTACTGTTACTGTTAGGACCTTTTGAAATAAACGTTTATTATTATGATACTTTATTTATTTAAAATCTCGTTTTAAAATAATTTTTGTCACTGAAAAAATATTCGAAAACTATTTTAAGATAAAAAATATAATATATAAAAACGGTGGATCACCGGCCACGGAGCTAGACTCAAGCGGTGATTTTATTATGATTATTAACTTGTTATAAGTATGAATGCTTGTCTAGGATATGCATTGGGAGGCTGGAGTCATAGAATGGCTCAATTGTAACGCTCTATTAATACAAAAAAATACAAATACTAAATAATTTATTGAGGATAAGGTACGTAATAGATAAGTTACGAATGAACGATGAGACAGCTAAAGTTCAAAACTGTGGAGCTACCGCATCGCCCGCCTCGGCACAACATAAATAAATTATAGGAGTGTACATATAGGTATTTAGTGATTTTTAAGTTAAGTTCTATATAAAGTTAAACTAAAGACGTAATAAAATTTGTAGTAGTAGGTAATATTTTTACTAAGTAGGCAAGTAGATACCTATAAACTATAGGTACTTAAGTAATAATAATTAAATGTCTCTAAGAAAATGCTGTGAATTCTGATATAGGTATAATTATGGTGGGTGTGATTAACCGCTTCAAGAAAAGGAGGAGGTTCTTTCTTCGGCTGTGTGTATGTTTGCTGATAACTCTGTCAATTATGCACCGATTTTGATGATTCTTTTGCTTTTGTATAAAGAATGAACCCAAGATAATCTCATGAAAACTTTATTAACAAGAGTTGTATTTGTCTCGCCAAATTTAAGAGACAGTGTACGTCTGCCGTCATAAGAAAAAAGGACGTAACTACCGATTTTGCCGAAATTAGTTAGATACAGATCGGCAATTAGCAAAAAAAAATGCCATCGTAGTAGTCTTACAGATAAATCTCTAACTCATTTGCATCCAAAGATACGACAGAATGGGACACATTTTGAGCATTTACCATAAATTAAATTATGTAATTGAAAGAGAAACGTAATTATTTTAAATAAATGTTAATTTCATCATCTTGCTTTTATTTAAGATGCTATGTTAACTGGAAAAAAATAATCCTTACTATCGTAAGCGGTTAAAAATCCAAATACTTACACTACATACTATAATACCTACATAGCCTACATAAAGTAAGGTTGTCTAACTTTTACACGGATAAATAATGCTGATGAAGCAGTTTTTGAAGATAGGGATTGATTTATTTTGTGCCTTAATCAATAGTTTCCTACATGCACCCATGCAAATAAGGTACGTGTCATACGTACAACGATTAAAATTTAAATGCAACAAATAAAATTCACGCATTGTCAGTGAATAACCCTGTATAATGCTGGGTTTACCTTGCTCGTTTCCTCATCGAGATGCACCGTTTCCAGCCTCGGGAACACCTGCGTGAAGTCGCTGAATAGCATCCAGAACCAAGAGGTTCCCTTCGCGGAGGTGATCAGGTGGTCTCGCTCGCGGGATGGTATAGACATCCATCTGAAAAATCCATACGTATGAATTCAGGCGTACTAATGTTATAAAAGTACTAATTCCTATCTGAATATCCGGCTATTATTATAAAGCCGAAAGTTTGTGAAATCTGAAGTTTTGTTACCTAGGATCTCCAAAACTACAGAACAGATCAAGATGAAATGGCAATCCTACTTTGATAATAGGCTACTTTACCGAAAATACGCGCGCGAAGCCGCGGGCTAGTAATATCATAAAAGTTTGTGACATCTGAATTTATATTACTTCTCCCACAGATATTATAATACTATACCCTCTCCAAAATTACAGAACAGATCAAGATGGAATTTGACGTACATTTAGAACATAGCCTAACTAAGATAACTAAGGCTAGTTATTATACCGAAAATATGCGTGCAAAGCCGCGGGTAGAAGCTAGTATAATATAAAAGCGAAAGTAGTTGTGTCGTTCTGTCTGTTACCTTTTTTTTATCTAAATATCTGAACGGATCATATTGCGATTCGGCATATAAGTACTATCCCCGCGAAGGTTACTTTTTATCCCGAAGTGAGCGAAGCCGCGGGCCAAAGCTATGCCCCACACGCGTTTTTTTTCAGGGATACAAAATCTAGTTTATAGATTACTAGCTTCTGCCTATTTTTGTTATATTATGTAGCCTATTATCTAAGTTAGGCTATGTTCTAAATGTACGCAAAACTTCATCTTGATCTATTCAGTAGTTTTGGAGATGATAGGTAACAAAAAAAACACAGTTCACAAACTTTCGGCTTTATAATTAGTAGGATTGATACTTCGTACGTTATTCCACAAACAAATATCCAAATAATTATTTTTCTACGGATTAGTTTTATGATTATTTAAATCCCATGGAAACTGGAATAAAAGTCTCAAAAGTATGTATTCCGGGTCGAGACCAACATCTAACCAAAACGTTCCGATTCGTCGAGCGAGGGCCCTAATTACACTAAATGAATCGCTACACAAAAGCAATGATATTGTCTAAGAATGACACATTTTGGTATATTAGCTTTGATGAAAGACACTAAGAAGATACGCCGATCAAAAATGAACCATTCTATCTATTTCTCCGCACCGCGCACCATCTAGAGTTTCTTTTATCTATGGACGCTTCTGCGACGGTACCATTGTCATAGCAAAGCGATTGCTTAGCAGAATTTGGCTCCTAGTTTACTAGTCACCAGTTTTGACTTCTCGGGACACACTAACATCTTCACATGTCCTACGCACGTGGCATCCGTAGACTACCGGCACAGCCACGGTGGCACTAGGAGAACCATATTAAAGCATTCACTGCCCAGCCTTGGCACTGCGACCCACAGGGTCAGGGCGTCGTCATGGGCCATGACAGTGTTAACACATCTAATATCACAACTTCTAATATCTGGAATAAGAGATTGTAGCCTTCTTTTCTCTGGTTTTGCACATGTCATGTTTCCATATGCTCCCCTTCACACCCACAACAATACAATTGTTTTATTTATAGGTGTATATATATTTATATTCATATTATATATATACACGACAGGAAACGAAGTGTATTATTAACGAACCTGGCAGAGCGTGCCGCGCCCACGCGTGTACCTAGCAGGACCTGGGTAGTAAGGAAATAAATTCAAAGCATACACACTCGTTTTTAAACAAAAATAATAATTTCATAACAGATGCACGTGTTTTTAATCTGTAGGCGTGATCATTTCCTTTCATTGTTCAAATTATAACATACGTCGCTTATTACCTTTTCAATACAATGTATTGAAAAGATAATTTGCGATGTAGGTTAATAACATGACTATTATTAGGCCGTATTGACCATGTCATGGGCAATAAACGCTAGCCGCCTGTCGTGCTTTCGAGAATTTTAATCACACGCGCTTTGTCCCTCGCGTAAATGTCTTTCATGACCAAAATGCAAAAAAAATGTTAACCAGATGCCACAAAAATGTTACTAAGCCGAAATAAAACCGGCCAAGTGCGAGTCGACTCGCACACGAAGGGTTCCGTACTATCGTACAAAAAAATTCACAAAAGAAACCTTAAATAGTAGATTTTTTTGATGGAACGAACAAAGGCAACATGACGCAGTCACCTATCAAAATATTAACCGCGCCGGACATTCATTAACTTTGGTGATCGGTAGGTTCACAACGCAGTGGACATTGGCCCCCTTTATTTTTAAATTTATTTATTTTTATTATGTGTTGCGGCAAAATAAATACATTGTCTGTGAAAACTGCAACTGTCTACCTTTTACGGTTCATGAGATACATATAGCCCGCTGATAGACGGACAGACAGACAGTCTTTTTTTATTAATAGGTTAATAATAGGGTCCCGATGGCACAATTTCAGATTTCAATAACTTTATTTCTTTATACTTACAAAATAAGCACAATACAAGAGAAGACAGATTTTATAATGTAAATTATTATTTTATTATCAACTACTTTTGAGTACGAAACCCTAAAAAGAGTACTTCCGGTTCAAGGGGTTAGCTTTTGTTCAACGATTGTTGAGCTTCAACTAGTTATTATATGACCCAACATAATGATCAAGTTTATGCCCTCATTGTAATTTTACTGTATCAAACAGCATCTGGCAATGATTTGGTACATTTGGTATTGCATTGTTGGTTATGCAAGGGGCTGGAACCGTGGGTTTTGGACTTTCATACGCGTTTTTGCATACAATTAACCACGCTGACGTCACAGATCTCGACACAGGAATTCTACTATGATACTATAATAGCTATGCGTAATGGCTATTTCAACATAATGCTTAGTCGGACGCCTTTTCGTAGCAATAAGCTTTCTTATTTGTTAGTTGTTTTTATGTAGTTTTATGGTGTAGTTTTAACTCTATGTAACTTACATATTGTTTATGCTATGAATAAAGATTTCTTTCTTTCTTTCTTTCTTTCTTTCTTTCTTTCTTTCTTTCTTTCTTTCTTTCTTTCTTTCTTTCTACTCTATACACTCGATGTAGAATGTTTCATAACAAACCACGACACAAATAACTAAAACTCATTTGCTCGGCGAATATCTCATATATAATGTTAAAGTAATATTTGTTGAAGGAAGGATCGACAAGTGATGTAATTTCCCTATAAAATGACGCGGCAACTAAGTGAATTTTAGGTGAAGTATGGGCGGTTTGTTTACAAACCTTCCACAACGAGTTTGGCTAGTGTTGGTTCACTTACAATATAAAATAATTTATTGTACACACAAAAATACAATACAAGAGACATTACATAAGACACAAGTACAATGGGCGGCCTTATCGCTTAGAAGCGATCTCTTCTTTTATTTCATCCGCAGTTGGTAAGTACGACTGCGAAACTTGATGTGTCTCTCGCTTATTACCAAAGGGCCGACCGCTATCGGACGAATTTTAAGACGGATTTTTTTATACTTCTTATACTTATACAATAAACCGTTCTACGGAGCGAAAATTCAGTGTCTTAAATTCAAAAATATGTAACTTTCATGATTTAAAAATGAAAAAACAACAAAAACTTATCGAACAAAAAGACACAAAATCCGTTCTCAACATATCATATAATTACAAGTAAAATATTTTCTAGACTCTCGCTTTCTAGGAACGGAGTTGTTTGTGTTAAGCTTTATATCAGACTAGATTCTCCCGCAGCTTTGCACGCGTTTTTTTCGGGATAAGAAATAGCTTATTGATCTATGCAAAATTTCCGGTAGATCCAATTTGTAGTGTTGGCTTTGTTTTTAGCCACAACTCTTCCCAAATTTGTCCCCTATCACACTAATATTATAAAAGCGAAAGTTTGGATATTTAGATGGATAGATGGATGGATGTTTGTTACTGCACGCCAAAACTACTCAGCGGATCGGGCTGAAATTTTGCATAGATATTGTTCTAGGCCTGAAGTACATGAATGTACGAAAACATAGAATGACCTGGATGAATGAATGGATAGAAATGACCTTTAAGCGTTGTGAACGAAAAAACTTCCCTTTATACTTTATCTGGGTTAAGGACACCATAGCTTGAAAAAAATTATGTGATCAACCAGAAAATAAACCCCTCACGGACGCCATAATCTCCGTATCCAGGAGAAATTGGCCCATTGCGTGAGGTGATCAGCAGAAAGAGCTCTACTTCTTGGCTCCAAAGGAATTTCAAACCGTCTTAACTCCGGAACCACTCGAGATGGACCCACATTGTTGGGTCTCTAAGACATCAGAAAAATGAGCTCCACATGATGCCATAAACTTGAGCCCTGAATCTACGCGGCGAGAATCGACCCGGAACCTACTGCGTCGCAGGTGGACGGCTGCGTCTCTGCTGAGATCGTCAATGATGTGCACAAAATAGAACAAAAGAAATCGATGTTCAGCAGCATGTTTGCGTAGCCGAAGTCTGTTTGAACGGCTCATCATCATCACCTATTAGCTGAATGGGTACTTACGTAGCTTCGTCCAGAACTACATGTGTTTTTCCGATGGCACCTTTGGCAACAGGCCTTCGTAGCCGTACCACATCCACCGGCCCATCAGATGTGTCCACCTGAGAAACAAGCACGGTCTTCTTTAAACTTGAAATAGCTTTATAATGATCATGAGTCTACGAGTATTTCCATTGAAAGATGTTTATTTATCACTAGCTGCGCCCCGCGGCTTCGGCCCCGTGGAAATTTATGTTTCCAACTTTCTTAATTTTTTCTTTCATAAGAACCTTCTCCTGACAATAACAAACAGAACAAAGAAAGAATTAGTGAAATCGGTCCAGCCGTTCACGCGTGATGCCGTGACCAAGGAAAACGGGTTTCATTTTTATATACATAGACTAGACGATCGCCTCGCGGTTTCACCCGCGTAGTTCCCGTTCCCGTGGAAATTCCGAAATAAAATAAAGCCTATATAAGTACCCTGAAAAGTAAGCTTCCTAACGGTGAAAGAATTTTTCAAATCGGTCCAGTAGTTTCGAAGCCTATTCAATACAAACAGACAATCAAATCTTTCCTCTTTATAATATTATAATATGCCTGTAGACTGTTTGCAACAGTCTTCAGTTAGCTCAATTGTTGCAATTGTAAATATTAGTATAATTTTCTTTGTAAATAAAGGTTAATAGTATAGATGAGGACAAAAAAGTATTTGTAAAATGAATATTGTTAAATGAGATACAATCTGATACAATGCATAAAGAATAATGCTATGCCTCCGGGGCACCGGCCCCGGAGGCATAGCATATTGTACCAACATACCGATGTTGGTATAGTAAGTTGTTAATCTGATACAATGCATAAAAAATAATGCTTATATTATGCTATGCCTTCGGGGCCGGTATGTTGGTATAGTAAGTTGTTAAGTATTTCAATTCAAAAAGGTAATAAAATAAATGGTGAGATATGCGTACATAGGCAAAGATAAACATGATGAATATTGTAGACACTTTACTTGCTACTTTGCGTAATGAAATTAGTAGGGCCGTTAACTTTGAATTTACGTGAGTGATTTAATATTTTCATGTTAGTTTATCATCCAACCATAAGCCGAGGTATTTTACAAGCTATTATTTAACTTGCAATAACTATGTTTGTACGGATGGAATCTTGCAACTCAATTTTGAAGCAGATATCTTCAACCGATTGAGTTGACTTTTTTTAAACACTTTTGATGACAATGCATTAAAAGCTTGTTTTTAAAAAAGGTTTATTAAAATATTAAAACTTTTTCTTTGTCGCTTTGTTTAATGATGTCGCTGTTTATGACAAGTCTAATTGGGAGGAGGTTCGTTTATTGTATTCAAAGATAGGAACGTAGTCATATTATATATTTTATCATCTTTGATTGCAAAAATCATTTTTTTGTATGTCAAAAGATTAAATAACTATTCATTTAGACTACGTATGTAGGCCAAGCACGGGGATTGTTCTCTAGGGTAGAATAGACAATAAAAACATTGCATCGTCATACATTGCGTACAATAATGAAGTTGATGGAATTCGATGACAAAGTGAAGTAATTTTTCTCTATTCTACCCTAGACAACAATCTCCGTGCTTGCCCTACTGATGCGGGCAGCGCAAAACCGGTCATTGTAGAGGAGATATCTTTAGGGGAGGAGTGGCCTATGTCCAACAGTGGACGTCGATCGGTTGATATGATGATGATTTAAAATATTCAGGACCCTTTGAGCGTTAGTTATATTATCAATTCTTTCCCCTGCTTGTCCCTCGCACACCTTTTTACGCCTGAGGATTTTTTACCAGCTATTTACCAGCTCTCGTGCGAGGAGTAAGGTCCGTATCATGAAAGTTTGCTCAGTCATAGAATACTTGAGTGACGTTTATGTCGTAGAAAAGCTTTTCAAACATAAACATAAAAAGTCTATCTTTCGGAACATATTGAGGCAAATAACAAAACAAGACAAAATTAAAAACTTTAAAAATCCTCCGACGTTTATTGGCTCAACAGATTTTCGTGAAACATGGTTAAGAACACTCGGGATAAAATTATCTATGACATAAAAAAAAGAAACGAAAATCGGTTCTTCCGTTTGGGAGCTACGATACCACAGACAGATACACAGACAGACACGTTAAACTTATAACACTTTATTATCTTTTATCGTCGGGGGTTAAAAAAGACAGTGATGCGACCTGCAGAAGTAAAATACAATGTCGCAGATCGCAATGTCCACCTCAGTTTTTTTTTATGTCATTGATAATTTTGTTGCATGTTTTATGAAAATCTGTTCAGCCAATAAACGTCGGCGGGTTTATAAAATTTTAAATTCTGTATGTCTTTTGTATTTTATTCGTAGTCAAAATGCAGCCAATGAGCGGCGAAAATAGTGTTAAAATAGTGATACACTCCCGCATATAGAGATAAACCATTTTTTTAGTAAGATGACACTCTGCCCCTGGGGGAGCCACGCCTGATTCCTACGTAGAAACCTTAAAAATATTGATGAAAAAATAACGAGTTTGGTAGCAAATAAAGTTTCGAGAAAGTCTTTGATTCGTAATGTAGGAGCTCACGTAGCCTCAACAAATTCAAAAGGAAACAAGAAATCTTTAAAATATTTAACTAAAATGTACAAACTATTTATAAAGCAAAGGTTTTCTAGAAAATATTTCTTTCTTCTAAAATATTGTTAGACCGTGAGCTTTTTTCGCAATGTTTACGTATGTTAGTACCTACTATATAGTTATTCAGTGGTTTACGCCTACGTAAACCACAGAATAACCATAATTATAGTACTTACACGTAACGTAAGCTCCTAAGGTTTCGTTGTTTTGATTCTCAAGGCCTCTCCCTCGCTCAATCAATTTCGACGGTTTCGACTCTCATCCACTCTGACTCTAAGCTAATCAATTATTAGATTAGATTCTACTTTTTTCACTCTGATCCACCAGTGGATTCGGTTCGATATCCTGTTTCACAGTAATCCATTAGTACATTTTATTCCTCATCTTTTTCTAAACCAGCGGCGTTGCTAGCCTTAGCGGGGCCCCGTATCAAACCGGTCGATGGGACCTCTTCTTGTAACTAGCCTTCTATGACTCGTTGCTAGGGGGGGGACTGCGCCCTTGATACATTTTTAGCCCAGGGTTGCTCAGCAGGACAGTTTAGATGTGTTCGTGTGTGTACCACTCATACTATTATCGCCGCTCATTAGTTCATTTTCTTTTGATTTTTATACGTAGTTATAATGCGGCCATCACTCGTGCAAACGCTCTTTATGCAAGTGATATAAGAGTTGGTTCACAGGACTTACAGGACTCACAGGACACTGTCCACTAAATAAACATCTCTTCACTATCGGAGCAACAGACAGCCTTCTCGGCGGGGGTGTCTCAGTGACGAAGAATCAGCTGCCCACGTAGTCCTGGAATGCGAGGGAGTAACAGCGCAACGACACGAAATCCTCGACCACCCGAGGTCACTCCGCGAAGCATGTGAAGATCCCAGGAAGATTCTGCGCTTCTGGACGGAGTTAGGCTGGTAACACTGGTAAAAGCGACTGAACTAAGATTAAAATAAGGATAATATTTTCTAATTAGCATTATTACCTATGTACTAGATATATTGTATTATTTAATCACCTCTTTCTAATTTAATTTAACTTTTTGTGTTTTTTATCTTTTTGTTTCTAGCTAAGTAACATTCCCTATAATCATATACTTTCCTAATTATCGTCGTCTATTGATTTTTACTTAAGTTTTTAGTATCTATAAGTGGAAACTTGTAATTAGCCCTCAGTAGCATAGCATGCATGTATCATGCATGTTACATTAAGCAAAGACCTTTGTAAAAACATTTGTGTAAGTTTTCCGAAAATTTATAAAATAAAATAAAATAAAACAAAACACGCACAATGGACCAACCCGAGTCTAAGTGTGGACAATAGAGTACACACATCTTAGAGTTGGTTTTGCTTGAAAGCGAAACAGAAACTTCGATTTTCATTTTCCGAGTAGGCCCCTAGCAGAATTGCAATTTCGATGTTCTACAAGGCGGAATCAGAATTTAATTATTGAGTGGAATTCCCGTTAATGATAAAAAGGGCCGTAGCCAGGAGTTCTTTTTGGGGCAATCTAAGAACCTAGAACACCTAACCGTTAACGGCGAATGGAGATAGTCGCGAAAATTTTGTGTTTTCGTTGGTTTTTTTATAGGGTTTTGCATGCTGACCGCAACAAGCGTTTAACCCCGACCACAGATGGAAGGCAATCATTTCGTCCTCGATTTTTTATTGTATTTACACATTCGTTTCTTTTTTGCTTTGGATAAATTATATTATATGGCGGGGCTCGAGTCCTGGACCATAAACAGACCAGAACCAGCTTTAAATGTAATTGGCGAGCAGAGCCAGCCGCGAACATTTTGTACTTTTCTTAGATTTTATGCCGCAACAATTAATGGTTTTATATATTTTTGTATAATTTTTAGCAAATGTGGCATAGTGACCTAAAGCGGGGCTGTAGATCATAGCCAAGAGAAAAAAAAGTAACCTTTATCAAATTTGGCAAAGTGACCTAATGCGGGGGTCGAGCTCTGGGCCAGGGTCGTTGCGAATGTCAGCATCAGCATCCGCTGATGATTAGCATTAATTTGAAGGTAAGCGTCAGCATCAGCATCCGTATTGATTGATGTTGATTGTAAGTTGCCTAGACATCTTAGGTATTCAGAATAATAGGGTTTTCTTCTTGAAACAAGAATGAGATTAAAATTAGTCATAGTCAGAATTTTTTAGTTTTTGACTTAGATTTCTTTGCGTTGGTTGACAAAGTGATTTCGCAGATTATTCGTAACATTTTTGTGCTTAATAATGTGGATTAATACAAACTGACTACTGCAAACCAGCCAGACCACTCAAGTTCAGTTTATTTCAAGTCATCTACCTATAAAGTTGCCTCTATAGCGCTGAACAAAACATAAAGCCCAAAACACCATTACATCGGCCAGCGGCAAGCTACGATTTTTTTATGTTTCAGTTGTTACCATAATCAAAGTTCCAGAAGTAAACAGGGAAAAATAATCATTAAGCTGTGGATTGCTATTTTATTAGTACTTAAACTAAGATTTTGGGGGTCACGACCCCCGTGACCCTTCCCCTTGGACCGCACATGTTCTGAATCCACCCTCTGTACCTTCACAGCCAGGGGGCTGGGTACCCATCTACCTACAAAGGGGTGGTGGGTGGAAAGACAGCGCCTCATGCCATTGCGTTGGCGTTGGTGCAAGGGGGGATCCACCCACCTCTTTTATGGATTGCACACCGAACTCAGCCGACCCGGTTGGTGTCGATAGCATTATGTTTAAGAACTATGTGCGAGATAATGCTACCGGCAACTTGTAGGCTGGAGACAGTGTCTTTCAACTTGGATGCCGGCGCTGCGCTGGCTTCCATGCCACTGGGCCTAGCCGGGTTGAGCCGGGAGGCTATGTAAAGGCGATATTAATGGTCGATTTAAAATGTCGTCGCATTGCTTGGGACTCAATGTATGAAGTTTATAATTCAGAGAACAATAGATTTCGCATTGCTGGGACTAGCCCGTTGCGTTGGCTTAGGTATTGTGTATAACATATTTCTTTTGAATAGCTCTTCTTTTAAATGGATAATCCATTAGCGAACAAGGTAAACAAGTATTTTCTCAAACAGATTTCTCCAGATCAAGTTTGCACGCCCTTTCAAAACTCTACAGACTACAAAGAGCCCACACAAAGTCTCGACGTCTCGTCTGATCTTTTTAGAGTCCCCGTTCCTTTTTAATTTACCGTCTACGCCGAGTATCCTATAGAAATTGAACAGACAGAATACCTTCAAAGAACATACTTGATTCGCAGTTATGGTTGCAGAGTGGTCAATAGAGTGTGCACAACACCAAAACAGTAAAAGTTTTCGTTTGCTACCGCGGACTTGTCAAAGTTGTCAAAATTATAATGCTAAAATGCAACAAATAACTCAAAATCATTCGAAACCTATAATCGAGTTTGCAAGGAACTATTGGATTGGTTCGCCATTGTACAACGAAAAGTAAGTCCTCTCTATCCGGTAGGCAAGGCCCTAAATATAAGGAAGGAAACTAAAACTATTATAGTTTCCGAAAACTATGCAAAACTCAGCTAAGATCACAAACAGTAGTCGCGGGCGTGGGGGATAAATAAAATACAGTTGTAGCTAGCCGAGCGAGTAGAATTTGTATTTAAATGTCAGATTAGATTTCAGAGAATTGTGTATTTGGTGCTTTGGTTTTTAGTTGTAGGTAATATTTGTTTTAATCGCTGGGAAAACTGGAACGCAAAAGTCGTCGAGGGGGAAAACAGGAATTTGAAAAAAAAAATCCAGTTTTCTCCTTGAAAAATTTTTCCCAAGGGGGAAAACTGGAGTCCAAAAAAATGAATTCCAGTTTTCCCCCTTAAGGGGGATTTGTTAAGGGGGAAAACTGGAATAACCCGTACTTAGTAAGGCTGGTATAAAGAAAATACAATACAAATACAACCATCCATCCAAACTTTCTCGTTAACATTATTATTGTGACGCCGCGAGCTGAGGCTAATCTATACTAATATTGTAAAGAGGAAATATTTGATTGATTGTTTGTTTGTTTGTATTGAATAGGCTCCGAAACTACTAGAGCGATTTGAACAATTCTTTCACCTTTAGAAAGCTTACTTTTCAGGGAGGGACAAAGACGTATTTTATCCCAGAATTCCCACGGGAACGGGAACTACGCGGGTGAAACCGCGAGGCGATCGTCTAGTTAGGTAATATTTTAATGAAATCCGTACTTATTATTCAGTTGGTTCAGTCAGATAGAAATGAAGCAGGATGGTATCCAGTCTCAGACATATAGCAAAATGTTGCCTTGTCTTTAAAAATGTAGCAAATTATAGCAGTTTGTAAATTATGCAAGTTAAGGAAATCAAATTTTATTTAACCAAGTTTTAAGGCGAAGAGTAGGGGCGATAGTGGCGCCACTACATATTTAATTTAATCATTAAGTTATACAAAGAAATTATCAAAAAATCGAACCGCTGGTAGACGACACCTATCACAAGCTTTTATTTAATGTATCTGTAATAGTTTTGTTCAAAAACCTTGTTTGGAGAGCTTGGTGGCCACCAATAGGAACTAAACTCTTGAAACAAGTATCTGCCTAAATAATACAGTACAAAACTATTAAAGATACATTTAAAAAAGCTTATGATAGATATCGTCTACGCGCGGTCCGATTTTTTGATAGTTCCTTTGTGTAACGTAATTATAAAATTAAATATGTAGTGGCACCACTATCGCCCTACTCTTCGCCTTAAGTCGTTTTTTAATCAACTCTCTATTGGGGATGGCAGCGTAGGTGGGTCACAAAACAATACTAAAATTATCCGACTAAAGTTTACTTAAAATTACGTATAATTAGAAAAAAAAAGAATCATGTTGTTTAGCATTGAAACGTACTAAGTGACCTCTGGAGTTACGCTTATTAGTGTTACGCAATTTAGTAACTTTATTACTTCTTTCTTAAAAATAAATGTTAGTAACTAATTATTTTTATTTTGTTTCAAAAGCTCACCTCTCTAACTTCACAAACGGTGTAGTTCATCTGCATTTCCAATGCTCCTCGTTTGCTGTGGTTATCCTGGAAATTTAGAGAAAATAAATACCATTATGAACTTAGGTTAGGTATGTAAACTCTGGCGCAGCGCTTCAGCTTTGCCATACAGCGGGGCAATGCAGTCAGCGTCTGGGAGACGCTTTCGACTGGTATTGATATGGATCAGTTGAGCTACCTGTAGATTGTTTGCAACAGTCTGCGGTTAGTTCAATTGTTTCATTTGTAAATGCTAGTTCTTATTTGATTCTATTATTTTTAGTTGTTATTTTCTTTGTATATTAGAACTATATAGTATTTCTTAGTCTCTCTAGCGACTAAGAAATACTACTGTAAAATGACTTAGAACATTATGCCTATCGGGTACTTTGTACATGAGACGTTGAGATCAGCCACGTGTCACGTCATCATGTGAGACGCAAGGAATATATTAATCCATTTATACGTGTGTACCGCATTAAAATCGTTCCTGGAATAAATTTGTACCTACCTACATAAATAATCGATCCTGTTGAATTCCTAATTGGCCGTCAAAATACTCACAGGTGGGAAGTAATGCGCTGTGACGATGCTTGTGATCTCCAAGAGGCTGCGAAGAGCCGCGGCGTCGGCCAGCTCCGTGAGCGGCAGCATCTCAGTCAGGCCTCCGGTCAGATCTGCCAGCCCGTCCACTAGGCTGCCGTACTTTAGGGCCTCGTATGAACCGTGGAGTCTGAGGAAAAACAGAATAAATAAAAATAAATAAGTAAATAACTACCTATGTACTGTAGCATAATAGGTATATTAATTACCGATCTGCAGATATTTGTACAGGGGTTCTGGATGTTTTTCTATGTATAATAAAAAATATCTATCTATTTAGTGTATTGTATTATGTATATCAGTTATCTAGTACCCATAACACAAGCTCTGCTTACCTTGGAGCTAGATAATGCTGTGTGAATTGTCCAGCATTATTTATTTATTTATTAGTTATGATAGCAAGCTTAAGAATATTGTATGTACATTCTCATTTAAGTGAACTTTATTCTTTTGAAAAATAAAATTCTTTAAACTGAAACTGAATAATGCCCGACAATGCACACAGCATCATCTAGCCCCAAGCTAAGCAGAGCTTGTGTTATGGGTGCCAGATATACTTAATACAATGCATTACATAGATATATATTTTTTACTATACATAGAAAACGACCAGAACACCCGGAACAAACATCTTGTGTTATGGGTGCCAGATAACTAATATACTTAATAAAATGCATTACATAGATATATATTTTTTACTATACTACATAGAAAACGACCAGAACACCCTGAACAAATATCTGCAGATCGTACAAACATTTGTCCCGAGACAGGAATCGTACCCGCAACCCCCTGCGTCGCAGGTGGACCTTCGTTCACGCCACAGAGGTCGTCATTATATTTTATATCCATGGGAATTAAACTATGCTGTTCGCGCGCGAGATTACCTCCTGTGGTATGCGAGCGGCGTGAGAACAGAGTCGAAAACCATGACAGTTTGCAAAAATTAGATGCTGTTATAAAGGCCAAGATTGAAGTTGAAACCCTGATATTCGATGACTTACTTAGCATAGGCTTTCTCCAGCAGTGCTGGCCACAGCTCCTCCGACGTGTTGGTCTGCACAAAGGCCAGCTTGCCGTTGACCGTCGGCAGACGATCGTCGACCAGCACCTCGACCCACTGTCCGCACCACCACAAGCGAAACCTGCGGAGAAATCCTGCTTAGAGACAGAATTTGTTACACTATGGAAAAAAATATATCTACCATAAGTAACCCGGTGATGGCTTTTCCACATCATATATTTTGGACTTCAGCACGCCATTACAGAACTGTTATCGTCCGCATTTGTTGGAATAGGTACCTGTGTACCTACATTTCTTAACTGCCAAACTATAATTTCTTTTCACTTCCCTCTTAAATAAGCTCTACCTTAGTAGGAACTTTTCTTAGAATCCTTATGATCGGAGAAAGCTCTAGACTGATCTAACTACCTAGCTATAATTATTTAAGCACCTCACCGGGTAGTCAAAGAAAAGTACATTATTATGTAGGTATTCTACTAATATTACTAATATTATAGGTAGTGTAGGCGACAGTTTGTGCCGTTGCGAAGATTTTTGCCGAAGACAATGACAAAATTACTGAATTATCAAGCTGAAATTTTACACACAAAGATCTGCCTCTGTAATAACATATAGGCTACTTTTTATGCCCAAAAACGCGTGCGAAACCGCCGTTCTAAATATATAACAAGATAGAAAAAAAAACGCCCAAGGTAATAATATCCCCTTACTGTAAATTCGTTTTCAATTTAATAAAGTTCTTGTTACGCTCCGTGCAATTTTCTTTTCTGAGTGCTTTCTACTGCAGCTAAAATTTCCCTATAAATTGGATGTGAATTTGACGTGAAGTGATGTTTTTGAAAGAATAACTTAAATATATATCAGCCTAGAGAAGATTGCCTAAAAAAGATTAAATTATGGTTGTTTGTCCACAAAGATTAGGTAATGTTTTAGTAGAATAATCTATAAAACACAAAAACCTGAGCACCTATATAAAAATTAAAATTCCAATCAAAGAAAAGAAACAAATTAGAACTAGAAATTTATCATTGAAACAGTTGAGATAATTGCCGACCGTTGCAAACAGTCTAGAGGTAGCTTAACTGATCCATATCCATGTCTGCCAATCAAAATCCTTTACTGTAAAGAAAGAAAATACACTGTACGTAGGTACCTACCTCTTTGAGACATGAGTGAATTCGTGTAAGTACAAATTGCTATCTTTCATTTGATGACCCACTTGACTGTGAAGGTCTCTTTATAAATAAAGTCATCACAATTTGGACTGGAAATTTTCATTATTCATTTATTTTTCTATAAATCTCTACAGGCGCCCGAAATGTATTATTAAGTTTCAAGTTAATAGCTGCGGCAGTTGCTGAGATAATAAAGAGGGGAAAATAGATAGACAGGGCGAGAGCATAAGGGTCAAAACCGATCTCGAAACTCTAAAAAGCTCATCAAACCAACTCAACTAAACCATTAAACTTGGTAACTATTGCACACAATGACTATAAACTACTAATATAATGAGAGAATAATCTTATTGCATCCATAATCTCTCTCTCTCCGTCAGTTCGTCTGTATATCTGTTAACATTCACGACTTCACAGCTATCCGGGTCAAGGAGATGGATTGAATCCCGGGATAGGGCAAAGGCTAATTTTTATGTAGCTTTTTATCCAGAAAATAGTGCGAATCCACGTTGAATGGCTAGTACGAGTTTGCACAATACCAAAACGGAAATAGTTTTTGTTTACCGCTGACTTGTCAAAGCGACCTTACCGTCAAAAATGCAAAAAATCATTCGAAAACTACAATCGATTTCGTATAAAACTATTGGACCACCGTCATACTATGAGAAATAGCTCTTCTCAGTATCAACTAGTGGCTCCTAAATATATGGAAGGAAACGATAACATTTATACTTTTCGTAAACAATGCAAAACTTATACTAAGGGCTCATAACAATAATTGATTGAGTGCTATTAACGTTTTTCCAAGTCACGGAATACACAGAAAGGTGATCCAATTACAAAGATCAAATTAAATTGCGCACCGGTCTTCCAATTTGTAGCAAACTCAAACTCATGTTCTTGTTTTTGGAATTTGATGCATATTGGAAGCCGGCCCCACTTGATTCGTTCATCTATTCCACCCTGTACAGCAGGTAAAAAATAAAATAACGGGATCAATTCAACTCTGGACATTTCTTATTTTTAGCGGACTACAAAAGAGGTTTATTATTTTGTTACAAAAGGAGGGGGAATAGAGCTTTTTGGTACGTATTTGTATCAAATTGGTAGGCACTTTTACTTATGTATCTAACCCAATTATTATAAAAGATATAATTGTTTTGTTTATATGTTTGTAAGAAGGTAAGTACTCTGGGTATATCTCTGATATACTGTACTGATCCGTTTTGAAAAGTTCTTTTACAAATATATAGCTACATTATCCCTGACTGTCGCTACTTATGCTCTTTCAGAGGCCCAATTCTACTAAAGTAATCGCTTAACTATGACAATGGTATCGTCACAGAGCTTTCATTCTGTTACGTTTTGGAATTTTACTTTAGATGAAAGAAACTAGGTAGGTACTATCGAGACTCTAGATATTCTAGATTCTAAAGTTTCTTTCTTCTATGGATTTTTCGTGATTCTGCAGCGATACCATTGTCTAGCACTGGCTGGTAGTGTTTGGCCCAAGTACGAACGAAGCTGCGAACAGTGCACGATACAATACGGGTATATAGGTATGCGTATAACTTCTATTCCTCTCTTAAAATCGTTAATGGCCGTGAGACTGCCTTGAACTGAAGTTCAAGGTCGACACGGCGCTAAGCTACCCTGCCTCCAAAATTATCGACAAACAACCATAACCTGCCTCAAGCGGCGATGGAGGCTCTTTAGAAAACGCTATTTTATAACTGAGGAGTTATGCTGACAGATTATTGCGGCAAAAGGAAACTCGCAACTGTCTGTTTACATAAACTTCAGAAGTTTAAGCGAAAATATTAAAAAGTTTTTAGTTTCTTCAACTAAAGGTGCTCCAAGGTTTTTGTTATTATAGTGCGTAAGTCTTCTTGCGTTTTCAAGTCCTGTCGATGTCGAAAAAATATGGGGATGTTATTCGATTTCTTAAAGTTGCTCTGTCTCCAGAGCGCCGTTATACGTTAGGTTTTCTGGCCAATCTCTCCAAGCCTGGAAAAATACATTTTAGATTCGCAATAAAGTTTATTTCAGCTTTTAGGTACTTTTCCGTCAGAGCGCTAAATGCCAAACAGCGGTCTTTCTGCGTTGAAATAGAGGACATCTCTTTCTAGAGTATACAAATTAAAGACGCACATGTAGTGTAAAATCACTATAAGGCTTGAGGCAATATGCAAATAGATTTATGCCAAGCCAATACTCAAATCAATTCTCATCGTATCTATGGGAAGGTTGCTAGCGACATCTAAGTATTCAATATTTTATGGCTTATCAAACATTTAAGAGAGTTTTATTTTAGGTACCTTGTATGCAGGATTATATTAAAGCATGGTAACATAAGCTAGGTAGGACTTAAGATAGTTACTTAATTTAGTAAGTAAAGTGGGTAAGTGTTTTGTATTTTATACAAGGAAATAGAGATCTTTTGAGATTTATCTAGGTTCCTAATAATATATGTAGGTTTTCGACAACGAGATGTTAATATTAGACTACCCGAACTCAGGTCCACGTTCATGGGGTTCACTACAGTAGTCAACCCCACGTAGTAGAACATGGAGCGCGGGGCAGTGACTGTACCGCGCTTTATCTGATAAGATCGGTATTGGATTGACGACATACGTCACTTTTTCATCGAATACGTAAACTATTTGAAATTCATGCCTTCAACTTCAATTATGCACGACGAGACCCTACGTCCGTGGGGGGCATCGAGGCTCTTCGGGTTTTAAAAAAAATATCTAATCGTCTGGTCGAAGCGACGCAATGCAGCCAGCGTCTTGGGGACGCTTCCGACTGGTATTGATATGGATTCGTTGAGTTACCTGTAGATTGTTTGCAGTTAGCTCAGTTGTTTCAATTGTAAATATACTAGTGTAATTTTCTTTGTCAATAAAGGCTTGTACGTAATATTATGACGATGTAATGTCATTATTGTAAATTTTACCCTAGAGAACAGTCTTCGTGCTTGGGCTACTGCATACTTAAAATATCACACCATTCGATATCACTTTCGGACTAAACTTATGAGCGCGAGTGTATCGTTAGAGGTTAGTTTGGCTCGTGCCTAACTAGATTTTGCTTTAAACTGGTTAGATTCTACCATATCGTACACCAGTAGGTATGTAGAACCACTTTGTGGACTCACCGATCGCCAGGTCAGTCAAAGCGAAAAGTGTTTTAGATTTCTATCAGTTACTATGGACCTACAGGCAACATAAACACGAGTTAAATTAAAAACTATTAGAAACAAGAGTAAAATAAAACGTCTTTCTCATTTTAGCAAAAGAGAGACATAGGAGTTGGTTTTGCACGGCAACGAAAACGAAACTTCGATTTTCCTTTACCGAGTTCGCCCAAGGCGAGTATTTGATACTTACCTCATTTTTAAAAATCGCTTCAGCCGATTGATGCGTGGAGGTAATAAAGAGTGTCATTTTTCGAGTAGGTACGCTCGAAAAACAGACTTATCCCGCGTTTCGCGGGTAGGGACATAAAAATCGAATAAATACATAAAAACATACACACATTGTGATGCCAACCTCATAATCTTCTTTTTAAACATTCGCGATTTGTTAACGTAATTTATGATTTTATCGGGTACTTATCGCGTACCCATTGTTGTTATTTCCCCTACGTTTCTACCGCGTTACAGTGATATGGTCACGGATCCACGTTAGGGATAACAAAAGGTACGCGATAAATACCCGACAAAATCATTACCTACTCGTAACCCTCCTTCGCCTCCGCGATAAATACCCGACAAAATCATTACCTACTGGTAACCCTCTTTCGTTGTTATTCGAGTACAAACAGCTTAAAATTGATCTTCTTCAAAATTTGTAAACGCTGCCGTCTGGAGACCGCTTGGATTTTTAAGAAATTTATAAGCTTGGATTTTTAATAATTTTATTTATAGTGTAAAAACTTACTAGCTGTAATTTGTCTCTATTAGTTGAACCGCCTACTTTGCTTTGTAAATATACTTACTTACGATCTTGTTGTGTATAATATTCTCCTCTAATACTGTTTCCAAAAAGTTAATGGATAAATATTTACGTTCAATAACAAGACCTAATTAGGTAGGTCAATGTCTTTACATCATAGTACATCTTATCTTCTGATTTGACTGATCTGGCCTGTTGCTAAGACAGAAGACGGGACCTACCTACTCATAAGTGGAGTGCCTTATTGGGTCATATCATCGACTCTACCTAAATTATATCTCCTCAACTCGTCTATACGCCGAGAAGAACAAGAATTAAAAGGAGTTACCTGAAAACTCCGGCATAGTTGACGTCCATTTTCTGATCTGCCGGCACGACCCTGTAGAAGAGACCCTTGCATTGGTACAGCACCCCCAGACATGATACCAGCCATTTGTCACCTGTAAATGAAATGAAATGAAATTTATTTATTGCATAGAAATACAGACAAAACAATTCCGAAAACAATCATTTTTAACCCCTGACGCAAAAAGAGGGGTGTTATAAGTTAAAAAAACGTCAGCGGGTTTTTTAATTTTAATTTTGTACTGTTTAAAATATAACTAATAGTTAGGTACCTACTTTAAATCTATGTTTGCGTTGATTGTATTGGCTAGCCTTCGATATCTACGCTAGGCTATAAAGCCTGTGTTATAGAATGTAAGGAACAGTTATAATAATAAATATCTATCGATTCCTGATCGCAGTGGAGGTTTTAAAAACTTAGCAGGAAGATACCGTTACTATGGTAGGGGATTATTCAGCTCATACATCTAACTGGAAGGAACTAAAAGCATAACATCGTCGAGCGGCGTTGAAGGGGTCGATTCTGACGAGCACCTAAACAATAAGTCATCCAAGTAGGGTCCCAAAGTAGGTAGATACGCAAAGCTCTTTGTTTTGGTATCAGATGACTGATATACGTAATAAAATAATATAATTAAATAAAAATTTAAAAAGCTTATACTACTTTACATACTTCTTGAATTAACATACAACTTATAAAATAACTCGAGCGGGGCTATTCTGACGACGCGACGTCAGAATTGCCCCATCTTCTGACCCAGTCGCGACGACGAGGTATAACACATGGTTATATTTTTAACCCACGACGCAAAAAGAGAGGGGTGTTATAAGTTTAACGTGTCTGTCTGTGTATCTGTCTGTGGTGTCGTAGCTCCCAAAGGATGAACCGATTTTCGTTTCTTTTTTTGTCGTAGATAATTTTATCTCGAGTGTTCTTAGCCATGTTTCATGAAAATCTGTTCAGCCTATAAACGCCGGCGGAATTTTGTCTTGTTCTTATAGCATTTACAAAAGACAGCCCTCTATTTACGGGTAGAGCATTGTTAGCGCGAATGCTGATTTATTGACACCATCTCATAGACTGACGTCATTTTGTCAGAGTGTGTCAACAAACAAGACCTTTCGAGTTTTCGAAATAGCCATTATTATACCATGGAAATAACTAAGTAAATGATTTGCGAGTAAGGTGGTAAGTAAAGCTCAAAAAATATTGGGATTTTCCTACTGGTCTTACACTTCACAAGTAATTTAGATCGCAGATAATAATATGAAACTTTGCGCACGTTGCAAGCTATTTGCTATGAGCCAACGCTAAAAAAAAATTCGTTTCTAATCTTTGTTTTTTACAAATTATTGAGGTCAACATTATTACCCTACAGAGACTATCTAGGCGACTATTTCCGACCAATTCAGCTAGGCTTTGGTTCGCGAGGTGGATGTGAGGCCGCAGTACATTCCCTTCGTACATTTTTAGACCAAAATTATGGGGAGGTAATTCTGAAGGTAGACGTTAAAAACGCCTTCAATTCCGTAGACAGGGGCGCCTTGCTAAAAGAAATTAAAGACAAAATTCCAGAAATTTACCCATTTCTTTGGCAATGTTACGGTTCGCCATCAAAATTAATATACAGCAATAAAGTCATTTCGTCCGCTGTTGGCTGTCAGCAGGGCGACCCTCTTGGTCCGGCCATATTTAGCCTTGCCATCCAACCCATAATTCAACGTCTCCAATCCAAGCTTAATGTTTGGTATTTGGATGATGGAACATTAGGTGGAGAAGTGAACGCAGTTTTTGATGATCTAAAAATCATCACAGACGAATTTCGACAAATAGGTTTGGAATTAAATTTTTCAAAGTGTGAGCTTTTTATTTCGGACTCTTGTGTAGACAAAAACAATATCATTGAGAAATTCAATACATTAGCCCCCAACATTACAGTTGTTGATAAATGTTCACTTCGACTCCTTGGTTCACCAATTCTTGATGAGTCTTTTCAGTCATTTGTAGATGAGAAAATTCAAAATTTCCACAAAAATTCGGACAGACTGCTCAAAATTAATAGTCATATGGCTTTTACAATTATTCGGTTCTGTCTATTTGTACCTAAATTTACGTATTCTTTGAGATGTAGTCAAATGTGGAAACACAGCGAGCTCTTGAAAGGCTTAGACAACATAATAAAGAATACATTATCATCGGTTTTGAATATCGATTTAGATGACAAGGCATGGTCGCAGGCCTCCCTGCCTGTCAAATTGGGAGGCTTAGGTATACGCAAAATTTCAAGTGTAGCCCTACCAGCGTTCTTGTCTTCTGTCTACAGCACTAGTTCTTTAGTTGAAAAAATTTTAAATCATTCTCTTTTGGTCCCACCTGGAATGTCATTGAAAATTTCATTTTTAGACGAAGCTCGAACGGCTTGGCATAGTGCTTGCCCCGATGCTGCTCCCCCAAAATCACTTTTGTCCCAACGGCAATGGGACGAGCCTCTGTGTGAGTTGACACGGAACTGTTTGTTACAAACGTGCTCCAGCTCTGCAGATCGTGCCCGCCTCCTGGCCGTTTCTAAATGGGAGTCAGGACATTGGTTGCAAGCATTTCCTTCATATAACACTGGTACTTTATTGGATCCCGTAACTTTCCGTATCGCAACATGTCTCCGGTTGGGTGCAAGGTGTTGCGCGCCTCATCAATGCCAGTGCGGTACTGCTGTCGAACAGCTTGGTCATCACGGATTATCGTGCACTAGGGCCGCTGGTCGGATATCTCGCCACGCTAGCCTTAACGACATCATCCGGCGGGCCTTTGTCACCGTTAACGTACCAGCTATTCTCGAACCGAATGGTCTGTTGCGTGACGATGGTAAGAGGCCCGACGGTATGACACTAGTCCCATGGGAGTTGGGGAGGCCCATTGTGTGGGACGCTACATGCGTCGACACACTTGCGCCTTCCCATCTTCCGAGGACATCCGTGAGGGCGGGTGCGGCGGCAGATTTGGCCGAAGATCTCAAGAGGCGCAAATATGCAGGTCTCGACAGAGCCTACACATTTGCTCCCCTTGGAGTCGAGACCCTAGGTCCGTGGGGTACCGAGGCTCTTCGGGTTTTCAAAAAACTATCTGAGCGTCTGGTCGAAGCGACGCGTGACCCGAGAGCTGGTGAATATCTGGCACAGCGTATCAGCATTGCCATACAGCGTGGCAATGCAGCCAGCGTCTTGGGGACGCTTCCGACTGGTGTTGATATGGATCAGTTGAGCTATCTGTAGACTGTTTGCAACAGTCGGCAGCTCAATTGTTTCAATTGTAAATACTAGTATAATTTTCTTTGTGAATAAATGGCCCTACAGAGTAATATAATAATTAATAATATAATATACAATGTTGTTAATTATTAATTTTATTTTATTTCAGTTGGAATTAAGAGCGCATCAATGCGCGCCATTTTGTGAAAAGGATAGGCATAGGATTTCGCGTTCATAGAAGCGGGACGGAGAATGGGTTTTTGGAACGGCGTACCCGCAAAAATGACGTTGTTGCTTATGAGTAGTTTTCTTGTAAGAAAACTACACAACTTATGAAGAAACTGTATTAAGGAACCAAGGAATTAGTAATAACCTACGAATCAAAACAAAGATCTGTTCAATAGACCGCAGGGTTCCTGAGATCTGGACCAAATTAGGTGCACTTTGCACTTTCATTATTTTTTTATCGTAATGTTTTTCGCAATCGTGTTTTCCAATTAAGGCTTGGTAGGCCAGCGAGGCCGAACTTTTGTCATTGTACAAATCATCTGAGACTTAGATATATATTACTTAAGGATCTAGTCTAGTCAAAGTCGCATTCAGTTACAAGATCTAATGAACTTCACTCGTTAGAAAAAAATCCCAAAGTTACTCCTTTTTCTACTGTTTTTTCAATATTATGAGTAGCGAACTACTTTTTACTTGTTTTTCATACTCAACTAAAGACACGCAATATTTCTAAACAAATTCGCACAGTTTGACTTGATAAAATTATTTTCTTAATCACCATGTTTAAATATCTACAAAAAACACGAGCGCGGCGGCTTGGCAGGTGCGCGATTTCCCTTACTCCTATTGCTGCAGGAATACCTGGCCTTAAGGGCCCATACTACCTCGTTATTGTGTGAAGAGGATAGGCATAGGATTTCGCGTTCACAGGAGCGGGACAGAGCAAAGCGGCGTAAGCCCAAAAATCAAGTTTTTATTAGTTATTTGCTCCCCACAAACATTAGAATAGTTAATTGAAAAAAAGGCAACATATAAAATGTTCTTTATACTTAGTTCAATTACTATGCTTAATCTCAAGATCGTATCATTTGTGTTTATTGAGAAATTAGGGTTTTAGTAAAAAATTAGAGGTAACTTTGCGATTTTTTTCTATCGAGAAAATTTTATGGAATCGTGTTTTCGAAACATATGATCGATAGAATAAGTCCTGAACTTTACCATATATAAATTTCAAAGTTAAATATTCAGTAGTTTGGAAGATATGGAGGTCCGACGGAGTTGAAAATAAGCTATTTGAAGTTGTATACGCCCTTAAGACACCGAAGAAAGAATGTTGAATTTTATGTAATTCTAGTTCTCTACCACGGGAATTCCGTGAGTACGAGATCTAGGCCTAGTTAGACAAGCGAACCTGCTAAGTTCGCCCCTTAACAAAGTAGTAGTAATTACTACATAATTACCTATGATAAAACTAAAAATAAACTATTAGGTATTTCTCGTAAAAAGTAAAGGATAAAACAATGGTTATCGTTGGTTATCCCTAAGAGATAGACATATACTATTGCGAACTTTTTTGTAGACCTTTTTAAGTTGTACAATACTGTAATACATTATTTTGATCTATCTCGTAGGGTTCAGCCAGCGTTTGCAATGTAAGCGCAAAAAAAATTAGTTTATTTACAACATCACATTAGAAACCTCTTAAATTATCAGTGTTTCTCTACTATATTATGCATTTATTATACATATAAACATTTCTCTTGAATCACTCTATCTATTAAAAAAACCGCATCAAAATCCGTTGCGTAGTTTTAAAGATCTAAGCATACATAAGAACAGTAGACAGACTTACAGCGGGAGCGAGTTTGTTTTATACTATTTATAGATAATCTATTTTACAAGACAATCACCTGTGTTATAGCTAAACGCCGCATATGTATATTTAAACTAAGCATAATTAACAAAAAAATGTTAAGGCGCTACCCCGACTCAAATCAGCGCCACCACCTATTTTACCTTATAAATGTTTTTGTTTGTATAGTGTAGGAAGAGATGCGAAGTTGCTCATTTTTCCCACCATGGTGAGCAAAAAGAACAACTTCGCATCTCTGCATAATAAAACAGCTTTTATTTCTCACACTTAAATACTAAAATACATATTATTTTCTCTCATATTATGTGAGTACCGCTTTCAGCGGTGAAAGCCTCCTCCAGCTCCTTCCATCTTTCTCGATCTCTAGCTACTGTACTCCATGTCTTCCCTGCTATTTTTACGATGTCATCGTCCCATCGTGTTACGGGTCTTCCTTTTCTTCGTTTCTTGTTTACTGGGTACCAATTCATTATAGCTTTGGACCATCTATCGTTTTGTATTCTCTGGATGTGCCCCGCCCATTTCCATTTTAGAGATAGAACTTTTTGTACCACGTCTTTTGCTTTCGTTTTTTTTCTTATATCTATGTTCTTAATTTTATCTCTTAGTTTAAGGCCCAGAAAACTCCTTTCTATCGCTCTTTGGCAAACTTTTAGTCGTTTGATGTTCTGTGCGGTTAGAGACCACGTCTGGCATGCGTAAGTGAGACAGGGAAGTAGGCAGGTTTCCATGGCTTTGGTTTTCAGTTTAATTGGTAGTTTGTTCTTGAAAACTTCTTTCATAGCCCAGTATTTTTTCCAAGTATTTTTGGTTCTTCGCTCTATTTCTTGGTCCGTGCAAGTCGTGAACGAAATTTGATGTCCCAGATACACGTATTCATTAACATACTCTAGATTGGTAGATAGTAGAGTCATTGGTATCTTATCTCTATTTGTCATAAGCTTTGTTTTATCCCTGTTTATTTCCAATCCAACTTTTTTACTCTCTGCGCACAGGGTTTCTATCATATATTGGAGATCAATTGGGTCTTCTGATAGCAGCACGATGTCATCTGCGAATCTGAGATGTGATAAGAATCTTCCGTGTATTTTGATGCCCTTGCTTGTCCAGTTCAGGCCTCTAAATGCTTGCTCTAATACTGCTATAAACATTTTCGCCGAGAGGGGGTCCCCCTGTTTTACGCCTCTTTCGATTTTAAAACTTGGACCTTGTTCTTCTATGACTATTCGTGATGTACTGTGGGTATATATTTCTTTTATGATATCAATGTAATCCTTATTAACACCTTGTTGTGATAGAGCGTCCCATAGAGATTCGTGAAGAATAGAGTCGAACGCTTTAGTATAGTCAATAAAACATAAGTATAATGCTGTATCATATTCTCTATACTTTTCCATGACCGTTTTTAGAGTGAATATATGGTCCACGGTAGAGAAGGTACGCATAAATCCCGCTTGTTCTACTGGTTGATTTTCATCCAAGATCTTACTGATCCGTCTTAATAGAGTTGCAGAGAATACCTTGTATACACAAGAAGTGAGGCTTATAGGTCTATAGTTAGTTATCATCTTGGGGTTTCCCTTTTTATATAGAAGCACAATGTTAGAGCAAAACCATTGTTTCGGAATTACTTTGCTTTTCAGTATAAGGTTAAATAGGCTAGATAATGGCTGTATAAGCATCTCTTTTCCACTTTTAAGCATTTCATTTGTTATCTTATCTGGGCCGGGGCTTTTTTCTGGTTTTAACATGTCAATTGAGTGCTCTATTTCATTTTTGTTAAATGTAGGTACGGGATCTTCATTCATATAGCTTATTGAGATATTCGTCGTGGTTCTAGAGTTTTTCATGTATAGGTTTGTGTAGAAGTCGGTAGCTATTTTCATTAGCTCTTTTCTGTTCGTGACTGAAACACCTGAATTATCCTGCAGTTGGGTCATTATCTGTTTTGACTTATTAAGACATTTAAAGGCTTTCTTGACTGCACCCGATTTTTCTAGGTGATTTTCTATTATATCTAATCTATGTTTTTTCGTATTATTTTTTATTTCTCTGTTTATTTTTCTGTATAGTTTACTCAATATGTTTTTGTCTAATTTTGACTTATTCTCTTTGTTTCTTAGGCTGTGTCTTTGTTCTATTAGCTCTTGCAGTTTTTCTGTCATGATTGCTTCGTTTCTTGATGTTTTTTTACTTGTTTTCGCTTGGCTAGAACTTTGTATGAGAGCTTTTTCCATTTCGTTGTAATATTCTTGTACTGGTTTATTTGCTGTATTGTTAAGTTCATACTTCGAAAGTTCATTATTGTATTTGACACTGTCTATGAAACGGTTTTGTGAGTCTGATGAGAAGTTTGCTCTACATTTTCTACAGTTGATATTTAGAGTGGCTCTTACTAGGCGATGATCACTCGAATGTTTGAAGTTTTGTATGACGCTACAGTTTTCTATGAGATGCGGCTTGTTTGTAGCGACGAAATCTATCTCATTTTTCGTTTTACCATCTGGTGATAGCCATGTCCATCTGAGTTTTTGGGATTTTTTGAACATGGTGTTCATTATTTTTAGATTATTTTGAAAGCAGAAATTTATAAACATTTCTCCCCTTTTATTTCGCTTACCATATCCGTACTTTCCCATTATATGACTTTCTCCGTCTCTTGCATATCCTATTTGGGCGTTCAAGTCTCCTAATAGTATGAAGTTATGCGTACTTGCTTTCATTAATCGTCCTAAAGATTCGTAGAAGTTATCTATTTCTTGATCCGTTGAGCTCGACGTAGGTGCATATACCTGCGCAATAGTGAACCTTTGATCATATATTGTGGCAATAATTAGCGCAGCTCTTTCTGAAAGTACGATAAAATCTTCTACGGCTATATAGTTTCGTTTTTTGACGAGGAACCCAATACCATTTTTTCCTTTAGTTTGTCCGAACATGTAGAGACGGTAATCTTTTCTATCTTCAATTTCGTGGACGTTACGTCGAACTTCGCTTACTCCTAAAATATCCCATTTAATTGTTGTTAGGGCGTATTCTAGTTCAGTGATCCTGTACTCGCTTGCTAGAGATCTGACATTAAATGTCGCAATGTATATTTTATTTTTGTTGTTTTTTATTACTGGAGGGTTGTGGTCTACTGCCCTCGTGGGGACCAACCATTCTGAGGGAGGATTTTTCATAGTTTTTTCATTATTCTTGTCTTTTGTAGAGTTTGTGGCGGCAGTGTAGGAGGAAGGCTTTATTGATTGCTATTGGCTATTTTCTTCGGCGGTGATGATTGAAGATAAGCAACCAGATGTTGATGTAGTCGGTTCCATTCGTTTTTGGATAAAAGTTTTTATAGAGCTCTGGTTTTCCGTTGATATTTTGTTCTTCTTCGCCTTTTGGTATTTAACCAGCCGGTATGAGTTCTTTTCGGATGATTTCTGTATATGTGGGGGGGATATTTCTAGTTCTCTCTTTTTAGAGTTGACATTTCGTTTGGTTTGGTTGGGTTCTTTAACAATAATTTTATCATATCGAAGATAGGCGATCCGCCCTTCGTCCCTTTCTTTATTTAGTTGCTCCTGTAGAGATTTTCTAACTTCTAATATCTGGGGTGGGAAATCTTCTTTAACGTATATATTTGTACCTTCGAGATTCTTTTTGTTTTTAAGAATAGCTACTTTAATCCCATATGTTGACAGTGTTGTATTTATGGGTCTTATTTTTCCAGGTGTCGGTTTTCCCATTCTTCTCAACATCTCTAGATTACTTTTATCACATTTTATGCCCATCTTACTGATGATGGTCACAAGTTTTATTTCCAGGTCTTCGTATGACTTCTCCCCTTCTTCAACTCCGAAAAATATCAAATTCTTGGCTCTAATTTGCTTTTCGACTAATGTTAGCCTCTTTTCTTGCTCTTCACTAGTTCGTTTTAGTTCATCGATCTCTTTTTGAACGTGATTAAACTTCTCGTCGATGTTTTTATTTATGCTAGTAGTAATTCGTTCTTCTTGCTCAATGGCGGTAATGTTATTGTCGCTCCTGATCTGTAGTCTTAGTTCATGCAGTAGATGTTCCAAATCGATTGCCATTGTTACCTTTTTATGTTGGTTTTCGGCTTTTGCTATATTTCCAACGACGTCTAGATCGGAGTCGAGATGTGTGACGTTTCAAGAAGTGTGATTTATTTTAAGTTTTGATTCAACTACTCGACGATAGATGGCGTTGGTGTGTGGCGCCCTCTTTTTCTTAATTTTGTCAACTGTGCTTCAGCAACTCAACAATAGATGGCGTTGATTGGTGGCGTCCCCTAGTAGTAGATTTTAGCAACTGTGTTTCTTACTGTGCTACTCGACGATAGATGGCGTTTATTTCTACGAACTTTATAGATTGCTGACCATGACTCAATTTGTTTTTTCGTTAGAGGTTACTTTAACAAAAAAGTTCAAAAGCACGGGAATTGTTAGTATATACACTGCACACAGTTCTGTTCTGGTGGAATATAACACTTTTCTTTAGTTTGCGTCACTTTTTGTCCCAGAATTGTCACTCACTCGAATACAAACGGTGTAATGTTTTTCTGTTTGATAACTTCACTAGACTGTTATTTTTCGTGTTGCAAACGTTTTCACACTTGTATCTTGCGTTATATTGTCTCGTTACACAGTTTATTATTGTAATCACTTCGTATTTTTAAAGAAATCAAAATTAATGACTGGAGATCGTTAGAACCAATGTTTACGTTAGCGCGCCCTCTAGCGGTTTTTTCATCTCTGCATAGAGTATACAAAATAAAACTTTTACAGGGGCATTAAAAAAAAGCTTATGATAGGAAGCACAAACTGGCAAATCGATTTTTTAAAATTCCTTCGTTTAAAAGAATAATAAGGTAAAATAGGTGGTGGCGCTGATTTGGGTCGGGGTAGCGCCTTAACCTATGAATATTATTTTATAACCGCCGATTTGTGCTGACCGGAGGTCATTTTGTCGAAATAAGCCATCGATATAAGTAAAAAGGGGGAAGATGGGGTTTGTTTGTTGACTTAGCGAGTCAACAAACAAATTGAGTTAGCGCGGGGAGAACGTACGGTTATCTATAGAATTTTACTTATATCTATGGAATAAGCTGCTTTATTTGTCCCGCTGTTTTGACGTGAATTCGAAGAACGTGTAATCCGTCTGGCAAGGGTTCTCCTGTTACAGATGTCATTATGACAAAATGTATTAGTTTGGAAATAGCATTCAGGTTGTGCGACTTACGGAAATAGTGCTTATATCGCCGTATCGGGCATTTATTACTTTATTTTTGCTCACATGTACAGCTTAAGTGTTAATGCTTTCTTAGGTCATGACATGAACCCTGTAGGGCACTGCAAAAAAATTAATATAAAATGACAAAATTGAGTTGAAATTAAAATAGATAGGTACCAAATAGTTATTTAAATTTCTTAATTTAAATTATATAAGCCTTGTTATATCCTAGTTAGAATATAATAAATAAGTAGGTATTAAAATAGATAAGTGTCAAATAATTATTTAATTTCCTAATTAAAATTATATAATCCTAGTTATCCTAGTTATATTGCTTTACTCTGTTAATGTAATATTCTTTCAATTGCCATAAATATAATTCTAGTTATAATTGAAACAGAATGTTTAAAGCGAAAACTTAATTTCTCATGCGTTTTGGCGAGAACATAAATTTAGGTCGATGACATGGCAAGTGGTGGGGAGTGGGGTGGCGCGGTACCCAGTGGACATAAACCATTATAAAATGAACGCCGATTGTATGACGTTTAGTGAAGGGGCGTGCATTTTGGCGTGCATTTTTAGAATGGTTTATCCTGCTTATATTTGACTAGCGGCCCGTCCCGGCTTCGCACGGGTGGGCATTGATTTTTAACCATTTTGGGATAAACGTAGAGTAAATATCTTTATGCAGGATATTTTATACTTTTATTCGACTGCCTCGTTGGTATAGCGGTCGCGTTTTCAACCGCTGATAATGAGGACCCGGGTTCAAATCCCGGGTCGGGCCAAGATTATTGTTATTGGGTCTTTTCTAGCAGGAAATATTCATAGTAGCAGCCCGGAGTCAGGAAGTTGGCGCTGTTAGACGTTAATGTGCTTTCCGAAGCACGAGGCCTCGGAAAGCATGTTAAGCCGTTGGTCCTGCACTTGACCTTTCACCGCTTGTGTCGCGTCACGGCCCTCTAGAGGTGCCCAAAAATAATAGAAAATACATTATTTATATGTTAAGTTTTAAACATTAAACGAGAAAATTAAGTAACACAAAATACCATTAACAATAAAACAAAGTGTTTTATATTAAAGTTTTTTAAATATAAAACACTTTGTCCACCATGTGAACCAAAAGGTCCTGCATCAGCTGTTGCAGCTAAGTGCTGGATAACTGTTATTTTACATGGATATGTCGCCACCGAGTCGTAGAATCAGCCCGTTTGTAGAATAGCTAGGCCATTTACAAAACGGGGCGCGGCGTTCTGTTAAATGCCTTGGCCGATTGTAGAACGAAAAACATTCCCTGTGATGGGTTCTGGTCCACCATCAGACCCTCAGTCTCAGTCCAGAATCAGAGGCTACTTGCCAAATACAATCAAAAGAGCCCTTCACACGCTTTACTAGCTATTATTCCCTTCAATGTCTTTCAAAAAAATCCTGCCGTTGCACTCGTGAGTTTTGCCCATTTTTGTTGTAACTGTAATTTTGATTGCATCTTATTTATATTATATTGTGCAACAAATTATACAATTGTTTACTTTGACTTTACTTTTTAATAAGTAGAGAAATACTAACCTGTGAACTGTCAGGTACATCCACGAAATGACAATTTATTTTCTCCGGGTTTATGAAGAAACGTAATATTTTTTATTGTGCGTTGCCGTAGCTTTAAGATATAGTCACAATTTTTTAAATCGCAAAGATTACTATTAATTTTGAATTTAAAAAAAAATCGTTTTTTAAAAAACAACGTTGTAACTAAACAATTGAGTTTCAAGTATAATCACACTAATATTATAAATGGATGGATGTATATATGGATGGATGTTTGTAACGTCTTCACGCCAAAACTACTGAACAGATTGAGCTGAAATATTGCACCGGTGTAGCTCTATGCCTGGAATCAAACATAGGCTACTTTTTATCCCATAAATCAGTTCCCATGGGATAGAAATAACCTTTGAACGTTTCCGTAGAAATAACGCGTGCGAAGCCGCGGGCAGAAGCTATAATATTATATGGACTAGTTTTTAAGTGAAATCATTAATTTTGAATTATCTGTCATCCATGGGCACTGTCTATCTCTTACTATGCATTGAGGGCGCAGCTGGTTGGGTACCTACTGCTTATTAATTATCATAATGAAATAAACCAAAATACAATTGTAGTGACACAGATTAACATAAAGTACGCGGCGCAAACGCGTTTCGATTATTCGGCATTTTTACAGTCTAAGCCGATCGCCAGCAGTCACTCCTCAAGCTCTCGCCTAGAACACACATATCCTAATTAAGGATTATAGACTAAAGTTAATGTAATTTCATGTACTCGTGTTTACTGGTATTGAATAGACTCAGTGAAGTTAACAACATCTTTTATTCCAACCATGGGTTGGTTAAAATTAGAGACAATATAAACTAAATACAAAACAATCACTATAGCAGTACGTACAGCATTTCACTAACATCTTATGCTTGTGGGATTAGGTCCCAGCGAGTAGAGCGCAATTCCGCGTTGAATTTATCCAAACATATATTTTGCATAGGGTGGCTCTGAATTGAGGGAGTGCGTACTGAAATTGTATTAGACAATAGTGGCCCTACGACCTCGATCGTAACACGTCGTGCGCGCAGATCGGAACAGGTAATATCAATAAATAATGAGTATATTGATGATTAACCTGCTGATTGTCTCGGAAGTGAGTAGTAATGATACAAATTGAGCTAGGCTAGGGCAGTTAAGAAAGTGACTCGTTTTTTTTTGTTTTAAGTTATTGAGCTGTGAAAAAGTGATAAATCTCTCAAAAGAATCAAGTGATTACAAGTTGTTAAGCACAAGTTGTTTACAGTGTCCGTAATACGTCGAAAAATAAATCATCAACATCAAGCCACGGCGGCGGCCGGTCCGTATAGCCAGTTTTTCCCATGGTAAGTGTAATCAAAATCTGTTTAACCGAGCTTTGTTTAGTATCAACAGGGTGTGGGATATGTCATCACCCCCGCGGGACGAGCTATATGCCTGTATGAAACCTGTAGTTAGGAACTTTTGGCACCAGACCATCTAGGCCAGGCTTTAACCACGTTTCATTTATTTCCACGATAATCGACAGTCACTATTCATCGCTGGTATAAACTCTTGTTTCGTATTCAAAGTTCTTAAATTATCCCGGGATATACCATCCAACTTTAAAATGACCATTTGAAATCATTACCTATGCAAAGTAAAAATAATCACTTGATTGCGACTTCGTACTGGGTAGTATTCTGCTACATGTAAATACCTATGTCAGATAATTAAATACCTACCTACTTCTAGGATCTTCTTTTAAATCCATCATCACTAAAGTCAGTTACCACGGGATATAACCATAATTTGAGTTTTGAGCATTCCAATACTTCAGCACAGTTTCATTCGCCATGATCACGGAATAACTAAGTGAAGACTACTTCTAGAATGTGTATGTACAACATAAATAACTACAAAAAATATTAAAAAAGTAAATAGCAATACCAAATAAGTATAGTAAGTTATTTTATTTAATAAGTTATTTTAAAAAGTACCTAAGTATAGTTAAATACAGTAAGATATATAATATATTTTACGTTATGAATATACCCAGGTACGTACAGACATACTAATATAAATCCATTGAAATAATGTAAAACTATAATGGATTTTGCTACCAGTGGAAACTTCTTTTCATGTATTAATATTCCATATTTTGTAATTTTCTAGTTCTAGCTGTAAGTTATCTTAAAATTGTTAAATGTAAATAAATTAGAAAAGCTAAGTTGTCACAAAGGCCTACATAATGAAGTACAAAAATCACAGTAATAAAAGTAATAATAATACAGCGAATACTATTTTGACGGACATAATAAGGTACACTAAATATGCGCTGTCTTAGTAGCGCGATAGAAGTTTAAGATTAAAGTTAAATATGACTAGACTTTTCCTACTCTATCCATTTTCCCTGAAACTTCCTCGGCCCCAGCAGCGTGGTTCGGACATTCCATTTCCCGATTTTAAAAGGTTTTCGCAGGGTGACGACCTGAAGGGGACGCCAGTCGGGCCGCGGATGTTTAAATATTCCCGTGGTTTGGTGAAAATGGCGAGAGAGGGACACCGGAGAGGTTTTAGTGGGTATTACGTCCTTCTCAGGGCGTCGAGTCCCACATAATTCTGGTCCTCCCCAGACCAGTTTATTCGTGAACGAATTTCCTCGACGAGACAAAAAAAAAAGGGTGACGACCTGAGTAGTCTTTAGCCTACTCTACCCCTGTTGGAGTCAGACCACCACGGCGAATATTACATCGCGGAAGCCCTTTGTCGAGTACGTTATTATCGTTGTGTTGTATTTGCATATTTCTGCATTAGCAAAGAATTAGCAAGCTGAAGTGGCAGTGGGCCGGCCATATCTCGCGAAGAACCGACAACCGCTGGGGTAAACGTGTTCTTGAGTGGAGACCACGACTCGGCAAACGTTGTGTAGGACGCCCTCCGGCCAGGTGGGATGACGATCTGCGAAAGACTGCAGGCAGATACTGGATGCGGCAAGCTGAAGACAGGGCGCTATGGCGCTCATTAGGGGAGGCCTATGTCCAGCAGTGGACTAATATAGGCTGATGATGATGATTATATTGGGAGGTGTTGTGCAGAAGTTTCACGTTGCTTTCCGCATCGCAGTTCCGAAGTCGATGGGTCGAACTTTGATTCCCAGTCAGGAGTACTTCAGGAAAACAATTCTTCGGCCTTCTGCCAGACTAACACTGGCTGTTGCGCCCTATTTTCTTCTTCTCCTTCTTCTTATTTAATGGCTGCATTTGACTGCTGTGTCACGGGGACGTCGTCATAGGAACGGATGGGCAGCACTTTATATGTAAGCTTGTCCCACCAAACTTTCCACTGCTTCCTGATGACCCTGCCGGAGCTGGTTGGGCACTGCTTATTATATATATTCACAGCTACCACCATATCTGGCGGCCGTTCCACTATTTACCCCTCTGGATCACGCTAGTAGCTTGTAGCTCAGCCCCAACCAACCCCAACTAGGTACCTACTAGCTACTAGGTACCAATTATTTATTTATGGATTGTTGAAAGTACTAAATACTCTACGTTGTCACCTCAACAGCCTATATTGGTCCACTGGTGGACGCAGGCTTCCTCCAGATAGGCGCCATATTGGCTTTTATCTTATAGGGGTAATGCCCATAATCCCCATGCTGGGCATGCGGGTTGGGGATCGCAGATCGGTGGTGGAAGTTCTGCAAGAGGCGCTGCTGCCATTATTTGCCCCGGTGGATATCCCTTACGACACCCGCGGGAAGAGTTGGGGTGGTGCAAATTCTAAGCCGGCACCACACACAACTTCCCACTAATATATAAATGTGAAAATTTGTGGCGTTGTGAAGACATTTGCCAAAAATTCTCTATCTCCATACATATTGTGTGCCCAGCAGGATCTACAATAGTCATACATAATTATGTGGATAATAAACACCTCTGTAGGTACACCTATATAATGCAATAAGTGATTGAGTATTGACTATTGAAACTACTGAATTGGGCTGAAATTTTGCACACAAAGATCTGGACTTCGAATTACATATAGGCCGCTTTTTATTCCAAAAAACGCGTGCTAAGTGGACGGGCAGCGGAGGCCCGCACCTCCGCTGCCCGTTCGTTCATCCGTCTGTCAGTTTCTCATGAACCGTAAAAGGCAGAAAGTTGCGATTTTCACAATGATATTATTTCTTTTGCCGCTATAACAAGAAAATATTAAAAATAAAATATTGGTCCCCACCAATATTTTATTTTTAATATTTGTTCCTATACAAAAAACATGTTATTTTCGGCGTTTGACTGTAGGTATCTCGTGTACCATTAAACTTAGACGGTTGAAATTTTGACAGAGTGTGTATTACTATTACCGCTATAAAAACCAATAATAAAATAATTAAGGGGCCAACGTCCATACTGTTAGCGATGCTGGAAATTTATTGTTAGTTTTTAACGGTTTTTATCCACCGCTTGACTATTTTTAATGTGAGAAAAGGGGGTCTGTCAACCTCCTTTTCTCAGAAACGCGTGACGTATCGAGTTAAAATTAACGTTAAATACTTCCTGTTGACCTAGAGTCATAAAATTTGTTAAGAAGCAAGGTCTTATAGAACAAATAAAGGAAAAAGTCTTAAATCCGTAAGTTTGTAGTTTATTGATGATAAAAATAATTTTTGACTCTCACCATGGACCAAAATTTACAGGGTACCTACTTCTCGTTGACGTTGAATCACGATAATTTGACAAGACACAAGGTCTTACGGAACCCTTAGTGCGCGAGTCTTGACGTTTTATTTTGTATTCAGGCCAAAATGCGGGTACCCCAGCTTTGAGAATCGCATAGACGCTGATTAATCTGTCATTGTATTTGCGGCTAGAACGAAAATTCATTCCTTAGCTGCAACTGATCGCGTCATGTAATTATTTTAAAAGTATAGTTGTTATTTAAGAACTAGTTCTTTCACATGAACATAAAGTTATTAGCTTGATCTAATTGTATTATTTGGAAATCCCTGAAAGTGACCAGGTGTTGACCTGGGTGGAGTAAGTATTTAATAATACCAAGTTGAAAGGACATGAAGACATCAAATTATTTTTATTTATTTATTTATTTTATTTAAAGACCAACAGTTATAATATGATATGTTTACAAATATTATCTTACATTTAAACAGCCCTTACAGGTCTTTCAAAATATGGTAGTTACGCAATATGCTCCTATCAAAATACATTACTCAAAGAAATAGTTAGATAAAAGCTTAGTGCAACAAAAATCCTCTACATAATATATTTGACTATAGTAGGTACAGTAAGGTACTTAAAACAGAATTGAGAAAACTGCTTATTAATTAATACAATGTTCTTTTTAATTAATTGATACAATGTTCTTTTTAATTAATTAATACAATGTTCTTTTTAAATTTTGCTACGCAATGAGGCACTTTCATAACCAAATTCGATTTGGAATGTTTGTATACAAATCGCACATACTTAACCTAAAATTCACCCTGTTGCCGTTATAATAGATATTGCTTTCAATTTATATCTATTCAGAAACTCGACGAAAGTGAGTTTTAGTTTTTGTGTCGTGTTTGATTGTACAAACATTCTACAACGTGTGTGGCTACTGTATAGGTACAATTATTATCTGTGTGCCCTATCATAAGCTAGCAATAAAACCAATCGGTGGTATAGTAAAATGGTAACAAATTGCAAAATGTGCATAAAATAATGTGTTTGCACAGGCTGTTTGTAGTCATAAACATACAGGGTTGTTAGTAAATTTATTCACAAAGAAAATTATACTAGTATTTACAATTGAAACAATTGAGCTAACTGCCGACTGTTGCAAACAGTCTACAGATAGCTCAACTGATCCATATCAAATAAAAAATAGTAGTTAGTAAATTGTATTTGGCCATTTTGGAGGTGGAGCTGAGTCCATCCATATATTGATATGCCGAAATATCAAAATTAATCTGAATCACTAGGTAAATAATAAATGGGTATTTACTATTCACCTAGTGATTCAGATTTTTCCCAGCAAATGTTTAGCAATATTTTCTTAGTTTAAGTGGTTAATTTAAGTTTGTTATGTTTATATACATATATATATATTCGCTATGCAATATTAATTGATCTATGGCGAATATTTTTTCCATTTTTGCCACAAACTTCTAACAAATAATTACAATTTCGCTTGTCGTGTAGTAGAGCAAATAATAAAATCAAAAAATAGATACAACCATTAACTAGTATATTTACAATTGAAATCACACTAATATTATAAACGCGAAAGTTTGGATGGATGGATGGATATATGGATGGATGGATGTTTGTTACCTCTTCACGAAAAAACTAATAACAAACGGATCGGCTTAAAATTTTGCACACAGGTAATTCTAATCCTGGAATCAAACATAGGCTACTTTTTATCCCATCAATCAGTTCCCATGGGATAGAAAACACCTTTAAACGTTTATAGAAACAACGCGTGCGAAGCCGCGGGCATAAATTAGTGATTAATAAAATTAGCACAACAATTATCAAACATTCGCATTTTCTGGGCAGTTAGGTAATAGGTAAGTTTCCAAAAAGAAAATTAACCTATTGTGCATTCATAAGTACTTAACTAAAGGTTACATAAATTTACTTACTAATCGATTCCCAAAGAAAATTACAATTAAACAATAGAAATAAATTAGAACTAGTATTTAAAATTGAAACAATTTGCCTAACTGCAGACTGTTGCAAACTGTTGCAAACAATCTGCTGGTAGCTCAACTGATCCATATCAATACCAGTCGGAAGCGACAAGACGCTGGCTGCATGGATTGCCCCGCTTTATGGCAATGCTAATGCGCTGTGCCCTAATACCATTTTTTCCATACGCATAATGATTCCATTATTAACAAGGCATTAAAAAACGGAACGGAACGGAAAACGGGTTTCATTTTTATAATTATAGATAATGTCATAAATGTAAAGCTAGCGATGTATTTAGATATATTGTAGTTTTTCACTAAGTATATTGTGATTAAGGTCTACTCCGTGCGTACGTAGGTAAACGTTCATAGATTGTGTGACGTCGGCAAGACGGTAGGTAATAAAGTTCCCAACAGCTAGCGCCATCTACGTGAGGGTATGTGTATCTGTTACTAAGTAGAAACCGCATGGTTTACCCACCCTCTCAGAGGTGCTTGAAGCTTGATGAACAGTGTCGCGTTTTAATAGGGAGATAGGGTCGGGAAATGCCAATAGAGGGCATTACCTACCAACTTTGTGTAACCTTCCTCTTTGCTTTAGACCAAAGAGCTTATGGCTCCGTTACCGCGAGTAATACTTATCTTTTAGTTATAATTGTTCTTAGCTTAATAATATCTACTAAATTGTATTAAGCAGAAAACAAGTTTACTCATTTATTTATTTATTTTATATGATACTTAATGTTTACTATTTGCTGTGTAATTTACCAATTCATTTACCTACTAAGTTTAAGATGTTTGTCAAAAAAACTTTAAGATTTTGTAGTTGGCTTACAAAGACAAACTTAATCCTAATAACTAGCGTTATTACTTAGTACCTACAACTGAGCTTGCCCCTAGCCGGGTCCATATTTGAGACTGATTAACCTTAATAACTTATGTACAATAATATTGTAAAAAAAGCTTATGATAGATATCGTCTACGCGCGGTCCGATTTTTGGATAATTCCTTTGTATAACGTAATTATAAAATTAAATATGTAGTGGCGCCACTATCACCCCTACTATTCGCCTTAAGCAAAGATAATGAGCTAATTCAAATTCAAATTTTTTATTGCGACCATATTATGGTCGAAATAAAAAAAAATTGAATTTGACGAATAGACGATATCTATCATAAGCTTTTTTTAAATGTATATTTAATAGTTAACTTAATGATTAAATTAAATATTTAGTGGCGCCACTTGATTCACCCCTACTATTCGCCTTAATTGTCTTGCTAAGCATGCCTCACCAATTTCAGAAAGCTCACTCCACATGCCGGTATTCATTTTGTAGGTATTCGTTTCTTAAGGGGTGACCCTAACGAGTTCGGTTGTCAAACTAGACCTGGATCTCAGTATTTACGGGATCCCCGTGGTAAAAACTCCGGATTACATAAAATTTTACAGTTTTTCTTTGGTTCCTTGAATGTAAAAACACGATTTAGAAAAAAATACGATTAAAAAATATCATGAAAGTGCACTGTTTCGTCTTCATTTCGTCGACATCTCAGAAGCCCTGTGGTCTATTGAAATTACTTAGGTTTTTATTTGTAGGTTTTACTATAAATTATCTATACTAATACTTGTGTCCTTGAACCAGTTTCTTCTTATGTTGCGTAGTTTTATTGTAAATAAACTTGATTTTTGCGCTTCCGCGCTTACTTCCAAAAACGTATGCTTGCTCCTATGAACGCGAAATTCTATGCCTACTTATTTTAGAAAATGCGCCAAATGCTCTATAACCATTTTATCAGCCACCGCGAACTCTCCAAAATGTTTAGGGCTCGCTGTTCATTAATTGTTCATACTCTTCTGAACTAGTTTCAGACCACCCCATAGAGTAACAAAATTTTGCGGCTCGCTCCGCTAGCTTTATATCTTTCTTGGTACCTCTCTTTTTTGTATAGCAAATTTTTGTTTTATCGTCGTCTTAGCTTCCTTGTCTATGTTGCTAACCCGATTTCACCAAACTCGAAAATTACCACTCGCCGTTATTCGTATCCATAAATTTATATCTACCACCGCGTAGTCTTCATATTTTACGGGGCTCGATTAGCTCGCTATTATTTATTTTGTCTCTTACTTACTTTTCCCCAAACATCTGAAAAAATCACAAAAAATTTCGCCAGTTTTCCTAGGAGTTGAGAACTTGTTGTCGGGACTGTCTACCCCAAGGCGGTTCAGTATAATTTTGATTCGGTTTTTTTGAGGCACTTCTTTTCATGTAGGTAGATAAAGCTCGCTCCGCACCCTCGTGTAGAGTGATGATTGCTAGCTATCTTATATACGTCTTTGTTCATAAGTACCTTACGTCTATTCAAATGCGATTCATGTGTGCATTTCTCACATCAAGGTTCTTACGTTTCCTTTTGAAGGTGAAATTGAACCACTTTAAGTAGCGTAAGGCTTAGAGCTTCGTACTTTATGAATGGTTTGAAACTAGGCGAGGTTGCATACAATGGAGGAGAAGCTTCTTGTAAAATTAATTGGAAACGTATTGTACCGAGCGCTGGAGGATTAGAATTTTGTTTTGCATTATTCGAAATACCTAAGTAGACCTCTACAAGATGTTTTCGCTTTTTTGGCCTTTATAAAACGCACCCTTTTTAATACTCACATTATTATTATAAATGCGAATGTTTGGATGTAGAGAACTGACCTCTTTACGACAAAACATCTGAACTTATCGGGCTGAGATATTTCCTATGTAGTTTTAAACTACATACGAATAACTAAATAATGTGGTGGTCATTTATTTAGAAATGATTTAAAAACACCGACCTTAAATAAAATTCTTTGTTCATTATAAATTTACTTAATTTTTATTTATGTAGGCAGGAATAAAGCTTTTAAGTGTAAAGTTTCTAGACAATAACATGATTATAGTAATAAGGTCTAACTGCCTCGTTGGTCAAGCGGTCAGATTGTTCAACCGCTGATTATGAGGTCCTGGGTTCCAATCCCGGGTCGGGCTAGTAGTTATCGGGGTTTTTCTAGCAAGAAAAAATCATAGTAGCAGCTCGGAATCAGGAAGTTGCCGGTGTTAGAACCCCTCGGAAAGCACGTTAAGCCATTGGTCCTGCGGTTGACCTCTCCCCGGTCGTGTCGGTCTGCCGTCCTTTCGGATTAATTATTAGAGTGAGGGAATAAATAGTGCACCTGTGTTTGCTCACGCACTTGTGCACTTTAATATGTCCTGCGCATCTGGCTAGTCTCCGCTGAGGCTGGCCGCCGTGGTCGAAATTCGGGTGGGAGGACATTATTATTATTATGCCTGGTAATAAGACACAACGTAAATTTTACATAATGGGGCGAACCGAGCGGTGCGGTTTGGTGGTCAAACTAGGCCAAGATCTCAGTACTCACGGGATCCCCGTGGTAAAAAAATGGGTTGTCTGTAAAGTCGGTTTACTGACGATAGTTGAACGTGACAACGTCTTAAGAAAAGAGCGAGATAACGCCGCATGAGGTAACGCCGCATGACGTCATGTTTTTTCGTGCGTGCAGCCGGCTCTATCGAATTATAAGACGTTGTTACGTCAAAACTAAAATAAAATAAAATTCAAATTTTTTTGCCCATCCTTATCCGAAAATGGTGTGCCAATGTGCCCTCTTAATACATTAGATCCAATTAAAATACAACTGGGCAACTAATGAGAAACAAAAATAACGTCAGGCAAACTACAGATCAATTGAATAAATACTATGAATCTCTATCCCATTAGTACTCGGTACGATAGGGTAGCCACCGTTGGCATCACAGCAGAGGGGTGAGTTTTAGGGTGAGTCCGATTGACAAAAGTATCGACACGTGATCGTAACGTTTCCTTTTGACGTGACAACGTCTTATAATTCGACAGAGCCGGCTGCACGCACGAAAAAACATGACGTCATGCGGCGTTACCTCGCTCTGAGGCGTTCCATGTAAGGCTTGAAGTGCAAGCGAGAGCGCTCGACATCCGTCTCTCTCCTACTTGAGTGAGCGATGCGTCTGCGTTGTCACGTTCAACTATCGTCAGTAAACCGACTTTACAGACAACCAATTTTTTTTTCTATAGGATTTGGAACAGCGGCTCTATCGGATATACAGGGTGGTTTTTGACGTGACAACGTCTTATAATTCGATAGAGCCGGCTGCACGCACGAAAAAACATGACGTCATGCGGCGTTACCTCGTCATGCGGCGTTACCTCGTCATGCGGCGTTACCTCGTCATGCGGCGTTACCTCGCTCTGAGTTGTCACGTTCAACTATCGTCAGTAAACCGACTTTACAGACAACCAATTTTTTTTGAGAAGGGCGGTGATGGCCATGTCCGAAACCACGCGAGTTTAAGAAAAAACTGAAAGTAGTTATGCCCTCGATTTATAAGAAAACAATAACTGCATATTCACACACTATGATACTAATCAATCGAATACAGCCATTTAATGAGCTTTGATGACCAAACTCCAAAAACACAAATTGGACAAGCTTTCGACTTTTACAAGAATAAAATACTTATCTTTACCTTAGCTGACTCCGAGGAGCCTCGTTTCAGAATAGATTCGCAATAAAATCAACCCAAGAAAAATCCTTAACAAATATCTGTAGATCGTATAAACACTTGTACCGAGGCGAGAATCGAACCCGCCACCTCCTGCGTCGTCGCAGGTGGACCTTCGCCCACCGTACCAAAGAGGTCGTTAAATTTATCATTAATCGTATCATTTATTAGTACACAAATTTATCACGTCATTGTCATACATTCAAATTGTTAGTGTTATTTATTAGTATACCAATTTATCACGTCAGAGTCATAAAGAGTCATCAAATTTATTTAATTTATCGAAGACTACTTCACTCCCCTGATTACTCAAAGCACGTAAAAATTCGCGAGTAATTTTTTAATTGCATTGACTATCCATCACAAATTCAATTAAAAAAAATTAATTTGGTCTCCGGCAGGATGCCGGCAGGCCACTCTATTGGGCGGGGGCGTGGGTGGACAAACTATCGAATTCATCGTGAACTCGGCTCGAAATAATAATTATCGTTAACGGTGACGTGACATCTCAGTGACGGCGGCGGTAGATAAAAGGCGTTAACGCATTCACTGCCCAGTCGAAACACGAGGGTCGAGAGGCTCGTCTGCGTCTTGGGCCATGAGAGTGTTAAGCTCTCTCTGGGCACATTAATGCAACATCGCAACATCACAGCACAAAAATAAGGTTCAACTCATTATCTTCAGATATATTTCACAATGACAAAATGGCTTTCGACAAGCTTTAAAAGAGTCGCCCGCAAGCTGTCTCTCATCTCATGCCTTCAATAAATAAAATAAAACAAATAAATAATGCTGGACAATTCCCACAGCGTTATCTAGCCCCAAGCTAAGCAGAGCTTGTGTTATGGGTACTAGATAACTGATATACTTAATACAATACAATACATAGATATATATTTTTATTATACAAAGAAACATCCAGAACACCCGGAACAAATATCTGTTCGTACAAACATTTGTCTTGAGGCGGGAATCGTACCCACAACCTCCTGCGTCGCAGGCGGACCTTCGCCCACCACGCCACAGAGGTCGTCAAAATGCATCTAAATGTTACCAGTCAAACTCCATCTTCACAAAAGTATCTATGCCAGCAGTATTTGAATTGCTCCCAGTATCTGTTGTTTATCCAGGTGTAAAGCTCTGCCTCCCAGTATCGTTTATCAACCGAAAAATAAATAGCGGTAAAAAAACTATCGCTGTCAGTGGCAATTATAACCTGTGGGTTGCCAGGCAAGCTAGTCAACCCTACGCCCTGAATAAGCAACATCGGAAAACGTAAAGTACTAATTGCAAAACAACAACAACTTACCCAATTTTCCTGGTATTACATCGAAAGCTTCGTTGGAATCCGAAATGAAGACCGGGTTTTCGTAGATTTCCTGTAAATAATCAATAAAAATGCTTTATTTCCGTAAATTCAGTCACAGCACACTTAGAAAAGGTCAAATTCTTAAATGAAAACAACAACAATATTAAAACTGAATCACAGCTTGAGCAGAAATTTGTAGTTTTGACGTTTTATATAATAACGCACGTACTCTTATGTCACATAAGAGTATGAAAAAAAATGAAAAATGAAAAATATATTTATTTAGTAATAACAATCTTACAGAAATTTTCCTGCGGTCTCCACACTAGGCAAAGCCTGTATCGTGGAAACCAGTAATTTGACTTAACTTAACGAAATTTCGGACTACTTGCTAACAATGAGATGGAAAATAAAATGTAATAAGGAATATGAGAAGAAGAATGAGATAAACTAAACTAAATCATCCTCTAAACTAAATCATATAAAATAAACAAAATGCATAAATCTAGTATCTCATGTAGATGTGATTAAAAGAAACATTAATGAAAACACAAAAATAAAACAAGCATGAAATAGTAAAAGCGCCTTTCAACATAGTATTCTAAGTAATTTTTCGGTAGAGTCGTAGGAGAGGGTTTGTAGCCAATTGTTAATAGAGCGTTTGGCTTCTAAAAGTGATTTATCTTTAATATTACAGTGCTTAGCAGCTGTGTTATATATAAAAGTCCTTAAGCATTCACCAAAACGTTGCGCGAAGCTAGTTTTAACAGATGGGCCAGATATTTTATAAACTCTTCTACTACTTAAATGGCGTGAATAATAATCAGAGGTTGATGTCAGAATGGATTTGTGAACGGAGACAGAGATTCTAGAAATGAAGAGCTGACGAACAGTCAATACACCACTCTCCCGATACAGTTCAACCGTGGGGAATCTATATGGTTTATGAAGCATAACCTTAAGAACGGATCGTTGTGCCCTTTCAACTTGAAGCAAGTGGGTTTTGGCAGCACTTCCCCAGCAGGTTATGCAATAAAGTAAAAGAGACTGGCATAGTGCATAATACACAGACTTCAATAATGCAGCGTCGGCAACTTCTCTCAGATTTCGCATGATGTTGACTACTTTCCTAGTTCTCCCCGATAACGCCTCAAGGTGATGTCTAAATGTCAGTCTCTCATCTACTAGTACTCCTAGATATCTGATTACCTTTGTTCTTGACAAGGTTTCGCAACGACATATACTGGTCCCTGCACATGAGCCGTGAACTTTTATAAGTGTACCAGGAGGCGGAGCCGAGGCAGCTGTCTTATGGAAACAGACATACATTGTCTTCTTAGCATTTAAAGTAAGAAGATTACGTTGAAGCCATGTATGCAATAGAGACATTCCATTCTCAGCCGCACACGCAACCTGGGGCCAGGTAGGACCATGGAACAGAACTGCAGTGTCGTCGGCGTAGCATACTATGTCAGCATTTACAATAGGAAGCTCATGGATATCGTTTATGTACACATTAAACAGGGTTGGTCCCAGAATGCTCCCCTGCGGGACCCCATAATGTATAGTCTGTGGTTCACTTATCGTACCGGAGACTCTAACACACTGACTCCGTTCCGTCAAGTAACTGCAGAACCATTCCAAAGGAATACCTCTAACACCAAGACTATCAAGCTTACTCAGCAGGATTGGGACGGAAACGGAGTCAAAGGCCTTAGCGAGATCAAGGAAAACCCCCAAGCAGCACTGACCCGTATCAAGGTGACCCGATACAGTAGACGTTAGTAGTGATAACGCGTCTTCCGTGCATCTTCCCGGGCGAAAACCAAATTGCCTGCTGGAGATTAAATTTCGGGACTCAAGAAAACCAGTAAGACGTCGATTTACAATTTTTTCCAGTAGCTTCGAAAATACTCCAAGAAGTGAAATTGGTCTGTAGTTGTCTACGGTGTCCTTGGAGCCGCTTTTATGGATTGGACAAACAGATGCTATCTTCCAGAGATGAGGAAAGGTACCTTGAAGTAAACTCAAATTGAATATAAAGGCAAGTGGTTCCGATATAGTCTCGCGTATACGTTTGATAAGAATATTTCCTAGCCCATCGATACCGGGAGCCTTTGCACTATCCAGACCCACAATCAGTTTCTCAACTTCAACAGCGTCGGTGGGATTCAGGAAGAGAGAGTCACCTGGAGAGTTCCGAAGCTTGACACAGTCAGCTAAATCCGTTTCGCTATGTGCAATATTAGAGAGAATATTGTCGGCCAGTTTTTTTCCTACCGTAGAAAAGTGAACATTGCATCGATTAATGGAGTCTAGTTTGTCTGATGAACCGGGTAGGGCTGATAGTGTATATGTGATAGCTAGTCATTCGCTCCAGATAAACTTCAATTACTAAGAAATAGGTACTTGTTTGGAGTACTCAGAAAAAAAGAAAAATATTCTAATTTCATTTTCAATTACTGGGAAACATTTGCTTGGAACCGTCGAAACCTGTGTTTGTTTTGGAATCCTCACTGCGATTCCAAGTAGACTATCGTTATAAGGAGGTGCTGAGATGTCTCTACGAAGCCGCCAATTATGACGATGTAACTAACGCGGAAGACGAGTCTAGTTGAGATTCAAACTTTATTGTAAAAACTTATGTAGGCATATATAAAAATTTAACACGAACAATACTTTAATCTCATCTCTTAGCAAAACATAAAATCTTTATACCTATTATCATTAAACATTTTGTTCGATAAAGATGAACTTGCTGACGCTACCTGTGCAGTGAAGCTAACCCGCTTTAGTGCGATAGAAGAACGTAACTACGTTCTTGTATCGCACTAGGGCGGCACTTGTATCTAAGCGGGTACATACAGTGTAAGTCCCTACACATTGTTATGTTCTAATATATGGCACTGTACTGTTATTTATGTTCTTTGGCATTAAACTGTATTTTGCGGAGCTATTCTGCTTGTCATACCAAAAATCCGTAACAACCCAGGAAGGATCTCCAAAACTACTGAACAGATAAAGATTAAAGTTGGCGTACGTTTAGAGCAAAGCCGACGACCTCTGTGGCGCGGTGGACGAAGGTTCGCCTGCGACGCAGGAGGTTGCGGGTTCGATTCCCGCCTCGGGACAAATATTTGTACGATCTGCAGATATTTGTTCAGGGTGTTCTGGTCGTTTTCTATATATAATAAACTAGACGATCGCCTCGCGGTTTCACCCGCGTAGTTCCCGTTCCCGTGGGAATTCCGGGATAAAATATAGCCTATGTCACTCCCTGAAAAGTAAGCTTCCTAACGGTGAAAGAATTTTTCAAATCGGTCCAGTAGTTTCGGAGCCTATTCAATTCATACAAACAAACAAACAAACAAAAAATCAAACCTTTCCTCTTTATAATATTAGTATAGAAAATATCTATCTATGTACTCTTATATTATTATGTATATCAGTTATCTAGTACCCATAACACAAGCTCTGCTTACCTTGGGGCTAGATAATGCTGTGTGAATTGTCCAGCATTATTTATTTATTTATTTATTGATTCGTTTTCGTGCAAACGCTAATCTTATGCAATGGACTTAAAAGTTGGTTTTGCACGACAACGAAAACGAAACTGCGATTTTCCTTTTCCGAAAGAAGAATACGAATAGAATTCGCCGAATAGATTACGCGAATGCCCAACGCAGTCACACGCGGCACTCCCGAGTGTTTCCGAACTCGAGAACCCTATCACTTTGAAACGACGTTGTAAACTTGCATGGATATATCTCGCGAACTTCTAAGTGGGCTTTTATGCACATCGGAGTTCTGAGATTGGTGTTATGGATTTGAATCGAATATTGCAATTTCAGTATTCGAATATTCGAACTGAATTAATATTCGATGAATTAATAATGTAAGTCCTAAGACGCAGATGTAATCCCGCCGAGGCTGGGCAGTTAATGCGCTTTAACTCAAGTACCCAAACTGTTTTGGTGCAATGTTATAATACCTACTCATTTATTCATGGTTCATGTTTATGGTTCATTATATATTGAAGCAAGCTTTAAGCCCGATTCGCACATAATACGTGCGAATCGGGCTTAAAGCTGCCACCAGCTTAAAGCCACAGTTCAGTATAGTCAAGATTTCATTAATAATTTGTAATCGTATTAATTTACAGGCGGATTGTGAAATATTTTTAAAATTAATACATCATTTGCAGTCACATAAAAGGACCCCTCTAGAAGGAAGGTACCTACATAATAATATAGTCCTCTGTATACAGGGTGGTACAAACGAACTTTATCTCGAGGGCAAGTACCCGAAATATTGCAGATAGGAACTTTTACTGAAATAAAACATTCCTTTATATAAAAATATTATTTGCCTTATCCGGCAGTTCTGCTAAAATCTAAAAAATTTAAATCCAGTATTTTTATGACACCAATCGGTAGACGCAATCTTTGTGTCACATAAACATTGGAAATTTAATTAAAGAGAAATCTGACAAAACCGACACGAGACGAAGCACTTTGGCTTGTTTACACCAATCAGCTACAGGAGACTGATGAAAACCATCAATTTTCCGCCGCCCTCCAGGTAACGTTCTTTTGTACCACCCTGTTTATGCAAATCAGTTGCTGCTCGTTTATCTCGGTAGCCAATAAGGCGCTTAACAGGGGGAGGCCTGCATCCAGCGATCGACCAATATAGGCTGTTGGTGAGGTGGAGGTGAGTCAACCGTAGTGGGGGGGGGGGGGGGGGATACTATGGTTTAAAGGAAAATAAATGTATGTAGGTAGTAGGTGGAGTAGCCACGCTAATTAATAGCTAGTTTATAATTTTTTTTATCATATGACAGCGCATTAGATAAGTAATGTAGGTATTGGATTTTGCTAAAATATTTGTAAGATGACATGTATTGTGATGGTAGAATATTCATTTACTCCATACAAAATCTAGGTCAATAAAAACCAATATTCTGTGCCAGATATATCGGTATTAGCCAACGCAACGGTGGGCTCGTTAGCCGCTAAAACTTTTGATTGGCAACAGGAAACATACGAGTACCTACGTCACACGAAAAATTCAGCGTGTGGGACCTTGTGAATAAAAATCGAGGCGCCTTTTCCTCACACGCTGACATTGACTTAACTAACGATCGAGTAATTGGCTGATGTTCGGTTTGATCTTTTACGAGTTCCTTTTTCACATTGGGGACGGATACAAAATTTATCTATCGGGCCAGTTGTCCCCTAAACATTTCAAAAAAGGGACAACTTGGCCCTAAGCCAGGGTTTAAGAGGGTGGGATGTTCCTTAACCCAGTCGATTAATCTTAATGTCCCCTTATCAATTTCGTACCTACATATTTATATCAATACCTAGAGTTCTTCCACTCTTAAGGTCATCACTCATCGACGCCACCCGGTACCCGATCCGCATCGCCTCGCCTCGTGCGGACCGCGGTATTACCTGGCCTTAAATAAAAGCTTGTAAAAACATAGACAAGACCATCGTAATATCGCGTCGTCATCGTTTGTTTTTTCGGGAAGCGGGAGCAATCCTTTATTGTCTTAATATATAGCTGTGTAGGAATTTGTGCTTTGTACTGATTCCTGCAATGGATCGGCATGTCTGCCGATTCCGAAGTGCCTATTGTAAATACGAAGAGTACAAACGCGGCCTCTCTCTTTTAAAATTTCATGTCTTTATGAAAAAGTTCAGGATTTTTCATAAAAAAGCTATTACGAAAAATCCTGCTAAGCTCTAAATAACAGTGAATTTAGCCGGTTGAGAGCGGGGAATGAAACCCCGTTAAAACTTCTAAAGAAAAACTGCGAAAGACTGCGGGCAGATGCTGGATGCGGCAAGCTGAAGACAGGGCGCTATGGCGCTCATTAGGGCAGGCCTATGTCCAGCAGTGGATTAATATAGGCTGATCATGATGATGACGATGAAAACTTTTATGTATATATCGATATAGATTTTTCCTCGTATGTCACCCTAACCAAGGCTTTCTTTTCTTACCTTGTTCCGGGCGGGGTGATACCCTGCTTTACTAACGGACAATTTTAAATAAGCATGACAGGTGTCATCAACATCAAGAATTAGTAAGCTAAAAATTGTAATTAATAAGCTCATACTTACTACTGTTTTTTGCCTAATTCAACGTTTACGTTGGTTTAGGTAAGTACCTAAGTATGCTATGTGCATCTATTCCATACTTCCATACTAATATAATATTTTTAAATTTTAATTCAAAAGTAACTGTCGGTCTGTCTGTATGTTACCTACTTACATATCTGTTCACGACAAAACGGATCTCAAGGTAATTCGGCGTCGAGATAGATCGTAACCCGGGGAAGGACATATACTACTTTTTATCCAGGAAACTGCCTGCAAAGCGACGAAAAAAACCTATTAGGTAAGGTATGACTCGTCGCCTTTGAGACTCGCCGCCGTGGCCGAAAACTAGGCCAAGAGGCTTTCTACCGACGTATAGAATAGAATAGAATGAAAAATTGTTTAGCACACACATAAAACACTAAAGGAAAGTATAAACAAAAAAAGTTACACTACAAGACAAATTAAAAAATTTTTAAACCCGCCGACGTCTATTGGCTGAACAGATTTTCATGAAACATGGCTAAGAACACTCGGGATAAAAATATCTATGTCACCAAAAAAAACAAAACGTAAATCGGTTCATCGGTTCGGGAGCTACGATACCACAGACAGATACACAGACAGACAAGTCAAACTTATAACACCCCCTTTTAGCGTCGGGGGTTAAAACACTAGAATAAAGCTTACATAAAACAAACAAACATCATAAAAACAAGTGCTTTAAAGCGAAATGATAAAAGACGTAGAGCAAGTAGACTTGCTCTACGTCTTTTATCATTTCGCTCTGCTTCTTCGCAGTCTGATAAAAGAAATTGGTCTCTCCCTAGTGAGCGAATAAACAGGTCTAGCCTCAGCTTAAGGGGGTACCTACCCTCTAATTGCTTATTTTCAACTCCGTCGGACCTCCATATCTTCCAAAATACTGAATATTTAACTTTGAAATTTATATATGGTAAAGTTCAGGACTTATTCTATCGATCATATGTTTCGAAAACACGATTCCATAAAATTTTCTCGATAGAAAAAATCGCAAAGTTACCTCTAATTTTTTACTAAAACCCTAATTTCTCAATAAATACAGATGATACGATCTTGAGATTAAGCATAGTAATTGAGCTAAGTATAAAGAACATTTTATATGTTGCCTTTTTTTCAATTTACTATTCTAATGTTTGTGGGGAGCAAATAACTACTAAAAACTTGATTTTTGGGCTTACGCCGCTTTGCTCTGTCCCGGTCCTGTGAACGCGAAATCCTATGCCTATCCTCTTCACACAATAACGAGGTAGGGTACCGCCTTAATGCCGCTACCTCTCGAAGACGGAAACAACGCTGATTTTCCAGTACCAGCATTGTAACGTATCCTACGTATTTAAATCAACCATCTGATGAATCGATCTGAGATCTATAAATCAACATCAAAGATGGCATATGTTTATCCCAGAATATTTGGTACCTATACCTACATACAAAAACCTTTTCAGACGTCCCGATTTCTAACTGCCGGCAGTGAGTAGCCGGCGTCGAAGTCTATGGGCATGTAAGATAGCTTTCACACATACCGGCATAATTTGCATACAATTCGCCGCCGCACCAGGTACCCGGCACCGGCTACCCGGCGACCGGTGGAAAGGCATTTATTCTGGTCACATCCGACTCGATGAGTAAGAAGTCCCACCCACTGTTCTTAAGCTAACACAGCCACCTGTTGATCCCAACAACACCTCGGACCAGTGGGATTTGGGCGACACCCACCGAAAATAAAGCGCCGACTCAAAGTACCTACCCAATATAACTTGATGTATTACGGCTTTCGTGCGCAGCTAATCACGTGCTTTCCAACATAATGTCCTACTTGTTAATACATTAAAGGGTAGGTAGCACATTCTTTTGTTTATTTTGAGACGACCTCTGTGGCGCAGCGGGCGAAGGTCTGCCTGCGACGCAGGAGGTTGCGGGTTCGATTCCCGCCTTGGGACAAATGTTTGTACGATCTGCAGACATTTGTTCAGAGCGTTCTGGATGTTTTCTATGTATAATAAAAAATATATATCTATGTAGTGTATTGTATTAAGTATATCAGTTATCTAGTACCCATAACACAAGCTCTGCTTAGCTTGGGGCTAGATAATGCTGTGTGAATTGTCCAGCATTATTTTTTTTTTTTAACACCCCACTGCGCTCACCTACCTACCGCGTTGTTATTCTTATAATAATAATAATAATAATTAATTCTTATAATAATAATTAATACTAAAGATAAGATTTTTATTAGTTTCTCAAAACACAAGAAAATACAATCGGTTTCCCAGGGGTTCCCAGGGATTAACTAAAACTGATTTTGTAGGTCTATGAGGTCTAAAAATAGACCTCTATTAAGCAACACAAGCTCTTATTTAAAACTTTCAAAATACCGTATAAATTGTGTTATATGTACCAACTTGTTATAAGAATGACTACTTATTATTTTAGTAGGAAGTTTCATTGCTGTACTTTTATAAAACAAACACAAGTCGCGCTTCAAAATCGCGGCTGTGTGGTGGAGGCTTAAGGGTCCGACGGTGGATGAATTTCCCATACAAACGTAGTACCAAAATGATTTGTAATTTAAGAACATTTTCACCATGGACTGCTACTATTTATATTAAAATAGTATTTATCTAGGTTCCTGCCACAATTTTTTTTCAAAATACCTTTCTGGAATGAAATTAAACCGAATCGCATTTTTACATCAAAGAATGAATGTTATCATAGTATTTTTCTAGATAAGTATTTTGAAAAAAAATTGTGTCAGGAACCTAGATAAATAGGTACTATTTTAATACAAATAATAGCAGACCATGGTGAAAATATTCTTAAATTACAAATAATTTTGGTACTACGTTTGTATGGGAAATTCATCCTCCGCCGGACCCTTATGGCGGATGTATGCCGCACACTAGCGCCGCCACCGATTCTTACTTATAATTTCGTTAAACACAAGAATTTTCGTTAAACACAAGAATTTTCAAATATCCTATGAATGAATGAATGAACACTTTATTGTACCTACTAGTAAATAAAATAAATAAAAGTCTTATATTTAAATGGGAAATAAACATAATACAATAGGCGGCCTTATCGCTGAGAGCGATTTCTCCCAGGCCACCTTGGGATGAAGAAAAGATATAAGAAAAGAAAAAAAGGGTTGATAGTGCACAGACAGTACTTATCAGAATTCACCAATGTACAGTTTGTGATTGATAACTATTATAAGCTTTTTTAATCCCTCTGAAATAGTTTAGTTTCGCATAATTTAGACAGTGAAGCGAAAACAGAGTTCGGTGGCCACCAAGAGCAACTTCGCTCTTCTGCATAAAGGAAATAAAAGAAAACTATTTTATGGGCATTAAAATAAAGCTTATGATAGGTATCATAAACTGTACAATGGACTTTTAAAATTTCCTTTGAGTTACGTAATTATATGAACGAAAAGGCAGTGGCGCTAGTTTTAGGTACTTATACAAGCGCCATAATGTGTGTATGATATAATTCGAGCTGACTGTATCACTCATTATAAAAATAGTTGCGAGATGGGAAGGTTGCGAGATGGGAAGGAGCCGTTCGAGCGTACAAATTCTTTCAGGCACGTTTTGACTTGCTCTGTATTTGACGAATATAGGTACGCGACTTAACACGAACGAAACCATGATAAAGTTCAAGTCCAAACGTGGTCCTGATAGTTTACTATAGGTACATAATTATAACAAGCTTAGGTTGAAATTTCATTTGCGTTATGAAATTCGTTGGACCTTGAATGATAAACACTCATCTACTAATTTATTTCAAGAGATTACACATTGATCAAGCCTTTAATCACAAAGAAAATTATACTAGTATTTACAATTGAAACAATTGAGCTAACTGCAGACTGTTGCAAACAGTCCACAGGTAGCTCAACTGATCCATATCAATACCAGTCGGGAGCGTCCCCAAGACGCTGGCTGCATTGCCACGCTGTATGGCAATGCTGATGCGCTGTGCCAGATACTCACCAGCTCTCAAATTGATTACATAGCTAAATAAAATGAATTGAAATAAGGTGATTGAATTTTTTTTACAAAACTTAGTTACCTACGCTTTAATAGCGTAACCATACATTTCTGCAGTTTTTGTATGTGTTGATTAAAATTACTTCAGAAAAGTTACCTAAAATTATAAATGTTCAGTTTTCTTTGTTTTCAAACAGGTACTTAATACAAATTTTCAAGTTAATGAGTATAGATACGTACCTAAAGACATCCAGTGCCTACCTACTAGTGAGATAAAAATAAGCTCGTGTGCAAATTTAACAGTTTTATTAAGTAGTTTCTTAGATTTTTTTTTTTGATGTGAAAAAGTATTCAGTAACGGTGCCATGAAGCCTTCAGAGATGCACTCTTGATAAGTGGTCCTCCACTTAACAAGAGTGCATGCTGACAAAAAAAGTAAGCCCTTGTCATTCTTTCAAGCACTTAAAGAAAAACTAGAGAAAAGGCCAAATAAGATCGATGTTTGCGTCATCATTTAAACAAGACGTTGATAGTTAACGAGTGTCCTTAATTAAAATATATCTTTACTAATAGGAAAGTCAGGGAAAACCCACTCATTCTTTAAGCAGCTTATTTTATAAGTCATTGCGAAGGTTTTCAACAATGTATTACACAATATTATAAAGAGAATTCCTTTGAGAACGGTGTTACGTTCAGAAATGAATAGACGAGATGGCGGCTCGCGACGACGTGGAAAACCTTTTATGCAATTTCTTAGCAATAGATCCCCAGTGGAATAGTCCACATTTCCCGGCAATGAAACTCTGATGTTAGAAAATGTTCTATTGAAATATGTGCAAAGGACTGCACTTCGCTACATATTTAGAGACTGATACCAGAGGAGAATCGATTTTTCAGGCCATGGAACGTTTTTTTATCGACAAAACTATTCCATGGAAAAACATTATTTCTGTTGGACCATCCATGGTTAGTATCGTGGTTTTATATCTCACTTAGAGCGATGACTGACAGCCACAGATTCACAGACAGCATTTAGTAGCAAACAATCTGAGTCTGAGTGGATTGCATCAGTCTTTACAATATGTTAGCAATGCTGTTTTACTTGGTTACCTACTTCTGCACACTGAAGGTTGCTGGCATTCAAGAAGCTTTTGCTTTGCAAGATTTTCATCTATTTTTGAAACTCTGTTAGAGTTTTTACAAGAAAAAGATCCGAATTTTAAAGATAATCTGAACATTTGTAAAACAGATCAGATACTATTTATTACTTGACTGATATCTTTGGTATTTTGAACAAAGATAATATGCAGCTGCAGGGTGACGATCTCAACTTGATTAAAACAAAATGAATAATAACGGCCTTTGTAGGTAAACTGCTTTTTTATAAACAAAATTTTAGCAGAAAAGCACATTCACAATTTCCGCATTTGTCAAAAGTGATGGATGAACTTCATCCATCACGCTGAATTTTATATTTTTAAAAAGCTTTTATTTACCTTGCAATTGATGTATGGTATATGGTTGTAGAAGTGAAATCTTGCAACACAATTTTGAAACAGATATCTTCAACCGATTGAGCCTAAATTTTGTATAAACGTTTGGTTTGGATGACTTAGCATGTGTGACGTCATTCTAAATCCAGCATGGCGGACACAATATGGGTATCAAATGAAAGGGCTTGCTGAAAACAACGCGTAAAATAAAGTGACGTCACTCTAAATCAAATATGACGGACTTCTTAAGATGGTGGGCTAAGTTTTTTAAGCTTTCCTACAATGTGGGGGTATCAAATGAAAGGACTTGCTGGGAATGCGAGTTAAAAAAAATAAGATCGTGATCATGAACTCCGTTGCTCCCATCATGGGTGTGGAAGAAGAGTACTACTGTGGCTGAAATAAATATACTGGTACACCCAAAAGAACTCAACGTAAAAGATGTACTACAGTTTTACGTGAAACAAAGTAAAATTACTTACAAAATAAAATAACCAAAAAAATACCTACAAAATAATGTGGTTAGAATAAGGTACATAATAGATAGTTACGAATGAACGATGAGACAGCAAAAGTTTAAAACAATGGAGCTGCCAACTTTACTTTAAAACTTAAAACTTGACGGTAAAACTTTTGTAGAGTAGGTATGCAATCATAACATTGTCAAGAGCTAGATTCGAAATAAACCGGCAAACGACCTTGCTAGCTGATTTACACTTTGTAGTATCAAGTGCGAGTGACAAGTGCAAGTGATAAGTGATTAGTAAAATCAGCGTGTAAACGCATACGCTGTTAAGTGACAAGTGCAGGTAATAAGTGCAAGTGCGAAGTGAAGTGATTAGAAGCCGTGGCTATTTTTACTGTTAAGTAGCTTCCCCCGCACACTCGCGCTCTCCCCGCACTCGGAGCGTCGATCGGAATCAATGGGACTCAATGTTATCCTCTTTAATCAGTACATCAAAAAGTTTAACACTAGCTCAACTTCAACGCTTATCCATTTTCTTTGCCACAACATCTTAGGTCTTTCGATTTCAACCGACAATTTCATGTTCAATTTCCGATGCGAGAACGACAACTATATCTATTAAAATTTCTCTTATTTCTGACCACTGTTTGTCCTCCATAACGCACCGACCGACAGAACCACTTTGAACCTGCAGAATAAACTAAACACTGTGCGAACGTTCTGAATACACTTATCACTTGACACCAAAAAAAAGCACGTTAACTAATCACTTATCACTCGCACTTGCACTTAACAAAGTGTAAACCAGCTATAACGAACACTTAAACCAGCAAAGTTCCACGGGTAGTTCCACCGCGCTTCAAGAATCCATTCCTCCGGGCTCAAAGTTTTTCTTACCCATATTATTTTAAAAATCATAAGTACCAAAATGTTTCCACAGCAAACAAGCAACAAAAAAGAAAGAGTGTTCTTATAAGATAAACTATAAGTGGTTTATATTTTGTACGAGTAGAAATATCGTTCAAGTGACTTGCCAATCGTCCTTCAAAAGTTCAGTTGCAGAGGGTTGTTATAGTGCTGAATATTCTATTTTGCTTCAACCGGGCTTATTAAAAAGTTCAAGTATGCAAGTACCAGAAGATGGTGCAGCTCAGCCAGGCTCTAGCACGCCCACGCCCATTCATTTAGTTATCCAATAGGATAACTAAACATAAAAACAAAGTTATAACATTTGCATAAAATAAAGTTATTTTCAATTTATTATTATTAATTTATTATTTAAAAGAAATTGTTGTTATAACTTTGTTTTTATGAAATAATTATTTTTAGATTTGATGTTGTGATTACTTAACTGAATAATTTTAAATAAATTTTCAAAAAACTATTTGAGCGTCTGGTCGAAGCGACGCGTGACCCGAGAGCTGGTGAATATCTGGCACAGCGTATCAGCATTGCCATACAGCGTGGCAATGCAGCCAGCGTCTTGGGGACGCTTCCGACTGGTGTTGATATGGATCAGTTGAGCTATCTGTAGACTGTTTGCAACAGTCGGCAGTTAGCTCAATTGTTTCAGTTGTAAATACTAGTATAATTTTCGTTGTGAATAAATTGGCTACTGAATAAACAATTTTGTTATACATCTTATATTTTACACTAGCTTCTGCCGGCGGCTTCGCACGCGTTTTTTTTATGGAAACGTTCAAAGGTAATTTCTATCCCATGGGAACTGATTTATGGGATAATAAGTAGCCTATGTTTGATTCCAGGGTTAGAGCTACACCGATGCAAAATTGTAACTCAATCTGTTCAGTAGTTTTGGTGTGAAGACGTAACAAACATCCATCCATCTATCCATCCAAACTTTCGCATTTATAATAATTATAATGTAATTATAATATTATAATGCAAAGTTTATCACACTAATAATAATTATCAGTGTGATAATGTTTCATGTTCAATTTTGTTTGCTAACTCTACTTAAAATTTCTTGGGGCACGGTGGAACTCAAATATTCAATTATTTTATTACTTAAAAATTATGGGGGGCGCAGTGGAGTCAAGCTATGAACTTTAAAATTTTGAGAACACTGGGTTTTAGAGCGCAGTGGAACTATCCGTTTCCACCATTAAATGAAACAAAAACAGAAAACAGACCGTTCACAGCTCAATATGCAACCGTGGTCCCCTGCGAACAAAACTTTTTTGTGGTCCCACCAAACACACACTTGACCGCTCAACATATGACATCGCAATGGGACCACGGTTCCGGAGTGATTTTGCCACTGTTAAATGTATCTAAATTTAACGAGTTAAAGCCCATATTGTGCGGTGTGGTAGTGGCGTTGCATAAATGTGTGCAGAGCTTTAAGCCTCATCAAACACTATTGTTAAAAACCCACCAAATAATATTCTGCACCAGAACTAAGAAATAACAAAATCGGTACACGTGTAGTGACGAAAATACAGATATAAGCTGCTTGCACAGATTCCGGGCAGGTATTCTGTAATCTGTGGCTGCTAGTTATTCTCTGAAAGGGGTGAGATCCTACACAAGCCTTACAACTCAACTCAAGTTTTGAGAGATCGTATGCATGATCGTCGAGAGGGATCTTTTTACACGGATTTCCACTAATTAGGTCTATAACTCAGATGTAAGTAAAATTCAGTAGATATGGTACGTTCTCCCAGCTCAACAAATGGCCTGGCTACAAATGAACGCAAGAACACGCTATTTTCCAATCTTTACCAATGTACTTACCCTCACTTCACTTCAACAATCTATATTAGTCCACTGCTGAACGCAAGCCTCCCCCTGATAAGTGCCTTAATGGCTTTTGTCTCATGAGGGTAGTGCCCATAATCCGCACGCTGGGTATACACCCGCATATTATATACTTACCTAATGAATAACAAAGATGGAAAGGTACTTAGACTGAAGTCCGACCGAGACGAAATAGGCATGAGCCGAGTTGAGAAGACTGACTAGATGCAGAAAGTGACGTGTTAGAGAGGGAGATCAAATAGCGAAAGTTGATCAACGCAACCAGACCTTTTATAAGCGACTGTACCCAATTGTTACCTGCTTTGAAACAAAAGAGAAAATGGATGAGTTGACGCACGAAAATAATATTAATTATTGAAGGGGTCAACTCATCCGAAGTGGATGAGTTTACGTCGATGAGATGACCACCTACTCGAGACAGCAATACGCACGCGAAAAACGAACGCCGCTGCCTCCCGGTCCGGCTATCACTGATGGGTGTGATCGGTGGAAGGACCTAATTGGACCTAATTTTAGCGTCCCACTTTCGAGAAGTACCCAATCTCCCGAGTTGTACTGTATAACTCCGAGTTTTGCTTATAGCATAATACGGAAATGCCGAATTAATTGGAATAGGTTTTAGTTCATCATAGGCATACAAATTATTGAAACGCTACAAGCTCTATCGTGAATGAAAATCAGTCCAACATTTAATTGATTTGATCAGAGTAGAAGTATTAATTTCAATGTACATGTGTGCGACAACTAATGGATTTTCGCTAAGAGTAGGCATTATTATGGTGACGTGAATTTAATTCACCTAGGTGCATTAAATACACATCTGGATAACAATAAACACCTACCGAGGCTCATAAAACAAAAGAAATATATTTACATGTGAAAGTAAACTTTATTCACCTAGGTAAACACGTGCACTTAACCTATATTACAAAAATTAACCCGCCGCGCACGTATTTCTCCCGTAGGACTGTTCCATTGTTTAAAACGGGTCGCTAGTGTTGTGTTATGCGTTAATGAATAATAAAATCCTTTTGCGTTGTTGCAAGTTGAGGAAGTTGCCATCATTCATTCGATTCGAACTGAGATTCTTTACTATCTGAAGAAGTTGTTGAAAGAATCGCGGAAAAGAGGCATAATAGCAAAGGGTGAAGGAAAGAGTGAAGAAAGTAGTGAAGGCGGGTTTACCATAATCACGAAAAGTAAGCCAAAGAAGTTGTTTATAAGCGAGTCAGTGGATAATTTGACAAACATAACTTTATGAAATTTTCAACTTAAGTAACTACATGAACAGAGCAAGGAAAAATAACACTGGTAGGTACATAATAATATATGACTATAATCAAAAACCATACAATTACAAATTATAACTAGGTTTTGGCAACGCTTTGCATAACTTACCCTACGATATTTGGGCAATTAAATATTAAATATATCAATATTTGTCAGTTTCACGGTGTGCTACACTGCTGAGGTTATGCAATAGTCAATAATTGATTGGCCCGGGGCGGAGTAAACCTTAATAGTAACGGGCAACGTGTTTAAGGGATTTATTAGGGATGTTTTTATCTCTCACTGTACCTTTTCAAACTATTATTTCACTTAGGCTATTTTATTAGACGACCCCTGTGGCGCAGCGGGCGAAGGTCTGCCTGCGACGCAGGAGGTTGCGGGTTCGATTCCCGCCTCGGGAAAAATGTTTGTACGATCTGCAGACATTTGTCCAGGGCGTTCTGGATGTTTTCTATGTAGTTATAATAAAAAATATCTATCTATGTAGTGTATTGTATTAAGTATATCAGTTATCTAGTACCCATAACACAAGCTCTGCTTACCTTGGGGCTAGATAATGCTGTGTGAATTGTCCAGCATTATTTATTTATTTATTTATTTATTTATTAATTTGTGGGTTTAAACGACATCTTAAAAACAGCCGGATTTTTTTTATGTGGGTTGAAACGCTGACATTTTTTGGTATGAAACGCCGAAAATGAATTCGTGGTGAGAACCTGCTTTGTGAAAAATCGCTACACCTTTCGACCAAGAAACATAAATTGATTCTGTAATTTATGTTTACATTAAAATTTGATAACCAAAATATTTGTTTATACGAGCAGTTTGTCGGGAGTAATGATGAATGGAAGTAATGTGAACCTCATGATTATATTTGCGAGCACAAATGGAGAGGAATCAATTTCATCAGATAAAATTTTCTATAGAAGTACTAACAATTGTAGACGACTCTGTTGGCTGGTCAAGATCGTGCCATCAATAGCAAAATAGGTAAAACGATACTTACAATATTTAAGTAGTTATATGCAGGTCTCGACGGAGCCCTACTTTACTAGAGCTACCGTACTAGATATAAGAATAAACTCGCTGTGCCGACAACCAGGCTACACAAGATTAATTTATCTTTTAAAGGGCAATGTATACGATTCTACAATAAAACTCCATGTGAGTTGCAAAAATTATCAATAAATAAATGCAAACTTTTCCTAGTTTTTGAGTTTTGTGAAGTGTCCAAGAGTTCTGTTAGGTCTATTGGAAATAAAGAACTTTGATTTTTAACCCCCGACCCAAAAAGAGAGGGGTGTTATAAGTATGATACACAGATGTACACGTCAAACTTATAACACCCCTCTTTTTGCGTCGGGAGTTAAAAATAATCATTATCACAATTTTACTTTAAACTAGTTTCAGCCCGCGGCTTCGCACTCGTTATTTCCATGAAAAGGTTGAAAGGTGATTTCTATCCCATGAGAACCGATTTATGGTATAAAAAGCCTATGTTTGATTTCTTGCCTAGAATTATCAGTATGGGAAATTTCAGCCCGATCCGTTCAGTAGTTCTATAGTGAAAAGGTAACTAACATCCATACATCCAAACTTTCGTAATTATAATATTAGTGTGTTACACACATGTGTGGACAAACATTAATGAAAAACAATATGGAAACTTGTAAAAATTTCACCACACCCGCCGCACAGTGATTCTTTTAGAACATGCTAGCTGGACAAAATTCAATCTAGTATTTCTCGGAAACTTGTTGCCTGTATGTTAACCCCACGAACCTCGCATTCCAAGAATTTTTGCACCCTGGGTGCACAAAATAAGGGTGGTAGGTATAAATATAAGAAAACGGCTTAAGCGATTTTGCTTTCGACGCGAATACTTTAAATAGTTATTTTAAGTGATTTTAATATTTCTTAGTGATGGATTTCATAGTTATAGGTGTACACTACTTCATTTAAAAACAATTCAACATGTAATACGGCTAGTTTATATTTTTTTTAATATCAATCAAACAATTTCTTTTAGTTTTCAATGTATTTTGGACCCGGAGATACTTACCCTAGCGTGCCAACGTGCCGTTGGCATTATTGTGGTAGCTTAGACCTACGTTACTTACTGCCTGATGTATTCTACCTAGTTTAGTCAGTGACGGAACCGTGGTCCCACTGCGATGTCCCACTGGTGGGACAAAACTTTTTCGTGGTCCCACCAAACACACACTTGACCGTCCACATCCTCCCACCCCCGCGAATGCACCCAGAGCCATATCTTGAACGGTCAAGTGTGTGTTTGGTGGGACCACGAAAAAGTTTTGACATCGCAGTGGGACCACGGTTCCGGAGTGGTTTAGTCTTATTTAAATGTTCTTATGGATCTTTGAGAATGTGTGCCCTATTCACAGAGTTAGCCTAGTACTCCGGTGTCACTTAAAACAGCGAGACAAGAAAAGTAAGTATCCAAACAAACCAAAAGTCATTTACAAATGGATATTTACCATGATTTGAGTTTTGAGCTTTCAACTTTATCGTTAACTAGCTGATTCGGCGACCTTTGTACCGCTCTCACTTTTTAAACCTTCCCTGAACTTCCACAAATATTTCAAGACCAAAATTAGCGAAATCGGTCCACCCGTTCTCGAGTTTTAGCGAGACAAACGAACAGCAATTGATTTTTATATAAAAGTATAAGCTACGATAAGATTCTTATCTTATCGTATCCTAACAAGACAAGTGTTGATAAAGATTTCATACGTTTCTTTATAAGTAACTTTTAAAGAAACGTATGAAATCTTTATCAACACTTGTCTTGTTCCACTGCGATTAGTTTTTTCCATGTTGAATTACACTAAACAACATACATTATTACAGTTATTCTAATGCTAATTTGAGGTACCCAATGTTTATTTACATCTGCGTGACATTTTGAACAGATTTGACATTGGTTTCGTATTGCCAGAGCAAAGGTTTAGTTTAGTTCCATTTTAATAAATTTCTACTCTTTTCGGTCCTGCTGTAGGTACACAAGAAGTGCAGAGATGTCTTTTTAGCAATAAATGAAGAGTGGATTTCAAAAGATCCTTTGCCTTTGCCTTTTCAAAAGATTTTGAAGCAGCGTCTTGCACTTTGCAATTTCGGGGGGAGGGGGGCGGTAGCCGGTGTATTATGGCGAGGGGACACAAGACGCGCTTCAAAATCGCGGCTGTGGGGTAGAGGCTTAAGGCGCTTGTATGCTTCAAACTAGCGCCGCTGCCTTTTCTTTCATAAAATTACGTCAATCAAAGGAGTTTTTAAAAGTCCATTGTACAGTTTATGCCCTATCATAAGCTTTATTTAATGCCCATAAAATAGTTTTCTTATATTTCCTTTATGCAGAAGAGCGAAGTTGCTCTTGGTGACCACCGATCTCTGTTTTCGCTTCTCTGTCTAAATTATACGAAACTAAACTATTTAAGAGGGATTAAATAAAGCTTAGGACAGGTATCACAAACTGTACCTACATTGGATATTGAAAATTCTTGTGTTTAACGTAGGTACTTAATTATAAGGAAAAATAGGTGGCGGTGCTAGTGTGCAGCATACAACCGCCTTAAGGTCTCCTTGCGTCACTTGGTACTCACACACACAGCCATGGACATCTACTTCACCCCTTCCCAACCCCACCCTTCAGCTGCTGGATGTCCAAGCAAGCGCGGCGGACCCGTTTATTTGATCAAATCCTACTAGAAGTTAGATTATCTAACTGTTTGGACGGAAATATTCCAAATTGTTAGACTTACTAATCGAACTTTTTGGATACGCAGATTTTATTCCAAATAGAACTACCGCTAGTGAAGTACAGTCAAATAAATAGATAGATAAATAGATAGATATATCATTTATTCATAAAAAAAAACATTACATAGGTTGGTTAGTAATGCCTTAAAGCCTATACTAGGTTTGTCTAGGCAAAGAGTTCTCATCTATTTTAATTAGGAATTCTTATTACTACTGTTGGTTAACATTGTAATTTAACTTGCCTAAATATACATTGTAGGCAAATCGCTTACCTAAATATAAAATATCCTAGCTCTTATATAAACCATCTACAATGATAGCAGTCTTTAGCATGCATGCATTCACTTATCAACGACCGGAATGTTGCTACAGGTTCATTCATCCAGCGTGAAGCTCGCCGCTTATCGCCGCTTATGACCAACTACAGGGTACTCCAAATCAAGTTCAAGTTTTTGCTAAAAAATATTTTATTATATCTTAATAGTTATATAGTTTTAATGTTTTTTTTATTTATCTTATTTTTAACATATAACGGTAATAAATAATTTTGTCAGTTATAGTAGAATAGAATATTTATTAATTTGTTTAGAAAGTATACATGACATGTGTTTATCAATCTTGCACCATTAATCCACAATAGGTTACTGTTGGTGCTCACACTCGTCTAGTACATAAATGTCAGTATAATAAAATAGTACAATGCATTTCGACCGCTTCTTATAATCTACGAAACAAAAGATAGAACCGCGATATTCCACAATCTAATAATACGCTAAGAACATGTTTACAACAGCTTGTAGGTAGAGGTACTTGCCAGAATCAGCGGGATATCGTGGTCTTATTATACCTACTTAATTTACTATCGAGATATTAATAATATTTATGCGGGCGAAGGTCTGCCTGCGACGCAGGAGGTTGCGGGTTCGATTCCCGCCTCGGGACAAATGTTTGTACGATCTGCAGACATTTTTCCAGGGCGTTCTGGATGTTTTCTATGTACCTATAATAAAAAATATCTATCTATGTAGTGTATTGTATTAAGTATATCAGTTATCTAGTATGCATAACACAAGCTCTGCTTAGCTTGGGGCTAGATAATGCTGTGTGAATTGTCTAACATTATTATTATTATTTTATTTTATTTGGAAAAGTAGAATGTACACTATGTAGCTACATATATTACGATCAAAACAAAATAACGTCCTATCTACTTACATCATCGACTGTTCCCGGGCAGCGACAAAAACTGCTGGTGTTACAGAATAACTAAGGTGTAGCATGCTGCCTCCTCTTCACTCTGCAGCCTCTTCCACTTTGATCAAAGAAGGTTGTCAAAAAATTACCACAATGCAAGCATTTTTGAGTAAAGGGTTGAACTAGATGGGTTGTTAAATTTCCATTTTCATTTTCCATTCCATTCCTATATTATAAAAGACTAGCTGCGCCCCGCGGCTTCGCCCCCGTGGAAATTTATGTTTCCAACTTTCTTAATTTAAAAAAAAAAAAAAAAAAAAAAAAAAATAATTAGCGAAATCGGTCCAGCCGTTCACGCGTGATGCCGTGACCAAGGAAAAGGGGTTTCATTTTTACACGCTTTTTATTAGCTTCACCTGTATGTTTGTATGTTTGTTTGTAATTATATATATAGATAAGAATCTCAAACGTTAATTCTCAACCTACTCCAAAGAATGAAGTAAAAAAAAAACAATTTAAAATATTACATTTACGTCGCAGTCCGCAGGTAGCTGAAATTATTTTGAAAGTACTCCAGTGATTGTTATTCAAAATTTCCAATCTAGTCCATTGAGACCGGTCCGTTAAATGAGTGGCACCCTGTTTGTTCGTAGCCGGATTGTGATGGATTGGGATAGCGCGATTTGAAGTGAGTAAAAACGTGATTTTTAAAACTGAAACGAACAGAGATAATGGAAAATAGTGGAAAAATTATGTCGCATTTTATAACTTTACTAGCTTCTACCCGTGGCTTCCGTATAATCAGTATAATAAATAACCTATTACCTAAATTACGCTTTGCTCTAAACGTAGGGTAGGTTACAGGGTACGCAGTTCAAACACTATGCAACGTAAAGAAAATGGTGGGGCAAATCATAGATATAGATTATACCTATTGAGAATATACCTATTATTATTGAAAGTATTTCTATAAAAATCTTTGCTACTTAAATTTTTTCACTTTCGATCTAAAATTTTATAACTTACATTACTTATATTGAGGGCGATTAGATTGCCCAAGTCAATTACTTGCATAAATCACATTTAAATTGTCGGAAACCAAGATAATCGGTGCATTTTTCGTGCCACCACACCTGGTACTTAACGCAGATCCAGTCTTCCACAATAGGGTCTTTGGAGACAACGTTCTGTGCATCCTCCTCACCTCCAGATTTTCTTTTTGGTCGAAGATTTTGGTTTTTTAAATAAAATTTTAGCTCGTTTTGCATTGGTTTTTGAATAAAGCTTCTTTCTTTTGTCTACCTTTTGTTGCAGCTGATTCTTATTAGGTGAACTGCTAATGACATCAGATAGGTTATGCTTCTGGCTAAGAATTCTCTTAAAATCAGACCTTGGGATAGGTATAATATCTCTAAGCTGAGGACTCATTTGGACACTTTTTCGACGCCAGAGTTTGGTAAAGGCGATGCAGGCTGAAATATTCCTAAGCAGCCTGCCACGTCTAAATAGGTTTTTATGACCGATCTCGATGAAGCTGTCACACATTCCGCAGAAGAGACTACCGGGCAATTATTTTATTTATTTTATTTTAACAATATTCAGGAAATTAACAGCTAACTTAATGAGTAGGTATGCGACTAAATACTGAAGGCTAATTAAAAAATTCCACAAAAACCGACTGAAAATAATATTAAACAAAGTTACAGGACGACTACTGATGGTTAAAATATTATCTAAAAGTTTGTTTACAGATAGGTGAGAGATTCCTACCAATTTTGGTTTAATTTATGCCTTAAGAAAATAATTAAGATGTACCAAAATATCTACCACTCACTATTCTTTTTAGTTTAGTGGGAGGATTAGTGATAATATCCATATCAACCTCTCTGGAAAGAACGTTAAAACATCTGCATGATCTTATCAAAAATGTTTTCTGCCTGTAGTTGGATTACACGTCGGAAGATGAAAAGTTATAGGGTATCTGTGGGTTTTAAAGTTTGTGTTAAGTCCGGGCTGTTGCAGCAGCTCTTCGTAGTCTACTTTGTTATTAACGATGCCAGATAGATAATTTAGATCCGCTATGGCTATTCGCTCCTGGAGAGGCAAGAAATGAAATTTGCGACATCTCGTAAAATAATCAGGCAAGAAGATTTTTGCACGAAACTGCACATATCGTAGGAATATTTTCTGTATGCCCGCCAAGCGAGAGATATTCATTTTATACCCAGGTTTCCATACCTGCGAACCATATTCCAAGTGGCTACGCACGTAAGAACAGTAGAGTACTTAAAAGTTTTTACATTTAAAAATCACGCAACATTCTAAGGATCTAACCTAATGCTTTCGATGCCTTGCTAATATTGCATTAATGTGTTCGTCAAATAAGAGTTTGCTATCAAACGTAACGCCCAGATCTTTTATCTTAGCTACCCTAGTTAATTGTGCGTTCTGCAATTAATAATTAAATTTAAGGATGTTAGGTTTACGTGTAAAAAAACAGACGTAGCATTTCGAAACATTTAAATTGAGCTTGTTGAGCGTGCAGTAGTTTTGAAATCGGTCTACGTCATCTTGGAGGCAGGCCGCGTCGACTGCGTCTTTTACAGGGTAAAGGATTTTCATGTCATCCGCGTACAGCAGAATCTGTGAGTAAGTGAAGATGATAATATGTATTATTGACGATAATAATATAATCCATAATTCAACGTCTCCAATCCAAGCTTAATGTTTGGTATTTGGATGATGGAACATTAGGTGGAGAAGTGAACGCAGTTTTTGATGATCTAAAAATCATCACAGACGAATTTCGACAAATAGGTTTGGAATTAAATTTTTCAAAGTGTGAGCTTTTTATTTCGGACTCTTGTGTAGACAAAAACAATATCATTGAGAAATTCAATGCATTAGCCCCCAACATTACAGTTGTTGATAAATGTTCACTTCGACTCCTTGGTTCACCAATTCTTGATGAGTCTTTTCAGTCATTTGTAGATGAGAAAATTCAAAATTTCCACAAAAATTCGGACAGACTGCTCAAAATTAATAGTCATATGGCTTTTACAATTATTCGGTTCTGCCTATTTGTACCTAAATTTACGTATTCTTTGAGATGTAGTCAAATGTGGAAACACAGCGAGCTCTTGGAAGGCTTAGACAACATAATAAAGAATACTTTATCATCGGTTTTGAATATTGATTTAGATGACAAGGCATGGTCGCAGGCCTCCCTGCCTGTCAAATTGGGAGGCTTAGGTATACGCAAAATTTCAAGTGTAGCCCTACCAGCGTTCTTGTCTTCTGTCTACAGCACTAGTTCTTTAGTTGAAAAAATTTTAAATCCTTCTCTTTTGGTCCCACCTGGAATGTCATTGAAAATTTCATTTTTAGACGAAGCTCGAACGGCTTGGCATAGTGCTTGCCCCGATGCTGCTCCCCCAAAATCACTTTTGTCCCAACGGCAATGGGACGGGCCTCTGTGTGAGTTGACACGGAACTGTTTGTTACAAACGTGCTCCAGCTCTGCAGATCGTGCCCGCCTCCTGGCCGTTTCTAAATGGGAGTCAGGACATTGGTTGCAAGCATTTCCTTCATATAACACTGGTACTTTATTGGATCCCGTAACTTTCCGTATCGCAACATGTCTCCGGTTGGGTGCAAGGTGTTGCGCGCCTCATCAATGCCAGTGCGGTACTGCTGTCGAACAGCTTGGTCATCACGGATTATCGTGCACTAGGGCCGCTGGTCGGATATCTCGCCACGCTAGCCTTAACGACATCATCCGGCGGGCCTTTGTCACCGTTAACGTACCAGCTATTCTCGAACCGAATGGTCTGTTGCGTGACGATGGTAAGAGGCCCGACGGTATGACACTAGTCCCATGGGAGTTGGGGAGGCCCATTGTGTGGGACGCTACATGCGTCGACACACTTGCGCCTTCCCATCTTCCGAGGACATCCGTGAGGGCGGGTGCGGCGGCAGATTTGGCCGAAGATCTCAAGAGGCGCAAATATGCAGGTCTCGACAGAGCCTACACATTTGCTCCCCTTGGAGTCGAGACCCTAGGTCCGTGGGGTACCGAGGCTCTTCGGGTTTTCAAAAAACTATCTGAGCGTCTGGTCGAAGCGACGCGTGACCCGAGAGCTGGTGAATATCTGGCACAGCGTATCAGCATTGCCATACAGCGTGGCAATGCAGCCAGCGTCTTGGGGACGCTTCCGACTGGTGTTGATATGGATCAGTTGAGCTATCTGTAGACTGTTTGCAACAGTCGGCAGTTAGCTCAATTGTTTCAATTGTAAATACTAGTATAATTTTCTTTGTGAATAAATGTTGGAAAATTAAAAAACGAAAAAATTTATTGACGATTATTGTAAAAAGTAAAGGACCGAGTAAGGATCCTTGTGGGACACCAGAAGGGACACTCATCGGCGAAGACGAGTACCCGCTGAGTACGATAGTCTGACAGCGGTTACGAACGTATGTATGAGGAAAACCACCGATATAGGTTGACGCGGATACCTATTCCTGGCAATTTCTCCGTGAGAATCAAATGATCTATACGGTCAAAGCATTTATTATAATCAGTGTAGATAATGTCCACCTGAGAGGGCTCAGACATTATGGTAAGAATGATATTTACAACATAACAATAGGTTCGAGGTGGTAGACCTCCCTCTGAGAAAGCCGTGCTGGTTCGAGTCTAGACTGTGTTTAGGTGTTGGATAAAGCTGAGAGTGTACTATCTTTTCGATGATTTTAGTATTATATTTAGAGCAATGTTAACGTAACCCAAATATCCTCTGCAGAAGAGGACCACTCGTTACGATATTCAGCCATACGATCGCGACGTGCGTGCTATCAAAACACCACCTCCATGTGACTGGCTCGTTTCACTGTACTAACGATCTCGCCTCCAGATTACATATCGATCATCAAAAAATTCACAGCTGGAAAAAGTGTCATTTAGCCACGTTTCTGTCAGGCAGCATCATACGAAGCGAGGTTTTAGTTCCTATAAAATAAAGAAGTTTTCGTGCGAAACCCTCGGACGTTTTGATAGTTGAAGCTAATCGACATCATTATTAATAAAAATTGTTGTTAGTCTTTGAAATGTTACTGAGAATAAGAAACGGCGTATGAACTTCATACGCCGTTTCATACTATGAAGGACACATAAATTAGGTCATAAGGTTGAGAATTAATTATTAAAATTAAGGTGTAGTAAATAGAGCAGAAATAGAGTACTTGGCTGCGAGCAATCAGCATAATAGCATAGCGGGTAGCGACAGAGACAAGTGCACAACTGAAGAGCCCACGGCAACTGAGTAAAACTCAGCGCGTAAATAAGTATGCAAGGCAGGGGTGAACAACATATGGTAGCAGATGTTTTTACGTTCAAGATATGAGATATGGTAAGTATAAATTTTAACTAATTTGTGCATAAGTGTAACTACTAAATTATTGTCTTCATATAATTATTAAAAAAAAATTATAAAAGGATTTAAAGCTTTTTTAAATCTAATTCTGATCGTATATTGATCACAGGAGATCCCGCGTTTTTTCGCACAAAAATCTTACATCCTTGACCCACGTAGAAGCATAGCCCCTTTCCTTAGCGAGAGCCTTTGTTTTGCTAAGAAGAATCTTGTTGTCGAGGGTAAGATGGTCGTTTACGTAAATGCGGCTGTCGCCCAGCAGTCCCAGGTCGCCAGCAAGCGTGGTGCATTTTTTTGCCGCGGCTACAAAATCATCCTTGATGTACCTACTATGGATAGCTACGACTATGCTCTTATTATTCTTATTTTTATCTTAGGTACTCTTGCAATGTAGTTGATTTGCTCCTTGGGGATCGTGCAGTTTATATGCGACCCTGTCTTATTAACGACTTCAAACAGGTTCTCGGAACTGGTGATGGGTACTCCCTTAATTTCCACATTTTTGAGTCGCGATCTCTGGTCATTCTCCTTCACCTGTGCCTCAAGATTATGAACTCTCAGCTGCAGATGATCAATATCCTGCTTGGCTTTCTTAAGAGACTGGACCTCTTTGTCCCTTTCCACCATTTTATCAGATAGACCGACCAATCTACGATCAACAAAGTCTATGGGGCTTTAGATTTCAGCCAGTTCAGGCTTCATGAGTACGAGCTCAGACAGTTCAGCTTTCATGCTTTTGATACTCTCATCCAGCGTAGGTAGACTCACCATCTTCAGTGATAGACTCTTCAGTTCCGCCAAGACAAAATCCATATCGCCCGGCGTCGGAGATTTAGGTGTACTTAAGTGTTTTCAGGCTTTTGCCAGAGGTACACTTCCAGGTGCTCTTCCTTTCTCCCAGTCGACGATATCCTTGATCGGTGATGCCCGCGCACGGGAAGTCAAATTGACCCCGGCAGCCGGAACACTCCGCTCCGTCGCGAAACTCAGCGTCACAGCGAGTGCAACGAAACATAGCTCGGTTCGTAAGTATCTCCTAAAGACGCGATTGGAGTATGTATGGAGTGAGGTTAGAACCAAAGGTTTGGTAGCACTGGTGTGAGTGTGTACGCGGTGGGGGCAATTTTTAGCGTGCGCACGATTTGTCGTCCACGACCCGACTGTATTTTCACTGGATTTGTTGCCTAATTTTGAACCATAAAGCAATCAATATTTATTAATATAATCATTAACCTACATATTGTAAATCAATAGTAAAAAGTCGCGTGTTAGATTACGCGCGCAACTTTACACAGCCGACAGACTGTAGTGCGCAAACTTACAGACTGTAGTGCGCAAACTTACAGACTGTAGTGCGCAAACTTACAGACTGTAGTGCGCAAACTTACAGACTGTAGTGCGCAAACTTACAGACTGTAGTGCGCAAACTTACAGACTGTAGTGCGCAAACTTACAGACTGTAGTGCGCAAACTTACAGACTGTAGTGCGCAAACTTACAGACTGTAGTGCGCAAACTTACAGACTGTAGTGCGCAAACTTACAGACTGTAGTGCGCAAACTTACAGACTGTAGTGCGCAAACTTACACATCTGGCCATTTTTGAATTTAACAAGATCGTGTTGAGAATTGAAATACGATGTCAAAAGTCAACCGTTTGATGGCAAATAAAAGTAAAACAAACAGATAAACATTGTTATTCCGTCAAAGTTTTTGTCAGTCATAGTTGGAAAATGACCAAATATTAGATCAGAAGGCTTTAAAAATCTTGAACTCACATGGACTCGCCGTTTTTACACTGAATTCGATTTTTTTCTGGATGCGCATACCGGCTTACGTAGTAATGAAATCACAACTGAAATTGGACGCGTGTGATGTGGCCTACCGGGTCTGGGTTATGTTATAATGTATGCGCAATCTTATCGCCCGAGCGATCTTACACCAACCTACCCTACGCGAAATTTCATCTTGATAATTATGTTTAGTAGTTTTGAAGATCCTAGGTGAAAAATTCAGATTTCACAAACTTTTGGCTTTATAATATTAGTAGGAAGTAGGCTAGGTGGTACTCGACATTGAATCTCTTCGAGTCTCGTTGAGCCACGACTAATTGTTCTCAAACACATTTTTATTTATTTTCTATAAAAATGTATGTAAACTGTGGCAAGTGAAACGTATCTATTCTTTTTTTTTTTATAAATCTGAGTTTCATACATACCTACTTTATAAAATATTTTGAAAAAGGTCGAAAAATTTACCGTTCCCCCTGTCCCAGAAGTTAAATGATAAATGAATTTATTGTTGTCTAACTAGGTGGTAACAATTGGTCTTACATTATATTTGTATCTCTAGTCTGCCATGGTCCGGCTTACAACATTGTTGTGGAGAATAGTTAATATATAAGAAATCAAATTTAAAAAAGAATAATCTTTATCACACTAGTACAAAATATGTCAATATAGAGTCATTTTAAAATAAAATTACAGTAGATATAATGTCAAAATAAAAATTCAATTTTAAAACAGAAAAAAGTAAATATTCGATGTCATAGTAAAGGATATTAAAATTTGTCATTCAGAAATTCATCAATGTTATAATAAACTTTTTCCTCCAATAGCTTGCTTAGTTTGTTTTTAAATGCGTTCAAATTACTCTCGGAGCGTATCGACAAAGAGATTTTGTTGTAGATAATCGGGGCCATGCAGAAGATACTCTTTCTGAGCAAGGCGGTTTTGCATGATTGGTGGTGCAGTGTACCCTCTCGGCGAGTGCCAGCGGGGTATAGATCAAAGCGATCAAGATTCGTCTTACGAAATTTGCTACTTCGTATAAATACAGGGAAGGAAGACTTAGGATTTTCAGCTGTTTGAAAACACCCTTACACGTGTCGGTCTGCCTCAAACCGAACATTGCTCTAACGCATCGCTTTTGTCCTTTGAATACTTGTGTTTTATTTGTTGAGTTGCCCCAGAATATCACTCCATACCTCAATAATGCTGCAGTGTGCTCGTAATACGCCGCAAGTAAGGCTGTGGAGTTAGCTATTTGACTTAGTTTGTAAAGAGCATAGACAAGTACTAGTAGAGTCTGTTGCAAAGTGTTTCCTCAATCTACTGTATATCTGTAGGCCTAAGAACTTAGTGGTTCCAACAAAATGTATCTCGTGATCTAAATATTTTATGTGCAAGTCTAGTACTGTAGAGAGCATTTGTTTAAAGTTCATGAGATATGTTTTAGCTAAGTTAATATGTAAATTATTATATTCTAGCCAATATAGTTTGCAGAGCATATGAAATTTATGTAGCGTATTATTAGGTATGGATCTACATTTTTCAGGAAAAAAATTAAGTAGTCTGTATGTAGAACATTTCCTAAAAAATGCTCTGTGCTTAGACAGCAGCACTTGCTACTAGCTGTCCTGTCGTCACTTGGAAGCGTGTGGTACGAAGAAATTGAGGCGGAGGCGTGCGGGAGTAGTGAGGGTTCAGTGCTTTTTAGATATGCAATGACCTTAGCACAGAAGACCTCCAAAAGACACAGTTTGGACTGACTTTCTGTGTAGTGCACTGACCTGTGGCCGCCTGCGTCTTACTTTCACATATTAGTAAATCGCTGCCGCCCACTCACTACTGGGTTACTTTACTGACATAACCGAGTTCTAGCCGCAGATTATGCAGAGCTTGTGTCAGAAATAAATGAGTTCGCCATTGGACTCCTTTTGTGCTACTTTTTAGTTCCATACTTTGATATGAACTACCTACCTTCTAACTTATCCATGGTTGTGAGTTATATTCCTACACGTAGCACGTAACCAAAGATTTTAGTAGCCTATGTTCTTTGGTATTGGCGCAGATTAGGTAATGTTACTTCCGTATTAGCACCGTCCGTATAATGTCCGCAAGTCACCTTATGTAAATAAAAAACCTTTAAAACATATCTCTATCTATATCTAAAAAAATATATATGAGATAATAAAGGGGAGGTACTTGTAAGAAGCAATCAACACCATTTCCTCCAACACAGCTCAAAAGATGGGACGCAAGTATAAGATTGATATTTTTCAACGTTCTTTAATAATTTTGTGATCCTGATTTATCTACAGGATGACTGGAACTCAACCCGCCATAGCGAATTCGCAAATAGAGGAGGTCATTTGCTAATTATTGGACCTTACTTTACCTTACTAAAGTTTTAAATAGCCTTTATTCACAAAGAAAATTATACTGGTATTTACAATTGAAACAATTGAGCTAACTGCAGACTGTTGCAAACAGTCTACAGGTAGCTCAACTGAACCATATCAATACCAGTCGGAAGCGTCCCCAAGACGCTGCTGGCTGCATTGCTACGTTTTATAGTTTTGGTGATACGTCAATTTTTATACTTTATAATGACATTTTTCCAAAATTTGACCTTCAAGCATTCGTAACTTTTTTTTCTTTTCAATGCAGTATTTTTTTTAATATTTGTTGGTAGTCATAAGCATTTGTGATTAAAATACGTCTGAACTTCCCTCAAACTAGGAGCGAAAAATAAGATATTACGCTTTAAAAAAATAGCTTGCTCAAAAAAATTAATTAACTTAATATATAAAAAAAATACGGCGTTTGAATAATTTATCCTACCCTAAGTTAATTCTCTGGTTGGTCACCTTTCCAACGGTACTAAATTTGTATACAAAAAGTGTCACATGAGTGCATTATTTATACTTACCACCTATATACCATGTTTGACGCAATAAATATCTTTGAATCTTTGAATCTTTGTGATTCGCTAGAAATCCTTAGGGTTTTCAGGTCAACCAGTCATTTAGTAGAAGTGCCAACGAAATGATTAAGCGAATTTCGCAGAGTATTATTGCAAATTTATGAGTAGGTAGGTAATAAATAAAATAAATTAGTTGCTTAGTGTACTCACATTATTTATTTAAAAAAATACTTTTACTATGTCAAATCGGAAATTAGGAAAAGATTTCGGGCATCAAAAGCAAAAATTAAAATTGAGTTGAAATTAAAGATTCTAACTGTACCAAACAATTCCATGGACCCTTTGGGAAAGGAAATATTATTTATTTCAAAATGTCGTGGACCCGTTGGGAATCGACGTATGAACCTAGGATTTTTGAAAACAATGGAGTCGTGAACCTCTGGTAATAAGCCGTCTCAACATCTATGCGCAAAGGTTGTCGTAGATCAGGGGCGAAATACATTCAAATCAAATAAGTACATTTCATAATGACGGCATTATGTATTTGTATTGCACTATTTCATAAAACCACTCCGTTTTTCATTATTGAAATGTTTTCAATGTTGGTAAAATTTTACTCGAATAGAGAAAATAGGTCCTATTGAATGTATTTCTCTGTGCAGAATACCATCCATGCTGGAATTCTAGATTCATGATAATTTATTGGGTTCATGATGTACGTACATACCTAGTAGGATTTAAAATAGGTAAGTATGTTACAGTTTCAACAGAATGAAAGAGTTCAGAAACGCCGCTGAATATTTTTCGTATGTTACGGTTTAAATTTCGAACACATTTAGTAAGAAAAGAATGCCGCTGAATATTTTTCTTATGTTACGGTTTAAATTTCGAACACATTTAGTAAGAAAAGAATTCATTTACGTAGGTATGTGAAATATTGATACAATCTATCAAACAATGAACGTAGTGTTAGGAATTTCATTACTTTCAATAAATAATCAAGTACTTATTATGATTTGATTTCTTTTTGTGTCAAAATGATAATGTTACTAGGTTTCCGAACGGAATGTCGCCCGTCGTTGTAGAACCATACCGACCGCCAATAGGGCGGGAAGTTCTTCGTTTTTAACTTTTGTTTATCCACTTGAGAATCTAAAAATGATGATATTCTTGTATAATTGGTGTTCAGTGTAGAATGGCGTACCTAAGTATTAAGATTTCGATATTTATTTTTGTTTTTTGACGTGACAACGTCTTATAATTCGATAGAGCCGGCTGCACGCACGAAAAAACATGACGTCATGCGGCGTTACCTCGCTCTGAGGCGTTCCTTGTAAGGCTTGAAGTGGAAGCGAGAGCGGTCGACATCCGTCTCTCTCCTACTTGAGTGAGCGATGCGTCTGCGTTGTCACGTTCAACTATCGTCAGTAAATCGACTTTACAGACAACCAAATTTTTTAGTTAGGTACCTACTTATTCAATTTACTATCTATTTACAATGCTTTTATTTATTTTAGTTCGTTAGATGATAGTTCTTGGCGACGACGTGCTACCTTTACTCAGCTCGAGACACTATAGGTGTTTTTGAACTCCCACAAAGAAATAGCGACAGGCCCCAAAGATAAATCTGTAGACTTCCTCGGCTCTGGCTACTGCGGTTTTAATTATTTCAAAATATTACGCACCAATTCTTTCGACAACCGGTAGCGATTGTAATTAGGCGTCGCTCATAGAAAATGGATTTACACTCATCTCGGAGCAGTTTTCTCTGTAATTTCATATTTGTTTTCTCCTGCGAAGAATCACTCCCCAAGAACTTAAACATTTCAAAATCTTCACTCATTTTTTAGAGAGGTATAATTTCCGAAAACAATATTTTAACCAAAAATCCAAAACAATTTAAAAAAAGCTCAATATAGTTGCAGAGTAAACGAAATGGTTTGATTTAACTGATAAACCGTGAATAGAAACGTCAAATGGGCACTCGTAATACGGTATTTCCTGTTCGGCCAAGTGTCACGTGACTGGCTGGTATTTTGAGTTCATATTAAAATGGCGGGAAGTTCAGTTTACGGCGTAAATTGCCTGAAATTAAGAGTTCTATTAGGCACCCAGGGCCACTCAGGTTACACAGGGACAGTTATTACACAGATTCGCGCAAAATTCAAATATTTGTCATAGCGGAAAAGTACTTTAACATTTTCTATAAACCAATAAAGTAAATAAATAATAAATAAAATAATAATGGACAATCCACACAACATTATCTAGCCTCAAGCTAAGCAGAGCTTGTGATAAGGGCACTAGATAGCTGATATAATTAATACAATACACTATGTACATAGTTAGATATTTTTTATTATCCATAGACAACGACAACGAGAACACCCTGGACAAATATCTGCAAACATTTGTCCCGAGGCGGGAATCGAACCCACAACCTCTTGCGTCGCAGGCGGCCCTATTCGCCACAGAGGTCGTCAAACGTACATTTCAATGTTGTAACATATTTCAATTAAGTGCTACTTTTGGAGCAGCTAATTTAAGAGATATACTACTAAAATCAACATAGATATTAAAAGCTCCAATATATAGGTACATTTACAATTGAAGTCTATTGTGTTCACGAGAGCTACTGCCGACAAACTGTTGTACAGTTTGGCATACTTTATAACGTAATTGTAATCATAATTTGAAAAAACAAATCATACTTATTGTAACACACGCGTTCATATAAATGGTCTACGATTTGTGAAAAACTACCTGTTTTCGTTGCAGAACGCGGTAAATATTGTAAACCAGAAACATTTTTGAAGTTCGCGCTAATTGGTACAGATACTGTGTCGATCGAGTTATCGACACACTAACGAAGTTTCTAAAAAACCGAGCAGATATTTTTTCAGAGCAATATTTTATCGGAAAGAAAAAATAGAAGAGAAAAAATATTGTACCTACCAAGTGGGTTTACTGACTGTGGTGGTGGTTTAAGTGGAATAATTGGAGTAAAGGAAAGTAACTTAAGCCAGAGGCATAAAATATAAGCTCGTGTAAGTTTGGGAATCATTTTCATAAACAACATAGAGGCAATGATTATTGCCATTATCACAAATAACGTGTTATTATTAATTTTTGATATTTAAGTATGTTAGTTTTAAGGTATATATTACTATGAACCGTACAAAGAAGTAAGAAGTTAAATAAGATCCGCGCGATTTTTCTGTAATCTGAAATAAATAAAGTGTTATTATTATAATAATGAAGTTTTATCTGATACTATGAAATAAAAACGCTTTCCGCGTTTCTCTGTCTGATTATTCGGTAACTCTTCCTAGGCCACGTAACGGGTTTTGCGGGCTTTACCAAAGAATGGGGAAAGAAGAAAGAAAAAACTAAACGCGCCGCGTAAACCAATAGAGATAAATGAAAACATATACCTACCTAGTCATTACGAAACTGCTTTGTGTAAAACCGGGGTGGGTTGCCATTGGTTGCTCAATTGCGCGGAGGTATAAACTACTACTGGTAACTGACTAACGTTAGAAAGAGGGTTTGTTGCTGATTGCACGAAACGAACAACGAAATTACCTACATGTCACACGGAACTAACATCTTTGGAAATAAAATGTTACATTCATAGGTGCCGTAAATGTGGTGCCGTAAATATTGGTGCCCTAAATGGGAATATTCCATTTTTATAGCTATAGTTATCGAAAATACGGATGGTCGTCTCTTCCGAATACGCTTCCCTCTTCGTAGTAGGTAACACTTAAAAACTAACAATTAAATGATGTTGTGTGGAATGTCCAGCATTATTTATTTATTTATTTATTTATAAATGGCTCAAGACGCAGATGTCCTCCAGCCTCGTGTAGGCTGGGCAGTGAACGCGTTAACGTGCGATACGTTATCCCCAACTTCTTTTTCGTTTTTCAAAGTAGTCTAGTCCAGGAACGAACTTTAATAAACTTTACGATGCATCGCCTACGGCTTTTTTAAAGGCAACTTTTTTCCCTTTTGTTGTGGGAATATAACGCAAGGTTTGTCCTCCAGCCCCGTGACTGTTATTTTCGTTTAACCGAACAAAAAGACAATAACATCGCACCGTAAATAGTATCCCATTGTACACAGTAATGACACAAACGTGGTCGGGTCTGGGAATTCTGGAAATATGTTTTCCGGCAAAAAACCTCAGTGAGGCTAAAATGCAAGGTCGCCTTTCCTCTCCATGTACTTTATTTTCGTTTCACGGAACAAGTAAATAGAGCAGGTAAAAGTACAAAGAGTTATTGTAGTGTTGGAAAATACATTGTGAAAGCAACTCATTTTTGTTTTTTGATTTCCGCACAGTAACTATTCTCTTCTCCATTATATAAACAGTAAATAGTCCACAGTAAATAGTCCACAGTAAATAGTCCACAGTAAATATTCCACAGTAAATAGTCTCTCTTCCATTTCATTTCAAAGATAAATTGTGAAACGAAATGTGTATTTAGTAGGTACACAATTTTTAGAGAGATATTCTGACCACAAAGCTTGGTACTTTTCCAAATAGAGCTTGTAAAGTACACCTGTTATTTACACTTGACTTTTATTTCCCTTATGCCTTTTTTCTTGCTAGCAGTTACCAGCTGACGATTGAGAGAAAAACGCTTGCCCAAGAAAAGGTTATTATAGGGACCACCTATGCCTCAGCCACTGTAATATTCATCTGTAATGTATCATTACTAGGTTCGTTTGTGAGCATTACGTTACACGACGAAATTCGCCTCCAATGTTACAATCCAATAAGATTCGATTTGCAGCATTCTGTTGTAGCCGTAGCGTTCTGTAGCCTATAAAATAGCCTATGGTTCGCAGCTGTGGTTGAACCACGAAAAATAAAGCGGATATTTTAACACGCAGCGTACACGGCGTTGTCGGTATTGAAAATATAATAATAATAATAATGCTGGACAATTCACACAGCATTATTTAGCCCCAAGGTAAGCAGAGCTTGTGTTATGGGTATTAGATAACTGATATACTTAATACAATACACTACATAGATAGATATTTTTTATTATACATAGAAAAACACCCAGAACCCCTGAACAAATAACTGCAGATCGTACAAACATTTGTCCCGAGGCGGGAATCGAACCCGCAACCTCCTGCGTCGCAGGCAGACCTTCGCCCGCTGCGCTACAGAGGTCGTCGAAAATATGTCGATAGGTTGCGTGCGTAGTGCTTTCAGATTTTGCAAAGGTATTTTGAAAGCGGTCGTGTTTGCCGACGACCTAACCGTAACAATATTCTCGTAATAACAAGGAAATTGTTGTGGGTGACGTCATCGGCAGAAATACCGGTATCTCGCATCGGTATCGGTAGATATAGATATGCCTATCCAGTGGACGCTGTACCATAGAAATAAATACTAAGGAACAAATCTTTGCGCTCCGTTCGCTCCGATTCCGATGCAGTGGACGCACAGCTTTATGGTGCATAACTTGAATCTGAATATTGGCTCAAGTCACCGGGATGGCAGCGACCGGCAATGACGCAACGTTATATTGGAATTTTTGGACGGGGCAGTAAGGGAAATTCATAATTCATAATTCTTTATTGCACAAAATTGGTACAAGTATAACATTTTCCAGGAAAAATCATGGCAAAGGCGAGCTTAACCCTATAAAGAGTTCTCTTCCAGCAAACCTTATTGGGAGAGAGAGACAAATTTGTAAAAGTGGGTACATGTGCTTAAACAAAGGATACAAGATTTAATTTTAACCTACTTATTAAATAGACTACTACATAATATAATACAATACATAAAATACTATAACTTAACAAATACTTTAGTTATATACATAAATAAATTAAATAAATACATAAAATACAACAGAATCATAAAGATAGGTAATGCTCTTTGACTTTACGGTTGAAAATGAAGAAAGAGGGGCTAGCACGAAGGTACCTTAACCGTTGAAGCTTCATGAAAATAGTCTTATGAAACTACCCATATTAAGTATATCATCCCTATTCGAAAAAAATTGCGTTTTTCATTATAATTTTAATTACAACAAAATCAGAGTCGAGACCCTAGGTCCGTGGGGTACCGTGGCTCTTCGGGTTTTCAAAAAACTATCTGAGCGTCTGGTCGAAGCGACGCGTGACCCGAGAGCTGGTGAATATCTGGCACAGCGTATCAGCATTGCCATACAGCGTGGCAATGCAGCCAGCGTCTTGGGGACGCTTCCGACTGGTGTTGATATGGATCAGTTGAGCTATCTGTAGACTGTTTGCAACAGTCGGCAGTTTCAATGTATGTTTCAATTGTAAATACTAGTATAATTTTCTTTGTGAATAAATGAGTTACTAACAAAATCATAATATAATTTTAATTTGTTCCAGGTACAATGAAGGTAATGCACACTACCTACTCATGGGGCTTATTCGAATAATTTGAATATTATATAAGTACGAATATATTCGATTGAAATCGATAACACCAAACTCAAAACTCCGATGTGCATGAAATGCCTCTTATAAGTTCTGGCGATATATCCTTACAAGACAATACAAGTTTACGTCGTTCGGGTTAACAAAATTACAAAGTTATAGGGCTGAGCCGCCGCCATAGAAATCTAAATAACATTGTTATTTAGATTTCTATGGCCGCCGCCTAACCGAGCTGTCAGCTCGGCCAGGCTTGAGTATAATAAATCCAGGTCAAGTTGCTTACTTGAGTTGTTAAAATTATTACTCGCTCGCCACGAGGAGGAATTTTGTCGGTAGTTAGTGCCAGCATGTGGAACGTAGATAGGGGGGTTAAATCTGGTAAATTGGGACAATATTATTCGACGTGATTTTAAGTATAAAAGATAAGTCGGCGATCTAACGCCGCCGCTTGGAAAGAGGGAGAATGTGAAATTGCTTACATAAATCGAGGTAATTGGCAGAGCTGTATGGAATTCTTAAACGGAAACGAAGGTACTTTATAAAGTTAAGTTGAATGCGCTCGATTCTTTTATCCAACTCTGTCATGCATATTCTAGGATCTTACAAATATTCCAGCGCACAATCTCAAAATTAAAATCACAAGGTTATGCAGTTCTGGTTATATACAGGTGCGTCTAGATTTAGTAATATACAGGGTCGTCTAATAAGAAATACACTTTTAATCCAATCCTATAATTTTTTTTCCTCAGCTTATTCCGTCCCACTGCTGGGCACAGGCCTCCCCCAAATGTTTCCACTCCGTGCGATCTTGCGCGATTTCCCACCACTCATTTAGGAAGGCGTTGAGGTCGTCCCGCCAACGTTTTCGTGGCCTGCCTCGACCGCGGCTTTCGTCCGGCACCCAGGGTGTAGTGATGTGAGCCCACCTCTCGGAGGGCATTCGGCTAATGTGGCCTGCCCATTTGCCGTTTCAGTGTGGCGATCTTGAGGTTAAAGAGAGTCTTTATTTTAATTTCTTATATAATAAAGCTATTTAAGGGTCCGGCGGAGGATTATATTCGAATAATATTTATTTATGTTCCTGCCACAATCTATTTTTAAAATACTTATCTAGAAAATTACTAAGCTAGTGTACCTAAGTTAACCACATAATTTCATGTTTTTGTATTAATTTAAAACTTGGTTCAATTTATGTAACTCTATTCTGTAAGTATAAGAAATCAGTTTTTATTTTGAGAAGTGTTATTAGAGTTAGAGTGTAAGTTTATTTATAACTAATGATGAGGGTACCTATGTCATCTGACTGTCTGTTTTATAAATAATAGTGTATAAAAAGTAAATCCGTTATTGGCCGTAAGTCTTGATAATGTATAATATTTGTATTAATTAAGGGCTGTGGATTTTGTATAACCAATAAATAAATAAACTAAGAAAACATTCATTCCTTGATGTAAAAATGCGATTCGGTTTAATTTCACTTCAGAAAGGTATTTTGTTAAAAATGTGTGTCAGGAACCTAAATAAATACTATTTTAACACAAATAATAGCAGACCATGGTGAAAATATTCTTAAATTACAAACCATCTTGGTACTACGTTTGTATGGGAAATTCATCCTCCGCCGGACCCTTTAATTTAGAATAGATAGATTTAAACAAATGAAATAACAAACCAACAAATAACAAAAATAAATAGGGTAGATTGCAAAACTATTAGCAGTATGACTCCGAGGATATTTTATTGTTATGGTGTATGGTACAAGTGATGACAGGAACGGAAAATATTTAATAAATGACACAGTTCGCTATTTACCTATGGTGCTTACATATTTCAGTAAAAAAAAAATTAAAGTTTTAAAATATTTTCATATTTTCACATTCTTTCACATTGTTAGGCAATTTGTTCTAAAGACGGGCTTCCTCTGATAATATCGTTCTCTTACCATAGTTAGTTCTACTTTTTGAAACCTTTAATTAATTCCTAAGACTGATCTTAACTCCCACGTCGGCAATACCAGTCAGGGAGCATAGCGTCATATTCCTAACGCGATCGATTAGCCTGTCCTATCCTACTATCATCATCATCATCATCAGCCTATATTAGTCCACTGCTGGACATAGGCCTCCCCTAATGAGCGCCATAGCGCCCTGTCTTCAGCTTGCCGCATCCAGCATCTGTCTGCAGTCTTTCGCAGCCTACTATGTGATATTATAAATGCGAAAGTTCGTGAAATGTGAAATTTTTGTCCCCAAAACTACTGAACAGATGAAAATGAAATTTGGCATACATTTAGAATGTAGCCTAACTTAAACAATAGGCTACTTTTTTTACGGCTTTGCCCCTTAATTTAGGATTTAAAGAAGGATAATTTACACATCACGTCCAATTAGAAACTAAATCAAAGATAAAAAGTCTGTCTATGCATTATGTAGTCTATTTTTGTCAAAATAGTAATTGAATTTGCAATTTTAACATTTTAATTTCCAATTGAATCATATGACACAAACCCTACCTATAGGATACTTCCCGTTGACCTAGAATCATAAAATTTGATGTGAAGCAAGGTCATAAATCACAAATTAAGGAAAAAATCTGAAAACTGTAAAATTTTGGTTAATTCTTAAAAAAAATAGCTTGTGATTGTCGTCATGGATCAAAAACCTATAGGGTACTTCCCGTTGACCTAAAATCGTAAAATTTGGCAAGTAGGAAGGTCTTATACCACAAATAATGGGAAAAATCCGAAAATCCTCAATTTGTAGTTTATTAACCAAAAACATCGATCAAAAATTTCCGGCCGGCTCCCCTTAGATGCACAATGCGCGCCCTGAAAACGTCAGTATCAAAAGGTATCCCATTTGGCATTTTGGGATACCTTTTCAACTAGTGACATTTTAGCTCTCGGACCGAAAGCATGGTCAAGTGCTCGTATAAAAAATGCAATAATCGACCGACCATGCAACAGAAAAAGGATGGAATTTCTTATTTTCAGTAAGTTTTAATGTAATTTTTACCTGTGTATTGTGATATGAGCCAATTGAGCCTTATATACTTGAGAAATCAGCATTAAATATTGTTGTTGGGTTTGCCTATGTAAAAATATTTATTTTGTTCTAAGTTGATGAATGGAGCGGCTATTGTTTCTAATTTTTATTTGTGTTAAGTTGTAAGTGATAAAAAAAATTCATGAAAACACATTTAAAATAACTGGTTGAGGTTTATAAAATAACTAGCTGACCCGCCCTCAATTTTATTTGCGTGGACTCTCTAATAAAAGAAAGACTACAAAAAGTATTAGATTTAAAAACTTAGTATTTAATTTTTATCCTTATAAAAATAAACAGTGTATAAATTATTTTTAGGTACCTTCCTACCTACTTACAAAATAAAATAAAATAAATTCGACTCCACTAATCTCTTGTTCCGCATGCAAAAAACTTGACAGGCTCTGCGCAAACTGTCTGCGTCAAAACAAAACGTGGACACTTTTGAGTGTCATTCTTGTAAGGTTCTAGGTATCTACGGGGGAGGCCGCATACTTGATCGATGATCAAAAATGATTTTTGTTTTCTCCCTCAAAAGTACAGAGTACCTACTTCCCGTTCACCTAGAATCACGAAATTTGGGAAGAAACAAGGTCTTAAAATTATACGGAACCCTTAGTGCGCGAGTTCAACTTGCACTTGACGTTTTATTTAAATTAAAGTTTACAAAATTCATAACGAATAGTTTCTTTATCGAGGAAAACCCAATTAAAATACAGGCTAAGTATACTAGCTAGCGGCAAGCACACAGCTACTCAAAAAGATTATATAAAAGCAAAAGTTAAAGATTTAATAAAAATCTATCTAGTCTCTACAGGGTGTTGGGTCGGTCCAACCCAAAACACCCTGTAGAGATTAAATTATATAATTTTTTGTGTGGGTTGGGGAGCTCATGCGCTTCTTTTTTCCGGTAAACTCAGTGTCCTAAATGTCACTGAGACATGTTCTTTTTAGTTCTTTTTTAAGTCCTGCCCTGTCATTGCCTTTAAATCGTCATATCTTTTTTGTTTGTGGTTGTAATGCCACAAAATAACTTGTGCTGTATTCTAAATAAATTGTTACTTGACAAAATTACTTTAAAAAAAAGTTTCGATCATTCACTATCAAATATCTGTCTAAAAGTTAGAAATCGTAAAAATGGGTAAAAACGGTAATAACTTAACCGTTTTTAGAAGTTGTTACTTGTTGTTGTTTAACTTTTACACAGATTTTTGACTTTGAATACACAACTTCTTTTAATGTGAATTTTATCACGTAATAATAAGTAATCTTTATGAATATTATAAAGAGGAAAGATTTGATTGTTTGTTGGTTTGTATTGAATAGGCTCCGAAACTAATGGACCGATTTGAAAAATTAGTTCACCATTAGGAAGCTTACTTTACAGGGAGTGACATAGGTTATATTTTATCACGGAGTTCCCACGGGAACGGGAACTACGCGGGTGAAACCGCGAGAGAATTAATGTATCTTTTAAAGGGCAATGTATACGCTTCTACAACAAAACTCCTAGTCCTAGTGAGTTGCAAAAATTATCAGTAAATAAATTCAAACAAATTGTCAAAACCTTGCTGTGCAAAAGGCTTACTATAAAATATCAGATTATCTAGAGGATAAAAAAGCTTGGGACGGGTTTTGCTCCAACTCGAAAAATAACAACTAACAGACTAAAGGTTTCTTCGTCGCTTCTTTACTTTAGTCTACATACCGAAGCGACAGAAATCAAAAAATATCACTTTATTTCCGTGTCAGTGCTTAGTTTTATGATTTGACCTTTTCTAAGTGTACATTTATTGTATTTATGGAAATAAAGAGTTTTTGATTTTGATTTTAGACGATCATCTAGTAAGTTATAAGTATACATCGAAGAATTCAGCACAAGTTATTTTGCGTCATTAGGTACAACTAAAAACAAATAAAAGGTATGACGATTATGCGAGATTTTCAGTAATATAAAAACAACTTTAGAAATAGTATCGCAGCAACCGTGACATTTAGGATATTGATTCTACTAGATAAATTTACCCAATACAAACAACCCCAACGCAATACCAAAGGTAAAATTGAAAATTTCCAGTACAGATTGTGATGTGTACTTTTAAAAGAGACTGGCAAAGTCAAGTGAAAGGTAAATGAAAGGTTTCAGTTTGTACATTTCAAAGGGGTAGGTATTAATCAAGCAGAGTCTCCAACTGGTAGAGGAAAGTAACTAAATATGGAATACCGTTTTATTTTTTAGGCATAAATGAATCAAATACAAAAAATCAAAAACGTTTATGGTAATTATAAACAACCATATATTTGGTTTTTACATGGTAACAGTCTTGTGTTACGAGTATCATTATGAGTACTATAATTTCTCAAAAACAAAATCAACATTAACGTATCTAATAATGGAATAGGTACCCCAAATTTGGAACACCAGAAATACTATCAATAGTCAATGTTGCAAGTTGCAAGTTTCACAAATCCAGGTGTCGTACTCTGGACCAGCGCAATCAATATGTGCCCAGAGCCCGCACATGAGACATTTGGTCCAGGTGTGCATATTTGGCATTTCTAACTAATTTAAACTTATGTTCATACATCATCCATAATAAACTAATCCTATAAAATTGCTCTAACACTTTCAAACAAACATGAAAAATACACACAACACACACATGAACAATAAACATCATACAATACAAAGAAGCAATAAACACAATACTTTTTGCAATAACTTTACGACAACCGCTGGGGTAAATGAGTTCTTGAGTGGAGACCACGACTCGGCAAACGTAGTGTAGGACGCCCTCCGGCCAGGTGGGATGACGATCTGCAAAAGACTGCAGGCAGATGCTGGATGCGGCAAGCTGAAGGCAGGGCGCTATGGCGCTCATTAGGGGAGGCCTATGTCCAGCAGTGGACTAATATAGGCTGATGATGATGATGATGATTACGAAAAATACTTATTATTTACGTACCTAACTGAGAAAGTTTTCTCTCAGTGACAAAAAAAAAACGCTCTCACCACGGACAAAGGACTCGCTCGACTGATACGTCGAAACTTGTACGCGCGTATAGTGATTGAAAGAGATAGACGATGACAGCTCCTGGCGTTTTGGAATATTGGTTTACGAGAAATGCCGGTATTCCAAATTAGGGATACTATTCCATATTTCCAAGGCGTGCCACAAGGCGTTCATAGGATTTCGCGTTCATAGGAGCGGGACCGAGAATATGTTTTTGGTATGTACGCGGTGTAAGCGCCAAAATCAAGTTTTTGCTTATTTACAAGAAAACTACACAACTTATGAAGACACTGGTGCAAGGAACCAAATAATTAGTAATAACCTACGAATCAAAACATAAATCATTTGAATAGACCGCAGGGTTCCTGAGATCTCGACCAAATTATGTGTAGTGATACACATTTCATGATTTTTTTATCGTAATTTTATTTCGCAATCGTTTTTTCACATTCTAGGAACCGAAGAAAATATGTTGAGTTTTAGTATTTTGACCTACCGAGATTACCGAGATTTTGGCCTAGTTTGACAACTAAAAGTAAGTAGGATCACCGCGCCCTATTCCGAAGTCCGTACCTAAGTGGTGCCCTATCCCAATGACGTAAATAGCATTTTCATGACCCAAAACGCACATGTCGGTCTGCGGCAGCCCGTAGCGGGGCGGCGCGGCGGCAGGCCCTGCGGTCGTACCGCGGAGGCTGGGCACTGAATGCGCTAATAAACCCCGTCCTGACTATAATCAGCCGTGACGCCTTCTGCGCTTGCCATATCCCAGTAACGTCGTCATGGCCATCTGCTATCAATAACATTAAAAGTCAATTCGAAAGAAATAAGTATAGTTACCGAGGCCCGCTTCCACAGGAACTGAAACGGCGGCGTCTGGTGATAAAACACAGATGTCTGGCAGGCAGGGAAGTCGGGGTCCTCCCAAAGTTGGCCCCGCGAGAGGCACGACCCTTTGATACGCTCGTAGTCAGTCATACTGCAAACAGAAACAATAGCCATCATAGTTTATCCAGAATTATTATTTATTCATTTAATTTAATACCTTATGATGGTTCGTCCTCAAGATGCCTGACGATTGCCGCCGAGTCAGGCTGAGGCATTCCCACTCTCATTAGATAGATGATTTTCAAGATGATTTTGAGAATAATTCACAATTTATTGCAATTAATCATAACCATAAAATTTTAATTTTTTTGCTAATAACCTATTAGTAAATTCCTCAGAACAGGGAAATACCTAAAAAGTAGGGCAAAATTTTACGCCCAGCTACATTTTCTTTTGAAGTTACCAGTTTTTATTCTTATAGTCTCTCAAATTTGTAGTTACCTTCTAACATTAAAAGAAAAAAACTCTATTTCGTAAAATTTCACCCAATCTTATCAGGTTAAAAGTTCCCGTGAATTTTTCCTTAAGTTCCGTTTTCAGTTGCTGCGAATATCACAGTCATCGCAATAAAATGAAAAGCTGTGATGCAATGCAACGTATCGAGTCATGTACACAGATGATGTGACAGTTAGTATGAAATAAATTTTTCGACCCACATCGGACTTTCGCTTTCATTCTGGGTAAAGGTAGGTTTAACAGGTTTTGTTTCTGTAACACTCACATCGAAGTCAAAGAGGCGAATTGGTTGTTGAAATGAACAAAAATTTAACACTTTCATGACCAATGACGTACCTAGCCTATCTGCAGCTCCTTGTGCGGCGGTGCGACGCGCAGGGGCGCGCCGCGAGGCTAGGCAGTGAATGCGTCAATAAACTACCGATACCTCTTAAATTTGTATACTTTGAATAAGTAGTTAAGTACTTACCTTGAAAGCTGACAGGAAAAAATATGGCATAAAAATAATAATGAATAAATAAAATTTATCTTTATTGGAACAAAGTAAGTAGGTACAAGGAATTATGAAACTGTGTGAAAACGATAATGCGCGCAAAGTTATGCAACTCTGTCGCGCACTCCAAATGCAAGATTATAGAGTTCCTTGACGCATTTACTGCCTAGTCTCGGCGTGACAGTACGACCCGCAGGGGCGCGCCGCTACACGGGGCTGGATCATCTGCACCTTAGGCCTTGAATGTGTTAGATGACTAATTGAGATGCAGAAACCTAAGACTACCTAAAGATAGTGAATAAATAAATAAAAAAAAAGATACAGACGAATTGAGAACTCCCTCCCTTTTAGTAGTTACACTGAAAAAACCGTTTTGTAATGTGTAACTCTTGATTACTAGTAATCTAAAAATAGTTCAACATAACTGCTGCTATTCGTAGACAAACCCGGTTTAATTACATTACTATCAAACTACTTTAATAAATATTTAACTTACCTACATTTTTGTAACTTTAGACAAAAGCATTTATTTGCCTTTAGGTCAATGCAATAATAACAAGCTTTATGTTTTGTATAAACCTGTGAAACAGTTTGATGATGCGATATGAAACCTCCGATTGCTTCCTGCAAAAGCATCGTGAAACCACAATGCTTTTGGAGAAGGCTTTATATTGAATGGTTTTGTAGCTATCAAACAATGTTTTGCTTCTAATTAGCTCAACTTTTTATGTAATCCATAAGCAATTATCTGTTAACTAACTTAACCGTGGTGTTATTCGGAATATAACGTTATTTGTTACTCTCGAGCTGATTTTATGTTATTCGTAACGTGCTTTAAGGCGGTACCCTACCTCGTAATTGTGTGAAGAGGATAGGCATAGAATTTCGCGTTCACAGGAGTGGGACAGAGCAAAGCGGCGTAAGCCCAAAAATCAAGTTTTTAGTAGTTATTTGCTCCCCACAAACATTAGAATAGTTAATTGAAAAAAAAGCAACATATAAAATGTTCTTTATACTTAGCTCAATTACTATGCTTAATCTCAAGATCGTATCATATGTATTTATTGAGAAATTAGGGTTTTAGTAAAAAATTAGAGGTAACTTTGCGATTTTTTTCTATCGAGAAAATTTTATGGAATCGTATTTTCGAAACATATGATCGATAGAATAAGTCCTGAACTTTACCATATATAAATTTCAAAGTTAAATATTCAGTAGTTTGGAAGATATGGAGGTCCGACGGAGTTGAAAATAAGCAATTTGAGGGTAGGTACCCCCTTAACTCACTACTAGTACCTAGACTGTTTTGTTACTGTTAACTAAATTGTTTTGTTTCTTGTTGGTGGCTAGTGAACGGGAAATCATTTGTTTTATTGTCGTTACCTATTTATTTAGTGATTTACTCGTGTACGTATTGCGTATATTTTACATTTTATGGTAATTATTTTTATATGCATTTTAGGATAATAAAGTTAATTTGACGTCAACGATTCTAAATCTAATGTTATGATCATCATTTAGAATTGGCTACATCGTTTTAAAATGCACAAATAAATATCATACCTATTGTAGTAAAATGTAAGATACACAGAAAATTATACTAGTACATACAATTGAAACAATTGAGCTAACTGCCGACAGATACAGACAATATAATAGGTATACACGGTAATATCAAAAAATAATTAACGACAATAAAGGAAATGATTTTCTGCCATGTCGAAACTAACCACCTTATCAAGAAACAGTAATCGTAATAGGTCGGCCACTATTTTGAAAAAGTACATACTTATTAATTAAAAACTAACAAATGTACGATTTTTTTATCAAGTTTATTAAAAAGAAACAAATAACAATGAAATGAAACTCTCTGTGTTACATACATCTTACCATTTCGAGCAATATTTATGTGATCAGATACATGTGATTTGATGCAGTTTCTAAATCTATATGTCATAAAAATCAATTTTTTTCTTTGATCCAATCACCATACTAAATGGCTACAGTTGAAGATTCATATTCATTAGTTTATTCCTTTTCCTAGTCACAGTTTCTGCTATCTCAGCTGGGCTAGTTATATGAGTGACTAGCTGCGCCCCGCGGCTTCGCACGCCTTGAATTTTCTATGCTATAAACGGAGACCTTTCCAAAGAATGCAAAACCGTGGAAATCGGTTCGTGCGTTCTGGAGTTATAGCGTCAGGAAGGAAAACCCGACTTATTTTTACATAGTAGAAGATGAAACTCTTTCAAACACTTCTTGTTTTGACAGTCGCCATTGTTTTTTTGTTAGCTTTTTTGTTGATGTAACGTACGATGTGTTCATCAAAAATGGCAGACTAATTAGATCAATTTTATCCAGTCCCTCTTCATTCTGAAAATGAATTAATTTTCATCTTTCTTTTATTATAAAATACTAGTTTCTGCCCGCGGCTTCGCACGCGTATTTTCGGTATAATAAGTTGCCTATTGTTTAAGGTTACGTTCGTAAGTTTATACCAAATTTCATTTTAATCTGTTCAGATGTTTTGGAGATCCTAGGTAACAAAAATTCAGATTTCATAAACTTTCGGCTTTATTAGTACTGTTTATGTATTATATACTGTGTTTTATAAAACTTAGTTGTATATATTATTCGTATATAGATTCCGAATGGGCTAATATTCTATTTACTTACCTAGAGAGGATACACTTACCATCAATATCGCTTGCCAACCTTCTGTTTAGCCATATATGTAAATGAGTCTGGGCCGTATTAAAAACAAATTTTCTTCGAAATTGGGGATTTTTAAAATTATTTAATTTTCTTTGGCGATGACTGGCGTAACCAATTTTGGCTTTGAATATGTTAGTATACCATTCACAAAGATATATGGAATATTTGCTGGCGGTTTGTTCTTAAGTTGATCACGCTTTGTATCAAGTTCGCGCCTACGTTCGTCTGTCGTTGAATGTCATGTAGTGAATGTGTGTATTAACTTGGTACTAATAATGTACAGAGTCCGTTTACAAAGTCTCCATACCATACATATTTTTGTATTTTGTCGTATAATAAAAACATAAGAACACACAAACTTGTGAAACTCAACCATCGAGTGCACCATCGATGAAATAAAACGTCAAGTGCGAGTCGGACTCGCGCACTAAGGGTTCCGTAAGACCTTGTGTCTTGCAAAATTATCGTGATTCTAGGTCAACAAGTAAGTACCCTGTAGGTTTTGGTCCATGGCGAGGATCAAAGTTATTTTATGTGAATAAACTACAAATTTACGGCTTCTGGATTTTTCCTTTTATTATACCTTGCTTCTAAAAAAGCTTTTTTTGTGAATGAACTACAAATTAACTGTTTTCGGATTTTTTCCATTACTTCTGCTAAAAGACCTTGCCAAATTTCATAATTCTTGGTCTACGGTAAGTACCCTATAGGTTTTGGTCCACTGCTAGCATTATAAGTATTTTTTTTGTGATTAAATTACAAATTTATGGTTTTCGGATTTTTCCCTTTACTTGTGCTATACCTTGCCGTTTACCAAATTTCATGATTTACGGGAAGTACCCTATAGGTTTTGTGTGCATGTGATTCCCTTGGAAATTTCAAAATATTCGGACATAAACCGCTGTAACTTTAGAGTGCGTTGACTTAGAAGTTTTATTTATATCGCGTCTCCAAGAGGTTACGGACTTGAGTATTGACGTTAAATTCAACTCGATGCGTCCACGCGTTTTTGAGAAAAGGGGGTTGAGAGACGCACAGATAGACAGACAGACAACAAGGTGATCCTATAAGAGTTTTTCCACTTGAGGTACGGAACCCTAAAAATAAGCAGGATTGAACCTGTTCGTTTTTCGATTTTCCGGGACGTGGTTGGTCACGCGCGGACTTGTAGGTAGCAAAAACGTTTCGTTGCACACAGCAAAATTTGGGCAACTACGATTTAAATAACAAAATTGTGGGTTAAATTTAGACAAACGCAATTTATTTTATTTACCAAACGATTTTACCAAATATTACTCGACTGTGACTGATCGTAACATAACGATTGGTAAGAAAGTTGGATTTTCGACAAACAAACTGCGGCGTAAATAATTATCAAGAGCTTAATTTTAACATAATATTCTAGTTGTGTTAATGACCACCAAAATAGTTATTATTAACTATTTACGTAATGTTTTGTAAAACGTAGCATAACGGCGAGGATTCCCGAGATGCGATGATTGCGAGTAAGTGAGCAAGACGGTGCGCAGGCAGCCGAGCACGATTTTGTAGGTATTTAGGTGTTTTGAAAAATATTTGTATGGCATATAAAAATATTTTCTAGTGATGCACTGCGTAATTACGTTTGCAATGTTTTGGTTTACATTTTGTGCCATTTTATTCATTTTTCTATTCACACTGATCATTCAAAGTTTCATTTAGAGGTAACTTTGTAATTTTTTTCTATCGGGTGAAATATCACCAATCATGTTTTTGTCTAGTGATGCACTAGAAAATATCATCAACTATAATATGTATGAATTTCAAAACTATAGGCCTTATAGTTATTGAGGTACGGACAGTTAAAAATCCCGAAATCCGGGAATCCTCGCCTTACGTGACATTACTTGTTTTCTATGATAAAGCTGAATCAACTGGTTTACATAAAATCATACTTTGTATAAGAGCTATCAAAGTTGTGCTATTTTTATTTTATACCTCAATTATTACCAAAATTATTTTTGTTAATTAGTTTTTTCAGGGTCAAACATAGTATAGTAGTTACCTATTAACATTTGTTGTAAGGAATTCTATTTTCGTTTTCAGAGCACGTCTATCGGTCGTGAAAAAAATTACATATACCTATCTACATATTGTGATGAAATAGCCTTTATAATATTAGAAGAATGTGGGCATCTTGAGTTCCTTCATTCTTCTAACTCGCACAATCTCAGGTCATCAGATAACTTACTCCTCAAGTTTCCCACTCATTCCCAATCCTTCTATGGCAATTCTTTTAGTGCATAGGCGGTTCGTCTTTGGAACAAACTGCCTGTCGATTTCAGGCTTGCTCCTTCCATCAACTCCTTCAAATCCAAACTGAAGTCCCATTTCCTTTCTACAGCAGTCTGAACTCATTTCATTCTTTAACTATTCTGTAACTCTAGATGTTATTGCAACTTAATTGGATAGTTAGCTTTTATTATAATTCTTTCCTTTGGACCTAGGTACTGTATTCGTTTATTATTATTTTTCTTTTTTTTCTATTTTTCCATGTTAGTAGATAGTCAAGGTAATTTTGTATTATAAATGTATTAGGTATATGTATAAGTTCTGTTATTTACGGTCTGTGCACTATCAACTCATTTTTTCTTTTCTTAAAAGAATATTATATCTTTTTCTCTATCCCAAAGTTGCCTGGGAGAAATTGCTCTCAGCGATTAGGTCGCCTATTGTACTATGCTAATTTGTCATTTAGATATAAGATTTTTATTAGCTTTATTTACTTGAACAATAAACTGTTAATTTCTTTCATTCAATTCATTAATTCTTCTGATATTATAAAAGCAAAATTTTGTGTTATTGTCAAGATATTTGGCCGATGACAACGCCAAAACAACTCAATGGATCGAAATTAAACTTTGCACACATAAAGGTCTAAGCTGAACATGGAATAACATTTAAGCTATTTTTCCCCCAAAAAAAACGTGTGCGAAACCGCGGGCAGAAGCTAGTATTACTATTGTTAATGATTGAGACTTAATTGGGACTTTTCTAGTAAAGAAATACTCACAGTAGCAGCCCGGGGTCAGGAAGTTGGCGGTGTTACACCCCCGTGCCACGGAAAGCACGTTAAGGCGCCTAACCTCTCCCCGGTCGTGACGGTCTGCCGTCCCATTGGATTGTGAGAGAGAGGGAATAGAGTGCACCTGTGTTTACGCGCACACTTGCGCACTATAAGGGCCGAAATTCGGCAAGAACGCATCATCATCATTCAGTGAACTGGAAACATTTGGAAGTCCTACCCTTTTTCGTTATTTACGATAATCTTATACATATAGCCCATAGACACGTCTATAAGTCATCGAAGCGACAAAAGTCAGAAGTATCATTTTATTTCTGTGTCAGTGTTTAATTTTATTTGAATCAATAACACCTTATTTCTTATTTTACTATACATTATGCATTATAGCTGTTTATGGTATATTACCCCAGGTGAATTAAGTATACCGCCCCGATTTTTCTTAGTGTACCTAGATTAATTGTATTTATGGGAATAAAGAGTTTTTGATTTGATTTGATTCTTCTACATTTCTACAATCATCACATTTCCATGTCACCTCGATCACAAAAACAATAGAGCATCGAATCGAGAACAGCATTTTCTCCAGCCAATGGAAACCGATTGTTCCAGATTACAATGGAAAAAGCATTTTAAATAAGTACGCGTTCCACATAATTGCGGTTCATTTCATGTTTCTGTATGGAACTTTCTCTTAATAATAATTTTCCCTAGCCGGGTAAATTATTTTGCGTACCTCGTTGGTCTAGCGGTTGTGAGTTCAACCGCTGAAAATGAGTTTGGGCTTAAGCTGAGGCTTAAACTTACTTATTGAAAATGGGTTCAGATTCGATGTTGGATTTTTCTAGCAAAAAAATTCACAGTAGCAGCCCGCAGTTATGAAGTTGGCGGTGTTGTACCCCCGTGCCTCAGAAAGCACACTAAGCTGTTGGTCCTGCGTCTGACTTCTCGCTGGCCGTGTCGGTCTGCCGTCAGATTGTGAGAGTACACCTGGGTGCGCGCATACTTGTGCACCATGATTTGTTCTGCACCTCGGTCTGCAACAGTCGTAGTCTAATCTAGTTTCCATTGAGACTGTTGAGACTATCCTCCATGGCCGAAATTCGGGACGTCATCATCGTTTCTTCGTGCGTGCTGTTCTCGGAAGAGAACCGCAAAACTAATCATTTTAATGTTTTTTCGTTCGCGCCTTCTTGCATTCTTGTACCCCATGATACTAAAACTGTGATACTAACTCCCACTATTATGACGATGAATCCATCCACCCGTTTGGGCTGTAGGTACCTAACAGCTTGTGTTGGTCCACTGCTGGACGCAGGCCTCCCCCTGATAAACGCCTTATTGGCTTTTATCTCATGGGGGTAATGCCCATAATCCCCACGCTGGGCATGCGGTTGGGGATCGCAGTTCGGTGGTAGAATGTTCTGCAGGGGGCGCTGCTGCCCGCCCCCGGTGGATATCCCTTAGTCGCCTCTTACGACACCCGCGGGAAGAGTTGGGATGGTGCAAATTTTAAGCCGGCACCACACAGCTTGGGCTGTAGGTATGATATTTAAGAATTGTGTACATAAGTGTTAACTTATGTGTCATCTGACGACTCCATTGTATTGTGCCGCGCACTAGGGTTTATAAGGACAATTTTGCTGTAGCTCTTTACTTTGGACAATAAATGATATTCTATTCCATTCGAAATGGCTGTGCGATTACGCTAAAATCTCATATTCGGAGGAGACTGGGTATTAACGATTTCGGTTTCCATCACATGGTGAAGTCGACCGACACCGAAGCTGTCAACGTCGAATTGTCAAATTCCACTAAACTAATTGCTTCACCATAACAATGGACACGTCGCAGGCAGAATGAAACTTTTTGGCCGTATACATGTGATGAAAGAAACTAGAGACGGAGGGACGCGTGAGAAAATTGTCAAGATTGATTATCATTTCACGCAAATAGGGTGCTATTTGAATGGAAAAATGCACGCGCTTTCTAGTTTCTTTCATCTATGGGCGATCTGCAATGATACCAATAACATAGTAAAACGATTGGTTAATAAAATTCAGCCCCAATATATCTATTGTGAAGAGTGCTACTTTCCACCGAGATCCTTATTAAAATTTGCAATAGCAACCCCATCACAAAAAAACAGAACACTATATTCAATAACAATAAAGTTTATTCAAAGAAAAAGATAAAAAACATCGACGTATAATAGGAAGCCGCACTATCAGACAAAAGTATTTTGTATTGCAGGATTACTTCTATTAGATTTTATATACAAAATAATAACAAGAGATTGAACTTGTTCTCTTGAAATTGATTGAAATAGTTTGAACTAAAGACTGATAAACTGAGAGCTCAATTGTTGCATTGCAATTCCGATTCCATTATTCCTAGACCTCGACCTATTTAAATAGGGTTGGGTGTCTGGCGAGCCTTTTTTTATTCTTTGTCGGAAAGTAGAAAGATCAACTCCCATTCTAATGTTGTGTTTATCTTCATATTTTACAGGGTTATTGGTTATTTACTGATTCTGAGTGAACCTTTACCCATAATCACGCGTTCGTAAAGGGCCGAATTCAGATAAAACAATTGTGTCAAAGGTATCGCGTCCTAATCGCCGCCATTGACAGCTTTTGGTATTTTAGTAGAATTGATTTGGAACTCTGCACTCGTAATTAATGGGTTTGGGTATTTAAAATTACCTATTACTATAATGGCGTAAAAGTCTATTTACTTCGCTGCCAAACACTTAAATATAACGCAACCAAATCACAAATTCATAAACCCGCGTGTGTGGCAGTCCTTACTTATGGACTAATTACTAGCTCTATGGGTCTTTCGTCTTTCATGACACAGACAAGACGTCAATAAGTTAATGTTGTCAAAGTCGAATCAACGTCATTATCATTAAATATTTTCACTTCTCAGCTGGCAAGAGGCCATATTGTGGCCGATTGGAATTATCTGTTGCGTGGCAAGAGGCCATAATGTGGAAATCGCAAATCCAAAATTGTAATTTGATACGCGCGCCATTTTTTTATCGTTTTTTCTTTTTATGAGCTTATTCTGTAAAAAAATTGTTTGGAAATGTGTTTTTTTTTGTTTCTGTTGTATACGATGGTTATCTTTAAAATAAAACTCAAACTGGACATAAGAATTGTAAAGTTTTTTTTAACGATTTAAAAAAAATATCAAAAATTACACCATTTTACGCAATTATAATTAAATTTTAATTCAACCTCATTATTTACGTCACACAACATCAGAAAATACTATTATGTAGGAAATTGTATGGAAAATCAAAAAATATATATATACATAGATGTTACAAGGTATTACTTGATAAGAATCAAGAAATCAGCGAAATAATGCATTACAACCCATTTCCGCGCTGACGCGCAGCATGTCGCGCGACAGCCCTGCCACACAATGGCGGTAGCGGCGCGCAGGCCATGTCATCTGAGAGGCGGAGTTGCGATTGAAAAGCATATAAATAACTAGACGATCGCCCGATCGCTAGACGTTCCCATGGGAATTCCAGGATAAAATATAGCCTATGTTACTCCCTGAAAAGTAAGCTTAAGGCGAATAGTAGGGTGGATAGTGGCGCCACTACTTATTTAATTTTATGATTACGTTATACAAAGGAATTATCAAAAAATCGGATTTATGATATTACAGATACATTTAAAAAAAGCTTATGATAGATATCGTCTACGCGCGGTCCGATTTCTTGATAATTCCTTTGTATAACGTAATTATGAAATTAAATATGTAGTGGCGCCACCATTCACCCTACTATTCGCCTTAAGCCTAACGATGATTTTTTTTAAAATCGGTCCAGTAGTTTCGGAGCCTATTCAATACAAACAAACAAACATTAAAATCTTTCCTCTTTACAATATTAGTATACTTAGATCTATACTAATAATATTATAAAGAGGAAAGATTAAAAATTCTTTCACCGTTAGGAAGCTTACTTTTAAGGGAGTGACATAGGCTATATTTTATCCTGGAAATCTCACGGGAACGGGAACTACGCGGGTGAAACCGCGAGGCAATCGTCTGGTATCAGATATAGATGTTACTCAACAAATTAGGGCCCTCTATGATATACATTGTGTGCCACAAAGCATTGGCGCTCGGCTAAGAACAAGGAAATCTTTCAAAAAGTCTGCAAGCATTTTGAGTGGCATAGGCCCACAGCAGGCCATATATCTATCTTGCCTGGCCCATATATCCAAGAAATATGGGCCAAGCAAGATTCGAGACTGGTAAGAACTTCAACAATCCTTTTTTATGTACCATACCTTCACAAAGCTATCATTATGTAAGCACCAATCAAATCTACCGTTCCTTTTTACAGTTTTAAGAAATGTCGCGAAAAGTCGACATACGTGGCAACAGTAGACTTCTACGGTGATGATATTTAAAAGATGTTTACTGATACAAGTTTACAAACTCTTCAGTACTACAGCGGCGGCATGAGGCCGCCAGGAGTAGTCTGGAAAAACATTCATCAACAGAAACTCGATATTTGAAGAAAGGCGAGTACCTAGGTACGTCGAAGATGAAGAAGCTAGTTTTACCTAAGATGTACAGTCGGCTGCAAAAATATGTATACACTCCTAAGTTTTCAATTTGACTAAATAGTAAGTGTATAGTAATTGTGATAATTTATGTACCGCATTCTGACGAAGTACGGTGACTACTTTGTACGAAAAACGTGTGCATGTCCTTTTATTTGAAGAGTTCCGAATAAAATAAAAGTTAAATCTTGGAAGTGTATACTGTCTGTGCAGCTGACTGTACCTAGTATTTATTTTGTGTTGTTTTTGCAGAAATAAATACAGTAAAAGAGCATTTAATTAGCTGCATTTTTACAATGACTTTGAAAATTGTTAATAAATATAAATATATAGTTGACTTTTTACTGTAAATAATTAAAATAATTAAAGTTTCATGGTTTCCTTTCATTTAATTTATTAAGTTTGTTAGAGAGATTTCCTTATTATTGACCATAACGATCTATGCAATAAAAGTACAGAGTGTAATTTTTACAGATTTTAGTCGGTTCGATTCCCGGGTGTGGCAAGCGAATTTTCGAAAATCTTTGAATGTAGTTTTCTTTCTTTTAAAATATAAAGGAATGTATTCTTTTAGTACAATTTTCTATCTACAGTATTAAGAGTACTTTCCCTCCAGGTGGCATTACAAAATTCCACCCTGTATATCGAATGTTTTTAGTGTCTTTGCCAAGACGATAGGTTTTTATAAATTCCCTTTTGGCAAGGTCCTGCAAGGGGTCCAGTGTATCTCGTAGGAGAGCTTAGCTTCGGCGGTTTTGGCGCTTGACAAGGCGATGATCGAATATTACTTTTTGTAAGATGCATTTAAAAAAAATAACATTTTTGTCACTTTGTCTGCTTTCGAATTGAACAAAAATCACTACAAAACACCACAGAAAGCTATCTATGCCCAATGACACAATAATCGCTTACCATAGACTAAATTACAATGGCTTCCCATTGTACTAATAGCTGTTTGTGTGTGTAATTTTTATTATGCGTCGTCCGATTTCATTCATTCCTTTTTGGAAGAAACAGTGTTGCAAGTTCGAATTTGACTAAATCACTCAGAAAATCAGAAGATAAAGGGTAAGTAAGTTCAAACCTAACTAATGGGTGCATTAGTTAATACTAATGGGTATTACTACACCCATTAGTTAGGTTCGCTAGGTTAGTACTTATATTATAAGTGTAACCGGTCCAATTCTGCGCATAGAAGTTTATTGCACGGCGTTTCATAATTTGAGAGAAACTGTGGTTATAACTGTGGTGAACTTAATTAGTCGGCAGGTATTGCAATCGCGAACGAAGTCGCGGGTACAGCTAGTCGAAGAATAAAGTAACATCGGGACAAATGTTTGTACGATCTACAGACATTTGTCCAGGGCGTTCTGGATGTTTTCTATGTATAATAAAAAACATATATCTATGTAGTGTATTGTATTAAGTATATCAGTTATCTAGTACCCATAACACAAGCTCTGCTTACTTTGGGGCTAGATAATGCTGTGTGTGAATTGTCCAGCATTATTTATTATATTATTTATTATTTGATAAAAGTTACAGGTACCTACTCTGTCCGCAAACATTTGTCCTGAGGCATTGTAATATGTTAGTTATACAGCCACCATCGAACCACGCGGTTGTATGGGAGATGATGGTAAAAGATCTAGCGGTATATGTTCGATTCCTTGGATGATGGGTCGGCCTTTAAATTGGGATGATAGTCTACCGAATGTTTGCAAACTTTATAAATGGCACTATGTTTGAATTCTACAAAATAAATTGTCGATGAATTTATTTAGTGGTTATCTTGTTTTAGCGTTTTTTCCAATTACGGACTCGTAAAAATGAGAAATTAGAAAAAACGCTAAAGTGAATTAGAAAAGATGAATTAAAGGAAAGAAAATAAATTAGATTAGAATTAGAAAGGTGAATTAGAAAGAACGCTAAAATGAGAAATTAGAAAAAACGCTAAAGTGTGAACGATAAAAAACTAGACTTAGCTTATTTTCAGTATCAACTCTCAGTAGCCAGACTCTACTGCGTAAAGGCGTAAACGCCGCCTCCACAACAACATTAGCGGCATTACCTCAAATGGCGAAATTACGCTAATCTTGACAGAGATTACATAGTTGAGCCGTTTCAGGTTGAGACCCTCAAACGGCTTTGGGCTTCCTTTGGGTCCTGAACTACAAGTTTGTAAAGTCTCAGCCAGGTCAATCAAGCAGCTTTAAGGTCGTCGCATACATAGGCCGCACTTCTTCAGCACCACACCCACACAGGACTTACACATCTGCCTCAAATCGTGTTGACCGCACACTGTCCACGTGCTGTCCGTACGGCGACTGCAAACGCACTATCCATGCACACTCGGAAAAAAAACGAGTGATCGTATAACTTGCTTCAAGGTTGTGTGGTTGAAGCAAGTTGTACGTCAACCAAAGAGTTGCTAGGTTGCAGCAAGCACGCTTACTACGCGCTGGCTGCTTTTTAGCTGTCCCTGTAAAATTAATCCTAAGATTACGAGATGAAGTCCATTATTTGATTGTTGGTTTGGCATTTTGCGGTAGCGGTGTTGGATGCATATTGAATGTCCTACTTCCATGAGACGCTACGCAGACAGAAATACTTCAGTTGAAGATACTGTCAACTTTTTAATATTTTAAGTGTAAACTTCCTCTTCAACAGACTGTTGCGAGTTGCCTGTTGTCGCATTATTTGCTGTGTCTGCATAGTACTTTATCGTGTATATGAAATCGTAATTCCAGTTGAATATTTCACGAAAAGCCAGAACACAAAATTAGTGGTCTGATTTTCTGCACGGATAAATACGTGCTTCGCCGAAATTCTATGCGTTTTGACTTTGGATTTCAACCGAAAACAATTAGGTATGTTTGCTACGAAATTATTAAATCTACTAAATACCGCGATAAATATAATCTAATAATAATAATAAAGCGACGCGTGACCCGAGAGCTGGTGAATATCTGGCACAGCGTATCAGCATTGCCATACAGTGTGGCAATGCAGCCAGCGTCTTGGGGACGCTTCCGACTGGTGTTGATATGGATCAGTTGAGCTATCTGTAGACTGTTTGCAACAGTCGGCAGTTAGCTCAATTGTTTCAATTGTAAATACTAGTATAATTTTCTTTGTGAATAAATTTAACATTTGACTGAATACCAGGAAATAAATTATTTGATAAATTACAATACGTAAAACGTTTTCACATTTCAATGAAATGTTATAATTATGGAAATTTAGAATAAAATGTATTCATTCGAAATTTCGATAACTCTTAACATTTTGTAACAAACTTACCGAAATGGGTGAACTACGGCATCTCGAAGCACGCTATCCCGACAAAAAACAAAAAGTTATTGCAATCCCAAACCATCCATACTCGAAAAATGAAAAATGGTAGATTATGTCAAACATGTTAGATTATGTCAAAAATGGTAGATTAAGTCAAAAAGGACAGCTGAAGTCAAAAATGACACCTGATGTCAAAAATGACAGAGGATGTCAAAAATGACAGCTGATGTCAAAAATGACAGCTGATGTCAAAAATGACAGCTGATGTCAAAAGTGCCAACTACTTTTTTAAAAGTGACAGCAGTATTCTCCCCGTAGGACTGTTCTATTGTTTTATACCTACCGATAACCGCTCCGGCCCGCTAGTGATAAGCGACCATGAATAATAACCCTATTGCGTTGTTACAAGTTGAGGAATTTGCCCCATTGCCGGTGGATACAAATTGGGACTCGTCACCATCGTAAGAAGAAGTTGTTGAAAGAATCGCGAAAAAGAGGCATATAGAAAAGAGTGAAGGAAAAAGTGAAAAAATAGGCGGCTTCAACACCATCACGAAAAGTAAACCAAAGAAGTTGCTTGTGGATAATTTGACAAACAAAACTGTGGACCAGATCGCAGACAATCAGCAAGATAAAGTGCTAATGATTATGAAGTATGTTTGACATCATTAAAAGTATTACCCAAGCAATGGCATTAGCTCGATTATTACAAAGTTTGAACATTAGCACCATCTTATATATCAAGTATAAAAGTCCTTACAAAGTGTTTCTATAATTTGAGAACAAAACACAAGCTGGAATTTTTATAAGTTGCCCGAAAGTAGTTAGAATATACGAGCTCCATTCACAGATCAAGGTAATCTGTCCTATGGTCTTATCAGAGGTGTGGGTGGACCGATTGCATCGCTGATTAGCCCAATTCAAATAATGTCTGTAAAAAGGTTAAGGCGCATGGACACTGGTCACAAATGGATAAATGGCGGTACGCGTGTGCTTTGAAGGCCCGACTAGAAATGATGTTTTTAAAATTGATTCTGTTGTCTCGATTATGTTTATGACACTGGACCTCATTGCAATTTCAGAAGCTTTCAGTTCTGTAAATGAAACCAATAATAGGGGAAGAGTTGTTTTGACAGACAGTAGGAGTGCATTGCAACATTTAGCTCTTAGCACCTTTAGTTTCAGAGGTGTATCGGTAGCTTATGGTATTCGAATAGAATTCAAAATCACTCAGGGGGAGATACGTTTGAAATTGCAATGGGTTCCGTCACATAGGTTTGAGAGGTAACGAGGAGGATGACAAATTACCGAAATGAGGTAGTACAGAGGGAAATCCAATTAATTTAAAACCAAACTATACTGATAAAGTTCTTTCGTGTAAAAAATATGTTATGATGCGTACAAGGAATATTTTGATGCGCATAGTAAAGAACAAGGTATACACTCGTAGTATAAAACCATACAGTGTCAGCCGCCTTGTATACCATGATTTGTTAGAGGTAAATATCTTACCTCTAACAAATCATGGTATACAAGGATACCAGTAACATTTCTACCAGCGTTGCCACCTTGGTGATTTTATCACTAGATCTAGTGATTTTTTGGAGTACGTTAGTGATATTCTGAAGAAAAAATCACTAAAAAAATATCTGATGATTTTTAGTGATATTTATCGAATCTTGAAAATTTTTGAAAATACATACATATTAGCAACGAATTCCCCAATTTATGTGAAAATAGCACAATCCTTTTCTTAGACAGCCGAAACGTAATTAAACCATGAATCTTTATAGGTTCATGAATTAAACGTTTTTGTTTGGTTATGCAATAGGTTTGCATAACCAAACAAACAACCTTGGGGAATCCCCGACTGCTGATGAGAACCTATCACGTACCTACTAAACTAGTTTATTTGAGTATGTATTTAGTTAGGTGCTTGCTACTGTACTGTTGCTAGGCAGTTCTTGCTAAACTTCGTTCGGGAAAGTAGGTAAGTGATCACATCGAAATCATTCGCCTAAGATTTGTGAAGTATTTTTTAGTTATTTCGCATTTACTATGGACGTGCCAGTAAAAAAAAAGACTTATTCACAAAAATATCGACAAGAATGGGAAACCTAAAAAATCGAGATGTGGTTACGGCCTGTAGCAAACGATACTACTAGCCTTTTGTAATTTTTATCAAAAAGAAATATTTACAAGAATTGGCGACATTAAGAAACACAGAGTTGTGTGTATAAAAAAAAACACAAAAACAAATATCTATCTAGCTTAGTGTCAAAAAAATTTGCTATTAGATATCAGTTATGTTGTGTTTTTAGTTTCTTTTTTTCACAAATACATTATTTTGTAGTAACTAACCTAGCGTGTAATTTCATTTTAAACTATCTAGTGATTTTTGTCCAAAATATCCCGAAATCTAGTGAGTTTTGAGACCAAATCTAGTGATATTTTTTTCTGCAAGGTGGCAACACTGATTTCTACTTATCAGTAGAAATGTTATTGTTATCGCTCATAGGCTACGATCTGGTCATTATCCATCAAGGAAATTTGGGTTCCTTATGTAAAAAACGGACTCTCCAAAGTGCACCACATCCTGATGGACTGCACCAAGTACAAAGATCAAGGGGCTGAACTTAATTTAAATAAATTAAATTCAGGAACATTTATTAATATTTTAGCGGAACCAAATTCATTAGCGGCCATTTCACTCTGTTTAAAAATTTTATGCATCACTCCCCTTGAATATACCTCCAACTTGAATGATTATTTTAATTTTGTTGTTTGTTTTCTTTTGTAGTTGTACTTTTCAAAGTATGTCAGTCCTATCATAACCTATGATAGGACTGACATACTTTGAAAAGTAAAAGTCCTTAACAATAAATATCGTCTATTACCAACCGACTAACCACGCTGTCCACCTAGTTGGATGGTTAGTAATTAATTTTCTTAAACGACAATCTATCTAGTTTGTTCGTTATTAATCTCCATTTTCAATCCTAACCGACAAACTATCTAAGGATGAATTAATGATTTGTTGGTTGATAAACTTGATAAAAAAAATACTAAAAAAGACTTAAACGCGCCGCTTTGCCACAAAGTGCTAGTAAGAAAGCTTAAATGAAATATCCTACTAAAAAAATATATTTAATTTATAATTATATAATTTATATAATTTAATTTATAATTATATACATAATTTAATTTATAATTATATAATTTATTAAATATTTACTCTATGATTATAATATTATACATATAACTCTCGAACTGATGTCAGTAGTACCCAGTTCGTAGTTTTGTTAACCGTCTTCGAAAAAGAGGAAGATGTTCGGCTGTACTTTTAAGTTCGTTGATTTTAAAAGTTCCACCAAACTTGAATGGACGAACTTTTTTTCGTTATTGTTCCAAAAAAATCCCATGGTGTAATTCACGAAATGCAAGGTTGGTTATTAGTTTTTTCAAAACAATCGATTTATTTAATATCAACTGCTAAAAACCTTAACCTTTAGTGGCTTGTAAAATAATTAAGCCTTTATTGGATCAATTAGTTTGTTTTCTAGTTCATCCTACTATCCTACTATTATAAAGCCGAAAGTTTGGGAAATCAGAATTTTTGTTACCTAAGATCTCCAAAACTAGCCACTGAGCTAAGCCAAGATGAAATTTGGAGTACGTTTAGAGCAAAGCCTAACATAAATAATAGGCTACTTATAGTAATATACTGCTAGTAATATATAATTCTTTATTGCAAAAAATAGATACAAGTAAAACATTTTGCAAGAAGAATTAGATTTCCAAACCTTATTGGGAGAAAGAGAGACAAATTTCTAGTTGTTTTCATCGGCAAGTAAAGTACGTGACGAGTCGAGGTACAGTTGAGTTTAATTGAGTGTAGAAGAACAACACGAACTGAGCTGTTAGGCGGCTACATCAAACAAAAACGTTATGCTTTTATAATGACCAAGAACCTGGTATGTGAGTCTAGAAATAGAAGATTCCGATTGTTATACCTCAGTCATATTCGAGAAACGAAATCCTTGCATTTGAAATCTAAATCAACCCTTGCCTTAATATGTCTAATGTGGTCGAGTCATAGCCTCATCATTTTTAGCTTCTGCCCGCGGCTTCGCACGCGTTATTTCTATGGAAACGTTTTGAGGTTATTCTATTCCATGGGAACTGATTTATGGGATAAAAAGTCGCTTATGTTTGATTCCAGGGTTAGACTTACCTGTATGCAAAATTTCAGCCTGATGCGTTCAGTAGTTTTGGCATGAAGAGGTAACAAACATCCAGCCGTCCATCCATCTATCCATCCAAACTTTCGCATTTATAATATTAGTGTGATGATAATCTGAATCTGAATGTAAATTAACTAACTGCTAAATTCTGTTAGCTTAAATCAGTTGCTGAGTGTTTTTTCTCAGTCTGAGTTATATCAACGAAGCAAACAAACAACTCTTAGGTAAAGTTGTTCCACTCTCTTATTTGCTTTTGTAGTTCATACCGGGGTAACAAATCCGACTGAAAATCAAATAGTCATGACCTAATGCTTTGCCGATTCGATTTTTTATGACAATAGATTTTGTTTATGAAGATGTTGTAATCGATTTCGTTATTATTATTTTGTCATTCTTATACCATAGATACATTTTCTTATCATTTTGAATATAACTAGGATCTATCGCTAACTTGATCTGGAGAAACCAGTTTTTTTGACATAACTATATCCTCTCAAAAAGAATTAACCTTTAATCGAAAAATCCAAAGGGTTTGATTTAAGATAACGATTGGATCACAATCACATTGACAGAAAAAAGTGGCGGACACCAAGTATTTAGTTTTTTTTTCTATTGTATTCAATAAAAATTAAACGGTAAACGTTGACCCCAGAGTATTTACAATTATACATAGCTAAACAGAAATTAATTAGAGAGTGGCAAGACAGCCTTTTAATGGTAGATGGAAGTGATAGAAATACCTACCTACGTTTTCTCTATGGAAATCCTCAACCAGAGAAGTGAGCCGTCTGACCCAGTTGCGCAGCTCTCGACTGTGACGAGATTATACCAGCGAGGTGTGGTCTAGGTGGTGAAATGTAACGATTCACCGACTACTTTTTATGAAAGTCCGTTTGGGACGCAGGAGGTTGCGGGTTTAATTCCTGCCGCGGGACAAATATTAGTAGAATCGCCCATGAAATAAGAGGTCTAATTGAAAAATCATTTTTTTTTTTCTAAACTCGCTGTTTCTCGGCCCCTGCACCACAAGCTCGCATTTAAAGTACCGGATGCGCGGAGAGTGGGCACATGCTCCTCGCCTCACTAAACAGGGCATGGACTTAACCTTTAATTTAATTGTACCTGTGTACAAATATCTACTCAGTGTCTGATAATCTAATAGTAGTAGTAGTAGTAGTGGTCTAGTAGTAGTAGTGGTAGGTTTCAGATGTTCTTATGTTTAGGTATTTATTCACAAAGAAAATTATACTAGTATTTACAATTGAATCAATTAAGCTAACTGCCGACTGTTGCAAACAGTCTACAGATAGCTCAACTGATCCATATTTATAATTATAATATTATATTTATAATATTTATAATATTGTTAATATTTATTTAAGATTGCATATAATTTATACACCCCGGCCTTTCTTAAATTCACATAATTCTTTCCATCCAAAGGTTGCCTGGAAGCTTGATAGCTTGTAAGCGATAAGGCCGCCCATAGTGCTTGTGTCTTATGTAATGTCTCTTGTATTTTTGTTGGTGTACAATAAAGTATTTTTGTATTGTATTGTACTCTAGATTGTTCTATTTTTATCTATTGATCGTTAGAATCCCGCTATCACTTTAACTTCTCTGTCTATCCGAGAGAGTTAATTGCATTACAGCAAAAAGCTGAATTTACTTTTTTTGTCTTAGTTTATTTGTTTTAATTATGTAGTAAAAGACTAGTTTTATTTCTGTATTTTCTTTATATTAAGGCAATAAATGATTTTCTATTCTATTCTTTAAAAACCTTAAGACCTCATGTGTGTTGGATCTCAATTGGTGTTGGATGTCTCAACAACGCACGGAGAATCTACTTTTCACTTGTGTAGTGCTTCTTCTTCGGGCGTTTTTTTTTTTTAATAATGGCGGACAATCCACACCGCATTATCTAGCCCCAAGCTAAGCAGAGCTTGTGTTATGGGTACAATACATTACATAGATAATATTTTTACTGTACACAGAAAATACTCATATATGCAGATCGTACAAACATTTGTCCCAAGGCGGGAAACGAACCCGCAACTACCTGCGTCGCAGGCAGACCTTCGCCCGCCGCGCCACATCGGTCGTCAAATAGATACAATAATAGATAATAATTGATGTTTAGTAAACTAGTGATTCACTTACAATAGTGATGAAGTAATACTGCACTGATTAAAAGCATTATAAGCAAATATTTGTTGTGGATCCCGAAGATATTTATTACTGTCATATTTCGTATTGCACCATGTTTACGGTAGCATTAGCGCCTCATCAATGCCAGTGCGGTACTGCTGTCGCAGCTTGCTTATCACGGATTATTTATCTTGTCACGACATCATCCGCCCGAGACTTTTATCACCATGAACGTACTAGCCATTCTCGAGCTGTGCTTAATCGGATGCATAACGATAGTGAGAGAGACCACGACAGCACACCAGACCGCAGGGAAGACCATCGAATGGGCGGACGACATCCGTAACCACGCAGGCTATGATTGAGGGTTCAGTCGTCTAGAGTGGAGGCGTTTGGAGGAGGCCTACTCCCAGAAATGGATCCATGACATTGGCAGTCCTCGATGATGATGATAATGATAACGATGGTAAATGACTCGACGTTATGACAACTTTTTCTGGAGCTGGGTAGGCCCATTGTGTGGGACGCTACTTGTCAACGACATGCGCAAGGGCTGGTGAGGCGGTGGATGAGTGGTGGTGACTGGTGCGGCATCATCCTAACTCTTTCCGCGGGTGTCGTATCGATTATGGCATATTCATCGGTAGTGGGCAGCAGCGCTTCTTGCAGAACAGATCTACTACTGAACTATTCCACCCTCTGCCCAGTACCTATGGGGATTATGCCATTACCTACTCCATGATAAAAGCCATTATGGCATTTAACAGGGGAGGCCCATGTAAAGCAGTAAACATAACAGGGCCGTAGATAATGTAGATTTAATCTTGGCAAAGCTCAACTGTATCATGACATGAGTAACTATTTTGTACTTTTAGTAAGTACCTATTCGTTGTAAACTTCCTTGGACATATACCTATAAAAAATTATTTTATGCGTATTTTCGCCTTATTTTGTACTGTAAACGATCTTTACAAAATATTGCCAGCGTGGGTTAAAGTTTAATTCTTTCAATTTAAATACTGAATTACTATTGTATTAAGAACGTAACCCAAAAATAAAGATCCTCTGTATATAGTTATGTCAAAAAAATCTGGTTTTTCCGAGATCAAGTTGGTGATATCCTAGGATTATTCAAAAGGTTAAAAAAACGTGGACAAAATCAGCTCCAACCTCGTAATAAACTTCTGAACATTTACAGGGGTCAAATCAATGTAGGTACCTATAAGACCCCAACCCCACTTCGTTTGATCGGGCAAAGACCGGACACCCTGTAGGTTACATTCAGTGCTCAACTGTCTTGACTGTCGTAGGCGTGCTTGACTAATAGCTCATTTGACGAACCAAGTATTAGTATATATAAGAACTTAACGAATCATGTATTTGATAAATTTAGGTTTGGGTCAGTCTCTAGTTTGATAAATAAAGGATTTGACGAATTGCGAAATTGACGAATTGCGAAATTGACAAATTAAGCTTATGACTTGTTAAGGATATGGACAAACAAGTATTTGACGACTGTCTGCGTAATCCTGCATGGGCCTGCTTTATTCTCTATCGTAATTTTTCAAATTTAACTAAACTTACTACTAAACTAACTAGTTTTCAAAAAAACTACCCAGAACTTGATAGTAAGCCCAGCACTACAAACAATAAATTCCGTAGTTAGTCTATTTCTGAAATGACGTAGGTAACTGTTGTCTAAGAAAGCCAACAGAATAGAAAGTACCTAACAATTAACAATACACAAACAAACACCACGAACTTATGGCGTAGAAGACAATGGCGATCTGTCCGGTAAACAGCAAGACGACGTAACTCGCGGTCAAAAATGGAAAAGATAAGACTGCACCATAAAAAGTAGTCAACATGCCAGTCGCTTACATCCCAACCGGTTTAGCCACAACTACCACCGCCAACCTAACCTACAATGCAGCGAAATTATAATATATTAGAAAAGTTTCTTTACATACCTTATTTTATTAGTAAAACATGATCCAAGACACAAACGCGAAATAGTTTATAACGGAGCGCTGCTCGTGCGCACGAGTCTAGGTCGCGGCGGAGACTGCCCCCCTCTCTCGGGCACCCCTCCCCGTAAGATCGGTGAGCGGACCTCAACCTCAACATCTATCGATATTGTACGTAAGCACTGGCCTTTCTAAGTTATCAGTTGTTTTGAGCTTCGCTTTGGTCAGGCAAACTTATGCTTTGCCAATCATGAGTCACCCTTTTTTCTGTACTTACGGTATTTTCGTGTAGAATTTATTAAGGTAGGCGTTTATGCACGCACGCGAATTGTTTTCACAGTGTTGTTGATGATGATGATGAGGCGTGGAGTAGATCATCATTATTTCTATTGACATGATATTGAATGAGGAATATACTTACCAAAAAGTCAAGAAAATTGTCAAACAGTCGTCGACGATTGTAGTAATATCAGGTACCTACAATCTTTGACGGCGATTAACTTAGGGCTCCATACCTGATGGCTGCCAACGGGACCTTATTACTAAGTCTGCTCTATCCGTCATTCGGACTGGTCTGAAAGACGGACAGTTCAGCGTGTGTACGGATATAAGGTCGTAGCTGTCGACTAATCATCATCATTATCTCAGCCGAAATAAGTCTACTGAGCATAGTCATTTACCCGAAGATCGGTCCTGCGCTTCCAACGTCCAGCGCTTCCTGCAACTCTCATCAGATCATCGGTCAATCATTCAGGTCTGCTCACACTGCGCCTTCCGGTACACCCGCCACGCCTTCCGCCACTCGAAAGCCTCGTTCCAGCGACCACGGGTTCTGCCATTTATTCATATCTACCTGCCTACACTTGAGCTTTGCAATATCGACGGTTAAAATCCGAACCAAAACATTCATGTAAAAACTGTGCCAAATCACGCAATACATTTGCCGTAAAAAGTGTTGAGATCACGAGAAGAGACTCTCAACCAGTCCACTTAGTCATTTTATTACCTTCGACTATGAAGTAGGATAATTACCTTGGTAGCTTAGGATAACTTTCGGAGTAATTTGCCTACCTCATAGTCGAAGGTGAAATGGCGGACTTGGCTTTTCTCAACAATTTTTACAGCGGCAGTATTACGAGACGAGACTTGGCATAGTTTATACACAAATGTTTTTGTTCGATTTTTTTCTACATATTTTAAGATTATCTATCAGTATGCGCTCCTACGCACACGTGGCTAGCGGCTAGCTAGCTAGCCCGGACTTAACCGCCACAAAATTTTAACAGCGGCGGGGGTGCAACCGCTGCAGCAAACCCTTAGAGAAGTTTAATGGGTTAGTATGTAACTATTGCACAGATAATCTCATAATCAAAGCAATATTTTCAATTTTTAACCGATTTCGAAAAAAGGAGGAGGTTCTATGTTCGGCTGAATGTATGTTTTGTAAGTATATCCGTCGATTTCTCCATAAATTTTGCAGCGATATTGATTTTTTTTTCCTAGTGTTTAAAGAATAATCCCGAGGTGGTTGATAAAAAATGTATTCCCGAGGGTAGTATTTGAGCTGCAAAATTTAAAAACAGGGATTCGAAATCGGTTTTTGTTTTTGAAAACAATCATAATTATTAATATTTATTTACAACTAGATGATCCCGTGAACTTTGTACCAAGATTTTTTTACCATTATTTTTTCATGTGTACAACCGACCAGTCCGCCAGGACCAATCAGTCAACAGATATTAAACACGACAAAATTAAAATTTTAATAAACCCGCCGACGTTTATTGGCTGAACAGATTTTCATGAGACATGACTAAGAACACTCGGGATAAAATTATCTATGACACAAAAAAAACTAAACGGTTCATCCGTTTGTGAGCTACGATACCACAGACAGATACACAGATACACAGACAGACACGTCAAACTTATAACACCCCTCTTTTTGCGTCGGGCGTTAAAAAAAACAAATCTGTCAAGCCGTTTTTATGTTTTAGCGAGACTCACGAACAGCAATTGAACAGCAACAATAAACTTGCCTCTAAATAAATAAATCAAGAATGAAATTTTATCTCAACAATAACTACATAACAAGTACCAGCTATTCTCGAACCGAATGGTCTGTTGCGTGACGATGGTAAGAGGCCCGACGGTATGACACTAGTCCCATGGGAGTTGGGGAGGCCCATTGTGTGGGACGCTACATGCGTCGACACACTTGCGCCTTCCCATCTTCCGAGGACATCCGTGAGGGCGGGTGCGGCGGCAGATTTGGCCGAAGATCTCAAGAGGCGCAAATATGCAGGTCTCGACAGAGCCTACACATTTGCTCCCCTTGGAGTCGAGACCCTAGGTCCGTGGGGTACCGAGGCTCTTCGGGTTTTCAAAAAACTATCTGAGCGTCTGGTCGAAGCGACGCGTGACCCGAGAGCTGGTGAATATCTGGCACAGCGTATCAGCATTGCCATACAGCGTGGCAATGCAGCCAGCGTCTTGGGGACGCTTCCGACTGGTGTTGATATGGATCAGTTGAGCTATCTGTAGACTGTTTGCAACAGTCGGCAGTTAGCTCAATTGTTTCAATTGTAAATACTAGTATAATTTTCTTTGTGAATAAATGTTCCTTGAGTTCAATATTCATAACAATCAAAATCGCTAAATGAATCAACAACGAATGAAATGTGATTAACGCAAGTTGCGTATTCACTATTCACACACAGCTAAACGAACTTATCGCATTCACGATTACTCACTGTCACAATTGTTATAATGCTACCAAAAAATTTAACTGTCAGCAAAATTTACCAGTGTCAATGGACGGCTTGCAGGATCCATCATCTATAGCAGAATTGTTAGCTAGAATATTTAAAATCGCCCCCCAGCCCGTGCAGAGTGTGCCCGATGTTGCAGGCACCGTGCTAGACAGCCCGATTTAGTTTGCGTTGTCCGATGTGGTGAAGACCATAAGGCAACTAAAACGGGGTAAATCACCCCGACACGATGGCTTGAGCATCGAGCACATTCTTGATAAAGTGTTTGAGCACCTGCATATTTTTACAATTGATGTATTAAATATAACTATCTTCCAATCCAAGGGACCTTATGAAAACTGTTGTGGTTCCTATTGTAAAACATTAAACGGCAGAACTTAGTAGCTCCACTAATTATCATCCTATTTCACTGGGAACGAAAATAGGGAAAATACTTGAGCGACATAATTATCCAAGTATTCTGATGAGTATGAACATCGATGATGCACAGTTTGGATTTTGTCCCGGTCTCTCAACGGACTCTGCATTATGAGCCTGAAAAGCACTGTCAACTACACGACCAGAAAAAAAAACCAAAAAAAGGTCTATGCGTGCTTTTTAGACCTGAGCCGTGCGTTTGACCTGGTGAATTATAAAATTCTCTGGGCCAAACTAAGAGACGCGAAGGTCCCAAGTCATATCAGGAGCAAGTTGAGGGTATCTCAACTTGCTCCTGACATTACTTGGGACCTTAAGACCTTAAAAAGTCGAAATTTTAGCCAATCTCCGAAGTACCTATGCAGAGCGATCCATCTATGATTGTAGTTTAGTACCTACTATTTTAATTCAAAGAGCTCGTCTCGGTTCCTGGTGTCACTACGACCGGGTCAGTCTGAAAACCAGCGCTGTTTTGTACCCCGTTGCAAAACAGCATAAAGCTGAGACTGATCCGTTTTGGCTCACTTCGGCAGCACTGACACACCTACATGTCACGAGTAGGATAAGTTAGTGGGTATAACTTTTTAGAATGTAAGCTTAGCTATAAGAATATATAAACTATGACTTGTACCTACTCATAAGTTTTAAACTAGTTTTTATATACCTACCTACTTGTTTATGTTTTATTGTATTTTGTGCTGTCCATTTGTGATCCAAATAAAACATTTATCTATCTATCTATCTATCTATTTTTAGGTATTCATCAAATAGCGACATCTCTTACCGGTACCTATAGTACATATTTGTATAATTGACAAACGTTCGAAACCAATTATGCGCAGACAAACAGGACACAATGCTAATAGGAAGACTTAGAGCCAAGAAATGGGACGTCCAAGTTTCAAATTTAAAAAATCAGTGGTGGGGTGACTGGGTGCGACTTTCGTAAAAGGTGGCAGTCATGATTGAGCACTAAACGAAAGAACACATGTAAAAGTTGTCACATGTAAAAGTTCCAAACACTTCACAATAAATTGTGAAGTGTTTGGAACGCGCATTGTTTTCATTCCAACTGACCTATCCCAACCTAGACAGGACATATGTATAATGTTACAACTCATACTTGCCCTTATCACATAATGAATATGATAAAGATACAATTTAAAAATAATTTCATCATGCATGTTAAATTTTTGGTATTCTTTAATTTCTTAATATACAGTTACAATTAACATTAACAAGTATAGAAAGGGAAAAAACAAGAACCACAAAATTAATGATTTTTGAGAGCAGGCAAGCTGAAGACCGGGCGCTGCTGTGGCGCTCATTAGGGTAGGTTCTAGCAGGTGACTAATATTGCAGATGATGATGATGATGATGATGTATAGAGACCCTACACAAACACGAATACAGATTGTAAGTATAGTACTTAAATTGGAAAACTACATTTTATGATGCAAATAATTTAAGACTAATATTAAAATGCGTAAGTAATCCGTCTCTCTCTTTCTGCCTGGTATAATTTTTTTTTCATAAATGATCAATTCTATTGAACGATTTTTATAAAATTTGGCTAAATGTGGAATGAGAGTATATAATTATGGGAACAGTGTGTGCAAATCCGCGGTTAGAATGTAGTTTATAAAGTACTCTAACGTAAAAAAACATCATTAAAGGCATATACTATACGACTTAAACACAGTATTCGTGTTTGTGAATGGGTATTTCATAAACGTTACACGATCTTGTGGTTATTCTACAAGGAGTCTGAAACAAAAAAAAAATATTTTGAACAAAAAATAGGTACAATTAAACACAGTTAGATAAATAGAAGACTGTAATACCATATAACCAGAATTAAAGTAATGATTTTGTTTTCTTTTTTTTTAAAGAACACAAACATCATTATGTATTTTAAATATTTCTAAAACAATTTTATAAGTAATTAGTCTAATACATATGACAATTTTGTGTGCATATAACATATTCTTGATAGAGTGCATAGAGATAAAAATTAAAAAGACTAAAAACTAAAGAAATCAATATTTAATAGGTACTTAACTTAAAGTTAAGGAAATAAAGTGAATTAAAAAAGAAAATTAAACAATGTTCCAGGTTGGAAATAGAGTCGATTAAGACCAACTTGTTTTTTTGACAAATTAAATTTTTTGGGTGCACCGTACTTTTTTTCAAAAATCTAAAAATGGGCAACATATTTTTCTTCAAAATAAAACAGAAAGTTCCTAAGAACAAAACCTTCTAACTACAAAAGAAAAGGTAGCTACAATTTTTAAGACTAACTCTAAATACTGTCATGAATTAAAACTAAGATGTCTATCTAATTTGATTCAGCCCTTCAAAACTGCGAATCATTATCGCCTGACTGTATTCATCCTTACAAACTTTTTTGACGTCTCCTTTGCTCTCTTGCGCGCAGCGGCGTGCAGCGCCTTGTTAGTGGGAGTCAGATGTTCCGAGACGAAGACAGGCTTGCGCCCCCCGCCGATGCCGAGATGGTGAGTGTTCAGGTTATCGTCCTTGTTTTGGTACACTGCAGCCAGGACGGTGTCTCATTGAAGTGGAGAGCATAGTTTTGCTACAATGGCACGCGGCCTGTCACTATCACGGTTGATTTTTGCAATTCTTGTTGAATGTCCAGCATCGAGTGGTCTATCGACTGACTTAGTTAGTTGGAAAACCGTGTCTTACAAGTTTTCTGAACGGTTCTCCGGTATTCCGTTAATCTCGATGTTTCAATCTCTCATAAGGACCTCCATGGTATTCAGCCTGCTCGAGAGGTCTTTTCGTTTTCGGACTTTAGTTGGTGAATGGCGGTTTTTTTTCGACTAACTCAGTTTTGATTTCGTCGAACTGTTTGTAAAAGAATGAGAGGGAATCGCAGAAACCTGACACTTGTTCCTGAATTACTTTCAGTTCAGCTATCATTTGTGTTTTGTGAAATTTCAAGGCTGTGGCAAACTCTTGCTGAAAAAATTCACGAATGCGAGTTTCCGTAACAAAGCTTTCGGTTCCTCCATCCGCTAGCAGTGATGACAAAGGCGCCGATTGAGATGACGACGGTGCCAGCGGGGAATGCGGAGGCGAAGTGATGATCGCAGGGGCCGCGGAGGTCTTTGATGGTTTAGACCTGAGAGTGACGTTCATAGAGTCTGAAAGTGAACATGCAGCACGGGCCAGTTCTTCGACGGATGCTGCAGTGTGAAGGCGCGGCGGTGGCACCGCAGCCTTTAAAACGGTCGATTCTTTTGGTGCACGCTGTAATCCCTGCTTGGTGTAAGATGTTTTTTTGTCACATTCGTAGCATGCTCTACATTTCCATGCGTTTTTTTATGCAGTTCCATAATATTGAAGCGCGTGGAAGACGCACCAGCGCAGTCGATATCGTATTTTATTTTACAGTTCACGCAGAGCAGGAACTCTCTTTTAGGCAAGGTTTTCTTACATTACCTAAAAGCGTTGCGAGAGATCATCGTGATAAGTAGCAGATTATGTGTTTAATAATCGCTATTATTGAATATTCTTTCAGACGTGATTAGCAAGAAACGCAGAAGTTGTTAGGAGCCTATTCAATACAAACAATCAAATCTTTCATCTTTATAATCTTATTAGTATATTAGTATAGATATTTTTAATAATATTTACAACGATTCTACCCAATAACCCAAGTAGCAATCAAATGTCTTAAAAAGGAATTGTAGATATCTTGAAGGCAATTAGACGAATTACAAATATATTACGCTCTCTGTCAGTCCATAACGACATATTGCTCTACATCGTGGGGTGGCGCTGCAAAAACTCTCTTACTACCGCTAGAGAGAGCACAAAGAGCAATTCTCAAGGTAGCATACTCAAAACCATACCGGTTCCCAACAACACAACTATATGCTGACACTCAATTACTTACAGTGAGACAACTTTGTATCCAACAAATACTATTAAAACAACACAGTATCACCTCCAACCAAAACTCACAAATAGAAAGCAAAAGACGAATAGACCGAATATATAAAATACCTAGCTGTAACACGTCGCTTGCACATAGACATCTTCCTTTCTTAGGTCCATACATGTATAATAATATCAGCAAATATATAGATATAATAGACTTAAACCACAGCCAATGCAAAAATAAGATAAAATCATATTTATTAAACCTTAACTATGAAAATACAGAAAGCCTATTAAAAACAGTTAGTTAGTCACGCAGTCAACTCATACTCCACTCACTCGCACACACATAACCACACTTTTACACTCACACCTACTCACTGTACTTTTGGCTTAACTTTAATGTAGTATTAAATGTAAGTTTGTAGTAGTATTTTAAGTATAGTACAGTGTTCTTAAAGTTTTATATACATTATGTAAGACTTATAATAGTGTAAACCTAATAACTCACCGAGGTAGAGAACCCTCGCGTCTACATCACAAGTCTTGAACTTAGTTAGAGCGAGGTGTCGAAACTAAGAAGTGAAATAGGTCTACAGTACACATTACTTTGTTTTGTTTTTTGTTGTCTATAGACCTTAGCTTGAATAAATAAATAAATAAATAAATAAATAAATAAATAAATAAATAAATAAATAAATAAATAAATAAATAAATAAATAAATAAATAAATAAATAAATAAATAAATAAATAAATAAATAAATAAATAAATAAATAAATAAATAAATAAAAATTCCAGCTATTGTCTTGGCTAAGACTAATATGTCCCTCAAGATATCTTCAAGATACACTCCAAGGGCCAGTTAAGTAAAAATTGGCACACCCTATAAGGACATGTTAAGACAGAGTTAGTACTACTGTTTAGATAAACTTTAACCCTAGTTAAGAATGTGGTTGTTGTAGATCTCTTAACACTGATTTCAAGATATCTTGTACGTTGACTTTATATTACGAAATAGACTTCAAGATTTCTACAATACCTTATAATAAAAAAAATTTTTTTTATCCGTTATTCCAGTATTCTCCACTGCCACAGGGTTCGATATCTACAGATGTTACTGTTTTCAGAAGTGTTCTAGCGTCTTTTGGTACAACACCTGGATCATGCTTGTTAATAATTTGCAATAAGCCATTGATTGCAGTATGTGGTATATTGTGACCAGTTTCTTAATTGGTCTCTAAAATAAAAACCACGATCAACTATCGATTCGATACGATCAGCTGTCGATTCATTGAGTCGGAATCACTGTTGTCCACTTGTACTATTTCCAAATTTTCCGCGGTATCATCTTCGTCATCCATTAACGACACTGAGATCCGACTCGAATATATCGCATTGCTGACGCTTGCAGCATTTAAAGGCACATTGATGGAGTTTAATTTAATACGTACACACCGACGAAATGCACCAGATCTTTTTATTTTCCCAACTTCATACATATTTCTTTTGACGTGACAACGTCTTATAATTCGATAGAGCCGGCTGCACGCACGAAAAAACATGACGTCATGCGGCATTACCTCGCTCATGACGTCATGCGGCGTTACCTTGTTCTGAGGCGTTCCATGTAAGGCTTGAAGTGCAAGCGAGAGCGCTCGACATCCGTCTCTCTCCTACTTGAGTGAGCGATGCGTCTGCGTGGACAGCTGCTATACTACAGTACATTTACATGTTTTGATCGAGTATCAAATGCTACCATTCCATCAGTATTTTCTTAAGATGTTGTCACGTTCAACTATCGTCAGTAAACCGACTTTACAGACAACCAATTTTTTTGGTTATATATTGGAAGAGAACGTCCCTTTAAATGTACTTTTACTGTAATCTTACTAATTTTGGTAAATATTGAATAAAATGAAATCCAGAAAATCTGTTTCTAGAACTTGGTATTAAAAGCCTCTGAAATTTATCTAGAAAATCTTTTTTTTCTTAGTAATTTTTAAAAGATATTTCAATTATTCAATTTAGTTTTAAGTGAGCTTTCAAATAATCAATTTAGTTAAAAAATATTTTTAGTTTTAAGTGGCATACTTAATTCAAACTAGTTTTAAGAAGACTTAACTTGGTTTTTAGTATCCCTTACTTGCTTAAGTAGCGGTAGTCTAAAACTATTTAGTATTAGAGTGAAAGGTTTTAAGGAAATCCTTGTTGAATCAGCAAAATCCAACTTTAGATGAGTAAAGACACAAAGATATGTAAAATTTAACCACTATTCATAATTGCTACTTGGGTAATTTATATATTATTCTATTATTACAATACAATAAATTAATTTTTTTTACAAGTAAGTTAATTATCTATCTATAATCATCTAATATATCTATAATTATCTACCTATAATTCCTCAGATTCTGAAACAAAATAATGAAGTTTAAAAACAGTCCACTAAATGAATAAATAAATAGATGGGGAGACATTCTTAATTAACTGTCAAAAATAATAACTTTTTATTTTACAGATTGCTCAAATATTTGTCGCGAGGCGGGAATTAAACCCGGGACCTCCTGCGTCGCAGACGGTCCCTCGCCCACTGCGTCACAGAATTATAATATTAATATATTGCGTAGAATTGTAAGGCACATTAACTGGTGTAGCTAGAGGAAATTGCTGTTAGGAGAATATCTATAATTTTTAGAGAATTTTTTATCCCCTTTTACAGATCCAATTTTTTTTTACAGTAAGCAAGCAAAAAGCCTAACACAAAACTGTTTTTGAAGCCAATCGATCATGTTTCCTACACTGATAAAAAAACTTCTATCGAACCAAACGAGGTAGGTACTAAAAAACTTTTCCCATACATTTTGTAGGCAATCATCGCTGTAGATATGAATCTATATTTTACAGGGCAATAGCCTTTATTCAAAAAGAAAGTTATACTAGTATTTACAATTGAAACAATTGAGCTAACTGCAGGCGGCTAAATAACTTTCACAGGGTAAATATAGAGAATTTTGTGAAATTACTCAAAAACAACAATCACCTACGGGCGAAAATTATATTGTCAACAAAAACATTAAAAAAAGCGCGTGGATTGGACCACAGACAGAATAATGACAGGCAGGGTTGGTAGTACTGTCAACGCCTAAAACAAAATAACGGGTTCTATGAGTTTTCATCACCCTAGATTTCCCAAGTTGCTATTTATCCACATTTTCTAAAAATCTTTGTCGTGAAGAAAAATTTAAAACAAAATATACAGTTTTATTTCGAATTTCCGGAGCTATCGATTGATACCCATGCGATCTATCCTTATGATAGATTCTTGCCATTGCTCTTTCAAAAACTGTTCTGAAATGTACAAACTGAAACCTTTCGTATATGATATTCCCCACTCGGTAAGGTAGCCTCCGTTTTACAAACTTCTCTATATTTCTAAGAAAATATTTTTCCTGTGAAACATAGATCCATATCCACAAACGCTACATACATTTAATGGTTTAGATTAGGCTGGGCTAGGTAGGTAGGGATATAGGTTAGGTACCTACCTACCTTTCGGAAAACTTTACCCAAAAATGTAGCAGGGCCTAAGATGTTGGCGTGATAGGTGCCTTCTAAATTATTATAGCTTTTTTCATCGATGGCCGATAAACCTACTCTGTTTCACCTACTTACTGAAACAAAGGAGATTGGTTTTAATCCTGTCGCTAAACTAAAACTAATCTCTTGAATTAAAACCAAAATTTTGAGATGAATCGAATGGTATATTTCTTATATACCTCAAAAAGTTGCTATTTTTCTTTCTGGAGGTCTCATACTTTTTGAATTATTGTGAAAAAGTAAAAAAGTTACCATTACGTGCCATTACTCCGAAGTATGCAAAGCGATCCATCTGAAATGTAAGTACCTTTACTTCATATTTGTCTAATTGACAAACGTTCGAAACCCTCCCGCGTTACACTAGCACTTGACGGATCTTGTTTTGCTTAGGTACCTACGATTTTTTTTTGGAAACCTCCCAGTCACGGTGTGAAACATTCTCATAAAAATGTGGATAATCTCCTAAGACCATTTTCTTGACCTACTAATATTATTATAAGGCGAAAGTGTGCCACTGTGAAGATGTTTTGCCGAAGGCAACGCCTAAACTACTGAATGACTGGAGCTGAAAACTTGCGCATAAAGATCTGTATCTAGAAAAACATCATTGATAAATTTTTATTTAAAAAAAAAGACGAAAAAAACATTCGTAATATTACACAGTTAAATAATATCCGCAGTATTTTATAAATGTGTACTAAATACGTAATTTACACACTTACCCTTTCTACCATCTCCATTTCCCCCTGGACTCCTGGGTCTCGCCCTGCGAAAAAAATGCCATTAGTTCCATTTACCATTGTGCTAATAAGCGTATAGAGTGGCTCTTTGATATAAGGCTAGAATTAAGTGTAAATTAGTATGCAATAATAAAAATCTATAAAGGACAAATTTCTACCAATTTTATTATCTCGTTTTTATTTGAATTTTTGTTATATTTCAATAAACAGGCCGTTATCGCAGTCTTACGAAAGATCGATGCACGAGTGAATAGGTATCTTAATTTTCTTTATTCAGGATAATAAACAATTGTACAATGCAGGCTTATAATAATAGTGTGCCATATGTGTTTTTAAATGTACAACCAATCACATTATCCACAGATTACACAGAAGTATTACTTACTACATAGTTGGTTGCTGTTAAAGGTAGCTTAATTGGTTCTATTACATATTTAAGGTTTTTATAATTATATTTTAGAGCGATAATTTTATGAGTAGGTACTAGTTAATTTTTTACATAGGTATTATTATGAGAGAGATAAAAAGGAAACGGGTTGTGATTTAATTGTTATTAGTTTGCAACAATTGTAGAATATTCTAGATATTCGTGTTACATCGTTCCCACATCGTCACTTTGCATCAGGTGACATTGCGATGAAACAATCCTAGGTCTATCGACAATAAATAAAATAAAAAAAAAACTCACTAGAAAACCTACATTTTACTTTTCGCAAGCTGCCCACTGCAAGTAGATTCTTCCTGTAATATTTTGTTTTTATTTTACTTCTGCAGGTCGCATCGCTGCCATAAATGTGTTCCAAAATAAAGACCTTTTACTTTTTTTTACTTTTTTAAGAATCACATCAATAATGGAAGATTCTCAAAATGACCTTAACATTCTTAATATTTGGTTTCAATACAATCTGCTAACGATCAACATAACCAAGACAAACTATATGATCTTCAGTGCTAAAAATAAAAGGATTGCTGAAGTTCAACCGCTTACTATTAGAAACACCTTGCTAAACAAAGTAAACAAGGCAACATACCTTGGATTAATCCTAGACAGTCGCCTTACCTGGAAACATCACATCAAGAAAATCTCCTCAAAATTATCATCTCTCATGGGTGCGCTTCGTGGTACAGTTCGCTGCTTTCCAAAATCTGTGAGGTCTCATATATAACTCCCTCGTAAAATCCCACATTAATTATTTAATAGAGGGGCTGTGTTGCTAAAACGAATATAAAAATCCTACAAACATCGCAAAATAAAATAATAAAACTACTCTTCCACTATGATCACCTAACGTCAAAGTCTAATGATTACAAAGACACTAATCTTATGACCTTATCTCAAATATATAAATTTAACACATGTGTATTGATACGGAAAATACTCAATAATAAAATACATACAAAAATATCTTTTACGAAAAATTCACAAACTAACATTAAATTAAACGTTCACTCAGACAACCAAATTATCTAGTACTCCAAGCACCGAGAACAAACTACGGAAATAAGAACATACTATACGAGGGAGCCAACCTTTACAATAAATTACCAAACTACATCAAAGACGGTAACTCATCTAATTTATTTAAAAAGAAACTTAAAATCCATATTTCACAAGACTTTCTAAATTTAAGAACGTACAACACATTTAAATATACTAAAATCAAATCATTTTTAAATGTATCAAATACCTAGGTACAACACTTAACCTACTAACATAAATAACTAACCATATTCTCCAAATCATACCACTTACCAATAACCTAACTCTCAAAGCAACTGCTAATCGATACGTAGTAGAACCGCCCTCGAGCAACTGCCATTGTTAAACTTGCATCGTTTTAGTTAAACTGACGTAACAATAAACCGATCTACCCGCTTTTACATAACTGTTGCTGTACCTAAGCAAAGTGAATCTGGTTTCCATATAAAGTTAGAATCTAAGTACTTATATTATTATTGTTTTTTTTTTTCGTGTAGCTTAGATAAAAAGACTAACAGTACCAATAAAACCATCACCTTAGCTACATCATCTTAGTTACATAAGTCCGCTCTGCATGTTTAATTATGATTACTGTATTTCTCTTTAAGGTGGTACCCTACCTCGTTATTGTGTGAAGAGGATAGGCATAGGATTTCGCGTTCACAGGAGCGGGACAGAGCAAAGCGGCGTAAGCCCAAAAATCAAGTTTTTAGTAGTTATTTGCTCCCCACAAACATTAGAATAGTTAATTGAAAAAAAGCAACATATAAAATGTTCTTTATACTTAGTTCAATTACTATGCTTAATCTCAAGATCGTATCATTTGTGTTTATTGAGAAATTAGGGTTTTAGTAAAAAATTAGAGATAACTTTGCGATTTTTTTCTATCGAGAAAATTTTATGGAATCGTGTTTTCGAAACATATGATCGATAGAATAAGTCCTGAACTTTACCATATATAAATTTCAAAGTTAAATATTCAGTAGTTTGGAAGATATGGAGGTCCGACGGAGTTGAAAATAAGCAATTTGAGGTTGTATACGTGAATATATTATATTCTTATGAGAAATAAATTTCTAAAACCATAGGTAACAACATTCATCCAAGCATCCATTCAAACATCCACCTAAGCATCCATCTAAACTTTCATAATTATAATATAAGTGTGATTGAAAATGACTACTACCTAGGCCTTACAGTGGCAGCTTGCAAACAGTGAAATGTAGACTTTCGAGGGTACCTACCTACCTTCATTGATTTATTTATTAAATAAAACGTCAAGTGTTCCGTATAATTGTATGACCTTGTTTCTTGTCAACATGAAGTAGGTACCCTGTATATTTTGGTCGAGGGAGAGAATCAAAACTTATTATTTTTTTGTTAGTAAATTACAAATTTACGGTTTTCAGATTTGTATCGTTATTGGTGCTATATGACCTTACTTCTTATCAAATTTTATGATTCTAGGTAAACGGGAAGTACCCTATTGGTTTTGGTCTCTAGGAAGAATTATAATTATTTTTTTGGTGAGTAAACTATAAATTTATGTTTTTTGGATTTTTTCCTTTTCTTGAGCTTTAAGACCTTGCGGCTCACCAATTTTCATAATTCTAGGTCTACGTCAAGTACCCTATAGGTTTTGTGTGCATGTGATTCCCTTAGAAATTTGAAAATATTCGGACTTAAATGGCTGTAACTTTTGAGTGCGCTGATTTAGAAGTTTTGTTTATATCGCGGCTTCAAGAGGTTACGGACTTGAGTATTTGACGTTAATTGCAACTCGATACGTCCACGCGTTTCTAACAAAAGAGGGTTGACAGACGGACAGACAGACAGACAGACAGACAGACGGACAACAAAGTGATCCTATAAGGGTTCCTTTTTTCCTTTTGAGGTACGGAACCCTAAAAAGGGGCATCCTACGTGAAAATCACATTATGCCTTAATAGTACATAAATTTAATTTATTACCTTAATTTTTCGTAAGGCTGCGATAACGGCGGAAAGTTTATGATTCGCTTTGGAATAGAAGTTCAATAAATAATAGGTACCATCTATTGATCCAGCTGTTGATGTTCACGGGCTGAATAAATAGATAAATATACCAACCTAGAGAGGTAAAAGGAAATGCGTTTTTGGAAACAATAATTTATAAGAGTGCCATAAATTTACTATAAGGTCGTGCTTATAATAAATAAATTTATGGCATGACTCTTAAAGATACGTTATTATTTTAAGACTTACGGTTTCGACGGTGCCAAGCTTTGAAGAGCCGGTCCACTAGCCATATGAAAAAAAGTACGAGGACGAACCCTCCCAAAGTTAAAAGAAAGATCTGCACTAATCCAAAATGTGCTGTCGTCTCCAGGACTTCAATGGGAGGGGCGTCCTCTGTGAACAAAAGATAATAATTAGTTGGAATGTTATATGTGTATTATAAATTTATTTATCATTTCTTATATTACTACTCTACTGGAGAGTGTACAAAGGAAAGCCACAAAAATTCCCAAAAGCCTTCACCGGATGTCCTACCCAGAGAGACTAGCCGCCCTACGCCTCACTACCCTAGACGCCTCCGTGGTAGAAACATTCAAAATTCTATCCCACACCTACAACCTGCCCGACATACACAAAATATATACCCCCAAGGTGCCATTCAAAACAGCTAGAGGCCATAGTCTCAGAGTAACCCGCTCACCATCTAACTCTAACATTGCTCATCACTTCCTGAGTAACCGAGTGGTGCACAATTGGAACCAGCTTCCTGAAGAAGTTGTAACAGCCCCCTCTGTGAACAGCTTCAAAAACAGACTCGACCACTGGTTACGAACGCACAATCTGACCACAACAAGAGACAAACTAGTGTAGAGAAAAACTTTAAAAGCACTGTGATATAGACATATCAGCTCTCATCTGCTCGTCTATAATCCAATAATAATAATAATAATATTAGGAAAACGAAAACAACTCTGACTGTCTGTCTGTCTGTGACATTTTCAAGCCCAAAGGCTGAAAGGATCATAATGAAATACACATATGAAATACATACCTCTAGGCTACTTGAAAAGCGCGTGCGAAGCCGCGAGCAGCAGTATGTTTAGAATGATGTGTGTACGAATGTAGCACGGCAGTCACAAGGACCTCTACATGAATTTCGGTATAATAAGTAGCCTATTATCTAAGTTAGGCTTTGCTCTAAACGTGCTGTGTGGTGCCGGCTTAGAATTTGCACCACCCCAACTCTTCCCGTGGGTGTCGTAAGAGGCGACTAAGGGATATCCACCGGGGGCGGGCAGCAGCGCCCCTGCAAAACAATTCTACCACCGAACTGCAATCCCCAACCCGCATGCCCAGCGTGGGGATTATGGGCATTACCTCCCATGTGATAAAAGTCAATAAGGCGCTTATCAGGGGGAGGCCTGCGTCCAGCTGTTGAGGTTTTTTTTTTTATTTAGAAAAAAAAAGAGGTTAAGGTAAACGTGCGCCAAATTTCATCTTGATCTGTTTAGTAATTTTGGAGATCAAAGGTACTCTTTGTTTTCCGTCTGTCTGTCCGTCTGTCAACCCTCTTTTGTCAGGAACGCGTGGACGTATCGAGTTAAAATTAACGTCAAATACTCAAATCCGTAACCTCTTGAAACCGCGATATAAATAAAACTTCTAAGTCAACGCGCTCAAAAGTTACAGCCGTTTAAGTCCGAATGTTTTAAAATTTGCAAGGGTATCACAAACACACAGAACCTATAGGATACTTCCCGTAGACCTAGAATTATGAAATTTGGCAAGAAGCAAGGCCTTATATCACAAATAAAGGGAAGAATCAGAAAACACAAAATTTGTAGTTTATTCACAAAAATAATACTTCTAATTCTTGCAATACACCAAAACCTATAGGATACTTCCCGTTTACCTAGAATCATAAAATTTGGTAAGAAGCCAGGTCATATAGTACAAATAACGATAAAAATCTGAAAACCGTAAAACTGTAGTAGTTAACAAAAAAATAATAAGTTTGGATTCTCTCCCTCGACCAAAATATACAGGGTACCTAATACATGTTGACCTAAAATCATAATTTTTGGCAAGAAACAAGGTCTTACAATTAAACGGAACCCTTAGTGCGCGAATCCGACTCGCACTTGATGTTTTATTTTTTTGAATGGCACACTATATATATCGTCACTGATGCCAAAACTGTAACTTTTTTTCATTTATGTCTCTCTGTCTGTCTATCTGTTTCTTAAACGCGTATCACGCAGAAACTACAGAATGAATTGGAATGAAACTTGGCACGATATGAGTTCATACTTCGAGGATGTGTATCCTACATTTTATCCCGGAATTCCATCAGGTTCCCTCGGGAGAGAAGATCGTATTCATAGAAGTACTATTTGATAATTTACACATCAAGTCCATCGAGAACCTTTTACGACTTTTCTCTTACTTTTGGGATTTCAGATAGGCCATCCACAGTGTCTCAAGCAGCCACTCTCTAAACAAGAGACTCAAGACGTAGACGCGTGTAGACTCAATGCACGCTAGCAGAAGTTTTATCAAAATAACTTTACAGGTATTTGAATTTATGCAAATTCTACGCACATAACTGATTCTGACATTTTACAAAGGCCGATTTCATGAAAGTTTCAGTTCTGTTTCTGTATGTAACAAAATCATAAGAACGTTAAAAAAGCCTTTGTTCGTTTAAAACTTGATGCATGCTACTAGAACTCTAATAAAACTTGCTCTTATGGTGATTTGAAACGAAAAGTCACTCAGATTTTTATTTTTTCCAAATCAAAATCAAAAACTCTTTATTTCCATAAATACAATAAATGAACACTTAGAAAAGGTAAAGTTAAATGTACACCAAGACCGTTTTGATTAAAGTTTTTAGGACTTCAGTTATTAAAAGGTATCAAACCTTTATGAGCAGATCTTTTTTCGTCTTTCACTCGATGCTGTCTATTGAAACAGTGGTTTAAATAGACTTAACAGAAATATACTGTACTAGCTTCTTCCCGCGGCTTCGCACGCGTATTTTTGGTATAATATGTAGCCTAAGTTACGCTTTGTTCTTGGCGTACGCCAAATATCTGTGTGATCTGTTCAGTAGTTTTGGAGATCCTAGGTACACAAAAATTCAGATTTCACAAACTTTCAGCTTTATAATATTACTAGCTGTTACCCGCAACTTCGTTAGCGTGGTAGGTAGGGTACCTACCTTACTAAAGGACACATCAGTGAACGAAACATTTGCATGGAAAAAGCGAATACATCTGTGACTTCTTATGCACGAAGCATTTATTTATATTATCCATAGAATGTACCTTTCTTGTTTCTCGTTGGACGTGATGTATAAATTATCAAACCCTTCTTTAAATCCTAAATCGAGGGGCGAAGCCCTAAAATAGTAGCCTATTGTTTAAGTTAGGCTACATTCTAAACGACATATTTATTCACAAAGAAACTTATACATTCTAAATGTATGCCTAATTTCATATTGATCTGTTCTGTAGTTCTGGAGATCCTAGGTAACAAAAATTTCACATTTCACAAACTTTCGAATTTATAATATTAGTAAGATAGTAGACATCTTTAAATTAAGTTTAGTGTAGAAAAAATACCGGTGCTATATTGAAAACAATCAGGAGATGTTTATATCATGCAATGGCATATAGATACATAAATTTTCTTCGGTTCCTAAGCTAGCTACAAGAACTACTGGGACCACTTTTGTCTCAGTAATTCGTAATCTACACCCTAGAGCAAGCCACTGAGTACATGACATAAATCTAGTTTTGACTGAGTTGAAAATGATTGTGATAGAAGAGAAATCACCTAAAATTTCAAAGATTTAGGTAAAGAAGAATTATTTATGTAAAGAAGAAGACCGTGTTACCTCTATCTATGTATATAAAAGAGAAGAGAAAACTGGGTGACTTATCAAGAGATCTCTGAAACTACAAAAGCTATGAAGCTGAAATTTTTCATGGAGGTTTCTATTAAAACGTAGGCACCCGTTAAAAATGGATTTTGGGAAATTCGTATTTTAAGGGGGTCAATCTTCTATCTATATATATAAAAGAAAGTCGTGTTAGTTACACTATTTATAACTCAAGAACGGCTTTCTCGATATGGCTGAAAATTGGTGAGGAGGTAGCTTAGGGCCAGGAAACGGACATAGGATACTATTCATTCCGTTCGATAGCATTCAAGTGTGACTTGACATAAAACATCAGTCACTATAAAACGTGGTATAACAAAAAAGGTGAAGTGAAGTTTAATTACTAATGCCGCGACCAAGACGATCGAATCTTTCCCGACAAAGCCGTAATGCAAGAAGGATACGAAACACTGCAAATGAAAGGACTGAAGAAGAACAAAAAATTGCACGTGAACAGCCTCGCGTTAGTATGGCTCGACTTCTTGCTTCTCAATCACAAGAGCAAGGTGAGGCAGCCGAAACGGCTCGGTCGACAATGAGTCGTGCAAGGTACTTAAGTGAAGAGTAACCTATGTACTAAAATGCAGAAACAATAATAAATGATAAATGTACTTCATTTTCTTTTCTAATAAAATATTAACTTAATAAATTCGAAAATCTGCTTATTTATTGCCTTTAAGGCGGAACAGAGTTCGCCGGGTCAGCTAGCTTTTATAATAAGTTCAGAAGCATAACTTTTAGCCCCTCAAAATTTGTAGCGTAGGTCAATATAAATAGACACGTATTTCAGGGTTTTTTGAAATTCGCACCCTAATAGTTAAAGGTCAAAGTCAACGTTAAATAATAATAACCTAATGCATTATTTATATTTATTTAGTATTTATTTATTAATGGTTAAGGTCAAAGTCAAAGTTAGGCCACTCACTGACTTATCAAGAAAACCGAGAAAAGACTTATCTAGAAAAGCTACGAGGCTGAAAATTTGCATGAAAATTTATTTTAGGACGTGGGCACCTACTAAGAACAGTTTTTTTTTTGTAATTCACAATCTTTGGTCATTATGTTCCTACCTAAACTTCTGTCTGCGGCTTCAAACGCGTGGTACTCGGGTTATATTACTCGGATGTACATTAGTACCACTACTAAAGTCCACGCGAATGAAATCGGGTCTGGTCAGCTAGTACTGTATACTACTGACAGCTCTGAATGTCTCACAGACTCTACACAGACAACTCTACACTATGTCTGTGAACGTGTCTGTGAACTTGGAACGTGAAGCCTAGTTAGTCAGCTGTACCGTCTATTCACTCGTAGCTACGAATGCTACGATGGTCTACGAAATAAAAAAATTGTGTAGTAAGGAGGTGCGTGCGCGTTGAAGTCTTTTGTATGCTATTTCGATAGCATCGTAGAACGTTCTGCGAAGGTGTACGTACGTTAAAGTATGTTTCTCGTTATGGGGAAGGAAGTGGGAAAAGTATGTATCACAAGAAAGACAGAAAGATTTCCGGTATAAAAGTGGCGAAACCTGCAACTCTCTGCAATGTCTATTTCGAGAGATATTACGAGTCTTATGATTTTCCCTCGTAGTACGTGCTAGGAAGGTCTACGTTAAAGTTTATTTCTCGTTATTTGGAAGGAAGTCGGAGGGGCAGGGGAAAGTGAGATAATTCACAAAAAAGAAAGCAAAATTATCTACACAGTGATGAAATCAGCAACTCTCTGCGATGTCTATTTCAAGAGATATCTTCAAGAGAATTTTTTCGCAAAAGTGTCCATTTGGCAAATATCTAATTATGTATATTTAGGCAAGTTAAATTACACGTTAACCAACAGTAGTGATAAGAAATCCTAAGTAAAATAGATGAGAACCCGTTGTCTAGACAAACCTAACATAGGCTTTAAGCCATTACTAACCAACCTATGTAATGATGTTTTATGAATAACGCGCGCGCTCATGTCTTCCCGCGCAAATGTTGTTCGCGCAAGTGTCTTTCGCGCGCAAGTGTTTTCAGGGATATGACATCCCCCTGCCTCAATTGGATGGGTTGAGACTGCTGGTCCTGTCCTTGGACACTCATGGTGGCGGCCTCGTAGAGACATCTCAGCACCTCGACATAACGAAAGTCTACTTGGCATCGCTGTAAGGATTTCAGAACCGCCCAGGTTTCGACGGAGTCAAGGACCTTTTCGTAGCCCACAAAAGCTAGACACAGGGGCTGATAATATTCTTCGGACTTCTGTATAATCTGCCTCACTGTGTGTATGTGGTCTATGGTGCCATAACTTCCGCGGAACCCGGCCGGTTCCGGTGGCTGGAACTTGTCGAGTCTCCTGGCGAGACGGTTCGTGACTGGTGGCTCTGGAATCATGGTAATCTCGTCGGTAACGAGGGGCATGTGCGTCGTATAAACGGCCATAGATATCCTCTATCTTGGCGGAGATCTCCGGCTTCGACAATAAGGTCTTCCCATCGTGCGTTTTGAGCTTCGTCAGGTGGCTCCTGCCAAGTTGCTGAGTGAATACTTAGGACCCTCGGTTCTGCTCTATCGGCTCTTCAATGTAGCGCGTGTTGGAGCTCCGAAAGTCGTGCCGTACCATCTTCGCAATTCGCTTGTTCAGGTCTTACCTCTCTGACAGAGTCGCTTGGGTGGTTTCCCTTTTTTTGTCATGAGCCGAAGAGTCTGAACCGAGAGTCTGAACTTCTGTCAGTACGCTGTTTTTGACAGAACTTAATGCCCTCGTTTCTCAACGTTTCAACCAGATTGTGTAGGGTCTCATCAGCGTCATCTGTGGGTTCCAAGACAACAAATCTATCCCTGAGAAGCTGCTTAAACTTCTCGGTGCTCGCCATGATTTTTATTGGGTTAGGTCGGAGCGTGGACTTCATCAGACGGTTTTTCTCAAGAATCAAGTTGATATTCTGAGAGCCTCGGAGGAGTCGGTGATCGCATCCGGTATTGAACCTGTTGATCACAGGTCACAATCACTGTTGATACATCTCTGAATAGGTGCTTACTGTCCGTCATCATACAGTCGATTTCATTTTTAGTCACAGTGGCTTTGCAGGCTTTGCCATGTCCAATTCCTTTGAAGCTATTTCTCAAAGAAAGAGTTAATTAAGAACATCCCCTATTTCTCAAGAAGCGGAACAACAGTTGACAAGCATTTGCCCCCTGTGGTTCCTAACTCCATAACCATGCGGGCCTACTCGGGATTCGTCGTCGGTCTGGTCACCTTGCCGTTAAAGTCCCCCATAGGGGTCGGTGCGTAAACCTGAGTCACCTTCGTGCTGTAACGCTTGGACAACCGAAGGATCGAGGTACGCTACCCTGGTCGACACACTAGAGATTTCTTGGACATTGTTAAAGAGGGCCTTAATGATGAGGAAACCTACGCCACCCTGGGATGTTCTGTCACCCTCGTGAAAGTAGAGAAGATGGCCCGAGTCTAGGGTTATAGTGTCCTCCCCCTCTCTACGGACTTCAAATAACCCCAGAACATGCCAGTAAAAAATTTAAGAAATGATCCGTAGCCTGATGTAGCCCTAGCACCCCCTGCCCCGCCGTTACCGTGGCCGCTACCATGGCCAGGAATCGCGAGGCGTCCGAGAACTGGGGGTCATTTTCTGGCTTGTGTTATCATTGGGGGGTAATGCTCATAATCCCCTCGCTAGGCATGCGGGTTGGGGATCACAGTTCGGTAACGGAATCGGCTGCAGGGGGCGCTGCTGCCCGCCTCCCGATGTTTGCCCCTTATAGTCGCCTCTTACACCTCTTACGACACCCACGGGAAGAGTTGGGGTGGTGCAAATTCTAAGCCGGCACCATACGGCTTACTTGATAAATATACTTCCGCAAAAGAAATAATAGAAACCCTAAAAACATTGGACGGACAGACAGACTGCGGAGGCTTAGTCATAGAGCCCCTTTTCACCCTTCTGGTGGAAACTTACCGGGATGAATTTCATTAAGAACGTTGTTGCGTTTGTTAGCTGTTCTGTTGGATTCTGAAACAGAAAGAGAAGGTATTTATTAATTATTATTCAGAGAAATCGCAGAAAACTATGTGCAATTTTCAGCAAGCTTATTAGTTACTAAGACTAAGCAAGCTGTAAAAACTTGGGAGCAGTAAAAACGTACACATCTCAGACTTAAATAAATTATACTTGATATTTAGTTAGGTACCTAGGTCACAAAAAACTATGTGCAAGCTTTAGTAATTACTAAGACTAAGCAAGCTGTAAAACTTGAGAGCAGTAAAAACGTACACATTTCAGACTTAGATACTAGCTTCTGCCCTAGGCTTTGCACGCGTATTTTCGATATAATAAGTAGCCTATTGTTTAAGTTTGGCTACGGTCTAAGTGTTTGCCAAATTACATCTTGATCTGTTCAGTAGTTTTGGAGATCCTAGGTAACAAAAATTTCACATTTCACAAACTTTCGCGTTTATAATATTAGTAGAATTACAGTAATAAGGTAAGCTTAAACATAGGCTTTGTTTTAAAAACTTATATTACTTAACTATTTTTAATAAAACAGGGACACACACTTTAAATAACGTAATACGAAGTTTCGGATGACGGATCGCCGAAAGGAAGCACTGTCTGGCCCCTTTACCTCCAAGTTATAAATAAAGTATTAAGTTGTTACGGACGCGTCATCGACTGACACCTCTGTAAAAAATAAATGTTAAAAATATTTTTCTTCGAAGTAACAATAGGTCGGTCGTCAGATTCAAAACATATTCGTAGTAGGAAAACGTGCGGTCCACCATCCGAAATCTAATATTTCGTTTTTCATAGTAGATTTCCAGATTTTCCTAGCTCTAGCCATCATCGTTGATGATCCATAGATTACAATATACCTATGCTACATGGTGTCCTGAGGATCAATCCCAGAAGGGAGTGAAACAATAAAATAATAATATAAGAAATCAAAAAAAGAATAGGTTAATTAATTAATCTATGTATCATTAACATCATCAAAGCGATAGCTCTTACTTTTACCGCAGGGGACATTCAATTCCTGTGATTCAAAGTAAGAGTCACAGTCTGGTGTACTTGGGACCGCGTTTACCACCAAGAAGGTACACGCTTGTTTTTGATCACCAAAACGGTTGAAGGCCCGACACTCGACTTGACCATAGTCGTCACTTTGAGCCACCCACACAAGAGCGGAAGAATACCAGCTCTTGTGGCCGAGCACCTTCTGCTGAAGGTTATACGTGGAGTTGCAGTGCTCTTGTAATTATTGTTATAGGGTTACTTATTATAATAACTAAACCCATTTCAACTATTTTCGAAATAACTACGGTCGATTCAAATAGGTAAGTTCATAGTATATTGGCCGACGTTTAACAAACTTAATTTTTATTAAACTAAAATTAATCGCACTAACGAACGATCAATCTAATTATTTTTTAAGCTCTGGGTGCAATTATACTCGTACACACAGGGTGTCCCGAAACTGAACGTCAAGCCGAAAACGGAGGACAGGTGGGTTCATGATGTCCTAAAAAACCACAAAATCATGGGTCTATCTTCAATGGTTTCCGAGTTTATAGGCTTTTTAATGAAAATCATATATTCTCTGTCCGGCGTCAAACTTTTTGGTGCTGTGACTACCACCAAAAGTTCATATCCATATTTTGGAATTTTTATTTTTGTATTACAAACTCAAATAACACATTTATTTAATGACTAGCTGTCCCGCCCGCGATTTTATTCGCTTGGACTTAGTAATACCCCAAGTAATGTTGGTTTCTATGTAAACTATTAACGCCAAAGTTTTACAAGCTTCCTTAATCCTTTACGATTATAAAGTTATTATGAGAAAACTTATAAATCCCATTTCATCCTTCTAAGAATGCTTGTTTACAAAATTACTTATTTGATGCCGACCCCATTTTAACTATCTTAGAATACGTATTTCCAAAAATCCGTTCTTAGCGGGTGCCTACGTCCTAAAAGAAACCTCCATGCAAAATTTCCGCTTCGTAGCTCTTGTAGTCTCTTCTCTTTTGTATGTGTAGATTCACGGGTATTTATCACGTTTTTTACCTATTATTACCGTTACCTATTTTTCCCGACGTTTCAACAGGTTTACACTCTGTCGTGATCACGGGATGACATCCCGTGAATATTTATATTAATGTGTTCTGATCGCGTTAGCTTAATTTTTTTTATTTCATCAAAGGAAAAATGCCTGATGAATCAGTAACACGGGAACCTCTCTTTTGCGTGGTATAAAGAGTAACCATGATTTGCTTATAGTGATTGCAGTGCTCGGTGAATGATCACCACGCTCACGTACGTTAAAGCTCGTAATATAAATGCTGACTCTGTTATCGATTTGTGCTCAAATAACGGCTTCTGCCATAGAAAAGCATTACTCAAACATATGTAGATCGATGACTGGGCAAGCTTCACACTAATATTGCTAATATTATAAATGCTAAAGTTTGGATGGATGCTTGTAACCTCTTGACGCCAAAACTACTGAACGCATCGGGCTGAAATTTTGCATACAAGTAATTCTAATCCTGGAACCATACATACTTTTTATCCCATAAATACTGATTTATGGGATAAAAAGTATGTTTAGTATGTTCCATGGGAACTGTCCCATGGAATAGAAATCACCTTTGAACGTTTTCATGGAAACAACGCGTGCGAACCTAGTTTCTAATACAGACAATAGTGCCCCGTTTGCTCCGACCCCATTGGGTAGGACTACGTCCGGTCCATACTAATCATCATGACATCATGAAATGATATGTGCCTTCAAGAAGATCGCCAATGCTCTTGTGAGCAATCATCGGCAAGCGCTCGATCACTTTGCCCCACTATTAATTAAACTAATCGCCCTCATACCTAACCCCAGCTCTGATTGCTTTTGAGCCCTATATCTCTACGTACCTATAACACGTTTTAATCCGAACGTATTACCTACCTAGTGTTACTGTGAAAAACTCTCTGTTGGCATTTTTTAAAAGTATAGGCGGCCGTGGTGCTTAATTGGAGTGACGAATCCTATAAACTTCAACTGGTATTGATGGATAGGATAAAGTCTAGGGAAATAACGAAATTACTTGTGAAACGGATAAACTTTTCACTGTCAGATAAATGTTTACTATCGTATCAAAGGTCTGCCTGAATTCACAGGATATATATTTACTATTATATATACCTATTACTAGACGATCGCCTCGCGGTTTCACTCGCGTAGTTCCCGTTCCCGTGGGAATTCCGGGATAAAATATAGCCTATGTCACTCCCTGAAAAGTAAGCTTCCTAACGGTGAAATAATTTTTCAAATCGGTCAAATTACATCTTAATCTGTTCAGTAGTTTCGGAGCCTATTCAATACAAACAAACAAACAAACAATGAAATCTTTCCTGTTTATAATATTAGTATAGAAGTGCAAAATTTAAACATAATTAGTTTCACGTTTTAATTAGTTTTTCATTGTATTGTATTTTATTATTACTGTGTATTTTAAATGTAATCTTATGAGTCATGTACTTGAAATAAACAATTTTAATTTATATATTTTTAATGACCACATTTTTAGCCAAAAAAATTATGTAGTTCGGTTATTGCATCAATGATTTTCAATTGATTAACTTTGACTCGTCATCATACTAAAAAAAAGTCCACCACGACAGACGATGTTCTGTCAAAAGTTGGCGCGATTATCTTAGATTTCAAAATAGAATCATACGTAATACTTTTTGGCTCGAAATAACAAGAAAAAATTTATTATTTGAAATAAGACCTAAAATCAAAATAGTTCTACACCTTTGCGTGAGACCACATTGTTTTTGAAATTAATTAAAGACGCTGTACGAAGACGTACTAGGTACATAAGTATCTAATATTACTGAACCGGCATATTTACGGCCGTAATAACTAGTGCCACACTGACCGCGACGCGATTCAAACCTATGTATGTGTATATTACTTTGTATGTGTTTTTACGTGTAAGTTGTAACTACTTCAATAAACTTTTGAAAGGTGACCAGTGATATTAACTTTGCACTCATTAACTTACTTAACCAACTTTACTTCAAATGTACAAAACGTCCGTACAGACGCTATTTGATGTGAGTTAGAGTGAGACGGGATGCATAGATGTTCGACCAAATTATGTTCCATTGATTTACCTTTAAAGTGACAAATCATATAATGAAACGAGTGTTCCTTTAAAATATGTATTTTATTTATGTCCGACGACCTCTGTGGCGCAGCGGGCGAAGGTCTGCCTGCGACGCAGGAGGTTGCGGGTTCGATTCCCGCCTCGGGACAAATGTTTGTACGATCTGCAGACATTTGTCCAGGGCGTTCTGGATGTTTTCTATGTATAATAAAAAAATATCTATCTATGTAGTGTATTGTATTAAGTATATCAGTTATCTAGTACCCATGACACAAGCACTGCTTAGCTTGGGGCTAGATAATGCTGTGTGAATTGTCCAGCATTATTTATTTATTTATTTTATTTAAGGTTACACAAAAATCGCCTACAGGTCGGGTCAACTCAAGTAGGAACAAGTGTCTTAACACTTTCATGGCCCAAGACGCAGACGAGCCTCTCGACAATCTTGTGGCGGCGGCGCGCCCCTGCGGGTCGCACCGCCGAGGCTGGGCAGTGGATGCGATACACTAACCGTAACACCAGTGTGACAGGTGGGTGTGAGGGTGAGTCAAACAAGGACTAATAATTATGTACAGTTTTCTAGATTTTGTGAGTCGTCTGTTATTTCAATCAACCATAGGTTAGAGGTACTTACATTACTGTAGTTGTTAAAACCGTAGGTGAATAAACCATAGGTGAATTCTCCTTTATGAATATCGTTGATTAGTTAAAACGAAATTCTCTGAAACGTTCTGTAGGTATTTTAAACTTGAGGCCTTTTGACTGTAGTTATTTCAAAATTAGTTGAAATGGGTTTAGTTAATATAATATGCAAATAATTATTGACTTACAACCGATTGTTAGTACGCTGATTATTTCATCAATGATAAAATCTCTCGACAACGTAAATTTCCAGCTTTAACACAGGAATATCTTTATGGTGGTTCGTGACGTTAGCCCCGCGAAGAATAAATTTGCGGGTCTTTTGTGTTTTCCGAGTATTACGAGTGATTTGGCTAGCAAGTTGAAAAATGAAAAAAAAATTAAAAGTATTTATTTAGCAGCAAATACAATAATCTTAACCGAAAACTTATGGGCTTATATCTATTTTTAAATCTAGGCAAGTACATTAAGGCGCTACCCCGACCCAAATCAGCGCCACTTTTTACCTTTACCTTACCTTATTATTACCTTATTATTCCGTTAAACGAAGGAAATTCAAAAAAACGATTGGCCAGTTTGTGCTTCCTATCATAAGCTTTTTTTTAATGCCTCTATAAATGTTTTTGTTTGTATAGTGTAGGAAGAGATGCGAAGTTGCTCATTTTTCCCACCATGGTGGCCAAAAAGAGCAAATTCGCATCTCTGCTTAAAGTATACAAAATACCGTTACATTTTTATATGTTAAGTAGGTATATAGTATAATATAAGTACATACATAATAATAGTTATGTAGTTTGTATATTATTTTTGGGAAACGGAAACGAATTTTGGTTGAAACGCTGACATTTTTTGGTATAAAACGGCTAAAATGAGTTTGTGGTGAGAACCTGTGGTGAGGAACAGCGCTACGCTGCGAGTACTGTAAGCCATTTGCTTTGAAGCAAAACAAACTTCAAATCAATTGTAGTTTTGGAGTATGACATGTCATTAAAATAGGCATGGAAGTTTTCACGCATCACTGGTTATATCACTAGTGAAAACATAAATCACGTGCCACACCAGTTACATGCATCGAAACCGTGAGTTACTTATAACGCGAGCGTGATTTTTCACGCGGGCTAAGCTACATTACAATTCGCAGAATTCTATCGTGCGAGAGAGACAAAGCTACAGCATGCGACTGTAGCGACACCGTGCCACTAGCGAGAAGAGAGAATTCGTTTAAGTGACATTGCATCTTATTCTCAACACCATTAGGCTTTAATTTATCTGGAGTATTTTTAAAACTTGCTTACTGCTTAGATAAATAACGCTCCGTTACAAAAACTTCATATGAAAATGAGTCTTATTTTAAATACGTTAAGGTGCTCATTTAATGTAGGTACATGTAGGTACTTGAAATTTATAATACCAGTGAAATCACGTTGTGAGAGTTTCAGTTCATTTCACTCACATGTAATCTTTACTTGTTGCTGCTGCACGTGCATGCCGCGTTTTGAGTCGCGTGTTATTTTAAACTAAGCTCACCTAAGATTGTCTGTTAATACAGAAATAAAGTCAAAAAATATTGTCAAAAAAACATCGCCGATTAGCTAAGCGATAAGTTCTGAATCATATCACTATCACTGCAACATGTAACAGGCGGAAAAAATGCACTCACTGTGATAATAATCATCACTAATGAAATATAACCACCCTGATTTATCACGCGTGATATAACCGTGACAGAAAAAAATAACTTCGCGACGTGATAGTGAAATAAAAGTAGCTATAACTTCCATGCCTACATTAAAATCAACATAATGTCGATAGACTCCAAAACGACTATTACTTCAAAGAATCTAGAAATTAATTTTTTTAATGAATAGTTGCAAAATCTACCTTCCTGCTAGCTAAATTGCTTGTAGAACCTAGAAAGTACAAAAGACAACATTTTTAACAAAGCATTTTAGAACTATAGTGGAATTAAATATGAACTAGTATTCATGTACAATTGAAACAGTTGAACTAAGAGAATTGATCATTGATGACTAAAGTCGTTTCCAACGGGATATTTACCATGATTTGAGCTTTCCAATATTTCGGCACAGTAAATCATAGTAAATTTAGTTTTAAACGTTTTATTGATAATTATCAATAAAACGTTTAAAACTAAATTTAATTGATGAGTTATTTAAAGAGAGGATCAGCGTACTTAGACCATAATAATGTAATAAATATACTTGTCAACGGTCTAAGTTATATTACTACAAAAACTTTCGTAGGTTGACGAATTCATTATCAATTAAAGCGGGGTCTTTTTCCAACACAAACCAGTTTCGCAGTTAACCCGCTAACATTCGGTATAAGTTATCTATTTATCTCAGTGTACGAACAACCGGCTATGACGGGGCTTTCGCCTAAACTTAGCTCTTATGATATTATAATTTAGCGTGTTTTAAAAAACTATAAACTGACTTCAAACCCTCATGTAACGACATCTAGTTAAAATTCGAAACTAATTTAGTTTGATAACAAATGGTTGAAAATACGAATGAAAGGAAACCTAAGATCAAGCAGCCTACGGCCGAACACGCACTGCGATTGGGCCTACGTTCCGAATTCCGAAACACTAGTTTGACTTTGAAGCCCCGTTGCCATGAAAACCATTAGTAACCAGAGATTTTGAAAATTAATATGTGTATAGATTACTTCTCACACTTATAAATTTAATTTAAAAAAATCGAGAGTCACACTTATAAAGGACCACATCAAAATCAACCTTAGGCAATATTTTTTTATTTTTTATTGATTAAGTTATTTATTTTCTCTTACAAAAGATAATTGTTTACAATTTTTGGCGTAAGCTTAATTTTTATCTAGATATTCTTATTTTGCTAGAGACTGGTGCCCGAGAGCGGTTTATAAAACCTGTGGTACGGGTCACCAGGGCCTTCCTCCGCAGGATAATTTGGGATACCTACATAAAAAGACACTAACAACTACTTGTTCCAAAAATAGCAATAAATTAGACCTAGCTAATATACAAAAAACAGAAAATAAGTAAGTAAATAATGAAAGAATCATCCAAATCTATTAAGAATTGGCGAAGATATCACCAAAATTGTTGTAGCTAGTCGTGATTTTTATGTCTGGTTAAAGATATAGAATAGTACATAACTAAGAAGTGCCTTATTATGTTAGGTTTATCTAAGCACAACGTTCCCGCCTATTTTTAAGTGACTTCGAAAGCGGCGTTCTGTATGTTTTTATGGTCTTGCAAATGACAAATGACAGACAAATGTCCTTTTTTCCCTATTCAATAACTTAGCAACTATCGCAACTATTAACTTGAAATTAAAACAAGAATACATTCCGTGCGCCTGTATAGATTTAAATAGAAAAAAAAATGTAAAATGAAAATTTTCTGCAGCATCAACAAGCAGCGCAAACCCCCCACCACCCCCACCCCCGGCGCTCACGTCGCGGGCTCAACGCGCGCTCGTGCGTAGTGCTCGGAGAGATACGGAACGCGCGCGTCTAGAACCGCACTCACCCTGAACACGTCCCTCGTTAAGGGATGAAACGTTGGTGTTCTTCCAACACAAATAAGGTTCGTAGTTAACCCGCTTAATTCGTCAAACTACGATAGTTTTTATAGTAAATATACATATTTTGTACAAATTGTTCGAGACCCTCGGCGCGCAAGTTACATCCGCACTTGACGGTTTTGGTTTTATGTAAGTTCGTCGATTTCTCTGTCGATTATGGACAGATTTTAGAATTCAGAATTATTTCGCTATTATAATAGAGAATGATATTATATAAATGTATTCCCAAGAGATTATTATCCCACGAAACTTAAAAAGCAATGTAAATTAAGAAGTTTTATGTGTTGAATGTGACCTATGTAGGTAAGTAGGTACCTACTATAGTGCATTTTACACCAAGGCGAGAAAGTGATCAATTCCTACCGAGTGTGTCGTTTTGGGCCCGAGGCGCAGCCGAGGGCCTTAAAACACACTTTCTGCCGAGTGATAAATAGTGCTTTATACTACACCTTCGAGGAAAATAAAAAGCAGAATTAATTATTAATTGAAATCGCGCCCAATGATGTTGGTAAAACCTCATTGACCGCTCCAGCCTTTGGGTCCTTTTTTCAAAATATTGTTCGGTAATCGGAGGAGGCCTAATGGACTTGGAGTAAAAACTTTTTGTCGTTTGACCGAACGAAAATAACCATAGCTACCGGCTGATCTTTTAGGAAATTAAAAAAAAATAACACGTTAGAAATGGATTTCCATACACTTTTTCCTCCCGCTAAAACAAGTGAGAAATGAAATTCCACAGAGATTTTCCTCCCTGTTTCCTATAGGCCTGCAAAGACATACTTTTTATTCTATAAATGGAAAAGGAATAGGCAACTTTCCGAGCAGGTGTAGTATAAAAGTTTTAATTGCAATTGAAGGAATCTAAATAGTTTTATAATGAATGGTGCGAAGATACGAGAGATCGAATGAAATGTTAAATGTACCTTGCTTGAAGTGTAGATCGTGCGTCCACCTGGGAAACTCCAGACGAATTGTTCAGGAGCCGGGTCAGCGTCCACTAAGCAGGATATATTTTTTGATTCGCCTTCTACTACTTTAACTGTGGAGTATGTGCTATCAGCGCACTTTGGCCGTTCTGTATGAATTAATAAAAAAACATAATAAAACATGAAAGATTAAAAGAAAGAAGGGTAGAAAAGTAATGAAAAAACTGTAGGTAGCATTTATTCTATGCATCATGGGCATGCATCGTTCAATTGGATCCTGATGTATAAATGATAGGTATGATATCATGAAATGCTCTTAGGCTCTAGTTAGGTTAGGTTAGTATAAATGCCTACATTTTATATCTTGTTTGAAATGGTTTTGGAAATCTAATTTACTATATATTACAACTACATTTTTAAAACCATTTTTGATGCCGTAAAATGATGATTTAGCTAATTCTTTGCAAACAAGGTATAAAATATAGGTATTTATACTAACCTAACCTAACTCGAGCCTAAGATCATTTCATCACCGTCTGTGTGTCCGAGCGTCCGTCCGTTTGTCATGGTTGATTCCAATCCAAAGTGACGAACGGACGTATTTGCCGAAACTATGCAGGTTTTTGAGGAACTCGGAACCCTAAAAATAAATAATTTTCAAATTGTGCTAAGTGGTACCTGTTCCGTGCTATAAAAATCTTTTGTTAAGCCATTTCCAAAATCCAATCTACAAAACGTTTTGGCTCTGTACCTACACAACACACGAATTTTGACAGTTTTGCCGCATTCAGCATCTGCCGGCAGCCTTTCGCAGACCGTCAACCCATCAGGCGGAAATCGACGAGAAGACTATTTCGTTTTCCGAGTCCCGGCCTCCACTTAGAAACACGAGTGTTCGGTTCAGTTCAGTCAGGAGGAATAAGCTGGTGATCTGCGCTTCAGTTTGTTTCATATGATAAGTAACTTTGGTTCTTTATTATGCATGCGTGTCGCTCGATCGATCCATACATCAGTTTAATATGGTCTACAAATACACCACAACCATTTCTTTTTTGGATAACTTTTGGGATTACATGATCATGGTTGTTACTTTAGTAATAAGCTGACTAACAAAATGGATTGTAAAATTATCTGAATAATACAAATTAAATTATGTCATTTATGTTTCTATGACGAGTTTCATCTGTTCGTATCTTTTTTTATTTAGATCTAAATAAAATTCGGGAGATTGATACTAGCTGCTCGAAAGTAGAAGGCTTATATTAGGTGGAATTAGGTCCTCCTTCGACCTTAGTCATAGTCAGACCGGCACCGACGGCGTTCGTATTTCGCGTGCGTATGGTTGTCTCTGTTGCACTTCGGTCTAGGTACGTCTTTCCATCTTTGTTGTTGATTAGGTAGGTATATTGCAAAAGATTGGAAATAGCGTGTCTTTGCGTTTAGTTGCAACAGAACACATGCCATTTGTTGAGTAAGCGCTAGGAGAACGTACCATTTCTACCGAATTTTACTTAGATTTCTGATATGAACTAATTAAACTCGTCGTCTTGCAGTGTTATTTTGAAGCAACGAGTCGGCAGAAGCCTCAAGACATTTACTTCCGGGTAATCTTGTCTACAACTATGCTTCATAACCGGGGTGCCAGCACAACCCTTCGGGTAAGACCCTGGTACTACACCTCATGTGTATCAAAGACGGGTGGAAAATGTCTTTGATTTTGATTGATCCTCATCATCATCAACCTATAATAGTTCACAGCGGGACATAGGCCTCGCTTAATGAGCGCCATGGAGACCTGTCTTCAGCTTGCCGCATCCAGCATCTGCCTGCAGTTTTTTGCAGGTCGTCCCACCTAGCCAGAGGGTATCCTACACTACGTTTGCCGACTCACAGTCTCCACTCACGAACACGTTTAACCCAGTGGTTGTCGGTTCTTTGCGAGATATGGCCGGCCCATTGCCACTTCTGCTGGCTAATTCTAAAGGTTTGAGCTATGTCGAAATCATTGGTTCTCTGTCGGATGTATTTGTTACGAAAGCTATCCTTCAGAGAAACTCCGAGCATTGCTTTTTCCATAGCTCGCTGAGCGACTTTGAACTGGTGGATCGACCATACCGTGAGTGTCCACGTCTCAGCTCCGTAGGCCATGCCGGGTAGGACGCACTGATTGAAAACTTTCGTTTTCAAGTATTGCGGTATGGATGACGAGAAGACTAGACAGAGTTTTCCAAACGCTGCCCAGCCTAGCTGGATCCTCCTCTAGGTTTCCTTCTCGAAATTTTCATATTGATCTTAGTAAAGCTGTATGGCGCTATTTTTGCGCATGTTGTACATCAATTCATGATGTGGGTAAAAAATCAGAGATAACTTGGATATGGGAAACAGCTAAAAAGCATGCAGTGTGATGTGATCAATGTGCCAATGCCAAACCCCAGTGCAAGACAGTGGACACTTACGACCAACACTAATGGTGACTCTGTCTTCGAAGACCTGAGACAGGTGTCCATTAGTGGCTCTGCACACCAGATCTTTACCGTTATCGGTTAGCGAGGGGACGAAGGTCAAGGAAGATACCGTGAAATTCCCCCGGTTGACTTCCTAATGGAAATATTATTCGATATTAGTTATTGGTCCATGATATTAGTTAGGTAGCTACCGACCGTAGTAGGTAAGAAAATGGTTTTTGTCGCGAAAAGACAAATGCAGACGCTTATAAAGGCCAGGCTTCAGCGAATGGACCTGCAAGTGCGTGACGATGCGCTCAGCGGCTCAAACATGCGCATGTTTATGACTGTATTATGGAATACAGGAAATCGTAATACCGGAGAACGGTATAACGGAAAGAACACGAAACCGCAAAACGAAATACCGAAAGCACATGAGGCCGCAAAACGAAATATCATTTTCTGCTGTGAGAGCACTCAACTCCGAACAACTATAGACCGGACGATCACAATCTCGAATGAACGCTACGAAAGATCACGAAATCGAAATTAATTGGTATTACAAAACTAACGTACAACCCTGAATAAAATTTCGACACAGCGTTCTTTCAATTTCGTGATCTTTCGGTATAGCGTTCATTCGAGATTGTGATCGTTCGGTCTATACTTTTCGGTGTTGTGTGCCTTCGGCATTCCGGTATGCGGCCTCATGTGCTTTCGATATTTCGTTCTGTAGTTTCGTGTTCTTTCGGGATACCGTTTTCCGGTATTCCGTAGTATTCATTATGAATGTAAGCGGGTTAACTACGAACCTATTTTGTGTTGGAAGAACACCAACGTTTCATCCCTTAACGAGGGACTTCATCAGGGACTTCAATAGGTTCGTAGTTAACCCGCTTACATTCATAATGAATTCGTCAAACTACGGAAGTTTTTATAGTAAAATTCCGTAGTATATTCGTAGTCCATGTTTTGTCGACACTCAGTGTGTTAATCGCTTAGGCAAAATGATATAGCTTGGCCACATGAGGTCATCATTGCTATCATTTGCCAGAATTACAATCTTGGCTGTTGTTGGCACATACTTCGTGCCTTCTGTCCGGGTGTTCCTAAAACGTAGTCTGACTAATTCGCGTTATGACAAAACTTCAGTTGACATTCGCTATTGGTCTATGTCACTGTTGGCCTATTACTTATAATTACCTATTTCGCAATATGGCCCAAACGCAGTAAGCATAATTAGCTGTTTGTTTAGGTCTCTAGCGGTCTATTTTCTATTTTACCTATTTCGCGATACACCTAATAAGTAGTTAACCACAAATAATAATTTTCTCCATACGAACATACATATTTTTGTTTTAACGTAAATTTATTTAAGTCTATATTAAAAGTCAATTGTTTTTGTTGATCCCTTTCTTACTTGTTAGTTAAATTAGATATTAGATTAATTAAACAATTGTTATATAAAATGAAAATCTTGTAAAAGGCTACCTTATCCGGACTGTTATATTGGTAGAGTTCCATCGGTTTATCCGGTCTTGTGTTCGCTAGCAGTCCGTCTCTGTGAGCTAATCGAATCGAGACTTCAGCAGTCTTACAAGTTGATCTTCTGGGTTCTCATCACTCAGGGCTCTACACATATATTTATTTATTTATTGAGAGAATAACATAATTATAGTTTTTTTATTAAGCCCATAAGCCAAGCCACTTTATATCTGGGTACTTATCCTTACTTATTTATTTGAAGGTTTTTTGTTATTATAGTGCGTTACCCCACACTAAGGGTAATTTCTAAGAAATCAAATAATATCGCAAAAATTTTCGACTTCGACGGGACTTGAACCCGCATCCTTCCTTCAGTACAGGAATGTTCTAACCAACTACACCACGAGGTCAAGTGACGTGGGAGTCGAAAATCTTTGCGACTTCCTACGGTCTCTAGCTAGTTATTTATTTGGTACGTACATACGTACATACGTACATACGTACATACGTACATACATACATACATACATAAGTACATACGTACATACAAGCAATACACACAATTCTAGTCTATACATTTATATGTATTTTTATGATTCGCTTTTGGACAAAAACGTACGTTTAAGTCTCATTGTGACAGATTCGCTTTTGGACCAAAATGCAAGGGCCTAAATCTCAATGCAACTACCTCTCGATTGGTCTAGGCATAAAGCGACTTAGTCAGACTACGTTTTAGACACACCCGGACAGAAGGCCGCGACTTAGTTTGCGATTGCCATACCAGCCTACTAATTAAGTTAACATTTAACCACAGGTTTCTCTCATATTATTATGAAACGCCGTGCAAAAAAAACTTCGATGAGCAAAATTGAACCTGCTACACTCTTAATATAAGTATTTATCTTTAAGTAAGTACCGGTATAATATAATAATATATAAATATATAGGTAATATAGGGCCGGCTCTGCAGCATTCAACGTGGCAATGCTGCTAGCATTCTGGGCACTCTGCCTTCTGGTGACGGCTTAGATTTTTAAGAAATAGATATACTTACTTGTATATACTAGTTGTTATTGTTTTATTCTGTTCATGTAAAGTAAATACCTAGTTAAATCAATATACATATGTATATTATAAAGGAGTACCTGACTCACTGACAGACAATGCACAGCCCGAACCACTGGTTCTAAAAGCTTGAAATTTGGAGATTTTATTCCTTTTAGGGTGTAAGGTACCTACTAAGAAAGGAATTTTGAATATTCGCACTCTAAGAGTTTCAAAATGGGAATTGAAGTTTATACAAGAATGCTCTGTATTTCAGTGACCGTAAGCGATAGAACTACAAAATCTTACATGTAGATTCCCCTTAACGATTACACAATATTTAATTCATCGTTCTCTGAAATTATGACGGTGTTTTCTTTAACTAAGTTTAAACGAAAAGTTTAACGAAAATGCTCTGCATCTATGTAACCGTTTGCAACATAACCACAAAATGTTACATGTAGACTTACAAAAAGAGCAAATATTTCACTCATCGTTTTCTAAAATTCGGAAGTTGTTTTCCTCATATGTATAATATACAGCCCGAACCACTGGTTCTAGAGGCTTCTACGCATAATCCGTACGAAGTTGCGGGTTACAGCTAGTTGTCTATAAACCGTGTAGGGTCTACGGCGGATACCTCTCATCTTCAATCTCATTCTTTATCTACACGACTTTTAGCTACGACTCGGCCAGTGTCAATGTCAAGAAGTGTGTACTCGTTTCGGTTTCGGTTCCGTTCAGCTGGGGCCCTATTCTGCTATACTAATCGCTTCACTATGACAGTGGTATCGTAACTGAATGACACGTTTTGGTATTCTACCTTAGATTAAAGAAATTATAATGAATGGAGATGGAGAGACGCTCGTCAAAGTGTCAAGTTTGAAACTATTAATTGGTCTCGCACGCACTATCTGGAGTTTCATTGATCAAAGGATTCTACATGATGATTTGTACGTAATAAATACTATACGTACAACAGTTTTCACGAAAACACAGTAGCGTTTATCTTTCCTCAAAACATATTCTTTGTGTCTCTGCTGGAAAGTATGCTTCGCAGCAACGCCACAATCAAAGTCTATTTTATCATCACGTGATGTACGTACAGCAATAAGCGGCATACGGACGTAATGTACGTTTGACGTACATTATTTTAAAATAAAAATTATCAGATTCTGAAGTGGTGGCTCTGCGGCATAGCACCACACAAACCTACAGGGTACCTTCTTGCCCTTGACCTAGAATCATGATAATTTGGCAAGACACAAGGTCTTACGGAACCCTTACTGCGCGAGCCTGACTCGCACTTGACGTTTTACGACGTGATTTATTCACAATTTAACTACTTTCCTAAATATATTGGGTAGGAAACTACTTATATTAAAAGTGTAACAGGTCCAATTCTGCACATTAAGAGTTAATGTTTTTTTTTTTGCACAGCATTTTTTAGAGACAAACTGTGCTTGAATATGAGTATTAGTCTCAGCTAGTTCAAAAACAAATACATGATACCATAAAGTGGAAAGAAAAAAATACATGAAAGAGGGAAAAAAAAGCGTCAATAACAAATAAAGGTGTAAAATAAATTAAAAAAGTGAAAGTATTGCGAATGATCAAACCTTGTAAACGTTGGGCCGGAGCAAGATGTCTCCTAGGTACCAGGTCACGTTCAGCGAAGGGACACATCCAACGACGATGCAGGCCAAAACCCTAGGGGTTCCCACCTCGAAGTCATCCTTGTTATCCGTGCGGATTGTTATGTTGAGAGGAGGAACTGCTTATGGGATGAATGAAATGTGTATGTATGATTAAATTTATGAAATGCATTTGTATATCAGTTATCTAGTAACCATAACACAAGCTCTGATTAGCTTCGTTCCTGGGCAGTTCGTACAATTCCTAATTTGTACAATCGATAAAAAATCCTGATTCACACAATTTTTGTCATGAATTCGTACAATAACCTTCAGCCTGAAATAGAGGTTGTTGCTGAGCTAGATAATGCTGTGTGAATTGTCCAGGATTCTTTTTTATTTTATATTTTGTATTATTATTATGTTTTAATGGAACTACATCAATATCAATAAATATAAATAAATAAATAAATAAACACTTGCGAGCTTTAAACTGGAATCGCTTCATGGCGGGTTGTTCAAGACTAAATTTTACAATTTCTATGCAGTGTAGTTGTGTTATATCATTTGAAAGGTAGGTAATTTTGTTACCTTTCAAAGTATATCACAAAGATTTAAAATTAAATAAATTTCCTACCTAAATTTAGGGAATTATTGCAATAGGCAGTAATTTGAAAAAATATTTTTTACTAGCAATGTTTGTGTTAAACCCCCTCAATATTTTGTGTCCCCCCCCCCCTCCCCTGGCCTCAATGACAGCTTGTAAACGATTTTTCATTGACCCAATGAGTTTCCTGATGGAATCCTCCTCAACTAAAGCAGTTTTCAGGTCTTTTATCGACGCCGCAGCTGGATATCTTCCGCCTCTCTCGAACTCGCCGTTTTATAGTGCGCCGTGTTATAATTTTGATAGGGTTCAAGTCAGGACCGAGGGCTGGCCAGTCTAGTGTGGGAATACCGACATCTTCCAGGTACTGTCGAGTCACTGCCGAGGTGTGACAGCAGACATTATCGTGAACAGGAAATTTTCGCCAATAAATCCGGCGTAAGGGAGCACATGGCCTAGAAGAATGTCGTTGATGAATCTTTTTGCGGTTAGTCCACCTCCCTGACCGCCACCAGGTATTTTAAATTACCTCCGTTTTTGCTTAAATAGAAATCCCCGCCCACATCATGCAAGACCCACCCCCGTATGCCACTGTTTCCGCAAAGCAGCATTGCGCGAATCGCTCTCCCGGTCTCTCATAGACTCTACGTCGACGGTCGCTACCATATGTAGGCACATTCTGGTTACGTCCGAGATCAGAACTCGACTCTATTGCTCCGTATCCCAATCTAAGTGATCGCGAGCAAACTGAAGCCGGGTTTGTCGGTGGGCTGGAGACAATTTAGGTCTCGTGGCTGGCCTTTTTGGGGTTAAGTCCGCTTCTTTGAGTCGTCGTCTGACTGTCCACTTGCTCACACCCCTCCTTCGAACTTCTCCCGAGCTGCTGCTGGACAGACGTCCAGCAGCTCTCGCTTAGCGTCTCTCTGAGCGATTTCGGAGAGAAGTGGTGACAATAAATGGATCATCTCTTGACGTAGTGCCGTCGTCCAGATCCTGTTCGCCGGACTAAGTTCCCAGTCTCACTGAATCTCTTGTATACGGCTGAGATAACCCTTGCTGAATTAGGCTGACGATTAGAGCGGCTTCTGTGGCTGTGGTTTCCATTTTTCTTTAGATCAACTGTTTCCAGTAAAGTAAAACATTGTACTGATGACCAATTTCCATAAACGTTCCCTTTTTACAGGACTTCCAAACAATATGGTGTTTTGTTATGATGGTTATGACCATCATAACAAAAGCCCCCCCCCCCCCCCCCCCCGGGTTGCCCCAGAAGAGGGCTTCAGGGAAGGGGTCCCCTCACGTGGGGGTCACCCAATCCGACATACGCCTGCCGTCATCAAATTCGTAATCCTTACCCCCATGTTAGTCGAAAACGATACCCATATCAGATTTTTTGATGGGGGAGGGGCTTCAGGGGGGCGGGGGGCACGGGGGGGGGCACGCGGGGGTCACGCAATCCGACACGATACGGTACCCACCTAGGGTACCGTACCGTACGTAAGATTAGTCATTTACCAAAGAAACCGTGTTGTAGGACCTATTGAATAAAATACGTATGCCTGAGATACTGATACCAATCAAAAGTAAAGAAATATAATACTTTCCAATATTTCTCGTTATCCTAGGCAATTATTGTAATGAAAAACCCTCATAGAACTCAATTACAATGATATCAAAATAAACAGGAAAAGGATAATCTCATTTCGTGTACCTGTAAGAAATATCAGGTCCAGTAGATATCTTTTGATGGATAAATAATGCTGAAGCACTGGCACTCCAACTGGCGGCAAATCATATGCTTAGGGAGGCAACTATCAAAGAGTTGACCTGCCAGCTGCAGCTGGTCTTCAAAACAGACAGCGCTGCAGTAATAAACGCACTCAATAGGACAGAAACGAGATCAAAAACAATTGTAGAATGCCACAACGCTCTACAAAGTCTCTCTGAACATAACAAGGTCAGCATTGAATGGACGGAGAGTCCTGTCCAGGCAACATAAAGCAGACAGACTAGCAAAAGAAGGAGCGAGACAGACCCCAACAAAACAGGACATCAGTCTCTCAAATCCGCCCACAGCGGAAGTAAAAAACAAACTAAAACTAAACTCAGAAAAAGAACACCAAAAATTATGGGAGCGTCGAACAGACTGCAAACATACTAGATCAATATTCCCCTCAAAAGATAGAAAAATCACGACCACGCTGCTCAAGATGAGCCGCGAGGACCTACGAACAATGGTGGGCATCATCACAGGTCACGGCGAACTGAACCATCATCTGCTCAAGACTGGAGCCACAGACAGCAGCCTATGTCGCGGCTGCTTCCAGGAAGAAGAGACTGTAGAATATGTAGTGGTTCACTGCACGGCCACAGAGGAGGCCAGACGGGTAACGGGATTGAAGACTCTCATAGAGGGATCTAACCCGTCCTCGCCCACAGAAAAGCTGAAACGAAGCTGTCAATCGCCAAAAGTCCTGCTCCGGTACTTCAAGGAGCTGGGCTGGTTAGGGCATGGTTAGGCAGGGGGACAATGCACAATACACTCCAAAGCGAGATGTCAGTGCAGATCCCATTTCCTCCACTCAGAATTAGAATTAGATGGGCGCACGTCCCGACATGTCGAGCACGAGCACAACAGACAACAACACGACGTCGCAGTAAGTCTCCGTAAACCAATTACCGGGCGGCGCCGGGCGGCACAATTATCTTCGATGGAGCCCCAATTAGACGTTCTTCCTGCCTTTCGTTCGTCTTTTAACGACTTCCACTGCAATCTGTTATAACCTATTTCAGTTGATTGTTTTTCTGAAGCGCATTATTTAACCCGCTGAACGTATCGAGAGCGCCAACCACCCACCTTGCCCGATGGGGCTCAAGACATCTCAAACTATTCAAAGATAAATTATTCCAACATAGTAACAAGGAATATAATAATTCATTTCACTTTTTGCGTAGAAACCATCGTCTGGTAATAAAGTTGAAAAGATTTATACCATTGAAGATCTTTCCGATGTTTAAATTAATGACTCTTAAATTTTTTAGGTCTGCCTCATCTCATTTTCAGCACTATTACGTTCCTACACTTTATCATAGGTTGACACTTGGTCATAGGACGCTTCACCCATGTAACTTATTACACACATTTCCGTCTATTCCCACTAGTTCAGTTGACTGAACTAGTGAGATTTCTTTTCTCGTTTGTTCAGTCGACTGGACTTCTAGTGCTACTCAAAATCAGTCTCGCCCCCGATACAATAGATCGCCGCCGACTCGCCTGAAGAAAAGAACACGTAACCAAGAAAATCATCATCATCATTCAGCCCGTAGACACCCCTTGCTGGTGAAAGGCCTCATGGAATGAGGCCGAACTGATATTAACCCTCTTTTACAGGCCAACTTAATAAATTGTGTGTGACACACACACTGTCACACCGTCCGCAGTCTTCCAGTCCGACCAAGAAAAATATCCCCGTAAATTAAAAAATTTAGAATAACAGGTCAATAGCAGTGATATTAGAGGCGTGTGCCGCCAGCGTACATGTGCATTAAGAGCCCATCGCGGCGGCGTTTCCAATTACAGCGCACAATTTGCTGAGCGCCGTCTTCAGCAATCAGGGGCACTACACGGTGAAGCTGCGCTCGCTCTAGGATGTGATATATTCTTGTCCAACGGTTCGCCCAGAGAGAATACAATAACTACGTAAGAGGTCCACCTGTTTAGGCCGTCAAATCATGCCTCAGCCAAATTCATGATTGACAGCCTAAACGAGTCAATGCAAGTCAAGACTTGGATAAAAGGATGCGATATAAGGATGTGAGCAATTCTGCTGGAGAACTGTGTGCGTAACTTAATAGGTTTAGTTGAACTAATACAATCTGTAATAGGATAGCCAAATAAATGCTTTGAATACTTTTCCTGGGCAAGCGTCCAAAATATGGACGGTCACAAATTTAGGAAGTCTGGGAAGCGTATGGTTAAAAACCAAAACCATCAATTTTTCAAACAAAACGTTTGTAAAATTGATGGTTTTGGTTTTTACGTTCCATGACGCCAGGTGAATATTATTGGTTATGGTATCAAAAGAGTTTGATAGTTACAAAATTACCTTTCATATGATATACCACAATCTATAGTTCATTGTACATAAATAGTAAAAAATTGTCCTGATCAACTGGCGATGAAGCGATTCCAGTAGTGTAGATGATATCCAAATAGTATAGAGCCTCTACATTGTAATCTAAAAAGATTTGGCAAGATAGTGGGTGGTTATCCTAGGTAACAATAATTTCACATTTCACAAGCTTTCGCATTCATAATATAAATATATATTAGTATATTAGTATATCATAATATAAATATATATAATATATTAGTAGGATATAAATATAATATCGATATAATATATGGATATATATATAATAAATATAGTAGGAAGTAAGATTGCAGTGAACTTTCCCATTTTTATCCCCCGACGCAAAAAGAGGGGTGTTAAGAGTTTAACGTGTCTGTCTGTGTATCTGTCTGTGGTATCGTAGCTCCTAAACGGATGAATCGATTTTCGTTTAGTTTTTTTTATGTCATAGATAATTTTATCCCGAGTGTTCTTAGCCATGTTCTATGACAATCTGTTCAGCTAATAAACGTCGGCGGGTTTTTAAATATTTAATTTTGTCTTGTTACCTTTATGTGTACCTTTGTTATTATTAGTGTGGGAGCTTTGCAATGATTCTACCATATCGTGCAGACATGGTAGAATCCTTACTGCCCCGTCGAAAACATGTTCAATTCAATTCATTAATTCCACCGTAGTTACATATTTATATACACTTAATGTCGTTGAAAACATAATATTCATTATGACACACACTAGATGTTTGAGAGGGAAGGAAACACCATAAATATTATATACTTACACACTAATACATAATATACTTATATATAGGGTGTCCGGTGGCAGAATTTGATTTTAAAATTTAAATTTCTCCGTAACGGCTGAGCGTAGGAGTAGGGAGCTGGCGGCGCTGGGTTCGTCGATCGTGCGGGTCTTTTAGTTACGATGCTGCAATGGACCGTTGAACAACATGCGTAAATTTTTTTGCGAGAAAATGTTGGTGCGATTTCGTACGGTAATACTATCTTTTGGAGTGATGAAGCCCATTTTCATTTAAATAGAAGTGTAAATAATCTAAATTGCCATTACTGGTCACCTAACAGACAGAACCCACGGTTGAAACACCAGCAACCACTTCACAGACCCAAAGTGACGGTTTGATGTGCATTTTAAAGCAGGGCAATAATTGGACCATATTTTTTTGAAAATGATTGTGAGCAAACCATTTGTGTAGATGGTGTTGGTTATCGACGCATGTTGAACGAGTATTTCCTACCAATAATGAGAGACCATCCTGCCTACAGTTCACACTCATGGTTTCATGGTTTCACAAGATGGCGCCACCCCACACACTTCCGGAGGGACCATGGCGACTCTTCGGGATTTCTTTACGAATAAATTGATCATTGGATTACTCCCATGGGCTTTTTCCTGTGGGGATACCTACTATAGATGGTAAAGTATACGAAACCAACCCAAATATTTTCTAAAAGAAAATATTGTTCGTGAAGTTAACGATAACCCGACGTGATTGCTCCAGCGTGTGGCACGGAATACAGAGGCTAGATTTGAAGAGTGTGTCCGACGTGATGGTCAACTTTGGATAAAATCATTTATAAGCAATTTGATCCGCACTATTCTTCTATGTAATCGTTATTGAAATAGACATATATTATTGATAGTTTTATTATAATTTAATTTTCAAATCCTAATTCTGCCACCGGACAGTACATGGTTTACTTATAAATATATAAGGTTAGTGTACTTATAAATATATTTATATATAACGGTAAAACGGGGTAAATAGAGACCATCTCTGTAATTATAGTTACCTAGCTGTTAGTTTACCTAAAATTGTAAAATAAATAAATAAATAATAAATAACATAAGGTTGAATAGAAATGGACGAAATATGAAGTTCACACCAGTGTGACAGACAGTGTGGTGGTTAGTCGGTCGCCAGCAAAACATCCTTTTGCAGAGGTCAGATCGACAGACACAGAAGGTGAACAGTTAAGGATACTTCCACTGCTACCAGCCAGGTAATGTCTTGCTCCAGTATTTCATCCATTTCTATTCATCCTGTTTTACGGTACTTATGCTTAATTTATTAAATAATCTTATAATAAATCTATCTATGCTATGCTAGTATGCGAAGTTGCTCTTTTTGCTCACCATCGGCATCGTGGCCAAGAAGAGCAACTTCGCATCTCTGCCTACACTGCCTATGTCCTGCGCATCTGTCTAATCTCCGATGAGACTGGCCGCCGTGGCACAATAGATAAATTTATCTATTGTGGCCGTGGTCCCAATTCAGCTACGAGGACATTAATTATTATATGATAGAGTCGATCTAACGAGTGAAGAGATCAGAGATATTTTCAAACATTTTATATGGCAAGACTATTTGTACATGGCAACTTGAATTCTCTATAAAACAAATTGTCGATGATTTAGTTTTTTCATTAATAGACTCCATAAATTCACAAAAGGAGGAGGTTCAATGTTCGGCTGTATGTATTTTTAGGGGTCCGTACCTCAAAAGGAAATAAGGAACCCTAGGATCACTTTGTTGTGCGTCCGTCTGTCTGTCTGTCTGTCTGTTCGTCTGTCAACCCTCTTTTCTCAGGCACGCGTGGACGTCATCATCATCATCATCATCAGCCTATATTAGTCCACTGCTGGACATAGGCCTCCCCTAATGAGCGCCATAGCGCCCTGTCTTCAGCTTGCCGCATCCAGCATCTGCCTGCAGTCTTTCAGTCGTCATCCCACCTGGCCGGAGGGCGTCCTACACTACGTTTGCCGAGTCGTGGTCTCCACTCAGGAACTCGTTTACCCCAGCGGTTGTCGGTTCTTCGCGAGATATGGCCGGCCCACTGCCACTTCAGCTTGCTAATTCTTTGAGCTATGTCGATAACTTTGGTTCTCTGTCGGATGTATTCGTTACGAATTCTATCCTTCAAAGAGACTCCGAGCATAGCTCTTTCCATAGCTCGCTGAGCGACTTTGAACTGGTGGACCAGCCCTACCGTGAGTGTCCACGTCTCAGCTCCGTAGGTCATGACGGGTAGGACGCACTGATTGAAGACTTTCGTTTTCAAGCATTGCGGTATGGATGACGAGAAGACTCGACGTAGTTTCCCAAACGCTGCCCAGCCTAGCTGGATCCTCCTCTTGGCCTCCTTCTCAAAATTATTTTTACCTAACTGCAGAATTTGCCCAAGGTAAGTATACTCGGAAACAATTTCGAGAAGGTGGCCATGTACGACGACCGGTCCCGGATCAATGAGGCCATTAATCATGACTTTGGTTTTATCCAAATTTATGCCAAGACCGATGCGTCGCGAGGCTGAGGTTAGGCCGTCCAGCATCTGGTTTAGCTCCTCTAGTGACTCCGCCATTAAAACTATGTCATCAGCGAATCGCAGGTGTGAGATGTAGCCGCCGTTTATGTTAATGCCCTTACCTTTCCAGTCCAGCGTCTTGAACATATCTTCCAACGCGCTCGTGAACAGTTTCGGGGATATAACATCCCCCTGTCTCACTCCTCTGCGCAGTTGGATGGGTTTAGACTGCTGGCCCTGTACTTGGACACTCATGGTGGCGGCCTCGTAGAGACATCTCAGCACCTCGATGTAACGATAGTCTACTTGGCATCGCTGTAAGGATTCCAGAACAGCCCAGTTTTCGACAGAGTCAAAGGCTTTCTCATAATCCACAAAGGCCAGACACAGGGGCTGATTATACTCTTCGGACTTCTGTATAATCTGCCTCACTGTGTGAATGTGGTCTATGGTGCCAAATCCTCCGCGGAACCCGGCCTGTTCCGGCTGGAACTCGTCGAGTCTCCTGGCGAGACGATTCGTGTCCACTCGTGAGAACAGCTTATAGACGTGGCTCAAGAGTGTGATGGGTCTGTAGTTTTTAAGGAGGGTTTTATCTCCCTTCTTAAAAAAGAGCACCACCAAACTCCCGCTCCACGCCTTTGGAGTTCTCCCACTGTGAAGGACGGTGTTGAAGAGGTTCTGAAGCTCCTGTATTACAGGGGCACCTCCGGCTTTCAAAAGCTCCGAAGTTATTCCGTCCTCACCGGGGGCTTTTCCATTTTTAAGCTGCCTCAGAGCTAACACGATCTCGTCTTGACTGATGTCTGGCAGTTCGTCGGTATAGTGGCGTTTCAGGGTGGCTCTAGAATCATGATCGTCTCGTCGGGAATGGGGGGCATGTGCAGCGTATAAACGGCCATAGAAATCCTCTATCTTGGCGGAGATCTCCGGCTTCGACAATACGGTCCTCCCGTCGTGCGTTTTGAGCTTCGTCAGGTGGCTCCTGCCAAGCTGCTGAGTGAATACTTTGGACCCTCGGTTTCGCTCTATCGCCTCTTCAATGAGGCGTGTGTTGGAGCTCCGAAGGTCGCGTCGTACCATCTTCGCAATTCGCTTGTTCAGGTCTGACCTCTCTGACGAAGTCGCTTGGGGGGTTTCCCGTCTTTTTGTCATCAGCCCGAGAGTCTCATCCGAGAGTTTGGATTTCTTGCCTGTGCGCTGCTGTTTGCAGAACTTGATGCCCTCATCCCTTGGATTGGGATCATTTGGATTGGGTTTGGTCGGAGCGTCGACTTCATCAGAAGGTTTCTTTCAAGCTTCAAGTTGATATTCAGAGAGCCTCGGAGCAGTCGGTGATCAGATCCGGTATTGAACCTGTTGATCACTGAGACATCTCTGAATATGTGCTTGCTATCCGTCGTGATGAAGTCGATCTCATTTTTAGTCACAGTGTCGGGGCTTTGCCATGTCCACTTCCTTTGAGGTTGTTTCTTAAAGAAGGAGTTCATTAAGAACAGCCTCTCTTTCTCAAGGAAGTTGACAAGCGTGGACGTATCGAGTTGAAATTAACGTCAAATACTCAAGTCCGTAACCTCTTGAAGCCGCAATATAAATAAAACTTCTAAGTCAACGAAATCAAAGTTACAGCAGCAGTTTATGTCCGAATATTTTGAAATTTCCAAGGGAATCACATGCACGCAAAACCTATAGGGTACTTCCTGTAGACCTAGAATCATGAAACTTGGTAAGCAGCAGGTCTTATAGCACAAGTAAAGGGAGAAATACGAAAAACATAAATTTGTAGTTTCACTAAAAAAATTACTTTTGATTCTCGACATGGACCAAAACCTACAGGGTACATACTACTTCCCGTTGTCGTAAAATCATAAAATTTGGCAAGAAGCAAGGTCTTGTAGCTCAAGTCAAAGAAAAAATCCGAAAGCCGTAAATTTGTAGTTTATTCACTGAAAAAAAAAACATTTAATTCTTGCTATAGACCAAAAGCTATAGGGTACTTCCCGTTTACCTACAATAATAAAATTTGAATTTGAAAGAAGTAAGGTCATTAAAATTTGAAAGAAAGCAAGGTCATATAGCACAAATAATGACAAAAATCTGTATACAAAATTTCAGCCCGATCCGTTCAGTAGTTTTTACGTGAAAGAGTAACAAACATCCATCCATCCATACTTACAAACTTTCGCGTTTATAAATTAACTAGCTTCTGCCCGCGGCTTCGTACGCGTCCATTCTATGCAAACGTTCAAAGGTAATGTCTATCCCATGGGAACTGATTTATGGGATAAAAAGTAGCCTATGTTTGATTCCAGGCTTAGAGCTACACCGATGCAAAATTTTAGCTCAATCTGTTCAGTAGTTATGGTGTGAAGACGTAACAAACATCCATCCATCTTTCGAACATACATCCTATCCTACTAATCACACTAATATTATAAATGCGAAAGTTTGGATGGATGGATGTATAGATGGATGGATGTTTGTTACCTCTTCACGCCAAAACTCCTGAACAGATCAGGCTGAAATTTTGCATACAGGTAAGTCTAACCCTGGAATCAAACATAGGCGACTTTTTTTCCATAAATCAGTTCCCATGGGATAGAAATAACCTCAAAACGTTTCCATAGAAACAACGCGTGCTAAGCCGCGGGCAGAAGCTGGAAAAAGGAACCCTTATAGGATCACTTTCTTGTCCGTCTGTCTGTCTGTCTGTCTGTCCGTCTGTCTTGTCAAACCTCTTTTCTCAGGAAGGCGTGGAAGTAACGTTAATCACAAATTAACGTTAAATACTCAAGTCCGTAACCTCTTGAAGCCGCGACATAAATAAAACTTCTAAGTCAACGCAATCAAAAGTTACAGCAGCAGTTTATATCCGAATATTTTGAAATTTCCAAGGGAATCACATGCACACAAAACCTATAGGGTACTTCCCGTAGACCTAGAATCATGAAACAAACATAGGCGACGAAATCAAACATAGGCTACTTTTTTTCCATAAATCAGGTCCCATGAGATAGAAATAACCTCAAAACGTTTCCATAGAAACAACGCGTGCTAAGCCGCGGGCAGAAGCTGGAAAAAGGAACCCTTAAAGGATCACTTTCTTGTCCGTCTGTCTGTCTGTCTGTCTTGTCAAACCTCTTTTCTCAGGAAGGCGTGGAAGTATCGAGTTGAAATTAACGTTAAATACTCAAGTCCGTAACCTCTTGAAGCAGCGACATAAATAAAACTTCTAAGTCAACGCAATCAAAAGTTAACGCAGCAGTTTATGTCCGAATATTTTGAAATTTCCAAGGGAATCACATGCACACAAAACCTATAGGGTACTTCCCGTAGACCTAGAATCATGAAGCTTGGTAAGTAGCAGGTCTTATAGCACAAGTAAAGGGAAAATCCGAAAACCATAAATTTGTAATTTATTTACAAAAAAAATACTTTTAATGCTTGCCATGGACCAACATCTATGGGGTACTTCCCGTAGACCTAGAATTATGAAATTTGTCAAGATGCATGGCCTGATAGCACAAATAAAGGAAAAAATCCGAAAACAGCTAATTTGTTGTTTATTCACAATATTTTTTATTCTTGCCATGGACAAAAACCTATAGGGTACTTCTCGTTGACGTAGAATCATAAAATTTGGCAAGAAACAAGGTCTTACAATTAAACGGAACCCTTAGTACGCGAGTCCGACCTGCACTTGACGCTTTATTTTAATTGCGAGCGGTTATTATTAAGTTTCTCTGTTTGAAACATTTCATTACGGAACGATGATTAAGGATACTTTAGGAGCAAATGCTCTACCGTATTCTACAGTTGCACGTTGGTGCGCCGTATTTGAACGAGGAAGAACATTCAACATACGTAGATGACCGTCGCTCGGACCACCCCACAACGGTAGTAACCGAAACATTGGCCAAAAAAGTCAAAAACGTTGTTTTAACAGATCGTCATGTCGCGGTATGTTTAATATGCGAAGAAACAAAGATTTCAACTGTGTGCAACTACATATAACATTTTACACGAACACTGGAATAAAAAAGATACCCCTCGCTGGGTCCCCAGAATGCCTACCAAAACACGAAAGTGCACTGTTCCGCACATAATTTGGTCGAAACCTCAGGAACCCTACGGTCCGAAATAAAACATCGCCAATTTATTTTATAGAATTCAAGTTGTCAAGTCGAGTCGTTCAAGGTGTCATGTTTTAAAACATCTTAGCAGGACTAACTCAGAAACTCCGTTACCGAACCGAGTCATTGACATGAGTCCGACACGAATCATGTTCCGTGTCGGTGACTCGGTAACGAAGTTTCTGAATAACCCTCATAATCTCTTCACTCGTTAGACCGACTCTACATGTGATCACTAATTGTGTGCGGAAACCACATCACTACACGAGGAAAAATAAGAGCATGTAAGCGTCACTTACTCCATGGCGCGACCATGTCCATCTCATCCCTGACGTAGCTGACGGTTCCAGCCGCCATCAGATTCATCAGAGCCACCATCACAATTAAGCACACTTGTACCCTAGAACAAAAAATAATAATATTAATAAGTTATTTACTTATTAAAAGAAAATTACATTAGCAGAATAAAACAATTACTACTAGTACACTTATATCTATTTCTCAAAAATCTAAGCCGTCACCAAAAGGCAGAGTGCCCAGAATGCTGGCAGCATTGCCACGTTGAATGGCAATGCTAATTCGTTGACCGAAATAGAAGCCAGCATTCCGATCACCTGTGGACTCTATAAGATCTTTATGAATTGTGTGAGCCCAGAACCTAAGGACCAAGGGCTTTAAACCCAAACGGCTCAAATAGGTAACCTCAGTCAAGGTTAGCGTATTTTCGCCGAGGAACTCCGCTGATGTTGCTGCAGAAGCGGCCCTTACCGATGTCCCTGCAAGATGTGAAGGCGCTAGGGTATCTACACACGGGGCATCCCAAACTAAAGACCGACCCATCTTCCAGGGAATCTAGCTACTAGCTGTCTCTAGATTGTTTGCTCAACTGACGACCCCTGTGGCGCAGCGGGCGAAGGTCTGCCTGCGACGCAGGAGGTTGCGGGTTCGATTCCCGCCTCGGGACAAATGTTTGTACGATCTGCAGACATTTGTCCAGGGCGTTCTGGATGTTTTCTATGTATAATAAAAAATATTTATCTATGTAGTGTATTGTTTTAAGTATATCAGTTATCTAGTACCCATAACACAAGCTCTGCTTACTTTGGGGCTAGATAATGCTGTGTGAATTGTCCAGCAGTATTTATTTATTTAACTAATCCATATGGATTAGTTGAACTGCCTATAGACTGTTTGCTGTCTTTAGATTGTATATGGATTAGTTGAGCTGCCTATAGATTGTTAGCTCAACTAATCCATGAATTAGTTGAGCTGTCTCTAGATTGTTTGCTCAACTAACCCATATGGATTCGTTGAGCTGCCTTTAGATTGTTTAGTGGAGCTGCCTCTAGATTGTTTGCTCAACTGATCTATAAATAGATTAGTTGAGCTGCTCTATATTGTTTGCTCAACTCATTCATACTAACTAGATGAGCTGTCTCTAGATTGTTTGCTCAACTAACCAATACGGATTAGTTGAGCTGCCTCTAGATTGTTTAGATGAGCTGCCTCTAGATTGTTTAGTTGAGCTGCCTCTAAATTGTTTGCTCAACTAATCCATATGGATTAGTTGAGCTGCCTATAGATTGTTTGCTCAACTAATCCATGAATTAGTTGAGCTGTCTCTAGATTGTTTGCTCAACTAACCCATACGGATTAGTTGAGCTGCCTCTAGATTGTTTAGTTGAGCTGCCTCTAGATTGTTTGCTCAACTGATCTATAAATGGATAAGTTTAGCTGCCTCTATATTGTTTGCTCAACTCATCCATACTAACTAGTTGATCTGTCTCTAGATTGTTTGCTCAACTAACCCATATGGATTAGTTGAGCTGCCTCTAGATTGTTTAGTTGAGCTGCCTCTAGATTGTTTGCTCAACCAATACATAAGGATGTAAAAGTTGAGCTGCTTCTAGATTGTTTGCTCAACTAATCCATAAGGATGTATAAGTTGAGCTGCCTCTAGATTGTTTGCTCAACTAATCCATAAGGATGTATAAGTTGAGCTGCCTCTAGATTGTTTGCTCAACTAATCCATAAGGATGTATAAGTTGAGCTGCCTCTAGATTGTTTGCTCAACTAATCCATAAGGATGTATAAGTTGAGCTGTCTCTAGATTGTTTGCTCAATTTTTCTATAAATGGATTAGTTGAGCTGCCTCTAGGTTGTTCAAAAAAAAGCACCAAGGTTTTTTGTTAATATGTGTATCAGTTATCTAGTACCCATATAACACAAGCTCTGTTTAGCTTGGGGCTAGATAATACAGTGTAAATTGTCCAGCATTATTTATTTAGTTACATTTAATTTGTCTCGTTATTATCTTGGAAAATACAAACAAGCTTATATTTGTCAGAGCTTAACGAAATGACTCATAAGAAACCGGACTCCTGTTAATTTATTACTCAAACTAAACCAACAACTGTTGCTCCACGCGAGTTACAAACGTAGGGTTTATTGCTAAGGGTAGATGAGCTTAGGCAAAGGGTGTAGGAGTGCATTCGAACACGCTATCCGATATCCCCTACTTGTGTTATGACTCACGTATTCAATGTTGGGGTGAGGGGTTTATAATTATGATCAACAGTTAAAAATTTTAGTTATAAATTTTTAGAGTTTACTTCGTTTGTACTAACAAAACAGTTTTGGAAAATTATCTAGGTACTAATCATAATTTTTCAATTAATAAAAAAAGTTGACCGGGCGAAGGCCGCGCCACATCGGTCGTCAATCGAAGAAACTATCAAAATATTAATATTTTTCGTTAAAAGTTGCCTGTTGCAGCAATAAGGAGATCAAAGTTGCTCTATATGCATAGAAAAAATCTTGTCAATGGTCTAAGAAGAAAAATATTTCAGACGGCATGAAGGCTTTCCGCCTGACGTAAGAAACTATCATACTATAAAATGTGTTGATTAAACGACTGATGTGCCATATATTTATCGATAAAAATCAGAAAAAAAAATATATGTTAGCTATCTCAAAAACTAAGGCGATATTAAAATGAGATCGGCATTTTTTTTGTTTCTTCTTCGTTTCTTTTTAAGTAAACGGCGTATTTTATTTAAAGTAGTCTCATTTGGAAGCTAGGTAGCCTACTTTGCTAAAAACATCCAATATTGAACATAAGTCCAGTTAAAAAAATATTTTTGTTAGTCATAAAGGTGTACCTTTTTTCAAATCAACTTTGAATAAAATACACCGTTTACTTACAAAGAAACGAGGAAAAAACAAAATAATTTTGGTTTTAATTATAATTTTTTCAGATTTTTATAAATACTTGTCACGTATCAGCACATCTCGTTTGATCAAGGTTCAAAAATACACATTGTATATACAGTATGGATGTATGGATGTTTGTTACGCGCCAAAACGATTGAACGGATCTGGCTAAAATTTCGCATACAGGTAATTCTAATACCAGGAAATAATACCAGCCCCGGGAACCGGTTCCCTTGAATACCAGCTGGTTAATTAAAACGCATTCGTGAGTGAGTGACTCATTATATTTTCGCCACTTATTGGTACATTTTCTTTAGTTTTTTATTCGTTATGAAAAATCAGCCAATGGCGAAAATATTCAGCGTGATTCACTAACGAATACATTTGAGAGACCAGCTGGTAGAAATTCAAACATCTGGAAGGCGTACACCCAACAATTGGATGCTGTGGGCTAGCATGATGGTGCTGATTCAAAAGCAAAGTGATCGTCTGATGTAGGTGTACAAGCTTGGGATATTTGAATGGAAGCTGACTTAATCCAGCTTAGCTAACCCGTTCGATATAAGTACCTTGAGCAATTAGAAAGCCTTTGAGAGCAGAATATTGCAATCAGCGTCATACAACCGAAAATGCAAACACATGTGAAATAATGAATGCGATATCTATCAAATTTGATTGTCCTCTGATGTATTCCCTACATCAGAGGACAAAATCCCTGTTTAATATTAAGTACTAAACCTCTAGCCCTAAAGTGTACCTACTAACAAAATAGACTAAGTTGTCTGAAAAAGTTCTTTTTTTTTATAGTAATTGGAAATGTCATCAACGACCCCATAGCTTTAATACCTATTTGCGATCCTCGTATCTACCGATTATTGTCCATTTTGTATACCTACCTATTTTCAGATGTAGGGATCTATCTAACCTTGGTAGATACCTATGTACATCTGACATATTTTATGCTACATCCAACACCCAATCTCAATAAACACTGCAACACCACGAACACTACAATAACTTCTCCAGCTAAATTGGTTAAAATACTAATAAATATACTTAAGCTTACGAATAAATAATTACTTATTCGTAGACTTAAGCCAATGAAATTTTATCTGGAACTGAAAACAAGAGCAAAGTTTTGAGAAAATCGAGCAATAACATCCGTCACTTTATTTTGAAGACACTGCAAAAATGGGGATGAAATACACACGTTATAATAAATACATAGCTGGTTGTAAAATAAAATAGAAGTAAAAAAAAATCTATTTACACATCAGCGCTGTAATGTGAACTTCTATAAATTTTCAAACATATCCTTTTACGTTCCAGGCTCAAACGATAATCTTGACTTCTCAAGGTTTCGAAAAACTCTCAGCATCGAACCCCGATGAATAAGTCCGGTTAGAACCAGTTTTCCATTACAATAATTATTAACAAACGAGTTGACCCATAATTTGCTCACGGCTTTATTTAGAAAAATAAAGAACGTACCTGGGTACACTTTCTACAAAGGGTAAACTTTCTAAAAATATGCTTTTAACAGGGAAAGCTGTTTTTCTGGTCACTGATGTCGATTTTGTTGTGTTAGGATTCCTAACATAAATTTAACGATTTCTAAATTTTCTAAGTTAGGTTGACCTAAAATAAATGATGGTATTCTCTGTACCGATCCTTAAAATACCACAAAATCCATATTTCACTTTTTTCATAAGAATCTGCCCGTTTTTCACTAGAATAAATTTTAATCACGCCCAAATTAGATGCCTGATAAAATTAGGTAGACTTTTCTAATAATTTCTAAAATGCAATGCGAAGAATAGGATTTTAACAATTTTAACTGAGTTGAGTTGTCTTAGATCTGTCAACCTAATTTTAATCTTGACAGTCCAATTTTTGATACATAGAAAAGCTTTCGTTTATTTGACATTCATAAATCCTAATTTTAGCTGATTCTAAAACAAAAGAATCGACACCACTCTTTCTTTATTTTGATACACAATCTTATGAACAATGAATACTCTACTCTCGACCGTCCGCGCTTAAAAACAAAACTAATTCAGACTAAACCAAATACCAAAAAACTGTTTAAGTTTATGATCAAATTTCCAGTAAAAGCAGTTAGTACTTACGCCAACATCGTTGTTTCGGATGTTTAGTTTACGACGACGAAGACGTTAGCTGGATTGCACACTAAAAACTTGTTAAACTGGAGACTCCAGAACTTTTTATGGAATTTAATTTTTTTTCTTTTTTATGTAATTGGAAATTTAAAAACTTTTTCTGGAAGTTAAAATTTTTTAAAAAATTTTAAGAAAAAATTTTAACTTCCAGAAAAAGTTCTGGAAGTTTAAATTTTTTCTTTTTCTGGAACTGGAAGTTTAAACTTTTTCTTCAGCTGGATTGCACTTGGAAGTTTAATCGTAACTTTTGTTTTAACACAATAACGTCGGAACAACGTACCGTCGTCGCCAGTCGTGAAATACTGCCGTTTGCGAGCCGCGCTCTGGCTATTTGGTTCAGGGCTGCCTCCCCCTACCCCTCAGTTTCAATATGTTCAAACGAAAGTTGAGTTCTGCAACGATCTAGAAAAGGATACAACTAAGGGACGAGAAAACTACGAAATATCTTAAAATAGCGCAGGTACTTAACGCTTTCACTGCCCAGCCACGGAGGGCGCGGCTTCACGGTAGCGCTGACCTACATCTGCGTCTTGGGCCATGAAAAGGTATTTTGGTAATGCAGTAAATTAGATAGGGGAGTTTAGTGGGCATATACATATAAAGACTAACTTAACGTGAAAGCTTAAATAGGAGATTGTGAAGATTTTTCATAGTAGCCTCGCTGTCAACCAACACCGTACAAAAATCTGTCAAAATGAAAAAGTTCTTCGTTTATCACTCAAACAAAAGAAAACAAACGAGTCTAGGCTATTGCCTGCGAGGCTAAAATGCAACAGCTGAGAATAGTTTGTTAACTAATTAGAGAGGTTTTTAAGTAAGGGGGTCAGAGAATCACGGAATTTCATGGCAAGATACAGGCCATATGCAAGTGATTCCGCGAACAATTAGGTCCGGAGAGCCGCGTATCATCTAGTCGCTAGCTTGTAGCAGCCACATGTAGCAAGCTCGTAGCTAATTGTATCCATTCGTAGCGGTTTGTAGGAAGCAAAATCCCCTTGCCTGCGTAGACGGGTTCCTCTTATCCACGAACGTTATTGTGAGTTTACATAAGAAATTTTATGACAGATTAGGTATTTTTACCCGCGAGCGTATATAATTGTTTCGCGCGTACTGTTACATGGTTAGCTGGGACTCTTTATTGCTTCAAAGCAACATAACGGCATAACGATTTTCATAAATGAGATATCAAAATAATCGTCGTAAGTCCGGGAGTGTCCTTAGCTACAGTTTCAAGGCATGTGTGACACTGAAGTGGGTATTTTACATTCATCCTTAATTTCATACCATACACCGTCCGCATTCTTTGACTGAATGAAAGAATATTTTCTAGATTCTGTTTCATTTAAAAAAAGTGACGTGAATCTGTCGACTCGAAAAATATCGAGACTAACATAACTTCGGTTTTTATCGAGCTGACTGATAACGTGTCTACAAAACATTGCAGTTCTTCATTCGTCATGGATGGATGTAAAATACCCTTTTCGGTGTTTGTATTCGTATTGACTGAAAACCAGCGCTCTTTCACAAAATGCCCTAATACGAAAAAGTATCTTGGGTATGGCACCCAAAATATATAATCAAGCTGTTAAATGCTTAAACAACTGCAACTCTGGTACCTCGACTGTATTTAAAAATAGACTTAAGAATGTACTCATAGACAAATGTTATTATAGCGTTAATGATTCTGTTCTTGACAAATTTTGATTACTTATACCTATTAGAATATAGAATTAATTTTAAGTTTGTCTGAAATTTTTTTTTTTTTGTAATATGATTGATTGTCTCTATCTATATATATAAAAATGAAACCCGTTTTCCTTGGTCACGGCATCACGCGTGAACGGCTTGACCGATTTCGCTAATTTTTTCTTTGTTGTGTTTGTTATTGTCAGGAGAAGGTTCTTATGAAAGTAAAAATTAAGAAAGTTGGAAACATAAATTTCCACGGGGGCGAAGCCGCGGGGCGCAGCTAGTACTTTATAAGACATATAACATTAGTGACAAATCTGCAGCGTACCCTTCTCCAATTTGCACGCCAGTAATGGCAAAACATGTAGGTCATCCATTTACAGTTCAACATAATTGCATGCTCGCACCATGCTAATACTCATGTTTTATGCAAATAAATGATTCTTATTCTTATTCTTATTCTTACCTACCCTAGGTTTTTGTATTAGAGCAAAAATCTGAGTCAAGACCTGTTAGATTTACACACACGCGCTCGTCGGCTTGCTAGTGGGCTACTTAGTACCAACACAATGCATAGGTACTTGTTTTAATAAACGTATTGTGTTAGTATTAATGTTCACTAGTGTTTTTTGTACGTTTTTTGTTTTTTGTACGTCACTAGTGTTGTTACTAAGTACCTAGCCTTTTTATTTTATTTTATTAGTAGTCTAGTGTTTATTAATAGTTATTTGTTATACAAGAGTGCAAAGTTGCTTTTTAACCGCGTGCTCAATTTTGATGACATGACAGAGCAAGCGAAGGATTCTAAAAAAATTGAATCATGAGCTTTTGCGAGGGAAACAAAAAAGCACGAGGTAAAAAGTCTTTGCACTCGAGTGCAACACGTAACTTTTCATCCCACCAGTGAGGAATTGACTAAATGCAAAAAATAAAATGGCGCGCGCAATGCGAATTAAATAAGAAGGTTCGGAGTCTGAGTTTTTAACAAATTAAAAAAGGTTGGAGGTTAAAGTAAATAGGTTTCAAATCACAAATGTAGTGCACGCGATGTTCTAAATTCAATTTTACTGTATCCTCTAGCGGATAAAAACGGATTTTGCACTCAGCGAAGAGCAAAAATACTCTTTCCGAGATGGGGGGATGAAAATCAATTTACACTCTTTCTTTCTTCTTCTATAGTCATCTGAATAATTGAATGCTCTCACTAGTACCTCGGTCAATCACTTAATTAAAATGTTGCCGTCTTTTATGCCAGGAACACAAACACCACTTAAGTTACTTAGTTTGTCTTGTCGTTGGTTGGTAATTGAATGCATGCAACATACTACGCTAGGTAACTTTGTTATAGTGTATTTAGTTGTATTTTGATATGCTACCCTACCTGCTGAACAAATACGAAGTTTTAGATTGAATTAGTTTAGGTATGCTGTGTTTGTTTTCACTTCTTTCACTAGTGGACTAAATATTTATGTGAACAGAATCTATTTACGCTTTATTTTTTACTAGCTTCTGCCCGCGGCTTTGCTCGCGCTTTTCAAGAGGCATATGTTAATCCTCGCATTGTAACAATGCGGTTTACCTCCCACCTACCGAATTTCATTAACAGCCGTACAGCTTTGCTTATAACTTGACTTGTCTCTGAGCTTGAGCTTATTTTGTTATCCTAAAGAAATAAAAAAGTATTTTAATTTTGTAAGCATGGTTATGTTCAATAATGATAAAAATACGTATGATCATGTGTCATCATCATCATCAGCCTATATTAGTCCACTGTTGGACATAGGCCTCCCCTAATGAGCACCATAGCGCCCTGTCATCAGCTTAGCGCATCCAGCATCTGCCTGCAGTCTTTCGCAGATCGTCATCCTAGCTGGCCGGAGGGCGTCCTACACTAAGTTTGATACTGTGTGTGGTAGAAAATACACATTTCTTTGTTCAATTAAGTATGATTTATTGTAAATAATTGATGTAAATTAATTGAAAGCAATTCCATTTAGTTCCCCCGCGAGCATCGACGCGCGTCGCGTTGCTGACGCTACCGACTTTTATTTGTGGGTCAAGGTCAAGAACTGAGTTTGGTTTTGAGAAGGTTGCAAGCTGCAAGGATGACTTAGATTCTTAGAGTAGACCGCATATTGTGTTGCTTACGCTTATGTAGCTTTACTTCATAGAATCCAACCTATCAATTCTCCCTTTGCCTTTTGAACTGTTTCATGAAAGCCTTCGGTTTTTCAATAACATTGGCTATTGTAGTAAATACCTACGTCGTTGAAGCATTTGATAGTACTACTAACTAACCTAGATCTATTCTAGACTACGTACCTATTTATAAAATAAGACCTAGGTGTGACCAATTTCATATTTCATAGAATGGATAAGATTGTTGATATAAAACTTTAATTATACTTATTTATCACTAGCTTCTGCCCGCGGCTTCGCACCCGTATTTTCGTATTTTTGGGGAGTAAGGGGCGCTAACTAACATCTTTCGGCGCCTCAGCCAACCCACCTGCCCGCGGTGCCCTGCCGACCGACAAAACAACCCACCAACACGCACTGGACCAGCGTGGTGAATCATGGTCCAAACCCCCTAAACAATGACGGATAGCTCACAAACAAGGCCCCAAGTGCCCGGCGACACCAGCGGCTGTGCTGGCCAGCCCTGGGGTCAGGGGTGCGATGAATCTCCGGGCGAGGTCCCACCGTCTCGATTTTGTCTTCACGGATTTATAATGAAGGTGTCATATCTGCTTTGTAAAATATTAAAATTAAGCAGAATGTCTTTCTCCAGTAAAGAAACAAAATAATTCAATAAATTTCTAACGGTACATTCTATGGATAATACAGTGACGGAATCGTGGTCCCACTGCGATGTCCCACTGGTGGGACAAAACTTTTTCATGGTCCCACCAAACACACACTTGACCGTCCACATCCTCCCACCCCCGCGAAGCGGGGGGAGGCGGGATATATAATTGCACCCAGAGCCATATATGTTGAACGGTCAAGTGTGTGTTTGGTGGGACCACGAAAAAGTTTTGTCCCACCTGTGGGACATCGCAGTGGGACCACGGTTCCGGAGTGGATAAAACCTATAAAGGCTTCGTGTGTAAGAAGTCACAGATGTATTCGATTTTTCCATGGAAATGTTTTTTCCGTTCACTGATGTGTCTTTTAGTAAGGTACCCCTACCTCACTACCTCACTAACGAAGATGAAGTTACCAAAAAAAAAACATAATGCTGGACAATCCACACAGCATCATCTAGCCCCAACCTAAGCAGAGCTTGTGTTATGAGTACTAGATAACTGATATACTTAATACAATACACTACATAGATAGATATTTTTTAATAAACATAGAAAACATCCAGAACACCCTGAACAAATATCTGCAGATCGTACAAACATTTGTCCCGAGGCGGGAATCGAACCCGCAACCTCCGCGTCGCAGGCGGACCTTCGCCCGCTGCGCCACAGAGGTCGTCTAACGTTAACGTAACGTAACAGCTAGTCTATACTAATATTTTAAAAAGGAAAGATTTGAGAAAAGAGCTTACTACAAGTAGCTTACTTTTCAGGGAGTGACATATGCTATATTTTATCACGGAATTTCCACGGGAACGGGAACTACGCGGGTGAAACCGCGAGGCAATCGTCTAGTTAAAAATAAAATTAAAGAAAGATGTACCTCATTCAAATAAGAAAACAGATGCTTGGAGCCTATCGAAAGTATAGCTCTTCCAAGAACCAAATTAAGATAATAATTTTAATTTCTTTCGCACAAGCTGACAACGAATAAGCAACTACAGGTATTGACACAATGTACATGATACTGTTGAGCATCTGCAGGCTACTGCAAACAAGGAAGAGATGGCTCACGCTCTAAATCAATACGAATCGGAAGATGTAGCAAACAAGACGCTGGCTGTGTTGTCCCATTGTATGTGGCTCTTATGGCAAATAGCATCATCGAATCTCCCTGGGGTCAAGACCTAGTCTTGACCCTAGGGAGGACTGTGGGGGCAATCTAATCTACTATCAAGACATATGTATTGATAGTAGATTAGATTGCCCCAACAGTAGCGAGGGCATTCAGGTACAGCAGTACCCCGATAATCTGAACACCCTAAATGTATATCGTGCTGGGATGTACGAAGCGTTCGGATCTTAGTAGGTATGAATGTCCATATTTTGAAGGGCATTAGACTAAAATATAACAAGGTTTTACAAAGACTGAAAAGAATTATCGAAAGGAGCAAATCATAATTGTTTTTAGCTCATAATAGATACCGGACTGTTAGTATTTCGTGCGACAGAGATATCGTTCTACGAAGCCGAAATTAGCCGATTGTCTCTTTCCAAAGGTCGAAGTGTAAAATTTATCGCCGAGTACTGTACGTGATTGAGAATTTGAGAATGTCTTTTCAGTGTGCACAATTGTTATAAAATTAAAGTATAGTTCTTCAAATCACACTTTTATAGAGTTCTAATAAAGTGCTATAAAGAGTACTTAGTAATAGCGACTTAAAACGCTCTATCTCTCACAATTTTCACAAACGCATTTTTTATGTTACAGAATATCGACTTTATCTGCCCATTCGCCACGGGACGGTTGACAAAACAATGCGTGTTTTAATGTTAAATATATACAGGGTGGAAAGAATGTACAAAGCCGAAAGGTTGTGATTCTGTACATCAAGGTGGTCACATTATCCTAAAAAATTTCGATTATTGTTTTGTCTTTTTTCTTTTTTATATTCGTGTTATTTGACGTGTTTTCTTACATTATTATTATTGTTTTGAAATTTCAAAGGATTTACATAATTTTTTGACATGACTCAACACTGCTTTTGCTGAAAAAACAAGCAAATAATATTTGTGAAATATTTTGTACGAACAGGTAGAAAAATAAATATTATTAAAGCAAAAAAAAAAATCTGAAATTCAAAACATTGTTATTCACCAGTTGATCCCCTCGTGGTCCAGAATCATCCTCCATTCGGCTTTGTACACCCTTTCCGTGGAAACCTGTAGACGGTACTACGAGCCTGAGAAACAGCAGTTGCGTCGCGCGACGTAGGGGGTCGTTGGGATTATAGAGCCGTTAGGATTAGCTACGTTTGGGAATATTGAGGCCCGCTGTACTTAAAGTTATGCCTAGCAATCTAAGAAATTTTCTTATTGACTTCTGATTTATGAATACCTATACCTCAACAGCCTGTATTGGTCGACTGGAAGCGGCTGATAAGCGCCTTATTGGCCTTTATCACATCCACACGCTGGGTTGGGGATCGCAGTTAGGTGTTAAATTGTTCTGCAGGGAGTGCTGCTGCCCGCCCCCGGTGGATATCCCTTAGTCGCCTCTTACGACACCTGTGGGAAGAGTTGAGGTGGCGGTGGTGCAAATTCTAAGCCGACACCACACAGCTTAGCAATTTATGAATGCATTTCTCAGGGAAGTGTTTTTAAGTAGAATATTGTAGAGGAATTGATTACAAACCTGTCTGAAAGTGATGTTGTTTTATTTCAGTAGTTCAGATAATGCGAGGATTAGTTTTTACAAGGTGAAACAGATGAGAGTGACTTGCATGCTCACACCAGTACTCAGGTACTACTAAAATGACATATACTATTTCAGACATAGGACAGTTTAGACAATGGTCGCGCGTCCGTGCTAATTAGCGGTCGGCCAGAGACTGATTAATACCATATAATATGTGGCATTAATCAGTCATGAGATTATTATTATCTCAATATGTTACATTAATTAATACCATTGACAAGTCCGTTCGATTCTGGGCACGCGTACTATATACGATACGATACGATACGATAGTATACTATACTATACTATACTATACTATACTATACTATACCATACCATACCATACCATACCATACCATACCATACCATACCATACCATACCATACCATACCATACCATACCATACCATACCATACCATACCATACCATACCATACCATACCATACCATACCATACCATACCATACCATACCATACCATACCATACCATACCATACCATACCATACCATACCATACCATACCATACCATACCATACCATACCATACCATACCATACCATACCATACCATACCATACCATACCATACCATACCATACCATACCATACCATACCATACCATACCATACCATACCATACCATACCATACCATACCATACCATACCATACCATACCATACCATACCATACCATACCATACCATACCATACCATACCATACCATACCATACCATACCATACCATACCATACCATACCATACCATACCATACCATACCATACCATACCATACCATACCATACCATACCATACCATACCATACCATACCATACCATACCATACCATACCATACCATACCATACCATACCATACCATACCATACCATACCATACCATACCATACCATACCATACCATACCATACCATACCATACCATACCATACCATACCATACCATACCATACCATACCATACCATACCATACCATACCATACCATACCATACCATACCATACCATACCATACCATACCATACCATACCATACCATACCATACCATACCATACCATACCATACCATACCATACCATACCATACCATACCATACCATACCATACCATACCATACCATACCATACCATACCATACCATACCATACCATACCATACCATACCATACCATACCATACTATACTATACTATACTATACTATAACCCTAGACACCAACCTGATGTTATAATATCTGTGCTGCTGTGCTTGGTCGGTCTCCAGAGTCGGTGACACAGCACGGCGGGTTGTTGTGAATTCAGTGTATGAATATTGTAAGTAGCCGACAATTTTTTTGTCAAATTGCCGGCACTGGCCGAAGACCGACGTCTCTCCTTATTTGTATTGCATGTGTACTTCCGGACCCAATTGTAAATTATCGTTATTGAATAAATGATTATGATTTCTGATTAAAGTACCGATTTGTTAAAATATTCTCTGGTATCGATACGCATACAGTAAACCTACTCTGTACCTGATACAAATAGAGCCTCTCTATTATTGCCTACAAGCCTTTGATCCGTTAGCAATCCTCTTGCAACCGGCTGTTAGAAGCGGATCGCAATGGTTTCCACGAATTAATCATCGAAATCGTACTCGCGTGGAATTACTTGAATATTGCGGTGAACGTGTCAATTAAGACCATGACCAGGACATGTAAATTGGCAATCAGAGTGCACTGGTCCGGGTATTGATATAGATGACATAGATACTTCCTAGGATATTTTTATTTTCGTTAGGTGGCGGTATTTAAGTTTCACACCCCTGACGCCGCCCCGCTGCGCCAGCTTTCACAGAATCATCATTATTATCAGCTTAAATTAGTCCACTGCTGGACAAAGGCCTCCCTGATGAGCGCCATAGCGACCTATCATCAACTTGCCGCATCCAGCATCTGCCTGTAATCTTTCATAGATCGTTATTCCACCTGGCTAGAGGACGTCCTACACTAAGTTTGCCGAGTCACGGTCTCCAGTCTCCACTCAAGAACACGTCACGATAGCAGAAATAAAGGAAGGAATCCAAAAACGGTAATTTTGTAGTCAATTCAATAAAAAACTCGCCATGGAACAAAACCTATAGGGTACCTACTTCCAGGATCATCATGATATTTGGCAAGAAATAAGGTCTTATCCGGAACCCTTTCCGAGTCGCACTTAACGTTTTATTTTCAATCCAGCTATTTGCAAACCCACAAATGTACGTTTGCTCGGAATGATCTCCACTCAATAACACGTTTAGCCCAGCAGCGGTTGTCGGTTCTTCGATTCGAAATCACGTTGGTTATGCCCCGGTTCGCCGTAGCATCGTAGCACGCTCTACGAAAGTCTACGAAATAATCAATTTATGTGCCTACTGCCCCTACTGGCAAGGTACGGGTAAGGGTAGGGAATGTCAGTGCATTGAAATCAAAAAGCAAGCGGACTTGGACTTGGACCCATTACTTAAGGATTTTACGGAGAAGTTTGAGGATCTTTTAATATTACAAATTCCTCAATGGATAATAAATCCGTACAATACCACAGCCATAGAAGAAGCCAGTGCCAGTCAGTGCGGTGCGTTTACGGGAGAGGTTTTATAGGTAGGTACATACACTTTTGAATGGAACTTTTATCCGCCGCCCGCGGAATCAGCTTTGCAAACTGTGGAAAATATTCTTCCGCCCCTTCCCGTGGCCGCCGAAATTGACCGTTTTAGTCAGTGAAGGTAGCTACTATGCAATCAAAAAATGAAATTGATACTCGGTCTAGTGATTCTGTTTGATTTTAATTTGATCGTTGTAAAATGTCACGGAGAAACACACACAAAACAAAATAGCTGCATGAAGCTACGAACGTATTTACATACAATGTTTACTGTGTTGAACAGACTTGTGAACTTTAAAAACATGTCCCGTCAAGTGCGAGTGTAACTCGCGCGCCAAGGGTTTTAAAATAAACCATCTACCCATCTATCTATACTAACTTTACTTTTAAACAGCTAGCTAAATGCATGGTGCATCCAATTTATAATCACTTTTAAAAATGTCTGTTAGAAGCAAGATAAATTTTTAATAGCGAGTATAAATTAGATTTATTTACCATATCCTCACCCTGGCTTTCTTTCTATTGACTTATGAAAAATTAAATACCAAGAAACTATCTTAAGTTAGCAGATATGAATGAACGGGTAATTTTCTAATCTTGCGTTAAGACACTTTTGAAAAGACGATGAATATCAAAGACATCGCAATTTCTTAAGAAATTCCTCTCCTTGCAAAAGGTGTCTTTTCAGTTCGAGAAGTGCTCGTCTTTCAGAAGGAACTATTTCTGAGATGTAGATAAGCTGAGATACGAGTCGAGGGTGCGCCGTTACAAAAGGATTTGTATTTATACAAATCCTTTCAAGCAAACAAATAAATATATTAAATTTGTAAGCAAGTAAAATAAACTTAAATGCACTAAAATCTCGTTCTGTATTCACAGAACTTGTCACGACTCCGCGCAAACTGTTTGCGTCAAAACAAGTCGTAGACAAATTATTAAAAAGTCACGTCGACTTTTTTATTTGTAAATGTGGAAGAGGCTTGAAGACTTCGTACTTACTTGTGCGCTGCTCTCTAGAGTCTTGTTATTTGCCATCCGACAATAGGATGTTCCACTCACAAATTGTTTAGTTTCAAAGTTGGCAGGTCTAACTTCCACGCCAACAAATCGACGCTCCCTACGTAGACTGTAGTGTGAGTATGTGAGTCCGTAGAGTAATCAGTCGAAAATCGTGTTTATTTTTATATGCAATTCATAGCAATATTCTTCGATTAAATAACCTCTCAGCTGTCAGGCCATGCGCGCCGCAACATCCGTTGTGTGGCAGGGCTGCCGCGCAGCACGCCAGTCAGCACGGAAATGGGACGTGAATCGTGATACATTATTTCGCTGATTTCTTGATCTAGTAAAACCTCGTAACATCTATATATATATATATAGTTATATGTGGATTCTCCATAATATTTCCTACAAAATAGCATGTTAATATTCTGATGTTGTGTTAAATTTAATTATCGTAATTTTCGCATTTATAATATTAGTTTGACAAGCTTACAATACAATACAATACAAATACACTTTATTGAACACCAAAAAAATACAAAAGTAAAAATAGGTACAGGAAAAGAGAGTCATAGAGTTGTACAATGGGCGGCCTTATCGCTAAGAGCGATCTCTTCTAGACAACCTTGGGATGGACACGAAGCAGTTGCAGTTAACAGCTTAACTCAAGATAAAATTTTACTGAGCTACTTACCGGTTTGCATGGTTTCTCGTACCTACCTACCACCCAATTTTATATTACTTATCACAAGTAAAATATGTCTGCATCTGATATATAAGATCATGTCTGAAAATGGTTTGGAAAATTTCAGTTGTTCCGTAAAAACAATTACAAAATTAATTTAACGTCAAATGACATTTATTCACAAAGAAAATTATACTAGTATTTACAATTGAAACAATTGAGCTAACTGCCGACTGTTGCAAACAGTCTACAGATAGCTCAACTGATCCATATCAACACCAGTCGGAAGCGTCCCCAAGACGCTGGCTGCATTGCCACGCTGTATGGCAATGCTGATACGCTGTGCCAGATATTCACCAGCTCTCGGGTCACGCGTCGCTTCGACCAGACGCTCAAATAGTTTTTTGAAAACCCGAAGAGCAAAATTAATTAATTAAACAGTATCTTACTAATTTGACCTTTAACTTACTTCGAGTTAAGCTTTTGTGTTATTAAATTATAGTTAAAACATAAATTAACAGGTAAGGAAGTAAGAATGTGAAATTGAATGGAAAATTTCTAGTAAACCGAACTATCTTCAGATCCAACTGCACAGCCACTAGTAGTTCGGTACTTCAGCTATGTTCATACCTCTCCTCTAACTTCTTGCCTTTACAAAATATTTGCAATTGCAGATATGAACTTTATACCTTGATAACACTGATTATTTCCGATTTCATTTATCTCAAAGAACGATCTTTTGATTTCGAATTGAAACTGCAACGCACAACAAGATGCAGATTTATAATAAAACCATACATAATCTAGCCATCTAGTCCACCTAACCAGACGGCTTAGTAAAAGCTTCTTACGTCTTTCCATAAATTGCGGTTTGTTATGAACAACAAAGGTCTTATTTGTTTCTCCATCTGCGGCAGAGACAGCGGCATGACTTTTCTAACTCTTAAGGGTCTTAAGATGTATTTATTCATGCCAAAGTCACTGGCTCTTTTATTCAAAACTTTATCCAGCAGACAGGACACGTTTTGTATGTAGCTACACCTCCAACGGTAACTTTGCATTTGACATTAGAGTTTCAATTTCAGAATGCATTATGGTATTGATTTTTCAATCTAATAGTCTTTCATACGCGCTCTATTGCCCGCTGGCAGAGCAAGTTTAGGCAATAAAAGATTAATCAGAGATCAGGTTTGGTCAGTAAGTTAAAATAAGAAAAGCATTAGTCGATGAACTTAAGTTTAAGGGGGTACCCTACCTCGTTATTGTGTGAAGAGGATAGGCATAGGATTTCGCGTTCACAGGAGCGGGACAGAGCAAAGCGGCGTAAGCCCAAAAATCAAGTTTTTAGTAGTTATTTGCTCCCCACAAACATTAGAATAGTTAATTGAAAAAAAGGCAACATATAAAATGTTCTTTATACTTAGCTCAATTACTATGCTTAATCTCAAGATCGTATCATCTGTATTTATTGAGAAATTAGGGGTAACTTTGCGATTTTTTTCTATCGAGAAAATTTTATGGAATCGTGTTTTCGAAACATATGATCCATAGAATAAGTCCTGAACTTTACCATATATAAATTTCAAAGTTAAATATTCAGTAGTTTGGAAGATATGGAGGTCCGACGGAGTTGAAAATAAGCAATTTGAGGGTAGGTACCCCCTTAAGGGGCAAACCTAATGAGTGTGGTTGTTAAACTAGGCCTAGATATCAGTACTCAGGGGATTCCCGTGGTATGAAACTCTAATTCTAATTACACATAAATAAAAAAAAATTATTTGGCTCCTTCAATCTGAAAACACGATTGAGAATAAAATTTACGAAAAAGAAGAACATGGAAGTGCAGATTTCGCACATAATTTAGTCGAGATATCAGGAACCCTGCGGTCTATTGAAATGAAAGGAGGTCATAACGGGAGGTCGCCATTCATAGATTTCCCAGAATTTGTAGTGTTTCCTAAGTATACTGGATTTTTGACGTACCTGGAATTAGGTTATTTGGCTACCAGGATCTTATGTCTGGTGGATAGAATTTTAGTCTCTGTTTGTTTTTTTCTGAAGGTCCAATCTTGCGACTTGCGTTGCTATTATATATCTTTATAATTATCATCTATAAGCATCCGTCTGTTGGTGATGTCGTTAGGCAATTTTGTTATTCCTTGACCTGAAGATTTATGTGAGTGTTGGGGTAAATATCTGTAGGGTAAATAGTTGCCCCGTGTGAAGGCCTGTACAAACACAGGAAAGAAGGAATCGGTAGCCTGTTCTTTTTAGGGGAGCTCTAGTTCATAGAACTTTTATTTAAAAAAAGTTAAAATACAGGCTTTCAACATTAATATGGAGAAAAATTGTTCAAATAAATAAATCAAATAATAATTTTATTGACTGGTATTGATATGGATCAGTTGAGCTGTAGACTGTTTGCAACAGTCTGCAGTTAGCTTAATTGTTTCAATTGTAAATACTAGTATAATTTTCTTTGTGAATTAAAGCTTAAGACCCAAAAACAAAAATTCCATACTCTTAAATGTGAAAATAAAATAACAATAGGTACTTTTAATAGTAGGATAGGACAGTAGGATAGGACAGTAGGATAGGACAGTAGGATAGGACAGTAGGATAGGATAGTAGGATAGGATAGTAGGATAGGATAGTAGGAAAGGATAGTAGGATAGGATAGTAGGATAGGATAGTAGGATGGATAGTTGGATAGGATAGTAGGATAGGATAGTAGAATAGGATAGTAGTCGTAACGACATATTCTGACGAAGAGAACCGAAGAGAACCGAAGCGACGACCGCAGCCGAGTTGAGCCGAGGTGCGCTTCGATTCGAACAATCGTGTGTTCCGCTCGCTCGCGCAACGTGTCATTGGTTGGAGTGAGCGGGATAGATCAGTTTTCTGCGGCCTCACTGAAGATGACGCGAGGACGCGCGATTAATCGAAAGGAACTTCGTTCCATCCGGGTGTCCCTTGACACCTCTCAAGTTTTTTTTGTTAGAAACAGTGTTGCAATATCGAATTTGACTAAATCAGTAGAAAATCGAGTAGAAAATAGGTAGATTGATGAAATAATCTGTAGATTGAAGAAAAAATCAGTAGATAAAGGGTAGGTAAGTTTCTATCTATTTATTTTTTGAAGACGCCACCCATTAGTTAGGTAGAACCTAACTAATGGGTGCGTCAATGCCTATTTCAGGCAAAGTAAAATGTAGGTACAAATGGTCCCATGCAATCTTCACGAACATGATATTTGGTGGTTTAGCTGGTCCAGTTAACTGTACCACCGAAATTTGGTTGGAGTAAGTGCTCTAATTAAACTAACTGGACCACAGAACATTTTTTTTTACTTTGATACTCAATCAACTGTACCTACCTACTATCGAAAAAAAATTAAGTCAAATGGATCAAGAGCCCAATTCTACAATACAATTGCTTCACTATGACAATGGAATCGTCGCAGAATTATGACGTAGAATTTCTAGATTAATAAAACTCCAGATAGTACGTGCGAGATAAATTAATGGTATCAAACCTGTCGCGCATCTCTCCATCTGCATTCATCATAATTTCTTTCATCTAAGGTAGAATACCAAAATGACAACATGCTATCCCCCGTAGACCCTACCCGATTTATACACAATTTAACAAGGATCCAAATATAGATGCTTTTATTAAAAGTGTAATAGGTCCAATTCTGCGCATCGAAGTTTTTTTGCACGGCGACGTTTCATATTTTGAGAGAAACTGTGGTTAAATGTGAACTTAATTAGTCGGCAGGAATGGCAATCGCGAACAAAGTCGCGGGTACAGCTAGTGTGAAAATAAAATAACAATAGGTACTTTTAATAAACATTTTCCTCCAATAGCTTATTTATAAATGCGTTCAAATTACTGTCGGAGCGTAACTGCTAATGGATTACATATGTTGTAAACAAGTTTGAACGAAAATTGCAACTTCGTCCACATACAGGGAAAATAGAGTAAGGATTTTCTCCTGTCTGAACCCTTGCACGGTTTGGTCTGCCCCAGACGGCACATTGCTTGTTCATACAACCTTGTTCATACAATTTACTTTCACACTCCATGCTCGTAAAGCGCACTTTATACGTCATGTAACTCTAACCGAAAGCAAGTGATTACAGCCCTGTAAGCCGAAAAAAGTAAAGGGTGTACTAAATTCAAACAAACTGAATGAGATTAGTATAGATGAGTCTTCTTGTTCAACATTTTCATTACATAATTTGAATTATTAAATTCAAAAGTCATTACTCCCTTGAGAATATTGAACATTAATCCCAAGGGAATAACGAGATGGAATTTGGAACATCAAAATGTGTGTGATTTTTTTTACCAAGCAGTACGGATGTAAAATGAGATCTTTTTCAAAATTCGAATAACAACTGTTCAGAAAACGGAATAAAAACTAATGCCGCGAAACATGTAACAAAACTTTACCTATTTACTCGCAGAATGTGTGAAAAGTAATGTATTCTTCGTCATAATCTATGGAATTTAAACATTCGCCTTGATCGAATGCCTCTCGCACTCTAGGGTTCTATTGATCCTGCGTTGCGCTCAGGTTTTAACACACTCAGCGCCAAGCCCCGTGGGCCGTTTCGTTCATTTCCATGCAACCGAACCAACCAAAAAACGCCTGTGACATTAGACGCCTGTGACATTACTCCCTCGGTGCACCAATCTACTATACTTAAATGAATGAGTAAAACAGAAAAGTTACTCGTATTTCAGTGAAATGTTTAGTACATTTGAGTCAAAAATGAAAAGCTCGCAAGCTATTCATGTTTGATTAAAATGTACTAATGTACACGAGCAGTAGCTCGTACCATGTTTGTATTTCTGGATGCGCGCTCCTTTCAAAGGCAGATCTTTGCTTGCCAACTTTAAATTCCACGAACAGGATAAAATCTTAAGTTAATGTTGAAGGCGAAGCTTTGTGCCATTGCAACATCCTTGGCCGAAAAGGCAACGCGAAAACTAGTAGTAAATAGATTTTACTCACAAACAGCCGTATTAATAAACTCTGAATAACAAGTTCGTAACATTACTACATCGCTTTTCCTTATTTTATCTCAGCAACCGTTAGCAATAGAAGTACAAAATTTTACATGTACTCTTTGATAATGATCACACATTTGATTCATCGTTCTCTGAAAGTATGACCTCATGCCTCTCGGTTCTTGTGTTGAGCAGTGTTGGATATTTTTATTTTGTTTCCGACCTGTGCCTCGCGAGTCTTCGCTCTTTGAATTTATTGGACTGGGGCTGCGCCTTGTGGTCTCCGGAGCCCCACTACATTCCACTAACCCAGCGCGGCGCGGCGCGGCGGGTAAGTGCTGGCATAATTTGCAAAGCTGCGAAATGGTTGCTCGCTCGGACTTGAACCAGCGACAACGTGACGACGACGACGGTCCGGATCTCAGTCGGGGCCCATATGAATGAACTGAGCCAAACTTACCGTACTCAATCAAGCTACGAGTACGGCGAGCTACGAACCTACGAAGTGCTACGAGGTGGCTACGATATGCTACGCCTCGCTAGTCATACAAGACGGCCTCTACAAACTATACCTACTGCTCTTTTACATAACGCTTCATCCGCTTTTTATTAGTGTCTTTTGGATTCCAGGCTATTTATGCCTTCTTCTATCTGTTGTACTGTGTACGTATAAGGAGTGAAAGTGATCTAGAGAAACTGAAAGGAAACTAAATAACTATTAGTAGTAGTAGTCACCTAGTAGGTACTTTAAATTCTAACTGTCATAGGTATATCTTTATGTCTAATACCACCATGAACTTTATTTTTTTAATGTAGTTCGTAGTAGATATTACTAATTTAGCACTTTTCTTTGTTATAAATCATCGATTTTTAGATACATATTGCTTAGGTACTAAGAAATATTTAGGTTACCAAACATTATTATTTTTATGATATTAGCTACTAATACCTAAAATAAATCCTAAATATACACAAATAAGTATAAATTAAGAAACAAAATTACAATCAATAAATAGAAACAAATAAGAACCAGTATTAACAATTAAAAGAAATGAGCTAACTGCAGACTGTTGCAGACAATCTAAAGGAAGCTCAACTGATCCATATCAATACCATAGTCAGAAGCGTTCCCAAGACCCATCGCTGTATGGCAATGCTGGTGCCCTGCGCCAGATACTCTCGGGTCAAGCGTCGCTTCAACCAGATGCTCAGATAATTTTTGTACTTTTCGTTTAATTTTTCGACGCATATAGCGTCCCACACAATGGGCCTCCCCATCTCCCATGGGAGTGTCATACCGTCAGGCCTCTTATCATCGTCACTAAGCAGACCATTCGTTGTGTATAATAATCTAATAGTACGTCACATGTTTCAGGATCTCAAATCTTGCGGGTGCGATGCCTGCCTGGCCGGGACAAATGTTTGTACGATCTGCAGATATTTTTTCCGGGTGTTTTGGGTATTTAAAAAAAACACTATATATCTGTATGTATATCAGTTACCCATAACACAAGCTCTGCTTGTTTGCCCATACAAAGCAGAGCTTGTGCTAGGGGTACTAAATAGTTTTACTAGACACTAAAAAGTACAGAATAGCTAAAAAGTACCTACTACGTTTGGGGCAAGATGCTGCTTTTTTTGACGACTGTAAAATTTCTTCACACTGCTGACGTTACAATTCCTGAAACACTAAGACAAAATTTACAATATGAAAATTTGATATGACGATTTGCTAGAAGACACTAAAATTATTATTTATGTCTTCAAAAGCGTGATTATAAATGAATATTAATTCATTTTTTTCGTTACGTGACTTATAAGAACCAAACTTCTGATGAAACCACCAAACGTGTCTGATTGAAACAAATTTTAATGCTTTCGACCAATTAGAAAACTTTTTTGCAGTGACGGATTGCTGCCTTAATCAAATAAATAAAACTATACAGACTATATAAATAAAACTATGAGCACTTGCTAACAACTTTACTAGTCGGGTTTACTTTATATTTCTTACACTCTACCCTTATGGAATTAAGGTCAATTTATTGAGCGAGCGAGGCCAATAAAGTTCTAAGGGCGGCACCGTAAATACTTCGTTATGAAATTTCCGGTCGGGGCGATTTTAATTTTATTATGTTACGACAGTATCGATCAACCAACCAAACTGTTATTATACCTTAGTAGTATACCGATATAATAGTAGGATTGATGACTTACGTCAAAGGCTTCATCGAATCCCGAGCGCAACTCATAAGATTCTAAAATAACTCGTACTAGAGGTTGTCATTTTAATCATCCATGGCATTCGAGACTATGCAGGGTCTATGCCATTTAATTTGATAAGCCTACACTGAAAGCGCCATCTTTTCAATCCGTTCGTACAGTTTGATTTTAAAAGACCCACGATACCACTAGGGGTATCGCCAGTATCGTGGGTCCGCAGTGCAATTTTCTAACTTGCAATAAAAATGCTTTTGTAATAAAATGCTTTTTGTAATAAAAATGTCTCATGTATGTACCTACTCATTATTAACTTGATAAGCTTAGTGCAAAGACACTTCCAAATGCCTTTGGCTTAGTGCAATCAAGAACATAATTGACCGACATCTACGTGAACCCAGTCAAATGATGGAAATCCAGTAACTAGAACTCTTAATTGACAACCTATTTGCCTTTGTAGTTGAGATGCCTTCCAGGAAACCTACATTTTGGGACACCAATATAACGTAAGCTCCCCTCTCATGGAAATTCGATTATGTAGTTCATAGAATATATGGTACTTCGCTTGTATAGCAAATTGCAGTGATTCTGGGAAATAGACCCCGCTGAGCCGAGATTTAGGTCACGGCCACTACCACTGGTGTGTTTCAAATTTGCAAAAATTTTGTCACAGCGTTACCACCATTAAGTTATTCTGCGACGGAAGCAATACGTAGATATACTTATTGATAATTATGCATGCAAAAGTAGGTCACTGTCTGTCTGTCACCTTTTCACGACTTAACGGCTGAACAGATCATAATTCAAATTAAAGGGTAAGGATATATATACATATATAAATCGCCGGGGAATCACATCGGTATTTACTGTCCCAAAAAATAATCTAGAATGGTTGAAATAGGGGATGAAAGTTTAAAGGTAAGGTGTGGGAGTGGGAGATTGGTTTTTAGTAAATATGATTTTGTGACAAACAAATAAAATAAGAGAAATCCATATAAACTTTAAGTATGTAGGTACCCCAACGTAAACTTATATTACCAAAAACAAACATTTAAATTGTAGTTAATTTGTAAACAATTTTCATGTTAGAGTATAGACACTTTTTACAGTGCATTATACATATATAAGACATTGAAACTGTATAACTTCTCATAACATCATAATATTTCTGTGATTATTATTAATACCTAGCTAAATTAGTAGAACCTCGCTCGTCGCTAGACATATTCATAAGCTCCTTAGGTAACATGCAGTAAATCTAATACCTACTTAGCGGCAAGACCTGACATCTCTATGAATAAATCATTTTGAATTTGAATTTAACGAAAAGCAACCGCTTGCAAATAACTAAGAAATGTTCCATAACAAACAAAACACACATTTCATTCATCGTTTTCAGAAATTCAGAATTGGTATTTCTCGTCAAATCATTTATTTTCATAAATCCAGCTATTTGCAAACCCACAAAATGTACGCTTGCACGGTATGAATTCCGATGCCCAACGCAAACCATGTTGCTGATGAATAGTTGAATAGAATGTTCGATATTCCAACAACATTTACTCAAATTGTATATCGTTTGAACTACGCAAAGTATGGTAAACACGTGCAGATTTCCAGGTACCCGATTCATAGACTTTTGTTCATTGAAAACGGTTGAATTCTGGCTTTGGAAAATGTTAGGTATTTATAATAGAATGATGCAGTTTAGAAATAAATTAGTTAGAAGAGTTTTGTCGGTTCGGCTCAGAGGGCCCTGGCAATTTTAAGTGGGGCCCAATTACCGACTTTTAGAAGTTTCTTACCTACCTCAGTGGACCAAATCTAAATTAGGCATTTTCTTGACTCGGGCTTCTCGACAGCGATACACTTGGCCACGAAGGTAGTCCGTAAATGTATAGTGAAAATTTTCGACGAATCTATTATTTTTGCTTCGTATGACTGGATATGACGATTCCCCATATCATACCAAACCTGTGCCCACACCGCGTCTGATAGATAGCTCCGACTAAATGTCTGTGAATTGGGCAAAATGGCAGGACATTCGAACCTCGATTGTGGTTTACTAACTCTTTACTACCTTTAGCGGTCTCACCTCAACAGCCTGTATTGGTCCACTGCTGGACGAAGGCCTCCCCCTGATAAGCGCCTTGTTGGCTTTTATCTCATGGGGGTAATGCCCATAATCCCCACGCTGGGCATGCGGGTCGGGGATCGCAGTTCGTTGGTAGAATAATTCTGCAGGGGGCGCTGCCGCCCGCCCCCGGTAGATATCCCTTAGTCGCCTCGTACGACACCCGCGGGAAGAGTTGGGGTGGTGCAAATTCTAAGCCGGCACCACACAGCTTTCTAAGCCGGCACCGCACAGCTAACACAGCCATTAGCGGTCTAAAACTCAATATATCTACAAGTGTACGATAAGTTTATGTATATGATATTACCGCGCCTCTAGGCGAGAATGCCTATACCACAGATATTATAATACTATACTACCTATACATTAGCTTGGACTAGGGTTAGATATTTTTTTAATGGTAGTAATATATAAAGCTATAGCGTGGAAAACCGTCAAAATTAAATACAGCAAAAAAGGTAAACACCAAATATTGGTAAAAAGCGTTTTTTTTATATAATGCTGGACTAACCACACAACATCATCTAGCCCCAAGCTAAGCAGAGCTTATAAAAAATATTTTCATTAAGGGGGTACCCTACCTCGTTATTGTGTGAAGAGGATAGGCATAGGATTTCGCGTTCACAGGAGCGGGACAGAGCAAAGCGGCGTAAGCCCAAAAATCAAGTTTTTAGTAGTTATTTGCTCCCCACAAACATTAGAATAGTTAATTGAAAAAAAGGCAACATATAAAATGTTCTTTATACTTAGCTCAATTACTATGCTTAATCTCAAGATCGTATCATCTGTATTTATTGAGAAATTAGGGTTTTAGTAAAAAATTAGAGGTAACTTTGCGATTTTTTTCTATCGAGAAAATTGTATGGAATCGTGTTTTCGAAACATATGATCGATAGAATAAGTCCTGAACTTTACCATATATAGTATAGTATTATAATATCTGTGCCATATATAAATTTCAAAGTTAAATATTCAGTAGTTTGGAAGATATGGAGGTCCGACGGAGTTGAAAATAAGCAATTTGAGGGTAGGTACCCCCTTAAGGCGAATAGTAGGGTGGACAGTGGCGCCACTACATATTTAATTTTATAATTACGTTATACAAAGGAATTATCAAAAAATCGGACCGCGCGTAGACAAGGCAAGATAGGTAAATGTCATCTGGCCCAGCGCCTTTATGACCAGACTTAGAGATCCACTAGCGTTGAACACTAGTGACTGTGATCCGTCTTAATTAGAGTCACCAGCGTTGAAGGCATTCATAGCTGGAAAGTCTGTAGATATTCCAGGACCAGATTGAACATAAACTAGAGAAAACGTGGAAGCAAAGAGATTGCATACAATATCATAGCCATCTGACTTAGTAGTGTGACCATCAGTCATTATATTTTTAGTGTTACTTCCTTTTTTGATTTAATGAAGGAACAAAAATATTTGGGGTTTCTTCGAATTCTAGTTTTAATTTCTTCTAAACAGATGTTATTAAGATTTAATGCAAGTTTATCGCACTTGTCTATAGGATTATTATATTTATTTAGCCTAAGACGTAAATTGTTTTTTTTGCGTAATAACTAATAACCCTATAAGTCGTTTATCAAACTACGCTGGATATTATTTGGCGCAGTTTCTAGAGACTGGTATAGTCGACCAAGAAATTGGTTTACCACTCTAAGGCTGAATATTATTTGCACGTACAAAACATCAAGGGCTATTTTCGCTTGACATATTAATAACTGCTACGTCAGAATCTGTCATTCCTGTTTATTTAAACTCAGAACTGATGGCTGACGTCTCATTGTTTCTCTTTGCTCGCTGGACAGTGCAGGCGGCCGACCACTTTGCCTATGATCTTGAAGATTACCTTCTTCCCCTTCACGTCTTATCCAAAAACGTGTCGTATATCGCGATATGTTCAGTTCTCTAGAAATATCACTTATGTTGTATCCTAACCGATGTAATGATATAATTTCGGCTCTTTCCTGTAAGTTTAAATTACGCGACATTTTCTTGACAGTAAGTGACTCGAGTTGATCAATAACTACACTTGACAGAACAACAAGACAGGTTCAAGTTCAAGTTGCATGCTCTTTTAACCATTGCTCTGTGATTGGCTCACAGTTAACCAATTACGTTAATGTAATACAGTAATCCTTAGCGAATAATTATGTGACTGGGAGATGTCATCAAAAGTGGTAAACCAATTTCTTGGTCGCCTATACATGCTTAATCAAAAAGCAGCATTCATTGAATAAGATGTAAAATTTATCAAGCATAGAATCTACGTCTGTATACTCATTAATTCAATTCAATTCAATAACTTTATTGGCAGACAACAATGGTCCATAGACAAAATAACAGAGAAATAAATTTTACAAAAGTATAGATAATATTATACCTAAATCTAAATTATAACTAGTTTTACCCAGTGGTGAAGAATTGGACAATCGTACTTTTCTGATATTATTTTCAGAATGCTGTTGCTACTACGCTACCGTACAGCCAACGCCCTGCGCTCCCTCTCGATATCACAGTCATCTTTAAGACTTATAATTTTGATTTGCCCTAAATATTTAAATTAGTTTACAATTTCTAATTGTTTACCATTTAAAAATACAGGTGGTACATTTTGCGGAGCCTTATTCCCAGTTAGTCTTGCGCACAGCGGAAAGTTTTTTAAAACTGTGATGTGAGAGCCACCGCCATCTTTCTCCGTGGCGAAACCGGTTGTGTATTTATCTCTTCTAAAAACAGTATATCTTTTTTCGAACTCTGCGTCCAACGCACTAGTAATAAATTATTAGGCACGTCTCTGTCAGAACTATGACATCATAATCAGTCTGTACCAAGCCTCGATAGAAAATATGTGTTCTGGAACGGAGTCCACGGGTATTCTGATAGTGAATACTGATGGAGTCCGTTGCAGTGATTGAAGGAACCGTAGCCATGTTTTACTTTAGATTAGCTTTAGTACTCATGTCCCTCACAATGATGTACTCGGAGTTAGCATCCTTACTCATGAAGATGCGCGAAGATCCGCCGCGGGTCCAAACGAATTCGTATCCATATTCCTTAGCCGCTCATCTAGCTGCGGCGTGTAGAGCTTTGTTGTAAGGAGAAAGGTGCTCTGATACGTACAGTACATAGCCAATTTTGTTCCAGAATGCCCGAGGTGGGTGTTATTAAGTTTGTCATTTAGGTGTCGCCAATTATATCGAAGAGGCCAAAAATTCATCGCGCACCAACTGCGTGTTCCATCACAACTCCACCACAATCGAGCGCGGACGCTTACTTTTTGGGTCCTGTTTTGCCGTTCTGGTTATACGCAGGATATTCTCCTCATTGTGCATCCAATTACAGTGCCGAGATCTTCTATTATTGATATCAGATTCTCGGTGTTCTTTTCTGGCGCACATTGGATTTCAATGTTATTGTAACGAGCATTTGGTTCCATTGCGTTCAACCTAGCTTCTAAAACTATTATCTTAGTCTGCACCTGGCTTTCGCGGTCTTGTAAGTTCTTGATTTGGCCTTGCGTCTCATTTTGTACTTTGACTATTTCTTCGATACGACTATCCATGCAGTCCACAGCTTGCTTGACGTTTTTAATCTCATCAGTGACCGTTACTAACTACTCCGCCGTGAACTGCTTCTTAAACTCTGTCAACACGTCTTCCATGATTTCTCGTACTTGATCCCGAGTAACAGGAGAGTCAGCAGCAATGTTGCGGGAGAGGTACGGAGACGGAAGCTGGGGTGATGACAGCCCAGCTCTTGGAGGATCGCGTAGAAGAGTTTCCCTGACGAACTGGCGAAGTCACACTCGTAATCACGTTAGGTATCTTCGATCGTTCGTTGGTGACAGTTACTCCAAATAGCCTCGCAACAAATGCCCCTTGCAACCGCAAAATAGGTTGGCACACTAATAAGGGCCCTCGCTCTAACGTTCCTGTCTGAGTAGTTAATGGCGACCGACGGAAAGAAGGTCGAAAGCGCCGCGCCGCCGCCGCACTATGGGTCAGGAGCGTAATTATCGTCTCTAAATTCTGTAACTTTCTTAGTTTTCAAAATATCTTGATGAATCTTTCGCAATTATAAATCTTCGATATAATGGACTATAAATAAAAACCAAAATAATAATAATTAAACATTATTAATAGAAAAAAATTGCCACAAATTTTTTTTATTTTCTATAATTATGTTTTCGCGGACTTTAACTAATCCAATGGACACAATTCAAACAAAATTCTACATGTCTATGTTAATAAGTTATATCTAAAAATTTTATGTAAAAAAAAATGTAAATAATTTTTTTTTTTATTTTACGTTAAGTTTAAACTTGCTGTTTAAATTAGTAACAAGTTATAAAAAATCTTTAATAAACATTATAAAAGACAAATTGGAAACTAACACTTATATAATTGTTATAACTATAACAGAAGTACTCAGGTATTATAAATATAGGTGATAAAAATTCTAATTATCGTAGAAAAGTTAATGCACGGTTTTGTAAGTTAAAAATCTATAACCTAAAGCTTCCTGCCACAATTCTTTCGGAACACTTTCGCTTGGTCTCCTTAGGCTAGAGATATACGGATCAGATGTATAAAGTAATGAATGGCATACATTCGCATTTGTAGCTGACATAGAGTATTTTCTGAAGTGCTCCACTCGATTTTGACGTTATAAATTGGTTTGCCGGGTGACACTTCAAGAAACTGCGTTACGCTCCGCTCACTTCAAGAAACTGCGTTACGGTCGTTGTCACGTAAAACTTTCGCCCGTATACCGACTTTACAGGCAACCAATTTTTTTTTTTTGTAGTCCTTATTTCGGGATTCTTGATCATGTTCAGACAAATTGTCCAATAGGTAAAACTGCAAAGTGTTTGATAATATTCTCTCCGTGGAGTAAGATCTTGTGTACAGAAAGGGGCATGTAATACTACCTATATTTATCAACATTATAATTGTGCAGTACTTTGAGTGTACTCACCAAATTTTTGAATTTGCAAGATGACGAACAATCCTTTGATTATCTCCTCATCAACTCCAGTAATTTTGATAGTTCCAGATAGTTCCGCATTATTTGATCATAGTTATCAACTATTATCGGTTATACTCTATTTGCGGCTAAAATAGCTATAAAAAGGTACCTTCAAAATACCTAACATTTTGTTTCGCACCATGTATCCTACGTCGAAAATAATTAAATTAAATTAAACTATCATCAAGCAATAGTAAAATAAACGGCATCAAGTAAAGAAAACGAGGATATTTGTTACAATTTAATCCAAATTTTCTAAAAAAATTCATATTTTTCAGATTTTTCTTTGCCACACTTTTTTGCCTCTTGATCAAAATGGAGCAAATATTATGAGCAAAAATTTTTAAATGTATTAGTATACAAACCAGGGAACGATATCATAGTCTTATCTCCATGTCAGGAGACAGCGGTAAATATGAAAAGTCGATTTGAATTTTCCAAGCCGATAAAATAGTAGGGCTTTCTAAAATTGACTGTAAAAGCTAACTTTATTAACTACTAGATAATCGCCTCGCGGTATCACCCGCGTATTTCCCGTTCCCGTGGGAATTCCGGGATAAAATATAGCTTATGTCACTCCCTGAAGAGTAAGCTTCATAACGGTGAAAGAATTTTTCAAATCGGTCCAGTAGTTTCGGAGCCTATTCAATACAAACAAACAATCAAATCATTCCTGTTTATAATATTAGTATACATAGATTAAGAAAATGCCTGAATCAAAAAGAAAGCGTAAACTACCACGCTCTTAATGTAGTATAATTAGTAATAGTTTATTAACGGATATTTTGTAAAAATCTATCTGTAAATATCATATCACAAATTGTCCTAGATCAATCAATCTACTTCCTCACATTCAAGTTCAAGCTATGGCTATTTAAATGTTATATTATAAAATATTTTTTGTTGTTTATGAGACTTCAACTATCCTACTACTTATATTCATTGAGAAATATGTAGAAATCTAACTTTCATCAAACTGATTAAGGATTAAAGAGACGATAATTAAATTACGCTCCTGACCTATAGTGCGCCGTGTAGATAGTGTCGCTTAAGCGTTTTACTGCGAGAGGTGAGCCAATTCTTTGTGTGCGGGTGGGTGGTAAAAGGTGGTAAAGTTTTGGGTGTAAGATCACTTAACTTCGGTAAAAGACAGATACTTAATTCACTGATAAATATGCTACAGCTATTGTCACTGTGATTATTAAGTCAATCCTTCTATGTGAGCAAAAAATTAGCTTTCTCAATTCACTTATGACACCACAAAAATCGAGATCGCAGGTACACTACGTTGCTACTCTGCGAATGCCAGGGTATGACTTCATAACATTCCTTTAAGTTTTGAGACTTTCCTTCATTAAAGATAGTTACGGATAATTATACTTCTAGGTACATTATTCGGGTTAGAGATTCTCGGTCATGTGAATGAATTTCAGTTATATTGTTCCTGTTAGTAAATATTTTGGTCGTCTAAAGTTTTTACCATTGATATAAGTAAAATTCTGTAGATAATGGTACGTTCTCCCAGCGCTATCTCAACAAATGGCCTGTGTTACAACTAAATGCAAAGACAAGCTTTTTCCAATCTATTGCAATATGCAATACCTACCTATTGAACAACAATGATGGAAAGAAGTATCTGTTGGTTGTCTGGAAGAGATCGCTCTTAGCGATAAGGCCGCCCATTGTACAACTCTGTATCTCTCTTTTCCTGTATTTTTATTTTTGTGTTTTCTTGGTGTGCAATATTTGTATTGTATAGTATTGTGTCTAGACCGAAGTGCGATCGAGACAACAATACACGCGAAACACGTACGCCGGCAGCGCCGGTCCGACTGTGACTGAGGTGGGTGAACCTAATTGGACTCAATTTGAGCGTTCCACTTTCGAGAATCATCATCATCATCATCAGCCTATATTAGTCCACTGGACATAGGCCTCCCCTAATCAGCGCCATAGCGCCCTGTCTTCAGCTCGCCGCATCCAGCATCTGCCTGCAGTCTTTCTCAGATTGTCATCCCACCTGGCCGGAGGGCGTCCTACACTACGTTTGCCGAGTCGTCTCCATTCAAGACCCTGTTTACCCCAGCGGTTGTCGGTTCTTCGCGAGAATCCAGTGCCCAATCTCCCGAATTTTACTCACATCGATGGTTTTAACGCATTTAGTGCCCAGCCTCGACACGGGTGAGTAGACTGACAACTGCGTCTTGGGCCATGATAGTGTCAACAGAATTGATCTCGGCGCTATTGGATGCACAAATATGGCGGTGGGGTCATACAGGGGGTGATTTCATTAACAAGGGGTGCCGAGTGTGCCGACGTGACTCACACCCACTACCCACCTGGTGATTCATGCATATCGGCCAAACAATCTGCCTGACTGCATGACCCTTCTCTATTAAATTAAAACTCAAACACCAACAACCTACAGACATCGACTCCCGAACCGAATAAAGCAGTAATATGAAAAACGGAATTTTACAGGAGAGCAAAACACATAAAAACGAGTCTTGACACTCTGGTGTTAAGTGAATAAGGGCATCATTAAAAGCGGAAAACATCATCTATTCATGTTAACAAACAGCTTTTAAAAACTTTAATGTGTACAAAAAGTGGTGGTACAATTGAAGCTTAAGAGTTTTCACTTCTTTAACGTGCTATAACTTTTAAATAATAAATTAAAAAATAAAAATAAACTAAATAAATAATCATAAAAAGATTCAACCTTAAATTACAAGAAACTAATAAAAATAATATACCTACTACCATGAAGATAAATAAGAATCTAAATATATAGCTGTTTATGTAATTATCATGTTATTTAGTTACGTACCTACTGCTGATAATTGAAAAAGTTGTTCGGTTACTGTGTGTCTTGGCGTGGAATAGATCAACTTGTGAGTAGCGTGTATTATATGTATGCATTGTGCAGGGCAGGTAGAAGCTCTTACCTCTTACGGTAATTAGTGGAGCACTATATGGAAGTATAACTTAAGATTGGTTCTACGAGAATAGCGACGAGAGGCTATCGTTAATAGGATATCAGACAAGAGTGAGGGGGCGTCAACTAGGTACGTTTAATAACATATTATGCAATGTAATAAGACAGTGTGTTTTTTTTTAACTGGGACAGTAGGGGAGCACTATAACCAGAGGAGATACAGGTGCAGTTTCTTTTGAAACATCAGCTCCTTTTTGGAGAAATTTTTTTGGAATTAAAATGTTTTTGGTCAAGCGTGAGTAGCGCCTTAAAATGAATCAAGTTGGTAAAATTCTTTTTATTAATCATCATATTCAGAAACATCCGAGTCTAAAATATAGTGGCTGCACCAAAGGACTGATTTTGTGGACCCACAGAACTTCCTAGAAGTCCTGGTTTTGGAGAGGAATAGGCTTTGAATAGCATGTCATTATACAAAGGCCTCGGCACTGCAATCAACTGGTCATAGGCGGGCTGAAGGCTCAATGCATTTTCATTTGTTCCATAGGTATTCGCCTCGCAGAGTTTTGCCCCACATGTAAAATTTTACGTTCGCCCTACATTATATTCCCTGTCTGCCTCGAAACTAGGTTATGGATATTTTAATAATTTTACTCCATGTTTGCCCCATTTTGAGTTCTTGTTTTGCCTCGCATGTTTTTGTAATGCAATTTACCTAGTAAAAAATTATTTAGTAAAAATTATGTACAGTCAGAATAAATAATCCTTCAAGCATTTAAACATTTTGATGGTCAACTACGTAAGTAATGTTGTTTTATTAAATTTTTTAAACTTGCTTTATAACTGTGCAGGTAATAAATGCAAATTCTGAGAACAAAAGATGGCCGGGCGCAATCCCTTGTTTCAAGGACACTTAGGTACTAGTAGTGATGTCTGAAGTGAAGTAGTAAGCATGTTCATTCTTCGACGAGAAACCTCGCGACTGGTCGTCATGCTCGTAAGTTAAGTAAGTATTCTTCCAAATGATCCCTATAGCAAAGTTTATTTGGAGTGGCGCTATCAATTTTTCATTGCGAACAAACTCTCTTTTGACGTGACAACGTCTTATAAATTGGTTTGCCGGGTGACACTTCAAGAAACTGCGTTACGCGGAGCGTAACGCAGTTTCTTGAAGTGTCTTCCTACTATACGAATGAATATTCACATTAAAATTATTTTACCACTCAAAGTCGTTGTCACGTAAAACTTTCGCCCGTATACCGACTTTACAGGCAACCAATTTTATTATCAACATTTTAAAATAACGAAATAAAATCTAGAAAAACTTTGTTTAATAAAAAGTTTATAAATTTTAGTTAAATATTTTAAAGGTTTCTTGCCTACTTTTGAATTTGTTGAGGCAACGTAAGTTCATCCGAGTACCTACCTACGTAAACATTAAGTACTAAAACAATGACGATTTCGAAACATTGTTTGCTACCAAACTCGTTATATCTTCTTAAATATAAGGTTTCTTTTCTCCTAATATGAACGTAGGAATTATACGAGGTCCGAGGAGGAGAGAAGGGTGTTTTTTTTTTGGACAATAGACCTTTTGACCGCAATCTCACCTGATGTTATGCGAAGATGTGGTCGACCGTGTACCACGATGGTCTAGAAGATAGCTATTCACCCATCAGTGTCATCTAACTAAACAACCACTGCGGCAAACCGATATTAAAGATGCTAAGGATGTTAGGTATGTCATGATCAGCATCTGTTCTGCAAAAGCAACGTTACCTATTTTGAGTGGTCTGGTCCGCTACAGATATTTTTTATCCACTCAACGACCACAACAAATAGCACAAAAATGTAACTAACAATCGGAGAGTTGTTATTGAACGCGATGTAACAACTTTAAGTAAGTAGATACTAATTGTACCCGTTACGGGGCAGTGGTCCAACTGCTCTGTCCAATTAGTTGGACTACGGGCCTTTACTAGGGGTCGTGGTCCAACTATCTTTGCAGTTGGACCACGGCACCATAGTAGAGTTCCCAGGTCCAATTAAAACAATTTCTACCTATTGTGTGTTATGACCGAAAAAAAGTACTTAACTACATTAATTAAATTATAGGTAGGTACCTTCAAGTAACATTATTATGTATCTAGCAGTGGATTCCTGTCGATATCAATTTCCATCAATTTCTATTGTATCACCCATTTATGTTTAGCGTGCTAAAACGTGTGGTTTGCCTAAAATAAATTATTATACAGTTTGTTCTCCGTTGTTCCGTCCGGGGTACTAAGCTCCAAATCTTTGCACAGCCAGATTATAAATCCCCAAGGTACCTGTAGGTTTTCTGTAGAATCTTCACCCCCCCCCTCTCCTCCTCCAACTTGAATTTCTTGCTACGGTCCTGCGTGCTGTGCTGTCCAAGCGTGACCAGGCGCGGTCGCAGCCCAAGACTTTGGGGGGGGTCACACTTGGTGCGGGCCGTAGCACCAAATGTATTTGTAGGCGGTTGCAGGCCCCACTGAAAATCACGAAACTTTATCGGCGAGTGGAGCGAGCCGCTGAAAATTTATACTCAACTCCCCACAATAGTAGGTATAAGTTATAGCGAGCGAAGCGAGCCTCGAAATTTTTGAGATGTTTTCTGAATTTTGGGCAAAAGTAAGCAAGAGTAGGTATACTTGCTTACTCTCGCCGACATCATTTATTTTGTTGTTGATACAAATGTAACGGACCCTGGCCTGAGTGTCTGTGTGAACTCCAGATTATATTATGTACTTATAGCATCCTTAGCCTAACTATTTGTTTGTGGCTTATGAATCACTAGCCTAATCGAATAACACAGTTCATGGATCGATAAACAAAATAAATGACTTTAAATAAGACTTTGTGGTAGTAGATATAAAGCTATGAATATAAATAGGGGCGAGCGGACCAAGAGCATTGAGAAAAAAGACATGGAAAAAAAGTAACGGCGAGCGGAGCGAGCCGCCGAAATTTTTGTTACTTTTTCGGGTAACTACCCAAGCAAATTGATGTAAAACTAGCCGAAATTTTTGTTCCCTTTTCGGGTGGTCACAAACTGGTTCAGAAAATAAATAACAGCGAGTGGAGCGAAATATGAACATTTGAGAAGTTTGCGGCGGCTTGTTAAAAACATGTTTAAAAACAAATAAAAAATAAATATCAGCGAGTGGAATGAGCCCCAGCCTTTCTTGAAATTGGTGAGGCATGCGTCCATGCAAGACAAGGAAGCTAAATTATGAGCTAAGAACTATTTTAAAGTTAGTCGAATAACAACCAAATATGCGGACAACAGACCAGACACCATATGAAATCAACGGCGAGCGAAGCGAGCCGCGAAAATTTTTATGATCTGGCTGTGCGTGTGAGTTGTGTTAGATATTTTGCAGTTGCAAACTCACCTGAAACGGAGAAGGAGTCCTGGACTAGCAAGCCAGAAGCTTATCAAAACAGCAGAATGTTATCAGAGGCAAACAGAGCGTGCTGCGATAATTTAGTGGTTTCATTAGATTTTTGGAGTGTTTAGAAAACAGACCTCAAACGAGGGGTGAGCCCATGACCAGAGGCAGACAGTATGAAGATGCCGGCAAGCTGAGCGAGCTGCGGCAATTTTTGGTTTTTGTTAGATTTTTGGCAAAGTGACCTAAAGCGGGGCTGGGGTCGAGCTTTGGACCATAGTCAGAAGGAACAAATGTTATCAGCGACTGGACCAAAACGCGAAAATTTATTGTCTACTAATTTTTTGTTATGGTTGATAAAGTGAGCACGCATATTATTTGATATATTTTTGTGCATTTTATTATGACGGTTGGATTGATACAAACTGACTATAGCGGACCAGCCAGACCAATAAAATTGGGAACGTTGCCTCTGTGCTAATGAAAACACAGAGCACAAATAACAGTAGTATCGGCGAGCGGAGCGAGCCGTGATTTTTTTTTTGCTGCAGTTGGAATTCATAATCAACGTAACGAAAATAAACAGGAAAAAATAATGATCAAGCTCTTTTTTAATTACCTAAACTAAGATTTTGGGGGGGGTCATGACCCCCGTGACCCCCCCCCTGGGACCGCGCCTGAGCGTGACCCCCTCCAAAGTCTTGGCCTGCGACCGCACCTGAGTGGCATGCTTACCTTTTTAAAATGAAGTAAGTACTTACCTATTTTATTTTAAGGTTTTACATTTTATACAGCCCTGCGCCCGAGTTAATATTGGGGTCTTTCTGACAAGAAAAATTCACAGTGGCAGCCCGGAGTCAGCAACTTGGCGGTGCTGCACCCCCGTGCCTCGGAAAGCACGTAAAGCCGTTGGTCCTGCGCTTGACCTCTTCCCGGTCGTGTCGGTCTGCCGTCCCATCGGATTAGAACACTGACGGAATAGAGAGTTCACCTGTGTTTGTGCATACACTTGTGCACTATAATATGTCCTGCGCATCTGGCTAGTCTCCGGTGAGACTGGCCGCCCGCGCCGTAGTCGAAATACGGTTATGAGGACATAAACGCGAAAAGTTGGATGGATGGATGGTTTGTAACGTACCTACCCACCTACTTGTTCACGCCAAAGTACCTACAGAACGGATCGGGCTGAAATTTCTACCCGCGGCTTCGCACGCGTTGTTTGTAAGTTACTTCTATCCCATAGGAACTGATATATGGGATAAAAACTAATAATTCCAGTGCTATACCTACATCTTAGCTAAATTTCAGCCCGATCCGTTCAGTAGGTAGTTTTGGCGTGAAAAAGTAACAAACATAAACAAACAAACAGTCGGCAGTTAGCTCAATTGTTTCAATTGTAAATACTAGTATAATTTTCTTTGTGAATAAATGTATATTAGTTAGAAAAAAAAACAAACATAAATACCTACCTACTTCCTATATTTTTTTAGGTACCTAACTTGCCTCCTAGGTTGGTAGAGGTATCTACCACAAATTGGGGTGGCCGTCAAGTTATGGCCGCCATGGAATTTGGTGGTTTTAAATACATTATACATCCATAAATTAATGAAGTTGTAAACAATGTCCCTATTATTTAACAAAACATAAATCATGTGCTCCATTGCTATTTGCTCTCTATCTAGCTCGGATTTATATGAAAGAACTTTGCTCTGAACAATTCATAGGCTTGCTAATGCAGGGAACAATTGATTTGAATTTGGCGCGCTGTTTGTACCATCCCACAGACTCAGTTACGAATAAGGCGTTGACCGTGAATCTTTCTCAGTCTACGGCTTAAGACTTTTCGCGAGGAATGAAAATAACCATAGACTATAAATCAATGTTTATGGCCTTTTGTTTGTTTGATCTATAGTCATCGTGTCTACCAACATACAATACGCAATACAATTTAACATTAAAAGGGCCAGACTGGCCTGGACATCTAAGAAGCCAATTGAAATTTTCATACAAACTCTAGTTAAGGATAGGTTCATGAGTAATTATTCCTTCCTGTACGGGATCTCTTTTTTCATGGGTAAATTATTGACATTCTCAATTATGACATCGTAAATTTGTCAATGTCAAAATGTCAACAGTTTTGTCAGATTTACATGGCAGGCATCTAATCGGGAAACGGCTGCCTGCCTGGCTGACGGATCATGTTTTGAAGTGGGCGAAAGATCTAAGTGCTATTTTTGTGATGATTGTTCGTGATATTTGTGAGGTAATTATGACATTATTACCGTGAATGCTACTCGCTCACAAATGCCTACACAAGTTATTTAATAAATCACGTGACCATGTGTGACTATGACCGTCAAGTCATTGCCGAGGTGGCAAATTCTGATGTCACAATTCTGGAATTATTTATTGTTTTTATTAATTATATTAATAAATCGCCCCCACAGTGTAACGTAGGATATATCACGATGTAAAACTAATGCGTATGACCCTTGGGAAACAGCTAAAAGTCAAGTAAGTGTGTTATTTGTAGACTCCTAATGATAAGAAACTTCAGAAGTTGGACTGATAAACTTTTTTAGGTGTCTTTACGTGCGCAAGCGCAGTGCTATTTTGTTCAACATAATATTATATTTTTATTATCCTAGAAGTGAACTGCTTAGTATATTTACTTCAGCTTTTAAGGGCAATGACTTCCTTCTTAGCTACCAATAATGAATCGCACTTATTTTCACTTAGGGCGTTATAATTAAGGTGAGTACCTATTTTAAAATCCTTAAATTAATTTGATCCTTAGTCATTTTCAAGAGCAGGTCCTACTCATCTTGAGGCTAAGAATGCTAGAAAAATATTAGTATAACATGTTTGAATTTAAGTAAGGGCCACTTTAAACTGTGAACAGACTATGAGAGTACTTATCTATTAATAGTTGTGTATATCCCAGCATAATAAATAAAGTATAAATTGAGTTGGGTGTAAGCCATTTATCACAAGCTGTAGATGCATACTTATTATTACTTAATATTCTAATTTTAAGTATGCTTTACAAATTATTTTATATTCGATCCAAAATGTATTATAATTAATGTATTTTTGACTCTGTATGTATTTTTAATTATGCTTAAGATTTTCCCGTAAATCTTAATCTTTAAAACTTAATCCTGAAGGATTTACCAACTCTTCAACGATAAGAGTCTAAACTGTTCTGTGATCATCTTTTTTTCCAAACTTTTACCACCATTTCCAAGGTAAGTCTTAGGATTTATCTCAGAAATAGGTGAATGTTGAAAATGACATGCCATAACCTGTTCGATCGCATAGTTTTTATAGGTTCTACCTACATAACATAACTACAGTGTACAACCAATGTTTTTATAGTATTAGGTAATTAGTTATTTCTCATGTGTTTTTTTTCTTTATGGAAATAAAAGTTTGTGAACCAAAAAATCCATCTCGTTAAGGGAAAATTATAGGTATGCCAACATAAGTACAAAGTGCAAAGAGACATCTAATTGATAGCAATATTGCTATGTATATCATTTATAAATCATGATCTTGTATGCAGTCTATGGATGGACAATTGATTCCATGGATGTCAAATTAATACCCACCAATGGCCTTAACTACTAATAATTTATATCATAGCTAGTTCTGTGTCATATTACATACATGATGTTGTTTATGTGATTCACAAAAGCGTCAATCAGCATTCTACAACCAGGCAACTGATTTAGTTCTAGTCCTTTCAGAAAACTTCATTGAATCAACATGAACATGGAGTGATTATTTCAAATTTGCTTTACAACAAAGAATTTGTTGGGTGATATCCAAGCAGCGTTCCACTTCGGTGTGTTCAGATTTCAAAACTATACCAGGTTTTCTTTCACTGGATCAGTACGGAGGTACCTATAACCAAAGGTACAAGTACACTTTGGGAAACATCAGCTCCATAACTTTCATGGGAACAAACCTTAATGTTCTCATGAAAGTTTTCCTGTATCCCCTCTGTATCGTTTGGTTTTCCCCATGTCATCATTTTATGATTATTTATTAAATTTGGCTAACTTCCGATGCTAAGATTTTTTTCATCTGATACAATGAAACAATCCTCACCAAAAGGCATTAAATTTTTTTTACTTATTTGACTTATTTTTAGGGTTCCGTACCTAAAAAGGAAAAAAGGAACCCTTATAGGATCACATTGTTGTCCATCTTTCGGTCTGTTCATCTGTCCACCCCTTTTTTCAGGAACACGTGGAGGCATCGAGTTAAAATAAACATCAAATACTCAAGTCTCCTAACCTCTTGAAGCCTCGATGTAAATAAAACTTCTCGGTCAACAGTTACAGCCGCTTATGTCCGAGTATTTTGAAATTTCCAAAGAAATCACATGCACACAAAATCTATAGGGTACTTCCCAGACCTAGAATCATAAAATTTGGTAAGAAGCAAGGTCTTATAGCACAAATAAAGGGATAAATCAGAAAATCGAAAATTTGTACTTAATTCACACAGTAATTCTTATTCTTGCTATGGAGCAAAACCTACAGGGTACCTACTTCCCGTTGACCTAAAATCATGATATTTGGCATGATACAAAGTTTTACAATAATACGAAACCTTTAGTGCTCGAGTTTGACTCGCGCTTGACGTTTTATTAGGTGCTACTAACGCTTTATCAAATTTTTCGTATAAATTAAACAGACTTGGCTTGGAGTCCCCTTTTTAGCAAATTTACATGTATTATAGGACACCACTCTTAACAGAAATACTGTCCCAGTTAAAAATAACACTGTTTAGTATGGACTAGCGATTCTGTGCTGATAATGATGACTTGTTGCAGCATGCCCATCCAGGCACCGCAATGGACGGACTACCTGAACTGTCCAGCTTGCTGCCGCGAATTCTCACCGCGGCGCAGCCCTGTCAGCCTCAGCTGCGGCCACACTCTATGTAGACCATGCCTCAAGAACCTAATCCGGAAACAATGCCCCTTCGACCAGGTAACTAGCTTGTATTATACCAGACCATGATTAATGTGAGTTGACGTCTCGGCGACAAGACGTTGACGTGTGGGATTTGGTAGAGCGACTCTACCATGCCGATATGGTTCTCAACTGAAACCTCAACAGCCTATATTGGCCCGCTGCTGGACGCAGGTTTCCCTCTGATAAGTGCTTTATTGACTTTTATCTCATCGGGGCCCGCCCCCGTCGGAAATCCCTTAGTCTCTTCTTACGACACCCGCGGGAAGAGTTGGGGTGGTGCAAATTCCAAGCCGGCGCCACACAGCGGACATGGTGCGCTAGGTATCCCTTATAAAATATAAAACGTCTCGTCGTCGAGAGGATACTATCGACATATCGAACCCAGGGCTAAGCTCCTATAAATGGATTGTCGTAACGGACGCCGCGCCGTACCGAGCAATTACTGTGCCAACTTTTATTTTTTGGATGTTTATTGAGTATGGATTAAGTAGTTACTCGCTTAGAACTTAGTCAGACATGTAACGATAAGTACCTGCCTATCTATCTTTTTTCGTGCATCGTGAAAAACCGAAACGCGTCCAGAAACGTATAGCAGTAAAATTCTATCCGACCGTCTTTTTCTCTACGAAATTATGCACATGTACCCACATAACGTTCCCTCCGTCGTTGGATTCTAGTTTTATGTTTTTTAAGTATGTTTTATTTTCCGCAATAAGGAATTAAGACAAGCAATCTAATTACAATAAAATTCTAGATGGAGATGTTCCACAAACCGTGATCTTAAAGGACTTGGCGCTCCTCCAGCTGATGAGGATACGACCCCTCGTGCAGCACTCTTAACCCCTCGTCATCAAGGGGGTTAAGAGGGCTGCGCGGGGGGATTGCTTGCTGGGGGGTGGACCTGCTTGAGCCTGTCCGAATAACCCTGCATTTTGGTTTAACCCCCCAAGTTGTCCACAGAACGTGATCTCAATGGACTTGGAGGAGCTCGTGGTAAACACGGCACTCCTCCAGCTGATGGGATACGACCCCCCCACGCAGCCGTTCCACCCCTCGAGCATACAAAGCCTGTCAGAACAGGACAGGCGGGCTTATGACGTCATCGTAAAGTGCTTGGAGCAGCTCGCGGTCTTCCTCAAATACTGCTGTACAGGTATGTTATCTATTATATTCACTGATTTATTTAAAGTAAAACTTATGTAACATACATAAATTATAGTTCATAAATCGGACAGCGAGGGACTAACTACTTTAATCTACATTTTCCAGTTTACATCAGCTTTTGATTCTTGTTTAAGTTTTAAAAATTCAATATCTTTTCCTACGTCATAAATAAATGCAGGTTTTCGTAGAGATTTTTGGTTGTCAATCCTCTTGTCAGCGTTTGTTGCCTCATTTTTGGGTTCCGTACCTAAACAGAAAAAAAGGAACCCATAAAGGGTCACTTTGTTGTCCGTCTGTCTGTCTGTCAAACGCCTTTTTTCAGGAACGCGTCGAAGTATTGAGTTGAAATTAACATCAATACTCAAGCTCGTAACCACTTGGAGCCGTGATAAAAATTAAACTTCTAAGTCAACGCATTCAAAAGTTACAGCCATAATATAATACTGCATAATATTTTGAAATGTCCAAATTTCAAATTTTCTAAGCATGGTCTCATAGCACAAGTAAAGTGAAAGTCTTATACTTAGTACAAAAAAGCTTTTGGTCTCGTGCTAAAATGAAAAAATATTTAACCAAAACCTACAGGGTACTTCCCCTTGACGTAGAAGATTTCAACGACATCAAGTGTATAAATATGTACCTACGGTGGAATAAATTAATTGAATCGTGTAATTTGGCAAAGAGCAAGGTATTTAGCACAAATAAATGGAAAAAACCGCATATTTGTTGTAAAAACTCAACATATAGGGTACATCATACAAACATCCCGTTGAGCTAGAATCATGGAATGTACGATATTTATTTTGCCCCACGCATTTGGGCAAAATAAATATCGGCAAAATATCAATTTTGCAAAATAAATATCTATTCCCTTTGACCTTGGCAAAAGTTTTAGAGGTTTTGATTATTTAATCCACATACGAACAACCTGGCTGTAGGACGCGTAATGGAGTGGCCCCCCGTGTTGTATGTCTGAAAGTGATAAATTGAACGGATTCGCGTACGTATTTCAATGGACGGAGTGATTCCGTGTAAAATTCGAAATAAACGTGAAAAATGGTAAAGATTGTTCAAGATGATGGAAAAAAACATGCCCACTGGGATTCTTGCAAACCAATAGGTATCATTCTATGTTACAAAAACAATCTTTTAACGGAATCGTTCCTCTTATTTCTTAAAAGATCTAACTGCTCTGCCAGCAGTGTGGAGCCAGGCAGGCTAGTTAGCGAACAGTTCAAATATATATTCGCATACTGACCCACAAAATGGACGAATAGCGTAAATAGCACGACCTATTTCACATTTCGTCTTTTGTTTCCCATCTGTATAAAAGCAAAAACGCTCATGCATAAAGCATTCGCAGAACTCGTTAACTTCCTGAATGCCCTTGTTTTACTTTCGTCAAAGGCTTTTTACAATTAACCTGAAGTTACGCTGCAGCGCTGCTTGCACGTGTGTGAACTTCGTAACTATTCTAGGACGGCATGTCACAGTCTGATTGATATCCAGTTCCAATACCTAATACATCTTTAATATTAACTTTTACTTTACTTTTATTATATAATAATATATATTATGAATGAAATCATCATCAACAACTATATTAGTAGGTACACTGCTGGACATAGGCCTCCCCTAATGAGCGCCATAGCGCCCTGTCTTCAGCTTGCCGCATCCAGCATCTGCCTGCAGTCTTTCGCAAGTCGTCATCCCACCTAGGTGGGGGACGTCCTACACTACGTTTGCCTAGTCGCGGTCTCGCCCATCGGTTGTCGGTTTTTCGCAAGACATGGCCGGCCCACTGCCACGTTAGCTTGCTAATTCTTTGGGCTATGTCGATGATAACTTTGGTTCTCTGTCGGATGTCGATTCGTTACGAATCCCTATCCTTCAGAAAAACTCCCAGCATAGGTTTTTCCATTGCTCGCTGAACTCGCTACGCATACTTTGAACTGGTGGACCAGCCCTATCGTGAGTGTCCACGTCTCAGCTCCGTAGGTCATGAAGGGTAGGACGCACTGATTGTAAACTTTCGTTTTCAAGCATTGCGGTGTGGATGACGAGAAGACTCGACGTATATAATACTAAAATATTATATTATACTTATATATAATAGTATGGAGAGGTCATTGTGACGTCTCCTTTTGACGTGACAACGTCTTATAATTCGATAGAGCCGGCTGCACGCACGAAAAAACATGACGTCATGCGGCGTTACCTCGTCATGCGGCGTTACCTCGCTCTGAGGTGTTCCATGTAAGGCTTGAAGTGCAAGCGAGAGCGCTCGACATCCGTCTCTCTCCTACTTGAGTGAGCGATGCGTCTGCGTTGTCACGTTCAACTATCGTCGGTAAACCGACTTTACAGACAACCAATTTTTTTTTATATGGGTTTTCGTACAGCGCCTCTATCGTGCGGACAGGGAACTACTCAAATCCTATACAAAATGAGACGTCACTATCACGTCTCGGTACCTTCAACTGAACTCGCTCTCTGATTGTGAATTCTGCCTCCAGCTAGCGTCAACATGATAGGCAATCGCCTGTCACGGCCGATGCAGCGGAAGCTGGTGACCCTGCTTCAGTGCTCGCTGATGGATGAAGAGGGGCGGGGGAAAGCGGCGCGGGCGGCCCGATCCTTGGGCGAGAGGACGGTCTCTGAGCTCATACTTCAACATCAGGTAAAAGTTAAATTAAACGTACATATGTATATATTTCAGCAAATATTAGTTATTTGTTCATCAAGTGGTAAAACGATTTTTTGTTGAACGTGCCGATATTAAGTCCCGAACTAGGGAAGCAGTTTAGAGTAGAGTCAGGTAGGAGTGTAGCTCTAATGTAGATAGGGTAACGAGGGAGTTAAAAGGCACGAAACAAAAAAATTTTGCTCTCCAGTTAATCATACAACTTTTCACCACGACTAGCAGGAAAATATCTTGTTTTTTTTATAAAAGAGGTCGAATGTCATAAACTTATTTTATGGAGGGTAAATGGTAAAATAAAAACCTCTAGCAAACCATGAACGAGGAAAAAATTTTTTTCTACTATGTTTTGAAGATAGGTTATATTTTATTTTGTTTAGTAACAGTTTGAACGCTGTCTAACCTCCTTCTTCTCGATAAGCTAAAAGCTGAGGCACCGGCTAACGCATAACGCATCGACCCGTGTAAAAGCTAAAACAAAAGAAATGATGGCGAGCGAAGCGAGCAACAAAATTTTTCTATTTTGTTATGAAGGGACGATATTTATTTTGTTTAGGCCATTCCTTTATGGAGGCCTCGGGCTGAAGCCCCGCTCGCCAGCAAACCTATCGTAACTTTTCGATGATAGGTACTTAGGTAAAATGTTTAAAATCCATAGCACCATCTAGTTCCACGTTGTAAATCGCAGCCCTCTTTCAGAACCCACAACAGCTGAGCGCTAACCTGTGGGCGGCGGTACGTTCCCGCGGCTGCCAGTTCCTCGGCCCTGCTATGCAGGAGGAGGTGTTGAAACTGGTGCTCTTAGCGTTAGAAGACGGATCTCCACTTTCTAGAAAGGTATTCCATATTTTACTATACTCTACTGTCGTAGTTTAACGAATTGTCACTTTCTATCGGGTGAGATTGTGGTTAAACGAAGGTCTGTTGACTTTAAAAATGTTAACGTAAGCGAGCTCTGAACTTTGTTTGCGTTGGAAAAACACCAACGTTCCGAGGGACAACTTCAGGGTGAATGCGCGCGTTCCGTGTCCCTGCGAGCACATCACAAACAAGGTTCATAGTTTACCCGCTCACATTCATAATGCTCATAATTACAAAACAGCTGAGGCACCGATCCGTGCAAAACCTAAAACAAAAAAAATAATGGCGAGCGGAGCAAGCAACGAATTTTTTCTGTTTTGTTATAAGTACGATTAAAAAATATTTATTTGCAAACTGAGTAAAATAATTATTGAAATACAAATTATTTATTCAAACAAGACCACAACATTACAGAATTCCTCCAAATCGTTATGCCTAGTACATAGAATAATGATACAATCTTAAAACTACAAAATAATTCACTGATACAAACAGTTAAAATAAATATGTGGTACACACACAGGTTTAAAACACAACACAACAAAAAAAAAATTATATGAAAAACATAAAAGACCAAACTTCTAAATACAAAACATACATTGTCCAGCATTTTTTTTTTTTTATATATAAACTAAATTTTTTAACATGGTTAAAATCATACAACACAAGCTATCCGCTTCTAGCCCCAGGGTAAACAGAGCTTGTGTTTATAATTCACATCGCAGACTCAACTATATTAAGATTTTTGTATTAGTAATAGCGGTTGCAAACTGTGTATACTTCTGATCTAATAAATATAATGTTCTTTCTCTACTAAGATCAATCTGCTTTGTCCACAGGTGTTGGTGATGTTTGTAGTCCAAAGGTTAGAGCCGCACTTCCCCCAGGCTTCTAAAACTAGTATAGGTCACGTGGTTCAACTTCTATACCGCGCGTCATGTTTCAAGGTAAGACTGCGTAACCTGAACTTTCTTCTAGTGTAATATAATTCTGATTTTAAGACAGGAACTGAGATTTGCACTGACATCTCGCATGGGAGTGTGTTGTCCCCTGCCTAATTAGGCCCTAACTAACGATCTCCCTGAAGTACCGGAGCGGGGGATTTTGGCTATTGACACAGCTTCATTTCAGCTTTTCTGTAGGTGTCATAAGTGCTTCTGCTCGTGATTTCGCACGCGTCTTTCTGGGTTTAATTTTTTTAAATATTATTCCAAGTTTAGAACTCGGTATGCAAAATTGCAGTCGGGTCTGTTCTGTAGTTTTGCATTTATAATATTAGAGTGATAATTTAATTATCACTATTATTTTGTCCACAGGTATCAAAACGCGAGTCCGATTCGTCATTGATGCAACTTAAGGAGGAGTTCCGAACATACGAGAGCCTGCGACGCGAGCATGATGCTCAGATAGTTCAGATCGCTACAGAGTCAGGGTTAAGGATAGCGCCCGACCAGTGGAGCGCACTGCTCTACGGCGATACGATACATAAGTCGCATATGCAGAGTATTATAGGTAAACCCCCCATTTTCAAAAAAAAAAAAGACTTGGTGTCTTCACAAATGTGTTCGTGATGATGGGCAGAAACTGTAGTTCATGCAGTGTCAGTGAATTACCAGTAAACCAGTAGGGAAAGCACGTGGATGGTTGTCTAGGGTAGAATAGAGAAATATTACGTGACATTGATAAAGTCACGTAATTTTTTTAATATTTTTTGAATGCATTAATACTTACCCATGGGAAGTGACTCACTGGATAAAGTCAAGGATTAAAACTACCTGATGCAAAATTTCAGCCCGATTCACTTAGTAGTTTTGGCGTGAAGAGGTATCAAACATCCATACATCTAAACTTTCGAATTTATTATATAAGTGTGATTCTACCCTAGAGAATAATCCCAATGGCCTGCTGTATAAATATAAATGTTATAGTATATTTCCAGACAAACTGCAAACACCACACTCGTTCGCCCAGTCAGTGCAAGAGCTGTTCTTCGCGCTGCAACGGACGGGTGACCCGGCCCAGTTGCTGGTGATGAGCATATCCCTAGACCGACTCACGAATATTGACCCGAGTCCCGGTGAGTATTATAAATATCATCAAGTTACAACTTTTAAATCCATCATGGTTGTTAATACTAAAGCCATTTACAACGGATTATTTACCATGATTTGAGCCATGATCACAATTGTTTTAAGACGAAGTGGGATCGGATTTGCGAGACAAGGAGGAGCGAACGTCGCTCGGGGAAGGCGAGAAAGGAAGGCGGAGCCGGAATGGCCAGCCCGCGCGCAAATTCACTGGTCTTTTTTATAAATTCGTTTTTAGCTCTAAAATAATACTCTTTCGCAAAAAACTAAAACCATAATCGTCTAAAGTATTTATTGGGGAACAAGTAGACGAAATTTAATTGAAATATGATAAGTAACTAGCAAATGAAACTACTTTTTCCGTAGAAGTACTTGTGCAAAAATGATGAATTAGAGGGAACTTTGCGGCTTAACACGGCCGAATTAACTTAAGAGGGCGCATTGCGCGCGCCGTTTTGTGAAAAGGATCGGCATAGGATTTCGCGTTCATAGGAGCGGGACAGAGCATACGTTTTGGGAACGGCGTAAGTGCAAAAATTATGTTTTTGCTTTTTTACAAAAAACTACACAACTTATGAAGAAACTGTATTGAGGAACCAAATAATAAGTAATAACCTACAAATCAAAACCAAAATCATTTCTATAGACCGCAGAGTTCCTGAGATCTCGACCAAATTAGATGCAAAACAGTGCAATTTGATGTTATGTGTTTTATTATCTTATATTTTTTTCGCTATCGTATTTTCACAATTAAGGATTTTATTTACTTTATTGTTTCTTACCACGGGGATCCCGTGAGTACCTAAGTACTCACTGAATCTAAATCTAGGCCTAGTTTGGCAACCAAACTCGCTAGGTGGCGAACCTAGCGAGTTTGGTTGCCAAACTAGGCCTTAAGCAGATCAGAGAGGTGAGTCTATTTGACGTGTAGTTACAAGACGTAATCGTCAACAAGTCTCCTTTTTGTATGGGGATTCGCGTAGTTCCCTGTCCGCACCATAGAGGCGCTGTACCAAATTGTATTCAAAAACGTTACTTAAGTCAAAGATCTCACCCCTCAGGCATAAGAAGGTAACAGTTGTAACAGACAGAAAGAGTGAATACAAAAATTGGTTGTCTGTAAAGTCGGTTTACTGACGATAGTTGAACGTGACAACGAAAATACTGATGGAATGGTAGCATTTGATACTCGATCAAAACATGTAAATGTACTATAGTATAGCAGCTGTCCACGCAGACGCATCGCTCACTCAAGTAGGAGAGAGACGTATGTCGAGCGCTCTCGCTTGCACTTCAAGCCTTACATGGAACGCCTCAGAGCGAGGTAACGCCGCATGACGTCATGTTTTTTCGTGCGTGCAGCCGGCTCTATCGAATTATAAGACGTTGTCACGTCAAAATACAAAATAATTTATTTGCCTATAATATTACAAACACGTGACTGTTACCTATAGTTGTTACATTTGTATGAGAGATTAATGTGAGAACATTGATTTCCTTTCATCCCCGCACTAGGCCAGGCCAGTTTTGCGGGAGACCGAGTGAACATTGATTGATTGCCCTGGCAGTGAGGGAGTGGTACACGTGCAAATAGTTCCGATACAAAATTTACGACAAACTAGCTTCTGCCCGCGGCTTCGCACGCGTTATTTCTTTCCCATGGGAGCTGATTTATGGGATAAAAAGTCGCCTATGTTTGATTCCAGGGTTAGACTTACCTGTATACAAAATTTCAGCCTGATCCGTTCAGTAGTTTTGGCATGAAGAGGTAACAAACATCCATCTATACATCCATCCATCCAAACTTTCGCATTTATAATATAAGTGTGATAGTGTGATGCAAAAATAAAATACGTACAATGTGAAAGGTATGCAGTAAAACGAAATAAATATATAAACATTGAGATAAATAAAATTAAGCATAAGCCAATCGTTGGGTGAACAATTATAAACAATAATTATTCTAATTCTTGTTCTCCTACTGCAGGGTGCTATAACAGTGGGTATTAATGACCGGGCGAGCTGATTCTCTCTTGTCTTATTTACTAAGGACTTTAACTTTGCAAAGTATCTCAGTTCTATCACTAAACTTAATAGTAAAACAAAAGAAAACAAACAACAAAATTAAGCATAGCAGTCAACTTGTGGTTATATTCAAAGGGTGTCACTGAAACATAAAAATTTGAAAAAAATATTTTGTAATAGTCTACAAAGTTTACACTGTGGCCGGCCATTTTATATTCCGCTGTGGCCTGTTTCGTGGAAATGCTCAAACAATATTTTATATTGTTTGAGCTTTTGCATAGGGAAAAATTTTTTAAATTGAAAATGACATCCAAATGTAACTTTTATGTTACTTCTTCGTACAGCAATATATTTGTGTTATTGTACAGCAATACATATGATTATTGAGGCGTTTTCCCGTGCCTCGGAAAGCACGTTAAGCCGTTGGTCCTGTGGCTGACCTCTCCCCGGTCGTGTCGATCTGTCATTCCATCGGATTATGAGAGTGAGGGAATAGAGAGTTCACCTGTGTTTGCGCACACACTTGTGCACTATAATGTCCTGCGCATCTGGCTAGTCTCCGATGAGACTGGTCGCCGTGGTCGAAACTCGGCTAGGACCCCCCGCGCCCTCGGACCCCTTGAACCCCCTCCCCCATCCAAGAATTTGATATGGGTATCGTTGTGTCAGCCATCTTGGATTTCGAAATGGACATCTTTTTCTGAATCTACATTGTCGAGTTAGTCGAAAACAATACCCATACTTATAACTATGTGTGCTGTCAAACAGCAAGGCGAGCGAAAAGTTTTATTAGTCTATTATTTAGGCGATAATATGCTTTTTAAATTCGTTTATCTAACATTGCATTAACGGCCATTCATCTATTCTAACACCCACTGGTCGTTTTGTTTATTTGGTCTACCAGTATGTATGACAATTATTCATCATAAGAAATCACACGTTGCTTGGACCTGGCCAACGAACGCGATTCCTAGAATGTTTGGAGGAGATCTTTGCCCAGCAATGGGACAGCACGGGTCAGATATAAAAACCCATCTTTTATGAAGTAGCTAGCTAATTGCGCAACTAGTTATAGATGGAGCCTACATGCTAAATAGTAGGAGGAACGACTTAGGCGGACATTTCTCCATCATTCAAGAAGTAAATAAATAAATAAATAATGCTGGACAATTCACACAGCATTATCTAACCCCAAGGTAAGCAAAGCTTGTGTTATGGGTACTAGATAACTGATATACTTAATACAATACACTAAATAGATAGATATTTTTTTATTATACATAGAAACGACCAGAACACCCGGAACAAATATTTGTAGATCGTACAAACATTTGTCCCAAGGCGGGAATCGAACCCGCAACCTCCTGCGCCGCAGGCGGACCTTCGCCCGCCGCGCCACCGAGGTCGTCAAGTGTGTCAATAGCACTAAATTTATAATTTAATTTGTTATTTAGTTTTATAATATGTAGGTACGTGACGAGTTGTATTTATTACTGTGTCTTGTTGCTTTCGGTAATTGTTCATTCCTAAGAAATTAACAGAACGTAGGCTGCTGCGGAAGTTGGTTTATTCCATTTCCGAACATGAGACAGAAGTACGTCATTAATAAAATAACAGTCGTACGAAAATACGTTTCCGCTCTACTTTCGTTATAAGTAACGGTAAAGAGTGGACCGAACTTCCTGCGTCTGATTTTCGGGAGAGTACAATCTCAGAGTCTACAAATCACGAGTGAATAATTCCTTCTAAAAAAGTATGCCCCATCTTGATAGTGGGCAAATACTTTGCCATCCTTAATAATACAAAACCAGAGGGAAAATTCTACGGAAATCCATTTTTACGTTGTTTTTCATTTACTTTGAGTATTATCAGCCGGTAAAGGAATAAAGAAATTTGCTGAAGTTCTGCACTAGTGCGAGCCGGACTCGCGCACCAAGGGTTCCGTATAATTGTAATTCCCGCCAAATATCATGATTCTAGGTCAACGGGAAGTAGGTTATAGGTTTTAGTCCATGGCCAGAATATTTTTTTGTGAATCATCTAGAAATTTACGAATTTCATATTTTTTCCTTTACTTGTGCTGTAAGACCGCTATAAAGAAGGCTAGCTGAAAAAAAAGTAAGTAGGTAAAAGAAAGTTTTTTTAGCGGATCTACCCAGAGCAAAAAGTTTGGCCATTATAGAAGTTTGACTCTCTTACCGAAATGTATGGAAAAAAAAATCGCGATTTCTGACATTTCTAGTACTCAAACCTCAGTCGGTGCAGTAGAGACTTTTGATCAAGCAACAGGATCGCTTAGCATCAAAAAAAATTATGTGTAAAATTACCATTTTCTTGCTGACTGTACATTTTTTCCAAAATATATGAATGCAGTTCAGAACATCTCAAAAAGTTATGGATGGTCTCCTAGTAACGTTTGCCTGTAACTATAACTGTTAAGGTACCTGCCCTTACTGCCCCATCTCAAAAATCCACCCTGTATAGATTAAATATAATTTTTGTAGGTTCTGCAGTTAAAATATGGTTCACTGTGTCTGGAATAAACAGTTATTGTTTTTTATTGTCACCTATTAATTAGGTTAGGAGTCTCCATTTTCTCGCGTGTTCCCCTCTCTGCCATTTAATATGGCTATTGTTTGTAAAAAGCGTATTCAGTTCTTTGTTTACTTAATCTACAAATGAGCTTTGTTACGGAAATGTTCTGCAAATATCAGATACGCTTACATTTCGTTAACAAAGCCCATTCGATTCATTATACTCATTGCAAATAATGAATATTCTGACTGCAATATGTTTAAAAATATTTATATGATGCTGTGTTGGCGTTTTTGTTTAACGGAATTTATATTAAAATCCGCGCTACTTGGAAATGTTCTTACAATAACGGTTTCCAGTAGCAGCTATAAAATTTTTTCGAATAAACGCGGAGTGATATGAAAGAGGGACGACATATAAATTATCTATTTTATATGTGATAGTCCACTCAACTATCGCCCGAAGTTTCAAACGCAACTCAGATGCACGTCTTAACTGACGGTTTTTAAACAAATTTTCACTGAACAGTGTCAAAAAATTGTGACTTAAGGGTCCGGCGGAGGATGAATTTCCCATACAAACGTAGTACCAAAATGATTTGTAATTTAAGAACATTTTCACCCTGGACTGCTACTATTTGTATTAAAATAGTATTTATCTAGGTTCCTGACACAATTTTTTTTCAAAATACCTTTCTGGAATGAAATTAAACCGAATCGCATTTTTACATCAAAGAATGAATGTTATCATAGTATTTTTCTAGATAAGTATTTTGAAAAAAAATTGGTTGTCTGTAAAGTCGGTTTACTGACGATAGTTGAACGTGACAACGTCTTAAGAAAATACTGATGGAATGGTAGCATTTGATACTCGATCAAAACATGTAAATGTACTACAGTATAGCAGCTGTCCACGCAGACGCATCGCTCACTCAAGTAGGAGAGAGACGGATGTCGAGCGCTCTCGCTTGCACTTCAAGTCTTACATGGAACGCCTCAGAGCGAGGTAACGCCGCATGACGTCATAGCGAGGTAACGCCGCATGAAGTCATGTTTTTTCGTGCGTGCAGCCGGCTCTATCGAATTATAAGACGTTGTCACGTCAAAAATTGTGTCAGGAACCTAGATAAATACTATTTTAATACAAATAATAGCAGACCATGGTGAAAATGTTGTTAAATTACAAATCATTTTGGTACTACGTTTGTATGGGAAATTCATCCTCCGCCGGACCCTTACGTGCTCAAATCTGACATCGACATTTCAGTGTTACACTCCGTGTTGAAAATACATAGAAGGACACTGCTGCCCTTTATTTATTTAGGCCAACCAACTAGACACTAGAGAATCAAATTGGAAAACAAAATACCTACTTAAAAGTATTACTCTCAAATTGCAGGTAGTCATAACATGCGTAAATAGCAAGGCAACTCAACTAAACATTGCTATCATCACTTTTATTTCTACATCAAACAGTTGGGTAGCTATCTTATTGACTAGGTGGTGTTAGATGCTCCGGTTTCCTCTATTCATTATATAATAATCTTAAAATAACTTAATGTTTTCTCTAGTAGGTTCCCTTAATCAGTTTTAACGACATCCAGGGGCTTTGGTTGATTCTAAAGCCCCGACCACCAGGGCCCCTTGTTACTACGTGTTATTCTGTAAATAAATATAAGTACCTAGCTTCTGCCCGCGGCTCCGCACGCGTTGTTTCTATGGAAACGTTTTGAGGTTATTTCTATCGCATGGGAACTGATTTATGGGATAAAAAGTCGCCTATGTTTGATTCCAGGGTTAGACTTACCTGTATGCAAAGTTTCAGCCTGATCCGTTCAGTAGTTTTGGCGTGAAGAGGTAACAAACTTCCATCCATCCATCCATCTATCATCTGACGCAAGAGGTTGCGGGTTCGATTCCCGCCTCGGAACAAATTTGTGTACGATCTGCAGAAATTTGTTCCGTTGGTCTGGGTGTTTTCTATGTATAATAAAAAAAATACATATCCATTTATGTCTATAATGTATTAAATATAATCAGTTATCTAGTACCCATAACACAAGCTTTGAGTAGCTTACTTTGGGGCTAGATGGTGCTGTGTGGATTGTCCAGCATTATTATTATTATTATCTATCCATCCATCCGTCCATCCATCTATCCATCGAAACTTTCGCATTTATAATATTAGTGTGTATCATTTGTCTGCAGACGCGAAAAGTCCGAGCTGGCAGGAGCTATCACAGATAATGACTTCGCTGAAAGACGTGGTGTCGGGGCTGGTGGATTACATGCAGCATCACGCCGCAGTGAGGGACGCCAACCACAACCTGAAGACTGATAGGATGCCGGATGCCACTAGTAAGCTCTTTCACCTCCTCACCTCACCTCACCTCAACAGCCTATATTGGTCCACTGCTGGACGAAGGCCTCCCCCTGTGGGCCGCGGATGTTTAAATGTTCCCGTGGTTCGGCGAAAATGGCGAGAGGGACACCGGGGAGGTTTTAGTGGGTATTACGTCCTTCTTAGATCGTCGAGTCCCACATAATTCTGGTCCCCACCATACCGTTAATGAATTTCCTCGCCGAATAAAAAAAAGGCCTCCCCTGATAAGCGCCTTATTGGTTTTTATCTCATGGGGGTCATGCCCATATTCCCCACGCTGGGTATGCGGTTTGGGGATCGCATTTCGGCTCTTTCAAAACTTTTGAAACTGTCACGATAACACTAAAATATGTTGTCTAGGTAGATAATTGGGTTTGATATTTGTTGCGATAGCTAGAAAAGATCATCACATATCGGAAATTAAAGTGTTTTTTATGTAAGGTGTAGGAAACATTAGCAATCCCTCAGAAGAAATTTTTCTCTATAAAAAGTGAAAGAATCATCAAAATCAGACAATAATTAACGAAGATAGGTACACATATACATGACATAATACATACATAAAATGGGTAAACGTTTTCAAAAATGGAAACCGTGAACTTGCAAGCGTAGTGTAGGACGCCTGTTGGCCATGTGGAATAGGCATACTTCAGCCTTTAATAGTCGTATAGGCTGAAGATGATAATGATGATTTACTGTGATTTTTGTAGTTTTGAGTTCTCCACGTTCCGGCATAGTTGCATGCGCCATCATCATCATCATCCTGACTCTACAGCCGCGGGTGGGCCTTGGTCTGGTCTAGTAAATTTCGCCATTCACTCCTATTCTTGGCTTTTTCCTGCCAGCTGGTCACTCCAATTGCCTTTAGGTCTTGTTGGATTCCGTTGAGCCATCTGAGTTTCGGTCTTCCAGGGGGTCTTCGGCCATCAGGTTTGCCACGCAGAAGACGCTTTGGTGCTCTGTCGTCTTGCATTCTTTCTGCGTGGCCAGCCCATCGAAGACGGCCTACTTTTATAAACTTTACGACGTTTGGTTCTTGGTACATGTTGTAAAGCTCATGGTTGTATCTTATGCGCCAGCAGTCACCATCCAGTACAGCGCCGCAGCTTGCATGCGCCATGACTACAGTTATTCCGTGGTCATGGCGCGTACAACTTTGCCCAAATATAGGCAAGCTCAAATGATGAACGATTTACAAAAAGTTACAAAAACAAAACCGCGACAGTATCAACTAGACTTAAATATTCATAAGTAGCTTTTATAGCCGACAATTTTATTAGACCTTCGATTCTCTATTATATAAGTTGTACATTACCTCGTACCATGACCTTGTCAATTCCAATAAAATCAATATAGTAGTCCTGTGTCATCAGTATTACCACTATTTGGCTTGAACAAAATTGCAATCATATTCACATACATATAAAGCAACATTTCCCTTGCAACGCAATCACACACACCACCCTTTCGGGCACAGGTCTACTATGAAAACGAACGAAGTTGACGGATGACGTCGGATTGCACAAAACGAAGGACGGCTCTGTTCTTTCAGATTCAGATTATTTATGGATAACGCTTGTTACATGTTATAAAAGTACAAATATTAAAAAATATTTCGCAAGTCCAGCATAGTCAATCTATTCATGAATTAAATTATAAAAAATTAAAAATATATTTGTCGACCTTACTATGAAAACACAGATTACAGAATGTCCAGATGGCGCGTGCGGTGCTATTTGCACAGAGCGGTGTGTGTCGAAAACACCGTATCCTCACCCCGCACCCGCGTAATGTTGCTCGTTCGAAAGCATTTCCAATTTTTGGGGTAATTTTCATGTCAGCTCTTTAGTTTCTCACTCAGGAAGCCTTTGTCCAACAATGGAATGATACTCATACTCTTAATTAATTCGCCGTAGGAGCACAAGACACACTTGGATACGTGTAATACATATAGGATACAATAAATAGTGCTTAAAATATATTTCAAAGCCATAAATCAGACAGGATAGAAAAGCAATCAAGGAACTTAGGAATATAAGTACAAAAAACATAAGTTATTAAATACATCAGCTGTAAATGGACATCGTTAAAGTCATGTAAAGAATAATAATAATGTATTCATAATGCTGCTCTATAATGTCATTGTCTGTCATAATTAATTCTAAATAAATAAAAAGTAGGTATGCATTTACTTTACCTAGGTAAAATATAGCTAAGAGGTACTACATACAGGCTAATGTTATAATGTGTATGTGTATTTTGAATTAGGTCATTGGTTTTCGAGCATTGGGATTACAAATACCTTAATTAATGGTTGACTGCATTGTGTTATACACATTCTAATAACATCATATCTTAAAAAATGGCGTTTACATTTTTCGTTAACATATTGAGTTCAGCGCGTCACGTTGGACGCCTGACCATAGACCAACTGATGCTATCTATTCTAATCTAGAATGGTTTTAACCTCTGCTCTTGACGCGCGTCACTCCATGGATATTCTGTAATATGTGTATGAAAATCATTCTGACATTTATTTCTTAAAGATCCGAAACGAAAGCTGTCATTTGGTGACGTGACGCGCCTGAAGCAACCTGTTTCGTGTGATCGATGTCGTTCGTCAATTTCGTTAGTTTTTCATAGTAGACCTCCCCAATTGAAAGACATACGTCATCAACGGCTTCGTTGTTTCATTTCAACAGAATATGAATCCCGTGCTCGTGTAATTAAAGCAGCATATCGGTTGCAACTTAATCATCTATCTACGCTAATCACGAATACCCTCGTTGTTTCATTTCAACTGAGTAATATTAGGATAAACGGTACATTATACGGTACGGTATATTAGGATAGGCGGTACACACGGATTACATTTTGTTGTGGCTTATCGGAGAAGATTTTGCGCGGAATTGTTACTAAATATTGTTTTATCCTAATATTATATAATGGATTTCCGCAAAGTAACGCCTGGATCTATTATTTATTTCAACTGAGTTTCAATCCTATGCTCCTGTATTTAAAGCAACATAAGGTTCTGCATCTCCATTAATTATAATCAAGGACTCTGTGACTTCTAAAATTCGAAGCAGGGCGTTAATGCTCGCCACACAGTTTTTGTAACCACTGCCCGTAATATTGTTTTCAAATCAGTTGTTTATTTCACCTTTACTTTGTTCCAAATTAAGATAATTTTAATATATTTAAAATGATTGCTTTCCTAGAATATTATTTGCTTTCTTTGAAATTACCCCGATTGCGAGGGCTTAGCATATAACGTAGAATTGAGCAACGCGACACCTCTCGTTAAACGAAATAAGTAGTCTTTGAACAGGATTGGGATAAAGTTCAATGTTTCACCGGTAGATGGAGCTAACGGCGCTTGAGTCCGAAAGAAGTCCCAAAGTTTTTCGACTCCTACGTCACTTGACCTCTTAGCCCGATTGGTTAGCGCATTTATACTCCTTAGGGAAAGGTTGCGGGTCCGGTCAAAGTTGACATTTTTGGTATATTATTTGCTTTCTTAGAAATTACCCCGACTAAGAGGGCTTACGCAATATAACAACAAAAACCGTAGAATTGAGCAACGCGACACCTCTCGAAATAAGTGTAACTATAGTCTTTGAACAGGATTGGGATAAAGTTCAATGTTTCACCGGTAGGTGGAGCTAACGGCGCTTGAGTCCGAAGGAAGTCCCAAAGTTTTTCGACTCCTACAGCCGAAAATCTCTAGTCACTTGACCTCTTAGCGCGATTTATTTGATTTCTAAGATAATTTAATTTTAATTTTCTTTGCAGCTCAAACGTCGACGGTGCCTAACCTCCTCCCGGGCCGGTATAAGGTGGCCATGTGTCGTGATGCTCAAACACGTACCTTTTGCCCCAGAGGAAATAACTGCACTTATGCTCACACAGAAGAAGAATTGGAAAGGTAAGTTTAGATGCTTTCTAGATATTTCGCATTCATCTGGCTATATTCATCGTTCGGCGAGCTATGGAAAGGGCTGCTATGCTCCAAATTTCTCCGAAGGATGGGATTCTAACAGATATCCAAAATGCAAATCTTTATTAGGAACAGAACAAATAGTTTAAACGACGACAGAGAACCAAAATGCAGCCAGCGTTTTGGGGACGCTTCCGACTGGTATTCATATGGATCAGTTGAGCTACCTGTAGATTATTTGCAACAGTCTGCAGTAAGCTCAATCGTTTCAATTGTAAATACTAACTAGTTCTAATTTATTTCTATTATAGATTGTAATTTTCTTTCTGAATAAAAGTCCAGAAAGGTAAGTTTTCATACAGTTGCTGGATACTCACAACGCCATCTAACGTCGAATTATTGAAACTCTTACTAAGCTTATACACTTTCGGACAGATGGTCAGTTACCATCTGATGAGATTGTGGTTCAACGAAGGTCCAAAGACTTAAATGCGCACAACGCCATCTATACTCGGTTCTGTAATCCAATATTTTTTTGTAAACAAAGATATTTATGTACGAAATTAATATGGGTATTATTTTAGCGGAAATCAAAAAGTTACTGATTGCACAGCAAAATACTAAGCTCAAAATCTGGCTTTGGGTGCAATTATACATATACACACCCTTTCAGTGATAGTCGCCACGAACCCTTTGCGGGCTTTGTCAGGCGTAAGTTAATGTTGAGCGACCCGCGGGGGTGGGACTACTCCAGGTTTATGCGCTCTGGTTTATTTGCAGCGCAGTCAGTATAATTTGCTATGCATCAATTGATAGGTGATTATTTAATTTGATATGCAATAAATAATATCCCAATTAATAACAATAACAGACCACAGCAAGGTACTCGTAAAAACAAAAGCATCAACAACGCCTACGGCGCAGCAAATAGGTGCAAATCGGAGTTCGAAAAACTTACTAAGCTAAGCAGCAATGACGGAATTATGAGTTATTGCGGTTGAAATGCGTACGGCCACGGCCGCACTGTTAGCAGGCGGCTAGGTTGGCGGGTTGCTTCGATTGAATGTGAATTCGATTTTGACGTTAGTCGTCTTAGTCACTTGCTAAAGTTATAAGTAGTTACTAAATATGTTCAATAATTGATGTATCAACAAATTTAAATTGACAAAAATACAATAAAATTCTTTATTGGGATTATTTAAATAAAATCGAAGATTATGATCTCATTATTTTGACAAAATGCAACGGAAGAAATGAGATTCGTGTTGATTCAGCTGTTGCAAAAAGTAAATTAATTTTACAAAACAAAAAATGTCGCTGTCCTTATTAGGGTTCCGTACCTCAAAAGGAAAAACGGAACCCTTATATGATCACTTTGTTGTCCGTCTGTCTGTCTGTCTGTCCGTCTGTCAACCCTCCTTTCTCAGGAACGCGTGGACGTATCGAGTTGAAATCGATTAACATCAAATACTCAAGTCCGTAACCTCTTGAAGCCGCGATATAAATAAAACTTCAAACGTTACAGCCGTTTATGTCTGAATATTTTTAAATTTCCAAGGGAATCACATGCACACAAAACCTATAGAGTACTTCCCGTAGACCTAGAATCATGAAACTTGGTGAGCAACTAGGTCTTGTAGCACAAATAAAGAGAAAAAATAGAAAATCATAAATTGGTAATTTATTCACCAAAAAAAATTACTCTTAATGCTCGCCATGGACCAAAACCTATAGGGTACTTCCCGTAGACCTAGAATTATGAAATTTGGCAAAAAGCAAGGCCTTATACATTGCACAAATAAAGGAAAAAATCCGAAAACAGTAAATTTGTTGTTTTTCACAGAAATAATACTTTTAATTCTCACCATAGACCAAAACCTATAGGGTACTTCCCGTTGACGTAGAATCATAAAATTTAGCAAGAAGCAAGGTCTTATAGCAAAAGTAACGGAGTAGTTTATTCACCAAATAAAATACTTTTGATTCTTGCTATAGACCAAAATCTATAGGGTACTTCTCGTTTACCTAGAATTATAAAATTTGGTAAGAAGCAAGCTCTAGCACAAATTACGAGAAAAATCTGAAAACCGTAAATTTGTAGTTTAATAACAAAAAATAATGTTGTTTGATTCTCTCCCTCGACCAAAATGTACAGGGTAGGGATTCGGTGAATGCTAAAACTAATCCCTTCTTTTCTTTTCGTTAGTAAACAAAACGTCAAGTGCGAGTCGGACTCGCGCACTAAGGGTTCTGTTTAATTGTAAGACCTTGTTTCTTGCCAAATATCATGATTCTAGGTCAACGTTAAGTAGGTACCCTGTATATATTGGTCGAGGGAGATATTTTTTTTTGTTAATTAACTAATTAACAAAAAAAAAAATCTCGACAAATTTACAGTTTTCAGATTTTTCTCGTTATTTGTGCTTTATAACCCTGCTTCTTGCCAAATTTTATGATTCTGGGTCAACGGAAAGTACTCTATAGGTTTTGTTGCCGAAACAGTAACTAATGTTGGTTATTCACAAAAAATTAATACTTTTTTGTGCTCGACATGGACCAAAATTAATAATGTGTCTAAAAACTGCATCAGCAACGACCCTGGTGTATATGATAGATAGATAAAAGATTTATTCGACACTCCCACCTTATAAAGGTGACAATAAATAAGGTACATCTAAACATAACAGAGAGAAACTAAGAATTATTGATGGAACAAAGCTTGGAAACAATAAGTCGGAGTATAGTATGCAATTAAAAAGTACAGATTCGTAAAAATGATGTGTGTGCTGCAGCCTGCCAAAAAGATGAATAAATAATGCTGGGCAACCTACACAGCATCATCTAGCACCAAAATAAGAAGAAATACACCTATACCGTTGAAGCTCTTGCGTTCGTCTTACGTCAATTTTAGGCAGAAATCCTTTTCAAACTAACGCCTCCTCAACCTCAACCTCAACAGCCTGTATTTGTCCACTGCTGGACGCAGGCCTCCCCCTGATAAGCACCTTGTTGGCTTTTAACACACGGTGGTAGTGCCCATAATTCTCACTCTGGGCATGCGGGTTGGGGATCGCAGTTCGGTGGTAGAATTGTTCTGCAGGGGGAGCTGCTGCTCGCCCCCGGTGGATATCCCTTAGTCGCCTCTTACGACACCCGCGGGAAGAGTTGAGTGGTCATTAAAAAATTCAATATTTTAAGGCCAATTAGTTTATAAATTAGCCATTGGATTTTGCTTTATTTTTGAATATTAATTAGGTACTTGTATTTAAGGTCATTGATAAAGTAGGTATCTAAAGTTTCTAGAAAAACGATTAGAGTGGATTAAAAAAAACGTGTTAGATAGTCAGAAAATACTTTATTGTACATACATACCTAGCACACAAAGACAATTAATTTGATTGTTTTCAAAAAACTAAAACTGTTTTCGAACCCCCTTAATTTTACTCATTTAATTTTAACGTTTTATCGTTTACGAATACTAATATACAATTTTAATGGGACTTCCTAAAGATCATCCTACTTCTTACTAATATTATAACGCCGAAAGTTTGTGAAATGTGATCAAAATTTCAAGTTTCCACGTAGGTTGCATTACACGATAGTTTGTAAGCACATGGGTGAATTAAGTCTACCATGTAGTGCACTTCACCTAGGTATCACCTGAGTGAATAAAGTCTACTAAAAAGTGTACTTATTGCACCCTGAAATGACGACTGTACTACGGAATACCGGAAGTCAAAATACCGGAGAACGGTATATCGAATGTACACGAAACCGCAGAACGAAATACCGAAAGCGCATGAGGCCGCATAACGGAATACCGAAAGCTCACAACACCGAAAATCTGTAGACCGGACGAACACAATCTCGAATGCACGCTATACCGAAAGATCACGAAATCGAAAGTACGCAATGTCGAAATTTTCTTCAGGGTTGTACGTTAGTTTTGTCATACCAATTAAAATATTTTCGAAACTTTTCAGTGTAAGCAGTGCGTTCATAACGTTACTTCTTTGTCTAACTCGTCTCACTAAGAACTGGGAATTGACCACAAAACAGTTTTGGCGCATTTGAAAAAACTGAGTACACAAAAAAGCTCGATATATGGGTACCTCGCGAGCTCACTGAAAGAAACCTAATGAATTATTATACCGGATATACGCGTGCGAAGCCGCGGGCAGAAGCTTGTAATATTATAAATGCGAAAGTTGGGAAATCTGAATTTTTTACCTGGGATCTCCTAAACTAGTGAGCAGATCAAGGTGAAATTTGGCATACACTTAGGACGTAGCCTAACTTAAACAATAGGCTACTTATTATACCGTAAATACGCCTGCGAAGTCGCGGGCTAGTTATCTACAATAGCGAAAGAATTTTCAAAACCAGTCCATAACTGACGTAGAAATCGACGAGTAACATCATCAACAACAGGCGAACATAGAACCTCTTTTTTTCGGAGTCGGTTAAAAACTGTTAATAAAGTTTAACTGAGTATAAAATATGAGTCAAAACGCTGTCGTATGAAAGCTCAACATCCGAGCCCAGATAAAAATCAAGCAAGGACAGTTCCTAGCATGTGGATGTTTTCACAGTTTCGTTCTCAGGCCTCTTTTATGCGAGCTCAAATCATGTTTTATTGGACCAGTATTAAGTTAGCCATTTATTATCTCGACAACTGTCACTCACTCGGTAGCCATTGTAAATCATTCATCCATAACACAAGCTCTTCTTTCATTGAGGATAATGATGCTTTATGCAAATATCGCTCACTTTTGTAAAAGCAACATAATACTATTAATACTGCTTGCTTTGTGTTACTAAAAAGGGGTAGGTTGCCTGTTATTATAAAATAAATCAAAAGATGTCTTTATTTACTGTGCATTCTATGGACCAGACGCTTTTGTTACGTGGGTATTTTTGATTTCATAAAGACGCGTTCTCACTGTGTCCTCGCATCGCAGCTTGTTTAAATAAAAATGCTGGACACAGCATCATTAGCCTTGATTATATTTAAATAAAGGTGTTCACATACAGGACGACACGATTAACTGTCATCCACGACTTGTTTTTGTTTTGATAGATTCAGCTAGCAGGACAATAAAATGATAAAAAAAGTCACGATCTAACTGTCACTGCAATTATTGTGTCGTTGTCGCCTGAACCGTAAAATTTCGTCCCGATCCAATTTTGTGTTTAAAATTGTATATTATCTTTTTTAATTGTATGTGTGTCTGTAGTACCAAATCATTTTTTATCTATATCTATCGCGCACTAAGGGTTCCGTATAATTGTAAGACCTTGTGTCTTGCCATATATCATGATTCTAGGTCAATGGGAATGGGCTTATAGATTTTGGTCCATGGCGAGAATCAAAAGTTTTTTTTTTAAATTAACTACACATTTATGGTTTTCGATCGACAAATTTAATTTTTCCTGTACTTGTGCTACAAAACCTTCCTGCTCGCCAAATTTCATGATTTTAGGTCTACGGGAAGTACCCTATAGATTTTGTACGCATGTGATTCCCTTGGAAATTTCAAAATATTCGGACATAAACCTGCTGTAACTTTTGATTGCGTTGACTTAGAAGTTTTATTTATATCACGGCTCCAAGGACTTGAGTATTTGATGTTAATTTCAACTGGATACCTCCACGCGTTCCTGAGAAAAGGAGGTCGGACAGACAGACAGACGGACAAGAAAGTGATCCTCGAAGGGTTCCTATTTCCTTTTGTGGTACGGAACTCTAAAAATCGAAGAGTCGTTTAAATGGGAACAAGTTATCCTTTCAAAAATAATTCACGGTCATGATACAGTGAGAACGCACCCTAACGCGACTCTCCACCGATCTCATAGGCGAGATGTTCCCCTATGGAGTTCGCCAATGGGGAGAATCAAGGTCAATTGAAATACTTGAAGCACTGGTCATTTTATAGACCGTATAAAAATGCAAATTTTTACGTTTTGATGTGATGATTTATCCTGTTGCCTTTATCACAGTGGCGATCTCAATAGCCCTGTGGCCTGTCTATGGCCTATGGCCGCAATGATAGGAAAGCCACACCGCTATTAATACCATTCATCATCATCAGCCTATATTAGTCCGCTGCTGGACATAGGCCTCCCCTAATGAGCGCCATAGCGCCCTGTCTCCAGCTTGCCGCAGCATCTGCCTGCAGTCTTTTGCAGATTGTCATCCCATTTGGCCAGAGGGCGTCCTACACTACGTTAATATACCTTTACTACCATCATCATTATACACCACCAACCTGTATATGAATCCAATGCTGCAGCATTGGATTCGTATACAGGCTGGTGGTGTTTTTTGGTTGTTGTTGCAAGTAGTGGTGCAAGTAGTTTTTGGGAGGTCTTAGTGCACTAAGACCTCCTAAAAACAACCTGGCTTTTATGGGACTTGGCAAAATGAGTTGTCCAGCATTACTGATTTATTTATTTATTAGGGGGCATCATCAGATAAAGAATCGGCTTCTTTCTATATAAACCTGTTCGCACGAGTGCGAAGCCGTGTTTCTATGGAAACGTTTAAAGGTGAAATATATCCCATGGAAACTGATTTATGGGATAAAAGCCTGTGTTTGATTCCAGGATTAGAATTACCTGTGTGCAAAATTTCAGCCTGATCCGTTCAGTAGTTATGGCGTGAAGAGGTAACAAACATCCATCCATACAGCTGTCAAAGTATTTTCCTATGCCGTTCTACTCAGTAAGTTTTTTGAGAAAAGTCAATTTGAAACGCTGAAAAACACTGAACGTTAGGTAAAGAACGTTAGGTGAGAAAAAGGTAGGTTATTTAAAAAGGCTATTTACTGTTTAAAATTTATTATCTACATTACACTTGACTGTACTCTGACGATTTGAAAGGGTGACGATTAGAAAGAGCGACTATTTGAAAATCTGACCATTTGGAAGTCTGACCTTGTGAAAATAAAGGATCTAAACATCCAACGTTTCAGATTTATAATATTATCATGATGTGGTATAATGAAAAATCTCTATCTATGTAATGTATTGTATTAAGAATACCAGTCATCTAGTACCCATAACACAGCTTGGGGCTAGATGATGCTGTGTGGATTGATTAGCATAATTTATTTATTTTATTCACTGTTTTTTCAAATCAAAAAAAAAGCACACACCTTATTGAAAGAAAGGTGCGACTAAGAAAAGTACCAAAGTATTTTGAAACTAAGATGCAGCTTGGTCTAAAAAACACTTTATGCCAAACTTCATTGGAAAAAGCACACACCTTATTGAAAGAAAGGTGCGACTATGAAAAGTACCAAAGTATTTTGAAACTAAGATGCAGCTTGGTCTAAAAAATACTTTATGCCGAACTTCATTGGAAAAAGCACACACCTTATTAAAAGAAAAAAAGCTGCGGCTATGAAAAGTACCAAAGTATTTTTAGACTAAGATGCAGCTTGGTCTAAAAAATTACTTTAAAAAGCACACACCTTATTGAAAGAAAGAAAGCTGACGGCGTAGAATCTGATGGATGACTTTGAGTTTGTACGAACTTTTCATACAATTATTATATACTAGCTGCGCCCCGCGGCTTCGCCCCCGTGGAAATTTATGTTTCCAACTTTCTTAATTTTTTCTTTCATAAGAACCTTCTCCTGACAATAACAAACACAACAAAGAAAGAATTAGCGAAATCGGTCCAGGCGTTGTTGAGTTATGCGCTTACCAACACATTTTGCGATTCATTTTTATATTATAGATTTAGTGGCTCAGTGAAGCCGACTTAAGCCGAGTTTCCACCGCGAAAGGGAAATGAGCGGGTAATGAGAGATGAGTGAGCGGAGTTTGTTTCAAAGCTTTCTACTCGCTCTGTCCTTTCCGCTCGACTATCTTTTGGTGGAAATTCAAGTATGCAGTTTACTCTAGCTAATTAAACGAAGTCCCGAATAGGTCCGATCCGCTCGCGGTGGAAACTTGGTTTCAGGCGTTTTAGTTTACTAGGTATGCATAATTTTTGACCTACATACTTTATGAGATTACACCTAATAAATAACAGGTAAATTACTATGGTTCTTCAACTTTTGGGAATTCGCTAAGTAGACATCAGCTATCAAAATATTTAAATAAAAAAATATTTAACTGTAAACACTCATACATATACACAACCTTCTGAAAAAATATAAACTATGTACTTATTTATCTAAGAGATGAGAAAGTGATTTAGCAGAACTATTGGCAAAAACTAATTGCAGGCAGATCGCTGTAACGCGGTAGAAACGCTGGGGAAATAATAACAAAAGGTACGCGATAAATACCCGATAAAAGTTTTGATTGCAGACCCTACCTACAGCGCCTGCTAATTCTGGCCCATCTCAAGTTCAAGATAATTTATTTCCCCTAGCAACTAACATTCAATAATAGATAAATTATTTTAATAGTAATATTTTTTGTTGGGCTAATCTGTACTATAATAAATAAACTGCTGTTCGTTAGTCCGCTAAAACTTAAAAACGGCTTGACCAATTTGAATAATTTAAATTAGTTTGCTCTAATAGAGGGGTGGTTGAAAAGAAAAAAAACAGGGGAAATATTTTAAGTGATACGAAGTTCACGGGGTCATCTTTTCGTACAATAAATATACAAAATAGAGTGATACACTACAAAATGCAGGTCGTTTCGAAAAATACGTAAATAAACATGAACTTGGAGACGACGTAAGCAATGCAATGCGTCCTCTTGCTTTTATTTGTACCTAAATACTTACGTATAGAATACCTCGTTGGTCTAGCAGCGGTCAGCTTGGTCAACCGCTATTTATGAGGTCCTGGGTTCTAATCCTGGGTCGGGCCGATAGTTATGGGGGTTTTTCTAGAAAGAAGAATTCACAGTAGCAGCCCGGATTCAGGAAGTTGGCGGAGGTACACCCCCGTGCCTCGGATAACCGCTGGGTGTTCCCGCGCGTTTGATCTTGAAGCGTCGAGTGATCTTCGCTTACGTTTTTCTTGGCGGCAACGCGCGCGGCTCGACATGTGGCACTTAGAAGCCAAATCGTGAAGTGCTTCTTGAAATTTGACCCTATTTGTTTATATTATTCTTATTCGGGCTGAACAAGCGCTTCGAATGGTATGGAATTTGTACGAGTTTGATGACATAATTACGAAATTAAGCAGCTCAGAAACAATAACTTCGAAAAATAGTAGACCCCGAATTACAACCTGATTTGTAATTAAAAAATAAAGAGATAAATTATGTTTATTATGTTTTATGTGTTACTTGATTCAATTAGAATCAGTAAAAAACAAAAAGAAACATTCATTCGTACCAAAATATTTATTTACAAAAATTTTAAAATTGCTTCGCCCCGAAAGGACCGAAACAAGGAACTGATTTCTCGAATTTTTTCCGTCGTGTCTATGAATATTTTGTAAGGTTGGCAGTATGAACACAAAGGTCAAGGAAGTGCGAAAAGAATGGCAATCATTCCTTACGGCTAATGTAATCAGTAAAAGCAGGATATAACGATTATTGCCAAGAGGCGAAATTCAAACTTGGGTCAATAATGACCCACGGTGCATTCGAGGACGTTTCAAAACTGGGTTAACATGATCCAAAGGTGATTCAGCACGTTAAGCCGTTGGTCCTGCGCTTGACCTCTCTCCGGTCGTGTCGGTCTGCCGTCCCATCGGATTATGAGAGTAAGGGAATAGAGGGTGCACCTGTGTTTGCGCGCACACTTGTGCACTATAATAATGCCCTGGCCATCTGGCTAGTCTCCGATGAGACTGGCCGCCGTGGTTGAAATTCGGCTAAGTTTATTATAGTTAATTTCAGGAACTGTTGATTAGATACGATACTAGAAATTGTTACACTTATAACTGATCCTATTTCCCTACCAAAGTTTCCGAGAACGGGGTTATTAAATTCCCTTTTCGGTTTATATCTAAATGCTTAATAACCTCGGCCATGTTTATCAAGGAAGGTGAGAGCAGACACAGGACCAATCCTTTTATCATGATTTGTGTACCTCCTGTGTACGCTTCCGTATGAACATCGAGCAAACCAATTAACTTATCAATAAACACGATCGCGGTTTCACCCGTGTAGTTCGGCCGCCTGCCAATCCGGGGGATAGTATTGATTGATAGACAATTGCTTCGGGCGGCGGCTACCTACGTACTTTTCGTGGAAAATGTTTGCCTTGCTTACCGATTTCAAAAAAAGGAGGAATAATTATTTGGCTGCTCGTATTTTTTTGTTTCCGTTGTTTTCTCCGTCATTTATCGACCGATTTGGGTGATTCTTGCTGTTGTCTATAGGATAATCCAGAGGTATTGCCATAAAATGATATTCCCGAGGGATAGGTCCCGCAAACTTTAATAAACAGTTAGACAACTTTATTTTTATGTTTATGTAAGTGTATTATATTGTTTGTAGGTATTATAGTATGTAGTGTAAGTATTATTCTTATTGTTTTCGCGTGCCACCGTCTATTTTGTTCTTACATGTCCAGTCCATCCCAAGGTTGCCTGGAAGAGATCGCTCGTAGCGATAAGGCCGCCTTTGTACTTCGTCTACTCTTAGCATTTATTTCTGTGTTGTTACATTGTATTGTATTAAGTATATCAGTTGTCTTTGTGTGGTACTATAAAGTATTATCTATCTATCTATCTAAACAGTGTTTATATTTAAAAGAAAACAGTCTTTAAATTATTGATAGCTAGGTCTTTGCAACTGCAAAATTCCAGTAGTTTTGGCGCGAGAAGCAACAAACATACATCTATTAAGTATAGTACGAGTACATTCTGTACCCATGCTCGTTGAGAATGACTGAGAATATTTTATTGCTAACTCAAACAAAAACAAACATGATTTAAAATATAGTAAAGTCAAAGATTATTTCAAAAGTAAAATGGCACTGTTTAAAGTTGAGGTGAAAATTGTGGTAAGTTATGAAAGTTTTTATATTTTATAACATGATTCTATCTAGATGTTAATTTAATACCCCTTGCCGCGGATGTTTAAATGTTCCCGTAATTCGGCGAAAATGGCGAGAGAGGGACACCGGAGAAGTTTTAGTGGGTATTACGTCCTTTTCAGGGCGTCGAGTCCCACATAATTCTGGTCCCCCCAGACCAGTTTATTCGTGAAAGAAATTCCTCGACGAGACAAAAAAAAAAAAGGTGTTAATACCCGTGTTCTTACTTCTTTTCTACTTTCCGCCGTACTAGTTAATACTGTGGTACGGTAGGAATATAATTTGATTGTTTTAAAAAACTAACAACAGACTTCAAATTCTTTACACTGTTTTTTAAGTTTTATATTACAAATAGATAGATAGATAGATAGAAAACACTTTATTATACCACACAAATAGAGGAAACAATACAGAGAAAATGCTTAGAAAAAAGGAAGGATAAAGGGCGGCCTTATCGCTGAAAGCGATCTGTTCCAGGCAACCTTGGGATGGACTGGAAATTAAAGAACAAAAAAAGACGGTGGCACTGAATAAATATATAGATACCTATTTAAAGAAAACGAAACAAATACTTACACTACATCCCTACAAAGATTAATAAATAATAAACTTACACAAACATAAAATAAGGTCGTCTAACTCTTTACAAGGATATATAATGCTGATGAAGCAGCTTTTTGAAGAAAGGAAGTGATTTTGCACGTCTGATGTCCAGAGGGAGATCATTCCATAGACGGGTAGCTTGTACAGTGAAAGATTTGTCATAGAAAGAGAAATACTTATACCTCGGGAATATTCTTTTTATGGGACCACATTTAAGATTATTCTATAAACAACAGCGAAATAATTTATGAAATCGATTCATAATTGACAGAGAAATCGACGGAAATATTGAAAAAACCAACATACAGCCGAAAATCTTAATATACGAGTATATAAATCACGTGTCACGTTGTTTGTCCGCGATGGACTCTTAAACTACTTAACCGATTTTAAATTAAATTTGCACACCGTGTGCAGTTTGATCCAACTCGAAAGATAAGGATAGCTTACATCTTAAGGCGAATAGTAGGGTGGATAGTGGCGCCACTACATATTTAATTTTATTATTACGTTATACAAAGGAATTATCAAAAAATCGGACCGCGCGTAGACGATACCTATCACAAGCTTTTATTTAATGTACTGTAATAGTTTTGTTTTGTGTTATTCAATCAAAAACCTTGTTTGGAGAGCTTGGTGGCCACCAATAGGAACTAAACTCTTGAAACAAGTATCTGCCTAAATAATCTATAATATAAAAATGAATCGCAAAATGTGTTGGTAAGCGCATAACTCAACAACGCCTGGACCGATTTCGCTAATTCTTTCTTTGTTGTGTTTGTTATTGTCAGGAGAAGGTTCTTATGAAAGAAAAAATTAAGAAAGTTGGAAACATAAATTTCCACAGGGGCGAAGCCGCGGGGCGCAGCTAGTACAGTATAAAACTATTAAAGATACATTTAAAAAAAGCTTATGATAGATATCGTCTACGTGCGGTCCGATTTTTTTTATAATTCCTTTGTATAACGTAATTATAAAATTAAATATGTAGTGGCGCCACTGTCCACCCTACTATTCGCCTTAATTTATAGCCGCAATTAGTATGTTATATAGTGTACATATATAGTGTTAGGTACTAAAGTCCACGCGAACGAAATCGCGGCAGGTCAGCTAGTTGTTTTATAAATGTTAACCACAAACCTAGTTTCTGTTGGAAGAACACCAACGTTTCATAGTGAATTCGTCAAACTACGAAAGCTTTATAGTTCAACATAGAACCTCCTACTTTTTTCGTACTCGGCTAGAAAGACAAAACAACTTACTTTACCAACACCGGCCCCGGAGGCATAACAAAATAATTATAAGCATTATTTTAAAACCATTGTATCTCTGACTTAATTTGATCCAATATTACGTACATAGATATATGCAATTGTTGATATATTTTTCTTTAATAAAACTAATGCTTTTCCACCAAACAGTTTTATTCGTAACTGTACACTTAGTCAAAATTCTAATACTGACAATATAAATATTCTGTCCAGATAACCTAAGTGACGAATTTGCGACGCTGAGGAATTAGCGATTTTCAGGAAATGGACCAAATAAAAGTGACTAGTTGACGATAGTGACAAATTAAAGAAACTGTCGAGTAGTGTTCTAACTCATTCATGGTTCAGTAAAGTAATTATTTATCTATCTTCCACTAAAAATCAGCTCTTAACGGAAGAACTCTTATTTGAAGTTTGATTGTTCACCTTTGCTTCGTTGTATTCGGGCATGCGAGAGCAGACAGGGCTCCATTAGTTCATTGGGCTATCTGGGCTATCCAATAAACTAATGGAGCTCTGTCTGCTGCTCTCCGGCACGCATAGGAAGTGTATTATATAGTCGTCACAATCAATCAACGGGTATGCGCGTCGTCGGTCGTCTATTTGCATCGAGTACTTATGAATATTGTGCTGCGATACTCCGAGTAACGAACGACAGTTTTCGTACGCTGCGCTGCTCCCTAGAGTTACGACGCACGATACATCGTATGTGTATCTGTTATAAGCGTATGTTAGTCCACTGCTGGACATAGGCGCCCTAATGAGCGCCAGCGTATGTGTGTAGTTTTTTTTTTCATGTTATGTATCACACTAATAATATAAATGCGCAAGTTTGGATGGATGGATGTTTGTTACCTCTTCACGCCAAAACTACAGAACGGATCGGGCTGAAATTTTTATACAGATAATTATAATCCTGGAATCAAACATAGGCTACTTTTTATCCCATAAATCGGTTTCCATGGGATAGAAATCACATTTTAACGTTTCCATAGAAACAACGCGTGCGGAGCCGCGGGCGGCAGCTAGTTATATAATGTATACACAAGTTTACTTTGGTGCTAGTTGGCTGATGTTATGTGAATTGTCCACGATTATTTATTTATGTATTTTTACCAATTTCCCCGTCAAATAATTATTAAAATCGGTCAAATAGTTGACCGATTTTAATAATTATTTTACTATTGTACAGAGAACGATACCGAGATGGTCCCATAAAAATGCTATGCCAGAGAAATTAATATTTGTCCCGTAAAGCTTAAAAAGAATTTTTTAAGAGATTTGAAGTCATAATTTTTATTTCAAAACAATTATAAATTTTATTTATTTATGACTAGCCGATCTAACTTGCCTAAAATCCTTCAGAAAATCCATAAACTACATGATATTCCCGAATTTTAAAATTATTTACTTGCTTACTACCAACTTAACATAAATGACATAAATTTACTTCGAAAAAAAATTAAATTTACAAAAAAAAATTAGGTACTAACATACAGTTTCATATCGAATGTAACCTTTGTCTTTTCTAACGAACCATCTATGTATAATTCTAATGTAAATGCTTGCGCAGTGGGCCCATGAAGGCGGAAACCAATCTATGTCTGAACGCACACAAACAACCCCGCCGAGGGACGCATGCCCCTCCCTCACCCCGTCTACCTATGTCAAAGCTGCTCGCTACAAGCCGGCAGTGTGATTAGGCTAAAATCACCCATGCCCATTGAATCCTCCATCCGGGGAGACAATAAAAAATACATAAAACTAGCGAGATAAGGCCGATAGACGACGGAAATTTTAACGTCAACGTCAAGATATAACCTGAATATAATATTAAGTTCTTTTTTTATTGGCAATAGCCTTTATTCACAAAGAAAATTATACTAGTACATATTTACAATTGAGCTAACTGCAGACTGTTGCAAACAGTCTAAACAGTCTCTACAGTCAGTTAATTAATAATAAGTCAATTGAACTAATCATATACTGATTACAGTAATTTTGATACAAAGTTACATACAGTACAGTAAATACATACGTAGTCGAGCAAAACAAAGTCGAGTGTGAGTAACATAAGTATGAAGTTAAACGTTAGTAACAAACGTTCTTAAGTAATATAATAACCAATAAATGAAAACAAACATTATAATTGAGTTTTATCTTGTGTGATATTTTGACGTTGACATCCAGCCAGAAAATTGTATGTATTTGTTTTTGTACCATGTGATGGAAACCGAAATCGTTTATAACCCAGTCTTACCGGATGGCGTTCCGGAGATTTTAGCGCAAACGAACAGGGCGGCTGTTCGTTTGCGCACCAGGGTTGTCAGACCTACGAGAAATCTCGGACATGTACGAAAATTACAGTCACTGTATGAGAAACGAGATAAATAAAAATCTCGTACACTTCAGTATGATATTTTTACAATGTTAGCTCGCTACCCTGAACGGCTTCAATATACTAATAATCCTGATGAATTCTGGGCATTGTTACTTAAAACAGAAGATTGACCTGAATTGACAAGATTTGCTCTGGCCGTTCTGTCTTTGCCTCATGCTAATGCGGACTGTGAATGCGCTTTCAATAAAACCAATTTAATAAAATAAGACCTCAGAAATCGTCTTGATACAGACACAATGGCACACTTTTAGCTGCCGATTGTGCTAAAGGCCCTAATCGCAAAGGGGACTGCATAAATTTTGAACATCGAATGAAATGTTTTCTAGAATGACATCTGCAAATATTTATAGCAAAAACAAAGATAATTTCACTAATATTCCAGACATACAATTATTAAAATTTGAAACACAAATGTACAGTAATATTAGTTTCATTTGAAAGCCCCAACCTCAAGTAATGGAAAAACCAAATCCGTAAAGATATTAGGTACATTGTTAAGAACACAGATTCTAAGAAATTTTCAAATTTTAAACTTGTTCGAGATTATGATCTGAGAGAACGAGATTCTTTGTATCCCCGCCCCGGTACGCGAAAAAGGTTTGAACACCTGGCAACCCTGCTGCCCCACGCTGGCTGGCTGGGGCGCCATAGAGGATCAGTCCTTCGTTGACGTCGGTCGGGTCTATTCGTCAAAGTCGTTAAAGCCCCCTGTGTATTTGGAGTGTGTGTATCAGGACCACTAAATAATTAAAAAATGTAAGTATTATCTAGAAAATATAATATGGTTTTTAAATGTTATTATTTCGGGATTTGGGTCATGCTTTTCCAATTTTTCGTGTGAAAACCAGAAATTGGTCTGTAATCCGGCTCTCTAATTTGCTGTCGTATTTTGATGCGTCTAAATATAAAGAGTTAATAGAATCTTTATAAATAAATAAATGATCAATGTCGTGATTGCCTCCGTAGCAATAATCCGATCCTATTACCAAAATGAAACGCATCACGAAATGCCTCGTTTCATGTCAATATTAACGAGCACTCCACAATATAATTAAATGGGCTTCAAAATGGTTCAGTTCAATCAAAATACAATATGAAGCAAGGCTTTTTATTAACAGACTGCGTTCGATACCAAATACCTGGGACAACTAATTTAGCGCGGCATAAATACCTACCTATGTGTTTAGAGTGTTATGCGATTATGTTTTAGAGATTAATTAGAGCATTGTTGGTAGGTATAGAATATATTATGGTAGGTATATATTAATATCTGGAACATAATAAGGTAGGTATAGGTAGTAAAAATTCTACGGTTGCATCGTACGTCTTCTACGCTGTCGTTATATCGTCGTCGGTACCTGTGAGGTCTAAGATCACTTATTAAGAAACTATATAAATAAATAAATAATGCTGGACAATTCACACAGTATTATCTAGCCCCAAGCTAAGCAGAGCTTGTGTAATGGGTACTAGATAACTGATAGACATAATACAATACACTACATAGATAGATAATTTTTATTATCCAGAACACCCTGAACAAATATCTGCAGATCGTACAAACATTTGTCCCGAGGCGGGAATCGTACCCCAACCCCCTGCGTCGCACTCGCCCGCTGCGCCACAAAGGTCGTCATTTACCTTTTTAATTCCATAACCTTCCAAAGATTTCAACATATTTTTTCTTCTTCTCTCGAAAGCTCTAGAACGTTCGACTGGTAAGGCGTAGAAAATATAAATAATAAACCTGCCTACCGACTCGAAGGTATTACAATAAAATCGATGGCGTTGTTGTCAACGCACGATGTTCGATTTTCCTATGACCTCCAGCACACTATAATTGAAATAATAACTAGTAGGCCTTTGAAATTTATGGGGTGCATTGTAAAACTTACGTACTTATAACAATATGTATTACATACATATTTATACAATAGAAACAAACATGTAAGTAATTTAAGGATATAGGTATTATAACATTTATAACAATGCCATCCTTTTATAATATACAGGGTGGCACATTTAGATCGGTGAGTATGGGAATGTCTGAAACTATAAGACATATGAAGATCTCTTCTTAGGAACCATGTCATCGATTTTAGTTTCAAGAAAAACTGCATGCATACAATTTAAAAAACTTGTACTCAGCTCGGGAATCGATCCCGGAAGTTTTGAAAAATAAAACTAACACTATTTATATCTAGATATCACTTAAAAATAATGTTAAAAACACATAAAAATAATGTTAAAATAAATGTGTTTTACAAACGCTGAGCAGTTAGAATTATTTTGTTATTGAGCAGTTAGACTAGTTAACTTATACTGTAAAGCAGTGTTAACAAATTGCGACACCAGCAAAGAGTTACAAACAACCATAGAGACAATTTTACACACCTAAACGTGTTGAATGTTGTTTTGAAAAAAATGACGGTCATTTCGAAGACTTGCTAAAATAAATTAAAGGATATAAAAACAATGCATTTTACTCATTTTAGACATTATTTTTCATAGTAACATTAACTGCTTGAGACCTACACAATCGATATCTAAATATAAATAGTGTTAGTTTTATTTTTCAAAACGTCCGGGTTCGATTCCCGAGCCGAGTACATTTTTTTTAATGTATTAATGCAGTTTTTCTTGAAACTAAAATCGATGACATGGTTCCTAAGAAGAGATCTTTGTATGTTTTATAGTTTCAGACTTTCCCTTACTGACCGATCTAAATGTGCCACCCTGTATATTTAAACACTATGCGACGTTCAGAAATTGGTGGGGCATTCAAAGATATAGATTATACCTATTGAGAATATACATATTGTTATTGAAAGTATTTCAATAAAAATCTTTACTACTTCGACTTTGTCTCGCAAAACGTAAAATCTTCACTTTCGATCTAAAATTTTGTAACTTGCATTACTGTTAGAAAGCTGATTATTTTATGCAAGAAAGTACGATTCATAGGGGTACTATTACGAAAAACAAAATCCCTAATATTCCACAAAATACAGTTATATATAATATAAAACAGTTTTGAAAGTATTTCAATAAAAATCTTTAACTGTACAAGCTACCCGTCTATGGAATGATCTCCCTCTGGACATCAGACGTGCAAAATCACTTCCTATCTTCAAAAAGCTGCTTCATCAGCATTATATATCCTTGTAAAGAGTTAGACAACCTTATGTTTATGTAAGTTTATTATTAATCTTTGTAGGTATGTAGTGTAAGTATTTGTTTCGTTTTCTTTAAATAGGTACATATCTATATATTTATTCAGTGCCACCGTCTTTTTTGTTCTTTAATTTCCAGTCCATCCCAAGGTTGCCTGGAAGAGATCGCTTTCAGCGATAAGGCCGCCCTATATACTTCTTTTTTTCTAAGCTTTTCTCTGTATTGTTTCCTGTATTTGTGTGTTATAATAAAGTATTTTCTATCTATCTATCTATCTATCTTTACTACTTCGTTTTTGTCTCGCAAAACGTAAAATCTTCACTTTCGATCTAAAATTTTGTAACTTGCATTACTGTTAGAAAGCTGATTATTTTATGCAAGAAAGTACGATTCATAGGGGTACTATTACGGAAAACAAAATCCCTAATATTCCACAAAACACAGTTATATATAATATAATAAAACAGTTTTAACCGTTCCGTCCAAAAATTCTCAAACAAAACGTAAAAAATTCCTCGAAAACGACGAAAAATTTAAATTTCAGTTTAATTTAGCAGGACATTTATTTGAAGTGATTTATTATTTCGGATTAGTTGCATTTCGTGCGTCGACATTAAGGAGTAAACAACCAAGTAAGTCGCAGTAGGTACGTACGTTCAGTTATCTGGCGAAAAAAATTGCTTACTTTTGTCGTATTTCGTGTGCCGATTACATTATATTATGTGCAACTAAGTTTTAACCATAGAGCAGCAAAACTTTTAGAAGTCTCATTATAATTTTAAGAGGTATCTATTATAATTTGTGTTATAATTGAGGGATTCAATAGAACACTAGAATTCTTGCAAATAAAATATACATTTATTTTCGATACATAGATCTGTTTATGATACGTGGTTTTCCTTATGGTGACGAGTAAGATAGTCAATATTTTGGGACAAAAAGAAAGTGATGACTTACATAGTTAACTTTACTGGTCTATCTCTAACAGAATTAATTCATCCGAAAGATGAATAACAAATTTGGATTTAAGAAGGTATTAGTCAAACATAATAAATGATAATCACCAATATTGAAACAGGTACTCTTAACAACCACAGTTTTTTTTTATCTAGTATTATTCTTTAGATTACAAACTTAAACAAAGCTCACTTTTTTAAATTAGCTTGTTACTTAAAAATCGTGAGAGTTTCAGTAGGAACGTTTTGATTCATATTTTTACGATTTTTATCCTTAAACCTACTTAAAATGAACATCACAAGAGTTTTTACAGTAATCAGTCATACCTACACATTACATATTTGCCATGAAACAACATTCTACAAACGTAGGTAGTAAAGTCCCTACACCCTACGTTTGTTAAAAGTAAGCTTTAAATTTTTACCATGAAATAACATTTTACAAACGTAGGTAGTAGGTGTTCCTACTTATGCATAAATATTTTGACTTGAAAATGATTTTACCATCCCACTATGTTTAAATGAAGTATCGTTGAAACATAATATTTATACACATTTATTTTTATACTGCGAAAACCAATTAAAAGCCAAAAAATTCGAAATGAGATATATAGCGTTTGTAAAATTTTAAGTTATTCAAATGATAGTTTGTAATCTCTATTGTTATCACACTATCACACTAATATCATAAATGCGTAAGTTTGGATGGATGGATGGATGGATGTTTGTTACCTCTTCACGCTAAAACTACTGAACGGATCGGGCTAAAATTTTGCATACAGGTTATTCTAATCCTGGAATCAAACATAGGATACTTTTTATCCCATAAATCAGTTCCCATGGGATAAAAATCACCTTTAAACGTTGATAGAAACAACGCGTGCGAAGCCGCGGGCAGAAACTAGTTATTAATATATTAACAACAGTACATTAGTTCATGTTCTATTAGTAAGTAATCATAAATTTATAAAAATCTTAATGCTTTTAATGAAATTAGACGGTAACTGTCTCTTGGTCTTCTATTTAATTGTTTTTCCCTGTAGGTTGTTAAATCTCTTTATTTTCTAAATTTGTGGGAATATAGTGAAACCTGAGCAATCAGTTATTAGCTTCCGACTGGTTGATATGGATCAGTTGAGCTATCTGTAGACTGTTTGCAACAGTCGGCAGTTAGCTCAATTGTTTCAATTGTAAATACTAGTATAATTTTCTTTGTGAATAAATGTCATCAGTTATTACATTTAGATCATAAAAGCTAACTATGATTAAAAGTGTAATAAGATAATTGGTTTTAAATAAAATATAGAAAATTTTAAGAGCCAATGAATTAATGATTATTTTTATGGTTTCAGTTCTTACAATCGTTATTATAATTTGGATTTTATAGGCGAAACCACTAAACCGATTTGAAAAATTATTTCACCGTTAGGAAGCTTACTTTTCAGGGAGTGACATAGGCTATATTTTATCCCCGGTATTTCGTCACCAAAAACTCCTGTAAAATAAGCATACATAGTTAGGCAAGCATAATTATCTAGGGAAGAACCTATCATCAATTCCCTTCCCTGTGCATATTAATAAATACAAGCAGGTACCTACCTAGTTCTTATGATACAAATTCTTAATCCATCTTTATGTAGACTTCAATAGAACCGAGGTATGAATTTGATCAAAATCGTGCGTTTGTTTTTCAATTCGTCACATCAATACATCGATTACTATAAAATAAATAAGTAGGTACTTACTTTTTTCAATCTTTCTGTGTCACATTAATTATGTTTATGTTTATGTTTACCTACCCTCAAATTGCTTATTTTCAACTCCGTCGAACCTCCATATCTTCCAAACTACTGAATATTTAACTTTGAAATTTATATATGGTAAAGTTCAGGACTTATTCTATCGATCATATGTTTCGAAAACACGATTCCATAAAATTTTCTCGATAGAAAAAAATCGCAAAGTTACCTCTAATTTTTTACTAAAACCCTAATTTATCAATAAATACAGATGATACGATCTTGAGATTAAGCATAGTAATTGAGCTAAGTATAAAGAACATTTTATATGTTGCCTTTTTTTCAATTAACTATTCTAATGTTTGTGGGGAGCAAATAACTACTAAAAACTTGTTTTTTGGGCTTACGCCGCTTTGCTCTGTCCCGCTCCTGTGAACGCGAAATCCTATGCCTATCCTCTTCACACAATAACGAGGTAGGGTACCGCCTTAAAATGTAATTAACATTACTCAGACTTCATAAAAAAATCGGTAATCTGGATTTAGCATTTTATCTTACACGATATGTTATATTAAGACGTTTGAAATACGTCAGGTAAAACAAAATAAAATGCTATAGTAGTAGTTATTATTAGAAGCCTTTATTTAAGTACTAAGACTTAAATCTTAAAAATAAAGTATTTTAAGAGGTCTCATGGGGTAGAACAAATTTTATCAAATTAACTGATATTCATTGGTGACGATTATGGTAGCAGTCAAGTTAAATCGGCCTAATCTGACGCCACAGAGGCCGTGACGACCTCTGTGGCGCGGTGGGCGAAGGCCCGCCTGCGACGCAGGAGGTTGCGGGTTCGATTCCCGCCTCAGGACAAATATTTGTACGATCTGCAGATATTTGTTCAGGGTGTTCTGGTCGTTTTCTATGTATAATAAAAAATATCTATCTATGTACTCGTATATTATTATGTATATCAGTTATCTAGTACCCATAACACAAGCTTTGCTTACCTTGGGGCTAGATAATGCTGTGTGAATTGTCCAGCATTATTTATTTATTTATTTAATGTTTTGTATTTGACAACAAATCATAATATGCTCAAACTAATTGATTATCACCCTAGCTAGCAGCGAAACTAAAAAACATAGCGATTAAAGGGTTTTTCCAGACGAAAGAACACAACATTTTGTGTAGGTACTTTGGCATTACAAGTACATTTTCGACAAAATTTCGAAATAGTTGGTTATCGCAGTATAACAGAGATTTACTTATAGTTTAATAATGCCGAGTTTTGAGTGAATCGAATCAAGTAATAATAATTTTCCTTAGAAACTTTACCATCCTATTTTAACTGCCACCCCTCAGAGGTTAATTTTTGAAAATTAATTTAGCGTTATATTAGAACCTAAACTATCCACATACCAAATGTCATCAAAATCGGGTAACAAACATTCACACAAACTTACGCATTTATAATATTAGTAGTACCTATGTAACTTACCATGTCTGAAATGAATAAACTATTTGATTTGAAACATAATTAATAATTAAACGAACTTAGCTGTACGTGAAGTTCTATCATAATAATATGAAAACTTCGTCCTCGGGATAATAGGATTACAATGTAGTTACGCCTCTAGTATAAACTAGTCCGCACTAAATTTGAGATCAAAGCAGAAATTAATTAACACTATCCAATCCAGCCCTGCGCAACTCATTAATTTTTTAGTGCTCGCCACGTTCGCAAAGCTACCCCTTATTTTTCAGGTTTTTAAATAACGATAACGAGTGATTAGTTGTCGTAATCATGCCTAAACGTAAGAAATAAGACGATTATGAATTTATGAGGACAAAAATTAAAATCTACTTACTTGGATACCTATATGCTTTTGAATAGAGCGTGCAAAGCCGTGGGCTACAGCTACTCACACTAATATTATAAATGCGAAAGTTTGAGTGGATATGTAGATGGATGGATGGATGGATGTTTGTTACCTCTTCACGCTAAAACTACTTAACGGATCGGGGTGAAATTTTGCACAGGTAATTCTAATCCTGGATTCAAACATAGGCTTTTTATCCCATAAATCAGTTCCCATGGGATAGAAATCACCCTTAAATGTTTATAGAAACAACGCTTGCGAAGCCGCGGGCATAAACTAGTACTTACAAGAAAAAATTAGAACGGCGGCGGCGTCGTTCTAGTAGTACAAGCAGATTGGAATATGAAGGTCTGAGTGTAAATTATAATTTATCTATTTTTGTGAGTACCTACCTACCTAGGTACTCATACAGCCTATTCCAGAAAGATATTTTCTTTATCAGTTACTTTATGATTGGCACGTGGCCTAAACAACGGCACCTAATATTCGGTGTTTACATTTTAAATTCTGAGACACACATGCTGAGGCTGGGTACCTACCTCCTTAATAATTGGCCTTATCTTGCACTAAACAATGTCGATGTTTATGCGCCACTCAGTTCAATTCCGGATTGAAACAAGAGAAGCTCTGTTAGGGATGTGTCTAGTAATCATCATCAACCTATATACGTCCATAGCTAAACAATGAACATGGGTATTGCGGCCCCACAAAGAGCAGCCTTCCATCCATCGATTTTCTGCGAGACCGGTACAATGTCATCGGGTGGGGGGGTGTCTGTCTGTATTCTCTGGTGCCTTCTACACCCCGTCTCGCTTGCATCGTGGGCGCAACTTTCCACCTTCCTGGGGAGGAAGGTGAAAAAAGCTGGGGAGCCTTGTCAGCCTTTTCTGCCTGGTACTGTTTGTTGCGTCCAGCGTGTAGGTAGGTAAGTTAAAATCATTTTTAATGTGTTGATTATGCAATCTTTAAAATCGTGGGCACTGAATCGATGTCTCTGATGTCTTTAGGTACAAATTTTTAACCGTTTTCGAAAAAAGGATGAGGTTCCATGTTTTTATAGGTATGTCCGTCGATTTCTCGTCTGACCGATGTTGAAAGTTCTTTTGCTATTGTATAGAGAGTGATCCCGGGACCGTCGTATAAAATGATTATTCCCGCGAGATTTGTATTTTTCCCGCAAGGGAATTTCAAGTGGGTTTTTATTTTACGCAAATACGCTCTCTCGTAAACAACGGTTTTTTCCAGACTTCGTTATTTTTTCTGATTCTTCTAAAGAACTTTTAGTCATTAGTTTGACCCTTCGTTCTTGTTCTTCTAAGAATAAGGTTGTTCGCTTGTCTAGTTATTCTTTTTTGTACTTAATAGGTATACGGTGCTTAAGAATCTGCCAGTGCTTTGTGGTTTAAAAATATAACGATGCTTCACCTCACCTCAACAGCCTATATTGGTGTACTGCTGGACGCAGGCCTCCTCCTAATAACCGCATTATTGACTTTTATCTCATGGGAGGTAATTCTCATAATCCCCGCGCTGGGCATACGGGTTGGGGATCGCAGTTCGCTGGAAGAATTGTTCTGCAGGGGGCGCTGCTGCCCGCTCCCGGTTGATATCCCTTAGTCGCCTCTGGTCGCCTCTTCCGACACTTGCGGGAAGAATTGGGGCGGTGAAAATTCTAAGCCGGCATCACACAGAACGACGCTTGAAAAGTTATAATTACCAAGCGAGATGTAGGCATTAACTTTACACTACAGCGTTCCATAGTTTATGTTTTGGTAAAAATTTATCGCCTATAAGTCGTGATTAGTCCAATTCCAACGAATTTTTAAATGCAATTTGAAGGCTTAGTAAACTGGCAATAAAATATCATCATTTTTATGAATATTGTATTGAAATAGTGTCGGTTAGTAAGAATTTCATCAAAATCACAAACAGGTAAAAGTTAATTACCGATAATTTTTTAAATTATAAATCAAGAAAAATGATGCATCCAAAAGTAACGAGTGTTTGCGAGGCTTTGGGTTTGGCTTTTTCATATCCTCCACTTCATCATCCGAGTGTGCCAAGGTCGGTGCGTAGACCTGGATGACCTTCAACCTACACCGCTTGGATAGCCAAAGAATCAGGTACGCTACCCTGGTCGACACCCTGAACAGCAACTTCAAACTTAAACTTAAGGGGGTATAGTACCTCAAATTGCTTATTTAAATACCTTTCTGGAATGAAATTAAACCGAATCGCATTTTTAAATCAAAGAATGAATGTTATCATAGTATTTTTCTAGATAAGTATTTTGAAAAAAAATTGTGTCAGGAACCTAGATAAATACTATTTTAATACAAATAATAGCAGACCGTGGTGAAAATGTTGTTAAATTACAAATCATTTTGGTACTACGTTTGTATGGGAAATTCATCCTCCGCCGGACCCTTAATTTGAAGATGTTTTCACAAATAAGTGAAATGTATTTCTTTTTGAGAAAATAAATATTCCTTAAACCTAAATTCGTTATGATATAAAGCTAACTTTTGGCATTATCTTCGGGGTATTAGAAATAAACTATACTTTCATTGCCAGACACTTTGAATAGTGCTTGCCCCTGCCAGAGGCTTTTAAACATGATAAAAGTAAGTGAACTTCCGTCATAGTCTAAAAGCTGAATTTCATAAATGTTACAAAGCCCGACACTTTCGATAGCTTCTACGCCCTGCCAGACACTTTGAAATTTCCCCATCTCTCATTTATTTCCTCTCCCGTCTGTGCAAGGTTATAGTATAAACCTCGTTTTTTTGTATTTTCTCCGGGGTGGTATAAGAAATCACGTACCTTTGCATAGTGGCTTTCCTCTGCCAGACGTCTTTAGCTTGATTAAAAGTAAGTGAAGTTTCGTCATAGTAAAAGCTGCATTTTATTTATGCTACTTGGGAAAAGATATCAGCGAAAGTGGTATGTCACTTTTATGATATAACGAATTTTTGGTGAAAATTAAGGAACCTTGCAAGCCGATATCTGCCAAAGCCACTATGACCCAAATTTCATGGCATAGGCGCACAAACTGTCAGCTTTTACAAAATGACTTAGGTCGGTCGTTCGCAAGCCTATTCGTTTTTTTTTATTTATTCAAAGTCGAGCTTTCATTTTTTAATTTTCACTTCAACGCTTTGCAAGCCCATAGCTGCTTTATTTTTCTAGACGTCTCGTAAATATGCGAAAACAATTATCTATTAAATTAAATAAGTAAATTACTACTTATCAAATAATAGAATCAAATTAGAACTAGTGTTTGCAATTGAAATAATTTTTTTCCGGTAATATTGATTTGAATAGGTGAAGAATATGACAGACGTAATAAAAAAAAAATTAAGGCATGTTATTACGTACAAATAAAATGCTGCTCTAAATAGTTCCAATTACGGAGAAATATCGAAAAATCTTTAAAAAAAGTCTGTTATATCCAGTTCAAACCACTTTATAAACAAAGAAAATTGGATTGAATATAAATAAATTCGAACAAGAAAGTTTTTACAATTGAACAGTTGTGCTAACTGCAGACTGTTCCAAAGGTCTCTCCAATCTAAAGGTTCCTCAACCACCTCACCCGCCTATACTGGTCCACTGCTGGGCGCAGTCCTGATAATCGCCTTAAGGGCTTTTATTTCATAATCCCCACGCTGGGCATGCAGGTTGGGAATCGCAGTTCGGTAGTAAAATTGTTTTGCGGGCGGCGCTGCTGCCCGCTCCCAGGAAATCTCTTAGTCGCCTCTTAGGACCCCTTGCGGGCAGAGTTGAGGAGGTGCAAATTCTAAGCCGGTACCACTCGGCTGAGAGATAGCTCAACTGATCCATATTCCTTTCCTTTGTTAATTTGTCGTAACGTAACTCTTTGTATCTATTGTTTGCCTCGCACAAAAAACTTATTTATAGGAAAAACCGCGAACAGAAAACATAGGCATTTCATTGGAAAAACTGAATGCCAGTTCGGTCTATATTTATCAGCAAATATAAACAGAACTGGAATTCATTTTTCCGAGTATATTTTTACCCGATTGCCCTGTAAGTGATTGAAATTTTAAATTCTCTTTCGAGCATTGACATAAAATCGATACTGATATAGTATATAAGCGCACACTTTAAAAATGTGGAGGCGGCGGCAGGCGAAAATTATAGGGAAATTTTCTATAAATAAATATAAGGTATGAGGTTCTAATATATTAACAGGTCTTGGAAATGCATTGCATTGATGCAAGATACTAACTCCTGTGGCCATGCGCGGTCCCAGGGGGAGGTTCACGGGGGGTCGTGCCCCCCCCCCCCCCCCCCCCAAATCTTAGTTCAGGTACTTAAAAAATGGCAAGGCAATCCATAGCCATAATGATTGTTTTCACTCTTTACTTCTGTCACGTTGATTATGGTACGCAACTGAAACAAAAGATGTTGCGGCTCATTCCGCTCGCTGTTATTGTTGGTGGTTATCATCAGCTGATGGTGATGCTGACATTCGCAACAACCTGGCCTGGAGGCCTGGAGCTTGATCCCCACTTTAGGTCACTTTCTCAAATTTGCCTTCCATCTGTTGTCTGGGCTCAATGCTCGTTGCAAAACCCTGTAAAATAAACCAACGAAATCTCAAAATTTTCGCGGGTACCACCGTTCGCCGATAACATTTAGGTGTTCTAGGTAGGGTAAGGACTTAGATCCCCCCAAAATGAACTCCTGGCTGCGGCCCTGTTTATTATTGACGGGAAATTCCACGCAATTAATACATTCTGGTTCTAGAACTTAGAACACTGAAATTGCAAATCTGCTGGGGGCCTACTCGGAAAACGAAAATCAAAGTTTCTGTTTCGCTTTCAAGCAAAACCAACTCTTATGTCACTTGTATAACGAGATAGCCTTTGCACGAAAACGAATAACAAACTTCGATTTTCGTTTTCCCAGTAGGCCCCCAGGCCAATTCAGGTGTATGCGTGAAATAATCATACTGCTTTCGCCGCAATGCAGCCAATGATTGCATTTTGACTACGTATAAAATAATAAAAAATGAACCAATGAGCGATAATAGTATGAGTGATACACACACGAATACTCGCAAGAACCGATAACTTGCTGGGGGAAACGTTTTCTTGAGCGGCGACCACTCGGCAAACGTAGTGTAGGACGCCCTCCGGCAAGGTAGGATAGACCGAGTGGATGCGGTACTGGATGCGGCAAGCTGAAGACAGGGCGCTATGGCGCTCATAAGTGAAGGCCTATGTCCAGCAGTGGACTAACATAGGTTGATGATGATGACACACGAATATATCTAAATTGACCAGCTGAGCAACTCTGGGTTAACTATGGCTGAGTTCGCATGGGATTAGAAAATAAATAGAAATACATTTAATTTACCTAATTAATTGGTAATTCGGTGTACGTGGTGCGTGAATTTTCCGTTTCCGCGATCACTAAACTAAATTAATCTCAATTATTATAACTAGATGTTCCTACTAGAAAAATTAGAACGCGCTTTCGAAGTCTTGAGGTTTGAGATATTTATTTTTCTTTTAAGAATTTACAAATTCACTTATAGAGAAACTATAACTAAATTAATCAAAGTAAGTAGGCCTTTCAGCTTTACAAATAAAGGTAAATAGTAAAGGTTAGGTATTACAATGGTATATAAATTAATACCTACTTCGGTTGTTAGGTCGAAGTAGTACTTAGTTGATTTTTTAACAAATTTCTAGATATGTGGGTAGCGCTAAATAATTTTACCAACATAGCATCGTATCACGCTAGTAGGCAAACGACCCGATTGAAACAATAGAAGTCTTGTTCGGGCTGTGTTCCAGTGAGTTAGTAGATAACTATTTTAGTTAAAGTGTTCTGGGCTTAAAACGATTACCAAACAATTTTTTTCGCTTCAAATTTAAAGAATGCAATAATTTGAACATTGATGAATACCTACTATTTACCGGAATTTGAAGTTGGTTTAAAGTGTTTTAAAACACGCCAAATTTTATTAAACTGTGTTCTCTTGTCGTAGGCATCGGCGACAAGATAATCAGGGTGCGCCGCCACCGGGGTATCCCACATTGCCGCAACAACGGCCCTATAACCAGTACGCCCTGCCAGCCCCGGAGAACAACAACTTCATCCGGATGCGTAAGTACCATTTGTGTCTGGTGTCAGTCTTAAGATGGCGATATGCAACGGAGGCTGGAATTGTACAGGTCTTTGAGGCTTTTTATGTATATATTTTTCTTTGAATCAATTTTTTTAGATTAGGGTTCAAGTTCAGACAAAGCTGAACCATAGGGGTTTCAAAACCGATCTAAAAAAGACGTCAACAAAAGTTTTCACTTCAAAAGCACGCTGTATAGGAGTTAATTAAGAACTCGGAAACCCTCCCTCGCTACACAGTGCTGACATGTACCTTTTCAACGAACCAAAAACTACAGGAGGCTCGATTCAGCTAAATGCTTTCATGTATTTACATTATGTTACGATATCTTCGCCAATTATCGTCCAATTTTGATGATTCTTTTGCTTTTGTATAGAGAATGATCTTATGGTGGTCCCATAAATATTTATCCGTGGGAAAACTATTTATCCCGTAAAACTTAAAAAACAGATGTTCAGAAATTTAAAGTCGGTTTTAGTTTTTGTAAAAAACATCAAATTATTACCATGACCCGTTTGCTATACCATGTGAACCTTAGGTAGGTTGATTCTTGATTCTTCTTGACGGGTTTTGAGCAGTAAGCTTTTCTCTAAATTTTAATTATGCTTTATAGTGTTTGAACAATGTCCTAGTTTATCGCCGGCCACATCGTCACATTCCACAAATGCCTAATTACAATAATTAAAAAAAAACTTTACTTAATTATATTAACATCCGGATAGCCACTACTTCCAGTACGTCAGCAACCAAATACCTGCATGCATTTGGCACTCAATATTACAATTAAAACGGAGGGTTGGGGGAGAGCTGGAGCCCCCCAAACCTGTTTTCGAAGCCACCACGCGCGGGGTCTGTTTGTATGCGTTTGAAATTTATGGCAAAATTTGCACAGCTTCGTCATGTTAGTCTTGTAACCCTGAACTTTGCTAATTTTGTAACAAGATAGGTAATAAAGTGGCTCTGAAGCAGTATTAAAATACCTATTAGTTTTTATTTTATGGGGCTTAAAAAGTACTGTATGTATGCTACCTGCTCTCGTACCCTACATCAAAACGAATTCAGAGCTGATAATCCTGTCATCGTTGCATAAGAATAGATGCACCGGTTTTTATCAGTCATAGCTAGAGAACCCCGAACGAAAAACTTTCTTTCTTACGATTGCAGTGAAGAGATCAGTACAAACGTGAACAATATCGAAGATTTGATAGACACTAAGAATACCTACGTATTACTGTCCAAATGGTTCATTTATTGGTCAAATATGGTATAAGACATCAAACAGTACATTGTTACTCCTTAAAATATACTTACTAATATATATACATGGTACTATTACCAATTAAAATAATAAATTAATTCATTATGTGGACCTACGATTCCGACCTACGATAATGATAATGAGTCGTATACAGTCTTGTTATTAGCTAGGTTGATATTTTTAATCCTTCGAAAAAACTAGAAAAAAATACAGTAAGAAGAAAATTTCGCTCCTAATAACACAGACACAGTACAATTAAAATAGATAAAAGTAAGATTGAAATATGTAGTACCAATGAGAAAGAGAATGAAATTATCTACAAAGCAAAACAGAATAAAACATTCTAGACTTACTGTGTAATTGCTAAATGTATTTTGATTTTACAAATAGCGTATCCCCGTAACCCTTCGATTCAAATAAATCCTTTGATGTTTTTGAAAGGGGACTCGGAATAGCAATTATCCAGTTCAAGGTATGCATTTGTATGATCTCAGCATCAACATATTAGAACGCATTTCGTCCTTATGTGTACTACCCGAAAATGGTTTTTTCAATAGCAACTGCCTATAAGGGTGCCCGAAGGGGGACTATAGTAAACCGCTAGGCTGCAAATGTTGCAATGTTCCTGCTATTAAATACTCAAGGTCAAACAAAGCCCCCATAATTAATAGCAGGCCGTAATATAGATTAAAGCAAAAGTGAAGTTGGTTGTTTGTGTAATTAGCAGTTCGTTTAAAAAGGGCTTTATGAAAACTGCATTATGGCCTCAATGGGATACTATAAAAAGCTAATTATGTAAAGATGGTGTATTGTAAAACTTTGAAATAAAAGTTGGAAAAACAGGCGTGGACGAAATGCTTAACATTGACGACGTGAACAATGCTACTTCCTTCCTTGCTATTGAACGCCGCACCACTTGCAATCCGTTGTGTCATCACTTACGAACAGAGCTCATGCTCTGTGTGACCCTGAACATCTGGAGGATGAACTCAGCCATGTTCAGAAGGTTCTCAAACAGATGGGCTATGTAAGTTATAGACGCACAAAGCAAAGAAGCCGCAGAACGCCTGAGGTTAGCAGACAACCCATCTTTTTGCCGTATGTGAAAGGGGTGACGGATAAAATTGAAAATATCCTGAAATGGTTTTCAATAAAGTCTGTTCTCACCCCCCACACAAAAGTTTCTCAGCAACTACGAACACCAAAAGATGTCATACCTATATAAATGCCAGGCGTCTACAAGTTTGACTGTAGCTGTGGCCGCTCATACATAGGGCAAACTAATCGAACCATTGTTGAAAGGGTGAAAGAGCACATAGCAGCGGTCAAAAATAGGCAAACAAACAAGTCGGCGATAGCGGAACACCTGCTAGACTCAGGAAGTAACCACTGGATTGAGCTACATGACCCAAAAGCTCTATCCCATGAACGCCACTACCACAAAAGGATGGTTCGAGAGGCGATTGAGATCAAGAAACACCCGAATTTTAATCGTGAACATGGTTTTCGTCTCTCTTCCTCGTGGAATCCTGTGCTTAATATGTGTGTGCGTCGTGATCCGACTGTACTTCAATCGGACACGGTCAGTGTAGTGTGTCGTAATGTGAACTTGGAAATTCCTGATTTTGAAGACGAATTGAGGGTAGTCGTGGATACTGCCGTCAATTCTCGGCGGTAACCCTGAGTACATCCAGTCGCCCCGTGACCACGATCGCTGTAATGGAGGCCATACACGTTAGGGTTTGCATGCTGGTTTTAGCCTTGCATGCATAACCGACAGGCATAACCGAGTTTCATATAACACATACACGTTTGGGTTTGCATGCACAGTTTTGCCATTAACTCTCAGTTGAGCTACGTGACGGTGTGTGTACGACGCCTAGGTACTGTGTACGGTATATACCAACCAAACTACAATGGACGACGACGATGTGATAGCTGTACTTGGCTTAGCACTTGTTTTGCAGAACAGAAAAAGAAAAAGAGATCGCACTGAATGGTCTAAACGCTGGTTATTGAAAAGAAAGCAGTTCTCCCACGTAAATTTGATAAATGAATTGAGATTTTCACCTACAGATTACGAAAACTATTTACTACTTACTAACTATTTACTACTTACTTACTATTATACTGAGAACTGTGGCAGGCATGCTCGCCGGACGCCACACACGCTCGGTTATACTCGCGCGCAAACATAACCGAGCGGCATAAAATATCAATTTTGATATTTGCTCGGTTGCATGTACATGCACCGATAACTGTACAGTTTTATCACATACACGCTAGGGTTTACCTGTTGGTTATGCATGCAAGGCTAAAACCAGCATGCAAACCCTAACGTGTATGGCCTCCATAACGCAGTAGAAACGTAGGGGAAATAAAACATAAGGTACGCGATAAATACCCGATATAATCATTAACAATGCTAGTTCCTTTAAGTAGGTTCTTACAACAAGGACACGTTTCGGGAGTTTCCTGGGGTTTCATTGTTAGGCAAAGGCAAGATGTGCAGTTGTGTTTCGTGCAAGCGGGAACGTAGAACTTTTGAGATGTCTGACGCTGGGCGTGGGATTTCTAGAAAGCGCAAATACGAGTAGCATTTACAAAGTGATACTATTACACTCGTATTCAAGAATAATACTTATTACGAGGTCTCACAGTGCACACGTGTGGGGACGCAAATGGCAGGTAAATCCGATTCATTAACGTAAAGCTATGCGTTCATTTCGGATGATCCTTACATAAAGTAGCTAGACAGCTATTTTAACCAACGCATAGTGTAGCTATGTCACCTTTGACAAGTATGTCAACAAATGTTTGGTTTCAGTTTTGCTTTTCTTTAAGATTTTGTTTGTAATCATATTTAGTTTCTACGGAAACAAAATTGTTTTATTGCATGTGCAGGTTTTTACAGGTTATATTTATGTCATCCGCCAATCTGCCAAACAATTATGTAGCATTTGATGTTATAACCGAGCGGAAAAAGCACTACTTTTTAACTTTTTGTCGAAAAAAAGGTCTGCGTTACTAAAATAACTATGACAAAAAAAAACTAAACGAAAAGCGAAAGCCGCGCGCGTGTCTACAATATGTCGTTTCTGCGGTTTGGCGAAAACACCCCCCTGTTTTCGAAAACCGCAGAAACGGCTTATGGTCCGGCCGAGGTCAAAAGATTAAAGAGTACTTAGCAACAGAAACTGATCAATCACAGATCGGTAATCGACGCAGTGCGTTCGAAAAGTAAAGTGTCGCTTGAGTGTTGTTTGTGAATGAAATGGTCAAAATATGACCTACCATGACGAACGCAGTGAGAAATGCCTTAAAGTACAGTATTGCTTGATACTTTACATAAGTTTTGTTCTTGAATACGGGTGTTAGTTAACCTGCGAGATATTTTAATGCTGAAGTGGTAAGAAACAATAAAGCATTCAATAGTTGAACTTCTATGTTAGTTACTAATAATTTTTCAGTAACGTTTTGTCGAGATTTTGTAATTTTTGTGAGGGTTGTCGAAGCATTTAATTTTTATTGTATCGCAAAGGTCACTCCGGACCGCCCTGCCATCGGGCATACCCCTAAGGGTAGGCTGGAGCGAAACTATACCACTATAGAAGGTGTTAATTAAAACAACGTTTACAATTATTGTAAACTGATAGCTGATAGTTCATATGGTTCACAGGGGTGGACAGAATAGTTGAACCACAGAATAAGCACTAGCGCTTAAGTTACGCATCCACTGGATCGTATCGGAGCATACGGAGCGTAAGGATGTTCTGATTTCTATGGTACTAGCGTGCACTGGATAGGTAGATACCGATGCCAGAGACCGGTATTTCTGCTGATGACGTCATCCGTAAACGAGCGCTTTGAAAATACGTTGTCCATGCAAAATCCGAAAGTAGTTCTATCGGCATATTGTAAATACCGACGCTGCGTACGCTACGATTCCGATCAAGTGGACGCACAGCTTTACTGAGAGGAGAAGTTCGGTTACGTTTGTATATTATCACGTGGTACCTTATCCATAACAATCGTGATACTATAATGTGATAGTAGTATAGTAGTATATATGTAGCCCAATAGGGGATTTTGGGATTTACTCAAACGTGGCAGATTAACATTATATTTAGTAAGGTATACTCGCACCTAAATTGTCCTAAAGTTTAGTGCGTGCAGAAGTGAACATGCTTCACATGTTGCGGCAACAAAATTTTCAGTAGGTATACCGATGATTAGAGGTTGCTGATGAAGATTCAAATTGTTTTTTTATTTGTCTCGTGTCCCGAGAACCGACGTTACCGACTTGGTTGTATATGGATCGTTTTGAGCTACCTGTTGATTGTTTGCAAAAGTCTGAAGGTTCAGTTAGCCTCGATATAAATAAAACTTCTAAGTCAACGCAATCAAAAGTTAAAGCCATTTGTCCGAACATGTCCGAATATTTTGTAATTCCCGAGCACCTTAGACCTAGAATCATGAAGTTTCGTAAGATGCAAGGTCTTATAGCACAAGTAAAGGAAAAATCCGAAAACCGTAAATTTGTAGTTAATTCACTAAAAAAATATTTTGTGATTTTCGTCGTGGACCAAAACCTACAGGGTACCTACTTCCCGTTGACCTAGAATCGTAATGTTTTGCAAAAAACAAGGTCTTACAATAATACGCAACCTTAGTGCGCGAGTTCGACTCGCACTTGACGTTTTTTTTTTATTTAAAATTTCTTTATTAAAACATCAGGTTACAGTATGAACGTTTAAGCTAGTGCACATTTTTTAAATCCTAGCTTTACTAACTATGCCAATTATGTCGCATAACTGGCAAGTATTTTACTTGAACAAAAAACTTATAGCAATGATGTTAACATAAAAAAAATTGGTTGCCTGTAAAGTCGGTATACGGGCGAAAGTTTTACGTGACAACGACTTTGTGAGCGCATTACGTGAGCGGAGCGTAACGCGTAACGCAGTTTCTTGAAGTGTCACCCGGCAAACCAATTTATAAGACGTTGTCACGTCAATAAACAAGGCTAATTATATACACGGCAACTGCGTTAGCCATAGGTATGGTTTTACAAATCCTATGTAGGCTTTAGAGTTTTACATTTTATAAGCTTGTTGTTAAAAAATAATAATAATAATAAATCATTCTGGACAATCCACACAGCATCAACTAGCCCCAAGCTAAGCAGAGCTTGTGTTATGGGTACTAGATGACTGATATACATAATATAATACATTACTTAAATAGATATTTTTTTATTATATATAGAAACGACCAGAACACCCGGAACAAATAATAATAATAATAACAATAATGATCGAATATAGTGCATTTCGGGTAGATTGATAAAGGAGCGACAAGAACTTGCATTGTTGTGGCCATCATGAACTCGTCAGACACACGAACACGCTGCCCGCGCGCACGCCAATACCACCCGACATATTACTAGATAATACGGCTGAGTTTGGCGTAGTTACTTGACGTTTAATTTTTCAACTGAATGAAAGTTTTTATAATGAATTGGTAAAGCATTTATTCACAAAGAAAATTATACTAGTATTTACAATTGAAACAATTGAGCTAACTGCCGACTGTTGCAAACAGTCTACAGATAGCTCAACTGATCCATATCAACACCAGTCGGAAGCGTCCCCAAGACGCTGGCTGCATTGCATGAATTGGTTGATTAAAGTTCTGTAACCGGACGTACATGTATATCCCGACAAGAAATTGAATCTGTTTGGTATATGCACGACTATGAAATTATGTTGACAGGTGGGTGAATGAAGACTGAAAGACATGTTGGAATATTCCATAGACACGGTTATTTTTGATAGATAGAAATGCGAATCTATGGACTCGAAAAGTATGGGGACTTACGATTTGTATCAAGCCGCCATAGTATGTTACGATGATTATCTAAGATGATTTCTCCATGAAAACTATTGAAAATAGTAAAACAATTATAGTTAACTAGGTTTAAAAAACTTTATCCTCATACAAAAACATGGTTCACATATAATGAGATATGTAAGCACAAATTAATCTAGGTTTTACGATATTTAAACTAACCTCTGGAACCTCTATTATATTATAACTAAGTTTTATCTATAACTAAATATTATGTAATAATATTATATAAATACTTAACATTATAACAACTAGTACTTGATTAATTATGAAATAAGAAAGCTTATAATTTTGGTGTTACTAAATATTAAAAAGTAAGCATATTTATTCGTGTATTGTTGCAGAGTATGTACGTGTAATTAAACATTATTTTTAAAGGCATTCAAATTAACACATTCCTTTATGTTGTTTGGCAAATTGTTAAATAATTTAGCTCCCTCTATATTAGTACGTGTTTTACAAAACGAGTAGCTCCTTGTAATTTTATTTTATTTCTAAAATTGTGAATATTTTATTTTAGGTGTAGTTTAATTTTTGATTGAATAAAAAACAGAATTTATACTTGAGCCATTCATTTAAAATGACTAGATCAGTTTGAGCTACAGTTATTAAGTCATGAATACTTTTACCGTAATAAAAAAGACAAGTGACAAGTTGAATTTATATTATTGATATATAATATACCTATACATATATACATAAATAAATAAATAATGCTGGACAATTCACTTAGCATTATCTAGCCCCAAGCTAAGCAGAGCTTGTGTTAATACTGTGGGTACTAGATAACTGATATATATTTTTTATTATATATAGAAAACATCCAGAACACCCTGAAAAAATACCTGCAAATCGTACAAACATTTGTCCAGAGGCGGGAATCGAACCCTCCTGAGTTGCAGGCGGCCCTTCACCCGCTGCGCCACGGAGGTCGTCAATACGTATTGAACCCTGCGAAATTCTATAATTTACCATTTCAACACTGCTAGTGAATCATAACCACCTGTAGCCTATTAGTCATATATTAAGAAAACATATCTTGAGCCTTATCTCTAATGTCTGTATTGTGAAGCTGTTGTAGAAGCTTTGAGTAGCTCACAGTGTCGTTCTAGTTCACCACAGTAACCCAATCTGTCTTACTTTTTATCACGCAAAAACGCGTGTAATACCGCGAAAGCAAGTAGGGAATAAAACAACAAAAATAATACCATTTTATTCTATTGAATATTCTGATTCCAAAAATAAATCAGACGCCTGAGTAAAGCCTGTAATATACACAAAATGTTGAGCAACAATAACATAATTTGGCGTGATTCAAAAACTATGAACGCACTTCAAATCCCCCAAGCGGCGACATCTTGTTAAAATTCGAATCTAATTTAGTTTGACGACACATGGATGAAAAGTAGAATGAAAGGAAACCTAAGATCGAGCAGCCTACGGCCGAGCACGCACTGCGATTAAACGCACACGTTTAATTGCTAGTCCGAAACCACAAAGTAATGTAATGTAACACATAGCTTTTTGTACAAGCGTACGCATTATCGAGTTTTGTCATTGTCTGATTTTAAATACACAGCTTGCTACAATTAGTTTGCGGTTTGTAAACGCACGGTTTTTTTGTGTCTCATAGTAATAGTATGATGGCACACGCACAGCGGTTAGCCGCGTTCGGTTTTTTTTTAAGTCCAAGGCTACAACGCACGCTGTTCGCTCGAAATCAAATTTGAATAGTTTGACTTTGAAGCATCGTTACCATGGAAATGGAAACCATCATCAGTAACTAGAGATTTTGATCATTATCATGTGTTTTAGATGCTTATATAAATTGAGAATCAAACTTTTATGGGACCACCTGAAAATCAACCTTTAGCCTTATACCGCATTGCGGCTCATATACACCCGTGAGCAAAAAAATCGACTCAGGCGATATACCTGTCGCAAGTCACTGGCAAAAAAAGTGAACGCTTAGTAAAATCTTAATGCTGCTAGTATAAGCTTCAAAATTATATAAAATATTGTAATGTGTCTCGCTCACACAACCCAACAACATGTTGTGATCAGTAACCACCCTTTTTACGCTTATTTACAATAGTGCTAATTAAGCGTTACCGACCTATATAAAAGGTTATCTACCTGACCCACCCTTATCAGTTAGCCGTCAAACGTCAACCAATACACATCTCCGTTATCAACAAACAAGAATTCTACCTGAAAATTGACACAACAAGTGATGAAGCTGCTCAAGCGGTGACCCTATTGCGACAAGGCCAGAGTCAGCGTGAAGTGGCACGTGCGCTGAACATGAGCCAATCTGCTGTTTCCAGAGTTTACCGTCGTTACCAAGAGACTGGTAACTTTAATTTATGACGCGGTTCCGAAAGAAAAAGGTGCACATCGGAGAGAGATGACCGATTCATTGTCAGCACATCGCTGAGAAATCGGGCCATCACTGGCGTTCAAGTCCAACAAGAGCTCAGAGAAACGCGAGGAGTAGCTGTGAGTGGCTGGACAGTCAGAAGACGACTTAAGGCAGCTAGCCTTGAGCCCAAAAGGCCAGCTACTGGCCCCAAATTAACCCCAGCCCACCGAGCAGCCCGCCTACGATTTGCCAAAAAAACACGTTGATTGGACTGACGAACAATGGAGCTCTGTTTTCTTCTCAAGCGAAAGCAGTGTGTTTGAGCCACCCATCAAAACAGCCGATATTTTTCTTAGATGATCTTTTTTTGCATGCTGTACCTCAAACAGACCGTACACCAGCACGTAAAACTTAGAACAACGCCATCTCTGAGCTTTGTTTGGAGTAAATCTTAGTAGCAAGGTTTGACAGGTCGTGCGGAACTCTGAATTTAAAAATGGAGACAAAAATTTTAAAACTCAATTATTTTGTTACTAAAAATACATAACGTTTGGAGAATATACTTATTTTCATGAAAAATGTATGTTTTATTCAATTTTATTAGTCATTCCAGCTATTCCGTAATCATGGCGCATGTAACAGTGCCGAAATATTGAAAAGCTAAAAACTCAAATCATGGGAAATATCCCGTTGTAAATGACTTTAGTGTTATTCAATTTTGTTTATTTCGATGTACAAAGTAAGCTATTTTCGGTATGGTCCAAATCTGAGCCAACATGCTTCGATATACCTACATTTAAACCCCGGTATTATTTGCACTTCATACATAAATATAAAACGAAACACAATTTCCGGCTCAAAAACCTATGTCAAGGGTTCGATTCCCGCATGATGTGCCATTTATGAACCAAAGAAAAAAAACTTTGTTTTCTTTGTTTTTTCTAATAAACAGAAATTTCGTGCTAAATGGGTATTTTCATTTTTTGAAATCAAATCATATAGGTTATTTGCAAGAATACAAAATTATACAATATGTCAGATCTTATAACTAGTTTAGTCATTGTATTCAGCCTGCACGCACCCGTGCAAATATTATGCGAGTCATATTATTATAATTATATTAGTCATGTAAGTTACAATTCAAATTTCCAAATATTCGTTCACCGTATAAAAACACTTCAAGTTTTTTTTCATTACATTTTTTTTCGGTATAAAAGAAACATCATGCAGTAAGGAGTTAGACAATAACGAAAGAATCATCAAAATCTATTAAAAATTGGCGAGGATAATATCACCAAAGTTATTGTAGCTAGTCGTTATTTTTCAAAAGTATTTGTTTTTAAGCTTGACGGGATTAAAATTTTTATGAACCAGTTCGGGAGACCAATTCTGGATTATTCTCTATGCAATAGAGAAGAATTTTCATAATCGGCCATAATGATGATGACGGAGAAATCGACGAAGATAGATAAAAAATATTTAAAAATAAATACAGCCGAATATAGAACCTGCAACATTTGGGAATTTTTAAGTCGGTTAAAAATCAATTAGGTACAACTTCTTCATAAAAAAAATCGATTGTCATAAAAAATCGGATCGGTAAAGCATTAGGACGTGACTATGATTGTTAGTCGAACTACCAAAAATTAAATAATTTCATGGAATCGGTTTAGGTATAAGAATACAGAGGTCATGTCAAATTGTTTGTTTTAAACACATGTTTGATTCCAGGCTTACCACTGCATCTATCAGCTACGTCTTTACAAAATTCCAGTCCGATGAAACTTTCGCATTTATAATATTAGTTTGATTTATAAGTACAGGATTCAACACCTTGTTTAACGCCTCTAGTGTAAAGCTGCGTTCCGTTTCTCACTTAAAGCGCTCAAGCGCTGCACGAACTATGCGTTTCGTTTCATCTGAGCGCACTGACGCGCACGATTCTATCGTTGAAACGGAAGGCCAAAAATTTGATCTTATTATCATCTCGGAGCTTACTCCTGTTTTAGCCGCGGTGATCAGTGCATTTGACTCGACAAGTTTACGCTGGAAAACAATGGCGTCCCAGTTAAGAAAAAAAAATCAAACAAACAACACGACTTTTGAAATTACGCGCCCAAATGACGTCACCCACAGAAACGCACGAGCTGCCTTGTCTCGACAGGTGAAGCAGTTCGTTCATGCGCGTGGGGCGGGGCAAAGTGGGCGTTCACATGCGATCTCGCAGCGCTCAAAGTAGAAAAGGAATAACTTCATGCGCGCATGAGCGCTTTAAGCGAGAAACGGAACGCAGCCGCACAAAATTTGAGATCTAAGCAAAAAAAATTAATCAACACTATCCCATCCAGCCCTACGCAACTTATCTAGTTCAGAGCTCTACTGTATAAAATATTTCACAGAAAATATCATGGATCTTGAACTTTTACTACAACTTATTTGGTCCAACAGCGATGCAGCAGGTATCGCCTTCCGGGCGTCCGCATGGCATGCCTGAGAACAACGATGCGCCTGACGAGTTCGAGTTTGGATATGCTCGTCGCAGAGCATCGTATGAGCGCCATCAGTTTGATATGGCACCATCAAACAACCCAAACCCTAACCCCCATAGGTAATTATAGAGACCCTTTTGACATTTCAGACATAGGCTTCCCCCGGCTATAAACGCCGGGGCCATGGTGGTCGTGGCGCAACCCCGCCAAGTCAGCCCGTGGATATCGTAAGATCCGGCTGAGGGAACCTACCAGAGGCCAGCAGTTTCCTTCTGTAAATTGGCGATCACCAAACCGCCTGTGAAAGCATGGTGCATAAAACGATAAAACTCCTTGTTTTTGGGGGGTGCACTTTAGCGGTCGGATGTGTGCTGATACGGTTATCATGGATTTGACGCTGGCAGGCCGGTTGGTGATCGCAGCTTGGTGGTGGGTCTGCTCTGCGGAAGAGAACCCTGGTGGATATGCCTTCGCTTCTTCCGACACCGGAGGGAAAAGTTGAGGTGGTGTAAATTCTATAACAACACAGCAAAGAAAACGTAATGAACTGATCATAAACCAAGGTATTTACGGGAATTATCAAATCATTAGGTGTCTTAACGCGACAAAAACAGAGTCACGCCCTGCTACTACTACTCAATGGAAGTCGGAATAGTGTATTCTTTGTAGCTTGGAGGCCATCATATTATACCGCCATGATTGGTCCCTATAAGGTTACGAGGAAGCCTTTTCCCTCACTGTGGGCCTAAAAGTAACGCCTAAAGACAGGTTAATTGGCGTATGCTCCACAGTGCCCTAAACAACTCCATTTTCACCACCCACGATATAGTTGCATTGTTTTTAGCAACATAATGTTAGTTTGTTTTTATGAACGTAGGGTATGTATGATTTTTTTTTTCGTCCGAAGAGTTTAGTTGTGACCAGGAAGAATAACCCTCTACTTATTCTAGTTCCTGATTGTTCATGATCTATCCTTGTAATAACTGGCGAAATACAAACAAAACGGTTATTTTCACAGGTCGTACGCGAATGCTGTGATGTACGGTGCAGCCAACAACCGCCAGAGCCAAAACCGAAACGGAGGCGTGAGTCCCCTGGATGTGGGTATCAGACCCCCGATCCGTGTTATGAGCCCCCAGGGGCCGATTCCCCACCTTGGTGGTGTTAGAAGCCCTCTGAATGGAAATATACAACCTCTCTTGGGGATAGGTCCCGATGGCGGGTTAATAGTCCTGAACGAAAACATGGGCCTGTTTAGAAACTTTAGCCCTCTTGGCGACGCCAGGAACAACGGAAGCCTGCAGACCGACGACCCGCCCACCGACAGCCGGTACTTTGCTCATCAACCATCTGTCCAACCTGCTTACTATCAGCCGCAAAATGACATGTAAGTCCTTTTTTTACATAATTTTTTTACTATTACTAGGCGGAATAAGCAAACTTTAATAATAGTTTTATTTTTTTAATTGTTTTCTTACCTTCTTTTACAGGACGTGTCCGTTATAGTAGCGTACACATAATCGAATGCACGTTTATTGTTATGCAAATAAATAGAGCATAATTAGTGCAAAAATAAAATAAATAACGCCTCTTTGGTTTAAGAAATATTATTACCTATTTTTTAAACAAAGAGGCGCTATTCATTTTATTTTTGTACTAATTATGCTCTATTTATGTGATATTTATTGGCATAACCATAAACGTGAATTCGATTATGTGTACGCTACCATAACGGACACTTACAAGACGGCTTATAAGGAGCTGATTCTACGTTATGTGAAATGTAAATGATCACAAATTTACAAAAGGCAAATTTTAATGTAATTCAAGAATTATTCTCGCGCAAAGTTGGTCTGTGGTCTATATCGCGAGTGTTTCAATCGGCATTTCAGTGCAAGGCCCAAAGTTTAATTGCTGAGGAGGTTCGCGCGTATCTATTTCTTTTCGATATTTGTACTTATTGTTATCTGAAAACATTCAAAGCGAAACGTTTTTCATAAATCAGATAGGTACTAAAAATCTCATCTGAATGCTAAATCGATACAATTAAAAACGCGATTCTAGCAAGACCGAATGAGCTAATTTTAATGTATACAAATAAAAATGCGAATAAGCTACGATATAAATAAAAATGTAATTCTAGTTAGACCGAATAAGCAATTTTTTTTGTTCGTTACCATGTTTTAGGGGAATAGGAAAAAATTGTTTTCATGGAATTTGGACAAGACAACGTCTATATGCAGACAGACGACACTGTAGCAGTCGCAGGGAGTCTGTTGTCGGGGAGTTGGCAGCTCAGGGACCTACTCGGAGGAAAATCGAAGTTTCGTTTTCGTTGTCGTGCAAAACCAACTCTTATGTCGCTTGCATAAGATTAGCGTTTGCACGAAAAAGAATCAACACTTCAATTTTCTTTTAAAAGTACGGGCCCAGGGTCGCTATTTGCGGCGTCCTATGCCCAGCTGTGGAAGTTTGCGGTCTGATATGACGATGATGAACGTTCACAGGGTCAGCTAGTTAAAACTAAATATAACACTATCCCAGCAAATTTGCACAGTCAATTTCCTGTTCTTTTTGCTTTGCGATGATTCTGTGGTTGTTTGGCGATAGTTCAAAGTTAAGTAAATGATTTATTATTATTATTATTAAGTACAATACAATGAAGAAGGAAGTACAGTGAAGAAGGAACCGTCCTTCATTATTCACAAATTTTGTATGTGTGTAAGTTTGCTTGCAAGTCTTGCAACAGATAGACGCAGGGATCTTTACTGTCTACGGTTTACAGTACAAGTGCGTCTGCATCTTTCTGGGCCTGAAGTCTCGCTCATGTCAGTTTGCATAGTGTAGATAGTCTACAGAAAAATACAACAAAGACCGCTGTTAGCCATTTCGTCGACCTCTGTGGCGCAGCGGGCTGCGACGCAGGAGGTTGCGGGTTCGATTCCCGCCTCCGGACAAATGTTTGTACGATCTGCAGACATTTGTCCAGGGCGTTCTGGATGTTTTCAATGTATAATAAAAATTGACAATCTATGTTGTCTATTGTATTAAGTATATCAGTTATCTAGTACCCATGACACAAGCTCTGCTTAGCTTGGGGCTAGATAATGCTAAGTGAATTGTCCAGCATTATTTATTTATTTAGCGCTCTGAAGTATTTTCGATATACTTTTATTAGGCGTCTCGTTTGGAAAGGGGGCTGGGAGGCTATCTCCAACACTGAGATCCAGCGGGCTGTTATGATAGGAGCCTTGTTAGCCCAGATATTGTTGAACGCTGCGCTGCTCTAGCCAAGCTGAGTTCTTGTTTTAAACATTTGTTGGGCGGTAGCATTAAAGTTAAAATAGGAACCACGAAGTCGCGAATCACTTTTAAGTCGTGCCTCTTTCCCTTCAACGTATTTAGACTAACGATAGTCCATCATGCCAGGTCTATCTCGGACGAAAAGATATCGTTCTGAGATCAAGTCGCTGTGCTGTTGTTTCAGGATTTCTTTGTCGCTGTGCATATTACTCCCACGTTCTCCAGCAACTCTTATAGAGTAGACATTTCTTTGTTGTGATGGAAGAGGTCTTTTCAAGGTTGCTTAAGGAGGAATTTCTCGGTTATTTCGATACAGTTTTAGTAGGCGTCTCGTTAGAAAAGGGGGCTGGGAGGCACAGCGATATCCAGCGGGCTGTTATGATACGGAGTTTCGTTAGCCCAGGTATTGTTGAACGCTGCGCTGCTCTAGCCTAGCTGAGTTATTGTTAGTGTGTCTAATCCATTGTTCGTTGGCTTGGCTAAACACATGTCAAAAACATTCAGCAACTGCCTAGCTTCATTGACAATAGCATTTTCATTAACTGATTGTTGTTTTGGGGAAAAACAACCGTGACCTGGCGCTTAGTTCAGGCTTAGTTATGGTCAGCTATGATGATCTGTTTTAAACATTTGTTAGGCGGTAGCATTAAAATTAAACTAGGAACCACGAAATCGCGAATCACTTTTAAGTCGTGTCTCTTTCCCTTCAATGTATTTAGACTAACTATAGTCCATCATGCCAGGTCTATCTCGGACGAAAAAATCTTTCTGAAATTAAGTCGCCGTGCAGTTGTTTGAGGATTTCTTGTCGCTTTGCATATTACCACGCCTTCCAGCAACTCTTATAGAGTAGACATTTCTTTGTTGTGGTGGAAGAGGTTTTTTCAAGGTTGTTTAAGGAGGAATTTCGAGGTGTTTTCAATATAGTTTTAGTAGGCGTCTCGCTAGGAAAGGCTAGGAGGCTTTCTCCAACAGCGATATTCAGCGGGCTGTTATGATAAGGAGTTTCGTTAGCCCAGGTATTGTTGAACGCTGCGCTGCTCTAGCCTAGCTGAGTTATTGTTAGTGTGTCTAATCCATTATTCGTTGGCTTGGCTAAACACATGTCAAAAACATTCGGCAACTGCATAGATTCATTGGTGATAGGTTTTTCATTAACTGATTATTGTTCTGGGTAAAAAAACGGTTCTCCGTGCCGTGACCTGGCGCTTACTTCGGGATTAGTTATGATGTTATGATGACGTTAGCTATGATGATGTGTTTTAAACATTTGTTAGGCGGTAGCAAACTACGAACCACAAAGTCGCGAATCACTTTTAAATCGTGTCTCTTAAACTGCGATCGGCTTGCTAATGCATAGCCTATGCTAAAGATGATTCCGCGTGATTTTGCTGAGACCTACATACATTTCCACAAATGAGATGACAAAAATCTTTCGTGAAAGATTATACTTGTCCTATGAACTTAAAAAACCTGTTTTTTCGGAAGCTTTTCAAACTGTAGCGATTTTTTTTTCGTACACCTGCAATGATGGCCTTGGCGGTTGCGGTTTGAAAATTTTCAATTCATCATTCATTTGACAAAATGTTTGGCGTTCTTGCGGCTCATTAATGGGAAACGGTCTTAAGGGCCTGTATTTACGATGGGTGTACCGCAGGGATCTATCCTCGGTCCTTTCCTATTCTTAGTTTATTTTAACGACCTGCCTCATCTTGTTAAGAATAGTCACGAAATTGTACTGTTTGCTGATGATACTTCATTAATTTTTTAAATGAAACGACAAAACACAAATTTCGAGTTTATTATTTTGAGATTGCAGTATTCACGAATCAGTGAATAATGTAGTCTCAATCTCAAAGTAGTCCTGTGGAAGCAAAGAGGTTGCATGCATAATAATTCTTGAATAAAAACTCCTTGTTGATAGAAGAACTGTCGATATTTTGGGTAATATCCTTACTGTTTACAAAGAAAACGTGTACACTGAAGTGACCTTGTAACAACGCTCGGTTTATCATTATGACCTTTCGCACTTTACTGTTTTTATTTTTACTTTGGAACTCATAATTTTATCGTAAACAAGCATTTCACTCACTGCCAACCTAAGACTGACAACTATCTAATGTGACTTCAACTCTCGTGGCTCTACTTTGTTTAAAGGGGCTTGAAGATTTTAATTTAGGTCCTAACACCTGGCTACCACACTGTTTTTATTTTTAAAATCGCCGCGAACAATAAAAGTTATGCAGGGTGATTGGTAGCTAGGAGCAAAGCTTCAAGGAGAAACTAGAATATACCATCAAGAACCATTTGAGCCATGGTTCTCTAAGACAAAGTCTCACCATTGATTTATTACGAATTATTTTGGTTTTTGGGGAGAAAACCCGAAATTCAACAGTTTACACGCCACAAAAACACAATACACTGATTCTAAATGAGCGAGCTATCACATTTCGCTTAACAACAACACGGCGCGGTCTTACTATGGAAAGGGCATAAGCAACGATTTAAATAATAAATAAATAATGCTGGACAATTCACACAGCATTATCTAGCCCCAAACTAAGCAGTACTTGTGTTATGGGTACTATAACTGATATACATAATACAATACACTACATAGTTAGATACTTTAAATCTTTGGGTTTATGATGGTTTCTGGTTTCCCGTCAAGTGTTATTCTCCAGATTGCATTCCGGAAAGTGCGTTTTCACCAGAAACTCGAGCTGTTCACGCTCGGTTTTAGGTAGATACATCTGGCTTTTAAAGTGACCCCAGCTTTGTTGTCGTATTCTTGGATATTATTTTGTTGAGACGTGCTGTTTCACTCTGGGTGGCTAGTGAGTTGCTATAGCGTTTCCATGAGTTCTTACGACTACTTTGAATCTCTCTTTTATATTCTGGTCTGACTTTAGAGTTTAACCAAGACCAGTCTTGTTCAGTTTTTGTGTTCATCGCTCTATTAAAATTATGATGCGTCGATCTTTCAGAGTTTGGCCAAAAATTACAAAATAATTAAACACAAAGAAATATAATATCGCAAAAATTTTCGACTTTGACGGGACTTGAACCCGCGTCCTTCCCTCATTACGGGAATGTGATAACCAACTACACCACAAGTCCCGTTGAAGTCGAAAATTTGATTTCTTAGAAATTATAAATTAGCCAGAGTGCGAGGCTTACGCACTATAGTAACAAAAACCTTATACAAAGAAATTTAACTATTTATAACTCAAAAATTGTTGGACCGATTTTATTGTTCTTTGATTTGTCTCCGTCCGTCCGTCCTGTCGATGTTTTGGTGCCCTTAGAGCTTGCGTATGACACATGTATCATCACTAAATAAATAGTAAATAATGCTGGACAATTCACACAGCCTAGCCTCAAGCTAAGCAGAGCTTGTGTTATGGGTACTAGCTAATATACTCGTAATACAATACACTAAATAGATAGATATTTTATTTATACAAATATCCGCAGTTCGCACAAATCTGAGGCGGAAATCGAACCCGCAACCTCCTGCGTCGCAAGAGGACCTTCGCCCGCCGTGCCACAGAGGTCGTCAACTTTACTGTTGGAAAAACTTTAAATAAGGGTCCAAAGTGCCCATGGTCCATTCGTTTTCTAATACATTTACATTATTTCGTATACAACGATATCTCTGATTCTACTGACATCTCTGATACTCTGAACTGAGGAGGGTGGACCTAATCGCACCTAATTTAAGCCTTCCACTTTTGTGAAGCTAGTACCTGCGAGTGTGTCTCTGAAAGCATATTTCTATTGTTTCAGCGCGCAAATGGCCGCTGCCAGGCCCATGCCTATGTACCAAGGACTGGGGGCCGTCGGGCCTCTCGGGGCCATCGGACCCGTCGGGGCCGCAGGACCCGTCGGGGCATACGGGCCCGTCGGGGTAGAATATCCCAGAGTCTTTACGCCAGAATATTCACAGCAGATGTTTGTAAATTGTAAGTTTTTACCTTAAATTTATGTATTACCAACTTCTGCCTGCGGCTTCGCACTAGTTTCTTTGGAATAAAAATGTACTTCTAGTTAATTTTTTTCGTCGTGGTGACTAACATCCCGAGTTTGTCTTGTGTGCCCACCGCGAAGTATGTATAGAAATAAAAAACATCCCCGACTTGTTCCCCGAAAGTTTGTGTGGATGTATAGATGTTTGTTACATATTCGCACTAAAACTGCTGAACGTATAGGGCTGACATTTTGCATACATATATGCCTGGAATAACATTCATATAGGCTATTTTATACCCCATACATCAGTTGATCACTTCCGAAACAGAGGGGTGTCTCCTTTTAGTTTGCGATTTGCGTAGTTCCATGTCGGCACGATAGAGGCGCTGTACAATTGTATGGAAAAGGGACACGTCGCGACCACGTCTCGTTTCTAACGTCGGATAGACTTACCTCAGGACGAATGTGGCGGGACGAATTGCGCAAAATCCTGGCAGATTGGAAGGAGATGGCTCGGGGTCGTTTGGTGTAGATTGAATGGGCTAATAATCAACCAATAAATCAATCAATCAAAAACGTTTATTTGCAACTAAAACATAAATTAAAAACCGTTACTTAACTAATAAAGAATACAAAATGACAATATACGATATAAAATACTATAATAATAGTTTAATAACTTAGTTTTAGCTACAAAATGGTCCCAACTCAGCTTATGCAGGCGTTAAAACCTACGCTGGTTTTCTGCTGGGGCCTATGGGACCGAGGAATTACATTACATAAAAAAACTTATCTTCTTTTTCTACTCCCGCGTTCATTTATTTGCTAACTTTGTGGTGCTTAGAATTTGCATCACCCCAACTCTTCCCGCGGGTGTCGTAAGAGGCGACTAAGGGATATCCACCGGGGGCGGGCAGCAGCGCGCCTGCAGAACAATTCTACCACCGAAATGCGATCCCCAACCCGCATACCCAGCGTGGGGATCGTGGGCATTACCCCCCATGGGATAAATCCCAATAAGGCGCTTATCAGGGGGAGGCCTGCGTCTAGCAATGGACAAATATAGGCTGTTGAGGTGAGGTGAGGTTCATTGAATGAATGAATGAACACTTTATTGTACTGATAACATAAATAAAACTCATATCTAATTAAGGCGGCCTTATCGCTGAGAGCGATCTCTCCCACTCATTCATTTCTTGTTTCTTTTTTGTAGTGCCAGAGCTACCGACAATTGAATCGTTCGGTGGGGAGACAAGATCGCGATTTGAGACTGTCTGGCAACACGCGCCGTCAACGCCGGAAGCTGTAAGTTTTTAGTAACCAGTTTTCGCCCGTAACTTAGTAGTTCTACATTATATGCATGTACTTTCGCGTGATTGTTAAATACCCTATGTGCACACAGCGTCATCTAGAAGATGTTTTTAGAAGTTTCAATACCTTAGTGAAAGATTTTGTCACACTCATACAAACTTTCCATAGATTTGTAGTCTATGGATGGATCCTAACAATAAAATTGTCGTGTATACCCATCGATCAAAAATTTCCGGCCAGCCCCCCTTAGATGCACAATGCGCGCCCTGAAAACGTCAATATCAAAAGGTATCCCATTTGGCTTTTTGGGATACCTTTTCAACTAGTGTCATTTTAGCTCTCGGACCGAAAGCATGGTCAAGTGCTCGTATAAAAAATGCAATAATCGACCGACCATGCAACAGAAAAAGGATGGAATTTCTTATTTTCAGTAAGTTTTAATGTAATTTTTACCTGTGTATTGTGATATGAGTCAATTGAGCTTTATATACTTGAGAAATCAGCATTAAATATTGTTGTTGGGTTTGCCTATGTAAAAATATTTATTTTGTTCTAAGTTGATGAATGGAGCGGCTATTGTTTCTATTTTTTTTTTATTTATTTGTGTTAAGTTGTAAGTGATAATAAATTTTTTATGAAAAGACATTTAAAATAACTGGTTGAGGTTTATAAAATAACTAGCTGACCCGCCCTCAATTTTATTTGCGTGGACTCTCTAATAAAAGAAAGACTACAAAAAGTATTAGATTTAATGAACTTAGTATTTAATTTTTATCCTTATAAAAATAAACAGTGTATAAATTATTTTTAGGGTACCTTCCTACCTACTTACAAAATAAAATAAAATAAATTCGACTCCACTAATCTCTTGTTCCGCATGCAAAAAACTTGACAGGCTCTGCGCAAACTGTCTGCGTCAAAACAAAACGTGGACACTTTTGAGTGTCATTCTTGTAAGGTTCTAGGTATCTACGGGGGAGGCCGCATACTTGATCGATGTGTATACCCTAAAAATATAACCTAAAACAATTAACTTCACAACATGGCGGCTTTACCTGCTGGAAACTCCAACTGATATTAGATCTACCACAAAACTGGAAATACAACCATAGATCATGGAAAACTTTTGCCTTCAAAACATGCCCAGACTGACCTTACCATGGAATATGAAGTTTTCATATTCTACGTTAGGGTCCTCGTACCAAACCTTGTGTCTCTTTTCAACCGTATAACTTTTTACAAAGTACTCCGATTTCGATCATTCTTTTTTATCGAAGGTGGTCCCATTTAAATTTGAAAAAAAATCCAACCCAAGTAAGAAAACAGGGGATGATTGATTGTCCACTCACTGATTGTAATGTTTGACCACGCATAACCTTTTGCAGAGTAGTCCGATTTTGTTAATTCTTTTTTTATTGGATAGGACCTCGATGTGTCATCAAATTAAATTAGACTCGAATTTTAACTAGAAGTCGCCATTAGAAGAAATTTGAAGATTGTAACTTTCCATTTCACCCCTATCAAGATATTTTTTGAGACAGAATTTCGGCTGCTTTAAGTATCCAATCCTGCGGCGTGTTTATTATGACTTACACACACCTATGCCAAATAACAGCTCTATTACAAAATAGTCTCTGAGCTAAGCCGCGGATGGACAGACGAACATTGCAAAATATTTCATAGTTTCGTGTTCCTTGTTGACTACGGAACCCTAAAAATAGAACGTCTCGTCGATATGATACTACCGAGTAACCGAACTCAGAGCAAATTTTAGCCTTGTAAAATTGGTACCTATTATCCTGCCTAGAATTATTATTGTAGTATTGTATTGCATGTATAGTATTGCACATTAATTTTAAAAAAATGCTGAACAATTCACACAGCACTCTCATCTAGAAAATGTATAGATATTATTTCTTTATTACATTATTGTACATTTGCTCCCCTTGGAGTCGAGACCCTAGGTCCGTGGGGTACAAGGCTCTTCGGGTTTTCAAAAAATTATCTGAGCGCCTAGTCTGGTCGAAGCGTGACCCGAGAGCTGGTGAGTATCAGCATTGCCATACAGCGTGGCAATGCAGCCAGCGTCTTGGGGACGCTTCCGACTGGTATTGATATGGATCAGTTGAGCTACCTGTAGACAGTTTGCAACAGTCTGCAGTTAGTTAATTGTTTGAATTGTAAATAAATACTTACTAGTATAATTTTCTTTGTGAATAAAGACTTTTTCTTTTTATTAATATTTATTAATCTTGCAGCCGCCACGTACAAGGTTCATGTTCAACAGTACGGCAAAGAACTTGCCTGAAGGGCTTAAACCCTACGACGAACTCCCAGAGGGGTTCTGTGTCAGAGATCACGTTCACCCACAACATGATATGGATGACCAGGACGGCTTTAACCCATTAGGCGTGAACAACAATCCAATGGCCAATGATCAGCATCCGCCAGCCCCTGCAGTCGCAGCGCCGGCGGTGCCAGAGCCAGCCGTGCAAGCCCCAGATGCAGCAGGGCCAGTTGCTGCAGGCCCTCCTGATACTGTGAGAAATCGTTTTTATTATTTATCTAGACATAATAAGCAAATAACATAAGCTCTGCTTAGTTCAGGGCTAGATGATTCTTGGATTGTCCAGCATTATTTATTTATTTCTTAATCCCGTCGTGGCGGAGCGGGGGTCTATTACAATTCTACGAAATCGACAATTGCATGCATCGTTTCGACTTCATTATGGTAAATATAAGTTTGTTCGGAACCCTCGCATAAGTCCTACTCGTACTTGACTTGTTTTTATTGAATCTGTCCAAGGTTTCTATGCTCTCCGGTGGTTTCATTCACATGATCGTTCACGAAGGTAGTTGGGTGTGCCCGCATCTCGCCCGCATGAAAAATGCCCACCCGACAGAGAAACAGAATAGCTATCACTTGCGTGCGTCGGTCCTATGTCTTTGGGGTCGACAGTGTCGGTTGCGGAGAATTGTAATAGGGCCCCTGAGACGTGGCCCACCAGTCCGATGTCGCTCAGCGAGCTATGAATAGAGCTGTGCTCAGAGTTTCTTTGAAGGATAGGATTTAAAACAAATATTTTTATTTTTTGTATGTATATTTATTGAGCGAGGACTGGAAAGAGAAAACGTAGGCCAGAAGTGCAGCCCAGAAGTAGTACATCAATGGCTAAAAATTAATAATAATTTATTGAGCAACGAATACGATTTAAATAAACCAATTACATTGGTTACATAAGATTAAAAATTAAATAAGATGGAAATTATTGTTACACGTCAAAATTAATTATTAAGACATTTATTCACAAAGAAAATTATACTAGTATTTACAATTGAAACAATTGAGCTAACTGCCGACTGTTGCAAACAGTCTATAGATAGCTCAACTGATCCATATCAACACCAGTCGGAAGCGTCCCCAAGATGCTGGCTGCATTGCCACGCTGTATGGCAATGCTGATACGCTGTGCCAGATATTCACCAGCTCTCGGGTCACGCGTCGCTTCGACCAGACGCTCAGATAGATTTTTGAAAACCCGAAGAGCCTCGGTACCCCACGGACCTAGGGTCTCGACTCCAAGGGGAGCAAATGTGTAGGCTCTGTCGAGACCTGCATATTTGCGCCTCTTGAGATCTTCGGCCAAATCTGCCGCCGCACCCGCCCTCACGGATGTCCTCGGAAGATGGGAAGGCGCAAGTGTGTCGACGCATGTAGCGTCCCACACAATGGGCCTCCCCAACTCCCATGGGACTAGTGTCATACCGTCGGGCCTCTTACCATCGTCACGCAACAGACCATTCGGTTCGAGAATAGCTGGTACGTTAGCGGTGACAAAGGCCCGCCGGATGATGTCGTTAAGGCTAGCGTGGCGAGATATCCGACCGGCGGCCCTAGTGCACGATAATCCGTGATGACCAAGCTGTTCGACAGCAGTACCGCACTGGCATTGATGAGGCGCGCAACACCTTGCACCCAACCGGAGACATGTTGCGATACGGAAAGTTACGGGATCCAATAAAGTACCAGTGTTATATGAAGGAAATGCTTGCAACCAATGTCCTGACTCTCATTTAGAAACGGCCAGGAGGCGGGCACGATCTGCAGAGCTGGAGCACGTTTGTAACAAACAGTTCCGTGTCAACTCACACAGAGGCTCGTCCCATTGCCGTTGGGACAAAAGTGATTTTGGGGGAGCAGCATCGGGGCAAGCACTATGCCAAGCCGTTCGAGCTTCGTCTAAAAATGAAATTTTCAATGACATTCCAGGTGGGACGAAAATAGAAGGATTTAAAATTTTTTCAACTAAAGAACTAGTGCTGTAGACAGAAGACAAGAACGCTGGTAGGGCTACACTTGAAATTTTGCGTATACCTAAGCCTCCCAATTTGACAGGCAGGGAGGCCTGCGACCATGCCTTGTCATCTAAATCGATATTCAAAACCGATGATAAAGTATTCTTTATTATGTTGTCTAAGCCTTCCAAGAGCTCGCTGTGTTTCCACAGTTGACTACATCTCAAAGAATACGTAAATTTAGGTACAAATAGACAGAACCGAATAATTGTAAAAGCCATATGACTATTAATTTTGAGCAGTCTGTCCGAATTTTTGTGGAAATTTTGAATTTTCTCATCTACAAATGACTGAAAAGACTCATCAAGAATTGGTGAACCAAGGAGTCGAAGTGAACATTTATCAGCAACTGTAATGTTGGTTGCTAATGTATTGAATTTCTCAATGATATTGTTTTTGTCTACACAAGAGTCCGAAATAAAAAGCTCACACATTGAATTTTTTTTTTCCAAACCTATTTGTCGAAATTCGTCGAATTCGTGATGATTTTTAGATCATCAAAAACTGTGTTCACCTCTCCACCTAATGTTCCATGATCCAAATACCAAACAAAATTAATTGAATTATTGGGTAACAATTCTGAATAATGCACACAGCAAATATTGAATAATAACACAAATATAATTAATAGATTACACAGGTAAATAGATTACACCAGTGAAATTAAAAATTGCCAATATTATTTGTTGACTTGGAATAACGTATTAGGCTACTTTTTATCCAGGTAACAACGCATACGAAGTCTTAATATCTTCCATGTTTGATTACAGATTTCGGAAGATGAAGAGCTGAACAAAGAAAAATACACACAACTAGCTACCAATGTAAGTACAAACTAAAACTAAAACGTAAACTACTTCAAACCTTTACTAACTTTCTACCAGCTTCTTTTTACCAATACCAGTATTCATACCAGTTTCAAAATTCAAAACTTGATGAGTGTGAAATTTAAGCCCTCTGGCACGGGGATAGTTGTCTAGGGTAGAATCTACGGTAGAATAGAAAAGAATGTCACCGCATTGTCATACATTGTTTAAAACAAATTTCGCATTCGATGACCATGTGGCGTAATATTTCTCTATTCTTCCCTAGACAACAATCCCCGTACTAGGCCTACTGATCCATTCAGTAGTTTTGGATACGAGGCATCGTGATAGTTATTACAAACCTTCGCATTCATAATATTACTAGGGAGAGCATTATCGTACTGGCGATTTGCGACCGTTGAGCAGAATGGTGCCGGTCTAGAATTTACACCACCCCAATTCTTCCCGCGGGTGTCGTAATAGGCGACTAAGGGATATCAACCGGAAGCGGGCGGCAGCGCCCCTTTGATTTTTTAGGGTTCTGTACCTCAAAAGGAAAAAGGAACCCTTATAGGATCACTTTGTTGTCCGTTTGTCTGTCTGTCCGTCTGTCAACCCCCTTTTCTCAGGAACGCGTGGACGTATCGAGTTGAAATTAACGTCAAATACTCAAGTCCGTAACCTCTTGAAGCCGCAATATAAATTAAACTTCTAAGTCAAAGCACTCAAAAGTTACAGCCGTTAATGTCCTAATATTTTGAAATTTCCAAGGGAATCACATGCACACAAAACCTATAGGGTACTTTCCATAAAATCATGAAATTTGGTGAGCAGCAAGGTCTTACTTGTGCTAGTAAAGGGAAAAATACGAAAACCATAAATTTTTAATTTTAATCACAAAGAAACTTTTAATGTTCACCATGAACCAAAACCTATAGGGTACTTCCCGTAGACCTAGAACTATGAAATTTGGCAAGCCTTATAATACAAATAAAGGAAAAAATCCATAAATAGTAAATTAGTAGTTTATTCATGAAAAAAAAATTAATTGCGTTTGGCATAATAGCAAATAGTAGAGATTAATTAATCAAGGAATGATAATTTTCTATACACTAGTAACTCTTTAGGAATGAAATAAATAAATTTACGATTACAAAAGTAATCTCATGTTAATAATATTATCGTAATCATTTATTCTTAAAAATAATAGATATAAGTACTTCAGCATAACATACTAACTACGTTTTAAAAATAATCTAATATCATAATCAAAAAAATTGTTTGTCTGTAAAGTCGGTTTACTGACGATAGTTAAACGTGACAACGCAGACGCATCGCTCACTCAAGTAGGAGAGAGACGGATGTCGAGCGCTCTCGCTTGCACTTCAAGCGTACATGGAACGCCTCAGAGCGAGGTAACGCCGCATGACGTTTTTTCGTGCGTGCAGCCGGCTCTATCGAATTATAAGACGTTGTCACGTCAAAAAATAGGTAGGTTGTACATGATTTCTGATTGCGCACAAATTGAAATCGTCCAATTGTTATAAGGTCTTTCTTTTCTTTTTTCTGCAGGAGTTTTGAATATTCTTTTGTCAGGCCAGTAGAACCTTGCATCGTCAATCCCTGATACTTATCAGATGTACCTACCTAAAAACAAATTTAAATTATACTGAAATGTGACGCAGGACAGTTATGAGTAGCAGATGGGTTTTGAAGTCAACAAATGGCAAAATCGGATGACGATGGTGATGATTTTGTCTTTAAGACTCATAATATTGAAGTGGACTATACTTTTTCCAATACAAACGGAAATAAACATTAAAAATACCATGAACGCAATTTGCAAAAAACAACACAAATATTACTCAAGCAATCAAATTCACAAGTTTATTCTTTTGAGAGGCAGATTTTACTATTTAAAGACCATAGAATCAAGTATCTTATCAGTGATCTCGGAGGTTCTTTGATAATTGTCTGAAACATCGAGCCATGGCTTTCCTACTTGAAATTCGGCTAAACAACGTATGAAAACTTTATCAATCACTTGTCTTGTTCCACTGCGATTAGTTTTTTCCGTGTTGAATTACATCAAACACCTTATTACACATAAAAACAGTTATTTTAATGCAAATTTCGTTGAGGTACCCAATGTTTATTTACGTGTGCGTGACATTTTGAACAGATTTGACATTGGTTTCGTGTTGCCAGAGCAAAGGTTTAGTTTAGTTCCATTTTAATTAATTTCTACTCATTTCGGTCCAGCTGTACTTCCCGTTGACCTAGAATCATGATAATTTAGCAAGACACAAGGTTTTAAGGAACCCTTAGTGCGCGAGTCTGACTCGTACTTGACGTTTTAATAATGTTTAATATTGAACTCTGAAAACGCTGTCGGCCATTTTGTGACGTCATAGGACTCTTAGCAAATTTTATGATGGGATCTTATACCAGTAAAATTCGCTATGTAGTTTGTCTATATTTTACAATGATGAACGTTTGCTAATGTCAATTGTTAGTTTCGAGACGTATGACGTCACATCACAGATAAATATGGCTGACAGCGTTTTCGCCTGTTTACAAAAAGTAGACTTATAATTAATATGTTTTCTAGGTCCTAAAAAATATGCAAATCTTTTTTCCCCTCTAATTGGACAGTAATTAATAATTTAAGACCTAATTTTACAAAGATTCAATTAGCTTATTGTAAATACTAGTTTGACTGTAATTTTCCATGTTAATAAAGTACAGTTTCAACATAATTATTTATTTTTCTGGGTATGAGATTACTTGCTAACTGTAATGGGAATGAAAATTTCTCGTAAAATAATGGAATCGTAAAATATTTAAACCCATTTTCCTGTAGCTACATAGTTACAAGAAAATGGTTTGAAAATGACCTTTACTCCCCCTTCCAAATAATCCACCCTGTATTTGTTTAAAATGATTCTCTAATTATTCATTAACACTTATTTCAGCTGTGGCCGCATTATGCAGCTTTTGCCCAGCAGGTTAGGTTAAGAATCTATTCACTAAGATTTTAGTATAGTCCTCGCACAAGAGGTTAAGAAGGTATACTAGTGGCGAGCGGGAGGAGAAAGTGAAGAGAAAAAACGGCAGTTTTTTCTGTCTATGAAAAATAACTATGAATTTTCCAACATTATTATTTAGTTATAAATTCACACTAATAACGTACAAAAGTTAAATTTAGAATCTCGAGATTTTAGGTATTTACATTATTTATTTATGCAAAAAAAAAATTACCTTAACTAACACCCTCTAAAACTACTCGTAAATAATTTTTAGATAAAAAATCTCCCGCACGCAATACAGATGTGATTAAAAAGTAGTTTGTCTGGAGACAAGAATTTGAGCTTCGAATGCGGGCTTAAATTCGGAACATATTGATACGTATTACGGTGAGGTCGCCATAAAATAGCAGGCAGCACGTGAGTGCTTGAAGCTTGCGGCAAGCAATGATGTCACAGTAAAATATATCTAAAGGTGACGAATTTAGGTCCACACTTGAATGCTTATCGTTGTGCCGTGCTGGATGTACGTACCTTACCCCTCGTGCGAGGATTACTGTCGGGAAAAGCGACAGACATACGTAGCTAGTTCCCTTAAGCTTTGCACGCGCTTCTCCAGGTTGTTCCAAGTTATTTGAGGTCAAGAATGACGTCTATACAAAATTCAACGCGATCCTTCTAGTAGTTTTGGCGTTGTCTTGAGATAACCATCTTCATAAACTTTCGCCCTTATTTTTTCTAGTAAGCTATGTATTTTAGATTGTTTTTTAGCCTTTACCTTAAATGTTAAATGCACTGTGCATGTTTTGGAGGTGTGTGCTTTAAGCCAGCTTCAAGGCGAAGCTAGCATATTATACCATTTAGAATCGTTTGAGCCAAGGTAGTATCACAATTATTTCCCACTCCTGGGCGAAAGTTTCTCCTGTCACTTTCTCTATTTGTGCCACTGGACCTCTCCTACCCGAGCTGTGAACTCTGACTTTCTGAGCACTCAGGCCTTAAGAAAGAGGTTCCTCAGATTCCCCTTGCTGTTGTCTTGCTCCCCCCGATTGAATGTATCCCCAAGAACGTTACCTAATATGTATTCTTGTCATTGTGTGTATGGCTGCTTGTTTCTGCATTTTGTGAATGTTAATAGCTGAGACTTGTTATATATATTGGATTATTAACGGTGTACTTTTCTTTCCTTACAGGCTCTGTTAGCCGATCTGCACAACCTTGCTGTTTATGTGACGAGCCAATGCTCGGATGACACTGATGATATATCTGACCTAAAACAAGAATAAAAACAGATACGGCAAGTTTTTTGGCTGCTCGTGGGCAGACCTACACTTAGTACATAATATGTACCTACACTTTTTTTTGTAAATATTCAATCGTCGATTCGATTGAATATTCTTGTCATATTTTCACTGAAAATTAATATTAATTAACTTTTAAGATTCCACACGAGTGAGTCTTTAATTAACGATAGGGATGTGGACTAAGGGAAGTTTTTTTTTTATATCGTGCATAAGTGGGACAAATAATTGAAGTGAAGAGAAAATCAATTTAAGATTATTTCTTATTGGATAATATTTTCATAGATTAATATTTTACTTGTCTAAGAGCTTATTTAGTAAGCCTTTAAAGTCTTATACTTAAGTGATTGATTTCTGATTTCTGTATGCGCGATAAAACAGATACAATTTTATATCGTAACGATATTACACTTGCCAGCCCCCCAAATATCCTAGTCTTATTTTTTTACACAAAATTTCACAATTCATTATTTTTGTCAGAAATAAGTTAACGATCGTCTAATAATTGAGACTCGTGGCGTCATGCTTACTGCATAGAAGTTGAGAAAAAAAATCGTACAAATCCTAGCTCATTGCAATTATAAATTCTACTAGTTCTAATTTCTTTATATTCTTTCATTATTCATAATTCTGTATTGCACAATATACAAGTAAAACATTTAACAGGAAAAATAATGGCGAAGCCGAGTTTAACCCTAAAAATAGTTCCAAACCTTATTGGGAGAGAGAGACAAAGTTATAAAAGTGGGTACATGTGCATAAACAGAGGATATAAGATTGAATATTAACCTACTTATTAAATAGAGTACTAATTATTATCATACCATACATAAAATACTGTAACCTAACAAATATTAAAATTACATACGCATATAAACTCTTTGATTATAATTTTTAACCGACCTCGAAAATCCATTCGCTTTTGCATGTAAATTGATCCCATAGTAGTACCATATAAAAGAAAATTCCGAGGAATAAGTACCCGCTCAACTTAAAATTATAAAAAAAATGTTAACTAGCCTGGTTCGTCCCACTGCTAGACAAAGGCCTTCCCATATACACTCGGTCACTCGCGAATTGAAATATAATTAATAAATAGAATTAAGAATGAGATTTTTTTATAGAAATTCTATGCTTGAATCTACCACTTTTTTTAAACACAGTCTACATCCCTATTGTTAAATAAAACAACGTACGGTTTTATAGAAGAGCACGTAAAATCACAAATATGTTTTATAAAACACAGCCTCAGATATTTTTGTAAGTTAAGTATTTAGTGAAAAAATTACCATAAGAAAAACTGCATGATCAGATTTGTGTCTTTGGCTTAGAACTTTAATGGTTCGTAGAATTTGTTATGAATTTATGAGGATTGGTCAAAGATGTAATTTAATATATTATTTGGTGTTTTGCGCTGAGTGTATTGTATATGCTTGCTTATTCCATTCAATAATATTTGTATAATTACCAAGCCTAGCAGTTAATTTGTGTGGCTAGAACTCATACCTGAAACTGAAATTAAAAAATGAAATTTGAACGTAAATTGCTGATTTTCTAAAGATGATTGCAATCTGAGGGATTTGAACTTCATAGATATTTGATTTTTCTTTTAATGCTGTAATAGCTTAACTAAGTACGAGTACAAACAGTTTCTAAATTTTCTTCTTACTATCGTTGCTATGGGTTTATAGCTTAGGCAACTGTTGTAAAGTAGTAGACGAATAATCGAATATTTATGTAACGGACCCTGGCCTCCGTGTCTGTGTGAGCACCAAATTATATGTACTAGTAGCTTATCTATTTTTTTGGAGCATAGAAAACAGTATCGAGTAGTGAGTTTTAGGTTGTATAGAATTTCATAGTTATTTAATATATCATCATATAACCCAAAAGTGATCAGAGCTTGTGTTATGGGAACCAGGTGACTGATGTAAAACTGAAAGAAAGAAAAGACAGGCCATCGAACCCGCAACCGCTTGTGTCTAAGGTAAACCTTCGGCAACTACGCCACGAAGGTCGTTCTAATACGTAAAGAAATGAAATGATTTTTCGGTTAATTCGAAATAGTTGCATCAACGAAAAAGGCGAATGATATCATTTTTATAAAATGTTTACTTAGTTTTCTTGCGTTAAGATAACACTTTATACATAAAAACGCAAATCTTTGACAGATATTTAATTTTGTACTAGTATTTTTAATGATGATAGAAGTTTAGCCTTACAAAATTTCCTTCTGTCTACTTAATTCGATGGAGACCCTTTTTTTTCGAAATAATAGTCCTCTGCTAAAGTCTCATTTGCTCAGTGTCGTGTCGATTTTTTTGCGTATTTTTTCCTTGTACGTCATGTTTCATGATTAATTTCCCTATTTTTTTATAATACTCTTTTCAGATCAACCTATAGTTGAGCTATAGTTTCGAAATCTTACCCATTTTAGCCTTGCCACTGGTTTGCAATGCTGTTCAATTGCCTGCATCTTTGTTTTCTTAACAAAGCCTCGTTGGTCTTAAATTAAAACATTTGACGCTTTTATTCAGCCTTACCGAAGATGTAACCTATTTCGTTTCGTTCTTACGTAAACGTCTGGCATCCCAAAGAGAACGAAGTCTGTCTGCAAAACAAAAGGCTGTATGTAATTTAGATGTAACTAAGAAATGCAACTCAACGCCTAATAGTTCATTCTATTTACATACATTGTAAATATGTAGTAAAGAAAAAACAGTATTTTTCTGTAAAAACTGCTCGTTAATCAGCTGATTACATCTTACCGCAAATATATTTTAATTTTTAAATATTATTGAAAAAAAGAAAATAATTGATAAGGTCGTATTGGCGTCTGAAATGCGATAACAATTTGCCGTGAAAATGTAGAGTTTAAAATGCACATGTCAACGGAAAAAGAATAATTTCTCTATAATCAATAAGAAAATAGTCCGTGATGATGAGTTGTTTCCAATATTTTGAAATGACGTAAGTTTTTTGTAAATTACGTTCGGAAGTGAAATGCAAAGTAAATTATTTTTAAGTCTATTTTCTAAATAATTTTATAAAACGCGATCTCAAACAACAAATATAAACGCGAGCGCGGGTTTTGTAGATATTTACGACGTCGTCGTTTTAGATGACGTCGGATCAGTTGCAAGATCAACGGAAATATGTTACTTTCAGTACCTTGTAAATAATTATGTATGTATGTAGTGTACTTCTTGGGAATAAATCGTGATAATATATATATCGTGATATAATTTCCTAAATAATTCACAATTTTGGTTATTAATTAATATACGCAAGCCTTTTAGATGACTTGTCTGTTATTTTATTACTTATGTGCAATGTTTAGATTTTTACTAAAAATGTCAAATAAAAAAAAATCATTTTTAACTAGTTATTTGAAGTTAGAACATGCTTTTAGGCGCGTGTCTGACAGAAGAGTTATTATATGAGACTACTTACAATAGAAAGTTTTTTTTGTTTTTTTATAATCTATCTATGGCGAGGATTCCCGAGATGCGATGATTGCGAGTAAGTGAGCAAGACGGTGCGCAGGCAGCCGAGCACGATTTTGTAGGTATTTAGGTGTTTTGAAAAATAATTGTATGGCATATAAAAATATTTTCTAGTGATGCACTGCGCAATATCTCGTCGATCATTCAAAGTTTCATTTAGAGGTAACTTTGAAATTTTTTTCTATTGGGTCTATTCTATCACCAATCGTGTTTTTGTCTAGTGATGCACTAGAAAATATCCTCAACTATAATATGTATGAATTTCAAAACTATAGGCCTTATAGTTGGTAGAGGTACGGACAGTTAAAAATCTCGAAATCCGGGAATCCTCGCCTTAAATTGACTTCTGTGAGAGATATAATAAAATCTCTCCAATAGTACCATAACCAATTATTTTGCCAGTCTAAAATCCTAAACTGAAAAAGAAAACCTATTACCTAACCCATTATAATTTGTGTTCAGGTATAATTTTATTGCTTTCTATTTTATAACAAGTTATGTAATTTATTTAGCTTATTGTTTTATTGTACAGGCGTAAAGATGCATTTCTAAGTGTTATTTTGATGATATTTAGATGTAAACGATTGTTGGTCGAAAATCGCACCCAATGATCTTATGTAAAGCATTTGTTTAAAAATGCATAGAGTTTTCAACATCTCTCTGTCAACATACATAAGTAAGAGATAAATTTAGTAATTAATACTTATGATTTGTTAAAATTTTAACATTAGGTTCATAAAACAGCGCTTTAACGAAAGAGGAACGTCCAATATATAACATTATATTTTTATCCAAAATTATATCTAAAAAATGATTGGAATACGTTAACGCGCTATAATTGGTAGTTTGTTTTGAATTAACTCGTATTTTGAAAGTACAGTAGAACGCCGATTAACCGAATCGGTCCTAAGCGCAATATAAAAAATTAAAACCAAGTAATTTTTGTTTTGTTGTAACAAGTTGGAACTCGCGAGTCCAGATATATTTCAATTGTTATGGTTGAAAGCTAGAGGCAAGACACTTTTTTTCACACTTTTTTTCTTTCACATGTTTTGCGTGGCGCGGCTTCCGTGAAACGGAACGTTGAAACGTTTTTTTTTTCTACTCAATAATATTGAATTACTGTCAGTGAGCTCCTCCCTGGCTCCCTCTCTCATTGTGCGGATCGCTGTTTTAAGCGGTTAAATGATAAGCGTTTTTCTTTATTACCTGTCTATTTCCGAATATCCGAATTTTCGATTATCCGAATCGACTCCGGTCCCAATTAATTCGGATAGTCGACGTTCTACTGTATATGTATGTAACTGTAGAGTTTCTTGAAAACTTGTGGACAATGTGATTAACTTCTGAATATATTGTTAGATAATTTGACAGGTTAACGCGTGTCTTAACTATTATTTTCTTGGTGTTATAACAAAGAGTTTTGATTAAATCACTAATTAAGAATGAGAAAAAACACATTAGTTATTGCTTTAAATAAAAATGTAATTGAGATGAACTTTTGTTTTCTTTAATCCCATGTCGCTGCTTTTCGGACAATCTAGCTAAAATGTTCAAATGTTATTTTTGTGATTGTTAGAATGTTATAGTTTATATAGGCATTGTATAATGTATCGAATACAAGGTAGCTACTGGCCGCCGCACCGCAAGCCCAGTCAGTTGGTACATACTGTTCCCTTGCAATTACAGGTGGCCACATTTGACTTGATTATAATGATAATTTGTGGCGGCTTATGTCCAGCAGCCAGTTGCCGTATGTGAGGCGATATTAGATTCATGATTTTTATTGAGATCATGTTGTTAGTTATCTTAAAATTAGGTACCTACAAGCTTCAACGTAGCATGATGAACCCAGCCCTATCCGAAATTGTGAGTACCTACATTAAGCTCATCAGCACACAGATAGGTACGTCCATTGCTGCACGTTCTCGGTTCCACTGCAGGACTCAGGCCTCCCCCCTGATAAGCGCCTTGGCTTTTATCTCGTGGGGGGTAATGCCCATAATCCCCACGCTGTGCATTTGGGTATAGGATCGCAGTTTGGTGGTAAAATTGTTCTGCAGGGCTGCCCGCCCCCGGTGGATATCCCAAAGATAGAAGTGATTTCTATCCTATGGGAACTGATTTATTTGATAAAAAGTAGCCTATGTTTGATTCCAGGATAAGAATTACCTGTATGCAAAATTTCAGCCCGATCCGTACAGTAGTTTTGGCGTGAGGAGGTAACAAGCAGCCATCCATCCAAACTTTCGCATTTTATAAAATTAGGTACCTACCTACTAGCTGACTCGGCGAACTTCGTACCGCTCTCACCTTTTAAACCTTCCCTGAATAAGCTATCCTATCTTTCAAGTTGTATCAAACTGCACACGGTGTGCAAATTTAATTTAAAATTGATTAAGTAGTCACGGTTAGGAGTCCATCGCTGACAAACAACGTGACACGTGATTTATATATATTAAGATTACCACGACTCGGCAAGCGACTACGTTTATATTCGACTCGTAGGTAGGTAGTAATTATACATAGTAGTAGGATATGTGTTAACGTTATGACTCTGGGTGCAGTTATACAATCATACGTTAACACACCCTTTCAGTCACAGAGTCGCCACGAAAACGCACCCCCCCCCCCGCTTCGCTTCGCGGGTTGGACGGGCTTCGTTAGGAGTACCTAAGTTAATATTGAGGGACCCCCCCGCTCCGCGGGGGTGGGACGCCTACATGTCGGGTTAACTCAAGTAGGAACAAATTAAAACGAGGACTCCATTAAATTGTCCAGAAGAAGTCTTTCGCCTTGTAATTGAACGACACATTTTGACCTCTAGCGCGGAGGTCATTGAACTTTGGGGTCAGTGACCTGATCAATAGTTGCCCCTTAAGTCACCCCCTTTACGATACCGTAAGAAAAAATATATGTTAATTATGCATAAGATTTTCGCCAAAAATTTTCTGTCTTTTTCGCCTTGTAATTGACTGTGTCCCGTAAACTCCACTCCAACCTAAAGTTGCTATCGTTGTTGAAGGTAAAACTGGGTACAGTAGGTACTTACCCGATTATGTTCCTACCACCCATGGAGCAAAACCACAAAAAATCCTCTGTCACAGATATTATAATACTATACTAGTACCTCTGTCTTGCTTCCCTGTAGGTACATATACAAAGTTGGAATCTTTGTTCGAACGAATTTAGATTGATTTGACCTCCTATACCCGGTTGGCACTCGGCGTGAGAGTACGGCGGCCTCGCTCATGTAAAACCGCCTTATTTAGAAAGAGTCTGTTTGGCATGGCACCTAGTAAGTATCTACCTACAACAAAATTCCTTTGGCAATACGCTCCGAAGGTAATTTGATTGCATTTAAACATAAATTAAACAAACTAATGGAGGAAAAAGTATATTATATGGTGGATGAATTGCTCAATGATAAATTTTAATGATATATTTTATTTACTTTTGGCGGTGGAGATGGAAAGATGAACTGGACGCTACAACCAAAAATGGCCACAATTGGCTGACAATAGAGAGGAATGGAAGGTGGAAAGAGAGGCCTTTGCCCTGCAGTGGGATCATGTAGGCTCCTAATAAAAATAATAATTTACTTTTGATATCAACCTATTTCTTTAAAATTTATCATTGACATTCATTAAAATACAATAATGAAATTCTAATTAATGGTATACTGTTGTGTTATTCATTGAATCTACCGATATTGAAAATTTACTGCTTTGAATTTGTTTAACTTTAGCTTATTTTTATTTTCCTGATAATTTCTCATTTTGCATGTTAATGCTGTAAACCTGACCATGGTAGAATAGAGATACTATAGATTGACATAAGACCAATGTACACATTACCACCTAGTTGCACAGCAATAAATTCATTTATCATTATCATTACTTCTTTATTATTTCTGATTTTCCTTAGGGTCCCCGTCTTACCCCACTTTCCCCTACTTACTATCATTAAATCTCATTATTACATAATAAGGATAGTAATAGATTATTCCCTTAACTCTTTTCATATACCTAATTTTTTATATTTTATGCCTAGCATAATTAAAAGAGGTATTATCCACCTTGATTTTTTCAGAGTTGGTCAAAAATTTTATAATTTTTTATATTTTATTTTATGTGTGTTCAATTTCATATTATAAAGAATGACATCACATAATAAATTCATAGTAGATAATAAATAAAACTAAAATATATGCAATTTCTTATACCTAGGTGCATACAAAAGTAAAATCAAGTATAACAAAAAGTTTAAACATAATTATAAGTGAGATCAAATAACTACAGATCCTCCTTTACTTAGAACTAGGTGTTATGTAATGCATCAGGCTGCATTTCTACTTTAGACTCTGGCTTCAATTGTTGGCCATCAATCTCCATGAACTCAACTCCATCTAGATTCTCCTGTTCCAAGATTTGTAGCATCCGGAAACCAGTCTCCAAAGACGGTGTGATGGACCCATCCAAGGCTGCAGGGAGATGCAGCTCAGGCACTTCTTCCAATTCCTGAGGACCATTATCATTATCAGCTAAAACCTTTACCTAATTCTTCAGTATAATCGTGACATTTGTGCTGCTGCGTTGTATTGTAATTGACAAAAAAATCCACTGGTCCAGGTCCGTTACATTAAAATCATGGAAAATTCAGGATAGTGGATCAGGAAATCCAATGGGCATGTTTCTGGCTTTTCTGTCAACTGTATCCCTAACTGATAAGCAGAACTTTGACTGGTAGACGTCCAAAGCATCAGCCATGGCTTCAACAACTGAATTCATGCAAGATGTACTTAACACCAAGAAAAGCCAATGCTCTAGGAGCACTGTCTCAGGGCCCGTCGGTGACTGTCCTTGGTGAAGGGCATTATCACGGGCCCTTTGCCAGCAGAGAACTCATTGATTGGTAGATAATTTACCCCGGGTGTTGGATTATGCTTCCGTTTCAGAGTATTTTCTGGTTGAGGCGGGAAATTGAGTACCAGATTTGGTCTCAAGTTTTCGTCCAGGCTCTTTTCTATTAACGGTGGTAAAGTTTGCAGCTCCCTGTAGTATTCGTGTAGTTGAATCGTGTGTGTGAACAATTTAGGCTCTGGAACTTGCACTTGCGGGGTGTCGATCGTTAAGGGGATATCAGGTAATGATTGCATCTCAAGTTCTAATAAGGGATTTATATTGACGTTTTGTTGAACATTTTCAGGTTCATCTTCTAATTCACCCACTTGTTCACCCCACAGTTTACGTTTAGTGCCCATTTCACAATTTTAATTTTATTTAATAATTTCCACACTCAGAATGCGATGGCTTTTGCACGTATTCTAGACTCTAGTGCATTGCATTCTCTTTCTAGTCCAGTGTTGTCACATACAATTTTGACAAAATGGTAGAACAGGGTGCAAAAAATAGTAGAAATTGGATTGAACAATTGGTAGTTCTACCGATTTCTACCAGTCAGGTTTAAGTACCTTTTTAATGAAAATGCGTTTAATAATGACTGCAAACAGCACACAACATCTTAAACTTATGAAAAACAATAAATCACAGCATCAACACGAAACTTTTTACGGCTTTATTTACCAAAGAAAACTACCGCGGGCGGGCGCAAAATGCTATTTGTGCCGTGAAGCGCGACTGTCAGTATCAACAATAAATCACAGCATCAACACGAAACTTTTTACGGCTTTACTTACCAAAGAAAACTACCGCGGGCGGGCGAAAAATGCTATTTGTGCCGTGAAGCGCGACTGTCAATATCAACTTGTCAGTCAATGTCAAGTGTCATATAGTTGTAACTCAACTGAACTTCGCATGTTCAATGGCGTGTTAAAGGTGTGTTAAATGGCGTTAGTTGTGACATACAGATACAAATCATACAGTACAGACGTCATTGTCAATGTCACATCTACAGATCATTTAAGTTTTGCAATATTTTGAAAAATAGGTAGATATGAGGCCGAGGGTGGTAGATAGGTAGAACAGACGTTAAATCGGTATATCTTCTACGAATTTAGACCTCTCTTAGGGATTGTACATAAGAAATCGATGATTAATATAATCGATTGTTTTTTTAGCATGAAACACCGATTAAAAAATAATCGTTTCTTTTTTGAAAAATTACTATCGATTATTTTAATCCAAAATTAAATCCAAAATAAAGTCCAAATATATTAAAATAATCAAAGTTTTATTACTTAAAAATAAACAACAGAAATAAGAAGTTTTTGAATAAGTAACACAAATTAAAGTCTTAAAATAATCAGAATAAATTAACAAAAGTTAACAATGTTTCATCATAACAAAACTATTCAAACAATTAACTATAAATCCTTTAGGTAGTGTAGTGAGTTTAGGAATAATAATAATAATAAGTTTTTTTTTTTTTTAATTATAAAAACTAAATTATTACATGCTTACTTAAAACTACAATTTTGACAATGTATGTAGGTATCTACTTGAAAGTATGCAAAGGAGAATGTAGGTAACAATTATGTGACAACTAACAAAGATCTTGATCTACACACTAGGATTCCCTGTGTCGTGCAGACCAATACAACAGTCAGAATGGATAAATGTAGTCAATAACAGTGTTCTCGTTATCTTTTTATTTCAACAATAAAACTAAAAACTAAGTAATCAATGTGGATGAGTGGGTGGATAAGTAATACCTGATAATGATTTTCAGACATTTGATAGGTTTACTCGTAGTTAGGTAAAACAAAAAAAAAAAACAAAAAAAAAATAGCAATAATAGTAAAATAGATTAAATTTGTATATAAATCAGCTTAAATGGTACTATACCTGTAAAATACTACGTAGGTAAGTTAGTAAGAGTGAACTAACTAAGTTACTGAAAAGGAAGTTAAGGCGAAGTGATTCCTTTATTTGTGTTTTATTTTTTCATTAGGTATACAATATATTTTTTTAGAATTTTCATACTTTAGATATATATATATTTATACTCGTTTTTATACACCTATTGTGAATGTCCCGATTTATTCAGTTATTTATTTTGGTGTGCTATTTATCAAACAGTAGAATGCTTTCAGTTTTATCATAGTCTTTGTTGAGTAGCCAGGCTGTGAGAAGCTATTTACAGCTCCATTTCGAAAGACCGTGGATATTTAAGGCACGATCTACTTTTGAGTACAGAAAAGGTCCAATCCATGAATAGAACCTACAGTAGAATATAGTTTTTCGAGGAGGGGGCTTCCATCGGATATGGCGATGACTCATAATCATTTTGGACGGAGCCACTTTATGAAACTTTAGAATAGCACGTAAAATAAATAGTTGTCTTACTGTAAGATGACCGCATTCCTCATATAATAGTTTTGTGGATTAAAAAAAGTTCTTTTTGTGAGCTACTTTTAATACTGCTCTTTGTGAACGTTCAAGTCTGAGAAGATGAGTTTTGCAAGCTCCTCCCCAGGCAATGATGCAATAGCTAAGTATGGATTGGCAAAGCGTTGTATGAAGCTTGAGTATCTCCTCAGTAGCACTCGCTCTAAGCCTTTTAAAGATAAATAGCAGCTTTCTGACTCTTCCTTTAAGGGCGTCTATATGGTCTCTCCAATTTAGGTGGTTATCCAATATAACACCTAGATATCTGAGAGAGCGGACTGAGCGCGGAGAGAGCCTGAGATGACTTCGGAGAGCTCCAAGAGCACCCGGGGAAGGTTATGTACTGTATGATCTGTTTCTGTCTGTCACAATTAACGCCATTTTAAAGAAGTTAAGTTGAGTTACAAAAAACTGACACTTAACATTGACTGACAAGTTGACACTGACAGTCGCGCTTTCTCGTCACGACACAAATTGCATTTCGCACCCGCCCGCGGCCATGAAAAGTTTCGTAAACTTATGAAAAACAATAAATCATCAACTGCTGGATTTATTGTTTTTCATAAATTTAAGAAATTGTGTGCTGTTAACAGTCATTTTTATACGCATTTTTAATCATTATAAATGCACTTAAAACAGATTGGTAGGAATCGGTAGAACTACCTACTTTGCAATCTATTTCTACCAATTTCTACTAATTTTTGCACCCTGTTCTACCATTTTGTCAAAATTATATGTGACAACACTGCCTGCTCTGGCTGGCAAAAGAAATTTTTGTTTGTGGTTTGGCTGGAAAATGGAGATTTGTGAATATTTGCGTGAATTTCTAGTAATTTTGCAATAAAGAATCGTAAATCAAGGTTTCAATTTACCTATCGACATGATTAAATACAGTTTTGTAGTGTTTCTTGCTACCTGCGTCTTGTTTGTGTCGGTAAGTGCAGTTCCCAGGAATTCTAATTGAATGTACCTACAAAGGAAATACTCAATTCAATGTACAAAGGAGGGTGCTAACTGAATTGCCCTAGCTCTTCCTCCATTATTGTAGTCAATTGGATGAACACAGTAGAGTACAAAAACGTAGTTATTGTATTCTCTTTGGCACAGAACGCGACAATAAAATTGGCAAACATGCACCCTCAGAAGACAGAAAAAAACGCACAAGTTTATTTATAATAACCACTGTAAGGCTGAGCGCAGACTTGAGTCACGACAGTTTTAAGACAGACTAAAGACAGACTATTGCTTTACAAAATGTATGAAGATGCAAGACAAAACAGTTTTGTTTCCGTTTTAAGGCAGACTTTCTATGTGAGGAAAGTCTGTCTTAAAACTGTCGTGACTCAAGTCTGCGCTCAGCCTAACATAATCGAACATTAACTCATAATCTGTCTATGAAAAGATGGTAATATAAAACTTGGATGTGATTTCAGGGCCAGTATGAAGACAAGAGATGCAAGTGTGTGTGTCCTTGCATTTCGGCAGTGCTGAACAACACCGGAGCAACAGGCTGTCCTCCGTTCATAGATAATGTGCCACCTAACAAGTGGTAACTGTATTATTTGTTTCATTATCAATAGGTACTTGTGCATATGGTATGTGCACATGCGCCACATCAATGGATGTTTGTTACCCCTTCACACCAAAACTACTGAACGGATTGGGCTGAAATTTTGCACACAGGTAATTGTAATCCTGGAATCAAACATAAAAGGTAGTCCACCTTTTATCCCATAAATAAGTTTTCATGGGATAATAAACATTTAACTATAAATTAATATGCTTGACAGTCAAAATCAAAACAATTTGTTTCATCATATTCCGATCCCACAGGTTTCGGGCTTTGCCCTAGTTCAAACAAATTCTTTTTTGACGTGACAACATCTTATAATTCGATAGAGCCGGCTGCACGCACGAAAAAACATGACGTCATGCGGCGTTACCTCGTCATGCGGCGTTACCTCGATCTGAGGCGTTCCATGTAAGGCTTGAAGTGCAAGCGAGAGCGCTCGACATCCGTCTCTCTCCTACTTGAGTGAGCGATGAGTCTGCGTTGTCACGTTCAACTATCGTCAGTAAACCAACTTTACAGACAACCAATTTTTTTTATCATGAACAAAAATTGTTTGTTTGACCACGATCTCGCCTGAAGGGAACATAGGCTTGACCTATGTCAAAGGGTGAAACCTGTTGGCAAGAACGGGGATTGTTCTTTAATCTAGAATAGACGATAATGACATCACATAGTCATACATTATATTGAAGTTGAAGGTATGAATTTCAAATAATATACACATTTGATCAAAATCAATAACTCTTCATTTCCATAAATACAATAAATATGCTGGACAATTCACACCAATTCACACAGCATTATCTAGCGCCAAGCTAAGCAGAGCTTGTGTTATGGGTACTAGATAACTGATACACATAATACAATACACTACAAAGATAGATATTTTTTATTATACATAGAAAACATCCAGAACGCCCTTGACAAATGTCTGCAGATCGTACAAAGATTTGTCCCGAGGCGGGAATCGAACCCGCAACCTCCTGCGTCGCAGGCGGACCTTCGCCCGCTGCGCCACAGAGGTCGTCGATAAATGTACACTTCGAAAAAGTCAAATTAGGTCGCTTTTGTGAATGACGAACAAACCTTTAGCCTGTTAGTTCTTTTTCGAGTTGGAGCAAAACTTGTCCCAAGCTATTTTTTAGTTAGATATTCAAGTCAAGCCCTTGCAGCACACCATTTTATAAGCAATAGAGTGATTCACAATCGGAACCTACTACCAAAAGACATTATATCAGCCACATCAACAAACCAACCTTCAAGAATAAACTTGACAACTGGTTACGAGACGACAAAAACAAGCTAAAAAAACTGACGCAATGACTTATTCAACACTGTGTGATATAGACACATCAGCCACAGGCTGCTCGTCTATAATTAATAAATAAATAAATAAATATTTTGTAGTAACTTTTTCTACATAGTAGCATGTTTGACAATAATTTTAAATTCTTTGTTTTAGATTAAGCTGATTGTGTAATGAGAGAAAAACATGCAATCAACTTTTTACTTTCCTAATTCCTAGTAACATTTATTAGGTGCTAAATTCCTGTGTATCCATTCCAGTAACTGCCTTGGTGTGATCCTGCCTCGTATCGGGGACAAGCTACAAAACCGGGAGCAGGAATTCTGCCCACATTGCGAGTGCAAATATGAAAACCGGAACACCACTATTATCAAGGTGTATTTAATTGCTAGACTTCATCTAACCCCTATCTTTAAGCATGAAAGGGTTTTCACTCTTAAATGGCTGAATGGATCTGATAATATTTGCTAGCACAAACTAAACTTGTAGGAAAGAGTAAAGTTCTTTTTTTATTGTTTCCAGGTGTGACTGAATACTTTGTTTCCAGGTGGTGGTGATAATCGTCATCTGGGCGATAATGCTTCTGGTGGTTTACATGGGGTTCCTGATCTGCCTGGATCCGCTCATCAACAAGCGCGCCAAAGCTTCTTACCAAGAACACACCAACGAAGATGTTAGTATAAACTATATAAATATTTAATTACTTAATGGGACTTTTTAATGCCAAATAAATCTGATCTTTGCTCTTCAAAATTGTTATTTGGGATGGGGAACCATTGGGTACACCGGGATGTGGCGCGGCAGGAGAAAGTCCGCCTGCGACACAGGAGGTTGCGGGTTTGATTCCCGCCTTGGGCAAATGTTTGTATACAATCTGCAAATATTTATTCGGGATATTTTCTATGTATAATAAATAAATAATGCCGGACAATTCACACAGCATCATCTAGCCCCAAGTTAAGGACTAATAAAAAATATCTATGTATGTAATGTATCTATTAAGTATGTCAGTCGTCTAGTACCCGTAACACAAGCTCTGCTTAGCTTGAGATGATGCTGTGTCGCTATTTTTTTTTAAAAAGACCTAACAAAATGCTTCGTATAGTCCACAGTTGGTTGAAATGCTGGCTTTTACTTCGGTCATCAATTTAGCATAGCCATCCAAGCTGGTACCTACCAGCTTGGCAGCCCAGAATGCACCCAGCATTCTGGGTCCACTACTTTTTTGGTTTCTGGGTCCACTACTTTTTTGGTGACAGCCCAAATATTTAAGTTTAAATTTTAATATTTTTCAATTCATAGTCAAAACCTCTGAAAATGTAATCAAAAGACCTGTAGCCTATATAAAATAAGAAACCATTTCCATTCCATCTAACCTAATCATTAACTTTCCAGGATGACACCTCAGTGGGCACCCCCAGCGGACTGTCAACCCAGATGCGGCCAACCGGCAACGTGCTGAACCGTGTCACTCATCAGCAAGACAAGTGGAAGCGTCAAGTGCGTGAGCAGCGCCGCAACATCTACGACAGACACACCATGCTGAACTAGCTGCGGGCAGAGGGGAGCGCTGACTCGCCCACAGCACTGCACATAAACCGTGCTGAGCGGGGTACAAGCGTATTCCCAATCAAACTAGACTAAAGGCTGCTAATAAAAGTCGTCATTCTTTAATTAATTCATTATTATCCACTGGACATAGGCCTTTTCGAGCACCATAGCGCCCAATTCAAGAAATAAATAAAATATATTATAAGGTCCTAGCTGTTTAAAATAAAACAATAAATAATTCTATTGTCTTTTAATTATAAACTACCTAATTTAAACATTAAAAATGTTGCAAACCCTTTTATTTCGATAGAAAAGATAAGGATGACAACATTATTTTCTTGTTGTCAAATTAGTCTTCTAATATTTTATAAACTCGGCACAGTAACAGAAAGTCTTTTGATTCACTTCCTTTGACTCATAATCCAGTAGCGGCGGCGGCATAAATTTAAAACTTTTAAGTGGCACTGAATAGGACAAAATGCTAAGAAATAAGGAGAAGTGAACAAAAGAGAAAACAAACGATGGGAAGATGTGCAAGGCCCCGTATGGACCCGCACTGTCAAGGACAGGAAACTGTGAAAGACCAGAGGCCTGTGTCGAAGGACAAGCTGGAAAAAAGGAAAAATAGAACTAAGGATTAAAATCAAACTATGTTGGTCATCAATAGTCAGGTGGTGAACGGAGTGGTGCAGGATGGTTAAAGAAATTTAGTATACATACTTAGAAATAGGCACTTTATTCATGTGTCTCTACATTTTTACTTAACCTAACAAGTCAGTATATGAGAGAGAATAGAGTAAAAATCTAGCAAAAACTATTTTTTTTAATCCACCATGGAGGCAATTGGCATTGTCTGCTTGTCTGTCGTCTTTTCAGGTTCTTTTCATCATGCTTGTTTGTCGTCTTCAGGTTTAAGATTTAAAAACATTATGGAATACATATGCATACTCTAACTTTGATATCAGCTTCTGTATAGTAATCCTAAGGGTTTTCAGGATCTTTTTCAATATTTAAAAACATTATGGGATACACAATATGCAATTATGCATATACTCTAACTTTGATATCAGCTTCTGTATAATAATCCTTCCTAAGGGTTTTCAGGATCTTTTTCAAGATTTAAAAACATTATGGGATACATTATGCCCTAACTTTGAGATCCGCTTCTGGTAATAATCCTAAGGGTTTTCAGCATCTTTTTCAAGATTTAAAAACATCATGGTATACATAAAGCATATGCTCAACTTTGAGATCCGCTTCTGCATAATAATCCTAAGGGTTTTCAGGATCTTTTTCAAGATTTAAAAACATTATGGGATACATATGCCCTAACTTTGATATGCGCTTCTGTATAATAATCCTAAGGGTATCTGTGTAAGTTGATGGAGGCTTGCAAGTCGAGGGATCCCGCCAATGGAGACCTGAAACCACAATACATTTAGCAAAATATCCAAAAGTATTATATTTCACTGGTCAAAAGTATTTCTAGACTTTATTTACCAGTAGAATCACATGGGAATAACGCCGGCGCTGGCACATGATCTCTGGTGTAGTTCCATAAACAGTCGCTCAGCATTTGAACAATCTGGAAATAATTATGTACATTAACAATGCTAGACAATTCTGTCTGACCAAGCGGCGGGCAGTTCAGTACCGTGTGCGGAATTTTATGACTCAATAGCTTTGTTTTTCGGGCGGTCAAGCAATACTGGCTGTGCCTCAGCCTTGGTCGATAGGCGCGGGGCAGTGCATCGTACAGCGTATCCTCAGCTTGTGTACCCAGCGAGGTTATGCTCTGATATGGGCGATGGTCTTGCCGCCGCCGGATCGCAGAATCAGCCTGTTAGTAGAATGGTTAGCAACACACAAAAGAAAACTGCGCCATCAGTTAAATAATTATATTGATTTTTGAATGGTCAACGTTCAACATTATGGCTATCTCATCGAATAAAATGAAATAGGTTTTCCAAACAATTTCCAATTCAAAATAAAAAGTGAAGACCTTGTTTCTTGCCAAATATCATGATTCCAGGCCAACGGGAAGTAAGTACCCTATACTACAGGTTTCGTGTGGATGCGATTCTCTTGGAAATCTCAAAATATTCCTGATTGCGTAATAAGAATACAATAATATATAATAAGAAAACAATAACTGCACATTTTTTAAACCTTTTACTTTTGACGGAAATCGACACGAATGATTTAAAAAGAAGTCACTGTATTATTTAACCAATGAATTTTGTTGCTGATAAGGATCAATCTTTGCAAAGAAATGTATTAAGTACTAAAAATAAATGAAAAAAGATTTTTTTTACAAATTACTTTCAATACTTATCTCGATTTCCAAGTAAAAGATTTAAAAAAACTAAATATGCAGTTATTGTTTTCTTCAAAAATCGAGGGCATGTCTCCATTCACGACTTTTCTCTCACTCTCGCGGTTTCGGACTTGGCCATCACCGTCCTACTCACAAAACCACCCCGTATAGTTAATAACCCTTGTGCTAAGTCTGTTCTAATTTTTTTACGCCGCCTTACTAATAAATCGTTGTGCATTTCATCCTAGCGCGCGAGTATGTCTATTAAGTCTGGTGAGATAGCATACATTTAGGCCACGCCTACTGATGAGTTCGCCCGGACGACTTGGGTAGCCATAACATCGAGTGGGCTATCTGTTAGTTCTGGCGGCACATTTGTATTAAGATAAAACATGAATTTTACCTCTGCAGCAGTCAGCTGTGGCGCTAACTCCAGCATATGGTTGAGGGGGTGAGGCAGCAGCTGGCCCAACGTCATCGTCGACAACAACTCTGTCAGCGCGGCTTGTTCGCGGCCCACCTCCGACTGCGAGTTTTGATCTGCACAAACAAATGACATCGATTACATTAGCAGTAAGATGTACGTAGAGCTGTTGGTCCTACGCCTGACCTCTCCTCGGTCGTGTCAGTCTGCCGGTCCGGAATAGGAGAGCGAGCAGCGCGGAGGCGAGGCAGGGCGCGGCGGGCGGGGGACACGCTGCAGCCTTGCGTGTATGCAGTGTTGTCACATCTACCAATTTTTTGGCAGATCTACCTATTTTACGTCTGTTCTACCTATCTACTACCCTTGGCCTCAAATCTACTTATATTTCAAAATATTGCAGTTGAATGATCTGTGACATTGACAATGACGTCTGTACTGTGTGATCTGTATCTGTCTGTCACAACTAACGTCATTTATTTTAATATCTATGTTCGTTATACCGATCATATTCTGTTCTCGAAGTTTATGACACACCTACACAGACACTGGCAGAGTCGTAGCGAAAAGCAAGCGGCGCCATTAAGAAAGAAGTTGAGTTGATTTATAACTAACTGACACTTGACATTGACTGACAAGTTGATACTGACAGTTGCGGCGCGTTAATTTTTGGTAAAGAAAACCGAGCCGTAAAAAGTTTCTAGTTTCGTGTTGATGCTGTGATTTTGATGACACAACTTTTTAAATTTATGAAAATACAATAGTTTGCAGCCATTTTTATACGCATTTTACTCATTAAAAATGTAGGTACTTAACTGTTCTACCATTTTGACAAAATTGTATGTGACAACACTGCGTGTATGTACAACACACAGCAGTACCTACCTCTAGTAGCTCTGAGGCGGTGCAGCGTGGCGGCGGCAGGCGCGCGCAGCAGCGCGGAGGCGAGGCAGAGCGCGGGCCGCGCGGCGGCGGCGCGGCGGAGCGCGGCGCGGGACACGCTGCAGCCTTGCAGAGCGCTGCACATGTACAGCTCTCGTTCTATGCTCACTTGCTGGAAATATTATGTCACTTAAAAAAACTCGACTAGCGTAGAACGGCATACAATTGACCAAAATGGCGACTTATCTTGTTGGAGGCCGAGACACAACACAACACCCGCGCAGCTCCGGCTCAAGAGCTGGCAGAAAACGTGCTGTCTACGCGGCGACGGCTAGCAAAAAGCTAACTGTCCAAGTACGCTCGGAAAAGAGACGTCTACAACTCACTCATTACTTGTTTCAACTTTTTATGATTATTTAAATTTAGTTTAAGTATATTTATTATTCTGTGAAAACTTCTATACATTTAAGTTTTTAAAAGCTGTTTGTTTTGCACATCAATAAATAAATTTGTTCAAGCGAGTGGTCCACTGAAGCGAGCGGACCGCTCGCTTAAAGTTTGCGGTAAGTAAGACGTATACCAACGAGTGGCTAGAATACGGCAAGCTCACTATATTATGCACTATGTACTTCTGTTGCTAATGCAAACATTGTAAATAGAGTTATTTTTAAAATAAAATCAAATCCAAATGTAGGTACAAAAGCTCTTAATAATAATGATAACTCCAATACATTCTGCCTTGTCGAGGCAGAGATATTAATGTTTTACATTACTTTCATAGCAGCCGTCTTCGTTCTCATTCGGTGTGCAGCTCGAGTGATGACGTCGCATCTATTTTCTTTACCTGCTTCGGTGAACTCTCCGATTCTAGAGGGAGTGAAGAAGTTTCTGTTGTTACGAACTATATGGATAGATAAAGAGTTTAAGTTACCTTGGTAAAGTCTTCATCAGGCCAAGGCAGTCCATTGTACATGACGTCAGGTGATACCAATTCCACTAGTAAGAGCGAGAGGGATGTAGCACCTTCTACAATACCGCTGTTTCCATCCTGTTGAGACAATTATTAAGGTATTAGGGCTACATAAAGCACGGTCGCCAGCTTTAAATATATTTGGATACAGAATGAATGTTTTGTATTTAAGGGGTTTGAAGATTTTTGCTCTAACATCGGTCTCTATTTTGTTTATTTATTTATTTATTTTTGCTTGCATGCACATTCATTCTTAGGTCTAAGTGAATGATTAGTTATAGGCTTATCACTAGCTAGGTACATGCACCCTGGAAGGGCACTGCAAAACTGAGTTCGTCCTACTTTATTTACATCATGTCAAATTGAGTTAAAAATACTTAATTTAAACAATAACATTAATGTCACTCAGAAAATAAGTTTACTAATAGAGTTGAGTAAATTGAATCTAGAAGCCATTGTATTTTTTTTTTCAAAATCGCAATATAAGTTGTATGTTTGGATAAAAAATACGAAAAGAAATAAAAATGTCGTGCAAAGTAATGTCCTAAAGCGCCAGGTTTCTGAGATACAGATGAAAAAACTATATTTTTTCTTTAAATGTGAATATCTCAGTAACCTGATGCTTTAGGACATTATGTTAGCGAACATTTATCATTTGTTTTAGTGTCCTCTACCCAACTATACAGGGTGAATGAAACATTTGGATTGGTCAGGGTGGGAAAGTCTGAGACTATAAGACATACGAAGATCTCTTCTTAGGAACCATGTCATCGATTTTAGTATAAAGAAAAACTGCATTCATACATTAAAAAAAAAACTTGTACTCAACTCAGGAATCCAACCCGGACTATTTATACACCGAGCTGTTAGAATTATTAAGTTATTAAGCAGTTAGACTAGTTAACTTTAAACTGTAAAGCAGCGTATGTAACAAGTTGAGACACGCACAGCAAAGAGCTACAAACAACCATAGAGACAATTTTATGCACCTAAACGTATTGAAAAAAATGGTGGTCATTTCGTAAGCTTGCTAAGATAAATTAAAGGATATGAAAACAATGCATTTTATTCATCTTAGACATCATGTTTCATAGTAACATTTACTGCCTAACACCTACACAATCTAAATATCTAAATATCGTGTCAGTTTTATTTTTTTCGATTCCTGGGCTGAGTACAAGTTTTTTTAAATGTATGAATGCAGTTTTTCCTGTTACTAAAATCGATGACATGGTTCCTAAGAACATATCTTCGTATGTCATATAGTTTCAGACTTTCCCATACTGACCGTTCTAAATGTGCCACCCTGTATAATTTTTATTGTATTTCTTGCATGGAGGGTGGCCCTAACATCAGTCACCATGTAGGGTTAGAGAAAATATAGTTATTTCCATCACACTATTTTATAAGACATTTTTTATTTGTTTAAGTGTCGTTGGGCCACCCCCCCATACAAAAATCTTCAAAACCTACCTAGACCCGAGTTCACCAACAGATGGTTAAATTTTAAACAGTTGTTTTGACATTTTGACACAAGTTTTAATACATTAAACCTAATTGTCCAATTATCTATCAGTAAACACCAGTCTAAAATGATAAATACTATATTTTGCACAGCGGCAACACTCACCATACAAGACATCAGTGCTCCCATCAAGAGCTCGTTGTTAGCTGTCAGAATGGGCGGGTTTTCTGTAGGATCTTCGTTTTGCCTGCGAACTCCTTTACCGATGATTCCCGCGTGGAAAACTGATGTGTGGCTCTGTGTTAGCTGAGTTAGTGGACCCTGGGAAGAAAATAGATTTTTATTGATAAGATTGCATATACGTGAACTAACTAACTTCACGTTTATGGAATCTTATCATAATAGACCGGCCGACAGGGCTCGAGGTTTCTAGTTTGAGCGCCTGAGTGCGTGCGACTATTATGCACTACTGGCTTCTGCCCGCGGCTTCGCACACGTTTTTTGGAATAAAAAATAGCCTTATGTTATTCCGGGTCCAGATCTTTGTGTGCAAAATTTCAGACAGATCCATTCAGTAGTTTTCGCGTTATCGTCGGCCCAACATCTTCACAAAGGCAGACAGGCACAAATCGCCTTTACTGAATACTTTTTTTTCATACAAATAAATGAAACTGGGATGAAATAAACCTTATTTAAATGACCGGCCACACGCCCTGCGACCGCTACAATGTCGTCGGTCAATCGAGGAGATGGTCTTCCAAGCACTTGATTCACAACAAATCGTGGTCGGCACAGTCAGCACCCGAGTACCATAAGGTGGAAACATTGTGTTGGAGACCACGCTCCGGCTTCCAAACCAAACTGCTTCTCTTCTCTGAAGAAAGCAGGTAAGTATAGCTTCTTCAACAGCACACATACTTTCATTGCTGGAGAAGCTTCCCCAATCAAGGGGGCTTTTGGTATCGCAGTGGATGTATTGCCTTGCGTCTGGTAGGTTCTCTTAGTTGGCTCTTATGAGATTAACGGGCCGAGTCGGAAGGTGCGATATTTTTTTGATTTTTTGGCCAAAGTTGTGCTAAGGGTTGCGATGTACAGATAAACTCACGTGTTTCTGATTCTCATAGATCAGCAGATCCTCGTTTGTCCAGTCCCTAGCCTGCGGTGCAGTGTTGGGCACCACAATCCGGCTCCCAAACAGCTTCTCTTCTCTGAACATGGCCGTTTCTAGAAGGGTTCTGAGAGCGACCGCTCGGGCTAACTCGCTGTGTATGCAGAGCTTTCGTAGGAGGCGGCCGGCGGTTTGCACGCCGCGTAGTTTGTTTATTATATCTGCAAAAAAATTCAAATGTTTGAGGTGTTGACATCCTCATAATTTGAGTTGCTGACTCAACACTTTGTATGTTTATCCGTTTGGGAGCTATGATGTCACAGAATGATGTAAACGATAAACGGCGGCCAGTCTCATCGGAGACTAGCCGGATGCGCAGGACATATTATAGTGCACAAGTGTGTGCGCAAACACAGGTGCGCACACACTTGATTCTCTCACTCTCATAATCCAGCTCTGCTTGCAAGCTTAGCTTGGGGCTAGATAATGCTGTGTGAATTGTCCAGCATTTATTATTTACTATTGTCCAAATTACGTTTTCCACCAGGTTGACAAAGTACAATTTTCGATTCCTCTTTAAGTAACATACTAGTACCCGCGGCTGCGCACGCGTTGTTTCTATGGAAACGTTCAAAGGTTATTTCTATCACTTGGCCGCAACTGATTTATGTGATAAACTCTAAAACTGATATGTTTAAACTAAATGTTACCTGTCAAATGCATACAGCGGAAGAAATAGTTGACAGTCGCTTGAACTACTTTCAGAATCGCTTCCACGCTCGGCGGGGGCACTTTAGGGTCCGACATCTCCACTCTATCCAATAACTGGAAAAAACAATGATTTATAGAATGAGCGTGATAGTGCGCTGTTTTGTGGTTTCGTTTAACGTTGTTCTCACGTTTTCTTATTTTTTTTTTATTTATTTACAACGCACAAAACTTAAAATAATCACAGAATAAACGAAACATAAAATATGGATTTAGAACTTGATCTTTTCACAAATTATGTGCATACAGAGAATCATACGAGCAAAACATGTAGAGCAAAAAGTTCACAATATTATAAAAATAGGAATTATAAAACAGAAAAAAAGGATACCCTTAAGATTAATATAAACCTACCAACAATTATTCCACCATTGTGTGCTTAGAATCAGGAGTTTAATTTAAATGAGTCTTAGAAGCCCCTGTAACACATTTGGAACTTTACAAAGATACACTAAAATTACCTCAGCCAAAGCATGGCAAGTGTTCATTTGGTCTAGCTCAGACCACGTGCAATCGCGTCGCTCGCGCAGTAGTGAAGAGTACTGTTGCAAAGCGCCTCCGATTCTGTGCACGTTGGCCTCGACCGCGCGCCCGAACGGCCGCGTTCGGAGGTGGACAACGCGGTTTGAGTTCTCCCATCTGTTGGATAAATCAAGGTTCAAAACAAAATCAACATTATATATGGTAAGAAAGAAAAATACAGTCAGAATTTTGAACTTACTAAAATGCCTGCCTTATGCATACATAACAGTCGTTTGACGAAGGCGTTTTGACAGGGTAATCGTGCGAAGGCCAAAGGACGGGTTGGGGGAGGGGGGGGGGGGGGGGGCTCCCGAGTTACTAAGGCGGTATTTTAACAAGATGGCGCCACTTTGGGGATTAAAGCACGCAATATTATTATAGTTACAGGAGTTTAAATACTGTGGCCAGTTTTGCAGCTTTTTCGGTTCTAGTCTATTTCATACTTCAGAATGCATACACACAAACGTCGAAAACATACCTACATAATAAAAGGACAATATTCAGTTAAATTTATTTATAAATTTTCGATTCCTTTAGACATTGAAAAAAAAAATTGAAGAGAACCTGTAAGCCAGACATGAAAATGTTTCAATCTTGGTGTCTCGCTTTCTGTTAGTACTTTGTGTGTAAACCTTTGAGCCTAACTTCCGTACCTGCCCATAAGAACCTTAAAACTGGATAGACCAAAGCGATTATCATAAAAAAACTGATTGAAATCAAATACCTAAATCCTATTATTTTGTTATTTTTGACGTGACAACGTCTTATAATTCGATAGAGCCGGCTGCACGCACGAAAAAACATGACGTCATGCGGCGTTACCTCGTCATGCGGCGTTACCTCGCTCTGAGTTGTCACGTTCAACTATCGTCAGTAAACCGAATTTACAGACAACCAATTTTTTTTTTACAAGGTTATATTTAAATGTAACTATTTAGTTTGAATGGGTGGAATCTAGGATTTAGCACCATAGACCACATTCACACAGTGAGGCAGATTATGCAGAAGTCCGAAGAGTATAATCCTGTGCCCCTGTGTCTGGCTTTTGTGGATTATGAGAAGGCCTTTGACTCTGTCGAAAACTGGGCTGTTCTGGAATCCTTACAGCGATGCCAAGTAGACTATCGTTACATCGAGGTGCTGAGATGTCTCTACGAGGCCGCCACCATGAGTGTCCAAGTATAGGGCCAGCAGTCTAAACCCATCCAACTGCGTGAGACAGGGGGATGTTATATCCCCGAAACTGTTCACGAGCGCTTTGGAAGATATGTTTAAGACGCTGGACTGGAAAGGTAAGGGCATTAACATAAACGGCGACTACATCTCACACCTGCGAATCCCGGATGACATAGTTTTAATGGCAGAGCCGCTAGAGGAGCTGAACCAGATGCTGTACGGCCTAGCCTCAGGCTCGTGACGCATCGGTCTTGGCATGAATTTGGATAAAAACAAAGTCATGATCAATGGCCTCATTGATCCGGGTCCGGTCGTCGTACATGGCCACCTTCTCGAAATGTTTCCGAGTATACTTACCTTGGGCAAATTCTGCAGTTAGGTGAAAATAATTTTGAGAAGGACGCCAAGAGGAGGATCCAGCTAGACTGGGCAGCGTTTGGGAAACTACGTCGAGTCTTCTCATAATCCATACCGCAATGCTTGAAAACTAAAGTTTTCAATCAGTGCGTCCTACCCGTACCACTTTGATGGTCGGAGAGGCACCAAAATGACAAAAGCGATGTTGACAAATGAAGTATCAAAATACGCATCTAGTCTTCTTAGTGGTTATTGAGCTATAATTAGACACATTGTGTACGCCTCTGCCCTCTGAATTGGCTAGTTAAGAAAGTTAAGAAGCAGGGACTGAGTCAGGGTTTTTATAGTTTTCAATGAATCATTTGTAAATAAAATGCGGGGTATTGCGTCATCATGTCCGAAATGCGAAACGTTTGAGTACAGTACAGACAAAGAAGTATTATAGTTACTAACGTAACTCTCATCGAGTACAGATTTCTGTACTCAGTACTCACCTCAAAAGCTTGATGATATTCAAACAGAAGTGATGCATATACGTCTTCTGTTCTGCGTCTAGCGATCCATCTATGACGCACTTCTTTATTTCCATGTCAGCCAGCATAGAGTCTCGCAGCGCGTACTCTACACCTGAAATAAAACAAGTTATGTTGAAGAAACCACGTTTTTCTTAATATTCAATTGTATTCTTCGATGGGGCAGCAAATATAATTATTCTAATCCTACTAATATTATAAAGCTGAAAGTTGTGAAATCTAAAATTTTGTTATCTAGGATCTCCAAAAATACTGAACAGATCATGAATCATGATAAAAGGACAATGGGCACATAGGAACCACCCTCCAAAAGCAATAAAATGTATGTCGTTGGATAGGTCTATTCAACCGGAACAACTATTGCTGTGACTGTCCCTTCAAAGATATAAGACGTATAAGTTTTGATAAAATGTTAAAATAAATGAAATATTTATATTCTATTATTGATTTATTATTGCAGTAACATTAAAAAAACACAGTTAAAACTTTTATAGGGTCTCTATTCTGGTATTTAGGCTACTTATAGAATTTGTGTTCTACCGACGACGTATCATATGGGTTTCTATAATAGATAGATAGATAGATCGGGTCAGTCTGAAAACCAGCGCTGTTTTGTACCCCGTTGCAAAACAGCATAAAGCTGAGACTGATCCGTTTTGGCTCACTTCGGCAGCACTCACACACCTACATGTCACGAGTAGGATAAGTTAGTGGGTATAACTTTTTAGAATGTAAGCTTAGCTATAAGAATATATAAACTATGACTTGTACCTACTCATAAGTTTTTAACTAGTTTTTTATATACCTACCTACTTGTTTATGTTTTATTGTATTTTGTGCTGTCCATTTGTGATCCAAATAAAACATTTATCTATCTATCATATGGGTTTCTATAATGACATCATTTAAAACATTGCTGGTGGTGCATTTAACCCTTCATGAATCACATACTCTAAATACTATAAAGGTTGAATAGACCTATCCAACGACAAACATTTTATTGCTATTGGAGGGTGGTCCAAGGCTCCACATATTTTTGCCCGTTATCCTTTGACGTACATTTAGAGCAAAGCCTAAGTTAGATGATAGGCTACTCATTAGATCGAAAATGAAGGCAGAAGGCAGAAGCTAGTAATCGATAATTCTATCACACTAATTACAATGTGTGCTCACAAGTTTATCCGGGAATGACTTAGTAGCTGGAATAGTCGCTTGGTTAGTGGACTAAAGTTGTTGCCTGTTTCACCCAAGCGCGGTGAACGGGGAAATTACTAGGTAATGGTGTTAAAAAGTGATGTTGCTACCCACACCCAAACGTATTCCCCTGGTCACCTCTTACGATATCCACCAGAGGATACCACGGGTCCATAGTTTTTGTTGGGTCTGCCACGTCCTCATACCCTTACCAGTTCTAACATAAATGTGATATCTCTCGGTGTCCATATGCATGTCTCGGTTGGCCTGCGGCGTGTGCATGCGCATGGTGCCGGATATGATGCGCACCAGGAGCGCGAGCGCGGCTTCCGAGCGCGAGTACTGGACCAGGTAGCTGATAATTCTCACGAATTCCGAGGGGATGTTGTGGCCTGGAAGTGAGAGTATCGAATAAAAATTTATTTACTTATTTGTAGTTTGTACTCAATCACAAACATCTAAAATCTATAGAATGACACGTGTGTGCAAACTGGTAATTAGAAGCGTATTGAAGAAGCGCGGTTGCCTGCGCCTGCCAACGCCGCTCCCCCCGCCTCCCGCGGATGGCGCGCGAAACCCACACAGATATGAACTAAGGTAAGTGTGTGCAGGCATATGTGATCTGAGAAAGGTCAAGACTAGGCAAGACCTGAAATAATCGTTTTCTTCCCTTAGTGGTGGAATAACGGTCTTAGTTATCTGTAGTCTTATTTGTTGTACTCAATGACAACATCTATATGAGTTATTAGAGAGTAGGTTGGTTTGGTCGAGTCACAAAACGATCACCGTCTCATTAGTTGGTTGTGATTACATCCTTGGTTCATCTTTCAAACGTGTCTCTTCAATGTCAATGTTTGGAACAAGCTACCGCTGGTGCGCCGAGATCCTAATTTTTAACGGTTAGTGGGTGAAAAATATTTTTCCCCATATTCACTAATTAAAATGCTTGCTAGCCACAGAAAACTGCTCCAACTGCGATCCCGTGAACAGTTTCTCCCGGACTGCGTAGATTACTTCGGCTGCATTTATTCTCTCTGGGTAGAAGCATTGAAGCCAGACCTTGTGTTAACGAAATAGGGTTCAAACCATACTCACTGACTAAAATAAGTATCCTAGTCACAGTAAACTGCTCCAACTGCGATCCTGTGAGTAGTTTCTCGCGCAGTAAGTTCATTTCATCGGCTGCGCTTATTATTACGGGGAGTTTTCTCTCGGGGTAAAGGCTATCATACTCCAGTTTTTGAAGAAGACGCTCTGTGAAAAAAATAATGTAAAAATTAGAGGTATCTTTTTTCAAAGACAGTTAAGGAACCCCCTCCATCCTACCCGATGCTACTCTCTGCTGTACTTTAAACTCTTGTGCCACTCTGAAGATAGCCCTTCTTTTAACTATTCGTTATGGACAAATGTAAATCCAAAAATTCTTTGTTTCCGTACACACAATAGCATAGATATGATGTGACACTTAGAAGTCAGTCAGCATGAGCGCAACTTTCAGCATGTAATAGGGCAGGGTAGATCATGCAATAACGATGGTCTCCATGCCTCACTGTTTAATTATAAAAAGAACTGAGATTTATGAGCATGAATATAATGTATCCAGAAATCAATAACTTTTAATTCGTTAGGCTTACAAAATAAGCGTTTAGACCAGTAATATCTGTATATATAAAAATCAATTGCTGTTCTTTAGTCTCGCTTAAACTTAAATTTTAAACTATAAATTACTAGTTTTTGCCCGCGGCTTCGCACGCGTTGTTTCTATTAAAACATTTAAAGATTATATCTTTCCCATGGGAACTCCTTTATGGTATAAAAAGTAGAATATGTTTGATTCCAGTTAGAGTACATCTATGCAAAATTTCAGCCCGACTTTCGCGTTTATAATATTAGTGTGATGATAATCAAATAAGAAAAAAAGTGTTACTTAATGGATTGTTTCTTCGCTTCAAGTGTTGGCCACTAGTGGAAGAAGTTGAACGCGACTCAGTTTTATACTTTTAGCGTCAGTATCGTTGCATTATGTTTTAGTTCGTTATTCGTACAAAAACAAATCGTTTATTTGATACCATGTTATGTACATGGTATCAATGGTTTTTGTTTTGTTTTAAAGTTAAGATGAAATGACTAGCACATTAACAATTGTATAAAAAAATCTAGTTTACCTAACAACTGTCTACAGAACACAATATCCTTTGCGCATCTCAGCAGCAATAGGAAGCAGCGTGTGTTGGAGCGCGTCAGTAAGGCCAGTAATGACGCCGGCGTCACTGACTCCCACGCGGCGGTGTGACGCTGCGTCGAACACAGGACGGTGAGGCGCTCTATGTTGTCTGGAGTTACTGTAACGAAAAGACAAACAGAAAAAGTCAGATATATTTGAGTTGTTCCTCGTGGGGGGGGTTGTGGATTGAAACACTCGGTATCACAAGGGTAACTAGCCGACACTTGGAGGGGGCGCGGGTGTAGAGCTCGGGCAACTACCATGGAGTTATATCGAAACTGATTATTTGAACTTGACCGTAAAAAACTGACTAATTTTTCTCAAAAATCTCTCATCTTTATACAATGCAAGGCCCCGCCCCGCTACACGCAGCGTCGAGCAAATTTTTATTAAAATAATCCTAACAACAATATACAAGCTAACTTATCTAACTTAATTTCTCTAGGATTTCTGTCGTGCACATGAGTGATGATAAGACAGGATTAGTCCGTAAGCAAAGCAATATCCGAATAGGCTCAGAGTTTTTTTGGAGATTTACGAATTCAGATTGGATGCAGTGCGTAACCGCTCTTCAAATCCGAATCTAAACACATACAAAAACGTGTTGAATAAAATTAGAGTTAAGATCGTTGAAATTGACTTTGTTCAGATTAGCATGCTAGTTCCGAATGCAAACTGAAACTTATTTACATAGAAGAACTGAAGAACAAAATGAAGAAATCACTGGTAAAGCAGCAGTGCAATAGGAATGGCCTTTGCCACCACCCCTTAGGTGACTCTGTCAAGAGTGTAAAGTAAAGACCAAGAACATGTAAACCTACAATGATATTTTAAATGGAGGGATTCTTGAGGGTATTTTCAGTCTTAAAATGCAAAATGGATCTTACAAGTTTCTTCAATATCCTGGTTGAGCGCCTTCAGCACGATATCAGATTTCGACGCGAGGTTCAGAAGGTACGGTATGACCTCACGTTTATTTTCAGGTATGGCGTCTTCCTTTATTGCTTCCTGCAAACAAATACGGAAATCAACCTCAACCACCTCGGTAACCCAATGCATTGATAAAAGGTATACCGATTTAAAAACATCTTTCTTGTCCTATAATATTTCTTTTCGTGAGACTATAGTACTATTTGCCAATCCTGGACAAAGGTAATCTCTTTTCACGCCACGTCTTTTTGACAGTGTTATGTACTGCCAGGCGTTATGACCCTTATGTTTTATTTTAAGAAAAATGGACGAGATACTCTAGGAACAGATATTATACGAGTAATACTATACTAGTACTCTAGGTATAAGTTTTTGTGTTAAACAGTGATATTTTGACGTGAATTCGATGATCATCTAGTCGGTCTGGCAAGAGGTTCGTAATAAAATTAAGAGAAAATTGATGTAAGTACTTTGGAAATGTCATAATAGCACGGAGGTACCGATGTGTGTTACCTACGGAAATTGCGCCGTATCGGGCATTTCAGTGGCAACATAAAATATGTACATATAAGTACTAGGTGGATGACCATCACGGTGTGGTCCGCCCCAGGTACTAAGCTCCGAGGGGTGCCATCTTGGCACCCCTTGGGGTGACAGCCGGATAGCCAGATCATAAAAATTTGAAATTATTGTCAGAATCATTGTCACAGTAAGGTAATCGAAAGAACGTATCGGCCGTTCTTCGTTTTGTGCGTTACGACATCATCTTCATTCAAAGTAGAAAATAGGAGGACAATAGTCCTCCTATTTTGTTGTTAATCGCCAAAAAAACTTTTATTTGTTCATAGCTCATTAACTTAGCTTCCTTGTCTTGCTAAACATGCCTCACCAATTTCAAAATAAGCTGGGGTCACTCCGATCGCCGATATTTATCATGTTTTTTTTAAACTGTTTCGTGACAGTAATAGAATTCACGTGAAAAACTTAGCGGTAGAAGCCTAACTTCTTCGTCAATGTCGAGCGCCCCAGCAGCGCCGGCTCAGCGCGAGCACCTACAGTACATAACTACAACATACCTGAAACAGGTCTTTCAGCGCCGCTTTGACATGCATCAGCGCGGACTGATACCCGGCGAGGGGGGCGAGCACGGCGCACGCCGCGTCAACGCCGAGCGTCAGCACGCGCGGAGCCACCAGCGCCGGCTCAACGCGCCCCACCCAGCCCACCGCCCACGAACAAACGCGAGAACCTACAGGTCAAAGACAAAAATCAGAATTTTTTTTAATAAGTGTTATAATAATAAATAATGTTGGACGATTCACACAATGGGGGATTCAAGATTACCCTCATCACATTTGGCAGGAGAGGTGGTGATGGCCGTTTTAATGTTGAGTACTCAGGTGGATGCTGAAGCCCCTCCCCTGGCGTAATCCCTGCTGTTGCAGGGCTGTGTATGTTCAAGAGGTGCTCCTCTTAGAACATCCACAGAAGATAGGGAGGGTGGGATCCATATTCTTTGCATGAACTAGCCACAACTAAGGTACAATACAGTTTACATTAAAACAGTAAGATCAACCATCTAAAAAAAAGTTTACTTACACAGCATGATGTCGATAAATTTGGCCCGTTCATCAGATGTCAGGAGGGTCAGGTTATGAGTAGTGATGTCAAGTAGCACTCGAACAGGCTCCGCACGCAGTAGCACAGAATCTGTTGAGAACAGAGTTTTATTAACCCTACCAGTGTTTTTCACGTACACATACTTACATTATAAAGGCAACTCTGTCCATCTATTCACCTTTCACTACTGAACAGATGAATGCATGGCCATTAGTGAGTTAAACGGTATCCTGGGCTGTTCTTCAGGATACTGTACTAGTCCTAGAAGGTAGAAGGAGTAGTTTATATTTAGGAAACTGCATGTGAACCTGCTGGCAAAACCTAATATAAACTGTGATAACTTACATGGCACATTTTGCGTTTTTGTAGCAATATCTACAATCAGATTGATGCACCAATGAGCTATGATTGGTGCCCACGCTGGCCTTAGACTACGCAGGTCGGGGCCAATTATGTTCACACTCTCCAAACAAATATCTTCATCGGAATCACTCATCTGCAAGGATAATGAAATACATATAGTATGTACTACTCTTTAAACATTTCTCTGCCATTTGTTTTTCAGGTTGACATAGAATTTTTAAAAATCTTCCGATTGACAAAAAACAGAAAAGCAGCTTCAATGTGGCCATTATTGGTGATTGACTATGATTACAGTGTTACACCCCCGTGCCTCGAAAACCATGTTAAGATATTGCATCTCTAAGAGTGAGGGAAGAGAGATTACACCTGTGTTCGAGCACGCTCTTATGCCCTTTATGCTGAATAGATTGTCCAGCATTCTTTATGGTTTATTTATAAAATGTCCTGCGCACATGGCTATTAAAAAAAACTGCTTTGATCTTGAACCTCTTGAGTAAAACAAACTTACCTCATACTCATCCTGGTTGATAGACACATTCACAGCCTCATTGAACACCAGACCAAAGTAATCCAAAATTGCATTTCGGGCTGCTGGGAAGGCTTTCAGCAATTTTAATCCCATTTTGGTAAGGTCATAAGCATTTTCAGGGTTCCATTTAGTTATACGGGAGACAAAAATTTTCAAGTCGGTAATAGATGGCTCCGATGATGTTACGCATTTTGGTTTCCAATGAAACATGGCTAACTTTAATAATTTACCATGGGTTTCACGATGAATCAAGTTAGTAGTATGTCAATAGTAAAATGTTATCCCACATAAAGATATCTGTGTGAGACTGTGACGCCAGAACTCAGATCTTTCTACGCGCCAGAAGCACAATCCAGAAATAACAATCTAGACTAGAATCTAGCTAGGCCAGCTAGGCACTGCTGCCGGTATAAAAAAGTACTCAACTTCAACTTCTTGTTTGATGGCTTCTGCATCAGGTTTGACACAATTTTGCCAATATCCGTCTCATCATCTTATGACAGCATCGCAACCTTTATGGAATGAACAATATAAACCTTTATGTATTTACAAAAAAGGAAAAAACCCACTAAACTACAAAACATAAGGAAAATAACTCAAAACTGCGCGATTATTGAATTCACAATAAATAAACACATATAATGAAAAGAACCTACAACTACTACTACTAATTACAACTTTATATCATTATATATATGAATTTACACAAGGCATAGTTAACTTTATGAGAAAAGCAGAGAGATAAAATACATTTCATAGAAGTTGGAAGCGGAACCTCAGGGGGAAGGGAGTCGTATAATGAGAGAGAAACAATAGGGCAGCTGAAAAAAATGTGATCCACGTGACCTTCATCTAAGCCACACTCACATATGGAATGGTCCCTGATCCGAAGTCTCGCAAGGAAGACAGGAGTGCAAGAGTGACCCAGCCTTAGCCTCCAGACGGTCGAAGACGTAGTTTTATTGAATTTTCGAAACTTAAAAAACCACGGAGATCGAGGTATGTCCGGCCGGACATCGGCATAATGTTTGCCTTTAACAAGCAAGTGTTGTGTTGTCAGTGACAACAACTTGTCACATCTGCCAATTTGTTGTAGTTGATCTCTCAGTTGATCTAGCAGGTAGATCTACCGATTTTACGTCTGTTCTACCTATCTACCACCCCTGGCCTCAAATCTATCTATTTTTCAAAATATTGCTAAATGATCTGGTGGGCAAAATTGTGTCAAACCTGACGCAGAAGCCATCAAACAAGAAGTTGAAGTTGATCTGGTGACATGACATTGACAATGACGTCTGTACTGCATGATTGAACTGAGGTCACAACTAACGCCCGCCATAAAACCTTAAAACCTCAGATTAAATATAGGTAGATCTTCAGCGAGCATGCCCCAGAGCAAGACAAAGTATACGAGGTGGTGGGGGAAAAGTGTTGCCATGCAATTTTCTTACCCCGATTTTAGGTTCCTTATTTCATGTCTTGGTTGGTAGATCGGATTTGCGATTTTCCAGTTAATAAATTTAAAAAATTAAATTATCTGAGCGTCTGGTCGAAGCGAAGCGTGACCCGAGAGCTGGTGAGTATCAGGCACAGCGCATCAGCATTGCCATACAGCGTGGGCAATGCAGCCAGCGTCTTGGGGACGCTTCCGACTGGTATTGATATTGATCAGTTGAGCTACCTGCAATAGTCTGAAGATAGCTCAATTGTTTCAATTGTAAATACTAGTATAATTTTCTATTTTGTGAATAAAGGCTATTGCTAGGTCATTATAATTATACAAGTAAGTATCACAATGTGAACCCTGTTTGGCGTTACAAGTGGAAGGCAGACCGAGGTTGTTTTTGGTAGGTAAATATAATTATGAAGGTATTAAGGTGAGTAGTACAGATAGATAAACAAGTGTTTTTGTTTTAAAATAATCAATATTTATTACAATAATTAACGTTTATAAATTTTACAGTTTTAATCAGTCTTCAACATTTCATTTTATTACTACTTATTCATAAAATCACAGTTCAATTATAAATGTCTTAGTTATATTACCTATACAATAACATTTACATAAATTAATAACACTTTAAAAAAAATGGTTACTTACGAACGTAACATCGTATATTTGCTAAAAAATAGTAATGTTGCTATCTAAAAAGTACTTAATTTTCATTGTACTTGCGTATAGGTACTTATACCTAGTTAGTCACAGCATTTTTTTTTATTAAAAAATACACACGCATTTACACAGAAGCATTTAAAATATCGCAGAATCATTATAAAAATCACAGAATCATTTTAAAATTAGCATACCAATTTCTACAAGAACCTACTTATGATATTTTTTTTCTTATTTATATGGGACAGTTAGATTAGATTTGGACAGTTGAATTAGATTAAGTACAAAAATCACAGAATCATTTAAAATATCACAGAATCATTACAATAATTTTATTACGAAGATTTTTTAGGTTCCCAATCTTTGCGATCCGTTGCTTTGATCCAATGCAAACGTAATTCTTTATCTTCGGGAAATCTGTAACAAATACAAACACTAATATTATAAATGCGAAAGTGTGGATGAATGGATGGATGTTTGTTATAGTTGTTCTATCTCACGAAGTCCGATGGGCTATGTGTGTCATAGCAACAACTTACTTATTACCTCTTCACGCCAAAACTACTGAACGGATCGGGATGAAATTTTGTATACAGGTAAGTAATTCTAATCCTGGAATCTAACATCTATGTTAGATTCCAGGATTTATATAAAAAGCCTATAGGCTTTTTATCCCACAAATCAGTTGCTATGGGATAGAAATGGCCTTTAAACGTTTCCATAGAAACAACGCGTGCGAAGCTGCGGGCATAAACTATTTTGCTATGCATAGCGAGCTACATTATCTATAAAATAGCTATGTAGGTACCTATTAAAAAATATTTCAATGCGCCATTCGGGGAATTTTATCATCGGGTGCAGGCAACCCTAAATTTTCACAATTACAAGTTAGATGAACTAAAAATAGCATAAAACATAATGTTTGAGCCTTGTGTGTATGTAAATCTATGAAACTGTAAAATTTGAACCTTTTTGTAGTCAAAAGAACTTGTACTTACGAGTGGAATGATATATTCGGCACTTTTTCTTCGGTATCACTTCTACATGCAAAAACGCTGCACCGCACCATATTTGTCGCTCTTTTTTATTGTTTTTACCTGCGGGAATGTCCACATAAACACATTGATCACATTCAAACATAAAAAACAAAAGTTTAGAACTTTTAAAACTTTTTTCACCAGTCTCGTGTCGAGCTCCGTCGATGGAAAAGGAAATTTGTTTAGCACATGGAGGTGCTAGACAATGCAAAAACCGGCACGCTGGATGAGATAGAGAGCTAATCGTCCTATTTCATTTCTTCTTAGGCTTGAGGCATAAGTCGTTCTCTCTTTAGTGTGAATGCGATGGCAATTGCGCGAGTTCTATAGGTTTCTCTTTCTACGCTTAAAACACACCTGTAAAGCCACGTCCGTCCGCTGTGCCGTGTTTTGAACAGAACATAGTTCTTGAACATTGTTTGTTTATAACATTTCCCGTCCGCTGCGACTTTAGCAATGTTCAAAACCTTTGTCCTGCGTCCTTCCTGCGTCAAAATCGAACATAAAATAAACAATTCCCCCCGCCCGCAGACAGCGGGGGATGTTTTCCGCTAACTCCGGCAAACATGTTCAAGTGTATTTGCTCGACAAAACATTTAGGCCACGCCCCTTTCTCATGTTTTCGAACAATGTCACAGTAGACATACATTATTTATGTATTGTGACAATGTTCTGTTCAAAACACGGCGCAGCGGACGCGGCTTAAGCTAGGTTCACATTGCTGTGTCGGGGTGTGTCGTGGCGCGCCAGAGCGCAATCGGTTACGTTCATTCATTATGACTAGATTCACATTAGTAGGTTGTGTTGGGGCACCCCAACACAACCTACTAATGTGAATCTAGTCATAGGTATTAAACGTAACCGACACATGCGCCACGACACACCCCGACACAGCAATGTGAACCTAGTTTTACACTGAGCTATAACTTCTGAGCTGTACTGGACCGATTTAAAAATTCTTTCACTGTTAGGAATCTTACTTCTCAGGGAGTGACATAGGCTATATTTAATCCCGGAATTCCCACGGGAACGGGAACTACAAGGGTGAAACCGCGAGGCGATCGTCTAGTTTTTAATAATTAAGATAATTGTAAGAATATGAGATTACTTTTGTAATCGTAAATTAATTTTGTCTACAAATAACATTCATAAAGGGTTGTCCGCTTACAGTAAATTTTCGTTTCTTGATAATTAATTTCTACTATTTTTGGTCAAATTTGTACCTATTGACATCCACGTTTTCAACAATATTTAATTGCTAAACGCAAAGATCAAGACCGTTTGTGTCGTAGTATTCGTATAGCTATCTAAACGACAGCAGCGCCCTCATTTATTTTCTATCTTTTCTCTCGCACTGTACTTGCGACCGTAGAAAAGATTTCATTCGTCCGTTGCATTATCTACAACCTCTAGGTAATACCACACTTATTATAATACTATAATAGTAGTAGGTAATACTAACTCAAACGAACTAACTCAAAAGTTTACGTAGGTGTTCAGAATTTACATTCTGCATATTTTTCAACTCGTAGTGACATCTAGGTTCTGATTCCGTGCAACTTTCGTTGGCATTTAGTTTCTTACCTAATTGTCAGATGGCGCATAGGACTCAATTCAACTTACTGCCGAGACAAACTGGTGAGAAGAAAGATATTGGGAGACCGTCAATTCAGGCACAACCCTGGACTAGATCCATTAGGAACCTCCGAATCCTATCCTACGAAGTTCGTTCCCAAAAAAGACAAATACCTACGTGTTACTGAAATACGAAGGCGAAACGTTCCCATCGAATATCGCGAGGCAACCTCAATTACCTAATGTCTTCAGATCTAGAGTCTACAACCACTTTCTTTCGCTAGAATAATTCGGTACCTACGTAAAATATATACCTAGGTATGTATTATTGTGTATGTACCTATCTAGTATGTAAGTATTAATGTGACTAGTATATATATTTATTATGTTTGTATATTATTATGTTTGTATGTGTAGGTATTTATTTATGTTAATGGTAAAGACACGAATTATTATTTACATATTATTATTTTCTTGTTTTTCTGTAAATTTTTTAATCAAGCACTAAGTATAGGTATACCTACTAAATTGTGGTCCACACTACCCAAAGGTTAGCAGGTAGAGAATGCTATCTAGCATTATGCTCGCCCATGTACAACTTTTGTGCAATATAGTACCTATAGGTACTTAGTCTTATTCGATTATATTCTAAACGTGGCCGGAGCGTTGATATTGATGGAGCCTTCGTAAATTGTATGATGCGCTGTCGGTTAGCCAGGAAGTGGCCGGAGAAACAGGATTGCATATTTTATCCAATACACAAGATGTTGTCATGTCCCCAATTAAACCTTTCAATAAAGCGCAGCTGTGTCTGCTACACAGCTGTGTGGTGTCGGCTTAGAATTTGCACCACCCAACTCTTCCCGTGGGTGTCGTAAGAGGCGACTAGGGATATCTAGCGGGGGCGGGCAGCAGCGCCCTCTACAGAATAATTTTTCCAACGAACTGCGATGCCCAGCGTGGGGATTATGGGCATTACCCCCCATGGGGAGGCCTACCCAACAGGGGGAGGCCTGCGTCCAGCAGTGGACTAACACAGGCTGTTGAGGTTGAGGTAAAGCGCAGCACAAAGCGTGCACACGTGCATGTGCCGGAACTCGAATACAAATGGGGAACATCTAATAAGTACCTAGATAAATTGTATTAGCGTTTACACTAAGATAAAATACAACTTCAATAATTGTTTCTATTGTGACGGGAATTTTCGTCAATTTAATTTTAATCTCATTTGAGAGTATTTTACAAAAAGTTCTATGGATATTTAAACGTCTAGCTTTTGCTGCTTGGGGGCCTATTATTTATTATTTATTTATTTATTTAATTACTCAAACTTGACTTACAGAATACATTCCAAAACGTCAAACATTATAATGTCTATGTCCATACCTATGGACTATTATGTGAATGCTGATGATGAATGATGATGCATCTGGGTGGGCAGTGGGCATTGGGTTGGGTAGACATCAGCGATCTAGCTGGGGAGGTAAGATAATTTAATTAAACAAGAGCACAAATGCCCAGCACTATTCATCCTACTAACTAGATAGGTACAATCAGCTTTGTTTTTTTGGAGCAAGGTAGCTACCTTGCTCCAAAAAAACAAAGCTGATTTCTTAAAGCAATATACAAATAATAACTAAATAATGCTGGACAATCCACACAGAATCATCTAGCAATGATTTATGTCTTTTGTTTATTCCAAGACCTCCGAAAATCCAAAGATATTCCACTCAGTCCCGCCTAAAACATAACCACCGTGCCACTAAACACATATTTTGCAAGCACATGAAACATGCAGGGGTGTGTACCCTCTGTATTTTGAATGTTTGTCGTACAACCACCTCCGCACGTGGGCAGACTGCGAACTAACGCTTTACATATCGGTTGATATCTGCCTATCTACTGACAGAAATCAACCTATTCCAACATATGGGGAGATTTCGTCTTTTAAACTTCCACGACTATGATGTTAAAAGTCGATCCCAACCCGCGTGCCCAGTGTGGGTATTCTGGCATTACCCCCCTATTGAAAGGGTTAGGGTACATCTGGTCCGAATCTCAAACTCATCCGCGGAAGAGATGTCCACTTCACTTTTGAGTAGGGGTACATCTCGTCCGAATCTAAAATCTCTTGGTTTTAGATTCGGATGATTATACCCTCAACCAAAAGTGAAGGGGAAAACTCGTCCGAATCTCGTCGTTACTTTTCAAGGGGAATCGAAATGTTTTATATACACATCCAGCACAAATGCTGCCAGATTTATAAAGGTAAATTATAGTACTCGTCGAGATCTACATTTCGGATGACAGCTGTCAAACTTCAAATCATGATATCTCGGGAACTGAACATCCCAGAGCACAAAGAGCCATACCTCCCGCGCAGGGGGAGGCACAACCATTGATCAGCATTGGTACTTTAGGGGCCTGTGAATGTGAATAGGTACCTACCTTATGATATTATAGGATATTTATACTTTTAAACTTGCTTCTGCTTGGAGATTCGCTCAGACGCCTATAAAACGCCCATTCACTCTGTTGCATTGTCTTTTTACACGCAATTTACATGACTTGTCGATTTGAGATCCTTTCCCCATAAATAATGCTTATAATATTCAGAATAAAAAAAAAGAACCCATGAAACTAGATTAAACGGGATTTTTATTTGATGAAAACGGATTTCAGGAATTACCGATTGTTACAATAGGGTTTGAGCTGATGAGAAGTTTTCCTACCCTAAAGTCCACGCGAATGAAATCGCGAGTGGGTAAACAAGCCGTTAGATTCGCCGTGACACCAAAACTGTGGCATTGCCTTTGAATACGCAACAACAAGGTACGGACTCACTACGGAAAGGATAGGCCATTTCCGTACGATTTAAATCTTTGATCGACCTACCACAGGCACGATCTCCTTCTAAACAACAAAAATCATCGTCTAGTTACTCTAACACTATCATGGCCCACCCAAGACGCAGTTGTCAGTCTACTCACCCGTGTCGCGGCGGCGCGCCTCTGCAGGTCGCACCGCCGAGGCTGAGCAGTGAATGCGTTAAACGTTTCCATAAAAGAAGCCAAATCTTTCCAAAGCGTTCCAAGCTTCGAGCAAAACCTAGTTACTAATAAATGGTTATACCATTACCATTACCACCTAGTTACTAATGAATGGTTATACCGTTTATTAGTAACTAGCTTTCAAATATCTGGTATAATCATGTTTAATACAGTAGACTTGCAATTTAATAGCTTCACCGAAGCCCGAGCGCGTTCTCGCCACAAATGAACGCAATATTCTTACAATAAAAAGGGGTCAAAACAACAATTCATCTTATTTCGTAGCACTCTTCCAACTCAGTAGCTTAACTCCGCTAACATTGGCATAGTAATTTGTTAAAGTTAACACACTGAAGAGACCAAAGTTGGGGTAAAATCGACCAAATTGGCGAGAACTCTGGTTAACTGCTCCATTTGCGCAGAGGTTGAAGTTTTAGATAAAGCCCGAGAGGGTTGGCGGTTCTCAATTCGCTGGCGAATGAGAATGATGATTACAATCATTTATCATTTTAATACGTGCGGTACCCTTGTTAATACGCCGTCGAGGGAATTAATAGACGTTACATTATTTTCATTGTTAATTTTGTGGGTTTGTTACGTGTAATTTCGTTGCCGGTCAGCACAGCGTTGTGATGAATTTATAATAGTAGTCATGTGTGGAGATTGTTTGGAATCGCTAGGGACCGCATGGTATAGGCACGTCTGTCGAACGGGCCTAAAAGACCCATTGCTACATTTGTTGTTGAACTGTTGACGGGAAGACAGGTATGTTAAGTACTTACTTTATGCCTAGTTTGGACCGGGCTAGAACAAAAATCGATCTTAATTTAAAGGTGATTTCTATCCTATGGGACCTAATTTATGGGATAAAAAGTAGCCTATGATTCCATTAGAATTACCCGTTTGCAAAATTCGATATTTTCAGTACCTAGTTTTGGCGTGAAGAGGTAGGTAACAATCATCCAAACTATTGATTTTGTAATATTAGTGTGATTGATTAGACAACTGCTTATATAGCAATAATATCAGAAAGTAAAGTGGTGCACTGGTGTGTTGTCACAAAACCACGTCATATTACTGAACAGATCATCGGGCTGAGCACACTTGAAGTTACTGGCCTGGGAATAACATACAACTATAATTTACCGTAAACCCAATGAGTGGATCAGGGCCAAAACGAAAGTGAAAGACGTGGTGGAACTGATTGGGGCGCGAAAGTGGAGATGGGCAGGGCATATTGCTCGAATGGATAGGGAACGATGGACGCGAAGACTGCTGGAGTGGAGACCACGACAGCACACCAGACCGCGGGGAAGACCACCAAAAAGATGGGTTGACGACATCCGACAACACGCAGGCCATGATTGGATGTCGAGGGCTCAAGACCGTCTAGAGTGGAAGAGTTTGGAGGAGGCCTACATCCAGAAATGGATCCAGGACAGGCCGCGATGATGATGATGATGATAATTTACCACGACTCGGCAAGCGACTACGTTTATATTCGACTCGTAGTAATTATACACTAGTAGTAGGACGCCCCGTAGGGCGTAGGAAGGTTGGATGAAGACCTGCGAAAGACTGCAGGCAAATGCTGGATGCGGCAAGCTGAAGACAGGCCGCTATGGCTCGTATTAGGTGAGGCCTATGTTAAGCCACAGCTGGACAGCAGCTGTCCAGCTGTGGCCTAGGTAAGTAATTAAATATTCGAATTTTACTTAGATCGATGGTTTTTCGGGTGGATCTTTGTGGTTTTCTGTTACTCGGAATCGTTCTCACTCGGAATCATTGGAATCATAAATCATAAATCATAATCATAAATCATTTATTTACCGAATATTACATACTTAGGGATTTCTAGTGAGACCCAAACTAAGCACTAGGCTTGTGTCTTGGGTGTCAGGAGAGCACTAGTTAAGACTAAGCAATAGTTTTATGGACATAAGTAGGTACATTTTTGTGTGTAAAAGTTATTAACAAATTAAGTAGAATAAATATTTGACTTGGACGCATAGAAGGTGGTGAGGTCGGTGGGAATCTTATGAATTAAGTTTATTGGTTATGGAATTAAGGTGAGTGAGGACAGGAGAGGAGGGATGTTACGTGAGTTATTAAGTAAAAAATAAATATTAAATAAGTTCTTCAGTTTCATCGTACGACAAGTGGAGTAGCCAGTTCTGAATTAGTTTTTTACACTTGTATGTGTTGCTGTCAATTATATCACTGATGTTGTTACAAATTTTATTATAGGTGTTAGGTAGTGAAAAGGCGGGGCTACGTCTTGCTATGTGAGAGTAGGTTGGAACTAAGGGAATTCTATAAACACGTCTATTCCTGATTTTGTCATAATCCAAGCGCGATCTGATGCTTCGATGAGTCTTAAGACCTGCGGTTAAGACAAAGAGCTGTCGGACGCGAAGGACTGAATGTTTTGGTACTTGTATGAACTTCTCCACGGTTCTGATTTTTGGCTAAAAAATGCCATCTTTTGGCAAAGACCTTGCCCCTTCATTTAGCCACAAAAAGTGAAAAAGCGTGAACCGTTGGTTATTATATTGTGTTATTCTATTATTGCTTGTCATGTGTTTGTGCAACTACTAAAATAAAACAAAAATAAATTAGCAACAACAAACAAACCTGTTAAAGCCCTTAGCTCATTCTCATTTCCTCCTTAGTAGGTACTTGGTGGTACCCACCCCTTTAAACCCCTGATTAACGTGCCGCCAGTTTTAATTCGATATCTAGTATAATATTAATGAGCGATCTCGACGAAACAGTTTTTGGTTCGTTTTTGATTGCTGCTCCGGAGGCCTGATGATAATTACTTTTGGGAAAGGGTTGCCAGCTTGTATAGGGTGTTAGATTATTGCCGTAAACAAGGATTGGTCTATATCACCGCCAGTGGAGTTTGGGAGGGGAATTGCCATACAGACTCGCCGCAGGCAAATAAAAAACCAATTTCCAAGTCCGCGCGATCAGAGAAAGATCTTCAAGCCTTGTCAAACCAGTACCTATTTCGGTTATAATAATCTTTATTTTCTCGAAGAACATAAATACAGTTTACTTAAATAAGAACAACAAAACTTGTACTTATATTTAAGTATCTACTTACTTAGGTTTATATTTAAGTTCGAGTGTTTACCTACCTATTACCTAACATAATGTTCAATACAAATTACTTGGTACAAAACAAAAGAAAAAAAAGCAATATTAAAAATAAAACTACCTAATCTAATACGCACGTAAAGGAATAAAACTTAATTGGTATTCGTCTCTGCACAAAGTAAACCCACTATCCGTCACTTTCTATAGACCTAGGTACGTAATCTATTTATTTTTACAATGAATATTTTATCTAAGGATACCAGCTAGACAAAACAAACAAACTAACAAAACTATTTCACGTCGCATTTCTTATAAAATCTGATGGGCATGGAACTGTCAAGGCCATGTCCGAACGCTTTTCATCATTATCATCATCAGCCTATAGCGCCATAGCGCCCTGTCTTCAGCTTGCCGCATCCAGCATGTGCCTGACGCCTGTAGTCTTTCGCAGGTCGTCATCCCACCTTGCCGAGGGCGTCCTACACTACGTTTGCCCAGTCGTGGTCTCCACTCAAGAACACGTTTACCAGTGGTTGTCTTTTCAGCGGTTGTGTTTATTTATTTAATTACGAAACTAAAGTGGCAGTGGGCCGGCCATATCTCGCGATGAACGCTTTTTACAAGCTCTTATTTAACTTGACCAGTTAGCATGCACAATGTAGGTAGGTTAGGTAGGTACCCTTCCTATGTATGTGTGGGATAAATCTTACGTCAGAACCTACAGTACGTCAAAATAAAATATTTTCTTTCTTTCTTTCTTAATATTCAGTTCAGATCTATGCGGTATTAGCTACCCAAACCGGCAGCTAACTGTCACAAAACAACAGAAAGTGTGTGTGAAAGACGTTTATTATCTCCGACTATATTTTGCATACCTATATCTATAGTATTATAATATCTGTGCCTATATCTTTTACACAACAGATAAATTGGTTTTTCTCTTGATCTATTCTATGAAATAATGTTTAGAAACAAACAAGTTATCAGTACAACCAAGACTTCAATCAATTTCCTGAAAATCCAAGCCGTCACCAGAAGGAGTGGTACGCAGAATGCTGGCAGCCTTGCCACGTTGAATGGCAATTCCGATTCGTTGAGCGAAAATAGAAGCCAGTCACGAAAAACGATCTTATGACAAGTTGACAACGAACGAACGTGCAAAATCCAAGAGAAATTTACCGCAGTCGCTTGCTCTGAACAGGCAATACCGCGTGGGTCTCACTGGTGATGTGCCGAGTCGCTGTATTGGTGAATCGAGTCGACTCGAGTCGGTTTAAACGGTATTCGAATCATGACTCGATTCCGGTGTTCGAGCCAAGTACTCGAGTTCTATTTTTTGGTATTCGAATGTTGACTCGAATTTCTAGACTCGAGTCCAAGACTCGGGTCCTGGACTCGAGTCCACGGCCGTGCACCGCTTAGCATCCGCGTGGTAGTCTTTCATATGATACAATAGGCGATACAACTCGCACGCCTCCGCCTCCACCACGCCTCCGGCGTCTGTGCGTGGAACTGTGGAGGCCTAAAAGGCGTTACTTCATTACTTAGGTAAAAAGAGATCGAGTATGAACGAGTCAACCTAACTCGAATACTTACAAGACTCGAGTCAGTTGGACTCGCATAATACTCGTATCTATGACTCGAGTACCGGAATCGAGTCCGGCGTACTCGAATCATAATAAACTGGTATTCGAGTAGGCGAGTCCTAAGCAGGAATCGAGTATGACTCGAGTCAAGCCGTACTCGGCACATCACTAGCTCTACTGAACAGGCATTTAGGTAGTACGGGTGGTGTTCTGTAAAAGATAAAATCTGACAATTAGCTTCGTCAATTCGTACCTAATTTCGGCAGCTTCGTCAGTCAACTGTAATCCGTCAATTGCGGGAATGGCATTGCATAAAAACAACCAAAATAATTTAGTGGTCCGATTATCAATTTCATTAGACTTTGAAACGTCCTGTATGAGCTCCGCATTATTGTTACGTATTGTAGTTAAGGACCAACTTTACCTGTGACAATCTCCCACCTCTATTAATAATGCACTTACTTAGTTATAACTTAGCTCGAACTTTGTAAGACTTGCTTCGAAATTATGGATGTTTCCACAGTGCTAGGTAAGATGGAATTATTGCGCTTTGTCTCTAAGACCGAAAACCGTAAATTTGTACCTAGTTTATTCACCAAAAATGTAGGTATTACCAGTATTACTTTTGATTCTCACCATGAACCAAAACCTAGGTACTAGTATAGTATTATAATATTTATTTATTAAATATTATTAATAGACAAGATATGATAAAAATAGCTAAGTACCTACCTAGGTAAAGAATGTGACCCTACATAAAAAGATAAAAGTCAGTGTGTAGGACCTCCGATGGAGTATGATATTTTAAGTTACATATAAACATAGATAAAATTGTTAATTTATATTTTGGTCGCAAATAAATGATATGTCTCTGTCTATGTCTACATGGTAGTTATTGGAGATGGTACTAAAATCGACATCAACCTTTTAATGAGAATCCCTTTAGACTTGAAAACGTAAGAAACGATAAAAAAATAGAGTTTCTTTAAGAAATAGTATGGACTTGTGGTACCAAGAGCTTCATCATCAACCTATATTAGTCCACAGCTTGACATAGGCCTCCCCTAAACCAAGAGCTTAGCCAACAAAAAAACAATTTGTTCATATAATAAGGTAGACACGTTACAGTGAATTATAATATTAAGTTAGGGTACCGCGAATCGCCAGCGGGTTCCGTCCCCCACCAGCGTCTATAGAACAACATACATGGTTACCTCGATCCGCATGCAAGGATCTCTAATCACAAGATTTTCACTCATTTGTTTATTCATGTTTATTTTTGTTTCTGTGTATAATAACAAATATCTATCTATGTAATGTATTGTATTAAATATGTCAGTCATCTAGTACCCATAACACAAGCTCTGCTAAGCTTGGTGCTAGATGATGCTGTCGGGATTGAACGGCATTATTTATTTATTTATTATGATTTATTGATTAAACAAAATCCACAACCCTCGTTGAACACCTACAGTTATGTTACTTTTCAAAACTTACGGCCAAAACTAATTTATTTTGTATCAACCGATATCAAAAATTCAAAAGGAGGTTCCATATTTGATTGTACTTATGTATTTTTTTATATGTATGCTCGTCGATTTATTCGTCAATAATATTATGGAATAAGAAAATTCTACGTTATTGTATAGTATAGAGAATCATCCCGAATTAGGCCCTTAGAAATGTTATTCCCGAGGGATTGTTATTTATCCCGTAAAGCTTAAAATACATAATAAAACTTTTTAAAAATCACGACTGGCTACAATATTTGTATTGTAGAAAATGCTGCTTACTACTTAGTAATTATAATTCATATTTAATTAAACCTAATTCTTATATTTTCATATTACAGCACAAGACTTGGCGAAGCAGTGGCCATAGACATAGCATCATGACTTGTGGCCACCAAACTCTTGATCGCATTTTCTGATTAAATTAAACAAAAGACCATTACAGATGATTCATAAAAGGTAAGTACCAGTAATCAGAGTAAGGCAGTGATTTTGATAATGCGTTTGTTTAACGTAATAATAAGAAAAATAAAAGGCTATGTTCGGCCTGACTACTTAATGATAGATAGATTTCGATTTTAAGTAAAAAAATAATGTATATTTATAATAGAATGAGACCTTGAGTCAGTGATACGGATTTTAGGGACCTTGTATGTCACCCTAATCGCCATTCCATGGACTCTATGAAGCATGGTAGGGCTTCTGTATGCGCCCCGGGTCTTAGCGGATCACAAGCATACAAATACTGGAACAGTTATAAATAATATAAATGATAAATCCTGCTGAGCAATTCACACAGCTTCTAGATTTATACACAATTAGCCATAATATACTTCTTAAAAAACTTTGCGACTTAGAATAAAAAATAAAGCATTTCAATTATTTACATCATACCTAGCAGATAAATACCAAGTTGTAAAGATTGGAAATAGTGAAAGTAGTCATCAGAAAACAGCCTACGGGATTCCTATCGGATTGATAGTCGGAAATGCATTTTATAAAATATTAGCCAATTAAGACACATTACTTCCTACGCCGACGATACCTGTCTATTCTACTTCGGTCCAACCCTCGGTGAACTGGTTATTAAGACAAGCTGAGTTATTTCTGCATGTTAAACTATGCGCAGTTATACTACAGCTTACCCGATAAAATTAAGAACTGTTTATTATGGCACAACTTAAACAACATTGTGTATTTATGACAAGATATTTTAAGTTAGTGTCACGGTAGGTACTAACTATTATTGTAAAACTTGCTAGGTACTTTAATTCTAAGCAAACTGTTGTAATATAGTAGGTATTAATAAATTAAGATAGTAAGTAACATTATTGTAGGTACCTACTCAATTAAGTGAACATAATAAAAAAATAAAAAAAAATGCTGGACAATTCATACAGCATTATCTAGCCCCAAGCTAAACAGAGCTTGTGTTATGGGTACTAGGTAACTGACATTGTTCTTTTGAGTACCTAAATGAATTCGTTAAACAGAAACATTTTCACTGAGTGTCGCAAAATCGCGCGCAAAAGATAACGTCTGACTTGCAAGTCTGAAGTCTTGCGCTCGGTTTGGCGCTTTTTTGACAAAACAAAATAAAAAATACTTAATACCAATGGCACCGGTGAAAACCAGCAATAAGCTGAGATTACGTTAGTTATTCACTGCTTAGGTACATTGGGACAAAATAGGTTACATATAAAAAAAAGCATTGTGCTTGTATCTTTTTGGTACACAAGTAAAAAGGTGCCCCTAGGTATATAAAAATATAAATACAAGCAGACGATCTCGACGGCAATTTAAAAATAAAACAAGACCTTTACTTTTGAAGTTTAATTTTTAAACATAAGGCGCTACCCCAACCCTAATCAGCGCCACCACCTATTTTATCGTATTATTATGTTAAACTTAGAAATTTTCATAAATCGATTTTGCATTTTGTGGTAAATATCATATTTTTAATGACTCAGTAAAAGTTTTATTTTGTACCTATAGTTTAGGCGGAGATGTGATGTTGCTCTTTTCGCTCACCATCGTGGCCCTAAACTTTATTTTCAAAGAAGTATTATAGTTACCGAATTGTTTATTTTAAAGATAACCAACACATTTTCGTATTTCGGAAAATACAGTCTGTCTAAAATAACATTTATCAATAAGAGCCTCTATCAGCTGTATATCTCGCATGAAACACTTTTCAAAAATAACAAACCAAATCACATTTGCTACTTTGCACATATCACTTTTAGTACCAACTACCTCCTTGTTTTCCAAGTTGTGCTCGTTTTCGCGGATTAAAAATGTAATTAATTTTTTATTACGTTCTCTATTGGCTTGAGTTGTTGTTTTTTAACCATCAAGCCCCTCGGATTATAAAATTTACTTGCCAGGAGCCAATTAGTGAACGTAAGAATGTTTTTATTTGCATACCGGTATGAAACTCATCCTGTGGGAATTATACCTACTTTTAACTCTCCTTTATTGTCCATATCTTACAACAGAAACATACCATTTACAGTTTTTTCAAGTATTAGAATGTCTACATTGTGTATACATAGGCTGGGCACGTACGATTGTATTTCTTTGCTTTTTGTGAAATTAAAACCGAATAAAATACCGAATTAAATAAAATTTAATAAAAAGTAACTACCATTCAGTGTTCTCGTGTCCAATAAATCCAAGTAGGGCTCATAAGTAATTAATCGATGGAAAATCACACCACCATAAGTTTAAATGGATAGATTGTTTGTCCTTTTTGCCAAAAGTACTGAAATTCTGCAAAGATATTGCTAAGGCATCAGGCCTTAGCAATATCTTATAATACTTATAATTAAATTAAACAACATATTTAGCCCACTTTTTGCCCTGGAAGAACGCGTGCGAAGCCGCAGAAGCTGATACTCCTTAATTAATATGAACGTAGCAGTAGCTACGTTCATACTAATAACAATCCACCGTAGCTACTGCTACGCTCGTAGGCATGCTAAGCAGATATTGCTTTGCGTCGTAGACAGTCGCATAGCACCACTTACGCTTGTAGGCATGCTGCATAGATGCTGCTTCGCGGCGAGTCGCATAGCATCGCCTACACTTGTAAGCATGCTTCGTAGATGCTGCTTCGCGTCAAAGAGAGTCGCGTAGCATCACCTACGCTCATAGGCATGCTGCGTAGATGCTGCTTCGCGTCGTAGAGAGACACGTAGCATCGCCTACACTTATAGGCATGCTTCGTAGATGCTGCTTTGCGTCAAAGAGAGTCGCGTAGCATCACCTACGCTCATAGGCATGCTGCGTAGATGCTGCTTCGCGTCGTAGAGAGACACGTAGCATCGCCTACACTTGTAGGCATGCTTCGTAGATGCTGCTTTGCGTCAAAGAGAGTCGCATAGCATCACCTACGCTCATAGGCGTGCTGCGTAGATGCTGCTTCGCGTCAAAGAGTGTCGCGTAGTATCGCCTACGCTCGTAGGCATGCTGCGTAGATGCTGCTTCGCGTCAAAGAGAGTCGCGTAGCATCACCTACGCTCATAGGCATGCTGCGTAGATGCTGCTTCGCGTCGTAGAGAGACACGTAGCATCACCTACGCTCATAGGCATGCTGCGTAGATGCTGCTTCGCGTCAAAGAGAGTCGCGTAGTATCGCCTACGCTCGTAGGCATGCTGCGTAGATGCTGCTGGGCGTCGTCTATTGGTCACTTTTAGCTAACTATTACCACCTATTTCAAACTGGAATTCATTTTTTAGACTTCCAGTTTTCCCCCTCAAGGGGGATTTCAAGGGGGAAAGCTGGAATTACCCTTTCGTTCGACCAATATATTTTGTTTAATTTAAGTTAAAGCACCGTTTGCACTGTGTTCACTTTATCAGCCGGTAGTAGTCCAAATGAGAGGAACGAAAATAAGTTCCATTTAGGCTATTTCATTATATAGGCTATTTCAGAAATATCTGGGCTTCCCGTAATGAATTCATGTCCAACTGGCGATTTTAGTTCACCAGTTTCGTTAATTCTGCGAGAAACTCTTCGTTTTGACTTAAGTATTTCATTTCCTTACTTACATGTTAGCCTCTAGATTATTCATTAAGTCTACAGTACAACGACTTTAGTCATATTATCTTATATCTCCATTGCTCAATAAATCATTTTTCTTTTTAAGAACACAAAAACTAGGGATCACCGTGGAATAAATTGAATCAAAATGATCTCCTTAACCCATCGCAGGCCAAAGCTCTAATAAATTCAATCACTCTTTAAAATCTGTCACCCTATTGTCAGTGTAAAACTTCTCGTCACCGCGAAAGGGCCTAAGGGCATAACGCTGTAAGTATCCGAACACAGTATTGCAGCAAACATAAGCAGATCAAGCGCAAGTGGAAATTAAATTAGGGAGGCTTGACCCACTGGGCATTGCGTACTTTAGACCTCAACCCTCAAAGCTGGAGAAAGTTATACGGTTGAAAATTCTATGTTCGTGTTTCTTTTGTCTGGCGAGCTATTATAGTTTTAGTGTTTGTTAAGTAGAGTTGGTTTTCGTTTGCGAGGGCGTGGGTTGTTAAGCGAAGGGTGACCAGCGCCGACCCTGTTTATTTGTGCCTAATAGCAAAAAACCAACAGATGCAAGCATTTCACGGGTATAGTAATGTACTTAGCTGGATTTTTATTTGTTTGCTTTGATCTGCCGGCTTACGGGCGGGTAGCTTTTTTTGGTTTGGTGATGTTTTGACACTATTTTTAACATAGAGAGAACTCTTTTTGTTGTTCGTTTTCCATTCGCGATTAGAATATTGGCACAAACTAAGAAAAATGTTTATGTTTTGTAAGTAAAAGGTCTGAAAATACTTTTATCTGTGGAAAATACTGATACTTTTATTTTTAAATGTAAAATGTCTGACTGCTTTTGTTTCAGTAGGTACGAGACGGTTTCATCCGATTATATTCGCGCGCAGATTACACCTATTCTCTATATACCTAAGTCTCATTGAGGCGGGACAGTCAACGTGTTAAAGCGAACAAAATCAGTATTGAATTAGATTTTCCTGATTCGGACTAGTTTCAACCGAAGCCAGTGGGACAAATCCGGAATAACTCGCTCGAACGGAGTCTGTTAAATCCGGCCTATTAACCTGTTAAATTCCGATCCACACGAGTGCTTTATTCGGAAGCTGACAATCATGTAATCAACAAGCGATAAATGTCAAGTCTATAATGAATGCACCCTACATCACGCACAATAGGGTAGTACAGTAATATTGAATAGGGTACAGGGTACAATGGAAAACTAATGGAATTGAAATAACAATAAAATTTGACAACACTAACAACATAACGCCCATGAAGTTGGTGAATCAGTGAACGTATGGATAGGGTTAGAGCGAGTACATATTAGGCGTTTTTAAGCGCGCTCTAATTACGAGCGTTTTATTTAATAAGCTTACGCGACGCGCTACATAAACACGCAAAATGGCCGCTAACCTGCGCGAGTTTGCAATTAGCCTAGTATAATAAGGTACTGGGCTGATAAGCGCGCGCTTGATTGTGTAGGTACGGATATGTATCTGACCAAAAGGCTTTTAAAACATGCGTTACCTAGGCAAAAGTGTAGGTACTCGCTCTTAGTCATAAAATATAACCGTCAAGAGAGTGTCGGTCGAACTACGTACAAAGAGAGTAGGTACACAATAGGCGTTTTGAAGTGCGTGCTTTGGCAACGCTCCAATTAACAACCATCAAATACCATGGAATGAATTTTGCAAATTTTCCTTCGATACATTTAACGCCTTTACATTTAATGTGTACGGATGTATCGTACCAAAAGGATTTGAAAACGCGCGTTAACAAACCGCGCGCTTCAATACGCCTAATGTGTACTCGCTCTGCGGGTTTCTCTCGAAATGGGATTCCTATTGTTATATTTTGTTCAGTTAATACTTAATAAAAATGACAACTACACCTTTTAGCAGTCTTTTGACCGAATAATTTATTTTTATTCTTATGGAGAGCGATCATTATAAGATAAACTCAGCTTAGCGCTTCATACGAGTTCAGATTTTAGCGACATAAAGTTGATCCAAATCGAGCTGAACCTTAGTTTAGACGACCTCTGTGGCGCAGCGGGCGAAGGTCCGCCTGCGACGCAGGAGGTTGCGGGTTCGATTCCCGCCTCGGGACAAATGTTTGTACGATCTGCAGACATTTGTCAAGGGCGTTCTGGATGTTTTCTATGTATAATAAAAAATATCTATCTATGTAGTGTATTGTATTAAGTATAACAGTTATCTAGTACCCATAACACAAGCTCTGCTTAGCTTGGGGCTAGATAATGCTGTGTGAATTGTCCAGCATTATTTATTTATTTATTTTATTTATTTATTTAGTTTAGTTTCTGAACTGCCCGATTTTCAGCGTTTAGCCTGGCTAAACCGAGTTCTAGTGCCGCCATGTCACTTAATTTCAAATACGACGAAAAACAGCGGACAGACTAAAATTTCTACATTTTCGTTTTCGTAAACGCGATCAAAATGTAGCTGGTGAAATCGGCTTCGGCTTCAATTAACTGAGACAAAAATCAACATTCGAACTCTACTAAGTTTTAGCAGGGAACGGTGAAATTGGACAAATTGTATTAGCTTGTGATAACCATCATCAATAATGGTGTCTGTGAAGTTAGCAGAGCATTTTCCAGCAGAGCATAAATAAATAAGAGTTATATAGTTCCTGATACTTTTCAGGAATAGTTCTGGCGTTTTTACATGAAAAACTTGAAGTGAAATTATGCTCTGCTAACTTCGTGTAGCAGAGCATTTTTCAGAAATCCATAAAAAATAGGCAGGTATTTATATGCTTTCACACAATGTAAACAGTTCCTGTTACTTTTCAGAAATAGTTCCGTGGTTTATACAACATTATACTTAACTCGCGATTTCTGAAAAATGCTCTGCTAGCATAATTTCACTTCAAGTTTTTCATGTAAAAACGCCAGAACTATTCCTGAAAAGTATCAGGAACTATAGAACTCACCTGCATGCGAACAGAAGTCTTATTTATTTATGCTCAGCTGGAAGATGCTCTGCTAACTTCACCAATATTCAATAATGGACCTTTACATCCACGAAGGATGGTTTATGTAGTGTTCGTTTTTCAGCACAAAAACATGACTTGTGTGCACAACCATTTGTTTATAGGTCCTTAGATTTCATTACACATAACAAGTAAGTATTTTAGGTTAGATTAAGTTACACGTAGGTACGTAAAGTTTGTATGTAATGTTAGGTACCTTAAGTTAACCTTGACTTTACTGGTATAATAAATAAATAAATAATGTGTGACAATCCACACAGATATGCCCATTTATGGTGTTCCTTAATTTTATTGTTTCGGTGAGTTACAATTAATGTTGTGCACGCTTGTGGCATGGCGTCTCTTAAAATTATGTGAAAGCACAGTTGCTAAGATACTGCAATGTAAATTTTTGACCCCTAAGTGTTTCGACGTTGTTTCTTACTTGGTGTTTCCACGTAAGATGCCCTTTTTAATAAATTAATAACGTATCCATTGAGTGCAGTATTCGCATAGGAATAAAGGGTTGACTGGTTCGACAGATTGTGCAATAAGGTGCTCGCGCCCGCATTCCAGGGCTTTCTGCGGAAAGTTGTTGTTAAACTACAAATTATGAGCTTCTTCCTCGTGGTCCTACTAAATTCTCCTACTGGTAGGAGCACCGGGACACCCATGTCCTGATGCTCCTACTGAACATAAAAACCACGGGGAATAATGTAATATTCTAAATTTAATTCCTCCTGCTCCTATCACATAACATATTGAACAGTCAACTACTTTAAGCAACTAATAAACAAATAATAACTACTTATACCTAAACACTAATGTTTTCCCTTGTAGGCCTCCCACCCCCGCGAAGCGGGGGGGGTCAACATTAACTTACTCCTAACGAAGCCCGTCCAACCCCCGCGAAGCGGGGGGGGGAGCGGGTTCGTGGCGACTCTGTGACTGAAAGGGTGTGTGTATGTATAATTGCACCCATAGCCATAATATGATGACACAAAATAGTGAGGTGACTGTTCACCTGTAGGTACTTGAATCAGAGTATGCCTATAAGGAAATCTATTTTAGTTATGTCTCGATGCTCCTACTTAGCGTTTTACAATTTCCTTTTGCAGTAGGAGCATCAGGACATGGGTGTCCCGGTGCTCCTACCAGTAGGAGAATTTAGTAGGAGCACGAGGAAGAAGCGAAATTATGACCGATTTAATAATAATAATAATATATTCCTAACTATATCTTTATTCACAAAGAAAATTATACTAGTATTTACAATTGAAACAATTGAGCTAATTGCTGACTGTTGCAAACAGTCTACAGATAGCTCAACTGATCCATATCAACACCAGTCGGAAGCGTCCCCAAGACGCTGGCTGCATTGCCACGCTGTATGGCAATGCTGATACGCTGTGCCAGATATTCACCAGCTCTCGGGTCACGCTTATATTCCTTAGTTTAATAAGTAAATGTAAACTGTTTTTGGAAATTGTGCTAGTTTATAATGTACTCGTAACACGTTCCGTTTACTCCCACCTGTTCTGTTGAGTAGTTCTGTTGACAGAACTACTGGGACTTTTTTTACCATTAGTTTTGTCCACAAAACAAATGGGAATACAATTTTCACCTGTTCTGTTGAGTAGTTCTATTGACAGAACTACTAGGATTTTTTTCTGAATAGTTCTGTCCACAAAACAAATGGGAATACAATTCTCACTTGTTCTGTTGAATAGTTCTGTTGTGATTCAAACTATTGCAATCAATTGTCAAGTACTGGCACATGAGGTAATTTATTTTTCAGTTATGTTATGTATCTTGATGACAACGTCACGATTACAATTTTTTATTTCAAGCTTTTCAAGAGTGCCTTGAAGTGGGAAATAGTATTTTGAAGAGGGTTGTTGTTATTTTAATGAGTGAATTTAACCTAATAAGACGCGGTCGCGGTCGCGTGTTACTTGAAAAAGAGTTACTAAAACTAGCGCCACCACCTACTTTATGTTATTATTGTGTTTAAGAAAGGAATTTTCAAAAATCCATCTTCCAGTTTGTGATACCTATCATAAGCTTTTTTTTAATGCTTCTGTAATAGTTTTATTCTATTTAGTTTAGGCAGAGATACGAAGTTGCCCTTGGTGGCCACCAAAATCTATTTTCGTATCTCTTCCTAAACTAAATAGAATAAAACTATTACAGAGGCATTAAAAAAAAAGCTTATGATAGGTATCACAAATTGGAAGATGGATTTTGAAAATTCCTTTGTTAAACGGAATAATAAGATAAATAAGGTGGCGGCGCCACTTTAGGTGGGGTATGGGCCTTAAAAAGAAGATGTGTTTTGTTTTTTAATGTTGGTAAAATATATTTCTCTTTTTGTTTCATTTCATTCTGTTTATTGGCAAGGACTCCGTTCCGCAGTAGAAATATTTTTGTCCCGGCCCGTTTGACCCGCGTTATACTTCAGGTTGTTAAAGTAAGTTCGGCGCGCACCGCACGTTTTTATTTTGCTAATATCTTTGAAGATATTTGCTTATACTGTATAGAGTTAGGGGCACACATATTCTACATTAAATTTCCGTTTTAAAAAAAACATATTTATAAAGATATAAATTAATACCATATGGCCTAAATAAGCTTCAGAAAAAGATATTTTTAATCCAAAACTTAACATTAAAAGCAGTTATTTTGAGTTATTCGTAGGAGATAGGCATATGCTATCTCGGACTTTTTTACTTAGATTTTGATACGTTCTTTAATATTGTAGTACATTGTTTTGTTCTATCCTCAACAGTTTCCGCAGCGCACGCGATGAAAGCATTTTTTTTAGAATTTTAATTACATTATTCAAGTTTAAGTAAAGATCTGTAATGAATTTTCGAAATTATGACACTCCACAATAACTTAGCTTTCTATTGGTGAAAAAAAATTAAATCCGTTCTGTAGATCCAGAGATTACCCCTTACAACGTCACAAGCTCACAAACGCTACTTCTTTATAATATTAGTATAGATATGTACATAGGTTGGTAAAGTTTTTAAATCACAGAACTAATGCGGAGAAATTACCAGAAGTTCTGTCATCAGATGACTCAACAAAACAGGTGGGAATAGTTGAGATAAAAGTCAGGTGTAAAGCATAGTCTTTTAAGTCACAGAACTAATGGTAAAAAAAGTCCCAGTTGTTCTGTCAACAGAACTACTCAACAGAACAGGTGGGAGTAAACGACACGTTCAATAGAGAACTTAAAAACTAAAAACAAATAGTACCTATCCGCGTAGAACCTTACCCATCTTTCTTTCTATGGCAGCACAGATGTCACGTCTTCGTTTTATTCAGCACAAGTCATGTACTGCACCAGACAAACGACACAGCAATCTTCTCGAAATAAAAACAAAAGAAATAACCTCTCAGTTATGTAAGCTGCCTTTGCAATTTTGTGATAAAAATAAAAATACATCCGAATTGAGAACATCCTTCTTTTTGAAGTCGTTTAAAAATAATGTCAACTCGCTGATTTAATATTGTCGCTTCTGTCTGACATTGTATGAAGTAAAATATTGTCGCTTCGTGCAAACCTGGTTTGAAATAAATCCAACTCGAGTCTCGTTGATTAATATTCTACCAGTTTCCTAAAGTGGAATCGGAATAATATTTTATTCTCGTTTGTAAATGGTATTGGAGCAAACTTAGCTAACCGAAACCTATCTGAAAAGTTAATTAGGTTCTGTCTTTAGTTTTATTCTGGGATGCCTATTGTTGACACCAGAGTTTAAGGCGGTACCCTACCTCGTTATTGTGTGAAGAGGATAGGCATAGGATTTCGCGTTCACAAGAGCGGGACAGAGCAAAGCGGCGTAAGCCCAAAAATCAAGTTTTTAGTAGTTTTTTGCTCCCCACAAACATTAGAATAGTTAATTGAAAAAAAGGCAACATATAAAGTGTTCTTTATACTTAGTTCAATTACTATGCTTAATCTCAAGATCGTATCATCTGTATTTATTGAGAAATTAGGGTTTTAGTAAAAAATTAGAGGTAACTTTGCGATTTTTTTCTATCAAGAAAATTTTATGGAATCGTGTTTTCGAAACATATGATCGATAGAATAAGTCCTGAACTTTACCATATATAAATTTCAAAGTTAAATATTCAGTAGTTTGGAAGATATGGAGGTCCGACGGAGTTGAAAATAAGCAATTTGAGGGTAGGTACCCCCTTGTAAAATTAGTTTATGCTCGCGGTTTAGCACGCGTTGTTCTATGGAAATATTTAAAGGTTATTTATTATTATCTTTAATAAAGAATATCATTAATATTATCTTTAAGAGGCCTTTGCCCAGCAGTGGGATAAATTTGGCGAATAATAATAATTATTATTATTATCTTACGGAAAATGATTTATGAGATAAAAAGAAGCTCACGTTTGGTTCGAGGCATATAACTACTTGCAATTTCAGCCCGATCCGTTTAGTAGTCTTGGCATGAAGAGGTAACAAACATCCATCTATCCAAACATCTGCACTTTCGCATTGATATTATTAGTGTGAAGTGAGGATCAAGCGAGCGAAGCGCTCGAATATCTTAGTATTAACTTGGGTAGTTTTACTTTGTATGATGTGATAGTAAGTACCTATGTGATTGTTTGAACATAACTTCCAAACAGTTCGGATGTGCTTGACTTTATAGGATTACAGATAAGACTAAAACATTAAAATGTATACTGGTATAGGTTCTGAAATATACCTTTAAATTACTTGAGAAAAGTTCTCACATTTTAAAGATTTTTGTGTAGTAGATAAGTTGTTTTATTATTTTCAACACCAAAATTGCAGCTTAGGTATAGAAATAAACAAACTGGGTCGTAGTAGACGATTGATAGATGAAAAAAGAAATAAATTAGTACTGAGTATTTTTTTCTATGAAGAATATTAAAAAAATCTATGGCAGATATGTTGCAGATGTACGTAAAAATATCTACGTTTTGTCAGCTATCCAACAAGGTATAACAGTCAAGTATTGTCAGAATTCATAGGAAAAACTTAAAAAAAAAATGAAGCTTTGTAGGTACAGTCAGCTGCACAGACATGTATACACTTCCAAGGTTTAACTTTTATTTTACTCGAAACTTTTCAAATAAAAGGACATGCACACGTTTTTCGTACAAAGTAGTCATCGTACTTCGTCAGAATGCACTACATAAATTATCACAATTACTATACACTTACTATTTAGTCAAATTGAAAACTTGGGAGTGTATACATATTTTTTGCAGCCGACTGTACTATAACAATTTTTGGTGCAATTTCAGCAACTTTGCAAGCCTCTGACAAAGCCACTATGACCCAAACTTTATAATCGGTGATCGTTGTGTGGCAAACGCAGACAAATTCTCAGCTTTTTATAAAATAATTAAGGTCTGTCGTAGGTTTTAAGCCCAATAGGGTTGTTGCTAACACGTTACAAAAATAAGTCGGTGCCGCCGCCGTGTTGGCATAGATTCGATTCACCTGAATACGTAGTTATTTAAATAACCTGAATACGTAGTTATTTCAGTGTAGAGTGAAATTCTGCCGAACCTACTAATAAACCGAGAATTTTTTTGCCCCGACAGTTACTTACGGCTACAAGGAAACTCGAGCCAACTTTTAGTGGACAAAACAAACTTAGGATAATCCCCTAAACAGGGCGGTTCGCACATCATCCCAATTTATTGTCCAAACTTTTCATCTCGCCCCTAATTTAAGAAAAAACACTTTGAAGTAATCGCGAGCAAACTCGGGGGCTGTCAACGATTTTATTCACTCTGGCGACTCCCCAAAATAGCGTCATAAAGCGACGTAATGGGGGAAGCAGGCTATGACGATACGGCGAGTTGCTCGAGCAAAGCCGAGCTTAATCTTTTAAATAAAATATCAAGAAGAAATCACTGGGAACAGCGCGGGTGCTGGGACTTTATAGCTCGCAGATTGGACATATTTACGTCTACAGTCGACACTGCCTGGATGAGAGCCCCGCGGCACACGTTGTTTTACAACATGCACCATCTTTTGTTTTCCAGAGTTTTAATGGCTGCCAGACACTGTACCGGTGGGAGATACGATACGAACTAATATTTAATTTGTGGTTCATACAGCGGGGCAATGCAGCCAGCGCGTCTTGGGAACGCTCCCGACTGGCATTGAAATGAATCAGTTGATCTACCTGTAAATTGTTTACAATAGTCTGCAGCTAGCTCAATTGTTGAAATCGTTAATACTAGTTCTAGTTTGTTTCTATTATTGATTGTAATTTTCTTTGTTAATAAAGTTTAATCACCTGTGGTTTAATGTGATTGGCGGGTTTTCTTTATACATATCTGCAATAAAATCATTTACAACGATAACAGAGCTTTCCAATATTAGAACTGGAAAGCTCGTAAATCAAATCATTTTAAATTTCCCGTTGTAAATGATTTTAGTGTTAATAACCATGATTTACAAGCTTTACCTATCTGCAATGACCTAAATACCTCCGTTTCCTTTGTTTTGTACGATCTTTACGCCCGAATACTGAAGTTAATTTAAACTGGTCTCAAATCGTCATTTGACTGATTTTCATACATATCACTAACGGTTTATTACTTCCAATCCAAGCCACCGATACTGAATTCGATAATAACTCTTGTTTTCTTTTAAATTGCCTATTCCTATTTTTATGTTTAACTAGCTGCATTCTTACTACCCGTTGTCCGAACCCGTTTTCCCGTAGGAATGAAGCATTTTCCCGCGGCCGCTTATGTTCATCAGGAATGATGTGGGCTTCTAATGGTAAAAGAATTTTTCAAATCGGTCCAGTTGTTTTGGAGCCTATTAAATACAAACAAACAAACAAAAATCAATCAAATCTTTCCTCATTATGATATTATTAGTATAGATGACGTAGGTACCTATCGTATCTGCATTTCTTTGAGCAACAGCTGTTCGCTTTGGTGCTCCATATCATTATTTCACAAAATAATTATTTTTACGTAGTATTCTAGTCCCTATTTCGAGTTCATCGTATATTTATAAGATAAAATAAGTGTACAAATAGTTATAACCGTATAAAAGTTGTATGATTAATGTGTTTGGCCCTCGGGATACCGGTTCTTTTTCGGTTAGGATTCCTGAGAAATTTGGCTTGTTTGTGTGTTCTGAGGAAGCTCGAGTTTACGTGAGTGCATTTCTTATACGTAGGAATACTATTTCCAACATAGCTAACATCTTTTACTGACACGTAAGTACTTACAGCATTTTCAGACACATAACCTATTGACATTGTATTTTCTGTCTTGAGCTCGTTACGGTAAAAAACGATTCAACCATTCAAAATGAATACAAGAAGCGCCTTGTTGCGTCAGGCAGAAATCAAATTAAACCAGGCTTTATTAGAGCTCAAGTCAGCAAAGAGACAGATTGCACAATTAGAATTAGAACGAGATGATAATGAAAACATTCTCTTAGAAGCGCTAGATAATAACAAAAAATTAAAAAATGAGATGACCACGTTATTTTGCGAGAACAATTCTATTATTGAGGAACGGGATAGGCTTCAGACTATAATAAATACCTTCGATGAACGATGTGGCATTGAGTTTGAAACGGCCCTGCACAGAACTTCAATCCTGCAAAAGGAATTGTGTGATGCACACCACCACATCACCCAGCTAGAAGAAGCGGCCCAGAACTCTGCCACCGCGAAAACACAAACACTATTCAATGAGCTAGTATCGGCTAACTCACCATTGGGCCATGTTTCTGTTGCCGGCTGCAGCATACACACATTGCATAATATTGACTTAACAAAAGATGACTCAGTGTGTAATGTGGAAGCTAGCAGCAAAAACCAACACAAGCTAAGCAAAAATAAGTATAAAAAAAATTTTAAAATAAGTAAGTTCATAAAAAAAACGCAAAATTTATTAGAAAATCAAAAACATAAAGTATCTGAAATCAAATGTAATAGAAAACTTGTTGATGAACTAGAGCTATGTACAATAAAGCTAAATCAAAATCAGCTGCAATATGAGGCAGAATTGCAAGAGCTGAGGTGTAAACTTGGCCAGGCCGAGCACTCCCTAGGGCACTACATCAGCCTTTATGAGAGAACTACTGAACAGACAAGGGAACTCCACCTGGCCATGGATGCGCTCCTCGGTAACCAGGCGAGTCTGGAGGGCAGGATTCTGGAGGGCTGCGGGTGCTGTGGACCTAATTTGGTCGGTCACAACTTAAGTCCGGACAGTACTGTCTCAGCCGCATCCCACCTGGACCTCAGCACTTCATGCTCAGGTAATAAAACCATAATGTACTGCGATGAAATTGGAAAAAATATGGGCCAGTTTTTAAACATGAGTATGGAGCACTCTATAAATAATTGCTTACCTAACTGCAATCTTCATGATATTATGCACAGAATTGATAATGAAAGATTTGACATTAACTCAAACTTGATAATTTTACTTGGAAATAGGGGTAATGTGAACAAATTGGACTTAATTAAATATATGGACAAATTATGTTCCTTAAAATTAAATAAAATTGTAATGTTCACATTCCCCTACAGCAACAGCTTGCCAAATATAGAAAATAACATTAGATATAAGCTAAATATGACATTGCATACTATTTCATGCAATAATAATATACATGTGATTGACACTAACAATACTGTTAGTAAAAAATATTGCTTGACTAAAAAAGGTAATTACTACCTTTCAAATTATTACAAAAAACAAATAGCTGTGTCGCTATCCTATTACTTTACTATTACAGCCAAAAATTTGGCTAAACAAGATGCTTCTTTTGAGCATTGTAATAAATTTACAACCAAGACCTTGGAACTTCTTCCAAGCCATTTAAATTAGATTTAACGACAATAGAGGAAGTCTCTAGCCATAAACAGTCAAATAATATTGGTTACATAAAAAGTCAAAGAAACCAAACCTGTAAAATAAATGCAAAGTTCACTAACTTGGTGCATCAAAATATTCAAGGATTAAAAAGTAAATTACTAGAGTTGGAATTGTACATGAACGCTTTTCATATTGATATCATCTGCTTAACAGAACACTGGCTGAAAAGCTATGAGCTCATGTTCAATTTCAGTAACCACCAGGTTGGTAGCTCTTTTTGCAGATCACATGCTATTCGTGGAGGCTCATTAATATTAATAAACAAATTAATGAAATTCAAAGACCGTAAGGACATAATATGCTTATCCGTTGAAAGCCACATTGAAGTAGCATGTGTAGAGTTGGAGCAAATTATTGTAGTAAGCGTATACAGCCCACCATCAGCTTCTTTTGAAATTTTTGAAAATGTCATGGAGGACATTTTATTTAAATTATCAAAATCAAATAAAACTATAATGGTATGTGGAGATTTTAATGTTGACCTTTTAGTAGTTTATTCCCTCAGTACTAGATTGACTAATTTATTTAATTCTTATAATCTAAGGCCATTATTTATGGAACCTACTAGAATAACTGAAACCTCAGCAAAATGTATAGATAATGTATTTGTTTGCCAAAGTGAAAAAATTGTTACTAAGAAAATAATAAGTAATTTAAAATCAGACCACTTAGGTCAACTAATAAAACTAGAAATTCAAGTAAAAAACAATAATTGTAAAAAGAGATTAACTTACATACCTGTGACCACCAGTCGATTTGAACGGTTGAAATTGGATTGGGATTCTAAGCCATCACCTAATTACTCACATAACAACCCAAATGAGTCGTATTGTAGTTTTTTTTATAAATTCACCAATGCGTTCAATTCAATATTCACATCCACATCGATTATGGTCTCAGAAAAACTTAGCTTTAGTGAGTGGGCAACAGTAGGTATACATAAGAGTAGAGAAACTTTGTATGAACTATATAGTGAAAAACAATACAATTTTAGCCAGGAGTTCAAAAAAAAAGTAAAAAATTACTCAAAAATGTTTAGAAAAGTTTGTCAAATCGCAAAATCAAATTATTTAAGCTCCAAAATTAGAAATAGTGAAAATGTCATAAAATCAACGTGGAAAATAATAAATAGTGAGACTGGAAAGGTCAGTACCTACGTTAATGATTACAATTTAAAGATAAATGATTGCACAATCAAAAATGACATTGAAGTAGCCCAAGCTTTTGAAAACTTTTTTACTGACATTCCAATCTCTACTACGAAGTGTCTAAATTCTTCTCAATTAATCGCTGAGTCATTACTCATAGAAAATGTACCTAAATGCGAAAATAAACTTAATTTCAACTATGTCGATGAAAAAGATATTAAAAAAGCCTTCAAACTTTTAAATATAAAGAAAACTGCAGATCTCTGGGGCATTTCCGTTAAAATTATTAAACCTTTAATTGATACGATTGCACCAGATCTAGCTTTTATATTCAATGAATCTATTGATTGTGGCGTATTTCCTGATCTAATGAAATGTAGTAAAGTAATCCCACTATTTAAATCGGGTAGTAGGTCTGACCCCACTAACTTTAGACCAATATCAGTACTGCCAACTTTCAGCAAAGTTTTTGAAAAACTTATTTTACATCAATTGCTTAGGCATTTTAATGGCAATGACCTGCTACATGGTAAGCAATTCGGGTTTACTCGGGGCAGGTCAACTACTGATGCCGGTGTAGAGTTAGTATCGCATATTTTTGATGCTTGGGAGAAGTCGCAAGACGCTTTAGGCGTTTTTTGCGACTTGTCAAAAGCGTTCGATTGCGTACACCATGAAACATTAATCAGGAAACTACATCACTATGGAATAAGAAACACCTCTTTGGATCTTCTTACATCTTATTTGAGTGATAGGATACAAAGAGTTGACATTAATGGGAAACGGTCTTCGGGGTCTGTAGTTACAATGGGTGTACCGCAGGGTTCTATCCTCGGTCCTTTCCTATTCTTAGTTTATATTAACGACCTGCCTCATCTTGTCAAGAATAATCACGAGATTGTATTGTTTGCTGATGATACTTCATTAATTTTTAAAATGATGCGACAAAACACAAATTTCGACGATGTGAATAATGCAATCTCAAAAGTAGTTCATTGGTTTAGTGTCAATAATCTTTTGCTAAACGAAACCAAAACAAAATGTATTAGATTTATTCTACCTAATGTTAAACAAGTGAAGGCTGATGTAAACGTTAAAGGAGAAACTTTAGAAATAGTAGAAAGTGCCGTATTCTTAGGAATCACCTTAGATAATAAACTTCAATGGGGCCCACACATAGATAAGCTATCGAAGAGACTCAGTTCTGCAGCGTATGCAGTCAAAAAAATCCGTCATCTTACAGACGTGGATACATCTAGACTTGTTTATTTCAGCTACTTCCATAGTATTATGTCTTATGGTATACTGCTGTGGGGGAACGCTGCAGATATTAACACCGTATTTGTGCTGCAGAAGAGGGCTGTTCGGGCTATCTATAACATGGGTCCTAGAGAATCTCTACGTGATAAATTCAAAGAAATAAACATAATGACAGTACCATGTCAATATATCTATGAAAACTTATTGTACACTCATAAAAATATAAATCGGTTCCCTAAAAATAGCGATAAACATATTTTTAATACCAGAAATAAACATAAACTCGCTGTGCCCACAACTAGGCTACACAAAATAAATGTATCTTTTAAAGGGCAATGTATACGCTTCTACAACAAAACTCCTAGTGAGTTGCAAAAATTATCAGTAAATAAATTCAAACAAATTGTCAAAACCTTGCTGTGCAAAAAGGCTTACTATAAAATATCAGATTATCTAGAGGACAAAAAAGCTTGGGACGGGTTTTGCTCCAACTCGAAAAATAACAACTAACAGGCTAAAGGTTTCTTCGTCGCTTCTTTACTTTAGTCTACATACCGAAGCGACAGAAATCAAAAAATATCACTTTATTTCCGTGTCAGTGTTTAGTTTTTTATTTTGACCTTTTCTAAGTGTACATTTATTGTATTTATGGAAATAAAGAGTTTTTGATTTTGATTTTGATTTTTTTGATTTTGAGACTTACCTCTGTACTGTGTGTGAGTTGCAGTATTAAATAAAGTTCATCTATCCATCACTACCTACCTTAACATATCGAGCTCTTCAACTCTGTCCGTGGATGTCGAAAGAGTCGACGAAGGGAATCTACAAGAGGAAAGGCAGCAGGTTCCAACTACTCAACACCTTCACTGCGATTTATAAAGCTGGAATTATAATCATCGCGATTTTAATCCGCCTGCGAAACCTACAGCGGTACTACAAACACCAACGTAAACACTGGTCTAGCAAGCGTTTAGATAAACAGTGTCTAAACAGTTAGTCATGGGTTTAATAAGAGTTTAAGTCTCGTTTAAATTATGTCTAAGCCGTGTCTAACTGTAAACCGTCGTAAAACGCAGTTTTGTGGTAACGATTTTGTTAGACAAGCGCTCAACTGATGTCTAACTTTTTTGTAGTACAGCGGTTATTGTTTATGGTAAAAACCTACCATGTTCATTATACAGGGTTATTGGTAATTAGACCGGATCCTTTTAGGGGGTGATGGGGGAGGCCATTTGCAACTATTTTGACCCTATATCGTATTATGCAAAAGTTAACCATTTTTGAGATATTCGCAAATTCTTAATTTTTTGGGAAAACCCTGATTTACGTCTTCAAAATTAAATTAAAAAAAAAGTGATCATCCAATTCAAATTTTAGTGACTGATTTAGATAGCCTGAAGTCTAATTATTAATAACCACTAACACAATCGTATGAATCTGTACCCATATGGAAGCTAAAGGACATGTTTATAAAAACAAAGTTTATTTTTTTTGTAAAGTCCTTACAAAAACCCCATTTAAAAAAAAATACTCCAGTGAATTTGGTCGGCATGTTATTTAAAAAACATCTACACATCTTTAGCTATCCAAAGAGGTATAAATCAATGCACTTTGTAACACAATTGCAGAAAAATACGGGTAAATGTAATGAATGACTTAGCTGGTGAATAAGTTTGGATACATTGCTTTACCAACATCTTGGACTTGGGCTTTGCTTGCGCGATTTTCACTTAGTTCTTTTTTTGAATTATTGTTCCGAAAACAGAATAGGCTGATATCATGGCGGAGTAAAAACTTTTTGTTGTTTGACCTGCAATGAAAATAACCGCCGAAATCTCCCGCTAAACGCATGACAAATGAAATTCTAATAGTTTTTCTTCTCGCATTTTTCGAACCGGTGAAGTAATAAAAGATTTAATTTATCAACAATTATGGCTGCAGTGCCACGCATCCTACCACCTCCTCGAGACTTTTCAAACGAAGAATATGCGGATATACTGTTTTGTTATGGTTATGCAAACGGTGTCTCTACACGTGCACGGGCAGAGTATCAGTCTCGGTTTCCTCAGCGCCGGTTACCTCATGAAAGTGTATTTGATAATACATATCGGCGACTTCGAGAGACTGGCAGTGTTCAGAGACGACAAAGTGACGCCGGCCGACCGCATGTTCATCGAACGGAGGACGAAGAAGAAATCATTCGTCATTTTGAAGAGGATCCTACCATTTCAACTAACATGGTTGCTCAAAGACTCGGTGTAACCCAATGGAAAGTTTGGCATACGGTCCATGGAGCAGTCTCTATCCGTACCATTTAACCCCTGTACAAGTATTAGAAGACGGAGATCCCGCTAACAGGATAACATTTTGCAGATTTATGCTAAATGCTGACATAGAGAACCCTAATTTTTTCAGAAAAATATTATGGACGGATGAATCAAAGTTTGATCAAGATGGAATCACAAATTACCATAATATTCATTTTTGGTCTAGAAAAGCTGATCTTAATCCCAATAAAAAGAAAGAGCAAGGGTCGCAAAGACGATTCTCACTTAATGTATGGATGGGAATAATTGATGATAATTTAATTGGTCCCTATTTCTTGCCTAATTATTTAAATGGTGACACATACGAAGAGTTTTTAAGAAACGAAGTTTTTGGCCTTCTTAGTGAGGTACCATTAGCAACACGCCAAGGTATGATTTACCAACATGATGGCTGCCCCGCTCACTACAGGACTAGTGTGCGTCAATGGTTCAATCAGCATTTTCCGAACCGATGGATTGGTAGAGGAGGTAGTATTCCATGGCCAGCAAGGAGTCCCGACCTTACCCCATGTGATTATTATGTTTGGGGTCATATGAAGAGCCTAGTCTATGACGATTTGACGTCACCTATCTCATCAGTGGATGAATTAAGACGCCGAATAATAAGAGCTGCCGAAAAAATGAAAATAAATTTGACAACAAGGGTTGTTAAAACTGAGTTACGCCATCGTATGCGGCTTTGCATACGGAATAGAGGTGGACATTTTGAAAACGAATTGTAAATTGTAAATTAAAATTTGTGAATTGTAAATTAATAATGTAAATTGTAAATTAAATAGTAAATTGTTTTGATAGTAATAAATTTTTTGTTTGTTTTACAAAATTCATAGTTTGATTTATTGGAAGTTACTACCTGCTTATGGTTTATCCTTTTTTCTGCAATTATGTTACAAAGTGCATTGATTTATACCTCTTTGGATAGCTAAAGATGTGTAGATGTTTTTTAAATAACATGCCGATCAAATTCACTGGAGTATTTTTTTGTTAAATGGGGTTTTTGTAAGGACTTTACAAAAAAAATAAACTTTGTTTTTATAAACATGTCCTTTAGCTTCCATATGGGTACAGATTCATACGATTGTGTTAGTGGTTATTAATAATTAGACTTCAGGCTATCTAAATCAGTCACTAAAATTTGAATTGGATGATCACTTTTTTTTTAATTTAATTTTGAAGACGTAAATCAGGGTTTTCCCAAAAAATTAAGAATTTGCGAATATCTCAAAAATGGTTAACTTTTGCATAATACGATATAGGGTCAAAATAGTTGCAAATGGCCTCCCCCATCACCCTCTAAAAGGATCCGGTCTAATTACCAATAACCCTGTATGTTGTTTTAGCATGTGCTGTGAGTACTCACATTCAGAATGTCATGTGTCTGTCTATCATGGTTCATGAGATACGGACGGACACGGACAGACAGACAGACTGCAGAGGCTTAGTAATAGGGTTCCGTTTGTCGCCCTTTTAGGGCGGAACCTATAGTTATCCGACGAAGCGGTTGATCGTTCGATAATCTATACTAAATTTTTATTAATTACTAGCTTCTGCCCGCGGCTTCGCACGCCTATTTTCGTTATAATAAGACAGATAGATAGAACATTCTTTATTGCACACTTATAGATAGAAACAATACAACAAAACAGCTTAAAAACCAAGTGACAAAGTGGCGGTCTTATCAATATGGCGTCTCAAGACCAATCTCTACCAGACAACCGTGGATGGATAGGATCATTGGATAGTACTAGAGGATCTGTGCTCTTAAGAAGCCTATTATTTAAGTTAGGCATTGATCTTAAAGTACGCCAAATTTCATTGATCTGTTTAGTAGTTTTGGAGATCTCAGGTAACAAAAATTCAGATTTCACAAACTTTCGCATTTATAATATTAGTAGGAAGTAAGAGAGTAGGATAGGATCTGCAAAAAAAGATAGTAATGATGGATGATACAAAACAATCCCGCAGTAGGTACTTAACGCAGACATAACTTTTCTGTTGTTCATTTAAACACAATTAAAGAAAAACATACTTGTCTATTTGAGATCATTTCTTCAATAGATATTGTTAATTTTTACATCTTTATCTTGACTTCAAGCAAAAAGAAAGACTAAAAAAGTTCAGATTTGTTTACGTTATTTGCAGGTCGACCTAAAGTCACAGATTCTAAAGTTCCTAAGTTTTCAACCATTTTGTTCGAACCATTCCACGAGGTACTTACCTACCAATTATCATATAGGAGCGGAGACCGCTTCGTTAGGAATTCACTTAGCTACATTCATCTACCAAAATCGTCTTGAATTATTCTCTGGATTTTTTCCACGACAAAGACATAATTAAGCCCGCCGGATCACAATTCAGCGTTCTTATAGCGTATTCCCTTTAGACTCGAGTCGCGGTGAATTTTAATGCGCAAGAGTAGGTTGTCCCTAATAACTGGAGAAGGACATACCTGCTAATTCACTTACTGAATAATAACTGTAATTCATTGAAAATTCACTGCAAATTCATTGAGCTTTTGTATTACCTCGTAATTTTGTACTGTTACGCTGATTTTCGCTGGTTTTCTGTTCACGTGCTATTATTTTTTGTAGCCTGAGGTGATTTCAAAATACATTGTGCAGGCTAATGCGGGCAATTTTCCAATTTTGAAGAATTTTTAGTTTCAATGGAAGTAAGTATTTTTAACTGGCTTTATTAAGGCGTGGCATAATAAAAAAGTGTAATTTTCTAGAAGAACTATTATATGACTCATCAGGAATTTTAAGATTACAGTTGTTAATAAAAGAAAAGAACAACCCAAATCAATATAACTCACAAGTCAAAATGTAAGAAAATAACACCTTACCGCCTTGCCCTGGAAACCATTAGGTGATACTGAAATTATCATATTGTGATGAATTTTTACAAACCTAAGTTTTACGGCGCGCATAGCAATTCCTCGAGAATCAAACATAATAGGGTACCACCACAAAATCTATCTTTATACCTACAACGAAAGAATCATCAAAGTCTATTAACAATTCGCACAAATTAATAATAATTATAAATATATATCCGTTGTTCTAAAATATATACCCTTTTTTACCCCCTACACAGGCTGCAAAGTCATAGCGCGGGAACAGTTTTCCGATCGGGTACAATTTAAAACTAAACCTTACTTAGTTATAGGGAATAGTTTAAGTTTAGCTTTTGAGTACCGATACATATAATAACTGGTCGTTGCTTGTCATCTAAACTTATAACTACTTGTGCTTTTGGACAGGCTTTCTGTTATCCTGCTCTAGCAGGCTGCAAAGTCCTAGTGCGGGAAGTAGACGGGTTTTTCTAATGGTGCAATCTGACTGTACATACTACGTTAGTAACTTAGCTAATGTATCTTCACAATTGTACTCAATATTTCTTAAGATAATAAATAGGTACATCTTTTTACATATCATCAATAATGTTTGTGGGTGCAATCAGACTGTTTATAACCTACGTTTATAAACTTAGCTAATGTGTCTTCGCAATTGTACTCATTATTTCTTAAGAAAATAAATAGGTACATTTTTTCAGATATCACCATAATATTGTGGCTAGTCGTGATTCTTCAAAAATTATGTTGCTTTTTAAGTTTAACGGCATAAATAATCCCTTGGAATACAATTCTTGTGATAATTTAGAGTATTATCCATAGTGGTCCAATACATAGTGAAAGTTAAGCATACAATAGAGAAAGAATCAGCAAAATCGGTTAACCATTGGCGGAGATTTCAAGTAACGTACATAACCTACACAAAAAATAAACATAAGTACGAATTGAGAACCTCCTCCGGTTTTTGAAGTCGGTTAAAAATTAACACAGCCTGTGCCCTTAGTCCGAGTTTATAAAAAAAAACACATTCGATAAAAGTAATCGAGAACCATTGATGTCTTACACAAAAGAGGCTTAGAATGGTAGTTGACACAAACGAGGTGGAGCCAAAAAAATGCGACAAATACCTACGTCTCATTTTCCTTTGCGTATTCGTGCGCTCGTGTGCGTGGCAGCACTGAAGTTATCACACATACCAATATTTGTTTTTGACGTGACAACGTCTTATAATTCGATAGAGCCGGCTGCACGCACGAAAAAACATGACGTCATGCGGCGTTACCTCGCTATGACGTCATGCGGCGTTACCTCGCTCTGAGGCGTTCCATGTAAGGCTTGAAGTGCAAGCGAGAGCGGTGAGCGAAGCGAACCGCAATGCGACTATTGGGGAACTGCACGGCGAGCGAAGCGAGCCTTGCTTTGTGACACCACTTCGCTCACCGCAATATGACACACGTCACACAGCAAGGCGAGCGAAGCGAGCCTTGCTTTGTGACACCACACATACTTATATGGGTATCGTTTTTGACTAACTCGAACTCGTAGATTACGAAAAAGATGTCCATTTCAAAATCCAAGATGGCTGACATTTTTGACGTGACAACGTCTTATAATTCGATAGAGCCGGCTGCACGCACGAAAAAACATGACGTCATGCGGCGTTACCTCATGCGGCGTTACCTCGCTCTGAGACGTTGTCACGTTCAACTATCGTCAGTAAACCGACTTTACAGACAACCAATTTTTTGCCTTCGAAATCAAGAGAATTGTTGAGTGAGCGTGTTTTACCTATGATTGACGTGTTTGGGTTAGACTTGGTACGCTCATAGATCGTAAGGGAAAAACGTAAGATTCGGTGCAAGTACTGAGTGAAATGTTTTCCTGTGTGTTCTTATTTATTTAAAGCACCAATTGTAGGTATTTCTAAGACCAAGCTACATAGCTTGGTCATAGAAATACCTACAATTTGTGCGAGAAATACTTACCAACATTGGTAGTGCTCTATCCACCTACATACTTTTATAACATCAATGGCGCAAACGTTACTGACGTGACGTGACGTGTCATGTCAAAGTGCGACAAATCACTCAAAATCGAAAACTATCATCGAGTTTGTAAGAAACGATTGGATCATTGTCATACCACGAAAAGTAGTTTTTCTCGAAATGAATCTCTATTTTCTAAAAATTAAGCGTACAACCCATATTAAACAATCTGGACACTCGAACATTTCTCCATACAATAGACATACCTAATTACTTTCGCTTCTATACTATTAGTATGGAAGAAAGGATATTTCAATAGGTATGTATTTTTCAGGCCCTATAATTTATTTAAATCTATTTAAATATCTCCAGTCCAATCCATGAGAATATAAAAAAATCACACGGTAAAATAGGGATACAAAAACAATTTGTACCTACGATCGGAAAGATAATAAAAAAATCCACATTCCCATAAACATTCTACACCCTCGAAAATTAAACAATAAAGAAATACAAGATAAGTGCTCTTACCTTAAAATTTCTTTCTTTATAACTTGGTCTCTTAAGCCCCGGTTTTAACAGTTTATGCGAGCTCAAGCTGGATTGGACGGTAGTGTAGGGTAAAAGCCCCAAAGCGTGGGCACGTGCCTTACACGCTCCTCCCGCCCTGCGTTGGCTAAAGTTTACATCACAATTAATGTCAAGTCACTAATTGCTGATAGCGGTTTGACAGTTGGTTCCGTTAGATCGAATTGTTACCTACTTTACCTTGCGCTTTAATCGGCGGAGTAGATTTTGTGAACGGTATTTTGACTAAAATAGGGCATGAACCTACCTTCAAGTCAGTAACGAGGCATTGTTACTCAGAAACATTTTGACGTCGTTACGTTATAAGTTATTGTGAATGACTACTAGATGACAATAATTTAAAAATTAATTTATAAAAATTATATTTCGATAACGTGACACTGTTGCTTTAAAATACTTTGACAAAATTCTTAAGGGGGTACCCTACCTCGTTATTGTGTGAAGAGGAAAGGCATAGGATTTCGCGTTCACAGGAGCGGGACAGAGCAAAGCGGCGTAAGCCCAAAAATCAAGTTTTTAGTAGTTATTTGCTCCCCACAAACATTAGAATAGTTAATTGAAAAAAAGCAACATATAAAATGTTCTTTATACTTAGCTCAATTACTATGCTTAATCTCAAGATCGTATCATCTGTATTTATTGAGAAATTAGGGTTTTAGTAAAAAATTAGAGGTAACTTTGCGATTTTTTTCTATCGAGAAAATTTTATGGAATCGTGTTTTCGAAACATATGATCGATAGAATAAGTCCTGAACTTTACCATATATAAATTTCAAAGTTAAATATTCAGTAGTTTGGAAGATATGGAGGTCCGACGGAGTTGAAAATAAGCAATTTGAGGGTAGGTACCCCCTTAAGGTATTGACAAAAAGTTAAACTCGAAATCGCACATAGACCTCTTATGCGAGACCACTATTTAAATATCTTAAAATATTACTTCTGTGCTGTCTCTACATTTATGAAATACTAGCTTCTTCCCGAGGCTTCGCCCGCGTATTTTCGGTACAATAAGTAACATATTATCTAACTTAGGCTTTGCTCTAAACGTACGCCAAATTTCATCTTGATCTGATCAGTAGTTTTGGAGGTAACAAAAATTCAGATTTCACAAACTTTTGGCTTTATAATATTAGTAAGAAAATGTTTATTCGTAAAAAAAATTGAAATGTTTATTTTAAGAGACTTGAATTTAAGAGTTTATCACGAATTGATTTTAAATTAGGTATTTTACAATTATGACTGCATGCGATTAAAATCAAATTCGTAATCTTTGTACGCTCGAAAGAGAAGATTGTGCAGAGCGAAAAGTATATTTAAGACCTGTTGTATTACTTACCACAATCACAATGAATAAATGGATTCAAGAAAATTAATAGTACTGCGTATACTGCGTATGCGACGACCTCTGTGGCGCAGCGGGCAAAGGTCCGCCTGCGACGCAGGAGGTTGCGGGTTCGATTCCGGCCTCGGGACAAATTCTTGTACGATCTGCAGACATTTGTCCAGGGCGTTCTGGATGTTTTCTATGTATAATAAAAAATATCTATCTATGTAGTGTATTATATTATTACCCCTTTTATGTCGGTAGGTAAACTTACCTACAACCAAATCAATTATGTTGGTTCATACTACTCTAGTGTTTATTTTGACTTATATATTGATATTGAAGACTTATATTTTATAATTGATTTGGTTTTAGTAAGTTTGTACTGACACGAGATGCAATTAGTCCACCATATGGTATGAGTACCTAGTGTCATTATGTTCACTGGTGTTAGTTTATATAACATAGTATAAATAAATAAATAATAAATATTGTTTAACCCGGAGTGGTGGGAGTCTGCAAAAGACCGCGAAGTTTGGAAGGGTGCGGGGGAGGCCTTTGCCCAGCAGTGGGACGAAATAGGCTTATTAAAAAAAAATGTTGGTCAGTTTAAACAGCATTATCTAGCCCCAAGCTAAGCAGAGCTTGTGTTATGGGTACTAACTGATATACTTAATAACACCCTAAACTAAATTACCTAGCAGCATGCAGCACTACCTTGTAGGAAGAAAAGGATTTTTTTAATCGCCGCTTTGTCATAAGAAATCTGTTATTCAACTTACTGTAGTGAGCCACAAGGATCTGTAATATTTTCGATTATTCCTCATGCTGGCATAAAAAAAAGTTGGTCACTATGATGTAAAGTATACAGGGTGTTTGGTGGAACGATGTAGGAATATATAGGGATTGAAGGAGCTGATCAAGGGTTCCCATATGATCATTTTAGGCCACATATGCTATTGTGAAAATTGTTATGCTTTTTAAGTTATTACCGACAGTTTTGTTTAAGTTTCTTTATAACTTCTTGCTCAATGATTGGTATAGCTTATTGTGATGAAAGATTATATTGTTGTGACTAATTAGAAGACATAATAAAAGTGATTAATGCACCGTCTCGTATTTTACTATCTTCTAAATAAAAAAAATCTCGTTCTAGACTAATTAAAAGCCATAATAAAAGTGATTAATCCACTATCCGGTATTTTACTATCCTCTAAACGAAAAAAAAACCGTACAAAAAAAAACTACTTTTGATAATAACTTGGAAACCATAACACTATTCACAGTAGCATATGTGGTTTAAAATGATTACATGGGTACCTTTGATCAGTTCCTTCAATCCCTACATCGGTCCACCAAACACCCTGTATTTAACCGGACATTCACTCAATAAAACAACGTTGCAGACCTTCACTCTCAAATTTGACCTCGTCAAAAGGGGTTAAAGTTAATGTAAAACTGGTGGCTGGACGTATAATCTAATGTATATGCGGTCAGACGAGCACGCACACTCGTCTCCCGAGACTGGCGACATTTGCACGTTTTATTTGATCTCACGAATTTTTCGAACCTACCATTGAGGGGTTATTTACCCTGTGACGGTCTGGCATGGTCAAAAGGTCCAATGATTTACCTAATAAAACGCCCTGACACCAAAAACTAAGACTACGGCAAGGGCCTATAATCTAACGAATTAAATCTTTTTGGTCAACATTCTGAAGTTTTTGACGTGACAACGTCTTTTAATTCGATAGAGCCGGCTGCACGCACGAAAAAACATGACATCATGCGGCGTCACCTCGCTCTGAGGCGTTCCATGTAAGGCTTGAAGTGCAAGCGAGAGCGCTCGACATCCGTCTCTCTCCTACTTGAGTGAGCGATGCGTCTGCGTGGACAGCTGCTATACTATAGTACATTTACATGTTTTGATCGAGTATCAAATGCTACCATTCCATCAGTATTTTCTTAAGACGTTGTCACGTTCAACTATCGTCAGTAAACCGACTTTACAGACAACCAATTTTTTTTTTAATGGAAACTAACTATTCTATTCAATTCTACCCCAAACACGTCAATCATAAAATAGGTAAAAGACACTGCTGTCACAGAAGAGGGATAGTGTCACTCAAAAATCCTCTGTATTTTGACGTCAAACCCAAAATTATTTGTGATTTGACAAGCTTATAACTTCATTTCTTCAGTGCAACGAATATTAAAATGAGACGTATTTGCATCGATTTAGCGCTGGGAGAACGTAGATACCATATCTAAAGAATTTTACTTGGATCTTTGTATATTTGTCGCATTTTAGGCTACATTCACACATACATCAAATTAGGCGCAATAAATAAATATTTGCCTAAAAACCCAATATCTATAGATCTCTGATATTAAAAGTGTGAGACTTATATTGAAAAGTCATCTTACACCGTAAGATGACTACATATTTTCAATATAACAATTGATTTCTTAATGTTTTATTTTGAACTCTGAAAACGATGTTGGCCATGTTGGGACGTCATAGGACTCTAAGCAAATTTCATGGTGAGACCATAAACGGGTAAAATTTGCTATGTAGTATGTCTATATTTTACAATGATGAACGTTTGCTAATGTCAATTGTTAGCTTTCGAGACGTATGTCGTCACAGGACAGATAGATATCTGACAGTAATTACGAAAAATAGACGTTTAAAATAGATTTTTTGTGGTTTGGATAGGCGGCTAGCTTCACACTAAACGAATTCCACTGCTTTAGTCTTGAGTTCACCAACAGATGGTTAAATTTTAAACAGTTGTTTTGTTGTTTTGGCCTATCTCTAGCCTGCATGTATATTAGGGAAATTTGTCTATTCGTAAAATCCCACCTACTTTCAAAAACGTAGCGATGTGATAACCCGGCAAAAAAGCCGTAAATTTAACAACTTGCTCTACAAACACCAGTGCCATAAAGATATATTTAAAAGAAATGTTTATAACATGTGCATCACTACCGGAAGAATTAGAAGAACTAAATGGAAATATTTAGGAATAAGTTAAGAAGATGGCTACTTGAAAAGTGTTTTTATACGGTTAAGGCAATTTGAATTGTAACTTACATGACTTATATAAACTAATATAATTATAATAATATGACTCGCATAATATTTGCACGCCTGCGTGCAGGCTGAACACAATGAATAAACTAGTTATAAGATCTGACATATTGTATAATTTTGTATTCGTGCAAATAAACTATTTGATTTGATTTGTTTTGAGACAAGTTTTCATACATTATACGTCAAAGTTAACCGACGAAGCTGCCTAATTTCTAAAAAATCTAAGCAATGTACCAGCCGAACAAAAATAAATAGCATGTTCCTTCAAATGGATTGTTACTTATTTTAATCGAAAATAGGCAATCATACTCAATCATTCCACCTCCTGATGTCTCAGTTCAAGTTGATTCGCATAAATTCTATTGTAATTCAATAAACCGCTCCCAATCGAGCAGTAAGCGGAGCGCAGCCACGTGACCAGCAATCATACGAATTGAGACGCGTGCTAGGGTCCCACTTGTGTGCTACGAATTAAGACGTGTGCTAGGGGTGCTTGGTATCATGTTCGACAATTATGTTAAACGAGCTTCTGTCCCCAGTCTCTGTGAGATCCGATTTGAAATGAGGAGATCCGCAAAAAAAACAACATTCAGAAAATCAAGGCTCCTTCCCATCTAAAACGATTTAGATGCACAGTTTTTGTTTTATTTTACAATCAGACAATCTACCCTTACTTTAGAAATGAAATAGGACAGGTTTCCTACCAAATATTTTAAACTAGGCACTGTTGCTTGCACGAAGCTTTTAGCAGAAAAAATGAATGACGCAATCAATCCTTGGAAAAAAAAAATTCTTCCGGAAGGTCTAGAATTGTTGCCACTATGGGAAGATTAGGCTGCCCGCACACGATCAAGCCATTTGCACTTCGGGTAGGTAGGGTATTGTCTATGTAATCGAGTAAAAAGTAGGACTCTAAAAAGTGTCATGAATCACGACAGTCGACCGTCAACGGACAAAGTTTTGGTGTCATGAATCATGACGTTTGACCGTTGAGGGGATAATGGGTGACACAGTCAGCTCGAATAACATCCAGAGAACATCCATCATAAATACAATGTTCAGGCTACTACCTACCGAGAGATGATACTGGAAAAGCGCGACAAATTTAAAAAACATGAATAAAGCAGCTCCAAAGTTACAGGGCATCTAATTTTCTAGCAAAACAATCAGGCCATAGAGGTTTATTAGGAAGAAGGTTTTTTCGTCCGTCCAAGAAAGCCTCGAAGTATTCTTCATCCATGCTTAGATTCGCTGTGTGGTGCCGGCTTAGAATTTGCACCACCCCAACACTTCCCGCGGGTGTCGTAAGAGGCGACTAAGGGATATCCACCGGGGGCGGTCAGCAGCGCCCCCGGTGCGGTGAAAATCTAAATAAAAACTGCTGAGGGCAGGCCATGCCACCAGCAGTAGACGCCTATGTTCAGTAGTGGGCGTCTTTCGGCTGATTGGTAACCTACGGGCAGAAGCTAATTATAAACAAATTAAATGCGACAGTTAGTCTGGCAGCTCGATAGTGCCGATCGATCAACGGAAACGGTAAATATTAAATTATAGTTCGCTATTTTGGCCGGGGGCGGTCCAGTCTACATCCGGTAAAATGTTCCGGAGCGTCGAGCGATGACATGAAGGGACCAGTCGAAGTTATTTAGAAATAGAACTGAATTTCATTTCGCTTTCGATACCCTGATGCGGTGTGGAATCTGCGTAATCGGTACCTATATTCCAGCGAAAGTCGGTGTAGAATGTTTGTAAACACACAAAGACACAAATAACTAAAACGGTTTGGCCTCGAGTTTCAGATATAATTAGCAAGCAATATAATTGAAGGAAGGATTTCAAATTGACAAATATTGTAAATCTATATCTATACTGATATTATAAAGAGGAAAGATTTGAATGTTTGTTTGTTTGTTTGTATTGAATAGGCTCCAAAACTACTGGACCGATTTGAAAAATTATTTCACCGTTTTCCTAACGGCTTACTTTTTAGGGAGTGACATAGGCTATATTTTATCCCGGTATTCTCACGGAAACGGGAACTACGCGGGTGAAACCGCGAGGCGATCGTCTATTTGCTTACAAAAAGATGCTGCAACGAATTGAATTTTATGGTCAAAATCCATTTATAAGTTACACAATAATTAGGTACATTGTGAATTAAACTTTCCATGGAAAATAAGAAATAATGATTAAGAGGGCGCAATGCGTGCCAGTTTGTAAAAACCATAGGCTTAGGAAGCGCAAAAATCAAGTTTTGCATTATTTACAAGAAAACTACACAACTTTAGTACATGAAGAAACTGATTCCAGTAGGTAGGTACCTACCTCATCAAATAATTAGTAATATAATTAGAACCTAAGAATCAGAACGTAAGTCATTTGAAAAGACCGCAGGGTTTCAGAGATCTCGACCAAATTATGTGCGAAACAGTGCACATTCGCGATTTTCTTATCGTATTTTTTTTTCAAAACCGTGTTTTCACCTTCAAAGAACCAAAGATTTGAGTGTTGAATTATAAGGAATTCGAGTTTTTTACTTAAAGCCCATAATTTGAATGCACATTTATGTAGTACAACAATAAGTCCTTTTGACTTCGTCTGTCTGTATGCTGAAATACTAGGTAATTTTGGTGACAAACTTGCATACAAAATTTACCAATATTTTTCTAGTTCAACCTATATTGGTCCACTGCTGGACGCAGACCTCCCTCTGAGAAACGCATTATTGACTTTATGTTTCTACCTATTCTATGTGAATTAATGATTTGAAATTGTATTTTGAAATTATTTAAATAGGTACCTACCTAGTAATTAGTAGTACCTATATAATTAATTCCAATTACAATATAATTTATTACAATGTAATTGGAATTAAAGAGTTTTTAAAATATGATTTTACTTCTACAATAATATCGATAGTGAAAATTGTAAGTATGAATAAAAAAGTTACGTACTTATTTAAGTTGGTAAAGTAGGTAGAGACTATTTAATTGAAGGCGAAAGAAGGAGTTACGCTTCTATAACACACTAACAATTGCACGAATAGGTAAACCTCTCGAATATTTTGACGTAGGAAATTGAGTTGGTTTTAATTATTGCACATTCAATTGAGTTCCGCTGTTTCCGGCGGCAGTTCCTGTTGGACTGATACCATAATCATTGTGGTCAATTGCAGTTCTCCTCTGCCTCAACGTTTTCTATTTGTACCACTGAGGTTTGGAACTCACTGTTTGCTACTGTCCCCTGCCATCTACAACATGGGTCTCTTCAAAACCAAAGTAGTAGTCACATGATTAGACTACTACGGAATACCGGAAGTCGAAATACCGGAGTATACAGAAAGAACAGAAAACCGCAGAACGAAACACAGAAAGCACATGGGGCCGCATAACGGAATACCAAAAGCACCTGTCCTAACATCGAAAAACTGAAGAACCGATCGCGGTCTCGAGTGAACGCTAGACCAAAAGATCAAGAAATCGAAACGCGCTCTTTCTTATGTCTAAATTTTCTTCAGGGTTGTACGTTAGTTTTGTCATACCAGTCGTCACTATTTACCTACATATTTCTCGTCGTCACTCGTCACTATTTCTCAAAAGAAACATATTAATAAAATAAATAAAAAATGCTAGACAACCCATACAGCTTGCCAGAGCTAAGCAGAGCTTTTGTTATGGGAGCTAGATGACTGATATACTCAATACAATACATTATACAATACAAATACATTTCATTTATCTGAGATTTTTTTTAAATAAACTTCGAGCAAGCAAATAATTTTTAGTACTAACCTTAATACAGCTGAAAGTACATTCATTCTTAGGTCTAAGTGAATGGTTAGTTATAGTTGTCACTATATAGCTAGGTACATGCACCCTGGAAGGGCACTGCAAAACTGAGTTCGTATGTACTTATTTACACATGTCAAAATTAAATAGAATTCAAAAACATAATTAAAACAATAGCATTAATGTCATACAGAGAAGTCAGTTTCATATGAATAGAATTTTATTGATTAAATTGAATTGAGGAAAGGAAAGTCGGTAGTTAAAAGCTACAAAAGATTACAATTTTAAATTAACAATTATAGTACAAAACCGGGTATCGGGGTAAAACAAGGACCCGTCCGCATTCATAAACCACTATTTCATGTTACACGAGCTTTTGTTTGGTGATGTTGGCTAACCTGATCAGCTTGTCAACAAAAGTTTGAAGCGGCGACTGCGTTCTGTGAGCAATAAATAGGATTTATTGTTTTCTGGATGTTTTGATCTAATATTTGAAGATTTTCAGTGTTAATTGTTTTTGTTGGCGTTGCAAGGTTAGTAAATTACATTATATTTGTTCGATTACATGGATATTTAGGCCGACATTAAGAAAGAAAAAAGTTTTGTATCTGGTAATATTCGATTTTTTTCGCATGATTGTCTACGGCAAATATCCTCGGGGCAAAATCGTACGGGGTAATTTCGGGTAGGACCCGGTTTTGGACATAACGGTATTTTACCAAATTTTTGTTTTATATTATAGTGTTTCACACACAGAAATAGCGCGTAATTATAAAAGGAAGACTGGCCGTCAATCTAGGGATGAAAACCATATGAAATTGGCCATTATGGATGTTGTTGATGGGAAATTTGGATACAAACTGGCTTCTTGTCATCATGAATACAACAATTTACCCTTGTAATCGTGTTAAAAAGTAAAATTGACAGTGTAGCATCGTCGCCGTATAAAGAAGAATGTTGCACGGGATGGGAGAGAGACGAACTTGGTGAATTTCGTTGCTATCGATTTTGAGGGTAAAATCAAGTACAGTACCCGATTATGTACCACCCATGGGGCAAAACCGTAAAAATTAAACTTTTTTCTAATTGATTCCCAGATATTTATATTTAGTAATAAGGCTATAAAACTATTTCAATTATGTGACTAATAAACCTAAGTTCCCATTACTAAATAAAGCTGATTCGTGTATCTTAAGACTTCTTTTTTATGTTTGATTTTCCTTAGGGTCCCGGTCTTACCCCACTTTCCCCTAAGTATGTACCTAAAAAGACAAATGACAGATTTAGCACTTACCAACCGGTGAGATTCTGGTAAAACGAAGGTCTATTCCTTGTGCAGTCCTAGGCGAATCCATTTTCATTCTTCAATTCCAACCAATGATGTATCTTACGAATGTCTCTTTGGCAGGTGGGGCATGGTTAATGAGTAGACTTTAACATTGACCACACCGAACCAACCAGGAAGCCAAACGAAGCTCTTGAACTGCATTTTCTTCGGGATCTTCTTATTCTTCTTTCTACCATAAATATATTTTACCCTGAGAAGCACGTAGTTCAAGTACTACAGTAATACTCGTCATTGAAATAAGGCAAACGTATTACATTACATATGTATCTATTTACTTTCTACAGCACGGACATGAAATAAAACTGTTTTAAATAAGCATGACCAAATATAATTACAAAACTGCCTGAATTATTTGAAATAACAGGACATTTCTGAGTGTACATTTATTGTATTTATGGAAATAAAGAGTTTTTGATTTTGACTCATCACAAAAAAAATCAATTGAAAATTGGCACAACCGTTGGAATAGCCTCATAGATCTAAAGAAACAACATTTACAAAAAACTGCATGTAATTGTAAAAGAGCAGAAAAGTACCGTGCCATCGAGATTGAAAGGATTTCTGCAGATATAAGAAAAATAAAAAATCAAGTGCGAGTCGGTCTCGCGCATTAAGGGTTCCGTTTAATTGTAAGACCTTGTTTCTTGCCAAATATTATGATTATAGGTCAACAAGAATATTTTGGTTTGGGAGAGAATCAAAACTTATTTTGTTTTAGTTACTATACTACAAAACGGTTTTCAGATTTTTATCGTTATTAGTGCTATATGACCTTGCTTCTTACCAAACTTTATGATTCTAGGTAAACGAGAAGTACCCTATAGGTTTTGGTCTATAGTAAGAATTAAAAGTATTTTTTTTGTGAATAACTACAAATTTACGTTCTTCGGATTTTCCCCTTTACTTACAAGCACAGCGCTACAAGAACTTGCTGCTCACCAAATTTCATGTTTCTAAGTCTACGGGAAGTACCCTATAGGTTTTTGGTGCATGTGATTCCCTTGGAAATTTCAAAATTTTCGGACATGAACAACATAAACTTTTAAGTGCGTTTACTTTGTAGTTTAATTTAAATCACGGCTTCAAGAGGGTACGGACTTGAGTATTTGATGTTAATTTCAACTCGATACCTCCACGCGTTCCTGAGAAAAGAGGGTTGACAGACGGACAGCCAGACAGACAGACAGACGGACAACAATGTGATCCTATAAGGGTTCCTTTTTTCCTTTTGAGGCAGGGAACCCTAAAAAGTAAAATACTTTCTTCGCAGCATACAAAAAAATTCAAGATTTTATATCCAACTGATGTAAAATGGCACTAAAAACTTTTTGAGCAACCTATCCTTTTTAGCATAAATGAAAAAATAAGTTTACAGCAGAGATAAACTTTTTTGCTCTTTTATAATTTCTTGCAGTTTTTTATTCCAACGTTTGTACCAATTTTCTTGAATTTGGTGTGATGAGTATGTCCTGACGTATGCAATCAACCACAGACCACATACGTATGTATGTAGTGGAAACCTTGGCTTAAAGCCGACATTGTTTTGGCTTAGAATTTTGTTTAAAATTTGGTCCGATGTATATTGTCCCATAATGGTTGTTAGTGAAGTAAGTATTTATTTTGTTTTTATCATAAAAATAACACATTTTTATTTACCTCTATCTATCTATATCATAACTTTAATGACTTTAAATCTATAACAAAAGTTATTTTCTTCTATTTAGATAACTGTAACCAAACATTTTTAAAAAAATATTTTGTTAGACAAATAGGAATTAATTAACGTACTGCTTACATTGAAAAAGCTTTAAATTATTTTTAAGACAAAAGTAACGTACAACCCTGAAGAACATTTCGACATAGCGTTCTTTCGATTTCGTCATCTTTCGGTATAGCGTGCGTTCGAGATTATGATCGTCCGGTCTACAGTTCATCGGTGTTGTGTGCTTTCGGTATTTTGCTATGCGGCCTCATGTGCTTTCGATATTTCGATATACCGTTCTCCGGTATTTCGACTTCCGGTATTCCATAGTGCAGTACTTTTGAACCGATGTTTTTATCTTGCGCATGGCACCTTGGCCAGTTATGAATAGTGAATGAGTAGACTTTAACATTGACCACCCGTAATTTTGTATTTTTTGTATTTATTTATTCCATCGTAGGTACACTTGTGTTACACTTGATGTCGTTACATTCTATATTTATGTACTATTTTAATAACTACATCTATAGGTTTTTCGTTATAGGAAACACCATAAGGTAGGTACAAAGGTAAAAAAGAAAAATCAGACAGACATGACTGAAAATTAAATAAAAATGAAATAAATAAAAAAATAATTAATCAAGGGTATGTCAAAGTATACTGCTGTATAAGGGCATTGTCAAACTATACTAAAAGTAATGTAATGTAATGAACCACGAAGCGCAAACGATTCTCTTGAACTGCATTTTTTTCGGGACCTTTTATTCTTCTCTCTTCTATAAGTATATTCTCTTCTAAGAAACGCGTAGTTCAGCACTACAGCAATACTCGTTATTGAAATGAAGCAAAAGAATTTCACATCTATTTACTTTCTACAACACGGACACAAAATAAAGCTATTTTAAATAAGCATGACAAAATATAATTACAAAACTGTCCGAATTATTTGAAACAACACAACAATCCAACTATACGGCTGCCAAACATGAGCCATGGCCTAACAAGAGAGTTCAGAATGGAATACAAAGAAGTACAATAAGAGTAGTATAACTATTTATACTATTATATTATATATTTTATAATGTATGATAACAACAAAAATTTAGAAGTACCTATGTACTTCTGAATTTTTGTTGTTATCATACATCTTGTCGGTGAAACGATGTTCTTGAACTGCATTTTCTTCGGGAACTGAAGGAATGAACGTTTCATCTCTTTGGCGTAGTTCGGGAGGCAATGATAAGAATTTGACATTGAGCATCCCTAACCCACCAAGTAGCGCAAACGATGCTTTTGATTGAATTTTCATCGACGCCGTCTTTTTCTTCGTTCTTGCTTATACAACACTTTTCATGGTACAACTTGTACCATGAAAAGAGTCAATTTATAGATTTTTTACAAGCTTTAGTAATTGAGGTACGTAGTTACTATTTAATTAAAAGCGAAATGAGGGATTGTTGTGTGGTGCCAGCTTAGAATTTTCACCACCATAAATTTTTCCGCGGGTGCCGTAAGAGGCGACTAAGGGATATCTACCGAGGGCAGGCAGCAGCGCCCCCTGCAGAACTATTCTACCACCGACCTGCGTTTCCCAACCCGCATGCCCAGCGCGAGGATTATGGGTCCCCTTATGAGATAAAAGCTAATAAGGCGTTTATCAGGGAGAGGCCTGCGTCCAGCAGTGGACTAATATAGGCTGTTGAGTTGGGGTAAGGTAAAACGAGGGTTGCGCGCTTATAACTCACTAATTGCACCGATAGATAACCCTCTGGAATATTTTGACGTAGGAAATTGAGGTGGTTATAATTATTGCACATACAGTCGAGTCACGCTGCTTCCGGCGGCAGTTCTAGGTAGACTGATACCACAAACTCTGTGGTCAATTGCGGTTCTCTTCTACCTCAACGTTTATCATTCGTACCGCTAAGTTTGGAACTTGCTGCCTGCTACTGTCCATCATCGTCACTTAGGTTTAAAGTAAACTTAGTTATCATAGGAAACATTTAAATAAAGTATTTTATAAAAAATTCTACCAATAAATTTGTATCAACCTACCTGATACAATTAGAAGTAATTGATTGTGTGAGTTACGCCGCGACTCACGTGTTTCATTCTGGCCTCCACGGAAGACCAGCGCTATGGCAGGATACATCCTACCATAGCATCTGCTGAGTGTTGGCCATTTTTGTGACCTTTATGTTACTTTTGTATTAACTTTTATCTTATGTCTGTATGTGCTATGTGTGTTACCAAATAAACGCATTCTTACTTACTTTTACTTTTACTATTGATACAAAAGTTTTAGAATTTTAGATTACGCTTAAATATCTAAAACGACAAATAACAGTAAGAATTAATAGATTTCGCACTCACCAACCGGTGAGATTCTGGTAATACGAAGTCCTTGTGCAGTCATAGTAGAATCCACTTACAATCTTCATTTCCAACCGATGATTTATTTTCACCTTACGTGTGGCTCCTTAGCCAGTTATGACCGGTCAATGAGTAGACTTTAACATTGACCACCCGTAACCAACCACGAAGTGCAAACGATGCTCTTGAACTGCATTTTCTTCGGGACCTTCATAATCTTCTTACCATCAATACCTATACTTATAGGTACTTATTGAGACGTCAATGAAAGCCAGAGTAAGCCATAGACTGGTTTATTCAAAAGATTTAGCCGCTACCCGCCACCTTATAATAAATAGGCATTGACGGGTCGTCACACTTCTCCCCGCCAAGCCAAAAATTATCTTTACTTAAAAACCTAGACACACGCAAAACTTAACATCTACATTAATGATCGATTTGCCCGTTTAGAAGCACGCAGTTCACGGGCGGACGCGATCTGCGGTGAGAGCGCAGGGACGCCGCCGGGGCGGGACGCTAACGGCGCGGTTCCCGCCCGCTTAGACAACTCTTGCGGCGACTGTACCTCGTCCCGTGGTTCTACTGGCATGTCTGCGTGGTCTTCACCGCATGACGCGTCCACAATTGTGCCCGAATTATCGGCTCTCTTATCAACCTCAGGTTCATGGTCCTTGGAAGTCACTCTCGACAGCCGCGCCGCTCATCCGCGATAGTGAATAGCGATTCTTTTGCGTTGAAAGCATTTGATCGGCATGCCTACGCCATTCTACTCCGTTGCCAACATTAACTTTGTATGAGACGGGACCCGTTTTCTTGACAACAGTGGCTTCGGTCCACTTGTCCCCCCTCTGCGTATAGTCACGAGCTAGGACCGCGTCCCCTACCTCAGTCTTTATCAACGCCTGCCACGCGTGCGATTTGGCGCTCCTGGAGCTCGCGCACCGCGGCCGCCCGGTCGGGCCGCAGCGCGTCTAGCCGACTGCGCAGGCGCCGCCCCTGTAGGGCCACCGCCGGCGATACTCCCGTAGTTGCATGCTCACAGTTACGATATTGAAACAAAAATTTACTTAAAGCAGCGTTTACGTCGAGACCTTCGTACAAAGCTCTTTTAATAGCCTTTTTTACAGTTCTAACGGCGTTTTCAGCCGCACCATTCCCCTGAGGCCTGTAAGGAGCCGATGTGGTGTGCTTTATACAGTTATTGGTACAATACACCTTAAATTCATGAGACGCGAATGGTGGGCCATTGTCGGTTACAAGCTGCGACGGTAAACCAAATCGTGCAAAAATACTACGCAAAACCTGAATAGTTTTATCAGCTGTAGTACTATGCATAGGGACCGCCTCGATCCACTTCGAGTGCGCGTCTACTAGAATGAGGTACCGTTTACCTCCACAATCGCCAAAGTCTGCGTGTACGCGCTGCCACGGGTGCAGCGGGAACTCCCAGGGGTGCAGCTGCGCCCGCGGGGGCGCGTCTCGCACGCTGCGGCACGCGCCACATGAACCACACATCTCTTCAATATCTCGGTCTAAATTCGCCCAGTAAATGTAACTCCGTGAAATATTTTTCATTTTGGTAATACCTAAGTGGCCTTCATGTACCTCTTCTAGCATTTTCTTTTGCAGCGCCTGTGGAACCACTATTCTATATTTATAAATAATGCAACCTTGATCTATCACAAAGTCTTGCTTCCGAGCAAAAAAAGGTTTTTCCGCGTCGCAGCTAGGAATCGCTGGCCAACCAAACAGTACATAGCCCTTAATTTTGGATAACAATGTGTCACGTTCAGTTCCTCTCGCTACATCTTTATAACATACTGGCAAACAATCCTCAACGAGGTTTAGGTAATCTATCGTGCTAGCGCAGCAACCCTCCCGAGGTAGCGGTAATCGCGATAACGCGTCGGCCGGCCCGTTATCCGCCGATCTAACAAATTCAATCGCAAAATCATATGCGGCAAGTCGCGCAGCCCACCTCTGTAGTCGACTGGCCGCCGTTTGTGGGATCCCCCCTTTATCCCCAAATATGTACGTTAGTGGCTGATGATCGGTGCGCAAAATGAACCGCCTTCCGAATAGATATTGGTGATTTTTAGTAACTCCGAACAGAATAGCTAGCGCCTCTTTATCCAACTGACTGTAATTACGTTCAGGCGCAGTCAAAGTGCGCGACACACACGTGACCGGCCGCTCGCTGCCGTCAGCATAGCGGTGTGCCAGCACCGCGCCCAGTCCGTACGCGCTACTGTCCACTGATAACACTAGTTTCCGACCCTCCTCGTAATGTGCTAATACTCGCTCACTCAGAAGGAATTGCTTCGCCTTAACAAAAGTATCATCGCACTTAGAGTCCCATTTCCATCCAACCTCTCTCTTAAGTAAATTGTGCAAGGGTTGCAACAAAGTACTTAAGTTAGGAATAAACCTCCCATAATAATTTAGCATTCCTAGAAAACTTTTTAGCTGAGTTATGTTTTGAGGTTTTGGAGCACTGGAAATAGCCTCTAACTTCATAGGATCTGGTCGTAGACCATGTTTGTTGATAATAAAGCCCAAGTATTTTACATTATCCTGTAAAAATCGGCATTTACTCAATTTAACCGTTAAACCAGCATCGCGCAACCGCTCGAGTACAGCTCTCAGATTTTTGTTATGTTCCACCATGTTTGGTCCCGTTACACAAATATCGTCCAAGAAGCACCCTGGCACCCCGCGCAGAGTTTCCTCCATCATCTTCTGGAACTTCTCGGGAATACACGATAGGCCGTAAGGAGCGCGCCTGTAAGCGAAAGCTGTATGGGTCGTGATAGCTACGTAAGCCTGTGAGTCATCTGATAAAATGCACTGTTCGTATGCGTGCGTAAGGTCTATTTTAGTGAATTTTTCACCTCCGCTCAGATTCGCGAACAATTCATCAATGCGAGGTAACGGATAATAATCACGTTTAAGCTTAGGATTAATGGTGATTTTATAGTCCCCACAAATACGGATGTCACCGTTTTGTTTGACCACGGGTACAATCGGGGTTCCATAATCGGAATAGTCTACTCGATAGATGGTGCCGTCCGATTCTAGACGTGCTAACTCGCGCTCGACTCGTGCGCGCAGTGCCAGAGGCATCGGCCTAGCCCGAACGTAAACCGGTTCTGTGTCCAACAGCTGTAGTCGTATGGTTCGCTTGCAAGTACCTAGCTTATCACTAAATACTTCGGGAAATTCTTTACACAATTGGTTAACAAATTTGTCGTCAACAATTTGATTGAGATTTATCTGTGTTATTTTTAAAGCGCGCATCCACTCTCTTCCTAACAAAGGACGCGCTCCACCGTTTATAATGTACAATCGTAAAGATTTAACTTTAATTTCGCCTAAACAGACATCTACTTCAATGTAACCAAGTGCATGCATTTGTGAACCCGAATAACAGCGCAAAATAAGATTGTCCGAAATAATCTTCTTATTTGGGAATAAGCTTCTGTACGTTTCCTCGCTAATCGCTGAAATACGACTGCCCGTGTCCATTTCACACTTCACAACAATGTTATCGATAGACAAATTGATATAATAAGGATGGTTACCTTTAGAAGCCACTTGAATGTTGAACAAACCGTCGTCGTCATCCGAATCCACATCACTCACATAATTATGCCGACCGCCACTACCGCGCACTTGTTTACACATCACTTTCAAGTGACCTTTTTTATTGCACATATCACAGGTATAATTTTTGAACCTGCACCTTTCCGCTGCGTGCGCCTTACCACAGCGCCAGCAAGCCCGCGCGCGCGAGCTCGCGGCCTCGCCTTCGCCGCCGCCTACTCCTGCGCCGCCGCCGCCTGCGCCGCCGCCGCCGCCGCCGCCGCCGTCACCGCCGAACGTTCGCGAGGACTCCGGCGCGGGCCGCGCGCGCTGCCCGGCACGCCCGCCGCCGCCGCCTCTGCCGCCGCCGCGCGCATAATGCAGGCCCTCGCCCGCTCCAGCACGCGCAGCACTCGGCGCGTCCACCGCCGCTGTCGATCCGCTCACCTCCGCATGCTTTTCCGCCGCCTCCAAAGCCAGTGCCAGCTTGACCGCTTCTTTGTAACTGATCTTTTTCTCTGCGAAGATTCTCGATCGCATTGCGTCGTTTGTCAGCCCCGAAACGAACTGATCTCGCAGGTTTTCTTCGAGCGTCGAGCACGAATTGCACTTGCCAAAATTACACGTGGCCGCAAGGTGTTTCAATGCCTGTAGGTACTCGGAAAGGGGCTCGCCAGTGCGCTGACGTCGCAACCGAAACACATGTCGCTCAGCGATTTCGGAACGCTATGGTTCTAAATGTTCCGTCACTAATTTCACTAAATCGTCGTAACTTTTATCTTCAGGGAAACTAGGCGAACACAGATCACACATCAACGCATAAGTTTCTTCCCCCACAACCGTAATGAGCATAGGCACTTTCAACTTGTCATCGATATTGTTTAGCGTGATATATTGATTTACACGGCGAATGTACGCTGGCCACTGCTTGGAATTGAAGTTAAAGGGTTCTATTTTGCCGATAGGCATTTTTTACAATAGTTTTATCGAATGTTCACTGTTTTTTCTCGAAAAATCCGCAATCGTCGCCAATGAGACGTCAATGAAAGCCGGAGTAAGCCATAGACTGGTTTATTCAAAAGATTTAGCCGCTACCCGCCACCTTATAATAAATAGGCATTGACGGGTCGTCACACTTATATTCTACCCTGAGCAACGCGCAGAGTTCTGTACCTTACGTACAATATAATCACTCGTTTTTATATGGAATAAAAGTATCATATGATATGTAATGTAGAAAGTCAACAGATATTATCTATTTAATTTTTACAACACGGACATAAAATAAATCTTACATAAATAAGCACACTGAGACAAAATCAAATTCAAAACTGCTTAAAAAACAATAAAACTTATAACAGAATTATCATGGTTGCATTCTTTCATACTGTTATCTAGTTTAGCTTGGGGCTAGATGATGCTGTGAATGGTCCTGCATTTTTTTATCTTACTTTTGGATGGAGGCGCCATTTTGTAAAACTATCTAGGTACCTACCTAAGCAGTAGCATGAACAAAGGAATCCAACAAAGTCATATTAAACATCACGAATATTTTACTGCAAAGTAATTCACAATGCTCGACCAGTTGTTTATGTTATCATCATCAGCGCCTACCCAAGTAACACAATCTACCCTATTAATGGTGACATGTGGTTCACAAGTATCCAATTTATCTACAACTAGACGATCGCCTCGCGGTTTCACCCGCGTAGTTCCCGTTCCGATGTAATATAGCCTATGTCACTCCCTGAAAAGTAAGCTTCCTAACGGTGAAAGAATTTTTCAAATCAGTCCAGTAGTTTCGGAGCCTTTTCAATACAAACAAACAAACAATCAAATCTTTCCTTTTTATAATATTAGTATAGATGTACGAGACCTACTAATTTTAGGTAATTTGAAGGGGTAGTTCGTTGGTCTAAACCTCTTAAAAAAATCTGAGTTGCTGCTCCACAACGTATGAGTCCCACCATTAGCTAGCTCGTCTAGCTAATGGAGGACTCGTTCATTGGGAAGCAAATTATGAAATTATCGATTCCTAAATTCTGGTACAACATAACTCTCCCTTCTCACGGTCGGGTAAACTCAAGTTTCAAGCTCTCTCGCACGCTGAATCTGTTATGGTAGAAAATAGACAGGAGCCAATTCCAGGGCATTTAAGGAAATATTACTTCTATTAAACGAACAAATTTTTTTTTTTTTTTAAAGTAATAAACATTTATTCACAAAGAAAATTATACTAGTATTTACAATTGAAACAATTGAGCTAACTGCCGACTGTTGCAAACAGTCTACAGATAGCTCAACTGATCCATATCAACACCAGTCGGAAGCGTCCCCAAGACGCTGGCTGCATTGCCACGCTGTATGGCAATGCTGATACGCTGTGCCTGATATTCACCAGTTCTCGGGTCACGCGTCGCTTCGACCAGACGCTCAGATAGTTTTTTGAAAACCCGAAGAGCCTCGGTACCCCACGGACCTAGGGTCTCGACTCCAAGGGGAGCAAATGTGTAGGCTCTGTTGAGACCTGCATATTTGCGCCTCTTGAGATCTTCGGCCAAATCTGCCGCCGCACCCGCCCTCACGGATGTCCTCGGAAGATGGGACGAACAAATTAATCAAAGTAATCAAAATATATGGTATATTTTGATTGCTTCTGACAAGTCTCTCTCACACTGAATCTAATACGGCTTAGGCACGGGCTCCACACCCGCCCAATGCAGTGGTTTTCGACTCCTTACTGGACAACCCCCTCCGTAGAAGATGTATGCTGGATGACATACCGTCTACTTTTATTAAATATAGGAAATATCCCAACAACTCTCAAGTATGTTGAGAAGGAAAAAGAGGTTTATCTTCTTTCAACCTAAGCCAGCCTCGGCTGTCTATCAGATTAGATCTGGAATCACGGAATCTCGTCAAACGTTAGAACGACGAGATTCCGTGATAACTTGTGTCTAGGGTTAGACTTACCTGTATGCAAAGTTTCAACCTGATCTGTTCAGTAGTTTTGGCGTAAAGAGGTAACAAACATCCATCCATCCATCCAAACTTTCGCATTTATAATATTAGTGTGATTTACTACACAACACATTAACTAATATAACTAAACACTAAAAAAATCTTAGATCAAATTTTTGTGCGTAGCTGGATTAGGGCAAATATGGCCTACACACAGCATTGTGCTGGGTAGACCCTGGTGTGTCTATCCAGCGCTGGTTTTCAGTGCAGGCCAAAGACAGGTCACGTCACGAACATCTGTGGTAGTGCGTTTTATACAAAACTAGATAGGCTTCGCACGCGTTAATTAAAAAAACATTGTCCAGCGGACAAAATTGTGAATCTAAACCATTCTCAGATCCCCTTGAACACACACAAAAAATTTCATCAAAATCGGTCCAGTCGTTTGAGAGAAGTTCAGTGACATACCCACTCACAGAAGAATTATATATATAAAGATTAGGTACTCCATCTAAAATTAACATATTAGTACGTACATTATAAACCAATTCAACTATGTGAAAAAAAGGTTTTAAATAAAAACACATTAACGCATAATATAAAATTGAAATAATGCAATTATCTGTCTGAGACATAGTGCAAGGCTGTCGTCCCCGAGGACAGTAGAAATTGATATGTGCTTTAATATTGTAGACTAGCTGCGCCCCGCGGCTTCGCCCCCGTGAAAATTAATGTTTCCAACTTTATTAATTTTTTCTTCATAAGAACCTTCTCCTGACAATAACAAACACAACAAAAAAGAATTAGCGAAATCGGTCCAGCCATTCACGCGTGATGCCGTGACCAAGGAAAACGGGTTTCATTTTTATAATATTGTAGATTATTGTTTTGTAACAAGCGCAGAAGCCTTTATTCACAAAGAAAATTACACTAGTATTTACAATTGAAGCAATTGAGCAATTTTTTTTGTTATATCATCAATAGTTTCCGCAGCGCATGCCATGAAAGACAATTCATGGATAATTTTTTTACACCTTGGGTTACATTATTGAAGCTTTAGTAGGGATTCCTAATTTTTTCAAGTAAAAAATATAGCCTATGGGATAATGTAGCATTCTAATGGTGAAAGAATTTTTGAAATCGGTCCAGTAGTTTTTGAGTTTATTCGTTACAAACATACAAAAATCTAAAAATATAATCTTTCCTCCTTATAATATTAGTGTAGATGAAAGTACATATTAACAAAATAATTTTGTATTGCATTGCAACTTATGACAAAAAAATATATTTTAAAGAAACTGTCAATCATATTTTTTTCCGAAAATGTATGTGACTCGAATTTCCTGTAAATGTAACTGAAGAAACGGTGTACATTTCAGAAATTCATTAGAACAAAAATGTTTATGTTGTAAAGGATGAATGAACAGGTAATTCATAAGAAAAAATGTGTATGTTGTTAAGTACCTATTTATAAGGTATATTTCAAAAGATACATTATCTTTTCTTCACTCGATTATGGTACCTACTACGAGACAAGTAATAACTTGTGTTGACTGCCATGTTGATGACAAATACATAATTCTAAACATGCCTGTTGCTTTTTATTAAATTTTGCCTAGCAAGTTGAATTTAATTTGTATTTATCGACTACTAGTCTATACCCGCGGCTTCGCACGCGTTATTTCTATGTGTAACGTTTAAAGGTGATTTCTATCCCATGGGAACTCATTCATGGGATAAAAAGTAGCCTATAATAATAAATAAATAAATAAATAATGCTGGACAATTCACACAGCATTATCTAGCCCCAAGGTAAGCAGAGCTTGTGTTATGGGTACTAGATAACTGATATACATTAATACACGAGTACATAGATAGATATTTTTTATTATACATAGAAAACGACCAGAACACCCTGAACAAATATTTGCAGATCGTACAAATATTTGTCCCGAGGCGGGAATCGAACCCGCAACCTCCTGCGTCGCAGGCGGACCTTCGCCCACTGCGCCACAGAGGTCGTCTATGTTTGATTCCAGGATTAGAATTACCTGTATGCAACATTTCAGCCCGATCTGTTCAGTAGTATTGGCGTGTAGAGGTAACAAACATCCATCCATCCATCCAAACTTTCGCATTTATAATATTAGTGTGAAGTGTGATAGTGTGATTCTTTCGTTCACCCTATAAAACATAATGTTGTCGTTTTATCCATTAAGCAATCTACACAGGGCAAGTATTCTGCCATGGCTCTTAGTTCGGAACTCATTTTTCAAAGGATTTATTTTATTTTGGTGGCACAGGTTGTTTTGGGGTCTTCTGGACATCGCATTTGTCAATTCACATGTCATTCATGGACTTACAATGGAACAGACTACCGTAAAAGATTCTCGACGCTCTGTAACTCAAGGCTTGATGACAATGAAAGATGCTAGTCAGGAAAGAAACTTCTACTGATAATAATGCGAAAGGCCGCCCTTCCAAAAGGCGCAAATCTGACTATCCTACTAATATTATAAAGCCGAAATTTTGTGAAATCTGAATTTTTGTTACTTATACTCTCCAAAACGACTGAACGTATCAAGATGAAATTTGACGTTTAGAGGAAAGCCTAACTTAGATAATAGGCTACTTATTATACCGAAATACGCGTGCGAAGTCGCGGGCAGAAGCTAGTTCCACTATAAGACGTACGCTTGGGTAACAGAGGCATCCATTGGCCTACGTTCGTAGAGAACAGGGGAAGGTGTGAGGTTTGTAGTTTGAAGAAGATTCAGTCGAAACCTTATAGTAAATGTTCTCACTGCAACGTGTTTTTGTGTGTAAATGAAAATAAAAATTGTTTTGTTAATACTACGAGGTTAATCTATAATTAAAAATCTATTAATTTATTTATTACTAAATCAATATTGGATGGAACTCATTACTTTTGTAGTTTCTATCAAAGTTCCTAAGCTTGTGATAACATGAAGTTCCTGACGGTAAGTCTAGGTCTTGGAAATAGTATTTCTAGGTATAATAAAATTCAAAAAAAAATCTGTGCGTTTCCTTTTAACTAGCTTATTATGATAATAAACTTCAAAAGCGGAAATTAGTTAATAATCACTACCCCGGGGGGAAAGGGTTAAACAACATGGCAGTTACGATACGGACTGTTATAGGCTGGAGCCAAAAAAGACAAAACCCGCTCACTCAATACTTGTTCGCTTCTTTACCTTATGGATGAGGTATCTAGTCTATAACGGTAAAAATAATTTTAAATTTAAATAATAAGTATTTATTTTGTGTTACAGTAGATTTGTATATTAGAAGTACATAATGTTATCAGTAACAAATTAAAAATGAGAGAAAAGGGCATCGCTCAGCAACAGCGATGTCGATAGTGTGCGGTGATATTATGCGAGTCTTAGCATCATTTTCACTTCGCTTTGAAGCTTTTCCCTTAGTAACGTTTTACAAACGTAAAATCATCATTTTACGTTTGTCTCCTTAGTTTGCTATGGCGCTCTAATTAGTAGACCATAGAGCGCTCCTTACCAAACCAAGAAGCTAAACGATGCTTTTGAATTGTTTTCTCCATCGGGAATATTCTTCCTTTTTGCATATTTTCTACCCAGAGCCTAGAGTCATTTTTATAATTTAATTAAATTTAAGACTGTGACAAACTGACCACTTTGGCTTGACAATGCACATTAATGCACAAAATAAATCAGCCAAACCACCAGTTTGGCTGAGCAATAACCATAAAAATCACATGAGTAAATTTAACTAACATTTTGCATAGAATACGCATGAGACAAAACCAAAGTTGACTAGTTAAACTTGCGGATTGGCTAATTGACTAAAGTGGTTTAAATTTTTATATTGTTGTCAGCCACGGAAAAGTGATCAATCTGCCACAGAGAACAATTGACAATAGTCAAAAGTAAATTTTATGAAAATAGCAAAAAGAAATCGGTAATAACTTTGTCATTAAAATAAGCTACAGAAGTGATACTTTGTGTGTTTGGCTTAACCCTTCTACGCCCAACAATAGTATAAAAATGACACTTTGGCAAGTTGACCATTGGACCGACGATATGCTCTACCCTGAAAATAGACGAGATTTACCAGCACTTATATTTTATTTAATAATTATTTATTTACCATAATATGTTCACCAACTGGTCTTCAAACGATGAATTTACGTTTGTCCCCTTGGTAAGTTACGCGCTATGAATGAGTAGAATTTAACATTCACAACCCCTAACCAACCAAGGAGCACAAAACGATGCTCTTGAATTGTTTTCCTCGGGGCCTTCTTTTCAAGCTTCTTGCAAATGCTCTATCATGAAAAAAGTCGATTTAATTTAATTATTAGTATACCCTAAAAGACCTTTTAAAAATAATGTTATTTTTATTTTATTTGTAAGCATTTATTCATGTTACATGTTTTTACATACGTCTTAGGTATTTCATTTACATATTATACGTATCATAATGTCAAGATTTATATACACCCAAATATTTAAGTCCTGTGTTATGTTATGTATGAGTGAGGTAGATTTTATTGTACATTAAACCTAAAGAACAGTCTGCACTTACCAATTCTTTTTCGATGCAACTAGTTTTTATTTGTTTTTATTCTTTGATTGTTAGATTTTTTGTTGATAAAGTATTAAAAAATAGAAACAAACTAGAACTAGTAACCACCTGAAATTCATACAGTGCAAGTTATTACAGACAATTACGTAGGCATAATTATTTATTCTCTGCTATTAAAAACACAGGTAGCTCAATTGATCATATTAATTCTAGTACCAATGCAGTATTAAGTATTTTTATAGCGAAACAAAAATATTACATACAGTAAGTATTAATGTACCCTGTCAGATAGGGTATGGCAATATATCTTAATCTAGGGACTTAAGATAAGGACTAAATTAAGTATTTTGTATTTTATACAAAATTAAGAGATCTTTTATGAACATATTTATAACATTTGTGTAGTTTAGAATAATATAAATTTACTTAGGTAGGTACAATAGCAGTCCCCAAGACGCTAGTTGCATTGCCCTTCGTCCCAACTCAACTGGTCCTCAAATGATGAATTTACGTTGGTCCCCTTGGTGAGTTAGGAGTATGTAATGAGTAGAATTTAACATTGACAACCCCTAACCAACCAAGGAACACAAACGATGCTTTTGAATTGTTTTCGTCGGGGTCTTCTTTTTCTACCTTCTTGCATATGTTCTACCCTGAAAAGAGACGGTATTAAACAGCACGCATAATATTATATTACATTAAAAAAATTGTTTTTTTCATTTCAACTCACAATGTCAAGATTTCGAAGCACACGTATAAACTCATGATGTATGATGTATCTTAAAGAAAATAACAATCAAAGAACAGTCTGCAATTATCTTAATTTTTTCAATTGTAAATACTACTTCTTATTTGTTTCTATTCTTTGATTGTAATATTTTTTGTTAATAATGTATTAACTAATAGAAGCCAATAAAAACTAACAATTGAAACAGTTAAGCTAACTGCAGACAGTTAAGTTACTATATTTATACATTCTCTGCTATTATTTGATTGCATAATTTTTGTTAATAAAGTATTATATGAAACAAACCAATTAGAACTAGTATCCATTTAAAAAATTGCTTTTGTTCATTTCAATTCAGAATGTCAAGATTTCGAAGCACGCGTATAAACTCATGCATGATGTATGATGTATTTTAAAGAAAAAAACAACCAAAGAACAGTCTGCAATTATCTTAATTTTTTCAATCGTAAATACTACTTCTTATTTGTTTCTATTATTTGATTGTGATATTTTTTGTTAATAATGTATTAACTAATAGAAGCCAATAAAAACTAACAATTGAAACAGTTAAGCTAACGGCAGACAGTTAAGTTACTATAATTATACAATCTCTGCTATTATTTGATTGCATCATTTTAGTTTTTACCTAAGTCATCTTTCTACGTTCTATTCTTTGATTGTTATATTTTTGTGTTATTAATGTTTTAAACAATAGAAAACAATTAGAACTAGTAACCACCTAAAATTCATACAGGGGAGGTAACTGCAAAATAATCACGTTAGTATAATAATTTATTCTCTGCTATTACAAACACGGGTAACTCAACTCATCCATATCAATACCAGTACCAATTTCAGTCCCCAAGACGCTGGTTGCATTGCCCTTCGTCCCAACTCAACTGGTCCTCAAACGATGAATTTACGTTGGTCCCCTTGGTGAGTTACGAGCATGGAATGAATAGAATTGAACATTCACCACTCCTAACCAACCAAGGAGCACAAACGATGCTTTTGAATGGTTTTCGTCGGGGCTTTCTTTTTCTCTTCTTGCATAATGTTCTACCCTGAAAAGAGACTATTTAATAGCACGGATACTTTATGCAATAATTATTTTATTATATACACTTCAAAAATTGCTTTTCATTTCATTTCGATTCACAATGTCAAGATTTCGAAGCAAACGCATAACTCATAAATTTTTTTTTTTAAAGGAAAATAACAACTGAACATAAGTCTTCAGTTAGCTTAATTTTTTCAATTGTAAATACCTACTAGTTCTTTTCTGTTTTTATTCTTTGTTTGATATATTTTTTGTTAATAATCTTTTAAACAATAGAAACCAATTAGAACTAGTAACCACCTAAAATTCATACAGGGGAGGTAACTGCAAACAATCACGCTAGTATAATAATTTATTCTCTGCTAGGTATTACAAACACAGGTAACTCACTAAAAATGTGAAGCTGACTGCAGACAATTACGTTAATATAATTAATACATTCTCTGCTATTACAAACAATGTACATGTAGCTTAACTGATCTATATCAATAACAGTATCATCTCAACTGATCTTCAAACGATGAATTTTCGTTCGTCCCCTTGGTACGCCACGAGATCTGAATGAGTAGAATTTAACATTCATCTCTCCTAACCAACCAAGGAGCGCAAACGATGCTCTTGAATTGTTTTCTTCAGGACCTTCTTGTGACATTCTCACATAATATGCTCTATCCTGAAAAGATTTTAATTTTAACAGCACAGATATTGAATTAAATTTTTATTTATTTACTACACAAGTACACATTAAAAAAAAATTGATTTGGTTTCAACTCACAGAATCATTTTGATAATTCAAAATGATTCAAAATCGAAACAAAACGAAATCAAAATCTATTCATAATCAAAATCAGATTCGATATTTAACAACATTATTAATTTACCATACAAGTAGACATGAAACAAATATATTTTGATTTCATTTTAACTCACAGAATCATTTTAAATTATATATCCATTTGTTACATGTTGTCTCAGGTAATATTTCATTAACATATTATACGTATCACAATGTCAAGATTTCGAAGCACACCTAAATCTTTAAGTCATGAGTTATGTTATGGGTGAAGTAGATTTTCAAAGATTGATTTCAAAACCCGGTCTCGCTTTGTCTCTCCTTTTTTCCCTCCTTAATAACTCAGCAACTACCGCAGCTATCAACTTGAAATTTAAAATATGAAATCAATATCTATTTTTAAAGTACTTTATAATAAGATATTGATTTCATTTCAACTCACAAGTAAAGATTTCGAGTACACACGCATAACCCATCAATTAATTATGTTTTTTTATTTTATATTGCAGACAATTACTATAATTCTCTGCTATTATAAACAATCTACATGTAGCTCCAGTTGACCTACATGTAGATTGTTTAGAATAGCATCTATATCAATAATAGTAGCATCTCAGCTGGTCTTCAAACGATGAATTTACGTTTCGCCCCTTGGTTGGTTACGAGATCGTATGAACGTAGAGTTTAACATTCATCTCCCCTAACCAACCAAAGAGCGCAAACGATGCTCTTCAATTGTGTTCTTCGGGACCTTCTTTTGACATTCTCGCAGAATATACTCTATCCTGAAAAGATTCGAATTTTAACAGCACAGGTATTGAATTTAATTTTTATTTATTTACTACACCAGTACATATTAAAAAAAAGATTCTGAAAATTTCGTTTCAACTCACAGAATCATTTTGATAATTCAAAATGATTCTGTGAGTTGAAACGAAATCAAAATCTATTCATAATCAAAATCAAAACTATTCATTTGTTACATGTTGTCTGTTATATTTTAATTACGTATTATACGTATCACAAGATTTCGAAACACACCCAAATCTTTAAGTCATGAGTTATATAAGGGTGTGATAGATTTTAAAGTAAACAACAACTCAAGAACAGTCAACGGTTATCTAATTTTTTCTAATAGTGGTTTTCTACTAGTTCTTTTTTGTTTCTATTGTTTGATTGTTATATTTTTGTTAATAAAGTATTAAATAATATAAACCAATCAACTAGTAACCATCTAAAATTCATACAGTGGATGTAACTGTAGACAATTGCGTTAGTATAATTATTTATTCTCTGCTATTACAAACACAGGTGGACGGGACACACTCTACGCGGCTCGGATAAATGGAGCAAAATCATTATAAACTGGTATCCGAGAGATAAAAAGAGGAAACGCGGGAGACAATATAGAAGATGGGAGGATGAACTAAGAGAGACTGCAGGACAGACTTGGTCTAGAACTGCACGAGCAAGAGAGGAATGGAAGCAGTTGGAAGAGGCCTTTGCCAAAACCGGGCAAACAGATACGGTTGCCGATGTCTAAATTTAAGGTTACTGTAATTTTAGATTAAGTGTCTGAATAAAGGCTTTATTATTATTATTATTATATTAATAACACAGGTAGTTTAATTGATCCATATCAATACCAGCACTAATGCCAGTCCCCAAGAAGCTGGTTGCATTGCCCGTCGTCCCATCTCAACTGGTCCTCAAACGATGAATTTACATTTGTCCCCTTGGTGAGTTACGAGCACGTATGAGTAGAACATTGTTAGAGAAATTTCTAAGTTACAGATATTTTAAAAATTGTATTGAAATGCAGTAACCGATATCTTTCATTTGATACCTCACTGGATGATGTGGCCCGTTTTAAAAATTATTCCTAAATTATTCCCCCCCATTCTGCCCATTTTTCAAAAATTTTTTCAAAAACTTCTTACAGACTTTTCTATATTTTTCCAAAACGCCACATACATTTCAGAAAGATTGCTTTGCATTCTTCGGTTGTTTGCAACAGTCTGCAGATAGCTCAATTATTTGAATTGTAAATACTAGTTCTAATTTCTTTCTATTTGATGATTTTAATTTTCTTGAATAATAAAGTATAATAGAACTTGTATTTGCCTACAATTGATACAGTGGGATGACGATCTGCGAAAGACTGCAGGCAGATGCTGGATGCGGCAAGCTGAAGACAGGGCGCTATGGCGCTCATTAGGGGAGGCCTATGTCCAGCAGTGGACTAATATAGGCTGATGATGATGATACAGTGGAGCTAACTGCAGATGAATACGTTAGTATCAATATTTGTTTTCTGCCTTTAAAAACAATCTACGGGTAAATCAACTGATCAATATCAATACCAGTAGAGACCGTCCTCAAGACGCTGGCTGCATTGCCCTGCTATGTGGCAATGCTGATGCACGGCACGACACACTCAGTATTGTTATACACATTTAACACTGTATGGTGTAGCAGGTCGATTCCGATGGGTGCTATTACCGCTAATGGCTCTACCTCCCCGAACACTAGCGCCGCCACATATTTTATCTTATTATTGCGTCGAAGAAAGGAAATTCCAAAAATTACGTTGGGTAATTTGTGATACCGATTATAAGCATTTTTTTAACGCCTCTGTAATAGTTTTATTTTGTATAGTTTAGGCAGAGATACGATGTTGCCCTTGGTGCCCACCAAACTCTATTTTCGCATCTCTGTTTAAACTATACAAAATAAAACTATTACAGAGGCGTTAAAAAAATGCTTATGATAGGTATCACAAATTGCCTTACGTAATTTTTGGAATTTCCTTTCTTCGACGTATTAATAAGATAAAATATGTGGCGGCGCCAGTGTTTGGGGAGGTAGAGCCTTAATTTGTTTTTAAAATGCAGCCAATGAGTGACCCATAACCCATAATATCAAGGTGATACACGCATGAATACATCCGAATCGACCAGCAGGCCTCATTCAATTCTACTGGTCTCTGTCAATGGCTTCTGCTAGCTGGTTAGTAAATATTATGTAACTTCATGAAAGCACTTAAATCTATTGTTGTGTTACAAAATATTTTTGATTTACGAGACACTTTTTTGCTTGATGTTACTTATTGAAAATACTTGAAAATACTGGTACAAAACTGGTATGAAAAAGTTTTGGATGAGTTGACCACTAAACATTTTGGAGTGGTCAACTCATCCAAGTGGATGAGTTTACGTGGATGAGATGACCACCTACTCGGTATATTATCGTCGATTTTGTAATGTCTTCGTTCCATCTGAACTGGTCTTCAAACGGTGAATTTACGTTTGTGTCCTCAGCAAACTACGTGCGGTAAAGAATAGAATTTAACATTCACCACACCTAACTTACCAAGGAGCGCAAACGATGCTCTTGAATTGTTTTCATCGTGGCCTTCTTCTAATTCCTTCTTGCATAAATGTTCTACCTAGAAAAGAGTCGTTTTCTACAGCAGGCTTGTTTAATTTAATTATTATTATTTATTTACCTTATAGCAACTCATTCAAAAATTATGCTTTTGTTTTCATTTATACTCCCAATATCAAGATTTTGAAGCACACCCATAACTCATGCATGCCAAATGCTAAATATATTACAACTAAAGAGTCTGCAGATACCCACATTTTTTTTAAAGGAAATAGTTGTTTTTATTTGTTTATATTCTTGGATTGTTATATATATTTTTTTATTGTATTAAATAGTAGAAACCAATTAGAACTAGTTTTATCCACCTAATACAATTGAAACAGGGGAGCTAACTGCAGACTAGTTTGCAAGTATAATAAATAAATAATAAATAATGCTGGACAATTCACACAGCATTATCTAGCCCCAAGCTAAGCAGAGCTTGTGTTATGAGTACTAGATAACTGAAATACATATTACAAAACACTACATAGATAGATATTTTTTATTGTACCTACATAGAAAACATCCAGAACGCCCTCGACAAATGACTGCAGATTGTACAAACATTTGTCCCGAGGCGTGAATCGAACCCGCAACCTCCTGCGTCGCAGGCAGACCTTCGCCCGCTGCGCCACAGAGGCCGTCAAGTATAATTGAACATTATCTGCTTTTACAAACAATCTACAGGTAGCTCAACTAATCAATATCAATACCAGTAGGGGGGAACGCTCCCTACTGGTATCGATATTGATCAGTTAAGCTAAGGGACTCCCCAAGATGTTGGCTGCATTACCCTGCTGTATGCCATCATCGATGTTCTGCGCCAGATACGCAGTATTGTATTTTACTTTATGCAGTAAGTCGATTTCGATTAGTTTGTCTATTTATCCGCTCATTAGTTCATTTTCTATTGTTTTTATTCGTCATCAAAATGCAGTCAATGAATGACTAAAATAGTATAAAGTGATACGCTCATGAATACATCTTTATCGACCAGCAGGCCTCAACGAAATATTCTATTGGTACCTATTCGATGGCTTTTACTATCCTGTATTTGGTGTAGTGCTGTTTCACACCAAATCTTTCGCACCAATAATAATTGCTTCGTTTCTCACCGGCAGTTTTTATGATTTTCGTTTGAACCCACATATTAATAAAATTGATTTATGTACTTGTTACCTAACCTATCCTGTAACTTTTGAGTGCGTTGACTTAGATGTTTTATTTATAACAGGCTCCAAGAGTTAACGGACTTGAGTATTTAAACGTTTGTTAAAAATTTGTAAGCATAGTAGTTTTATAGCACAAATAAAGGGGAAAATCCAGCAACAGTAAATTTGTAGTTTATTCAGAAAAAAAAGTAATTTTTGATTCTCGCCATGTACCAAAACCTTCAGGGTACCTACTTCCTGTTGACCTAGAATCATGATAATTTGGCAAGACCTTTTACGGAAACCTTAATGCGAGAGTCCGACTCGCACTGTTAAAAATAGCCAAACCCTGTCATAAAGTCCTGCGGTTAATTTCAGAATCCAGATTGGCCTTGGATGTAATACAAATTTAAATTTATCTAAATAACTTAAGTTTTTTTCTTTTTTTTAGGTATAGGTTTTTTTTGGTACACCGATTTTAAGATCGAGCTTGCAACGAGGTTTTAAATTTATAAGAGGCATTAATACAAATACAAATCTATGTTTACAAAGAAAATAGTAACCAACTTTATTCACAAAGAAAATTATACTAGTATTTACAATTGAAACAATTAAGCTAACTGCTGACTGTTGCAAACAGTATACAGATAGCTCAACTGATCCATATCAATGTTGTACAAGTATACAGGGCGGAAATTTGGACGGGGCAGTAGAGGCAGGTACCCTTTGAAGCTACATGAAAATGGTCTTAGAAAACTACCCACCCTTTTTAGAAAAAATATCCTTATTCACAGATTTTCAAAAAAAGTTGCAGATTTTGTGAAAATAGGCTTTTTTTATAAAACTTTTTTATCGATCCTGTTTCTTATACTGTCCAAGTTTGGGACCAATTAAGGTTTTAGAACTAGAAAAGTCAGAAAACGCAAAAAACTTCTCCAACACATTTCGAAGAAAATCATTGCAACCTCGAAAACCTAGTCAAAGAAAATTACGAAATAAAACAAAAGGTAAACTGATTACGTTGGTATGTGGTAATTTACAGTAATATGTACTTATTATACTCGTATTTGTACACATTTACAACTTATAAAAATTTACTTACAAATTTATGCAAACTTATAATCTCAATCTACGATATGAGATGCTTAAAATGTCCACCTTTTTGATTATAATACACATTTATTCACAAAGAAAATTATACTAGTATTTACAATTGAAACAATTGAGCTAACTGCCGACTGTTGCAAACAGTCTACAGATAGCTCAACTGATCCATATCAACACCAGTCGGAAGCGTCCCCAAGACGCTGGCTGCATTGCCACGCTGTATGGCAATGCTGATACGCTGTGCCAGATTATAATCAAAAAGGTGGTATGAATTATAATTAAAAACAATTATTTGTAGAACTCACACAAACCGCTATAATTAAATAGACAATAAATAAATAAACAAAACCACACACAGCTAGAGTTTGACATATTAATGATAAAGTTAAGTTTGAAATAAAAGTAAAAATCGTTAGAAACTCAAGTTTTTGCAATCCAACCCGTGGTTACAAATTTTAACTCCGTTCAAAAATGCATGGGAAAAGTTGTTTGCGTTTTCTGACTTTTCTAGTACTCATTAGACCTCATTAGACCGCCTTAGTTGGTCCGAAAGAACTTTTTGCTCAGTACCTCTAGGAAACAGGATCGATGGGATCCAATCGACAAACAAAGATCGCCCATTTTCTTGAAATCTATAAAAATCTGTGAATTGGGATGATATTTTTTCTAAAAAGGATGGATACAAGGTACAAGTCAATGTGATATATATCAATAACTAGCTTCTGCCCGCGGCTTCGCACGCGTATTTTCGGTATAATAAGTAGCCCATTGTTTAATTTAGGCTACGTTCTAAGTGTATGCCAAATTTTCTCTTGATCTGTTTAGTAGTTTTGGAGATCCTAGGTAACAAACATTTCACATTTCCCAAACTTTCGCATTTATAATATTAGTTGGATAGGATAATAGAAGCAACAGTTCCCAGCTTAAGCCGTGACGTAGGTAGGCTTTCGTCAGAAGCTACATTCTCGCGTATTCGTTGTTGAAATTCCCAGTTATAACGTTACCTTATAAATAATACAAAAGTTAATTATGCACATATAATGAGTATGATGAAACAGAACACAGTCGAGTTGTAATTGCGCTTAGCGCTTGCTTTTAATACGTAGTTAATTATGTTTATAATTGGGGATGCGAAACACAGCCAACATACAGCATGCCCAATATACGGTGCGCAAAAACGGAAGAGATTTTTTTTTAAATTTAATGAGTGGACTACAGTGTTTTCAAACTTGTTGAGGATTGGTATTTTACCTGAAAACGTCCGCTCTCTCGCCAACAGTTGATCCAAAATTTCGTTTGGTGATTAGATTATACTTTCCTATCATGTTTCAATGAAGACAAAAAATTATAATTTTTAAATACCTACCTCATAAGGAGCAAACCTTTGACGTGCTGTTATACCTCTATGTTAGCCTTCTTGTGACAGCATGAACAAACCTACGCTATTCATAACTAGCTAGGAATAAACCATTCGATACGCTGTCTAAATCTGTGCCCAGTCCTTGTTAGAATTTTACTTAAAACATTTTTTAGAAAACTGTAAATTTATAGCCATTTGAATCCTATCTATGTGGCGTTTCGGGAAAAATCCTATTTGCAAGTCTAAAACATCTTTTATTTTAGTATGAGCCTCAAGTTCAATGTTCTAGATTTTTGTTTATGATTTGGTACAACGTGCATACATGGAACTACTAACTAGGTATCCCATATATAATAGTCGTCGAAATGATACTATCGACTCGCCGAACTCGCACCTCAGTCTATTTTTTAAATATAAGTATAGTTTAAATCTTTTTTATCAACGCTACCTTCACTGGTTGGGCTCGAGAGCTTCCGGTCGGGATGAAGGGGGAGGGGAGGCCACATCCGGCGGAAGCTGCGATCCGACCAGCCTGTCTTGCGTCCATATTCCGGATGAACTTCCGAAAAAGTAACAAGAATTTTTACTGGTTTCTAAAATTTATTTGCGGTTGGTTGTTTATTTCGGGTTTTGGGAAAGCTTTTGTTAGGTGTATTCTCTAAAGACCAACTCCTTAAAGTAAGTAGCAGGTTTGTGCTTGATGCCTAGTAAATATCTCAGTGAAATAACGAATTTGACGTCAAGGTCGACTGAGAATAAAACTAGGCATGTCATGTCATTTACCCCCGAATATTCAAACGCAACTCAAATTAAAGCATGCCTCAAGTGACCAATGTTTGACAGATTTTCATTGAAACTGTCAATAAATTGCAACTTCAGATGAACTCAAATGTAAGTTGAGTTTGAGTATTCAGGCATAAGCATTCTACTTTCGGTATGTTACTGGTTTTTATGGTATTGGTTGGATTCTGGCCAATAGCGGCAATAGTCATAAATAAAGAAAAAACTCTATTTTTTTTATTTTGAAAATCGCAACCGTTTTGTGTAGTAGACGCCCTGTACTAATTACTATCAACATGTGCTTCAAACTGCTCAAAACATTATCCCATCCCAAAGGGATGACTCGGATTCTCAAAAACAAAAACACATCAAATATGATTCCCAAACATACCAACTGCTCGAATAACAAATTTTCTGGTCCATCACCCCTGTTCATACAATAAAAATTCATCGATGTACATTACCCCTGTAATTTGGAAACTCGTGCTAATGCAGCTACAAGTGAGTGTATTGTGCACATATATCTGGCTGCCTGGCGTGCTTCTGTACGGTTCACGGGCCCCTAAAAAGGGTAGCAGCCTGGGGTAGGTGCGAGGTGTGAGCGCAGAGCGATTTAAACAGATAACAATTGTTGAAAAAGAAAGAATGTAAATTATTTATTAAACACAACACTAATAATAAAATAAAAAAAATTGGTTGTCTGTAAAGTCGGTTTACTGACGATAGTTGAACGTGACAACTCAGAGCGAGGTAACGCCGCATGACGAGGAAACGGCGCATGACGAGGTAACGCCGCATGACGTCATGTTTTTTCGTGCGTGCAGCCGGCTCTATCGAATTATAAGACGTTGTCACGTCAATAAAACACTACTTAGTAACACGTACAAGAAACACAAGTTGTTCACTTGTGTTTTTTTAATAGTAACACAATGCGTCGGTACGCAAGTACCTAAGCATTGTGTTGGTACTAAGTAGCCCACTAGCAAGCCGAAGAGCGCGTGTGTGTGTAGATCTAACAGGTCCTGACTCAGCTCGTTGCTCTAACACAAAAACCTGGGCTAGGTAATTTGTGAAAGAACGCCGGTTTTCAGTCAGGACTAGGTAGGGTTAATGACAAACACGATCTAAGAATCTGATTTCTAGCATAGCGGCACTTTTTGTTAGGTTCTAAAATCCGTCCATAACGGGAATCGAGCATAACGAAACTAACCGATCTCAGATCCAGCGCATTTAAAGACAGAATACAAAGGAAACGAAAACGGCAACAAAAAAAATATGGGGTGATTCCGTACAAATTAACTACCTAATAGTGGAGATGCCCTCTGTCTCGACTGTCTACTCAGAAAGACAGCTTTTAGAAATCTGACCGAGTGGTATAATCTGAAATGAGCTTTTTTGCGTTGATGCTAGAATTTAAATTGTATTTTTGCCGGCCCAGAAAGATCAATGAAGTCAAGCCATAACTTTCTTACTCTTGTCATTGCCTGAAAAAGATTATACCTTAACATATTTATGTTATCCTGTCATCACTTACCCACCTTAGAAAGATTTCCATACCTTCTTTCTTCATAAGATTTCCACTTCCACCTCAACCAACTTCCATGCGTCAGAGTAAATTTTTTATTGAATTAATTTGTTAATAACTTTTACACACAACAATGTATCTACTTTTGTGCATAAAAGTATTATTTAGTCTTAACTAGTGCTCTCCTGACACCCAAGACACAAGCCTAGTGCTTAGTTTGGGTCTCACCAGAAATCCCTGAGTATGTATACTAGGTATATTTGGTGAATAAATGATTTATTTATACTTCAAAACCACAGCAACAGCTAAACCTCACCATTCCTAGCAGCAAAGGCCGCTCGACTCCAGAAAGCAGTGAACAACAATAAATAAATATAAATAATGCTGGCAATGTGGTGCCGGCTTAGAATTTGCACCACCCCAACTCTTCCGGCGGATGTCGTAAGAGGCGACTAAGGGATATCCACCGGGGGCGGGCAGCAGCGCCTTCTGGAGAAATATTCTACCACTGAACTGCGATCCTCAACTCGCATGCCCAGCGTGGGGATTATGGGCATTACCTCTATGAGATAAAGGCCAATAAGGCGCTTATCAGGGGGAGGCATGCGTCCAGCAGTGGGCCAATCAAAAAGCTAAGTAATTTTGTCTATGAAAGAATGGTTGAAAATATGAGTTTTAAATAAATATTTAGGTGAATTGAAGTTAAGTGAAGTTTAATTACTATTGCCGCGACCAAGATGAACGAATATTTCCCGACAAAGCCGTAATGCAAGAAGGATACGAAACACTAACTTAATAAATTCAAAAATCTGCTTAAGGTCAGCTAGTTATTAATAAAAGTTGTGCCTTTACGGAACGCTCTCCGCTCGCGCTTGCGGCAAGCCCTGGGCAGTCCCGAAGGAACCACAGCCAGCGATAAAAGCCCCATGCATAATGTAAGCGCGTCCGAAATCGAAAAATTAAAAACATCCGCCATCTGCTGGTTGCACAATTACTCCCGAGTTTGACGCTGTTTGCCGTTTCCATGACGGTTCATGATCTTTGGTAATTATGCGGATTTCATTCCGCAGGGGATTACTCTAGTTCAAAAGGAAGAAGACCGTATAAATAGCACCGTACAATAAGTCGTCAACTTACTTTGTATCATACAATTTTTATGTATCTGTGGAAACTTGTAATTAGTACTCAACAAATATTTACAGTGGTACTACAAAAACTAACGTAAACACTGGTCTAACAAGCGTTTAGCTAAACAGTGTCTAAACAGTTAGACATGACTTTAACAAGAGTTTAAATGTAGTTTAAACTATGTTTAAGCCGTGTCTAACTGTAAACCATCGTATAACGCAGTTTTGAGTTAACGCTTTGGTTAAACACGAGCTCAACACAGATGTCTAACTTTTTTGTAGTACCGCTGGCACTGTCTATCCAGGCATGTTCAATATTTACATCTGAATTTTTATAAACCTAGCTGTAAGTTTGACCAAAATTTTGAAAAAAAAAATAATAATAAATAAGTAAGTAAGTATCTGGTTTGTCGAGATTCCGTGCATCGAGATAACGTGCGTCGAGATGCCGTAGTTCACACATGTTTATTGCGTTGATTATTAGATTAAGACTATTTCTAAAGTTATCGTGTTATTGCAGTACTTATCTACACATGGAACTAGAAAAACATCGTGGGTACGTTTTTGGAATATACAGTGTGTTTTTTTAACTGGGACAGTACGGGTGCACCCATAACCAGAGGAGATACAGGTGCAGTTTCTTTTGAAACATCAGCTCCTTTTTGGCGAAAAATATATTAATTGATTCATTTCAAGGCGCTACTCACGCTTGACCAAAAAATGTTAATGCTGAAATATTTTTCTCCAAAAAGGAGCTAATGTTTCAAAAGAAACTCCATTCCTCTGGTTATGGGTGCCCCCGTACTGCCAAAGTTAAAAAAATACTCTGTATACTATGGAATGTAGGTATACTATTTTTTGACATATCGAAGTGTCCTGTATGGGAATAGAGCACTAGACCCGAGTTCGCCAACAGATGGTTAAATTTTAAACAGTTGTTTTGTATAAGACACAAATTTTCATACATTACGAGTAGTTTAAACGTCAAAAAAACCGACGAAGCGGCCTTAGTGTCCGATTATCTTTTGGTGAACACAAACCTTTTTAACCCCCGACGCAAAAAGAGGGGTGTTATAAGTTTGACGTCTCTGTCTGTGTGTCTGTCTGTGGTATCGTAGCTCCCAAACGGATGAACCGATTTCATTTAGTTTTTTTGTGTCATAGATAATTTTATCCCGAGTATAGTCGGGAACACACAAAAAAAACTAAGGCTAAGAAGCCATGTTTCATGAAAATCTGTTCAGCCAATAAACATCGGCGGGTTTTATAAACAGTAGTGAGTTACGTGTAGTATTTGTAGTGAGTTAGCTCAAGTGCTTAAATTGTAAATACTAGTTCTAATTTATTTATTTTAGTAGATTGTCATTTTCTTTGTGAATGAAGAGTATGTATTTGAATAAAAAAAAAGATAAAGAGAATAAAAAGATTTTGAATCAAATCAAATCAAAAACTCTTTATTTCCATAATTAATACAATAAATGTACACTTAAAAAAGATCAAATTGTAAAACTAAACACTGACACGGAAATAAAGTGATATTTTTGATTTCGGTCGCTGTAACGTGACTAAAATTCCACATGAACACAAATTCGTCATTTATTATCATGATAGACGAATTTGTACATGTGAATTTAACTTTTCGTTCGGGATTGCTAAATTAATTTACAGCAACTCTAAGCTCGACCAGGTTTTACATGTATGAAACTTCTTGGTACTTTGCACCAAACAAATACGTGCGAAGTCAGGGCCAGTTCAGTAACAAGGGTGCCGTGGAGCATCCTAATCGACTGTGTGCGGATCCAAGTGCGCTTTGCTCACCGACGGAGAAAATTGGATGAGCCGTCGACACATTGATTGTTTTACACTGGGGTGGCTTCGGCCAGGGGGGACATACCGCAGAGGTTCGTGCAGGTATCACTATCACTATGAAAATGCTATAGTCACAGAATGATACTTTTTGAAGAACTACAGGGATGCGTGTCAAAAGTTTTAAGGTTGAAACTATCCTATCAATCTCTCTGTGCAATAATGTGCTTATGATATTTCAATGCACTTCGCTTTTAATAAATTAATTTATATTCATATTTTTTTGAAAGATGCGCGCTTCCTTTTCTTTTTCTTCTTTCTGCATGTTAATCAAAATTGTTCTGTATAAATTAATAATCTTATCTTGAAAAAGAGAAAATGTATTTTAATGGTAATTTCAAATATATTTAATAATAACAAACTCTGACAGTAAACAGGAATGCGAAATTTTCTAAGTTTTAGCTTTTTTATAAAATCAGTGTCACTGTAATGAGGGATGTCATATAGATGTCTATAACACAGGCTTTATAGCCTAGCGTCGATATCTAAAGCTAGTTAATACAATCAACGCAGACATAGATTTAAAGTATCTAACTATTAGTTATATTTTGAAAAATTATTGTTTTCGGAATTGTTTTGTCTGTATTTTCTATGCAATAAATTTCATTTCATTTCATTCATTTCTTTATTCACAAAGAAAATTACACTAGTATTTACAATTGAAACAATTGAGCTAACTGCAGACTGTTGGAAACAATATTAGGTAGCTCAACTGATCCATATGAATACCAGTCGGAAGCGTCCCCAAGACGCTGGCTGCATTGCCACTCTGTAATATAATTATTTTGAAAAAACTAAAAGCAAACTGCCAATCCCTTAATTTTACACTGTTTCTAAGTTTTATGGGACAAATAATAATAATCCCATGGGGAAAAAAAATATGGAGCTACTGAATAAATTTTATTTATTATTATTATTATTCACTTTACAAAAGCTAAAAAAAATCAAAATCGGTCCATTATGACGGTTTAATCGACGAACATACATACAACCGAACATAGCCTCCTCCTTTTTCCGAAGTCAGTTAAAAAAAAGCTCACTCATTTCATTAGTAAAATGTTTAGTTATCGGAATCGGGCCCCAGAATAACTTGTGGAAAACAGAAATCTAAAGATGAAAATGATTGAGTTAGTTCGGTAAAGTTCGATACACCCTGATTGTGCGCGAATTAAGCTCGATTACAGGGAGTCGATGGAGGCGGCCAAGATCGCTTTTTGTGTCGTCGTTTTGGGAGACCTATGTGTTTTTGCAACTTTATTAGATCCTAGACGATCTCCTCGCGGTTTCACCCGCGTAGTTCCCGTTCCCGTGGGAATTCCGGGATAAAATATAAAAAAAAATCACATTTCACAAACTTTCGCATTTTTAATATAAGTATGACAGTAGGATTATAGTTAGTAGGATAGGATATTCAAATCAAATCATTTATTTGCCGAATACTTTATTCCAGGTATTTAAATGTCAGATCTTATGACTAGAATGATGTCAAGTATTCAACCCGCAAACAGGTGTGCAAATATTATATCGCACTGATTCAAATAGTTAAAATAATCAAGAATAATACAATCGAAAATATCAATTCATCTTCATTTAATAAAAATATCAATAACAGTAGAGTTAAGCTATACGTACACACTGCGTGCATTTTTAGAATCACACTAATATTATAAATGCGAAAGTTTGGATGGATGAATGGATGTTTGTTACCACTTCACGCCAAAACTACTGAACGGATCAGGCTGAAATTTTGTATACAGATAATTATAATCCTGGAATGAAACATAGACTACTTTTTATCCCATAAATCAGTTCCCATGGGATAGAAATCACCTTTTAACATTTCCATAGAAACAACGCGTGCGAAGCCGCGGGCGGCAGCTAGTAGTTTATATAAAACTGTTGTTGCTACCTTCATTTCCAGTGTGAGTTAAAACATCATTTCGTTGGATATTTTGACAAAACGTGCCTTATTACTGACATGTACCTTGTACTGTGTAAGTGAAATGAGACGATGCGATATCAAGCGAGGACATTTAATGAAAGAAAACCTTTATAGTTTTATTTTCTGTAAGCAATGAAAAACTCATCCTAACGCCTCAGGTTGGGTTTATATCTCTGCATAGTGAACTACTACGCTCAGTTTTGTTGAGCGAGTCCAAAGAAGTAGTTATAATTATAACGGCGAAGCTCGCGCAACCATGGCAAGCATTCACTCGCGTGTCTGTCACAAAACAAACTTCATTAGCGATGGTTTGGCCAACAGGGGGCGGCCCATAGGTCAGACAGTACAGGCTTTTACCTCTAGGGGACGGCCCATGGCACACCATCATCATCAAACGATAAAAGATCGATCGGACGAATGAAAAAAAATGACGGTACCTCGGTACTTTATCCAAAGTAGTTAACGAGGTTTCGGTAACCATTCCAGTTTTGGATGGTTTCGCACCTGTGTGTTCTACACAAAATAAATGTATCTTTTAAAGGGCAATGTATACGCATCTACAACAAAACTCCTAGTGAGTTGCAAACATTATCTTCTACTATATAAAAATAAGTCGGGTTTTCCTTCCTGACGTGAGGCTCCGTGAGGTTTATAGCATAGAAAAAATTAAGAAAGTGGGAAACATAAATTTCCACGCGAGCGAAGCCGCGGGGCGCAGCTAGAAAGTAAATAAATTCAAACAAATTGTCAAAACCTTGCTGTGCAAAAAGGCTTACTATAAAATATCAGATTATCTAGAGGATAAAAAAGCTTGGGACGGGTTTTGCTCCAACTCGAAAAATAACAACTAACAGGCTAAAGGTTTCTTCGTCGCTTTAGTCTACCTACCGAAGCGACAGAAATAAACAAATATCACTTTATTTCCGTGTCAGTGTTTAGTTTTATATTTTGACCTTTTCTAAGTGTATTTATATAAATAAAGAGTTTTTGATTTAGATTTTTTGTGTACTTTGAACGGATGTACGTAATGATTAGGGTGATAAGGTCGGCGTGGTGCGTGGTCGGGCAGCGGCATCGGCAGCGCGTGGAGGCGCCGCTGCCGCCAGCGCAGGCAGCGGCCGGGAGGAGTGAATGGAGCAATTAAATAATTGAGTAATTCGCGAAGCCGCCGCCGCCGGCGACGTAAACATGCGTGAGACGCAGGGAACAGGGAGCGAGCAGGATCGCGGGGCGCAACGGGATAGGTGCGTGGCGGGGCGAGGGCGTGGCCCGTGACGTCACCGTCCGCGCGCTTCAGTCGGTCATCACCCGGCGCGAAGAGCGGTCGCGGCGACGCGTCGCCTTAGTATTCACCCAAAAGTACGATAAATTCGCCAAGATTTTCGACCGCCAGTACCACTCACCCTCCAAGGTGTTGAAGTTGGAGGACGACCCTTGGGGGTCATGCGCGATGTACTCGCCCGACAAGATGAAGTCTGGCGGGGGGCTGATGGGTCCGCCAGGCTGCTTCCCGGGAAGGTACAGCCCCACGTACCGCAGCGCAGACCCGCGCCGCTGCGTGCCGAACCCCTCCGTGAGTACCGCATGCCACCACCACCACCGCCTCCGTACCACCATGTCAACATGTCTATTGATCAGCGCCGCACGTGGCGGGTGGATGAGCGATGCTCTTGATTCAGCTTCGAACACCTCCGCCGTCTAGGTCTACAGGTTAATAAACCGCGCGTTACTTTAACGTCCACCTTGGTGACGAACCCGACCTTGTTTACGCTCCCTAATATTTAATGCGGCAAGCCTTTCTCGGGAACCTGGGCAGCGTTTACGGTCATAGGTAAATACCGCGCTCGAAATTCAAACGGAAACGGAAGTAAGCTTTTAAAGGAAAAATATATAAAACGTTATAATATTTATAACTCGGTTTATAAAGTTAACGCGCTTTAGGTATAGGCATGAGTTAAATTCAAGGTAATGCGTATGCCCGGCGATTTGTTTGATATGTGCATTGATTTGCCGATGCGACTGATTTAATGGAGCTCCATGGGGTTTTTAGTTTCATTTTTACGGCGAAATTCTCAATTGGTTAATCGATGCATCGTTTATCAGACCATCATATTCATAGTGACGAAACAACAATATTTTTTTTTTTGTTTAATAAAGATTAATATCGGGTGACTTAAACTTTAATCATATAGAACTCAATAAAAATTACGAAAGATTCGGATGAGGGCACAAGTATATGGAACCTGGTACCGAAAATAAGTCGAACAAAGGTTTATTCAGTTAAAAAAAATGCTTTTAAACGGCCATTGACTTAAATTAAGACATGTTTTTACGTAAAAGGGATTGTCATCTACTTACCGAGTGATTATCGTAGATATATTTTGCTTTATTCTATTTTGAGATCTAAAATCATCTTCCGAAGAGTATAATTCAAAACGGATAACTTCAACGGCCTCGTCGTGGTAGATATTTGTCCACTGGAAAAAAGATATCCAACGACGTATCAATTTGATCTCAATTTGATTAGACATAGTACATAACGCACATCCTCAACCATGAAGTCATTTATCCTAATAATTTGATGGAAAATCGACTTGCGAATCGAATCCCTTAATTTTACACTGTTTTTAGAGCTTTACGGGACAAATACCTACTAAATAATATGGGTCCTTCTCTATACAATAGCAAAAGAGTATTAAAATCGGTCCGTAAATGAATCAGAGTTCTCAGAATCTTCAGAAATCGAAGAACATACAGCCGAGCTATACCACCCTCCTTTTACAAACTCGGTTAAAAACAGAAGTCAGTTATTTATAATAAATAGCGACAAGTAATTTAAAATGATACAAACGATCACTTATATTCACGTATAGCATCAAAACAATTTACCAAACAACAACAGAAACAATTCTTTTAACAATAAAACAATACCGTAACAAAGTGATGAAAAGGCTTTATAAAAAGTTTAGTAATTCCGGTCGTTATGTTCCCCCGCAAATGACAGGCCCTATTGTATAACAGACGTATTGCTTATTCATTTAAATTGCACATTTTCATTTAATAACTGACATTTTCATTGGTAATTTCTAAGTTTTTTTTTCCACTTTCAGCTATCGAGCCGTCCGCCCTGTACTTTGAAGTCATTATATAAACGCTAGTTAACAATATCAATTTATAAATTTTTAAACGACATGCGGCCGTTACTCTTTTCTATTTCTGCTTTTTTATGCGGATGATTATAACAATAAAAATACCGAAGTATAAAATAGTGAGAATGTAATCAAATTAGGTAAATCTTTATAAAGCAGTTCTAATGAACCAACATTTCAAACCAATTATTTAAAAAATTAAAACTATACAACAATTTAAAACAACAAAAACATTTTACATTTTATCCAGATCATAAATGGAAAAAAGAGGCATGTTAAGCCTTGAAACATATATAAAAAACTCGCATAGCATTAACAATTCGACATTCGTTTGTTTTATCGATTTCCTAATTCATATTCTATGTTATGATAACAGTTTTTTTAGAAATATGAATTCTAATTCTGCGTCCTGAAATCGAGTAGGCGTAGACATTTTCGCCGCCGTCGGCTTCGCTACGGCGTAGAGTCGCGCTGCGTTCGTAGACCCGCTACGAACGGCGGCGTTTTCCCGTCGGTAAAATAAAATCTAAATAAATCTAACTATATTATTGAACGACGGTAGCGGAAAGTGGAAAAGAAATCTTAGAAATTACCAATGAAAATGTCAGTTATTAAATTCCGACTGGTGTTGATATGGATCAGTTGAGCTATCTGTAGACTGTTTGCAACAGTCAGCAGTTAGCTCAATTGTTTCAATTGTAAATACTAGTATAATTTTCTTTGTGAATAAAGTTATTATTAAAAAAAAACTAAATTATGCTTTAAATTTATTTTTATTTATTCTGTTTGGTGACATCATGACATGTATAAAACAGTTATTAAGCTTAATTTTGGATTATCGACACCTAAGAGAGATTTTTGACATTAGTTACAATAAAAATTATAAAAATGGACAATTCACACAGCATTGTTAACTCAATATTCATTTCTTTATTCCAGTAACACACGTAATATTTTTATTATTGGCAATTTTATTTTATTATTGGCAATTTTATGTTAAAGCATTGCTGTTTAGGTAAATGCAGTCTCAATTAAGTTTTAGACCTATTTAAATTACTTTAAGATTGTATTTTATGGTTTTAATATGTTTATGCATTTTATAAAAAAATGAAACGTCAAGTGCGAGTCGTACTCGCGTACCAAGGGTTCCGTATAATTGTAAGACCTTGTTTTTTGACAAATTTCAGGATTCGAAGTACACTATAGGTTTTGTGTGTATTCCCTTGAAAATTTCAAAATATTCGGACATAAACGGCGGTAACTTTTGAATGCGTTGACTTAGAAGTTTTATTTATATTGAAACTCCAAGAGGTTACGGACTTGAGTATTTAATGTTAATTTAAACTCGATACCTCTTCACAGGTTTCTGAGAAATGGGGGTTGACATACGGACAGACAGACAGACTGACAGACGGACAAGAAAGTGATCCTATAAGGGTTCCTGTTTTCCTTTTGAGGTATGAAACCCTAAAAACAATTAAACATAAAGCCAGAAGAATGAACTTTAGCAAGATGAAATAATTATGTTGTTCTGAAAACTATGCATCGACAAATCGATAACAAATTAATAATTGGATTTTAAAATTTTAGTTTTTCAATCTTAATGGCGCCATCTTAATTGTCAAAATCAGTCGTTCGATATAAACCAGGGAATGCCGGGCTGGCTTTAAATTTATTCTGTTTGTCTTCAAATTAGAGGGCAATTATTTCTCGCACTAGCTTGTTATGTAGTTAATTTAGTGCAAGAAAATGCCCTCTATTTTGAAAACAGACAGAATACATTTACAGTCGGCCTGGCAAAGAGTTTCTTGTTTACAGGCAAGTCCAGCCTAGACAGCTAGTCCAGTACAAACATCGTTTTGAAGTCAAAGTAATTTTTTCGTAAGACATCACTGGACATTATTCAGAAACATTATAGGTACCTACTGTTGTAAACGGAATAACTAAGTAATAGTAAGCTCAGATTGATAATAATGGTAAGCTGATGAATTCATCATCATGTCGGGCTTCCGTGTCAACTTCAGACGCTATAATTATGGCCTGTTTGGACCCACGCGGTGTTCGCTACCCAGAGTGATACATTTACGCGAATTTCGCGGTGGTATACCGCGCAAAACCGAACGAAACTCGAGCGATATTTACCGCTACCGCTTTTTGTATAAAACACCGCGTAGGTCAAAAGATGTCTTTGGCTGACGATTACGTTTTGGCGTTTTCTGTAATAGCCCTAAACGTTTAAAGCCCTTCGCGTGAAAATTTATATCAGTTCCTTTAAATGCATTGAGGCACAATCTTTATACCCAGAATAATCTTTAAATCCTTAAGACCGTATAATATATTAAGAAAAGTCTAATCTTAGTTAAGTAAACTGACACTTTCATGTGATTATTTTTTTTCAATCTTTAAATCTAGGTATATCATTTTATTGGGTTTATCTTATCCATTTAGCAGCTACCATGGGATGGGAGAGACAGAATAAGTTCGTGCCTATCTAACCACGAACCTTATGCAGATCCTTGATTTTTTTGGTGAGAGCTTGTTTCGGTAATTTTAAAAATCAAAGGCGACGGTCAAAGTTGTTTTTTTTTAAAACAAGATTTGCTTATAGGTTGAGACGTGGTACAGTGTCAGCCAAGTTCGAAAAGAAACAGGCAACGTTTTCCCAATCGACTAGCTATTATATAAATAATAAGTATAATAAAGGTTTGATTTATTTATTCCTATATTAAATGTCTCGAGGAACCTCTTCCATCCCGCGGACTTTTAGACCTCCCCTCGTATTCGCAAAAAACACTGAAGGACAGTCAATGTATTTTTCTGCGGAACTATTCTAGCTGCATACTTATTGCCTGTGAATGAGGTATTATAGGAACTATTAGCTGTCATTATCTACGTGCGATTCATTATATGGTCCCTTTTTCTGTTGGAGTTGGTTCTACCTTAGACTGATATTGTCTGAGGTAGTGAATACTTCGTTGTACAATATGTAATACAGAGGCTTTATGGGTTTTATGACTTTGCAACGATCTATGTAAGTTTAGTGGATTTTCGTAAATGTTGCAGCTTTAATAACTAAGTGCTTAAAAGTCAATTTTTTTAAGAATAAGTAAATAAATAAATGTAAGTCTCAATATAAGTCGATGTGTGCTTAATGTTCAAGCCGTGATTTTTGCTCGCGTGGGCCGGGTTTCGTTTTTCGAGCTTTTCTTAAAGGTTATCTGAAGTCTTATCTTTATCTTTATTACCTCGAAATCCTCGGATTATCCAAAAGGATGAAGCTATTTTGATAAATGAAGTATCAGAATACTCGTCTATACTTTTTTTACACCGAGTCGGGTTCTTTAATAGTTTTTAATTAATGACTTATTATCATTGACTGGATCGAGCACCGCGCATTTATTTTATGAAATCTTTCAGAAATCAACTCTCGTCTACGGGTTTAACAAAAATTATGAAATGACCAAATGAGTTATATAAATCTGCGATTTTTCGGTATGTTTTGCGTTTTTTTTTCGGTAATTCATTATAACGCAGCTCGATTAGTATAATTACTAACTCTCTTACTTTACAAAGCCCTCTAACATTCAAGCAAAAGGCAGTGATTTGTTATTCTGACGTCAAGAACTGAAAACATACGATTCTTACAACCGGTTGTTCTTACGTTGATTTAGGTAGCAAGAAATGATCAAAACTTCCTAAGTTTTGATTTATTTGATTCGGATCCGGCAAGAAATAAACTATTCGACTGAAATTCGTTTCCGTGCATAATCGACGTTGACTAGAGATTAATCGTCGATTCGTTAATTGTAGAGATGCCCAGTTCACGTACAACAGGCTGTTACCTCCTTCCAATGACAGATATTATAAGTAAGAGGGATCAAGTCAAAAAAATGATTTAGTTTCGATAAGTATCAGTGTAAGTTGTTAAAGAAAACTACGGGTTTTGTTTTTATGTTATTTTCAGGACCATGGCCTGTTTGATATTCAGTTGCATTTCAAAAATATCATAGCTTATTGGAATCAGTACCTAGTTCCGTGCTACGGCCCCCGATGGCGTGACGTCCCCGCGATTCGTTTCTCTTTATTCACCGTTTAAGGTGCAGGGTTATTTGCTTGTTGGCTTGGCTTGAATATATAGAGAGTCGCCATTTTAGATTCTACTAGACACTAGATATTACTTAAATTCATGCTCATTTGTAGATTGGCGGCCACAATAAGATTACGATAAAAGTAATCGAGAACCATTGAGGTCTTTGAAGAAAAATGCTTAACACAAACGAGTTGTCAGCAAAAAAATGCGACAAATACGTCTCATTTTCCTATTTGTATAAGTGCTCGTGTGCGTGAAAGGACTGAAGTTATATGCTTGTCAACTCACACATAGATTTTGAAGGCAAAAGCCTTCAAAATCAATGAATGATTGAGTGACGCTATTCCTCTGCTGTGACAGAAGTGTGCTTTACCTCTATGATTGACGTGTTTGGGGTAAAATTGGTACACACATATGAAGATCACAAGAGAAAAACTTAGAATCGGTGTACAGTACAATGTACATGACATTCCTACACTGAAAATTGATAAACACAGATTGGCAGTAATGTCCATTGGTAAATAAACAACAAATATAAACAGTAGAAAATTCTTTTTCACAGAAGTTTAAGCTTAATTAACGAGTGATAGGTTTTCCCGGGAGTTCTAATTTTTTAAGGCATTTCTATGAATGTGCCAGTGGGTTTTATTTCTGATTGGTGACAACTTGTGTCAGAGGCGACGACGACGTTCCGTGCAGAGAGGGAGTCCCTGGACTTAGTTCTCTTAGATAAAGTGCTGCAGCTAGCTCTATCTACTTTTATAACATCAATGCCGCGAGCGTGACGGCCGCTGTCATTTCAAAGTGCAACAAATCACTCAAAATCATTCGAAAACTATCATCGAGTTCGTATGAAACGATTATTGATTCGTTGTCAGACTACGAAAAATACCTAGTTCCTCTCGATCGGGTGCTGCAAGGTGCTAAATGTATAGAAAGGACACGAAAACGACGAAAGTATTCGTAAGATAATACGCAGTACCTATACTGAGCACTCTGACGTGATATTTCTTGTAGATGAAGTATAGTGGAGCACCGAACGATAAAAGCCAGCTTTTATTTCGTCCATTGTTATAACCTGCCGCATTTTGGTTTTGGAACATGGTTTCTTTTTTCCGATATTTGAACGACTTATTTTCTAAATTCATTGTTCAATAGGTAGGTCATAATATTTTGTTGGAAGGAACGCAATACAAGGTATTCGCGTCACGCGCTCCAAACATAGTACGGGTACGTCATGACGGATGGACTTCGGAGGCAAGTGAAACCACAGAAATCTGGATGATGACCATTGTTTATTATGTATACGTTATTACAGTTATACTACAGATTAGGTACATATACAATGCTTACATACATAGTTACTACATCTCAATATTCATTATCATCATCATCAACCTCTATTAGTCCACTGCTGGACTGCCTCCTGCCTACTGCCTCCTCTAATGAGCGCCATAACGCCCTGTCTCCAGCTTGCCGCATCCAGCATCTGCCTGCAGTCTTTGCAGATCGTCATCCCACCTGGCCGGAGGGCGTCCTACACTACGTTTGCCGAGTCGTCATCTCAATATTACTTACATTATAATGTTGTAAGCAAAGTTTCCTCAACCATATTTTGGAACATAAACGTTCACAAATAAAAAGTTTAAAAACTACGTTCTACGACAGTCTTTATAAATAAGTCTTAGTATAGGTAAGTACATTATTATAAGGATTCAACCGAGTCGCGGGCGCAATCGATTTTTTTTCCACAAAAGACTTCGATAAACGGTTTCGTTTCTAAATTAAAAGTGCAACCCCAAGCATAAGCCTGTCATTATTTACAAAAGTAGCTTATGATAATATACTTAAACAGAAATTTGCGCGAGGGCTTTATACTCCCCTCACAAACAAAACCTTGGTAAATTGTTCTACGGGAACATGGTTGCGAAAGATGATTTAGATAAGCGGCATTAAACATTGCTTAATTATAGGCACCGAAAAAGCTGTCTTCAGTTTTCACTTCACCTTCGTTCCTAACGAGTCAACATATTTGACAACATTTTGTCCAAATAAAGGTTACCCATGGTTGGTAATATACGTTCGTGACTACGTATTCGTGTCTACTTTTGGGCTATCGTTTCTAGCCAGGCCTTGTCTTGCTCAATATCGCACCATCAACCACGAAATTTCTCCAGTAGTCGTGGTTTTCCTCCGGATCTGACTCTCGGAATTAGATAAATGAATTCTGTAAGGATTTAAAGCTCTTGGTATTGAAGCGACACAAGCTACGTCCAACAAAAAAAGACTTTCATAGTGTAACGGAGACTTCAATAGAGCAATGTGGCAGAGCTTGCTTTCATTTCTGGTGTGCTATAGGTACCTTGCAGCTCTAAATGTGTTTATAGCGAATCAGGTAGGTATTATGATGAGAATAGAATTTGATGTAAGCCGTAGGTGCTAAAACGCAGCCTTGGCAAACTCCTCGCATCATTTCAAACTCACACTTTCAGAGTTGGACTAGACTTCGATGTTTTGCCAGTAAAGACAACTGTTCAGGTCATCGTAAAGTTATGGTAGTTGCACTATGAGTGAAGATCTTCCCTGCTGACAGTATCGCCTTCTTTAGGTCAAAAAATACTATGAGCACAGATGTTAACTATTCTCTCGGAAAATAAATAATCTAAGTAGTATTTTCTTACCTCTAAAAACCTCGCCAAAAGTGGTTACAAACTTTTAAATGAATCTCATACATTTTACCTCACCGCTTTGATAGTTTACACAACTACTGAGATCTAACTAAATTAAAACTCGATGTGCATAACCAGTGCTACAAAATTAAACGGAACTTACTTAGCACGTGTTACAACCAGCGCGTTAATCAAACAAAACCAAACATCGCGTGAAACCTATAGGCTATGGAAACAAATCTCTCGGTAGGCGCACGGTTTTATTGCATTTCGGCTGTATAGCGCTGTTCCTTTCCAGCGCGGGCTGAAACCGCATTACGCGAGAGGGATAGGTAGCGGCAACGGTTGCTATCTTATTTTATTCATGCGCGGCCGTGAAGTTGAGATGGACGCATGCCAAAATTGGTGGGTGCGACAAGAAGGCAGAATATTTCTGAAGCACGTCCTCTACCAAAACGCACGAGGGCGAGAGGTTACCAACGATTGTTCCTCGGGCTTATATAGTTACAGGATCATAAAAGGAAGAATGATAATAATAATAAAGAGGAGAATGCATCTATTGAGTCCTTCGAGATTATGTAAATCACTAAGAGAAATATTTCACAAGTTTGGTGACTCGGGGAGTGTGGTGATCAAGTGACAAACGACGAACTTTGACCACATGAATTATAAACATGTAAATTAGTTATACGGAATCACTATGAGTAAGTCGACTACGATAGGTACATACTAATGAAAGGGTTTCTTGACTGGAAATACATTTAGGCCCGCTTTCGCCAGGCTCGTTTGACACGGTTAACTCAGAGATAGATAAGTACTTTAGAGCTAAATTGTATGTCTTGTACTAACTATCAAGAGTTAGGGTGTTGGCGTGGGTGTGGGTTACGAGCACGCGGCTTTATACGCGTTGTTTAAAGGGCATTTGTATCCCATGGGAATTGATTTATGGGATAAAATGCCTGTGTTTGATTCATAGGGCAGAAACTGCTTAAAAATAACTCGAGCTATTTACATAGTTAACTCCAACTTTTGGTACAAGTGGCCCTAGAGGTATATAGTTAAAACCACAATACCTATGATTATTTTATTATTATACTCTGGGTCTCAGTCTACACGGCATTTATTTTCCACTGAACGATGCCTCTCTTTTTGGTTACCTACCCGATAGCGCACGGAGGGTAGTAAATAAAGGACCTCGTGCTTTTACAACTTGTGAGAGCAAAAATGGAAAAAAATTAACAATCCTTCTTGTGCACAAAGGAAACCGAGAGAAAAGTAGTACGCTGACAGCAGCTCCAGCAAAATGCTCGTTTTATTAAGTAGACTTACTGTTGGACTTAAGTATTAAGTAAGTATACTTACTTACTTCTTTTAAATATCAGTATTTAAAAGACACAAGAAGTTTCTTAAATTCACCGCTAGGGTTTTATCTACCATCTTATTTAGTCACTTATAAATGCTACTGTACTGAAGGTGCGTAACTTTCATGTTATAGGTATTTAGATTTCCTTAAAATTGAACTGATTGAAAACGCTGAATATTCTATAAGTTCAAATTCGGCACACCAGAATTTTTATGACACCAACATGTGTGTGCTATGTGAATAAATGATTTTGACTTTAGTCACATTTGAGGGTCGAATTAGAAAATGAAAAGTTTTGCAAACTCTGTACTTACGTGTGACTTATTAAATGCATTGGGTTTTTGTGAGCATTGATAGAGACCATAGAGTCTTTATTTAGACCCTACCTATACATTTTTCGTGTAAGTAGGTATACTTACCCTAAAAAACAATTTTACCGTACAACATGTCGGCGTCGAAACATCAACGGACAGCAAATCTACCAAGAAACTCAAAACAAAACAACATAAAACCATAGAGCATGGAAAACTCTTTATCACAAAACATGGTCAGACTTACCATGCATATAACCTCAACCTCAACAGCCTATATTGGCCCACGGCTGAACGCGGGCCTTCCCCTGATATCCCGCTTTATTGGCTTTTATCTCATGTCGGGTAATGCCCATAATCCCCACGCTGAGCATGCGGGTTGGGGATCACAGTTCGGTGTTCGAATTGTTCTGCATGAGGCGCTGCTGCCCGCCCCGGTGGATATCCCTTAGTCGCATGTTACGACACACGCGAGAGGAGCTGGTTTGTACCATCGTCCAAATTAAGAACAGGCACCACACAGCATGCCTAAATAAATAAAATAGTATTAAATATTCTCTAAAATATATTTTATTTCTAACAGATTACAGGAAAATCTAAATGAAATCGATACAGCGAACTTGCACTTGTCAGAATTTTTATCCGTCTAACCCCCTGTTTCACAAGTTTATTAAGTCCAAGCAAAACATGCCGCTCAAGACTTCTGCCGGATAGTTAACTAAAGAGCACGTCAGTACAGTGACAGAGATACAGAACTCATTTTTCAACGGAAGCTTCATAAATGTTCATACCAGCAAAGCGACGAAATCTTTTCTCAAAAGTTACTACATCCAACAATCTAAAATAAACTTAAGCTTAGACCCTTAAAGTATAATGTTGCATAACCAAATAAAGGAAAATATTACCTAGCTACCTGTCAGACAAAAGAGGCTTTGTCTACACAGTACACTATTGTCTTTAGTGGGTATGTAGAGTCGAGAATTCTATGAAATACGTCTAGTACAAGTCTGCGGGCGCTATATGCGGAATACACAATGAGCTGCAAGCAATATTATGCCTTACGGCAAGCAGCCAGTTCGAATGCTTCTTTGAAAGGGGAAGGAATAAAAATATTTTTATGAACATGAATTATGCATGACTTATTTGTGTTTTTGCTAAAGGAAAATTTTGTAGAAAACTTTGTAATGTTAGGTTCTTTTGTAACAGACACTGAAATAATGAAAATACCTTTGGTAGAGTACATACTTACACATCAAAATTTCAGAATTTCAGGACAATTAACGACAATAATAACAAAATACTTACCTACTTATAAAGCCTAAAAGAACTATTTTCTCGTGTTGTCTTATAGGTTTGCGACTTTTTGAACAAATTACTACTAAATTTCAGTAAAAATCTTGTTTTCAACCTTACAAGAATGAGACGCATACACATTGTTTTCTACTGACAATATTGACAAGTTTTTTTTTTACCAACAGATCACAAAAATGTCTAAGTACTATGTATTTCATACATAAGTGTATAGTATTATAATATCTGTGCATAATACATATATTTTCTAAGGCCGTAAGAATTGTTTAAAGCTTATCGTATCGGTGCACGGTGCTAAGTTAGAAACGCTTTTGTAAAGTTGACTCTGATAGATAAGCCTAATTTTCATTCAGTTTTTTAAATACCTACCTAAGGCTTATATTTCCAAATTACTGACAACGCAACTAATAAGAGAGACTCTCGCTTGTAGGTTGGATCAAGACCCAGATTCAAAAGGGGGTACTCCTGGACTGGGCGCGTAACGTCAGAAAGTTCCACTCTGCAGCCCTAGTCACCGACCGCTTGAGTTTAGCTTCGCGGCCGTGATATATTTTATACTGTGGAAAAGTTTTATAACGATTTATTTCTATAGTAAGACAAGCATTTTATAGCGAGATATTAAATAAATGAAGTATATAATAATAAGAAAGACTTACCACTGATAATTTATACTGAAAAACAGCCAGATTTTTTTAACGGTATAATGTGTTAAAAACAAATTCTATCTCCTCCCACCATTTTTAGCGTTTTCTCCATTAACGGGCCCGTAATATGGTAAAACAAGATCATCACAAAACCATATACAATGTATGTATGTATAATCGACAATTTTTTGTAGAATTCATGGTGTCGGTTAAATATTGTCATTTAAAAAGTTTTCAAACATTTCCAGTCTCAAGATTCAACAACAAGAGAAGTGAATTAATTGATTAATTCATTTTAACACACTGATTAGTGAATTAATTGATTGCATTCATATTCGTGTAGTTTTTTTAACAACCGTTTTATCTTTAGACACTCAAATATTATTCAATTAGCTGATAGCTAAAAATAAACTACAATATCGTACACTCCAATAAATATAATTCGGTCGTGGCAGTTACATGTAAATGTGTGTTTGACCCACGCCATCATCATCAACCTGTATAAGTGAGCGCCATAGCGCTCTGTCTTCATCTTGCCGCATTCAGCATCTGCCTGCGCCTCGTCGTGGTTTCCACTCACACTTACACACACACCTTTATCCTAGCGGCTGACGCATCTTCGCGAGATATGGCCGGCCCACTACCACTTCAGTTCCCATATATATAACCCCACTATATGTGTTTGACTTACCCCATCATCATCAACCTGTATAAGTGAGCGCCGTAGCGCCCTGTCTTCATCTTGCCGCATGCAGCATCTGCCTGCGCCAAGTCCTGGTCTTCACTCATACTCACACACACTCGTTTACCCCAGCGACTGACGGTTCTTCGCGAGATATGGCCGGCCCACTACCACTTCAGTTCCCATATATACTACCCCACTAGAAGTATTTTAACTCAAAAGACCCTAGGTATATTTTTTAAGCACGTTATCGCGCGCTGCCACTTTCGGTCGTGTTCAGCGGGTTAGTGACGATGACTGTGCCCTGCAAGCGTTCAGCCTATGAACTAGTCCATTAGTGTCAAAAATAAACACTTCCGAGCAAATTATACGACTATGTTTTAATAAAACGGGCAAGTGCAAGCCAACTCATATGCGGAGGGTGCCGTACCATCGTACAAAACGATTTCGCAAAAGAAACCCTATGAACGGATTTTTTGTATCGGAAAATAGCATAAATACAACAGGACGCGGTCAACCCTTTACTGACCGCACCCGATATTGCTTAACCTCGGCGATCGGTACTCAAAGTAGTATGGACACTGGGTAATTATTAAATTTATTTTATTTGTTGTTATAGCCGCAATAATAAGACATACCCTATCAAATTTTCAACTCTCTACCTTTTACGGTTCATGAGATACGGCCCGCTGACGGACGGACAGTTAGCGGAGGCTAAGTAATAAGGTCTCCTTGGCACCCTTTGGGTACATCATAATTATCATCATTGTCAGCCTTTATTAGTCCACTGCTGCATAGGCATCTCCTAATAAGCGCCATAGCGCCCTGTCTTCAGCTTACCGCATCCAGCATCTGCCTGCAGTCTTTCTCAGATCGTCATCCCACCAGGCCGGAGGGTGTCCTACACTAGGTTTGCCGAGTCGCGGTATCCATTCAAGATCACGATTACCCCAGCGGGTGTCAGTTCTTCGCGAGATATGGCTGGTCTACTGCCTTTCAGCTTTAAATTTCTTGAGCTGTGTCAATAACTTTGGTTCTTTGTCGGATGTATTCCTTACGAATCCTATCCTTCAGAGAAACTCCGAGCATAGCTCTTTCCATAGGTCGCTGAGCTACTTTGAACTGGTGGACCACGTCTCAGCTCCGTAGGTCATATCGGGTAGGCCGAACTGATTGAAAACTTTAGTTTTCAAGCATTGCGGTATAGATGACGAGAACACTCTGGCATCGCTGTAAGGATTCTAGAACAGCCTTGGTTTCGACGAAGTCAAAGGCCTTCTCATAGTCCTCAAAGGCGAGACACAGGGGCTGATTACACTCTTCGGACTTCTGTATAATCTGCCTCACTGTGTGAATGTGATCTATGGTGCCATTTCCTCCGCAAAACTCGGCCTGTTGCCTGAGAAGCAGTCCTGGTGTGAAATACCGCTGAACCATGGCCAGGATGCCCAGCTAGTCAGCAGAACAGCAGTTATTACCTTGCTGTGCAACAAGACTTACTATAAAATATCAGAGGATAAAAAAGCTTGGGATGGATTTTGCTGCAACTTGAAAAATAACAACTAACAGGCTAATGGTTTTTTCATCGCTTTTTTACTTAATACCGAAGCGACAGAGATCAAAAATATCACTTTATTTCCGTGTCAGTGTATAATTTTATAATTTTACCTTTTCTAAGGGTAAATTTGTTGTATTTATGGAAATAAAGAGTTTCTGATTTGATTTGATTTGAGCTTCATTGCAGCCGATTTGGCCTTCGTCTCGATATGGGAGCCAAAGTGCAGATTCGAGCTAAGCTCTACGCCCAATAGGTTCTGGCAGTCAGTGATCTGAAGCGCAGCATCACAAAAACTGGGCACAGGATTAAATTGTATCTTCTTTGTCATAAACCGACACGCCTGGGTTTTGGAGCGTTGAACCGCACAAGGTTTGCGCCACTACATTCCGACACCAACCTCCCGCCCAATTTGCTGTATGTTCGGAGAGCCTGTACTGTTGGTGATCAGATCCGGTATTGAACCTGTTGATCACTGAGATATCTGTGAATATGTGCTTGCTATACATACGTCATGATGGAGTCTTTCTCATTTAAGTCACAGTCTTATTAGTCAGGGTTTTGAGGTTGTTTTTAAAAAAAATCATTTTGAACAGGAATTTGAGCAGCTGTTCTTTCTCAAGGAAGTTGAGAAGCATTTATCCCCTGTGATTCCTCACTACATAGCCACGCGGCCCTATTCGGGATTCGTTGCCACTCTGGGTTCCCACCTTGCCATTAAAGTCCCTCATATAACGTTGAAGTGAGCCTAAGTGGTGTTGTGCAAGGCTTTGGATATGTCTTAATACATATCCTCCACTTCATTATCCAAGTATGCCGAGGTCGGTGCGTAGACCCAAATTGCCTTCATGCTATACCGCTTGGATAGTCAAAGGATGTTACCCTAATAGACACACTGGAGATTTCTTGAACTTTGCTAGATGTCCTCCCTTCTCTACGGACTTCACATGACACCAGAACATGCCGTTTAATGGTTGGTCAAGCCTCAGAGTGCGTCCGATGAACGTCGCTAGGATCAGTTTTTTTTGTAGTGAATGGTAGCCTAATGTAGTTCGGGGATTCCCAGCACCCCGTTTTTTATTGGGCGATGAAATTCGTTTACGAATAAATTGGTCTGGGAAGACCAGACTTATGTGGGACTCAATACCCTGAGAAGGACGTAATACCCACTAAAGCCTCTCCGGTGTCCCTCTCTAGACACCGCCGAACCATAGGAACCTTAGGATTTAAAACCTACCGCGGCCCGACTGCCGTCCTCTCTTCCTCCTATACATGGCCGGGGAGCCCACCACTCCACATACTCGTCGACCTCATACTTCCGTCACGTTTCCTTTCTAGTACCCCCTGCCTCGCCGTTTCCGTGGCCGCTACCATAGCCAGAAATAGCGAGGTGGCTGTTAATTGTGAAGATGTTCTGTAGAGGGCGCCAGCTGTCGGCCTTGGTGTATGCCCCTTGGTCGCCTCATACGACACCTGCGAGAAGACTTGGGGTGGTGCAAATTCTAAGCCGGCACGCCACACGGTCCCTTGGGTACGGAACCCTAAAAAGAGCATTTATCAAACGTCGTCCATTGTTTACATTTGACTCGTTAGGTGCAAGTTAGTGCAAGTTAGGCTTAATTCCAAAATAAAAGGCCACTGTGTGACAGGAACAAAACGACTCTGCATTGTAAACTAGAAGGCTTAATTTCAAAATAAATGGCCACTGTGTGACAGGAACAAAACGGCTCTGCATTGTAAGCTAGAAGGCTTAATTTCAAAATAAATGGCCACTGTGTGACAGGGACAAAACGACTCTGCTATCGAATATGGCACGCTATGGTTTTACGATACAAATTCTGGACACGACTTTAAATCGCTATTTATTCCGTACTATCTAAATAAAAAAATTCGCCAAAGAAACCTTAAGAAGCTGTAAAAAGACCACATGACGTGGTCACACGGTCTTCCAAGTAGGTACTGATCACGCCCAACGTTGCTTAACTTCGGTGGTCTGTGCTCAAAGTGGCTTTGACATTGGCCTTCTTAATTATTTTATTTGTAATGATAGTGGTGATCTGTAAATAACTATTACGGTTCAAGAGATGCTGCTATGGCAAACGTAGAGCTAAGAATATCCTTATAAACAAATTATTTTCTATCTATCACCTTAACTTAAATATTTATTTTATTTTCATTTTTATTTATTTTAGTTTCCCACTATCAGCTCATCGCCGCCGTTTCGTTTTCCTAGTTTTGCGTTGAAGGCTCCCATGACAGCGGTGACATGCAACATGAGTTTTGGTGATATGCATGGTACTCGAGATAACCTCATACATAGTCTTCACCACCATCGGTGAGGTTCGAGAGGCGTAGAGATAAACCATTTTAAAAATGCACGCCAAAGTGCACGCGCCATCCACTGAACGTCATATAATCGGCGTTCATTTTCAGAATGGTTTATCTCTACACCTAGTTCTAAAACTATGTATGCTTATCTTATATCAAGATCTAATTGCAAAAGTTACAGTTAGTTACATGAAAGGCCATCACTAGACTTTTTTTGAATTTTTTTATGCATTTTACACGGCGAAACTTACACGGTTCCCTTTCGGGTACTGAGTGTTTAGAATGGTTTTTACGTTTTATTTTTCGAATACTTCCGTCGTTCTCGACTTCTTCCCAGCAGCACCCCTAGCGGATCGGAAGAAATACTTTTCGTAGTATTTTTTTACAAACTCGATGATAGTTTCCGAATGATTTTGAGTGATTTGTCGCACTTTGACACGACAGCGGCAGTCACGTTTAGAAATACAATAATTGGTGCTTTATAAAAAACTAGCTTCTTCCCGCGGCCTCGCACGCGTATTTTCAGTATAATAATTAGCCTATTGTTTAAGTTGGGCTACGTTCTAAGTGTATGCCAAATTTCATCTTGATCTGTTCAGTAGTTTTGTAGATCCTAGGTTACCAAAATTTCACATTTCACAAACTTTCGCATTTATAATATTAAGTAGGTTAGGATAAGAACACACAGGAAAACATCGCACTCGGTACTTGCACCGAATATAAGTTTTTCCCTTACGATCTATGACCGTACCAAGTTGAACCCAAACACGTCAATCATAGAGGTACAACACGCTCACTCAACAATTCTCTTGATTTCAAAGGCAAAAACAAATATAGGTATGTGTGATAACTTCAGTGCCTCCACGCACACGAGCGCATGAATACGCAAAGGAAAATGAGAGGTATTAGTCGCATTTTTTTGGCTACACCTCTCTGTTGCGTCTACTACCATTCTAAGCCTTTTTTGTGTAAGACATGAATGGTTCTCGATTACTTTTCTCAAATGTTTTTTATAAACTCGGACTAAGGGTACCTCCAGTTCCAGGTGGGTGTTCGTAGAAAAATGTCTTTTCCTTTTTTCGGATTTTGATCAATCCGTTGTGCCGTTTTTGTCTCGAGTTTGAATATTATAAACTTTCTCATTCTTTCTTCGTTGGACATACATTCTTGGTTGTAATAACTGCAGATTGTTTTATTTTTCTCATTGCTCGTGAGCTGGAGTGGTCAAGCTCTTCCGCGCTGAACAGACGAATTGGGACGAATATTATGTTTGTATTCTTTTGTTGTTATTAATATCTGCAGGTTTTTCACTAAAAATAAAAGTCGTTCAGCGAATACCGTTTGGTTATTCTGAGTATAAGGTACGCCACCCTTGACACCACACAGTCTTGATCTGCATGACGTTGTTCACGGGACACTTGTGAACGATAAATCCGACACCACCTTAGGACTGTTGGTCCGGAAATTGAACAAATTACAGGATTCGAGGGTTATCGAGTTCTCTCCCTGTCTTCGGACTTCAGATAACCCAATCACATCGTAACCTGCAATCAATCATCAATTCTTCCATGAATTCGGTTATCTTTTCGTCGGTCTGCAGTGTGCGCGTGTTGTAGGTTGCCGGGTCCAATCTCCGTTTGTGGTGGTAGCCTGGTATCTGGCAGCGATTCTTAGCACCTCTTGCCCCTCCACCTGCTTGGCTGCTACCGTAGCTAAGAGTAGCGATACCGCCGGGAACTGGGTGCCGATTTTTGGTAGTGTCTGTCATTTTCAGAAGGGGGGTTGTCATCAGGCGGTTTGCGATTGCAGTTCTGGTGGTTGGTCTGTTCTATATCGCCCCCTGTTATATATCCCTTAGTTGCCTCTTTTGACACCCGCGGGAAGAGTTGGGGTGCTGCAAAATCTAAGCCAGCCCCACACGGCGAAGGTCTAGAAGACACCTTTTTACTCTTTTTTGGTTCGTCTGAGCACAGATGCATGACGATATTGCGATAACATCTACTCTGAAACAGCGACTTAAAGTCGCGGCCACTTTCTAAGCCCTAACGATGTTTATCTACTTTATTATGCGTTAACTGCATGACCTAGCTGACGCACGCACCCTAACGACCAGCGCAATATTTACCTAACTACAAAATAAATTGTTTCAATTGTAAATACTAGCTCTAATTTGTTTTTAATATATGATGTTAATTTTCTTTGTTCACAAAAGACATTGTTCTAATTTCACCAGTCCGGGAAACTGGATCCAGTAACCCAACAGTTCCGGTAGCACTAAGCGTTTATCGGATGAGGTACCATTAAACCGTATCTGGTCATCGGATATGGTGATGCCAATTTTCAGCAAAATTAACCCACTGTTGCATGAGTAGTTTTAAGGCGGGTACACAGTGGGCCAATGCGTTGGGCTACGGTTAATTTTAAGTGGGGGGATCAGTGATCTGCACTGATATCTCGCATGGGAGTGTATTCTACATTGTCTCGCTGCCTGATCAGGCCCTAACCAGCCCAGCTCCTTCAAATACCGGAGCAGGATTTTTGGTGATTGACAGCTTCGTTTCAGCTTTTCTATGTATGTAGACATGGTTGCTGCCTCAATGAGACTTTCAATCCCATCTTTTGTCCGGCCTCCTCTGTCAACGTGTTTCACTGCCTCTTCTTCTTGGGAGTAGGCACGACACACTGCGGTCTCCGACTCCAGTCTTGAGAAACTGATGGTAGCCAAGGTATTGGCCTGTGTACACAGACCTACTTGGCGTATAAGGTTTTTGTTATTACAGTGCGTAATTCCTCACACTCAGGGTAATTTCTGAGAAATCAAATACTATCCCTAATACTTTTCGACTTCTACGGGACTTGAACCCGCATCCTTCCCTCCTCAACCTCCTCATCAGCCTGTGTTGGTCCACTGCTGGACGCAGGCCTCCCCCTGATAAACACCTTATTCATCCATATTGCATCTTTCCCTCAGTGCGTAAAAGTGCGCCCAAAGTAAAGAGCTACAGCAAAATTGTCCTTATAAAACCTAGTGCGCGGCACAATACAATGGAGTCGTCAGATGACACATAAGTTAACACATAAGTACACAATTCTTAAATATTATAAGTAGAAAAAAGTAATGCCATTCTTGTAAAAGACATAAATAAGTTCTTTTCAATGTTGCAAACCATAGTCAAACGAAACAAAATTTATAAAGCTGTATAGAGGCTGTCAATAAAATTTTATTGTATAGTTAGAATGTTGTAAATACTTGTTTAAACTAGTTGTTTATTCTGTTAATGTAATGTATAATCAAATAAAACATTTGATTATTGTAAATAGAAATATTTAATTGTGTATAGGCAATTAAGTAAAATTCTCATCAGTCTGGTTTTTTATAGTCATTCGATATATATTCTTTCAAATTGTATATTGTTGGAGTTAATAGTAGGAATTTAACTTGAGAACAGAAAGATTTGAAACGATCTATGGATTTTACATTATCGGGTAGTTTGTTATATAGCTTTAGGCCTGATATTTTGGGAAGCTTCTTCGACATGCATAGTCGGTTAGGGAAGTTTAAAATAATGTTTTTGTGCCTAAGATTAACGTCAGTATTATCAGTTCTTGTTTTATAGTTATGTAAATTCTTTTTGACATATTTTATGGTTTCAAAGATGTATACAGAGACTGATGTTAAGATGCGGAGATTTAAAAAATGGTTGCTACATGATTCCCTGGAGTCTAATTGCACGCTTCTGCATTTTAAGGACCCGTTCGAAATCCGTGGAATTACCCCAAAGTATAATGCCATATGACATGATGGAATGGATGTATGCATAGTAAAATTCTTTGAGGTGGGATTCCGATGTCATCGGCTTAAGTTGTTTGAGAGCATAGATTTCGGATCCCATTTTTTTACATGTTACATCCACATGATCTTACCAGGAGAAAACTGGGTCCAAACAGAATCCTAGTAGTTTGACAGTGTTAGTAGTTCTCACAATACTTTCATCGTGCAATTTAACATTTAAGAGTAATTGTTTTGGAGAAACTGCATTGAAATACATTATGCTGGTTTTGTCGGCATTAAGTCGGACTCTAGTGCCGTTAGCTCTACTACTTGGTTGTTTGTTGGTAGTTGGCGGCCAACATAGGCCGGCAAACTCACTAATGTCGGTTTGCCGTGCCATCAAAGGATCTTCTGCAAACAGTTTTCACACGTTAGCGTCTTATTCAGTACATTTTTATTCTACTGCCAAGACAGTCGTGTTGCGCGTGTGTAAAAGTTACGTTCCCGAGTTACGATGATGGACCCGGCGGAATGGGCAGAGATTGAGGTTTCTAAATTTATAGAAATGTACCGAAGTTAACCAATAATATGGAATCCAAAGCAAACACAACATAAGAACAAAAGCAAAGTATCAAAGTTAAATAAACCAAAAATTTTAGTTACTCTGCTTTGTGCATGTTAATGTAGTAATTAAACATACTGTAAAAATAAACTAGTAGTTCTACGAACAGTAGACCTCACGAGCACTTAATTTTTTCCAACAAATTATTTACTTATTACTCTAGTTTCAATAGTACAGACTCTAGTTTCAATAGTAAAGACAAAAAAAAAAAAATTAAAAATTGTTTATTGCATAAAAAAGTACATGACACTAATTTAGGGCTCTCATTACCAATATGAGCTATTCTGAAAATAGCTTGTGGTTTGGTAGTGAGTGCTTCCCCTTAAAATAATTACTTCTGGTTATTGTACAAGACTTAGGTGTACGTCTTAAATAATAAAATAAAAATTGATAAGTATAGCATTAAAATTAATTATATAACATAGAAAAGTCTTAAGTTTTTAAATTAAATTGGAAGACAAAAGCATGCAGATTTGAAACTTTTACGAGTATAATGTTAGTTTTACACAAATCAGGTCAATGCAGAAAAGAAAAAAACAGTTAAAATCATATCAATAGGACAATGCACATGACTACAATTACAATTACAATATTTGATGGTAGCATGAGGTTGAACAACTTATTTGTATATGTATTTTTGAGGGAGTTATAGAAGTAAGATAAATGTTTTAACAATGATTATGCATGCTAAATTAAAATACAGATATCTGGTAGAGTTCGACAAAGATTACAGGCGGTAGTTCGTGTTTCATGTCCAGTTTGTTGTGTGTGTGTGTGTGTGTGTGTGTGTGTGTGAGGGAGAGAGGGTGTGTGTATGTGTGTGAGGGTGTGTGTGTGTGTTTGTGGGTATACATATTTAAGTGCAATTATTCTATTTTAAAATTGTAAATAAGTTCTCAGTTTCAGTATAATCCAGCGTACGTAGCCATTGCATTAATATTGTCTTGCATATATTTCTAGGTTTGTGATAGAAGCCTATTATTTTATTAACCTTATTATACAGTCGTGCACTCAGGACACGGTAATGACGCGCCGCCAGAGCCAATCTGTATCGCGGAATTGCATGAATTTTATGCTTTGAGCGTTTGTGCAAGTTAATATTTAGGTTATATGGGGTTTCTTTATGCTTCCTAAGGATAGTTCGCATAACAAACAGCTGTCTAACGGTTAGAGTAGGGAGGTCTTTATAGAGCTGAGTAGTCGGGAAGCGAAATGGTCTGCTTAACATGACCTTTAAAAGACATCTTTGTGCTCTCTCTAGCTGCAATACGTGAGTTTTAAAGGTACCTCCCCATGCAGTTATGCAGTACGAAAGGAGAGACTGCGCTAGGGCAGAGTAGACTAATGTCATTGTAGCCCTTGATGCAACTGATCGTAGAGTTTTAAACACATAAATGAGCTTTCGTATTCGTGAGACAACAGTTTGTATGTGGAGATTCCAACTGAGACTGTCATCAAGGAGTACGCCGAGGTATTTTATATTGCTGGTTCGGGTCATTGATAGGCAAGCGGGGCTTTCACAGGTTGAGACACTGCGGCATGAGTGGGCTACAATACTAAAGGAAGGAGGTGGTTGTCCTGTGGTATTTGGAGCGAAGGCCATGAACTTAGATTTGGAGATATTTAATGTTAGAACATTACTCTTAAGCCATGCCATTGTTGATCTTAGGGCCATTTCAGCATTACTTCGGGCCTCTTCCCAGCTAGTGCCTTTGATGAGGAGAGCAGTATCATCAGCGTACGTATATATTTTGCAGCTGGGCAGGTTAAGCCTACATAAACTGTTAATATAAAGGAGAAAGAGCGTAGGCCCCAGGACACTACCCTGTGGCACACCATATGTAATTGGTTCGTCAGCACTGACAACACCTTCAATTTTGACACATTGTAAGCGGTTGGATAGGTAATCTTTAAAGATGTCATGGGTGACTCCTCTTATTCCCACCTTTTCCAGTTTATTTAGCAAGAGCGGTATCGAAACAGTATCAAATGCTTTAGATAAGTCAACCCTAGTTTCAATAGTAAAGATTCTAGTTTCAATAGTAAAGAATTCACTTTCATGGAACTCCCGAAATGCTACATAGATGATCCAATAGGTGGCGCTGTAAAAGTTCATTAGCGAATCACAAAAATTTTGAGAAGCTACTTTTCACATCGATAATCCCATTAGATCTTCACCAAATTTTTATACAAACTTAAAGTGACTGCCTACTACTAAAAACTAATCTTCGAAATCAAATCTCATAAATCAGAGAAGTTCAGTAGCATTAGCGCCATCTATAAAATTGATTTCTAACTTGAGCAAGCTGGCAGGCATGGCTGTACTGTAATATGCTCTCTTTCATATTACCCAATTTGCGAAGCTGATCTGCTCGTCATGCCGAAACTCTAAATCAGATCTTTACAATTTAAAATTCCTTCCATTCAACTAAAACTGTAAACTTCGAAATCAGATGTCTTAAAGCGGAGATATTCTTAAGCCCCCTTTTTGCATTTTTTTGGAGGAAGTACGCCTTTAATCAAATATCTCGACGACAAGAAAATTCCATAAAATCGTAAAATCTGTACACCAATTTTCGTCCAGATCGGTTGCAAAATACGACCTGAGTGTTTAGTATGGGTTTTCGAATGCTTCCGTCGTTTTCGAGTCCTTCCTATAAATTTAGCACCGAAGACTGTCACTATGACTACTTTCCACCTACAACTATCTTTGTTTAGCACCTTGCAGCACCCCTACCGGATCGAGAAGAACTAATTTGACAACGATTCAATCGTTTCTTACAAACTCGATGATAGTTTTAGAATGATTTTGAGTGTTTGTCTTACTTTGACATGACAGCGGCAGTCACGTTTGCGCCATTGATGTTATAAAAGTAAGTAGATAGAGCACTACCAATATAGCTGGTGGCTGGCGGCATGGTCATAGAAATACCTTCAATTGGTGCTTAAAAAAATAAGAACACCCAGGAAAACATTTCACTCGGTACTTGCACCGAATCTAAGTTTTTACGATTTCTGATCGTACCAAGTTCATCCCAAACACGTGAATCATAGAAGTAAAACACGCTCACTCAACTCTCTTGACTTCGAAGGCAAAAACAAATCTCTGTGCTAGTTGACAAGCATAATTTATCTTCAGTGCTTCAAGTATAGGAAAATGTTGCATTTTTTTCAGTGCTTCTAAGCATACGAGCGCAAGAATAAGTATAGGAAAATGTTGCATTTTTTTGGCTACACCTCGTTTGTGTATAGTACTATTCTAAGCTTTTTTGTTAAAGATATCAATGGTTCTCGATCACTTTTATCGAATGTTTTTTCTATAAATTCGGACTAAGTCTACGGTGTAGAGGAGGAAGTACAAACTGCCAGAAACGCTAATTTTGCTAGACTTGATTCAGAGACGCATCGCTCACTTCATACTTCACTTCACTTCGTTCGGTCAATAAATATTGCCGCAGCTGCATAAACTCCACGTCCATCTTTGTTGAAACGCCAATATAAAAGTATCAATACGCCAAAGTGTGAACGAAATCCGATTGGCTGAACCCCGTTAGCCCAACATGCAGACCCAGCGCATTGACCCAATGTGTACTGGCAGCTTAAATATCTACTTGGCGTAAGCTGATGGTTGGCGACCAATACTGGCCGGTCAACCTAATAGTGTTGGGTTCAAGTGCACACATCAAAGGATCTTAGCGGGTTGTTGCTGTGATGTTTACAGGTTGGCGTCTTATTCAGTTCGCTGTTCTATTCCAATGAATAGACACCATTAACCATTTTATTTTGCGCCATTTCTTTTAGTCACTACTTTGGTACACATTTAGGTAATAATTAAACGTACTGTTTAAATAATTTGTCGCGGCTGATTCCAATTCATTCCATAAATGATTCCACATCCATTTTTATCAAAACGCCAATGCAAAATAATCAGTAGTAGGTACCTCAATGTGTAAACAAAATACGATATTTTGGCCCAATATACTGGCCCCGCAACTTGGCCCAATGCTTGAAAATTTTAAACAATAGTAATACTTACTGAGAAGATATGCGTAAAAGAACAAGAATAATTAAATTTATGGAGAAATTTTTAGGGGTCTCATATCGTTACCACTAAATCAATTGTATAGTTGCCACAAAAATGGAAGACTTTTGGACTATAAAATATGAGTTTTACATAACTAGTAGATGGTCGCACTTCGATTCAGACAGACAGAAGCTAAAAATGCTGAACTTGCCTATACATACCTACTGCGGGCTTACTCACTTCCGTAGCTACCAAAGCAGCAGAAAATGCATCAAATATTCCGAGCCGAGAGAGCACAGAGTCAGTTATGGGTCACTACTAGGGTGAATTAAATGCTCGATGGACTACCTAACTCACGTGGCAAAGGGACGCGTGCGTGGCAGGACTGTTAGCGGAAACGGCTAACACGAAAGTAGAAAGAAGAGAAGAAATAGTTTTATATAAGTTTCTAGCCTATCTCTTCCTCTATCTGGGCCTGGTAAAATACATTTTAGATTCTAAATGTAACGCAATGTAGTTCATTTCAGCGTGTACTTTTCTCGCTGGCTCGCAGTATGGTTTGAACCCTTGGGGTAAACTTGAGCTATAGTATATTGGAATGCTGGACCCATTGACATATACGTTATTTATGAGTATTGCAATCTAGTTTAAATAGGTTTATTGGTGTAGTCTGAAAATTTTAAGAGACTATGTATGAGACATTGTAGTATGAGAGCAATTTTGAAAAAGCTCAGGCTCAATATCAACATCCTGTATTGGTCCACTGCTGGACGCAGGTCTCCCCCTAATAAGCGACTTGTTGGCTTTCATCTCATGGGGATAATGCCTATAATCCCCACGCTGGGCATGCGGGTTGGGGATCGCAGTTCAGTAGAATTGTTCGGTGGTAGAAATGGTTTGCAGGGGGCGCTGCCGCCCGCCCCCGGTGGATATCCCTTAGTCGCCTCTTACGACACCCTCGGGAAGAGTTGGGGTGGTGCAAATTCTAAGCAGGCAACACACGGCACAATCCCACAAATCTAACATGATGGTAAGATAAAACTGTGGTCGTTTTTATATTTTTTTTTAAACATCCTTTTTGATACCAATGGTATATAAAATAGCAAGTATCTCGCTTACAGTGGACCTGTAGTACCAGTTCGCATTAACCATTCCAAGTGAACCGGATCACTATCCGGCTATCCACCTACGGGATTACGGCCTTATCATGTGATACATAGAGCTTAAAATAAGAAATAATTAAGTATTCTACCTCCTGTACTAGAATAATCGTTACAATAAGGCTGTCAAATAATAATCTTGCAAGATATATTTACCTTTCCATTGCCTACAAAAGAATACCATACCATACAAACATACAGCGCAAACTTTTAGGTTGTAAGTTAACGAGATTTCGTTGTAAACTTAACTTGTAACCTAGCCATAGAAATAGCGTTATAGATGATAGCCGAATTTTCAGCCACGGCGACCGGTCTCAACAGAGTCTAGCTATGTGCGCAGAACTTAATAAAGTGCACTCTTTGTTCCCTTGTTCTAATAATCTCATGATACTGCAAACCGAACAGAAGCAGAAGTAAAGCGCTGGACCAACGGTTTAGTGCGCGGGGGATGTAACACTTCCATCCAAGTTCCTGATTTATTTTTCGTGCTAGAAGAATCTAACAACAGTTTTTGGGGATTTGAACCCGGGACTTTATTATCAGTATTGTAAATTAACAGTGCTTTTTACACCAAGGCGAGAAAGTGATTGATCAATTCCTACCGAGTGCCTTAAAACACACGAGGTAGGAATCGCACTTTCTGCCGAGTGATAAATAGTGCTTTATATGACACCTTCGAGGAAAATAAAAAGCAGAATTAATTATTAATTGAAATCGCGCCCAATGATGCTGGTAAAACCTCATTGACCGCGCCAGCGTTTGGGTTCTTTTTTCAAAATATTGCTCGGAAATCGGAGGAGGCCTAATGGACTTGGAGTAAAAACTTTTTGTCGTTTGACCGAACGAAAATAACCATAGCTATTTTAGGAAATAAAAAAAAAATAACACGTTAGAAATGGATTTCCATACACTTTTTCCTCCCGCTAAAACACGTGAGAAATGAAATTCCATAGAGTTTTTCCTCCCGGTTTCTTATAGGCCTGCAAAGACATACTTTCTATTCTATAAATGGAAAAGGAATAGGCAACTTTCCGAGCAGGTGTAGTATAAATGTTATTATTGTTTTAATTTGTATTTATTTTAAATATAATTATTTAGATGGTAATTATCTTAATTTGAATTTTATTGCTTTTGATAAATCGTATTCAGTACTGTTTTATATGAGTTTTGATTTGTACCTGTAATTGAGGTGACACTTAGATGTGTATTTTTGCAAGAAATGGCCCACAACCCATGTTTTTGTGTACACTGCGTTGGTGCAATTTTTTAATAAATAAATAAATCTGCGGTTGAACAGGAGACCAATGACGCAGTCAGCGTTATAGGTTGGTGATATAAAATGACTCAATTACAAAATTTAAGACAAACTTAAAAATTCTAAACCATCGCAAAAACTTTAAATTTATCCTTTCTAATACAGAGGTACAAAAGCGCACAGTGCAAGCTAGTTCCACCAACTTTTGTACCAAAACCTAAGTTCTAAGACGTTGAATTTAATAAGTAAGGCGTTTCTTGCTAAACTTGAAATTAACTTGGTCCCCACGGGAGTGCTAGTACCATGAATACAGAGGCAGTACTAAGCTGCTATTGTTCGGGCATCAAGGTGCCCCAAGCACCAATTGGAGAGTTCTGTATAGTGGGTTGTTGCAAGTCGCCACAGGTTAAATGGCGAGCGACTCAATTACATGAGACTTCTGAAGTACTATACATATAAATCTGTGTTCTGAAGGTTTCTTCCGAAGTTTGAAGGCTAGGTTGTCGCAGATCAGAGTCGCGCTGCTGCCACGCAGCGGAAATATGTGGATTCAAATATGCGATTTAACTTGTAACATTTAGTTTCATTTCATATTGACGGTATCAGATAACAGACAGCTCGTGGAACACCCGTTTGAAGCTTGAGAGAATCATTTTGTAATTGTAAAATGTATAATATAAAGAAAGAAAAGAAAACGAGTTTTAATGCATTTTGCATTTTGGCTCGCAGAATCGTTAGTATTTATTGGTATTAAATTTGAACTGTTACTAACATAGAGAAAGTTTCATGTGTCTACCTATTACGGTTCAAAGATAGAGCCTCGACAAATTTAGAGCAAAAATAGCCAAAAAATCGTGTTCTTTTTTATGGGAGCCTTAATTTTTATATTTATTTAATTTTTAGTATTGGTTGTTATAGAGGCAAGAGAAATTCACATTTTGTGAGAGTTTCAAAAGTCTAGCTATTAGGATTCATGAGATATAGCCCTCTGATAGACGGACAGACAGCGGAGGCTTAGTAATAGGGTTTCGTTTGCACCCTTCGGGTAAGAAACTCTAAAAAGTAAAATAAAAACATACATACAGACTATGGCACCTCCTCCTTTTTTGAGGTCGGTTAAATGGTAAACAAGCGTCTATTATGTCTACATCTACACATCAAACACGACAACGCCGCCGTCACAGCCCGGGTTGATGTCGGCGACATAATAATTTATAGTTCCGAATATAGAGTTTTAAATACAGAGAAAAGACAGATCATTGTTTTTTTTAACATACTGACACACGAAAGTAACTCACTGCCTGCAAAAGCCTTTCTCCTCTTCATTTATTCTTCTTGCAGAAAAAGCATACTCACTTACCACGTTAATCTTTTTCAATCTGCACTGACAAAACCCATTCACTAAATAGATTAATAAATAAGGGATTTTTCAGAGTATATTTCACGGTAATATTTTTTATGTCATTATCTGTTTACGAGCGCCTACCTCGTAACCTTGTGCGGCTCCTTAATAGATATTCTACAGTGGTATCAGTTTCGATTGTGCTTATTTACATCTACGAACGGATGTTTGTCAGTCCGCCATACACTTACAGAATCTTGTGTCGGACAGACAGACAAACGGAAATATGTAGACAGCGTAATTCTTCACAAAATTCGTTTTGTCTAAAAGCCAATAATTACCTTGACTACGGCGTCAAGGTAACTACTTTAAATGCGGGCGGGTAAACACTTGGCCAGTTATGTAATACATATTAATAGAAATTTCAACATTCAACTATCATAACAGAAGCTCTGCTTCGTTTAGTCCGTTTTCGCAATTGTAGTTTCACAATTGACTGTGAAAAAAGAATTATTTTTCACTGTTTCGTAATTAACTGTCAAACAAGAAATTCTTTTCTGTTTTCGCAATCGAATATTTTTCTCCTTTCGTAGTTAATTATTAAAAACATATCCATTTTCTTTTTACGAAACAAGAATTAGTTGCATTATTGAACTCCTTGGTAAATAAATTACTTGAGGTCCTAAACTAACCTCCTTCCTTCAGTTTAATAAAGAAAAAAATCGATTGTGACATTATCCTTATATTTATTGTATCAATTTTCTATTTTGCAATTACGGTTTCACAATGGACTTTGAAAGCGGAATTATTTTTCACTTGTGATTAAAGTTTAAGTGCACTTGGAATTGATAAAACCTATTTTCACAATACATTATATCAGACTACAGTATAGCTTGGGGCTAGATAATGCTGTGTGAATTGTCCAGCATTATTTATTTATTTATTTATCAATCGAATAAATCTTTATTGACAAAGAAAAGTACAATCAAATAATTGAAACAGATTAGAACTATACATCTTTATTCACAAAGAAAATTATACTAGTATTTACAATTGAAACAATTGAGCTAACTGCTGACTGTTGCAAACAGTCTACAGATAGCTCAACTGAATTATTATTATTATTATTCGATTAGAACTAGTATTAGCATTGAAACAATTGAGCTAACTGACTGTTGCAAACAATCTACAGGTACCTCAACCGATCCATATCAATACCAGTCGGAAGCGAAAACAACATTTGGTGTAGCACTGTTTCGTACCACAGGTTCTTACCACAAATCTATTCTTGCCGTTTTATACCACAAAGTTATTAGAATTGTTCTAGCAAGGTAAATTCCCAGTAGCAGCCCGGAGACAAGAAGTTTTTTTTATCGTGATATACCTTCATCTGACCACAATTTCACTTGACGAAAAGTGACGACGTGAAACACGAAGGTCTAGAAGATACCTATTCACTCTTGTCTTGAAGAGACCCAGCTTATAATTGTCCGGAAAAACAAAAGCAGGAAGGTTGAAACTCCAGCGGTACGAATGATAATGGTGGAGGAAAACGAATGTTAACAATGGAATAGACCTATAAAAAAAATCAATTAAAGTCAAGTAAATATTGAATAAAATAAAGATCTAATTTATCAGGTATATAATCAAATAAATAGTTCTATCTAATACCTAAGTCGCTAAAAGTCAGGCAATTTAGTGTCAGTAGATTCCATACATCCGCAAATAGATTGCATTCAGGGTTCGCATCCAAGAGGGCATTGAGAAAGGAGAGTGTACGAGTTTCGACTCCCCGTGCCTCGGAAAGCACGCTAAGCTGTTGGATCTGAGCTCTACATGACATGTACTATAAATGTCCTACGCCGGCTAATCTACGTACAGACTGGCCCCTTTGACCAAAGAGTCGTCTAAGAGGACATTATTATGCAATCACAACAAATACCGAAATAAACTTTAGTTTTTTCGTTTTTGATCGTCCCTCCTAGTGGCTAGGTGGTTCACAGGTATCGATAGCGTGGCAGCCGGCTAGTGATTATAGTTGGTTGGTTAGTTTCTACACGTAGACCAGGCGGTTTCTCCCACGGTGGTCACGCACAATCTATCGATTTACGCATAGATTTCAACAATAGGCCCTCAATTTTTAATGAACCATCTGCGATCTAATGTTATATTCCGATTTACTGTGGTTAAGCCGTCGTCTGACTTTTGGACTTGTTATCTGGTAGTCTATGGATAGTCTGATCTGACTATCGGTAGGCGTTTGTTCCATACATTTGTGAGTACACAAATATATCAAATGAGTCAGAGAAAAATACAAGGTGTATTGCCGGGCTTAGGGCGGGTTTTTGACAGTTTTCATAAAGTACTACACCCGCGAAATTTTTTATGGAATACTGTTACATCCTACACCTCCATTTCGGATATTCTTAAAAAAGGTTTATCCCCCTCATTTTTCTACAGTCACAAATTGTTAAATGAGGACCGTGGGGTACAGAGGCTCTTTGGGTTTTTTAAAAATTATCTGCGCATCTGTTCGAAGCGACACGTGACCCGAGAGCTGGTGAGAATTTGGCGCAGCGCATCAGCACTGCCATACAGCTGGGCAATGCAGATTAACTCTTCTATTGAAGAGAACCAGGTTGTTGATGACCGGAAAAACAGAAGCAGGTAGCGAGCTCCAAAACGAATCTATAGCTGGACGAAGCAGCTAAGTGCGAGTGGAAAGAATGATGTCCTCCTGGCCGACATTCGACCACGGCGGCCAGTCTCATCGGAGACTAGCCAGAAGCGTAGGACATATTATAATAGTGCACAATTGTGTGCGCAAACACAGGTGCACTTTCTATTCCCTTACTCTCATAATCCGATGGGACGACAGACCGACACGACCGGGGAGAGGTCAGGCCCAGAACCAACGGCTTTCGTTTTCCGAGGCACGGGGGTGTTAATTTCGGGCTGCTACTGTGAATTTTTCTTGATAGAAAAACCCCAGTATCAACTATTTGCCCGACCCGAGATTTGAACCCAGGATGGTTGAACAAGCTGACCGCTAAACCAACGAGGTAGTTGAAAGAATAAACACAAGTGTGCTTGTGTTCTATCAAGAAAAATTCACAGTAGAGCCTGGCTCTACCTCCCCGAACACTAGCGCCGCCACACCTGTGATACCTATCACAAGCATTTTTTTAACGCCTCTGTAATAGTTTTATTTTGTATAGTTTAGGCAGAGATACGATGTTGCCATTGGTGGCCACCAAACTCTATTTTCGCATCTCTGTTTAAACTATACATAATAAAACTATTACAGAGGCGTTAAATAAATGCTTATGATAGGTATCACAAATATCCCAACGTAATTTTTGGAATTTCCTTTCTTCGACGTAATAATAAGATAAAATATGTGGCGGCGCTAGTGTTCGGGGAGGTAGAGCCTTAAGCATGGGAATGCGGCGTACGTCTGTCTGATAGTTCTTGAGTAAAAGGGAGTTCCTCAAGTTAATGTGAGCATTTTTATACATAGATGTGTTCTAGGTCGCGCGACTATTTCGCTATAATATAACAAAACAATACAATACAATTTTTTTTTCGTTTAGAAAGTACATCTGCTATCCTATAAAATATTTTAAAGCCTCTTTTTAAGTATAAAAGCACAGTTGAACGGAGTTGTATTGTATGAGTGCTCAATGTGGTGTGGTCTAAGTAAAAAACTCAAAACGTTCATGAAAAAAGTATAAAAACTACGTTCATGTGTGTTAGTGTGTGTTGCTCCAATATATTGACGGCCTTTATCAAGTTGTTACCCTTGTCTTAAGGCAAATAGATAATGTCTAGAATTACCTTGGAGGCAGTCAAAGGACTGCAAATGTCAAGAACTAAAGTGCCTTTGAGGGAAATCGAACGTAATTGGGCTTGTTAAATAATGATTGGACAATAACTTCCATAATTTCAGTTCTTAGCAAACATGTTCACATGTCATGAATAAATATTGTTTTAAGCATTCAAATATTTTTTTCAAGGATTGCGTTTAACTATTTTACTCGCATACTACTTTAGGACACGTACTACTTTAGAAGTAAAGTGTGAATAATTAATAGAAACTTATTAGGATGCTAAAGGAATTCTTTATTGACAAAGAAAATTACAATCAAATAATAGAAACCAATTAGAATTCGATTTTAGAATTGAAACAATTGAGCTAACTGCAGACTGTTGCAAACAATCTACAGGTAGCTCAACTGATCCATATCAATACTTGTCTGAAGCATCCTCGCTGATGCGCTGCGCCAGATCCTCACCAACTCTGATACCCTCGGGTCGCTTCGACCAGATGACGCTCAGATAAGTTATAAAAACTTGAAGACCCTCGGCACCCCACAGACCTAGGGTCTCGACTAGGTAGGGATATCGGAAGTGAAAAAAATCGATGTATCTCTCCGTCCAGACCTGCATTTGATTAGTTAATTAGAGATGATCAGCGTATGAATAACGGCCCGCAAGAAGGGTTTGGCGCTCATACGTCCAACCCCACTGCCGCTCAACATAAAAATGAGCATTTATATACGGGCTTAGACTCGTAATACTTTATCATCATCAGCCCCTAGATGTCCACTGCTGAACATAGGCCACCTCAAACGACACCACAAATTCTCCTTCCATCGTTTCCCTACGAAAGCTACAGTGTCGTAATACTAATCTTAAGAGATTACTTTTACAGAAACGGCAAAAATTTGCAAACAGCGCGTTGACTACACGCTCTAAGCTTCAATTCAATTTATTTATTACTAGACGATCGCCTCGCGGTATACCCGCGTAGTTCCCGTTCCCGTGGAAATTCCGGGATAAAATATAGAGTTTGTCACTCCCTGAAAAGTAAGCTTTCTAACGGTGAAATAATTTTTCAAATCGGTCCAGTAGTTTTGGAGCCTATTCAATACAAACAAACAATCAAATCTTTCCTCTTTATAATATTAGTATAGATACCATAGGTTCACAAGGAACACTTAGTCAATACTTATTTCAAAATCGCATAAAATTCAATCATGAAATAGTAACAATAATTTAGGGGGGCTGCAATAGCATTATCAGTAGTTACAATAGCTTGCGGTGAGCAAGTAAGTCACTGAAAAATTTATCGAAATATTACGAGTTTATTTTCATATATTTTAGAATGCATATATTTGTGTTTTCTGGCAGTTAGATTGGACGTTTATACTAGGTTAAACAAAGGAATTGTCAATAAATCTATATTGCAGTTTGTGATACCTATCGGCTTATTTTTAATGCCTCTGTAAAAGTTTTATTTTGTATAGTGTAGGCAGAGATGCGAAGTTGCTCTTTTTGCTCACCACCGTGGCCAAAAAGAGCAACTTTGCTGATGGATATAGATGGAATATAGATTGTTAAAGTTCCTTCATTTAACATTACTTACTACTTATTATTAAGATAAAATAGGTGATTGGGGTCGGGTATGCGCCTTAAGTAATTTTAGCAACGTCAAAAACTATAACTTTGTGTACAGTTCCGAAGTAAAGCGGTTGCTGAGTTGACTTAACTTGAGCTTAAACTTTGTTGTAACCCGCTTCTCAGTAGCAATAAACTGCTGTCATGTTGCTTTCAAAAGTTTTACTCACAATTTTCATCGCCATTCAGTTAAGAAATAGTTTTGGGTTGAAAACATCTGTGGAGTTGGTAAGATACACATTGAGTGACTAGTTTGGTAGAGTTCGCAAAAAATACGGATTAGGTATTACCTAATAACATTTCAGGCCGATTTTAGTATTTTTAAATTTGTGGTTTTTGACGTGACAACGTCTTATAATTCGATAGAGCCGGCTGCACGCACGAAAAAACATGACGTCATGCGGCGTTACCTCGCTCTGAGGCGTTCCATGTAAGGCTTGAAGTGCAAGCGAGAGCGATCGACATCCGTCTCTCTCCTACTTGAGTGAGCGATGCGTCTGCGTGGACAGCTGCTATACTATAGTACATTTACATGTTTTGATCGAGTATCAAATGCTACCATTCCATCAGTATTTTCTTAAGACGTTGTCACGTTCAACTATCGTCAGTAAACCGACTTTACAGACAACCAATTTTTTTTATCAAGTACCCATAACACAAGCTCTGCTTAGCTTGGGGCTAGATAATGCTGTGTGAATTGTCCACCATTAATTATTTATTTATTTATATAAAACCGAAGACCGCGTGGAAGGCCCAGGCGGAGATGGAAAGATGAACTGGACGCCTACAACCAAAAATGGCCACAATTGGCTGACAATAGAAAGGAATGGAAGGTGGAAAGGGAGGCCTTTGCCCTGCAGTGGGATCATGTAGGCTCTTAATAATAATAATAATAATTATATAAAACAGCTTGCTATCTTCATTTTGCCGAAAGATTCTGGTTTTAAAATGCTTCTATATTCATAGAAATTGACTTTATACGTAACAGGGGGTCCGGTTAAAATGAACACCACTGTACATAATGCTTTAGTATCTACATTTTCTGGATTGTTTTCAAATCGTAGTTATATTTTTGGGAGACATCGGAGCAAGAGGATTCACTTGGAAAAAACAGGGTGAATTTTTTGTATGGGGCAATAGTTAGAGGAGGACTTTAACCGATGTAGCTACAGGGAAATGGACTTAGGAGGCTATTCATATTTTTTTGCGAAATTGTTATAGCCATTCACAGATTTTCAAAAAAATATGCAGTTAGCAAAAAATTTGGATTTCACACGATAACTACCTCCCTATATAATTTTGAAACTATTTTATTTTAAACCTCTACCTTAATATAAGATAAAATTACCTACACCTCCGTGTTCGGGATATAAAATATTCATAAATGTACCAAAGGAGGTTGAAGATCTTGCCCCTGACATCGGCTACCACACTGTTTAAAAAAAAAACAGTATGGTAAAATCTTCAAACCCCTTTCAAAATTATCAATCCAGTGCAGTGGAGTAAAGCTGTTAGATAGACAGACACACAAGCACTCTTTAAAACACGATACAATGACGGTATACATTAGCAAACAACGCTTTGCGTAAAGTGCGTAATCCCTGTCATTGTAAAGTGTTTCTACTTATGGAGTCGACTTAATCCTATACTTAAATAATAAATAAATAAATAAATAATGCTGGACAATTCACACAGCATTATTTAGCCCCAAGCTAAGCAGAGCTTGTGTTATGGGTACTAGATAACTGATATACATAATACAATACACTACATAGATAAATATTTTGTATTATACATAGAAAAACATCCAGAACTCCTGAACAAATCTCTGCAGATCGTACAAACATTTGTCCCGAGGCGGGAATCGAACCCGCAACCTCCTGCGTCGCAGGCGGACCTTCGCCCGCTGCGCCACTGAGGTCGTCAAAATACTCTTTTATCTTTTATTTCTTATTTCCAGATGGAATTTTTATTGGAATTTCACTTTTATTAATCACTTTAACAGATGTAACAGCGTCATAGATTATTTAATCTAATACGTTATTTATGTCAACTGGCAGGCCCCGCCCCGTAACATGAAATTGTGTTCTTTTTATAAAATAAGCAAAAACAATACGTGTAGCAGGCCGTTGCACACGTCTACTCGTAGGAGCGGGCGCGATCAACGACGCACCGCACCGCAACGCACCGGCGGCCGCACCGCACCGCTCGACGTAATTAGTCGCACGTGCACACTGCACGCAGCGATTTGGGGACACCACTTCCGCTGCACGACACGCGACGAGCGCATCCCTGCTTCCTCCGGAGGGGAGGTCAACATTTGGCTCTTAAAAAAGTTAAAATATGAATCTTACCTATTTCAAAGAGAAACTAGTTTATGCCCGCGGCTTCGCACGCTTTGTTTCTATGGAAACGTTTTGAGGTTATTTCTATCCTATTCTATTTTTGAGGTTATGTCAAGTCACACTTGAATGCTATCGAACGGAATAAATAGTATCCTATGTCCGTCTCCTGGCTCTAAGCTACCTCCTCACCAATTTTCAGCCTTATCGGTAAAGCCGTTTTTGAGTTATAAATAGTGTAACTAACACGACTTTCTTTTATATATATATAGATGTGTAGCCACTTTTTCCACTGTCACATTTAACAAAAATGTTTCAAGCAATAAGTAATACTAAAATCTTTTGTTTTTTTCCGTGTGTCCGTATAGAAATAACGAAAAAATACCTACCGCAAAATACAGCAAAACCAAACAAAATCCATTAAGCATCGTTACGTGAATTCTAACTTGTCACGACAGCATGTCAATAAAGCCAATAAACAGCCAAACTTCTTAAGTAGCAACAGAACACAATTTATCGATTTAAGTTGGCCTTTGCCACCCCATACGTCAGTTTACAACCCAATATTGATAGTCGGTGACAGAATCTCCTCCGACATCCCCTTCGAAACAACCAACTTAACTAAACACAGCCGAAAACAGACCCTGAAGCTACTCACGTAGAGTTGATATTAGAACTTGGACGAGGAAAGGAAAACTTACGAGACATCTAAGGATATATTTTGTTTGAAAGTTCACTGAGGTTTTCCCCGATCGGTGGCTTATTGGGGCTCACTTTTTCTCGGCAAATGCTGCCATTTCATAACTGTCGGGGATTGAGCCAACCAGATCTACTAACTAAGCCCGGTTTATCCAGTTCTCTGGAGCTAGGTATCTGATCTGGCTCATGACGTGTTGGCTACCGTAAATATAGTAAATAAGTCTATAGTAAATGTACAGAGAATTTTGTAACTATCAATGTAGTAGTTTGTTTATTGGTTAACGTACTTATACTTATTTACGATATCGAGCCTTTCCCGTTTTTACGTAATTGATGTTGTTTGGCTATGGTTACTGAACGCTGGCGCGATCATCTTTTGTTTTCCGTATAGACTTACTGATGAAGGCCAACTTAATTACGACGTTTCATTTCGTTCGATCGGTACGACACTCTTAACTTCACTCTTAACACTCATATCGAACGAAAACTGAAAAATCGTGCGAATCTGCCTTTTCATTTTGAAATGATTAGATATATTTTGATTCCATTTGACACTGAAATTTTGGTCCGTAGAATGGTTTCTATATAAAAATGTAGTAAAAGTCAGCCTCCTAAAAGTCGTCCAAAAACGGCCTTATCGTAAGTAAGAATAGAACTAGACCAGGCAGTGTCGAACAGATTTGTGACGTCAGCCTGGTTTATATATTTCGGTAACTTAACCTAAGCTAATTTTAAATGTACAGTCAACGAAAAGAAATCTGAACAAGCTAAACCTCTCAAAGACGTTTTTGAACGCTTAAAACGAAACAGTTTTGCGTTAACAATGCAAATCACTAGATTAGTGGATGAATCAATTGTTGTCGTAGTTGTTGTACTGTAAAAACATTTAAACGTCGCCTAAGAAACAATATACATAAACAAATTCCAATCGAATACTATATTCCTGACTTTACCTCATTAATAAAACGTGAACTTCAACTCGCGGCAACTTTCAAAGTGGAATAATTTTATTATGCTACAAACTATGCAAAGCTGATAATTTATTAAGCACGAGCTAACTTAGGTCCGCGGCTTCCTTAGCGTAGATACCTAAATATTATCAGATAAGTATATGAAAACTTCGGCGGGACGAGCCTTGCCTGAGTTCGCAAAAGTGTGCGCAACATTAATTACTGAAATAATTTTCCAATATATGAACGTAGATTATCGTATGTAATAATTTAGATTTTAACTATCTTCTCTACGGCTACTTCAGCCCAGAAATGCCTTTCAAAGGACCCTAAGATCAAATATTAGAAAATAATAAAAATACCTATAAAAAACTTTATAAAATAAAAAGGTTTCATTAACAAAAAATTTAAACAAATGTTCATATTTGATATGGATCAGTCGAGCTAACTCTATAGTGTTTGCAACAGTCTGCAGTTAGCTCAACGGTTTCAATTGTAAATACTAGTTCTAATTTGTTTGTAAAATAGTGGTTAGTAACATATTTTTCTGATTCTTTTCATTACTTATAATTTTTGTTTGAAACCCGTGCATTACTGTCGTCCTACTTTCTTTGCGTAAATATATAATAATGTTCAATGAATTAAAGTCAAATAATTAAATGCATCATGGATCAAAACTACTCAACAGTGTCATTTATAAATCGAAGGGTTTATTTACAAAAAAATGGGTTGGAGCCTTGCCTTGCCTTCCCTCTGCCCATAAAGGGAATAAAAAATGATTCTCGTCCAGGCCATGTCATGGGACACATGATCGTTCAAAAATATTGTGTGAAAACCATTTTACGATTTAGATATCCGTTTTCAAAATATTAAGGTTAAAGTGTAAAACGAGTAGTGCCTATCTAATTCAATAGGGCATAAATAAAACACAAATGAGTAGTCTAAGCTTTTCTTAAAAAGCGACAAACAAAATCATGATAACCGGACTCATGTTCTTTACTCGACATGTTCATTTCAATTTGAACGTAAAAACTACGTCAAACAGTTACCAATAAAACAAGCAAACTAAACTTCCCCGAACACAAACCCGATTTGCGTATAGTTGGCAACCACTGAACTTACCGGATGTTTGTAGTTAAACAAGATGGCCGCCAGTCACGTGACTGGATTCACCCGACTTCCGGCTCTCGACGCGTCAAGTGCGGGTAGTTTTGATAAGGACTCGATTACTGCCCTAATGTTTTTATGAGTTACGAATTACCATGGGGTTACATCTGCCATGATTTTTACTTATTTAGTTGCCTTTGATGTAACGATATCCGTGTGGGTAGTTGCCGAGTAGAGAGTGTCAGCTGTCACGACAAATCATTTGGACGACTTGCAGCTACGAGTTTGTTTACTGGATTTCCTAGCACATTATACTTGTAACAACAGGGGCTCAAAGGTTGCAGTGAATATCTAAGTGAACCTACCTATCTAAGTGAACTTGAAATCGTCATCAATATTCAAAATAACTCTGTAATGAACTTTTAACAGTTGAATTTATTTATTTTATTTTATTTATAAGGTTTACCAGTGGTTTCATATACAGAGCTCTTAAATCTTTAAATCTTATAAAAATATCAACATACAAGAAAAAGTACAGTTACAGATTAAAGCTCAAAGTCAACTCAAACTCAAATATATTTATTTTTCTCTCACAATAGAAGCTTAGTTGATAGAATACATAATAAGTAGTATAATATACATATAAAAGTAACTATGAATTATTAATTCGTGCTCAAACCGCTTGCAGGTAAACACCACTTGCATAATATATGTGTGTGTGTCGATATATGTAAGTCTGACGATTGTCTAAGTTTTGAACACAAACCTAATTCGATTATAAGTATTTACCTTATCTATTAGAATTTGAGACATAGCTGAGCACAATTTATCCCTTGACCAGCAGGGCGTCTATTCAGACCGCGCGAAATTCATATATTTAAACGGTTTTTAATATTTTTTTGAACTAAACTACAAGATAGGTAGTTTTCCACAAATCGTAGATCAATTTCTAGCTCAAGTTGAGAATAGAATTTAGTAAGGATGTGCAACTCTCTGTTCCGTCAATAATTGTCAACTCATGCAAGAAATCTACTCATACTTAATTATAAACTAGCTTTTGCTCGTGGCTTCGCTCTCTCGGTACCTGGATAAATTTTAAATTTAAAGGTAGAAATAAACCTACTTCCCAAACACTCATACACAAACAGAACCTTTTTATAATATTTGCTAGGCATATGTAATTCAAATACTTAAGCACAATAGCAACTCACATTATTTACTAACAAAGCTAACAAAACCATCAAGATAAGCACATCACAGGCCTCGAACGCCTCAAACTAGCGGTTAAGTTAATAATTGCATCGAATTAAATCACTGCCCCGCGTTGCCCAGCCTCCCCTACAATAAAAATCCGCCAAACGCGCGCGGTGCTTGTCAGTCCGTCTATGTCAATCAATTAGGAGCATCGCGCAGAGCAGCACGCAGTCCCGCCCACTATCGACCAGGCCACAGATGGAGTGCTAGTCTGTGTGCTCACTCCGCCCAATACCTCTACTCACCCTCGCATGGGACCACTTTTCCCGCTTCTCCTCTCGGAGGCAAAGCTGATTTAACAAAGGACGATTGTCGACGTGTCGGCGGATGACGCGGAGCTAAAAAGAAAAATCTTGTTTACGCTTAGAATTACAATTAGAAGATTATGTGTAGTAAGTACCTAGGTACTTGTTAGGTTACCTAGGATTTGACTGACCTAGGATCTGTTTACAAATCACTAACTATTATTAAATTTATTTAGTTGAGAATCTTATTCAGTGTCTTAAATATTGGATTAAAGCTGATTTCTCTGATTTTGAAAACGCAAGTATAACGAAGGAATCGTCAGGCAAAATAGGCGACTAAAAATACCCATAATTTTATTATTAGTCAAAACTAATTTTGACTAATTATAAAATTATTATTATTATTAGTAATTATTAGTCTCACAGGCACAATCTCTATAAAAAAGCTCGACAACATTATAATAGAATGTTAGTGGCACGGGCAGGCTGTAACCTCAACCCCAGGACCCTGAGAATATTCCGCGCAGATCAGTCTAATGTAATCCGTGTGTTATCGGAACAGGCCTGAACCCTGTCAATTTTTGTTTCTTTACATTTTCTGATACTATCCGAGCGTTGTCAAAATGTAACGGAGCTGTATTAAGGCGCTACCCCGATTCATAATAGCGCTGCCACCTATTTTATTTTATATTTTATTATTACGTTAAACAAAGGAATTTTAGAAATTCCATTGGGCAGTTTGTGATACCTATCATAAGCTTTTTTTTAATGCCTCTGTAAGAGTTTTATTTTATACTACACACGCGGAAATTTCGGATATTTATTTCACACCCCCATGGGGTAGCTTTGTAAAACTAAAAATTACGTGGTTTGTTATTCACTTTATAGTTTACTAGCTGCGCCCCGCGGCTTCGCCCCCGTGGAAATTTATGAATCCAACTTTTTTAATTTTTTTTTCATAAGAACCTTCTCCTGACAATAACAAACACAACAAAGAAAGAATTAGCGAAATCGGTCCAGCCGTTCACGCGTGATGCCGTGACCAAGGAAAACGGGTTTCATTTTTATATATATAGATTTACACTGAGTTTGAGTGGTCAAAAAAAAATGGAAAATTATTGAGTGAATCGAACCAAGGAGGTTCGATTCACTCGACAATAATTTTCCATAGAAACTTTACCAGCCTTTTTAAACCTCTCAGAGGTTAATTTTCTACCCTAAGGCACAGATATTATAATACTATAGCCTAAGGGTAGGAAAACCGGGAATGATTGATTATTCACTTACTGATTGTATGTATGACCACGCATAACTTCTTACAGAGTAGTTCAATTTTGATAATTGTTTTTTTATTGGATAGGGTATACCTTGAAGTTGGTCCCATATAAATTTGAAAAACAAAATCCTACTCTACAAAATAGGGGTGATTTATTTTTAAGGAATTTTAATTAGGTATATGTTTTTGTAATTTATTAAAGTAGGATTACATAACAGTTCATAGCTAAAGTAAGGTATATCTATTTTAAGAGTAATCAGAAACTATGTAGCAATATGAAGATTATAGCCACAAAAAATTATAAAATAAAACTTTTAGCAAAAAATTAAACCTTACGCCAGAAAAGCAAATTAATTAATAACGTAAATCGTGATGCGCGGCGGCGGCGCGGCGATACACGCCCCGGAAAATCGTTGGCGCCGACTCCAAATTACTTACGTATACTTACATTATTTTAAGAGTTAAATAAATAAATAAATAAATAAATAAATTCAGTTTTTTCGGCGGTTTAATTTTTTTATAAAAAGTTTTATTGAAAACTAGCTGCTCCCCGCGGCTTTGCTCGCGTGGAAATTTATGTTTCCCACTTTCTTAATTTTTTCTTCCGTAAGAACCTTCTCCTGACAATTACAAACACAACAAAGAAAGAATAAACGAATTCGGTTCGTGCGTTCTGGAGTTATAGCGTCAGGAAGGAAAACCCGACTTATTTTTATATAGTAGATAAGATTAGCGTGTTTTTTATAGAACCTAAACCTATCTACATGCCATTTTTCCGATACTGAGGTCCAGTACGTGGTTACCAACATTGACACAAACTTTCGCATTTATAATGTTAGTTGGAAGTTTGGGCAGAGGTGCCAAACTGGAGTTTGGTGGCCACCAAGAGCAACGTCGCATATATGCATACAAAAAAAACTAATATACAGAGTTTAACGTAATAATAACATAAAATAGGTGGCGGCGTTAGTGTGGGTCGAGGTAAAGCCTTAAAGGAAAGCGGCTTGTTCGAAATGGACGGTCGTCCACTTCTGGACATTATGTCTTCTCTACTAAGAATTAATGTTTACTCAGAAAGGGGGGGGGGGGGAGAGGAAAGGGGGTGATTTTGGTCATAGATAGATAGATAATACTTTTATTCATCACCTTATAAAACAAATTTTACATAGAAACATAGAGAACAGCAATGGATCTGGCGGCCTTATCGCTTAAAGCGATTTCTTCCATCGATATCGTAGGGGTCAATGTTTCTTCCTCGATTTTTTTAATATCGCACATATCGCACATTTTCTGAAAAAGATTTGGTTAATATTTTGCAGTTCTAAATAATGCAAGAATGCGTGTAAAAGAACACGAATAGGAAGAAAAGAAACCTAAACTACAAAAAAATCGTTATTCACAAGTTGATCCCGTAGCATCCTGTATAGAATTGAGTTGCGTCTGAACTGAATACATTGGAATTGTGCCCCGGTGTCGGGGCTGCGAGTGAAAGCCTCAGTATCGCTCGCCAGCGTTTTTTTACCTCTTTTCCCCTGGTTTTTTTTGTGAAACGCAATTGTGGATTTTTTGGCGTTATTTTGTAGCAGACCCGGACGGCCTGGTTTGTTTTTATTGACTCTTTGCTTTTAGGGTGTGGATTGAAGCGGACTTTTGAATTGAAAAATATTGAAGCTCATGATTTTAAGATGAGCTGTCATTTAATCACATCACACTAATATTATAAATGCGAAAGTTTGGATGGACGGACGTATAGATGGATGTTTGTTACCTCTTCACGCCAAAACTACTGAACGGATCAGGCTGAAATTTTGCATACAGGTAAGTCTAACCCTGATCAAACATACATTTTATTCCATAAATCATATTCCCATGGTATAGAAATAACCTCAAAACGTTTCCATAGAAACAACGCGTACGAAGCCGCTGGCAGAAGCTAGTTTCTAATAAAAGCAGTAATTCTAATAAAGTCATTATTTAATCAGGATTGATAAACAGACGCGGGAAAAATAGTAAAAATCTCACTTATTTATATAGTAGGTTTGCATGCGTTGTATGCGTTATATGTTGTATGGAAACGTTTATAGGTGATTTCTATCCCACGGGAACTGATTTATGGGATAAAAAGTTGCCTATATTTGATTCCAGGATTACAATTACCTGTTCGCAAAATTTCAGCCCGATCTGTTCAGTAGTTTTTACGTGAAAGAGTAGCAAACATCCATCCATCCATCCATCTATACTTAAAAACTTTCGCGTTTATAATATTAGTAGGAAGGATTTATTCACAACAATGTGACGTAGAAAACTTCTATAACTGTTATGTTTCTTACCAATTCCAGCTTTTCAACGGAACCTTTATTGCTATACTACATATTATACTTATCTATAAGACACAGAGTACTCCACAGAGTTAGGGGTACAAATAATTTTATCACAGCCTTAAGTGCATATAATGTCCCTACCGTCCTATAGAGGGTGTCTATGTAATAAAGGAAAGTAAACATTCCCCCGCTAAAATCCAACCTAAGCCAAGCAATAACAATTAACGTTACTGCTTAACGATACTGCTTGGCGCTAATGCAACCCGTTACTCTCTCGTTACGGCGCCGTTACGGCTCCGTTACTTTCCGTTCCGGGTTATTTTAGGAGTCGCATTCACCAGTCGAGATTCCCATTACTAAGTAATGGTTACAGTTGTAAACTTTTTACAATTTTTCAATTGAAATTGAGTTTTACTATTGTGCTTGGGACCAAATTACGTAAATAAAGATTTACATATTTATAGGGTTCCGTACCTCAAAAAAAAGGAACCCTTATTATATTACATAGGACTTTGCTGTCCGTCTATCTGTGTCTATATGTCCGTCCTATATATCAACCCTATTTTTTCAGGAACGCTTGGAGGTATCGAGTTGAAATTACACACACGGATACACAATACATCAATTACGCAAGCCCGTAACCTCTTGGAGCCGTGATATGAATAAAACTTCTAAGTTGACGCAATCAAGAGCTACAGCCGTTTAAATCCAAATATTTTGAAATTTCCACGGGCACATGCACACAAAACCCTGCTTCTTGCCTAATTTTATGGTTCTAGGTTTTGACCTAGAACAATAAAATTTGGCAAGAAGCAAGGTCTTATAGCACATGTAAGGGAAAAATCCGAAAACCGTAAATTTGTAGTTTATTTACGAAAAAATATTTTTTATTAAACACTATAGGGTACTTACTTCCCGTTGACTTAGAATCATGATAATTGTCAAGAAACAAGGTCTTACGATTATACGGAACCGTTGGTTCGCGAGTACGACTCGCACCATGACGTTTCATTTACAAGCTGCTGTAGCTTTTATAAACTTCCATCGTCTGTAGCCTGTAGCTTTTATAAACTTCCATCCGCCAGTTCAAAGTCGCTCAGCGAGCTATGCTCGGAGTCTCTCTGAAGGATAGGATTCGTAACGAATACATCCGACAGAGAACCAAAGTTATCGACATAGCCCAATGAATTAGCAAGCTGAAGTGGCAGCGGGCCGGCCATATATCGCGAAGAACCGACAACCGCTGGGGTAAAGTGTTCTTGAGTGGAGACCGCGACTAGGCAAACGTAGTATAGGATTCCCTCCAGCCTGGTGAGGATGATCTGCGAAAGACTGCAGTCAAATGCTGGATGCGGCAAGCTGAAGACAGGGCGCTATAGCACTCATTAAGTGACGTCTATGTCCTCCCGCGTTACCTATATTTTTTACTTATTTGAATTCGAATCACAAACGTTTGAAAATCACAATTTTATCGATAGCAACTCAAAATTTAGTTCAAGGGAAATAGGATCGTATACGGAAATGTCGTTTAATTAGATAACCTGTTACTTCAAACTTTAATATTCTACTTGCATAGGAAACATTTCTGCACATTTCTAGGTTTCAGAATCTTGTTAATGTCTTTTAAAATTTAGACACAATATTTTTTTTTTAAATAAAACTTACATTTATTCACAAAGAAAATTATACTAGTATTTACAATTGAAACAATTGAGCTAACTGCCGACTGTTGCAAACAGTCTACAGATAGCTCAACTGATCCATATCAACACCAGTCGGAAGCGTCCCCAAGACGCTGGCTGCATTGCTACGCTGTATGGCAATGCTGATACGCTGTGCCAGATATTCACCAGCTCTCGGGTCACGCGTCGCTTCGACCAGACGCTCAGATAGTTTTTTGAAAACCCGAAGAGCCTCGGTACCCCACGGACCTAGGGTCTCGACTCCAAGGGAAGCAAATGTGTAGGCTCTGTCGAGACCTGCATATTTGCGCCTCTTGAGATCTTCGGCCAAATCTGCCGCACAAATTAATAACAAGAACTAAATTAACATGTTTAAAAACCCCCTTACAGATTTTTATGAAACATGGCTGAGAACACTCGGGATAAAATTATCTATGAAAAACAAAAAAAACTAAACGAAAATTGGTTCATCCGTTTGGGAGCTACGATACCACAGACAGATACACAGACAGACACGTTAAGCTTATAACTCCCCTCTCTTTTTGCGTCGGGGGTTAAAAATAGACTTTATTCTCTGTTTTTTACAAGTTTTCTTAATATTAAATAGGGTGTTATAGGGTGATTGGTACCTAAAATTCAACAGTTGATTGCCAATAATGACCAGTTTAAACAATAAGTGAACTGTTTTTATTTTAACTTATTAAAATAATGTGTAAGAAATTTAACAAAATATGTCCTAGTCATAGTTTTTTTTAAGCTATTTAAAGTTCAAAGATATCAGAGATACACCCGTTTTTGGACAACATTTTAAAATGTTATTTTGTTCATACCTTATTTAAAACATGTCTGGTTATTGCTTTTTTTCTTGAGGTACCTATCATATTCTACGAGAATAACTTATAAGCCATTGAAATTATGGAGGGAAGAAGGGAAAGGAGGGAGAAAACTTCAATTTATCAATACGATTTAAACAACATTTTCGTTAGAAATCACTTATTTTAGTTAGGAATATAATGTGCATCAGCCTAGCAATTTAGAAAATGGATATAAGGTCTCTCAACTTTTTAATCTCATATTATTTATTTATACCCAGGTAAAGCGAGGCTTGAATTTTAAAATCTAATTATATTTACGTAAATAGAACTTACAGTACCTACGTTAGAAGTTATTCAGTTTCAAAGAGATACATCATTTATGAGCGCAAATGTTTACGAAATGCGTCATGAGAGTTAGTATTTACAACCGTTGTGCTAACTGCAGGTTGTTGCAAACAATCTAGAGGTAGCTTAACTGATCGAGCTGTTTTGGCATTGTTTTTGCACAAACATCTTCACAACGGCATAAACTTTCGCCTTTTAATAGCAGGATAGGATATGACAAATTATAAACGAACTATATACATATTATTAACGACTATATACAAATTATAAACGAACTGTTATACAAATTATAAACGAATTATATACAAATTATAGTTTATTATTATAAAATTAAACGAACTATAGTGCGTTTATTATTATAATTTAGAAGACAAATGAAAAGTTTTCTAGCACAAAATCGTTTTAAACTGGATTATTTAAAGTGAACCTGACTTCGTTGTGCCAACTGCTAAAAGGATTGAAATTAAATGTTCATTAGCAAACACGACGGGAGTTTTCGTTTTCATGAATTGTAACATTTCTTAACTCGGCAGTTGTGCAGATTGAAACTGCTTGGAACGTCATTCTTGAAGTAATTTTTGAAATTGATGTTGTAGGTACTTACAATAATACAATTTATTTATCTTACTATATATAATTCTTCTGTGAGTGTGTATGTCACTGAACTTCTCTCAAACGACTGGACCGATTTTGATGAAATTTTTTGTGTGTGTTCAAGGGGATCTGGGAATGGTTTAGATTCACAATTTTAACGACTGGACCGATTTTGATGAAATTTTTTGTGTGTGTTCAAGGGGATCTGGGAATGGTTTAGATTCACAATTTTGTTTAATTAACGCGTGCGAAGCCGCGGGCAGAATCTAGTCTATATATATAAAAATGAAACCCGTTTTCCTTGGTCACGGCATCACGCGTGAACGGCTGGACCGATTTCGCTAATTCTTTCTTTGCTGTGTTTGTTATTGTCAGGAGAAGGTTCTTATGAAAGAAAAAATTAAGAAAGTTGGAAACATAAATTTCCACGGGGGCGAAGCCGCGGGGCGCAGCTAGTTATATATATATACATACATATAGATTGTTTGCAACAGTCTGCAGTTAGCTCAGTTGTTTTAATTGTAAATACTAGTGTAATTTTCTTTGCGAATAAAGGCTTCTGCCATACCTGTTAATTTCGGTATTAATTATCCTTAAACATTACAAGTCATTAATGGAACAATTTTTTTAAAAATTTAACGTGTTTTTTCCCTTTTTTATGTCGGAAAATGATAAAAACCATAAAGGAGGTCAGATGAGTATTTTTATACCTCTTTTATATTAAGCGTATTGCGTTTATATAAAGTAAACCGTTTGGATTCTTCAAAAATAAAGAGTATCAGCACGTTTCGTACAATGGACACCGAAATAAGATGACGACGGTAAAAGTTTTCGAAAACCAAACCAAAAGTCGAAAAGATTTTCGACTCCCACGTCGTCACTTGACTTCGTGGTGTAGTTGGTTAGCACATTCCCGTACTGAGGGAAGGATGTGGGTTCGAGTCCCGTCGAAGTCGAAAATTTTCACGATATTATTTGATTTCTTAGAAATGCTTACACACTAATAACAAAAAACTTAGAGATTATTTTCTTCATGTTCATAATTTTTTATATGTATACTTACCTTTTTATTTATGATTAGAAATTTCAAAGGATTATATAATTTTTTGTAATAATTCTATGACAAAACACTGGTTTTGCTGAAAAACCAAACAAAAACCTTTGTCAAATATTTTGTAATATTAAATAATGCAAGAGTGCGTTTAAAAAATTCGAACACGAAGAAGAGAAAACTTCATTTTTGAAAAAAAAAAATATAGTCTAAATTCAAAATATTCTTCAAATATCGTTATTGCAGTCCAGAATCACAACCTTTCCGTGGCACCCTGTATATTTTTACATAAAATAGTCAAAACACATCCAGAATGTCAATGAATAAATAATAAATAAATAATGCTGGACAATTCACACATCATTATCTAGCCCCAAGCTAAGCAGAGTGTGTTATGGGTACTAGATAACTGATATACATAATACATTACATAGATAGATATTTTTTATTAAGAATGATTTAACAGAGAAAAGTAATGAAGAATAACGTTCACAAAATAACACACTACTGGTACATTATGACTCTGCACAACATATATATTATGTTACTTTTTATCCCGCAAAAAGACACCATAAATAATCCGGTTCGGAAAACAACACAATAGTATTTAACATGCATTATTGACGTCGTGCTAAACCATCGGGTAACAAATCCGGAAGCTCTTGCCACGGTAATGAAACTCATTAAACGTTATCGCCGTAGGCTGCAACGATTACCAACGATTATCCGGTTCTATCTGGTTCTATCCGGCATCCGACCATCTGAGTATCCGGGGTTACCTGGAAAATCCGGCCCAGCACTGTTAGATTAGTTCATGTTTTAGTACCTACCTATAACTGTACTCCAGCCAAACTTCGATGTGGAATGTTTGTGAGCAAACCACAACAAGAAAACGATAACTCACATGCTTGGCGTCAAGTCCTGATAAAATTGTTAGTAATATTTACTGAAGGAAAGATTTCAAATCGACAAGGAAGAGAGTGTCGATTAATTACGTGACGCTTGGGGGGTCGAGCCAAATCTCACCCAATCTCACGTGTGGGAAAAGGGGGGGTGGTCTCGGCAAATATTACGTAATTTTTACACGAATTTTAGCCGTTCATAATAGGTTGTTCGCAGTTCGTTTCGTGTTGGCGCCAAACTCGTAACAGAAAATCGTTTACTCATAAATTAGTTTTCCGTTAGTTATATTGCTTGTAGAACGCAGAAAAATCTTAAAAATACATGTTTTAAAAATCTCACGTGATATTAGGGGGGGCTAGCAAAATCTCACGACATCTCACCAAGAGGAGGGGGGTTGAGTAATCGCCAAAATCACCTTACGTAATTTATGGATGCCGCCTAAGTTCAATTACTGGCTTTGAATTAGTTATTAATAACAAAATAGGCAACGAATTTTGCAGGAAACTTGATAATTTCATACGTGACGACAATACTCTAATCGTTAAAGTGTCGGCTACATTTCGCTACTGAATATATAAGCGGAATATTAAAGCGATCTGCCAATGGCTAACAGTCGATAGGACATATCATATTCTATTCATAAACGGACTGTGAACAAATTAAGAAAGGTATTTCGGACCCTTTCGCCTTCGGTTGATTACCATCTCTAAAACTTAAAGGTAAAGTTGTAAAAAAATATCAAATCTACCGTAAAAAAACTTGGTAATCCTAAAAACAACATAGGCACATTCCAGCACTTAGTGACTCGTGTCGTGTCAATTTGCTGGAAATACAAATACAAACTGATATTGCATAGGACCGCACTAGACCGCGTCGTTTTTTTGTGTCCGGTACGAGTACATACGTATCCATCCGTATACTGGGCGTCCACGGCCATGCCACATGGAGGGAAGGTATCTTAAATATTGTAGATAGAACAATTTACTGAAGGAAGACTTCATATTGATTTTAAAAACAATTCAAATCGAAGATTTTGGAATAATCGCCTGTCGGAACTGGGAATTGAACCCGCATAATTGTAAAAAAACACCCGTCATTTTACGATACCGATCAAAAGGCTCAATCATAAGGATTATTTTTTTCCAGATGACATAGCATCTTAAATAAAAGGAAGACCATGAAATTTTACACTTTTTTAAAATAATTATATTTTGCTGCTAATTAATTTAATGTAGCAAATGCTCAAAATGTGTCCATTGTAGTTCACAAATCCTTTATGTTGTAATGCAGCCGCAGATCGATATCGTAAAATTACGGGTGTTTTTTTTTATAATTTGGACTGTTCGATTTCCGGTTCAGACAGGCGATTATTCAAAAATCTTTGAACTCAGTATAAATTGTTTTTAAAATCAAAACGAAGTTTTTTTAGTAAAGTTTTCTGTCTACAATATTTGAGATGTTTATCCTGCATAGGGCATGACCGGGGGACGCCCTGCACCTATATAGTGAAGTGCACAGTAATTATCGATTCACAAAATCCGACGCGCATCGGTCTCCCTTCCCAACCCCTCTCACTTCGCTTTAAATACATTATCTTCAAATTGGTCTTAAGTACCACCCTCATCGTGTATTTTTATCGTCATTACCATAATCTTCTATCCGTCCCCCTTTCGCTTGCACTAAGCTAGCCACTTTAAGGTAGCGCTGTCTCCGTCTTAAATAATTTGGTAAATTTAAGGTTCGGTCTCATGATTTAGGTGAGTTGGGAACTTTTTATGCGATAAACTTTTTGTAATTGTGTGGAATTATTTGGGGCCGTAAGACTGAGCAGAGGCTATACAAAGAATACAGTCTGTAATTGTTGTTGAATACATTCGTCCTGTCAGTCATGTCATTGGTTTTACTAAATATCGCTTTAAGTTTGGTTATATTATGTATATCTGTCGTGGCCATATCCTAGAATTGATCACTTCATGATGTAACCGACCATTTCACCGACCATGGTAGAATTTCATGAAATGGAAAATACGCGCTGGCCACATCATAATGTAGTCAGGCCAGATCAATGAATAATCAGCGTTTAACGATATGAAAAGCTAAACGCACGGCTACTTCATGGTAAGGTCAAACAATATCATAAAATAGGTAGTTACATTATCCACCGTTAGAGGCGCTGATATTGTTTTGTTTTGTTTTTGACATCTGTGTGGTTTTTGAGTGTTTGTTTGTTTCGGTTCTGTGATGCATCATGTCGGCGGACTATTATTTAGTTAAAAAAGCGAATAATAATGTGCAAATAGAAGACAAAAATGAAGTAAAGAGCCGTTACGATAAAAAACTACAGGAATTGTATAAAAGTCACTCGAAAAACGAGCATAACGTCTAAACTGAAAGCCAAAAATTATTAAGCAATTTTTAAATATAAAGTTCCTTCCTAATTCGAATTTTTCATTAAACCTTTTCATCATCATCATCAGCCTATATTAGTCCACTGCTGGACATAGGCCTCCCGTAATGAGCGCCATAGCCTTAAACCTTTTGATGTCATGGAAACCCTACATAAATGATATGGCCAAACGTTGATGGAAATATCATTAAACGTTGATGCTTAAGGCGCTACCCCGACCCAAATCAGCGCCACCACCTATTTTACCTTATTATTCTGTTAAACTAAGGAAATTCAAAAAACCGATTGGCCAGTTTGTGCTTCCTATCATAAGCTTTTTTTTAATGCCTCTATAAATGTTTTTGTTTGTATAGTGTAGGAAGAGATGCGAAGTTGTTCATTTTTCCCACCATGGTGGGCAAAAAGAGCAACTTCGCATCTCTGCATAAAGTATCCAAAATAAAACTTTTACAGGGGCATTAAAAAAAAGCTTATGATAGGAAGCACAAACTGGCCAATCAATTTTTTAAAATTCCTTCGTTTAACAGAATAATAAGGTAAAATAGGTAGTGGCGCTGATTTGAGTCGGGGTAGCGCCTTAAACAATATAGTCAGTTTTAGCTGTCCATGTCATGAAATTCTACCATTTCATGAAATGGTCGGTCACATCATGAAGTGATCAATTCTAGGATATGGCCACGACATATCCACTTTCCAGATTTTTACTTCCGATACTATGAAATGGTCTCAAAATGAATATTCGCCGAATGTTACAAAAATATTAAAAAATATCCAAACTTTGCGTAACCCAAGATTGTTACTCTGCTGGTTCCGGGTCTCTCCTTAAGGTCGCGATTAAAAATAACACATAGTATCACTCTCGGACGAATGATACGAATCATTAACAAAATTTAATTATCGCGGAAGATAGTGGCTTTGAGTTATTGGGGTAGATAATGTTGTTATGTTTGAAGACATATCGAAACGAAGAAGAAAAACCAACCTAAACCTACAACCAAACATTAAAACGACCGATGTGGCTCGGCGGGCGAAGGTCCGCCTGCGGCGCAGGAGGTTGCGGGTTCGGTTCCCGCCTTGGGACAAATGTTTGTACCATCTACAGAGTTTCGGGTGTTCTGGTCGTTTCTATGTATATTAAAAAATATCGATCTATGTAATGTATTATATTATGCACTAGCTGCCGCCCGCGGCTTCGCACGAGTTGTTTCTATGGTTAAAAGGTGATTTCTATTCCATAGGAACTGATTTATGGGATAAAAAGTAGCCTATGTTTGATTCCAGGATTAAAATTATCTGTATACAAAATTTTAGCCCGCTCCGTTCAGTAGTTTTGGCGTGAAGAGGTAACAAACATCTAACCATCCAAACTTTCGCATTTCTAATATTAGTGTGATATCAGTCATCTAGTACCCAAAACACAAGCTCTGCTTAGCTTGGGGCTAGATGATGCTGTGTGAATGGTCTTTGCTCGCTGCACTCGCTCGATCAAACGAATACTGATAAGCTGATGTTTGTTACCTCTTCACGCCAAAACTACTAAAGGGATCGTGCAGAAATTGTGTATACAGATAATTCTAATATTGGAATCAAACATAGGCTACTTTTTATCCCATAAATCAGTTTCCATGGGATAGAAATCACCATTAACACGCGTGCGAAGCCGCGGGCATAAACTAGTAAGTAATATACCCAGCTTATATGCAGCTTATAATAATAAATATTTGGTTTGATGCACTGACCTGCTGCTTTGCGGACATAAATCCTGACAGGGTATAATTATTATTGTCAAAGAGAGGCTACAATCATTATTTTAAAGTGAAATCCGTATTATTTTCCACGCCTGTTTCTACGATTGCGTTATGGAAATGTTACTGACTTTTCTCCTTAACTTAATAGAACTTATTTATAAAAATACTAGCTTCTGTCGACGGCTTCGCACTTATTTTCGGTATAATGAGTAGCCTATTGTCTAAGTTAGGCTTTGCTCTAAACGTACGCCAAATTTCATCTGATCTGTTAAGTAAAAATTCAGATTTCAGAAACTTTCGGTTTTATAATATTAGTAGAATTTTTTCAACTTCGTTAATTTTGCTGCTCAAAAACAGTTGCAGTAGCAAGTTAGTATTTTCTACTAGCAATAATAATAATAATAATAAATAATAAATAATAATGCAATATCACCACAGATTATAACACTGACCGTTAATTTTGTTATTGTTTAAAACATTTGTAATTAAAAGGGTAAAGTCACATATCAAGTCTTTCGGGTCTATTATGATGAGATGCCTGATTCTACCGCCGCTGCGCTCCGTTGCTAAATATAATAAAATCAATTATCGCAAGTTATTAAACCAGCGAGCAAAAGCCTTGCTTGTGTTACTATTTTGCCTTTGTAATATTAGTAGGAAAAGAACAACTATATAAAATGAGCGTCGTATTAAAAGTTTTCAAGCGGGGGCGGCCCCTCCCTAATTTAGTCACGCCATTTAACGGCAGGCGCAAAGGGCTCCTCATTCAAATTCATTATTCAAGAGCTGGGTAGGAAGATGTCACGGAAAACTCTATGCCGAGAGATGGAGTTTTTGTTGTTTTTAGGGTTCCGTACCTCAAAAGGAAAAAAGGAACCCTTATAGGATCACTTTGTTGACTGTCTGTCGGTCTGTCCGTCTGTCAATCCTCTTTTCGCAGGAACACGTCTACGTATCGAGTTGAAATTAACGTCAAAAACTCAAGTCCATAACCTCTTGGAGCTGCGATATAAATTAAACTTGTAGGTCAACGCATTCAAAAATTGCACACAAATAATGAGTTATATCTGAAAACCGTATATTTGTAGTTTATTAACAAAAAAATCATAATTTTTGATTCTCTCCCTCGACCAAAATATAAAGGGTACCTACTTCATGTTGACCTAGAATCATGATACCTGGCAAGAAACAAGGTCTTACAACTAAACGGAACCCTTAGTGCGAGATTCCGATTCGCACTTAACGTTTTATTTTAAAGCGAGACACTTCGAACAGGTATCCGCCGCCCGCTCCTCCGGAAACCATCATCGATGGCTAGACGTAATGAAATTAAATAATGCTGAACAATTCACACGTCATCTAGCCCCAAGATAAGCAGAGCTTGTGATAAGACTACTAGATAACTGACATAACATAGATAGATATTTTTTTCATTATACATAAAAAACACCCAAAAAACCTAGTATCTGCAGACCTTATAAATATTAGTTGACTAGAACCCGCAACCTTCTGCGTCGCAGACGGCTCTTTACCCGCTGCGCCACTGACGTCAATAATTTGGAGTAGGAAATCACATTTGAGATTTTCAAAAACTGCTCTATGATTCAATCATCCTTTCTTGGCTGTACTATTGTCTATCAGTTTACATCAGTTAGCCAATTAATATTAGTGAATTCAAGAAGGCCCCACATTAATAAAAATAGGTACTTAGTTAGATAGATCGGTGATCGTTAAAAATCGGTAAAAATAATCGGTACTCAAATCAAAAAACAATGCAACGATGAAAGAGTATCTGATCGATTCACGGAACCGGTAATTTTGAATGTCATACCGTCTATTCTACTCGTAACAATACAAAATACGTTATTCTATTTTCTATTTTACTTCACGTGGGTAAATTACGTAACCGAGAGATATACAGGGTGCCACGGAAAGGGTGTACTAAGCCGAAAGGGGCTGATTTTGGACATCAAGGGAGTCAATGTCTGTTCTACGCTTTTTTGGATAAAGATTTAATTTAATTTTTTGAAAAATAAATTTTAAGAATTTTACATAATATTTAGGGTTATAGGATCACTTTGTTGTCCGTCTGTCTGTTTGTCTGTCTGACCGTCTGTCCATCCCCTTCTCTCAGGAACGCGTGGACGTATCGAGTTGAAATTAACGTCAAATACTCAAGTCCGTAACCTCTTGGAGCCACAATATAAATAAAACTTCTAGGTCAACGCACTCAAAATTTACAGCCGTTTATATCCGAATATTTGGAATTTTCCATGGGAATCACATGCACACAAAACCTATAGGGTAGTTCCCGTAGACCTAGAATCATGAAATTTGGCAACCAGCAAAAAAGTAAAGGCAAAAATCCGAAAACTATAAATTTGCAATTTATTCACTAAAAATTACTTCGCTCGCCATGGACCAAAACCTATAGAGAACTTCCCGTAGACCTAGAATTATGAAATTTGGCAAGTAGCAAGGTCTTATATCACAAGTAAAGGAAAAAATCCTTATACCGTAAATTTGTAGCATATTCACAAAAAAAATACTTTTGATTCTTACCATAGACAAAAACTTATAAGGTACTTCCCGGTGACCTAGAATCATACTATAAATAACTTGGCAAGACACAAAGTCGCACTAAGGGTTCCGTAAACCCTTAGTGCGCGAGTCAGACTTGCAATTGACGTTTATTTTGTGATAATTTCATGACAAAACACTGGTTTTACTGAAAAAACCAACCAAGTTCACAAGTTGATCCCCTTGGGGTCTAGAATCACCCCCATTCGGCTTAGTGCAGCCTTTCCATGGTACCCTGTATACACCGACACAGCACGTCCAAGGCCGTATAGCCGTCTCACCTTTTGAATATAGACCGTATAAAAAAATAGATATAAAATAGACACAATACAGGGTGACTGAGGGAACTCAACCCGCCATAGCGAGTTCGCAAATAGAGGAGGTCATTTGCTAATTATTGGACCTTACTTTCCCTTATTAAAGTTTTATAGTTTTGGTGATATGTCAATTTTTATACCTTATTGAGATTTTTCCAAAATTTGACCTTCAGGCATTCGTAACTTTTTTTTTCTTTTCTCTGCAGTATATTTTTAGTATTTCTTGGTAGTCATAAATATTTGTGATTAAAATAAGTCAGAAACTAGGATCGAAAAATAAAATATTTAATAAAAAATAAAATAATTAATAAAATATTACCTCAAACTAGGATCGAAAAATAAAATATTACGCTTTAAAAAAAAACTTACTTAAAGAATACCTTTACGAAAAAAATTATCCTAAAATAATAAAAAAACTACGGTGTTTGAATAATTTTTCCTACCTTAAGTTAATTTTCTGGTTCGTCAACTTTCCAACGGTACTAAATTTGTATACAAAAAGTGTTATTCGCTAGTGATCTGTAGGGTTTTCAGGTCAACCAGTCATTTTTAGTAAAAGTGACAACGAAATGATTAAGCGAATTTCGCAGAGTATTTCAAATTTATGTGTAGGTAATAAATAAAAAAAATCTGTTGCTTAGTAACTAAATGATTTAATTTAAAAAAGAAATTTTCCTGCAGAATCTTTAATTTCAACTCAATTTTAATAATGAAGACATAACCCATGGAAAATCTACAAATTTTATACACTACGTACAATTTACCTACATTAGTAATTGATGTAGGTAATTAATGCAACTTCGTTCCAGATGTTGCATGCAATGGAAGAATGGTCTAAAAACAGTGATTTCTCTTTCCAGAGTCGAATATTGGAGGATGCATCTTTGATGTGCAACTCCTGGTCACCTAGACACAACGTAAGTGAAGCCCGTCATCTAGTTCTGCTAACGCGAGGGCGCTTGCGCATCTATGGCCAAAGATTTTTATTTCCGCTCCGCGATTTTATTTAAGTTCGATTGAAAGGTAAGCTTGCTTTATATTTTTTTACTTCGTAGGTTCGCGTAGCCTCGTAGCGTTTGGCGTAGCAGAAAAATAATGTAGGTAAATATTATTATTTTATTTTCATACATTTTATTTTACTCTTTTCCTCATTTTCTTACAGTAGTGTTGTAGTTAGATTTTTTTATTATGTTACAATGAAAGACAGATATAGCTGCGTGAACGAGCTATTTTTTGTGATAAATAAAAGTAAAATAAGAAGTTTATCTATTCATACATTTGTCCTCAACCTCAACCTCAACAGCCTATATTGGTCCACTGCTGGACGCAGGCCTCCCCCTGATAAGCGCCTTATTGAATTTGGCACATGGGGCCCATAATCCCCACGCTGGGCATGCGGGTTGGGGATCGCAGTTCGGTGGTACAATGGTTCTGCAGGGGTGCTGCTGCCCTCCCCCGGTGGATATCCCTTAGTCGCCTCTTACGACACCCGCGGGAAGAGTTGGGGTGGTGCAAATTCTAAGACGGCACCACACAGCTACAGACTTGTCCACAGTATTATAAAACTTAACAAAAAGATCAAAGATAAAATAAAAGTAACAAGAGTGGTCTAAGGTTGGGATTCTGTTGAATGGCAGCCATACATCCAGCCCTATACCCCATACAGCCCAACCTAAGAAGTCTAAAGAGTTAGGATTTATTGCGGATGATGGCGCGAAAGCCATCAACGTGGGCCTCAGCAAACATGAAAAATGCGCTGCAGAAGCGAGCTTGTCTAATGTCGATTTAGATGTTGCCAAAACGAAACATAATTGACAGCACTAAAAATGATGCCATTCGTTTAATTTCCATAGTTATAAAACGGACCGTGACATTTTTTGTGCTGTAAAATTAGTTACGAGCTCAGTTTCGACGTCGACGTTTGACACCGGTATAAATCTAATAAAAATACAAACAATTCTGGACTGATATTTTAACTGCTTTAATAAGCTTCACGTTTTACAAACGTCAGCAATGCGCTGACAGTTTGGATCTAGTAAACCTTTTAAGCCAGGACGCCAGTATTTGAAAACCAATTGTTAATTAATACGAGCGATAGCGTGAAATGTCATACGGCAAACCGAATAGGGTTAAAGTTGGAAATAACAGTATTGATGAATAACACGTGTAATACTTTTCAGTCGTGGTCGCGAACCCAAATAATCGAGGCACGACTGACCTCCTTTTTAGTAGGCCAGGTTACCGGTTAGTCGAATAGATTTTTTCGAATAGACGGTTTAAGTTACCGCACATTATTTTCAGGCAGAGTTCGTGCACTTGCAAATTGGAAAACCACCGCGGGTTTTTCGCTTATTAACGCATTCACTGCCTGGCCTGAGTGGTGCGACCCGAAGATGCGAAATGCCACGCCGCAATCGCTGTGGGCGCGAGACGTCCATGTAGGTTATGGGCAATGAAAGTGTTAATTTGTTTAAATAGATTTCGTTCGATAGAGATTAGTTCTGAAAGAGAACAGGACGCGGCAAGCTGAAGCGCATCATAGGGGAGGCCTTTGTCCAGCAGAGCAAATGATGATGAAACTGTCGATGCGATCCTAGAAAATTATGACCCACTGCAACGCCAGGGGAACTGCTGCGCCCCGCGGCGTTGCCCGCGTGGAAATTTCAGACATTTACTGCACACCTAGAGGTAGTTTTGTTAAAAAAAGTCAATATTTACTAGTACTTATAGTACTTTAGTACCTATTTCAATTGCCCATTTACTTTTCTAACTCTCTTTTTTGGTTAGGTATAACGGTAAAAAACGTCTTAGATCTATGGAGAAGCTGTAAAATCCAATCTACCATGTCAAAACGTAGAAATGCAATATGGCCCTAGATGGTCGTATATTTGGATCTCGGGAAGTACATAAATAAAAACTTAGTAAGTATACTGCCTACCTACTTTCGATGACCTCTTAACTGGTAAGAATTATTGTATCAGGACAAATTAAAAAAAATGCGAAAGCAGACCCTCATCAAAGAAGGTGAAGAAAGAAATTACAAGTTTCGTATTACTTTTTATTTTATATCACATATTTAGTATTATAATACGACTTTTCAGCTTCATTCCTACGGGAAAACGGGATAGGACAATGGGTAGTAAGAATGAACTTAGTGCCATATAAAGGCATTTTGCTCAAGCATAGAAGACTGAGCAACTTTTCATAATACGAGCCTAAAAGTACAACCCCACTTTAAGCATAAAATTATGTCAAGTGAGAGCTTGGGACACATTTTCAATAACTATACATATGTTTTTAACGCATGTGACGAATTTACTTTCAATGTATGGAATGTACAAAAATGTGACGAATTTACTTCGTGGCAAATGTACAACAAAAGTGGTACACGCAATCTCGATGTGAAATCAAATAATGTCAATAAAATCAAAATATATTTATTCATCAACGAGCTAAGGCCCAATTTTGTGCTCCGGCAGAGAATAGATAGGTCGGTCAGACGGGTCGTTTGCATATAACGTTAAATGTTTAATGCCCCGCCGATATCCATATTCATCTTGAAATGGCGACCGATATTTTGGATATTCTGAGTTTAGTTTCAATTTATTTCCGTAACAAGACAAAAAGTAACATTCATTATCATATCATCGGCACATGACCACAGCTGGACGTAGGCCTTACTCATGTTACAATCTATCTCGTGTTATTAAAAAAAAATACAAAATCCTATCATTAATTTCAATAAGGGAAAGTTCTTTTGGTTTCTTCGAGAGAAGCAAGAGTCTCGTTGCGTTGGCCGGTGGCGCGGTTACCGTGTCCTCGGGGTTTTTCCAATGTTGTTTTTAATGTGGCTTCATCTATGATCATATGATTGGTCAATCGTATGGCCCGAGGCCGCCCATTGGTGCCAATTCAAAATAGAAACATAACGAAATAAAAAGCTGCTTGAATCGATTCGAATTCGAGTAATCGGCGACAGAATTTGAATGTAAAATATTTAAATACTGCGATGACGATAGAGTAAGGTTGTTTGTAAAAAGTAACTCGCAAAAGCTCGCTCTAGCTCTTACAGTAATGGCCTTTTTAGAGTTTTGTAGAATTATGCAGATTGGGTTTTAGATCTCTCTCATTTGCATAGTCGGGAAGATCTGATGATTAGTGAATGTTAGTGAATGATCCGAGGGATCTTCCCCATCACTGCATTAATCCATTAAAGCACGACACAACTCAGGGTTAAACGACGAAACGACGTCATGATCCCCCGGTACCTAACGTCAGTATCAAATGTCACAGAGATCTAAAAGCAAGCGATTAGTGCCCGCCGCCGGCGCGGCATCGTATACAGAATTGTAACTCGCTTTCTAGTAGATATATTAAATTAACTAGATTACGCCCGCTTTTTTTAAATAAAATGTAGCTTGTATGTTATTCCAGGTCCAGATCTGAATGTGTGCATAATTGCAGCTCGATTTATTCAGAAATTTTATCGTTGTTTTCGAACCACATTTTAATTTTTATTATACATAAAGCTAAATTTAGTAGCAAAATTTTTAAGGAGTTCTGATTGAGCGCATGTAGATTAAATACACATTGAACTACTTTAGTACTATAATACATTGAACAAATCAATATCTATCCAGATATTTAGAATAAAAAAATCTTATTTCTGAAATTTTTAAAAATAATTATAACTGCAAATTTGTGTCAATCGATTGAATCATATAAAATTTTAATTTTATTTGCTTTATTTACCTACAAAAATAATAAAATATTTACTTATTGAAAAAGGCACTTGTCTTCACGAGTGTACTCCCCCAACCATCGTATTAGCGCTACGCACTTAGCAACGCGCTGGGGTGTGGAGGGAAAATTGTAATCACTGCTTTTGATCATAAAACAACCCAAATAATTATACTCCACTTTTCCAACAGACGGTACCTTCTTCCACAAATACGCACGCAATTATTACGAGCATCATTAATTAACTGAATGTTTGGTCTTTCAAATGTGTTTCAATTGTGTTTTTAAATTAAACTCCATTCAATTATGAGCTATCTGTGTATTTCCGAGAAAAGAGTAGTTTTAGCTTGAGGTTCTTTTATGAAACGTAATTATGAATGCTATGCTCAGATAGTAATTTTAATAATAATGCGATAGTACCTAATGCCATAGTGATGCCACAGATCCTAGGGTAGCGTGAGTGACATGGCCGCACCAGATAACCAGGGGCGCCAAAATGCGATATGTAAATATTTGCAAGCCAAAAATAAAATAAATAACCATTTTTCTTTTCCAAACTCAAAGGGCCGCACAAATCAGAACTGCGTCGTTTGAGACGCTTTTCAAGACCGGTGCGCTCTGGTTATTCCAGACGCGCGGCGAAAGCAAGCTTGTAATTCGATTGAAAAGATGACAACAATAATTGTGTATTATTAAAAACTAGTCAATGCCCGCGGCTTCGCACGCGTTGTTTCTATAAACGTTTAAAGGTGATGTATATCCCATGGGAACTGGTTTATGAAATGAAAAGTAGCTTATGTTTGATTCCTGGATTAGAATTACCTGTATGCAAAATCCCAATAGGTTCAGTAGTTTTGGCGTGAAAAGGTAACAAACATCCATCCATCTTTACATCCATCCGTCTATACATCCATCCATCCAAACTTTCGCATTTAAAATATTAGTGTGATGTTATTATATTCATATAACCATTGTCGCGGCGTTTTTAAAAGCGTGTGGATGCACGTTTTGCCGCTAGACTGTTACAGCTACGGGTACTAGGGAAGAGCGAGCGAAGCGGTCGATCTGGATGCCGGATGGCAACAAAGGTAGTGCTAAAATTTTACATGCAACGAACCAATTTAGCAATTGATACAGCCGGTGGCGCCTATCGAAAGAGAGGAGTGGGCTGCGCAACTGGGCGCAGTAAGCTTAGAAATCAATTGCCACAAAATCTCAAAACTTTTAATTAATTCCGTAGTTTTCGCCTTCGTGTGTGTGAACTGCTCGAAAATCTTCTTATTTTAGCTGCCAGATCACTCTCTGATGATCTCGCTGTTTGTTTTTTCATGTCAGTTCAACGTTTCCGCTCGCTCGTTCGTCGCCGTTATTTCTTTTATTGTAGCTTCCTGAATTTATATTAGCTTCGGGGCTAGTTTAATCCGCAGCCGCAAAAAGCGTTGAAAATTCTGCAACTTATTTTTACCTGGGGCTCGTTCTACTCAGCGTAATTTGGTTTGTCATCTGATATTTTTAAACCACCGCAAAATCTTGATAAATTTCCGCGGCTCGCTCTTCTTGCCGATAAAGTAATATTTTCCGCGCTAGGTTGAATTCATCCATGAAAGCAACTTAACGTTTTCTGAATAGCCTGGTCTGATTTCTTCAGTCAATTTCTATCAATCCAACCACCGCTGGTTCAGCTAGCACAAAAATGTAACAAAAAAAAATGGTTGCCTGTAAAGTCGGTATACGGGCGAAAGTTTTACGTGACAACGACTTTGAGTGGTGACTCTCATTGTGAGCGCATAACGTGAGCGGAGCGTAACGCGTAACGCAGTTTCTTGAAGTGTCACCCGGCAAACCAATTTATAAGACGTTGTCACGTCAATACAAATGATCTGTGAGGTTGCAATAAAATTTAAGGAGACTAAATAAATCGAGCCTCGCTCCGCTCGGAGTAAATTTTTTTTTATCACAGCCCTTTATATTAACAGATATACAAATTTTTCGCGGTTGTCTTCCAAGTCGACGCCAGACGCTGACGAGACAATTTCGCGCCACCCTAGGAAGACCAACGCTAGGCATAGAAAAGCGTGCACCATATTTTATATAATCATTCACAAACATCAGTAGCAGTCGCTGGGGCGTCATAATAAGACAAGTGAATTAGATGCCCATAGGGCTTGATCGCCCTAATAATACGATAACATCTCGCTTTGATCTCATTCGAAAATCGTATTTGGCGTTGTGACATACAAATGTATTTAGTGACATCATTATTGGTTTTGGCAATATAGCATTGGAAAGGGTGCCAAATTAACAAATTTGAAAATCATATTCTATGAGGTTTCGTTTCAATAATTTTTAAATCAAAGACTTTTGAGTTACATAAATACGACAAATGTACACTTAGAAAAGGTCAATTTATAAAATTAAACACTAACACGCTTCGGTATGTAAAGAAGCGACAAAGAAACCTTTAGCCTGTTAGTTGTTATTTTTCGAGTGGGAGCAAAACCCGTCTCAAACTTTTTTATCCTCTCTAGATAATCAGATATTTTGTAGTTAGCCTTTTGCACAGAAAGGATTTGATAATTAGTTTGAATTTATTTGCTGATAGTTTTTGCAACTCACTACATAGGAGTTCTGTTGTAGAAGCGTATCCTTTTTTAAGTAGAATTGATTGTTTTTATTTTAGAATAAAGTAGAAAATAAATATTCGTCAGTTATTGAAATCATCACACATGAATTTCGACAAATAGGCTTAGAATAAACATTTTCAAAGTGCGATTTAATTTCGGACTCAGGGTAAATAACAGTAGTATAAGAAACAACCACTCTTGAATTTACCACTCGACCAACCTGTCTAAGACTAGAACACGAAGAGCTAACTTGATACCCATTGTATGTACTTACAAGGGCAAGGCTAACTTGTCTGGCTGTCCGACTAACTTGGCCTATAGGTCATTTGCACACTGACCAAGGCCGTTGCTATTTCCGGTTGATTAAATTGATTTCGTGGAATCGAATTCGTGTGAGTTAACAAACCATTCTATTCTGTTTTTCATCGATAAAGGGAGGCTTATTTTCTGGGAACTAGAGTGGAACGTAGGCTACTACATAAATTCTTCGGCTAATGTGTTCGGGTTCTGAGTTGAACACATTAGCCGAAGAGCACAAGGATATTAAAAACTTGCTTAAATTATGATTTGTGAGAAGTCAAACCATAGAAATACGTCAAGTTTAAATAAGATTAGCTATGTAAAAGTCCTTGTGCAAGTAGGGCTGAGTGTATTTCGACAAATGGAGTGTCCTTGGCTTTGGCTTCAATACGAGACGTAAAAAAATTGATCATGGCGGCTGTAAAAAGCCATTTTTTCAATGCCTAATAATATTTTATTTGGATTTTATGAACGGCAGCACCGATTTTAATTATCTTTGATTTGTTGAATTGTCTCCGTCCGGAAGCTGAATAATTACCAAACAATTAGGGTTTCAACAAAATTTAAATACTACGTGGGCGAGGCCACGCCTAGTACTTATAATAATAATAATAAGATACCTACCTGATAGTTCATAAAGTGTACAAGTAGATTGTTGGTACCTAATGATATAGGGAAGTGTTTGTGTGGATCGTCCGAAGCAGTACTGCCCTAGGACGATTTGTACTGCCACATGACCATAGAGAAAACCACCATAGAGATAAACCACAGAGTTTTTCACACGCGATCTCACTGCGATCACAGATTACCACCAGTCCATTTCTACCGCAAGCTATGTGGTTGATTTGGTTAATTCCATCAACTACAACCAAAAACTAAAAACCAAACACTAATTTCAAAGTAGAGTGTAATGTTTTGCGCAATCGAGCTTAAATTGCAAAGTCCCTCTGCTAAACTAATTCAACAAATCGTATTGTCATTCCAATGAAATTATCGCAATAAAAAGATGGCAGCAAATGATTTGTAACGAGAATTGACCCTCTAAGAGACAAATTATACCGCGCCCTCGCCCAACTGGTACTGACAGCAAAAACACGAAGTTCCTATTTTCTTATGTAAGATACCTTTTAATTTTATTATTAAGTTATTTTTATGAGTTACTGCATTTTATTTCATTTTATTATATTATTACCAATACTATAATAATATTATAAAGAGGAAAGATTTGATTATTTGTTTGTTTGTATTGAATAGGCTCCGAAACTACTGGACCGATTTGAAAAATTCTTTTACCATCGGAAACCCACATTATTCCTGATGAACATAGGCTTTTTACCGCGGGAAAATGCTTAATTCCTACGGGAAAACGGGTAATAGGACAACGGGTAGTAAGAATGCAGCTAGTATGTTAATATAGTGCTTGTTGAAAGCTAATCCACAGATAGATTAGAATTCAAACATCAAACATGAGAGTAATTAGTTTATGGGAGATACTACCTACTCGTTTCCTTTGAAAACGCACGTAAAATTATTAATTAAAATGAGTTCGTATAATTGCTCTACTGAGCTTGGGGCTAGATGGTGCTGTGTGAATTGTCCAGCACTATTTATTTGAAATTGAAAGCATGCGTTTTGGGAGCGTTTCCTTTTAACAATTTAAAGTCACAGAAGTAAAACTTCAGTGATAGGGAAAAAGAAGTAAAACTTCAGTGGCCAACAATTCCTCTATGTCGTTTTTCGTTATACTAAAATTCTTAGTTTCGCAGCATTCTCTTCCCGCACCTTATTTCGGAGACGTTATTTTTTTGGGTTCCGTACCTCAAAAGGAAAAAAGGAACCCTTATAGGATCACTTTGTTGTCCGTCTGTCTGCTGTCTGTCTGTCTGTTCGTCTGTCAACCCCATTTATTTTCTCAGTAGTATCATGATAATTTCTCAAGACACAAGGTCTTACGGAACCCTTAGTGCGCGAGTCCGACTCGCACTTGACATTTTATTTCTTATCATCTGCCCAGTGTTTCGACCCAACTGTGTACAAACATAGTTGACTCAAAATCTAAATTTAGAACCGATCGGCGATCAGGTGTCGTAAGACTTCTTTTGCAGTCTGTACTCACTTAGCAATTACAATGAGCTCGCGTTTCGAGTTTCACGGCGCGGCGCGCGCGCTGCCTGTGTTTTCCCACGTTCAATTGCTGCCGAATAGCAGCTCATTTTTTGAGCCCCTAAAGATTGACAGTAATTCACACTTAGCTCGTATTGTGTTACAAGAGGGTTTTGGAGTAAATGAGATGAGTAATTTTCTGATGGGTTTATAGACAATGATTTTTAATGATGTCCTCCTAGTCGAATTTTGGACACGGCGGTAAGGCTTTTCTCGACGGAGACATTTTAAAGTGCACAAGAGTATGTGCAAAGTCAGTGGTGTGATTAATTCTAGTAGGATATTCAATAGGTACCTTGATCTGCTAAGTAGCTATCTTTCTGGGTGACTGTACTCAAATACACGATTTCTTGAAAAGGTTTCCAAATGGGACGAAATGTATGAAGCATACAAATTTTCTTCAATTGTTTTAAAATGTTTACGAGATGGGAAGGAGCCATCATTAATCTTGTAGTCAGAAATGGGGATAGATTTGTACCCTATTCGGACCTATTTTGTTGTGTGCTACAGAATGTACCTGTGCCAGATTCCATCAAACCCACAGAAACCTTACGGTGTTTCGTACTGATACGACTATTCTGTGTCCTGTACCACATTAATTTATACACTATACAGTATTTGTATAGAAAACTAGCTTCTGCCTGCGGCTTCGTACGCGTATTTTCGGTTTAATAAGTAGCCTATCATTCACCTCAACCTCAACAGCCTGTGTTGGTCCACAATACAATTGGTCCTATCATCTGAGTTAGGCTATATTCTAAATGTACGCAAAATTTCACCTTGATGTTTTCAGTAGTTTTGGAAATCCTGGAAAACAAAATAAAATTCATATTTCCAGACCAATTTCGCTTATTCTTGTTTTGTTGTAAGTTATTGTAAAGAGAAGGTTCATAAGCCTCCAATACACAGCCGCGATTTTAAAGCGCGTCTTGTGTCCCCTGTGACTGTGTCCGGCAACCGGACGCTCCTCGCAAAATCGCAAAACGCAAGACGAAGCTTTAAAATCTCGGCAGCGTGGCTTTTATATGAAAGAATGAAAAATCAAGAAAGTTGGAAATTCTTTAAATTTCTTGGGGACGCTTCCGACTGGTATTGATATGGATCAGTTGAGCTACCTGTAGACTGTTTGTAACAATCTGCTGTTAGCTCAATTGTTTCAATTGTAAATACTAGTATAATTTTCTTTGTGAATAAAGGCTTGAATTTATAGAAAAAAAAGTTGGAAACATAAGTTCTCATGCGGGCAAAGCCGCGGGGCGCAGCTAGTTAATTATAGAAAAGCATGATTTACCTACTACTTTATGTAAGTGAAGGGGTCAATTATGTATTCAGCTAATAACTGGTTAACCGACAGCTTACTGGCAGTCAATTCTTGACTTACGCCTACTTGTGCCATAAGTTGGAGTTAAATAAATAACCCACGGCTTACTAACTCGGTGTTAGTAAAAAAATAAATAAAATTTAATTTAAATATTTTATTTCGGACAACAAAGAGATTCATAATTTGTTAGTAAATATACGCAAACACTTATAATGATTTATTGACGAATATGGCACTTCTTCTGAAAGCTGGGAAAAAGTCTGTCATTTTATACATTACTAGCCCAGAGTTGATTTAACCCTCCCACATCGGCGGGTTATAATTTCAACATTTCACTCAAGGTGAACTCTTAAATCTTTGTAGTACAAGACATAGTTAGAATATAACTCCAAAGTAGTAAGATATTTAGAGTTAACGTGTTAACCTAGCCTGGCGTAAATGGGCTTTACTTAGTAATTTACGATATGCCGCGCTATTTCAGTCTCTTCGTTCGTATTGTATATTTTTCATTCGTAGGCCGTTAATTAGTTCAACAAGAGAGCGAAATAAAGAAATTTGTCTCTTCTGTGAGACATATGACTTTTTACCTCGACAGTATAGTATAATAATATTTGTGCCTCGACTATTTTGTATCTAATGATGTAATGATGAAGGAGGTCGAATTTTATGACGCTCATTATGGCCGAAAACAAGAAGATTCGACCTCCTTCATTAGATACAAAGTAGTCGAGGTAAAAAGTTATATGTCTCACAGAAGAGCCAAATTCCTTTTTTCGTTCCTTCCAAATCCAGCCGCCAGTCAACTTTGGAGACTATTCTAGACTAGCTCTTTAAGGTCATGAACGAACGAAATTATACTTTTGGATGATGATTGAACGGTGTTAAAACTGAGCTAGGTTAAGTTTTTCTTTCTTTCTTTCTTTCTTTCCTCCCATCACGAATACACAGGGTGGTTTTTTGAGAAAGGCGGTGATGGCCAAGTGCGAAACCACGGGAGAAGAAAAGTCGTGAAAGAAGTCATGCCCTCGATTTATATAAAAACAATAACTGCATATTTATTTATGTTTTTTTTAATCTTTTACTTTTGATGGAAATCGACCCGAATGGTTTATCAAAAAAAGACACCCGGTATTATTGAACCAATGGATTCTGTTGCTGATAGGTTGGTTTCTGTGACTCAATACTAATCGATCATCATTAATCGAAAAAACATGAATAGAATTCTACTTTCAAATAGGTATGTACATAATATCGCATCTTTTTTTTTATTTGTTAGTATCACCACAGTATCCCGCTAATAAGACAAATGAGTTTCACACATAACGACCAAAAAGTTTGAATAGGAGGTAACTTTTCTTCCGTGTAAAAATAATAAAATACTGAAAATTTGCTGTTTCCTTTCATTTTTAGTAAAACATTCTTTGCAAAGATCGATCCTTATCATTGATTCAATAATACAGGCTTCTTTTTTTTTATAAATCATTCGTGTCAATTTCCGTCAAAAGTAAAAGGTAAAAAAAACTAAATATTATTATGCAGTTATTATTTTCTTTTAAAAATGGGCACGACTCCTTTCACGACTTTTCTTAAACTCCCGTGGCTTAGCACTTGGCCACCACCGCCCTTCTGAAAAAACCACCCTGTATAAATATCTGCAGAATAAAAAGCATCGCAAAAGCTTCAAAATTTCGCATTCAACCAACACATTGCGGTGCCGTAAAGAAGGAACCGGAAAGCAAATCGAAAAGAAACTATTACTTTAAAAGTGGTCGAGGGCATAAAACCAGACGTTTGAAAGTCAGTTCGCAGAGGGGTTTGTAGGTACCTGTACCTATACAACGGTGGGTTGGGGTTGTGAGCAAACGTACCCGTACCTACTGGGTAAAGTAGTGTAGTTTTGGGGTGAAACAGTATTCAGTATTTTATTTTGTAAGTAGGCATTTTTAGTTTGCCATTATTATGTGAGATGGTTTTTATCAAAATAAACGTTAAAATGAAGTTTGGCATATTGCTCATCACTTCTATGTTATACATTTTAGGTAGATATGAATTTGCAAACTAGGTGGACCGACAAGCATTGTTTTGCACAGAAATCCAAGTTCTGAATCTTCGTGAATTTCAAGACTTCTCGATAATCTTTTCGAATTTCCCGAAAAACTTTGTTTGAGCTTTTACCTTAGTTTGAGTGACTTTTATTACCATCATTTTAAGACATAAAATTGAAGGTCCTGCCGTTCTTGGCTATGAAAATCGTGTCAGATAGGTACAACATAATAATCATCTCCACAAAAGGCTTGCGCTAGCCGAACCATTATTTATTATCTGGTCTCGGCCACGTAAACCGAAACAAGGTGAGTTCAGAACAGTTTTAGAACATATCTTCATTAACAAAGAAAATACAAACTAATTAGAACTAGTATTCACAATTGAAACAATTGAGCTAACTGCAGACTGTTGCACCTACAGGTAGCTCAAGTAATGAATGTTGAACAAGATCACCTTGACAGAGACTCTCGTGCGCCACTAAAATTATATTGCATTGTTTTTGGGAAGTTTTATGAAATTAAAGGTCTTTGATAGAATAAAGACACTTTAGAAATAAAGACACTTTAAATTGAAAGTTAGGATAACTGTCTCTCATTCAGCCAACAACATTTTACATAACATTGGTTAGCACGTATTCTATAATATTCTTCATATAACCATAAACTCAATGATGTTTTTACCACATATTTGTGCCGTGTGGTAGCGATATTAGATTTATGTACGCAGGCAGAGTTTTAAAATTAAAAGAAAAATGACAATTTGATTGTTTTCTAATTTTACATTAACTACTTTTTTGCATTTGGTGAGTTTCGTGTGCCTGCAAACATGATGGTGATAGCCAAACACTTTGTGTGTTCAGCCTCGAAGCAGCGGCGTTCATAATTCGCCACCAACCCTTGCAGCTGCTAGGAACTGTAGGATTTTCCTCGAAGTGAACTCTTAGCCCATCTGGGCTACGCAGGTGCTTGTCTTGGGTTATTCCAGTTTTCCCCCTTGAAATCCCCCTTGAGGGGGAAAACTGGAAGTCAAAAAAAAGAGTTCCAGTTTTCCCCCTTGAAGATTAGCCTCAAGGGGGAAAACTGGAATTCATTTTTTTGACTTCCAGTTTTCCCCCTTGCAAATCCCCCTTAAGGGGGAAAACTGGAATTATTATTTTTGCAATTCCAGTTTTCCCCCTTAGACGTATTTTGTATAGCAATCATATATTACGAAACAAATTAGAGGAAACAAATTAGAACTAGTATTTGAGTATATATACAAGTATATAAAGAATAGAATAGAACTCAAATAGGCCACAGGCTCGGCATGAAACACTCCATATCTCAGAAACTACTCGTGCTAGACTTTCAGTTTCTGGTTTAAATGAAAGGCAAGGTAATATCTTCATATCTGATGACAGCTGTCAAAACTGAAACGGCCATATCTCGGAAACTGATCGTGCTAGACTTTCAGCTAATAGCTCAAATGAAAGGCAGGAACAAAATCTACATTTTCGATGACAGCTGTCAAAACTGAAACGGCCATATCTCGGGAACTACTAGTGCTAGACTTTCAGTTAATAGCTCAAATGAAAGGTGGGAACAAAATCTAAATTTTCGATGACAGCTGTCAAAACTGAAACGGCCATATCTCGGGAACTACTAGTGCTAGACTTTCAGTTAATAGCTCAAATGAAAGGTGGGAACAAAATCTACATTTTCGATGACAGCTGTCAAAACTGAAACGGCCATATCTCGGGAACTACTAGTGCTAGACTTTCAGTTAATAGCTCAAATGAAAGGTGGGAACAAAATCTACATTTTCGATGACAGCTGTCAAAACTGAAACGGCCATATCTCCGTAGCTACTCGTGCTAGACTCTCAGTTAATAACTCAAATGAAAGGTGGGAGCAAAATCTTCATTTTTAATGACAGCTGTCAAAACCGAAACGGCCATAGCTCGGGAACTACTAGTGCTAGACTTTCAGCTAATAGCTCAAATAAAAGGTGGAAACAATATCTATATTTGACAGCTAATTTAATCTAGCACGAGTAGTTCTGGCCGTCAGTTTTGACAGCTGTCATTCAAATATAGATTTTGTTCCCGCCTTTCATTTGAGCTATTAACTGCGTATTCACGCGTAACTCCGGAGTCACGGCCGTTTCAGTTTTGACAGCTGTCATTAAAAATGAAGATTTTGCTCCCACCTTTCATTTGAGTTATTAACTGAGAGTCTAGCACGAGTAGCTACGGAGATATGGCCGTTTCAGTTTTGACAGCTGTCATCGAAAATGTAGATTTTGTTCCCACCTTTCATTTGAGCTATTAACTGAAAGTCTAGCACTAGTTTTTGACATTAAGTGTCATTTTTGACATTAAGTGTCATTTTTGACATTAAGTGTCATTTCTGACATTGTGTTTTTTTGATAAATTACGTCATTTTTGACATTTGGTGTCATTTTCGACAATGGATGTCATTTTTGACTTTGGTGTCTTTTTGACATTTAGTGTCATTTTTTATAAAGTCTGTCATTGCTGTCAAAGTACAAAATAAAAAGTGAGTTTACTGTTGAGTACTGTAGTTTTTATTGTTCTCTTTGGTTTCCTTCTCTCAAGGGGGAAAACTGGAATTCATTTTTTTCGCGTTCCAGTTTTCCCCCTTGAGAAAAATTTTTCAAGGGGGAAAACTGGAACGCGAAAAATCGTCGAGGGGGAAAACTGGAATTTGAAAAAAATTATTCCAGTTTTCCCCCTTGAAAAATTTTTCTGAAGGGGGAAAACTGGAACGCAAAAAAAATGAATTCCAGTTTTCCCCCTTAAGGGGGATTTGTCAAGGGGGAAAACTGGAATAACCCCTTGTCTTTTACTACGTGTCCACTTTTTTATTTTATTCTATTAACTACTTTTTGTTGTAATAACTGCTTTGTAACTCCTGGATTATATTATTGTTTGTTCCATGTAACCGCTTGTAATTAGTTAAACACCAGCGCTCTAAGCCAATGTTTATATTCCACTATGTAACTTTTATGTGTATCACCTGTAAAGTAGGTGGTTCGAATAAATAAATGAATAGGCCGCACGATTGTCGCTGAGAGAGAATTCAGAGGGTATTTCGTTCATTTTTATTAAAAACTATCAACCAACTCACCAGAGCAGTTTAATAGATATTTTTAGGAGGAATGTAGGTAAGTACTTCCTTGAATAAATTCGTGTTACATTGCTTTACGCAGTGCACGTCAGTAAAACTCCTAGTCTACGTGAATTTATCAGACATCTTCAACAATCATCGTCATTACAGCCAATTTCCTGAAAACCCTAATGAATAGCGCACTTAAGTCTATTGATGAAAATCCGATGAGTCGATTGTGTTTCTGATCAAACGTACAGACGCGGTGGGGGGGCTTTGTTTTATAATTTATAGTTTGTTTTACAACAAGACGCCTGACTAATTTTTTGCCCTGACCTACACCTGCCACTAAGCCCATTGGCCCACGGGCTATTGGGCCACTAGGCTTCGTCATTGGCCTTTAGTCATTGGTTCACGGCATCGCTGCATTGCCGGGTGCGTGCCTCTAATTGGCTCTACTACTTCAGAACCCACGCTATGTCTCTAGTGTTTTTCACTAACAGAAACAGTTGAATTACCTACTTATCGGGTGAAAGATTTATAAGTTAAAGGTGCGCGTTTATTGGCTATGGTCCACTTGCGTTTAAATTGTCTAGACCCTGGGTGGACTTGATAATTTCATTGTCCACTAACATATCCACATGTTGACGCCGTGTTTAAGACAAAAGACAATTACTTTTTGTCCCCCGTGCCTGGGTGAATGATGAACTGTGGAATTTTCTGTACACGTGGGTACTATGGAATCGTCCGATACCCAGCGCGACCTTGAATAAAACGCTAAAAATAATTTCTACTGATCCACGCAGCAGCATGATGACACTGACAATACACGTATAGGAATTTAAGTTTCATAGGGTTCACCTTAGGATAAAAGTTTAAACCTATCCTTTTGTATTACCATTTCGTAAGAATTTGTTAAAAGATTTTGAAGGCATCATTTCAAAATTCATACATAGCTGGTCATAGAATTAAAAGGCAGTACAATATCCAGTGGCCCGGTAAAATGCCCGCGCGGGTCAGAGTCATAAATAATTAAACTAGATCCCGGGAAAAACGGAGTCGCGGTCGCCGTGCCCTCATGACTACGTAATGTGACGTAGGGCGTCTTCCGAATTAGTGAGATCAACTACATCTGGCCTTTAATCTGCGAACATTGGTGTCGGTTATGATCTAAAGTTGTCGCAGAATATATCAACTTGGAAAATCATCACCACCGCCTCAACTAGAGCCGTTACCTTGCACATTCGGAAATGAATCATTACTGAAATCACTCCAGCCGTCGTAGTATTTTTTGTTCGAAACCACGTACGTCTTGGTCGTCATTTTAACACACCCAATCACCGTTGCTGTAACAGCATCACCACACCTCTTTTGTTTTTAATCCCCGACGCAAAAAGAGAGGGGTGGTATAAGTTTAACGTGTCTGTCTGTGTATCTGTGTATCTGTGTATCTGTCTGTGGTATTGTAGCTCCCAAACAGATGAACCGATTTTCGTTTTGGTTGATTTTTTGTGCCCTAAATAATTTCATCCCAAATGTTCTTAGCCACTTTTCATGAAAATCTGTCGGGGGATTTGTAAAATTTTTAATTTTGTTTTTGTTACATGCTTTTATTTAACTTGCCATGTGTGCAAAATTATGTTTGTACGTGTGGAATCTTGCAACTCAATTTTGAAGCAGATATCTTCAACCGATTGACTGAAATTTTGTTAACAAGTTTAGTTTGGATGACCAATGCACTAAAAGCTTTTTTTTAGTTTTTATTTAAACTTATTTTCACATGCCTTGACAGCCCCGTTCATCCATTGTTGTTGCGTGTTTCGGTAATCTGCAAAAGAAGCATTCAATATAATAATCATAAATAATATGGATAAATAATTATAAGGTCATTGGTGTTATTGGTATAAAAAGTACGATACACTATTTTTTTTTTTTCAGATATCATAAAACAATATTCAAATCATAAACACTTAAAACTGCAAACAGCATAATTAATGAAAAGGAATCAAATTTAAAGTCAGCAACCCTGGGCAAGCGACCAAATTTAAGACGATTTTCGACAGTAATTTTTTCGTAAATATTAGTGTACGAGAAGGGTCAACCTAACATTAGTCAATCGTTCCATGGAGCCATTACCCATTCAAGCCGATGTGAAGCCAATAGCTTAACCAAGTTTAGAAGAAATAAAAAAAAACAAATAAAAATCGGTCTATGACGCGTGCTTCATCGTTTTTTCTTTGTAAGAACATATTGTGTAAAAACATTGTTTGGAAACGTGTTTTTGTTTCTATTGTAAACGAAAAGCTAACTTTAAAATAAAACTCAAACTGTACATCAAAAATGTTAAATTTGTAAAATAAACCTCATTTTCCAAACCTTCACCACAATTACCTACACACCTACATTTACATGAACCTCATTTAGGTATTTTATACAAAGTCAGAATATTTACATGCTAATTACTAGGAAATTTTATGGAGGATCCAAACATATGTAGATGTTATGTTAGTATACTAATACATATTTATTCACAAAGAAAATGGCAATCAAATAATAGAAATGAATTAGAACTAGAATTTTCAATTGAACGGAGGCAAACGTGCCTAGAACCTCTTCCTTTTTTGAAGTAGGTTAAATAGTCAGTATAATGTGAATGCCTCACAAGTATACCTTTCACTATAAAATTCTTTTTGAGCGTTCGCTACAAGGAAGAGTTCTGTTAAATTATATTTTAAAACTTTATATATTTTAAGTTTATATCATATTGCTGAATTGAGTTCATATAGTCTTTACACCTCAGCTCCGACGGGGTACCTTTCAGAATACCCATGTAGCAAAACGACCAAACGCCACGAATGCCAAGATCGTAAAATGCAGGAGAGTTGCACAGAGCACTTGGAATCTAATGTAATTTTTTTCATTGTTTATAGGGGGATATATTCGGCGGGCTGAACGATGGCCTCCTCAGCCGAGCGGAGGCCTTGGCAGCAGTGGACATCGGCAAACACCAGGCGGGGACGCAGGCCGGTCCTCCGCTAGGCCAGCTCAAGCACGACATGGTGTACCACCATGGGGTCGGGGGCCCCCCGCCGCACAACACACGCCCGCATCAGGTACTTTGTTTTTAACTTGGATCCTGCGTAACTTAAACTAAAATCAAATAAGTAAAGTAAAGAATCGTGACGTACCGAGGCTCTTCGGGTTTTGACGTGACAACGTCTTATAATTATAAGACGTTGTCACGTCAAAACCCGAATCGAATTCGATAGAGCCGGCTGCACGCACGCAAAAACATGACGTCATGAGTATCAAATGTTACCATTCCATCAGTATTTTCTTAAGACGTTGTCACGTTCAACTATCGTCAGTAAACCGACATTACAGACAACCAATTTTTTTTTAAATTATCTGAACGTCTGGTCGAAGCAATGCGTGACCCGAGAGCGTCTGGAGCAGCGCATCAGCATTCCCATACAGCGGGGCAATGTAGCCAGCGTTTTGGGGTATTGGACCAGTTGAGCTACCTGTAGATTGTTTGCGACAGTCTGCAGTTAGCTCAATTGTTAATACTATTTCAAATTTGTTTGTGTTACTTGATTGTAATTTTCTTTGTGAATAAAGTAAAGAAACATTTGTCAAGTCTAAGGATGAATGGAAGGTAGCGAGAGTGAGGAGCGAGGTAACGCCGCATGACGTCATGTTTTTTCGTGCGTGCAGCCGGCTCTATCGAATTATAAGACGTTGTCACGTCAAAAGACATATACATTGAGTAAATTTTAATCGAGGTAGGGTAACACAAAAACTCGTATAAGAAAGCCATCAACCTCATCTGGTCATCCGATGTTATTTTTGAGTAACAGGACTCTTTGTGCATGACTTGGTGTTCTTCGTGTGTGGATCTCGGGGAATAGCATCAATATAGTTATTTAGATCTTATTCTTTGACATTCGCACAAAAATAACATCAGATATCTCATATAAAAAATAAAAATAACAAAACCAAACAATGTTTATTTGTTTGTTTATTTGTTGCGGATTAGTTGCAGTTCGGTGGTAGAATGGTTAATTATCTGTTTTACGAGTAGGTAGTCCACTACCAAAGGGAGGCGGTTTCCTTTGACAGAGATTATGAACGTTATTATAAACCGCAATCAACCCATTAATAATCCGACTGACCGACCCTGTTTTCATATTAATATATCGCGAGCATTTTATATTAGGTGTAAAAAAGTGGACCTACTCATAACATATGTACTCACGTACGGCACGTTAATCGAATTAAATAATTTGAACGCGATAAAACGCACAACTGGTAGCCAGCACGGTGGTACGATGCTCGTAACCAGAAAGCATATTACTGAAAGAACATTAAAACGAAGGGTCTACATTGAAATATCAATATGTAGCTTTATCACATCGTAAAGTCTCAAAAGCACATTAACATAGCTCATATCTCGATAAACATTATGAAAAACACGTCTTACCCTTTCAGCAATAAAAGTATGCCCCTTGTATCAAACGGAATCCATACCAATCATACCAATCGAGTTTCACATCTATAAAACTAAAGCGCACTCGTAAAATTGTAGCCAAATTGTATAGCTCGGCGCCTCGTCTGGCATAAATAATAATAAATGCATTTCTGTATGTTTGCCAGAGGAAGGAGGAAATCTTCAGGCCCTATTGATGGCCCACTCCTCTGGGACCGAGGGTACCCGCCCGTTGCGTATAAGATATATGTTCTTTGTGCTATAAAAATGAGGTAATTTTATGCACTATTCGACGTAATAGCGATTGTTGGGTAGTATTGTTCGAGGGGGGCTTTTATTTTGATCGTTTGTTACAGTAATTCGGGTAAATAATAACAGTATTATGTCTGTTCCGGTGGAATTGACTTCTTTTGATAGACCTTGTACCTGTATATGTCTATCTATAGTTCAATACCCATACCATAAGATTGTAATATGTATAGTATATTACAAATCCAACCTCCCTAGTTTATACATACGTTTATACGTAGATGAGTTGTGTTCTTCGAAAGATATTTTTTGCATCAACGCTCTCGCAAGAAGTGACTGCAGAGAGGGCTATACATACATAAAAAGAAGTAAACATTTTATTTTTTATTTTTATTTTCTTTATTAGGTTTACCAATGGTTTTGTACACAGTTCTTACATCTATAAATCTTATAAAAATACCAACTTGCAAGAAAAAGCAGAGTTACAGAATGAGGACAATAAAAGTATGTAACCATAAATTATTGATATAATTATGCGCAAACCGCTTATAGGTAAACACCACTTGCATAATTTAATATGGTAGGTAATAGTTCAATTGATATAGGTAAGTCTAAGGATTGAGCTATTATGCTTGTCAATAACATTGAGTTTCTAAGTTCCTAGGTAGGTATACATAGGTCCCTAATACATTTTACACAAAGGAATTTTGTGATACAATTTAATATTATAAAGTCTCAACGATGACTAGCCAGGAGCGCAGAACATGTTATACCTAGTGCCGAAGTGTGTGCTCAAACACAGGTGCACTCTCTAGTCCCTCACTCTCATAAAACATTAGTTTCATGGTAAACTGTTTCTCAAAATGCTCTCAATAATCAATCTATTTATATTTGTCTCGTTCTGTCTTGCTCTTAAGTTATTTAGTCAATACAACACCTGTGGTTAAACCACTACAACGGCAACGCGTAGGTATGCATTTAACCAAATCCTAGAATAAATAAACGAATCTGATATAACCTAACTATTTACTGGCAACTGTCGACCTATTTCCTCTAACCACAACGTTCCGCTTCTGTTTGTCTAAGTTCCTAACTCGCGTTCCAACTGCTGCCTGGGGCAATAATGTCGCAAAGCGGTTTTCCCGCATTTTAGATCAAACTTTACACAAACAATTTGTCTCGATTTAAACCAGATTGTAAAGAGAAAATCGAGTTAGGTACCTACTAACGAAAATTGAAGGTACAATCACGGCAAGAAAAAATTACGTTATCATTTATTTAAAAACTCGTGTATGCTCCAAATTAACAATCGTTTCGGAACAAGGTTTTGAAATACTGATCTTGTTCTTTCATCAGCTTTTTTATGGTTTTGACTAACTTTCATACTTAGTAACGAAAACTCAACAGACTCATACATAGATAGAAAAATTCGGCGAAGGACCAAATCTCATAAATTATTTACCTGCTCATTCTTTAGTAAAGAAAAATAGTTTTGGGAGCCTTAATGTGACAGACCAATCTCTAACACGGTTTTCTGAAAGCCTGCCTCATTTCTGCTTTATTTGAAGCTGTTTGTAAAATTAAAGTTATATTTAACACGGCATGTTTCTAAACGATAAGTTAAATTAAAGTACCCTTTCTTTTAAAAGAACACGTTTTAAAAGAAATTTATTTAAATACAACAATAGTTATTTGTTTAACAAGTGGGCAACACGATTTTTTGTTGAACGTGCCGATATTAAATCTCGAGCTAGCGAGACAGCTCCAGCTCTCTGGCTCTAAACTAGACTGCCGAGGTAGCGAGGGATTTCAAAGGCACGAAACGAAAAATATTTGCCCTCGAGTTAAACACTCGACTTTTCACCACGACTAGAGAGAAAATATTTTGTAATTTATAAAAGAGGTCGAATGTCACAAAACTCATTTTGGTCAACAACCTTGGAGGGTGATATGCTACAAACCTCTTTCAAACCATGAACAGACGAGTTTTTTACCTTAGGATGACCTTAGGTGTATTCTTCTGTATTCAAATTACTTTTTTCAGCAAGTTGAATAATTCTTTATTTTGATGAGCAAAGTCACCATTTTCGAGCGAGAGTGCTGAAAAAATTTAAATTGTCTGATACCTAACACCAAAAACTGTGGCATTGTCTTTGAATTCGTGCGCTAACAAAATGGCAACGCACGCACACTATGAGTAGTATAAAATAGTGGTTTTTCACCTATTGCAGTATTGCAATAGGTGTCAAACCACATTTTTTAATAACATGATTTTTTAATAACAGGTGTGTATATCTATGTTATTAAATCAAACAAAAAAATTTAATGCAAAATTATGTTATCCAAGATTCAGTAAAAACGATTTCTGTTCCTGAATTGACAGGAACAAGAGTAATAAATGCGCAAAAACACCTTTTTTTATTAATCTCGTCGGATAGGGGAGGCTTGCAGTGAACGGTAATGCGCAGTTTATAGGCCGCGGAACCCGAACGCAGTTTGGGGTTCCATGCCCTCTAACTGTAATCCGTAAATGTAGTAGGGTTTTACCACTGTCTTTGAGGGGATCGGTAAGCTTGATTTTAGAGGAGATTTACATAATTTTTAATAAAACATGCTGGTAGCTTTGATGTGCAATGTGCAATAGATCAACCTACATGAAATAAAATCCTTAAGCCGAAAGTTTGTGAAATGTGAACTATTTTGTTACCTAAGATCTCCAAAACTACTGAACAGATTAAGATGAAATTAGGCGTACATTTAGAACATAGCCTTAGATAATAGGCTATTTATTATAACGAAAATACGCGTGCGAGGCCGCCGGCAGAAGCTAGTTGGTTATATCTTAAATTTCTGTGTTTATTCAGATACTTTTCTTTAATTTTTCACTCGATATGAAAAGGCCAGGGTATTCTATAGTACTACCTCAGCAGAAAAAAATATTGAGAATTCTAAGCACTGGCAGTTTTCAGCAGTCGATATTATTTTAATCGAGTTATTTCCAAGGTCTCAAATCACATCACGTCAATGGCGTATACCTATACCTAGTCCATTGCTGATCATAGGAATCCCTGATAACCTGATTGCCTCATTTAAATCATTGAAACAGTCTTAAAAGTTAAATAGCAGGAGTCTAGCAGTCTAGCTTAATTTGAACAAAAGTCTCTATTAATAGAACAGGTAAATTATCAAGAACGGAAGACAAACCATTTATGGGCCTATAGATGTAAAGCAGCCGTTATATAACGGTTCCTACCCAAAGTCCCCGTATCCATATTGCTGGTATAGCATTGACTGCCGGTTAAAAGCGATAATAAACCGACTGTGGAACGAGGAAAGGTGGGATAAGGTAATCGTTCTGGAATGGGTTTTTACGCATATTGGGTGATTACGTGTATTTGATTTTGGTATTTCGTAATTTAACAATGATTATAAAAATAAAATAAAATATATTCGAATGCTTTAATGATCGAACAATGGAATGATCGAGTGATTGAGTAACCTAATAATCAAAACCAAAATCAAAAGGTACCTATGATGTACCTACCTAACCTATACCTATACTTACGAAATCTACCAATAATAATTGCCTTACATGTAATTATGATTGGATGATAATGTACTGATGTTTCTAACCAAAGCCGGGGTTTTAGGTTGTGAATAACCAGTAGGTAAAACCCTTCAAAAGCTAGCTTCGCATCTATATGGAACCAACCTCTATTATTCTTCTCCTTATACCGTACACACAATACATTTACCGCCGGAGCGTAATTCTTAAACAAAAAGTAAGCACTTGCGATCATATCAAAAAGTATCGAATAAAAAAAAACAAATAAAGCGAAGTGAAGGGGCAAACAAAACACAGGGGAGAACGAACATACTAGTCCCTACTTCGTCGATTGTCGCGTTTGCCGCATGGGACGCATTGTGTGCTCTAATGTGCTTACCATTGACCGTGAGCTTATTAAAAAAATGATACAAAGGGTGATAGGTAGGGTGATAGGCAGTTATTGTTACTGCGCGAAAAACAAGTTTATGAATGTATGTTCATTATTTTTGGCGTGAAGAACTACCTAACAAACATCTAACCACATTCGCTTTCATACCGTGTGACGTACAGTTTATTCTGTTCTCTACATTTTTAATACATATAGAGTAAACTTTCAAACACGTTCTTAGCTTAGCGAGAAAGCTCTTTAATCAGCTAGTTGCAATAGCCGCTGAGCTCACCGCAACGCTCGTGTTAATAACATTCATTAATATCATACCCGCTACATGTGCGCAGCATAACGACGTTTGTGCCGACGCTACGACGAGGTTCAGCTTAGCTACGAAAACCAGGATTTATAAGCTGCTTATATAGCTATTGAGTCGAAATTCATGGTGTATCTATACTTCTATACTTATATTATAAAGAGGAAAGATTTGATTGTTTGTTTGTATTGAAAAGGCTCCGAAACTACTGGACCGATTTGAAAAATTCTTTCACTGTTAGGAAGCTTATTTTTCAGGGAGTGACATATGCTATATTTTTCGAATTATTAATATTTGTCGAAATTCCCACGGGAACGGGAACTACGCGGGTGAAACCGCGATGCGATCGTCTAGTATTAGCCCTCAACTGATTCTAGTAATATACTATTAATTAATACAGATATGCTTGCCTACCAACAGGTAGGCAAGCACATTTTCACCATGGTATAATAGTAAAATCATAACCTGCTATCTCTTTATTTACCTGTACAAATCTGATAAAACAATGTTGTTTCGTACTAAGTAACTAATGATTAATTTTTTACTAATTATTTATTGGGTACATTAACTCTTGTTTATATAAAACTGTTTTGAGTGATCTAACAAACAAAATTAAAGTTTGTCATGATTATGATTTTTAAAATTATCTGTTCGTTTTCCAACTTCCATGTTTTGTTGCAATAAGGTCACTGAACAGTGGACGGAATTCTAGACGTTGTTGTTTTGGATCATGATTTTAACTATCAATACTCACAAATCAAATACTCTTCATTTCCATAAATACAATAAATGTAGGTACACTTAATTATAAAACTAAACACTGACACGGAAAAATATTTCTCTGATTTAATGAGATAACGTAACACATTAAATAATAACAAAGAAATATTTTCTCCGTGTCAGTGTTGCAAATGGCAGTTCTTCGATGGCATGGTCAGGTCAAGCGTCATAAAGCGCCTACAGCCCGTGAGTCAGTAGTGCCTCGATTTTCTAAGGAAATAGACGTTCTCCTAATAAAAGTTGAGAAGCACCCTTCCAAAATACTGTGCCCTAGTTCTGCACTATGCGGTTCTGGAAAAAGATGGTTAAAAAGGTGAGTACCGAGTATAAGTCTATGTTTTATTTTATTTTATGCAGGACGAATCCTTCACGCATTCATGATAATGTAGGTAGTTGTCATATGCAATTGTTGAGGAATAAATTTGGAATCATAATGGAGCTCAGTGGAACAGACAAACTGACCGCTCTAAGAATTAGCAAACTGAAGTGGCAGTGGACCGACCTTAACTCGCGAAGAACCGACAACCGCTCGGGTAAACGTTTTCTTGAGTGGATACCACGATTCGGCAAACTTAGTGTAGGACATCCTCCGGCCAACAAAAATATTAATTTATATGTTAATTATTATTCGATGGCTTCCTTTGCCAGCCATCATTACAATAAGTATTATAGCTTAGACCTAGATATCGTACTTACATACGACAAGCAGGTTACGTTATTTTCTCCTGCGACCGGTTAAAAACTAGGTTAAAGGTAAGCTTTGATGTTTAATTTATATTTTTTGTTCTTAAATAGCTGTGGTATTATTGATTTTCAATTTGGAAGAGGTAAATTGTCGTTTTGTTGCCTTTTCAGTTATTGTTTCTTTGTTTAGTTTCTTAAACACTATTGGGGGTATATATATATTTATTTTAATGGTCATGATAAGTAAGATACGTGTTTTTTTGTTTTTGCTGGTTGTCTACTCCTGCAACTTGATTGCTCATCATTAACCACCTTTGTCCACGGCTGGACATAAGCCTTCCCAATGAGCGCCATAGCGTGCTGTTTTCAGCTTGCCGCATCCAGCATCTGCCTGCAGGTCGTCATCCCACCTGGCCCGGGGATGTCCTACACTACGTTTGCCGAGTCACGGTCTTTATCACGTTTACACCAGCGGTTGTCGGTTCTTCGCGAGATATGGCTGGCCCACTGCCACTTCAGCTTGCTAATTCTTTGGGCTAAGTCGATAACTTTGATTCTCTGTCGGATGTGTTCGTTATGAATCCTTTCCTTCAGAGAAACTCCAACCATAGCTCTTTCCATAGCTCGTTGAGCAACTTCGAAATGGTGGACCAGCCCTGCCGTAAGTGTTCACGTCTCAGCTCCGTAGGTCATGACGGGTAGGACGTACCGATCTTATAAGAATAAGGGAGAAATAAATAAAATAAAACGTGAAGTGCGAGTCGGCCTCGCGCACTAAGGATTCATATATAAATAAATAAAATAAATGATGCTGGACAATTCACACAGCATTATCTAGCCTCAAGCTTAGCAGACCTTGTGTTATGGGTAGAGTTGTTCTATCTCACGAAGTCCGTTGGGCTATGTATGTCATAGTGAATGCATGTACACATTGTTTTAGTGTGCGTAAGCTCAGAAGCAATCAGTCTCGCCCGAGACGCGGTCCGGGTCACTAGTGCTCATTGTATTCACGTCAGATTTTGGTAGCAAGTACCGACAGCATGACAACTTAGGTACACTTCACTACTACAACCAGGGCTAAACGGACTTCGTGAGATAGAACAACTGTACTAGATAACTGATAGACATACTACAATACACAATTACGTCTAAGGGGGAAAACTGGAATTGCAAAAATAATAATTCCAGTTTTGCCCTTAAGGGGGATTTGCAAGGGGGAAAACTGGAAGTCAAAAAAATGAATTCCAGTTTTCCCCCTTAAGGCTAATCTTCAAGGGGGAAAAGTGGAATTCTTTTTTTTTGACTTCCAGTTTCCCCCCTCAAGGGGGATTTCAAGGGGGAAAACTGGAATAACCCGATATTTTTTATGATACATAGAAAACATCCAGAACACCCTGAACAAATATCTGCAGATCGTACAAACATTTGTCCTGAGGCGGGAAGCGAACCCGCAACCTCCTGCGTCGCAGGCGGACCTCCGCCCGCTGCGCCACAGAGGTCGTCTATATACCGTAATTTCAACTTTATTCTTACATTTGGCCAATAAATTGAAACCTTTCACAACTTTTCTTTAACTCTCAAGGTTTCGGATTTGGCCATCCAATCCCAAATCATAAAGCCAGCTGTATAATAATACTAACGTACTATCAGTCAAAGCAACGATTCATATCGTATTCAGAAGTGAACCGTATCACGGCACTTTGGGCCTTTAGCGGTAGTTTATAGGGCTTCCTTTTGACCGGCTAGGGGGTCGGATGACCCGTCAAATTGCACTCGCATTTGGATAACCGGTGTGTATAGTTGAAGAGGGACGATGCGTTGGGCTATGAAACTTCAATAAAATAGAATATTACACAATCTTTTAAAAAAATTGTCCGGTCGAAGAATTAAAGGGATACCGTGAATATTTAAGTCCTCCAACAATTGATGATCGCAACTGAAGTTTATTAAGATTTATGTTAACATGAAGGTTGAATACGGAAGATAGAGATCACGTTATACAACAAACATCACGTTTTGCAAGTAGACATTGCAATGTAAGATTTTAGGTGAACTAGCTTAGCGGCCGGACTTGACTCATTGTACTTTGTACATTGTCTGTTTACATTTGAAATACAACAATAAATAAATAAAATAAGCGCAGCGACCTCTAACCATTTTTTAGATTTTAGCGGAGGTGGAAAAAAATTGAGGAAGTGTATGACGTCAAAGCAAAAACAACAGTGAGCGAAGCGAGTCTCCATAATATTGCGTTTTTTTATACTAGTGTCAGATGTGATAACATTTCTATGATTCCGTCAAATATCTCGTTTGATATACTCAGGAAACTCAGCGTGCTCTGGGCATAATGGGGACATTATGCCAGATTACTTGAGTAAAGATCTAGGCTACGTTAAGTATCTTATCCATAGCTTATTTTTCATAAGAATAATGTTTTTTATTTACCTGCCGCAACAGCTCCTCTATAAAAGTATATCATAAATATATTTTAAAGATCTTACAAGTTTTTGACTTATTCAGATTATGATGAGAAATAAATTGACTCGTCTGTAACGATCGCCAGTTTTGTGGCCCGACGCACCCTGCCCAAATTTAGCCACTTGTTTCAATCACAACGTTGTGACAAATCATTAAAGGAAATATAATTTATTTAATATCCACTCGCAACACAATCGATTAAAATTAGGGAGGGGAACATTATATATTTTTTTAATTCTGATTACTTTTTAGGTTACCAGCGTTATGACTATAAGTTGAGTTTTTTACGTATATATTTTACTATGAATTAGGTAGGTACGTGTACGTCGGTAGTATAGGTTGATGATTTTAACATAGGTTTTTGTTAATTTAGTAATACAAATAATATTTGAAATAATATTGAAGAAACTATTCTGGGTAGGGCGTAAACTTTTTCCGCTATAAAACTACATCAGTGAGAAATTATAAAAATAACTCTATCCGTATTTACCTAAGTAAATATAATGCCTAATGCGCCGCGGTTCATCAATCACAAATTATCGACATATCGATAAAACGGCATGTTATTTGTGTCACATCCCTAACACTCGAAAACAACACAGATGGGGTGGCGCGCAGTCCTAACATTCGAACCCGGGGGGTGAAATATTTGAACAAATTGTGACTAGAGTTTCCATTAAATTTTACCATATTTCATAACCTACCTATCTAACTTTTTATAAATGCTTTACTTTGCAAGTAATACGGTTCAATTTTGATTGAAGGTTTTGTAACTGGTTTGTGTTGTGGTGCTTTTTGCGTAAATCAACTGTACAGTTTTAAGGGTAAAGTCGATATTTGTTTGTGGTTCCGTTGATCCCAGGCATGTTTTGTGCACCTGTGCACTGGGTTGTGGCAATTTTAGCAATAATGAACGTAATTATCGTGTTATAATTAGGCATTTTCCGACATATGGGAAAGTATTGTACACGCCATCGTTTAAGCGATGGTTTGTTATTAGTTTGATAAATCTTGTCATATTCGTTTGGTTTCTTAGAACACTTTTCCGTTAATTCTTAAGTTTTTTACAGTTATAATTGGTAGCTAACTTAACCTTCAATACAAAGCGCTTTTGACACAATATCTAGTTATTCTAAAACAGCAGCTTTTCTTTTTTGAAACGCTTTAAAAATAAACCCATTTTCAGAGCAAGAGCGCACGGCCTCGCGGCTAAACAAACATGTGCTATATATTTATCTACGTAACGTTACGTGCAACACGGCAGCCCCGAGTAATTGTGATATACCGCTCCCGAGGGAAGTGCACCTACCTACTTCTGTCCAATAAGCCACCCTACCGGACACCGGCGTAGATACATGGCTATACTTACGCCGTAGAATGCATATTAGTCCGTCTCAAGAAGATGCTATTATTCTTACGTGTGGGTAAAATGTTCCGCTGTAATTTATTCGAATGCCAGGTTATATTCAAATTTATGCACACTAAGATCTTCATAAGGATGGCAAAGGGATACATCAAAATATTTGGCGAAGCGCATATGGCGGCTCGCAAGTGCGATGCACTTCAAACATTCATTTTAGCAACAAAGACGGTCAACAAGTTAAGCATATTGGCAGAACACTCGCTCCCAATCAACGTCACAACGGCGCTCACCCCTCTATGGAAAAACGAGTGTTTGCTCTCATAAAGAATGACTGCAAATCTGCACAAAGATGATTGTTTATGTTTCCATATCGTCCCCGGGCGCGCCCCCACAATAAGCCGGCCGATTGAGCACGAATGCAGGAGTTAATTCGGCGCGCCGTATAACGAGCCGCCGGCTGGCTCCTCTCATAATCACAATACTTTAGAATCGGGCAGTACGATAAAACGAATTACAAAAGGGTTTCTTTTCGCAGATGGGCCACCACGGCATGGAGGGATTGGACATGCTGGACCCGCTGAGCTCAACGTCGATGACGACGCTGGCGCCCATGGGCGAAGCAAACGCGCCGCACCACATGCACGGCTACGGCATGAACCACGTCATGAACCACCATCATCACCACGGCGGCGGACTGGGTGGCCACGGCCCCGCCACGCATCTCTCTCACCCCGCCGCCGCGCTGCACCCCGACACGGACACGGACCCCCGCGAGCTGGAGGCCTTCGCGGAACGCTTCAAGCAACGCCGCATCAAGCTGGGCGTCACGCAGGCCGACGTGGGCAAGGCGCTCGCCAACCTGAAGCTGCCCGGCGTCGGCGCGCTCTCGCAGAGCACCATCTGCCGCTTTGAGAGCCTCACGCTCTCGCACAACAACATGATTGCGCTGAAGCCGATCCTACAGGCCTGGCTGGAGGAGGCGGAAGCGCAGGCCAAGAACAAGCGCCGCGACCCGGACGCACCCAGCGTGCTGCCGGCGGGCGAGAAAAAGCGCAAGCGCACCTCCATCGCAGCGCCTGAGAAGCGCAGCCTCGAGGCGTACTTCGCGGTGCAGCCGCGCCCCTCTGGCGAGAAGATTACCGCCATCGCGGAGAAGCTGGATCTCAAGAAAAACGTGGTGCGCGTGTGGTTCTGCAACCAGCGACAGAAACAGAAGCGTATGAAGTTCGCGGCGCAGCACTGACCGGCGGGCGGCGGCGCGGCTCTCCTCTACCCCCCGGGGTACTCCTACTGAGCCGCTCCGCCCGCGCGCACCGATGCAAGCGTGCGCGCGCGCCCTCTCCCGCATCTCGTTAGTATACACGTAGGTACATCATATTTCTCTCGACTACACACTTCGTGTGATCTACACCTAGGTATTTGTCTATTCCAGATACAGTTTCACATATCACGACTTCATAGATAATTTTCGAGACACAGGGTGTTAAATAAACGATTAAAAACATTTTTATCACTATGTACGGTGAATAGAAGTCGCTTGGTCACTCACCTTTCCGTTGTTCGCCACGTTTAGATATTTGTCGGAGCAACGACTAATATAGTGTACATGAAAAATTGAAATTCAGGATTTTTAAGAGAATGTGCCTTGCAAATAATAATCAATATTCTGTGTTTTAATGTTAGTATTGTCGCCCGCTGGGGCGGGCGGGTGAGCAGTCGGGGGCGGCATGCGAGAAGCGACCAACCTTAGCATTGTTTCGTTACCTTGAGTTCCTTCCAAAATCCTGTTTTAATCGCAACTTCTCATGATCAACTATGTCGCTGGCCCCGATCTGTACACAGACGTTTGAATTATTGTCGAATTTGTTAGAAAGTTTCGTTTCGTATTGTAAAACTGTACAAAATAATGATAAGATTGTATAATTTCGGTTTATTATAGATTGGTAGGTTCGTGAAAATATAGTTGTTTTCAGTTAAATTTAGGTATTATTTTTGTTTCACAAAATGGCACAATTTTAGGATAAGAATTTATAGAGACATTTAGCCAAAATAGTATTAAAGAAATACATTAATGTAAATAAAATACATTTCACTAATTAGGGACTTACCTAGTTTATACGAATAGTAACTAAATGAAAGGAATTAGTACAACGCGAATGGATTCATGCATTCACTTCATTATTTTTAAGGAGACATATCCATATATTGGTGTATTTAACTTTATCACCTTTATAGATGCCAAATTTAAGTAGGTATTGTTCCTAAACCCAGGTTCTTCTACTAGGATTAAATGTTTATTTTCTAGCATGAATCCAAAGATGTAGCGCACAGCTTGAGATTGAATTAAAAACATTTGCAAAACATAAATAATATTTTTAAAAGATATTTTGTAAATATAGATACTATTGAGATAGGATAAAACGTGCAATCTAGACCTCGGTAATTTAATATTACGATTTACTGCTAGGAACTTATTTACCTAAAACAAAGAAAAATAAGCGCTTTATACACTCGATTCTAGTCACTGCTTTAATACATTATTTTGTAATTATTTTTTTTGTAATTTGCTTATGTTAGGTTAACTTTAACAAAAAATTGTGTGCCTATTTTTTGTTCAAAATATTAGCTTTTTTCATTAATACATTGTAAAATAAATATAATAATTATTGTAACACAGGCAATGTTTTTAGCAATAAGCAAACAAACTTTTACATAATAGAACATATAAGGTCAAAATAAGTTTTAATTAAAGCTTTACCAATGCGTCGCGTCGTCTAAGTTATAAGTATGTTTTGCCCTGTGATAATTTATTATATAATAGTGTTAACTGCTTTCTTCAGAATGTAAATTGCTGCCTTTCGCTTAATATCGACCATTCCATTCATGTCGCTTCACGCCTACTTATACTTTATTACAGGTTCCAGTAGCATACATATTTGTATAATTTCATTAAAAACCTAATTTATAACTAAATTTTAATTATTGAACTTTTGTTATTAGTTTGAAGTTATAAAGTGTGATTGATGGAAGCTGTTTTATATAATGTTTTATTATTACTTATAGTTAGTTACCTTATGATAAATCAAAAATATTGGATACTGGTGATAGTTATTCAAAACTATTTCAGTGATAGATAAAGTAGCGTTTAGAAAAGTTTCTCAAGCAATTATTAATTCTTAAATTTAAGTGATAAAACATGGCAATCTTTTTTGAAAACCAATAACAATAAATTGAAAATAGAAATAATAGTAATAACTCGTGGTTTTATTATCCTTTTATATACCTTTAGACATCCCTAGAACATTTCCATAAAAACACTAGCCGAAAACAAATGTAAGTACGGCGTTACGTACTATACGAGTACTTAAACATAAATAAATAAATAATGCTGGACAATTCATACAGCATTATCTAGCCCCAAGCTAAGCAGAGCTTGTGTTATGGGTACTAGATAACTGATACACATAATACAATACACTACATAGATAGATATTTTTAATTATACATAGAAAAACATCCAGACACCCCGAACAAATATCTGCAGATCGTACAAACATTTGTCCCGAGGCGGGAATCGAACCCTCAACCTCCTGCATAGCAGGCGGACCTTCGCCCGCTGCGCCACAGAGGTCGTCATGTGCGACTATAGTAAAGCAAATCGAAGCCGGCCGGAGGCATAATTTCAGATTGGCATGAATGGAGGCTGTAGATTGTCAGGAATCTCGACACACACTTCGGGAGGTCTATTACCAAGCACTGGGTAAATCTGGTTGTGAATAATGATGGTAAATAAAGGTGATTCTAGCGGGTTAGGGTACATCTGGTCCGAATCTCAAACCCATCCGCGGACGAGATGTCCACTTCGCTTTTGAGTAGGGGTACATCTCGTCCGAATCTAAAATCTCTTGGTTTTAGATTCGGATGATTGTACCCTCAACCAAAAGTGAAGGGGAAAACTCGTCCGAATCTCGTCGTTACTTTTCAAGGGGAATCGAAATGTTTTATAGCATCCAGCACAAATCTAGCTATCTAGAGAAATGTCGAACAACAATAGTAAGTTAGTAGTGTACAGGGTGCCACGTAATGGGGTACACCCAGCCAAACACCCCATTTGCAATTTTTTTATGATCTACAGATCTTGTTCCGGGCGTTCTGGGTGTTTTCTATATACAGGGTTATTAGTAATTCATGCGTAAACTGCTGGTTCTGCCCACCATCACGAACACGTTAGTGAAGACACCAGGTCTTAATTCTTATTTTTTTTGTAAATCTCCTCTCAATCCGGTATTTCGACTGCCGGTATTCCGTAATACAGTCCTCATACGAACTTGTGTCCAACCTGTGAAACGTAATTAATTAAATAACTAAATTTTTATTCAAAAATAACTTAGGACTAAAGTGTTACAATAGAGTGATTAATATTATTTTCTAATGGTATGAAATAAAACACAGTGCAAGTGTGAACTAGGTTAAACCTGTTTCTCAGGCAGAAAGTGCTTATAGCGAATAAAATAATAATCACATCAATAAGTAGGTAGTCATAATAAAACAAAGCAATGGTGCAAATTAGTGAAATAACTAACTATGCTTAAGTAGTTTTAATAATACAAATGCTTACTACAAAATTTTAGCCCAATTGAACAAGGCCAATGTGTTTTCTGTCATCGTATGACATACTTTGGTAGGTAGCTACACAAAAATTATGTTATTCCTGAATAAAACTATTAACTAATTACTAAATACCGATCTCTTACTCATATTCAAATCAACATCATCATCATTGGCTTATTTTACATCAACGCAAGATGATTTAAGTCGCCACCTCACACACACCCACTGATAATTCAGGGCAGAGCCGTTTTTAGGTTTATTTTTAGAGAAAACCCCTATAATGAACGATTTATGAATGGAGCGGGGTACATACTAATATATTCCCTTTCCACCAATTTTAAGAATTGGGACCAGGCGTCTTCGCGGACGTGTTCATGGTGGTGGGCGAACCTGCAGTTAACATAGTGTCAGTGAATTGAAAACCAATAACCCTGTATACTTAAAAATTTCAATCTTCGTAATACGATTGTATTAAGTACTAGCTGTACCCGCGACTTCGTTCGTGATTTCCATACCTGCCGACTAATTAAGTTCACATTTAACCACAGTTTCTCACATATAATGAAATGCCGCGCCGTGCAAAAAAAACTTCAATGCGCTGAATTGGACCTGTTACACTTTTAATATAAGTATCTATATTTAGGTACCTAGTTAAATCAATATTATATTTATATTATTATTAGGTACTCCTTGTACCTGACTCACTGACAGACAACGCACAGCCCCAACCACTGGTTCTAGAGGCTTGAAATTTGGAGTCTTTGTTCCTATTAGGGTGTGGGAGAGTACTAAGAAAGGCATTTTTTTGCAAAATTCGCTCTCTAACAGTTTCAAAATAGGAGTTGAAAGGTTAAAGAAAATATCAGTAACCGTAAGCGATAGAACGACAAAATTTTACATGTCGATCCCCTTTCATGACGATCACACATTTCATTCATTGTTTTCTGAATTTCTGACGGTGTTATCCTATATCCAGCTAAGTTTTATTCGAAACTATTCGGTAGTTTAGCTGCTTAGCTTGGGCTAGATTGCTGTGTGGAATGTCCAGCATCAGTTATCTATTTATTTAAAAGTGAAGTAGCTACGAAATGTAAATCTTGTACGAGATGTAGAAGCGTCTACGTCATGTAGAAGGTGCTACGGAGCGTAGATGCCGCTACGACGCGTAGAAGGTGCTACGGTGCGTAGATGCTGCTACGACGCGTAGATGTCGCTACGAGATTGAGAAAGAGCCACGAGGCGACTCTGCAGACAACCGCTCTCAAAGACAAATGATGATGATGTCTTCCTAGCCGAATTTCTACCACGGCTAGTCTCAACGGGCTACCCAGGTGCGCAGGAGATACTATGGTTCACAATTTGTGTGCACAAACTCCACTCCTTCACTTTCATAATCCAAAAAGGACAAAATATCAAAAAACAAACCTTCTATTTCTGACCGATAATTTGACAAAAATAAAATACTGGACAAATTTACACATCATCACCTGGGCGCAAAGAAAGCATAGCTTGTGTTATGGACCAGATAACTTGGTAATAATGCTAAAGTCAGCTCAGACCCGGAACAAACACCTGCAGACCACCTGCGGCGAAAAACGAACCTGAAAAGCGGCGAAGAAAAAACAATAAAGCTCAGCGCTCATTAATCGAATTTCATTTCTACACACAAAAATGTGTATATTAATATGGGCTTAAACTCGTTAGCTTTAGATACATTTTAGAGTAACAAAATAGTTTCCCACAAGCTTCAAACGAGTGGCCCGCGAGCTGTATGTTATCTGACACCGTCAATATAAAATGACGACCTCTGTGGCGCAGCGGGCGAAGGTCTGCCTGCGACGCAGGAGGTTGCGGGTTCGATTCCCGCCTCGGGACAAATGTTTGTACGATCTGCAGACATTTGTCCAGGGCGTTCTGGATGTTTTCTATGTATAATAAAAAATATCTATATAAGTAATGTATTATATTATGTATATCAGTCATCTAGTACCCATAACACAAGCTCTGCTTAGCTTGGGGCTAGATGACGCTGTGTGGATTGTCCAGCATTATTTATTTATTTATTTATTTACTTTCTATTCGCATATCTTGTTAATTAACACTTCCATTGCCCATGGCGTACAAGTCCGTCTACTGGTGACAGTGACTGCATTAAGATCTGTTCAGCTGAACGGATTCGTTATGCGGACTCCAATATAGCTATAATGGATTCTACAAGATATCGGCCGCTGTCGATCGATGTCGGCGACACAGCAAAACGGCGGGTTGGTCGACATTTCAGTGGATAAATATAGAGACATTTCAGTATACATACAGGGTGTCACGGAAAGGGTGAACTGAGCCGAAAGGGGGTGATTCTTGCCGCAAGGGCATCCACTTGTCAAAAACGATTTTTTGAATTTTGATATTTTTAGAGTTCCGTACGTCAAAAGGAAAAAAGGAACCCTAATAGGATAACTTTGTTGTCCGTCTGTCTATTTAAAAAAAAAAGTAAAAAAATGTGCCGAATTCATGAAATCGTAGAACAAACGTTGACGCCCTCGATTTCCAGAATCACTCCCGTTTGGCTAAGTCACAGATATTATAATACTATACTAGGCTAAGTGCACCCTTTCCGTGACACCTGTTCATATTTTGGCAGGCAACAAGGCTTAGTCAACTTGTCTGCAGCCCACCGAGCCCACTGTTGTACATTCATAAAATTGTCTGAGGATGATTGGTAAAAGGTAAAATCCTCGAAAAGGTAAAAGGTGGACTAAATTTCTTCCACATTATAATTTTAGTATAAATTATTTTCAAATCGTAAATAAATAAACAATTAATGGTGGACAATCCACACAGCATCATCTAGCCCCTAGTTTGTTTTAAGGGTATTCGATAACACAAGATAATGTTTATATTATTGAACTTAATCGCATTTTTTTATAACTCCAGTGCGTTATATTCATTAAAGATATAAATACTACACTCATCATCATCATCTATATTAGTCCACTGCTGGACATAGGCCTCCCCTAAAGAGCGTCATAGCGCCCTGTCTTCAGCTTGCGGCATCCAGCATCTTCCTACAGTCTTTCGCAGGTCGTCATCCCACCTGGCTTCAGGGCATCCTACACTACGTTTGGCAAGTCGCAGTCTCCACTCAAGAACACGTTTACCCCAGCGTCTGTCGGTTCTTCGCGAGATATGGCCGGCCCACTGCCACTTCAGCTTGCTAATTCTTTGAGCTATGTCGACAACTTTGGTTTTCTGTCGGATGTATTCGTTACGAATCCTATCCTTCAGAGAGCCTCCGAGCATAGCTATAATACTGTTGCTACTAGCTCCACATAACTAATCGATACATTTGGTTTCAATCATGACCTGTGCTATTTCCGTGACTTACATGTAGAAATTGGTTGAAGTTGAGACGATATTTATAGTGGTTTTACAGTTTTGGCGCTTCAGTCCACTAACTGGGTCGTTTGTCTAGCTCAGTTTGCATAGAAATAAAGAAGCTTAATGGAAATCTGTTCACAACTAGATTAAGGAAATGGCTTTTAAATAGTGTATATCTTAAATAGTACACTATAACCTTAAGGAGTTTTTTGATAGTTTGATACTAACCATCCTAGATCTATTCTAGACTAGGACTTGAATTGTTAAAATATTATTGTATGTCCTAAATATAATGTAATAAAATATTCTTATTCTTATAGTGTATAGAGATGCTGTCTATTTCGATGCAGAAAGACAGCTGTTATCATTTAGCGCTCTGACGGTGCAAGCTGAAATAAATGTTTTGCATTTATCGAAGCTAGAATCTTAAATGTATTTTATCCCAGAAAGACTAATGTCAACAGGCCATTACACCAGTGCGCTCAGTACCAGTATGCACAGTTTGGTAACTATAAAAGTGACTTTAACTTCTATGCTTACACGTACAAAAAAGAATGAGACAAATTCAATATTCCGAGAAAATAGCCTGTACCAAATCTCTCAAAACCAGACGAAAACTAAAATCTATTTGGTCTTAAACAAAGATCCTAGCATGAAACTATTCAACGGCTATCAAACGACGAAGCGCTGCATGATGCCAAATGTATAGAGACGACAATTTTTTAGTGATCGTAAATTCATGCACAACTTATACTAAGAACTCTGTGTACCTAAAGTAGAGTACGTGCAGACTCTCTCAGGAGAACGGTGACGTATGACCATTCTCGGCACTAGCTCACTTGCGAGTACGCCAGCGCCAACTTGGCACCAAACTGATGATACCCACTATAAGGCCACTTCCTAACCTACGTTGACCTCGACGTTTAACATCTAGTTTTAAATTAGTACTTACCAAAAGTTGTGTGGCACCATACTATGTTTGTATCACTTAAGAGTTTGTAGATATTGAGAATAGAAAAAATTTACAAATAATATAAAAAATAAGAATGCCGGACCATTCGCACAGCATCTAGCCCCAAGCTAAGCAGAGTTTGTGTTATACCTTACACTACATAGCTATGCTATTTTATTATAAATAGAGGTGGTAATTGAACCCGCAACATCATACGTTGCAGGCGGACCTTCACCCGCAGCGCCAAAGAAGTCGTCCCTGTAATTAAAAAAAATATATCTGTAGAATATACATATATCTACTTAACTCTGTTTCTGTAAATTTGTGGATTAGGCCACTCTTCCGTTGAGCGACTCATATTTCAGAGAAGATTATCCGTTCATTAAGGCAAACTAGGCACGTGCCTAGGGGCCAGCCTAGGGACAGAAAGGGGAGCACGCATAGTTTTAAAAAAAGTGATTGATTCCTGATATTTGAAAACAAAACCCCATGCACATGATGACCACACACAGTAGTTTCGTTTTTTTGCCGTTTTTTGAGGTCTTTTCAATTACAAAGACAAGGGACAAAAACAAGACACATACTACGATGCTATTGGTTTATGAGCGTCTGGGGTGGCTTTAGCAGGTTTGCAGGGTGTGCAGCGCACACAGGCGCAGAGTATGCGTCTCTCGCGGCGTTCCGAAAGAATATGCACCCGTGCGACCCGTGCCATGCCCGACGCCACCCCCGGCAGCGATAGCGTCTGCTTCGATTTGGTTTAAAAGACGACATCAATCATGGGCATTCCGTATGCTGTTTAAGTAAAGTATGGAAAGATTAAATGCGAGAGTCACGGCATTTTGGTATTACGGCTTAACTGAATCAGCGCTATTCGGGCAGGTTAGAGCAAGTGAAGCGGTCGCTAGGCGGCCAGATGTCAGGGAGCGAACTTTAGGTACAAGGGAAAAACTATTTCGAGTGAAAATTATTAGTTTGATTGCCCTCTGTGATGCCTTTTGAGAGACGCGCGGGCTGCGCAACTGGGCTTAGAATGCGAGGGCAAACCACCGATCGCCGCAAAGTCTCAAAAGTTTTCGTCTTAATTATTTGTTTTAGCCTTTTGGAATTATTTTCGAACCACTAGAGAGTCTCAAAATTATTCTATCGCTAGCTCATAAGCCAGCAATGTAGAATGTTTCCAAATAGTTCGATCCGTCAGTATAACAATTTGGAAAAAAAACATCCAAACAGTTCGACTATCGAACTACTGGTAGGACTGGATGGAATAAAGGGTAGAACGGTTGACCAGGTGGCATGGGATGCGAAAACCAGGTTTGAAGGTGCCTTTTTAACGAGATTATGCAACGCTTGCCTCTTTCCGTTGGTTAGCCCTGCCCCACCTATTTCGAAAAAAATAGCGGCTCGCTAGGCTCGCTGTTATTTCTGAATAAGCTTTCTTAACAAATTTACAGGGCTCGCTTCACTCACCGATACGTATTTTGTTTTACTTTTACTTACTAAAAGTCACACCTTCCTTCCTTCTTGTCTTTTCTGTCTAAGGCAGAAAAACTCAATAACTTTCTTCGTTCGCTGTTGATATCCTAGTTTCCTTGTCCTTGTATAATAACTACTTCGAAAAGTACCACGGCTGACTCCGCTCGCCGTTATTTATTTTGTCATGCCTTCCTAATTTGTTTTACCAACCACTGGAAAAATTCACAGTATTTTCGTGGCTCGCTCATTGTTTTTCCTGCCTTGCATACTTTTCTCTTATGCACTGGAAAACTTCCTAGTCTCTGTTAGTAGCCCCACCCCACCGAATTTTAATTTTACCGCGGCTCATTCACAAAGGGGTGCCGATGATGTGATGAGGTTGCCTAGGGCGCTGTCGACACTTGATCCGCCACTGACATAGATAATAGAATTGGTAATGCCTGGATATCAAAGCAAAGGATTAATTATGCGAATGTAATTAGTTATGCGCTGTCTGTGCATTCAATATCCACGACGACGTCCAGGTCAACGCACAGCGATATCGGATACACCGACATCGTATATCGTACTAAAGGGTAGTGATTTCACAATATATAGGAACTAATTTTGATACAAACTATAACATTACCAAATTAGTATTATAATATTAATTTGATAACGATAGAGTTTGTATCAAAATTAGTAAATAGAGATAAGTTATGGTTGGTTGTAAGCAGGTTGGTTGTAAGTTGTAAGGGACCCGTTAAGACCGGCTATTATTAGTCTCGCTATACATCCGTTTATAAAAAGTTTTGGAGTCAAAATGTAATGTTTGGTACTTAGATGATGGCACTCTAGAAGGCAAGGTGGACACGGTATTAAAGGATTTAAGTATTTTGACTGAAGAATTCAAGCTTGTTTGGTTTAGAACTACAACCTCAACCTCAACAGCCTGTGTTGGTCGACGCAGGCCTCCACCTGATAAACGCCTTATTGGCTTTTATCTCATGAGGAGTAATGCCCATAATCCCCACGCTGGGCATGCGGGTTGGGGATCGCAGTTCGGTGGTAGAATGTTCTGCAGGAGGCGCTGCTGGCCGCCCCTGGTGGATATCCCTTAGTCGCCTCTTACGACACCCGCGGGAAGAGTTGGGGTGGTGCAAATTCTAAGCCGGCACCACACAGGTTTAGAGCCAAACTTTGCGAAATGCGAACTTTGTATTCCGGAAACCGAAACAGCTTCTACCGTATTAAAAATAAAGAATTGCTAAAAGTGTAGCACCAAACTTAAAGTTGAAATAAGTTTTCGCTTTGCCTCTTAGGATCTCCAATTATGGATGAGTCTTTGCCCATTTTTATAAATGTGAAATTCTAAATTTCCTCTCTTTTTCCGATAAATAGCAAAACATCAATCATCCACGTGGCTTTTGCTTTCTACGTTTCTGCCTTTTTGATCCTAAATTTACTCATTATTTACGATGCTCCCAACTGGAAATTTCTATATGTCTTCCATACCAAACTTCTTATAGAGGCCACAGGTGATCGAAATGCTGGCTTCTATTTCGGTCAACGAATTCGTATTGCCAATCAAAGTGGCAATGCTGCCAGCATTCTGGGCACTCTGCTTTCTGGTGACCACTTAGATTTTTGAGAAATAGTACCTTAAGTGACTAGTTGTAGTTGTTTTATTCTGTTATTGACATTTTCTATGTGCTAAATAAATCTCAAATAAATCTCCATTCAGAGCTAGATTTGTTAATGTAGTGCGTGGACTTCTACGCATAAGGATATCAAATGAACCGACATCGTATCGCCTCCAAACACACTAAGTGATGTGTAATTGATGTTGGGTATTGATGTTGATGTTGCTAAGTCTACGCCGACCTAGCTTTGTGGCTGTTTGATTTACTCTGCCGAAGGAAACTTAATAGCCTTGAATTTGATCGCCTTACAGCTTTGTCGTGTTTGTACGAATTGCAATTACGGAGATTTGCAATGCGCTTAGATCATGATAATGAACAATGCTCTAGTAGTTATATATGTCAAAAACCAACAGAAATTTCAAAGACTATTTTGAGATTTACAAACCAATACCTTTCATTTGATACCTCACTTGACCGTGAAGGAGCCCTGAAATTTTGGGGCTGCCATACTCATATTTTAAAATTTGCCGTGCTCTTTCAGTATCATCTCTCGGTAGATAGTACAGGCTGACCATGTATAACATTTTGATAATTCGCGCTGACTGTATCACTCGTTATAAAAATGATTACGAGAAGGGAAGGGGTAAATTTTTTTTATCAATTTGCAATACCTATGAATTTACACCCAATTCCGATGTATTGCATAAAATAAACATAATTCTGTCTTTATAAGTATCCAAGTCTACCAATGTGTCTTGCCTTGTGGATTGTGGGTATGACCCAAAATGGGCTCTAACGGTCTTCATGTTTGCCATTCGACTCGGTAAAGCGTCTTTTTAACCAATTTACAAAAGAAGGGGGAGGCTATATAGGTCTAGGGCTTAATGTAGGTCTTTTTAGGGTTCCGTACCTCAAAAGGAAAAAAGGAATCCTGATAGAATTACTTTGTTGTCCGTCTGTCTGTCTGTCAACCCTCTTTTCTAAGGAACGCGTGGACGTATCGAGTTGAAATTAACGTTAAATACTCAAGTCAGTAACCTCTTGAAGCCGCAATATAAATAAAACGTCTAAGTCAACGCACTCAAAAGTTACAGCGGCTTATGTCCGTCTAATAACATATTACGCCTCGTAAAACCGGTCAGAACCAGTCTTATACACTAGCCAGACTCGATCTAGAATATTTGTAAACAAACCACGACACAAATAACTAAAATTCACTGGCTTGGCGTCGAGCTTATGGCAATATTTATTGACGGAAAGATATCAAATCGACAAGCAACGTGAATTGCGTATAAAAAGACGCGACAATAGAGTGAATTTTAAGTATGGTTGTTTAGATAGATATATTATATCTTTATTGCACCATCAATACTCAGAAAAATTTAATAAGAACTTAATACTAACTATATAGAATATGGCACAATCGGCGGCCTTATCGCTAACAGCGATCTCTTCCAGGCAACCTTTGGATGGATAGGATCGGTACGTATTGAAGCTGACGGTGGCGTTATTGACGATGTACTAAAATAAGTATTAAACAATCTAGTTTACAAACATTCTATATCATGACGACCTCTGTGGCGCGGTGGGCGAAGGTCCGCCTGCGACGCAGGAGGTTGCGTGTTCGATTCCCGCCTCGGGACAAATATTTTTACGATCTGCAGATATTTGGTCAGGGTGTTCTGGTCGTTTTCTATGTATAGAAAAAAATATCTATGTACTCGTATATTATGATTATCAGTTATCTAGTACCCATAACACAAGCTTTGCTTACCTTGGGGCTAGATAATGCTGTATGATTTGCCAGCATTATTTATTTATTTATTTATATCGAGTTTGGCTAGTGTACAGGTATAATATAGAACGAACATGTAAAACGAACCGCTGTGTGAATGTGCATTAATGTAGCGGAAGGAACCAGGTTGCTAAGCCTCAGGATTAGCAGGTGCGTTCCACTTAGCCCCCGCTTTGAGTCGACTAATCAGCGGGGCCCCGTGTTTACGACCTTATTTCACAAATTACTGCCGGTACTGCCACGGTACGAAGCCGGTTTGTGTCATGGTAAGTAGTACCTATACCTTGAACGAACTAACAGTACCTACAGAGAGGGATACTTGTTGTTTTATTTGATAGATAAATAGATGGTTCATTTAATTAACATTTTTTTCTTTTTTTTCAAAAAACTATCTGTGCTTCTGGTCGAAGCGACGCGTGACCCGAGAGCTGGTGAATATCTGGCACAGCGTATCAGCATTGCCATACAGCGTGGCAATGTAGCCAGCGTCTTGGGGACGCTTCCGACTGGTGTTGATATGGATCAGTTGAGCTATCTGTAGACTGTTTGCAACAGTCGGCAGTTAGCTCAATTGTTTCAAATGTAAATACTAGTATAATTTTCTTTGTGAATAAATTTACCTTTATTTATTTTTATTAGATACTAGCTGCGCCCCGCGGCTTCGCCCCCGTGGAAATTTATGATTCCAACTTTTTCAATTTTTTTTTCATAAAAACCTTCTCCTGACAATAACAAACACAACAAAGAAAGAATTAGCGAAATCGGTCCAGGCGTTGTTGAGTTATGCGCTTACCAACACATTTTGCGATTCATTTTTATATTATAGATATTTATTATTTATTGAGAAAATAAGATCGTTACAGGACATAAAATAGACAGCACAAAACAAACTTAATAAAGTATGCAGAAACTTAGATATTATTAGGTACATTTTGGTTAAAATCATGTCCATTTTGATGGAAGTTTTAGATAAAATGGAAGTTATAGATATAAAGTCATTTAAAATGGGATATTTACCATGATTTGAGTTTTGAGCTTTGTAGTTTTATAGTAGTTCTAAGGTTCATTACGGATGTAAGCGGGTTAACTATCACCCTTATTTGTGTTGGAAGAACAAACCTTCCAACACAAATAAGGTTCGTAGTTTACCCATTTACATCCGCAATGAATTCGTCAAACTACGATAGTTTTTATCGTAAAATAATTCTTATGTGTTTCTATTATTAGATAGTACAAAATTAAAATTTATGGGATTTTTTCATTCACATACTGTTCTGTAGGTTGACGATAAAAACTTTATGACAATGGAAACTATACAGTACAGAACAGTACAGCATACCTACCAACCGCCGCATTGTAGGTACTCGTACAATAGCGGTGCATGAGTAAACATTTGGTGGTAACAGCGAAAAATAAAATCTCAACTCGTAAAAACGAAACTAAACTCACACAGTCAGTTTGCTAGTTCGTTTTGAAAATTAATTGCAAACCGCGAACAAAAACTGCTGAAAAATTGCTCTCGACAGCTCCGAAGCAGGGCCAACAAAACAAATTTACAACAACGAAATTAGCAAATATCTCAATGTCCAGGAGTGGCGAGTTCCCGAAATACCGCACTACGCTAAAACTAAATAAGTAGCCGAAAAATGGTGGTCTAACAACCGATTTACATAGACCTGCTCATTCACTAAAACCGCCCCTCATTCGTGAACAACAATAGGGAATGGCAGATCCTATTAAAATGGACGTTACAAGTGGAAAAACAAGGCGGTTAATCCGAAAAGTTTTCTTAATTACGCTCGTACGAACTAACTCCCAGAACGAATTAAGTGTGAAGTAAAATTGGGTGAAATCCGGGATCAGATTATGAATGTGCCCCTAAGCTCCCTGTACGAACATTTGCGGGAAAAAACTAACCGCTAGTTAACAACTCGTTCCACACACACCAGAATTGCTGATGAAATATTTTGTAGGTGGGTTTTGTTGTTCATACAAAAGCACCAACCTTGTATGTTATTGTAACTAGAGCACAAACCTTGGTTTTTGATTGTTCTATTCTAACTTTTTATTTTATGATTTACTAGCTTCTGCCCGCGACTTCGCACGCGTATTTTCGGTATAATAAGTAGCCTTTTATCTAAGTTAGGCTTTGCTTTAATTGAACGCCAAATTTCATCTTGATCTGTTCAGTAGTTTTGGAGATCCTAGGTAACAAAAATACAGATTTTACAAACTTTCGGCTTTATAATATTACTAGGTTCAGCCCGCGACTTCGCACGCGTATTTTCGGTATAATAAGTAGCCTTTTATCTAAGTTAGGCTATGCTTTAATTGAACGCCAAATTTCATCTTGATCTGTTCAGTAGTTTTGGAGATCCTAGGTAACAAAAATTCAGAGTTTACAAACTTTCGGCTTTATAATATTACTAGGTGCAGCCCGCGGCTTCGCACGAGTTCTTAGATACAATAAGTAGTCTTTTATCTAAGTTAGGCTTTGCTCTAAATGTACGCCAAATTACTTAATAAATAATAAATAAATTATATTATTATTATTAATATGTACTTACTTTTATTGGTAACTTACTTAGAAATGTTTAAAAAAGAAAAGCAGCCTTGTAATATCTCCATAAAGTAAAAGTTACAATTCATTGAAATCCTCGGCGAAGGCCTAACGCTAAAATTTAAAATTTAAAACGAACTTGGAGGCAACACCAGCCGAATAATTTCATTTGATGAAATTCGTTTTAATTTTCCATAAAACAACTTTTCCTGCGCCAATTTAAAAGTAAAGTGATTAAAAAAGCTGAAAGTAATAAAATGAAGCATAAATTCGGCAATTTGTGCACGAATGGGCACACTTCGGGCGAAGCTTAATTTGGACTTAAAAAAATTAATTAGCAGCAGAGACGCCCCTAATGAAAGGCGGTGGCGACGACGTTGCCAACTTGGTTACGATAAATAGCTTTTTCGCGAATATAAAATTAAAGTCAAAAACATTTTAGTTACTACGAGTACTACAGATAGGATTAACCGACTTTAAGACATGGAGGAGCTTCTTTGTTGCTTGTATGGTTTTTTTATGTATGCTCGTCGATTTCTCGGTCATTATATGGACTGATTTAGATGATTACCTTAACTTAAGAAAACCGTAAAAGTAAGGGATACGATTGTGTGTGTGTGTGTAGTCGGTTTTGAGTTTTTCAAAGGTATCTAATTATTATAGTACTGAAGGGCAAAATGGTCGGATTTTGGAAAGTTTACTCAACTTACTTTTTAATACGAGAGTGTAGAGTAGCTAAGCATAGAGTAAGTAATATAATAATAATATTATAGTAATAATAGTGGTTTCCCGTAGTACAATCACATGGAAAAGCTCACAGGTAATTGAAGAATTAAGCACCTATGTGAAATTTCAACCCAATCCGTTCTTAGTACTTTTGGTGTGGAGAGCTCACACACATCCTATCCGTCGAAACTTTCTAATATATAACTTAACGCGTTCAATGCCACCACGATTTTCATAATGTGTTGCCGGATGCCGGGAACATTTCACGGTGGACTCGCTAGGGGAGTCGCCGGCACTGGAATACGAATTACGTGAACTCGCGAGGGGAGTCAATGGCACTGGACGTGTTAATACTTTGACTGCCACCGATGATCAAGACTATTTATTTTCTAATAGTACACACAGTACATGTAGGTTTCTTTCAAGTGGCCGCTAAACAAGCTCTTCACCATCATCATCAGCCTATATTAGTCCACTGCTGGACATAGGCCTCCCCAATAAGCGCCTTAGCGCCCTGTTCAGCTTGCCGCATCCAGCATCTGCCTGCGTTCTTTCGCAGATCGTCATCCCGCCTGGCCGTAGGGCAATGGCGTCAGAGGCAGGATCAACGGTTTAACGTGCTTTCCGAGGTATAGGGGTGTAACACCGTAAACTTGCTGACTCCGGGCTGCTACTGTAAATTTTTCTTGCTATGAATATTCAATGTAATAGAGCAAACAGTCGGTATTAATGATTTCTTGCCGTAAATGAGTCGTAGATTGTATACGACATATTTACGGTACCCCTAATGAGTTTAGGAAAAGTACCTACTGTTGAATCTAATTGTTGATGTCCTCCTAGCCGAATTTCGGGCACGGCGGCCAGTCTCAACGAAGACTAGCCAGATGCGCAGGACATATTATAGTGCACAAGTGTGTGCGCAAACACAGGTGCACTCTCTATTCCCTCTCACACCACGTTTCTTCACACGACCGGGGAGAGGTTAGGCGCAGGACCAACAGCTACGTGCTTTCTGAGGCACGGGGGAGTAACACCGCCAAACACAGCCAACTTCCTGACTCCGGGCCGCTACTATGAATATTTCTTGCTAGAAAAGTCCCAGTAACACAAATCGTGGCCTGACCCGGGATTTGTCCCGCTAGAATAAAAATAAGAAACATTTATTGTTCAAACTGTTGTTTTAAGAACTACTTTTAAATTGTTCAACAGTTTGTCCTTTTGGACATATGTACAATAATAAAATTATTATTTACATTAGTTAATAAACTTAAAATTATAGGAATTGCACATTTTCTTTATACTTAATTAAGGTTAACAATCATACAATACAGGAGTTAAATAACAATTATTTTTATCTAAATTTTGGGGGGTACTGTCAAAATATTATTTGATATTATAATGTGTTTTGATACCAGATATTCTTTTAATTTTAATATTAATTTATTATCTTCTTCTTAGACCAACGAGGCAGTCCAGTGAAACTAATTAGGGGTGCCTCGAATACAGCATTAGGTAGATACCTCCAGCTATTTTCAAGGCAAGCGCATCCAATCCAATGGCACACCGTCTGCTCGATAAAACGTTTAATATTTATTTCATTCCCGAACCGTTTCGACGAAACATTTTGCTTTCTCCCTAAGGCTTAGTACGCACTGCGATTATACGCGAGTGGTTTAAAATTAGCTGAAAACGCCAAAACGCGTGCAAACACGCACTGCGGCTGGCGTTCTGCTTGATTTTATTTCAGTACCACCATGGATTTCTGACGGACAGAATGACATGTGTCTCCTATACTATGTTCTGCGCTCGCCCAGTCGAGACTGAATAAAAAACCAAATGCGGTTAATCAACCGCTGTCCGTGCGTTACTATACTGTTACTACGGGACACAAAAAAATCGAGCGCTTACAAACTGCAACATTAGTTTAGTTTAGTTAGTTATATCAGTAGTTTTTTATATCAGGCACTGAAAAAATTCAGTAATGGGTGCGCTTGTAAAGAAAAATTTAAACATAGCGTAATATTTTTCCGCTGTGCCAGTCCTACGATTAAACGCGTGCGTTTAATCACAGTGCGGGCATTTTGTAAAAATTGCCCACAGGAATTTTTACAAAATCTTCTACCATTTCTCGAAAGCGTGCAAAAACAAAATCAAATCACTTTACCGTTCTAAGTGGCATACCAGGTATACGAAACCCGCGCACTGCGCTATAAATAAATCAATTCTCAACAAGGGTGTCCACGACGCCAAGGGAACCCTAAATTTCGCCAGGGTGTCACTAAATCATCGTTATTGTTAAATATAATGTCCGAGGTGGTCCGGTCATGGTAGCTCCATTATATTACTTAAATCGGACGGTGCACGCAAAATTGAATTCGTAAATATATGAGAATATAATTTTCTAAGTATTTAATTTTTTCTTGCGTAATTCATTAAATTCATATGCGATCATATAAGATCAATGCAGAGTGGTCGGATTGGCTACAGGCACTAAATCACAGCTATTGAATTGAATACCTATTAGGTTTTCAATGATATTGCATTTATTGCGGGCAAAAGCGGGCAAAAGCGGGCAAAAGCTAGTTATAAATATAGGACAAGATATTATGGATATATCATTTCGGATACGGATATTAAATCATTTCGGATTAACCGGTAGTTTCGAATAGTGGATACAGATATAAAATAATTGGGATTAAAATTGTAAAAGTAGTAAACACTGGAAATTATCTATTACTAGGAAATTCAATCCAGTATAAAATCTCAATCCCACATGCCTGCGGGATAGAGACCATCAATCCCGCGGATTTGTGGGACTTCAAAATAATCATAGGGACCTTGTTTTTGCGGCAAGCTGAAGACAGGGCGCTAGGGCGCTCATTAGGGGAGGCCTATGTCCAGCAGTGGACTAATATAAGGTGATGATGATGATGATGACCTTGTTTTTTATACTTCCTACGGTCAAATACGATTAGGTACCTACTCGTGGGGGTTCCTTTGCTGCAGGTTAACTTAGCATTCTTAGATACATGTAATAAACCGATTTACAGTTCGATTAAAGTAATATTACATTATTATTTCCATATTTTTCTGCAGTTAGCTCAATTGTTTCAATTGTAAATACTAGTTGTAATTTATTTCTATTATTTGATTGTAATTTTCCTTTAGTAATATTATTGTATTTCTTTGTAAAGTCTGGGTTCATTTTACAGATGATTCACTGCTCGAATATAGAACAAAAAAATATTTTTTTAAGTCAAAATGTTGCTTATATATACATTTTTAAACTCCTTCATTTTTTTGGCCATTAAATAAAAGTATGAGTGAATGTATATAGGCCATAGGCCAACACCTATGGAAGATCATAATAATAAGTAAGAAATCAATAACTTTATTTTTATAGGCTTACAAACTAAGCTCTTAGACAAGTCTTAAAACTATAAATAATTATCAAATAAGGAATAAAGTGTAAATTGATTTATTCTCCACTTCAATTAAATAAATGAAAGTAAGTGGTTGAATAGCTGCTTATTAAATCAGGGAAGAATAAATAATGTATCTATTGAAAAGGACATCTGCGCCCATTTTGCTTCGATTTCCATATGTTTTGACGTGACAACGTCGTCTTATAATTCGATAGAGCCGGCTGCACGCACGAAAAATCATGACGTCATGCGGCGTTACCTCGCTCTGAGGCGTTCCATGTAAGGCTTGAAGTGCAAGCGAGAGCGCTCGACATCCGTCTCTCTCCTACTTGAGTGAGCGATGCGTCTGCGTTGTCACGTTCAACTATCGTCAGTAAACCGACTTTACAGACAACCAATTTTTTTCAATATTGCGAATTCCGCGAGTGCTATGAAAAATACTCATATCAAAAAAACCCAACAACTGAACGTTTACGGAGTGTTAAGTTATGTTAACTATTCAGTTCTTCTACTAGTCAGTAAACATGTGAAGAGGTTCAATTTGGTGCCATTCACTTTATTTCATATTTGATAATATGTAATTTAGTATAAACTTATTTTTGAGTTACTTTTGAGAACCTTACAGTTCTTAATTCATATTTATCACTTTATTTTCATCATAATAAAGTTTCAGCGAAATAGCCATGCCATGAAAAATTTACATTTTTTCTTCCTTATCGGGTTATTTTACCCTTGCATTATTTAACTAAAATATTTCACAAATGGTTTTTGCTTGTTTTTCAGCAAATCCAGTGTTTGTCATAAAATTATTACAGAAAATTGATGTAAATTCTTTGAAATTTCAAAACAATAATAATAATGTAAGAATGCCTGGAAGAGATCGCTTCTAAGCGGTAAGGTCGCCCATTGTGCTTGTGTCTTATTTAATGTCTCGTGTATTGTATTTTTGTTGGTGTACAATAAAGTATTTTGTATTTGTGTTGTAAGAATACACGTAAAAAAAATACGAACACAAAGAAAAAAAGTTTATTTTTTACCTATCAAAACTTATTAGAAATTCTAAAAATCGTAGAAGAAATGTTGAACCTCTCCATGTCCAGAATAGTCCTCTTTTGGCTTAGTGTAAAATACCTCAATCCAAAAAGTGTCAGCCAATTCACAACGCCTGCCTTGCTTGGTACCACCGCCGTACAGAGGGGAAAAATCTACAGTATTTTGCTTCTAGTCACAGAGCACAAAATAGCTTAAGCGACTGTGACTAGCTTCTGAAATCTGAGCAGAAGATAGCTTGTCTTTTACCTACAAAAGGCTTCTCTTGAGAGTAGCCAGCCAAATTCGTTAGCCAGTTAGTTCTTCGTTAAGAGGTAATATCATAAATTCGAAAGTAACTCTGTCTGTGTTTTCACGTCTTAACGGCTGAACTAATCTTAATGAAATTTGGCGGGAGGTAGACGTGATCAGTAACGGACATAGGCTACTTTTGGTCCGGGTAAAGGGCGTGCTAAGCCTCGGGCAGAAGCTAGTTAATATAACATCTACACAGCACTATCATCTCCCTTTTTACTTTTTTTTGACCCTATCTCATGCTATGGGTTGACAGACACAACACATACTTGCTTCCACTCTCCTTATACACACACCTTTCTTGTCCATGTCTTTCACCTTTGCTTTCAAAATATTAAATTAATCAACCCACTAGTAGGTTCTACCACAGAACGGAAGCCTCCCGAATTCCAACATTCACTATATCACACAAATACATTGTAAATCACATTCGGGCTGGCCACCCCTCAACTATTCATAGCGAGTAGCTAGAACGTCATACAACCAAATTACGTGGTTCTACTGTTATTTACACCATCTCATTTTGCGATTGCTACCGGTGCGAGTTATCATAATAGAGTAGTGATATTAAAAGGGTTTGTGATGGTATGAATGCCTAGTGGGATACGCGTTGCTAACCGAACAGACATCATTAGCAGGATTATGTTACGTATCCAGCCAGTTGGCTGGATACGTAACATGATATCCTGCTAACACTACTCGAATAAGACAAAAGTTCGCTTCGAGACTCCGACGTTTGGGTAAAGACTACTCCAAAACCACTAAACGGATCGAGCTGAAATTTTCCAAAGATAATAATAATAATAATTATAATTCATTTATTTAAGGCACAGACAGCTTAGACAGACTTAAGGATAAGAGTAGGTAGTTTATATAAAAATATGCACTTTATGTTATATAGTTCACAGTTATGGCTAAAAACTTTACACTAGGATAATTCCTGTGTCGTAAAGTTTTCATTTAGTTTTATTTATACAAACTTTATTTTTCTGTTACTTAGCTTAATAAAGTAGGCAAGTTAAAATAGGTACTTATTATAGTTATCGGCTGTAGATATAGTTCTTGATATGGAAAAATAAATGCAGCATTTTTTTATCATTTTAGTAAAGTGCGGGCGAAGCTCCGGCAACAAGCCACTGCGGGCCCGCGGCTTGACTTAAACCAGTTGATAAATTAACCAATTATACATGTTTGGTTAATTTATCAGCCGGTTTAAGTCGAGCCGTGTCTTGGTTAAGGTAGTGCTGGTTCTCTAGTAATTCCGTGAACACGGTAACGTTTATGGGCCAGAATCCACCAAAGAGGAACCAAAGAACACATGTGTTATAAACCACCTACTTAATACTGAACTCAACAGCCTGTATTGGTCCACTACTGGACACAGGCCTCATCCTAATAAGCGCCTTATTGGCTTTTATCACATGGGGGGTAATGCCCATAATCCCCACGCTGGGCATGCAGGTTGGGGATCTCATTACGGTGGTAGAATTGTTCTGCAGAGGCGCTGCTGCCCGCCCCCGGCGGATATCCCTTAGTCGCCTCTTACGACACCCGCGGGAAGAGTTGGGGTGGTGCAAATTCCAAGCCGGCACCACACAGCGATAGACCAACAACCAAAGCGGAGATGTATCATATTTTATGCGAAAATACAAAGAATGATCGATCGCAGAGATGTGAGCTGTGCCTCGCAAGCTGGCGACGTCAGCAAAGACGAGAAGAGATGTGAGTGCATTAATCTCAACAAACATCCGACGCTTACCGCACGCAGCTCAGCCGCTCTAGCCAGCGCACATCTCCGCTTTAGCTAGCACGCATCTCCGCTCCAGTCTAGCCAGTACGCATGTCCGAACAGCTTCGGTGGAGACACCCTAGCTGAAAAACGTCTCTCCTCGTCTCCGCTTCGCACGTTTCCGCAGATCTCTGTGGCGCAGCGGGCGAAGGTCTGCCTGCGACGCAGGAGGTTGCGGGTCCGATTCCCGCCTCGGGACAAATGTTTGTACGAACTGCAGACATTTGTCCAGGGCGTTCTGGATGTTTTCTATGTATAATAAAAAATATCTATCTATGTAGTGCATTGTATTAAGTATATCAGTTATCTAGTACCCATAACACAAGCTCTGCTTAGCTTGGGGCTAGATAATGCTGTGTGAATTTTCCAGCATTATCTATTATTATTTATTTATTATTTATCTCCGCTTTGGTGGAGTCTGGGCCGTAGATGAAAAATTTAAACTCCTAGTTTATGTACCTAGACCGAAATGACAAGTAACTTTCACAAAAAAAGATTTATTTCTCTTTCCGTAACCAAACTAAATAAACGAATGTTTGGCGATATAAATGATTCAAGCGCATCAACGCGTTTGACTATACGATAGACTATACCAACTACTTTGCTCATTCCACGCTTATACAGGGCATCCTACGGCCATGCCACGTAGAGGGAAACTATCTTAAATATTGTAGAGAGATTATTTTACTGAAGGAAGACTTCATTTTTATTTAAAAACCATTTGAACTGCATTTAAAGATTTTGAATATTGCCTGTCTGAGCCGGGAATCGAACCCGCCAAATTGTATTATAGTACACCCGTAATTTTAAGGTACCGTTCAAAAGGCTCAAACATAATGACTACATTTTTCCAAATAACATAGCATCTTTAATTAAGACCATGAAGTGTCACATTTATCTTCTCTATAAATGAAAATGAATTGCTGTTCGTTTGTCTCGCTAAAACTCGAGAATAGCTGGACCGATTTCGCTAATTTTGGTCTTGATATATTTGTGGAAGTAGGTTTAAAAGGTGAGAGCGGTACGAAGTTCGCCGGGTCAGCTAGTTTAAAATATATTATGTTGTACTTACAAGTAATTTAATGTAGCAAAAGCTCAAAATGCGTCGATTGTTGTAGCATACAAATTCTCTCTCTATACAATTTCGCTCCCTGTTGATTAATTTATCTTTTCATGGTGAATTTATTAATCATAATTATTATTATTATTTAATCTGCAGTACTTTTAATAGAGAAATCATATGTATTGACGTGACAACGTCTTATAAATTGGTTTGCCGGGTGACACTTCAAGAAACTGCGTTACGCTCCGCTCACGTTATGCGCTCACAATGAGAGCGAGTGAGAGGCACGCGTCCCTTCCACTCGGGCATGGTTAGCCCGCCTAAGAGCGAGAGAGACAGACATAAAAAGTGAAAGACACGCGTCCCTTCCACTCGAGTTTGATAGATGATGCATTTCATCCTTCTTCCTACTATACGAATGAATATTCACATTAAAATTATTTTACCACTCAAAGTCGTTGTCACGTAAAACTTTCGCCCGTATACCGACTTTACAGGCAACCAATTTTTTTTCAAGTGGGTAGGTACTTAATAGCAATACCACAGATATTATAATACTACAAAACTTAAAAACGATAAAATCAGTTGTAAGGAGCACGGCAAAGTAAAAGGAAAGGCTAAGTTTTAATTTTCCTGAAATTATGAAGGTAAAATTTCATGGTTTTCCTTTTATTTCAGATGCTATGTTATCTGGAAAAAAATAATCGTTATAATTGAGCCTTTTGATTGTATCGTAAAATAATGGTTGTTTTTTTTACAATTTGGCGGGTTCGATTCCCGGTTCAGACCGGCGATTATTTCTAAATAATCGCCCGTCGGAAATCCGAAAATGCAGAAAAAATTCTTAGAATGAAGTTTAAATTAATATTAAAACCAAAATGAAGTCTTCTTTCTGTAATTCTATCTACAATATTTAAGATACTTACCCTTTATGCGTGTGTCTTACTGTAAAAAACTATAATTTCTATACTATTTTGGATACTTTTTCATGGAAAAATCATCAAGAGATCATTCTGAGTTGTTACAAACTCTGTCAAAATTTCGTAAGTACCGATAGTTTACGAACGACAGATTCGCATCTCTATCTGTCAAAAGTAACTGTGTCTATTTAATACATATTTCACAAAGGAACGTAGTCATAGGATCTTTGATATTTCATTCTGCCAATCAGTCTTCATTATCTCACCCAATGAAAAAAGAGATCCCCGTGCCTTCACTTGTCAACAATTATGGAACTTCATAGGTCGTGCATATACCAAACAGAAATTATAAGATCGTGGTCGGACCAATGATTTAAAAATATATCGTCGGACAGAGGGACAGAGTGAATACGCGACTTTTACGTTTAGTGTAAAGTTTTCATTTTACCCGTCGAGTGCAAAGGCCCTCATCAAAGATTTAAACTTTGGCTCTAATCATAATATCGATCATAGAACCCACAATACGTCTTAGATCAAACAGGCTATTCAATGGCCTAGAACAGAACACAATCTGCTCAAATCCTGCTCTGCAAACACATAGATCAAACACCTCTGTATCCAATTAACTAGAGCAATACAAACCCCCAGATTAGTCAAATATTGTTTGTGTAATACAATACAGATCTCCATACATTGGATATTAGGGTGGATGGTGCCTGAGGGCGTCCTTTGTTTGAATACACCAAGCCTATCGTATTGTACCGGCAGTGCACTCCAATCTAGATTAAAACAACCCAATTTCAATCAATAGGTACCACACTTTCATAAAATTCGATAGGTTCCCCTTGCACTAAAAAAAAAATTGTCTAGCTAATTTATTCATTTTATTTATTTCACCGTAGGTACATGTCAACGCTTGATGTCGTTTCCTATTGCATAATTAAACACAATACTTGATTATGAGTATTTATACAACACCGACGGAAGCACCATAATGACGAAGTTTTAACTTTTCGTTGATTAGTTACCTAAGTTACGTTTACGAAAATTCTGTTTGCGCATTGCCTGAGGCGGGCAGAGGGGTACTTATGTTGAGCTCTGCACTGACCTAATATCAGGGTGTTAGTAGTTAGTGACGTACCAACTAAAAACCCATCGATACTTCGTCTCTCACTTTAGTGCCCGAGCGTCGTCAAACCACTCGTCACCAGAGTCACCATAGACGATTCGTTCGACGGCACACTGGCACTTGGCAGGGTTCCGGGTTCCCGGTCGGATTCGACCGCTACCCTCTGATCATCCGTCATGGACGACTGCTCCTTGTAGTCCCTTGTAAGGGTAGGACATGTCCCGGAGTATTTAGTTAGGGCGTCCCTCTCCGTTGGAGACCTGTGCAACGCTGGGGTGGTTCTCCTCGTACAATCTCGCCCAGCTGGTCTATCCTGTTTGAGTTTCCGTGTGTTCATGATCTAAGAAAACAACGTCTAACATTCCGAGATCTTCCCAAGCCTACGTCACTGTCCAGTTGCCACAAAAAAGGGTTCATTTGCCGGTGACTACCAAACTTTTATTGTCGCACCAGCTGCAGCGGCGCGGCGCGGTAGCTCGCGTTGTTGACCGGATTAATCTTTAAAATAAAATGGATGGTTTCTCTATCCGTAACTGTAAGAGTGTAAGTGTGAGAGGCGGTAAAATAAAGTTCTTTTCATTCCCGAAAAAAGAATCTGTGGTTGAAGAATGTTCCTGCGATTGGATAAATTTCATTTCAAGCGGAAAGTTGAATTATCCATGTGCAGAGCTCATCAGCGTTGCTCAAATTATCGAACCTAAGTTTGAATAATTTCATGGAAATACCTTAACCTTATCCAATAATAAGTTTATTTTCAAGAGCGGATGGAGCTCTACATCTTGGCTCCTAGGGAATTTCAACCCGTCGTAATTCCAGTGCCAGATTTTGAACCTCAAAACCCTGCACTATTACTAGTTACATTATAAATAAATTATAATAAAACCTAGATCTAGATCTCGAATTTCCCCAAACTAAAAAGTTTGAGAACCACCGTAGCGGATATTGGCGTTGGCTTGGGAAAACCCACGTGACCGTTGTTTCTCGGAGTGTTATACCTGGCTACATAGTATTATAATATCTGTGACCTGACGAAGTAGGTATATTATTAGGCGCAGTATATTATTATACCATGCGTGTGTTTTGCTTTTGAACTGAAATATACTAGGGTAAATAAACTAGGGTCTAGTTATAATATCGAACTTCTTGACGACATTTTAAGGGGCTGACTACTAGTTAAGGGAGCAACGTCCGTCCATGCCATCCATACCACTTTGAGTACCGATCACTGACGACCTCTGTGGCGCGGTGGGCGAAGGTCCGCCTGCGACGCAGGAGGTTTCGGGTTCGATTCCCGGGGCGGGACAAATGTTTGTACGATCTGCAGATATTTGTTCAGGGTGTTCTGGATGTATTCTATGTATACTAAAAAAATGCGTTGCTCGATAAATGTCCAATATGAAAATTGTCCGACTTAAAATACATATTAGTTTCTACGTTTTGTTTAATGAATATAAAGGAGTCCTTGTTTTAACTTGTTCCTACTTGAGTTAAGCCGACCTGTAGGCGTCCCACCCCCGCAAAGCGGGGGAGGGGGATTCGTGGCGACTCTGTGACTGAAAGAAAGAAAGAAATAAATAATGCTGGACAATTCACACAGCATTATCAAGCCCCAAGCTAAGCAGAGCTTGTGTTATGGGTACTAGATAACTGATATACATAATACAATACACTACCTACATACCTCTAGATAGATATTTTTTTATTATTCATAGAAAATCATTCAGAACCCCGGAACAAATATGCAGATCGTACAAACATTTGTCCCGAGGCGGGAATCGAACCCGCAACCTCCTGCGTGCGACGCAGGAGGTTGCGGGTTCGATTCGACGACCTTTGCCCGCTGCGCCCCAGAGGGCGTCATTGGAAGGATGTGTATATGTATAATTGCACCAAGAGCCATATGTTAACACAAAAAAGGTTGAACATTTTTATGAATGGACATTTTTAGATTATTTGTCATTTTTCATAATTGGACATTAGTTGTGCAAAGGGTCAGGCGCGGTCAGTACGCACTTGGCCACCTATCCAAGTAGACGCAACTTTGAGTAGACGTAGGTAGGTACTGCCTGACACCGACACTTCTTTTTCTTTAGTCCCATCTCGTAGCCAGATTTGGTAGCTAGCTACGTACGTGCTATTTTGGTTCGATCCATGGAAAAAAAGAAAATACTAATTAATATAATAAATACTATTTCAATATAGCATTAATACGAAGTTTCGTGCAAGGAGGACAAATAAGGGCAATCTTCTTGCGTTACGCTTAAACAAGAATAATATCTCTTATTACAATCCCCTCACTAGAATGGCGCGTCTGTACAATGAGCTATCTATAAAACGCACTGAACTTGACATTTTTAAGCCCAGAATTAACCATTTAATTAGAGAACTTAAAAGTATCTATTTCAATGATCCTGATAACGCTGGTCCGCCATACTGGAGCACTCAACCTGGTGATGGAATAAATTAGGGTACTGCCAGGTCTTATAGCTAGGCAGTGTGTGTACACGCGTACCTACTATGCTTCAACTCTATGCATGTGCACTAGGTAAATGTTGCCTGGCTGTAGAATTAGTTGTGTTGTTTCAATTTAATTTTCTCACCAGCGTGTCTTGTAAGTTCATTTAGTACGATTAATACAACCTCGGTGGCGCGGCGGGCCTAGGTTCGCCTGCGTCGCGGGAGGTTGCGGGTTCGATTCCCGCCTTGGGACAAATGTTTGTACGATCTACAAATATTTGTTCCGGGTGTTCTGGTCGTTTCTATGTATAATAAAAAATATCTATCTATGTAATCTATTATATTATGTATTTCAGTCATCTAGTACCCATAACACAAGCTCTGCTTAGCTTGGGGCTAGATGATGCTGTGTGGATTGTCCTGAATTATTTATTTATTTATTTAATACATAGACGACCTCTGTGGCGCAGCGGGCGAAGGTCTGCCTGCGACGCAGGAGGTTGCGGGTTCGATTCCCGCCTCAGGACAAATGTTTGTACGATCTGCAGACATTTGTCCAGGGCGTTCTGGATGTTTTCTATGTATAATAAAAAATATCTATCTATGTAGTGTATTGTATTAAGTATATCAGTTATCTAGTACCAATAACACAAGCTCTGCTTAGCTTGGGCTAGATAATGCTGTGTGAATTATCCAGCATTATTTATTTATTTAATAATATTAATTATACTTAGCTATACACACATATTTTTACGCTACAATGTAGATTAAATATATTTTTTTGTATGTTCATTTTAGCTGGCATTGTAATGTGTTTTGTGTGTTTAATAAATAAATAAATAAACAATGTTACGGACGGAACCCTTATTGTGCGAGTCGACTCGTACCTTTTTTGCCGGCTCTTTTTCTACTATTATGTCTAAGAGTTGGCTAATCTATACTAATATTATAAAGAGGAAAGGTTTGATTTTTTGTTTGTTTGTTTGTTTGTATGAATTGAATAGGCTCCGAAACTACTGGACCGATTTGAAAAATTCTTTCACCGTTAGGAAGCTTACTTTTCAGGGAGTGACATAGGCTATATTTTATCCCGGAATTCCCACGGGAACGGGAACTACGCGGGTGAAACCGCGAGGCGATCGTCTAGTCTTAGATATATCTAAGCTACGTTTTCATTATAAATTCTGACGGATTTTGAGCTTTTGTAACCTGGCTAGGAAACTCGTCGTAAGCCGTCCCTAGGTACCTACTATGATTAATTTTAAATTTACAGGGAACGTAAGCCTCAGGTTTGTTTTATAAATTAAAATATCTTTGAAACAAAGGTAGGTAGGTACCTATACGATCTTTGCTTTGAAGCATCGAGTTAGAATCTTGAAGGTCAACAATCAACACTTCTGATCAAATCTATGGGCGAGGTCCAAATGTTTCTGGCGAGGTCCCATCTAGCTGATCTAAGGGTAGGTATACTCGCATCTCATGTCTAAACATTTTGGAGTAAACCGCTAAATCACTCGCAATTCGTGTCTTTTTCCAAGTGACGAAAAAAATACCTATTCAAATGGTCGTATTTCGTGTCCAAAATATGTTCAATAGATTCGGAAACAATGAATTACTATCGTTCTCACAATCGTCGAACGATAGAGTTATAAAACTTTCAGACATATGTCACTTCTATATCATATCTATTTTTATCCTTAGGATTTTATGTAGAAGGCTTAAGAAAACAACTATATACGTATAAAAACTAATTTATTAATTACTAGCTGCTACCTGTATCCTTATAGCCGCGATATTCGACGGATTTACAATGAAAATCGTGCAAAAAATGGTCACACATCTAAGACCTGCTTAAATCTAATTTGCTTTCCAACTGTCGGGGTTAAATTAAACCCAGATTACGGTGTATTCGGCCCTTAGTTTAAACACTCTTGATAAACCAAAACGTACAGTAAAATAACTATTCCGGCGAAAAGCTTATTTGATCGCTTTGGGAATGAAATTAGGATCGCGCAAATATGTGCACACTTAACGCTCAAGGCGGTTTTAATTTGGAAGAGATTGATTACGACCCCTACCTCCGAAAGAACTAATATATAAATTAAACATACGCGATTTTTGTGCTATTAATTACCTTTAATTACTAGACCGGTACTAATAAATTACCTGCCAATTGCTTGTATTCTACGTGCATTGTAAGTTTCCGTAGTTGTATGATTCACCAACTTTAATATTATTTTATTTCAGTACTAGCTGGGGTTCGTTCGAATTGTTTTGGGCGGTACCCTAATTTTTTATAGGTATTCTGCTGTTCGGGACGGAGAATACTTCAAAAAATCTAAGGTCAATGTAATCGGTCCAGCCGTTCTTGAGCTAGGAGTATAAATGGTGTTACTAAACCGACTTATGAAATTAAATAAGCCAAAGACGCTGGCTGCATTGGCCCGCTCTGTATGGCAATGCTGATGCACGATGGTAAAGTTTGTTATAGGGTGAAAGAAAAAAATGGTGAAAAGGAAAATTATAATACCTAGAGTTTTATAATTTTCCTTTTAATTGAATTCCCGCTTATGTGATCCCAATTACCTGCATCTCCCCTATGTTCAGTTATGGATGTATACCGTACCTATGTGCTGATAATGAAACGAAGGTGCTTATATTATAAGTAGGTACTAACGTACTAATAATCACCAAGACAGAATAAGTTACGTTTGGTAGTATTTTGGCCAACAGGATGGCTGCCGGGTTTATTAAACACTAGACGATCGCCTCGCGGTTTCACCCGCGTAGTTCCCGTTCCCGTGGGAATTCCGAGATAAAACATAGCCTATGTCACTCCCTGAAAAGTAAGCTTCCTAACGGTGAAAGAATTTTTCTAATCGGTCCAGTAGTTTCGGAGCTTATTCAATACAAACAAACTAACGAACAATAAAATATTTCCTCTCTATAATATTAATATGGATGGCGAATTTTGCATATTACTGCAACGCAGTTACTATCTACCTATAGTTAGGTAGGTACCTACTATACCTAGTTATGTATCGAAGGGCAAGCACCCAGCAGCTCCCAGGAGGCGGCGTAGGTATTTATGTAAATACCTACGTACGCGGCCCAAGGAGAGCGAAGAATGTTACTTTGGAAAAACAAAAGAAATTCACTGAAATGCTCCCCATAAATTGTTCCACACTCGGGAGTAGTAACGTTTGCATACAGCCCGAGTAGGGTGTCCACACGGATTCGGGACGAAAGGTACCTAACTAAGCATTTTAAACGTTTTTGGGGTCTGGTTGGAGGTTTACTTTGAAATACGTAGCTTCGGGTGACAGAAAGAAGGAAACAAACAACCTTAACACCACTTTTAGCACTCCGGAACCGTGGTCCCACTGCGATGTCCCACTGGTGGGACAAAACTTTTTCGTGGTCCCACCAAACACACACCGTTCAACATATGGCTCTGGGTGCAATTATATATATACTTACACACCCTTTCAGTCACAGAGTCGCCACGAACCCCCCCAACGGGCTTCGTTAGGAGTTAGTTAATGTTGGTGGGAGGATGTGGACGGTCAAGTGTGTGTTTGGTGGGACCACGAAAAAGTTTTGTCCCACCAGTGGGACATCGCAGTGGGACCACGGTTCCGTCACTACTTTTAGGACCATCTTGCCTCGTTTCGCGCGAAACGTCATTCGTTTACTAGGTATCACAAACCACGAAGAACAACGAAGCACACACCTACAAGTGTAGAGGTAGTCCCGGTGTGGTAGCCCGGGTCCGCAGATGACTATTCTACCCACCTGTAAACACAACACCTGTAAAACTATCAAATGGTAATACAATTATTGTTACAATTTCCTGCAAAACTCGGTAAGGTGGTCACCCCAGCCCTAGTACGAGAGTACCCACACCTGTGCGCTCACCCACACAAGCTAGCTAGGGCCGCGCCACACTACCTACAAAATGATTTCCCGAGCGGTACAACCCTAGATGAGCCTACCACTTAAGGTTTTATCTTCTAGGCCCTTTAAATGTAGCGACATTGAATATCTTTTGTGGGTAGATGTGTGTTGCCAGTGTTTAAATTAAACCGATGGCTGCGAGCTAGGGGGTGCGTCCGAGAAAGGTCCGCGGGATGCAAAAAATACGTCAACCTATCCAATCGGCCGAATAAGAACACTAGCTAAGAATGTTTGTAAACTTTTCGTAAAATTTCCTATCTGTACTAATATTATAAAGAGGAAAGATTTTATTGTTTGTTTGTTTGTATTGAATAGGCTCCGAAACTATTGGACCGATTTGAAAAACCTCTAATCTTTTACCATTAGAAGGCTTCTAATAATGTGATTATTCCTGATGAACATAGGCTACTATGCTTTATTCCTACGGGAAAACGGGTTATTGGACAACGGGTAGTAATAATGCAGCTAGTGTATAATAAAATCATATTTATCTAGGTACATGGTGTATTGTATTATGTATATCAGTTATCTAGTGCCCATAACACAAGCCCTGCTTAGCTTGGGGCTAGATAATGCTGTGTGAATTGTCCAGCAGCATTTATTATGTATTTATTTATAAACAAACCACAAAACAAACAACTATAATTCACCTTGCTTGGCGCCGAGCTGAGGATATAATTCTAAGCAATATTTACTATAGGAAGGATCTCAAATCGACAAGTAAATGTAAATTGCGTATAAAAACGCGGAAACAGAAAGAATTTTAGATTAAGAGTGGTGGTTTGTTTACAAACATTCTACATCGAGATTGGCTAGTGTATAAATAAAACGACTAGGTAAGTACCTATCCTTTAGTGAAGCAGCGGGCGAAAGTCCGTAATATATGTAATAATAAAATACAAATAAAATAAATAATTCAGGACCATAGAGCAAGCTCTATGTTCAGGACAAACCACGCAGCATCATCTAGCCCCAAGCTAAGCAGAGCTTGTGTTATGGGTACTAGATGACTGATATCTATACTAATATTATAAAGAGGAAAGGTTTGATTTTTTGTTTGTTTGTTTGTTTGTATGAATTGAATAGGCTCCGAAACTACTGGACCGATTTGAAAAATTCTTTCACCGTTAGGAAGCTTACTTTTCAGGGAGTGACATAGGCTATATTTTATCCCGGAATTCCCACGGGAACGGGAACTACGCGGGTGAAACCGCGAGGCGATCGTCTAGTACATAATATAATACATTACATAGATAAATATTTTTTATTATACATAGAAACGACCAGAAAATCCCGGAACCAATATTTGTAGGTCGTACAAACATTTGTCCCAAGGCGAGAATCGAACCCGCAACCTCCTGCGCCGCAGGCGGACCTTCGCCCGCCGCGCCACATCGATCGTCCGTAATATTATCTATTACTAGCTGCGCTCCGCGGCTTCGCCCCCGTGGAAATTTATGTTTCCAACTTTCTTAATTTTTTCTTTCATAAGAACCTTCTCCAGACAATAAAAAACACAACAAAGAAAGAATTAGCGAAATCGGTCCAGCCGTTCACGCGTGATGCCGTGACCAAGGAAAACGGGTTTCATTTTTATATAAATAGATAGATAGATAGATGAAGTCGGGCTGACGTAGGTACCTATTATGTCATATCATATATCAGGAGTATTTTAATTAATTCGATTCGTTTCCGAATCGAATCCGACGGATACGAAAATAAAACGCTATTTTGGGGGCGGCGGTATACTTAATTCACCTGGGGTAATTCACCCGGGTGCACAAAGACCTACACTTGATTCACCCTGGTCATTTCCGGGTGCATTAAGTAGGTACACTATTTAGTAGATTTAAATCACCTTGATAAACCAATTAATTTATCTTACCAAATCAGAGTAATACTTTATGCACCTACAAAACCTCTTTGAAAGAGAAAATAATTATGTACCTAGTGGCATGATGTCGACTTCCAAAAATCGGACTTATTCCTGTTTGGTCCCACAAGCTACTGACCTAACAAAAATCGCAATTTTAATAATATTTTCATTCCTCTTGCGTTCGCCTCGGGTTGATGAATGATGGTACCAGAATGATGCTGTAGCTCATGTAAAGTAGGTATTTTTAAAAATAAATTAACACATTTATTTACAATAATATTGTAAAGAGGAAAGATTTGTATTTTTTGTTAGTTTGTAACGAATAGTCTCAAAAACTACTGGACCGATTTCAAAAATTCTTTCACCGTTTGAATGCTACATTAATAAAATTGTGCCCGACTAATTAGGCTATATTTATGTTTAAATGTCCAACCTTGCGAAACCCGAAGGGCCGCTAGTTAATTATATAGTTTGGATGTAGGGATGGATGAGTGGATATTTGTTTGTTGGCTACCTACCTACCATTTTCTTTACGCCAAAGCTACAGAAGTTCTGTAGCTTTGACGTTCTGTAACAGAACAGATCGGGCTGAGATTTTTCGTTTTTTACCTTACCTAGTCGTTGGTATATAGGGTACCTACTGAAATTTAGCAAAGACCTGGAATAACCGATGGGTTACTTTTAATCCCATAAATCAGGTCCCGTCATACCATGGGATAAAAAGAACAACGCGTGTAAAGCCACGGGCAGAAGTAATATTTATTAGGTAGCTAATTATCTTATAGAAATTAAATGAAAAATAACAATATCAGGGTACCTACCTACCAACGATAATACGTTACGACGCGTCGTAAGATAATGTAGGTACCTACCTACCTACTTATAATCGTGACGTGAGAATCGTTTTCTTTTTGCAGATGTAACTAGGCTACCTCATAGCTACCTTGTTGTTTTGGCGGTGGGGCCTCCGTATCTACCGCGCTGCGCCATCTAGGGGAAAAGAATCATACTGCTTACCTTTACAGCGCGCGGAGCCGCCCCACGCGCCGCCTCGCCGCGCCGCCAACATTGAAATAAAGTACGGCCGCGCCGCCGCGGCCCCGTACCGTAAGGTAACATTGTAATAAGAAAGAAGTGATTTGCTTAGTACATGCCAAGCTAAACAGATGGCGCAAATGCCGGCCACACGGTTACGATAGTGCTGTTAAAGTGAGTAGGTAAGTATCCATAATATCCATCCATCTAATACTATACTACCTAACATTTGGAAATTACCCTTTCACGCCTAAATCTACGCACGTGCCTAAACGGTTGGCGGATCCCATTAAAAGTTGGCTGGGACGTAGACAGGGACATAGCTAGCCTACTTTTTATTCCAGAAAAGCACGTGCGCGTACCCGCGGGCATTAGCTAGCGTAGTTCATCACATTACACTAATATTATAAATACGAAAGTTTGGATGGATGGATAGATGGATGGATGGATGGATGGATGGATGCTTGTTACCTACCTCTTCACGCCAAAACTACTGAACTTATCGGGCTGAAATTTTGCACACAGATAATTCTAATCCTGGAATCAAACACAGGATACTTATCCCATAAATCAGTTCCCATGGGATAAAAATCACTTTTAATTAAACGTTTATAGAAACAACGCATGCGAAGCCGCGGGCATAAACTAGTAATTTATATTGCTCGGTGATAATTATCATAACTATAACGTCGAAGCGACGCGTGACCCGAGAGCTGGTGAATATCTGGCACAGCGTATCAGCATTGCCATACAGCGTGGCAATGCAGCCAGCGTCTTGGAGACGCTTCCGACTGGTGTAGATATGGATCAGTTGAGCTATCTGTAGACTGTTTGCAACAGTCGGCAGTTAGCTCAATTGTTTCAATTGACTAGTATAATTTTCTTTGTGAATAAATTTGTTTTAACTATAATATTTGTGGAATCGCATTACAATTTTACATATACGAATACCTACTTAGATATAAAGTGTTGTAGTTTCCTCAACAACTTGGAAAAACCCTTTTCAGGGAAAGAAGGTGGCAAGGCACTATTACGATTAAACTTTAAGCCTCTACCCTACAGCCGCGATTTTAGGCGCGTCTTGTGTCGCGCGATTTGTTGCGATATTTGTTTGCAGTACATTTTGTACTAAGACGCATACGATCTTACAAACTGCTGCGATTTTATCGACGCGATAGAAGTTGGACGACGCGTTTCCGCGTCCTGCGATTTTGCAATACCAATTGTTCAAGGAAAATTTTGTTTTAGGACGCATGCCATCTTTCTTACACGCAGCTGCATCTTGCGTTTTGCGATTTTTGCGGTAGGGTCGGCGGCGCGCGGCGTCTAGAAATTGCGCTTACAAAAACGCAGCTGTGTGTAAGGAATTGCGCTACAAAGTCGCAACAAATCGCGCGACACAAGACGCGCTTCAAAATCACAGCTGTGGGGTAGAGGCTTTATCATTATTAGATCACAGTCATATAATCTTTATCCACCGATAGAATATTATTCCTATATCCGTATCCGTATCAAGATATCCGAAATGGCATACCGCCTGTCCGTGCTCCGTAGCTACTGCGTATCGCCATCTAGGGGAAAAGAATCAAATTGCTTATCTTTACACCGCGTGGGGCGAACGGCGGGTGCCCCACGCTGCCGGGCAATGAAAAAACACCCGCCCCGTAAGGAACTGTAAGTGATGTGCTTAGTACATGCCATGCTGAACAGATGGCGCACATTCGAAAAATGATAAACTGAAAATTGTTTCATCGGCAACTTACTATTTCATATATGCACAGATGTTATAATACTATACTAGTATATGTGTATAAATACATAAATAAATAATAAATAATGCTGGTAAATCCATCATCAAGCCCCAAGCTCCGCTTGAGCATGTGTCATGGGTACCTACTAGATAACTGATATACCTACTACTAGTATAGTATTTTAAATATCTGTGCTTACGACAATACATTACCACAGATATTATAAGTACTATACTAGACATTACATAGATAGACTTTTTTTTATTATATACCTATAGAAAATACCCAAAACACCCGAAATAAATATTTGCAGATCGTACAAACATTTGTCCCATTATTTATGTAACACTAGCTTCTGTTCGCGGCTTCGCACGCGTATTTTCGGTATATGGCCTATTATCTAAGTTAAGCTTTGCTCTCAACTTACGCCAAATTTCATCTTGATCTGTTCAGTAGTTTTGGAGATCCTACATAACAAGACAAAATTAAAAAAAAATTCAACACACTTGCTCATAAAGCGGCTCTATGGTCACCGCAATTAGGCACAGAATGACACCCTTAATCAAACTGTGACTTTTTCATTGCTATAACTCACTAGTGAGTAAAAAAAAATATTGGTTGAGTTGCTTTGTTCTTAAAAAAGTTTTTATTCAAAAAATCATCGTGTTCAATAGAACAAATAAATTAATGTTCCTATTGCTTCCTCATTTCATGCAATTTCTCTTTAATATAACTTTTGTTTTCTCTTTATTAAAAGAAAACTTTAAATTCCCCATTTTGTACGTGGCAGAATAGGCGCAAACCCCATGCGCGGAAAATAAAAAAAAACCTCATCCCTTTAGTCTGTGGCCGATCGCAACGCGCGCATAGGAAAACTGATTTATTTTTTTCTACGAAATAAAATGAGTTTCTATTGTTATTTTATTCACAAGTGTGTTGAAAAACGTAGTATGATACACGTGTGTATTGATGATTACCGTCCTCGGCTCTCTTAAGACAATGGCCCCTCGGCGGTAATCACCAATGTTACACACTAGTACCATAATGTACTATAAAAACCCGCCGACGTTTATTGGCTGAACAGATTTCCACTAGGTGAGGTAGCCCCTTTGAAAATTATTCCCCCCCATTTTGACCATTTTTTCAAAAAGTGTTCAAAATTAACAAACTTCTCTATATGTTTCCTGTAAAATATGAATCCATATCTACAAACGCTAAATACATTTCAGATGGATCGCTCATACCCATTCCTGATTCCCTTCATAGGGGAAGGGAATGGGTATTTTTTCTACTTAGAAATATTTCAAAATCACAAGACCGTTCAGCTCGTATTAGGAGTGTCTTCACACAGAGCGCACGCGACGCGTCGCGGTGCGGAGGCGTGCGGAGTTACGAGTTGTTTAAATTTATTTACCAAATTTTTAGCTTATGACTCGAATAAGGGCTAAATAAAATGGACTACACCGAAAAATTGATTTTGCTAGTACAACCACACACATCGTTGTCTAGTCTAGACGATTGCCGTATAAAAGATTACAAAAATGATTTTAAAAAGGACATCTTTGTAATAATGCGACGCCGTGACCTATATACACAAGGCTCCAAAATGCCTCTGCAAAGCCACGGCTCTCGCCCTCCTGCAATGTGAAGACATCCGCACCGCGAACGCCACTGACTCTTAATAAAAGTTATTATCTTCTATTTAGATAGCTGTTACCTAGCAGTTATAAAAATTGTACCTATTATGTTAGACAAAGAAGTAACGTTGTTAAACGAACTGCTTGCACTGAAAAGTTTTTAACTGGTATGACAAAACTACGTGCAGCCTGGAAGAAAATTTCGACTACTTAGCGTTCATTCGAGATTGTGATCGTTCGGTCTACAGTCTTTCGGTGTTGTGTGCTTTCGGTATTCCGTGATGCGGCCTCATATGCTTTCGGTATTGCGTTTTGTGGTTTCGTGTTCTTTCGGGATACCGTTCTCCGGTATTTCGACTTCCGGTATTCTGGCCCACTGAACGAATCCATTGATGGAATAGATTATTATCTATGACCAACATATTAATGGACCATAAGAAATTCAAACAAAACTTGTAAAATACTATAGTATTATAATATCTGTGACGAGGCTCTATGTACGGGACCCTTTAACGAATTCTCTGCGAGTGGTAAGGAGAGTGTTAAGCCATAAATTTAATTCAAACATATCCTCAACTTCAACCTTAACAGCCTATATTGGTCCACTGCTGGAAGCAGGCCTCCCCATGATAAGCGCCTTATTGACTTGGACTTGAACTCATGGGGGTAATGCCCATAATTCCCACGCTGAGCATGCGGGTTGGGGATCGCAGTTCGGTGGTAGAATTGTTCAGCAGGGGGCGTTGCTGCCCGCTCCCGGTTGATATTCCTTAGTCGCCTCTTACGACACCCGTGGAAAGAATTGCGAGTGGTATTAATTCTAAGCCGGTACCACATAGCTTCCAACATATTTAAGTTGCAAAATGTTAGAATTTGTATTTTTGCAGAAACATCTCAGTGTTTCTCTTTTTGGTCGCACTGTATGTGTATGCAGTAGCATACACATACATTAACAAGCTGCTTCGCATGCATTATTGTTTGACATAAAAAGCCAGCCTCTTATATAAGTAAGGCTCTGCTCTAAACGTACGCCAAATTTCATCTTGATCTGTTCGGTAGTTTTGGTGATCCTAGATAACAAAAATTAAGATTTCACAAACTTTTGGCTTTATAATATTAGTAGGATATAATATTTAATAAAACGCTTTAAACCGTATTACCGGACAGCGTTTAAAAAAATTGTCTGCCAGACATAAACAATTTACACATTTATGTAAACGTTCGCATTGCAAGAAAACACTCGCATCGCTTGCTAACCGGTTTGAGAATATTGGAAAAGCCCATTGAGAACCCGAAACGCTTCGATAGCGCGTTTTAATTCGCCTGTGCTGACATCTAGTTATGAAATTGTTAACGCATATTTTTTGGATATTTTGGGTCTTTTTGGGCTTCGTATGCGTATTTTCTGTATAATATTTGGTGCGTATAGTTCTGCGTGCGTTAACAAATTATAGAAATTAATTGCAAAACTGATACGGTGCGGTTTTACTCAAAAGTTGAGGGTCGCTGGTTCGTTGGAAAAACCTAAAAATGTGATGGTCTGACGTTTGGACAGTTAGAACCCTGTAAGTACTTGGGAAGGCTTACCTGTCTGGACGTCTACGATCAGCTCCAATCGTTCACTGCAATCCAAAATCCAGTTCACAGTTCATGCACCAAAGTTCCACAATGTTAATCCTTGCTAAGGATCGCTAGGTCACGACCCGCGGGGTGATATATAATAATAAAAATAGTCATTTATTTCAGATAATAATTAAATCCATATAATAGTTAGTAACAAATGTCTTAAAAATTATGAGAGTATATTATTATTATTATATAGGAGAGTGAATGTCATTTTACAAACACAGCAATCCTGTGTTTGTATAGCGGCCCATCTAGCTTGTCCGCTATCATCATCAGGATGCTGTTAGTGGACCGGTGGACCCTGCTCAACAGTGAGGCCGTTTTTTTGCGCATGCAGGCAGCGAAGCCATCTACGCGCGCCTCGGCGAACATGCCGGATGCGCTGCAGAACCGCCGGAGCCCTAACAGCATCCTGAAGGCATTGTTATATTGGACGCGAAGAGTGTTGACGGCTTTCTGAGTGCAGCCGAACCACAGGCCGCTCGTGTGGAATGACTGACAAAATGATCTGAAAAGACTTATTTTGACGTCATCAGAACATCGAGCAAACCTTCCGGCCAGCATATTCGCTCTCACCGTCAAAGCTCTTCGCTCCCTCTCTAGGTCCTCTTCATTCCTTAAATTATCAACTATCATATGTCCTAAGTATTTAAATTTATTTACCCTATTTACTAATATTCTATTTAACTTATCTGGAGGTACATGTTCAATCTTTTTACCACTAGGTCCAAACATCATAAATTCGCATTTTTTTACATTATACTGCAATCCATGATTTGCAGCATATGTCTCACAGTAGGCCATAAGGGTTCTCAAAGCTCCAATAGATGGCGCCAGCAGTACCATGTCGTCAGCATAACTGAGATTTTTGACTGAGACTCCGTCAATAGTGCATCCTACAGACAGGCAAGCAGCTGAGGCCTGTTAACTTATAAAGCTTAAACCTAACACACGTAAATAATTTTTTATGTACAAGTATAATTTTTTGCGCGCGAAGACTTGGTTATTATTGCACGGGCTTTATTTATTTAACACGAATTATTTTATGTTTGCTTACGGCGATTAAAATTAATATTTTTATTTTACGTGAATTTTCAATGAATTTTTACGCGGAAATAAATTAATTTATTTTAACGCGATGACAAAACTACGTACCCCTATACGTGACTTTACGTCACCCACAAAGATAGTACCTAACGATTCCCCCTGTTGACGGAATTAGTAAACCTAACCTCCCTAGCAGGCCCTAACACTAACAATCTCGGCCGAGGACCTCGGAGAGGCACAACGAGCGAGGATGGAATGAGGTGGAAAGGGTGAGGTGGGAATCGCCCGACAGAGGACAGTATCAGAGACGAAAGTGCTCAGGCACTGGGGGGAACACCCAGCACCCTCGGCATGCCAACTTGTGTTGTGGCCAATGGCTCTTGACGAACAGTCATGAACGGCGCTATCGGAGTACGGTCGCCTTAACAAAGGCGTATACCGGTAACGGCGTCCGGCACGTTACTCCCGTATGATCGCAGTGATACAGACTAGACGTTGACCAAACAAGTAGGACGGTATGGCACAGTTAGTTGCCTACTTGAATGGCCGCGGCTAACCGCGTAGGGTTTGACTATCTTCGCTTCTTCGGTCTTCACTCCAGCAGCAGTGTCCGCGGCTCCAAATCACCAACAACGGATTTGCACCTCACTAGACTCGAACCAAGGTAATATTATCCTATAAGTAATCCGACTTCATACAAACGGGCGAAACGCGAGCTATACCTACGCGCCTCGATCTCGGCATGCGCTCAGCATGCAGACAGTCGCGGCTGTGCCGCAGTGACGAACGGATGGTGTGATGTTTTTTTAACAATAACCGCGCGATTTTTTCTCTAAAAATAAGTTCAGGTAAGTACATATTTAATAAAGAAGCTGCAGGTATCTATAACCAAGTAAAAGATATTCCTTTTTCTCCAAAAAAATCTCCTAAAATTTAATAATAAAGCATTTTGTAGGTAGGTACGTCTCAGTCGAGGCGCAAATATTTTTCGGTCGCAAATTTATAAGAACGATTTGTTATCCAAACATAAACAGGTTTTTTAATTAAATCTACCAATCAAAAAATTCACAAAGTATTTTATTTGTTTATATAAAAAAAGTACCTTCCTATATTTACAATCACAAAACTAAATGGAAACACAAAGTAGGCAAATGTAATTAAAATGGTAGAGGCGGGCAGCCCTATCGCATGTTTACCTACCGCGCGGCTGTAGGCATTTATTTCAAAGATACGGCCGAGTCCAAATACTGTTGGATAATATTACCGTGCTCGAACGCTCGTCCGTCCCGATAATGACACCCGCGACGATCCTTTCAACGCAGGCGGCAGCAGATGTTCCGACAACCTTTGTGCTATCAGGGACGCTTGCACCTCACCGCCGGGTGGGGCAGAAGAGAATGTTCCGGTTTCTCGATGGCGCCAACTTCCTCCCTGCACCTTCCTCCAGCAGCAGTGTCCGCGGCTCCAAATACCAACAACGGACTTGCACCCCACTGGGATGGGTACACGTCGACGGCAGCCTTAGTCTGGAAGCTCCATATGCATCCAGACCCGTTGATGGCACCCTATTACCGCGACGGTTCTCTTCACGCCGACAGCAGCAGAGGTCCCGACAGCCTTCGTGCTATCAAGGACGCTTGCACCTTACTGCAGCGTTGCGGAGAACGGGTATCCTCTTCAATCCTCTTCTTTGGTGATCCGGCTCGAAGGACCATATACTGTGGTGGTTTTCTACAGCCTAGCCTTCCTCCTGTGGGGTCCCTCCGTGTTGCGCAATCTACCTTAGGGACCCGAAGCTTTCTTTCCTACGGTTGCTAGGCTTTGTGACCACGTAGCAGCCAATTGTACCTAACTCATAAACTCATTTATTCGTGCATAAACAGCATACGTACATTTCATCATTTAAAAATCACAATTAGGAAATAGAAATACATTTATAAAAAACTAGCTGCGCCCCGCGGCTTCGCCCCCGTGGAAATTTATGTTTCCAACTTTCTTAATTTTTTCTTTCATAAGAACCTTCTCCTGACAATAACAAACACAACAAAGAAAGAATTAGCGAAATCGGTCCAGGCGTTGTTGAGTTATGCGCTTACCAACACATTTTGCGATTCATTTTTATATTATAGAAATATAATATAGAATATATTTTTATATTACGAAATAAAAATAATAATAATAATAATGCCGGACAATTCACACAGCATTATCTAGCCCCAAGCTAAGCAGAGCTTGTGTTATGGGTTCTAGATAACTGATATACTTAATACAATACATTACATAGATAGATATTTTTTATTATACATAGAAAACATCCAGAACGCCCTGGACAAATGTCTGCAGATCGTACAAACATTTGTCCCGAGGCGGGAATCGAACCCGCAACCTCCTGCGTCGCAGGCAAACCTTCGCCCGCTGCGCCACAGAGGTCGTCAAATAATAGAAAATACCTGTTACTGAGGCATTAAAACTCGTGATTGGTATTAAGTACCTTTAAAAAACTGCACAATGATTCTTTTGAAAATTCCTTTATTTATCCTTGGACGAACAAAGTTTTACGTACAGACCTACTATTGATAATATAAAATAGTTGGCAGCGTTAGTGTAGTTCGGGGTAGCGCTTTAACTTTGCTTGTATCGCCTTCGGTAGGCAGCTTTAGCTGATGGTAAATTGTATGAAAACATGCAGCAATAGCGCCCTCCATGAGAATGTTCAAGATAATAGCAGGGAAACAAGAAACTCGTGAACTGTGCCACCTAGCGTATGGTTCTAGAACTACAATATAAACAGGATCAAATCGCTGTGTATCACGCTGGTTGGGAATTCCCTATATCAAGCTCTTCTCAAATGTAGTTCATTGCATCATTAACAGGTGGCGCTTACTTGTTATAAACGATTAAAGTTTGTAAACAAACTAAAAAATAGCCATGGTTTATTTTAATCTAGTTAAGATGATTTGAATTTTCTTAAAAATGCGAAGAAACTCCAACCTATTTTATTGAATTTGTGTTTGTTTGTAAGACAGTTAAAAATATTGTAAATTCTTGATCTAGGGTCAACTTTTCTACTATTATGTAGGTAGCTATAGTAAATAAGTTGTATTTAATACTAGTTCTAATTTGTTTCTATTATTTGATTCTAAAAGATAGGTAATAAAAAAAGAATTAAATAGTATAAAATCGATAATGTTTTTTGAGCGAGGATCAAAAGGAGGGAAGCAACTACTAGCGTTTAGAATAGTCAATTGATTGTGAAGCTAACGTAACCGTAGGTGGATTTTCTCAAAGTGCTTCGAGTAACTTTGACTATTTCTAAAAGTACATTTGTGTAAGTACGTATGGAAGTGAAGACAGTTTTTGATTCTGCGATTCCATTCCATCAATATTGCTGCCATAATTAAGTACATATTTCATACGTTAATTAAGTTCAGCGGGTAGTTAGACCGGTTACCCGCTACCACCGGCTTCCGCAGTAGCTTTGTTCCCTCCCAAACAACAAACCGAACAACTTCTTTAGGTGTCCACGGACCGAAAAATACTGCTTGCGCGATCTAGGATTTGAATTTGGATCTCGTATTTTAGGTATTTAAAAGCTATATTACTATCAGAAACCTAACTTAATATACTCAAATCTGTGTATATTTTATGAAAAAAATATAATTTTCAGTCAATAGTAAGTATTTCAAAAGTTATTTACAAAATAAAATATTCAGCTTGTCATAGGAGATCGTTGTGGTGCGAACGAGAAAGCAACATGAGACGGAGTTACGAGTTCCCGCGCTTTTTGTGCCCATGTCATTGGCCATAGTACGGAAGTTGGTACCTACCTAACTTACACGAGATTGGCTGCGCAGTAGCATAATATAAAGGGTCAGTTAAAGTGGTATAAAGATGAACGCGCACCTGTCCGCGACGCGAGAGCCGCATTTTTATAAATCTTCATAAAAATAGTATGCAATCCCGTGCACCTATCCGCGCCGAACGAGCCGCATTTTAGTAAAATCCTGCAGGTAATTCGGCGAGTGCGGCACGGGCGGTACGGACGGCGCGGATGACGTCATCCGTATGTATTCAGTCCATCATCATCGGTTCGCGTGCACTTGCAATTTTTAACCTACACTACAAAACGATGGACGATTCGAATTTGTTTTTGAACCCACACCCTTTTTGTTCTTTCATCCTCTATCTAATAATAGGCAACCGACAATAACAGGATCAAGTTGCATAATACTTAACAGAAATAATGATGTACTTAAGTAGGTACCTAATAATCTGTTTCGATATTATCGTTCTCGATTCTCGAGTTCCATAAAACGCTAAAGAAAAAATGACAGTACAAGTAGATAAATTCGATTCGGCGTGTTCGATGCGGACCAGTCACGTGGAAATTCGATGAATGCGGCGCGGTGGGTGCGGCGCGGTGCGGCGCGGTGCGGCGGCGCGTGCGGTTCCTGCGGTGCGGACAGGTGCGCGGTCACCTTTATACTGTAAGCACGTTCGCTATCTTCCTGGGTCTAAAGTCTCTATCAGTTTGCATAGTGTAGAAAGAGATGCCCTTTATTTCAAAGCAGAAATAAGAAGTACAAGCTGAAATGAACTTTATTGCCTTAAAGTTACATTCTAAAATCTATTTTTTTCCAGGCCTAGAAGGAAAATGGTCAATAAGGCCGGGGTAAGAAAGGCAGGTTAATTTTTCAAAATTAATATTTCATATAGTAGGTACATATGCACCTACTTTTTCACATCCTTCCATAAAGTCACAGATATTATAATACTTAATAAAGTGCACACACAAAATAACACTGGAAATTAGTGTCGAACAGCACCAGGGGCGATCTTTATCTGCGGTCATTTTATGAACTTAGTTTGCCTCAAATATAACTAGATGTCGTGCTTTTTCTTGTGCCAGAGCTATATCGTTTTGGTTCCAAGACGACCCCATTGAAGCATATCCCTATAGTAATATGTACCTATAGTCTTATATTATCTGTGGTAATATTAAATCATTATATTTTGTCGGAATGCCCACACAAAGCTTCTATAGTTTTTGGAGATGCCAACAGCATCTAAATACCTAAACGTTTCATTCCCATTATCATTGCCAGTGGTCAATGACGATGATGACACTGAACAACGTACAAATACTATATTCCTTCCACTTCCATTAACAGCTCAAGTGACAAGGAACCAATGCACACGATTATAGTTTTGTTTGAGATAATGCAGATTTTGTGTAAAAGTAGTGTGGAAAAAATTGAGAATCTAATTATTACTTTTATGTAGGTTAACCGGGCCACATAAACAATATTGTTCAAAGAAGGTAAGTATACCTACCTACTGAATGTTTATTATTTGCTGACGACACAACGGTAATTGTCAGTGGAAATGTAATTGACAATTTTGAAAACGATATCAACGCTTCACTTAGGGACGTAAATTCATGGTTAGACATAAATAATTTAAAATTAAACGTAAACTAATATTTTGGACGGTTCAAAGACGGGAATACATATAATTTAAACATTCGACATAATAATGACATTGTTGAACAACGAAGAACATGAAATTCTTAGGAGTTATTACCTATAGATCAACACATAAATTGGAAAGAACAAATTGACTTCGTATGTAGAAAAATAAATAAATTCGTATAAGCACACAGGACCATCCGGAAAGTTACATCAATAAATACGGCAGTGATGGTTTATCATTGGTATCTAGTAGGTACCCATAACACAATTTCTGCTTAGCTTGGGGCTAGATAATGCTGTGTGAATTGTCCAGCATTATTAAGTTATTTATTTATGCTAAAGTATATATTTTTTGCTAAAGATAAAGTTAACTTGAATCGTGCAGGCGAAATCGGTGCCGGGGACTTTGGTTCCTCGGGTCCAGCCCTTAACCTACACCAGGAATCAGAAGACCAGCAGCAGTGGACGGAAGTAAGGAGAAGCCAGAGGCCTGCCTCGCTGTGTGGTACCGCGGGCCCAACTGTAACAACACTAAAGGCCGTGGAGCCCCGGAGCTATGTTCACCTGTGGAATATGGAGTCGAGCGCTGAAGAGATCCGTAGCTACCTTCGCGACCTGTGCCCCGGCGGGTGCTGCTCAGTGATGGAACTGTCGGCTAAAGGGGACTACAAGTCTTATAAAATAGGAGTTCCCCTAGCATATGAAGAAATCTGTCTGTCCGTTGAAGTATGGCCCGTTAACGCGAAAATAAAGCCATGGATTGTATACCCACTTAGATACAATGCTCGCAAACCTAACCAGCCCTTTCGTGTCGGCGAAGAAAACCGGCGCGAAAAAAGTTAGTAATATAGAAATATACCTATTACCAGAACGCGAGAGGACTGCGGACGAAGCTAAATCGGTTCTTCACAAACATAGAGGGTTCTGGGTGTGATATTTTTGCAATAACAGAAACGGGCTGCAACGATTCGATAGACGACGCAGAGATAGTACCGCCGGGGTTCCAGATACTGAGGTGCGACCGCACGGACGGAAGAAAACACGGCGGGGTATTCCTAGCAGCCGCGCCGCGAGTAGTGTTGCGGAAAGTGGACGTACCAGCGGGGGTAGATGTTAATAGTTGTGTCTTCGAAATAATAGGGGCAACAGTTCATTTAAATAATATTTTTTTGTTTTTTTTGTAGCGTGGTATACATACATCCCCCCAAATAGTACGGAAAATAACTATATGATTTTATTTAGAATAATCGAAAATTGGTGCGCAAAATACAATTCGTGTCTCGTTATAGGTGACTTTAATATGTATTCTTGTAATGATAACGTTGTTAATTATTTTGAATTTGTGACAACTTTCTGCGAGTTCGCTCAGAGAAACGAGGTGAAGAATTGTAACGATCGAATATTGGATTTAGTGTTAGTCTCTCTGGGCATGGATGAGGTGGTAGTATGTCCCGCTGACGAGGAGCTGGTACCGCGCGATGAGCAGCACCCGCCGCTCGCGGTGTCGGTGCGCCGCGCGCCGCCCGCCGTACGGTACGAGCGCCACCCTCCGCGCAGCCGCCCCCGCCCAACGACGAACACCAATGGAACTTTTCAAAAGCTGATTATCACGAACTGTATTAGTCGATTGCAACAACAGATTGGAGTCCTCTCTATGAAAAATTGGTTGCCTGTAAAGTCGGTATACGGGCGAAAGTTTTACGTGACAACGACTTTGAGTTCCTTTCACTTTTTATGTCTGCATAACGTGAGCGGAGCGTAACGCGTAACGCAGTTTCTTGAAGTGTCACCCGGCAAACCAATTTATAAGACGTTGTCACGTCAAAAACGAGATCCCGAGGAAGCCTTGGATTTACTCTATGGCACTTTGATAGACATTTTAGACAAATGTGTTCCCAAGAAACGCTACCATCGAACAGACTCTAGGTAAGAAGAAAGAAAGAAAAGACATTTATTTATAACAACATTACAGTAGGTACAGAAAAAAAAACACACTTATGGGGTATAGGTATCAGTATCCCAACTGGTACACAGCGGACATCATAAGAGAGATTAAACTGAAGGCAAGGCTACATAGGCAATACAAACAAGGAGCATCGACTTATGTAGCATTCTCGGAAAGTAGAGCAAGGGTAAAGAAAATGATAGAAGAGGCGCAAACTCAACACCAGCAACGAGTAGAGCAACGTATGACGGAGGATCCGAAATCGTTCTGGAATTTTGTGAAAGCAAAACGAGGGACCGTGAACCGAAAGCAGATTACACTTAACGGAAAAACACTCTCGGAATTGGAATGTGCGAAGGAATTTGCGAAGTTTTTTCATTCGGTTTACGGCACCTCGCCGACTCAAGTAGACGTGACAGAGGCGGCAAGCGCTTACCAACACATTTTGCGATTCATTTTTATATTATAGATTACTTAATGTAATTTGATGTCTTTCGGCAGCCGAACTCATCGAACGAATAGAACGCTTGATTTACAAGCCACGTTTTAAATATTATGTGCTTGAATGCCGAGTGGCTCGGCCCATCACATGCGTCAGCTTCCCCGATTTAGCTAGAGTTCTTGGGGCTGCAGCCAGCCTCTCTGCATGGCGAGTGTTGTATCTGTGGGAGGCACCGAGCTTACGGTATATATCTAGGTTGGAGCGCACGTGTATTCCTACTTGGTAGATAATCAAGGAGGGCAGGGTCAGTATGCCTAATTCCTTAAAGTAAGGTCTGGCGGATTCGTCGCTGGGGATGCCCGCGATTTGTTCAGACGCATAGTACCAGAAACGCAAATTACCAGGACTAGAATTTTTTACGTAATTTACCTTCTACGTAAATTACCTGAATTACATCACGCAAACGGCCAGGATGCTAAATTCCTACTTGACGACGAGTTAACCCGACATGTAGGCGTGCGGACTGCGGTATGCGTATCTGGTAATTTGCGAAATCCATTTCTGGCCATCCGCGTATAAGGTAATTTGCGTTTCTGGTACTATGCGTCTGAACGCCGCGATTGTAGGGATCAGGGTTCCAATAAGAAGACTTCTTCAGGATACAAGTGGCAGCGCCTTGTTCGCCCGGAGATCTCACTTTAGTAGGTGTTGTCTGTAGCTCAAACTTGTGTGTAGTACAGACTGTTCGCGCGCGGGGGCGCTATATTTATATTATCGCGCGTGAGATATCCGAGGAGGGGTGGTGCTTTCGCCTTTTAATTGTTTTTAATTATGTTACATAAAATTTATAATCTATTAAAACAAAAGATTTCTTAATAAGTAAGTAATTCTACCAAGTTTCTTATAAAGTAGTTTTATTCACTAAATCAAAGACATGCATAAATTTAAACAAAACAATCGTTAGCTAGAAAATTGTGGCTAAACAGCCTTAGAAAATGATCAACAATTACAGTCTATTTAAAAGGTTTAAACATTATATATTCAATAGGATTCCAATTGGGAATCGAAACATCAGAACATAAGATTATAAACACAAATCACTATTAGATTAATTTGATTCATATGGTAGGGCGTGACAGTAAAACATAAAATTATAAAAACAAATCCCTCTTAGATTACTTAGATTCATATGGTAGGGCGTGAATCGTCAACAAATTGTAAGACATTATGAAAATTTTAGAATTAGGTTAACCGGTTCTCTGCCAAGCTTCAGCGATACGACCCGGAAGGGCGCTTCGTCGCTGCTATACGTGCAGTGCAAGCGCGTCGGTGACACTTCATGTGCAACGTAATGTATTTTCGTATGTTTTGGATTAGGTAATTCCCTTGTCCGATTCTAACTCTATCTGTATAGGGACTCGCAGATCTCGAGAATAAGAGTTATATTTTCTGTCTGAACTTCGAACTTTCGAAATTGAGCTTATTTAAAAAAACCCCTGACGTTTCGTACCCCTTACAGTGTTTGTGCCTTTGTGGTAACTTTGTAGAGTTTAGAAAATAATTAAATGCAATTAATACAATTTTTGATGATCTAAAAATCATCACAGACGAATTTCGACAAATAGGTTTGGAATTAAATTTTTCAAAGTGTGAGCTTTTTATTTCGGACTCTTGTGTAGACAAAAACAATATCATTGAGAAATTCAATACATTAGCCCCCAACATTACAGTTGTTGATAAATGTTCACTTCGACTCCTTGGTTCACCAATTCTTGATGAGTCTTTTCAGTCATTTGTAGATGAGAAAATTTCCACAAAAATTTGGACAGACTGCTCAAAATTAATAGTCATATGGCTTTTACAATTATTTGGTTCTGTCTATTTGTACCTAAATTTACGTATTCTTTGAGATGTAGTCAACTGTGGAAACACAGCGAGCTCTTGGAAGGCTTAGACAACATAATAAAGAATACTTTATCATCGGTTTTTAATATCGATTTAGATGACAAGGCATGGTCGCAGGCCTCCCTGCCTGTCAAATTGGGAGGCTTAGGTATACGCAAAATTTCAAGTGTAGCCCTACCAGCGTTCTTGTCTTCTGTCTACAGCACTAGTTCTTTAGTTGAAAAATTTTTAAATCCTTCTCTTTTGGTCCCACCTGGAATGTCATTGAAAATTTCATTTTTAGACGAAGCTCGAACGGCTTGGCATAGTGCTTGCCCCGATGCTGCTCCCCCAAAATCACGTTTGTCCCAACGGCAATGGGACGGGCCTCTGTGTGAGTTGACTCCAGCTCTGCAGATCTTGCCCGCCTCCTGGCCGTTTCTAAATGGGAGTCAGGACATTGGTTGCAAGCATTTCCTTCATATAACACTGGTACTTTATTGGATCCCGTAATTTTCCGTATCTCAACATGTCTCCGGTTGGGTGCAAGGTGTTGCGCGCCTCATCAATGCCAGTGCGGTACTGCTGTTGAACAGCTTGGTCATCACGGATTATCGTGCACTAGGGCCGCCGGTCGGATATCTCGCCACGCTAGCCTTAACGAAATCATCCGGCGGGCCTTTGTCACCGCTAACGTACCAGCTATTCTCGAACCGAATGGTCTGTTGCGTGGCGATGGTAAGAGGCCCGACGGTATGACACTAGTCCCATGGGAGTTGGGGAGGCCCATTGTGTGGGACGCTACATGCGTCGACACACTTGCGCCTTCCCATCTTCCGAGGATATCCGTGAGGGCGGGTGCGGCGGCAGATTTGGCCGAAGATCTCAAGAGGCGCAAATATGCAGGTCTCGACAGAGCCTACTCATTTGCTCCCCTTGGAGTCGAGCCCTTAGGTCCGTGGGGTACCGAGGCTCTTCGGGTTTTCAAAAAACTATCCGAGCGTCTGGTCGAAGCGACGCGTGACCCGAGAGCTGGTGAATATCTGGCACAGCGTATCAGCATTGCCATATAGCGTGGCAATGCAGCCAGCGTCTTGGGGACGCTTCCGACTGGTGTTGATATGGATCAGTTGAGCTATCTGTAGACTGTTTGCAACAGTCGGCAGTTAGCTCAATTGTTTCAATTGTAAATACTAGTATAGTTTTCTTTGTGAATTAATTTATTATATTAATACAATAATGGCTGAATTTACAGCCCGAATCTTTCTAGTGGAATTGTCTTGGTATTTGTTAAAGTTTATATCCCTACGGTGTCCTCTTAGTCTATAATCGGCACCTGTATCAGTCTCAATCAGCGGCGACTTTTGATGAGTGCTTCCCCGTTCGACCCAAGATTTTTCTACCCAATAGGTATTTTGCTCCGTTCGACCCAAAGCATTTGATTTTAGTTACCCTTTCTACCCACACCTACTTATTCCAAATTTCTATTGTTTAAATTCAAATAAATGACACAGTGAAACACCGAAGTAGATATGTCAGCAGACAAAAAAAAAGTAATTACTTACTTATTATAAATATTTTTATTAATAAAATCAGTCTTTTACAGATTGATAGTCGCACAGTACGAAATCTTCATAGTCTTTTGGGATTTCGACTTCTTCAAGATTAGAGTTTTCTTGACGCATTGACTTTTGTTGCGAACATTATACAATTTGTATTTTTTACTTTCAAATGACGGTATGTCTGTGACTAAATTCAGTCCCTTTGTATCAAGGGTCTGAACGGTTTCTCTATACAACTGGGTAATCGGGATCCCTGCTGGTGTTTTCGCTTTGCTCACGCATTCGTCTATTTTTATTAGGTAACACTTGAGTATTTGCTCCATTGACTCGCTCGCAAACGTCGAGCCCGCAACCTCCTGCGTCGCAGGCGGACCTTCGCCCGCTGCGCCACTGAGGTCGTCAAGTCATTTCATTTTTGCTGATTGAATTATCTATTGTACAATAAGTCCACCTAATCACGTAATCACATAGGTACGAGTAGTTCATTCGTTTAGAGCATAAGCATTAGAATAAAATATAACTACCTCCATATTGTAGGTACAAAATTTGAACTTACTGTGTGTAATAATTTCATCAAGTTCGATTTTTTATAAATATTACTAATTAGAAAAATAATATTGGGTAGAAGAATTGTGGGTTGAACGGGGAAGCACTCCTTTTGATACCGTTCGGTTTGCGGTGCCCTTTGACATCGCGGCACCCTTTGACATCGTGGCGCGGCGCGGATTCTTCTTTGACTACAACTTGGTTGGTAGGTGTCGGACAATGTAATAATCAATAAAATGACGCAGTTTTCAAAGCGTCTAAAAGAATACGTTCCACGCCGAACTCACGCTGATCGGCGGCGGCGGCGGCGGCGGCGGCGGGTCGGCGCGGCGCACACGTCTAGTACTATATCTATGATGGAGTAGTGATAATTTTCAGATCTCATGTGTGCAAAAGTAATACCTACTATTTGAATTGTTTTAGTAACAGGTCCGTTTATTAGCGAGCTGGGCAACAGCGAATGGTCCCCGCTTAGGTGATGTGGCAACAAAATCTTTGATGTCCAATGTATACCGTGCAGTGAGCCCCATCTGAAATGACATATAACAGGATCAAGTACTGTCATTATTCAAAATCCCATTTTGGTAGCCGTATTTTATTTAAGAAGAGATTATAGGTTACAGGACAATTGATACCTGCAATGCAAGTGAGCCTATACTAACCATAGCTAAAATCATGCGAGTGTAGGTTACCTTGTTCGTCGGCTTCGCAATCGATTTAGTTTACAGTGAGCCTAGTCGAACACGGTTCCAGATGAGTCCGTAGCCTGCTGAGGCTGCTCTGCCTCCGACGGGCCTGCTTGAGCCTGGTCTGACTGCGACGGGCCTGCTTGAGGCTGGTCTGCCTGCGACGGGTCTTCTTGATCCTGGTCTGCCTGCGACGGGCCTGCTTACGCCTGGTCCGACTGCGACGGGCCTTCTTGATGCTGGTCTGCCTGGGGCTCACCTGCTGCCGCGGCTGCCGGCATATCCGGAAAGAAATCATCGGCAAGAATATTGTCTACATGTCGCTGTGCAATCTTGGCTTCCATCTTGGCCTTAATCTTGGCTTGCAAAGAGTTGGCTTCGTCTTGCAGTTGATCGAGAAAACCATTAGAAACTGAGATAAGTTTATCAAATCTGATCTTAATTTTCTCGACACTCGCTTTATGTTGATCAATAGTATATATTAGTACAACTGGATTTTTTCTCATAGGAGCCTTTTCTTAGCCCTTTCAAGGGTTGCCTTTTGAGAAGCCGTTAATAATGGCAGGTTTTTATCGTAAACTAATTTTGCGCTGTATCCAGCCAATCGTTCATCTGAGCGTGATTTGCCCCAACTTGAATAAAATCTTTTCGTTCTTTTATTTCCACTTCTGCAGCAAATTTAGCCAGTTGATTGTGGCGGGCGTCAATACGATCAATTATTTTTGCACTTTCCAATGTGTGCATTAGTTGTGATATGATCATGTCCAGTTTTGACACTGAAGGAAGCGGGGGTGTATTAGATTTATTGAGTTTCGGTTTCTTTGGCAGAGCTGAGGCCGTTAGTTTGTCTTCATCAACTTTATTAGCTAATGTTTGTAAAGATGTTACGTTAAAATGAGCTTTAGTGCAGTTACATTTTATTTTTTCAATCGCATAGGTTTCTTTTTTCATCATAGATGAAGTCTTGTCTGTTGTTTCCTGTATTAGTGGTAAAATCTTTTGTAGTCGGTGTAGAGTTGTAGAGGAAATTTCAAACAAATTTCCTTCGGACTTGTCTTTAAGGAAGTCTTCCACATAACTTTTCACTTCAGCACATCTCATCTCATCGTCTGACAAAGCGACTGTTACTTCATAAAAAAGTTTTTTTTTCTTTGTAAAGATCCGCGATATGTTTATCCAACTCTTTTTTTCGGCGTTGTACTCTAGCAACAAATCGTGCATCTTTTTTCAGGAGCGCTATTAAAGCTCTTGGAATGTCAAATTGCATGCTGGCTGCCATCTTGGACACGTGGGATATCCGGAAAGCGATCATCGGCCAAAATATTGTCTACATGTCACAGTGCATGTGTCCATAAAAAGTCGTGGCTTCGTCCGTCAGTTGACGGAATTAGAAAATGAGAGAAGTTTCTCAAATCTGATCCTAATTTTCCTCTATGTTGATAAAGAGAATTTATAGGTCCAACTGGATTTTTTCTCATAGGAGGCCTTTTCATAATCCTTTTAAGGGTTGCCATTTGAGAAGCCGTTAAATATGGCAGGTTCTTATCGTAAACTGATCTTTGCGCTCCATCCAGCCAATCGTTCAACTGAGCGTGATTGGCCCCAACTAGAGAATAATCTTTTCGGTCCTCGATTTCCACTTTTGCAGCAAATGCAGCCAGTTGATTGTGACGGGCATCAACATGATCTAATTATTTTAGATGCCAACTCCAGTGTGTGCTTTAGTTGTGATATGATCATGTCCAGTTTTAGTGATACTGAAGGAAGCGATGATGTATTAGCTTCATTAGGTTTCGGTTACTTTGGCAGAGCTGAGGCTGTCAGTTTGTCATCAGCAACTATTTTAGCTAAAGTTTGTAAAGATACTACTTTAAAATGAGCTTTAGTGTAGTTATCTTTCATTTCTGGAATCGCATAAGTTTCTTTTTTCATCTTTCATAAAGCTTTCTCTTCAGTTTCCTGTGAAAGTTTTAAAATCTCTTGAAGTCGTTCTTCAAACATTTTAAATTCGGACTTGTCTTTCAGAAAGTCTTCCACATAACTTTTAACTTCATCACATCTCATCTTAACATCTGTAGGGCAAGCACGGGAATTGTTGTCTAGGGTAGAATAGAGAAAAATTACGTCACTGTGTCATCGAATGCGTAAATTATTAGAAATTCATTCCTTCAACTTTAATAATTTACGCAATGTATGACGATGCGATGTCATTATTGTCTATTCTACCCTAGAGAACAATCCCCGTGCTTGGCCTACTGACAAAGCAACTGTTACTTCATAAAAAAGTTCGTTTTTTTCTTTGTAAAGATCCGCGATATGTTTATCCAACTCTTTTTTTCAGCATTGTACTCTAGCAACAAATTGTTCATCTTTTTTCAGAAGCGCTATTAAAGCTCTTGGAATGTCAAATTGTATGCTGGCTGCCATCTTGGACACGTAGGATATCCGGAAAGCGATCATCGGCATAAATATTGTCTACATGTCACAGTGCATGTGTCCATAAAAAGTCGTGGCTTCGTCCGTCAGTTGACGGAGAAAACCATTAGAAACTGAGAGAAGTTATTCAAATCTGATCCTAATTTTCTTGACACTCTCTTTATGTTGATCAAGAGAATTTATTGGTACCTACAACTGGACTTGTTCTCATAGGAGGCCTTTTCATAGTCCTTTTAAGGGTTGCTTTTTGAGAAGCCGTTATAATATGGCAGGTTTTTATCGTAAACTGATCTTTGAGCTCCATCCAGCCAATCGTTCAACTGAGCGTGATTGGCCCCAACTAGAGAATAATCTTTTCGGTCCTCGATTTCCACTTCTGCAGCAAATGCAGCCAGTTGATTGTGACGGGCATCAACATGATCTAATTATTTTTGGTGCCAACTCCAGTGTGTGCTTTAGTTGTGATATGATCATGTCCAGTTTTAGCGATACTGAAGGAAGCGATGGTGTATTAGCTTCATTGCGTTTCGGTTCCTTTGGCAGAACTGAGGCTCTTAGTTTGTCATCAGCAACTATTTCAGCTAAAGTTTGTAAAGATACTACTTTAAAATGAGCTTTAGTGTAGTTATCTTTCATTTCTAGAATCGCATAAGTTTCTTTTTTCATCTTTGATGAAGCTTTCTCTTTAGTTTCCTGTGACAGTTTAAAAATCTTTTGAAGTCATTCTTCAAACATTTTTACTTCGGACTTGTCTTTCAGAAATTCTTCCACATAACTTTTAACTTCATCACATCTCATCTTAACATCTGACAAAGCAACTGTTACTTCATAAAAAAGTTCGTTTTTTTCTTTGTAAAGATCCGCGATATGTTTATCCAACTCTTTTTTTCAGCATTGTACTCTAGCAACAAATCGTTCATCTTTTTCAGAAGCGCTATTAAAGCTCTTGGAATGTCAAATTGCATGCTGGCTGCCATCTTGTACACGTGGGAGTTGCAGTGGCCTTGTTAGCAGCAGGAACGTCCTTTGGCTGAAAAAGAGATAAAATTTAGAATTTAATAAAACACTGGGTGCTCCATCTAGATCATAGGGTGCCGCCGATCAGCCAATCGGCGTGGAACGTGTTGTTTTAGACGCTTTGAAAACTGCGTCATTTTATTGATTATTACATTGTCCGACACCTGCTAACTACAACCAAGTTGTCGTCAAAGAAGAATCCGCGCCACGATGTCAAAGGGTGCCGCGATGTCAAAGGGCACCGCAAACCGAAAGTCGCCGCTGATTGAGACAGATACAAGTGCCGATTATAGACTAAGAGGACACCGTAGGAATATAAACTTTAACAAATACCAAGACAATTCCACTAGAAAGATTCAGGATGAATTTATATTGAATTAATTGCATTTAATTATTTTCAAAACTTTACAAAGTTACCACAAAGGCACAATCACTGTAAGTGGTACGAAACGTCAGGGTTTCTTATATATTTTTCTATTTCGAAACAGGTTTTCGAAATTCGGTAGCTCAATTTCGAAAGTTCGAAGTTCAGACAGAAAATATAACTTTTATTCTCGAGATCTGCGAGTCCCTTTACAGATAGAGTTAGAATCGTCAGTTAGGTCAACATCACAGATGTGCTACAGAGCGCACTGTTCTCGAACACATGCTCCGAGTCGACGGCTATCTTGGCATGGCTGCCGTTCCGCGTGAGGGTCGCCGAGTGCCACTCCGTGTCGTTGTAGATACCGGTGGACGAAATGCGCGCTGTCTCGCCGCCGCAGTTGAAAGCTGCGTGGAGCTGGGGACGGAAGGAAATACACAGTTAGGAAATATGATAATACCTAATGCTAATATATAAATATGCAGGTCTCGACAGAGCCTACACATTTGCTGCCCTTGGAGTCAAGACCCTAGGTCCGTGCGGTACCGAGGCCCTTCGGGTTAGGTTAGTTTTAAAAACCTATGGGGTCCTTTCCGTAGATCTAGAGTTATGAAATTTGGCAAATAGTAAGGTCCTAAAGCACAAGTATCTAAAGGGTAAAATCCGAAAATAGTCAGTTGGAAGTATGTATATTAACAAAAAAAAAGATTTTTGCTATTATAGTGCGTACACTCAGGGAGACTCAACAAGTAAATGGTAAAATCCGAAAATAGTCAGTTTGAAGTATATTAACAAAATAAAAGTTTATTGTTATTATACGTACACTCAGGGAGACTCAAATTTTCGAGTTCGATGGGACTTGAACCCGCATCCTTCCTTCAGTACAGGAATGTGCTAACCAACTACAACTAAAAAAAATTGTGATATTATTTGATTTCTTAGAAATTACCCTGAGTGTGCTACTTGATGCGGATCTACGGAACGTGGGCTACTTGATATTAGGGGTGTACATAGCCAGCCACCGGTACATTAAAGTGCACCCGGTGGAAGTCAGAATACACCATGAATCTATCTATTCCGTAATCTAAAGGTTTACGGTAGGTATATCTATTCTACCCTAAACAACAATCCCCGTGCGAGGCCTGCTGGAACTACGAACTCGACGCCAACGGCTGGCGAGAGACAGCTCAGATCCGGGATGCCCGGAGAAGTGTTGCGTCGGAGGCCAAGTTCCACGCTGAGCTTGCGGTCGCTGGACCACAGGAAGTATATTCAGCAGTGCAGGCACGTGCAGCGGTGAGTAGAGTACTTACCGAACCTGTACCCCTCGGCAGGGTCTCCTCTCGTGTACCGCGGGTCGTTGGCAAGCGCGCAGCCGGGCTGCGGGGCGGGCGGGGGGCGCGCGGGCGTCGGCGCGGGCCGCGGGGGCGGCGCCTCCGTCGGCGCGGGCGTCGGCAGGGGCACTATCTCGTTGAAGTTTTGAGCTGGAAGCAATCACATGAGTTTATTTAGTACTTAAGGGCAATCAACTAGAATTAACACAATAGATCACAAAAAAATACGGCTTAGAATTTGCACCACCCCAACTCTTCCCGCGGGTGTCGTAAGAGGCGACTAAGGCATTTCCACCGGGGGCGGGCAGCGCCCTCTGCAGCACAACTTTAGCGATCCCAACACGCATACCCAGCTTGGGGATTATACTGAACTGACAGCATTAATTATTTATTGATTGTTATTTACTTAATTAAATGTATTAAATTTTGTGTTAGTTAATTAACCCCTAAAAATGTCAGGCGGTTACAAATGTAGCCAGCCGCTGAGAAAGCTCTCTCAGCTTCAACACTGGTCGCATTTCACTCTTTCATAACACGAGTGCGTTACGCGACTGCGTAAGGTGCCTTATTTGCGTGGGTGAATCATAGAAACTAAAAAATTCGAAAGTTCGAATTTGTGGCCATCAAATTCGAACTTGAAAAATGGCTAAAAAAGGCTATGAACTTCGAATTTACGAAACTTCCAAGTTCTTCGAAGTAAATGCACCCCCTAATGTACTCGTATATTATTATGTATAACAGATAACTAGTATCCATAACACATGCTCTGCTTAGCTTGAGGCTAAATAATGCTGTGTGACTAGTCCAGCCTGACTTGCTAAAGGATGATAAGCGGTTTCTTAAATATTTTAATATGAGTCCACGCAAGTTTAGGCTGCCTTACAACTCTTCAAATTGTTGCACTATTGCAATTAATTAAATTCGAATCGTTTACCGTTATATGCACAAACTTGCAAAACGTGCTCTGCGCTCGCGAACCGAGATAATGGACTGAATGAATACGGATGCCGTCATGCGTCATCCGTCCAGAACGCAACGACTATCTATTAGAGATACAATTTTGTTGATTTTTCTCCAAATCAAGATACCTGTTTACAGTTGTTTTGACATACTTAACTCAATATTGCCAATATTTGAATTTTGAAGGCTCTCGAAAAAAACCTTCTATCCTGCTTTTTCTCACTAGAATAGCCGTACGGATCATATTATCGAACTACCGTGACACTTAGGACAATGAGTCAGCCGGCGAAATGTAGCGCATGACCCCACGTTTGTTGAAACAACCAATCTCATAACATAGGTACCTACCTACCTTATATCTGTAGTATACTTAGAGGAAAGTAACCAAATATGAAATACCGTTTTGTTTTTTACGCATAAATGAATCAAATATAAAAAATCAAAAACTTTTAATGGTAATTATAAACAACCATATATTTGGTTTTTACATGGTAACAGTCTTGTGTCATCATTATTAATTATGAGTACCTACTATAATTTCTCAAAAACAAAATCAACAATAAGGTATCTAATACCTAATGGAATAGGTACCCCAAATATGGAACACCAGAAATACTATGAAAAACCAATCTTAACTTATATGAAACTTCTCAGGAACTTTGGTCAAATATAAAATTAACTTCAACTATTTGCAAATATCACAAATCCAGGTGTCAAACTCTGGACCAGTGCAATCAATATGTGCCCAGAGCCTGCACATGTGACATTTGATCCAGGTGTCCATATTTGGGATTTCTAACTAATTTAAACTTATATTCATACATTTATACCTAATAAACTAATCCTATAAAATTGCTCTAACACTTTCAAACAAACATGTATTCAATACATAGAAGCAATAAACACAATACTTTTTGCGATAACTTTACGAAAAATAATTATTATTTATGTAACTGAGAAAGTTTTCTCTCAGTGACAAAACAAAATGCTCTCGCCACGGACAAAGGACTCGCTCGACTGATACGTCAAAACTTGTACGTGCGTAAAGTGATTGAATGAGATAGACGATCACAGCTCCTGGCGTTTTAGAATATTTGTTTGCGAGAAATGCCGGTATTCCAAATTAGGGATACTATTCCATATTTGGTTACTTTCCTCTACCTACGTACACTAAGAAGTCAAAAAGACAAAATAATTTTTAAACGAGGCATCTGTAGTACAGACAAACTACCTTTGGACTGAAAGAATACGGATGCCGTCATCCCGAAGTTTTCTGATGGAATCCGTATTCCCAGAGGTGCGGGGCGTAGGGCGCGGATAGGTGCGCGGGGTTGCATAATATTTCATACAAGGATTAGTACCTACCTAATATGCGATGACTTCGGCGCGTCCGGCTCCTGCGGCGCGTACAGGTGCGTTCAGCTTTATAGCTCAGATAGACTCAGAGGAATCCGTAGACCTTTCCATCAAGCATCATGGAATCATACGGCCACGCTTAGTATGCCGCCCCGACGCCGACGGCCCGCGCCGCACTGCTTGATCTGATTATAACCTGACCTGTATTAACCATTCTACGCTTTGAACTAAGGAAATATACTAAAAACCACTTAGGTACCTTTAATCACCACAAGCGCTGTATGCAGGCACAACAGTTAACTTTTTTGGGTATCTTCTAGTCGCAATAATGGCTACCGTCTGGACTCGGATGGGCGGGCTCTAGTGTTGCCACCTTGCAGAAAAAAATATCACTAGATTTGGTCAGTGTTGCCACCTTGCAGAAAAAAATATCACTAGATTTGGTCAGTGTTGCCACCTTGCAGAAAAAAATATCACTAGATTTGGTCTCAAAACTCGCTAGATTTCGGGATATTTTGGACAAAAATCACTAGATAAATTTAAAATCAAATTACACGCTAGGTACTACGAATTAATGTATTTGTGAAAATAAGAAACTAAAAACACAACATACTGATATCTAATAGCAAAAAAGATAGATTTTAGTATCGTTTGCTATAGGCCGTAACCACAAAGTAAAGAAAAAAGTAAAGAAAGTAGATTTTAGCGTTTTCATTACAGAGGATAACAATACAAATGATAACTACAATGAATTTAGCTTAATCATAAAAAAAAATTCTCAATCAGTGTATACCTAAAGTAAAGATAAAGATAAAAACTACTAATAAAAAATCTTGGCTCACAAAAGGAATAAGACAATCATGCAAAAACAAAAGATTACTCAAACTACTTAATTCACAAATACATGACCCTACTTTAAACCAAAACTATAAACAATATGAAAAAGTACTGAAAAAAACTGTAGTAACTTCTAAGAAAATACAAAATATTAAGAAAATGAGAATCTCTGATAATACTATAAAAACAATGTGGCACATAGTAAAAGAAAAAACAAATAAACTCCCTAATAAATCCCGCAACAATATTAAATTGAAAACGTAATAATAGAAAATCCAAAAATTATAGCAGACTCATTCAACCATTTCTTTACAGCCATAGGAGGAAATGAACCTACACAAACGCCCTTGGGTAGACCAGTTGTAGCCCCGTCTGAAAATTCCATGTACCTTTCTTTTACTACACCTCAAGAAATCTTCAAAATTATTAAAAACCTTAAAAATAAAAGCACTGACCCTGACGCAATGAAAACTTCAGTTATAAAACCTCTCTATAAAAAAGGGGATCATAAATATATTAATAATTATCGTCCAATAGCATTGTTACCTACTTTTACTAAAATAATAGAAAGTGCTATGTCAAACCGACTGTACTGTTATTGCGAAAAATATAATATATTTAACGATTGCCTAAATGGCTTTAGAAAAAAACGATCCACGTCATACGCTGTATATAAATATATAAACGAAATTGCATATTATTCCTCTTATAAATAAATGATTTCCCAAAAGCTTTTGAATCTCCGTGTTCACTATTTGCGGACGACATATCAGTAGTTTTCCCCTGTAGTTCAGACTCCAACGTTAACATTCAAATTGATAATACCTTGACAAAAATAGTTAACTGGCTAAATGATAATAATCTTCAGTTAAATCTTAATAAAACAAAACTTATGCAATTCAGGCCTTACCAAAAAAAACCATTAGAACTAAAATACACACACCAAACCACTCCAATAGAAAACGTTGAAACATATCCCCTTTTAGGCATACATATTGATTCGCATCTAAACTGGAAAGAGCACATAAATCAAACATCAATTAAACTATCTAGATTCACCTACGCACTATACGAACTTAAAAAATCTACCGACGTAAAAACTGCTACCACCGCATACTATGCTTATGCACATGCATGGTTGCAATATGGTTTGATCTTCTGGGGAAATAGCACGGATGCTGATAAATTATTCATATTACAAAAAAGATGCATACGCATTATATACAATCTTGATACATTGACAAGCTGTAAGCCGTATTTCACAAAAGAAAACATTTTGACTCTGATTGGAATATATATATTGGATATTAGTATCTTTGTAAAAAAGAATTTACATACTTTTAAGAAATACTCCCGACCCCAAAATCTTAGACCTCGAAATAAACTAGATGTTCCCTTTTCTACCCTCCAAATCTTCCATTCAGGTCCGCATGCTATGGCTATAAGAATATACAATAAAATCCCCCAAGACGTAAAAAAAGAAACAAAAATACTTAAGTTTAAAAATTTATTTAAAAGATATCTGATACAACATAGTTTTTATTCTTTGCAAGAATTTCTAGAACAATAATATCTACTAAATAGTATTAAGCAGAAAACCAGTTTACTTATTTATTTCTTTTTTAAGATACCTACTGTTTACTATACAGTGTGTAAGCGTAAACAGTCTTATCCTTGAAACCACGTATGTACACCCCTAAAATAAGACGATACAAGTTATTTTTAAAAATAAAAGTCAATTAATTTGAATTTCATAATTCATTTCTTATTTCTTCAAATGAATTTCATAATTCATTTCTCTGCTGTCCTGCGTGATTTTATGGACACCCTAGTGACCTTATCACACCGCGCCGCCCGCTCTCGCCTGTAGCCGGCCGGTGGTGTAGGTATCGAATCGTAGGTACCTACAACTTGTGACGGAACTTTCCCTTCATACTTTTCCTGGCTTATTTTTTCTTTGGGATATTTTTTTCAAAATTATGTAAAAAAAAAAGTTTAGTTTTTCATCGGTTTTGGACTCTGCTCATGATTCTGAACTTCTGGTTTCAAGGATAAGACTGTTTAGCCTTACACCCTGTATAATTTACCTACTAAGTATAAGATGACTGTCAAAAAATCTTTAAGATTTTATAGTTGGCTTACAAAGCCAAACTTTATTCATAGAGCGTTATTATTACTTAGTACTAAGTATTACTTAGTACCTACTTATCTTGCTGTGCCCTAGCCGGGTCCATATTTGTTGAGACTGACTAATTTTAACAACTTTTGCACATTATGGTCGCAATAAAAATTTTGAATTTGAATTTGAATGATCTGTGGATGTGACATTGACTGACAAGTTGACACTGACAATTCCGCTTTCCCGTCACGACACAAATTATATACATTTCGCGCCCGCCCACGGTCATTTCCTTTGGTAAATAAAGCCGTAAAAACTTTTCACGGGTTTATTTACCAAAGAAGTTAGTGTTGATGCTGTGATTTATTGTTTTCATAAGTATAAGAAGTTGTGTGCTGTTTGTAGCCATTTTAATACGCATTTTTAATCATTAAAATGTACTTAATCCTGATTGGTAGAAATCGGTAGAACTAGGTACCTACTTTTCATTCTTAATTCTACCAATTTCTACAAATTTTTCCACCCTGTTCTACCATTTTGTCAAAATTGTATGTGACATGACAACACTGTCTGTGCATAGTGTATACATATAAATCTGTGTTTGTTTTTGCTCGTTTTGCTTATTGATTGCTGCTGGAACGCAACACATCACTTCAACTTTGATTCCTGGGGCGTAGTACCCTACCAGTTACCAGCGTTATCATTCTCATTGTTCCTGGGTGGCATCATGGCCTCCAACAACCAAGGAAACATCGCCGACCCAGACCAGCACAGCCCTAAGAGTGATGATGAGAATAATAGCAAAGCCGAAGAAGAAAATGCGCCGTTAGTCAACAGACTCGGCCTCCAACAGCTAGTCCATCAATTTGACCCATCGCTTTATCTGGATGAAGATGTTGAACAGATGATTATTGATATAGCAGATCAATTTGTCGAAACATCTTTGAACAGTGCCTGCCATGCGGCTATACGCAGGGGCTCCTCGACTATCGAGGTGCAGGATGTGAGAAGGCAGGTGAAGAGAATATTGAACATAAATGTGCCATTATGTCAGCGTTGTGTGGAAGAAAGGAATTCACCAGCGCATCGTGCTGCTCTGACAGAGGAGCACTTGCGGACACAGGATCGCATGAGGGAAATATTTGCGCCAAAGAAAAATTGAAGACAAATCGACTAGATCTTGTCTCTACTGGCCCAATCATGAGTAGCAGCTTTTCTATTTTCCTCTAAGTTTAGTGCTTTGTGTGCAGTGATTGAGTCTTTTTTAGTCCCTACGAAATGTAGTCTTAGGATCTTTGGTTTTAGTACCTATGTAAGCTTATTTATTTGCAATTATAATACTTACTCATCAAAAAAATCTTTTGACTGGACATCCATTCTTGGAAGTTTCCTATTTACATGGATAAGATGTTCAAATTTGACATTAAATGATATTATGTACCCATCCTACCCACCCGATACCTATCCATATATTTCAACGAACTGTAGCCCTGTGATAAATACCTACTGGATATGAGTCTTCAACTCAGATTCAGTTTATAAATAATAGTTTTGATTGTTTCGAGAAATCACAAATGGTAATTGGTAATATATAAGAAGTAGAAATTATATTTTGTGTGCTCCGAAGATGGAAATAAACAATTTATCCATTCAGAAAAAACATATGTGTGAAGAATGTGTTAATATCCTCATCGATCCAAATCCATAGAATCAGGGATCACTTCTCCAAGCCCATGTATGTAGGTACCTATCATACAATGATTCTGGTCAAATTCTTTTTTGACTTGAAAGCATCTCCAGAGTCCTGTTGGCCATGGTTAGCTCTGTCACACCCTGTCCGCTATGGGAATTATTGGGAATATAGTATTGCTTGTGTAAGAAGCTGTTAAAATAAATAGTCCATTATGAGCATTTGTCCTGGCTGGATGCTCTGCAAAAGCTAATGGGTCATTGAATGAAAGCAGGTTTGTACTGCAATCCAAGTGCTGAATACAACCACTTCTGTGTAAATAGTAGAAACCCGCTGCTTGTGTTAAAAATGTAACAATAGGATCTGAAAACGACGCGCCTCGAGCAAACCTGCATGCTATGCTACCATATTCAGTCCCACAGACAGCGTCTTCCATTCTCTCCAAGTCTGCATCATCCTTCAAAGGTTTTGAGAGGATAGCTATGCCCAATATAATTTTTCATTTCCACCATCTTCATATACATAAGTAAAGTTAAATCTCATTACCTAGGTTGGGTAGGTAATCAAATCAATTATTATTTACCTACTTACCCAGTTCATACATGACAAAGGTGTCATTATGTGGTGTTAATGTAGGTACCTACGGGACAACATTACGAAGACTGGCATCAAAACCTGAAAGCAATCAGCCAAAGACCGATGTGAGCGCCACAAACTGGAGGAGGCCTACACTACACCCACCAGTGAGTGGGTAGATGTATTCATATCACTTATTGTGATTGTAGGATGCATCAGTTTGTCTGTTTATATGCATACAGGTATTGTTCTTAGGTTTTGGTTGTCTTTACATAGGTATTGCATAAAAACCCTGTAGGTAAGGGCGCCGGTAAGTACAATTATTTTTTTGTTACATTGATAGGTAGGTACCTACTTCATAATTAAAGAATTAATTAATTTAGGAACGTCAGGTATAGGTACCTACAACAACAACTTATAAAAAGTAAGTAGTACATAATTGGTTAATTCAATAAGATTTTTCAATCTAACGAGCGCAAATTAACGTCCCATTATGAATATGTACGTGGTCAAATTACTAGGTAAGTAGTAATATCAATGTACAGGCTGAGGATGATGGTGTGTTTCTGTAATAAATGACAATTTCCTTTGGCCTTAATATTGTAGGCACCTTACACCAAGCCATGGGAATGGGCGTAGCAAAAGCATGTTCATTTCACATTTTGCTAATCAGCTCATTCCTTTAGGTAGGTAAATGCCAGCTTTATTTACTGACTAGAGATAACACAAAAGAATTTAATTATCAATGACCGGGTTCTTAGTTCTAGTGCTCTCTAAGATAAATGCGTTTAGGTTTACTTTTTCCACATTTTTTGTAATTAGTTAAGTACAGAAATATGGTAAAGAATTTTTGACTTTCGACATGCTTTGTCGTTTGCAAATCAACCCCTGTGGGCACGATAAGCATGCTCACAATACGAGTGAGGCCACCACAGTCCACAGGTTATCCTCTGGGGGATCTTGGTGAACTCATCAGCACAACAGGACAACAAGTAGATAGTGTCACACCATGCAGGTTTTTTATGCTCTCTATTAGTTTAGGTATCACTGAAGATCATAGTTAAAGTGTTGTGCGTCTAAGCTGTCCGTGGTATTGTGATTGTACCTACAAACTATAGTTCAGTGTCTCCACTCCTTTACTCTTTGACCCTCTGTAAGGGTGTATCGCTGACCTCTATGGTGGAGGACCTCAAAGGGTATCTACCTATAATACCTTCTTCCCATCGGTCAACAGATTTGGTAATTTCGAGAATCTAGAAGAATACTCGTAGAAGGTTTTTATCCTGTCCAACAGTAGAGGACTAGTCAAAAGATTTTCTTGTTATTAATGTATTTTATTGCAAATAAATAAGCTAAAATACAATTACTCACAAAAATTTCCTAGATAACCATAGTATAAAGACATCTTCTTTGGCGATCATAATATTTTTAACCGATTGCGATTTAAAAGTAGTGAACGTAAAAAGCACTTATTTAAATCATATTTTATAATCTGTACTTATGTCTATTTTTTAGTATAATATTTACAATGCGTACCATAACTTATTATGGCACAGTGTTATCTTAATTTATGTAAAAGCCTCGATAAAAATATTAAAAATCTAAGTACAATAAAATGCAGTGAGTAAATGCATGGTACAATTCGACATGAATCAAGAATTGGATAGTATCCCTAGGCTATCAACCCATTGTGGCTAACGGGCAAGACTGCCAATCACTGAAACAATAAGTAACTTGTGTGTGTGAGACTGGTAGCCGCTGGGCTACCTTACTCGCTTGATACTAATTAATGTGAGGTTCTAAGTTAACTTTGCCCTTGTAAATAGGAATCTTCAAAATAAGTATATTATTTTCTAAACGGTTTCATTGTTCAGTTCATTATTGCATTATCGTAAAATAACTTAAAATATTTAAGGCACTTTTCGACCATTACGTACATTACATTCAACCACACCGAAAATTCATTAGAAGTCCATATTTATTTCTGTCAAATTGATCGATTTCGTAAGTACTTGTATCTGTAATCGAATATGAACTGTCAAGGTTTAGAGACTCGGTCTTGTCTACCTAAGGCCAGATCTGCCGGGGGCCTCCGTGGGTTCGAGTACGATACGTTTGAAGCAACCGTCCGGGAGTTGGTCGAGGATCACCTTTACGTTGTCCACTTCGCTGCGTAGGCTGTCGTGTTCGTCTTGGTATTGTTTCATCCACCTAAAAAAACAATGAAAAATAACAATTATTTCATTTTAACCTGAAAGATATGTCTGTTCTTAGGTTAACACATAAGGCGAAATGGTCGAAGCCAACAGCACAGAGGCCCTATAAAAGACTTAATCTAAAGGCGATCGCGGGTATCATCCTAGGGCGCACAAAATGATACATCTGAAAATGATATCCACCTGGTGTAAAGACTATTGAAAAGCCAAATGAAAGGAATAAAACCAGGTTATTGTGAGGGGTGGGTAATCGGGCTATGGGGGAGTCTGTGGACGCCTGTTTTTATTATTATGCGACACAAATTATTAAAAATCCTCACCGCAGCGCACTTTCCATATGCCTATAAGTACTATAAGGTTTTGAACGGCTCTGTAATAGTTTTGTTTAGATTTGGCTGAAAATGCGGACTGTGTATTTTTGGTGGCATCCAAACAATAATTGGCATTTTCTGATTAATAAAAGTCCTGACTGTACTATGTGTAAACAACACAGCTCAAACCGCTGATCGAAGAAACAAAAATAATAAAGCGAAATAAAAACTCTACTTACATTTGATGATTGTTCTTTGCTTCTTTTAGATTCTTGATTTTTCCTTCGAGGTCGACGTCTTTCAGCGCTTTCTCTGCTTGGTCGAGGCTTTCCTCTGCAGACACAGATAACATTCATACAAACACTGCCTAGCACAGGTATAAATAAATAAAACTGAACATTTTCATCATCATCTGGTCCCAAGGTAAGCCGAGCTTGTGTTATTAATAAATAAATAATGCTGGACAAATCACACAGCATTATCTAGCCCCAAGGTAAGCAGAGCTTGTGTTATGGGTGCTAGATAACTGATATACATAATAATATACGAGTACATAGATAGATATTTTTTATTTTACATAGAAAACGACCAGAACACCCTGAACAAATATCTGCAGATCGTACAAATATTTGTCCCGAGGCGGGAATCGAACCCGCAACCTCCTGCGTCGCAGGCGGACCTTCGCCCACCGCGCCACAGAGGTCGTATTAAGGATGTTTGTAAATATTTGTGTTGGAAGAATACATCCGTAATGGACTACGATAGTTTCTATAGTAAAAGAATGAATTGACACCAGTGCAGTGTCATTAATACATATCATCTATATCTAGTAATGACAATAACGCCCACTGGGATCTCTAAGTAAGTCGGCTATATTCTATTCCAATCAGCCCCAAAGCCACTGCTGGGCAAAGCCTCTCCTCTTCCGTAGATTAGTTACTAACTTCATCAATTTTGCCCATTTAATAGGTCCAAGCTTGTAAACTTACGCAGTTTATCCAAAGCAGCGTCGTCTAAAGTTGGAAGGTTCTGAAGTTCGTCCAATATGGTCTTCAAGTCTTCCATGCCTTTGTTGACTTGCTTTTCGGCCTCTCGGGCGTCCGTGTTCGCTTGGCCGACCTGAGATCGATTAGTCATGATGTTAATCTTTATAAAATGCAGTGTTCTTAGAGGATCAAACAAGGGGGGTGTTCTAGTGTGCCTCATGTTAAATACTTTTTAATAATTTAAGGTTTCTTCGTCGCTCCTTTACTTTAGTATTGATATCGACCGAAATCAAATATCACACTTTATTTCCATGTCTATTTTAATTTTAAGAATTTGAATATTTCTTCTATTTGTACATGAAGGTATTGTATATTTACGGAAAGAATTTTTGATAAGAGGTAAGTTTTGGGGACTTCCAATGTTTGAGATCAGTTAGGCAACCTCTAGATTTTATGAAACAATAATGTTTCACACGTAGCTCAACTGTTGAAATTTTTTTGTTATCTTCTTTGTTAGTAAATATTTGGTAGGCACGTGTTTGAAAGCTAGCCAAAGGCAAAATTGTGTACGTAAATCTACAGTAACCTTCATTTTAGCGTCCCGAGTGAGCTGCATATTCTCCCCAGCCTGTTTCTCCAAGCCTTCGATCTGTTTAGCCGTGCCTTCCACTCGAGCTGAAACGTAAAAAAAACATATTGTGAACATGTATGATGTAAATACAACATGATATAACGTACCAACGGGTGTCCCATAATTCGTTAGAAAAAATTTGATTGAAAACACAAGTGAGTAGTTAAATTGTTTTTTAAATTGATTTATGACGTTTACGGGGATCTTTTTAATAGGGACCAGGGAGGCCTTTGCCCAGCAGTGGGACAGGCTAACTATAACTTTAGAATAATGTTTACAGTAAAGGGTTATATTTGTGGAAAAGAATTTGCCTTAATGGCGATCAGCGCTTTGCCGGCAAAAACGCACTCGTATTTTCCATGTCAATTTTGCATTTAGATCTTATCTTGTCAATATACATATTTTGTGACCCTAAGGAATAAACGTTATTTATTTCTGATTGAATCCTCAAGGCTTGTGTGGTCGTAGGCTTCTGGGGGAACTGGGATGCGCACCTACATCTCGCATGGGAGTGAATTGTGCATTGTGCCCTGTCTAACCAGGCCCTAACCCAGCTCCTTGAAGTACCGGAACAGGACTTTTGGTTGTCAGCTTCGTTTCAGCTTTAGCGTAGGTAACGATGGGTTTGATGCCTCTATAAGATACTTCAATCCCGTTTTCCGTCTGGCCTCCTCTGTGGTCGTGCACGTGTTCCACAGTCTCTTCTTCCTAGAAGCAGCCACGACACAGGCTGCTGTCTGTGACTCCAGTCTTGAGAAGATGATGGTTCAGTTCACAGATGATGCCCACCATTGTTTGTAGGTCCTCGCAGCTCAGCTTGCGAATCGTATTTGTAGTTTTCCTATCTTTGGAGGGGAATTTTGTTTAGTTAGATGTTCTTTTCCGAGTTCTGTTTTAGTCTATTTTTGACTTCTGCTATGGGTGGGTTTGATAGACTGATGGTCGTAGGCTTGTTGGCATAAAACTTAGATGATCCTAGGCGCCCAAAACTGATCACCAAAATGCAAAATTAAACGACAAGGAAATAATTTTACTGCGTATGTGCTTATGAAGAAAGGGAGCCTTGAAAGAAAGGCCTTGCTTTGGACAAAGCAATATTTATTTTCAAATAAAAAAAAAAGAAAGATAAATGTTTATGTAACCCAAAAGGTTGCAATATTTTATCACTAAAATGTACCTTCAGAGTTTCTACCAAAGTGGAGGTTACAAAAGTAGATTAGCGTTTGTAGTAAAGCGCCTCATCGGGACGCACGGTAGAGGGTCGAAAAGAAACAGGCGACGTAACAGCAGTGTTTATCTTCACACGAACGCTTTTTGTCTCTTATGTAATAATACTTACATGATAATTTGTCAGCCTCATCCCTCAGTTTGACCGCTTCGGCTCTCGAAGAAGACGCTTTCTTCCTGATTTCATGAGCTGCCTGCAAACAAGACAAAAGTTATAACTTTATAAGCAAAGAATAATGCAGCACAGTATTTTAGCAACACCTTCCGAAAAAGATATACCTATCTTTGCTGATTTTGTGGATCTTTCCGTAAAGTCGCTGTAAGTCATCACATCACACTAGGTAATGCCCGTGGTTTGACTTTGGCCGTTTATTGAATGGCTGTAGACTGCCTATGCCCGAAAGATCGCAAAATGCGCAGGTAATATATACGCATAAATAATACCGGCCAATTCACACATCATCATCTAGTCCCATACTGAGCAGTGCTTGTGTTACGGGTACTAGATGACGGATATACTTACATAATACAATACATTACTTACGAGTATTACTTAAAAAGGATTACCTTTATTAAGAAAGAAAATTACAATCAAATAATAGAAACAAGTTAGATCTAGTATTTACAGTTGAAACAAGTACACTTGCTCCTTCCCATCTTCCGAGGACATTCGTGAGGGCTGGTGCGGCGGCTGATTTGGCCGAACATCTCAAGAGTCGTAAATATGCAGGTCTCGACAGAGCCCACACATTTGCTACCCTTGGAGTCGAGACCCTAGGTCCGAGGGGTACCGAGCCTCTCCGGGTTTTAAAAAATTATCTGAGCGTCTGGTCGAAGCGTGACCCGAAAGCTGGTGAGTATCTGGCGCAGTGCATCAGCATTGTCATACAGCGTGGCAATGCAGCCAGCGTCTTGGGGACGCTTGCAACTGGTATTGATATGGATCAGTTGAGCTACTTATTAGTTGAATTGTAATTATATTTTTTACTATGCATAAAAACACCCAGAACAAATTAACTGATGATTTGCGATTTTGCTCAGCAAACACTCGCCTCCGACCTCCCAAGGCAGGACGCGTCAGTATTATTTATTAATTATTTTAGTTGGTTCATTCAAAAAGGGACGTTATTCTTTACCTCAGAAGCTTTGTCTGCATAGTCCTTCCTCGCAGTCTGAGCCAGGTCTCTCGCCTCCTTCGCCTTGTCGCTGGCTGTAGCGAGTTCTTCCGCGATGTTGTTGATGTTTTCTTCTGCAGCCGCCACTTTCTGTTGGACGGCGGGAACGTCGAGGGCCGCTTGTTCCGCCAACTGACGGGACTCGGTCACTTGGTCGCTGAATTCTGAAAAAAAAAGATAAATTTATTAATAATAAAATGTCAAGTGCGATCGGACTCGCGCACTAAGGGTTCCGTTTAATTGTAAGACCTTGTTTCTTGTCCTGTATATTTTGGTCGAAGGAAGAGAGAATGAAAAATTATTATTTTTTTGATAATAGACTACAAATTTACGGTTTTCAGATTTTTCTCGTTATTTGTGACCTTGTTTCTTACAAAATTTTATGATTCTAGAAAAACGAGACCCTATAGGTTTTGGTCTATAACAAGAATCAAAAGTATTTTTTTGGTGAATAAACAACAAATTAACGATTTTTGGATTATTTCCTTTACTTGTGCTTTATGACCTTGTTTCTTGCTAAATTTTATGATTCTACGTCAACAGGAAGTACCCGAGCACATCGGTTTTGGTCCATGGCGAGCATTAATTTTTTTCAGTAGAGTAAAAAAGTAATTTTTTTAGTTAATTAATTACAAATTATGGTTTTCGGATTTTTCCCTTTATTTGTGCAATAAGGATTTGCTTCTTGCCAAATTTCATAATTCTAGGTCTACGGGAAGTACCCTATCTATAGGTTTTGTGTGTACGTGATTCCCTTCGAAATTTCAAAATATTTGGACATAAACTGCTGTAACTGTTGAGTGCGTCGAATTAGAAGTTTTATTTATATCGCGGCTTCAAGATACTTACACGCGTTCCTGAGAAAAGAGGGTTGACAGACAGACAGACAGACAGACAAACAAAGTGATCCTATTTAAGGGTTCCTTTTTTTCTTTTGCGGTACGGAACTATAAAAATAAACACAGCATCCTTTAGCCCCAAGCTAAGCTTGTGTTATGGGCACTAGATAACTGATCTATTAATACAATGCATTACCTATATAAATATTTTACATTATACATACAAATACCCAGAACAAATATTTGCACATCATTCAAATATTTGCAAGGCGGGAATCGAACCTGGCCACCTCCTGCGTCGCAGGCGGACCTTCGCCCACCACGCCACATCGGTCTTCATGTAATACATAATGACATGACTGATTGAGTTTACCTTATTTTTCCTGCGCATTCCGCTATGTAACGCATGGAAACCAGACTTATTGACCTTTGGAAACTAGATTAGATGTAAGGACATACTTTGAAAGCTTATATTTAACTTGCAATGTCTGTAACTATTGTTGCGATCCGTTGATAGATAAAATCGATTTAAGTGCTCACAAAAGCGGTGACAGATAACAGTGTAACAGATATCGCGTCTACAGTTGTTAACGAAACGTCATAGATGACGTCATAACCGGCGCCATCTTTGCACTCGCAACGCTCCACCACATCTCACTCACCTTTCAGAGTCTTGTATATCTCATTGGCGTCCTTCAGCGTCGCCTTAGTGAGTTCCACGTCGGTCTTCGCCTGCGCTTGCAGCTCGTCCAGTTTCCCGAGAAGGTCGTTCAACTCGTCCTGTCTGTCGTGACCTTGGTTCAGAAGGTCGCGGCCGCGGCGGACGGAATCTTCTAGATTGCGTAGGGTGCCTTCGTTCTCGGCGACTAGGCGGTCCAGCTCGGCAGATTTGTCGTCGATCTGATAATGTTAATGCAATATCTTGGGTAAGCATTCATTCTTTGAACTGTTTAGGTGCTTAGGTATTATGCTTATGTTAACGCATGACATAGGTTGGCCTTTGAAAGACTACCTACTACCACTACCTAGCAGTTTTACGCCTTTTTGGGATGTACTGTAATGTACGTGGGATAACTTTTAACCCGGACCAAAATAATTAATTGGTTGAACTCTCATTCATGACTATCGGCTAGGTGGATTAAGTGCTACGTTTGAGAAAAAAAGGATAAGAAAAACGTTGTAATTTGCATAAAATCCATCCAGTGGATTCGTTTATGTGTTTCATGGTCTTAAAGTATTGGTTGTTCTACCAAAACTAAAATTATCGTGAAAAACTCAATAACCGTAATCTGTTTGCTTGTAAATAAATTAAATAAATATTGCTGGACAATTCACACAGCATTATCTAGCCCCAAGCTGAGCAGAGTACAGCTAAATATCCTGACTTTGCTTGTTAATAGTATGACTCTGAGATTGAAAAGCTGTTCAAGAGTTGGTTCATTGGTTTCTCTGACTTTGACCCCTCTGACCTGTGGGTTTAAATCATTGTTTCTCTCGCTTTTGAAGCTAAAATAAAGTCCAGGCGCGTGCAGAATATAATCACATTTTGTACCTAGGTATGTTTGTATTGTCGCACAAACATACGGTAGGTACATAAAAGTGTATGTATACGGTAATCCTACTGTCCACTAAAATACCCGGCGGCATACCACGAGCAGAGATTATCGCTGCCGCTCTGCGTAGGTCTGCAAAAGCCTTAAAATAATTGTTTCACAGTTTAGTAAAAACCATCATCTTACAGTTTTGTTCATCTGAACCGCTTCATCCTTCAGTTTGCTAAGCTTGATATCAGGCAGTAGGGTTGTGTTGACCTCCGCGAACAGTCCCAGAGCCTCCTCATACACCGCTTTGGCGCGCCGCAACGCTTGTTCCGCTAGCTCGTTCATACTGCTTAGCTTGCCCGAAGCGGCGTTCAGCTCGTTCGTTAGGATTTGGACTTCGTTGCTGGATAAGAAATATAAATATTGTACATACTTATAGGTAAACAAAGGTAGGTGCAAAATAAAACCTATAAACTAAGTAAATTTATTTACAAAGAAAATTATACTAGTATTTACAATTGAAACAATTGAGCTAACTGCCGACTGTTCCAAACAGTCTACAGATAGCTCAACTGATCCATATCAACACCAGTCGGAAGCGTCCCCAAGACGCTGGCTGCATTGCCACGCTGTATGGCAATGCTGATACGCTGTGCCTGATATTCACCAGCTCTCGGGTCACGCGTCGCTTCGACCAGACGCTCAGATAGTTTTTTGAAAACCCGAAGAGCCTCGGTACCCCACGGACCTAGGGTCTCGACTCCAAGGGGAGCAAATGTATAGGCTCTGTCGAGACCTGCATATTTGCGCCTCTTGAGATCTTCGGCCAAATCTGCCGCCGCACCCGCCCTCACGGATGTCCTCGGAAGATGGGAAGGCGCAAGTGTGTCGACGCATGTAGCGTCCCACACAATGAGCCTCCCCAACTCCCATGGGACTAGTGTCATACGTGTAAACTAAGTGTCTATTATAAGATTGTGAAATTCTAGGGCTTGGCTCAGTATGTTCTGAACGATAGATGCTCAGTGCTGCCAAAACCCTTATTGTGTAGTATCTTGACACTAAGCGTTCATTCTATTGCTTCAGCTACCACAACACCGGAGATAATGCAGACCTCCTTAACTAGGCGTTATTCCCGATATTTTTTCCTTGCCTCGATCTTTGTATCTCAGCAACAAAGACTAGTCTACGGCTCGAGGGAGCCGTAGATGACTGAGGAGTCATCGCTCTATGCTAGAGTAACGAATATCTATAGCATTAGCGTTACTCAAGCATAGACAGATGACTAAGCAAGCTTTGTTATGCTATGTCTAAGTTATGAGTTATTATTAGTATTATTTAACGGGTATTTGTCGCGTTTACTTACCACGGGATGTCATCCCGTGACCACGACAGTGTGTAAACCTGTTGAAACGTCGAGAAAAATAGGTAAATAAACTCGATAAATACCCGTCAAATAGTACAAATAATAATGTGTTCATATCGCGTAAGTTTGAAAATATTTATGTTACAAGTTATCTGTTACCTGATATTGGCCTGCTTCGTGATTCCATCCTTGGCGATCGTGTTAGCAGTGAGCGATGTATTGAACGCTTTGTCCGCTATATCTCGAATATTCCGAGCCTCATTTTCGAGTTTCTCTGCTAGTAGTCTGGACTCCTTTGCCAACGCAGACATGTCGACTGACTGCTTGCCGAATTGTTCGGAACGGTTGCGAGCTTTGGCCAACGCGGCGGCGCCTTCGCCGTCCAAATACTCGAGGGCACTCTGCGGAATTTACATACATTATTTATTATGCAGGGCGCCGCGGAAAGGGTGTACTAAGCTGAAAGGGGGCCGTTCTGGAAATCGAGAGGGTCCGTCGAGGGGGTATTGCATGCTAGACTATAGCGAAGACATGAGCACATTATTTGTATTTATACCACCTGTATACCATGTTTGTCGCAAATAAATAGTTGAATCTTGAATCTACGTTTGTTTTACGATGATTTTTCAATTTCTATTTTTTTTTTACTGATTTTGAAATTAAAATCTTGTTTTTTTACGTGTTCATACATTTTTATTATTGTATTGAAATTTTAAAGGATTAACATCATTTTTTTGTAATAATTTCATGACAAAACACTGGTTTTGCTGAAAAAACAAGCAAAAAACATTTGTGAAATATTTTGTAATGCTAATGCCAGATTGCGTGTCTAAGAACACGAATAGGAAGAATAAATAACTTATTATTTGCATTAAAAAAATCTAAACTCAAAAAATCTTTTTCTTCAAGTTTATCCCCTCAGGGTCCACCCCCTTACGACTTAGTACATCCTGTAGTTGACTCACTTTTTTGAATTATTTTTTGTCTGTTTTTTTATTAATCTTTGACATGAGTAATATTTTAAGTCTTAACATAGATGAATTATGCACGCCATCACAAGGCAGAATGCATTGGAGTACCTATATTTTTCTTTTTAAGACCTATTGTACCAACATTAAAGCAAATAAATTATTTATGATGACTGAAATAATTGCTATTGCTCTAAAATTACAACAGGGTACGTCATACTACAATTTCGTTAAAATTGTAATGACACCACCAAGCTTCCATAGCGTGTACTCAATATTAAAAGAAATCTCCAAAGTTGTGGATTGACCTCAGAAAAGCACAAAAACAACTTTCCTTATGAACTGGCAAGTTACCTTGAGGACGCTGTCTGTATCTACAGCTAGTCGACTCTAAGGAACTCGTGAAAATAGAATGAGTGATACACTCACAAATACGTCCCTTGAGTTTGGTAACTCGAATTTGCGTAGTTCCATGACTGCACGCTAGAGGCGCTGTACCAAATCCTATGGAAAAAGTAGACGTATAGATCACGTTTAAATACCATCGTCACATAGACTCGTGGCTCTGCAGATCCTTGAGTTTGGTAACTCGATGGGATTTGCTTAGTTCCAAGTCTGCACGCTAGAGGCGCTGTACCAAATCCTATGGAAAAAGTAGACGTATGGATCACGTTTAAATACCATCGTCAAATAGACACAGGGCTCTGCAGATCCTTGAGTTTGGTAACTCGATAGGATTTGCGTAGTTCCAAGTCTGCACGCTAGAGGCGCTGTACCAAAACCTATCGAAAAAGTAGACGTATGGATCACATTTAAATACCATCGTCACATAGACTCGTGGCTCTGCAGATCCTTGAGTTTGGTAACTCGATAGGATTTGCGTAGTTCCATGACTGCACGCTAGAGGCGCTGTACCAAATCCTATGGAAAAAGTAGACGTATAGATCACGTTTAAATACCATCGTCAAATAGACTCGGGGCTCTGCAGATCCTTGAGTTTAGTAACTCGATAGGATGTGCGAAGTTCCAAGTCTGCACGCTAGAGGCGCTGTACCAAATCCTATAGAGTAATCCAACTCAGAGCTCAGTACAGTACTCGTTCTAATATTAAGTATTTCATTTATGTATTATGTAAGTACTGTATTGCAGGTTTCATTTATTGTTTGTATTGTAAGTTATGTAGGTACCTACTATTTCTGTTCTGTGCTGTATCATAATTGTGTTTGTCAATAAATGTTTCTCTATCTCTCTATCTATCTATCTATCTACAGAGCACTCACATTAATTTCCTTCTGGGCAGCCTCGATGGTGTCTTCCGCCTTAGACACGTTGCCCTTGCTCCGTTCCACTGCTTCGTTGCCGTCGAAACTTTCATCTTCTATCTTGAACAGCATATTCCTAAAATTAATGCAAAACGTTATTATTATTCGGAACTAGTTCCTGTAATCAATTTGTGCATAAAAAAAAATTCTATTCAATTTATGAGGTGTAGGTGTTCTGGGTGTTTTATGTGTGTAAGTTTTGTATTAAGTATATCAGTTATCTAGTACCCATAACACAAGCTGTGCTTAGCTTGAGGCTCGATAATGCTGTGTGAATTGTCCAGCATTATTGATATATTCATAATTTTATTTTTGAAGTGTATTGACATAAATTAATTGTTCAAACATCTTTTGGCTACGAAATAAAGGATTGTTAGCTTTTAACTTCCTTTTCCCCACCATGATTTATTTTATCTATTTATGGGTTTATTTTTTAGCCTACCTGACATCTCCGAGCCGGTCTGCGAGCTCCGCCAGACTGTCAGTGAGGCTGGAGCCAGAGTTCCCCAAGCCATCGCCGAGCTCGCTCTGAGCCGTCTGTGATAACGCGTCGATGTCGTTCCGAACTTTCTGTAGCTCCTTGTCGAAATCCGCGTTCTCGACTACGGTTGGTGCTTTCGATATTTTCGATAGAATCTGAAATAATGTTAAATGTAATTAGAATTAGAAGATCAAAGGGTTTTGACTCAAGCTAGATATATTTCAGCTCGGTATTATAATCACTCCCTCTCTTTAAAAAACTGCTTCATCAGCATTATCTGTCATTGCAAAGTTAAACAACTTTATTTTATGTTTATGTAAGTGTATTGTATTGTTTGTAGGCTATATGTAGGTATTATAGTATGTAGTGTAAGTATTATTATTATTTTCGCGTGCCACCGTCTATTTTGTTCTTACATGTCCAGTCCATCCCAAGGTTGCCTGGAAGAGATCGCTCATAGCGATAAGGCCGCCTTTGTACTTCGTCTACTCTTAGCATTTATTTCTGTATTGTTATCTGTCATTGTGTGGTTCAATAAAGTATTATCTATCTATAATATATGTGGCTCGGTGTAGGAACGGCTCAAAAAGCAAATGGAAAAGATTAAATCCCTGAGTTTGGTTTCTCGGAACGTTCCATTTTTGTATGGGATTTGCGTACTTAGTTCCATCTCCGCGCGGTTAAGGCGCTGTACCAAAGCCCATACACAAAAATGGAATGTCTCGATACTATTGAGAAATCAAACTCAGTAGGCAGTCCAGGGATTATTGTCTAGAGTAGAATAGAGAAAATTTATTTCACATCGCCATCGAAAGTGTATCACAGTAGGTAATATTATAAATGTGAAAGTTGGGATGTATGTTGTTTTGTTAGATACTTCTTGACGCCAAAACTCGTGAACGGATCGGGCTGAGATTTGGCATACAGGTAGTATGCCAAATCTCAGCCTGGAATCTAACATAGGCTACTTTTCATCCCATAAATCAGTTCCCATGGGATAAAGTAGCTATAAACTAGCTATAAACGTTTCCATAGAAACAACGCACGCGAAGCCGCTGTGGACTGAAAAAAGAAGTAAATACAATAAGTTAACACTTTTTTTTGTTATTTGTTAATAATTTAGATAAACGTTTAAAATGTTGAGTTGACTTTGAGCTTATTTTACAGGCCTAAAGAAAGAAGCGTTTTTGATTTCTGATTTTACATTCATTTGAGTTATTACCTTGCTAATGCTGCGTGACAGCGTCCTGCACAAGGTTGTAGCACGGAGGCAGTTCTCGCAGCCCTGGCTGTCTGCACGACGCTTCCTAATTTTATCCAAGTGATGCTGAGTACTCACGTCATCCAACTCCTTCAGCTCTTGCCTATGCTGGGTGACGGCGTCCTGCACGAGGTTGTAGCACGGAGGGCAATCCTCGCAGCCCTGGCCGTCTGCACGACGCTTTTTATTCTCCATACACCTGGAAAGACGATTTACACTCTGTACTTTTGAGTCCTGTTGTCGAGCTGTTCCATTGGCCATTTATAATGTCGACAATTTATTAGAGACCAGAGGCTAGAGTTCTTGATAGTATATCGAGACATCTACGAAACATTCCATATTATTTGTGTATTCAAAAAAATTGTAACAGTGTACACGAAAACATAATGTTAAGTGTACACCAAAACATGGTTTATGAGGTTATTTCATACAAAATAAGACATTTATGTGCCACCATGTACAATTCGAAAATCATTTAAAAGTAGTGTTTAGAATTTTTTTATTATTGTCATACAATTCAGACAGATACTAAAAACATTCAACCTAGATCTATCATTCATAGAGAACGAAATACAGACTATAAAGCATTGTTTCTCAAAATTCGGATGGCGAACCCTAAAAATATCTCTCGTGCTGTCCTGTAGGCCTAGCACGGGGATAGTTGTCATGGTAGCATAGAGAAGAATGATATCGCATTGTCATGCATTGCGTAAATTATTCAAGTTGAAGCATTGAGTTTCAAACATATCACGCATTCGATGGCGATGTGACGTAATTTTTCTCTATTCTAACTTAGACAACAAACCCCGTGCTAGGGCCCCTGCTCAGTTCGAGCAATGAGAGAAGGCGTCATTCTCCATTCTCGATCCCATTTTTAAGCACATAAGTCACAGGTATTATAATACTATACTAGTAGTTAATTTTTACCACTTTGTAAATCGCTTGCAATAAACGATTTGAAATTTTGTGACAGTGGGTGAAATCGTGGTATGATGAAGCTTACCTGTCACAGCGCCTCCCCTCCACATTCTCCTGGCAGGAGCACTGGCCCGCCATATCGCACTGGTAGTTAGTGGAGCCCCATTCGTCGCAATTACAGTTCTGACAGCCTTCCGTGTTGAAACCGTAGTGGAAGGCTCGGCAGCGGTCGCAGTGCGTACTGGGAAACAAAATGTTTCTTATCTATATCTATGTATATAAAAATGACTTTATATAATTATAAATCCCTATTTCCCTTGGTCACGGCATCACGCGTGAACGGCTGGACCAACTTCGCTATTTCTTTTTTTGTTGTGTTTGTTAGGTATAGTCAGGAGAAGGTTCTTATTATTATTAGCCAAATTTATCCCACTGCTGGGCAAAGGCCTCCCCCCACAGAGTGGGAGAAGGTTCTTATGAAAGAATAAATTAAGAAAGTTTAAAACATAAACTTCCAAGCGGGCGAAGCCGCGGGGCGCAGCTAGTTAATAAATAAAAAAACTGCTAATAACTGTAAATACTGAAAACAATCTTCTTCAAACGGACAACAAAGTGATCCTATCACTTGAGCTCACATTTTTCTGGATTCCCCGATTTGAGCTATACTTTTAACAGCTGTTATCTGAAATGTGGATGTCGGCGAAGACTATCATTTACCTTTGGAAACTAAATAAATAAAATAAATAATAAGAAACATTTATTTTTTAACCTTAACTAGAATTAAACACAGAAATAAATTACTAATCATAGGCGAAAGGAGTAGATCAGCATTGTGCTACATGCAAGGAACATGCGGTGCAAATTTTAAATCCCCCCATTTTTGATCAATGTTTAATTATTAAACACCTCCCATTTAGTCAGTTATGTGGATACAGATGATTGTATTGGTTTTTATCGATTGAATACACATTATGCTAGGACGGAAATAAATTTTAAGGTACTAGTAATAGTCTGTTTGAACACTATGAATGAATAAGCATATGATAATGGTAAATTTTCCAAATATCATGGATATTATTATAACTAGGAATTCGACGACATTGGACTAAGGTAATTTAGCCTGGATAGATGAGTAACGAGGTGACCTACCCCCCTCACGGCTTGGCATCGACCTTCCGAACACCTTGTATATACGATATTTGTTCCATATAAAGCTACTCACCCATCAATGCCCGGTTTGCAGTAGCACTGGCCTGTGGTAGGATGGCACGTGCTGTTGTAAGAACCTTCCAGGTTACAATCGCAAGGCTTGCAGCCGTCCCCGGAATCGATGTTGTAGTAACCATCCTGTAAAGTAAACGGCACAATTACATCCACTGCTGGACGTGCGTGCCCAAGGAAAGGGGGTTTTGCCATTATCACCACGCTTGGCGCCTGCCAACCCTCCATCTATTGAAGTGAAGAGAAAATCAACAAACACTTTATTTCTTGTTTGCTAATCTCGGATTTTTAGATGTATGGATGGATAGACGGATGGATGTTTGTTACCTCTTTACGCCAAAACGACTGAACCGATCGGGCTGAAATTTTGTTTAGATGTAGCTCTAAGCCTGGAATCAAACATAGGTTACTTTTTATCCCACAAAACAGCCATACGATAGGAATAACTTTAAAGCGTTTCCATAGAACAACGCGTGCGAATGTGAGCCTATTTTGTAGATGAAAAAAAAAGTTATTCATTTTTGATTTCTTCACTATGATCGCAGTAGATGTGTTAAAAATACGAATGAGGAAGCTCCGTTACTATGACACCCACGGATTGAGTTGGTCAGGTCGATTCTTACGCCACGGCGGCACCGCAACTGCCACTGTAAGTAAATGGGAGTTAAAAGACGGGGGAAGGGTAAATCATCATTGCGGCCTTTGCTGTCCGCGCTATAACGGCCTCGAACTTCATTTCAGCTTGTCCATCAAGGGCTGCAATGGGGTAACGGTATTAAAGACTCTCATAGAGGGATCTAACCCGTCCTCACCCACAGAAAAGCTGAAACGAAGCTGTCAATCGCCAAAAGTCCTGCTCCGGTACTTCAAGGAGCTGGGCTGGTTAGGGCCTGGTTAGGCAGGGGGACAATGCACAATACACTCCTAAGCGAGATGTCAGAGCAGATCCCAATTCCCTCACTCAGAATTAGAATTAGAAGGGCTGCAATGCTGAGCGCGCTGTGATGGCCTGAACCTATGCTACGCTGCGCTTTCAGCCATCATTATCGCGGCCAGCAACCCACCCATTCCACACTTACCATATGTTACCATATGCCAGGCATTTTAGTACTTGATCAGGTGTCCGGTATTCTAAGTCAGGTATTTTAAACTTCCGCGCCGGTTGTGTACGACATGCCGCATGACGCATGCGCGCAACATTGACTCCAAAAAAGCAATTTCTATCACACAATCGAATTTATTGTAAGGAATTTTATTCGTATATTTTAACTCGAAGACTTGTTGAAAAAAAAACCGTCGTTAGAGAAATATCATTAGAAGTACGAAGGTAGTGAATGTGGTTTTATTAAATACACGATTCCTTTTTTGTTTTTTAAACTAAAAATTTCATTTAATGTATTATTTCTTAGTTTGTTTTAATATTCTTATAACCCGGCAATTTTGGTGAAAATCAGGCATTTTTATACATAAGTCCGGCATAGATTTCTTCAGAGATGGTAAACCGTACCCATTGCTGACCTCGTCGGTAATATAGTATTAAGGCGGATAGTAGGGTGGATAGTGGCGCCACTACATATTGAATTTAATCATTAAGTTATACAAAGGAATTATCAAAAAATCGGACCGCTGGTAGACGATACCTATCACAAGCTTTTATTTAATGTATCTGTAATAATAGTTTTGTTTTGTGTTATTCAATCAAAAACCTTGTTTGGAGAGCTTGGTGGCCACCAATAGGAACTAAACTCTTGAAACAAGTATCTGCCTAAATAATACAGTACAAAACTATTAAAGATACATTTTAAAAAAGCTTATGATAGATATCGTCTACGCGCGGTCCGATTTTTTTATAATTCCTTTGTATAACGTAATTATACAATTTAATATGCAGTGGCGCCACTATCACCCCTACTATTCGCCTTAATGTCCCTCACCTCGCATCGGTCACAGTTTCTGCCGATCACGTGTGGTTGGCATGAGCAGTAGCCCGTGAGCCCGTCGCACTGAGGCGGCCCTTCCGCGCTCTCCGTGGTACCCGCCACGTGGCACTCGCACGGTCGGCAATCACCCTTCTTTTTAGGGTCTAGCGCGTCGCCATAGTAACCTGAAATAGAGAATAAATTACGTTTTAACTTATTCACTAAAATTATTAGTAACTTGCTGAATTTACAATTGAAACAATTGAGCTAACTGCAGACTGTTGTAAACAATCTACAAGTAGCTCAACTGATCTATATTAATACCAGTCGGAAGCGTCTCCAAGACGCTGGCTGCATTGCTCCGCTGTTCAATTGTTTCAATTGTAAATACTAGTTATATCTATGATTTGATTGTAATTTTCTTTTTAAGTAAGGAACTTGCTGAAAATGTTACCTAAATTAGGAATCATTTCTTTTAGGAAGCTTATTATTAAACAATGTATAGATGGATAGTGGATTTTTTTACAATGGACGGTATAATACTTCATTGCACTCACCACTCAAACACTTGTCGCAGTGCTCGCCGGCCGAGTTGTAGATACACTTGAGGCAAGCTCCGCTGGTCCTGTTGCAGTTACCCACGGCGTTCGGGTCTACGTTCCCGTTGCACTGGCACTCTTCACATTCCCGAGGAGGCCCGAACTGACCGGTCGGGTCCCCGAAGTGACCGTCGGCGCACACCTCGCATTTTGGACCTGAGTGGGTGAACAATGTCTTAGCTAGGGCCGAATTCTGAACAATCACTTTACTACGACAATGGTCGCAGAATCATCCATCGATGAAAGTAACTCTAGATAGTGCGTGGCTGATGGTTTCAACCTGGACACTTTTGACCCGTGTCCTTCCATCTGTAGTTTTTTCATCATAGGTGAAATGCCAAAATGTGTAATTTTGAGCATTATTTAGACTAAAGAAAGTAAGCAGAGCTTCTGTTATGGGTCATCCTCAACCTCTTCAACCTTTGGACTTATATAGAATAGAATATACAGGGTGGAATTTTGTAATGCCAACTGGAGGGAAAGTACTCTTAATACTGTAGATAGAAAATTTTACTAAAAGAAAACATTCCTTTGATTTTGAAAAGAAAGAAAACTGCAACTTTTAATAACGTGTTGTGGTGAATATTATAAATCGTATTCTGAACTTCAACTATCAACTCGTTAAAAATACAGGGTGTAATTTTTACAGATATTAGTCGGTTCGATTCCCGGGTGTGGCAAGCGAATTTTCGAAACCCTTTGAATGCAGTTTTCTTTTTTTTCAAAAATAAAGGAATGTTTTATTTTAGTAAAATTTTCTATCTACAGTATTAAGAGTACTTTCCCTCCAGGTGGCATTACAAAATTCCACCCTGTATAGCCCCCGGTGGATATCCCTTAGTCGCCTCTTACGACACCCGCGGGAAGAGTTGAGGTGGTGCAAATTCTAAACCGGCACCACAGTTATGGGCCTTAGATACCTACCTGAAATACAGGGCGTCCCAGGCTATGCCACGTGGAGAGAAAATATCTCAAATATTATAGATAGAGAATTTTACTGAAAGACGACTTCATTTTGATTTTACAATTTAAACTGCATTCAAAGAGTTTTGAATAATCGCCTGTCTGAAGCGGGACTCTATTTTATTTAATTTTCCTTTATTAAGGCACAAACAGTATACAATTTTCTTAAAGTAAACAGTATAGATAGCTACGCATAAACCAATCAAGATGCCACTAATAGAAACATTATTTACAATAAAACACAACAACGTTACCGACGTCAATTTGGAAAATAAACAAACAAAGACAAATCAAGTAAAAATACACAAAATTAACATAAGAGAGACACTTGTTTTGTAAAGTTATTCCTAGAGCGAAAATATGTCACATTTAGAAAATTGTTCATTGTGCAACCTACTTACTCTAGTAATAAAAGAATTGCCTGCATAATTAGTTTTATGATTATTCTCTAAAAAAAAAAGACACCCGAACTTTTAGTAGATAATTTTCATTATTCTATGAAAATACTTAAAACAAGTATGTACAGATCGCAGAGTTTACTAGCCGCGTGGCGGAAACCGCTGCGCCACAGAGGTCGTCAGACTAATAATCTTAGGCTTGTATAAATAATCTTACCAGCATATCCCACAGGGCAGTCAGTGCAAACAATATTTTGATCCATGAGTTGGATACATCCACTGTCTTTTGGACACGGGCAGGGCTTGCAGTCATCAGATGTGCCCGCGATAGCATTGCCGTAAAAACCCTTTGCACAGAGTTCGCAGTTGCTGCCGGTGGTGTTATGTTTGCAGATGCAGAAACCTATAAGCATTTCAAAATGAATCAATCCATATTCTTAATATATATAATGTGACACGTGTACGTGACACGTTATTATTAATATAGAATCACGTGTCACGTTGTTTGTCCGCGATGGACTCCTAAACTACTTAACCGATTTAAAATTAAATTTGCACACCGTGTGCAGTTTGATCCAACTTGAAAGATAGGACAGCTTAGTCAGGGAAGGTTTAAAAGGTGAGAGCGGTACGAAGTTCGCCGAGTCAGCTAGTAATATTATAAATTCGAAAGTAACTCTAGTCTGTTATTTTCATGCCTAAAAGGATCTTAATGAAATTCGGCAGGGATGTAAATGGTATCTTGGGGACAGACAGAGGCTTCTAGAAAAGCGCGTACGAAGCCGCGGGCAGCAGCTAGTAACATATTAATAATGTCAAAGCATGAAGGCATGAAGATTGAAGTTTGCGCATGGAATTTTACTAATTATCTGTATTGTTCCTTTTCCCTACTGTTAATTTACTTATTTTGATATAAATCATTAATTTTGTCTGTGAAAATCAACGCGAAAATGAAATAAAATCATACCTAACCGAAAACAGTTGATCTTCTTTCTTTATTGCGCTATGTGTGGTCTCGTATTTCACAATAAGATTTGAGGAAATGAGTTGAGATTAATGTATGCTACTTTTCATCTAAAAAGATAATTATAATTGTTTTTAAACACCATCGTCTATATTTTCTCTTGTCTAGTCCATCCCAAGATTGCCTGGAAGAGATCGCTCAAAGCGATATGGCTGCCCTTTGTACTTTCTTGATTCTCAGCATTTCATTCTGTACTGTATTTTGTGTTTGCGTGGTACAATAGTACATATTTGTTTAGTCGAGAGTGTCAACCCTCGACAACATTGTTGGTACGATGACGTTCATTGTATATACACCATGATGAGCGGTACTATTTCGTTTTTATTATCCAGTCCATCCCAAGGTTGCCTGGAAGAGATCTCTCACAGCGATAAGGCCGCCCGTTGTATGCAAGTGTTATTTTTAGTTTATTTGTAATTGTTATATGTATGGTGTGCAATAAAGTGTTTTCTATCTATCTACAGGTGGTAGTATTTTTAATTTTTTTTAGTAGGACTAACAGAAACTGGTCTCCCTCGTGGTCCTACTAGTAGAACAAAATAGTAGGACCACGAGAAAACGGCTTAAAAAGTTAACTATCTATCTATATCTAAACCTGCTGGTAGCTAGTAATAATAAAAACAGGAAATAAATAAAACAAACCTGTAGCAGTATCACAGATATGTGCATGCCCATTACAGTCACAAGGAATACATGTAGAGTAAGGGCCTCCGTTCGCCGGCTCGTGCTTGAAGCCCGGAGCGCACTCTTCACAATAGTCCCCAACATAAGCATTCGGACATGAACACTTCTCTACCCAGTTAGCAGGCTCAGCACCTTTCTCCCTTCCGATCATAACTGTCTCAAGCTTGAAGTTCATCAGGTACCCTTTTCCTCCTTTGTTGTAAGTGCCCCTGATCTTGATAGCAGTTAGGTTTTGGAGTATAGACATGAAGTCAAAGTTGGACAGTGTGGGTGTCCATCGGTAGCTAGGGTCTTCATGGAGGTGGAATGAGTATTCTTGTATCTGGAATGGATTTATTCATGTTTATTTCTACCAATATTATCAAGGTGTTTGATTATGTGAAAAGATTTTGAATTTGTGAGTATTAGTGCTTAGGAAACACCAAAACTAGTGAATAGATTGAGATAAAAGTACCAATACAACCTGCCATTCTTACAAGACATCTACATAAAGAAAGAATGTTCAACCCGTGGGCACTATTTTAGATTGAAACGTGACTTTACTCAATTCCTTGCGGCACACCATTTTACTAGTAATAGAGAGGAACCTATTACCAGAAGACATAAAATCAGCCACATCAATAAACACCTTCAAGAACAAACTTGATAACTGGATAAGAGATCAAAAACAAACTAAAATAAAACGTTAAGTGCGAGTCAGACTCGCGCACTAAGGGTTCCGTTTACTTGTAAGACCTTGTTTCTTGCCAAATATCATGATTCTAGGTCAACATGAAGTAGGTACCCTGTATATTTTGGTCCATGGTCCATGGCGAGAATCAAAAGTATTTTTTTTTGTGAATAAACTGCAAATTTACTGTTTTCTGGTTTTTACCTTTATTTGTGCCATAAGGCCTTGCTTCTTGCCAAATTTCATAATTCTAGGTCTACGGGAAGTACCCTATAGGTTTTGGTAAATGGCGAGCATTAAAAGTAATTATTTTAGTGAATAAATTACAAATTTATGATTTTCGGATTTTTCCCTTTGCTTGTGCTATAAGACCATGCTGCTCACGAAGTTTCATGATTCTAGGTCTACGGGAAGTACCCTATAGGTTTTGTGTGCATGTGATTCCCTTGACAATTTCAAAATATTCAGACATAAACGGCTGTAACTTTTGAGTGTGTTGACTTAGAAGTTTAATTTATATCACGGCTTCAAGAGGTTACGGAATTGAGTGTTTGACGTTAATTTCAACTCGGTACGTCCACGCATTCCTGAGAAAAGAGGGTTGACAGACGGACAACAAAGTGATCCTATAAGGGTTCCTTTTTTCCTTTTGAGGTACGGAACCCTAAAAATGACATAGACACTTGAGCCACAGGCTGCTCGTTTGTTATCAATAAATAAATAATGCACAGATGTAGGTTTTGATCTACATTACTTGTTTCTGGTAAAACAGGTGCTTAGTTATATAGATATCTCATATATTTTCCTTGATATAAATAAATACTGTTAAAGTATTTATACTGTTTGGTTACTTATTAGAAATAAAATTAATCTTTATTCACAAATTGTACTTATTTATTTTATACTAGCGGCCCGTCCCGGCTTCGCACGGGTAGACATTTATTTTTAAACATTTTGGTATAAACGTAGAGTAGGTAAATCTATCTTTATGCAGGACGTTTTACTATTATCCGACTGCCTCGTTGGTCTAACGGTCGCGTTTTCAACCGCTGATTATAAGGTACCGGGTTCAAACCCCGGGTCGGGCCAAGATTTTGGGTCTTTTCTAGCATATAGGAAGTGGCGGTGTTAGCCGGCTTGATGTGTAGGCACGGCCCCGTGCCTCGGAAAGCATGTTAAGATGTTGGTCCTGCATTTCACCTCTCCCCGGTCCTGTCGTTGCCCGCGTGCGTTGCTACCTGTACTGAACGGGGCCGCACCGCGCACCGGCCACGGCGCAGGGCGGCGGCGTTTATTTTTCTATTTTGTTTAGATTGACATTTTTAAATTCGTAATATCTTTTGAATTGAATGTCTGATTTGAATAATTCAAAAAGTCATCTACAGGTATTGAAACAGTCTTATATATTCACATATATACTAACAAACACACATATACCATATATCGTCACACACACACACACATGACTACGAAATCACACACTGGGTCATACGTTGCCCAGACTCTTAAGAGACTGGTGCCTCGTATGAACTCAAACACACACACACACACACCTTCTGACACACACACACACCCTTACACACATTAACAAACCTATAAAACTACATGCGCACTCGCTTTACAAATAGCTCTCTTTCAACTTTATTTTTTGTAAATAGTAACTACAATTTAAGTAGCCTTATATGTATCCTATAATAACTACTATAGCTGAACTTAATGTACGTATCAAATTTTACTGTTTCTCGGCAGAGCGAGATTCCCCTAACACAGGTAAAATATTTTACTTAAAAGGGGGTCTCAAACACTTGTAATATAATGTATTTTAAGTTCACGAATAAAGATTTTTGTTTTTTTTTTTTTTTTTTTTTAGTCTTAAATACGAAATGATTAATTTGGATAAGGATTAATACAAAGGTATGGATAACATGGTCAGATTTTGGTCGGCATTTTTATCAAGTTTTAAAATGTAAAAAAGTAGTTATGGTAACATAACTATAATAGTTGGAAATATGTTATCGCGAAGTTTTTTGTAGATATTTATATGTTCTTTATCTTGTAGAACATTTTTTTGTTGATGGCTGATTTTTTTACACCTTGGGTTACATTATTCTAAGTTTTAGTAGGGATCCCTAATTTTTTCATGTAATAAAATATAGCCTATGTTACTCAGCAATAATGTAGCATTCTAATGGTAAAAGAATTTTTGAAATCGGTCCAGTAGTTTTTGAGTTTATTCGTTACAAACATACAAAAATACAAATTTTTCCTCTTTATAATCTTAGGCTGAGCGCAGACTTGAGTCACGACAGTTTTAAGACAGACTATTGCTTTAAAAAATGTATGAAGATGCAAGACAAAACAGTTTTGTTTCCGTTTTAAGACAGACTTTCTATGTGAGGAAAGTCTGTCTTAAAACTGTCGTGACTCAAGTCTGCGCTCAGCCTTAGTATAGACTAGCTTCTGCCCACAGCTTCGCACGCGTATTTTCGTTATAATAAGCCTTTTGTGCCTGTATGCTCTGTAGCCTATTAGCTAAGTTAGGCTTTGCTCTAAACGTACACCAAATTTCATCTTGATCTGTTCAGTAGTTTTGGAGATTCTAGGTAACAAAAATTGAGATTTCACAAACTTTCAGCTTTAAATATTAATAGGATGAATGATGTTGCAAGAAGGCTATTATCTATCTTAGCCACAGGTGGAAGCTATTAAAGAAATAGAGATGGTAGTGATTCAACAGTTTTTGAATGACTGAAATAATGTGGACCCTAACATCCAGCTTAGCACTGGACTGGATGGATAGACTCAGTGAATTACTGGACTGGAATAATGTAAAGTAAACCATGCTGGTCTGATGACATATATAGGTACCTGATCAGTGGGATCCGGGTTGTGCTGTCCATAAATATTCATGGATATAGAAGTTCTAGCACCTTCAAGTATGATGTCCTGAGATGAAGGATAGCCACGGTCCTCGCCCAGCATGAGACTGAACTTCAAATCGTGGTTGTACGACGGACGCTGGTCTCCAAGAAATTGATTAGAAGCCAAAAAGTAGACGATTTCGGAGCCCTTCGATTCAACAGCTGAAACATAAACAAACAATGAGTTAGGATTATTTCAATTCGACTCAATATTACTACCCATATAAATACGAAACAACTAGAGTCCTCCACGTCTCAAGTTGATCCGTTCACCTATTAATTTCGAGAGAGGAAATTTAAAGTAAGCAAAATCGTGAGGAACCCTCCTCTACAACACCATCGCTGAGTTTACTCTCCATGTCCATAGTTGGTTTCCAGATTTTGAATTTGTGGAGTGTGAGCTCTTCGCATGTCTCAGCACTTTTTTTTGGACTCGCTAGTTTTAGCATTTGCCATATTTCGTTTTATTTGAAAAAATTTGGGAAACATTTATACCCTAGATAAAACCTACACGAGAATATACGGGATCAGGAGAGTTAGGATAGGAAATAATAGATAGGAATACCTACACTATGGGAATTAACAAACATGATGATGATGATGCTGATGATAACAAACATACATGTACTTTAAACACTACCTATATATTTATGTTATTTGTACAAATAAAGGATGATAGAGAATGATTTATAGAGGGGTCTAAGGAGGAAAGGAGGGAGGCAATATTAACAGGAAGCGGAATACGGAGGGAGATGAGATCATCATAGAAGGAACTGTGGTCGTATTTGTTACAAGAAAAGAATACGAGCTGCAATGCAAAAGAGTTCGTTTAATCGTATAATTGCAAAAGTTGTTCAAAAGTTTTCAACTTCACTATATGTATTTATATAAAAAAGGCCTATGAAAAAAAATTGTATGGGGTGAAGTTCTCCCAGTGTTGCCAGATCGTATTTGACAAAATCAGTAGAAAGTCTCGTAAAAAATCAGTAGCTTGAAGAAAAAATCAGTAGATTTTGAATAAACTACAAATTTCTAGCTATTGACACGAAAAATGCGTGGTTCATCCGCTAGGGAAGTATAATAGTAGGTCATTAGTTCCCTATCGGATGAACCGATTTTTATTCAGTTTTTTTATGTTTATCCAGTGTGTGTGTTTCACTTTTCAATGATGGCATTCATCAAAGTACCTAAGTTGCAAAGTAAAATATTCATGGCTTTCGAATTTAAAAAATTATGTGTCTTAACGCATTCACTGCCCGGGGCGCGCCGCCGCCACACCATGATCGAGAGTCTCGTCTGCGTCTTGGGCCATGAACGGGTTAAGTAGGTTTGTAATAAACGTTTGCATTGATATAAAAACATTGATCAAAGCAACTCATCAGCTTGGAATTCGCCGAGCTTTGTTCATTTCTAAGGGCACTGATCAGGTTTTTTATATGGTATTTTCATCACAGAAAGAGGGATGCTAGGTGTCTATTTTTTTAACATTTCAATTTAAAAAAAAATAGACACCAAGCTGACTCGAGAATCGTATGAACACAAAATGAAATGGAATATTTAATTTCTTTAGTTGTTACAAGGCCTTATGCCTTTCTCTCTCAGGAATAGCTGGTTGATTTCTCGAATTTTACAAAATAAATCAGTGGCTGTTCAAAAATCAAGCAGATCTACTCGTAGGAAGTGTAATAATCCATCTACAAGATCTACTCCTAAATCAGTAGATCTGGCAACACTGGAAAAGTTTATCGAACGAAGAACGAACTACCGAGCAATCAATTCGAAAAAGATAGAAACACACAACAGATGTTTACAGTAAGTGGAAGAAACGAACGAACAAAACAAACTCTTCAATTTCATTCATATTTTGTCATTATTGTGACGAACCGGATAGGTGAATTGGTGATTTCATTAGCTTGTGCCAATGAAATTTTTGACAGCTTACATAATAAACACGGAGCCATTGGCGCTCGGGAAAAATCAGGTAGATTTCACAAAATCTTAGAAATAAATCAGTAGATCAGTAGACGGATCAAAAAGCAGGTAGATCTACTGCTAAATCAGTAGATCTGGCAACGCTGAGTTCTCCATCCTATTGTTGTTATTCAGGCAATTTTAAACAAAAACATCTTTTATACCTTAATTATATATTTATGGCACCTGCCTGACAGGGCAGACCTCGAAGTGGAGTGGAGAGAGAAGAGTTCAATCAAAAAAAGTTCAAAAAACACACTGTCACCGGATTTTTGGACGGAACAAACCAGCAAGATTACAAAATATTTCAATGTCAACGTCAAATCAGGTTATAATGCCGTCATTTCTTTCACGATTTCATTTCTGTCATTTCTTTTTCTGTCAATGTCTCTGTCAAATACGTCAGTCCGAGTATCGCGGTAAATTTATAAAAATTCAAAATACTGAATTAATTTAGCAAATAATTAGTTTGCTCTTTTCTTTTAACAAACTCACCAATGTTCTGTGTATTAGCATTGAACATCAGCGGAGCGGGATGTCCCTGATCATCTTCAGCGCCCCATTTCTCTGCGTCCCTGATGAAGTGAGCGCTCAGCTCATGGCTTTGATATTTCGGGGCCGAGCTACACTGAGAGGAATGCCCGAAGCAGAAGCATGGAGTGCAACCAAAGGTGTTAGCTAGATCCAGGTTGAAAAATCCAGGCTTGCATCTGTAATCATGAATTTGAATGTAGGTATAATTAAAATACAGAATTCTGTAATCAGAGATAACTACATAAGTAATAAAAACTGCAGTTGTAACCGGATTGCGAGTTATAAGTAACACTATAATTACCTGCCTTGATTAGTGACATACGCTTACTACAATTATTATTACAGTTACATACTTACTCCCTACACATTTTTCCTTCAACATTTTCTTTACAGATGCACACTCCAGTGATGGGGTCGCACTGTGGAGTGTTTCCATAAGAGCCTGACTCATTGCACCCACATGGCTTGCACCCGTGGACTGTGAACTCATAGTGGTTCGGAGCGCAGACGTCGCACTTGTCTCCTGTCACGCCAGGCTTGCACTGACACTTGCCTTCCGAGTTACATTGGAGGCTGCGAGATCCTGTTAACATTATGTGGTAAGTTATAACTCGAAAGAAGAAGTAAGTAATATTAGTACTTAATATTATCATATTTATATTATTTATATGTCTGCCTGTATTTTATTTATTTGTTAGTTGTTGCTTCTGCCTTCTTATTATAAGTGGAGAACTGGGATCTGTACTGACATCTTGCATGGAAGTGTTCATTCTCCCCCTGCCTAACAAGGCCCTAACCGGCTCCTTGAAGTACTGGAGCAGGACTGCTTCTGCCATATTACATCCACCAGGGCACAGAGGAAATAGATAGATAGGTAAAAGTAAATACAATCCCCTGTACTCCTCGATTTAGGTAAACTCTCTGCATGTCAAAATGTGATACTCACCAGTAGGGTTACAATTACAAGCCATGCATATTTCTCCAACTCCTTGGAAGTAGTTTTCCTTGCATCTCTCGCAGTTAGGACCATCCCTGTTCTCAGCGCAGTCAATGCAGTGACCACCATGGCCTGTCCTTTCATAGAGATCCTTGTCGAAGAAGCATTTGTTTGAGAATCCATTGCAGTTGCAGGCTGTGGGTAGAATAAGAAACGGTTTTTGTCAGTTATATTTAAAGAGATGGAGATAAACAGACTGCCGACCTAGCACATTGTCATGAATACATTTACAAAGGAATTATCTATTTAATCAGCTCCAACAAGAAGTAATTGCTTAGTAAATGCCAAGAAGTAATCCAACATCTATACAAAATCTAACCATGACATTAAATCATTAATTTTTACATTTCATTCAAACACCAATATTTTTCAGGGTGCACGGTCCATACACCACGTACATAGTAAATAAGCTGGATATATCAGAAAAACCAAGAGATCAATTTTAACTGATATATTTAACATTAAACTGTAGTTACTAATGAGATGATAGTGAGACGCGTGTGTCGATTGACAGGTGATCGCGAACTGAGTATAATAAAAAGTATTGCTAAAATTTGAACTGGCGTAATTGCGCGATTGGCATTAATTAGGGCAATGCACAATGTACGTGCTCGTACACAGGGTGTCTGGATTTTGATAGTAAGACAGCAAAAGCAGCTATAGTTATCTTTATTTGAAAGAAACGATTTGGTGAGTAGGTACAATCGCTTTATTATTTTGAAATTTTCCTTTGAATAGCAATATTAACATGCACATAGCAGTAGACACTGTTGGGCTGAGATGACGATTATAACTAGGTAACGTTTGTAGGTTTGGATGTCGGAGAAAATCTCTGCAACTACCTACTGGCCTGGTTTTTAAAATTTTTAATGAAATATAGGTTTTTTACGACAGAGAGCTAAATGTATATAGCTACGATTTATCCAGTTTGACATATAGATAGCTCTAGGTATAAAGTGTGATAGGCTACTTTTTATCTTTGCATGTGTGGGCGAAAGCCGTTGTTAGAGGCTAATTAACGCGTTCACTGCCGAGCTTCCGCGCTACGACTTGGGGAGGCGCGTAGACGCTGCGATACACACTATCGTTAGATCTGTGTGTGCGTCGTTGGCACTCATTGTGTTAATGCAACCCAATTCGAACTTGTGAACTTAGGTAAATCACTCGCTATGCAAATCTATAATCGCAGAGATCCCAAATACACATCCACTTTATATATCCTATTTACTGCCATGACGCGCGACGTAGTAGGTAATCTATATAGCACATGTATTTTACTTTACTGTGAAGTTTGACGTATAGCCAGGTCCAGGGCCAAGTAGGTAGGTATATACATTCGTTGCTTTATGTGTTTATTTTTGGTGGCTCGATTGCCGATAGAACTCATGATTTTCTGCGTTCTACAAGGAATAAAACGAATCAGTTCAAATTATGAACCCATACTTTCTTAATCATGCTCTACTACCTTTCTTCTACTTCCACCAACATTCCCAACTGCCGTAAATATTATTATTCGGCTCGCAGCGCTCGCCATTAGTAGTTTTGCTTTGGCTTTCTTTACAGATTTACCTAAATCCCATGTCTATAAAGATTTCGTGGCTCGCTCCGCTTGCAATTTCTTTCTTATGTCTTGGCTTCTAGAATTTTCCAACTACCGAAATAATTTCAAAAATTCCGTGGCTCGCGATAGATATAGATAGAAATCACTGGCACAACAGTCCTGAGCAACTAATAAAAGGCTAGGTATTTACGGCAATGCATTTGGGCCACGGCGCAATCGGGAAGAAGAGCCCCTGAACTATTTTGATACGGAACCACGCTAGGCCTATCACTACGACACTGCGCACTAGACCGGAGGGGCTCCGTCCTGAATTATTGTAGAAATAGATTGTGTTAAAATATAATCAGCTAAAAGATTGATACATAGAGTTGTTAATAATATATATAAATATTATTTATTTCATTTAATTTTCTGTCATGTCTGTCTGTTTTTTTAGCTTTGTACCTTATGGTGTTTCCTGTAACGAAATACCTATACTTACATGTAATTATTAAAATAGTACATGAACATAGAATGTAACGACATCAAGTGTAACATCAAGTGTACCTACGATGGAATAAATAAATACAAATACAAATAACAACTCTATTTATCAACCGTACGCCCAGCTTGAACTCTACTCAATCTCAATAGCCAAACCAATCAAATAGCTTCCTAGCTAAGGCCTCCAAAATATTGTAAAAAGTCGCTCTACTAGATAAGATACCTAGTGATAAATCGTGACTCACCCTTGCACTCGTGAACATTGGTGGGCGAGGCGCGTCCCCACGGTGCGTCGTTGTAAAAGTCCAGGCATCGCTCGCAGTCGCGACCAGCCGTAAAGTGCTCACATCTGATGAAAAATAGCCGATAAATAAGAAGCAAACGCTTATGATACGGACAAACGGCGAAATTTGTCTCGCTCGTACTCTGTATTCGTTTAAGATTTCATTACTAAAGATGTGCTTCGTAGTTAGCCATTTTTATTTCAACCGAATGTTCGGCCGAAGTTCGTATTCGGTTCAAACCACATTCGGCCTATCTCTAGTAAAATATAGTCTTTATTCACAAAGAAAATTATACTAGTATTTACAATTGAAACAATTGAGCTAATTGCTGACTGTTGCAAACAGTAACATCTCTAATAATAATTTTCTCCAAGCCAAATTCCGACCACGGCGGCCAGTCTCATCGGAGACTAGCCAGATGCGCAGGACATATTATAGAGCACAAGTGTGTGCGCGAACACAGGTGCACTCCCTATTCTCTCACCCTCATAATCCGATGGGACGACCGATCGAAACGATCGGGGGGAGGTCAGGCGCAGGACCAACGGCTTAACGTGCTCCGAGACGCGGGGATGTAACACCGCCATCTTCCTGACTCCGGGCTGCTACTGTGAATTTTCCTTGCTAGGAAAACCCCAATAACAACTATTGGCCCGTCCCAGGATTCGAACCCAAGATCTCATAATCAGCGGTTGAACAAGCTGACCGCTAGACCAACGAGGCAGTCTAAGCTATGGATATGTGGCAAAGAAAAGTGGGAAATAGAATATGATCTGATTGTTCACCCACTTTTGTCATCTGTGAATCGATTCCGCATATCTTGTTCTGATGAATTATTTTATATTATGATGAATACCTGGCCTGGAGTTTATTTGATTGTGGTTGGTTTTGGCTGAAGAAAGTTGAGGGAATACCCCTCAATGAATGATGTTGATGGAATACACCAAAATCCCCTAGGAATACCCCTCTGTAAATTGAGTAGATATTGTATGGTAGTGAATGTTGTCTCGTTTTCTATTGTAGTCTGATCGATGCTTCACCTGCATGTCCTGCTTCTGCTCCCGTCTTCTAACTCCTCAGTGTCGCAAACAGAAGCGTGTCCGTTGCACTTGCATCTCGCTCCGACCGCCACATCCGCTATAGCGTACCAGTACGACTGGTGGACTTGCACGTCTCCGAATATCTCGTCTCCAAACGTGTTGAGGCGGTCGAGGGTTATGCGCAGGTCGGTCGCTGTTACCCATTCCTGAAATGATATAGTGTTTTTAGTACAGGGCTTTTGGAATGATGTTAATTTGTGGGATCTTTATGCAAAGCATTGGCGTACCTTGGCGTTCTTCAGATTTCTGTAAAACATTATTACAGATTTCATAAGTTAACACAAACGCATAAAAAAACATTTTGTTGATTTAGTGTTCAGGACAGCATACTTCAATATCATTCAGAAGGCCAGAGTCAGTGCTAGCCTGCTCTTCTAGCATGGACAGCCTTAACTATACTAAGTCATTAACTTTAACATAACTTTTCTAGCCTAAATTAGACAAAAGCTTAAAGAGAAATATTCATAAGATTCCGTAAAAAAGTTGACGATTCCATGTAATTTAAGTAAGTCTACATGTCTTGCCTAGACCGATCATGCGGCAACTGAAGTGGAAACCGATCAGTTACTCAAAACGTTATTAATACAAAAAATGAAACTTAAACAAATATGACAAATAGTCGTATTCATCACTCCGGAACCGTGGTCCCACTGCGATGTCCCCACACAAAACTTTTTCGTGGTCCCACCAAACACACTTGACCGTTCAACATATGGCTCTGGGTGCAATTATATATATATGTCGTGGCCATATCCTAGAATTGATCACTTCATGATGTGACCGACCATTTCATGAAATGGTAGAATTTCATGACATGGCCAGCTAAAACTGACTATATCGTTTAAGCATCAACGTTTAATGATATTTCCATCAACGTATGGCCATATCATTTATGTAGGGTTTCCATGACATCAAAAGGTTTATGGCTATGGCGCTCATTACGGGAGGTCTATGTCCAGCCGTGGACTAATATAGGCTGATGATGATGATGAAAAGGTTTAATGAAAAATTCGAATTAGGAAGGAACTTTATATTTAAAAATTGCTTTATGCTGTTGGCTTTCAGTTTAGACGTTATGCTCGTTTTTCGAGTGACTTTTATAAAATTCCAATAGTTTTTATCGTAACGGCTCCTTACTTCATTTTTGTCTTCTATTTGCACATTATTATTCGATTTTTTAACTAAATAATTGTCCGCCGACATGATGCATCACAGAACAGAAACAAACAAACACTCAAAAACCACAGATGTCAAAAACAAAACAAAACAATATCAGCGCCTCTAACGGTGGATAATGTAACTATTTTATGATATTGTTTGACCTTATCATGAAGTAGCCGTGCGTTTAGCTTTTCATATCGTTAAACGCTGATTATTCATTGATCTGGCCTGACTACATCATGATATGGCCAGCTCGTATTTTCCATTTCATGAAATTCTACCATTTCTTGAAATGGTCGGTTACATCATGAAGTGATCAATTCTAGGATATGGCCACGACATATACATACCCTTTCAGTCACAGAGTCGCGAAAAACCAGCCGCCCCCCCCCCCGCTTCGCGGGGGTTGGACGGGCTTCGTTTTATTATGTATCGTATCGTGCTAACCTGTAACTCAGGGCTGCTGTCGAAAGTGTAGGCGGAAGGTCGCCCTTCCAGCGTTGAGAATAGCACGTTGCCTCCGGACAGCGGGGAGATGTCGGAATACTCGCTGGTGCAGAGCGCCCTGGTCTCCGCACCGAGCTCCGCCGCCCTTTGCTCTTGCACTCCGTATGTATCTCGGCAGGAAGCACTGAGGATACAGATGTAAATTTATTCTACGGTGGACGGAAAAGAGTGTTAAATTTCCCATCGTGTAGGTAACTCTCAACCCTCAACGTAGGTTTTATGTCGAAGAATGAATTATGCCATATCTATTTTTCCGATTAACATTACTTGTAGATTTGAAATCATTCCTTCAATTTGTTGATTATATTGAGATATTGTTCACAATAATATCTGAAACTCAACGCCAAGCAAGTTTAATTTTTTGTCTTGGTTTGATCACGAACATTTTCTCATCGAGTTTGGCTAGTGTATAGTAAAAGTTAACCCGGGTTGAAGACAGACGTACCTAAAGTACTGGAATGATTCCCAATCCTTTTCTTCCGCCGTTTTCTTGTAAACTGCGAAACTCTGAGGTCTCGGAGAGTAGAACACTATTCTTACGTAGGTGATGTCGTAGGCTTTACCTGTGAAGCAATAACGGTTATAAATGAATCGACTAGGACTTATTGTTTTTGTATCTATAGTTTTTTTCTTCCGAAGTCATCTAAGCTGTTATGCCTCTTATAATCCGCACCTACGTTTACTGAGTCACGGTATCCACTCGAGCAGGGGTATTTTGATTCGTCGGAAAGGCCGTCGGATTCGATATCGGAAATGTTTTTCTTCGTAAAAAGCTTCCGATATCGAATCCGACGGCTTTTCCGACGAATCAAAATACCCCTGAAGGACTCGTCTGTATTTAAAGCTTTCGTAACCTCGATGTCACATAAACCATCCTTCATAACCACGAAGGAATCACGAAGACTGCAGGCAAATTCTGGATGCTGGTAATAGCTGAAGATAGGTCGCTATACTGGAGGTCTACTCGGAAAAGGAAAATCGAAGTTTCATTTCGTGCAAAACCAACTCTTATGTCGTTTAAATAAGCATTTGCGCGAAAACGATTCAGAAACTTTGATTTCGTTTTTAAGAGTACAGGCCCTGCTCATTCTCACCACTGCTGTATATGCTGTATATGTAAAAGTGTCCACTCCTTTGTCCAGCAGTGGACTTAGGCTGATCAATATGATAAACCAGTTTTGATTACTAAATAGCTCTGCTCTTATACCCCGCTACCGTGAATGCCCAGATGCTCAACTAAATTAAGCATTTGAGCAGTGGCTTCCTTTGTTATCGAACTTATTTTGTTTCCTATTGCTCAACGCAAATTGCTCAACTCAGATGATCATATAAATGGGCGCACCGCCGCATCTCCAGGCGTGAGAACATTAAAATTTGCATGTGGATCAAGGAGACATAAAAGTGTTAATAGCAAAACTACGCCAGTACCGGCAATAGTAATGGTATTACCTAAATGCAAAGTGAGGTTCACTTGAGTCGGATACTGGATATCCTCCTTCATGGTCTCTGATTGCCACCACGTCTGGTTCTCTTGCTCATGATGCAGGTCCGTCAGGAAGTAGCTTGAAAACTGCCCCGGCTGGCAGAAGTCACATGACCTGGAAACATTATCATTTATTATTATTATGGGGTTTCAGATCTTTGTCTGGTCGAAAAACAAATAAAGCCCGACTTTATAATAACTAATACACACGGGCCTAAGCCAAGTGTGTCTCCTCAGTGGAGTTACTATTATTAATATTAATTATTATTTTTAACCATCCACAAAACATCATCTAGCCCCAAGCTAAGCAGAGCTTGTGTTATGGGTACTAGATGACTGATATACTTATTACAATACCATAGATAGATATGTTTTATTTCACATAAAAATTACCCAGGATCAAACTTTGAAATACTAATCCCTCGGGAATTAAATTTCTATGGGATTACCTCGGGATCATTTTCTATACAATATAATTATCTATGCAATATAATTTAATTACTATAATAAATAATTATACAGTAAAATAATAATTTTCTAAATCGGTCCACCATTGACGCAGAAATCGACGAACATAAACAGCACAACCTGCTCCTTTTTTAGAACTCGGTTAAAAAGAAAATGATTATTTACTTGTCAAAAGGTACACAAATAACATAATTCAAAATATACTCAGGGATCTTTATTAACCAAGAAAATTGCAGCATCAGCATGCCAGCTCTTGGTGACGCTTCCAACTGGTATTGATATGGAACAGTTGAGCTATCTTTACAATTCAAGGTTTTAGCCCACTGGGGATAATTTCTAAGAATTAAGCAACGCGACACCTCTCGTCAAACGAACTAAATTTAACTTTAGTTCTTGAACAGGATTGGATCAACTACAATGTTTCCCCTGTAGGTAGAGCTAACGGCGCTAGAGTCCGAAGGAAGTCCCAAAGTTTTTCGACTCCTACGTCACTTGATCTCGTGTCGCAATTGGTTAGCGCATTTCCGTACTCAGGTAAGGTGGCGGATTCGTCGAAGAATTTTTGGGATTTTATTTGATACCTTTAAATTGCTTGCAGCAGTCTGCACTTAGCTCAACGATTTCAACTGTAAATTAGTTTTTCTTTTGTTATTGAACATGGCGGTGACGGCTGAGCGGAGAATTCCTTGGCGCGAATGATTCGAGCTTAGTTAAGCCACAGATATTATAATACTATACATTAATTACGGTTTTTGCCTGAAATAAACGAATTTTTTTTTATTAAGCCTTATAGGGAGTTGATGTTGATGATAATGCATCAGCTATGTAATAATTTGTGGAGACTATTACAAAATTATTACATAGCTGATGCATTATCATCAACATCAACTCCCTTTACATCCACAAAGGATGGGCTATGTAGTATTTGTGTTTTTTTTACCAAGACAATGCTTCAAGGATTCTGCTAAGCATGATTATGCTGGCTTTAAAAATATACCGGTCATATTGGGTAGAGGAATCAGATAGGCATATTACAGATTGGTCATAAAGGTTTATAGCCTGTTTGTCATCCTATTCTGCTATGTTATGTGAAAACCTCCGATAAGCTTTCTGGTATTTATATTTTTTTGTTATGTTTGTAATTATAAGTCTCTCTTACCTAATCTTTATTAACAAAGAAAATTACATAGAAACAAATAGAACTAGTTCATTACTGATGTAAGCGGGTTAACTACGAACCTTCTTTGTGTTGGAAGAACACCATCGCTTCTTCCCTTATCGAGGGACATCTTCAGGTTGGTGTTCTTCCAACACAAATAAGGTTGGTAGCTAACCCGTTTACATCCGTAATGAATTCGTCAAACTACGATGGTTTTTATAGTAAAATTAGAACTTGTACACTACTTACTTTACAATGTAAATAGTCTACAGTTAGCCGCCGTAAGCTTCTGGTTTTCCTTTAAATAATTATAAATATTATTATTATTATTATTAAGAGCCTACATGATCCCACTGCAGGGCAAAGGCCTCCCTTTCCACCTTCCATTCCTTTCTATTGTCAGCCAATTGTGGCCATTTTTGGTTGTAGGCGTCCAGTTCATCTTTCCATCTCCGCCTGGGCCTTCCACTCGGTCTTCGCCCATTAGGAACCCAGTCTGTGATGGCTTTCGCCCAGAGTCCTTCCGGCATGCGACATACGTGTCCAGCCCAGTCCCATTTCAGTTTGGCATTATAAATATACTTAAATAAAAAAGTGTTAGAAAGCCTACCTAGTGGAAGTGCCAGCGGAGGTCTGTATGCAGTACAGTTTCGGTCCGTTGTCGCCGCAAGTGTTGGTGGCTTCCATCTGCACCATGAATGCTGCATTCTCGAACTCTGGTATACATCTCTGTGAAATAAATACTCAACCAGTTAGTTTATCCTTCAGCTCTACCACAATTGCAAGATCCACCATGGTAGCAGATAAAGTTGTCGTAAAAGAAAATAGAAGCGAGTTCCAAGTTGAAATGGATGTTCGAAATGTTCTCATAACGACAGTTTAAATCATGTGGCTGACGACTTGTCAACTTGAAACTGAATCATAAAACTGCAAATGTGAATAATAATGAATAGATAACCAATAAGTAATAATATCTGCCACAGTTGATAAAATAATCTTTGCAGTCCACAAACGATTATTAATTCGAAATACATTCTTATATTATAATGTGAATGTAATTACTACACCAAAACGGCTAAACGAATCTTACTGAAAATTGGCAAAGAGATGGAGAGCATATACTTAGGCTATTTTTACCCAAAAAGGATGTGAAGCCGCAGTTTATTAAAGGCGGTGTTCCGAATTTCAGACTCTACCCTAGAGTTAATCATGGTGTACTATTTTTAGAGGATTAATAGAAGCACCGACCTACAAATGGTCCCTTGTCAATATCTTCCGGACCTTATCCCACGCTAGGCGTCTCGACATGTATTTTTCCTCAACTCTCGTCTATCTGCCGGCATCTCCGTACTTACACCATTCTTAACCATGTCCTTTTTCACACAATCCATACATCTTAGCCCCCATGGACGCTGTGTGTATTTGGTTTTTAAAATAGAGCTATTTTAAAACGAAACCTTGCCCAACAGTTAACTTGTCCACTGGTAAGTGACCTTTCAAATATTTTAAATGTCTAAACTTTCATTGCCTGTTATGAGGGCGCAATGTGTGCCATTTTGTGAGAAGGATAGGCATAGGATTTCGCGTTCATAAGAGCGGGACCGAGCATACGTTTTTGGAACGGCGTAAGCGCAAAAATTTACTGATTCCTTATTTACAAGAAAACTAGACAACCTATGAAGAAACTGGTTCAAGGAACCAAATAATTAGTAATAACCTACAAACCAAAACATAAATAGTTTCAATAGAGCGCAGGGTTCTGAGATCTCGACCAAATTATGTGTGAAACAGGGCACTTTCATTTTTTTTTCCTAATTTTTGTCTCAACCTTGTTTTCACAATCAAGGACCCAAAGAAAACTAATTTAATTTTATGTAATTCGAGTGTTTTACCACGAGGATTACGTGAGTACTGTGATCTACACCTAGTTTGTTAACCAAACCCGTTTCGTTCACCCCTTAAGCCATCCAAAAGTTGCGTTACAAAAGAGATACAAAGATAAAAGTTCATTGCAACTTAGCTCGCTGGTATGTTTACACTATGGCGATGTGAACGTCCTGGCAGCGACGCACAGCTATAAATAGCTGTACTATTTTGGCGGTAAAACCATCTGGGCCCTCACTATGAAACGAGTTTCCTAGATGCGTTTGTTGTATTCTCGAAATAAATGTCACTTCATCACTGGGCTGACTTTATACGATACGGTTCTAACTGTCGAGTAAGAAATTAAAACTCGGTCAGTTTTATAAGAACTTTTAATTTCTCGCAGCAAGTTCTTGGCTAAGCGAGTCTTTTGTTTTTATTTATTGTATTCATATCCTACTTCCTACTATCTATGTAATTATAAAGGCTAAAGTTTGTGCCGAGTGAAGAGAAGATGTTTGACCGAAGACAACGGCAAAACTGATGAATAGATCAGGCTAAAATTTTGCACACAAAGGTCTGGGAGTATTATATAGGCTATATTCCACAAAATGCGTCCGAAGCCGCAGGCAGAAGCTAGTAATTCTATAAACATAAGTAAACCAACATAAGTAAACAATACGAGTGAATTAAGGCGCTACCCCGACCCAAATCAGGCGCCACCACCTATTTTACCTTATTATTCTGTTAAACGAAGGAATTTTAAAAAATCGATTGGCCAGTTTGTGCTTTCTATCATAAGCTTTTTTTAAATGCCCGTGTAAAAGTTTTATTTTGTATACTTTATGCAGAGATGCGAAGTTGCTCTTTTTGCCCACCATGGTGGGAAAAATGAGCAACTTCGCATCTCTTCCTACACTATACAAACAAAAACATTTATAGAGGCATTAAAAAAAAGCTTATGATAGGAAGCACAAACTGGCCAATCGGTTTTTTGAATTTCCTTCGTTTAACGGAATAATAAGGTAAAATAGGTGGTGGCGCTGATTTGGGTCGGGGTAGCGCCTTAAGAAATCCATCTGAATACGCGTATAATACATTCCAAACTATGAATCTACTGATCGAATCAAGTCGATGTAGGTCTGGAATATCAAGATACTTTTTATCTGGGAAAAGCGTGCGTAACCGCGGTCAACGGCTAGTAGGTTAACACAGTGGCGGCGTAGCGTGGGTTGGTGGTACCCGTGGCGGTTTTCTACCAAGCACCCCCTTCAAATTTTTAAGAAACTAATCACGCGGAACGGATGGACCAATTTCGCTAATTGGAACGAAGTTCCTTATCGCGCGTTGTGAAAGGGGGCTATACGGAAAAAATTCATACGAAAAGTTGTAACGACACTTTTTGCTATAGCTATTGTAAGCCGTGCGGTGTGCGCATGTTTCTCTGTCTGTCTCTCTCTCTTTCTTATGAACTTCGTTCCATCCGGGTGTCCCTTGACACCTCTCAAGTTGTTTCATTTTTGTTGTGTTCGTTATTGTCTGGAGAAGGTTCTTAAGAAAGAAAAAAATAATACAGTTGGAAACATATATTTCACGGGCGAAACCGCGGTGCACAGCTAGTCCAAAGTAAATATCGGCGAGTGAAGTGAGCCGCGAAAATTTTCATGATCTGGCTGTGCGTGTTAGTTATCATTGCAAAGATGGCACCTGTGACAATGGAACGCTCAAATTAGGTTGAATTAGGTCCACCCACCTCAGTAGTCGGTTCGGTGCCGCCGTCGCGCGGCGTTCGTATATCGCGTGTGTATTGTTGTCTCGGTCGCATTTGGGTTTAGGTACGTCTTTCCATCTTTGTTATTCATCTATCTATACTAATATTATAAAGAGGAAAGGTTTGATTTTTTGTTTGTTTGTTTGTTTGTATGAATTGAATAGGCTCCGAAACTACTGGACCGATTTGAAAAATTCTTTCACCGTTAGGAAGCTTACTTTTCAGGGAGTGACATAGGCTATATTTTATCCCGGAATTCCCACGGGAACGGGAACTACGCGGGTGAAACCGCGAGGCGATCGTCTAGTCTTATATATAAAAATGAAACCCGTTTTCCGTTGTCATCGCATCACGCGTGAACGGCTGGACCGATTTCGCTAATTCTTTCTTTGTTGTGTTTGTTATTGTCAGGAGAAGGTTCTTATGAAAGAAAAAATTAAGAAAGTTGGAAACATAAATTTCCACGGGGGCGAAGCCGCGGGGCGCAGCTAGTATGTATATAAAAATGAAACCCGTTTTCCTTGGTCACGGCATCACGCGTGAACGGCTGGACCGATTTCGCTAATTCTTTCTATGTTGTGTTTGTTATTGTCAGGAGAAGGTTCTTATGAAAGAAAAAATTAAGAAAGTTGGAAACATAAATTTCCACGGGGGCGAAGCCGCGGGGCGCAGCTAGTATATATATAAAAATGAAACCCGTTTTCCTTGGTCACGGCATCACTCGTGAACGGCTGGACCGATTTCGCTAATTCTTTCTTTGTTGTGATTGTTATTGTCAGGAGAAGGTTCTTATGAAAGAAAAAATTAAGAAAGTTGGAAACATAAATTTCCACGGGGGCGAAGCCGCGGGGCGCAGCTAGTTACATATAATTATTGCAAAATAATAAAAATTAAATGAATTTATTTGTGCAGTCAGACCTACAACCTTTGTAAGGTACAAAATAAAAATATGTACCTACTTGTAAATGTAAGCCCGAAGGCATAAAATGTCCGGCCAAAATGACAGAACCCGTTAGTTTCAATAATAAATAAACTACTGAAACTTATAAACTACACAATACTTGAAACACAACGATTATTTCGCTACTTATTCATCTGATTACGCAATGATTGTAACTATCCACAGTAAATATACAAATACAAAATGTACTCTACCCTACCTATTCAATAATCTATAGGTACTAATATTATAAAGAGGATAGATTTGATTGATAATTGTTTGTTTGTATTAAATAGGCTCCGAAACTACGGGACCGATTTGAAAAATTCTTTCACCGTTACGAAGCTTACTTTTCAGGGAGTGACATAGGCTATATTTTATCCCGGAATTCCCACGGGAACGGGAACTACGCGGGTGAAACTGCGAGGCGATCGTCTAGTTTATAATAAAGATTGGAAATAGCTGTGGTGTCTTTGAGTTTAGTTGAACACATGCCATTAGTTGAGTCAGCGCTGGGAGAACGTAACGTATCTATAGATTTTTTTTAGATATGGTAAGAATATAATATAACATATTATGATATAATAAATTTATTGTTATCAGTTTTTGTTAAGTTTTCATTCATAATTGTCTTGGTGTACAAAAAATAGCTTAAATTCCAGAACCGAGTATACATTACCACAGTCTAATGTGGCATGTAGGTACTTTACATTAGCTAGGCCGTAAATAAACAGTGTCATGTTTCAGCTGCTTCCTTTAATGTGGGTTACGTAATCGGAGCAACGAGAAAGAAAGAGCCTGCTACTTCAGAGCACACTATTATTATAAACGCAAAAGTTTGGGAGAAAACGCCAAAACTTCTGAACGGATCGGGCTGAAAATTTGCATAGTTTGGTCTAGGCCTGGAATACACATAAGCTGCTTTTTATCTGAACGAGGTCCCATGGTATGGTATAGAAATAACCTTAATACGTTTCCATAGACACAAAGCGCGCGAAGCCGCGGGCAGAAACTAGTTGATTACTAAAAGTACCGCTGAATGAAATGTTTGCGACAGGGTGTCAAGTTCCCTTGTAGTTGTCAGCGTCAAATACCTACCAGAAATTATGATGAGAGGTATCAATATTTGGTGTCTGGTACATAACGGTAGGTAGTGGTAATCATATTGTTATTAGTTTAGTACGTAGGTAGGTACATAAGTAGCTAGGTAGGTATGGTACAAGTTTAGTAAGTACCTAGGTACTTAGGTAGCTGGGTATGGTACGAAATATCGAACGTAGGCAATAAACCTAGATGGGTACTAGTTACAAGCATTGAGCAATGGCAGACGCAAGTAAATATTACAGTATTTTGATTGAGGGCTACCTACTCTTGTAATCAGCCAAACTTACGAAGGGGGCTTGGCGGGGCTGTGTGCCATACACCTATCACCTATCAGATCAGTAACCTTAGTGCCTTTACACCTGCATACGGTCACGGCACGATCGCCGTGCCAGTAAAGTAGTGATGTATGAGCTAAATACAGCTTTCACGTGCCACTGCGACCGTGCCGTGAGTCCGTGACCGTGTGTCGCCCATCCGTAGCTCATACATTTTCTACTACTTAAATACGGCACGGGCAGTGAACGTATACATGTCAAAAGGCCTACAAATATCCTTTAGATGGTGATAGGTCACTACTGACTGGGTCCAGAACGGACGACGGCCACGTGGGAGGCCTAGGCGGAGATGATAAGGTCGATCCTTTGGCAAGGAATGGACCGAGAGGACCGGAATATATTTGCTCTGTACTGCGATGGGAGAGACTGGGACACACAGACTTATGGTTATGGCTTATGATTATCACACTACTATTATTATAAATGCGAAAGTTTAGATGTTTGCTACTTCACGCCAAAACTACTGAACGGTTCGGGCTGGATTTTCGCATAAACATAGGTAGTTTTAGAACTGGAATGAAACACACATGCTACTTTTTATCCCTAAGGTATATCAGTTTCCATGGGATGGAAATAACCTTTGCGTTTCCATAGAAACAGCGCTTGCGATGCCTGGCTGAAGCTAGTATTATAATAATTTTATCTGAACATGATATTCTGTTTAGACACAATAGCGTGTTTTGTTATTTGATCACCACCAAAAGGCATTGTTTTATTTGTAAAGTCATTGTGTTTTAACAAGGCTAGCTTATTATAGGGGATTCCCCCAGTCAAAACTTGTTATCACGTCGGTTGTTCGAATAAAGATAGAGCTTAGATGCAGTGCTCTATGGTGGTTTCCGTAAAAATTATCAAATGGCGAAAATACACAAGTCTTTCTGGCTAATCTTTCTGGGCCGGGAATAAATACACTTTAGATTCCAGCTTCAACGTAACAAAATCATTTCAGCTTGCACTTCTCCGTCAAAGTGGCTAACAGCTGTCTTTCTGCGTTGAAATATAGGGCATCTCTTTCTACACTATGCAAACTGAGCGAGATTTCAGACTCGGTTAGTGCACCAACGCGCTAGGTGATAAATAGGTGTCTTGGTGTATTCTGGCCTTATGGTAGAGCAAAATGAGTTCATGTTGGAAGGATGAGAAGTGATGATAGCTACAAAGAAAGTAAGCCAAACGTTTAGAATGAAGACAGAGAAGTAATAAACTAGTAAACCAATCTGTTGAGGAAGGACAGAGAAATCACAGTGACAAAGGATATAGTGGATCGAGCGAAGGCGAAATATACCGATCCACGTAAAAGTTTTGATGCTTACATGGCTATAACTCTTTCACGCCAATACTTCAAAAATGATGAAAACATACCTCTCTAGTTTCTGCCCGCGGCTTTGCACGCGTTGTTTATATGGAAAGGTTATTTTTATCCCATGGGAACTGATTTATGGGATAAAACGTAGCCTTTGTTTTATTCTAAGCTTAAAGCTACATCTATGCAAAATTTCTGTGCGATCGGTTTTGTCGTTATGGCTCGAAGAGGCAACAAACATTTATCCATCCAAACATCCAAAGTTTCGCATTTATTATATTGTGAGATGAATGTAGATGGTAGGAGTAGAGGGCCTACTGACTGTGTCAAAAATAACATTAGTAAGAAAGTCCTTTCTTACTAATGTCATCTTTGAACTTCTTATTAAATCAGCACTCACTCCTGAGTGAGTGCTGATTTAATAAGAAGTTAATAGAATAAGATACAAGAGCGAGCAAGGAGAAGAATCATTACAGAGTGGTATGCACGTGACGGCAAACAGAATAGAGATAGATAGAGTCAAGAGAAAGCAAAGGGAAATGGACAAGAATCATTACAGAGTGGTATCCACGTGACGGCAAACGGAACAGAAGTAGACAACACAGAAGATGGTAGGACGACATAAAGAAAGTAGGAAGTGCTATGTGGTTTTGAACGACACTCAGCAGAGAACAATGAAAACGACTGGAAGAGGCTTATTAAGAGTCACAGGACACGCTTAAAATAAAAAAAAAATAATGAGTTTAGTAAAGAGGGACATGTAACATGTTAAATAAATATGCCCGCGGCTTTGCACGCGTGTCTTACATGGAAACGTTTAAAGGTAATTTCTGCCCTATGGAAATTGTTTTATGGGATAAAAAGTGACCTATGTTTGATTCTAGGCTTCGGTACCTAGGTCTGATTTTAGTAGGAAAACAGGCCAAGAGAATGATGATGATGGTATACTAGGTAGTTGACATAAACATCGTAAATCATGAATGGGCGATGTGGATCGACATCGAACGGAGGCCCATCTCCCGGGTAGCGGATGCGAGATAGCGCGTTCCGCCACCGACTGATAACGCGCATTGGGCACTGGCCAGAGTAAACGAACCCATTGTGGAACTCGACACCGATAACCCCCGATTATCTGCTAATACTTGTTAGCAACTAGCGTTTTAGGGCATGATGTTACATTATAGGGTCAATGGTTCTGATTTCCGCGCCGCTTTTTATGATAACAACGCTTTTTGTAAAAGTAACACAAATTTTGTTATCGTGGTATGATACCTACTCATTGAAAAAAAAGCTCTCATTAAAAGTTGAAACATGGCTGATTGTTACAGTGCTATAAAAGTTTGGTTTTAGGTACACCTACAACCAAACTATTATAGCACTTTTTCAAACATTTGATAGAGTACGGACGGTGAACATTAATGCATTTTTAATTGCCTACATGTAGAGCTTTTAGTTAAATCTGAACTTTTCGATAAGTTTTAAAACTTTTTCGGTCAACCTCTCACAAACAAAACAATGCGTACCTACCGTTCACATGAAAAAATTACCACAACCAAAAAAGTAATAAAGCTCGTGAACTAGATAGACTCACTTGGGGTTGCCCGTCGCTGTTGTAGCAGGAGGCCAGCTTGTGTGATCCCACCCTGGGCGTGTAGTAATAATCCTGTGCCGTGGTGATTGTGAGAATTGTTAGAAAGTGTGTGAAAATGCCGGAACGCGCCATTTTGACGGAGCGCACAGTTTCGCCGTCGACGCGGCCGATCGTCGGCCGAGCACTGCCGCGTACCTCGTTTCACAACACTGCGCCATAGAGTAGTTCTACCAGCTTGCGTACAGATGAGTTGCCGTGACTCATTAAACACTGGAGTTGCTTTTTTAGCTGCGAAATAATTTATGCTGGAATATGAAGTCGAAGGAGAATATAACCCCGCAATTATGCTTTAGTAATTACAACTTCATTCGAGCAAATGTGACAAGATAATCGTTTACAAAATATTTTAAGATAAAATAATATGAGTAATATTATTTTATCCTAAGATATTTTGATGTAATTAAGTACTTACCTAACGTAAATGTAAAAAATATTTTTTTGGGCGATTAATACAAAAGAAAAACAAATAAACTTAACATCAAACACAGATTTGTACATAATTTGCCTAGCGAATTTCAACTTTCAACTCTCTACGTATTTTACAGTAATTTTGCGCTCGGCTTACTTAACACAGACAGTAAAGTTAAAATTATTAGATATTACTGTTTATACACAAAAAAAAAATCCATAAAACGAAGTTTGTCGGCCATCCATTGTGAATGTCCCTTCTGAACCAACAAGATCATTGCCCAAAAGACCGCACTGTTCAAAACGTGGCCCCATGCCAGTGATTTTTTGTGAATAAACCTGAAAAGGTCGAGCTTTTGGTTTCTGCCAGAGCGCCGCCATGTGCGGCGATTCGGGGAAGGAATCGGCGAAGGCTTGAGGCCGGTTTGTGGCCAATTAAATTCTTAGAATCGCCCATAAACCTGCCCGGATTAGGTTGTTCCCTACCTCATTTGAATGTCAATAACAAAAAGTACTTAACGTAGCTCGGAACTGGAATCATAGCTAGCATAGTGTAATCCTGCGCTTACAACAAGACTGTTAATCCCCATGTTTGTAAGTCCTGTTCTATTTCCAATCCAACACATTGAATCGTATTTCATGTCGGCTCTACGAATCATTTCGTGATCCTTCAAGTCACTGACAGGGTGGTCCAGAACTATCTAATAGGAATGCTACAAATAAACTTGGGCTTGCGTGTCTGTCGCCTGAGTGCTATAGGTCACAGGTCTTCTGCACTCCTCGCTCGTATAACCTCGTCCTGCTCTAGGCTCGCTTCTTTAAGGGTACGGGTACTGACCGCTCTTTCTTTGGAAGGTTTTTTTCAATTTGCATTGGTATCAGACGTATGATTGTTTTCCGAGAGGAACCTAGGTACCCCTTAAAATCTAACAAGAGCCAACGTTGGACCTTTAAATATCAACACATTTCTCAATATACCTATTATGAGCCCATTGTCCCCATTGCTCTAATATGGGAAGTCTCATGTCCTCTAGTGAACTTCTTGGGGATGATGTATGGATTCATGATTAGTTTCCCACGTTTTTCTGAGATTAAAATTTGTTTAGAATTCCCGATCTATGCATTTACAATTTCCTAGCTCGTTCCTTTCAGTGCCTTTGGCTTTGTTATACTTGCTTTGAATTGAACTTGATTAGATCATATGTTGACCATCTGTGCATTAATAGAGTAAGACTGTAAGTTTCAAGGTTGACAAATATCAGGGTTTGTGTAATATTTTAATACGGATCTACAATGTAGTTACCTATCAACGAACCAAACTCGATGAAGAATGTTTGTAAACAAACCACGACACAAATAATTAAAACTCACTTGCTTGGCGTCGAGTTTCAGATTTGTAAGCAATAGGTATGTATTGCAAGGAAGGATCAAAGTCGATAAGTTATTTAAATTGCGTATAGAAAAACCCAGCAGCCGAGTGAATTCTAGGTTAAGTGTGATAATAATAATGCTGGACTATCCACACAGCATCATCTAGCCTCAAGCTAAGCAGAGCTTGTGTTATGGGTACTAGATGACTGATACTTAATACCCTTCCTTACTTACATCGCTAGATATTTTGTATTCTACACGGAAAATACCGTACCTATAGTATGGCCGGTTTCTTTACAAACATTCTACTTCGAGTTTGGCTAGTGTATAGGTACTTATATGTATTTTACACTAGAAACATTATAATTATATTCATCTCATGTTGTTTTTCTGTTGCTGCTCATAGAGCTTGGCTCGGCTGGACATTTCACACATGTTATGAGAGCTTTCGCGAACGAATCAAACTTAGCTGTCAAAGAAAGAAAGAAGCCGAGTGATTCTATCTATATCTATACTTCGATACTAATATTATAAAGAGGAAAGATTTGTTTGTTTGTATTGAATAAGCTCCGAAACTACTAGACCGATTTGAAAAATTATTTCACCGTTAGGAAGCTTATTTTTCAGAGGGTGACATAGGCTATTATTTTATCCCGGAATTCCCACGGTAACGGGAACTACGCGGGTGAAACCGCGAGGCGATCTTCTAGTATATTATAAAATTATAATGGTTATTCACACTTAACTCAAATCACGGTAAATATCCCGATATAAATGCTTTATTCTTGATAAAAGCTGTAAAACCAAAGCTTTTGATAACGGGAGGTTACTCACCTGACGAAGTGAGATGGTAGTTAAAGTTAGACCACCGTTGGAGCTTTTTAATAATAAAAGTTTAGTACTAGGTACTTTTTATTGCATTGCAACCAGTTATCGGGTTTTATTGCACTTTATTGCACCCTTAAACAAATTAGAGGTACCTACCTACTGTACATTTTAACAGGTTTGTAATGTTAAAGTCATTTACAACGGAATATTTACCATGATTTGAGTTTTGAGCGTTCCAATATTTCATGGAAATATCCCGTTATAAATGACTGTTAATAACCACGATGGATTTAAAAGTTTTGAAGTTTGTAATATTACTTAGGATAAGGACGTATTTTAATGAATGAATTACAATTTTAATTTCTAGTCCATCCCATGGTTGCCTGGAAGAGATCGCTCTCAGCGATAAGCGCGCTCTTGTTTTCTAAGCAATTTTTCTGTATGGTTTCCTGTATTTGTGTGGTATAATAACGTGTTTTCATCTATCTATAGGAATACATGAATATGTACTACTAAGTAATGAGAACAAAAAATGGTCCGGTGACATTTTTACCCCAACCCTACTTTTCAAAGCTGTCGCAATCCCCTTTCGTTTTTCGTATACTGGAGGCCTGGATTAGTGACGTCAGCGTGGATAAGTGTATGAAAAAACAAGATCCGTCAAGTGCGAGTGTAACTCGCGGGGGTTTCGAACGTTTGTGTAAATGTATAATTGACAAACGTTAGAAATGTACTAAAGTTTGTACATGTACTAAAGGTACCGGCTAGAGACATCGCTAATTGATGAATACCTACCTAAAAATAGCTGGTACCAACTACATTTTAGATGGATCGCTCTGCACTACTTCGGACTTAGGTCAATTTACTGACATTATTCGAAATATTTCAAAAAGTGTGTGAGTACAGAATTTTCAGTAGCCCCCTTTTAGAAAATAATTCCCCCCCTCCTTTTTAATCATTTTTCAAAAAAGGTTAGTTTTACAGACTTCTATATATTTTTCCTGTAAAATATAGATCCATATCCACCAACGCTACATACATTTCAGATGGATCGCTCTGCAATCTTCGGAGATAGGGAATGGGTAAAATTTGAACTTTTCAAAATATTTCAAAAAGTATAAACCTACAGACATTTCAAAAACTGTTTTGAAATGTACTAATGTTAATTTTATACTTACGTCCAACTATACCACACGCGTTGACTTTGATGGCCTGGATAGGGCCATTTCTCATCCTTACTTTAATCAAATACTGACAAACGATGATGTTAACTATACTACGAACTTATTTACAGAACTTGTATCCACAGCCATCAAAGTTACTGGCTTTAAAGAATATTTTACTACAACTTGGTACTAAAAATATGACAAGCATTTTCAGAAATTATTTATACCTTTAACAGTTTTGTATTACTTTATATTATACTAGATTCTGCCCGCGGCTTCGCACGCGTTAATTAACAAAATTGTGAATCTAAACCATTCCCAGATCCCCTTGAACACACACAAAAAATTTCATCAAAATCGGTCCAGTCGTTTGAGAGAAGTTCAGTGACATACACACTCACAGAAGAATTATATATATAAAGATGGTTACGTAAAGCAATCGAGAGTTTTCGCACGATAGAGGCGTTGTAGACGTCACGATCACGTCTAAATCAATACTATCGTTAAATAGACTCGGGGCTCTGTAAACAATAATAAATAGTAACAAGTATAAAATACATACTTGTTACTGTTTAATATTGTTAAGGTAATAATAATTATTATTGTTAGAAACTTCTAGCACTATAAAACCAAAGAAATTATAAACTGTGCCAGCCAAGACACCACAAACGTTCTATCTACACTACCTACCTAATCCCATTACATGGAAAATAACAGAATAAAGGCGTCTGTTTTTCTAAATAATCACTAAAAAGTAAAAAGTGTTCATTAGTGTTCCGAAACTATTGACGGACCGTTCAAACATTGCAAGCAACCTCTAATTTCGACTCTTGTTTCAGTTCCGATCTGTCTCTTTTTTTGTTCCGTGCCTGTAATTTTTTATGTCCATGAGTGTAGTAACCTACTAAAACTGTCAAAAACATTTCAAAAACAGTGTTCATTTGTGTTTCGTCTGTTACTCTTTGTCGGTGGTCGCAAAAACTTTAAATAGACCGTTCGAACATTGTAAGCGAACTCCAATTTCGACTCTGCAATCCTCGACTAGCGGGCTCAGTTGGTTTTGGTTGCGAACTGAGTTAAACTTGACTTGGAGTGTGATGGTTGTACCGCTTGCTCGAATCTCAGCTCCAAGTCTAATTTTGCACATTTTGTTTTTGCAAGTTATTTTGAAATGTACAAACTAGTACCTTTCTTATGATAACCCACTTGACTTTGTAGGTATCTTTTAAATTTGTATGGAATATTCATTTAAATTTTTCATTTATTTTTCTTTAAGTCTGTAGAGGCGCACGAAATGTATTATTTTAAATTTCAAGATGATAGCTGCGGTAGTTGCTGAGTTATTAAGGAGGAAAAAAGGACGGACAAAGCGGGACGAGAGCTTCAATCTTGAAAGCCTAAAAAGAAAAACGCGCTTGCTTTTTTTTTTAAGTTACTTAAAGTAACGTTGGCGTCGATTCTTTTGGTTTGTACACAAACTGAACTTTTAGTGCAATTAGTTTTGTTTGAATATTCTATCTACCAACAGAATCGAGACAGTAGTTACAAAATAAATTAAAGCTGCCAGAATGTCTACAGAGCCCTCTTTGTGTAAATCAGGAAATTAAAACTAGCCCCCATCAAGGTTCTAAAAGCGTGAAAGCCTCGGTTATGTAACGAATAAGGTTTATACCGTTTCACGCACACATAACGAGATGTCGCTTAAAAACATTCTCTTTGTTTTTAATTTTTCTTGCTTTCTTAGAATCTTTTTTATTATCTAAGCCTGAAGTTATATTTCTACATTAATATTATAAAGAGGACAGTTTTGTATATTTGTAAAGAATAGACTCAAAAACTAGTGGACTGATTTTAAAAATTATTTCTTTGTTGGGATGCTATATTATCCCTGAGTAACATATTCTATATTTGTATGTTTAAAAATAAATGCCCACCCGTGCGAAGCCGGGACGGGCCGCTAGTGTTTTATAAACAGACTAGCGCATTCCCGCGTCTGTCCTCGGATTTTTCCGGTGTAAAAAGCTCATGTCCTTTCCCGGTATACGAGTACAATCTATCTCCTTGGCAAATCTCTTTAAAATCCGTTTAGCCTTTTAGGAGTGAAAAGGTAACAGACATTCACAGTTTAGTTTCATTTTCATTTGATATTTTTGATATTACGCCAACCCTCTGTAAAAAACATGTGCTTTTGGTCGGCAGGTTGAAAATGCCTCGGCATTAAGCCCACCCTTTGTACCCTAGTGCAATAAAGTTTAAAAAAATGAATTACATATGGATGCATGATTTTTCACAAATTTGATAAATAGGAGGATATTTTATCGCCGCGATACCTCCACGCGTTCCTGAGAAAAGGGGGTTGACAGACGGACAGACAGACAGACGGACAACAAAGTGATTCTATAAGTGTTCCTTTTTTCTTTTTGAGGTACGGGACCCTAAAAAACAGCGTGGTAGCCGACCTTCCATTCTAAAATCTTCAAAACCCTTTCTTTAATTTGAAGTTGTTGTCACAACTTTTAAACTTTCGCGATTTGATAATAATTTATAATTAATGATTATTCAGAGAAGACCTTTGACTCCGTTGAAACCTGGGCTATTCTGGAATCCTTACAGCGATGCCAAGTAGACTGTCGTTAACTCGAGGTGCTGAGATGTCGTGTAGAAGCCGCCACCATGAGTGTCCGAGTACAGGGCCAGCCATCTAAACCCATCCAATTGCGCAGAGGAGTGAGACAAGGGGATGTCATATCCCCGAAACTGTTCACCAGTGCGTTGGTAGATATGTTTGACATGACTGGAAAGGCAAGGGCATGAACATAAACGGCGATTACATCTCACACCTGTGATTTGCTGATGACATAGTTTTAATGGCGTAGTCGCTAGAGGAGCTGCTTTCCATAAATAATTGTAATATTACAGGTTACGCAGCGATGTAATGCTCGAATCTAAACTGTTACATTACGAACGAATGCTTCCGGTGAGGGCCACTTTTAGACGAACCAAGAAAACCGAGTACTTACAAAATATACTTAAAAATATTTTCATGTATAAGCTTTTTAGTTATAAACTTGAGATAGCAAAATTAATGATTAATTATCGGGTTTTTATCGCTTACCTTTAACGTACCGATAAATCATCATCATCAGCCTATATTAATCCACTGCTGGACATAGGCCTCCCCTAAAGAGCGCCATAGCGCCCTGTCTTCAGCTTACCGCATCCAGCACCTGCCTGCAGTCTTCCTCAGATCGCCATCCCACCTAGCCGGAGGGCGTCCTACACTACGTTTGCCGAGTCGCGATCTCCACTCAAGAACACGTTAACCTCAGCGGTGGTCGGTTCGCGAGATATGGCCGACCCACTGCCACTTCAGCTTGCTAATTCTTTGTATGCATACACATAAATTGAGCTCTATAAAGCCAGTCTCCTGTGTATAACATGACAGTCATAGTAATACCTTGGAATACCTAGTCTATTAAATAGCGTTTAACTTAATGTGATTGCTAGATTTACCTACAGCGGTACTGAGTACAGTGGGGTGACTATCATCCACCCCCTTGCACCCTTTCATCCACCCCTTTGAGCACCCCTTCTGTCCTTGCGAAGTTTCTGCTAATTACTGGCATGGCATTGGCAACCCTTTTGTGAAGTGTCGTATCCCAAAAACGGTAGATTTATAAAAAATAGGCAGTTTTTTTTACTCGTATGATTAAAACCTCTATATCTATTTATATTATGATAATGTATTAGGCAGAACCCAGGACCAAACTCTGCTTAATTTGGATTGTTAATAATAAAAACAATTTTTTACTTTGTTTTGAAAATTTCCCCATAAGTACATCACCTCCTCAACTCACCACCTGAGGTAAGGAGGAGGTTTTGAAAATCACCCCTTGAGTTTATAGGTTCTTAACATTTCTACAAAAATCATTAATACATATTGTAAGAAAAATAATGTAATGTTGACAAGAAAATCATCGACAAATAATAACGAGGCTCAAGATAGACGATCAGAATTGAATAGAATTGAGTTACAAATGGCGTACTAACAAAAAAAAAACACGAATCATAAACAGCCACCCCAGCGCCGTAATCGTAAAACTCGCGAGGTAACAGCGTGACAGTTTAACTCGTCACTCGTAATTTAAATTAACGCACTTACACACTTTTCCCAGTAGCGTGACCGTTGACACGCCATTTCACTTGACATAGGACCAGTTGCTGTTCTCTGCTGATGGTGATAACCTGCCATCACCATGGATCCTAAGGTACTTTGTGTGTTACATTTTATAATGTGTGTCTTGTATTTTTTACCGTCTTCAAGAAAGGAGGCTCTCAATTCGTCTGTACGTTTTTTTGTAAAAGTGCATTCATTTTCGGCTACACTGCCTTGAGATTTGGATTATAGGTGAAATTTCAAATTTTGTCTTTCATATTTTTAGCCATAATATGACTAACGTACCCGATTTTCACCCGGCTACCAACGGATGAGAGTTATGTTATGAGGTTGGCACTTTATTTATGGGTTTGTAAAAGTGACGGCTCTATTTTTATCGACTTTAAAAAAGGAGGTGGTCCTATGTTCTTCTGTATGCCTGTTTTTTATGCATGTCCGTCGATTTATCCGTACGTTATGGACCGATTTGGATGATTCTTTTGCAGTCGTATATTAGGAGGTGTAATAAATTTATATTAGTAAACAAACTAAGGAACACAAGAACAAGGTGTCTTCACGTCTTGACGACCTCTGTGACGCAGCGCGGGCGAAGGTCCGCCTGCGACGCAGGAGGTTGCAGGTTCGATTCCCGCCTCGGGACAAATGTTTGTACGATCTACAGATATTTGTTCAGGGTGTTTTGGATGTTTTCTATGTATAATAAAAAATATATATCTATGTAGTGTAATGTATTATGTCTATCAGATAACTAGTGCTCATAACATAACACAAGCTCTGTTTAGCTCGGGGCTAGATAATGCTGTGTGAATTGTCCAGCATTATTTATTTATTCCCATAAATCTTATATAGAGACAATAAGAAAGGTGTTAATGAACACGTTCTTGGTAAGATATGCTGCAATTTAAGTTAAATTTTAATTGCTCTTTAGGCCACGTTGTGGCTAGATTGTAATAATACTAGTGCTCATTCTTTAGAGTACTGTCAGTCAACTTTTAAGACATTGACATGGCTGAAAAGTTGACTCTAAGTACATAAATTCGATGAAACAAAAAACAACAAAAAAAAATCGGAAAATCGGCCATAATATGGTCGCTTGCCACACAACGGTTTCATTTGACAGGCCATATTATGGCCTCTTGCCACGGGAGAGGATAGAGGATGATCCCGACGTGATCCCATAAATAAATATTCCCGAGGGAATAGTATTTGTCCCTCAAAACTGAAAAAAACCGTCAAGTGCGAGTCGGACTCGAGCACTAAGGGTTCCGTAAAACCTTGTGTCTTGCTTGCTAAATTATCATGATTTTGGGTCAACAGGAAGTACGCTGGTTTTGGTCTATAGCAAGAATCAAAAGTATTTTCTTTTTGTGAATAAACTACATATTTACTGTTTTTGAATTTTTCCCTTTACTTGTGCTATAAGACCTTGCTTCTTGCCAAATTTCATGCTAGGTCTACGGAAAGTACCCTATAGGTTTTGTGTGCATTTTAATCAAAGATCTAATAATTTATCAGGAATCTACATACATTTTAATAATTATTCCATAGCCGAAGTAGAAACGGCTAAGTTTCTAGAACTTATAATAGACGAAAGACTCAATTGGAAAAGTCACATTGAAAGTTTATGCAAAAGAATGAGTATTGTAGCATATGCTGTACATAAACTAAGTTCCATAATTAACACCGAAGGTCTTCTAGGGGGATGGTCTTCTTTTTGAGGGAACAGCACCGAGTACGACCAGGTATTCAAAACTCAAAAACGTTGCTTGAGAGCTATGTTTAACTTGGTTACTCTTGATAGCTGTAAGCCATACTTTGTTAAGTACAAAATTCTTACTCTACCAGCTCTATATATTCTAAATGTAGCAATGTTCGTGAAAAATAACTACATTTATTTAAAAGTTTCTCTGGCGTTGTGGTACGTAACCGACGTAACACTATGAGACTTTTACGCACTCATCGCAAACTGCCCTAATACGAAAAAGTATCTTGGGTTGGGGTTACTTAATAATAATAATAAATTTATTGCAAAGAGAATCATTACAAAAACATTACATAATTAATTTGTCAGACATAGTGAAATAAGTTTACTACATAATAAAATTCTTTCAAACTATTATGTAGCCTCAGTTGCCTAAACTAGACTGAGAAGTCTGTAATATAGGCAGCTGCGCTCCCCCTATTATGTTACAAAAATAGTTCGAGAAGATGACGTCATACATTAATAAATATTATTAATACATAAAAAATAATGTAAATTAAGTAAGGGTTGTCATGATTCTAATCTTGTTATAACTACACGTTTTTAAAGGATTTACAAAAAAAATCAGCTTGGTTAATTACCATAAATAAACTGAAATAATTAAGAAATGATATAATATTAATGTGTAAAATTACTAAAATGATTCCAGATTGTTTTAAAAAATTATAAATTGATTCGAAATTGTTTTGATAACCTATATAAAATTAACATAAATAAAATAAAATAAAATTGACTCTATGTTGAACTGTAAAAAACAATTGATGATTTAAACAAATTAAAAATAATCAACTTACACTATTAAGGCAAAGCTTACAAGTTACTTATAATAATAGTCATAATAACAGCTAAGGATTATGCGAGAATTTATTACGATAGAGAAGGGAAGTATATTTTGTCACTTCATAACAATCAGCAAGTCCTCGGTACAGTCATACGAAAGGTTTTTAAGAATATTGGAGATATATGCTTTCAGCTGGAAATACTTATTATAGGTAACCCTATCGCGGTCTGTAATGACTAGCTTGCTGGCGATGATGATGGGCGGAGCTTAGTGCGTAGCGTAACGCAGGCCCAGGCCATCACAGCGGCCAGCGCGGTCAGCAAGGGCTGCAATGATGACCAGGCTTGGCGGCTAAAATTCAGCAGCAATGTAATAATGAAAATTATCTATCTTTGTATATCATTACTAGTACCCACACAAGCTCTGCTTAGCTTAGGGCTAGGTGATGCTGTGTTGATTCTTCAGCATTTCTTATCTGTGGTGTATTGTATTAATTATATTAATTATTTAGTACTCATAACACAAGCTCTGCTTAGCTTGCTGCTAGATAACGCTGTGTGAATTATCCAACGTTATTAAACATGAATATCAACGAAATTTCATATAACTTTCCAGGCGCCTATTTGAGAACGCAGTATAGGTCGACTTTGCTCAAAGATGGTTGTCATAATATGTCTTTGTATTTATAATATACGCGACACAGGCTAGCCTCGTGCGGGGGCCGCCAGTAATGTGTACCTACTTATGTTAAATGGCAAATAAATGATTTTGTATTTTTTTTGTATTTGTAATATGTAGTTTTTGGTTACAGGGAAAAGAACGTGGCATTCTGAAGTTAGATCCGCGGCCGAGAGTGGTTATCGAGCCTTGCAAGTCGGAGCTTACTCCTCAGGTACTATATACACTTCTATAATAAAAAAATAAATTATTTGTTTCAGTAACAGTTTAACAATAATGATTACCGTAGTGGAGATCTTCATTTAAGTAAAGTACTTGTGTTAGAAAGTCTCGCTCTTCTATAACAGACATAATATATTCTCAGCTTTATACAATCTCATTCGTATAATTACTTTATGTACTTACCTATATTTAATATTTAGTGCACTTGCCTATTGTTTCTTTGCGAATTTTTAGAAAAAAAAAGTTATCGATTTTATTTAGGTACAAAGAATATACATAAGACGAAAATCAAATAGGTAACTATTTGATTTTCGTCTTATGTATATTCTTTGTTATGCAGCATAGCATTGAAAGAATATACATAAGACGAAAATCAAATAGGTAACTATTTGATTTTCGTCTTATGTATATTCTTTGTTGAGAAATCTGAAAATTCGCCATATATAGTTCATATATTGAGGATAGATTGATAGAATATTTTTTTATTTTACACCTAAATAAATAGAAGCTATTGATGAACAACAAAACAAATTAAAACTAAAACCATCTCAACCGACTCCAAAAAAGGGGAAGTTTTCTATTCGGCTTTTATGTACGTTTGTTCGCCAATTGATTACCTACATTTGATGATTGTTTCGCTTTTGTTTGAAGAATGATTCCAAGCGGTCCCATAAAGCCCAATGTAACTATTACTCGCATACTTCATTGACTTGTCTTGCTAAACTTAAATTTTCATCCCATCTATTCGAAGGGTTCCTCGGTAAGTGCGAACAAAATGGGTCATTCCTGCGTACTTAATAACAGTAATGAAATCATTTTTGAATTTGAAACACAAAAAAAAGTTTTAAAAAGTTTGAACGCAATTTGCTTCGATAAAGTCCTGGCTTGTAATAAAAAAAGCGCGCCTGCCGACGCGGCATTGGATAAAAATACATTACTTATTATTATTATTTTTACCATATTTTTTATTAAAGTAATATTCATTATCAGAATCCTAAAGTCAATTTTAATTTGATTCACACAAAAAGAATAAAAAATTGGTTGTCTGTAAAGTCGGTTTACTGACGATAGTTGAACGTGACAACGTCTTAAGAAAATACTGATGGAATGGTAGCATTTGATACTCGATCAAAACATGTAAATGTACTATAGTATAGCAACTGTCCACGCAGACGCATCGCTCACTCAAGTAGGAGAGAGACGGATGTCGAGCGCTCTCGCTTGCACTTCAAGCCTTACATGGAACGCCTCAGAGCGAGGTAACGCCGCATGACGTCATGAGCGAGGTAACGCCGCATGACGTCATGTTTTTTCGTGCGTGCAGCCGCCGGCTCTATCGAATTATAAGACGTTGTCACGTCAAAAAAGTGAAAACTAATATTAGCACCAGAATATATGTAAATATTCGTCACTACTAATAGCAGCCCTTATTTATTTTTCTCATAGAGGGGGCATGAAAAGCAGTGTGCCACACGGTTCCAAAATTATTTAACCCCGAGCAACGTACCTTGAATCCCTCGCCTCGCTTCGGATTCTACTCTAGAATCCTTCGCTTCACTCTGAATTTAAATAAATATCGGTCTCGCCCTAAATACACTCAATCTACTATTATTTAAAAAAATTGGTTGTCTGTAAAGTCGGTTTACTGACGATAGTTAAACGTGACAACGTCTTAAGAAAATACTGATGGAATGGTAGCATTTGATACTCGATCAAAACATGTAAATGTACTATAGTATAGCAGCTGTCCACGCAGACGCATCGCTCACTCAAGTAGGAGAGAGACGGATGTCGAGTGCTCTCGCTGGCACTTCAAGCCTTACATGGAACGCCTCAGAGCGAGGTAACGGCGCATGACGTCATGAGCGAGGTAACGCCGCATGACGTCATGTTTTTTCGTGCGTGCAGCCGGCTCTATCGAATTATAAGACGTTGTCACGTCAAAAAAAACCTTTTAAAAACAGGCTTTATGTGTAGGTACTTTCATTTCTTCATTTAATTTTTGAAATATTTACCTTGTGGCGTAGGCAAAGTACGTCCTTGTTGTCCACGTATTGAATTTCTTTGTCTATGTTCAGTACCCTCGATGTATACTCATGAGGAGACGGTCCTGGCTGCAGCATCAGAGTATTTCTGAATTTCAAAGCTCTGCACACATTAACACGTCCAGTGCCACTGACTCCCCTCGCGTGTTCACGTAATTCGTATTCCAGTGCCGGTGACTCCCCTAGCGCGTCCACCGTAAAATTTTCCCGGCATCCGGCAATACATTATGAAAATCGTGGTGGCATTGAACGCGTTAATCCAACGCCGCTACCACGCGGCACATGAATGGGCATTCAAATGTGGACTTTAATTCGTTATATTTACATATACATTTTACAGTGACATAATGGCTTCCTACAAGCTTCAAACGAGATGCCCGCGAGCTGTCGGTCGTCTGATGCCGTCAATGTTAAATGCATCTAAATGTTACGAGCGAAAGCACATATTTGAGTGCGCAATTCTGTGCTAGCTGTGTCCCTCTGATCTGCGACATCCTTCAGTGTATTATCATGAGAACTGAACTGAATAAGCATGCAAAAATTCAAAATCGTAGTCTGACAGGTGGATTTAATTTCGGATAAGATTTGACCAAAACAGACGGATGATCAACAACAGGGTAGCGGTCGAATCTGACCGGGAACTCGTAACCCTGTCAAGTGCCAGAGCGCCGTCGAACAAATCGTCTGGTGACGAGTGGTTTGACTACGCTCTGGCACTAAGGTGAGAGAGGGAGTATCGATGGGTTTTTAGTTGGTATGTCACTAACTACTAACACTCTTGTGAGTAGCTCAGTGGAGAGCCCAACATACCCCCCTAGCCCTCCTCAGGCTAGAGGCAATGCGCAAACAGCATTTTCCCATCGAAAAAAAGGACCAAAATATTCAGAAATTTGGAGTCCGATTTTAGAACATTATTAACTCCTTCTCTACAAACAAGGGGCATATTCGCAGCGTTGTTTTAGTCAGTCACCTCGGTATTAGTATTACATTTCGGTAATTGCCCTACTCCGATGTTTTAACAGTGCCCTGCCCCGATTCATTTTGTAATTACGCAACACTGTTTGCTGTTTTAGTTAAAGCGGTGTTGTGTTGATAGATGTTTAACTCTTTTGGGGTCAAAACTATAAACCAGAAGCTTGGAGTAGAAAGGGCGGCCTTATTGGCGAGCGATTTCTTTCAGGCAATTTTGTGTTTTGGATAGAAGAGATATGGTCAATATTTCCAATTGTAGAAAACCTAATCATTAGCCAAACTCGATGTAGAATGTTTGCAAACAACTACGACACATAAAAATAAATCTCACTTGCTGGAGTCGAGTTTCAGATAAAATTCTAAGCAATATTAATTGAAGGAAGAATCTCAAATCAATAAGTAATGTAAATTGCGTATAAAAAGACGCGGCAACAAAAGTGAATTTTAGGTTAAATATGGGCGGTTTGCTTACAAACATTCTACGTCGTCGTGTTAGTTTGGCTAGTGTATAGTTGCAACATAGTTAAAATCGGTTAACTTATAATATAAATCAGTAGACCAAACACGGAAAAACAAGCAGAGAGAAACTACGTCACTTTGCCATCGAATGCGTAAATTATTTGAAATTTATTCCTTCAACTTCAATAATGTACGCAATGTATGACGATGCGATTTCATTATTGTCTATTGTACCCTAGAGAACAATCCCCGTGCTTGGCTTACAGGACGACCTAATTTAACCAAAAAAATTACACCACGATTGTACTTGGATACTCAGGTATAGGTATGTTGTGGAGCTGATGAAATACCATTATCACATGAGAACAGCTGCGAATCGGTGATTTGCATCATACAGCTAACAACACACGCAGAATATTAGATTTCTTACAAAAAGTTACTAAATCAAAATCGTTTCATTCGTTTGAAGGAAAAATATAAAAAAATACGAACAAATATCCTCTCACCCACCCAATGCAAATATCCTATCATTCCAATCAGTACCCATAAACATAAGCCTGCTAACTTTGGGGATAGATGATTCTGTGTGGATTGTTCAGCATTATTTATTTATTACAAGCTCTTATTTAACTGGCCCTGTTAGTAGGTATGTGTAGGATGGGCTAGATGATGCTGTGTGTGGATTGTCCAGCATTATTTATTTATTACAAGCTCTTATTTAACTGGCCCTGTTAGTAGGTATGTGTAGGATGGGCTAGATGATGCTGTGTGTGGATTGTCCAGCATTATTTATTTATTACAAGCTCTTATTTAACTGGCCCTGTTAGTAGGTATGTGTAGGATGGGCTAGATGATGCTGAGTGTGGATTGTCCAGCATTATTTATTTATTACAAGCTCTTATTTAACTGGCCCTGTTAGTAGGTATGTGTAGGATGGGCTAGATGATGCTGCGTGTGGATTGTCCAGCATTATTTATTTATTACAAGCTCTTATTTAACTGGCCCTGTTAGTAGGTATGTGTAGGATGGGCTAGATGATGCTGTGTGTGGATTGTCCAGCATTATTTATTTATTACAAGCTCTTATTTAACTGGCCCTGTTAGTAGGTATGTGTAGGATAGGCTAGATGATGCTGTGTGGATTGTTCAGCATTATTTATTTATTACAAGCTCTTATTTAACTGGCCCTGTTAGTAGGTATGTGTAGGATGGGCTAGATGATGCTGTGTGTGGATTGTCCAGCATTATTTATTTATTACAAGCTCTTATTTAACTGGCCCTGTTAGTAGGTATGTGTAGGATGGGCTAGATGATGCTGTGTGTGGATTGTCCAGCATTATTTATTTATTACAAGCTCTTATTTAACTGGCCCTGTTAGTAGGTATGTGTAGGATGGGCTAGATGATGCTGTGTGTGGATTGTCCAGCATTATTTATTTATTACAAGCTCTTATTTAACTGGCCCTGTTAGTAGGTATGTGTAGGATAGGCTAGATGATGCTGTGTGGATTGTTCAGCATTATTTATTTATTACAATCTCTTATTTAACTGGCCCTGTTAGTAGGTATGTGTAGGATGGGCTAGATGATGCTGTGTGGATTGTTCAGCATTATTTATTTATTACAATCTCTTATTTAACTGGCCCTGTTAGTAGGTATGTGTAGGATAGGCTAGATGATGCTGTGTGGATTGTTCAGCATTATTTATTTATTACAATCTCTTATTTAACTGGCCCTGTTAGTAGGTATGTGTAGGATGGGCTAGATGATGCTGTGTGGATTGTTCAGCATTATTTATTTATTACAATCTCTTATTTAACTGGCCCTGTTAGTAGGTATGTGTAGGATGGGCTAGATGATGCTGTGTGTGGATTGTCCAGCATTATTTATTTATTACAATCTCTTATTTATCTGGCCCTGTTAGTAGGTATGTGTAGGATAGGCTAGATGATGCTGTGTGGATTGTTCAGCATTATTTATTTATTACAATCTCTTATTTAACTGGCCCTGTTAGTAGGTATGTGTAGGATGGGCTAGATGATGCTGTGTGGATTGTTCAGCATTATTTATTTATTACAATCTCTTATTTAACTGGCCCTGTTAGTAGGTATGTGAAGGATGGGCTAGATGATGCTGTGTGTGGATTGTCCAGCATTATTTATTTATTACAAGCTCTTATTTAACTGGCCCTGTTAGTAGGTATGTGTAGGATGGGCTAGATGATGATGTGTGTGGATTGCCCAGCATTATTTATTTATTACAAGCTCTTATTTAACTGGCCCTGTTAGTAGGTATGTGTAGGATGGGCTAGATGATGCTGTGTGTGGATTGTCCAGCATTATTTATTTATTACAAGCTCTTATTTAACTGGCCCTGTTAGTAGGTATGTGTAGGATGGGCTAGATGATGCTGTGTGGATTGTTCAGCATTATTTATTTATTACAATCTCTTATTTAACTGGCCCTGTTAGTAGGTATGTGTAGGATGGGCTAGATGATGCTGTGTGTGGATTGTCCAGCATTATTTATTTATTACAAGCTCTTATTTAACTGGCCCTGTTAGTAGGTATGTGTAGGATGGGCTAGATGATGATGTGTGTGGATTGCCCAGCATTATTTATTTATTACAAGCTCTTATTTAACTGGCCCTGTTAGTAGGTATGTGTAGGATGGGCTAGATGATGCTGTGTGTGGATTGTCCGGCATTATTTATTTATTACAAGCTCTTATTTAACTGGCCCTGTTAGTAGGTATGTGTAGGATGGGCTAGATGATGCTGTGTGTGGATTGTCCAGCATTATTTATTTATTACAAGCTCTTATTTAACTGGCCCTGTTAGTAGGTATGTGTAGGATGGGCTAGATGATGATGTGTGTGGATTGCCCAGCATTATTTATTTATTACAAGCTCTTGTTTAACTGGCCCTGTTAGTAGGTATGTGTAGGATGGGCTAGATGATGCTGTGTGTGGATTGTCCAGCATTATTTATTTATTACAAGCTCTTATTTAACTGGCCCTGTTAGTAGGTATGTGTAGGATGGGCTAGATGATGATGTGTGTGGATTGTCCAGCATTATTTATTTATTACAATCTCTTATTTAACTGGCCCTGTTAGTAGGTATGTGTAGGATGGGCTAGATGATGATGTGTGTGGATTGTCCAGCATTATTTATTTATTACAATCTCTTATTTAACTGGCCCTGTTAGTAGGTATGTGTAGGATGGGCTAGATGATGCTGTGTGTGGATTGTCCAGCATTATTTATTTATTACAAGCTCTTATTTAACTGTCCCTGTTAGAGGATGGGCTAGATGATGCTGTGTGTGGATTGTCCAGCATTATTTATTTATTAAAAGCTCTTATCTAACTGTCCCTGTTAGTATGTGCACAAATCTGGCAACTGAATTATAAACCAGCTATCCTCAACCGATTGAGCTAAAATTTGGCATACATAAGTAAGTTCGGTAACGAAGCAATGTCTGGTTACCATCGAGCTGGTCTGATGATGAAGACAGAAGGTGGCCATAGGAACTCCTAAACGAAAAGACTTCACCCCGTCGAGTTTTGGTTCGTTGGATTAGTCTTTACAAGCACTTTAGTTCTAGAATTTTAGAATTTTAAGAAGCTTTTATATCAAAAAGGTTAGGAAAAAGGTTTTTTAAAATATCAAAACTGATTTTATATCATTCCCCCTCTAAAAAGCTCATTTTACAGACCAGAAAACGTAATGTATAATTATAACCTTAAATTGTCAGATTTTTAGATTTCGGTACCACAAAAGAAAAAAGGAACCCTTTTATCAGGAACGCGTGGAGGTATCGAGTTGAAATAAAAATCAAATATTCAACTCAAATACAAACCTCTTGTCGATATAAATAAAACTCCTAAGTCAACACAATCAAAAGTTACAGTCGTTTATGTCCGAATAAATATTTTGAAATTTTCAATGGAATCAAATGCACACAAAAGCTATAGGGTACTTCCCGTTGACCTAGAATCATGAAATTCGGCAAGAAGCAAAGTCTTATAGCACAAATAAAAGGAAAAATCCAAAAAACGTAAATTTTTAGTGAATTTACAAAAAAAAATTGTTTCTCGCCATGGAAAACCTATAGGGTAGGTAGGTACCCTATAGGGTAAGTACTTCCCGTTGCCTTACAACCAAACAATTTTGTCAGAAGACAAGTAAAGGCATCAAACCGAAAACTAAATTTGTAGTATATTCATAAAAAAATAATTAAATCTGGTCTTGGACCAAAGACCAAAACCTATAGGGTGTACATATTTCCCGTTGACCTAGAATCTTAAAATTTAGCAAGAAGCAAGGTCTTATTATATCTTAATTCTACGGAACCCTCGGTGCGCGAGTCTAACTCGCACTTGACGTTTAATTCTATGTAAGGGGGATCTGAACATAGAGTCCCATCAGCTATAGTACCGAATTCGGTATGCAATGCTTGCGTTTAAATGTATATCGATTCGCGACCGTTGATGGTAAAAAATCACTTGTTAATTATGCGAGTGATATAATCGCCGCGGCTGGGTGGGGCGGCCGGCATAATGGAATGAATGCCTAAGGTTGCCACGAGGCGTCCACCCGCTATTTAAATAACAAATTTTCTACAATTATTTTAATATGGAAGTGTCTGTAAATTGTTTGTACAATGCTCGTTAGTTGACGGCGGATGTGATGTTAATTATCATGAGGCTAAAGTTATTGACTTTCTAGGTAGGTATATAGAGCATGATGACTATTTAATAACAGAATACAGCGCACAGAGAAATTTAATGAAAAAATCGAAAGGCGAGTATAACAGGAAAATTTGGGCTAAGGGAAGCCTTTGCCCAATGATAACATCATGATCATCATGATCACATCACATCATCATCAGCCTATCTAGTCCACAAACTACGGCTTTCGGATTTTTCCCTTTATTTGTGCTATAAGACCTTGCTTCTTGTCAAGTTTCATGGTTCTAGGTCTACGTGAAGCACCCTACAGGTTTTATGTGCATGTGATTCCCTTGGAAATTTTAAAATATTCGGACATAGATGGCTGTTACTTTGATTGCGTTGACTTAGAATTTTTATTTATATCGAGGCTCCAAATCGTTTCGGAGTTGAGTATAATGATGTTAATTTCAACTCCATACCTCCACGCGTTCCTGCAAAAACGGGGTTGACAGACGGACAGACAGACAGACAGACGGACAACAAAGAGATCCTATAAGGGTTCCTTTTTTCCTTTTGAGGTACGGAACCCTAACAAGCAAAAAACATTTGTGAATTAATTTATATTAAATAATGCAAGAGTGCGTGTAAATGAACACAAGAAACGTATTTTTATCAAAATAGTTAAGTAATAAAATAAATAAGTAATTAAGAAATCGTAGAAATCAAATAATATCGCAAAAATTTTCGAGTTCGACGGGACTTGAACCCGCATCCTTCTTTCAGTACAGGAATGTGCTAACCAACTACAACGAGGACAAGTAAATAAATAAATAATAAAATAAATAAATAATGCTGGACAATTCACACAGCATTATCTAGCCAAGTGACGAGGACAAGTGACGTGGGAGTCGAAAATCTTTGCGACTTTCTACGGTCTCTAGCGCCATTAGCTCCACCTGTAGTTGGTTAGCACATTCCTGTACTGAAGGAAGGATGCAGGTTCAAGTCCCGTCGAAGTCGAAAATTTTTGCGATATTATTTGATTTCTTAGAAATTACCCTGAGTGTTTACGTGTGAGGGGTTACGCACTATAATAACAAAAAACCTAAGAAATCGTAATAAAAAATTTTTTTTTTACAAGTAGACGTCCTCGGGGTTCAGGATCACCTTTCGGCTTACTACAGATGTTACGTGGCACCCTGTATCAAACAAGACGAGAAAGAATAAAGCAAATTCCAGAAAACCGCCAAGCAAAATACTTTCACAAAACGTTGTCCGAAATGGCATCCCTGGTGACTATAGTTTATCAGAATCAGAGATTGGCCGCACTCATTGACACCCACAAAAGAAAAATTGCTATCAGACACGTGATGTTCCGTCACTGCCCTCAACTTTTGATATCAACGGTATTATCATAATGAATACCTACCCACATTTCCTACCTACCTATTCTAAGAATCACAAGACCTGTCTATGATATAGTCGCAGCTCTATCCGTTTTAGGCATGTTTTCGTCGAAAGATAATTGGATTCTAAAGCCGGGTTTCCACCGCGAAATAGTAACGAGCGGGAAATGAGAAGTGAGTAGGCGGAGTTATTTTCAACGCTTTCTGCTCGCTCAGTCCTTTCCGCTCGACTATTTGTTGGTGGAAAAACAAGTATGCCGTTTACTTTTGCGAGTTAAAATGGGTCCGTTCAGCTCACGGTGGAAAGACGGTTTTACATTTTAATGGACAGACATAGTTTCTAAGTTTACATAATATGCCAGAGTTAACCGACGAAGATGCTTACTAAAATCCGATTATCATTGATAAATAGATAGATAATACTTTATTGTACCACACAAAGACAGATAACAATACAGAAATAAATGCTAGGAGTAGACGGACATCCTTTTTTCGATTAAATCAGCCAGCTTGTTAGGCGGCTAGGCAGGCTAATTTAATTTGTGCCGTAAGAAACGGCTCGTTCAACTCATTCATCTCATGTTCTTACAGTAGAACTTAAAGCTAAGGCACACCTCGGTCTCAACGGATATATTTACCAAGTTAAAAGGGTGCATTCCGCGCCATTTTGTGAAAAGGATAGGCATAGGATTTCGCGTTCATTTCAGTGGGACAGGGCAGTTTTTGTAACGGCGGCATAAGCGCAAAAATCAAGTTTGTGCTTATTTACAAGAAAACTACACCACTTCACAAGCTGAAGACAGGGCGCTATGGCGATCATATAGGCTGATGATGATGATTATGATGTTGACACCACTTATGAAAAACAACAAAATAATTAGTAATAACTAATAAGCCTACGAATCAAAACATAAGTCATTTCAATAGACCGCAGGGTTCCCGAGATCTCGACTAAATTGTGTGCAAAACAGTGCACTTTCATAATTTTTTTTCAATCGTGTTTTCACTATTAGGAAACCAAATGAAAAATGTATAATTTTACTCAATTCAGGTTTTACCACAGTTATCCTGTGAGTACTTACTGAGGTCTAGGCCTATTTTGACAACTAAACCCGTTAGCTTCGCCTCGTTCCTTAAAAAGTGGGGGTTTTGTGCAGTTTCTGTTTTGACATTTTCATGATCCTACGGCATGATAACGAGGACTATAGATCCGATCTGCGATTGAAGTCACGGGCAGAACCTAGTCTCATTATTATCGAAGCGTGTCGTGAAGCAATTAACTTAACTAAGGAGCCCGCTTCGTCACCTGAATTCTTGCAATAAATCCTGTAATTTATTGATGGACGCTGTCCGACGAACCTAGTTTTGCTTCAGTTGGATCTTGCTCTTTCACAGTTCAACTACAACTAACCTTCTGAAAAACTTTCTTTACCATTGTAAAATTCATTTTTACATAAAAAATCATAAGTGACTAAGTTTTTGGATTTCATTGGAAAGTTCGGTGAGATATGGTTTCTTTATTATCTTTTGCAAGTTTTGGGACTTAACCATGATCTGATGGAAGTATATGAAATGGTTTTATCATATTCCAGAATAGTGCCTTTTAAGTAAGTACAATCAGGCCTTTTTTAACAAAGAAAAACACAATCAAATTTTAATAATAGAAATAAATTAGAACTAGTATTTACAATTGAAACAATTGAGTTAACTGCAGACTGTTGCAATCAATTTACGGGTAGCTCAACTGATCCATATCAATACCCGTCGTAAGCGTTCACAAGACGCTGGCTGCATTGCTCCGCTGGCAATGCTGATGCGCTGCGCCAGATACTCACCAGTTCTCGGGTCACGCGTCGTTTTGACCAGACGTTCAGATAATTTTTAAAATACCTGGACAGCCTTGGTACCCCTCGGGCCTAAGGTGTCCATGTTTAAAACAATAGCCTGATTGCTGACACGGTAATCTTTCATTTCGCTCAAAATTAAAGTGCTATTAATTTTTATACAATTTTCGCAAACGTAACTGTGCTACCCAGCCATTTTTATAATTAAAATCTAAAGCTAAGTGAAAATAATTACTCCTGAATGTCACAGCTAAGTGATTAAAGTGAAAACAAACTTTGTTGGATTATGTTCATGTGAAATGGCGGCGACAAGGTGTGTCTTCAATCCGAGTACTGCGAAAGTCGGGATTAGAATTGGGGCCATGTTTCGAATTGTACATAAGTTTGACCTATCGTTATAGCTTCCTCGTCAAAGGTCATCGTCATCAAGCAAGGTTTGCCTATGGTACTTGGTGTCGTATCCCGCGCTCGTATGTATCTTGGTTCCCCCTCAAACTATGGTGTCGTTGATTTTTTAGAGTTGTAGTAGAAGCAAGTGTAGCAAGTTTACAGTTAAGAATATTCAGTATTATTATTTGCGGATTTTACCCTAAACAGCGTAGGGACCAAATAACTATCTTTTACAAGAAAATCCATACTATCCATAATCATATTATAAAAGCGAAACGTAATTCTGTCTGTCTGTTATCTTTTCACGCCTAACGACAGTTCTAAATGGAATCTGGCAAGGAGGTAGACGCTATCCTGGTGACAGATATAGGTCTTTTATCCCGGAAAAGAGCGTGCGAAGCCACGGGCAAGAGCTAGCGTAAAAACAAAGTAAAAACAAATAATTGTTTTCCAATTCCCCGCGATTTGATGAAATCACAGTTATTACCATTTGCTTGCAGCTTAAATTTTTAAAAACTCTGACGTGGCTGATATAGTTGTATTACTGAAGCTAGGGTGTTCTATTGCTAGAAATTGACATATTTTCTCGTACGGTAGGGTTCCAGCGAGCACGGCCCAGCATCTCCCCAGCCGTCCGTGGACCGGCTGTCAGTGACGTGGGCGGAGCCCGGCAGTATGACGTCATCAGGCGTGAATCTCTTCCACCTGCCTTCGGAGACGCCCGTCAGCAATGAGGTCAAGTTCTCACCGTCTGCTGGGGGTAAGACGTGATTACTAAACCTAGAAAGAGACTCAGCCACGCCACGAAATGTAGAAAACAATGATGGAGTGGCGTACGATAATTGTGTCTCTGGTTCATCTGTTTTCATAAAATTCAAGCGTCCAGAGGGATCTATTCGACGTTTGTTACAGCGCGTACAATTTGGTACAGCGCCTCTGTCGTACGGACAGGGAACTACGCAAATCCTATATTAACACTTTCATGGCCCATGACGCATCTAATCTATCTGCAGCTCCCTGTGCGGCGGCGCGCTTCTGCGATAATCGGACGATCAGCAGCTTCGTCGGTTAACTACAATAAGTAATGCTGGATAATCCACACAGCATCATCTAGCACAGCTAAGCAGAGCTAAACAGAGCTTATGTTATATGTACATGCACGGCCTTAGTAATTAGAAATTCAAACCCATATTTTCGTCGTTAGTCGTCGAAGTCGTTCGTTTAGGCGAAATATGAGTAGAAAATTACAAAATAATGGCTTGATATTCAATCAATGAAAAAGCACTATTTCGTACAAGATACAAAGAATGCTTGATGTGTCGGGAATGCAATTAAATTGAGGTTGAATTTTGGGAGACCGTAATTATCGAATACCGCTCAGGGTAAGGGAGTGAAGCCGGTTTCTGTCTATAAAACGAGAGCGATGAACGACGAATCGTATCGACTAATAAAGAATGATGTCGACCTTTTTTAGCACGTTTAGATAATAGAAATAGACAGCCATCGTTACTAGAAGGTCCGAAGGGGATAATTTCATGAGGTTCTTACGCGGTATGTGCATTTTAGCTTAGAAAAGTGTTTTCCAACAACATTTGCTACCTAACTAAGCAGTGGTGGAAGAAGGAGAGAGAAAAAATAAAGTATTCACTTATTGTCTTATATCTTATCCGTGGCCATTGTCATAGTGTAGCGATTGGCTTAGTAGAATTGGGACCCTAAGTTAAAACCTTGTTGTAGATGGTTCAGACGACGAAGACTACTCCGCCAGCCTCAGCGCGGTGCTGCGTCAGCGGCGCGCAAGCGTGCGGCGGTCGCGCAAGGGACGCGCTCGCCGCCCCTCCTCCCCCTTCCTGCCCGACGAGACGCGGCCGCGGCGCCGGTCCTCTGCCTTCACCACTAGCTCCGGCGAGTGAGTATGAGTAACTAGTAATGCTTCTCTCCTCTACTTTACCATTTTTTACCGGTCCAGTAACTAAAGCTACGGGACCGTTAAAAAATGTAAAAATCCGGAATTAAATAGGTGTTTCCGATGATTTCCATCGTTTGATTTACATTTTGTATGTATGGGAAACGTTTTTGCGATTTCCGACTAGTACTCCAACCTCAGTTGGTCCCATAGTCTTTTTCAGGATCGATTAGAATCAAAAAAGTTTTCGAGGAAAACGCTCCTTTTTTTGCTTACTGTGCATTTTTTGAAAATACGATATAAATCTAAAAATATGGATAGGTAGACCATTTTCCTGCAGCTACGCCGGTTAAGGTAGAGATAAACCATTCCAAAAATACACGCCCCTTCTACTATAAAACTATCGTAGTTTGATGAATTCACCACGGATGTAGGTGATGAAACGTTGCTGTTCTTCCAACACAAATAAGGTTCGTAGTTAACCCGCTTACATCCGTAATGAATGCACGCCCCCTCCACAAAACGTCATAGGTACCTACACTCGGCGTGCATTTTTAGAATGGTTTATCTCTACCTCCTTACCGCCCCGTCCAAAAGATCCCTGTATTCTGTGGGTTTGTTGCATGAGCTGTTCTCTGGTCCCACAGCACTGCGATATCGATCGAGGAAGCCCCCGCGGCCGTGACTCAAGACCAGATCTTCGAGAACATTCATCTGCATAAGGTGGTGCTCGGCTCCGTGAAACAGCAGCCGCTCGGCATGAGAAGGAAGCTGAAGATTGTACACCAGGTATGTTCACACTCACACGTAACCAAAAAGGTAATGACGTCACGACTGCTCTATTGGTTATCTGATTAAAATGTTCCTAACTAATATTCAAGGACAAGTTATAGTGTAGCTTCAGCATTGCCATACAGCGTGGCAATGCAGCCAGCGTCTTGGGGACGCTTCCGACTGGTATTGATATGGATCAGTTGAGCTACCTGTACACTGTTTGCAACAGTCTTCAGTTAGCTCAATTAGTTATGATCTTGAATTTTTGTAACTTGTCTTTATCTATACGAATATAAACTCTTTATACTAAACCTGCTCAGAAAATTGCTTATTCCTTTTCCGAAGATAAGGTAGAAAGTACGTCATTGCAGGCGCACATAAATGCGGGAGGGAAAACTCTAGGAGTTTCATTTCTCACGCGTTTAGCGGAAGAGAAAAGTGTATGGAAAACCATTTCTAACGTATTATTTTTTTATTTTCTGAAATATCCCTTATATATGGTTGTTTTCATATTAGTTCAAACGACAAAATTACTCCGAATCCGCCATTTATTATATAGATAGATAGATAGATAGATAGATAAATGTTTTATTTGAATCACAAATGGACAGCACAAAAAACAATAAAACATAAACAAGTAGGTAGGTAAGTATATAAAAACTAGTTTAAAACTTATGAGTAGGTACAAGTCATAGTTTATATATTCTTATAGCTAAGCTTACATTCTAAAAAGTTATACCCACTAACTTATCCTACTCGTTAAGTACATGTAGGTGTGTCAGTGCTGCCGAAGTGAGCCAAAACGGATCAGTCTCAGCTTTATGCTGTTTTGCAACGGGGTACAAAACAGCGCTGGTTTTCAGACTGACCCGGTCGTAGTGACACCAGGAACCGAGACGAGCTCTTTGAATTTCGGTAACAATGCTTATGTGGAATAAGTGCAAGGCATGTGCAAAAAAAAACGCGCTGTTCCAAATTGATTTTGTTCGTGTCAGAAAATTTTTTTTGCTATGTCAAAGTGGATTAGTGGAGAGAGTTAAACAAGAAGTTGAAGCTTACTGACACTGGCAGAGTCGTAGCGAAAAGCAAGCGGTGCCATTATAGAAGAAGTTGAAGTACTGTCACATGCGACTTGAATTTCCAATCCAACGATACGATAATACGTGGCAATGGCAACTAAACGAACTGTATTCGATCGAAGGGGAAAAAAAAGCATAGCACCACCAGTACAGCACTGCAGTGGATGGAGAGTAAAAAATAAAGTAGTCTGGATCACAGAAGAATGACACGAAAGTGCAGAAAAGAATGGTGAGTGTAGGTGAAATTGGACTTTCAGGATTTTTGCCGCCCTAAAAGCTCTTTTTTGTATTGTGCTCTAAATGAACCAACTGTTTTTAGGGAGTGGAGTGATGGAGGCTTCAACACATTCCAACAACGAGTAGCGGCAAATCGAAAGGACCCTCTGAAAGCCACAGACTTATGCCTTGGCGTACGGAAAATTAGTTGAGAACAGGTTCGCTTAGGGTAACGATTACAATCACTAGCCCAATTAAGTTTGGAGTAGAGGTAGGGGGGAGATTTATTTAAAATGAGGCCAAAAAGAAGGGTTGCTAGATGTAGTTCTCTACGCTCTTTCATTTTCAAAAGGTTTGAAGAATTAAGGAATGGGGTTATGTGAGTACGGGGGGGAACATGGAAGCAATAACGTGCGCAGGCATTCTGCACACGTTGTATGAGATTAATAGTTCGACTAAGAAGACAGGGGCCATAGACAGTGTCACAATAATTAAGACGGGACAAGACTAGAGATTCACAGAGCATTATTCGAACATCTTCACTTAAGTAAGGACGAATCTTATATAGGAGCTTGAGGCGAAAGAGGGACTGACGCACTGTTTCAGCAATATGGGATTCAAAATGTAGGTGACTGTCCATAGTTAACCCAAGGTTTTTGGCTTCATGAACACGCTCAACTAGCTCCCCGTCAATGTTAATATTAACATTGCTGAGTTTGCCAAGCATATTTTTGGTGCCAAAAACCATGTATTTAGATTTTTTTGGGTTTAGTATAAGAGAGTTAGAAGAGGACCACTGGCTGATCTGCTCTAAATCTTGGTTTATTTTTATTACAGCATCAGTACAATCTGTGGGAAGAAAGGAAAGATATAACTGAAGGTCATCCGCATAGAGGTGATGTTGGCAGAAAGTAACCTTATTGATGATGTCAGCAGAGTATAGCACAAACAGGATTGGACCTAGGACCGAACCTTGAGGAACTCCTCGTGGAACTAGACGAGGGGGAGAACGTACTGCCCTACCACCCTGTAACTGTACCTCAACACATTGGGTTCTACATTCAAGGTAACTTGAAAACCATTGCACAGTTTTTGGATCGAAGCCATAAAAAACTAGTTTGGAAAGAAGAAGAGGAATATTAATTGAATCAAAGGCCCTGGAGAAGTCCAGGAGGACCAGAATACTGCACTTGCCTCCATCCTGAGCAGCCAGTAGATTGTCGACCACATCAAGAAGTGCTGTTGCTGTGCTGTGTCCTTTGCGGAAGCCAGACTGATGTTGAGGGAGTATGTGATGATCCTCAAGGAACTTGATCATTTGCATACATACAACTTTTTCCAAGACCTTTGACAGGCAGGGAAGTAGGCTAATGGGTCTGATATCGTTTAGAGTGGATGGTTGATTATTTTTGGGGATTGGTTTTATCACAGCTACTTTCCAAGACTCGGGAAAGACACATTCATTGATAGATTTATTTATGATACTGGTAATAGAAGAAAGAGACTGGGGCAGAGAGAGAAGAAGCATGTCTATAGATATACCATCAATCCCCAATGCATTTGACTTAAAGCTTTGAATTACTTTGAGTACTGTAGTCTCACTGACAGGTTGAAGGGAGAATGTATGGTGGCCATGTCGATGAAATTCAAAGTATGTGAGTTGTGAGATATTAATATGGTCTGTACCAGGAACATTAAGGAAGTGCAAATTTATACTGTCAGGGTCATTAAATTGTGCGGGTAGATCATCTAACCGGGACTTGCTGGGTAAAATATTATTTTTTAGGTTCCTCCATAACCGCTTTGGATTGTTGACACTATTATTGATGTGGAGGGTAAAGAAAGCGCGTTTTTCACTATCAATAGCTGTGGCTACTATATGTTTCATGCTTTTGTAACAGTTTTTTAGATTTTTAGTTTTGTGCAACTTATAGTTTTTATAGTAGTTGTCTCTGATGCCAATCATAGTTTTAATATCGGTCTCTTCCGTATTCGGAACAATAATTCAAAAAAAGAACCATGTGAAAATCGCACGGGTGCGTATTTATTGCTACATTTGAGTTTACAATTTGAATTTACTCATGATTTTGAAGATTCTAAAACGATGATTTTCCTCGAAGGTGTAGTATAAAGCACTAGTATCACTCGGGAGAAAGTGCGTTTCCTACCTCGTATGTTTTAAGGCCCTCGGCTGCGTCTCAAATGACACACTCGATAGGAATTGTCCACTTTCTCGCCTAGGTGTACAGTGTACTATTGTCCTGACTCATACATAGACGAGCTATAGCCCAAACCACTTATCGCAGAGACTTGAAACTTGCAGGGTGTGTTCTTGGTACGAAAGTGAGCACTAAAAAAGGAATGTTGTAAATTGGCGCTCTAAGAGGTTCAAATTAGGGATTGCAAGTTTAAACGAAAATGTTCTTTTCTTTTAGCAACCGTAAGCAATTAAAGTAAGCAATTAAACTACAAAATTTTACATGTAGGTTTCGCTGCCCAACCGAACACATTTGATTCATCGTTTTCTGAAATTCGGAAGTTGTTTTCCTTATCTATAGTAATATAAAACTCTTTGTCCTGACTCAGACAAGCTACAGCCCACACTACTTATTGGAAAGACTTGAAACTCGCAGGCCAGCATTATTTATTTATTATTATGTGTTCTTTATTTCCATGATCGAAGGCCATATAAATAAATAAATAATATGTAAATAAATAAATAATGCTGGATAATTCACACAGCATTATCTAGCCCCAAGCTAAGCAGAGCTGGGTACTAGATAACAGATAGACTAAATACAATACACTACTTAATTAGATGTTTTTTATTATACATAGAAAACATCCAGAACGCCCTGGAAAATGTCTGCAGATCGTACAAACATTTGTCCCGAGGCGGGAATCGTACCCGCAACCTCCTGCATCGCAGGCAGCCCTTAGCCCGCTGCGCCACAGAGGTCGTCAAAATATAGTTATTCCTTTAGGAGGCTTGCGTGGGGTCGAAGCCAACAGCACAGAGGCCTTTATGAGAGTTCCGAAGGTGCGATGTGTAGCATCAACATAACGGGTATCATCTCCGGGTGATGATGATGTACTCCTAGCCGAATTTCGACCACGGCGGCCATTCTCATCGGAGATTAGCCAAATGCACAGGATTATAGTTCACAAGTGTGTGCGCAAACACAGGTTCACTCTCTAATCCCTCACTCTTATAATACAATTAGACGTCAGATCGACACGACAGGGGAGAGGTCAAGCGCAGGACCAACGGCTTAACGCGCTTTCCGAGGCACGGGGGGCGTAATACCGCCAATTTCCTGACGCCGCGCTGTTACAAGGTTGAGGAAGATGATATCCGCCAGGTGTAGAGACTTATTATTACTGTACCTAACGCGTTAATGGTCATTTTCCAGGCCAGAGGTTACATCAAGCGGCACGAGGGCCAGCTGCAAGAGCGACTGGCGCAGTCTAAGAGCACCAGGGATATTTACGCCAGATTCAACATTTTCATCGCTGCTGTGAGTATCACAATTCATTCGTGCTTAAACTACACACAGCTTACAAAATATAAATTACTAGACGATCGCCTCGCGGTTTCACCCGCGTAGTTCCCGTTCCCGTGGGAATTTTGGGAAAAAATATAGCCTATGTCACTCCCTGGAAAGTAAGCTTCCTAATGGGAAAATAATTTTTCAAATCGGTCCAGTAGTTTCGGAGCCTATTCAATACAAACAAACAATCAAATCTTTCCTCTTTATAATATTAGTATAAACTACCCGTTTATGTTCTGTTTTAATAGAATAGAACATTTTTATTTGTGACACAATGAAATTACATAAAACTAATAAATTTGAACTTAATTAAACCCAAAAAGGTCACCAGCTCAGCTTACTGCTGCTATGGCACAAGGACCCATAGCAGCGCTGGTTTTCAGCGGTGCCGGGATTATATTAATTGTTTACAGAAATGGCAGCAGCTAAAGCGCGAAGCTGCGAACACTTCCAACCTGCTAATACCCTGGGAGCTTCGCATCAAGGAGATAGAATCTCACTTCGGCTCGGTGGTAGCTTCCTACTTCACCTTCCTCCGGTGGCTGTTCTGGGTGAATCTCGTCGTTGGGTTCATACTGCTCGTCTTTGTTATCGTGCCTGAGGTTCGTATTCTACACATTTTAAGGTCAAAACACGCGAGCCGAAGCGAATTTTGGAGATCTTTTTAGGGTTTCTAGATCGATTTCAAAACCCCGAAAAAAGGTTTATAGTCTCGCTTGGTCTGTCTTTTTGACGTGACAACGTCTTATAAATTGGTTTGCCGGGTGACACTTCAAGAAACTGCGTTACGCTCCGCTCACGTTATGCGCTCACAATGAGAGCGAGTGAGAGGCACGCGTCCCTTCCACTCGGGCATGGTTAGCCCGCCTAAGAGCGAGAGAGACAGACATAAAAAGTGAAAGGAACTCAAAGTCGTTGTCACGTAAAACTTTCGCCCGTATACCGACTTTACAGGCAACCAATTTTTTCCCCCTCTTTAATATCTCAGTAACTACTGCAGCTATTAACTTGAAATTTAAAATAATAATACATTTTGTGCGCCTGTACTTACAGATATAAAGAAAAAAAATTCAGTACAGATTGTGATGTCGAAATTTTGAAAGATACCTACAAGGTATTAAATGAAAGGGACCGACCCCTTGATTTGTGTTTCATATTTTTCGAAATATTTAGAAAAAAGGCGAATAATTACCCATTCATGCAGACTGATCCATCTGGAATGTAGGTTGGTACCTCCTATTTTTAGGTATTCATTAAATAGCGTCTCTAACCGGTACCTTTAGTATATCCTATCCTACTAATATATCGGTTTTAGAAATTTATTTCTCAAAAGAAATATTATAAAGCCGAAAGTTTGTGAAATCTGAATTTTTGGTACCTAGGATCTCCAAAATTACCGAACAGATCAAGATGAAATTTAGTGCGTACGATTAAAGCAAAGCCTAACTTAGCTAATAGGCTACTTATTACACCAAAAATACGCGTACGAAGCCGCAGGCAGAAACTAGTATTTGTATAATTGACAAACGTTCGAAACCCTCGGCGCGCGAGTTACACTCACACTTGACGGATCTTGTTTTTTATAGTCAACTAGCTCGTGCCCACGGCTTCCTTGTTATTGACATGTTATTCCAGGCCCAGATCTTGGTGTGAAAATAAAAAAAAACTTTCGCCATTATATGTCATTATACGCCATAACACAAGCTCTGCTTAGCTTGGGGCTAGATAATGCTGTGTGAATTATAATATAATAATAATAATAATATAATAATGTTGGACAATTCACACAGCATTATCTAGCCCCAAGCTAAGCAGAGCTTATGTTATGGGTACTAGATAACTGATATAATACAATACACATAGATAGATATTTTTTATTATACATAGAAAACATCCAGAACGCCCTGGACAAATGTCTGCAGATCGTACAAACATTTGTCCCGAGGCGGGAATCGAACCCGCAACCTCCTGCGTCGCAGGCAGACCTTCGCCCGCTGCGCCACAGAGGTCGTCAATTGTCCAGCATATTTTTTTTTTATATTTAGCCTTCGTTTGACCACAATCTCATCTGATGGAAGGTGACGATGTGGTCGAAGGTGTATTACGGTCTAGGCACCTATACACTCCTTTCTTGAACAAACCTAGATTGTAATAGGGTAGTGTCCGGGGTAAAAAACAATCTATTTAGTCCGTCAGTTAGATTATCAAAAGAGACTGGACACAATTTTTTTCTTATGTCAATCAAACAAAAAATGACTAAAATAAAGCGCGTCAAAGTCTGGGAGTGGGGGCTACGGACTGAGGTAATGCTCTTTGACGTTATTCTTTATTTCGGACAAGTCCATAGTTTTATAAAAATACATACTGAATACACATAGGTACCATATTTTAAGAGATAGTATAATGCTAGTCAGTAACTAAAAGTAATTACCTAGTAGGTAGGTAATACTTCTACTTGCGGTTCCCACTGTGGTGCACCGATATCCAATAGCGGAAGTAGTCATTATCTGGGCACTCAGCGATGGACTGCAAGATAGAGTTCTTGGATGCGCGCAGACGTTTCCAGAAAGAAAAGATGCGCGATCTGAGGATGGTTATTGTTGCTCAACATTTTGTATTATTTTTCAGACTTTACTCAGGCGTCGCATTATTTATTTCAGTACCTAACAGCCAACCCACAGCAAGACGGCGAGCGTAAAGTCATAATGAACGAGGAACGTCGCAACGCAACCAACTTGCTAACGCTTTGGGAGTTCGAGGGCATTCTGAAGTGTTCACCGATATTCTACGGGTACTACAGCAATATAGAGAGGCCGCAGTACAGAATGCCTCTAGCTTACTTCCTTACGGGGCTGGCCGTCTATGTCTATAGCTTTGTTGCGATATTGAGGAAGTAAGTGGTTTTTCTTGTAGTGTATTGTATTAAGTATATCAATCATCTTGTACCCATAACAAAAGCTCTGCTTAGCTTGGGGCTAGATGATATGTGGATTTTCCAACATTATTTATTATTAATTGTCGTTTTCGAGTCTATTGTCATGTGGGCGATATATCTATAAAATCAACAAAATATCGATACAGGTGTGTCGACTGAGATGTGTCGAGGGAACGAGGGGAGGCTTTTGCCCAGCTGTGGGACACCAGGGCTCGTACTCTTAAAAACGAAACTGAAGTTTCTCATACGTTTTCAGGCAGACGCTAATCTTATGCAAGCGACATAAGAGTTGGTTTTGCACGATAACGACAAAACTTAAAAACGAAACTGAAGTTTCTCATACGTTTTCAGTCAGACGCTAATCTTATGCAAGCGACATAAGAGTTGGTTTTGCACGATAACGACGAAACTTAAAAACGAAACTGAAGTTTCTCATACGTTTTCAGGCAGACGCTAATCTTATGCAAGCGACATAAGAGTTGGTTTTGCACGATAACGACGAAACTTAAAAACGAAACTGAAGTTTCTCATACGTTTTCAGTCAGACGCTAATCTTATGCAAGCGACATAAGAGTTGGTTTTGCACGATAACGACGAAACTTAAAAACGAAACTGAAGTTTCTCATACGTTTTCAGGCAGACGCTAATCTTATGCAAGCGACATAAGAGTTGGTTTTGCACGATAACGATGAAACTTCGATTGTCCTTTGCTGAGTAGGCCCCCATGCTAATTGTATTGTATACTTGCTTTTGCCCGCGGCTTCGCGCGCGTGTTTTCGGTATAATAAGTAGCCTATTGTATAAGTCAGGCTAACGTTCTGAGTGTGTGCCAAATTTCATCTGTTCAGTAGTTTTGGAGATCCTAAGAATCAAAAATTTCACATTTCACAAACTTTCGCATTTATAATATTAGTAGGATTTTCGATACGACTCCAAATCCCCAAAAGATTCGAAGTTTGTTTTAGCATAGGCTTTTAACTTTATAAGCAAATGGTTTACACTGTGCGTAAAAACCTGCTTATTAAATTAGGTACTTGTAGAATCTAGAAGACTAAAAACTCTATTGTTAAGGCGAATAGTACGGTGGATAGTGGCGCCACTACATATTTAATTTTATAATTACGTTATACAAAGGAATTATCAAAAAATCGGACCGCGCGTAGACGATATCTATCATAAGCTTTTTAGGGTTTCGAAGATCGGTTTCGAAACCCTTATGGTCTCGCTTTGTCTGTCCTTTTTTCCCTCCTTAATAACTCAGCAACTACAGCAGCTATCAACTTGAAATTTAAAATAATAATACATTTCGTGCGCCTGTACAGATTTTAAGAAAAAAAATGAAAATAAATGAAAAATGAAAATGAACATTTTCCATACAAATTGAGATGTCAAAATTTTAAAAGAGACCTACAGAGTCAAGTGGCGTATCAAATGAAAGGTATTAGTTTGTACATTTCAAAATAGTTTTTGAAATTTCTGTAGGTTTCATACTTTTTGAAATATTTTGAAAATAGTCGAAAAAATACCCATTCCCCCCCCCCCCTATCTCCGAAGTTTGCAGAGCGATTTATTCAAAATGTATGGAGCGTTTGTAGATATAGATCTATATTTTACAGGAAAAATATAGAAAAGTCTGTAAAATGAACCGTTTTTGAAAAATGGTCAAAAAGAGGGGGGATAATTTTCAAAAAGGGGGGTAACCCCAATGAGTTGGGTATCATATGAAAGGTATTGGCTTGTACATTTCAAAACAGTTTTTGAAATTTCTGTTGGTTTCATACTTTTTGAAATATTTTGAAAATAGTCGAAAAAATACCCGCTCCCCCCCCCCTATCTCCGAAGTTTGCAGACCGATCCATTTAAAATGTATGGAGCGTTTGTAGATATAGATCTATATTTTACAGGAAAAATATAGAGAAGTCTGAAAAACGAACACTTTTTGAAAAATGGTAAAAAAGGGGGGAATTATTTTCAAAAGGGGAGGCTTCCCCACCGAGTTGGGTATCGTATGAAAAGTATCGGTTTGTACACTTCAAAACAGTTTTTAAAATTTCGGTAGGTTTCATACTTTTTGAAATATTTTGAAAATAGTTGAAAAAATACCCATTCCCCCCCCCTTATCTCCGAAGTTTGCAGAGCGATCCATTCAAAATGTATGGAGCGTTTGTAGATATAGATCTATATTTTACAGGAAAAATATAGAGAAGTCTGAAAAACGAACACTTTTTGAAAAATGGTCAAAAAAGGGGGGAATAATTTTCAAAAGGGGAGGCTACCCCACCGAGTGGGGTATCATATGAAAGGTATTGGTTTGTGCATTTTAAAACAGTTTTTAAAATTTCTGTAGGTTTCATACTTTTTGAAATATTTTGAAAATAGTCGAAAAAATACCCATTCCCCCCCCCTTATCTCCGAAGTTTGCAGAGCGATCCATTCAAAATGTATGGAGCGTTTGTAGATATAGATCTATATTTTACAGGAACAATATAGAGAAGTCTGTAAAATGCACCCTTTTTGAAAAATGGTCAAAAAGAGGGGGGATAATTTTCAAAAAGGGGGTTATCCCAATGAGTGGGGTATCATATGAAAGGTATCGGTTTGTACATTTCAAAACAGTTTTTGAAATTTCTGCTGGTTCAATACTTTTCGAAATATCTTGAAAAAAGTCGAAAAATTTACCGCTACACCCTATCACCGAAGCATGCAGAGAGATCCATCTGAAATGTAGGTTGGTACCTACTAGTTTTAGGTCTTCATTAAATTTCGGAGTTTCTAACCGGTACCTTTAGTACATACCTACTTGTTCACAAACGTTCGAAACCCTCGGCGCGCGAGTTATACTCGCACTTGACGGGTCTTGTTTTAAATGTATCTTAAATAGTTTTGTACTGTATTATTTAGGCAGATACTTGTTTCAAGAGTTTAGTTCCTATTGGTGGCCACCAAGCTCTCCAAACAAGGTTTTTGATTGAATAACACAAAACAAAACTATTACAGATACATTAAATAAAAGCTTGTGATAGGTATCGTCTACCAGCGGTCCGATTTTTTGATAATTCCTTTGTATAACTTAATGATTAAATTAAATATGTAGTGGCGCCACTATCAACCCTACTATTCGCCTTAATTTTGCGCGTCACGTACCACTTTAAAGGCCTTCGTATTGCGTTTGATTTGATACTTTTTCTTTCGGTATATTTTAATCTAGACGATCGCCTCGCGGTTTCACCCGCATAGTTCCCGTTCCTGTGGGAATTCCGGGACAAAATATAGCCTATGTCACTCCCAGAAACCAACGGTGCAAGAATTTTTCAAATCGGTCCAGAAGTTTCGGAGCCTATTCAATACAAACAAACAAACAATCAAATCTTTCTTATCATCAAATCTTTCCTCTTTATAATATTAGTATCTATACTAATATTTTATAATATTAGTATCTATACTAATATTATAAAGAGGAAAGATTTGATGAAGAAAATTACAATCAAATATCTATAATATAAAAATGAATCGCAAAATGTGTTGGTAAGCGCATAACTCAACAACGCCTGGACCGATTTCGCTAATTCTTTCTTTGTTGTGTTTGTTATTGTCAGGAGAAGGTTCTTATGAAAGAAAAAATTAAGAAAGTTGGAAACATAAATTTCCACGGGGGCGAAGCCGCGGGGCGCAGCTAGTTAGAAATAAATTAGAACTAGTATTTACAATTGAAACAATTGATCTAACTGCAGACTGTTGCAAACAATCTACAGGTAGCTAAACTGATCCATATTTTATCCCAGAATTCCCACGGGAACGGGAACTACGCGGGTGAAACCGCGAGGCGATCGTCTGGTAGTTAATAAATCAAATTGAAAACGAAGAGTTTATAAGAAAACTAAATAATTTTAAGGCCGTGTAGACAGACAATCTAGTACTTATCATTAAGCAAGACAAAATTTCAAAATTTCAAAACCGTCGACTTTTATTAGCTGAACAGGTTTTCATGAAACATGGATAAGACTCTTGATAAAATTATCTAAAAAACAAAAAAAAACTAAATGAAAATCGGTTCATCGGTTTGGGAGCTACGATACCACAGACAGATACACAGACAGACACGTCAAACTTATAACACCCCTGTTTTTGCGTCAGGGGTTAAAAATAATATGAAACGACCATTTTCAGAATGGCAGAAAACTCTCGAATGTCGAAACTGTCTGAGAAAGAAGACGAATGCATATTCTCGTGGAAGCTGTTCACTGGCTGGGACTTTATGATCGGGAACGCGGAGACCGCTCACAACCGAATAGCGTCCGTGATATTAGGCTTCAAGGAGGCATTGTTGGAAGAGGCGGAGAAGAAGAAGGATTTTAGAAAGTATGTACTTACTTCCATATAAAAATATAATATTAAACCTTGCTGTGCAAAAAGGCTTACTATAAAATATCAGATTATCTAGAGGATAAAAAAGCTTGGGACGGGCTTTGCTCCAACTCGAAAAATAACAACTAACAGGCTAAAGGTTTATTCGTCGCTTCTTTACTTTAGTCTACATACGGAAGCGACAGAAATCAAAAAATATCACTTTATTTCCGTGTCAGTGTTTAGTTTTATATGTTGACCTTTTCTAAGTGTACATTTATTGTATTTATGGAAATAAAGAGTTTTTGATTTTGATTTTGATATGTAGAACAGTCAGATCAAAGAAAGTCGCGTGTTGTGTATATATAAATATCTACAGTATAGGGTGCCACGGAAAGGGGGTACTAGGCCGAAAGGGGGTGATCCAGGACATCGAGGGGATGAACGTTTGGTCCATGATTTTTTTAAGACTAATACTAGATTCTATCTAGTATTAGATATAATAATCAAGTTTATATGTGTCACATTAAATGTATCTATTTCAGCTGGCGCATAATATCTCTGCGAGCAATCGTCAACTTATGCGTAGGCCTTCTGCTATTCATATCTGCCTACGCTGTGGTGTATGTTGTCTCTCGCTCTGACACCGACGCAAAGTCCGGCAGCTGGCTGAGAGAGAACGAGACGACTATAGTTGTCACAGGCATCTCCATAGTCTTCCCTGTTTTCTTTGAGTTGCTTGGACTTTTGGAGCATTATCATCCGAGGAAGCAACTACGGTTGCAATTGGCAAGGTAAGAACTGAGTACCATTACAGAAACCAAGACCTCAGTGGCGCAGTGAGAGGTCAAACTGAGACGCAGGAGGTTGGGGGTTCGATTCCTGTTGTAAGACCATGTTTGTTAAATCTGCAGACATTTCATCCGGGTCTAGGTGTTTTTATGTGTAGTAAGATTAAGTATGATCGGGTTGTATGGAAGGAGGAGAGGGAGGCCTTTGCCCAACAGTGATTTCCACCACACAGTTACCTGTGTGGTGCCGGCTTAGAATTTTGCACCACCCCAACACTTTCCGCGGGTGTCGTAAGAGGCGACTAAGGGTTATCCACCAGGGGCGGGCAGCAGCGCCTCCTGCAGAACAATTCCACTCTTGAACTGCAATCCCCAATCGGCATGCCCAGCGTGGGGATTATGGGCATTACCACCCATGAGATAAAAGCCAGTAAGGCGCTTATCAAGGGGAGGCCTGCGTCTAGCAGTGGACCAATACAGGCTGTTGAGGTTGAAGTTGTTTATTATTAGTCATCTGGTACCGACAACACAAGCTCTGCTTACATTGTGGCTAGATGATGTTATGGGAAGTATCTAACGTTATTTCTTTACTAGTTTATGCTCGCGGCTGTTTCTATGCAAACGTTTATAGGTAATTTCAATCCCATGGGAACTGATTTATGGGATAAAAAGTAGCCCATGTTTAATTCCAGGATTAGATTAACCTGTATGCAAAATTTCAACCCGATCTGTTAAGTGGTTTTGGCGTGAAGAGGTAACAAACATTCATCCAAACTTTCGCATTTACTAGATTACTAGATTATGATATTTATAGAATTACTAGATTATGCCCACGGCTTCGCACGCGTTGTTTTTATGGAAATGTTTAAAGGTGAGTTCTATTCCATGGGAACTGATTTATGGGATAAAAAGATTTATATGCGAAGATATAAATGCGAAAGTTTGGATGGATGTTTGTTACCCAACATCCATCCAAACTTTCGCATTTATAATATTAGTGTGATTATAATAATGACAAGTAGGATATTATAGTTTATAGTATAAAAACATAAATTAAATTGACTTAGTGCTTGTTAACGGAGGAACGTTGTTGCAGGATAATGCTCCTAAACTTACTTAACCTATACTCCCTGATATTTGCGTTGTTCAGTAAAATTGACGGCATGAGCTTAGAGCTGAACAAACTCAAACCAAACGCGACGAACGTTACTGCACCTCCTATTAATTCGTGGTTTTATGAACCGGGAAATGGGTCTTGCATTGAAGAAATAGTTCATTGCGAGCCCTGTACCATACCTATAATACTGACTGCCATAGAAATTGCACCTTCACCTCCCTATACCAAACCAACTTCGCTAAAACCTCAAATGTATCCAGATACCTCCACTGATATCGCACTGAACATGAATATAAACAAAGACCTAGTTGCCGAAAATCTTGAAAAGTATGCCAGCGATGTAGAAACAACTACATTGAGTGATTTCCTAAAAGAAAAACAGAGAATTGCTGATTTACTTATAAACAACTTTGATTACTTCGATGTTTTCAATGACGAAACATCAAGTACTGAAATTTCTACCACTGACATTCATAAATTGAGCACAGATTATGGTGAAAATTATAACAGTGAAATAATTGAAACTAGCGAAGTAACAGAGGATGGTGCTGGTAAAACAGCAAGCGATGTTTCTTCAGATATTAATACGTACTCAACAGATATGTCTACAGACTCGACTAATGAATATATCACAGAAAATACCGAGGATGTCTATACGATGTTTACTCCAACTGATGTCACCAATGATTATTCATCTGAAAGTACTTATACAAACGCCCAAACAACAGACGAACCAAGTGTTAGCTCCACAAGTAAATACACTAAATATAGAGATATTAGTAAGCAAACCACGAAAAGTATCAAATCTAAAAGTACTGGATCGACAGAAAGTTCCAGAGTTAATAGAGTAACAGAAACACCTAAAAGTGGTACATATTTTTACACAAACTCTCCATTCACCATTGATATGCAAACAGAGGCAAGTTCCGAAGGTGCTACCGACTCAAACCATCTATTCGGAACAAAATACTGCCCTGATTTGACCTTGAACTGCACTACTTTTTGCGGAGGAAAGAACATAACCCAAGTCTTCTCAGTCTGTTCTATCAACGGGTCTGTTGTGTCCAGAACTTGCTACGAAAGGAAATGTTACCGTCGACACACCGACAATATAAATGGTACCAACATAACTATAGCTGATATCGTCTACAAAGATGAGAAGCAAAATACGCAGTATAATTTGACAGTTCCGACGCGAAAGAAGTTGTTAAAATTGTGCTGGGAAACTATGTTTGGTCAGGAGTTGATTAAACTTACGATGATGGACTTGGTAAGCAAAAACAAAAGTAAGTGAATGGTTTTATGTCAATAGTGGTCTTTAGTTTTACATGAGTATTAAGCTATACATATTTTCAGGTATTCATGCTACTCGGCACTCTTTTCATGGATTTCTTTCGAGCTCTATTCGTTAGATATATGAACCGATGTTGGTGTTGGGATTTGGAGAAAAAATTCCCAGAATACGGAGATTTTAAAATTGCCGAAAATATACTACACTTGATAAACAACCAAGGCATGGTCTGGATGGGGATGTTTTTTTCACCGGGTCTTGTTGTTCTGAATGTGGTAAAACTGATGATAATGATGTACCTACGTTCCTGGGCTGTGATGACGTGCAACGTTCCACACGAAGTAGTATTCAGAGTTTCTAAGAGCAACAACTTCTATCTGGCTCTCCTTCTCACCATGCTGTTTCTATGCGTTCTGCCTGTCGGATACACCATTGTATGGGTAAAGCCATCTTGGCATTGTGGACCTTTTTCCGAATACGATAAGATCTATAATATCTTGACGACCTACATCTACAAACTGTTGCCGAAAAGTCTATATTTCGCTTTGGAGTATATAACGTCGCCTGCGATTGTAATACCCTTATTAGTTTTACTAATACTGATCATATATTATTTGACGTCGCTAACGAATTCACTGAGAGAAGCCAACAATGATTTGAAAGTACGTAACTGTTCTGTGAAATTATTTTAAAGTAGCTTCTGCCCGCGGTGTCGCACAAATTTTTTCGGGATAAAAATATATGTTAACCCAAGTCTGGAACTACCTCTTTCGCATTAATAATAATGTGTTAGTGTGATGTGAAACCATACAGAAATACTCATCTGTCCTATTGTGTACCTATCCGTTTTATATGAAATGTTTATTTCTAGATTCAATTACGTCGAGAGAGAACAGAAGAGCGCAGGAAAATGTTCCAACTGGCCGATACCCGAACGCACGCTGGTTCGTCTGCGATGGACAACACTCCTTTCGCTCGATGGAAGAAGGCCCTGCCTTCTCTACCACTCAGCAAGTCTATCGACTCCGATGACCGGAAAACTATCACTGGAGACGAAACAGTGATGCCTACCAAGGCACCCAAAAAAAGAGGTCAGTTCTTTGCAATCACAAAGTACAATAAATCAGATCTAATTGCTCTTTTGGTAACATAGTAACATATTTGAGTGCTTAAAGTTACCTGGATTGTTTTCCGGTAATTGTGAAAATTGGTTACTTATATTACTTATACCCCGTCCACGAATTTTTTTTCTGTTTGGTGTATGCACGACTGACTATGAAGTTCCCTTATTGCTATCAGGTAAGTGAATGGAAATTGAATGACAGTATGAAGTATCTCATAGACACAGGTTACTTTTGACAGATAAAGATGCGAATGTGTCGACTCGAAATATTCGATTTTATCGAGCCGGCATCGAGTCTGGATGATTTTACATAAAAATATATAGAAAATTATAGTTTACCATAGTATAAAAAGTAAGACAGATTGAGTAATCTGTCTTACTTTTTATCACGGAAAAACGCGTGTAATGCAGTTTTCAACAGCAAGCAGCAAACAAAACAACGAAAACAATAGGTACATAGTAATGTTATTAAATATTCTGAGCCCAAAAATAAAGTTGTATAGACGCCTGAGTCAGGTCTGTAAATTAATACGAAATGTTGATCTACAATAAGTAATAGATATAGATAGATATTGATTTTTGTTGGTGTACAATAAAGTATTTTGTATTGTATTGTATTGATCTTCTTCATAGACAAAATCGATTGTCATTAAACATCGAATCGGTAAAGCATGATTATTTGATTGTCAGTCGAACTACCAAAAAGAAAAAATTTCATGGAATAGGTACTTATAATATATTTCGACATGCTATTTCCGAATTTTTACTTTGCAAACTCGTTATCTTTGCGCGAAACAGTTTTTCTAACATTACCTCCTTTGGAGTCATTTTACGATGAAAATAGTAGTAACCAATTAAACTAGACAAAATTTTCTTCCGGAAAACTTTACAGGTATAACTAGGTACCAAACCGACTAGATTAACATAGCGTATCTCTTTAAATACGCAGTGGAATAAATGTCTAACATGATAATTTTACCACACGTTTTAGGTGGAATATTCGCAAAAATTGTTAATATGGCGTTGGACAAAAAATCGGACGTGACAGCTACGTCAGAGGTTCCATCGCCATCCTCGTACCGCATGGATGACGAAACTGACACTGATTTTCATGAAACACTACCAAAAGAAATACTTAAAGTGAAAAACATTAAAATATCAAAAAACTTTGAAAACAAAAAGAAAAACAGTGTTGAATTTAAAACTGATGACGTGACTGAACCACAGCGCAAAGATGAAAATCTCAAAATTAGTGCGGAGGCTGCAAACGAAAGTTCTGATAAGAAAGCTGTCATACAAAAGCAGTTAAAGGAAAAATTCGCAAAAATCGTAGCTAAATCGAAGTCATATAAACAAGAGGAGGAGGAAAAAGTGTCGAATAAAGATAAGATGATAAATGAAAAACAAACTTCAGAATCTAGCACTCAATCTCGTCAATCAGATTCCATTGGATCGGTTATACCAGTTATAATGATAAGCACTACAGAAAGCGACGAAGAAGCATTACAACCCGAGCATAAAAAAGACCCCAAAACCAAGGAGAGAAAACATAAAGAATATATCAAACAGTGCAGAGGAAATGACGAGAATGAGAAGCGAAGAAAAACCAGTTCAGATTCTAAATCTTTACGGAGACAGAGCAGTGTGGATAGCATTGAAGAACAGTCTCCTTCGAAGTCTTCTACGGGCATACAGCCTGAGGAAGGTTACAAATACCAAAATTCCCTGTAGTTGTATGCCTTAATAAATGCGATCTTTTGGTGTTATCGTTTTATTTTCATTCACATTCAAGAAGTAAGATGACTGCTACAATACTATCCTTAATCCCAAAATGATTGCCCAAATAACTAAAAGCATTTTAGGTATGGTCCCTGCGTTACATAGACGCGTCGCGCAGACACATACGTGGAATCGAGAGTACAGCGATATGGCTCTACTGAACGGGACCAAAGAAGCTTCTGGAGAAATTGCACATCCATCGTCTTCATTTTTCAACAAACTCTCTAACATCATGAGGCGACGCGAAGCAAAACTGATCCCCTTTGTTGCAGGATTCGTTCGGCAACCTCGTTCCACATAAGTATCTGCTATATCTAGAAATCTTTTGAAACATCCATTTCTGTAAGATTCTAGCGGGCCTTTGGCACAGTTCATTGTAATTTTTGCCATTGTTATCGTACCGTTTACGAGTATCTTCTTGGCACGAAGATAGAAGCAGTCTTCGTCAGTCAAGTCAATGACATTGAGCCCGCATGTGTAGCAACGGTGTGATCTCTGTCTTTTTCTTAATGTTGAAACTGTGGTGGTGGTTGTATATGTTTTTGTTGTTTGTTCTCGAAGAATTATGTAGTCATAGTAAGCGTTTTTGAAATGATTAAATTTTATTGGAGAAACTGATGACAGCTGCCTATAATTATTTCTTATCGGAGGAGAGTTTATAAATCTTGATAGTCTATCTGAATGTTTCTTGGTAGTCTCTGTATATGGAGTCGGAACTGTTACTGGCGTATGCTTTAGATATAGTTTTGGAAAATAAGGCTTCCAGGTTCTAACATATTTAAATGAAGTTCCCTTTAATTTTGATATACCTGTAATTGAGCTCGTTGTATAATTGGTAACAAGTAAGGAAGGCCAGTCAACAACTTTTGGATCTTGATACCATACAGACTTTTTTCTAGCAATTGGTGAATCAGCAATAATTAAGTGAGGCTTAGACTCGTTGTTTTTTTTTTCTTCGACTAATTTAAGAGTTCCTTCTTGCACATATGTAGTGTATGTTACTTCTCTGGGCAATTGGTTCGTAACTACTTTGTTTATATTTTCAGTACTCGGTGTTGCAGATACATTTTTAGTCCACTGAGGTGTAGTTTTATACCACGAAATGCTGCTTATCTCTGATATATTGTTAGTCTCCTCAGGTATACTTTCAAAGTGGGTGGTAGTAAGGTACCGTGACATAGTGTTTATTTCTGATACATTTTGAGTATCCAGAGTTGTAATAAACCATGAAGGAGTGTTCATTTCTATTTCATTTTCATTCAATGTGTGCATTTCTTCTTTTAAAATATTTTCACTCCATGTAAATTCACTCCAAGATACATTTTCATCAGTAACCGTGACACGTTCACCCCTAGGAGTAGCTTCGGTCTCCGTGGTTGTATTTATCTCAATCCTGCTCGGCATAAACATAAGAAATGTATTGTCCTCTCCGTAATAATCTTGTGGGAGTATAATCACACCACCAGTCGTGTTTACGTATTCAACACGATTCTTTATACGGGATAATAATGACTGATTCCCATTATTAAACAATGCCAGTAGAATTATAAAACGTAACAAATTAAAGGTATACATACTGTGTAAACATAACAAAATGTAAAATTATAAAAATAAAAGAAAAATATAAAATCTTATGATCCAAAAGGAACACAGAGCTAAGAAAATAATAATGAAAATTGACAGTACGTCTCATATTTTATCACTGGCTCAAAAATTTTCTATAATATCTTTGATCTGTAGGCCTAGCAACAACAACAATCCCCGTGCTAGGTTGACAGGGAAAGTAAGGGGAGGGTGATTTCCTTCGTCTGAGTGTAATATCTTTAGTAAACCCTTTTTTAAGATTTTTTCCTCTGTGTACCTACATCTTGGAAAGCAATGACTGTATAAAAACAAATCAACCGCCATAAACTGCCGACATAAGGTCCTCGTTCACCTGCCGGTATCGTCCGCACTGACCGCATCAAACGGATTTTAGTATTCTTTGTATTGGTTTGTCATACTACCTGTATGGCAAATCAATTACACGTTCACTGATCCGCACCCTACGGGGCGGACGCTTTGCACTGTCGCGTCGGCAGTGCCGGCGATCCGTTAAGTGCGGATGACGTCATTTGGGGTGCGTTCCGAAATATTTTACGTTCGAAACATCGAGATAAGAAACCTTGTCTATATATTGTATACTACCATCATCGAAGGTTCCAAATTAGAAATCAGTTTGTAGGATGGTTGCAATATGGTCGTATGTACTCGTAATAACGTCAAACAGGATATCGTCGTCGTCGCGCTCACAGTAATTTGCAACGCGATGTGAACGCGATTATTGATTTTAGCGTATTTCGGAACGCACTGTCGGATTGCCGATCAATTGAAAATTCGTTTGCAAATGGCGGTCTTGTCGGCAATCCTGTTGCTGCAGTTAAAGTGGACGCACCACCCGGTGCTACTTGAAAAAAAATCGGCCTGTACGGATCATCCGGTGCCGGCAGGTGAACGTGCGCGCACCCTTAGAGGAAGTATTGTAGTATTCAGCTGTGTGTCCACCGGATCGGAATGAGGTTCCGTAAAGTTTTTAGTTGAGAATGCAGATTTATAGAACTAAGAAATCCATAACACACAGTGCAAAAATTAGTTGTGGGTCGTTGACTCCAAACCGTTTTCTATAAACGGTCAACCGGTTAAAAAACCGGTTGACGTTTTTAACAGGTTTGTCGAAACGTTAACTGTATTGCACTAGTAGTGTTGACGCGTTAACGTCTAAAACGGTCAACTCGTGGAAAAACCTGTTGACGTTTTTAACTGGTTTGTCGAAACGTAAACTGTAGTGCATTGGCATTCCGGCATTTCGCAAATTGTTTTTTAATTTATTTACATTTGAACTACTTAGTATTATTTATTTACTATAAAACACTGTCCTTATTAGCCATATATATCCTAAATTATCACTAACTTTCACTACCTATACATAATAAAATAATTATTAAACTTTCACGCAAAAAAAGTGTTGACCTCAACGTGTCACATAAACAAACGAATTAAACGAACGAAAACAATTAACCTGTTTTTCTTGGTCAGTCAGAAGGCCGGCGCGCGGCGCACGGATCGCTTAGCCCCCGGAATGAACAAACATACATTCATCTCTTTCACTCTCCAACAATCTTAAGCTGTCGACTACTGCGGCGTTTCGCTCGCTCGTGTACAACGTGTTTTACTTTTACCTAGCGGTTCGAAGCTCTTTCGTTCATTTTCGGATGGTGTTCGTTCGTAAGGTGTTTTTAAAGTTCAATCTTCCATGTAATTTGTCCGTCAACGAACGAGATAGTATGTCAACGTCATAGTATGTCGTTGAATGAAATAATAAGTTGATTGAATCAACTTGTTTCGCGGAAAAGAGAAGACGGTTGATTAGTTTTGTCCGTCAACGAACGAGAATGTGTCAACGTCATAGTATGTCGTTCGTTGAATGAAATAATAAGTTGATTGAATGAACCTGTTTCGCGGAAAGAGAAAACGGTTGATTCGTTAAATGTAGAAAAGCTGTTTTTTATAACAGTTCGTTGATTCAACGCTCACTGCTAGCAAAAATTATTGTTCTACGACAAAAATTGACGAAGTTATGACCAAATTACTAGCGAAGTTCACTGAGTGACCTCCGCGGGCGCGTGTGACGTCACTGGGTCGCTCGTCGCCCTTTAACCGTAGCCAGATATCAGGTTGTAGTGATTTACTCCGAAACTATAAGTTTAGCTGTAGTATACGTACGTACCGATTTGGATAATTTAAAAAGATATATCATTCTAATGTCATAAAGAATAACGTGGATACTACACTTGCGAGCTTTAAAATGGAATCGCTTTCATCGCGAGTTGATCAAGACAATTTTTTTTACATTTTATGTACAATGAACTATAGATTGTGGTATATCATTTGAAAGGTAACTTTGTTACCTTTCAAGTGATTTCAAGAAAATTTAAAATTAATTAAATTGGCTACCTAAATTTTGGGAATTATTGCAATAGGTCGAAGTTGCATCTATCGGCTTCTATCGGCGCCGGAGCTGGATGAGCTGGATTTCTCCCTCGCATCCGCTGTTTTAGCTCGTCCCACATATGCCAGATTGGGTTCAAGCCAGGAATAAGGGCTGGCCAGTCTAATGCCGACATGGAAGACGTCTGTCGGTACTGTCTAGTCACTGCTGCGGTGTGGCAGCGGACATTATCGTGCATTAAATCAAAATTTATCGTCGCCAATAAATCCTGCGTAAGGGAAAACATAACTTAACTCATAGATCACTGCTAAGAAATTGTAAAAATTAGTCTTGAACAACCCTTGAAGCGATTCCAGTTTAAAGCTCGCAAGTGTAGTTTCTGCCCCCGAATTCTCACGCGTTTTTTTCCGGCATAAATCCCTAAATCCCTTAGATACCTACTTTATTTACTCTTTTAGAATAAGTTTATATGCCGATGTGTATTAGTGCGCATCGTATAAATAGGTGTGGATTACGATGTTTTAACTCTAGTTAGTAGTCCTATTATAAAGTTAACTACGTAGGAGCTCACTGCGCCATAAAGGTCGTCAAAGATAGGATTTGGAGGTGGGCAGGCAAGAACTACACACAAAATACAATATACCATCGTCACAATAAAACAAATGATAGGTAAACATATTTAGGTAGCTTCGAAGAACAGATGGATTCGCTGCCCAGAGCTGGAGCTGTAGCGAAAGATGATTAAAATTGGTAATTAAATAGTTTAATTATCAAGATACCTTACCCCTATAACACTATTTTAAATCCTAAAAGTATTGCCCAAATGTGCAAATGCATTTTCAGTGTCATCGCTGCGTTACATAGCCTTGAATTGCAGACACAAACGTGGAATCGCGCGTATAGCGATATGGCCCGACTGAATGGTGTTAACGACGCTTCCGGAGAATGTATACATCCAACGTCAATATTTCTCAACAAAATCTCCAACCTTCTATATCGTCTAGAAACATAACTTTTCCCGAATGTTACAGGAGCCGTTCGGCAGCCTCGCTCCACATATGTCTTTGATATATCTGTAAAATGTTTGAAGCATCCCTGCCTGTAATGCATATAAGGTGCCTTGATTGCGTCACAGTTTTCTTTTCGGGTAATGTTCTCTTTCAGTGTATAAAACTTTCTGGAAGTGGATATATAATGGCACTGTTCGTCAGTCAATTCCCTGATGTCGAGTCCGCACTTGTAGCACTTGAATGTTTTTCTTTTTGTTCCTTGGCGAAGGAAAAGGCTCGTTATATTCTCTGTTGTTGTTGAAACATTTGTTAAATCTGTTGCTGTTGAAACTATTGTTTCTGTTGGGATATTTCGAAGAATTACATAGTCATAGTCAATGACTCTGTGATACTTATATTTCTGGGGAGAAATTGATGACCTTTTACTATAATGTATCGTAATCGGATCAGAGTTTATTGTTCTTTGTCGAAATGATTTGTCAAACTGTTTCCTAAAAGTATGGGTACTAAGCGCGGACGGTGTACCTGGCGTGCGGCTTATATATAATGGAGGAAAATACGGCCTCCAGGTTTTAGTACTCTTGTATGTCCTTGCTCTAAGTTCTGATAATTCTGTTGTTGAGGTCGAAGAATAATTGGTGACAGGTAAGGAAGGCCAATCTGCAACTTTTGGATCTTGATACCATACAGCCTTTTTTCTAGCAATTGGTGAATTAACAGTAACGGTGGATCTGGGTCTGTAATAGTAAGGCATGAGCTCTAAGTGTGAGTCATTTTCATCGACTAATTTAAATATGGCTCCTTGCTTATAAGATTCCGATGATGAGGCCCACATTTGTGTATCATTGTGTGTTATAATCTTGATTAAGGGGGTCGTTTCAATTTCAGATACATCTTCAGTCCATGGTGTTGTTACAATTTTTGATGATAAACCTTCAGTCCATGAGCTTGTAGCTATAACTGATATATTTTGATTCCCCTTAGGTATATTTTGAAACCATGAAATCGTATTTAAGTCAGTTATATTTTGTTTCCATGGTTGCTCTGCTTTGTCGGATATGTTTGCACTCCATGTTTTTTTATCAGTGATCTGAACACTATTCCACGGAGTCGTTGTTGGTGTCACTTTTTCGGTCCAGGTCGTATCTAATTCAATACTGCTGGGCAAATGGCTATCACTCCATGTATTCTCGTCTCCGTAGTAATCTTGCGGGAGGACAATCACATCGGTTGTTGTAGCGTATTCAGCACGATTCTTTATACGGGATAATAATGATTGGTTCACATTTCTGAACAAATGCAGAATAACTATCAAACGTAACAATAAAAATGTAAAATAAGTAAACATAATCAAAACAATAAAGATCATAAAGTAACCAAAAATATTATAAAATCATATCGTCCATCACAGGGACGAGAGAGTCCATCATTTAATGATCTTAGAAAACAATTGACCATAAACCAGAACTTGATTTGCTCAAATGAGTTGGCATTTTTATTTCCGACGATTCTGTACTATACTCAGTTATGTGAATAGTGAGATTTAATATTTCTTTAATTAAAAAGTCAGTGGGGTGGTTTAGTTTAGTTTAATCAAGGCAATGGGGTGAAAATTCCCATCCACCATTGACTTGAGTGTACTGAGTAATGGAGGGATGGGATTTTTTTCCCAACCACTCCATTGTTGGGGAAGTCAATGGCGTGGTTGGGAATATCCCAGTAAATTTTTAATTATTTTCGAATGAATTTATTTTATTTTCTATACCTAACAATATTTGACGAATTGTTGGAATTAATGCGGCCTCACATACCAACACCAACATGCGTGTGGCGATACCACCTGCACATTGCGTGCAGGTGGTAGCGACAAGCAACACGTCCGACCGCTTAGGGAGCATGCGGCACACTGAACGCTAGGCCGGCGTTTTTTTTAACGCCCGTGTGAATAGCAACACGAAGATTTGTCTGGCCTATTCCTTTCACCGCCCAACGCTGAAAATATGTAGAGCACTACGCGATAAAAATACGTCACGTTTTAAAAACGCTGACGTGCGAACAGTTACTTGGAAATACATTTGTTTGCGAATTTTTACGCGCGGTAAAAATACGCTCGTGCGAACGAGCTCTTACTTGGAAATACATATTTGGTTTTATTTGAGCGAAATTTGAACGCGCGGTAAAAAAACGCTCGTTCGAACGAGCTCTAAGAGTGTAATAGGCGGTAAAATAAGGTTCGTTTCATTCCCGAAAAAAGAATTCGTGGCTGAGGAATGTTCCTGCGATTGGATAAATCTCATTTCAAGAGAAAGGTAATTCTGCTTTTGAAAATACACTTATCTTTGAATAAGGTTTTTTCATGAAATTCTTCAAACTTAGTTTTCATACTTTCGCTAATGAGTTAATTAGTAATTATCCATGTGCAGAGCTCATTAGCGAAAGTATGAAAACTAAGTTTGAAGAATTTCATGAAAAAACCTTATTCAAAGATAAGTGTATTTTCAAAAGCAGATGGAGCTCTACATCCCGACTAATGTTAATTAAGGTTTTAATAAAGAATTTTCGAAATTGTCATTGAATTGGAGCTCTACATCTTGGCTCCTAGGGAATTTGAAACCGTGTAATTCCAGTGCCAGATTTTTAACCTCAAAACCCTGCGTGGCACTATTACTTACACTATTCCTATTATATTATGTACATTATAAATAAAATTTAAATTAAACCTAGATCTCCAATTTCCCCAAACTAAAAAGTTTGAGAACCACCGTAGCGTATATGATGTAGGCTTGAGAAAACCGTTTGGGACCGTTGTTTCTCGGAGTGTTATACCTACCTGGCGAAGTATATTTATTTTATTATACCATGAATCCAGATATCTGTCCTGCCCAAAGAGAATACAATACTACGAAGACGAAATACAAGGTCCAGCCTGTCGCAAGCAGGAATAGACAAAACTTCTATGGGCATTTGGGGTCTTTCTGTGCGAATGTGAATGACTCTTTCTTTGTTGTCAGTTCATACTCACTCACACTTTACATAATCAAGGCCCACTTGCGCCGTGCTATGTTTATTCTTTCACTCACTCTTCAGGCAGTCACTTTGAAGAATTGGCTGTTTTCTTGTGAAAATTAAGTTATTACCATTAAACAAGTGTAAAGTCCATACTAAGTACGGCTGTGTATTTAAGCTAAGTAACATGCTTTTGCGATGAAGCACAGTAGGTATGTGAAACTTGTGATTTACAAACAGCTGGGAAAGATAGCTAAAAACGTTTCTTGTTGGCCAGATTTCCGCTGGATGAAGATCTGTAAGATTATTACAGAACATCAATGTTAAGGCAACGAATCCCAAAAACGACAGTTTTTTACATATTTCTAGCTGCAACTGCTTGTTTAAAAAAAAATGAAAATTAGAACCTACCTATCCAAATATATACTTACCTTCAAACCCCTTTATTTAATATTCTAACCAATTGATAGTTCTGTCAATTAATATAATCCTTGCCGATTACTTTTATCAAAGCTGCAATTCAAATACAAATAACACAAGAACAAAATTAAAAATTTTAAAAATCCCCTACAGATTTCTATGAATCATGGCTAAGAACACCTGGGGCTAAAATTATCTATGACACAAAAAAACTAAGCGAAAATTGGTTCATCCGTTTGGGAGCTACGATACCACAGACAGATACACAGACAGACACGTTACACTTCTAACACCCCTCTCTTATTGCGTGGGGGGTTAAAAATAAGATTTTTTTCAGAAATCTGCCATTTTGAATACCCTGAAAATAACTTGCTTTAACTCGTAATCATGATGTAAACATGTATACTAATAGCTCGCTAAAACTTTTGCTGAAGGGTAAGTTAGGGTGCCCACCCACCAAACGAATTTAAAATTGTTTTATTTATACTAAACCAATTGGCTCTGGGGAACCAATTGAAATATATCGCGGCTTCAAGAGGTTAACTAGTTCAACTCTATACCTCCACGCGTTCCTGAGAAAAGGGGGTTGACAGACGGACAGACAGACAGACGGAGAACAAAGTGACCTTAATAAGAGATCCTTTTTTCCTTTTGAGGTACGGAACCCTAGAAAACATCAATACCACTCGGATGTAAGTAGGTAGGTATATAATTTCACAGATTCTTGTTAACATTAAGATATGGTACATTCATAGTAGGTACAAATATTATTATACCATGGGTATAGCTTTTTACATGACGCGAACTATACATCAAAGAGAAGAAAATTATACTTATCAGGATTTGGAAATAGTATAAAAATTATGTTACTTTTAAAGCATAAAATCCCTAATTATCCTGCCTGTGTGAAAATAAGAATATACCTTAGATAGGTATAGGTACCTAGGTATTAGGTATAGTTCCACCAAATTAAAATAAAAGTAAGGACCTACTGACTGATAAAGGTAAATTTTTTACAAAACAAACTTTATAATAAAATAGCTGTGTCCGTTCTACAAACAGTTGAGGAGTTCCCTCGTAAAGAGACGAGTCTGCCTCAGAATCTACCCTACCACCCCACACAGAAATCACAAGTTCATGAAGACGCAGAATGATCACCAGTTAGTACCGTGATCCCGGTTTTGGGTCCTCGCTGCGATGCGGCCGGCATTACGCGGCCAGTCGTCGGGCGGCTAACATGGCTCGCGTGGCGGCGGCACTCGCCTTCCTTACACTACTCCCCGTGATATCAACAGAGATACTGACCCCCCCGTACTTCAACCTTGCTACGGGAAAGAAGATTACCGCCACAGCGACCTGCGGGGATGAGGGACCGGAGCTTTACTGCAAGTTGGTTGGCACTAATTCCGACAACGTTGGCCGCGTGATTCAAGGACAGGTATGTTTGTTTTTGTTGTCCTTTTCACAAATTATAAATAAGCATTAGCCTCAAACTAAGCAGAGCTTGTTATGGGTAGGTACTAGATAACTGATATACTTAGATAGTTATTCACATAGAAAAGAAAAACCCAGAATGAATACCTATCTGCAGATTCTAGAAACGTTTGTCACGAGGCGGGAATCGAATCCGCAACGGTGATTCTAATTACCTAGCTATGGACCTACATCCAAACCTTTGATTATTTATACCTAAGTCATATTAATAATACATACTAATAATCTGTGTCTAATTGTAATTCTAAAATGTAATAGGTAATGTCTAGGCATATGTAGGTGTCTAATACATACTTTATGACATTATAATATTAACATAGATCCAAACTTAAGCCACAAATTTATAAGAAAGTACCTAAACTAAAAAACTATATATTAAAGTAGGTTTTAAAATCTTTCGTTTAGTTTGACTTCTTGACAAAACTTTGTGTAATATTTAGGGACAACTTGAGCAACATCCATGGCTGTCTCAAGCAGGTAGAAGGACTATAAAGCAACATAAAGCCAGGAGTAGCAGAAGATAGAAATGAGTTCCGTATAGTTTAATTCACGGTGAGAGGTAAACGCGCAATTCGCAGGCGCTTTCCCGTATTTCGATGTGGCTATTGTCTTCCCAGGGTGTTATCATCTTTGATAAAATTCATCACTGGTACCTAACAGAAAAATAACAGACAGACAGAGCTACTTTCGCATAGGTACAAAGTTGAAACCACACAATACGTTTTAGTCTGTGGATATTCAAAAACTGATCTCGATCATAGGTAGTACCTATGATGTACAAAAGACGGTCTGGAAACGAAAGCCGTTGACGATTTAGTTTCATAAAAGAGAGGTTTTTTAGGTTTTAAGAGCTGATAAAGCTTCTATGGGACCACTTCGGTATCATTCTCTACAAAAGCGAATGAATAATCGGATAACAAAAGCGAATATACCTACTACAGAAAATCAAACAATTAGCGAATATAATAAGGAACAAACTACTTACAGCCGTATTAAGCACCCCATCCTATTTTAAGCCATAAAGAACTATAACCGCTCTAGAATGCGGCCCAGATTCGTTAAATATCTAAAATCGCAAGAACTTATTGCTCAAATTTAAACTGATATAATATTATCATCTTATTCTAAAATTAATCGTACTTACCTACCGTAAGTATTAAAAGAATCTGCCACATTTTATGAGTAGGTACATGACATGCTCCCGTCAAGCGGTAGCTCTACTGATAAGGAAGTTATCTCGCGTCCTGTTGCCCCATCCCGCGATAACGGGTTCGATGCTCGTTCTGGCACAGCAGCTTTGTGTGTCATAAGCTCACGGATGTTAAAAATTGAGTTTATTAGAATCCGTACAGGGTTTCAAAAATCTGGTAAAACAACTGGCTTCGCGGCCTATTATGCTAAAGGTAACCTTATCTGGAGACAGTAGGGAGAGGCAAGAGCTTGGAGGCCTAAACCCAGATGTGGGCTAAGTCAGATTGTAGATGAGGAATGACGATGTCAGCTGCATTGATATGTTACTTGCATGTACTGGTAAGTATACACTTATGTACTCTGTCTTAGCTGACTTTCGACGGCCGTTCTCCGTCCGTCAGTGCAGTAAGCGCGTGTAAACATACTATTCTCCATTCGGCTATACCTAGGTATGTTTTTTGACAATTGTTATTCGATTTTAATGATTCTTTCGCTTTGGTAAAGAAAATACCTAGTAAGTTTAATACCCGAGGGATTTCTATTTGCCCCGTGAAATTTAAAAAGAAACAGTGTAGTTCGAGTTCGAATTCGGTTTTTAGTTAAAATGATTAACTTATTACCAAATTCAAAATGCTCTTAGCTTGTATTTTTGGCGCTGTAAAAAATCTGTAGCATGAATAAACCAACAAATGTGCTCGTTCATTGTAGAATATCAAACTTATTTCACGTTAACGTTATCAAAAGCACCTTTGAGCTCCAGCCCTAGATACTGAAATTCTAACGCAATCGCCGTTATCTGAATAAACAGAGAGCTCTGGTCTTCTGATTCATTTGACGGTTTCGTTAAGTACTTGCCGAAAAGTTATCGCATTCAACTCTTGTCTTGACCCCTTGTTGTCATATCTGCTGATGAATGAACTACAACTTAGAGTTTATTGATCGAGAAAAGATCTCACCGATGTGCCTGCCAAGCGTGGGGATTGTGGCCAAACCCCCTTTGTTTGGGGAAGGCCGATCAGGTGTGGACATACCTATGTGTGTTGATGAAGAGGACAAGCAGATTCAGAACAAGAGGACTCAGCTAGGCCCCGAGCCGTTCTGTGGCATACCGAAAAGCCTGGCTCTCAGAACCCTCTCGGATTCCTGCTACGAAGAATCGTCCAAGCTCTGGAAGAATCCCTCGAACATGAATGAGCCACTTAAAATCACTGATAAATGGTACACCAACCGAATTCTACCGCTACGCATAAGCAACCTTCGCATCATGACAAGAGTCCTAACTGGGCACTGTCGCCTCAGCAAGCACATGTTCAAACCGGGGCTAAGCGACACACAATCCTGCAGGTTCTGTGAAGAGAAACGCCTCTCCATTTTCTAGGAGAGTGCGGAGCACTGATGTAAAAACGTAGCATCTATCTGGGCAAGCACCTGTTTAGCCCAGACGAGCTAAGAGACTTCACCCCGAAGAAAATCCTACAGTTCCTAGCAAGGGTTGGTGGCGAATCATGAACGCCACTGCTTCGAAGCTGAATACAAATTGGCGATCACAATAGGGCTTTCATGGCCGCAGTGATACGAAACACCACCGGACGCATATAAAAAAATAGTGGTAGCTCGGGTAATTTCGAAACAAATCCAAATCGTCCAAGATGCCTTTTGTCAGAGTTTAGGGCTCTTTAGACTGTCAGTGCGGCAGTGCACTGGCGAAGTTAGCGTAGAATCGTATTTTAGATTCAAGCTCCAATCAGATAAAGCTCGTTTCAGCTTGCACAGCTAAAGAACTCTGCCCCTAAAGAATGTTAAGCCGAGTAGATAGAGCTGTCGAAGATAAATACTACGAGTTGTATGGGATACTCACACCAGTCCCATAAAGTTTATGTTTATGATGAGCTCATAATCCCAGTTCAGGTTTTTACCTGCGCATCGAGCAAAAATTATGACGTCCTGCTACGTGAGCGCTAAGCTATTGCTTTTTCGATTTTTTGTAGCAGAAGTATTTAAATTGGCAATCTGAGATCTATGAGCCAGGCGAAGGCCTTCTTGGAGAACAAAATTTGAAATTCGTTTGCAAGCAAAACCAACTCTTATGTCACTTCAATACAAAATAAATAAATAATGCTGGACAATTCACACAGCATTATCTAGCCCCAAGCTAAGCAGAGCTTGTGTTATGGGTACTAGATAACTGATATACATAATACAATACACTACATAGATAAATATTTTGTATTATACATAGAAAAACACCCCGAACCCCTGAACAAATATCTGCATATCGTACAAACATTTGTCCCGAGGCGGGAATCGAACCCGCTATGCGTTTGCACGAAAACGCATCAGGAACTTGGATTTCCGTTTTTATGAGTACCTACGGGCCAGGGTTTCATCAAACTAAGCTCTACGAGACCTTAAATATTTATTTTTATAAACAATTAGTACAACGTGTACACCAAAACTTACAAGGTTAAATGATTGATGCTAAGTGTACCAACCTTCTACGAGTATAATTAGGCCGACACAGCATGATCTTTCATGCGAACAAGAAAGAGCTATTGATATTTTTTGTGTTTTTAATTATTTATTTTCAATATAAAATTATAATTAAACGGAATATCCTAATTCAATAATGAATCTTGTAGTAATCTGCAAAGTAGAGTCAGCCTAATTAATTATTATAATGCAAGTCGATATCTAAATGTAAGCCGAAACCGTGAAATAATGCAAAATCGACGGGATAAAATACCTATCATGAATTCCTGTTATCTTATCGATGCATGCCTAGTCATTTTTAACCGACTTCGAAAAAGGAGGAGGTTCTATGTTTGGCTGTGTGTATGTTTTTCTGATTGACTGACTGACTTTGAGAAATTATTTCGCTATTGTATAGAGAATGATTCCGCTGTAGTTTTTTTATTACCGTAGGATTAGTATTTTTCCCGCAAAACAATAAATAAATAATGTTGGACAATTCACAATAAATTATATGTATATAATCTTGTAAAATATCTTGCGAATCAATGACTGCCGAAACAACGGATTCAAACATTTCGGAGTAATTGTATACAAAACAACAGCGCTGCGTTGTTAGCCCGAGATGGGATGATCTACCGGTTTCGGGGGTTTTGTTCCCGTGGTTTTTGTAGACATGTGGCGGCCAAATGCGCGTGCCACGCCGACCCAGCCCATCTTTAAATCCTCTTTTGTTTCATTTTACCTCTCAAACAATGCCCCCGAAATGAATGGCGTTTTTACGTTGTCCAAACAAGTTATCTGACGTGGAATGAATAAGGCCTTTTGTGAATGGAGGGCTCTCTGGTGTTTATGAAAGTTTATTGTTAAGGCTTTGTTATTCTTGAATACATATGGAATCAAGAGATTTGCTTGCAGTCTACAATACAACTTCAATAAAAATAATTGTCAAGTTTTGCAAAAAGCAGCGTAAGTGCAAGAAGTCCAAACTCGGATGAGACTGGCAAAAAGACGGGAAACCATAAAGCAACTTCGTCAGAGAGGTCAGGCTTAAACAAGTGAATTGCGAAGATGGTACGGCGTGATCTTTGGAGCTCCAATACACATTTTCATTGAAGAGGCGATAGAGCGAAACCGAGGGTCCATCCAAAGTATTCACTCAGTAGCTTGGCAGAAGCCACTCCTGTTATACAGCAGCTACAGACTTCAACACCGTCGTTCACAGTGGGAGAACTCCAAAGGCGTGGAGCAGGAGTTTGGTGGTGCTCTTTTCTAAGAAGGGAGATAAAACCTTCCATAAAAACTACAAACCTATGAGCCACGTCTATAAGCTGTTGTCACGAGTGGTCACGAATCGTCTCCGACCTACCTCGGGCAGATTCTGCAGCTAGGTAAAAACAATTTCGAGAAGGAGGCCAAGAGGAAGATCAGCTAGGCTGGCCAGCGTTAGGGAAACCACGTCAAGTCTTCGCGTCATCCATACCGCAATGCTTGAAAACTAAAGTTTTCAATCAGTGCGTCCTACCCGTTATGATCTTCTGAGCTGAGAAGTGGTCACTCACGATAGGGCTAGTTCACCAGTTCAAAGTCGCTCAGCGAGCTATGGAAAGAGCTATGCTCGGAGTTTCTCTGAAGATTAGGATTCGTAACGAATACCTACATCCAACAGAGAACAAAGTTATTGACATACAAGTGGAAGTACCTAGCTCAAAGAATTAGCAAGCTGAAGTGGCAGTGGGCCGGCCCTATCTCACGAAAGGTAGGATGGCGACCTGCAAAAGACTGCAGGCAGATACTGGATGCAGCAGGCTCTGCTAGCTCAGCAAGGTCTATGTCCAGCAGCGGACTAATATGGGTAGATGGTGATGATGATGATGAACAATAATAATACAATCACACTAATATTATAAATGCGAAAGTTTGGATGTTAAGATGGATTGATTTTTGTTATTTCTTCACGCGAAAACTAGAGAACGGATCGGGCTGAAATTTTGCATGGTTGTAGTTCTAGGCCTGGAATAAAACTAATAGGCTACGTTTTATCTCATTAATCAGTTCCCATGGGATAGAACGTTCCATAGAAACCCGAAGCTGCGGGCAGAAACTAGTAATAAGATAAAGTAGGTACCCAGGGACCCTGTTTACGGTCACACGGTGTCATGGGAATTAGTACACGAAACTCTAACACTTCTGAATACCGCAATCAAAGCGCAAATAGGTAGGTATCTAAAAAATTCGTCACTTGAGACGTGCTTAAATCTGATTTGCGCTTGAGTATTCGGGTAACCCCCGAATATTCAACTCAGATATTTATATGAACGTTTCAAATGACGAATTTTTAACAGATTTCCACGGAATACTGTCGAAAAATCGCGTCTTTGGACTGCCTCATCCGAGTTGCGTTTGAGTATTCGGGCGTAAAGCCCGTACCTATTAAGAAAGCTTGCTCACTCGTACATCTATGCTTGAGTAACGCTTTTCTATGGCATAAACATCACTCAATCATAGATCCATGACTGAGCAGGCTTTCATAATCATACTCATATATTTATTCGCTGTAGGAGCACAAGGCACACTTGGTTAAGTCAATAGGAATAACTAATAAAGTCAATAGGAATAACTAATAATTATAGTAACACAAAACAAAGAAATTAATATCTATCTATAGGTATCTGCTGTAAATGGGCATTGTCAATAATCAAATCAAACAGAATAATTTTAAAAATTAATTACTGCAGCTGCTGTAAAAGGGCATTGTCAAATTTAAGATTCTAGATAATAATAATAAAGAAAATATCACAGAAGGGGTATGTACATAATACGGCCTTAGTACGTAAGGTCCATGCCACAACCAGCTCAACAGCTGGTGGAAACATATACGTCAACACAACACGTATGTGAGCTGATAATGAAGTTCAAAGTAAGGGCTGTAGTTTTGAACTTTATTCCATTTCCATTACGTACGTACGCGAAATCATATGCCTATCCATTTAACAAAATGGCGCGCAATGTGCCCTCTTAAACTCATTGATTTAAATGTTCGATTATCACCCAGGTGTGCGATATCTGCGATGTCACAAGCGAAGCCAAGAAACACCCGCCGGAGTACGCAGTGGACGGCATGGAAACTTGGTGGCAGAGTCCGCCGCTGTCTCGCGGGATGAAGTACAATGAAGTCAACCTCACTATCGACTTGGGACAGGTAAGATTCACTGATATCGGTATACCTTCTGCAAACTTGTTTGCCACCTTGGTGGAAATACTTTTGTGTAGACTAGCTTCTGCTCGTGGCTTCGCTCACGCGACATCTGGATGAAATACATGTCACTGAGGGATACATAATGTAGCTTTCCATGAAAGAACTTTACAAATAGTACTACTCAGAACTTCATGAACAAACAAACAAACTTTTAGCACTTTGTAGTATAAGTTTTTATCGATATCAACAAAATTACAAGGAGCTTCCGCGGCAGCAAAACTGTCGATGATCTTCCAAAAAATGGATCAGTTGAACTACTTCTAGATTGCTTGCAACAGTCTGCAGTTAGCTTCGCTGTTTCAGTTGTAAAAACGAGATCTGCAGTGTTTTTACTCTAAGCTTGATCTAATTTGTTTTGATTCTATAATTGCAAGGAAACTTATATAGGTAAACTAGCTGTATCCGCGACTTCGTTCGCAATTACCATACCTGCAGACTAATTTAGTTCACATTTAACCACAGTTTCTCTCATTATGAAACGCCGTGCAAAAAAACTTCGATGCGCAGAATCAGACCTGTTACACTTTTAATATAAGTATCTATATTTAGGTAGGTACCAAATAAATTGTGTATAAATCGTGTAGGGTCTACGGGGGATAGCATGTTATCATCGTCAATCTCATTTATCTACACGACTTTTAGCTGCGACTCGGCCAGCGTTAGTCTCAAGAGGTGTCATACCTACTCGTTTCACTCGTTCCACTCGTTTCACATGGTTCCGTTCAGCTGGGCCCTATTCTGCTAAACTAATCGCTTTACGCGATTAGTTTAGCAGAATTATCGCGACAGTGGTATCGTCACAGAATGACACGTTTTGGTATTCTACCTCAGAAGAAAGAAATTATGATGAATGCATGGAGAAACGCGCGTCAAAGTGTCAAGTTTGAAACTATTAATTTATCTCGCACGCACTATCTGGAGTTTTATTCATCTAAGGATTCTATGTGATGATGATTCTGCGACGATTCCATTGTCATAGTGAAGCAATTGTATTTCAGAATTGGGTTCCTGATCCATTTGACTGGACCACCACAATTTTTTTTTCGTTAGTAGGTAGGTAGGAGTTGATTGTGTTCCACGGTATAAAATATTTTTGTGGTCGAGTTAGTTTAATTGATCTACTTACTCCAACCAAACTTCGGTGGTACAGTTAACTAGACCAGCTAAACCACCAAATTATCATGTTCATGAAGATCGCATGGACCATTCGTACATTTAACTTTGCCTGAAATTGGTATTGGGTATTAGGTAGGAACCCAACTAATGGGTGCGTCTCGGAAAAAATATTAAAAAGGAACTTACCTACTCTTTATCTATTGACTTTTTTCTTCAATCTACTGACTTTCTACTCGACTTTCTACTGATTTAGTCAAATTCGATCTTGCAACACTGTTTCTAACAAAGAAGAATGCATGAAATCGGACGATGCTTGAATGAATTACAACTAAGTAAGGTCACCCGGGGTGAAGTCGTCTACGGGGCTAAGGCGTCTATTTCAATTATCATAGAAAAGGCGTATTTTAGAACTACTCACGTCATCTAGTTCAAGTCTTTGGCACTTAAACTACCAATAGTCATCAGTAGATGTCGTGACAGAACCCTATTTCTTAAATAATCCGCCATCTTAAAATTCTCATTCGTTTGGATTCTTTTGGTGTGACACCACGTGGTCTTGCATCCAGTGAAATCTCAGTGTATTCATGAATATCGATATATTTTTACCGTAAGTACTTTTGTTTTTGTATTGCTTTACGTGTTGTTTTAGTTATTTTATGTAATAAGCTCAAAAATTGCAGTCAATATGCCATTTAAAATTTGCTAGTTACGTATTTGTTTTGGGGCTATTGCGTGCACCCTGTTGGGGTTATACCGTCTATTGTAACGCATTAGCCCCATTTTCAGGGGTCCTAAGCCTTTTAATTTTAGGATAATAGTGGTAAAAACATACTCGTATATATGTATGGTTGACGACCGATGTGGCGCTGCAAGCGAAGGTCCTACGCAGTAAGAAGCGACTCCAATTCTCGCCCAGGACAATTGTTTGCAAGGAATGGATGAATTTATTATGCTTGGATTTTATATGACAGTATTTTGCGTTAATTCTGAGTTTTTATTTTAGGATTTCCAATATGGTGCGACACTACAAAAGAAAAACAACGACTACATACGATCTTGAAACTTTATAAAAGGCTGTAGATGATGTCAAATCTCATCAAAGTTTCTAAGAAACTATATTGCCATGCTCTTAAAACAGAGTAAGTAATAATAAGACCTTCTGGTCATTATTCTAAGAAAAGATCTCGCGCGTAGTTTTGTATCTCTTGTATTTTTGTACTGATTTTAAGACTTTTTTATTCGTAATATAAATTATACGTCATTTCTAAGTTGTTGTTTTGATTCCAATCTTAATAATTATCTACCCGAACCTACGCGAAAAAAATGTTAGGTACCCCTGAAATCTAGGATGGGGCGAATGCGTCTACAAGAAATAAGGAACATTAGACGCTATAGCCCCGAATATTTTTGTTCAACTCATTACCCTAAACTAAGCACAGAATTTGACGTACGAGATATTAGTGAACTTTATCTCTAGCATTTTTATAAATTATTTTGATCCAAATTGTTATAAGCTCTTCCTATTACATAATACTAGTGAAAGACGCTTTCGCCCCACCTGGGGTTAAAGCGTCTAAAAATCCCAGATTTTATAGAAACGTCATTTACACATAGAAGTTATTCAAAATTCTATTATATGGTGTTGAAATATGAAAATAGATAAAATTTCTTAACTTGCGTCGTATGTTACAGCTCATAAGGACACAAAATATGTTTGTTATAGTCTGATGAATATGCCGTTCAAAGTATTGTGACGCCTTCACCCCGGTTGACCTTACACATTTTGAGTTTTATCCCGTCTCCTACCTACGGGAACCGTGCCTACTGAAATCCCAGATAAAATGTATCCTATGTTCTTCCTCGTAGTATGAGCTCAAATCATGCCAAGTTTCATTTGAATTCAATCAGTTGCATATTTTTACAAATTTTTACTCGCCCAAGGGAACCGTACCTACTGATTCTGGGATAAATAGTGTTGTTCATTTCAATTCATTCTGTACTTTCGGCGTGATGCGCGCTGAAGGAATTTTACTTTCATCCCCCTCTTCCAGGAGAACCTTACTGAATTCCGGGATAAAATGTATCCCATGTCCTTCCTTGTAGTATGAACTCAAACCGTGCCAAGTTTCATTGCAACTCATTCAGTAGTCTCGGCTTGATGCGCGGTGATGGAATTTTACTTTCATCCCCTCTCCCAGGTGAAACTTACTGAATTCCGGGATAAAAAGTATGTCCTTCGCCGTAGTATGATCTCAAACCATGCCGAGTTTCATTTCAATACAGTCAGTAGTTTCGGCGTGATGCGCGTTTAAAAAACACACAGACAGACATGAATGAAACAAATACAGTTTTGACTTCAGTCTGGATGATAGAGTACCTACCCTCAAAAAAAAATCTCAAAATATCTTCAATGTACAGAATTGGACCTGTTACAGTTTTATTTTAAGTATAGATTCAATGTAAAAGACTTGAAGACTTGGCCCCAATAAGTTACTAGCACATTTCACCTGTCTCATCTATCGACCTATCAAATTTCTTGTAAATCGGATCAACAACGGTTCGACAGTTATGCTCGAAATTACTAATTTACCTTAAAGCCAAATCACCCAAGCTGCCACTGAGAACTTCGTTCGCTTCGCTTACTCCGTTCAATTACACAGTTGTTTTTTATTATGCATAGAAAATACCCAGATCAAATATCTGCAGATCGTACAAACATTTGTCGCAACGCACATAACTATGTATGTCTTATACAAAACTAATATGGTTATAATTAGGAATTAAATTTATTTATTACTTAAATCACAAATAAAATTACAATCAAATTAATAGAAATAAATCAGAACTTACAAGTAACAACAGTATTTACAACTGAAACAATTGAGCTAACTGCAGACTGTTACAAACAATCTACAGGGAGCTCAACTGATCCATATCAATCCCAGACAAATACCAGTCGGAAGCGTACGCAAGACGCAGGCTGCATTGCCCTGCTGCTGTATGGCAATGCTGATGCGCTGCGCCAAATACTCGCCAACTCTCGAATCTCGCGTCGCATTGACCAGATACTCAGATTTTTTTTTTTAATTGTATGTCGTACTAGCTTCTGCCCGCGGTTTCGCACGCGTATTTACGATATAATAAGTAGCCTATTATCTAAGTTAGGCTTTGGTCTAAACGCACGCCAAATTTAATCTTGATCTGTTCAGTAGTTTCGGAGATCCTAGGTAACAAAAATTCAGATTTCACAAACTTTCGCCTTTATAAAATTATTAGGATAGTAGGATATACCAATTTATTGGCATTAAATTGGTTACAAGCACAACATCGTCACATGTACCTAATGCATGATGTTTTATACAAATTCACATATGCCCACTTTAGCCTGTTTTAATTATGAACAGACCGATGACATCATGGCATCAGATAAGTGTTTCTTATTATTATCTCATCATATCATGTGGATGCTTTTGCTTAGTCTACAGTTCTACACCCGATGGCAGACATAAACAACTGTTGCTAGGAAAGTCGTGAAGAAAGATTCAACAACCAAATCCGTCAATAGCATTATTAGGGTATAGTCATAACTCGTCTAAAAGTTTTGGAGTAAACAACTAGATTACTCCCACCCATCTCGTGTCTAATTTCAAATGACGGAAAAAATACCGTCTCTAACGGTTACACTTCATTTATTTTGAAATCTCGTAATAAAATACAATTACTATAGAAAATAAAATATTATAAAGTTGTTCTACAGTAAATAATACAGGATGGCACATTTAGATCGGTCAGTATGGGAAAGTCTGAAACTAAGACATACGAAGATCTTTTCTTAGGACCATGTCATCGATTTGAGTTTCAAGAAAAACTGCATTCATACATTTAAAAAAATCTTGTATTCAGCTCGGGAATCGAACTCGGACGTTTTGAAAAATAAAACTAACATTAATTATATTTAAATATCGATTGTGTAGGTCTTAAGCAGTAAATGTTACTATGACTCATGATGTCTAGTCTAGAGGATATGAAAATAATGAATAAAATGCATTGTTTTCCGTCTGATTTATTTTAGCAAGTTTTCGAAATGTCCATAATTTTTTTCAATACAACATTCAACACGTTTAGGTGCGTAAAATTGTCTCTATAGTTGTTTGTAGCTCTTTGCTGGTGTATCAACTTGTTATATACACTGCTTTAGAGTATAACTAGTCTAACTGCTTATTAACTAAATAATTCTAACTGCTCAGTGTTTGTAAAACACATTTATATTAACATTATTTTTATGTGTTTCTCTGTGTAGTTCGAAAAATGTTTATAGGAAGAGCAATAGTCGCCGAGAAATTTTTAAAATTTATTATTTTTATTATTACTAGCCTGTGGGATCCCACTGCAGGGCAAAGGCCTCTCTTTCCCCTTTCCATTTATCTCTATTGACTGCCGGTTCTGGCCACTCTTGGAGGTAGGTTTCCAGCTCGTCTTTCCATTTACGCATGGGCCTTCCTCAACAGCATATATACCTACTACATACCTGCTTATAAATATTTTTTTACGGGTTTTGCTGAACAATTTATGCATTTATCTCTACCCATACACAAAATCAAAACTCACTTGCTTATCGTCGAGTTTCGGGAGTCGAGATATAAGTAAGCAATATTTATTGAAGGAGGAGCTCAAATCGAAAAGTAATGTAAATCATCATCATCAGCCTATATTAGTCCACAGCTGGACATAGGCCTCCCTAATGAGCGCCATAGCGCCCTGTCTTCAGCTTGCCGCATCCAGCATCTGCCTGCAGTCTTTCGCAGATCGTCATCCCACCTGGCCGGAGGGCAATGTAAATAATTGCTTAGAAAAAGACGCGGCAACAGAGTGAATTTTAGATAAAGTATGGACGGTTTGTTAACAAACATTCTACATCGAGTTTGGCTATCGTTAAGGAACGAACGCATGGCCCGCAGGAACCTTGATACTTCCCACTGCCCTAAAAGAGTTTATAATTCTCATAGAATTCCTTTATTTAAAGTTATGGTTATTTGAACCTCGCATGCCGTCATCGCCAGGATTCTATTCGGGACATTTCGTCCAGGAATAGAGAGCTGGTGCGTCGACCCCAGTTACCTCATACACGCCGTAACATCAATAATAGAATTTTACGATGCAGCCCGCAATCGCGGGTAACGATGGGACTTCCGATTCTGACTGTACATTCGATCTTCACATTATATCGTACATTCGAGGATCGAATGACTGGTTCTATAGAAATTCTTAGGAATGAAATAGCATGGAACTTACGTATTTCCTTCTTTTTGCCCAAGAAACAAAAGACGCGACTGTCTTCTCTTTTTAATTCGAACGTATCTTCGTACATACGAGGTTCGAATGACTGGTTCTACAGAAATTCATAGAAATGAAATAGCATGCAACTTACGTAGGTACTCTGTGTATGCCCAAGAAACAAAAGACGCGACTGTCTTCTCTTTTTAATTCGAACGTATCTTCGTACATACGAGGTTCGAATGATTGGTTCTACAGAAATTCATAGAAATGAAATAGCATGCAACTTACGTAGGTAGGTACTCTGTGTATGCACAAGAAACAAAAGACGCGACTGTCTTCTCTTATAAACCGACTTTGAAACAAGGAGGTGGTTCTATGTTCGGCTGTAACTATGTTTTTTTATGGATGTTCATCGATTTTTCGGCCATTTATGGACTGATTTTGAAGATTTTTTCTCTATTGCATAGATAAATCCCGAGTTCGTCCCATAAAAAACGATTTAAAACTAAGGGATTCGTAGTCAGATCGAAAGAAACGTGGTCGTAAACAAAACTAAAATGGAATTTGGAAATCTTGCGCAAGAGATGAACAGATGAACGAACGGTCTCGCACAAAATGCATTGCGATCTGTCAAAGTTTCTGCATTGGTATATTGCATGAATAAAAGAACTTCAAATTTATACAACTCTATAAAATGAATGCCTTGCGATTTACTATCCTTTTTCTAAGAAGGTATCTTGTACTACTTATAGTGTGATTAAGAAATTCCTCAAGATGTCTTGTTAAAGGATTTACAACTTTAGCTATCTTTATGGGTCTGAAGTCTCGCTCAGTTTTCATAGTGTAGAAAGAGATGCTCTCTATTTCAACACAAAAAGTCCGCCGTTAACTAGTAAGCGCTCTGACTGAGAAGTAAAAGCTAAATGAACTTTATTGCGTTGTGATTAGAATCTAAAACGTATTTTTTCCAGGCCCAGAAAGATAGGCCAGGAAACCTAATGTATATTGACTTATGTCTCAATAGTGAGAATTAAAATCGTGAACGCATCTTATCAAATATGCAGAGATACCTACTGCAATAGCTGCTTTGCAAAAGCAATGTAATTTGATACCCTGTTGTACTATTGCGAAAGATGCTATTTGCTTGCGTTTCAATTTAAGCGCCCATAACTATGTAGGTTTATAGTCTAAGCTCGTTAGTGGAAGTTTCATCCTCAACCCCTCCCCCCTTGCCCTGATACGCGTCTTATTCTTCAGCTCATGGGGGGTGTAGCACATAATCTCCACGCTGGGCATGCGGGTTGGGGATCGCAGTTCGGTGGTAGAATTGTTCTGTAGGGACGCTGCTGCCCGCCACCGGTGGATATCCCTTAGTCGCCTCTTACGACACCGAGAGAGAGAGCAGAGTTGGGGTGGTGCAAATTCTAAGCCGGCACCACACGGCGCGCCGTGGCGACTAGTTTCATCGTTATCCCACAAATGCTTGCCTACTTGCATTGGTGATCGCTATTTTTCGTTTACACATTGAGCCTTAAACTACATCCACAGCCGACTTGACAATCTCGTCATGCCATATATTTCTTAAACTCTATACATATGTGCCTCCTTCAGTCCAGTTTTTTTAATAATCCATAGTAATAAATAAGTCATGAATAAGGAGTCACAACATTATCTAGACCCAAGCTAAGCAGACCTTGTGTTATGGGCACTAGATAACTGATATACTTTAATAAAATACATTAAATAGAGAGGTATTTTTAACTCCTGACGCAAAAAGAGAGGGGTGTTTGAAAATCTACGTTTAATTTGTGTGAAAGCACGTGCGTTAGTGCTGTATGGATCACTATAACGACGCGAAGCGACACGGCGAATTAACCGTAGATTTCCACGACGAAAAAATTGTGAGTGAACCCCTTACGCAGTAACATTACCTAATCTTTGGTAGAGTCCTGAGTTTTATAAGTTTAACGTGTATGTCTGTGTATCTGTCTGGTATCGTAGCTCCCAAACGGAGGAACCGATTTTCGTTTAGTTTTTTTTTGTGTCATAGATAATTTTATCCCGAGTGTTGTTAGCCATGTTTCAAGAAAGTCTGTTCAGCCAATAAACGTCGGCGGGTTTTTAAATTTTTTAATTTGTCTTGTTTATTATACACTAGTCGATCGCCTCGCGGTCTCACCCGCGTGGTTCCCGTTCCCGTGGGAATTCCGGGATAAAATATAGCCTATGTCACTCCCTGAAAAGTAAGCTTCCTAACGGTGAAATAATTTTTCAAATCCGTCCTGTAGTTTCGGAGCCTGACGTAACAGTAGTTTTGCCCAAAAAAACTAACAAAATACATTATGTAAAATATTTTGTAATGTTAAATACTCTAAAATGATGATTTAATGTTGCGATAACTGCCAGTATTATTTTCATTTCGGTTCGCAGTTCGCAATGACTATAGGTTTTACCTTTGACTAGACTTTTTCGATGATCTATTTATCAACACTCATAGTATAAGGTACAGTGTCGCTCCGTAGCCGTGGGTTGTCGTTGTTATCCCAAATGGTGCCAAGATTGCACCCTTCGGAGCTTGGTACCCCCCTTACGCAGCTAGTGCTTATCTTATCCTATAAAAAATATCGTAGTTTGACGAATTTATTACAGATTTAAGCGGGTTAAGTACAAACACAAATAAGGTTCGTAGTTAACCCGCTTACATCCGTATTGAATCTTATCCTGCTAATAGGTATTCTAATAGCGAAAGCTTGTGCCGTTGTTGTGCAGATGTTTGTGCGAAGACAAAGCTAAAAAAGTTGAATGAATCCAGATGAAATTTTGATTATAACCCATTAACCCAATTTCTTAAGGATTATTTATTCAGTATTAAATAAATATTTCGTAACTCACAATAAAAATAAAGAACAGATGCAAAATGAAAGAAATGAAATTTTCCATAGACCTATGAAAATTTACTGCTTTAAGAAACGGCTACCTTCTTTAATACTAACTGTTTGATATTCAGTAATTTGAGTCTCCTTATAAAGATACTTACGTATTGTACACACCGACAAACTAGTTAAATAATAAAAATTGTGAAACTCCTCCCCTATGCCTAAAATAGGGATGAATATTATTTTACTACTGTACGAGCCGTACAGACTTAGCTATCTACAAAGGAATGCTGTATAAATTAGTAACACGTATTATACGAGATCATGTCTTTTACCTAGCTCTAGCCTAACGATTAAAACACTTTCTTACAAGAAGTCAACTAGCTTGGTTGTATTATTCTCTCCGGAGATCAACCACCCATCAGCTCGAAGTAGCAAACGTCAACGTACACAGCTTACTGTGAGCATACTGCTCTAACAACTACGGACACGTTTTTCCGCAATTGTATAACGGTGTTACATTTTGGGGAAATTCTTTGTAATGCAAATAAATGCATAAGAGCTTTTCATAATTGAAAAAGTAATATAATTATAAATTATCCTAAATTTAACAGGTATATTCCAAAGTTCTGTTTATTTGTCAAGAATAATCAAACAATATAAAATCATCATACCATCTAATATATATAATTCTCGTGTCACAATGTTCGTTCCCGTACTCCTCCGAAACGGCTTGACCGTTTCTCATGAAATTTTGTGAGCATATTGAGTAGGTCTGAGAATCGGCCAACATCTGTTTTTCATGCCCCTGAGTGATAATTTTAAATTTCCACGCGGGCGTAGCCGCGGGGCGCAGCTAGTATTTTATAAAAGCACTTTTAAATCGAGTAATAAAAAGGGTGGGAAAATTTCAATTCGAAATTTGAGTATTTCAAAAACCTGGAATCATTCGAAGCGGCTTGAATGTGGATTTTACGAACACAATTTCGCAACACGGTCTGTACATCCATCGATGTAAGTAAAATTCGGAATTTTACTTATGTCAATGTGTACATCACACGAATTATTATATTTTAAAGGGGCACTTCTAAATGATTTATTAAGTGAAGTATAAATACAATATTATTATAGCACCATAGAGAGTAGACTAGCGGTACAGTAGCATGTACCTACCTGCGGTCTAATTCATAGAGCTCCGGTCTAAAAAGATACACATCATGACGTCACTGGGCCTCTACTATCAGTGACCCATGTGCCTTTGCCACAAAATCATAACTAATTCTCGGTAAAGTTATCGTGTCGTTAGGCTGACGACTGTCGGAAGCTGTGGGTGTCGATAACTACTGATAAACTCGCTGTGTGTGTGTACTGAAGGGCGAAACTGAATATTACCTAATTTACACTTTCATGATCGTTTCTTGCTAAGAGAGATTGCTGCTCCTTCAGAACAGACCCCTTTCAGAACACATCAGAACAGGTCCATAGAACTGCGATCGCCTTCACCCGCCTACCAATCTCCCCCAAACATTAATATAATCAACAAGCTTCTGCCCGCGGCTTCGCACGCGTATTTTCGGTAAAATAAGTAGCCCATTTATATAAGTTAGGGTATGTTCCAAATGTACGCCAAATTTCATTTTAATCTGTTGAGTAGTGTTGGAGATCCGTGGTAACAAAATTTTTACATTTCACAAACTTTCTCATTTATAATACAGTAGGATAGGATAGTAGGATAGAACCTAGGATAGTAGGATAGAATAGTAGGATAGGATAGTAGGATCGGATAGTAGGATAGGATAGTAGGATAAGATAGTAGGATAGGATAGTAGGAAAGGATAGTAGGAAAGGATAGTAGGATAGGATAGTAGGATAGGATAGTAGGATAAGATAGTAGGATAGGATAGTAGGATAGAACCTAGGATAGTAGGATAGAATAGTAGGATAGGATAGTAGGATCGGATAGTAGGATAGGATAGTAGGATAAGATAGTAGGATAGGATAGTAGGATAGAACCTAGGATAGTAGGATAGAATAGTAGGATAGGATAGTAGGATCGGATAGTAGGATAGGATAGTAGGATAAGATAGTAGCATAGGATAGTAGGAAAGGATAGTAGGAAAGGATAGTAGGATAGGATAGTAGGATAGGATAGTAGGATAAGATAGTAGGATAGGATAGTAGGATAGGATAGTAGGATAAGATAGTAGGATAGGATAGTAGGAAAGGATAGTAGGAAAGGATAGTAGGATAGGACATAGTAGGATCACTGACGTTTTTGGCTTTAGGCAAAAAGTTAAGCTAAGTTAACTCGTAGAAAGTCAAATTATTTAATATATTATCAAACTAGTTTCGGCCCGCGGTTCCGCACGTGTCTTTTCTATAGATACGTTTTATGGTTATCACTATCCCATGGGAACTGATTTATGGGATAAAAAGTAGCCTATGTTTTATTCCAGGCCTAAAACCAACAGCCCGATCCGTTCAGTAGTTTTGACCTGAAGAGGTAGCAAACATCCATTGAAACATCTACACATCTAAACTTTCACATCACATCACACTAATTTATAAATAAGTTAGTTTGGATGTTTAGATGTATGGATGGATAGATGGATAGATGCTTGTTACCTCTTCACGCCAAAACGACTGAACGGATCGGGCTAAAATTTAGCGTACAGGTAATTCTAATCCTGAAATTAAACATAAGCTTTTATCCCATATATCAGTTCCCATGAGATAGGAAACGTTTCCACAGAAACAACCCGTGCGAAGCCGCGGACAGAAACTAGTTTATAATATTAGTATGATAAATTATCTAATTGTAAACTAAATTATTATCAAATAAGATAGGAAGTTTAAATCTATTTTCTCTGCTTAATTTTTGTCTAGCGGAAGAAAGGTATCTATATATTGCAGGCATTGCAGCTTACACTTTGCTTAAAAAACAGTTTCCTACGAGTAAATTATTATCAAATAAGACAGTGTTAATCGATTTACTCTGCTTAATTTTTTGTTCCCTAGCGGAAGAAGGGTCACTCTGTATATTGCAGGCATTGCAGCTTACACTTTGCCTAAAAAACTGTTTCCTACTAGTAAATTATTATCAAATAAGACAGTGTTAATCGATTTTCTCTGCTTAATTTTTTGTTCCCTAGCGGAAGAAGGGTCTTTCTGTATATTGCAGGCATTACAACTTACACTTTGCCTAAAAAACTGTTTTCCCACATTTCAGGAGTTCCACGTAGCGTACGTGTTCGTACGGATGGGGAACTCGCCTCGCCCCGGCCTCTGGGCGCTCGAGAAGTCCACTGACTATGGAAAGAACTTCAGGCCTTGGATGTACTTCTCTGACTCACCCCAGTAAGTGATCCTACCTTTTCAGCACATATAATCATCACTGGCTGTGCTCGCGGCTTATCACGCGTAGAATTCACAGTTCAGTTCAGTTCATTTATTAAAAACCATAGGAACACACATTGGAACATTCGGTAAAGTCAAATTTACAGTTTTAAAACATATTAAAGCAGAGGCTACTTAAATAAACTTACAGAATAAATATACAAATACAATTGTAAAACAAGATTGACAGCCTTGTCAGTAAATGAATTTACAGTGACAAAACACAAAATAATAAAAATAACACAATTTAACATCCATGGCCCAAGACGCAGATGCCAGTCTTCTCCCCCGTGTCGCGGCCTTGCGCCCCTGCGCCCCTGCCTGTCTGCGGGCGGCTGGGCAGTGAATGCGTTAATGAGGTTTTATTTGTTACGCGTAACCCAATAACATCGTCATCCATACCGCAATGCTTGAAAACGAAAGTTTTCAATCAGTGCGTCCTACCCGTCATGACCTACGGACCTGAGACGTGGACACTCACGGTCGGTTGGTCCACCAGTTCAAAGTCGCTCCGGCCAGGTGGGATGACGATCTGCGAAAGACTGCAGGCAGATGCTGGATGCGGCAAGCTGAAGACACGGCGCTATGGCGCTCATTAGGGGAGGCCTATGTCCAGTAGTGGACTAATAAGTTTGATGATGATAATGATGAAGAACCCAATAACATCCAAAATAAAAGTAGCCCAAGTTATTACCTACAACATCAGATATCTGCAAGTGATAGCACCGATTAATCGGTCCAGCTGTTCCGGAGAAAGACAAACATTTTAAAGTTTGGTAAAAGTACCGTGTGCGCTTTCATATGCATTAGAAAGCTATTCTAAGAGTGAGGGAATAGAGAATGCACCTCTTTTTGCGCACACACCTAGGAGGAAATCAAAGCTCCTATTTTGACATTAGCAACACACTGATATGGATCAGTTAAGCTACCTCTAGATTGGTTGCTCCGGTCTGCAGTTAGCTTAGTTGTTACAATGAGGATCCGTAACGTTATAGCAATTTCAATAGAACTAGTATCCACGTTATTCTTTATGGCTTAGGAATGATATATCTTTTTAAATTATCCAAATCGGACAATAACGTACGAAGTTATGACTAAATTACTAGCGAAGTTCACTGAGTGACCGCCGCGGGTGAGTGTGACGTCACTGGCTCGGTCGCCGCCCGTTTACCGTCGGCAGATATAAGTTTTTAGTGATTTACTCCGAAACTATAGGCTTAGGAAAAAAAATTAAGAACCAAATAGACTCAGTTTTGAGAGACCCAAATACTACGTCTTCTTGACAAAACGATCCTCCCCCATGCCCTCTAAAGAGTGTTTATAAAGTCTCTGATTCTCCTCTTAAAACTTGTCTTGTTTGCAGGGATTGTGAGCGGTACTTTGGAAAGGAGAGCATTCAGCCAATCACAAAAGACGACTCGGTTATCTGCAGCACTGAATACTCCAAGATCGTGCCTTTGGAAGGAGGGGAGGTTAGTACAATACAAATCTTTCCTCACCACCTCACTTCAACAGCCTATATTGGTCCACTGCTGGACGCAGGCCTCCCCTGATAAGCGCCTTGTTGGCTTTTATCTCATGGGGGGTAATGCCTATAATACCCACGCTTTGCATGCGGGTTGGGGATCGCAGTGCGGTAGAATTGTGCTGCAGGGGCGCTGCTGCCCGCCCCCGGTTGATATCCCTTAGTTGCCACCTACGACACCCGCGGGAAGAGTTGGGGTGGTGCAAATTCTAAGCCGGCACCACACGGCGGCACACCAGTGTCACAAACCTTTCATTATAATTAGTAAGTCCTTTTGAACTGCCATATATCCCGAAGAAGGGTTAAATTCTTCTTTGGCGGAGACGCGACTCTGTAAACAGAATAAACAAAATAAACAATTTTATTTATTACACAGTAAATTGTCAGTTTACAAGTCAGGAGTTTAAACTACGTTTGAGTAGGTGACATATCACAATAAAGGTACATAATCAAAACAATCAAATACGATGATAAATTACATTACATAACTAGCTTCGGCCTGCGGCTTCGCACTCGTATTTTTGTTATAATAAAGAGCCTAAGTAGCCTATTATCTAAGTTAGGCTGTGTTCTAAATGTACGCCAAATTTCATCCCGATCTATTCAGTAGTTTAAGATATCCTAGGTAACAAAAGAAGAACAAAATTATAAATTTTAAAAACCCCGACAGATTTTCACGAAACATGGCTAAGAACACTCGGGATAAAATTATCTATGTCACAAAAAAAACTAAACGGAAAATCGGTTCATACTTTTGGACGCTACGATACCACAGACAGACACGTTAAACTTATAAAACCCCACTCTTTTTGCGTCGGGGGTTAAAAAATCACAGTTCACAAACTTTCGGCTTTATAATATTACCATTGTATTGTACGCCCATTGTACTTGTGTCTTATGTAATGTCTCGTGTATTGTATTTTTCTTGGTCTACAATTAAGTATTTTGTTTTGTATTGTATTGTAATATTAATAGGATTAGGGCCGGTGTAAGACGCTCTGTGACCAGAAGTGCGAGTCTTTTTGACGTTAGCAACAAGACGCGATCGTGATGTGTCCTTTTAGTATGGGATTTGCGTAGTACCATACCCGCACGATAGAGGCGCTGTACCAAATCGTATGGAAAAAGGAGACGGCACGATCGTGTCTCGTAACTAACATCAATTACTAACCACTTCTCTACAATTACTCACCCTTCAGGTGGGATGACTATATTCGAAAGATTGCTGGCTGATGCAGGCAAGCTGGTTGGGGGACGTTAAGCCGCTCGTAAGGGGTGGGATATGTCCAGCAGTGAACTAGCGTAGACTGATGACGATGACTTTTAAAGAGCTGTATTCTGTAATATATTCTCAGGCCTATTTCAGGCGCTAGTCTCTCACGAAGCAGATTAACATAGAGTTTAGGAATTTGTGTGAGCACTCATTAGCGATAGAAAATAACCATAGAACTAATTTCATTCTTGACGACCTCAATGGCGCAGTCCTGCGACGCAGGAGCTTGTGGATTCCATTTCCGTCGCAGGACAAATGTTAGTATTATCTGCAGGTGTGTTACGGTTTCCCATAATACTTAAACGTGGTTTTCATATAAAGACTATGTATCTTTTATTACTGAATAAACCATCATTATTATTTTTACCTACCTCTCGTATATGAGTCATCTGCCTACCCCTCTACCCTGTACCCTTCTACCCATACTTGTATAGGGTTGGTTGATACTGTGTCATATTACGGTCCCTATCCCACGCTAGGTACAACAGAAAACTGTATTACATTTCTAGTTCTATTTATTTATTTATTTCAGATTCCAATCTCGCTCCTAAACTACCGCCCATCAGCAAACACTTACTTCAACTCATCCGTACTGCAAGAGTGGACTCGCGCGACCAACGTTCGGCTACGTCTGTTGCGGACCAAGAACCTGTTGGGACATCTCATGTCCGTGGCGAGGCAGGACCCTACTGTCACTAGACGGGTAAGAGAAATAGCTAGACAATAGACATGCTGAGGACAATAGCAAACACTTGCTTCAACTCATCCGTACTGTAAGAGTCGTCCCGCGCGACCAACGTTCGGCTAAATCTGTTGCGGACCAAGAACCTGTTGGGACATCTCATGTCCGTGGCTAGGCAGTACCCTACTGTCACTAGACGGGTAAGAGACAATAGCTGCAAAACCACCAGCAAAACCCTCCTGGCGACCACTTCCCTGGGAACTGCTGAAACTGCCCAATAACGCTTTAACTCAAGAAGACCATCGCAGCCAATCGGCTACCGAACAGCCTTCGAGAGGCCTGCAGGACTCTTAAAGCGAAAACACTAAGACTCGAGTGACATCTCGCACGACGTTGAAGCCAGAAAAAATAACTTAAGTTCGATTCTTATCCGTATTTCGCTAAATCGAAATGTTGAAGACCTCTGATGAGACAATAGCTACACAATAGACATGGCATTTCTTACGCCGCGATCCACTGCTTATGATCCTCCTCCTCCAACCTCCACAGCCTGTATTGGTCCACTGCTGGACGCAGGCCTACCCCTGATAAGCGCCTTGTTGGCTTTTATCTCATGGGGGTAGTGTCATAATCCCTACGCTGCTGGGCATGCGAGTTGGGGATCGCAATTCAATGGTAGAATTGTTCTGCAGGGGGCGCTACTGCCCGCCCCCGGTGGATATCCCTTAGTCGCCTCTTACGACACCCGCGGTAAGAGTTGGGGTGGTGCAAATTCTAAGGCACCACACAGCTCTACTATGTCAGCCACACTGCTAATGATCAAGTTGATGAAAACTGATTCGCTTGTTTCCAGTACTTCTACAGCATCAAAGACATCAGTATCGGGGGTCGCTGCATGTGCAACGGGCACGCGGACACTTGCGACCCGGCCGACGCCAACGCTGACACCACGCTGCTCGTGTGTCGCTGCCAGCACAACACGTGCGGGCCGCAGTGCGCGCAGTGCTGCCCCGGCTTTGAACAGAAGAAGTGGCGCATCTCCCAGCATTGGGATCGATTTGCTTGCGAACGTAAGTTTTTAATTTATTTCTAAAAAAACCAGCAGAATGAATGAATGCCTTAATGTACCTACTTGAAACATAATTTTAAACAGTTAAGTTCTTGTGAAAAAGAGCGCTTACAAACTTTGTTTGTGTTGGAAGTACACCAACGCTATCCCGTTACATTCTTAATGAATTCATAAAACTACGGCAGCTTTTAGGGCCTCGTACCAAAAGGGTGCAAACGAAACCCCATTACTAAGCCTCTGCTGTCTGTCCGTCCGTCCGTATGTACGACTGTACAACAGTGTACGACTGTACATCAGTCTGTACGACCGTACATCAGTGTACGACTGTACATCAGTCTGTACGACCGTACATCAGTCTGTACGACTGTACATCAGTCTGTACGACTGTACATAAGTCTGTACGACTGTAAATCAGTCTGTACGACTGTACATCAGTCTGCAGACTCTACATCAGTCTGTACGACTTTTGTCAGAATCATACGACAATTATGCCTTTTCATTTCCTGCAATTCTCATCAGTGGAGGCTCTTGGACCAATCTCGCCCATTGCCAAAGTGATTACACACCCTGTGTGCAATTTGTTTGATTCTCACGCGGGCATAGCCGCGGGGAGCTGATCATTTTATAATATTAGTGTAATGATTCATTTGATTCATTAATTCCTGCCCAGCCTGCAACTGCCACAACCACAGCACGGAATGCCAGTACGACTCAGCCACCGACGAGAAGCGTCTTTCCCTGGACATCCATGGGAGATACGAGGGCGGCGGCGTCTGCCAGAACTGCCAACACAACACCGAGGGTATCAACTGCAACAAGTGCCAGGCTACCTACTACAGACCTTATGGGAAGAGATGGGATGAAATTGATGTTTGTCAGCGTGAGTATTGCTTAGTTTTCTATGGAAACGTTTGTAGGTAATTTCTATCCCATGGGAACTGACGTATGGGATAAAAAGTAGCCTTTGTTTGATTCCAGAATTAGAATTACCTGTATGAAAAATTTCAGCCCGATCCGTTCAGTAGTTTTGGCGTGAAGAGGTAACAAACATCCATCCATCCATCCATCCATCCATCCATCCATCCATCCATCCATCCATCCAAACTTTCGCATTTATAATATTAGTGTGATGTGATGCAATAGATATATATAATATAACCACGCCACAATAGATACAAAATACACATTTTCGCGTGTTTTGTTGCGCTGAACTCTAGTTCTTTTTCTAAAACAAAAGTAGCCCAAGTTACCCACTGGAACATAAGCTATCTGCCAGTTTAAGTCCCGTCCAAATAGGTCCAGCCGTTTCGTAGATTAGCTCGGACAACAGATTGAAAGAGATAAAATAAAAATTGGTGTTTTGGCTGTGTGTTCTATCAAACGGAAATAGGGTAGAGTTGACTTTACATCCCGGTAAAGTACGTGCGAAGCCGCGGGCAGAAGCTAGTTTATGCCCACGGTTTTGTTCGCGTTGTTTCTATCGAAGCACTTGATGTTATTTCTATCGCATGGGAACTGATTAATTGGAAAAAGTAGCCTATGTTTTATTCGAAGCCTAAAACTACCTATACGCAAAATTTCAGCCTGTTCCGTCCAGTAGTTTTGGCGTGAAGAGGTAACAAACATCCATCCATCCATCTAAACATTCAAACTTTCGTATTTAAAATCTTAGTGTGATTGCTTTCAGCGTGTAACTGTGACCTCCACTATTCGACCGGTAACTGCGAGGAAGAGAGTGGTCGTTGCGAATGCCGCAAAGAGTTCAACCCTCCGAACTGCGACTCCTGCGCATACGGGTTCTTTGACTATCCGGACTGCAAGCCTTGTACCTGCAATCTGAACGGGACTGAGGGGCAGCACTGTACACCTACAGATGGCATCGTAAGTGGACTGTATACTTCATCAGCAAACGTACATCTGCTGAACATCCTCACAACAGCCTATATTGGTCCACTGCTGTACCACAGGTTTTTCTAAAACCTATCACAGGTACCAGTTCTCTCACAAAACAGGTCATAATCGATAGTAGGTACAATATTTAGGTCACAAGACACTTGCATTGTACCTAACAACATTACACTAAAGTGCTGTATAGGAACACCGTACTTTAGTGTTCCCTTTTAGTGAAGCACCTATTGTGAGAGACAAATAAACGCTTTACTGCTGGACGCAGGGCACCCCCCTGATAAGCGCCTTGTTTGCTTTTATCTCATGGGGTAATGATCCCCACGCTAGGCATGCGGGTTGGGGATCGCAGTTAGTTGGTAGAATTGTTCTGTAGGGGGCGCTGCTGCCCGCCCCAGGTGGATGTCCCTTAGTCGCCATAAAAACAAGATAAGGTGTTTCAATTCGTAAGAGAATCCCACCAACGGTCAATAGACATCGGTGTTCCTGCTTGGATGCCTTATTGGCTCTTTATCATTTACACAACCCGGGGCTTTCTCTAAGTCGCCCATCACGATACCCTCGGAAAGAGTTGGGATGGTGCAAATTCTAAGCCGGCACCACCGAAACACAGCACTTACGTCAGAACAATAAAAATGAATCATTGCTGGATTCTTAGACCTTATATTATTCGACGACCTCTGTGGCGCAGCGGGCGAAGGTCTACCTGCGACGCACGAGGTTGCGGGTACGATTCCCGCCTCGGGACAAATGTTTGTACGATCTGCAGACATTTGTTCAATGTGTTCTGGATGTTTACTATGTATAATAAAAAAATATCTCTTTACGTAGTATATTGTATTAAGTATATCAGTTATCTAGTACCCATAACACAAGCTCTGCTTAGCTTGGGGCTAGATAATGCTGTTTGAATCGTCCAGTATTATTTATTTATTATTTGTTTTCAGTGTCCTTGTAAATACAACTATGCCGGAAAGTCGTGTGAAATTTGCGAAGATGGATACTACTCGCCGGAATGTAAAAGTGAGTATCCTGTCGACGAACATAGGAAAAAATTGGTTGTCTGTAAAGTCGGTCTACTGACGATAGTTGAACGTGACAACGCCTTAAGAAAATACTGATGGAATGGTAGCATTTGATACTCGATCAAAACATGTAAATGTACTATAGTATAGCGGCTGTCCACGCAGACGCATCGCTCACTCAAGTAGGAGAGAGACGGATGTCGAGCGCTTTCGCTTGCACTTCAAGCCTTACATGGAACGCCTCAGAGCGAGGTAACGCCGCATGACGTCATGTTTTTTCGTGTGTGCAGCCGGCTCTATCGAATTATAAGACGTTGTCACGTCAAAAAACAAAAGCTGTAACAAGACGGGCGAAAGAAGCATAGTACCTACGGGAATTGAAGAATGGAGGAAGCATAGTCTTGTAGGGTAGAATAGAGAAAAAGGATACCGCATCGTCATACATTGCGTGAATTATTGAAGTTGAAGGAATGAGTTTCAAACAATTTACGCATTCAAACATTGAAAAACATTGGCAGAGAAGTTTGTAAAAGGAACGCTTTTTGAAAAATGGTCTAAAAGGGGGGGAATAATTTTGAAAGGGGACCTCACTGATTGGGTTATCAAATGAAAGGTATCGGTTTGTACATTTCAAAATAGTTTTTTTAATTTCTCTAGATTTTATACTTGTTGAAATATTTTGAATAAAGTCAAAAAATTTACCTATTCTCCGAAGTAGGTACCTATGCAGAGCGATCCATCTAAAATGTAGTTTGGTAGGTACCTACTGTTTTTAGGTATTCATCAAATAGCGATATCTTTTACCAGTACCTTTAGTACCTATGTACATAATTATGTATTATGTACATATATTTGACAAACGTTCGAAACCCTCGGCGCGCGAGTAACACTCGCACTTGACGAATCTTGTTTTACTCTATTCTACTCTAGACAACAATCTCCATGCTAGGCCTACAGCTTAGATATCGTCAGAGCATAATTCGTATGCTATTCCATTCATCATCATCACCATCAGCCCGTTAACATGTACTAAAGATGACTTAGACGGCATCAATCATCATTCAATATGCATTCTCGTGTAAAAACAGATTTTAACTACGATTTCCTCCACAGATTGCGAATGTAACTCGGTCGGGTCCGTCTCACACGTGTGCGACAAGGACAGCGGGAACTGCACGTGCAAGAGTAAATACAGCGGCCGTACTTGCAACCAATGCGAGCCTGGTTATTACAACTATCCGACATGCAAACGTAAGTGAGAAAACAACCATCCGTCCGGCAAATGCAAGTTAACACGTGTAATGTTTAATTGACTGCACGTGCAGAGCACAAATATAGCGGCGAACCGGCAACCAGTGCGAGATTGGAAATTACAACTACACTCGCGTGCAACTGAATCGACTAAGCGACACGTACATTCGCCCGTGAATCCGATTTATCGGGAAACGGATTTTTCGATTTACATACAACTTTCTTATTTGAAAACCTGTTATTTTTTCTATAAAATTACATCTAGTCTATGGTCTTTACTTCGTATCACAAATAGCTCACTGCGGTACCCACTGGTTGAGAGACTAAATATACTTGAAGGCTCAGGTGACCCATATTTTTTATCATTAGACTGGCCGCAGTTCACCGTCAAACCTGCTTCAATTTGCTCGAGAACATGATAACTGACCATTGAGCAATGGAGCTCTGGCCTGTTTATTGACGAGAGCAGAATATGTCTCCGTGGTAACGGTAGAAGAGGCCGAGTACAATGGCGTCCAGAGGTTTTACCAGTGCTGTTTTGCTGAATCTACTTTTTGTGCAAAAGTACAGCTTTGGTCGATTCAGTTGCACGTGAGTGTATATATATCCGACATGCAAACGTAAGTTACACTTGCAACTCCGACTTTGCCAACTATTCGATTATACTAGACTGGACGACCGATGTGGCGCGGCGGGCGAAGATCCGCCTGCGACACAAGAGGTTGCGGGTTCAATTCCCGCCGTGGGATAAATGTTTGTGCGATCTGCAGGTATTTGTTCCGGGTGTTCTGGGTGTTTTCTATAAATATTCTATATAGTTTGAGGCTAGATGATGCGTGTGAGGTGTCGAGCATTGTTTATTTATTTTTACTACGGTCTAGCGGTCAGCTTTTTCAACTGCTGATTATGAGGTCCTGGGTTCGAATCCCGGGTCGGGCCAATAGTTGTTATTAGGGTTTTTCTAGCAAGAAAAATTCACAGTAGCAGCCCGGAGTCAGGAAGTTGGCGGTGTTACACCCCCGTGCCTTGGAAAGCACGTTAAGCCGTTGATCCTGCCCCGGTCGTGTCGATCTGTCGTCCCATCGGACTATGAGAGTGAGGGAATAGAGAGTGCACCTGTGTTTGTGCACACACTTGTGCACTATAATATGTCCTGTGCATCTGGCTAGTCTCCGTGGTCGAAATTCGGCTAAGAGGACATTATTATTTATTTTTAGTTTTTTTAAAGCATTCCTCTAATGTATGTATCCATATGTACGTACAATATAAATGTACGTGTAATATTTTATCACAATAGGCCAATCATGGCAATCAAAGCAAATAACAAAATATGTATGTTCCTTGTTAGCGAAGATCTCTGTGTCAGTCCTCTTTATCCAATTTCCTTTGATAGATTGCAACTGCGACACGAGCGGGACCGAGGCGAGCATTTGCGACGACGTGACAGGCCAGTGCATCTGCAAAGTTGGCTTCGGCGGCTCGCGGTGCGATCAGTGTATCTCTGGGTAAGAATTAAACCAGTCCTTTTGCTATCCTAATAATAAAATATATATTATATTATCCCATTAATATTATAATTCTTTATTAGCAGATTACATTGATCTGTATTCAAATCAGTTCAAACACCACTCTCAAGTGATACATTACTTTAATGATAATCTGTTTAACGTAGGACATTGCCTGTTACCCTATTTTTGCCGTGTTTTACTTAATACATTCTCCTTTTCTCTCAATCAATTTAAAATATCCTTCTATCTACTCCATTCCCTTGCTAGTAGCAGCAATAACTCATATATTTAATGTTAGTATTCCTTAAACGTACCACAATCAAATTAAAATCATCAAAATCAAATTCAAACAAATATCATAAAATCAATTAATTCAAAATTACAAGAAAATTAACAATCAAAGTAAAGCAATTAAATCAAAAAAAGTAAATTAGCTCAAATAAATTAAGTTAAATTACTTTTCGCACAAAGTGCTGCCATATCGGCGAGGCCGTCCTGTCGGCTACAGTTTGTAGGATGCTGTTGGGACTATCCCGCACTCTGCGCATCAGGGATGCCGTCTTTTTCCGGAGGATGGCCGCAAACCCATCCGTCTCATACTCGGCAAACATCCCTGATGCACTGCAGAAACGAGGCAGTCCCAACATCATCCTAAAGACGTTATTATACTGCACGCGCAGGGTCTCCAGCGGTCGTTTGGTGTAGTTTACCCATAGGTTCCCGGTGTAGAAGCTTTGGCAGTACGCTATAAACAGCGTTAGTTTTACTTCTTCTGTACACCGGGAAAACCTACGGATAAATATGTTACCTCTAACCGCTAGAGCCCTACGCTCTCTTTCAATGTCAGCATCGTTTTTAAGGTCGTCGGTAATAAAATGCCCAAGATATTTGAAGCAAGTTACTTTTTTAATGCTCATGCCGTTTATGGTTAATTCTGGGAATTCTTTTAGGTTATTACCGGCGGCCTTAAAGACAATGTATTCACACTTATTGGTGTTGTAGCTGACGCCGTGAGATGCAGCGTAGTCAGCACAGACTTACAACATATCCTTGACAGATCTCGCTGTTGAGCCCAGCAGCACCATGTCGTCCGCGTAGCTGATGTTGTTTATGCAAACTCCATCCACACGACAGCCGACACGCATGCCACTGAGCTCAACAATTAGATCATTTACATATAGGTTGAAGAGCGAGGTCGAGCTTACCCTTCCCTGTCTTACCCCGCACTCCAACCCATATGCGTCGGAGAGAGGGTTCGAACACTTGACGACGTTGCTCTGGCGTCCGTTCCAGAAGCGAAACACATTTAACAGGTCCGGCGGTACACTCCTGTCCCTCAACTTCTCCCACAGCACATCATACAATACTAGATCAAATGCTTTGGATAGGTCGAGGAAACAGGCGTACACCGGCGTCCTGCGACTTGTGTAGTATTGGACAGTATGCTTGAGTGCTAATATTGCGCTTTCGGTGGATAGTCCGGGTCTAAACCCTAACTGTGCGTCATGTAGATCCAAGTATTTTCGTAGAAAAGAGTCAAGCATACTGTCCAACACCTTGGCTATTGTGGTGGCTAGAGAGATTGGACGGTAGTTTCCCTTGTTCGATATGTCACCTGTTCTGTTCTTCACAATGGGCACCACTATCGTCTTCATGAGGTCAGCAGGTAGGTAGGCATGACTAAGACACATTGAGAAGAACATGGACAGGAGGCCGGGCAGATGATTCCCCGCGTATTTGAGATGCTCGATGCTGAGCCCATCGTGTCCGGGTGACTTGCCTCGCGTCATACCTTTAATTGTAGCGCGGACCTGGTCCGCCGACACATGCAACAGAGGTTCGTCAACCCGAACGTAGGAATCAGCATCGATCCTCTCCGAAGAAGGGCCGAGGGGAGAGAGAACTTTAAAATGCTCGCTGAATAGCTGCGCTATCTCCCTTTGGTCTTTCCTGCCCTCCACGCTCACGGGGGGGCCAGGTTTAATGTTAAGCTTACCAGTAGACTTCCAAAAGGTCTTAAAGTCTTTTGCTGCACGCTCTTTAGCTATTTTGTCCATAATAAGCTGTTCCTAGTTTCTCTGACACCACTTCAGACGGCTTTTAAAGATTTTGCGGGTTTCGCACACTTGATCATAAATGTCGCCCGAAGTAGGTCGGTTACTCAGCAACCAGCTATTCAATTTAAGCCTGGCCTCCCCGTGTGCGGTGCGCACATATTTGTTCCAGCCACACAAGCTTTTACCTTTCCTAGGTCTCGCACCACCACGTCGCCTAGTCTGTACAGACGCCTCAGTCATAGTACTCACCACAACATCATAAAGCTTATCCAGAACAGATCGATGCTCAAACTTCTCTATAAAGCCGAAAGTTTGTGAAATCTGAATTTCGGTTACCTATGATCTCCAAAACTACTGAACAGATCAATGAAATTTGGCGTACGTTTAAAGCAAAGCTTAACTTAGATAATAGGCTACTTATTATACCGAAAATACGCGTGCGGCCTAATTTTACTAAAAAAACTATCGTTATTTGACGAACCGTAAGCGGGTAACGAACCTTGCACGCAGGGACGCAAAACGTGCGCGAATAAAACCGCACTCACCCTGAACAAGTCCCTCCATGAGGGACGAAACGTTAGTGTTCTTCCAACACAAAAAGGTTCGTAGTTAACCCGATTTTGTCGATGTTTTTCTCTCGGTGGTGTCGAGCCTATATTATTAATTTTCGGAAAACTAACAGCTTTATGTTAAACTTATCGGATAATTTAAAGCGCTACGCAAACGTGTAAGCTGTGCTTAACTTGGGGCTAGATGATGCTGTGCGGGGATTGTCCAGCATTTATTTATTTTATTTGTTTCCAATTACCGACACCTATACGACACTATAAAAATGCGCGCTATACAAAGAGCTCATATGACGTTACTATTTATAAGTATCCAAGTACTACTAAAATTTTTGTATAATTTTATTAGTTTATGATTTATTAAGTGTTAGTTTTTATAAATAGAAATTTTATCAAAAAACTTTTAAAGGCGTCCATAGCCTGTTGAGTTATTATTAATTTGGTATTGTACTTAGTTAGGTTCTAAACAGTGTTTATAATCTACGCATGTAAAACTTTTATGTTAAATAAAGAACTTTGAAAAACAAAAACAAAAATTACCGACACCGAACACTTTTTCATCGTCAATCAGAATGTGTTAAGGCGAATAGTAGGGCTGATAGTGGCGCCACTACATATTTAATTTTATAATTACGTTATACAATGGAATTATCAAAAAATCGGACCGCGCGTAGACGATATCTATCATAAGCTTTTTTTAAATGTATCTTTATTAGTTTTGTACTGTATTATTTAAGCAGATACTTGTTTCAAGAGTTTAGTTCCTATTGGTGGCCACCAAGCTCTCCAAACAAGGTTTTTGATTGAATAACACAAAACAAAACTATTACAGATGCATTAAATAAAAGCTTGTGATAGGTATCGTCTACCAGCGGTCCGATTTTTTGATAATTCCTTTGTATAACTTAATGATTAAATTAAATATGTAGTGGCGCCACTATCGCCCCTACTCTTCGCCTTAAATGGGAGCAACTGGACACAAAAAATATGTACGTATACGCAGGGAGTGGATGATTTCATACTGGTTCTAGAGAAATAAATTATTCATCGGTAACTTGTATCTGACGCAAGACACAAAAGTGTCCACGTTTGCGCCCTGCCTAAGCCTACAGTTTTCACTTATGAGTACATTATTATGTGTCCATTAGAAGGAACAAGTAACTGAAATTTTTTAACAGTAATAATGAATGGCGTTGCGCTTGCGCCTAATTTGATGAGTGCGTATTTCTGACGTATTAATAGTACCTATTCATCATCGGCCTGGTTCCGTCTAAAGATACGATTTAGGTAGGTAATGCCTGTGGTTTTGGTTGGATCTACATTTCTTGGTGTGGCTGTGCAGACTGGCTGTGCAGCTCTATGCGCGAACGCACCGACCGATGGCAAGTTTGTGCAGGTGTGAAATGCCGTCTTGCTATTTTCATACAATGGTGTTCGAGACCCTCGCGTAGGCTTTTTCGCCACTCAGTAGGCCTAGCACGGGGATTGTTGTCTGGGGTAGAACGGAGTGCCTCAAGGAGATAGTTAACAAGGAGCCCATCACCTCAATTGAGCAGCTGCGTGAGCGAATACAAAGGGCGCGGCCCAAACCATTACCGAATCCAGGCATGCACGCAAAATAAAGCGCTCTTTTATTAGAAAATGCATCGCGTAGGTACATAAGAGCTAGTGGTAGGCATTTTAAGCACTTACTGTAAGAGATTCCAATGCAATAGGCGAGTTTCATCCCTACTTGTAATTATAAAAAAATTACCCTTACAAGTCATATCTTAGGAATATTCTTTGCATGGAAAGGTTGAAATGCCAAGTGTTTTATCAGTTCGGAATCTCATTGAAGTGGGCAAGTTTTTTATAAGTCGGTCACTCAGGCGGACATAATGTTTTTTATTTTTCACCACAGGTGGTCAAACTTTTGGAAAAAATAAGCAAAACACATTTTTGTTTGTTAAGCATGTTGTAAAAGAAAAAGTATTCTTTTGGCACACAAATGGCAGTTAGATAGGCATTTTGATAGTACAGTTATCCAAGAATGCTATAACAAAAATAGATTGAGAAAATTCCTTGATTTGTAACCTTAGCATCGAAAAGTATCGACCAAGTCACAGATATTATAATACTATACCAAGTTAAAGAAAGTTAAAAATTTCTGACCTGACCATAAGGATAAAGATACTTGTTTATCAAGCTTGCGTCCTCAGCATACTTTTGTTCGGGGCCGAAACGTTAAGCTCTTATGCCGAACAGGAACGCCGGCTGAACTGTTTCCACATGCGATGACTTCAGAATACTTATCTTTCACATCACCTGGGAGGATAAAGTGACCAATGAAAGGGTCCTTGAGATCGCCCAATGCCCAGTGCGAAGATCTATTTCCGCGTTTAGTGACAAGTTGTTGGCCACTGTTGCGCCCAGGCACAGATATTATAATACTATACTAGGCCCAGGTAACAGAAACTGTTTTCGACCTCTAAAAGTGGCCCTCCAGTGAAATCAATGAAAGATCTGGACTGCCCTGAGCCAAGACAACGGTCTTTTAACATTAATTGACATGCAAAATAAATCGCATGCCCGCTGGAAGTTTGCGATCATATTTTGCTGTTTGCGATGAAGCTACAAAAGCCGCCTTGTCTGCAAAAAGGAGAGTTGACACTATCGTTCTAACACTTGCACTTTGTAACAATTAGTTCATTTTGATACTAGCTCGTTCTGACAAATTATCTATATGAGTAATAATTCATATAACAATCGTTCTTTCAAAAAATCGTATTACCTATATGTCTGTTGTGCATATTATCTAGCACATAGGTAATCGAACAATTTGGACATTCTGTCATGTGTGCAGTCATGACCCGGAAGGGTGTATAGGTGAATGCCTCTTTGGCTCGCGTTAAAATCGGCTTTCATGAGGAGTGACTAAAAGATCCTGAAAGCGAAGGAGCAAGGACACAGCCTTGACGAACGCATAGGAACGCGTACGCATAGGAAAGGGTACAGAGGTGCCTCAGTCGTAAACCACAGTGCCATTCATGTTTTCGTGGAATGACTTTACCAAGCTTAAGAGGTTTGGTGGACAACCTTTACGTTCGAGTGCGATGTAGAGGCCCTTCCTGCTAACAGTGTCGAAGGCTTTAAGTCAATAAACGCAATAAAAACAGAAACATATTGCTCGCTACATTTCTTTCGAACCTGTCGCAAAGTAAATGTCATATCCGCTGTCGACCGTCTCACGCCAAAACCGCACTGCGACTCGGGATATATGCAATCAGCAAATCAGGATGTGTAACCCGTTTAGGATTAAACGACCTAATACGACACTGTCGTGTTCAGTTTTGACTAAATATATAAATATAATAAAAAATATCTATCTATGCAGTGTATTGTGTTAAGTATATCAGTTATCTAGTACCCATAACACAAGCTCTGCTTAACTTGGGGATAGGGCGCGGATAGCGGATCTCTTGTTGCCCAGACTCTCTCGAGACTGGTGTCCGCAGAAGACCTTACCCAAACACCACACACAAACACACACACACGGCCCGACACCTCCAGGAAATGCTGCCTTAGTAATTAATTTAAACCTGAACATAATTAAGTTTCCCAGGTGTATAACTTTAGTTATTTTATTTCTTTTTTGCTTCTGTAATCATCATTTTTATATATGAGTCTTACACTTGCTATAATGTTGTTAACCTAACTGTAATATACAATGTATTAACTGCACTTCTGCCGCGGAGTGGGAGCCTGGTGACCTGTAACACAGGTTTTTTACAAACCTAACGCAGGCACCAGTCTCACACAATGTTGCATTATAGTTGAACTAAGTTTTAAAAGTGAGCTCATTGTGTGAAGAGAACAATGAATGATTTTTTATTATTATAGTACAGGCTGATTAAAACGACACCTCAGATGGTGTCGGTCGTCATAATGCCGAAACCATCTGACTGACGTCGCGGACGATGATGCCAGATTGTTTTGACAAGGTTAACGAATGGCATAAGTACGAAATAAAAATGTTTATTTTTGACCTTATTGTTCTACTCAGCTCTGCGTCTTTTCTTTTAGTATAGAAACTATATTACAGAGATAGCGTCTTCCCCATTGCAGAGTAATTATTTTTAGTTTTCAATGAAACTTGTTCTAGAAGAAATTCTTACTTTGTTGCTATCTTTCCAGATACTACATGGAAGTGAGAGGCCGCGAGCGCATCTGCGCGCCCTGCGCCTGCGACCCGACCGGCTCAACGTCCACCAGCTGCTCGGCCGACGGCAAGTGCAACTGCCTCGCCAACTTCGGCGGCAAGCAGTGCGGCCAGTGCTCGCCCGGCTTCTACAAGCATCCGGAGTGTTTGCGTGAGTACCTACATCACTCGCAGTCCACTGCACAATGCCATATCCATGTCTCACTCGCAGCCATATCATGTTAGCCGACTGCAAGTGCAACTGCCTCGCCAACTTCGGAGGCAAGCAGTGCGGCCAGTGCTCGCCCGGCTTCAACAAGCATCCGGACTCCGGATGCTTGTAATTCGGAGTGTTTGCGTGAGTACCTACATTACTCGCAGTCCACTGCACAATGCCATATCCCTGTCTCACTCGCAGCCATATCATGTTAGCCGACTGCAAGTGCAACTGCCTCGCCAACTTAGGGGGCAAGCAGTGCTCTTGTCTAGGCTAAAATGTCTTACAATGCGTGTTTCATTGAGTTGGAGATATTATTTATTTGTCAATTATACGCATTGGAATACGACTAGATGCCATATTTGGCTATTCTAGCCATGGCTAGGCTGTCCATGTTAAGCCTACAGCCCTTACTTTGGGGTAAATTATATAATATTTTGATTTCAATAACTTACCAGAATAACTTGGAAGGAGCGGTAGAAGGCCTGTGCCTACCGGGGGGAGGGGGCGTCTCATGATAATAATAGTTACAATTTCATTGGGATGATCCTCCGTTATGTGTAGCCCTTAGATTCACTCTTATAAAGGGTCTTAGTGCTGCTGGCTTCGGTCCCAGCAGTACTCGGAACAGCAGCCTCATTGTCTAACTTGAAACTGATTACCATTGAACTTCAAATCGATTACCAGTTCTCAAATACAATACGAAAGTGTCCAAGCTAGGTTTCAAATGTCAAAAATGAAGTGGATGCCGATTACCAGGCTGCGGGTCAGTAAATGGCCCGAATTCATCGAATTTTTGGTTTCATAAACTCTGTCGCTTAATGATTTTATATCTTTACTAAATTCTGGTGTTTTCAAACCCATGGTAACTAATAGATAGAGATGAAAAGATTCCTACGTGCTATTGTAGATCTAGCCGACGTCTATGCAAATTTCAGCCCGATCCGTACAGTAGTTTTGACGTGGAGAAGTAACATACCATCCATCCATCCAAACTTTCGCATTTATAATATTAGTGTGATTTATTTTCCAGCTTGCAACTGCGACCAGTCCGGGTCAATCGGCTCCACCTGCGACGACACCGGCCTTTGCCATTGCAAGCCCAACTTTGACTCGACGAAATGCGACCGATGTCGGGAGCAGTTCTATAACTACCCGGCGTGTGAGGAGTGCAACTGTGACCCTCGGGGGGTCGTAGCTAGCTTTGCTGGTAGGTTGATGGCTATGAGATTTGCACGATGCCAAATAGTGCAAAATTTTACGACTTTGAGGGTTCTTTTGAAGTTCGGTTAAGTAAGAGGTTAAGGGAGGAGGGAGGTTAGAAGAATCGTCATCATCAGCTCTCCTAATGAAAGTCATAGCGCCCTGACTTTAGCTTGCCGCATCCAGCACCTGCCTGCAGTCTTTCTCAGATCGTCATCCCACCTGGCAGGAGGGTGTCTTACACGACATTTGCCGAGTCGCGGTCTCCACTCAAGAACACGTTTACCCCAGTGGTTGACGGTTCTTTGCGAGATATGGCCCACTGCCACTTCAGCTTTCATTTTTTTTTCTTTTTTAGAAGTTAATACGTTTTTTAAATGTTAGTCATTTCCCTAACCAGTGAATGCTCGATAATTTTTAAATCGAACTAAAAAAACTGCACTTACGGTTTTTTTAGTCTAGAAAATTACCAAAACTGACAAGAACTAGTTGATCTATTACCCATCAGTAACACTTTTCTCAAAGTTACGAATTTGTTTAAGCCTACTGTTTCTGAGGCTTTAAGCATGGAGCTCCTAAATAGTTTTAGGGTCCGTGTAATCTGTCACTTTCTCTACCTCGTGAAGAATGTGTGTACTAATTCTTTTCTTTTACTTCCCAAGGCTGCGGTTCGGTGCCCGCCGGAGAACTCTGTCAGTGCAAGGAGCGCGTTCAAGGACGCATCTGTAACGACTGCAAGCCTCTCTTCTGGAACATGCAGGAGTACAACCCACTCGGCTGCGAAGGTAACAAGGGGGCATTAAGGGGGGCTTGGTACCACACAGGGGCCTGATTGTCACTTTTACAACTTTTGACACGCATATTAATAGGAAAAGAGGTCATACTTAACTTTGTTCACTTTGACGACTTCTGCCGCAGCGGGCAAAGGTCCGCCTGCGACGCAGGAGACAAATTGTACGATCTGCAGAAATTTGTTCAGGGTGTTCTGGGTGTTTTCTATGTAGGTGTAATAAAAAAACTGTCAATGTAGTGTATTTTATTATGTTTATTAGTTATCTAGCACCCATAACACAAGCTCTGCTTAGCTTGGGGCTAGATAATGCTGTGTGAATTCGTCCAGCATTATTATTATTTTGAAAAATATAGCACTCTCATGAGAAGACGGTCTTGGCTGTAGTACCAGGTTTATTCTGTCATCTAACAGTATTCTTACCAGAAACATTTCCTATCCATAAGTTAAGAGAGCGGGGAGTTTTGTTTGCAAGATTTAACCAAAACATACATTACATACACAATGGTTTCAACTCAAACATCGCCAAAACTAAACCAAACTAATCTATCAGGATGATACATGATGCCATTCTTTTTAATCCCCGACGCAAAAAGAGAGGGGTGTTATAAGTTTAACGTATCTGTCTGTGTATCTGTGTATCTCTCTGTGGTATCGTAGCTCCCAAACGGATGAACCGATTTTCGTTTAGTTTTTTTGTGTCTTAGATAATTTTATCCCGAGTGTTCTTAGCCATGTCTTATGAAAATCTGGCAGGGGGTTTTAATTTTTTTTAATTTTGTTCTTGTTTAAAGCCTTACTTATTTGTCCAGAATGCAACTGTAACCTGCCGGGCACCCTCGGCGGCCTGGGAGCTTGCGACACGCGCAGTGGGGAATGCGTGTGCAAGGCGCACGTCGGGTCCCGAACCTGCGACCAGTGCCGCGACGGTTTCTACCGCTTGCAGGCTGACAACGTGTTCGGATGCGCTCGTGAGTTAAATTAAATTTAGAGATAAACCATTCTACCATTTGAACGATCTGCAGATATTTGTTCAGGGTGTTCTGGATGTTTTCTTTGGTATAATAAAAATATCTATCTAAGTAGGGTATTGTATTAAGTATATCAGTTGTCTAGTACCTTTAACACAAGCACTGCTTAGCTTGGGGCGATAACCTCAACCTCAACCTCAACAGCCTGTGTTGGTCCACTGCTGGACGCAGGCCTCCCCCTGATAAGCGCCTTATTGGCTTTTATCTCATGGGGGGTAATGCCCATAATCCCCACGCTGGGCATGCGGGTTGGGGCGATAATGCTGTGTAAATTGCCCAGCATTATATAATTACTAGTTTCTGCCCGCGGCTTCGCGCGCGTTGTTTTCTTTGGAAACGTTTAAAGGTGATTTCTATCCCATGGGAACTGATTTATGGGATAAAAGTAACGTATGTTTGATTCCAGGATTAGAATTACCTACCTGTATGCAAAAAAATTCAGCCCGATCTGTTCAGTAGTTTTGACCTGAAGAGGTAACAAACATCCATCTATACAACCATCCAAACGTTCGCATTTACAATATTAGTGTGAAGTCTGATTATTTATTGTTAAAGTGATTGCCTCTTCACCGCGCTTACACTCGCATGCAACGAAGGTGTATAGACAAAATACACATAAATTGACATTTGTCATTGGTTGAAAGTGGGAACCACCTGCCACCTTATTGGCAGTACCTAGTATCTATATTAATAATTTCGGACCGGTCTACGGTAGACTCGAACGAAATGCACATCAAATTGAAGAGCGTAAAAAATTAGTCGATCCGAGTCGACAACTTATAGGCGGAAAATTCGGATTAACGAGTAGTTTCAATATGAAAATGAATAAATTGCTAAAAAAATTGTAACGGCGTTGCAAAGTAAACGTGTCAATTAAGTATAAACATGTCTATGGTTCGGTCTTGGTACCGTGGACGGAAGAAATCGCTCCCCAGGGTATATAAATATTCCTTGATCGTAGCTTGGTACATATATAGTGATCTGTGGTTCCGTCTAATTTCTTTGAATGAAAACTCTTTGCTCTTTGATTGAGAAATCATAATATGTATAATAATAGTAATAGTAGTATATTATTGCACCCGGCGAAGCCGGGGCGGGGCGCTAGTAGTATTATAATATCTGTGGCAGTACTATTGCGGCGTAATCGATGCTTATCAGGGGTAGGCCTGCGTTCAGCAGTGGACCAATATTAGCTGTTGAGGTGAGGTGGGTTACGTGTTTCTTGAGTGTGTATTTATGAGGTTTCTTTGGCACGCTCTACTCGCAGCCATAGTTCAGTTCAGTTCATTTATTCCTTTTTGATACAATCACGTACACTCGGAAAAGTCATAAATATTGGTATGATTACATACAAAATTCATCAGCAAAAGCTTCGTCAATATTATAGAAGGATTTACAAAGCAAAAAGCTTCTGATTGTTTCACAAAAAGTTTTAAAATTAAGTTTCCTTACATGTAAAGGTAATCTTTTGTATAAAATTCTCGTGACACAATTTTCGTTCCCGTAGGTCTGAGAATCGGCCAACATCTATTTTTCATACCCCTAAGTGATAATTTTAATTTTCCACGCGGGCGTAGCCGCGGGGCGCAGCTAGTTTATTATAAAATTTTATACAAAGATAAAGAAAGCTCTTATTTAAACTTCGCTAGTCTATGTTTCGGAATGACGACATTTTCTTTTTTTGCGTGTATCATAATTATGTAAGTAAATCACTTTGTAGGTCTAACTCTTCTACATGCATTTTAGCATAAATACAATTTTGAAATATATATTCTCCGGTGAATATTCTCCATATCATGTTAGTTGCCTACATTTGAATATTAATCTCCAGCTTGCGACTGCGACGTCGGCGGTTCAATCGACAACAACTGCGACAAGCAGACCGGCCAGTGTCGTTGTCACTCACGCGTCGAGGGCCGGCGCTGCGACCGACCAATCACAGCGCACTATTTCCCGACGCTCCACCAGTACCAGTTCGAGGTGGAAGATGGCGTGACACAGTCGGGGCCCGTCAGATATAGGAACTCTGAGGAGGCCTTCCCCGGGTATTCTTGGAAGGGATATGTCGTGTTCTCTATGCTCCAGGTTAGTAGGACCGTTGCTTATTTTTAAATGTATGCCGTAGATAATTTTATCCCGAGTGTTCTTAGCCATGTTTCATGAAAACCTGTTCAGCCAATAAAAGTCGGCGGGTTTTTTAAAAATTTAATTATGTCTTGTATTCATATTATTTGATTGTAATTTTCTTCGTCTATAAAGATTGAAAAAATTGGCATATGATGATTGTTCGCAGAATGAAGTAATCAACGTTGTGCACATCGCAAAGTCGTCATTGTACCGCATGGTGTTGAAGTACGCCAACCCGCTGCAAGACAACGCTCACGCGTCCATCATCATCACGCCGGAGAGCGTCGTCGATATACAGCAGAAGTAAGTTTATAAGGATTCCCAACTGATCCATATCAATAACAGTCGTATGCGTCCCCAAGACGCTGGCTGCATTGCCCCGCTGTATGGCAATGCTGATGCGCTGCGCCAGATACTCACCAGCTCTAGGGTCACGCGTCGCTCCCGTTTACTCCCACCTGTTCTGTTGAGTAGTTCTGTTGACAGAACTACTGGGACTTTTTTTACCATTAGTTCTGTGACTTAAAAGACTATGCTTTACACCTGACTTTTATCTCAACTATTCCCACCTGTTTTGTTGAGTAATCTGATGACAGAACTTCTGGTAATTTCTCCGCATTAGTTCTGTGATTTAAAAACTTTACCAACCTATGTACATATCTATACTAATATTATAAAGAAGTAGCGTTTGTGAGCTTGTGACGTTGTAAGGGGTAATCTCTGGATCTACAGAACGGATTTAATTTTTTTTCACCAATAGAAAGCTAAGTTATTGTGGAGTGTCATAATTTCGAAAATTCATTACAGATCTTTACTTAAACTTGAATAATGTAATTAAAATTCTAAAAAAAATGCTTTCATCGCGTGCGCTGCGGAAACTGTTGAGGATAGAACAAAACAATGTACTACAATATTAAAGAACGTATCAAAATCTGTAAAAAAGTCCGAGATAGCATATGCCTATCTCCTACGAATAAATCAAAATAACTGCTTTTAATGTTAAGTTTTGGATTAAAAATATCTTTTTCTGAAGCTTATTTAGGCCATATGGTATTAATTTATATCTTTATAAATATGTTTCTTTAAAACGGAAATTTTATGTAGAATATGTGTGCCCTTAACTCTATACAGTATAAGCAAATATCTTCAAAGATATTAGCAAAATAAAAATGTGCGGTGCGCGCCGAACTTACTTTAACAACCTGAAGTATAACGCGGGTCAAACGGGCCGGGACAAAAATATTTCTACTGCGGAACGGAGTCCTTGCCAATAAATAGAATGAAATGAAACAAAAAGAGAAATATATTTTACCAACATTAAAAAACAAAACACATCTTCTTCTTAAGGCCCATACCCCACCTAAAGTGGCGCCGCCACCTTATTTATCTTATTATTCCGTTTAACAAAGGAATTTTCAAAATCCATCTTCCAATTTGTGATACCTATCATAAGCTTTTTTTTTAATGCCTCTGTAATAGTTTTATTCTATTTAGTTTAGGAAGAGATACGTAAATAGATTTTGGTGGCCACCAAGGGCAACTTCGTATCTCTGCCTAAACTAAATAGAATAAAACTATTAGAGAAGCATTAAAAAAAAGCTTATGATAGGTATCACAAACTGGAAGATGGATTTTTGAAAATTCCTTTCTTACAAGAGTATAGCAGCTGTCCACGCAGACGCATCGCTCACTCAAGTAGGAGAGAGACGGATGTCGAGCGCTCTCGCTTGCACTTCAAGCCTTACATGGAACGCCTCAGAGCGAGGTAACGCCGCATGACGTCATAGCGAGGTAACGCCGCATGACGTCATGTTTTTTCGTGCGTGCAGCCGGCTCTATCGAATTATAAGACGTTGTCACGTCAAAAATCGCGTGCGAAGCCGCAGGTGGAAACTAGTCAAAAATAATTTTGCAATGTATCATCTGCTTTCTTAGTTCCTTTTTATGCAGGTATAGGTACGCAGGTCGCGACGGTACAGGTACAACCGATTGCCTAGGAAGGTAGCGGAGGCTCCTAGTCTGAGAATAGGAGCCTCCACGACCTTCTCAGAGTTCCAGGTCTCCTACGTCCATATTTAAATCCCAACTAAAACTCCGGCTGGTCAAGCAGACACCGTCGATGAGCACACAGGCCCGAAAATAACGGAATATCAGCTTTTATTTAACTAGGAACCAATTGGTTCTTTACTTGCAAAATTGTGTAACGACTCAGTTTTGAGCACTATTTACGGCACAATTAACGGGCGGCGACCGAGCCAGTGACGTCACACTCACCCGCGGCGGTCACTCAGTGAACTTCTCTAGTAATTTAGTCATAACTTCGTACGTAATGGTCCGATTTGGATAATTTAAAAAGATAGATTCTTATGTCATAAAGAATAACGTGGATACTAGTTCTATTGAAATTGCTATATCGTTACCGATCCTCATATTGCGGTTGAAATGACGATAACTGCTCCTCGTGTAACGTATTCTGCATATTCATTAATAGTTTCTTGCTGACCAAAGGTTAAAATATTGAATTCCGGCAAGCAAAGCTTAGAAAACACGAGGACTGCTTCAATAATATTCCTGATTTTTCTTTAAAAATGCGTAGAAAAAATAGTAGTATCCGCACTATACAAATGTAAACAGCCAAAAATGCGTTCTGCCAAAAACAAAAATGACGTTGAATGGTTAGAATATAAAAATTGTCTCTAAATCTACGATTCTACCCAAAAATTGTTTGGTTGTTTGAAGACTTTGTTACAGGGTCTAAGGTTGTTTATCAGTTTGATTAGGCACCTGAAAAAAATATTAAACCTAATTGTGGGACTAAAACAGAAAAATTCTTATAAAACGAATGATTTTTGGTGCAAAGTAACTTATGAAATGTAAAACAAAGAAAATTAAGTACAATAAAATAATAAAAACAAATTAGAACTAGTATTTACAATTGTAGCTATTGAGCTAACTGCAAACTGTTGCAAACAATCTACAAGTATCTCAACAAACCTTCATGATACCTACTATTCTGTATTTCCTACTTGGCCCTATAATGAATAATTCATTATTTTAGAATAAACACCGTAAAAAAGGAAGGCTCTGCTACCTTAATATATTTTAGAGAAAATAATGTACAAAAAGAAGGAGGGTGTCCTGGGGTTTGAACCCAGCCCCACAATAGCAACAGGCGGCCTAGCTTAGAGGTTCTCTCGACTCACTTGAGATACCAAGTGGGTCTAGAGAACCACTAAGCTAGGCCGCCTGCTAATGTAACAGCTGAATTTAGACTTCCGTTCCATCTTTGGGGTGGTGGGTGGTGAATCAACTGCCCTACTATATTTTATTAACCCAAACCGTTTTCAAATAATTCATACGAAATATATATATGTAGGTCCCTAAAATTTTACTGTTAAAATAAATAAATTAAATTGATATTATATTATATACCTAACACCTGTAAATAAACTATCTTCAATTATCCTCCAACCCGTTATTATCGTCTGTTCTACCCCGTCTAACCGCTCTGTCCGGCCAACAATTGGTATAACTACTGAGGGGTTAGTTCCTACCATCGAGCACATACCCAATAGAGAGGAAATGTAATTTATTTTGTTTTTATAACAATTCCGCCAAATCTCTGCGGCGACCGCTGCGCTCCGATTGGCCGACTCAAAGTCAAGCATCACACTCCAGTTGGGCAAGCATATATTTTTATCGATATCGATAGTCAATGTAGGGCTATTACTAGAAAACGCGAAATCCCACAGTTACCTGGTTCAAATTATATGGTTTTCTTTCGTTGCTTGAAATAACAATTACTTCTTAATAATAGTTCCTTTTCTCTTCTACAGTAATAATAGAATAAATTTTAGATAACTTATCTGTTTATTTTTATAATAATCATTCTACCGATGCATGTTCAGGCAAAAACTCTCGGAGACCTGTTTTGGGAGCTCTAATTTGTAGATTCTATTGAATATAGACAATCAAAAAAATATTTTTTAGATAATAAATATCCTATACTTCCATAATAATCAGGGGTCGGAATAGGTAGAGTTTATAAGTACATAATGACGTAAAAAGCCTAGGATAACATAACATGGATATGGCTTTTTAATCCCTGGATTGGGGATAGATAAAATGTTTTCTAAATTTCAGGGATTGATATTATTGTTTTCCAAAACTCTTCTTTACTATGTTAAACAGAAATTAGGTAGCGTAAAACACCTGGCCTTCCTCCAGTAATTGGTCCCCAAACCTTAACTATGTAAAATAGTAAGATATTTTGGATAGGTACATAAAATAGTAATTTTAGATACGAGATTAGACCAGGGCCGGGGGATGTGGGAGGGGGGGGGGGGGGTGTATTACACTAAGACTTATTCAGAGGAGATCTGTTTCAATAAAGAAAATTACAATCAAATAATAGGAAGATTCAAATTTGAACTAGTATTTTAATTGAACTCCCTGCAGACTATTGCAAACAACCTACAGGTAGCTCAACTGATACATATCAATACCAGTCGGAACTATCCCCAACACGCTGGCTGCATTGTCCCGCTGTTCAGAAAGAATAGATACATGGTTAAATGAAACGAGACATTAAGTATACATTTTTATTAATCAAACCAGTATCAACAAGTCATTGAAATGAAATAACAAAAAATCAATCAGATTCTATTTCAACTATGTCAGAAATACTGGCGGAAGCTAAAGGTTCATCGTCCACATCATTTACTAAAGAATTAAAATATTATTATCATATTTTTTTTTAATTTGCTTCTTTTAATCGGTTTTGATATGGGTGCACCACCCACTTAAAAGTTGAAAATGATCTTTCAACATCAACCGATATGAGCGGAGCAAATTCAAACCACGCTTCGTGGCTTGTTTCGCTAATATTTCTAACGACATCCAGGTCTGGATTTCGATTCATAATTTGTCCAAGTTTTGTTTGTAGTGCATCATTTCCCGTCCAATTAATGACTGCTCTCACTGTGTCAACAACTACTAAAGCTTTCGTAATAGACAGGTTATGCAGTTTTCTGCACCGACGTGAAATTCGTAGCGGTTTCCTGTTTGCACTCGCTCATGGCTAGGGACACTTCAGTATTTATAAGATGCACCAAAACCGCAATCCTACTGTCTCTTTCTATTCAAGATCAAAAGTTAATAACCAGGTATCAATTCCCAGAAGAGTTCATTGTTGTAGCTTGCCTAAAAAACTGGTTGTTTTGTTTTTGACTATATGTGTTGATTACAACAAATACCTACTGTTTGCTAGCAGCAACACAATCATTAGTACATGCATTTTCGACAGTCCAAGAATCTGATTCCGAGCATATCGGCACTTTTTGATAGGTATTTTAAAATCCGTGCATAGCGGGAATCCAACGAACTAACCGGAAAAGACTAGCACTAGACTAGACTAGATTGTGCTTTTATATGGAATATACATTTAAATTGAAATTTAATATGTAGTCAAGATAATAAGAATAATAAAGTTATTGAAACTCACCTTATATGCGGTATCTTGAAACTAAATTCAAATACAGTAGGAATATCACGTGTATTTAGTATTGTTCACAACACAACTATCAAATTTTAAGTTCCAGTTCAATAAGCGTAGCCAAAATCGTCAGGTTATGCAGGTTCAATCCAAAAAAAAGTAAGCCAAGGTCAATAATATGAAAATCCAATACCGAAAATAAATGCACGCACACTCAACGCACCGAAGCATACGAGTGAACAAATATTATGTATATCCACCCTCTCTTCGAACTGTTCATCCCCTCACCCCGCAAAGTTCACCCCTCACCCCGCCTTGTAGCGGTAGGAATATGGACAATAGAAAGAGAAATAAATAAAATCTACGCAGTCTACACGCTGTGTTGAGAAACAAATCTGCTATCTGACTTACCGGGCGGGAATCAATCACTTATTATTTTTTTTTAAATATTAACATCTTAATTATATTTTTGAAAAGATTCTTAATTATATTTTTAATTATATTTTTATTAAGATTCTTAATTATATTTTCGTATTCGTACAAATTAGTTTTAGAGGAATCTCGGGATTGATATAGTATATCAATCCCGAGATAAAAAGGCATGTCCATATTAAGCTATCGTTGTAGCGTATATGACGTCATTTGGTACTTATAAACTCTACCTATTCCGACCCCTGATAATAATAGAATACATTTTCGTTATAGGCCTTTATGTAAGGAAGAAACAACTGAAGCGAATTCAATTATCGACCGAAAAGGCTTCGAAACAAAGCCCAATATCTCCGAAGTTCTACATCATTTTGACACCAAAATAATCTTCAACATTTGCTTAAACTACAATATAATTTAATTTTTAAATAACTACTATTTTTTTTATGAATTATTTAAAAGTAGTATACGTTTCATTGCGCCGGCGAATGCCGGCGGTTTACCCTCATTAGCGCGCGAGCGCTTATCGAGGGCAGACCTATGTCAGTTCAATCGCGAGACAATAGAAAGTTACGGTTGAGTAGCTCGCCGCCCGCGCCCGCTCGGTGCGTTAAATAAAAAAAAAGTAGTGCCGAGATGTAAAAGCGCTCTTAAACAAAACTATGAGCATCGCGAAAATTATTTACCTCAAGGATAGTGAATTTATAACGGCTCATATGATTGCAATCACGGGCCGTGCGTCATTGTTCCGAACCGTTTCGACGAAAAGACCCGATCATTTCAATGTTCGGGTCACAGATTGAGACGCGCGTGACATGGCGCGAAGATCGGCTGACGCTGCGTCTTGCTCTCGCGAGGCCTTGAGTGGTGCGTGCAAGTAGGACACATTCTGTGGACTGTCTCATCTACTCACAGCCTTAATAAGTAGGTACCTATCTCAATTCAGGTCACATATCTACCATAAATGATCATGAATGATATAAATCGAGAATTCGAAAAGTTTTTGCGAGAACCAAAACAGTCAGTAACGAAACGAAACGACGCAAAGAACCGATCGCGCACAGGCAATCAATCACAAAATCGAAAAGATCAAAATGAAACGCAAAATCGAAGTGAGGCGATGATAGGCCGCCGGTATAAACAATCATTCAAATGATCGGGTCAAATGACCCGGGTCATTTTCATAACTGATATTGATCTCAGTCATGATTGATATTGATCTTTGTGAACGAAACCACATGGGACTTTCACGAAACCACATGGGACAAACTCAAAGATACTACGGAGAGAGGTCTATCCAGGGTCATTGCATGGCTTGAGGATAATCTGCTGTCCCTCAATACGACGAAAACCAAGTACCTGTGTTTCAAAAAAACTAAGACTGGCTCTCCTCCCAGCTCTCTTCGTATTGTGGCCCACTCCTACCCGTGTAATCGAACAGCAGGAGAAGTCATGACTCAATCATGTACTTGCAACTCCCTCTCATGCGTACAAACAATAAAATATCTCGGGGTAATAATCGACGATAGACTAACGTGGGTTCCTCACATTGACGCGGTGTCAAAGAGAATCAGGAGGCTAATTATCGTTTTCAAAAAACTGAGGGATGTCACGGATCACCATCTCTTGATCCAAACCTACAAATCCTTAGCGGAATGTGTAATAAGCTACTGTATTTGCTCATGGGGTGGCGCTGCGAAGACACATCTCATAAAAGTAGAGCGAGCTCAGCGCGCTCTGCTTAAAGTCGCGATGTCTCTCCCGTATAGATACGGTACCACTGACCTGTATAAAAAATGTAACGTTCTCTCTGTCAGAAAACTATTTGTCCTTAACTGTATAAAAAGGTACCATTCAGAAACTGTCCCCACTCTTCCTCCCTCCAACAAACGACTAGACAAGTGCCCTGTTCCAAGCTACCACTGCGAAATTGGGAGAAGGCACTACAATCGCCTTGCTCCGATTCTCTACAATAACATTAACTCAAAATCAAAAATCAAATCCCTAACTAAACAAAAGCTAAAACAATGTGTTTTTGACTGGCTTAAAGGCTATGACTACGATGGTGTAGAACAAATGTTTTTTAAAAAGACTTAGAATAATGTAAATTCAAATCCACTAAATTTAAAAATATATAAAATAATATATTATGTATAGAATCTGATCCTACCTAAACACCTATATATTTATACACAATAATGTCCTACAATCACATCTATAAACAAATGTCTCTATTATTCTATTAATACCTAAAACAACCCATATTACTAGTGTACACTGGTAATTTTTTTTTTTTTTTTTTTTTTTTTTTTTTTTTTTTTTTTTTTTTTTTTTTTTTTTCTTGTACACCCTATATCATACCTAAATATTGTATAAGACAATAGTTTATTTATTTGCTAATTATAAATAAAAACATAGTACTTAAGCAAATGTTAAGCAATAAGATATTTATATGTAAATAAAGATAAGCAGATACAGTGCATTAGCCTACTTACTCTTTATAATAATAGATAAGTTAATATTAAGATACCTACTTTATGTTAAGTTATGTTAAGTACATAAGGGAAGAAACTGTTCGCCTGTAACACAGCTACATTGTAGCTACCACAGGAGACAGTGCTCTAACTGAATTGTTACACACATTTCTAAAATAAACGTTTTTGTATTTTGTATTTGTATTTTGTGAATGATCGAACGACACGCGCCTAGCCCGGAGTATTTTATAAAACTTACACTGAATAACTCAATTAAATTGATACATTTTAATTAGGTACTTCTTGTTAGATCGGATGTATCGATACATAGTTTTATTATATCAGCACAACATTAGTAGGTATGATTGACATTTATAACTTTTATAAGTGACAAATCACTGATCAGTTTCGTAATTCGAAAGACCTTAATTTCCTCTCTATTGGGTATGTGCTCGATGGTTCCTACTGATTATTGCGAGCCCCCGTCAAGGAACGCTAGAGGTTGCGGGTTCAAACCCAAGCATTTTCCTACCAAAAACGTTCTTTTTCTTTTTTTCTGAGCTTTTCTATGTCAACTTTCGCTTAAAAATTCTTAATTTGATTGTTCCTAGGTGATTTGAGCGTTGTTAGTTTAACTCGTTGCTTGTACAGGTGGGACAGAGATGAATAGGTCTCCCAAGAGATATATTGACGTTGTCAGTCCGGCTGGTGTCGAAGGCGCATGCGCGCCGCGCAGCTCCGGTGTGACGTTAAATACAACAAAGCTCAAAATGAGCCGCCATCAATCATTTAGCTCTTCATTAACAAAACAATATGACGAAAAAGTAAAAATTAACTTTTCTTTGGCTACTTTATAACGTTACGTCGATTTTACAAAGCCATTTCCGTAGTAAGTCGGATGTTAATTTGTTTTTAAGCTATTTGAAAGTTTATTGGGGGCTCCAAGTTGCATGTACTTGCGGACGTTGGCCTATAAAAGTGCAATCTGCATCGAAGAGATGGCTCTAGTTATGTAATTTTTTTGGTGGGATACCTTTTTAGGCTTTTATAAAGTCAACATTTACAAATATGTCAACTTTAACACGCCAAAAGGTGCTTTTCGAAAGATTCTTTGAACCTGAAAAAATGCAGTAGTCGCCGATGGCTAGTTAAGGAGAATTTTCCACATTTCCTAGATCGCGCAAACGATGAAATTTCCCGACATTTGAGGCATTCAAGTTTCTGTGTTGAGAGATTGGGGGAGTCCGTATCTACACAGTAATGGTCTGCCGGGACGCCAACGTACAAAGTCACCGGGGAGGGATGAAAAAACCCAAAAAATCCAAAAAAAAGGGCCTGTGTAGTCTCTCACTAAGAGATTGCCAGCCCAAACCCCACTGATGTAGATGATTTGACTTCCCTTTTACTAATCTGAACGAAAGCCATAGATATGATTTTTTTACCATTAAGTAGGTACCTGTATTATTTTGTAAGCGTTTAGAAAATTGATGAGCTGTTTCCAAATTATGTGAATAAAGGTATGTAGGTAAGTACTTATTCGAGTAAAATAAATGAATTGAAATAGTTGAAAGCACGCAGACTCCGAGCAATTTTAGTCCCATGCCAGGAACCGTGTCCGCAACCTTCAGAATCTCCGGCTGGCATACCTCCCCGATGCGTTAACATGCCTGCATTCATATGTACCTACCTGTTCACTTGTGTACCTTGTCACTTTAAAGCTGACTTACTTGAAGACCGCGATCCATCCGTCAGTAAGCGCTCTTTGGTATGACAAGGTACCAAAGAGCAAAGTTAATAAAGCACGTGCGTGACTGTAATACATTCATTTTCGAAAGGGCGCCTCGCCGGTTCAAAGTTAGGTTGGGGCCAAGGGCCACCACTTGGGTGCGAGCCTCGACTTGGGCTGTTGTTATGTTATAAGAGGAAAGAGAGGTGTCGCCTAGGTGTACGAGTGCACCTATGGGCGGAAGCGGGGAAGTCTTCGACCCCGCATTCGGCGGGGTCGGTTTTTGGTCGGTTGTGTGGTGTGCGGAAACGAATCGGTTGCTGTTACCCCCGAAACTCGGTGTTGAAAAGCAATTTTTCAAGATATTGTTACAAATATTCGATTTTTTTAGCTGCTGCATTGGGAAAACCGGTAGAGTAAAAGAGAAAGCAGGGCATTTCTTTCCCGTCCTAGGCGGTGCGCAATTATGTGTGACAAATGACATACATATGACAAGCCCTCTTGCGGTGGCTTTGGGTTTAAATAACCTTGGACACGTCATCTACATAATCAGTCTAAATAAACAAAAAATAATATTGTTTTGTGAGCTTCAAAAATATAATAATCAATGAAATATATTAATGCTGGACAATTCACATCTCCAGCCCCAAGCTAAGCAGAACTTGTATTATGAGACTAGATAACTGATATACTTAACACAATAAACTTCATAGATGTTTCATTAAACATAGAAAACATCCAGAACACCCTGAACAAATACCTGCAAAATGTACAAAACTATGCCCCGAGTCGGGATTCGAACCCGTAACCTCCTGCGTCGCAGGGACCTTTGCCAGCCGCTCTGCGCGCTGGAGGCGGTTGAAATAGTTCCAAAATTTTAACTAGATGTCGCTAGTAAAGTTGAACGAGGCCTGAATCACGCTTACGAAGCGTTTCACGAAAATGAGGTGGTCAGCCAAGTATTTTGTCGCAATCACTAGGTACAGCGCTACTCTCGCCGTCGCCTTTATTTGCCTTGACTTGAAACACTTTTTGAAGAGTGGTGCGCTTAAAGTAGCTCACTCATAATCAATGTCATGATTATTAATAGTACTACACCACGTTAGTTGGTACTGTTGGTAGTGTGGTGTATTAGCTTGATCCAGTGAGCCTTGTCTATACTAATGTTATGTTTTAAAGAGGAAAGATTTGATTTGATTGTTTGTTTGTTTCTTTGTTTTTTGTAATGAAAAAGCTCTGGTGCCCATGCTGGACCGATTTGAAAAATTATTTCACCGTTAGGAAGCTTACTTTTCAGGGAATGACATACATAGGCTATATTTTATCCCAGAATTCCCACGGGAACGGGAACTACGCGGGTGACACCGCGAGGCGATCGTCTAGTGTTTAATATAATGCGGACGCTCATGGAACATAACGGGAGTCGACCCCTTGCGCTTTCCCCTAGTCAAAATACATGTCTCAAACGTGGGAAAAGTAGTAGGTATGAAAAATTTTAATAGAATGATGTAACATAGGTATATGTTACATAATTCTATTAAAATTTGGGCAAGCAATTATTATTGCCTAGCTGTTACCCGCGGCTTTGACGGCGTGGAATTAGATTTCTTAACTTCATGCTTTTTCATACTCATACTCATTTATTCGCCGCCGTAGGAGAACAAGGCACACTTAGATACGTCAATCACACTAATATCATAAATGCGAAAGTTTGGATGGATGGATGTTTGTTACGTCTTCACGCCAAAACTACTGAACAGATTGAGCTGAAATTTTGTATCGGTGTAGCTTTAAGCCTGGAATCAAACAAAGGCTACTTTTTATCCCATAAATCAGTTTCCATGGGACAGAAATTACATTTGAATGTTTCCATAAAAACAACGCGTACGAAGCCGCGGGCAGAAGCTAGTTTACAATAATAAGTGTGAGTATAAATAGTGCTTAATTTATAATTCAAAACCATAAAACAGACATGATAGGAAAATAATCAAGGAACTTAGGATTATAGGTAAGAATAAAATAGCTAAATCAATATAGATTAGCTGTAAGTGAGCATCGTTAAATTCTTGTAAAAAAAATTATGAATTCATAGTGCAGCTGTAAAATGGCATTATTTGTCATACTTAATTAATTTTAAATTAGTAATTAGTAGGTATCACGGTGTCGGCAGTTACTTTACGTAAAATATAGATTACAGTACAGGTAAAATATAGCTGCTATGAGTGCATTTTGTTGTTCATGAGATGCGGCGCGGCGCGCCTGCGCGTCGCACCGCCGAGGCTGGGCACTGAATGCGTTAACCGTCGTAGCTACCGGAAAATGGAGGAGACTATCTTTATTTTTAAGAGAATTTTTTATGCCTATTTTCTGATTTTCAAAAATATCTAAGTCCAGATAGCAATATAATTGGCACTTTACATGATAACTTTTTTTGATGAACCTGTTTTTTATACTGAGAAAGTTCTATCGGGCGAACTGAGATTGGAGTACTAAAAAAGTTAGAAATCGCAATAAAAACGTTTCCAAAAAATTCTTGCACATGGGATAAACTCGTATTATGCATATTGGAATGCACATTTTGGTGCTATGCGGTATTATCAATATTAGTGTAGTAGTGTGATTTCTTTTTTGAAATACTTACTATTTAATTGACATAATAGAATGACGTATCTATTTATGTCGAAATTTGTCTAAGAGGACATTACTATTATTGTCCTACTAATATTATAAAGCCGAAAGTTTGTGAAATCTAAATTTTTGTTACCTAGGATCTCCAATACTATTTAACAGATCAATGAAATTTGTCGTACGTTTAGAGCAAAGCCTAAGTAAGGTAGCCTACGGTACCACTAAAAATAAAGCTATCGCCATTTTTCGGTACCGAAACATAACGGTACCGTTATTTATCGTAATCTATAGGTATGACGTGATACCCTTAACCGTTTCATACCGGTATTTGCCGATTTATCCAAGCCCTGCTTGGAAGGCTTAGTTTGAGATGGCGAGACGAGGTTGACGCACATCATGGCTGTAACAGCGTTCAATCGCGAGGAGTGAAATTCTTGGGGACAGATTCAAATCCAATAAATCAGTCTATGTTCTATTCCTAGAACTGAATACACAATTTCAGCCCGATCCGTTCAGTAGTTTTAGCGTGAAGAGGTAATAACCTCAACCTTAACAGCCTGTATTGGTCCACTGCTGGACGCACGCCTCTCCCTTATAAGCGCCTTATTGGGTTTTATCTCATGGGGGATAGTGCCCATAATCCCCACGCTGGGCATGCGGGTTGGGGATCGCAGTTTGGTGGCAGAATTGTTCTGCAGGGGGCGCTGCTAATGAATACTTATAAAGTAATGAATACTTAATTAAAATATAATGTCACTTATTTTTTCTTACAAGGAACTACATAAAGTGTAGTTAGTTTTACTGGTTTCCATTTTAAAATACCTATAAATAAAAGATTACTTATACATTTTGCTGAAACAGCTGCAATAAGTCAATACTTATTGCAGCTGTTTCATCAAAATTATCAGCAAAATCTTTTTTTTTTTCCAAGATTCGAGGTATACCTCCGACCGACGCACCAGCCCCAACTGGTGACGGTCGTGGCAGAGAGGGGCAACTCACCAGCTCCCTTCGTCATGAACCCTGGCAACTGGACCGTGACCATCAAAACAACCAAGGAGATCATGATTGTAAGTGCTGTGTATTCAACACGTATTCAATGACTTGTTTATTCTATCGCTCTATAAAATAATTATTAGTGTAAATGGTACGATCTCAAAGAAATGCAAATAAACCCATAGTTTTTCAATTTTATTTATCCGATTAGAACGGTCATACAAGATAGATAGATAGATATATAAATCTTTATTTGCATCTTCAGACATACAGACTGCAGCAATTGTATACTACACTAATACAAATAAAGAATAATAAAATACAGTTGACAAATAAAACAAACAATAGCATTATTAACCAGCGTAATATTTTCCTCAAAAAGCAAAAAACACTGATTTTCAGCCATAACCCATTGAGAGCAAGCAGAACGGGTCTCAAGTGTAATATGTACCTAGCTAGTAAATGTTTTGTGTTTGTGTAGTAAAAATGTAGTCCTTAAAACATACAAATAATAAACACACTAACGAATTAAAATTAATAAATACAAATTTCTAATATTTCAAATAATACAAATTTGAGTAGCTATAAAATCTAGATTAAATAAATAAAAAATCTGGATGTAAAAAAAAATCTATTTCTCTTCGTTCGTCTCGCTAAAACATAAAACGACTTGACAGATTTGATTTTTTTTTGCTTAGATTCCTCTAAAACACGCAGCATCAATGGGGACAACGGGAATACATCTGTATTTTCTGTATAGTATACATCTATACTATAATATTGTAAAGAGGAATGATTTGATTGTTTGTTTGTTTATTTGTTTGTATTGAATAGGCTCCGAAACTACTGGACCGATTTGAAAAATTCTTTCACCGTTAGGAAGCTTACTTTTCAGGGAGTGACATAGGCTATATTTTATCCCGGAATTCCCACGGGAACGGGAAATACGCGGGTGAAACCGAGAGGCGATCGTCTAGTTAGTCTAATATAAAACGCCACTAGTCTTTGCCACCAGTATAATAGTTAAAAAAAAACAAAAATAAAAAAGTCAAAGGGCTAGGGATACTTCTAGTATGTTTTTTCGAGCCGGACACGTATTTTTGAGCCCTGTGAGAATTACACAACATACGCCAAGTCAAAGGTTGCCTGGAAGGATCTTTCTTAGTAAACACCTATCCGGCCTGTCCGCGCCGCAAGAGCCGCACTCGTCGCAGTCATCGCATTTTATAAATCTTTATTTCCTCGTATACAACATCGCGTACCTTCCGCGCCGAACGATCCTCATTTTAGTAAAATACTGTAGGTATACGGATTCCATCAATAAAATTCGGCGCGTGGGGCGAGTACGGCGCCGGCGCCGCGGATGACGTCATCCGTAGGTATTCAACAGAAATACTGTTAAAGATATGATTGCGATTCGGCGCGTTCGATGCGTGCGACGCGTACGATGCGGACAAGTTCGCGAGGCCATGAGTAAATTCGATGACTGCGGCGACTGCGGCAAGTGCGGCGAGTGCGGCAAGTGCGGCGCGGACGCCGGACAGGTGCACGTTCACCATAACGCTGCCCATTGTGCAACTGTTTCTGTCATTCAGTTTTCCTGTATCTTGGCGTGCAATAACAAGTATTTATTTTGTATCTTACTTATTGTAGTTATTTGATTGTTTTAGAAAGTACTAGCTGTAGCCGCGACTTCGTTCGCGATTGCCTTACCTGCTGACTAATTATTCACATTTGACAACAGTTTATCTGATATTAAAAATGCTGGATGATACGATTGTGCAGTGTGTCCTTTTTCATCTACTTTTCAAAACAGTCATCGCTTTGTTATAGAGTCTAATTAATTAAGAGCGTTGTATAAGTTAATCTAAAAATATGACCCTTTTTCTTTTCTTATATCTTCGTCTCCATCCCAAGGTTCCTAGTACTATGTTTATTTCTCATCACACTAATATTATAAATGCGAAAGTTTGGATGGATGGATGTATAGATGGATGGATGTTTGTTACGTTTTCACGCCAAAACGACTGAACAGATTGAGTTGAAATTTTGCATCGGTGTAGCTTTATGCCTGGAATCAAACATAGGCTACTTTTTATCCCATAAATCAGTTCCCATGGGATAGAAATAACCTTTGAACGTGTCCGTAAAAATAACGCGTGCGAAGCCGCGGGCAGAAGCTAGTTTAGATATAAAACTTTTATTTATGTGAATTTTTTTTATGTTTTTTTCCATTACTGTCCCACTGCTGGGCAAAAGCCTCTCTTTTCTCCTTCCACTCCTTGCGATTTAACGCTGTCACAGGCCATGATGGATGGTGTGCGTCTAGCTTTATGTTAATATACTAGTACAATAAAGTGTTCATTCATTCATTCAAATATTTTATTTTGAAGTAGTAGGCACGTGATTTAAAACTGGATCATATTTTAGTGCACCCATACATAAATAGGTATATCTTATGACAGTGTTGTAGAGTCTAGTTTTGTTGGCCAGGATTACTTCGTGCTCATTCCTGAGGCGTACTACGAAGCCACCGTGCTAACGAAGCTGGTGTACAAGCCGTGCGAGGTGGCCGACGATTCCCTCTGCCGGCACTACGCGTACCCGACCCTCGAGAGCCGTCCTGTGGCGGACATCAGCGGACTTACCACCAGTGCTATCAATTATCTCGACAACCCTCAGGTAAGGGTTTTCACTCTTTAACCCCCTGCTTCGAACACTAAACGCTAACAGATCTTCGGGCTATTTAGACTCTCCGCTACTGAGTCATCGACACGAGACGAAATTGAATATTTCAGCGGTTTTTAATATCTATTGTGGTTCTGCAAAGAATTAATCTACAAGACAAGTAGTTTCCATAAATTATAAAAACATTTTCTATGGCGTTTGGTAGCCATAACACAAGCTCAGCTGCATCATCTCCAAAGCGAATCACTGTAACCTCGCCACACAGGCTCATCAGAGACCTAGTGCGAGGGACAGAGCTCTGCTAAGGTATTTGATTTGATGTATAAATTTCTTTTTTCTTTCTTTTCTTTCTTTCTATCATCTGGCGTCAATGGAGGCCAGCACGGGGATTGTTGTCTAAGATAGAATAGAAAAAAATTACGTCACATCGCCATCGAATGCGTAATATGTATGAAATTCGTTCCTTCAACTTCTATAATTTACGCAATGTATGAGCGCAATGCGATGTCAATCTTCTCTATTCTACCCCCAGACAACTATCCTCGTGCTAGGCCTACAGATGATGCTGTAACTCATTATGAATGTAAGCGGGTTAACTACGAACCTATTTTGTGTTGGAAGAACACCTTCTTGTTTTTTGTTGGTGTTCTTCCAACACAAAATAGGTTCGTAGTTAACCCGCTTACATTCATAATGAATTCGTCAAACTACGGAAGTTTTTATAGTAAAAAGATGCTGTAACTATGCATATATGTCCATTTTCTACTTAATATGAACTAAACTAAAGCCTAAAATCCACAGCAACTGAACGAGCTCCAGGCCGAAGCCAACAGCATACCAATGTTGACGGACGACCAGAGCGAACTTGTCTACAACATGAAGATAGCCCCACCTGGCCAGTACGTGCTCATATTGGAGTACGTCACGCCTGTCAACACTGACATTAGCGTCACTTATGAGAACACCACTGCTACTGACTATTCACCTCAAGGTAATCTATACTAATATTATGGAGAGGAAAGATTTGATTGTTTGTATTGAATAGGCTCCGAAACTACTGGACCGATTTGAAAAATAATTTCACTGTTAGGAAGCTTACTTTTCAGGGAGTGACATAGGCTATATTTTATCCCGGAATTCCCACGGGAACGGGAACTAAGCGGGTGAAACCGCGAGGCGATCGTCTAGTTCTACATACATTCTTAACTCTTCGACCAATCTACAGTAATATTATAAATAGGAAAGATTTGTAACGAACTCAAAAATTACTAGACTGATTTCAAAATTTTTTCACCATTAGAATGCTACATTATCCCTGCGTAAGATAGGCTATATTTATTATTATTAATAATTAGGGATCCCTACTAAATCCCTACTAATGTCCTGCATAAAGGTACATTTACTCTACGCTTATCCCAAAATGTTTAAAAATAAAAGTCCACCCGTGCGAAACCTATGCATTTTTTTGTTTTCTTCCAAACTGAACCGACTCCTAACCTAATACGACTTTTCTGTCACTATCACGTATTTGGCCACTCCTCCACCCCAACTCAAATAGCCGCCCTGTAAAGCTGTAATTATCTTTGCTGCTGTGCATTTAAAAAACTTATGTACGCTGTTTTGAACAAGTTTTTATTCAAAACTAGCTGACCCGGCGAACTTCGTACCGCCGCCGGTAAAAGTTGTCTCTATATATTTTCTCACCTTAAAAACCTTGGACTTCTACAAATATTTCAACCAGCCGTTCTCAAGTTTTCGTGAGACTAAGTGTGAGGCCAAACGAGCGTAAATTTTTGAGTTGTCGGTCGCAGAATTTCGGTCGCGTAATTTCTGCTGCATATGTTTTCATAGAAAAGTCCTGTTTGATTCCCACGGCGACGCAAAATGAGTTGTCCGAAATCACGCGACTCAAAACTCAAAAAATTACGCTCGTTTGGCTGCAGACTAACAAAGGTCAATTTCTTTATAGATAGATTATTTATACCAACATTTTGATCACAGGCGTGGTTGTGATCCGATTCCAATCGGGCGACGCATTGGACTCGACTGCTGTGGTCAGCCTGAACAAGTGTCCGTTCTCGACTCCTTGCCGACAGGTGGTGCTAGATGACCTCGCCAAAGTGAAGGTCTTCGATGTGCAAGATGCTAACAATGTCGTCACTTTCTTGGTGAGTAGAGATGACCAAACTTATCGACTTAGCTCAAAAAATTAGCACGCTGAAGTGGCAGAGGGTTGGCCATATCGCGCGAAGAACTCACAATTACTAGGGTGAACGTGTTCTTGAGTGGGAACCGCGACTTAGCAAAATTGTTATAGGAGGCAGATGCTAGCTGAAGACAGACAGACATTAAAGTCATTTACAACGGAATATTTACCATGTTTTGAGTGTTATTAACCATTATGGATTTAAAAAGTTTTGACAGACAGACATTCACATAAATAAGAGGCAAAATGTAAACCAGTGCCAACTTAGCAAATGGCCTGTGTTGTGTAACATCTAAACGTAAAGACACGCCATTACCAATCTTTTGCAAAATACCTATCAAATAAATAATAATAATAAATAATGCTGGACAATTCACACAGCAATATCTAACCCCAAGCTAAGCAGAGCTTGTGTTATGGGTACTAGATAACTGATATACTTTAATAAAATACACCGACGCAAAAAGAGAATCTACGTTTAATTTGCCTTGATATACATAATCCAATACACTACATAGATAGATATTTTTTATTATAAATAGAAAACATCCAGAAAGCCCTAAAAATGAATAACAAATATGAAAAGATGTACCTAGACCGAAGTGCGACCGATACAACAATGCGCACGCGAAACAAGAACGCCGGCGGTGCCGCCGCGGCGCCGGTCCGACTATGACTGAGGTGGGTGGACCTAATTTGAAAGTTCCATTTCGAGAAGCTAGTAGATACCCAATCTCCCAAATTTTACTTACATCGATGTGCATAACGGCTTCATTTTTAACCCCCGACGCAAAAAGAGAGGGATGTTATAAGTTTAACGTGTCTGTCTATGTATCTGTGTATCTGTCTGTGGTATCGTAGCTCCCAAATGGATGAACCGATTTTCATTTAGTTTTTTCTGTGTCATAGATAATTTTTATCCCGAGTGTTCTTAGCCATGTTTCATAAAAATCTGTCGGGGGGGGGGGGGGGGGGGGGGGGGGTTAAATTTTAATTTTGTTTTTGTTTCCTAAACGAATAGGTAACTACATTCTACTGTGTCCGTCAAAAATGTCATTGTTTATTTATTTTGTGTACAGGCTGAGCCCGGCACCGTGGCCGGCGTAAAGTCGATAGTGGCGCTCCCCGAGTCAGAGTGGCACTTGGACTACATAACGCCGCGACCCTACTGTCTGCGGCGCAACGGGAAATGCGAACCGGCCGTCTTCATCGCCGCTGTCGACTCCAAGAAGGTGGGTTGACCTTTTTACTGGACATTGTTATAATCTGTAGAAACGCTTGTAGATCAGGCACATTGAACGCGAATCGAAGGAAATATTTGAACACTAGCTGCGCCCCGCGGCTTCGCCACCGTGGAAATTTATGTTTCCAACTTTCTTAATTTTTTCTTTCATAAGAACCTTGTCCTGACAATAACAAACACAACAGAGAAAGAATTAGCGAAATCGGTCCAGCCGTTCACGCGTGATGCCGTGACCAAGGAAAACGGGTTTCATTTTTATATATATAGATAGGTACGTAGTATTAGCAATACTTTCGTTGTGTGGACAGACCGTGTAATATACGGTCAATATGGGGTAAGTAACTGGGGGTAAGTAAAACCAAGTGTAATATCCTGGCGGCTTTTTTAACTCTGAAAAACTTCTTTAAAGATTTTAAGAATTTTTGACTATTTTTTAGAAATTCCAGATCTCACGTAAAAAGGTATTGATTTTAATAGTATTTACTATCATTACAGATGAAACAAAATAATTTGTAAGCAGATGTTATTTTGTACAAAAAAGTTACACCACTGAATAGGTCAAAATTAGGAAAAAAAAAAAGAAAAATCGCAAGCAAAAGATTCGCACTTTTTTTTTTATCTTTATTTATTATAAAGGAGTTTTGTCAGCATGACTATGTCACTCCCGTAGAGAAGATTCGCACTTTCTACGGTATGCGGGGAACGCGCTTTGAAATAGCAAGGAAATTCTATGTTCTGCTGTGTATATAGATATATTTAGTATGACCGTCTATGGTAAACAGATTTTGATGATTCTTTTGCTTTATTTGATAGCATAGTCCGGAAAAATATTATTAACGAGGGATCTCTGCGAATGATCCATGTCACAGACTAACAAGAAAGTTAATCACCATGATCGTTGTTTCAATATTGTTATGCTCTATATTATGTTCTAGATCGAGATAGAAACCGGCACAGGCGGCGACAGGGACCAACAACCCCGCTCAGTTCTCAGCAACACAACAGCCGTTGTTTACCTCATCCCCTCGGCTGACGACATCGTCATCGAAGGGAAAGTACCTACTTCTGGCTTCTACTACTTGGTGCTGCATTACTACCAGCCTGAACTGCCTGGTATGTGACATTAGCGACGTCTAGCTTATCACCTTGGCTGACGACATCGTCATCGAAGGGAAATTACTTACTTCTGGCTTCTACTACCTGGTGCTGCATTACTACTAGCCCGAACTGCCTGTATGTGACATAAGTGACATCTAGCTTATTCCCTCGACTGACGTTATCGTCATCGAAGGGATAATTATTTCTGGTTTTACTACCTACCGTTGCTTTGATGTGTAGATATTTTTTCTTGTTCTGGGTGCTTTCTATGTAAAGTAAAAAATATTTTTTTAACTAGTCTGGTTCGTCCCACTGCTGGGCAAAGGCCTCCCCCAAATTTTGAGATAGGTGGGAGGTGGCGCGTGACCGCACCTAGTTTAGAAATTACTAGCTGTAGGTACCCACGACTTCGTTCGTGATTGCCAAACCTGGCGACTAATTAAGGTCTACTACAAACGAACTATTTAATATTTTTCAGGGTAACCAAAAATAAATGAACGCTCATAAAAAGTCAGCGTCGGGGCGAAAATTGAACTCACTACCTTCTGTACTTCTTCTCTCTGCACACCTTTTTCTTTCTTTACGCTTTCTTTTTCCTCTCGCCACAGAGATCGTAAAATTACCTATAGCGTTTTGATTAGTGTTCATACTGCGAGAAAGGACATAAGATAGGTACTTTTTATCCCGGAATTCAGTGAAGTTCCCCTGAGATGGGATGAAATAAGATCCTTCACCGCGCATCACGCCGAAACTACTAAATGAATTGGAATAAATCTTGGCACGATTTGTGTTCATACTACGAGAAAGGACTTAGGATACTTTTTATCCCGGAATTCAGTAAGGTTCTCCTGGGAAAGGGAATGAAAGTAAAATTCTTTTACCGCGCATCACGCCGAAACTACTGAATGTATTGTAATTAAATTCAGCATGATTTGTGTTCATACTATGAGAAAAGACATAGGATACTTTTTATTACGGAATTCAGTAAGGTTCTCCTGGGAGAGGGGATGAAAGTAAAATTATTTTACCGCGCATCACGCCGAAACTACTGAATGAATTGGAATGAAATTAAGCACGATTTTAGTTCATACTACGAGGATGGACATACGATAATTTTATCTTGGAATTGAGTAAGGTTCTCCTGGGAGAGCCCTGGAGAACCTTACTCAATTTCAATAAACCAATACTAATTATTGGACTGGAATTGATTACCCAATAAACTAATAAACTAATTTTAATAAGTTTCATCCCCTCTGGGATGAAAGTAAAATTACTTTACCGCCCATTACGCCGAAACTACTGAATGTATTGAAATGAATTTCGGTATGATTTGAGATCGTACTATGAGGAAGGAAATGGAATACTTTTTATCCCAGAATTCAGTACGTATGGTTCCCTTACGAGAGGGGATGAAAGTTTACTCCTACTAAATTTACGCAGCTGCAGGCCCCATAGAGAAAAATTACAATACCTACGACCTACTTTTAACTCTATGCCTACTAAATCTGAACGATACGTTATACTATTTTGTCAATGAAAATGTACCTAAATACCTATTTGAAAAATTATTAACCGAAAAAATGGGATTCTTAGATGAGAAGAAACGAAAATTATAACCTGGTAAGTTCACATAAGTATTTACTTCTTGCGATGCTAAGCCAAAAATAACTTAATAGGGTAGGTAGGCACATAGCAAAGCTACTAACACCCATGAAACAGTAGCTAAAAGCTGTGTTATTTTTTTTCTCACTCTAAATTACCTACCTATGTCAATAGAAGATTTTTATTCAGTTGGAGAAGTAACACTGCTCAGCAAATTTTTACGGAACGTAGTCATAGGATCTTTGCTAGGCATATTATAATTAATACCCATGCTATGCCTCTCCATAGAAGCTATTTATCTTTCTTGGCCAGATCACACGTGGTTGCTACGTCACACGCGGTACATACCGGATCGATATCTCGCAGCGTGACGTCATCCAAACAAATCCAGCCCGCGCATAACTAGATGTCGCTACTTAAAGTGAACCGAGCTCTAGATCGCGCTGACGAGAACGCACGGCTCAGGATGACCTTTCCTTATGGAAAATTGGAAGTTACAATTAGTACAAAACCTATCTCTCATGATAATATAGGAAATTTTTGAAGAACAGATCTTTTGCTGTTCGTTAACATTATCAAACAAACACGTATAGTGTAAATAATTAACGCCGTTAATATTTATAATATACTAATACTATAATACTAGCGACCCGCCCCGGCTTCGCACGGGTGCAATGCTGATATGAATCATACCACAGAATCGGCCCCCCGGCCGGTACCGCCGCAGTCGCTATGTCCCTGTATTTTAAATCTGTATGTAATATTAATATCTTCGAAAATATTCATTCAAATTAGATGCTGTAAAGGGCAATATTGATCTATCTATATAAAATGCGCAATGTATTCAAGGTACTTAAATAAAAAAATAATGCTGGCTGGACAATTCGTACAGCATTATCTAGTCCCAAGCTAAGCAGAGCTTGTGTTATGGGTACTAGATAAGATAACTGATACCTATACATAGTAAAGACAATACACTACATAGATATTTTTTTATTATACATAGATATTTTTTTATTATACATAGAAAACACCAGAACTCCCTGAACAAATATCTGCAGATCGTACAAACATTTGCCCCGAGGCGGGAATCGAACCCGCAACCTCCTGCGTCGCAGGCGGACCTTCGCCCGCTGCGCCACTGAAGTCGTCAAATCTAAAATTGGATAAGAATTAATGGTGTATGGTCGTAATCGTTTAAAATTGTTTAAATTATGAAAGAAAGGGATACAAAATGGTTATTGTGCGTTATCCTTATGAGATAGACATATACCATCGCGGACTTTTTTAAGTAAGTAGTACAATACTGTAGTGTAACGAGGGGGCCAGATGGGGTAGCAGAAAAAAGGCAACTTTTCACCGGGACGCAGTTTACTTACAGAGAGGGAACGCGGTTACACTTACAAGGGGGTCCCGGGGAGTGGATGGCAGTTTGGTCAAACGTATCGGTTGCCGGATAATCCGTCCGAGTCGAGTCTCCCCTCAACGATAGCCAAACTTAGCCCAAATACTACCAATACCAATAACCGAGTGTTCCGGTATAATTGGATTGGGTCCCTAGGATTCGAAACAGAACAAATTTTACAAAAGTTATATGAACCACAGCCGTGCGTTCTCGTCAGCGAGATCTAGCGCTCGTCCACTTTTAGTAGCGACATCTAGTCCTGACACGGCCCGATTTGTTTGCGCTCTTGGCTTCTAGTGTAGGTTGATGAGATTATGATTGATACGCGTTACAGTAAAACATTATTTTGATCCATCTCGTAGGGTTCAGTCATCGTTTGCAATGTTAGCGCAAAAAGTGTGTTTATTTACGACAACACATTAGAAACCCTTAAAACTATCAGTGTTTCTAAACTATATTATGCATGTATTACAATATAAACCTTCCTCTTGAATCACTCTATCTATTAAAGAAAACCGTATCGAAAATTCGCTGCGTAGTTTTATAGATCTAAGCATACATAGGGACAGACAGACTTTGTTTTATACTATACTAGCGACCCGCCCTGGCTTCGCACGGGTGCAATAAAATACTACTATTACTATTATTATACATATAAACCTTCCTCTTCAATCACTCTATATATAAAAAAACCGCATCAAAATCCGTTGCGTAGTTTTAAAGATTTAAGCATAAATAGGGAGAAAGCGACTTTGTTTTATACTATGTAGTGACTAGCTGACCTGGCAAACTTCGTACCGCTCTCGCCTTTTAAGCCTTCCCTGAACTTCCATAAATATTTCATGACCAAAATAAGCGAAATCGGTCCAGCCGTTCTCAAGTTTTAGCGAGACAAACGAACAGCAATTGATTTTTTTATATAAATAAGAAAGAAGTTATAGAAGAAAAATATTAGTTAAAAATATTTTCTTGATTAATGTATTATCTAGTTCCCATAATACATTGGGGCTTGACGAGTTAGAAAGTAAAAACCATATTTTCTAGATTAGTTGTGTATTATCGAGTTCCCGTAAAACATTCTGCTTACTTTGGGATGATGCAGCGTGCAGTGTCCTGCTGTTTGTACATGTTTAACTGAATTTATTTATCTAAAATCTACTACACAACAACAACTATGAACGTAAATTAAACCTAGGTACGTTTACGAACTTGTTTTTGAGCGTTGCAGAGCTTAGGGCATAGTTACAGCTGGATTTTGGTAACTATGAATTTTATCCACAGAAAGCAGCATCGACGCCGTCCTGGCAGTAGACTCGCCCAACCAGAAGATCGAAACCTCCGTGCCTATTCAGCATTGCCCATCCAACTCCGGCTGCAGGTCTCTACTTAAGGCGGCCGATGGGAATACTCGGTTCCCGATTGAACAGAACTTCACTCTCACTTTTAAGGTATGGGCATGAATGCTATTGTTTTAATAGAAAATAAATAACATTCACACTTAAAACTACTTAGCAGTTCTATGAACAGTAGACCTCGCGATATTATTCGTGTAAATACTCGTACTTGTTGTAATTTGTCTCTATTCATTTGCAATCCTAGTAATATTATAAAGTTGAAAGTTTGTGAAATCTGAATTTGGCCTAGGATCTCCAATACTACGGAACAGATTAAGATGAAATTTGGCGTACGTTTAGAGCATAGCCTAAATTAGATAATAGGCTACTTATTATACTGAAAATACGCGTGCGAAGCCGCGGGCAGAAGCTGGTTTGAAATATGTAGATATAATGCCTAAAGAACCATGAAATTAAAATTTACAGAGTTGAAATTTTTGTCACTTTATCCAGGGAGCATCAAGCAAAGGAGTGTGGCTCGACTATGTGCTAGTGATCGCCGAGCCTGACTACACTGACTCCGTGCTGACCGAGTCCAACACGCTGGACTACACGAGGGAATTCATCAAGAAGTGCGCATTGGATGACTACTTCATACATCACAATGAGACTGGTACGTTGCGAGGTCAACTGTCGATGCAATAATTGTATTGTTGTATGTTTATCCCTCTGACCGAACGCTCAAGCTCATGCAGGAAAGACGGGAACTAAACCTGCAGTCTTCAGCAGGTGAGTCAGAACACCGGCTTAATCGAAAAATCTCCAAATCTCTCAAACGCGACGGACGCCAATACCACACCAACCGTTTTAAGGAGGCTATTGAGCGTAACTAAGAACAAAAGTCCAACTTTGAGAGTGAAGTCAATCGCTGAACCCAGCTCGCATGGGTGGCGTCTGAGAAGCTCTACATGGTGTCTTTTCGTCTTACCGCAGTGTCTCAAGACAAAAGTCTTTGACCAGTGTGGCATGCAGTGATGACATACGGCACTGAAACGTGGACCTTTACTATGGGAAAGTTCAAAATCGCACAGAGAGAGGGCTATGCTCGGAGTCTTTCTGCGAGATCGAATCAGAAATGAGGAGATGCGCAGAAGAACCAAGGTAACCACCATAGCTCAGAGTTGCGAAACTCTACAACGATAAACGTAGAGTAAATAATTATGTTACATTAAATTTATATTTATTAAAACAAAAGATTTCTTATTAAGGCGAATAGCAAGGTGGATAGTGGCGCCACTACATATTTAATTTTAGAATTATTACGTTATACAAAGGAATTATCAAAAAATCGGACCGCGCGTAGACGATATCTATCATAAGCTTTTTTAAATGTATCTTTAATAGTTTTGTACTGTATTATTTAGGCAGATACTTGTTTCAAGAGTTTAGTTCCTATTGGTGGCCACCAAGCTCTCCAAACAAGGTTTTTGATTGAATAACACAAAACAAAACTATTACAGATACATTAAATAAAAGCTTGTGAAAGGTATCGTCTACCAGCGGTCCGATTTTTTGATAATTCCTTTGTATAACTTAATGATTAAATTAAATATGTAGTGGCGCCACTATCACCCCTACTATTCGCCTTAAAACGTCGTTATCGAATTTAGGAGCCTACACCAGACTCTATTATCTTCTATTTAGATAGCTGTTACCTAGCAGTTATAAAAATTTTACCTATTATGTTAGACAAAGAAGTAACGTTGTTAAACGAACTGCTTGCACTGAAAAGTTTTTAACTGGTATGACAAAACTACGTGTAGCCTTGAAGAAAATTTCGACTACTTAGCGTTCATTCGAGATTGTGATCGTTCGGTCTACAGTCTTTCGGTGTTGTGTGCTTTCGGTATTCCGTGATGCGGCCTCATATGCTTTCGGTATTGCGTTTTGTGGTTTCGTGTTCTTTCGGGATACCGTTCTCCGGTATTTCGACTTCCGGTATTCTGACCCACTGAACGAATCCATTGATGGAATAGATTATTATCTATGACCAACATATTAATGGACCATAAGAAATTCAAACAAAACTTGTAAAATAACGAGGCTCTATGTACGGGACCCTTTAACGAATTCTCTGCGAGTGGTAAGGATTTAATTCCAACATATCCTCAACCTCAACCTTAACAGCCTATATTGGTCCACTGCTGGAAGCAGGCCTCCCCCTGATAGGCGCCTTATTGACTTGGACTTGGACTCATGGGGATAATGCCCATAATCCCCACGCTGAGCATGCGGGTTGGGGATCGCAGTTCGGTGGTAGAATTGTTCAGCAGGGGGCGCTGCTGCCCGCTCCCGGTTGATATTCCTTAGTCGCCTCTTACGACACCCGCGGAAAGAATTGGAGTGGTATTAATTCTAAGCCGGTACCACATAGCTTCCAACATATTTAAGTTGCAAAATGTTAGAATTTGTATTTTTGCAGAAACATCTGTGTTTCTCTTTTCTCTGTCGCACTGTATGTGTATGCAGTAGCATACACATACATTAACAAGCTGCTTCGCATGCATTATGTTTGACATAAAAAGCCAGCCGCTTATCTAAGTAAGGCTCTGCTCTACGCGTACGCCTAATGACATCTTGATCTGTTCGGTAGTTTTGGAGATCTTAGGTAACAAAAATTAAGATTTCACAAACTTTCGGCTTTATAATATTAGTAGGATATGATATTTAATAAAACGCTTTAAACCGTATAACCGGACAGCGTTTAAAAAAATTAAGCCCAATGTAATAAAAAATTTACACATTCGCTTTGAAAGTTAGCTTTCGCAATGCCAGTAAACACTCGCTTCGCTAGTTAACCGATTTGAGAATATTCGAAAACCCCTATGAAAACCCGGAACGCTCCGATAGCGAGTTTTAATTCGCCTGTGCTGACATCTAGTTATAAAAAGTTCAACGAAACTGTATTTGTGAACGCATATTTTTTGGATCTTTTTGGGCTTCGTGTGCGTATTTTCAGTATAATATTTGGTGCGTATAGTTCTGCGTGCGTTAACAAATTATAGAAATTAATTGCAAAATTGATACGCGGCGGTTTTCCTAAAAAGTTGAGGGTCGCTGGTTCGTTGGAAAAACCTAAAAATGCGATGGTCTGACGTTTGGACAGTTAGAACCCTGTAAGTACTTGGGAAGGCTTACCGGTCTGGACGTCTACGATCAGCTCCAATCGTTCACTGCAATCCAAAATCCAGTTCACAGTTCATGCACCAAAGTTCCACAATGTTAATCCTTGCTAAGGATCGCTAGGTCACGACCCGCGGGGTGATATATAATAATAAAAATAGTCATTTATTTCAGATAATAAATAAATCCATATAATTGTTAGTAACAAATGTCTTAAAAATTGTGTTAGTATATTATTATTATTATATAGGAGAGTGAATGTCATCTAGCTTGGCCCATCTAGCTTGTCCGCTATCATCATCAGGATGCTGTTAGTGGACCGGCGGACCCTACTCAACAGTGAGGCCGTTTTTTTGCGCATGCAGGCAGCGAAGCCATCTACGCGCGCCTCGGCGAACATGCCGGATGCGCTGCAGAACCGCCGGAGCCCTAACAGCATCCTGAAGGCATTGTTATATTGGACGCGAAGAGTGTTGACGGCTTTCTGAGTGTTGACACCACCAGTAGCCAATTGAAAAGCAGTAGCATTATGTCGAGATTTGAACCTCCAAGTTGTGTTTGCTTTGAAATCGAATAGATGCTACCCTAATAATTTATTTAATTAAAGAAATATGGACCACTCGATCAGGAACAATATAAATGTTATTATGAAAAATATTAATCATATTCCGTCACGGAACATAGGGTATAAAATATGTTTCCCAAATTCTTTATTTAAAAAAAAATATGGCAAATGCTAAAACTAGCAAAAAATAAAAATAAATCTGTGAATCAACGACAATTTGTTTTTTGAGTTTGAGATAGAAGCCAGCGGGGTGGGGATTTTCCCTCCCCTCGATGCTGCCAGATCTAATTTTACTAATTCAGTAGAAAATCGGCATTACCCCCCCCCATGAGATAAGTCGCTTATCAGGGGAAGGCCTGCGTCCAGCAGTGGACCATTATAGGCTGTTGAGGTGAGGAGTAGAAAATCGAGTAAATTAGATTCAAGTTTCAAGTGTTTTATTGCTTTCATGTTAAATTATACATGTCAAATTATTTATATAATAAAGTTAATAAACAGTTGAGTATACACGAAACTACATACTCTGAATGCAAATTTAAAACGACAAATTGGCTCTTAACTCTAGATTATATCACAGATCACACTGAAGATTTTTTACTTTTTGTTAGATGATTTAATGTATTACTATTTTACTTACTTAATTATACACTTAGTATTTTTTATAAAATGTAAATTACCTACACTATTGTATTTATGTTTAACATACTTAGATTAATGTACATAACACTCATCTATGTAGCTCCTGTTCCCGGGCTCCTAAGAGTTCGGCGTTCTCAGGATCACATCTCACAAACACACACGCACAACATGCACACACACAAAACACACAAATGGTGTCTCCTGTTGCCCGGACTCTTAAGAGACCGGTGTCCTCAGGAGCACCAATCACAAACACACGCATACATCACACACGCACATACACACACACTCATGGGGTCTCCTGTTGCCCAGACTCTTACGAGACTGGTGTCCTCAGGAGACCCATCACATAATGTATATAATTACACACTTGTTCTTACTTAAATATGTATAACGTTTGCTTGATATGTATAATTATGCAGGACATTTTATACTTTTATGTGACTGCCTCGTTGGTCTAGCGGTCGCGTTTTTAACCGCTGATGATAAGGTCCCGGGTTCAAACCCCAAGTCGGGCCAAGATTTTGGGTCTTTTCTAGCAAGAAATATTCACAGTAGCAGCCCGGAGTTAGGAAGTTGGCGGTGTTAGACGGCTTAATGTGCTTTCCGAGGCCCCGTGCCCCGGAAAGCACATCAAGCACGTTAAGCCGTATCCTGCATCTGACCTCTCCCCGGTCGTGTCAGTCTGCCGCGCAGGTAGCAACGCACCGGCCACGGTGCTGGCGGGGCGGCGCGGCGCGGCGCCGTTCATTTTTCTATTATGTTTAGATTGTCATTTTTAAATTCGTAAAACTATTGAATGGAATGTCCGATTTGAATAATTCAAAAAGTAATGTGCAGGTATTGAAACGGTCTTATATACGAAATAATTTGGATAAGGATTAATACGTAGGTATGGGTAACATGGTCAGATTTTTGTCGACATTTTTATCAACTTTTAAAATGTAAAATAGTAGTTATAGTGACATAACTACAATAGTTGGACATATAGTATCGCTAAGTTTTTTGGAGATACATATTTATATGTTCTTTAATATTGTAGAATATTTTTTTGTTCTATCATCAATAGTTTCCGCAGCGCATGCGATGATAGACAATTTATGCCAATTTTTTTTACACCTTTGGTTACAATATTGAAGTTTTAGTATCGATCCCTAATTATTTCAAGTAATAAATATAACCTATGTTACTCAATAATAATGTAGCATTCTAATGGTGAAAGAATTTTTGAAATCGGTCCAGTAGTTTTTGAGTTTATTCGTTACAAACATACAAAAATTCAAATCTTTCCTCTTTATAATATTAGTATAGAAGTATAGATATTAACAACTGAAGAATCCCATCAAAATCTGTACATAGTTCGTTTACACAAGCGGCCGCGAGAGAGAGAGCTTGTGCGTTCCTAGTTTTAACGAAAATAACTAGATGTCGCTGCTAAAAGTGGACGACGGCTAGATCGCGCTAACGAAGCGTTTCAGGTTCTGATAGTGGTTAAGCTCGAAATTATATTTTATAAGTCGGTGCGCTTTCGCGCACAAGGTATGGACGAACAGTCAGAAAACAGTTCTGTCTCGGCGTCTGTCCCGTCAACCACGATGTTGTAAAATCCGTTTTTATAGAGCCCACCTCTCGACAGAGAAATGGTGGCTTATTATATGAATTATCTAAACTTTACCACTAGAGCCGTATACATACAGCTTGTGGATTTTCAAGTACTTAACGTGCATCAATTTCTAGGAATAACTCACATAGGTTAATGGAAGGCTAATTTCTCATTTGGTTTACGTTGCAAGCTGATTTCTCCATCCAGAATTAATCTACCAACGTATATTAGAAAATGTGATGACGTTTTAAAATTTAAATCTAACCGGTAGGTTATTTAGTAAATAAGACATTTTTTCAGCTTGAATGAATATTTTGAGGACGTTTAATTATTATGTACTTAGAGTAGAGATGTGGATGATACCAAATCTTCTGTTAGGTAAACAATGCTTTTACCAATTTGATTAGTTTCAATTCACATAACTTCTCCTTTATTAGCGACTAGCTGCATTCTTACTACCCGTTGTCCTATTACCCGTTTTCCCGTAGGAATGAAGCATTTTCCCTCGGTCAAATGAAGCCTATGTTCATCAGGAATAATGTGGGCTTCTAACGGTAAAAGAATTTTTCGAATCGGTCTGGCAGTTTCGGAGCCTATTCAATACAAACAAAAAAACAATCAAATCTTTCCTCACTCCCTGAAAAGGAGGCTTCCTAAGCCTAACGGTTAAAGGATTTTTCAAATCGGTCCAATAGTTTCGGAGCCTATTCAATACAAACAAACAATCAAATCTTTCCTCTTTATAATATTAGTATAGATAATATTATTTTTATTTCTGTTATGTTTGTTAGCTACAATATTGCCAAATTATGTAATTTTTTTGTACGCAAAATGGCAGATCACAGTGCTCTTTTTATGTGAACAAATAAATAGAGTTAAATAAAACTGGCTAAGCGCGCGTATGGCAACCATTTATATCCCTTTGGGAAACCCTTGGTTTTGGACTTTATTTTATTTGCATTATTTGTTGTCATAGCAGCTATGAGGTCTTATCTACACAGATGTATTCGCGAGGGTATCACTTATATGTACTACTTTCGTTGCTCATTGGTTGCATTTTAATGACGAATTAAAATCTAAAGAAAATGAACCAATCAGCGGCGATAATAATGAGTGATGCACTCACGAATACATCTGAATTTACTTGAATGTTGCGATACATCTTAGTTTATCAAGATGGCACCCCAAACCCGTACATTAAGGTTTAAAAAAGTTACCATGCCATAACAGCCTATATTGGTCCACTACTGGACGCAGGCTTCCCCTGATAAGCGCCTTATTGGCTTCTATCACATGGGGGTAATACCCCAAGCTGGGCATAGCATAGCTTGTTAGTAGCTTCAAAATAAGATGTTTTACAGGTTTCTGCCGCGACGCAATGTTCTCGATAACATCGGAGTACAACAGTGGCGCCCTCAGCTGCTTCTGCGACTTCAGGGGTTCAACCGAGCTGGAGTGCGACACGTTCGGGGGTCAATGCCCTTGCAAGGCCAACGTCATCGGCCGGTCGTGTTCTACTTGCAGGACTGGATATTACGGATTCCCTAACTGCAAGCCATGCCACTGCCCGTCGACAGCCATCTGCGATGATAAAGGTAAGTTATTCAATTCAATTGTGATTGACATCCAGTGCCTCTGTGTCAATGTCTGTCAGCCAGAACCCCTAACAGACTGTTGGTGCTGCCCAGCATACTGCGTAAAGGGTTGTAGCGAAGCCCATAAATATGAAAATTAAGCAGACAGAATGTTTTTCTCCAGCAAAGAAACGAAATAATTAAATTAATTGCTGAAGTAAATTCTCTGGATAATACCTATAAAGGCTTCGTGTGTAAGAATTCACAGATGTATTCGCTTTTTCCATGCAAATGTTTTTTCCGTTCACTGATGTGTCTTTTAGTAAGGTACTCTACCTACCACACTAACGAACTTGCGGGTAACAGCTGGTAGTTTATATATCTTCACACTATCTCTACTATGTTTTTTCCACCATCATTCACGTATTATTAACTAGCTGCCGCCCGCGGCTTCCCACGCGTTGTTTCTATGGAAACGTTAAAAGGTGATTTCTATCCCATGGGAACTGATTTATGGGATAAAAAGTAGCTATGTTTGATTCCAGGATTATAATTATCTGTAAGTATACAAAATTTCAGCCCGATCCGTTCAGTAGTTTTGGCGTGAAGATGTAACAAACATCCATCCAAACTTTCACATTTATAATATTAGTGTGATATCTTTGTTTAAATATAATCTGGATACCTGTGTTCAGGTTCAGTTGGGTCCGGTCTAGTATGACTGAATGTTGAAATGTGCATATTCCAGAAAGAACAATTCTTAAAATGTACTTTTCCCTTATTGTCTGAAATTCCAAAAGACTGATTTGTGTAATGTCTGAATTGTTGTGGAGATATCAGGTTAGAAGCACCGACAGCATGTGCCGCGATGTCTTTTCGTTCCGGTATTATTAAGACAGAATTTTAACTCCACATCGCCAATCTCAATCACAGGCCGAGCTGGAGATTGACAATGCGGCCGACGTGAGACATAATTTCTTTCAGAAGGTCCGAGCCCCGAGCGTCCTCTTCCGAGGTGGACCCTTCAAAAATACGTACGACCTGAGAACCACAAAATGAAAAAGTCTAATGAGCTGACCACTCTCCTTGAGAGTCTGTTCTTCAAAATAATGATTTTGAGAACCACTCTGCTTGCGAGTTTGTTCTTCAAAATCATGATTTTAAAAGAACAAATTCTCAAGCAAAGTGGTTCTCATTCGACTTTTTCAATTTGTGGTTCTCAGGACGTCAAAATCCTGGAACGCTTCGTAATCGCGATCCAGCCGTCGTTCACTTTTAACAGTGCCATCTAGTTCTGATTTGCCATCAACTGTGAACGCTATAGGTTTCTATCGCGGCTTTGGTCGCGTAGACTTGTAAATTAAATTAAACAAAATAGGCTTTTAAGATGGTAATAACCTAAACTAGTAGTCCGAAAATTTGGCTAAGATTTACGTAAATTCGCATAAAACTGAAAATTGGTATGATTGAACGTTGGGGACAGACACCATAATAAACAAAATTGTACTGTATTTATGTTTTGTCATAGGTATTTTTATGTTGAAACTAAGGTATCATTTGGCTGAAAAATTTAAAAAACCTCATGTTTGCGAACATAGGTCTTTTTTGACCATTTTATGTAGGCCTGATGTCTATCTTGACCGGACTATTATTATTGGTAGTGTAAAACTTTATCATACTACAGTTTTTAATTTGATTATTCAGCTATACTTCAACTCCTCAACCTCAACCTCATCAGCCTGTGTTGGTCCACTGCTGGACGCAGCCCTCCCCCTTATTATACTTATACTTTGTTATACTTCAACTAGGTAATAAAAAATGTAATAGAACTATTCAATGAAAATACTATCTACCGTCTTGCCAAATTTATTTATGATCACTCGTCACCAGTTAGCCGTGAAAAGATAACGAACAAACAGACAGTTTGATTTGCGTTTATATTAATAATATAACCCTCCGCACAACGCGGCGGCGGTAGGTTCGCCCCACGGCGCCCCGTCCCTCCTCTCCTCGCCCCTCAGAACCGCGTCACGTCACCCTCCCTTCGGCCTTCATCGATCAACCGCGCTTTCGGCCAGACGGCTGTGTTATTACGTTTCGTTAAAATATGTGTGATGTTTTGGTAAATCTTATCTTAGAATGGTTGAGCATTGAAGTTTCCTTAGTTTCTTAGCAAAAAAACCTTTACCAGACAACGTTACAGAGTACCTACTCCAATGTTTACACCTGGGATCATCGTGCAATGTAAGCGCAATGTGCAATTTTAAAGATAGAGTTGCATGAGAAGAGTGATGAAATGTGTGGATTAGAAAGCGAAAAGTTAAAAAATGCAATTTAAAGTGGAGTTTAAAGATCAGGCACTTAATTTAATGAAGGTTGTGGCAAAGAAAAAGCTTAGATGGTTAATCCTTAAAATTGACGTGTCGTAGTTTTGTAAACAAATACGGCTGTAAAGTAATATTTTTACAGTTAAACCCATAATAATAACTCAAAATTTTTTAGTTTGAATGTGAAAATGTTTTAAGTCATTTACTGCGCAGACCTGTGAAAGACTGCAGGCAGATGCAGGATGCTTCAGGCTGAAGACATGGTGCTACTTACGGAAGGCCTATGTCCTGCAGTGGACTCGTATAGATGATGATGAGAGGTAAGGTTAGGGATACTTATTTACATTGGGTTCAAACTCCGCTACGAGTTTTTGATTAGCGACGTGACGACGGTAGAGTATAGGTTCGAAAGAAGTAAAAAGAAAATATCTGGTGAGAGCAGCGAATTATAATCTGCCTTGTATGAAACGAAACCAATAACTAGACTCTATAAAGGTCTCTCCATCTATTTTAATGACGGCGACACTAGAGATCACAGATTCTAATATCTATCATGAGCCCTAATATTGCTCGCTAGACTCAATTTGGCCATAAATACTCTACTACACGTGTATCCGCAGAGCCTTGATAGCATGGGAATAAGGAGTTTATTCATTAATCCATCAGGCGAGTGCATCTGCCCAAAGAACGTGGAAGGGGATAACTGCGACAGGTGCAAGCCTTACACGTTCAACTTCGACGTGCACCGCGGATGCGATGACTGCAGCTGCAACCCGCGCGGAGTGGTCCACAACCAGCTGCAGTGCGAGCCTGACAGCGGAAACTGCAAGTGAGTATATAGGGACTCCGAGGAAAGCTATCTTTTATTCTATAGTTAGGTTTAGATAAAACGCTGCAAGCCTTACTCGTTCTCTTTCGACGTGCACCTGCAACCAGTGCGGTGTTGTCGACAACCAATTCCACTAGAAGCCTGACAGCGGAAACTGCAAGCTTACAGGGGTCACGGTGGAGCAAAATCAAATGTTTTTCTACGGCAGGTGTCTTTCTTTTATAGTCGGACGGTTTTGTTCTTAGGATAGTCTTAGGATAGGTTTACTTTGAAGGAAACTGATAAAAATTGCAGGCAGCCGAAAAAAAGGCCTTCGAAGATGACGAAGATTTCGTTGCGCTTCAACTAAAGCCACGTGTTCGCAGGTGCCGTGATAACGTAATCGGGCGTGTGTGCGAGCACTGCGTGGCGGGACACTACGCGTTCCCGGACTGCGTGCCGTGTAGCTGCGACCTGGCGGGCACTACGGACGACGTCTGCGACCAGAACACCGCCCAGTGCTACTGCAAGAAACATGTCAGAGGACAGGTGAGGCAAAGGTCTGTGGGGACAATGGGAAGGAAATTTTATGACTTCCCGTTGTCCCCACAGTGGGGACAGCATCAATGGGGACAACGGGAACACATCGGCAGTGCTAGGCAGTGTTGAGTGTGAGCCTATGAACGTGAACGGCCGTATGTGCGTGGCGGGAAACCATGTCCATGTTGTTAAGCCTACTTCTCAATCAACTTTGACTTATAAATTAATCCTTATAGACATCTTGAATAAACGTAACACATTTGTCTAACACAGCCCTCATAAATGTTTCAGGAATGTAACACGTGCAAAGAGGATTACTTCAACCTGCAAGCTGAGAATCCGGACGGCTGCGCCAAGTGCTACTGCTTTGGCAAAACTACGCGATGCTCCAGCTCTTACCTCGCCTGGGCTTCCGTGAGTGTGCCCTCTTGAGCTTATTACGACGACCGCAACACATTGCGCAAGGTCCGCCTGTGACGCAAGAGGTTGCGGGTGCGATTCCCGCTTCAAAACTAATATTTGTACGACCTCCAGATATTAGTACCGAGTGTACTGGATATCCATTTCTGTGTTAAAAAATATCCATTTAAGTATATCAGTTATCATATCACACACGCCACACATTACATTACAGATAGGCGGCATGACAGACTGGCACCTAGCGAACATCGAGGCGAACAAAACGCTGAACATATTCCCACGCGCGACCCCGCCCGTGTTCGTGAACGATACCGTCATAGTGGCGGACTTGGAGGGCGAGGGAAGCGCCCAGAAAGTGGTCTACTTCGGCGCCCCTGACTACTATCTTGGTAATACAAAGCATATTCATATTATTTTAGCTGTGTGGTGCCGGCTTAAAATTTGCACCACCTAACTCTTCCCGCGGGTGTCGTAAAAGGCGATATCCACCGGGGGCGGGCAGCAGCGCCCCCTGCATAACAAGTCTACCACCGAACTGCGATCCCCAACCCGCATGCCCAGAGTGGGGATTATGGGCACTACCCCCATGAGATAAACTCAACAAGACGCTTATCAGGGGGAGTGGACCAATACAGGCTGTTGAGGTTGAGGTCATATTATTGACTAAGGGCCAAATAAAGATTGAAAGAAAGTCACACAAATATCATAAATGCGAAAGATTGGATTCATGTTTGTTACTACTTCACGACAGAACTACTGAAAGAATCGGGCTGAAATATTGGATAGTTATAGGTTTGGACCTGTATTTACTAGGCTAGCTTTTTTGCCCAGAAAAACGTATGCGATACTGCAACCACAAGCTAGTAGAATATAATTCCGGTCGTTCAATCTTGTTTTTAATTTAGTTAAGTACGGATAACTAGAAGATGAAGAAGAATATTTGTTTTTACCCATATACACACAGACTGGGTACTACAACTAAAATTAAAACTATACAATAACACTAGAATAAAAGAAAAGGACATGAAAGCAGGGTAAAAAAGGGTCACCTCAGCATGAGTATCATTCGGCTAAGCCCAATGCTACGTTGGTTTTCAGGTAGAGCCCGGAAGACCAAATAGACCATCTCTCTCTTCACAAAATGTTCTATTCTGTCTCCTAATGCCCCAGGATCTACACTAAACGCTGTCTCTTTCTCTCAGGCAAACGTCTCACGTCGTACGGAGGCTACCTTTCCTACTCTGTCCTGTACACCGCGCACAACAACGGACGCGCAATTCCCGCCGCTGACGTCATCATTGGAGGACCTAACGGGTAACTACGAGTAGATCTAGAAGTTATTTCCAGGGGGCCTACTCAGAAAAGGAAAACCGTTTTCGTGCGTCGTGCAAAACCAACTCTTATATCGCTTGCATAAGATTAGCGTTTGCACGAAAACGAATCAGAAACTTCGATAAGAGTACGGCCCTAGTACGGATACGGTTAGTTTTATGTTCCTTAAAAAATTCTAAATCTGTATTTTTATTGTTAAATAATGGGCAGTTTGAAATTCTCTGAACATCTACAATGACTCTGAAGAATTAACAACAAAAATAATAACACGATTGAATGAAGTCTTACAACTTAATAATCAGGACAGAATCTCACTCAGGTGAGTTCATTTAGTCCTGTAACAATCCATCGTAAGATCGCAGAGGTCATTAGGATTCCATCCCCATGGTGGCGGAACTGTCAAATGAAATAGGCAAGTCCCTCAATCTCAACATCATCTTTTCGCTTATGTTTTAGTTAGAGCTAACACAGTATCGTATGTCTTCCAGCTACATAGTCCACACCAGCGTAGAGCAGCCACCCACCGACGTGCTCTGGACGCACTCGGTGCGTTTGACAGAGGACGAGTTCACGACGCTGGCGGGCGCTGCGGTCACCAGGGAACAGTTCATGAGCGCGCTCAACGACGTGAATAGCATCTACATCCGCGCCACCTACTGGGACCAGGCGGTCGAGACGATGTAAGTGGCTAGCGGAGCATTATACACTTGCGAGCTTTAAACTGGAATCGCTTCAAGGGTTGTTCAAGACTAATTTTTACAATTTCTTTGCAGTGAACTATGAGTTAAGTTATGTTTTCCCTTACGCAGGATTTGTTGGCGACGATAAATTTTGATTTAATGCACGATAATGTCCTCTGCCACACCGCAGCAGTGACTAGACAGTACTGACAGACGTCTTCCATGTCGGCATTCCCACACTAGACTGGCCAGCCCTTATTCCTGACTTGAACCCAATCTGGCATACGTGTGACGAGCTAAAACAGCGGATACGAGGGAGAAATCCAGCTAATCCAGCTCCGGGGCCGATAGAAGCCGATAGATGCAACTTCGACCTATTGCAATAATTCCCAAAATTTAGGTAGCCAATTTAATTAATTTTAAATCTTCTTGATATCACTTGAAAGGTAACAAAATTACCTTTCAAATGATATACCACAATCTATAGTTCATTGTACGTAAATTGTAAAAAAATTGTTTTGATCAACTCGCGCGATGAAGCGATTCCATTTTAAAGCTCGCAAGTGTAGTTCCGTACTCAAAGGGTGTCTACGGGACCCTATGCCACCGATGTCGGTCCATCTGTCACAGGACTGCACGTTTTGAACCGGAATTGCTACACATTATGGCTCAAAACACACATTCCTGCGACAATGTCTACACGGGTTCCTATCAGAACCCCTAAGTAGGAAAACGACCGTTCAGTACAATTGACTAACATGCTAAAATGACCTTGTAGCAAAACGTCTGGAAATGAAAATAGTCTGCGTGTCTTAAACGACAAGTACAGTCAGTCTAGAATTATACACTCTTGACATTCTAAACTGACTACGAGGATTAAATTAATAATGTAAAATTGTAAACCATTTATTTGTACATATGAACTCTAACTCAGAATGTTGCAACGCCCTCACAGGGTTCATGTAGATTCTACCGAAAAACGTTTACACCTTGAAATGGACATGAATGCAATAAATATATAAATAAATATAAATAAATAAAAATTTTCACAGAATTTGTCAAATAGGAGGATGGATAAAGGAAGGCCTTTGAGCAGAAATAGAACGGTCCAGGCTGTTTCTAGTAGGTACAATTCAGTTATTTTTTTCCAGGCTAATATCGGCAACTCTGGACGTCGGCATCGAAGCATTCGTGGAAGAAGACTCTCAACGGCGCGCCACGTCCGTCGAGGAGTGCCACTGTCCGCAGGCCTACCAAGGCATGTCGTGCGAGCAATGCGCCGCGGGCCACCACCGCCTGCCGTCGGGACACTGCGTGCCGTGCCAGTGCCACGGACATGCGACGCAGTGCGATGTCAACACGGGAGTGTGTCTGGTGAGTTCTCTTAAGAAATGCCAGCAGCCACTCGCGATCCCTCAACCAGTCTTGGGACCGGTCGAAGCGGTGATCACTCAGAAAACTCCAGAGAGTAACCACTACCAGCCGCTGCCTTTTGCTGTATTCGACCAATGATGTATAAGTTGTTCTATCTCACGAAGTCCGTTTTGCTATGTACTGTCATAGTGAATGCATGTACACATTGTTTTAGTGTGTGTAAGCTCAGAAGCAATCAGTCTCGCCCGAGACGCGGTCCGGGTCACTAGTGCTCATTGTATTCACGTCAGATTTTGGTAGCGAGTACCGTCAGCATGACAACTAAGCGCAAAGTTATTCGTAGTGAGGGAAGTAAACGGACTTCGTGAGATAGAACAACTCTACCTACTAGTTATTTTGTTAGTCGTACCTAACGATAAACGACTACAAAACCTTTCAAGCCGAAACATCCCTATGCAATACGTACCGCCAACTCAACTGTTGAATATTTCAGGACTGTAGCGACAGCACGATGGGTGATCACTGCGAGCTGTGCATCCCCGGTTACCATGGCGACGCGACGCGCGGCACTCCGGTCGACTGCCTCATATGCGCCTGTCCCATGCCCTATGTCTCTAACAAGTCAGTATTCTGCCTTTGCTACCTACTATACTCTGTAACACGACCAGTCACGCGTCGGTCTACCGTCCCATCGAATTATGACTGAGGGAATAGAGAGTGCACCAGTGTGCGCGCACACTTCCTCAACTCCTAAATCTTAACAGCCTATATTGGTCTACTGCTGGTCGAGGGCCTCCCCCTGATAAGCGCCTTATTGAATTTGATCACCCATAATCCCATAATATGCGGGTTGCGGATCGCAGTACAGGGGTAGAATTGTTCTGCGGGAGGCGCTGCTGCCCGCCCCCGATTGATATCCCTTAGTCGCCTCAAACTACACCAACGCAACGGGAAGAATTGGGGTGGTGTTCATTCTAAGCCGGCACCATACAGCCACAGCGCGCACACTTGTGCGCTATAAACGTTCCGCGCACGTTGGGACTAGCCGCCATGGCCCATGATTCGGCTAGGAGGGCATCATCATTCTAAATAAAGCAGCTGCAACGTTTCGCAACAAACTCTAGTTTGTTCATATGACAGGTTTAGGTTTCACGCTCGCATTCACATTTTTAAGGTTCCGTACTTCAAAAGGAAAACAGGAACCCTTGTAGGATCACTTTGCTGTCCGTCTGTCAACCCTCTTTTCTCAGGAACGCGTGGAGGTATCGAGTTGAAATTAACATCAAATACTCGAAGTCCGTAACCTCTTGAAGCCGTGATATAAATGAAACTTCTAAGTCAGTGCACTCAAAAGTTACAGCCGTTTATGTCCGAATATTTTGAAATTTCCAAGGGAATCACATGCACACAAAACCTATACTTCCCAAAGACCTAGAACCATGAAATTTGGTGAGAAGCAAGGTCTCATAGCACAAGTAAAGGGAAAAATCTGAAACCCGTAAATTTGTAATTTATTCTCAAAAAAATATACTTTTAATACTCGCCATGGACCAAAACCTATAGGGTACGACCCGTAGACCTAGAGTTATAAAATTTGGCGAGAAGCAAGGCCGTATAGCACAAGCTAAGGGAAAAATCCGAAAACAGGAAAATTGTAGTTATTCATAAAAAAATACTTTTGATTTTCGGTATTTAAAAAAGCATATAATAGGTATCACTAACTGACCAACGTAATTTTTGAAATTTCCTTTCTTCGAAGTAATAATAAAATAAAATAGGTGGCAGCGCTAGCTTGAGGGGAGGTACCGCCTTAATGCAGTCTATGGCGGGTTGGTGCTACATGTCAGGGTATGCAATACTGCAGTGCAACCGACAGTGTTTGGTTGACATATCGTGGGCCCGCCGGCTTCGGTGGTTTGGTAGACTCCTTAACAATATCAATTTATTTATTCAAACAACTTAACAGAACCAACCACTTAAGTCTACATATCTAACTCAACTTAACTTAAAACTAATATTAAAATAAAAGCTTCCTGGTAAAATACAGATTTGAAGACGTAATTAAACTTAAAACTAAAATAGAGCTCTCAGGTAAAATACATATTTGAAGAAGTAATTAAAATAGTATAATGTATGGTATATCAATACACTTTGATGTTTTTAACTGCCCAAAATAAAAGTTAAGAGGTTTGATTTATTTTTTGTCTTTTTTATGCTATGTACCGACTGTGGTTGAATAGGGTTACCCTACCTGCCGAACTAGTTAAGCACTGTATCTCGACAGATAGTGCGCTCCTCCTCGCTCCTCATCGTTCATAGATATACGGAAAGTGCTAAAATTTCTAAAATATCATCTCTGTTTCAGCTTCGCAATCGGCTGTGAGCTGAGCGAGAATGGCTCATTGATCGCTTGTCAGTGCATGGAGGGCTACGCGGGCGCTCGCTGCGAGTACTGCGCGGCTGGCTTCTATGGAGAACCTGAGAAAATCGGTCAGTACCTATCATACAGTCTGGCCACATCCATCTTACCGGCGAGCATACCTGCACAAACCAGTTTGCGCGTGCGTGTAGACGGCGACAGCGCGATTTGTGCAATCGCTGACATGCTGAAGATTGGACTGCGCAGTTGGATTGAGCAGGCAAGACGGAGCGTGTGGCCGGGCTATTCAGTGTATGGCATCCAAACAAAAAAAATACAAAAAGACAAAAGTAAAAAATCCGAGTATGAACTTCTAGCCGCAATAAAGAAACAAGATGATCTGAACCGACTCTATTTCCCACTAGAAACAGTTTTCCCAAAGTAACTTACCAAATCAAGTCGAAAGAGATAGCATAAATAAAAAAAAACACTTTTTGTAATATTTGCATATTATTAATAACTACTTACTCACACTTGTCACTCAAACACCTGAAGGAGAAAATACCTTATACTGATTTTAAATTGACTTAATGGCTAAACTAGGATCGTGACGCTGTTAGACCTTTGCCCAACGGTGGGTCGTTTCCGGCTCAATGTAGGTAAATAGTTAATGAACGTTGGATGTCTTGCGCAGGTGACTACTGCAGGCCCTGCAACTGTTCCGGCAACATAAACACGAACGACCCGAGTTCTTGCGACAGCATCACCGGGGACTGCCTGAAATGCGTCAACAACACGGCCGGCGCGGCATGTAACCTCTGCGCGCCGGGCTTCTTCGGAGACGCCATCTTCAGCAAGAACTGTACCGGTGAGCACACTCGCAGATAACCGCACCCGAGGATGATACCCGATACGTGTAGCCCTCGCCTTAAGATCAACTCTCATCGAGGGCCTCTGTGCTGTTGGCTTCGGCCGCACGCATGCTTCCCAAAAGACAAAGTTGTAAGTTTTTCATAAAAATGTTGTCTTTTGGTTCGCATTTTCTTTTGACGTGACAACGTCTTATAATTCGATAGAGCCGGCTGCACGCACGAAAAAACATGACGTCATGCGGCGTTACCTCGTCATGCGGCGTTACCTCGCTCTGAGGCGTTCCACGTAAGGCTTGAAGTGCAAGCGAGAGCGCTCGACATCCGTCTCTCTCCTACTTGAGTGAGCGATGCGTCTGCGTTGTCACGTTTAACTATCGTCAGTAAACCGACTTTACAGACAACCAATTTTTTTAAACTATTATATGTCCACTGCATGTAAAATTTGGCAAATGATAGGTTCTTTATATCCTATTCCGCAAAGAGATAAAAAAATTATATTTAAAGAATAGAAACAAATTAGAACGAGTACAATAAAAACAATTGAGCTAACTGCAGACTGGTGCAAACAATCTACAGGTAGTCAACCAACTGCAAACACTCCCATCTAAAAAAATCACCCTGAATGTGTACCTAAAAATTATTAGATAGTGACACAAAAAAAAATTTATTTTGGTGTCATTAAAAATAATTTTATTTATTTCGTATCTAAGTACATAAATATTAAATTTTAAACCACAAAATATGAGAATCTCGTTCCAACACGAAACCAACACAACAACCTTAAACGCGTACTTTTTGTTTCACAGCATGCGTGTGTGATGAATTCGGCATGGAACGCTGCGACCCTTCGACCGGCACATGCGTGTGTCGGCCGGGCGTGGTTGGCGACCGCTGCGACCGCTGCGCGCCCGACCACTGGGGCCTCGCCTCGGGCCAGGGCTGCGCGCCGTGCGACTGCGCCCTCGCCTCCGAGGCCTCTCAGTGCCTAGACAGTACTGGACAGTGCAGGTAACCAGCACTCGCCACTCACCTCTGTCGAGCGGGCGTGGTCGCCGACAGGTGGGCTCACAGGTGGACGAAACCATCATCCTCAACCTCATGATTAGAGCCACGGACAGTAGTCTGTGTCGAGGCTGTTTCCAGAAAGAAGATACTCTGGAACACGCTGTGTGCACCACAGCGTATTTCTATTTTCTGGTCAATTTGACCACAAAATAGAACTTCAATCCTGTCCTTCGTTTGACCGTCAAACGAAGGTCAGGATTGAAGTTTCATTGAGGCATGAACCCTGTTCTAAAGTCTGACTACTTTATGCTAGTTAGGGCCTCGTTATGGTGGGAAATTAGTAAATGAAATGTCTTTATTTACTAACATATTGAGGCAATTAACTAAAATAGGCAGCGATGCGCCCTGCAGAACTTAAATACTGTGTCTCAGATCGCAACGCCCACCTCCGGGATTAGAGTTCGATAAGTTCCACCAACTATAGGTACTTATAGTATATAGTATTACTTATAGTAGTAGTTTGGTAGTATTATCACACTAAGAAAGTTAAATATAAAAAAATAGTTTCTTAATAATAAAATTGTGTATCTGTATTAAAAATAAAAGAAAGTAAGGAATAGTTGAATAAAATTTTATACTACTACTAGTATAGTATTATAATATCTGTGCTACTACTAACTCTACTACAACTAACTCCCTTCTAGATGATGAATATCGTAGATGTCAATGAATATCGCAGTTGAATACGAATTAGCGGGCAAACTTCGAGTTCTTTATTAGTCTATGTTGGTTCCAGATGCGCGAAAGGAGTCACCGGCAGACATTGCGACCAGTGTGCCGCCGGCTATTGGAACTATACGAAGGAAGGATGCGATCGTAAGTACAAGTACAGCCGTCATTGTAGCATGATAAGAACAACATTTATTTCGACACATATTAAAGCCCGATTCGCACATATCAGTGAAGTCACAGTTCAGTATCAGTGAATCTCAAATTCGGTACAGAATATTGTCGGTCTGTCATCGATCCGTGAATATTCTCTACCAAATTGGAGATTCACTGATACTGAACTGTGACTTCACTGATATATGTGAGTCGGCCCTAAGGTATACAAACAAACAAAATGGAAAACCAAAATTAGACACATAGAGGTAGAGATAACCATTCTAAAAATGCACGCCGAGTGTAGGTACCTATGACGTTTTGTGGAGGGGGCGTGCATTCATTACGGATGTAAGCGGGTTAACTACGAACCTTATTTGTGTTGGAAGAACACCAACGTTTCATCACCTACATCCGTAATTGATTTGTCAAACTACGATAGATTTTATAGTAAAATGGGGCTACCTATTAGTTAACACGAAAGGCGGTGGTTAACTCGAGATTAGCCGCCCCCTCCTGAACACATTGACTCAGCATGCCGTGCTGAACGAGGCACTCAGCGCGGTTATTCATTTCATTTAGAAGTTTCGTTTTGAGTCCCTATAATCGCTTCTTCCCCGTATAGTAGATACAGTCAACTGGACTAGCTAAAAGGGACCAAAGATGATTAGATCAAACCTAGAAGGATTAGATTAAACCGGTGTCTTATTGCCATTAGAAATCGGTAGGTTTACTCGATTTTCTAATTATCTGCAAAAATTATAAACAATCCTGCAGTTCTTACCTTCTGTATACCTTCTTTGTCCATGTTTGTTGTTTTACGCGCGTGCTGCTGCGCCGCCTTCTAGGTGTCGCATAAAACCAGCGCACAGTAAATAAATAAATAATAATAATAAATAATGCTGGACAATTCACACAGCATTATCTAGCCCCAAGCTAAGTAGAGCTTGTGTTATGGGTACTAGATAACTGATATACTTAATACAATACACTACATAGATAGATATATTTTTTATTATACATAGAAAACATCCAGAACGCCCTGAACTATGTATCTGTGTATCTGCCTGTGGTATCGTAGCACCCAAACGGATGAACCGATTTTCGTTTAGTTTTTTTTTGTGTCATAGATAATTTTTTCCCGAGTGTTCTTAGCCATGTTTCATGAAAATCTGTTCAGACAATAAACGTCAGCGGGTTTTCGAAATTTTAATTTTGTCTTGTTTCTATGTCAAGGTTGTAACTTTCATTTGTTTGTACCAACTTAACTTGTGATTTTGTGACACAATAAATACTTTTCACTTTTTTTACTTTTAGGAACTTAACCGAAAATTACCTTTTTGATCAATTTTTAAACCAAATTTAGAATAGGAGCTTGACAACCTGAGATCCTTTCTTCAATCAATATTGTTTTATTGATGATGTCTATAAGTCGACTCCAAGCATGCGAACTTATGTACTATGTTTTCTTCGGATTTGCCGACATAAATTGCAGCCAACTCTAAGCTCGACCATACCTCAATGAACAGTCAGATGGTACATTAAATATACCGTTTCAGATTGCAACTGCAACACCGGCTATTCCGTCGGATTCATGTGCAATGCGACCGGACAGTGCGAGTGTCTGCCCGGCGTCATTGGAGAGAAGTGTGATCGGTGCCCGGAGAGGTAGCGTTATAGAATAGAATAGAATTATTTATTCAGGTAAAAAACAACATTACATTTCAGTTAGAAGTGCCTTAAAGCCTATGTTAGGTTTAACTAGACACAGAGTTCTCACCTGGTTCAATAAGAGGTATTAACAGGTTTAGTAATCGAAATAGATATAGATATAGTTGCGTAGATAAATTTTGGGAGCGACATGACCGCTTCTCTCAAGCTGTCTCGCTTCATCATCATCATCCGCCTTTTAAAGAAACTAGTATAGGTTTATTTTGAAGAAAAAAAAGAAACGCGTTTTTGGATTTTTTATTTGTATCATCTTTATCATCTGCCTATTCAAGTAGACTGCTGGACGCGTGACTGGGGAGTCATGTGTACTTGAATAGAGCGCCATAACGCCCTGTCATTTGTTTTTTTTATCATCATCATCATCAGCCTAAATTAGTCCACTGCTGGACATAGGCCTCCCCTAATGAGCGCCATAGCGCCATGTCTTCCGCTTGCCGCATCCAGCATCTGCCTGCAGTCTTTCGCAGATCGTTATCCCACCTGACCGTAGGGCGTCCTACACTACGTTTGCCGAGTCGTGGTCTCCACTCAAGAACACCGGGTTTTTTTATATATTTTACGTAAAATAGTCCAGCCCCAGTTGGTCTAAGATTGCCCCCGAAGTCGTAAAATTTTGCCACATCCTGCCTAGTTTAATGATAGCAAAATATAATCCCGTAATTAAAAATTGGGATTGAAAATGATTGCCTCACTCTAAGCTACCTGTTCGTGTTAAAACCGAACATGCTGCGAATACTCGATATTGATTGTGTTAAAAACAACAAATGGCAGGGCGCTATGGCGCTCATTAGGGTAGTCCTGTGTCCAGCAGTGGACTTCAATAGGCAGATGATATTGACGATACAAAGAATCTAAAATGGAGTATCCTTTTTTTCAAAAAATAACCATAAATAACTCAGCTCCTCGCCTCAAGAGCCCCCCATTTCTTACTCCATCACTCCCCCCCTTATCTTAAATAGATCTCAAATAACTGCTTAAGTAATTAAATATATATTAAAATATATTTTTAAAAGATAATCTGCTATTCGATCCAGAGACAAATCCAACAAATAAAAGCTCATTTAAATCGGTCAAGCCGTTCTCGAGTTAGAAATGATGTAACTAACACGACTTTGTTTTAATATATTAATACCTTTATTCACAAAGAAAATAACAATTAACAAATAGAAATAAATTACATCTAGAATTTACAATTGAAACAAATGAGCTAACTGCAGAACGTTGCAAACAATCTACAGGTAGCTCAACTGATCCATATCAATACCAGTCGGAAGCGTCCCTAAGACGCGCTCAATCAAAAATCAAAATCAAAATCAGTGTCCCACGGACCTAGGGTCTCGACTCGGATATCTCGACAGAGCCTATTCACATTTGCTCCCCTTGGAGCAAATGTGTAGGCTCTGTCGAGACCTGCATATTTGCGGCTCTTGAGATCTGCGGCCAAATCTGCCGCCGCACCCGCCCTCACGGATGTCCTCGGAAGATGGGAAGGCGCAAGTGTGTCGACGCATGTAGCGTCCCACACAATGGGCCTCCCCAACTCCCATGGGACTAGTGTCATACCGTCGGGCCTCTTGCCATCGTCACGCAACAGACCATTCGGTTCGAGAATAGCTGGTACGTTAGCGGTGACGAAGGCCCGCCGATTGATGTCGTTTAGGCTGGTGTGACGAGATATCCGACCGGCATAACAACGTATCGTAGGCATGTATAGATATGACATTGTTTGTTTGTGTAGATGGGTGTTGCTGCCTCAGGAGGGCTGCTTGGAGTGCGATTCTTGCACAGATGCCCTCATCTACTCAGTGCAGGATCTCTCTTATCTACTGGCTAACGAAACAGCGGAATTCAAGGTTAGAGAAATCCCTGAACTCGGATTTAGAATCCGAAATATTTATTAAGTACCAAATAACTACTGTTGGAAAATATTTTTGTTTAAGTTTTTTTTCTGGTCAAAATAACGGAAACATTATTTCCCTAATTCGTAAATTATTGAAGTTTAACGAAGTATCATGGGAGCAAATCGCAAAGTTTGAAATATTTTTTACATTTGACAGCTTTCCTTCATCATTCCACGGATCTCAGCGATTTCATTTCTCTCGTCTCACTATTAAATCATACAATCAAATTTAATAACTCCTTTATATCTTTGAATTCGGAAGACTCAAACACTCTATAGATTCTTTTTAAGAATCTTAAGATATTTTTTGTCAACAGAGACATTTATGAATGAAAATTAAACCAAAAAAACTAGTAACTAAAACAGAACACAACAAGGTAATCACTTAAACAGAAACACAAACATAACTAACAACGCATAATTGCACACGCACAGCAATAATACGATCAAATTTGAGTTCGAAAACAAACGAGTATTCACATGATGAACGAAACCTCCTACTAAACCTAAAATTGATTATTGCGACGAAGTTTGTTTCCTAACTTCTGTGATTTGCTCCGATGGAACCAGTTAAAAACTCAATATGCTTTATTTCCTTTAGACCTAACAGGATTCTTGAACACGTCAGAAATTTCAAATATAAATATAAAAGTTCAATGGTGTTTAAATCACCTTGAGTAAGGGTTCCATTTATCGTTAGATGGTTCGGATTCCTGAAAAAGTATAAAGTCGCAACTTTTGTCAGTAGAGACCAAAATCCAGCATCCAGCAGCAGTCGCCCGCTGATTGGGTCCATCAGCTGACGTACCGCCGTGTTTCCACTAAAATGGAGCTCTGAAACTCTGAAGTTAAAACATCATACTGTGTTTCCAGGACAAGGCGGACTCGTTCTTTACAACGCAGCGTCTCAACTACATCTCCACGCAGACCGCGGCGCTGGGCCCGCGCGTGGCCGAGCTGCGAACCGTCGACGTCGCCGACGCCACCGCCGCCGTCAAGACGTTAGAGACAACTGCCAAGAACCTGCTGAGATCCGTACGTCGTACTTATAACATTCACAGTCCAACTGATGTGTTGTATTAAGTACTAGCTGCATTCTTACTACACGTTGTCCTATTGCCCGTTTTCCCGTAGGAATGAAGCATTTTCCCGTGGTAAAAAGTAGCATATCAGTAACCTCAAAGTAACCTGTTCATCAAGAATAATGTGGGCTTTTAATGGTAAAATAATTATTCAAATCGGTCAAGTAGTTTCGGAGCCTATTCAATACAAACAAACAATCAAATCTGTCCTCTTTATAATATTTACTAGACGATCGCCTCGCTGTTTCAGCCGCGTAGTTCCCGTTCCAGTGGGAATTCCGGTATAAAATATAGCTTGTGTCACTCCTTGAAAAGTAAGCTTCCTAACGGTGAAATAATTTTTGAAATCGGTCCAGTAGTTTCGGAGCCTATTCAATACAAACAAATAAACAAAGAAATCTTTCCTCCTTATAATATTTAATATTTATTAAGTACTAGTTTATGCCCGCGGCTCCGCACGCGTTGTTGCTATAAACGTTTAAAGGTGATTTCTGCCACGGGAACTGATTTATGGGATATAAAGTAGCCTATGTTTGATTCCAGGATTACAATTACCTGTATGCAAAATTTCAGCCCGATCCGTTCAGTAGTTTTGGCGTGAAGAGGTAACAAACATCCATCCATCTATACATCCATCCAAACTTTCGCATTTATAATATTAGTGTGATATCAGTCATCTAGTACCTTCCCATAACACAAGCTCTGCTTAGCTCGGGACTCGATGATGCTGTGAGGACAGTCCAGTATTATTTAGACCCGAGTTCACCAACAGATGGTTAAACTTCAAACAGTTGCTTGAACGTTTTTGACACAAGGTTATACACATTAAACGTCGACGTTAACCGACGAAGCAGGCTAATTGTCCGATTTTCTATCGGTGAACACAGACGAGTATTATTGACTACATCTACTGAATGCCTTTTTGGGCCAATTTCAGCAATCCATTGGTGTTCCCCGTTGAGGTGTTATTGTACACTGTAGGAAGAGGTTGCCCTCCTCTGGAAGGTTTCCTTAAGGCGAATATATACCCCGATAGTAGCGCCACTACATATTTTATCATTACGTTATACAAAGGAATTATCAAAAAGTCGGACCGCGCGTAGACGATATCTATCATAAGCTTTTTAAATTTATCTGTAATAATTTTGTTTTGTGTTATTCAATCAAAAACCTTGTTTGGAGAGCTTGGTGGCCACCAATAGGAACTAAACTCTTGAAACAAGTATCTGCCTAAATAATACAGTACAAAACCATTACAGATACATTTAAAAAAAGCTTATGATGGATATCGTCTACGCGCGGTCCGATTTTTTGATAATTCCTTTGGACAACGTAATTATAAAATTAAATATGTAGTGGCGCTAGTATCGGGGTATATATACGCCTTAATCGGCTCTTACTTCATCCACGGACCGAGTTGAAGGGGTCGATTCTTACGACACTACCGCCACGGCTAAAAGGCTACTTGACTCGTATCAAATTTGGTGCGATATGAAATATTTTCTGTAGTATTTGACTTAGGGAACCAATATTTATAGATTTCTGATGTTGAAGTGTAAGATTATTGACATTGGTATTTACAATTTTGAACTCTGAAAACGCTGTCGGTGATGTTGTGACGTCATAGGACTCAAACCAAATTTCCTGACGGATTTTGTACGAGTGATGAACGTTTGTTATTGTCAATTGTTAGTTTCGACCCGTATGACGTCACAGCACAGATAAATATGGCTGACAGAGTTTTCGCCTGTTTATGAAAAGTAAACTTTTAAATTAAGGTTTTGCGGTTTTCTAGGTCCCAAAAAAATATGGTAATAAGCTTTTCTCTCTAATCGAACTATAACACTGCGTTACACGATTTTGGTACCCTTTTAACTGTTAGCTGGAATGAATAGGTACCTAATGAGTCATAGATTGCATGTTCCAAAGTATGTGGTATCACGTCTAGTTTTCGATATAGATGTCACTCTATATATATATAAATGAAACCCGTTTTCCTTGGTCACGGCATCACGCGTGAACGAGTGGACCGATTTCGCCAATTCTTTCGTTGTTGTGTTTGTTATTGTCAGGAGAAGGTTCTTATGAAAGAAAAAATTAAGAAAGTTGGAAACATAAATTTCCACGGGGGCGAAGCCGCGGGGCGCAGCTAGTTAAATAATAATTTAAGACCCACTTTAAAAAAAGAATCTACTAGCCTTTTCACACAAATTACGTTTAAACTTACAGGCGGAATTCGCAGCAACAGACAGCGACAAACAGATCAGTCGCGCGGCGCGCCTCGCCGCGGACGCCGACGCCACGCTGGCCTCCGTGAGGGACAGCAGGCGGCGCGCCGCGGACGCAGTCACGCACGTGGCGGAGCTGGCCACGGGGCTGGAGCTCAGCCAGCAGCCGAAGGTCGACAGCGCACTCACAGAGGCCACACAGATCAAGACTGACATCGCGGGTGAGTACCGTACCGGCGACTGTCACACACGGTAGGGAGGCCTTGGACTCATAAATCCCACTCCATTCATGAATTTGGAACAAAGTCAATATCGTAGAATAGGCGAACCAAAAAACTATTCATAGTGCGTGGCAATGCAGCCAGCGTCTTGGGGACGCTTCCGACTGGTGTTGATGGATCAGTTGAGCTATCTGTAGACTGTTTGCAACAGTCAGCAGTTAGCTCAATTGTTTCAATTGTAAATACTTGTATAATTTTCTTTATTCATAGTGTTGATTTTTTGATGCATTTCTTAATGAGCACATTACATTGGTTAAATTGCATTAAAACCTTACTGGAACTAAGGTTTTTGTTGTTATAGTGCGTAAGCCTCGCACTCTGGCTAATTTCTAAGAATAATGTTCGACTCTTACGTCACTTGACCTCGTGATGTAGTTGGTTAGCACATTCCCGTACTGAAGGAAGGATGCGGGTTCAAGTCCCGTCAAAATCGAAAATTTTTGCGATATTATTTGTACCTACCTTACTGAAAATAGGAAATCCAGTCCGTATTTGTGTCAGACGTGTGATTTTTGCAATTTTGCTAGGCGTGCTTCCTGTCCGAGCGTTGAAATTACACTAGATGAAATGGAAACACAATACACATGTCGAATGTGTTCTCTTTTGAAACAAGACGGTTTCAGGGTGCCCATGTGAATCTATGGGGAGCGGCACTATGGATACCTTGATCGATGGTGAATTTCAATAAAGTTTTCAAATATTATCCGTGAATCTAACTTTGCCTACTTTTACTCTTTTTTTACTCTTTCTTTCAGTACGTCCGTACAATATACATGAATAAAAGTAATACATTACAGAGAAAGAGCTGAGTCCGAAACTGCAGCTGGCCGAAGCAGCATTCGTGAACGCGACCAAACAGATCGAGCGAATGAACGTGTTCGTGCAACCAGTCAACGAACAGGCGAAGGTAACTCAATTTTTTTTTTTTAATTTATTCATTACAATAACAATATATCTTATTATATATATTCTTATTATTTGTACCATATAAACCTTGTGAGGTTTGTCTTGGTACTCACATTCGTTTTCATTTTATTTGTAATCTAAGTGTAAGTGTAATAAAACAACTAACTAATTATAGGCCTACTACTGTAATTACTATACCTAGGCCTACTGTACCTGCTGCATCGGCTATCGTGATCACTCTCTCTCACTCGCTCAGGGTTAGTGCTAGCCTCATCGATCATCAATTACAACTAGCTTGTAACATCCCACTGTTGGGCAAAGGCTTCCCCCTGAACACTCCATGAATCACGATTCTCAGTTATACCCACGTTCTATCAATGGTGTCCAGTTCGTTGCTCCATCGCGCATCGTTTCTTCGGTCTACCGCAACGCCTTGCGCCGTTAACGTAACTAACTAAACTAAATCTATACAAATACAATACCTTCCTCTGATGAGTTCTCTTAGTCGACTCATACGACATCCTTGGTTCAATTTTACGCCGCGACTGCTACGGCCAAGCAATACTTCTTTGACAAAATAATACTTAGTTTAATATAGGTACTATACATTCAGTCAAAAAAGTATCGGGAATGGATGATTTGTTTATTGTTCCAAATTCACAACAGCGCTTAAAAAATGTTTTGATGATTGGATTTTTCTTTGGCGTAAGTGGTATCGTTTCTGAAGGAGCATACTTTGAAGGTGATAAAATAAATTTGGATGAATTACAAACAGTTGTGTATTATTGATCTTCTCCCGGTACTTACTTGACAGAGTAGTATATATCGCATGTCCTGCCCAGCCTCGCCGCCGCCACGTGGTGGCACTAACCGACATGACGCATATTGAGCTTGTTTAAAGAGTAAAAAGACACAAAACAGGTAAAATGCAACTTTTATTCCAGAAATTTGAGAACCTAGTGAACGCCACTCGCGAGCTGAAAGGCAAACTCGACGAGATGCTGCAATACACGGAGCAAGCGCAGAAGACATCAGACATCGCTGAGAAACTGAACTCTAACAACAGGTGATGTATCTCTGCCGGGAGACGTCCACTGCTGGGCATAGGCCTCGCCCATCATCATTATAGGTCTATATCATCATATCACATCATTCAGCATGTTATATGTAGTGTTAGTTTGTCGGCCTTTGGTAAGTGATAGGGATCACTTTTCACGTTCTGTGGCAGCAATAACTGTATCTAACAATAAAATCTATCAAAATCATATCTCTACAACCAAAAGTATCTCAAAAATAAAAAAAATTGTGATACTTATGGTTGTCAAACGGATGCAGGATAATGATCTACTCTCACTTCATTTGATCGGCGATGCCTGGACTGGAACACCCTATATTTATCATTCATATATAAGCCTAATTAATTTGCTAAGAGTCTGAACTATTGTAACCTTATTTCCTTCACAGAGAGTCCAAATTCGGCAACAAAGTGATGTCAGTCACGAAACTCAACTACGCTGCGATGAACGACATCATAGACAGTGCTTACGCTATTGGGAACGCTACCTATTACATCTTAGTGACCAACACTGTCGTCGACAACTCGACTAAGTAAGTCACCTTCGCTGGGGAAAAATTTAACGAGGTGGCTACCTTTTCTTTTGAAATTAGGTCTTTTTTTTAAATCTTTATTTAGAGAGCTTAATCACACTGCGATTATGTCGCTCTTACCACAGATATTATAATACTATCTCTTACTAATTAACAAAAAAGAATAACAAATACTTATAAGACACTATAAAAAACTAAACAGATTAAAGTAACATCTACTAAACTATATAATAAACTAGCTGCGCCGCGCGGCTTCGCTCGCGTGGAATTTTATGTTTCCCACTTTCTTAATTTTTTCTTTGCTATAAACCTCACGGAGCCCGAGACCTTTCCAACGAATGCAAAACCGTGGAAATCGGTTCGTGCGTTCTGGAGTTATAGCGTCAGGAAGGAAAACCCGACTTATTTTTATATAGTAGATAAGAACATTAAGGTCAGCTCCGATCGGTCTGATCGGAGCTGAACTTAATGTTGTACAATTTCACTAGATTTTTAACTTCTTCCGAATCGGGGTTTGATAGGGTTATGTTACAATCAGAAAATTCAAAGATATTATATGAGAAACGTTTTTTTAGTTTTTTGCTTCGTATATCAAACGCTAGTAACAAGTGGGTTAATCTTAAGCTTTTATTTGGTAAGTTACTTCGACAAAAAAGTTGCGTATCGGAAATTGAGACGATTGGCACCAAGTGGTTATTTTGACAAATATCTGAAAATGCACTTGTTTATTTCTTCAAAATAAATCTTGAGATCCTAAGAACAATACCTTCTAACTTCAAAAAAAAGGTAGCGGTTCCTACTTTTTTTGCCCCACGTTGTATACTAATGGGTACCTACGGATATCCGCGTCTTTTTTTCGACACAAAAATTTGCCTTTGGCCTTCCCCGGGACACGGGAGTTTTTGAGTGTGCAACAAGTTTTCACAAATATATTGACATGGTACTGTCATAATTGGTACAGTAAAGTGGTTTTGTCTGTTACTTCCAGGGCCGCGGCAGACATAGATCAAGCCAACAACCAGATGGAGGAGCGTCTGGGAAGTCTGTCCTTCGAGCTGCCAGACTTGAATACACTCGTGAACTCTGCTATGCAGCACACAGACGAGCTTCGGACGCGAGTATGTATCAAAATCTTAAATCAATAACGGTTATTTTTTTCGGCTTTCAAAATAAGCTCAGACACCTCAAATGTTATTATGCTGTTGACCAATTCGCTTGTATTAAAAACTTTGTAAATTTATTAAAATAAAAACTGGACATTGCTAGTGATTAATTTTGATTCTAATAGAAACGTATAATAATACAAATGCAAATAAAATACAAATTTGAGGTACACCTAGTATTTTTATATTTATATTCAAGTTTAAATGCCGACTTTTGTATATTTTCAACAAATCGTCATAAAAAATTCCAAGGGTTCAAGAATTTTTTATGGGGGTTGAGGAGGTATCAAACCCTCCCCCCAATATTTCAATTTGGAAAGAGATGCACCAAAAACCCTGTATAACTAAACTTAAGAAAAAAAAACTAGAACTTAGGATAAAGCATAATCAAAAGCAAATATACGGACACTTGTCTGTTACAATTGCAGGCAGAGAATCTACGCACGCTAGCGGAGAGAGAGAACAACAACACTCGGACACAACACGCGTACTCGGCCGCATCCGCCTACTCGTCCATCGTGCAAGAGATCGGCGACGCCAAGCGAGCGGCCGACGACGCTGCGGCGGCTGTGCAGAACGCTACCGATACTGTAAGTTTGCTTTTTCTAACCAAATAACACTGTAACACGTCAAGTGCAAGTCGAATCACGCACCGAATAATTATAAGACCATGCTATTTTTCAAATTAAATGATTCTAGGTCAACTGGAAGTACCCTATAGGTTTTGTGTGCATGTGATTCCCTTGAAAATTGCAAAATATTTGGTCATCGGCTGTAACTTTTTATTGCGTTGACTTATGTAGAAGTTTTATTTATATCAATTCAATTCGTTTATTTCAGACAAAAATAAGTTAGTGTCCATATTCGAGTCATATTAAAATTAAAATAGATACAATAAAAATAAAAATTAAATACAAAATTAAAATTAAAATCAATGCGTACTAAAATTAAAACCAAAATCATCATTAAAATCAAAATCACTAAAATTATCACTGAAATCATAACCAAAATAAGATCTATCAGAGTACCTATGGAACACTGGTCAAGAGAGGACAATATACGCTCTTGTCCAATGTTCCATAAATATATATCGAGGCTCCAAGAGGTTACTTGATATCAATTTCAACTCGATACCTCCACGCGTTCCTGAGAAAAGCCTGAGAAAACGGGGTCGACAAACGGGTTACATAAAGTTACCCGATCCGGACCGTATGCTTATTCCACATAAAAATCCTTCCAGAACCATCAACTAACCGAACGAGTGACTCCAAGTCGAGACCGTTCCGAAGCGTTGCTCAAGCAGGCGTCGGAAGCGGAGGGGATCGTGGAACAACAGCTGAGAACAAACCTGTCTCGCGCAGAACAAGCGTTGTCCAACGCAACTCACACTCTGTACTCCGCTGATGACGACAACAATGCTATAGAGCTGTAAGTAAACCACGATATTTATTATAGGTACTAAGCCAAGGACTACGTCTCGCATTAAAAGGATTGGGTAACGCCACGTTCACAGCGTTGTACAACCAGAAGTTCGAAGCGCAGGGTATCGTGAAATAACAGCTGGGTATCTTGAAACACGCTGTAATCCGCTGATGATGACAACAATGCTATAGAGCTGTAAGCATACCACGATACTCACTATAGGTACTAAGACATCTACTACGTCTGGCATTATAAAGACTGGGTAGCGCCAATTTCACCGTTGCACAGCCAGAAGTCAGAAGCGCTGGGTATCTTGAAACACGCTGTAATCGCTGTAAAGCAGACCACGATACTATACTGAGGCACATCTGACAATTCAAGGATTGGGTAACTCCAGCGTTACACAACCAGAAACGTGTTCTTGGTGAGAAACAGAGTCGATTATTGATAATGTCTGATTGATAAAAAAAATACTTGGGCTCCTCATAAAATGTATGGGAAACGTGATTTCTGACTTTTTTTAGTACTCCAATCTCAGTTGGTCCTATAGAAGTTTTTGATCAGTTTATGAAACATTGATTGGTTTTGTTTTTTATTTTTTTGCTAAAAGTACTTTTTTTATGGTATATACATAGGGTTGAAAACTTCTCAAAAAAATTTGGATAGTCTCCTAAGACCGGTAGCTACACCGGTTAAGGTAAAGTACGAAAAAAAGCACCCTGTATGACTATGTGACATAGTCATACAGGGTGGTCGAAACTTTCGAAAACTCCCATATTTTTCGAGTCAACAGACTCGCATTTCTCCCTGTCAAAAGTAACTGTGCCTATGAAATACTTCATTCTGTCATATTTAGTCTTTATTCACTGTCAACAATTAGGGTACTTCATAGTCGTGCATATACCAAATAGAAAATAAATTCGTGGACGAGGTATAACTCTGTAGTGCCAACTAATATTTTGTATTTAATCAGATCTCTACCAACACCCGGTCCGTTCACGCTTCAAGATGAATCCCAGAAGGCCTATAACGTCGACACGACCGTGAAGCGTACACTCGAGATCATGTCTCAGCTGGGCACACAGCTAGCGGCCAGCAAGGAGTGGGCGCAGACGCTGCCCAAACTGGCCGACGAGGGCCAAAAGATGACGTCCAATGTCGACAGCCTGTGTAAGTAGACAACTCGACGACATGTCTCAGCGGGTGCTTAAACTGGCCGACGATGTATGTTTAAGGCTGATTTACAGACGACCGAATGCTCATTCTATCCCCACTCCATCAAATTCTTCGCATTCTTTCGTTGTTCTGTATAAGTTCACAAAGATTCTATGGAGTATTCTAGGAATGCTCGCTCGCTTGATGTAAACGGCGCTAGAGCGTGCGAACAGTTCGTTCGAGCGTTCTTGCGTGTTCGCACGTGCTCGCTTCCTAGAGTGGTCTCTTCAAAGCGTTCTTGTGTTCTAGTTCTTATATTGCTCCCTATTTTGTGTAAACGCTGAAAATGAGCTTCGAACGTATTTCGTGTACACTAAAAGCTCGAGAAAGAATGCTCTTGTTCTAGCTCTAATTCTTTGTTCGTTTGGTATAAACCACCTTTATAGCGGCAGTGTCATCTTCGATCCCAGTGGCACTGTGGGTGAAGGTCCACCTGCGATGCAGGTGGTTGCGGGTTCGATTTCCGCCTCGAATTAAATGTTTGTATGATCTGCATTCTAAGCAGGCACCACACGGATTACAGTTTCATTCAGTTTACCGTTCTATCTGTTATTGACTGTATTTCATCTGATGTACGGTTTACATTCCAGTGTCGGATATAAATGGCATGGCGCCCTCCATTCTGTCCACGTACGATCAAGTGAAGGCGCGTCAGGACGAGCTCGAGAACAGACGCAAGGAGGCGGACGAGAAACTGAACAAGTTGCGGGACCTTATCGAGCAGGTACGGGATTAACTATCTATCTATAATAATAATAATAATGCTAGACAATTCACACAGCATTATCTAGCCCCAAGATAAGCAGAGCTTGTGTTATGGGTACTAGATAACTGATATACATAATACAATACACTACATAGATAAGTAAATATTTTTTTATTATACATAGAAAAACATCCACTATACTTATATTATAAGAGGAAAGATTTGATTTGTTTGTTTGTTTGTATTGAATACGCTCCGAAACTTCTGGGCCGATTTGAAAATTGTTTTACCATTAGAAGCCCACATTATTCCTGATGAACATAGGCTACTTTTTACCACGGGACAATGGTTCATTCCAACAGGAAAACGGGTTATAGGACAACAGGTAGTAAGAATGCAACTAGTAGGTACCTACTCTATAAACTTAAAACAAAATATTTGTAAACATTGCCATCATCTTGCTGTTGATTTGTGACAGAATTTGCAAAACTTGTCTTACACACTTTTCCAGAATTGCAAGTTATCTTTTAGTCGTCGAGTTTGAAATATTTTATGTATACTAGCTTCTGTCCGCGGCTTCGCACGCGTTGTTTCTATTGAAAAGTTTAAAGATTTTTTCCATCCCATAATAACTGTTTTATGGGATAAAAGATATTTCATTCCGGGCTTAGAGCTACAACTATGCAAAATTTCAGCCTGATCGGTTCAGTCGTTATGGCCAAACATCCGTACTTTCGCGTTTCCAGTATTAGTACCTATGATATTTCAAACTCGACGCCTAAAAGAGAACTTTAGACTTTGTGTTATCAGCTGCTTACAAACATTGTACCTATCTCGAGAATGGCTTCAGTATAGATTTTACCTACCCCATAAGCACACCTACAGTTGTTATATCTCACGAAGTCCGTTTAGCCCTGGTTGTAGTAGTGAAGTGTACCTAAGTTGTCATGCTGACGGTACTCGCTACCAAAATCTGACGTGAATACAATGAGCACTAGTGACCCGGACCGCGTCTCGGGCGAGACTGATTGCTTCTGAGCTTACGCACACTAAAACAATGTGTACATGCATTCACTATGCATACATAGCCCAACGGGCTTCGTGAGATAGAACAACTGTATCACAGCTGCCCATGCCCCGCATGCAAACTTGGCTTGCCGTAAACAAGGCTTGCCGTAACCACCACCCTTGCCACGCGGATCGATGACCGCAGTGGAAGTGTTAAATATACATAAAATGAAGCTTCAGATACTCGGATAAGTTTCCTCAGTCGGCTCTCACCGCATCCTCTGTCTGAGTTGAATCCCTTGATTTTTACACCTGTATGTACCTAATGGTAGATGGATAGATTTCCTTTTAAAATTTATAAAAATACTAGCCGCGGGGTGGCTTGGCCCGCGTGGAAAGCATACAAATTTCAGAAATTTATTGCAAACCTTCTTGAGGTAGTTTTGTAAATATAAAAAATACGTGATTCATTGATTACTATAATACCGAGTTTTGTGTGAATCAAACCAAGGAATGATAATTTTCCATAGAAACTTTACCACCCTTTCTAACCCCCTCAGAGGTTAATTTATGAAAATTAGATTGACCTATGTGTTATTCTAGAACCTAAACTATCTACATACCAAATTTCATGTAAATCGGTTAAGTCGGTTTAAAGAAGAATCTTTATTTTCTCAAAGAACATGAATACAGTTCACTTAAATGAGAAAAACTAAACTTGTACATATATTTATGTATCTACTAAGGTTGATATTTAAGATCGAGTGGGTTACGGAGATTCGCATTAATAATTATGATTAAGGGATTATGGATAGATGCATATGGATGGATGTATGTAATAAAAGTATAACTCCACAGGCGCGCACCGTAGCCAACCGCATCCAAGTAGGAGTGACGTTCGACCGCTGGTCGACCCTGCAACCTCGCCTGCCCGACTCCGTGGACGAGATGGCCATCTCCACCCACGTCTCCACTTACTTCCGGACCAAGGAAAAGGACGGCTTCATACTGTACCTGGGGAACCCACAGGGCACCAAGCTCAGGAGGACTAAATCGGTGAGTTTCCATAACTTATACCTTTCACTTTCCACGACAACCCTCATTCGGGAATTTCCTCGTGCACTGACACACTACACTGATCAACTGCAGACTCGCACATTAATTTTGTATTTGTATTTTCACATCAACAAATTGTAACAGTAAAGTGTTTCCAGGATGACTTCATGGTGGTGGGAGTTCAGAACGGCTACCCGTACCTGGTGATGGACATCGGGGACAGCGCCGAGTCCGGCCGCGAGCCCGCCCGGATAGCCAGCGACAAGTTCGTGGCAGACAACCGGTGGTACCAGGTCATTGTGGACAGGTGAGCAGGGGATGGACATGGGGACAGCGCCGAATCCGGCTACGAGCCGGATTCCAGGGCTCATTGATGCAGTTATCGCAGATCCAGACCGCACCACTGCCGTATAGCACAAATTTCCATTCAAATATAGGTTTTAACTTTTAATGTTTAGATGCATTTTATATTGACGGCATCGGATAAATGAAAGCTCGCGGGCCACTCGATTGAAGCTTACGGTTAGCTAGTAAAGTAAGTTGATGTGACGAGGAATCTTCCAAGCTCTGGAGGATTTCCTCGGGTATGAGCCACTCAAAATCATTGATAAAAGCCTTCGATAAGCGGTGCACCAACCGAATCCTAGCGCTAAGCAGAAGTAACTTTCGCATCATGACAAGAGCCCTAACTGGACACTGTCGCCTCAACAAGCACATGTTCAAATTAGGGCTAAGCGACACACAATCCTGCAGGTTCTGCGAGGAGGCGGAGGAAACGCCTCTCCATTTTCTAGGAGAGTGCGGAGCACTGATGCAAAAACGTAGCATCCATCTGGGCAAGTACCTGCTTAGTCCAGACGAGCTAAAAGACTCCACCCCGAAGAGAATCCTGCAGTTCCTAGCAGCTGCAAGGGTTAGCGGCGAACTGTGAACGCCGCTGCTTCGAGGCTGAACACACAAAGTGGCGATCACAATAGGCCTATCATGGCCGCAGTGATACGAAAGCCACAACAAGCAAATAAAAAAAAAAGTTGATGTTTGAACGAAATAAAAGCCGTTTTAAACGCACACGAGTAGCCCTTCGCCCACATAACAACCCGCATGATACACAGGATGTTCGGCAGACCGTGTGCCATATGGTAGAGGGTAGGTGGAACTAATCATGGTGGCATTTTTAACCCTCAACAGCGTCACTTTTATTGATATCATAGCTGTTGATTTTCCAATAAATAAAATAAATAACAAAATGTTTAGTGACGTAGGAGTCGAAAATCTTTCCGACTTTCTACGGACTGAAGCGTCGTTAGCTCCACTTACAGGGGAAAAACAGCAGTAGGTGTAGGTGGAGCTAACAGCGCTTCAGTCCGTAGAAAATCGCAAAGATTTTCGACTCCTACGTCAATTGACCTCGTGGTTTAGTTAGTTATCACATTCCCGTACTGAGGGAAGGATGCGGGTTCAAGTCCCGTCCGAAAATTTTAGCGATATTATTTGATTTCTTAGAAATTAGCCAGAGTTGTTATTTTTATTAGGCTTACGCACTATAATAACAAAAACCTTAATATGTTTAGTATCGCTTTTTTAACCCTCAACATGTTTTGCCGATATTTGAACTATGAGGTGGTGTTATTTTATTATAACACCACCAGTTAGTTGATGCCAGTGCTTCACTAAGTAACTCGATTGTCTGTTTCGTTCTCAGAGTCGGGCGCAACGTAAAGCTCAGTATCCGCGAAAGCCTCGACAACGGCACCGACCACACAAGCACCAAGGAAGCGGTTCTGCCCGGCCAGCACGCTATCTTCAACCTTGACAAGGACAAGTCCAAGCTGTTCGTGGGCGGCGTCCCATCTGATGCCATGCTGCAAGGCGTCAGCTTCCCGGCCTTCGAGGGCCAGATCGAGGAGCTGGTGATAGGAGACACTCCGGTCGGACTGTGGAACTTTGTCAGCGCCAATAACTTGAAGGGAGCTAGGCAGAGGTGAGTCCACAGTACCCCACCTGTCAAAGACAAGTCTAAGTTGTTTCCTTTCCCTTCGAGGGGCAGAGCCTGAACTCTCCTCGGTCATGTCGTCACTCTCTCTCTCCGTCGAGACTCTCCCCCGTGGCTGAAATTGGCATCATGATCAGCATTTAGTATTTTTATGGTATAATAATTGATATGGATGATTTGAGCTACCTGTAGATTGTTTCCAACAGTGTGCAGTTAGCTCCATTATTTCAATTGTAAATACTAGTTCTAATTTGTTTCTATTAGTAGGATAATATGAAGACCTTTGTATTCCAGGGACAAGCTCATCTCATCGCAATCTGGTCCCCAAGAGTACCGGTTCAACGGTCGCTCCCACGTCACGGTCCCCGGCCGGCGCTACCTCACGGAGCAGAAGAACCACGTGCTGCTGTTCTTCAGGACCTACGCTCCGGATGGACTCATCTATCTGGTGGGAGAAGGCACTCACTTCTTCTCGATCCAGATGCAGGATGGACGGGTTTATCTGCAGGTTGGTAATGCTGGCTCATTTGCAAAGGTCTTCGCGATTTTACTTTGATACTCTTGTACCTACACAAGTTCTGGAAATATTTTGAATATTCATTATTATTGTTTTTTCATTTGTCATAAGTATAAAATTGTACTCCAAGTCTCCGTTAAGTATCTATTTTTTTTTTTTTGTTACGCTCTAGTCTTACAATTTAGGTAATAGTTAATAAGATGTGCTAGGATCAACATTAAATTTCCGACACAATGTAAATTGTTTGAGAAAATAAATGAGATGAACACATTTAGAGGTCATCGTTGCATTTAACAGAGGGGAGAGTCCATTTGACGTTAGTAACGAGACGTGGTCGTCCGTCTCCTTTTTGTATGGATTTTGCTAAGGGAACTTCGCAAATTCCATACAAAAAGGTGGTACAGCGCCTCTATCGCACGTCCGTACGATAGAGGCGCTGTACCAAATTGTATGGAAAAAGATGTCAAGATCACAATAACATAGACTCACCCCTAGGCTTACAACACTTGATCTAGTAACCACACCATTACCCGATATTAGAGGTATATTGCCGGCATACAAATAAATTATTTTTTTACGTTCAAAACGAATACTTAGTTTTATGGTATTTGAAACTTAATAAATGTTCATCTCCATTTTTATTTTGTTTAAAATGTTCTTACAATAATAAATAAGTCGGATTAACATAAAAAAATACCTGGAAGTTAATGTATCCCACTTTCGTTAGATCGTCTATTAATGGAACAGCCTCAATACGAATACAGGTTGTTCTATATCACGAAGTCCGTTGGGCTATGTATGTCATAGTGAATGCATGTACACATTGTTTTAGTGTGCGTAAGCTTAGAAGCAATCAGTCTCGCCCGAGACGCGGTCCGGGTCACTAGTGCTCATTGTATTCACGTCAGATTTTGGTAGCGAGTACCGTCAGCATGACAACGAAGCGCAAAGTTGTTCGTAGCCGCCAAAATGCCCGCGGCCACCCGAGGTTCGTTTTCTATCTGTTTGCGGACGCACAACCGGGTAGTAGTAGGGCCAGACGGACTTCGTGAGATAGAACAACTGTACCTATTACTACTTCTAAAGTGATAACTACTCCTCAGGTATCCCTCGGCAACGCAGAGGAGCCACTCATAATCGGAACAGCGAAGTCTTACAACGACGGTAAATGGCACAAGCTGGACGCCGGCCGCTACCTCTCCAAGTGCTCGCTGCGAGTCGACGACGAAATCGTCAAGAGCGAGTCACCCTCGCCCAGCACCGACATAGCCGCGCTGGACACCATGAACTTTGGAGGGAACAACAAGGGAATCATACAAGTGACGGACAAAGGCTTCGACGGGTGCATCCGGCAGATCAGCATCGACGGAACGAATATAGACTTCAGTGATAATGTGGAGTCGATCGGCGTGGCTTATGGATGCCAGGTGGGTCGCATGTTATCGCTTATTCCACATTTCGGATTTGTTTATTGCATACACACACATTATTACACTGCGATGTTACATCTTCTAGATTTAAGTATACCACGTAGTCCGTTCCGTTTTCCATCGTAATACATCGTCATACCCACTGTTTAAAGCACTATTATTTAGGCTTAATATGATTATTTTAAAAAATTATTCAAATGAGTCGCTTAGTCCCCGCGCGCGTTTCACCGTTCCGACTTACCGCCGCCGAGCGGCGCTGGCGTCATTCTTTTCAGAGTAAGCAAGAGCAGCATTCCGCAACTGGTGGGTCTGGCACAACGCACGCAGGATTGTAGTGTCCTAGTACGGGCGGGAGTTAAATCTATTTGGATGTAACATTTCGTGTAATTTAGGTAGAAATACAGTTATGTTAGTTATTTTAACCAAAAATTATAGAGTTTTACCTTAGGTGGTAATAAGCTCAAACAGTATATGTACAGAATTTGAGGGTCAAGTTGAGGCTAGTGTCGCTCGCGCGCCCTGGACTGCTGAGTGGTCATTTCGGTAGTTCTTTGTACATATACCGACAAATCTATATCTGTATACATAAATAAAGTCTATGAAATAAATTGTTGACAAAATGAAGTATTTCATAGACACAGTTACATTTGACAGATGCGAATCTGTCGACTCGAAAGATATGAGAATTTCGAAAGTTTCGATTTTTATCGAGCCGACATAGTATGTAACGAAGATTATCCTAGATGATTTTTCCATGAAAAAGTTAAATACATAGTATAAAAATTATAGTTTACCACAGTAAATCAATCGTCTTACTTTTTAGCACGGGAAAATACGTGTAATGCTGCGGGCAAGAGCAAGTACCAAATAAAACAAAAATAATACTATTTATTCTATTTCTTATTCTGATCCCAAAAATAGAGTCATTTAGAAGCCTGAGTAAAGTCTGTAAAATATACCAAATGCTGAGCAACGATAACAAAATCGATTACCTACAACTTCTTCATAAACAAAGTCGATTGTCACAAAAAAACGAAACGGCAAAGCATTTGGACGTGACTATTTGATTGTCAGACGAACTACCAAAAAGAAGATAATTTGTTGGAATGGTAGGTATATGTGACATAGGCTTTGTTTTTAGATTTTTAGTACCTATAACCCGCGACTAGAGATAATTCCTATAACATCCCAAAAAATTTACGATCCATTCTTTTTTTGGGATACCTAAGTAGGCAAATATATAGATTCATATGCTATGTTTTCCAAGTGTTTCAATACTCAATCATTTATTATATTGTATAGGTGAACAGACGTGCTTATAATTTACGAGCTTCTGCCCGTGGCTTCGCACGAGTATTTTCATTATAACGAGTCTAAGTTAGGCTTTGTTCTAATCTTACGCTATAAGTAGTTCATTTTGATATGTTCACTAGTTTTGGAGATCCTAGGTAACAAAAATTCAGATTTCACAAACTATCGGCTTTATATATTGGTAGGATTAGTAGGAAGTATCACTATAGACCCTGCTGGGCACATAATAATATATGTATGGAGAGAGAGGACGTCGTTTGTAACTTGGTTAGGAATATTTTAGTCTTAAGCATAATTCTTATTTTTTATTTAAATATTCGTTAACCGTGTAATATGCTTTTGTTGTGTAAGCGAAGCCGGACGATAAGAACGATAGGACGATACGAACGAACCGTATAGGACATTAAGAAACGAAAAATATTTCAAATTAAACAACTAACAAGTTCATTACGGGCTAACAACAAACCTTATTTGTGTTAGAAGAAATAAGGTTCGTAGTTAACCCGCTTACATCCGTAATGAATTCGTTAAACTACGATAGTTTTTATAGTTAAAATAAACTGGCATGTTGATTGTTTCAGTTCGCATCCCTAGTATCATTCGCCGGTACTGACAGCTACCTGCGCTTCGTGGACATCACTACTGAGAACTTACAACTAACGCTCAAGTTCAAGACATCCAAGCCGGATGGACTCTTGTTCGTATACGTCAGTCGGACGCAGACCGCCGCTACTCAAGACAGCATCTCACTGTCGCTGATAAAGGGTGAGTAGTCGCTACTAGCAGCTACTACATAACACATGTCAACTGGATAAACGCCGTCGAACCGCTGGCTGTCGCTGTAGCTTGACTACAGCTCTGGTATCGTATGTCAATATGCGTCTCGCATTTCTACAGATCACGAGACAATCATAGGGTTATAGAGAGTGTCATTTTGAGATGGGAGTGGATGGCCAAATCTGAAACCATGAAAGGAGTCAATGACTTCGATTTATAACAAAAATAAACTACATTTTTAGTTTTTTGATGCAGTTTATGTTTTCTCAAAAACTGAGCCCATGACTCCTTTCACGGCTTTTCTCTAACTGTCATGGTTTAGGATTCGGCCATCCACTTGCATCTTAAAAAGCCATCCTGTATAAACGTCGAAAATTCAATATGGGAATAAAATTACACGTGCATTTATATGCTTCTCGCACAGTAAAACCACAGATATTATAATACTATACTAGTAGTAAAACTAAATCAGATATAAATTATAATACATTTTGCAAAATAACATAAAGCCAACATTGGTATTACCACACTTATTACGAAAAAAATACATAAAAAAACTAAAAAGAGTGACTGTCACAGCATCAAAATTTCGTGTCACAGCATCGACTCAGCATAAATGCCGGCATGCAGCATAATATTTATGGCAAGAAACCAATTCTCCATTAAATTATGCGTAGCTATTTCTAATTACCTCTAGCTAGTATAAATACATTCTAGAAATAAGCAAATTCTTAAAGAAATACCCAACTTTTTTCCAAAAAAATCAATAGCAACGCCGATGCCGACCTAGATATAAACACAACCTGGTAAAACCTGAATCAAAATATGTTCGAAACCATACTGAAAGAGATGCTCATAAAAAAACATTTTTACGAACTTGACGACTTCTTCAACGATACTGCGACTCGCAAATTAAATTATAAATTAGTATTGGTACCAAATAGTAAGTTCATCTTTAGTAGAAAGCCATGATGCCTGTGTCTTCAATTGCAACACCCTAAATGGGTACATACCGTGATCTTAACTTATACTCACCTAATCACTAAGACCCGGTTGTATGAATGCAATAAGTAAAATACTGAAATTACCTACTCGTTTCAATTTGCAGGTAAACTGGTACTGATGAGTCAACGCGAGAGTCTGGACACCGGGCTCAGTACGTACAACGACTCCCAGTGGCACGTGGTCACTGTCACGCATAACCAGCATGCACTGCGGCTGGTCGTCGACGACTTTGACTACTTCAGGTAACATTACAGTTGGCTTCGACTCCGTACGGTAACCTAAGACCATGAGTCAATGCGAGAGTCTGGACACCGGGCTCAGTACGTACAACGACTCCCAGTGGCACGGGGTCACTGTCACGCATAACCAGCATGCACTGCGGCTGGTCGTCGACGGCTGACTTAACTAGGTACTTCAGGTAACATTATTGTTGGCTTCGACTCCGTACGGTAACCTAAGACCATGAGTCAACGCGAGAGTCTGGACACCGGGCTCAGTACGTACGACCCCCAGTGGCACGGGGTCACTGTCACGCATAACCAGCATGCACTGCGGTTGGTGGCTGTTAAGGTTAAGGTAAAATGTTGCCGTCAAATTTGTTGCATAAAAATGACAAGCTTGGAATCAGATTTCAGTTAGGTGCTTTATTTCTTTAAGCTTACAAAATAAGCACTTAGACAAGTCAAACTTATGCTATAAATTATTATCAAATAAGAAAAAAGGTGTTATTTATTTTCTCTTCGATTAAATTTTTGGTCCACTAGTGTAAGAAGAGAAAAAGAAACCACTGGTACACTTGTATATACCACTTAAGTATATCACCTATCAATCTAATTGCTGCCAAATTAGTTCAGTTTTGCTTCGAGAAACACCGTTAAGTTAATATCATTGAAAATGTTGTGGTTTTCAGTTCCGACTCTGCCCCACCGCCCTTGCACATCCTGGAAGGCGTGCTGTTCATAGGCGGGGTCCAGCCAGGCTACGTGGTGGGCGGGCTGGGCTCCAAGGCGCCCTTCTCCGGATGCATCGCCGACGCGGCGCTCAACGCGCGCCCGATGAACCTGCTGCAACCCTACGCCAACAGCAGCGTCACCTTCGGGCGCTGCGGGCAGACCACCACCAGCGGCGGCGTCAACCCAGGTAGTTACTATAGTAGGGCTAGGTACGCGGGGGCAGGGGTAGGCGCAAAGGAGTCTTGTGAACCAGCTGCCTCCCTACGCCAACAGCAGCGTCACCTTCGGGCGCTCCGGGCAGACCACCACCAGCGGCGGCGTAAACCCAGGTAGTTACTATAGTAGGGCTAGGTACGCGGGGGCAGGGGTAGGCGCAAAGGAGTCTTGTGAACCAGCTGCCTCCCTACGTCAACAGCAGCGTCACCTTCGGGCGCTGCGGGCAGACCACCACCAGCGGCGGCGTAAACCCAGGTAGTTACTATAGTAGGGCTAGGTACGCGGGGGCAGGGGTAGGCGCAAAGGAGTCTTGTGAACCAGCTGCCTCCCTACGTCAACAGCAGCGTCACCTTCGGGCGCTGCGGGCAGACCACCACCAGCGGCGGCGTCAACCCAGGTAGTTACTATAGTAGGGCTAGGTACGCGGGGGCAGGAGTAGGCGCAAAGGAGTCTTGTGAACCAGCTGCCTCCCTACGTCAACAGCAGCGTCACCTTCGGGCGCTGCGGGCAGACCACCACCAGCGGCGGCGTCAACCCAGGTAGTTACTATAGTAGGGCTACGTACGCGGGGGCAAGGGTAGGCGCAAAGGAGTCTCGTGAACCAGCTGCCTCCCTACGTCAACAGCAGCGTCACCTTCGGGCGCTGCGGGCAGACCACCACCAGCGGCGGCGTCAACCCAGGTAGTTACTATAGTAGGGCTAGGTACGCGGGGGCAGGGGTAGGCGCAAAGGAGTCTTGTGAACCAGCTGCCTCCCTACGTCAACAGCAGCGTCACCTTCGGGCGCTGCGGGCAGACCACCACCAGCGGCGGCGTCAACCCAGGTAGTTACTATAGTAGGGCTAGGTACGCGGGGGCAGGGGTAGGCGCAAAGGAGTCTTGTGAACCAGCTGCCTCCCTACGTCAACAGCAGCGTCACCTTCGGGCGCTGCGGGCAGACCACCACCAGCGGCGGCGTCAACCCAGGTAGTTACTATAGTAGGGCTAGGTACGCGGGGGCAGGGGTAGGCGCAAAGGAGTCTTGTGAACCAGCTGCCTCCCTACGCCAACAGCAGCGTCACCTTCGGGCGCTGCGGGCAGACCACCACCAGCGGCGATGTCATCCCAGGTAGCCATTACAGTAGGTTTTTTGTTATTATAGTGCGTAACCCCACACTCAGGGTAATTTCTAAGAAATCAAATAATATCGCAAAAATTTTTGACTTCGACGTGACTTGAACCCGCATCCTTCCCTCAGTACGGGAATGTGCTAACCAACTACACCACGAGGTCAAGTGACGTAGGAGTCGAAAATCTTTGGGATTTCCTACGGACTCTAGCATCATAGCATCTAGGTCATTACAGTAGGGCCGGGGAAAGATATAAACTAATTAAAACAACAATACACTGAAAAAGCCCTTCCTCTGGTAGGTAGTTGGAACTCAGCCCAGGCGACTAACGGAACCATGACGCGGCATTAAGTCGGAATCGACTGCTAGAGCACTCGATTCCTACTTCACGCCGCGACGTCACGGAAAGACTTGTATAACAAATTAGATAAAATATCAAGTATGGACTGTAATGATTTCAGAGCAAACGTCGTGGGCGCCGCCCCTGCGGCCGGACGTGTTGCCGACGCCCTCTCTGCAGTCGACGGCCGCGCCGCCAGAGGTCGCCACCAACAAAGGTACTCATATTAGTAAAACTCGCAACTAGAAGCCAGCTAGAGATCACGATTCACCTTCAGGAATTGTTACCCATAGAAAATGGTTTACCATTAACGCATAACCACTAGTTATTTTTAAGAAACAGAAAAGTAAAACAAACAAAACATCATAAAATAAGAAAAAACCCATTAAACTTATCCAACTAAACTAACGCGGAGACATGTGTCGTGAGAGATGACACTTTTTACATTTAAAACACAGAAAATAAAGAAAACAAGTCATAGTTTTTTTATTTCCTACTGACTTACCTTATTTCCTTCGAATAATAAATTGTTGTGATTAGTTGTTTAGTTGAGTTGTTTTTTGCGCATGTTGTGGCTACCTGTAATTTAGAATGCACTACTTTTAAGTTTTGCCGAATTAATTTTGTGATCTGTTGTGTTACTCCTAGTTGGTTGCCCTTATTAAATAAATAAATAAACTCTTGTCATTGCTTCCAGCTCAAAAATTCAACGAGATAGTGCCCCTGCCGACGCCCGCGCCGACGCAGGCGCCGCCCCCGCGGCCCGCGCCGACGCCCGCGCGCCCCCCGCCCGCCCCGCAGCCCGGCTGCGCGCTTGCCAACGACCCGCGGTACACGAGAGGAGACCCTGCCGAGGGGTACAGGTTCGGTAAGTACTCTACTCACCGCTGCACGTGCCTGCACTGCTGAATATACTTCCTGTGGTCCAGCGACCGCAAGCTCAGCGTGGAACTTGGCCTCCGACGCAACACTTCTCCGGGCATCTCGGATCTGAGCTGTCTCTCGCCAGCCGTTGGCGTCGAGTTCGGAGTTCCAGCAGGCCTCGCACGGGGATTGTTGTTTAGAGTAGAGTAGAGTAGAGATAAATGACATCGCATCGACATAATATTACGTAAATTTTTGAAGTTGAAGGAATGCGTTTATATTATACGCATTCGGTGAAGATGTGACGTAATTTCTCTCTATTCTACCCCAGAGAACAATCATCCCCGTGCTAGGCCTACAGCGATGCCTAGGGCGGCCGACTGATCCACGCCCCGACGGCTTTCCCGCATACGCCTTCTTGACAGCCCGATCCTCTTCCATTCTCTCGACGTGTCCTAGCCAGTGGAGACGAGCGCTCTTGAACTCGCCAATGACGTTTGGTTCGGCAAACACCACTGAACACGGCTCTCCCAAACAAAGTAGATATGCCTTACTTGTTACTTGTTTCTGGACTGGTTTCCGCAACTAGGCCACAGGTGGGCCCTTTTTGCGTGTCGGGTGGGGGGGGGGGGGGGGGAGGGGCTGCTAATCTAACCACCCGATGTCCTCCAGGAAGGCCAGCAGCTCGCTGACGCCGGTGCATGCCTCCCTAGGCGTCGTCGGTGTCCCAAGGTGTTGTAATCGTTGAGAAGCAACGCTATCGCACTCTACAAGCACATGCGCGGCCGTCTCCTCTGCGTTCATGCACCCTCTGCATAGGGGGCTGTCCGAAATACCCAGATTAAATAGGTGTTTGTTAAGCATGCAGTGTCCTGTGACAATACCGACGATTTGTCGGAGTTTGTCACGCTTCAGATTGAGGAGGTTTCGGGAGAATCTCGGGTTTAAAGCTGGGAAGGCCTCCTTCGACTGTCTACAATCTGGGATACTTGCCCAGTAGTCTTGGTGTTGTTTGGTTCTACGTTGACGGATCCATGAGCGGACTTGACTGAATGATAGGGGGATAATTGGTTCGGGTCCTGTCGGTTGCCGCTCCGAAAAGTAGATATGCCATAATCACCACGCACAATCACTGGCAGAGGGATTGATCATCGAGTCAGTAAAGATGTTAGTTATGAAGTAGGAAGTTAGCTAGTTATCTTAGTGGTATTCAGTCTCCTACGTTTTTCGTTCAGTCAAGATTTTTTGAACGATTTTCATTGAAACTGTTTTCTCTGAGTTGTGATCTGCTGAAATGTAATTTGCGTTTACGTATTTGGGGTAGATCCTTGTATAAGTTTATCAGAAGTCTGTAGTATATGGCATGTTTGGTATTATATGGTATGTAGTGTATGTAGGAATAATTATATTTTTTAGCCACTGTTGTGTTTGTGTGGTACAATATCTATCTTTCTAAGCTTGTTTTCAGTCTCTAATAAATATGTAATTAATAATATAAATAAATAAATAACTAATAATATAAATAAATAACTAATAATAATATCATAACGCCTACCATCAGGGGGAGAGCAAGACTTCCTACCGTAACACAGTATTAACTAGTACGGAGGAAAGTCACTCGACCACGGGTATCAACACAGAGAGATATATATACATATATGTATATAAAATACAAAAACTTACATAACTATCAACAATTGTAACCCTTAACTTTAAACAGTGCCATTTTACTTTTGAAATAAACTTTTACTTTTTACTTTACTTTATCCTAATCTTTATTATTACAGGAACTCGAAACGACAGCCGCATAGAATACGGCAAGCTGCCCGGCCGGCAGTCGGAGGGTTTCGACCTGACGATCACCTTCCGGACCTTCGACAAGCACGGAGGTCTATTGTTCTATGCACGCGCCGAACGCGACCCGAACCAGTTCTTAGCGTTCTATATGAAAGATGCCAAGGTAATTTGAATCTTGTAGGCTTCTATTTCATAATCTACTGTACCTATATAGTCTACACAAAATAAACATACAGCCGAACGTAAAACCTAGTCCTTTTTTGAAGTCTGTTAATAAAATGCTAAATCGTGCATAAAATGATAAGTTAGCAACACTATCAAACGCTGACGCAGTTTAAAAATATTGCTTGGATTAAACCAGCGCTGCTGTGGCGCAATAGCGAACTTAAATTAAGCGGTTTCAAGGTCAGCCGTTTCAATCGGGCTAGGTTTCACTCAGCCAACTCGTTGAACGCTCACCGTTCTACAATCGGCCTAGGCAGTTAACTGAATGGAGCCGTTTTGTAAACTGCCTACACTACATGCTCCAAAAAACTATATTTGTATTTATGTACTCCATCGTAGTTACACTTGATGTTACATTTATAACAATAACACACATAGATACTTCGTTATAGGAAACTCCATAAGGTACGAAGGTAAAAAAAAACAGACAGACATGACTGAAAATTTAAATAAAAATAATTAGGTAGTCAGAGTGAAATAAATAACTATTTAATTAGTTAAAAGGTATGTCAAAGTATGCTGCTGTATAAGGGCATTGTATCATATATCTCATGTCATACGTATATCTGAAAAGCTTCGCTAATTAGTATAATCGAGTTTAAAAAGTAAAATACTCTTTTAGCATTAGGTGCTGTCATATTTCCTAACTGTGTATTTCCTTCCCTCCCCAGCTCCACGCAGCTTTCAACTGCGGCGGCGAGACAGCGCGCATTTCGTCCACCGGTATCTACAACGACACGGAGTGGCACTCGGCGACCCTCACGCGGAACGGCGGCCATGCCAAGATAGCCGTCGACTCGGAGCATGTGTTCGAGAACAGTGCGCTCTGTAGCACACCTGCGATGTTGACCGCGCCTTACTACTATGGAGGGCTGCGGGAGGTTACCGACGCTATTGCGGAACACTTAGAGGTAACTGTGACCATTTAGAGGTAACTGTGACCATGTAGAGGTAACTGTGACCATGTAGAGGTAAATGTGACCATGTAGAGGTAAATGTGACCATTGAGGGGTAACTGAGTCTGTAAGTGACTATGTAGAGATATAAGTGTGACTTGCAGAGATTTAACAGTAGGTATGCTATGTATAACACCTGTGATGTTGACTGCGCCTTAGTACTATGGAGGGCTGCGGGAGGTTACCGACGCTATTGCGGAACATTTGGAGGTAACTGTGACCATTTAGAGGTAACTGTGACCATGTAGAGGTAAATGTGACCGTTGAGAGGTAACTGAGTCTGTAAGTGACTATGTAGAGATATAAGTGTGACTTGCAGAGATTTAACAGTAGGTATGCTATGTATAACACCTGCGTTGTTGACTGCGCCTTAGTACTATGGAGGGCTGCGGGAGGTTACCGACGCTATTGCGGAGCACTTAGAGGTAACTGTGACCATTTAGAGGTAAATGTTAGGTACCATTGAGGGGTAACTGAGTCTGTAAGTGACTATGTAGAGATATAAGTGTGACTTGCAGAGATTTAACAGTAGGTATGCTATGTATAACACCTGCGATGTTGACTGCGCCTTACTACTAGGAGGGCTGCGGGAGGTTACCGACGCTATTGCGGAACATTTGGAGGTAACTGTGACCATTTAGAGGTAACTGTGACCATGTAGAGGTAAATGTGACCGTTGAGAGGTAACTGAGTCTGTAAGTGACTATGTAGAGATATAAGTGTGACTTGCAGAGATTTAACAGTAGGTATGCTATGTATAACACCTGCGTTGTTGACTGCGCCTTAGTACTATGGAGGGCTGCGCTGGAGGGGTACGCTATTGCGGAACACTTAGAGGTAACTGTGACCACTTAGAGGTAAATGTTAGGTACCATTGAGGGGTAACTGAGTCTGTAAGTGACTATGTAGAGATATAAGTGTGACTTGCAGAGATTTAACAGTAGGTAGCATACCTGTATAACACCTGCGATGTTGACTGCGCCTTACTTCTATGGAGGGCTGAGGGAGGACAATGACACTATTGCGGAACATTTAGAGGTAACTGTGACCATTTAGAAGTAAATGTGACCTTTGAGACAATGTAGACATCTTAGACCATAAGTAACTATGTAGACACTAGCCAAACTTGATGTGGAATAGAAGAAAGAAAGAAAGAAAGAAAATACATTTATTTGGACTATACAACACATTACAATTACCTATATACGAAAGTCGAATCCAGCAAATTATGCCCTATTAAGTGACACTTCTTTTGTGTTATTTTGCAAGTTTAGGGTCTGGCGAAGTTTTTAAAATTACTTCTGGTCTTTGAATTCTGACATTTGTAGGTTTTTTTTTTACAAAATCAAACTTTCATTTGCTCAAAGGTAAAACTTTCACTTTCGGTCAATTTTATTGTAACTTGAGTCAAGGTTGGGAAACTGATTGTTTTATGTGTGAAAGTACAATTTGTGAGGATGATGTCACAAAAAAAATCACTCAGAAAAAACGTAACCAAAAAAAGTTACATGATGTTAAGCTGCTCGGCCCGAAAATTCTTCAAAAAATCTTTAAAAATTAATTACTCGAAACAAAAATCGGCCAACATACATGGGGTATATTCGGATAGCCCCGGATGTGAGGCATCTAAATTTTTTTTGGACGTCTGTGTTTGGACCACCCTGTATACATACAATGAACATACAGGATTATATAGAAAGGAACCACAACAAAATAAAAGAAAACAATGAAAGGAATGTTTGTACCTACACAAACCACGCACGACACAAAAATAAAACTCACTAGCTTGGCGTCGAGCGTCGGGTTTCAGATACAATTGTAAGCAATATTTATTGAAGGAAGGATCGCAACCGACAAGTAATATAAATTGCGTATAAATAGACGCAGCAACAGAGTAAATTTTAGGTTACGAACATTCTGACGACCTCTGTAGCGCAGCGGGCGAAGGTCTGCCTGCGACGCAGGAGGTTGCGGGTTCGATTCCCGCCTCGGGACAAATGTTTGTACGATCTGCAGACATTTGTTCAGGGCGTTCTGGATGTTTTCTATGTTTATTAAAAAATATATCTATCTATGTAGTGTATTGTATTAAGTATATCAGTTATCTAGTACCATAACACAAGCTCTGCTTAGCTTGGGGCTAGATAATGCTGTGTGAATTGTCCAGCATTATTTATTTATTATTTATTTATTTATTCTACATCGAGTTTCGCTAGTGTAGAGAGAGAGAGAGAGAGACTATGTATACTGTATAACTATACTTAATTTGTTCGTATGCAGAAGTTCTACCAGCCGTTCAAAGGCTGCCTCAAGGGCCTGCTGATGAACGGCGCGGCGGTGACGCAGGTCGCGGCGCGCGTCAACTCGCTGCGCTGCACAGACAGCGTCGAGGACGGAGTCTACTTCGGAGCCTCCAGCAATGCGCATAGCAACTACTTGAAGGTTCTTATGCATTTATATATTAAAAGGGTCACCATATAGACTCTGTGCAAAAAGAGAGACGTCGTGGCGTTACGGTGAACTAACTAACATTAAGATTTTTATATGACAACCCAATCCAGCTGTCTTATGTCTCATCATGCAACTGTCGGGATGCAAACCTCTACCCGACAGCCGCGATTTTGAAGCGCGTCTTGTGTCGCGCGATTTGTTTCGATATTTGTTTGCAGTATATTTTGTACGAAGACGCATACCATCTTACACACTGCCGCAATTTTATCGACGCGATAGAATTGAACATTTTGTATTAGGACGCATGCCATCTTACACACAGCTGCGTCTTGCGTTTTGGGGGATGGCGGCGGCGCGCGGGGGGTCTAGAAATCGCGCTTACAAAAACGCAGCTGTGTGTAAGGAATCGCGCTACAAAATCGCAACAAATCGCTCGACACAAAACGCACTTCAAAGTCGCGGCTGTGGGGTAGAGGCTTAAATTATAGTTCATTTTGTTTTGACAGAGCAGAGTTATCAACGCAACAAAAGTAGTAAATTGGTACACGAGACCACAATTCCTAAAAAGCTTCTCTTTTTGCACGGACTCTACGTGTTACACATTAAAAACCAACTAAAGACGGGTACCTACTGACCGGCGGCGTTATGAAGCGGAATGTTACGTGTTACACGGCGAACGTTCGTGCAGTACCGTTACCTACGGGGAAAGAAGGGGTTCCCAACTCGTTGCTCGCAACGAGACGGATGTTAGCACACGGCGCAACGTATTCTGCTAGCTGTGAATGGTACATTAGTACCCGGCTTAAAAGCTACACAAGTCCTTCGGGCGATGAGTCGGCCTGAATGTATGCCATCTCACCTGACATAATAGACCCCCGCGCTAGGATGAAATGCACAACTATTTATTCGTAAAACGGCCGCGTAAAAAAATGGGAACAGACTTTTAGCACAAGGGTTATTACATAATATAGAAAAAATGAAAAAGAAAAAAAAAAGAAAAAACTCATAGTATCTTTTCAAAATAAATTTATTAATGGGAGATTTAAGCGTAATCGCGCAGCTGGGCTGGTTAGGACCTGGTTAGGAAGGGCCCCAGTACACTCCCTGCGAGATGTCAGTGCAGATCCCAGTTCCCCGACTTAGAATAAGAATAACATTGCAAGTGTGTCAGCTACAGTCATAATTAGGACTTGGAAATACTGGCATGCAATGAATGACGCAAATTGCATGCTAATCACTGTGTGACAATTACTTCTATGCCGTTTACTAGTATGCACGCTACTGTTCCGTTTTATAGATTTAATGTGCATTCCCGGCTTTAGATTAGGCTATTGTACCTATGCATGTTTCGAACAGGTAAACACGACATTTTTAGTGGGTAATTATCTTTTCAACTTACTATAAGAAGGTTTGACTATGTAAATATAATGTTTTAAAATTATTTATTGGCACTAGACTCTCTCAGTGCAAGTGGGATAATTAAACCCTTTAATAATTGTTTTTTATTCGGGGAGGAAATTTGTTTACGAATAAACTGGTTGGGAGGGGGGGGGGGGGACAAAATTATGTGGGACTCGACGCCCTGAGAAGAACATGATACCCACTAAAACCTGTCCCACTAAAGGTGTCCGGTGTCCCTCTCTCGCCATTTTCGCCTAACCACGGGAACACTTAAAACCTACCGCGGCCCCACTGGCGTCCCCTCTTCCATACTTGGCCGCCGAACCCACCACTCCACACATTCGCCGACCCCATTCTTCCGTCACATTTGCTCCCCCTGGATAATTAAACCCTAAATAACGTTCCAGCTGCTAGAAAACTTCAAAGTGGGAGACGAGATGTCAATCTCGATGGAAGTACGGCCTCGCAACTCGACCGGCCTGCTGCTCAGCGTCCACGGGAAGAAGGACTACCTCATTCTGGAGATGTTCGAGAACGAGGTGACCGCTACTGTGGACAACGGGAACGGCCCCTTCCACGCGACTTACAAGCTCTCCAACACCCACATGCTGTGTGACGGGACTTGGCATAAAATACACGGTAAGACCTTACAGCAAGAATGGTATGCTCACTGTTTTTGAGCAGCATAGACACCGTTGACAGTGGTGAATAGTGTTAATAAGTATATTCATTGTTCTTTTCCAGTGGTGAAGTCCATGTACGTAGTGTCGGTGGGTCTCGACGGTCACTTCTCGAAGCCAGGACTGCGGATGGGCCCGGTGTCGACCGATACTCGCTCCGCGCTCTACGTCGGGGGGCACGAGCGGCCCATCAGCAAGGTAAATATTGCAGTTCTTGGATTGAATCCATCGTATTTGTAAAAAAAATATTCAAAATAGTCGAGAGGCTTTATAACACTGAAAAGCCTCTCGGCTATTTTTAATATTAGAGATTACTAGCTGCGCCCCGCGGCTACGCCCGCGTGGAAATTTAAAATTATCACTTAGGGGTATGAAAAATAGATGTTGGCCGATTCTCAGACCTACTCAATATGCTCACAAAATTTCATGAGAATCGGTCAAGCCGTTTCGGAGGAGTATGGGAACGAATATTGTGACACGAGAATTTTATATATAAGATTATCTATATTAGATTAAAGAGCCGCCTTGCATGGGTTTGGTTCCACCTACCCTTATTTACCATACACCTTCTGCCAAATACCCTGTATAATATAACTATCTAATCTAATACAATCAAGGTTTTTGCGTAGGTACATAATATTTTTCGTAGAGTGCGCACGCAGCGAAATCAAAAATATAAACTTTATACCGAAAGAATGAAGAAGAAAGAAATATTAAAAAATAGTTAACAAAAAACTGAAGTAAAAAATAGAAAATAAAACAATAACTAGGTTCATGGATATTTAGTAAAAGTGCTAAAATGATTGAACAAGACGAGTTCTATTCAGCTTTATTAAAAAATAGAAAATAAAACAATAACTAGGTTCATGGATATTTAGTAAAAGTGCTAAAATGATTGAACAAGACGAGTTCTATTCAGCTTTATTAATGTAGTATTGAATGTCCAGGTGCGAGGAGTGAAGTCAAAGAACGGGTTCACGGGCTGCCTGCGCAACCTCGTGATCGGAGAGTCGCCGGTGCACGTCCCGCTGTCTGCGGCCGGCCGGGACACGCACATCGGCGTCTGTCCCGCCGACTAGTCGCCGACATCCCTCAGCATCTTCATACTGGACGATATACGCCGACTCTGAAAGCTGTCGCAACCTCGCAACTTTGATAGCGCTACTTTGCACGCATTATTCGCCTACTGCGGAGCGCGTGCCTCCCACGCTTGGCAGGCGGCTTGGTGAACGCAGTGGAGGCGTTACAAAACACAAAGAAGGGAGCTGTTGTCTTTCTCCTGATGGGTTCCCTGTCAGCTCTACGATATCCACGATTCACCGCAACTACCTATACAATGCTATACATATAATGACTATACCTACATTTAAACCTATAAATTTCAAAAGCCGCTACCTATACTCACCTACATTACAAAAAAAATAAAGCATTCGATTTAATTTTTTCTAAGTTTTCAACGCTGCACTAAAATTCTTCATTGGGGTGATAATGTCAAATGATACTAGCTTATAACGGTGGAAAACATGACACCTACCAATAAATTAAATTAAATTGGGGCTTTCAATTAGCTCGTGGTTTTGTAATTACCAAAAAAACTGTAATGAAAAAAATCTGAACCGTATTTAAGCAACATAACGAACTGTATATTGTTTATTATGCATTTTCTGTCACAGTATTTTACTATAATTAGTTTACTTTAATTACTAACATTATGTAATAAGTAAAATTCACTTTTTAGAATAAGGACTGTATGGCCTCCAAGTAAGTTTATTTTTACCGCAGTAAATTCCATAGTTCTTTTGTGAAAAAAAAAACAGAAATGAATCACTTCTAACCATAATCAATCAGGAGGTGAACAATGTGCCATATAATTATTAGTATCTAAAAATAAAATGTATTAATTATGCACCTATTTTATATACATTAGGGTTCGTATCAGTTGTACCTACTCTGTTCGGTGGCTGGCCGCGACACTCAATTGCACAAGAATTGAGTCGGCACCGCATTTGCCCAATCGCTTCGAACCTAATGTCTCTCTTTTTATACTTTATTATACATAACAAAATAGCCAAGGGACCGAATTCCACTAAATTTTATTATTCGCTTCACCTTAACAATGGTATCATCTCAAAATGACACATTTTGGCATTTTACCGTTGATGAAACTAAGATGAAGGGACGCGCGTGTCAAAAGTATCAAGTTTGAAACCATTCCATCAATCTCTCCGTGCAAATAGCACCCATGGCAGAATTGTGTCGACCGAGCCATTAACCAAGAATTGAATTAAAATAGCACCCACGCGCTATCTAGAGTTCTTTCATGTATGGACTATTCTGTGACGATACCATTGTCACAGTAAAGCGATTGGTTAGTAGAATCCGGCCTCAGTTTTATTATGTTATCAAGATTAAATAAAAACCCTTAGTTTGTCAATAAACCATCTTTTATTTATTTATCAAACTAAAAATACCGGTCAAGTACGTGTAGGGTTCTGTCCGTAGTTGCACGGCTCATTATCTTATACCTATTTACTTGAAGTCGACGTAATTTGTAACGCCGTTCGTAACCGCATGTTAGTCGAAAACGATCTTTGCTTGCCGTGCTGTACCCCCATAGTCGCATTCGCGGCGAGAGAAGCGAGCCGCAATGCCTCCCCTTGGGTTCGGGGGGGGGGGGGGGGCGTAGTAGTATATCCGTCCAATACATCTTCAACAACACAAAAGAGAAATGAAGGAGTTCTATGAGAATGGAAGAAATTACTTTGTGAGCTTATAGGTAGCCTTTATTCACAACGAAAAAAATTGAGCCAGACTGTTCCAAACAGTCTACAGCACAGGTAGCTCAGCTGATCCATATCAATCAATACAGTATAGACATAGTATAGGTAATAAATAATATGAGCTAAGGAAGGTTTGTGAAGCTTTGCAGAGGATAAGTTCATTTTCAAAGCTAGCCCTTTTATTGAACTGAATTAAAAACATTGATGAGTTTAGGGTGGTTTAGGTAAGTTAGGTAGGTGCCTAATATATATACCTATAGGTAGGTATATATTAGGTCAGCTACAGGAGTAGGTACCTAGTAGTAGTAGAAAGCAAGATACTTACCCTATTCTGCTCCAAACCAAACTGCTGCTTTCATGCTTGTACCTACCTATTTATGGGTGTCATACAATGTCAGATTTTAGTGACTAGGTGTGATGAAATTATGATCATACGATGTAGGTACCTACTACCTAACCCACTTGAAAGTGGTGCACAGGAAGACTAGTCAGGTATCATGCCTTATTTCTTAACAAATAACTAACTAAGGTTTAGGTACAAGTACAAGTAAAATTTTCAAAGACCACCTCACCTCATGGAAACACAGAAAATCGTGCGGTGTTTCCATGAGATGAGAAGGTGGACATTTTAAGCAAATCTTCTGCAAATATCAAACACCCCGTGTATATTTTATAATCGAAATATTGTTGATTATTATTTATTTGTTGTCATAGTCGCAACAACAATAGGTACACATTCTGTGAAAATTTTAACTGTCTACCTTTTACGGTTCATGCGATACAGCACGCTGACGACGACGGGCGGACAGACGGACAGACAGCGGAGCTTGGTCTTTCTATTCTATCTGGGTCTGGAAAATATACATATTAGATAGGTAGCTACTAACGGCAATGCAATAAAGTTGATTTCAGCTTGTAATTCTCCGACGGAGCGCTGTTTGTCTAATTTCTGCATTGAAATAGAGAGCGGGCCTAGCAGAAAGCGGGCCCGTTTCTTGTATAAGGTAGAATAGATTTAAAATGACATTTAGATGTAGAGAGTAGAAAGTTTTCTTCGATCGGGAACACGGCGTTCGAAAGAATGAGCGGATATAAATGTTTTCTAGTCTACCCTAGAGATGAGTCTACCACTGCGAACATGCCGATCAATTTACTCTACTTTTGACATTTGAGAATAGAAGCATTTCTTCTAAAATTCTCTACACCTCTCGAGACCTAGAAACGCGTTTCTCTCGCATCATTTATAGATTATTTTTCTACGAGAATTATGAACTATGAACGGGGTAGAAATTGGCTTTTTCTGGAAACACTGTTCGGCAAAATGTTTTTTGAGCTCGACATATTATAGTACTAGAGCCCACGACCAAAACCATGTCTCATAGCAATACGGCAAAAACCCTATAAAATCGTTAGATTGTATGATTCTGAACCCGACTAGGTGTGTAGTAACGGTCGAAAGTGTAGCAACTGCGTGGGAGGCCATTTCTGCTGTGTCAAAAAAAAAGGCAGTCGGTATTATAGCAATACGTCTGATAGTGAAAATGTACATAGATTTTATTATTTTATTAGTTTAGTTTAGATTTTATTATTTTATTAGTTTTATTTTATTAGTATTACGAAAAAGTTTGTTTTCAGACATTTTGCGCGTAGCACATAGCCTGAGCGCATTTTTGAAAATGTCAACAAATTTAGCCGACCTGTATCATAGCAATACGGATATTTTTTTTTTTTAACTTTTCGTATTGCTGCCGTGATTACCAAAAACCTGTTTTCAGACACTTTAAGTGTAGCATATGTTGAAAATGCTCGTGGATCTCTTATAGTGCCAGTCCTTTCTGACTTGAAGGTGTGAGGTGGTCTCGTAACCTCGTGGTTTTGGTTAACAGTAAAAACGCCAGGTATGTTGTGTGAGTTTATTCTTATGATAAATTACATCACAGCACATTGATACAATTGTAAGTATTACTTCTAATTCTTTCTATCTTACTATTTATTTGGGACATTTGAAAATCTCAGAGTGATCTCAACGATGGAGATTCTAAAAGGGAAGAGGCAAAACCGGAATCGGATATAACGCAATAGCAATGAGACTCCCAAACGTCACGTCAGTTTGGCATTGATGGATTAGTAAACGTCACATTCTAACAGCATATACTCCCGAAAACGAAAATAACGTTTCGGAGTCGCCTGGCCGACGCCTCGGTTAAATGTTTTTTTAAATTTACAGCCTTCATAGATATTCAAAAATCTCCCTTGTCTATTATATGTACTTTGACAGATGACAGATGTCATTACTTATTTCTTTTGTAAAAGTTACTCAAGTGTGCTTTAAATTTATTTTTTAAGTTTACGACACTCCTTACTGACACTGGCAGAGTCGTAGCGAAAAGCAAGCGGTGCCATTATATAAGAAGTTGAAGTTGAAGTTGAAAACCAAAACTATCAAATCAATCAGTATTAAATTTTTTTTTGTCTGATACATAAGGTGCTACACTTAATTTGTCTGATATAAATTTTTTGCACATGTGGACAACTTATTTTATCATGTCCAACAATTTTCAGACATATTGCTATGATACCGATCGGTTAAATTTGTTAACATTTTCAAAACGGTCTCAAAATTTAATGCGTTCACATTTCCGTCTGAAAATTGTTTTGTTCGCATCAAATAACCAAAATTTACCTACTAATAAAAAAGATTTTCAGACGTATTGCTATGAGACATTTTTTTGTCTCATTTTTAATTTTTTAAAGTGATTTTACGGGTTTGCGCTACACCACTAACGTCTGAAAAATATGTTTCCGGTATCTCAGAACTATCATTCAACTACAGTCTGCAAATCAGACATATTGCTATGATGCAGTTCGGTAAAATTCTTTGATAATTTTGAAAATTCGGTCAGATAAAACGCTACCCGGAAAATGTCTGATATTGGTATTTTTGAGTTCAGGATAATCGTATCTATCGATTTGATGCGGTTTTGGCTGTATTGCTATGAGACAAACATTTTGGTCTTGGGCTCTCGTACTATTAATTTTCTACCTTCCCTCACTGTGGTGAAAAAACCGAAAGAAAATTCAATTTTCGCGCGGGAGACCATGGGTAATGCTAATAACATTGACATAGGCTATGATATGACAAAAATTGTCGTAAACGTCAAGTCAATGTCAAAATTAAAACTCTTCATCTAACGTATAAACTGTATTTCTTGTTTCGTGTTGATATTTTGTGAGTAATGAAACGCAAAGAACGAGCTATTTACAACATTTTATGTTTTATCTGTGGTTTCGCTCCCGTTGCTATAGAAAGAGCTTGTCTACGAAGAAACTGTTTTCCAGGGTTTGTTTCGAGAAACGGTATGCTCGGGTCTCAGATTAAATATAGGGCTCGGGTAATAGAAAGAATAGGAAGACAAGAAACGTTCTTCTCTAGTCTAGTGTAGAGTAGAGATGAAAACGCCGTGCTAGGCTTGCATCTCTTTCTAAACTATGCAAATTGAGCGAGATATCAGACCCACATAGATAGCTGCAAGTATAAAATCACTATTATGGTCCCGTTTTCACCCTTTGGGTAACCTTAAAAATGACATTCTTTGGACGAACAAAATCACCCGTTTGTCGCCATGATGCTAATGTGTCATGTACAGGGGTCGGAATAGGTAGAGTTTATAAGTACATAATGACGTAAAAAGCCTAGGATAACATAACATGGATATGGCTTTTTAATCCCTGGATTGGGGATAGATAAAATGTTTTCTAAATTTCAGGGATTGATATTATTGTTTTCCAAAACTCTTCTTTACTATGTTAAACAGAAATTAGGTAGCGTAAAACACCTGGCCTTCCTCCAGTAATTGGTCCCCAAACCATAACTATGTAAAATAGTAAGATATTTTGGATAGGCACATAAAATAGTAATTTTAGATACGAGATTAGACCAGGGCCGGGGGATGTGGGAGGGGGGGGGGGTGTATTACACTAAGACTTATTCAGAGGAGATCTGTTTCAATAAAGAAAATTACAATCAAATAATAGGAAGATTCAAATTTGAACTAGTATTTTAATTGAACTCCCTGCAGACTATTGCAAACAACCTACAGGTAGCTCAACTGATACATATCAATACCAGTCGGAACTGTCCCCAACACGCTGGCTGCATTGTCCCGCTGTTCAGAAAGAATAGATACATGGTTAAATGAAACGAGATATTAAGTATACATTTTTATTAATCAAACCAGTATCAACAAGTCATTGAAATGAAATAACAAAAAATCAATCAGATTCTATTTCAACTATGTCAGAAATACTGGCGGAAGCTAAAGGTTCATCGTCCACATCATTTACTAAAGAATTAAAATATTATTATCATATTTTTTTTTAATTTGCTTCTTTTAATCGGTTTTGATATGGGTGCACCACCCACTTAAAAGTTGAAAATGATCTTTCAACATCAACCGATATGAGCGGAGCAAATTCAAGCCACGCTTCGTGGCTTGTTTCGCTAATATTTCTAACGACATCCAGGTCTGGATTTCGATTCATAATTTGTCCAAGTTTTGTTTGTAGTGCATCATTTCCCGTCCAATTAATGACTGCTCTCACTGTGTCAACAACTACTAAAGCTTCCGTAATAGACAGGTTATGCAGTTTTCTGCACCGACGTGAAATTCGTAGCGGTTTCCTGTTTGCACTCGCTCATGGCTAGGGACACTTCAGTATTTATAAGATGCACCAAAACCGCAATCCTACTGTCTCTTTCTATTCAAGATCAAAAGTTAATAACCAGGTATCAATTCCCAGAAGAGTTCATTGTTGTAGCTTGCCTAAAAAACTGGTTGTTTTGTTTTTGACTATATGTGTTGATTACAACAAATACCTACTGTTTGCTAGCAGCAACACAATCTTTAGTACATGCATTTTCGACAGTCCAAGAATCTGATTCCGAGCATAGCGGCACTTTTTGATAGGTATTTTAAAATCCGTGCATAGCGGGAATCCAACGAACTAACCGGAAAAGACTAGCACTAGACTAGACTAGATTGTGCTTTTATATGGAATATACATTTAAATTGAAATTTAATATGTAGTCAAGATAATAAGAATAATAAAGTTATTGAAACTCACCTTATATGCGGTATCTTGAAACTAAATTCAAATACAGTAGGAATATCACGTGTATTTAGTATTGTTCACAACATAACTATCAAATTTTAAGTTCCAGTTCAATAAGCGTAGCCAAAATCGTCAGGTTATGCAGGTTCAATCCAAAAAAAAGTAAGCCAAGGTCAATAATATGAAAATCCAATACCGAAAATAAATGCACGCACACTCAACGCACCGAAGCATACGAGTGAACAAATATTATGTATATCCACCCTCTCTTCGAACTGTTCATCCCCTCACCCCGCAAAGTTCACCCCTCACCCCGCCTTGTAGCGGTAGGAATATGGACAATAGAAAGAGAAATAAATAAAATCTACGCAGTCTACACGCTGTGTTGAGAAACAAATATGCTATCTGACTTACCGGGCGGGAATCAATCACTTATATTTTTTTTTTAAATATTAACATCTTAATTATATTTTTGGAAAGATTCTTAATTATATTTTTAATTATATTTTTATTAAGATTCTTAATTATATTTTCGTATTCGTACAAATTAGTTTTAGAGGAATCTCGGGATTGATATAGTATATCAATCCCGAGATAAAAAGGCATGTCCATATTAAGCTATCGTTGTAGCGTATATGACGTCATTTGGTACTTATAAACTCTACCTATTCCGACCCCTGGCATGTAGCATAGACACTGACGTGTCACACACGCACGTTAGACGGGTGAGACAGATCGCCATCTCTTTTCTTGTCAGCCTGCCTTGCCTTTATGCTTATGGTTGCTTATGTACTCACTTGTGTGAATGAGATGGCATGTGCAGATTATCTAGTCTATTCTATTCTAAGCGTGTCGCTGTGGGTCTTGTAAAATGCGTTTTTATACTACTATAATACTACCGTGCGTAAGCGGTTATGAATTGGGCAAGATGTAGTTGATTTGATCATTCATTCATTACTTCATTAGACATTAAGACTGTGGCACTCTGTGGTGTTATAATTAAGGTTCATTCAGTTGATTAGCCAATCAGCTCAAAGAAGTAAGCTACACTACTAATGCTGGGCAGCGTTGCCACCTTGGTGATTTTATCACCAGATTTAGTGATTTTTTGGAGTGCGTTAGTGATATTCTGAATAAAAAAATCACTAAACAATATTTAGTGATATTTATCGAATGTCGAAAAATTTTGAAAATACATACTTATTAGCAACGAATTCCCCAATTTGTGAGAAAATAGCACAACCCTTTTCGTACACAGCCTAATGAAAAACCTAATTAAACTATGAATTTTATAGGTTCATGAATTAAACGGTTTTGTTTGGTTATGCAAACTTACCTAAGGGAATCCCTGACTATTGATGAGAACCTATCACGTACCTATTAAACCAGATTATATAAGTGTGTATTTATTTAGTTGCTTGGCAGTTGTTGCTTAATTTCGTTCGCGCAAGTAAGTGATCACATCAAAATCATTCGAACAAGTGTTTGTGAAGCATGTCAATTATTTCGCATTGCTATGAACGTACCAGTAAAAAGAAGACATTCACAAAAATATCTAAATAAATGGAAAACCAAAGAATTCAAGATGTGGTTACAGCCTGTAGCAAACGATACTACAAAAGCCGTTTGTACTTTTTATCAAAAATAAATATTTGCAAGAATTGACGACATTAAGAAACACAGTGTTACAAAAAAAACAAACACAAAGATATACCAATCTAGCTTAAAAAAATTGCTATTTGATATTAGGATGTTGTGTTTTTTTTTGTTAATTATTTTCACAATTATAATTATTATTTTTAGTAAGTACCTACCGTGTAATTTTTGGCTGGGCTACCTACTACAGACAGAGTGACTGAATGAATACGTATGTATCTCTTACTTGTGGTCTGTGGGTGGTGACCAGCGTTGCCAGATCTACTGATTTAGCAGTAGATCTAACTGCTTTTTGAACGGTCTACTGATCTACTGATATATTTCTAAGATTTCGTGAAATCTAACTGATTTTTCCCGAGCTCCAATGGCTCCGTGTCTATTAAGTAAGTTGTCACTTGTCAGTGTCACTTTACAAGCCAATGAAATTTCTAAAATCGAGAAGTCAACCAGCTTTTCCTGAGAGCGGCTCAAGGCCAAGGCATAAGGCCTTGTAACAACAAAAGAAATTAAAAATTCAATTTCACTTAGTGTTCATACGATTCTCGAGTCAGTTTGGTGTCTATTTTTTTATTGAAATTTAAAAAAATATACACCTAGTATCCCTCTTCTGTGATGAACATAGTTTTTTTTTTCTTGAAAGGAACAACGGAACACCATTGTACACTACCTAGTTACCTACCCCAAAAAACCTGATCAGTGCCCTTGTAAATGAACACATAATTTTTTGAAATTCGAAAGCCATGTAACTTAGATTGCAAAGTAAAATATTCATGGCTTTGATGAATGCCATCATTGAAAGGTGAAACACACACACTGGATAAACAAAAAAAAACTGGATCAAAATCGGTTCATTCGATTGGGAACTAATGACCTACTATTATAGATCCCTATCGGATGAACCGATTTTACAAAAAAACTTCCTACGATACCTACCACGCATTTTTCGTGTCAAAAGCTAAAAATTTGTAGTTTTTTCAAAATCTACTGATTTTTTCTTGGAGCTACTGATTTTTTACGTGACTTTCTACTGATTTTGTCAAATTCGATCTGGCAACACTGGTGGTGACTGACGCGCTCGCTCGACGCGACGCGACGCTCGCTACCACGTCGCGTCGCACGCAAAGCAGCAAAATGGCCGTTAACCTACCTGAAAATGCAATTAACTACATTTGCCCCCAGTTGCGTTTTTTGAAGCCCGGACAATACATTTTGACGCACGACGTAAGTCATTTAGTTTAGTAACTTAAAGATACAAACAAATTAAACAAAAGTCAAAAAACATTTATTTCCTTAGATACAGTAGATGTCATGTTAGCCGAATCTTCAACCACGGCAGCGACGGCCAGTCTCAACGAGGCGAGGACTAGCCAGGTGTGCGCAAACACAGATTCAGATTATTTATTGATAACTAGCTTCTGCCCGCGGCTTCGCACGCGTTGTTTCTATGGAACCGTTTTGAGGTTATTTCTATCCCATGGGAATTGATTTATGGGATAAAAAGTCGCCTATGTTTGATTCCAGGGTTAGACTTATGAGGTTAGACTGTCTGCAAAATTTCAGCCTGATCCGTTCAGTAGTTTTGGCGTGAAGAGGTAACAAACACCCATCCATCTATACATCCATCCAAACTTTCGCATTTTTTATTAGTTTTATTAGTGTGATGCTTGTTTCATTGCATAAAAGTAGGTACCTACCTACAAATAATAAAAAATAGTTCACAAGTCCAGCATAGTTAATCATTTAATTTATTGTGTGATTTAATGTGCATTCCCGGCTCCGTGCATTAGGCCCCTACCTACAAATAATAAAAAATAGTTCACAAGTCCATGTCCAGCATAGTTAATCATTTAATTTATTGTGTGATTTAATATGCATTCCCGGCTCCGTGCATTAGGCCCTGACTGCATGTTTTGAACATTTAAACACGACATTTTTAGTGGGTAATTATCTTTTCAACTTACTATAAGAAGGTTTGACTGTAACTGTAAACATAATGTTTTGCACTAACCAACTAAACCAATGAACTAGTTATCAAAGCTTTGAAATTGTGTGTTATGAAAAAAAAGAAGTGCTTGAGGGTAGATCTGAATACAATCTGGGTGAATTTACTGCCATTCTCGATTCGAGTCTTGACTTGGTAGTTTTAATTGTAAAAGAATTGAAGAATATCCCTTTACCTACCTACCTATTTCCCGTTGACCTAGAATCATGAATATCACGATACATATTTGGTAAGAAACAAGGTCTTACAATAACCGGAACCCTTAGTACGCGAGTCCGACTCGCACTAGACGTTTTATTGTATCATTATAATTATAACATTATTGATCTTCAAAACGTGAGTTGGTAACCGGCTTCCTTTGAACATGAATTGCGATAGACCTAGCGATTTTTTTGTTGCAGATCCAAGGAACACAAGGAGACACCGGATACACTTTCTACTTTCCCAAAAGACCCGTCAAGTGCGAGTGTAACTCGCGCGCCGAGGGTTTGAACGTTTGTCGAAAGTAGGTATGTACTAAAGGTACCGGTTAGAGACTTTGCAATTTAATGAATAAATATAAAATAAAAAATAAATAATGCTGGACAATTCACACAGCATTATCTAGTCCCAAGCTAAGCAGAGCTTGTGTTATGGGTACCAGATAACTGATATACTTAATATGATACACTACATAGATAGATATTTTTTATTATACATAGAAAACATCCAGAACGCTCTGGACAAATGTCTGCAGATCGTACAAAGATTTGTCCTGAGGCTGGAATCGAACCCGCAACCTCCTGCGTCGCAGGCAGACCTTCGCCCGCTGCGCCACAGAGGTCGTCATCGAATACCTAAAACTAGTAGGTACCAACCTACATTTCAGATGGATCTCTCTGCATGCTTCGGTGATAGGGGATAACGGTTAATTTTTCGACTTTTTTAAAATATTTCAAAAAGTATGAGACCTACAGACATTTCAAAAACTATTTTGAAATGTACAAACCGTTTCCTTTCATTTGATACCCACTCAGTGAGCGGGAAATCAAAATACCATCACTTGTTTTCTCTGCCCTAACCCGACCCAATCAGCGCCACCACTTATTTTATCTTATTAATATTATTAATAATAACACTAATATTATAAATGCGAAAGTTTGGATGGATGGATGTTTGTTACTTCTTTACACCAAAACGGCTGAAATTTTGCATACAGGTAATTATAGGCCTGGAATAAAACATAGGCTACTTTTTATCCCATAAATCAGTTCCCATGGGAAAGAAATAACCTTAAAACGTTTCCATAGAAACAACGCGTGCGAAGCCGCGGGCAGGATCTAGTACATACATAATATAATATGTTAACGAAGAAATTTTCATAAATCGATTTTGCAGTTTGTGATACCTATCAAAAGCTTATTTTTAATGCCTCTGTAAAAGATTTATTTTGTACTAGCTTCTGCCCGCGGCTTCGCACGCATATTTTCTGTACCTATTAAAAGTAGCTTAATTGTTTCAGTTAGGCTACGTTCTATTCTAAGTGTATGCCAAATTTCATTTTAATCTGTTCAGTAGTTTTGGAGATACTAGGTAACAAAAATATCTCATTTCACAAGCTTTCGCATTTATAATATTAGTAGGAAGTAGGATTAGTAGGATAGTATAGGCATTCGTAGGTATAGGCAGAGATGCGAAGTTGCTCTTTTTGCTCAACATCGTGGCTAAGATAAAATAGGTGGTGGCGCTGATTTGGGTCGGGCTAGCGCCTTAGTATATTACTTATGATTCGTTGTTTAGTTGGATTGCCTTGTTCTTTGCGCATGTTGCGCATGCTACCTGTAATTTAGAATGCTTTTAAGGTTTGTCGTATTTTTTGTGATCTATTGTGTTATTTCTAGTTGATAGCCCTTAATAAATAAACTCTTGTGATTGCTCCAGCTCAAAACGAGATAGTGCCCCTGCCGACGCCCGCGCCGACGGAGGCGCCGCCCCCGCGGCCCGCGCCGACGCCCGCGCGCCCCCCGCCCGCCCCGCAGCCCGGCTGCGCGCTTGCCAACGACCCGCGGTACACGAGAGGAGACCCTGCCGAGGGGTACAGGTTCGGTAAGTACTCTACTCACCGCTGCACGTGCCCGCACTGCTGAATATACTTCCTGTGGTCCAGCGACCGCAAGCTCAGCGTGGAACTTGGCCTCCGACGCAACACTTCTCCGGGCATCTCGGATCTGAGCTGTCGAAGTCGAAAATTTTTGCGATATTATTTGATTTCTTAGAAATTACCCTGAGTGTGGGATTACGCACTATATTAACAAAAAACTTTTTTTTTTTTTGTTATACTTCAAACTGACTATTTTCGGATTTTATCCTTTACTTGTGTTTTAGGACCTTACTATTTGCCAAATTTCATAATTCTAGGTCCACGGAAAGGACCCCATAGGTTTTTAAAACTAACTCTGTAGGCTCTGTCGAGACCTGCATATTTGTATATTAGCATTAGGTATTATCATATTTCCTAACTGTGTATTTCCTTTCGTCCCCAGCTCCACGCAGCTTTCAACTGCGGCGGCGAGACAGCGCGCATTTCGTCCACCGGTATCTACAACGACACGGAGTGGCACTCGGCGACCGTCACGCGGAACGGCGGCCATGCCAAGATAGCCGTCGACTCGGAGCATGTGTTCGAGAACAATGCGCTCTGTCTGTTTGCGCTCCATCCCAATCGTTCAACTGAGCGTGATTGGCCCCAACTAGAGAAAAATCTTTTCGGTCCTCGATTTCCAATTCTGCAGCAAATGCAGCCAGTTGATTGTGACGGGCATCAACATGATCTAATTATTTTTGATGCCAACTCCAGTGTGTGCTTTAGTTGTGATATGATCATGTCCAGTTTTGACACTGAAGGAAGCGGGGGTGTATTAGATTTATTGAGTTTCGGTTTCTTTGGCAGAGCTGAGGCCGTTAGTTTGTCTTCATCAACTTTATTAGCTAATGTTTGTTAAGATGTTACGTTAAAATGAGCTTTAGTGTAGTTACATTTAATTTTTTTTATCGCATAGGTTTCTTTTTTCATTGTAGATGAAGTCTTGTCTGTTGTTTCCTGTATTAGTGGTAAAATCTTTTGTAGTCATTGTTCAAACAATTTTCCTTCGGACTTGTCTTTAAGGAAGTCTTCCACATAACTTTTCACTTCAGCACATCTCATCTCATCGTCTGACAAAGCGACTGTTACTTCATAAAAAAGTTTTTTTTTCTTCTCTCGCTTTATGTTGATCAATAGTATTTATTAGTACAGCTGGATTTTTTCTCATAGGAGGCCTTGTATTGTCCTTTCAAGGGTTGCCTGTTGAGAAGCCGTTAAAAATGGCAGGGCCGTGTTCGACTAGGCTCACTGTAAACTAAATCAGTTTACAGTGAGCCTAGTCGAACACGGTTCCAGATGAGTTCGTAGCCTGCTGAGGCTGCTCTGCCTCCGACGGGCCTGCTTGAGCCTGGTCTGACTGCGACGGGCCTGCTTGAGGCTGGTCTGCCTGCGACGGGTCTTCTTGATCCTGGTCAGCCTGCGACGGGCCTGAAATGACATATATCAGGATCAAGTAAGTACTGTCATTATTCAAAATCCCATTTTGGTAGCCGTATTTTATTTAAGAAGAGATTATAGGTTACAGGACAATTGATACCTGCAATGCAAGTGAGCCTAGACTAACCATAGCTAAAGTCATGCGAGTGTAGGTTCCCTTGTTCGTCGGCTTCGCAATCGATTCAGTTTACAGTGAGCCTAGTCGGACTCGCTTCCAGATGAGTTCGCAGCCTGCTGAGGATGGTCTGCCTGCGACGGGCCTGCTTGAGTCTGGTCTGCCTGCGACGGGCCTGCTTGAGTCTGGTCTGCCTCCGACGGGCCTACTTGAGCCTGGTCAGCCTGCGACGGGCTTGCTTGAGCCTGGTCTGCCTCCGACGGGCCTGCTTGAGCCTGGTCTGCCTGGAGCTCACCTGCTGCCGCGGCTGCCGGCATATCCGGAACGGAATCAGACAATAATTCAAGAATATTGTCTCTATGTTGTTTGGCCTTAAGCTTGGCTTGCAAAATTTTGATTTCGTCTTGCTTTGGATCGAGATAAACTTTATTAACTGAGATAAGTTGATCAAATCTGATCTTAATTTTCTCGACACTCGCTTTATGTTGATCAATAATATTTATTAGTACAGCTGGATTTTTTCTCATAGGAGGCCTTTTCATTGTCCTTTCAAGGGTTGCCTGTTGAGAAGCCGTTAAAAATGGCAGGGCCGTGTTCGACTAGGCTCACTGTAAACTAAATCAGTTTACAGTGAGCCTAGTCGAACACGGTTCCAGATGAGTTCGTAGCCTGCTGAGGCTGCTCTGCCTCCGACGGGCCTGCTTGAGCCTGGTCTGACTGCGACGGGCCTGCTTGATCCTGGTCAGCCTGCGACGGGCCTGCTTACGCCTGGTCCGACTGCGACGGGCCTGCTTGATGCTGGTCTGCCTGGAGCTCACCTGCTGCCGCGGCTGCCGGCATAGCCTTAATCTTGACTTGCAAAGAGTTGGCTTCGTCTTGCAGTTGATCAAGAAAACCATTAGAAACTGAGATAAGTTTATCAAATCTGATCTTAATTTTCTCAACACTCGCTTTATGTTGATCAATAGTATATATTAGTACAACTGGATTTTTTCTCATAGGAGGCCTTTTCTTAGCCCTTTCAAGGGTTGCCTTTTGAGAAGCCGTTAATAATGGCAGGTTTTTATCGTAAACTAATTTTGCGCTGTATCCAGCCAATCGTTCATCTGAGCGTGATTGGCCCCAACTTGAATAAAATCTTTTCGTTCTTTTATTTCCACTTCTGCAGCAAATTCAGCCAGTTGATTGTGGCGGGCGTCAATACGATCCATTTTTTTTGCACTTTCCAGTGTGTGCATTAGTTGTGATATGATCATGTCCAGTTTTGACACTGAAGGAAGCGGGGGTGTATTAGATTTATTGAGTTCGGTTTCTTTGGCAGAGCTGAGGCCGTTAGTTTGTCTTTATCAACTTTATTAGCTAATGTTTGTAAAGATGTTACGTTAAAATGAGCTTTAGTGTAGTTACATTTTATTTTTTCAATCGCATAGGTTTCTTTTTTCATCATAGATGAAGTCTTGTCTGTTGTTTCCTGTATTAGTGGTAAAATCTTTTGTAGTCGTTGTTCAAACAATTTTCCTTCGGACTTGTCTTTAAGGAAGTCTTCCACATAACTTTTCACTTCAGCACATCTCATCTCATCGTCTGACAAAGCGACTGTTACTTCATGAAAAAGTTTTTTTTTCTTTGTTATGTTTATCCGCGATATGTTTATCCAACTCTTTTTTTCGGCGTTGTACTCTAGCAACAAATCGTGCATCTTTTTTCAGGAGCGCTATTAAAGCTCTTGGAATGTCAAATTGCATGCTGGCTGCCATCTTGGACACGTGGGATATCGGGAAAGCGATCATCGGCCAAAATATTGTTTACATGTCACAGTGCATGTGTCCATAAAAAGTCGTGGCTTCGTCCGTCAGTTGACGGAATTAGAAAATGAGAGAAGTTTCTCAAATCTGATCCTAATTTTCCTCTATGTTGATATAGATAATTTATTGGTACAATTGGATTTTTTCTCATAGGAGGCCTTTTCATAGTCCTTTTATGGGTTGCCTTTTGAGAAGCCGTTAAATATGGCAGGTTCTTATCGTAAACTGATCTTTGCGCTCCATCCAGCCAATCGTTCAACTGAGCGTGATTGGCCCCAACTAGAGAATAATCTGTTCGATCCTCGATTTCCACTTTTGCAGCAAATGCAGCCAGTTGATTGTGACGGGCATCAACATGATCTAATTATTTTTGGTGCCAACTCTAGTGTGTGCTTTAGTTGTGATATGATCATGTCCAGTTTTAGTGATACTGAAGGAAGCGATGGTGTATTAGCTTCACTGGGTTTCGGTTCCTTTGGCAGAGCTGAGGCTCTGAGTTTGTCATCAGCAACTATTTCAGTTAAAGTTTGTAAAGATACTACTTTAAAATGAGCTTTAGTGTAGTTATCTTTCATTTCTAGAATTGCATAAGTTTCTTTTTTCATCTTTGATGAAGCTTTCTCTTCAGTTTCCTGTGACAGTTTAAAAATCTTTTGAAGTCGTTCTTCAAACATTTTTACTTCGGACTTGTCTTTCAGAAAGTCTTCCACATAACTTTTAACTTCATCACATCTCATCTCAACGTCTGACAAAGCGACTGTTGCTTCATAAAAAAGTTCGTTATTTTCTTTGTAAAGATAGCTCAACTGATCAGTCGGAAGCGTCCAAAATGAACAAATCTCTGAGAGCTGATGAGTGGGTTGCTTGTTAAATGTTTTCATGCATGAAGTTTCTCACAAACCAAGGTAGATAAGTGGTAGATAACAATAATAATAACGTTTATTGGAAAAGATTTAGACTTAAAATTTATTACATCGTTGATCCCCAAACTAGGATAAACCTGTATCTTGGGGATCTCCTTCCATAGGTTGTTTACATTATAAATATCAAGCAAACGTTATACATAATTATTTAAGTAAGAACAAGTGTGTAATTATATACATTATGTGATGGGTCTCCTGAGGACACCAGTCTCGTAAGAGTCTGGGCAACAGGAGACCCCATGAGTGTGTGTGTATGTGCGTGTGTGATGTATGCGTGTGTTTGTGATTGGTGCTCCTGAGGACACCAGTCTCTTAAGAGTCCGGGCAACAGGAGACACCATTTGTGTGTATTGTGTGTGTGCATGTTGTGCGTGTGTAGTGTGAGTGTGTGTTTGTGAGATGTGCTCCTGAGAACGCCGAACTCTTAGGAGCCCGGGAACAGGAGCTACATAGATGAGTGTTATGTACATTAATCTAAGTATGTTAAACATAAATACAATAGTGTAGGTAATTTACATTTTATAAAGCATACTAAGTGTATAATTAAGTAAAATAGTAATACATTAAATCATCTAACAAAAAATAAAAAATCTTCAGTTTGATCATAATCTAGAGTTAAGAGCCAATTTGTCGTTTTAAATTTGCATTCAGAGTATGTAGTTTCGTGTATACTCAACTGTTTAACTTTATTATATAAATAATTTGACATGTATAATTTAACATGAAAGCAATAAAACACTTGAAACTTGAATCTAATTTACTCGATTTTCTACTCCTCACCTCACCTCACCTCAACAGCCTATAATGGTCCACTGCTGGACGCAGGCCTCCCCCTGATAAGCGACTTATCTCATGCCGATTTTCTACTGATTTAGTAAAATTAGATTTGGCAGCACCGAGGGGAGGGAAAATCCCCACCCCGCTGGCTTCTATCTCAAACTCGAAAAACAAATTGTCGTTGATTCACAGATTTATTTTTATTTTTTGCTAGTTTTAGCATTTGCCATATTTTTTTTTAAATAAAGAATTTGGGAAACGTATTTTATACCCTAGATAAAAACCTACACGAGAAAATACGTGATATGGGGAGTTAGGATAGGAAAGGAACAGAGAAGGAGGATCAGGGGAGTTAGGATAGGAAATATAGATAGGAATATCCCACTAAGCATGAAACTTACAATAAGTTGCAATAACTTTGTGTATCGCATATTTGTAAGTTTCAAATATTAATGTAGCAGGAAAATGCCAGTAACATAGATCGTACATTTTGTACGGATCGCTCTGCAATCTTCGGAGATAAGAATTCATTTAATAACTCAGCAACTACCGCAGCTATCAACTTGAAATATAAAATAATTAAGTAAGTATACATTTCGTGCGCCTATAATACATATTTTAAGAAAAAAAACGGAAAAAAATTAAAATAAACATTATCCATACAAATTGAGATGTCGAAATTTTAAAAGATACCTACAGGGTCACGCGGGGTAGGACAGACAAAACGAGACCACAAGAGTTTCGAAACCGATCTTCGAAAGTTTGAGATATCTGAATTTTTTTACCTAGGATCTTAGGTACGTTTAGAGGAAAGCCTAACTTAGATAGGTTATTAACTATACCGAACGTACGCGTGCGAAGCCGCGGGCAGAAGCTAGTATTTTATACAGCCGAACATAGAACCTGCTTTTTGCAAGGCGGTTTTAAAGAACCAATTATTGAGAAATCGAGTGGTTACCTACATGGTTGGCCTTCGTAAGAACTATGGTCTCGACAGTTTTCCTTTCACACATACTACTAATTAGAATTAGATACATAGGTAGTTAACACACGAATTATTATTTCTATTATCTAAATAATTGCTAACCGGTGGTAGGTAGGTATAGGTTTCAGCAATTTTGCTTCGTTTTTATCATGCTATTCCGCTTTTTATGGTATCTACATTTCACCATGTTTCCAGCATTAATAACAGTATCTCCAGCAGGAACTAGCAACGACTGTTAAAACATCTGGTTTTCACATGACATGAAAATTTCTCTGTCTCGTCTGGATTTGTCTTTCATTTGACAAGTGTCTGGGTTTACTAAAGTTATCGAGTTGCTAACTAGCTGCAAACAATCTGCGATCTATTACGAACAACGTGTTTGGTAAGTAACAATGCGCTAGTGAGCCTCTAGTGGTTCGCGAACTCATAGAAAAAGTTTGCAATCGTTGGTTTATCTTAGAAAACGTTTAAGTACCTAAGTCAATGTTATAACTTCGATAGGGATTTATTATAGCTTCTTCCTCGTGCTCCTACTAAATTCTCCTACTGGTAGGAGCACCGGGACACCCATGTCCTGATGCTCCTACTGAACATAAAAACCACGGGGAATAATGTAATATTCTAAATTTAATTCCTCCTGCTCCTATCACATAACATATTGAACAGTCAACTACTTTAAGCAACTAGGTAATAAACAAATAATAACTACTTATACCTAAACACTAATGTATTCCCTTGTAGGCCTCCCACCCCCGCGAAGCGGGGGGGGGGTCAACATTAACTTACTCCTAACGAAGCCCGTCCAACCCCCGCGAAGCGGGGGGGGAGCGGGTTCGTGGCGACTCTGTGACTGAAAGGGTGTGTGTATGTATAATTGCACCCATAGCCATAATATGATGACACAAAATAGTGAGGTGACTGTTCACCTGTAGGTACTTGAATCAGAGTATGCCTATAAGGAAATCTATTTTAGTTATGTCTCGATGCTCCTACTTAGCGTTTTACAATTTCCTTTTGCAGTAGGAGCATCAGGACATGGGTGTCCCGGTGCTCCTACCAGTAGGAGAATTTAGTAGGAGCACGAGGAAGAAGCGTTTATTATGCACTAGGCTAGACGAACGCCTCGCGGTTTCACACGCGTAGTTCCCGTTCCCGTGGGAATTCCGGGATAAAATATAGCCTATGTCACTCCCTGAAAAGTAGGTAAGCTTCCTAACGGTGAAAGAATTTTTCAAATCGGTCCTGTAGTTTCGCAGCGTATTCAATACCTACAAACAAACAAACAATCAAATCTTTCCTCTTTATAATATTATTATTATTATATTTAATAAGCACTAGACGATCGCCTCGCGGTTTCTCCCACGTAGTTCCCTTTCCCGTGGGATTTCCGGGATAAAATATTAGCCTATGTCACTCCCTGAAAAGTAAGCTTCCTAACGGTGAAAGAATTTTTCAAATCGGCCCAGTAGTTCCGGAGCCTATTCAATACAAACAAACAAACAATCAAATCTTTTTTCTTTCTAATATGTATAGATAGATACCTAAGGCGTTAGTGATAGAGTCCCATTGGCATGACATTGATTCTGATAGACAAGCTCTAGGAGTAATTATTTTCTTTGGATACTTAAATCAAGTTTGCGCAATAATTTAGGTTTCACTTTCGGTGACCCCTCATAATGCCTTGATTTAGGTCATCTCATTCGAAAATTCCCGGTAGATAGCGTCAGTGTAGGGAAACATTCTCATAATAATTCGCTGCTATTCGAGTCGGCCGGCGGCAGGTGCGCCGCGCATCGCTCGCACGTCTCGATGATCGAGAGGCTCCTTTCGTTCCCCTCCCTTCGTTCAGCCACTGCCACGATCGATACCACCGCCGCCGGCTAGCAGTGCGGCAACCATCCTCGGAACAATATTTTGATTTGTAAAGGACCTTCCATTTTAGCCTAGCAGACGTTTCCCTTTGTAAAACGCGCACGACCCACTCGGTAGAACTTAAAACACCTCAAGAGAACTCCGTTTCCGAATTATTTTATTGGCAACTGATGGCGGTGCGTAGTCCTAGGTTTCGGCCGGACTAGCGTATCGTCTCAATTCAACAAACTGAAAAATCAAGTGGGTAGCTAGATCTCTTGTTTTCTGAGGAACGACCAAAAAACTGATACAAGGCGAGATGACACGAGGCAACCAAAGGGATGTAGCCCGCGCCAAAAACCAAAAGAAGCAACAAGAAATTGAGCGGAAGAAGAATGCGAGTGAGAAAAGTGGGATGTCGCTTTCAGAGAGGAAGGCGAGGGACGCGGTGCTGATGCGGGACAAGCAACGGCGTAAGGACGAGGAGACTGCTGCCAGGCAGGGCCGGCAGACTGACACCAGGCAACGGCGTCAGGACGAGGAGGCTGCTGCCAGGCAGGGCCGGCAGGGTGATACCAGGCAACGGCGTCAGGACGAGGAGGCTGCTGCCAGGCAGGGCCGGCAGGGTGATAATAGTACAGTGAAGTGAAAAGAGGACCCTACCAATTAGGTACAATCATATTTTGTCTTCAGTTAATAAATAAAAAAAAAACAATATTCTTTCATTTACTGCCCTCCGAATGTTCAGAATGAGCTCAGAATTTCGTGAAATGCGTTGCTATGCACTGGGGAAAGTTACCCCGGTTTAGTAGGTACTTACTTATAGGTATGTAAGTAGGTATATGAAAATAGTATCTACTACCTACCTGTGAAAGGGTGAACCCCACTCGAGTAAGTTTTAGAATCATAGAGTAAAAACTCGCTGCTGTCTAAAACACGAAAATAATTCTATTTCGGTTTTTTAATAAAAAAGGGGGTCTAGAGGGGCTGGGGGGTCTAAAACCACACTCTATACACCCCCTATAGAAAAATCAAACAATATGCCTCCGTTTGGGAGCCCCCCTGGGGGGCGGGGGTTCGGGGGGGGGGGCAAATCTCATAAAGTCGGAATGCGCTCTACTTGCTGTGACTGTGACCCTCGCGTTCTCCGTAGTCGCATTACGGCTCGCTTCGCTCGCCGCAAAGCTCCACCTATAGGGTGGAGCTTGGACAAAATATAGGCTAAAAATGGGCGAATTTCGGTTTTTAATAAAAAAGGGGGTCTAAAATGCTGGGGGGTCAATTTTTTTTTCGCATTCAAAATTATTTGCCTTGCCCTACATGACTGTGAAAAAAAAATCTTGTATCGTACTTCGTTTGGGAGATATCAAAAGGGGGGGGTGAAAATTGGGGCGGGAGGGGGGGTGAATTTTTGTTCTGCCAATTTGAGAAGAAACCCTCTATACGATCCCGCAATCAAAACTCCTCTATCACGACGGCATCTTGTAGCACTCTCAAAAGGGGGGGTCCTGGGGGGCAAGGGGGGGTAAATTTCTAGTTGCTTTAGAAATCACTCGTCCCCCTCTATACACCCCTTACAGAAAAATCAAACAATATGCCTCCGTTTGGGAGCCCCCCTGGGGGGCGGGGGTTCGGGGGGGCAAATCTCAAAAAGTCGGAATTTTCCCTAGGTCATCCGGACTCCCTCTACACGATTCCGCAAAAAAAACATACCTTCCCCTCCACCATCAAGGAGAACAATTATGAGTGAGTCAGTCAAATAGTAATTGGGGTGATGGGGTGATTGGGGTGAAATTTTTTAGTTTTTTGCTTTTTTCCAAATTTATATGGGACCTTCGAAGTAAATATATCCTATTCAATAAAAAGATAATTACAAAATCAGACTACTCTGTACAAAGTTATGCGTGCTCATACATTACAATCAGTGAGTGAACTGTCAATCATCCCCTGTTTTCCTACCCTTAGGGTTGGATTTTTTTTCCAAATTTATATGGGACCAACATCGGAGTTTAACCATTCTAATAAAAAAGAATTATCAAAATTGGACTAGGTACTCTGTAAAAAGTTATGCGTGGTCATACATAAATAAAACGTCAAGTGCGAGTCGACTCGCGCACTAAGGGTTCCGTTTAATTGTAAGACCTTGCTTTTTGCCAAATATTATGATTCTAGGTCAACATGAAGTGTATATTTTGGTCGAGGGAGAGAATCAAAACTTATTTTTTTTAGATAATAAACTACAAATTTAGGTACTTACGGTTTTCAAATTGATATCGTTATTTGTGCTATATAGCCTTGATTCATACCAAATTTTATGATTCTACGTCAACGAGAAGTACCCTATAGGTGGTCCATGGCGAGAATCAAAAGTATTATTTTTGTGAATAAACTACAAATTTACTGTTTTCGGATTATTTCCTTTTTGTGCTGGAAGGCCTTGCTTCTTGCCAAAGTTGCCAAATTTCATAACTCTAAGTCTACGGGCAGTACCCTATAGGTTTTGGTCCATGGCGAGCATTAAAAGTAATTTATTTAGTGAATAAATTACAAAGTTATGTTTTTCGGATTTTTTTCCTTTATCTGTGCTATAAGACCTTGCTGCTCACTAAATTTCATGATTCTAGGTCTACGGGAAGTACCCTATAGGTTTTGGGTGCAAGTGATTGCCTTGGAAATTTCAAAATTTTCGGACATTATGTAAACGGCTGTAACTTTTGAGTGCGTTGACTTAGAAGTTTAATTTATATCACGGCTTCAGAGGTTACGGACTTGAGTAGTTGATGTTAATTTCAACTCGATACCTCAACGCGTCCTGAGAAAAGAGGGTTGACAAACGGACAGACGGACAGACAGACGGACAACAAAGTGATCCTATAAGGGTTCCTTTTTTCCTTTTGAGTTACGGAACCCTAAAATATATTTATATAGATATGCGTCGACTTGAGAACCTCCACCGTTTTTCGTGTCATGTCGTGTAAAAGTCCGAAAATTATAAGTTTGTAGTTTATTCACGAAAAAAAAATACTTTTGGTTCTTGCCACGGACCTATAGGTTACCTACTTCCCGTTGACCTAGAATCATAATATTTGGCAAGAACGAGGTCTTACAATTATACGGAACCCTTGATGCGTGAGCCTGACTCGCACTTGACGTTTTATTTTACTTAAAAATATTTTCCTCTCCTTTGACATTGACATACCTAAATTTACCCTAATTTCCATTTGACGCCCCCTAGCGAGATATTTGGAACTACTTTTTTCTTTATAAATGCAAATCGAAAACCCCTCATTAAAACTGCGAGTAAGAAATGCAAAACATTATCATATCACTGAGTAAGTAAGCTTCGAGAACTTTTGTACAAATAGGCCATCCATATTTATTCGTAAGACAAGTACCTAGCTAATTTCATTTCGCACCCATTCCTCGCGCCTCCACTCATCTGCGCGCGCAATGCGGCATTTCAATCGATAGTACCTACCTATTTGCATTAGAGCCCATCCGAGTCCAGACGGTAGCCATTATTGCGATTAGAAGATAACCAAAAAAGTTAACTGCTGTGCCTGCATATAGCGCTTGTGGTGATTAAAGGTAAGTGGTTTTTAGTATAGTTCCTTAGTTCAAAACGTAGAATGGATAATACAGGTTATAATCAGATCAAGCAGTGCGGCGCGGGTGGCGCGGGCGGGTCGGCATACTAAGCGTGGCCGTATGGTTCCATGATGCATGATGGAAAGGTTCACGGATTCCTCTGAGTCTATCTGAGCTCTAAAGCTGAACGCGCACCTGTTCGCGCCGCTGGAGCCGGACGCGCCGAAGTCATCGCATTTTAGGTAGGTACTAATCCTTGTGTGAAATTTTATGCAACCCCGCGCACCTATCCGCGCCCTACGCCCCGCATTATGGTAAAATCCACTGGGAATACGGATTCCATCAGAAAACTGGGGATGACGGCATCCGTATTCTTTCAGTCCAAAGGTAGTTGTATTGTCTGTACTACACAGATGCCTCGTTTAAAAATTATTTCGTCTTTTTGACTTCTTAGTGTACGTAGGTAAGTATACCTACTACAGATATAAGGTAGGTAGGTACCTATGTTATGAGATTGGTTGTTTCAACAAACTTGTTATGATACTTAAACAGGGTGTTGGGTACATGGACTAACATAATTCTTTGGGGGTATGTGGGGTCATGCGCTACATTTCGCCGGCTGACTCATTGTCCTAAGTGTCACGGTAGTTCGATAATATGATCCGTATGGCTATTCTAGTGAGAAAAAGCAGATAGAAGGTTTTTTTCGAGAGGCTTCAAAATTCAAAATTGGGCAACAAATGACCCACGCTGCTTTTCACTTTAAAAGTGGGGTGGATAATATCGCTCATTTGGTGGAAAAATGACGGAATTGTTATTTTGGGCAATATTGAGTTAAGTATGTCAAAACAACTGTAACAGGTATCTTGATTTGGAGAAAAATCGACGAAATTGTATCTATAATAGATAGTCGTTGCGTTCTGGACGGATGACGCATGACGGCATCCGTATTCATTTAGTCCATTATCTCGGTTCGCGAGCGCAGAGCACGTTTTGCAAGTTTGTGCATATAACGGTAAACGATTCGACTTTAATTGCAATAGTGCAACAATTTGAAGAGTTGTAAGGCAGCCTAAACTTGCGTGGACTCATATTAAAATATTTAAGAAACCGCTTATCATCCTTTAGCAAGTCAGGCTGGACTAGTCACACAGCATTATTTAGCCTCAAGCTTGTGTTATGGATACTAGATAACTGATATAAATAATAAAAATAATATACGAGTACATTATAGACATGTGCGCCGCGGTGGGCGCCGCCCTGAAATCGGCGGCGGGGCGGGCGGCGGCGTGATTTCGGCGTGAACTCGGCGCGCAGGTATGAGTAATAAATAAATAATGCTGGACAAGTCACACAGCATTATTTAGCCTCAAGCTAAGCAGAGCTTGTGTTATGGAAACTAGATAACTGATATACATAATAATAATACGAGTACATTAGGGGGTGCATTTACTTCGAAGAACTTGGAAGTTTCGTAAATTCGAAGTTCATAGCCTTTTTTGGCCATTTTTCAAGTTCGAATTTGATGGCCACAAATTCGAACTTTCGAATTTTTTAGTTTCTATGATTTATCCACGCAAATAAGGCACCTTACGCAGTCGCTTAACGCACTCGTGTTATGAAAGAGTGAAATGCGACCAGTGTTGAAGCTGAGAGAGCTTTCTCAGCGGCTGGCTACATTTGTAACCGCCTGACATTTTTAGGGGTTAATTAACTAACATAAAATTTAATACATTTAATTAAGTAAATAACAATCAATAAATAATTAATGCTGTCAGTTCAGTATAATCCCCAAGCTGCAGAGGGCGCTGCCCGGCCCCGGTGGAAATGCGTTAGTGCCTCTTACGACACCCGCGGGAAGAGTTGGGGTGGTGCAAATTCTAAGCCGTATTTTTGTGTTATCTATTGTGTTAATTCTAGTTGATTGCCCTTAAGTACTAAATAAACTCATGTGATTGCTTCCAGCTCAAAACTTCAACGAGATAGTGCCCTTGCCGACGGAGGCGCCACCCCCGCGGCCCGCGCCGACGCCCGCGCGCCCCCCGCCCGCCCCGCAGGCCGGCTGCGCGCTTGCCAACGACCCGCGGTACACGAGAGGAGACCCTGCCGAGGGGTACAGGTTCGGTAAGTACTCTACTCACCGCTGCACGTGCCTGCACTGCTGAATATACTTCCTGTGGTCCAGCGACCGCAAGCTCAGCGTGGAACTTGGCCTCCGACGCAACACTTCTCCGGGCATCTCGGATCTGAGCTGTCTCTCGCCAGCCGTTGGCGTCGAGTTCGGAGTTCCAGCAGGCCTCGCACGGGGATTGTTGTTTAGGGTAGAATAGAGATACCTACCGTAAACCTTTAGTTTGCGAAATAGATTCATGGTGTATTCTGACTTCCACCGGGTCACTTTATTGCACGACAATAATAATGTACCGATGGCTGTATATGTGACCCCTAACGTGGGCCCTAACATCAAGTGGCCCACGTTCCGTACATCCGCATCAAGTAGCACACTCAGGGTAATTTCTAAGAAATCAAATAAAATCGCAATTTTTTTTTAGTTGTAGTTGGTTAGCACATTCCTGTACTGAAGGAAGGAAGCGGGTTCAAGTCCCGTCGAAGTCGAAAATTTTTGCGATATTATTTGATTTCTTAGAAATTACCCTGAGTGTGCGCAATATAATAACAAAAAACTTAATTTTTTTTTATATACTTCAAACTGATTTTTTTCGGATTTTACCCATTACTTGTGCTTTAGGACCTTACTATTTGCCAAATTTCACAATTCTAGGTTTACGGAAAGGACCCCATCGGTTTTTAAAACTAGCCTAACCCGAAGGGCCTCGGTACCGCACGGACCTAGGGTCTTGACTCCAAGGGCAGCAAATGTGTAGGCTCTGTCGAGACCTGCATATTTGTATATTAGCATAAGGTATTATCATATTTCCTAACTGTGTATTTCCTTCCGTCCCCAGCTCCACGCAGCTTTCAACTGCGGCGGCGAGACAGCGCGCATTTCGTCCACCGGTATCTACAACGACACGGAGTGGCACTCGGCGACCCTCACGCGGAACGGCGGCCATGCCAAGATAGCCGTCGACTCGGAGCATGTGTTCGAGAACAGTGCGCTCTGTAGCACATCTGTGATGTTGACCTTACTGACGATTCTAACTCTATCTTTATAGGGACTCGCAGATCTCGAGAATAAAAGTTATATTTTCTGTCTGAACTTCGAAATTGAGCTTCCGAATTTCGAAAACCAGTTTGGAAATAGAAAAATATTTAAAAAACCCTGTCGTTTCGTACCACTTACAGTGATTGTGCCTTTGTGGTAACTTTGTAAAGTTTTGAAAATAATTAAATGCAATTAATCAATATAAATTCATCCTGAATCTTTCTAGTGGAATTGTCTTGGTATTTGTTAAAGTTTATATTCCTACGGTGTCCTCTTAGTCTATAATCGGCACCTGTATCTGTCTCAATCAGCGGCGACTTTCGGTTTGCGGTGCCCTTTGACATCGCGGCACCCTTTGACATCGTGGCGCGGCGCGGATTCTTCTTTGACGACAACTTGGTTGTAGTAAGCAGGTGTCGGACAATGTAATAATCAAGAAAATGACGCAGTTTTCAATGTGTCTAAAACAATACGTTCCACGCCGAATTCACGCCGATTGGCTGATCGGCGGCACCCTATGATCTAGATGGAGCACCCAGTGTTTTATTAAATTCTAAATTTTATCTCTTTTTCAGCCAAAGGACGTTCTTGCTGCTAACAAGGCCACTGCAACTCCCACGTGTCCAAGATGGCAGCCAGCATGCAATTTGACATTCCAAGAGCTTTAATAGCGCTTCTGAAAAAAGATGCACGATTTGTTGCTAGAGTACAACGCCGAAAAAAAGAGTTGGATAAACGATCTTTACAAAGAAAAAAAACGAACTTTTTTATGAGGTAACAGTCGCTTTGTCAGACGTTGAGATGAGATGTGTTGAAGTTAAAAGTTATGTGGAAGACTTTCTGAAAGACAAGTCGAAGTTAAAATGTTTGTAAAACGACTTCTAAAGATTTTTAAACTGTCACAGGAAACTGAAGAGAAAGCTTCATCAAAGATGAAAAAAGAAACTTATGCGGTTCTAGAAATAAAAGATAACTACACTAAAGCTCATTTTAAAGTAGTATCTTTACAAACTTTAGCTGAAATAGTTGCTGATGACAAACTGAGAGCCTCAGCTCTGCCAAAGGAACCGAAACCCAGTAAAGCTAATACACCATCGCTTCCTTCAGTATCACTAAAACTGGACATGATCATATCACAACTAAAGCACACACTGGAGTTGGCACCAAAAATAATTAGATCATGTTGATGCCCGTCACAATCAACTGGCTGCATTTGCTGCAAAAGTGGAAATCGAGGACCGAACAGATTATTCTCTAGTTGGGTCCAATTACGCTCAGTTGAACGATTGGCTGGATGGAGCGCAAAGATCAGTTTACGATAAGAACCTGCCATATTTAACGGCTTCTCAAAAGGCAACCCTTAAAAGGACTATGAAAAGGCCTCCTATGAGAAAAAATCCAATTATACCAATAAATTATCTATATCAACATAGAGGAAAATTAGGATCAGATTTGAGAAACTTCTCTCATTTTCTAATTCCGTCAATGTATGGACACATGCACTGTGACATGTAAACAATATTTTGGCCGATGATCGCTTTCCAGATATCCCACGTGTCCAAGATGGCAGCCAGCATGCAATTTGACATTCCAAGAGCTTTAATAGCGCTCCTGAAAAAACATGCACGATTTGTTGCTAGAGTACAACGCCGAAAAAAAGAGTTGGATAAACATATCGCGGATAAACATAACAAAGAAAAAAAAAACTTTTTCATGAAGTAACAGTCGCTTTGTCAGACGATGAGATGAGATGTGCTGAAGTGAAAAGTTATGTGGAAGACTTCCTTAAAGACAAGTCCGAAGGAAAATTGTTTGAACAACGACTACAAAAGATTTTACCACTAATACAGGAAACAACAGACAAGACTTCATCTATGATGAAAAAAGAAACCTATGCGATTGAAAAAATAAAATGTAACTACACTAAAGCTCATTTTAACGTAACATCTTTACAAACATTAGCTAATAAAGTTGATAAAGACAAACTAACGGCCTCAGCTCTGCCAAAGAAACCGAAACTCAATAAATCTAATACACCCCCGCTTCCTTCAGTGTCAAAACTGGACATGATCATATCACAACTAATGCACACACTGGAAAGTGCAAAAAAAATGGATCGTATTGACGCCCGCCACAATCAACTGGCTGAATTTGCTGCAGAAGTGGAAATAAAAGAACGAAAAGATTTTATTCAAGTTGGGGCCAATCACGCTCAGATGAACGATTGGCTGGATACAGCGCAAAATTAGTTTACGATAAAAACCTGCCATTATTAACGGCTTCTCAAAAGGCAACCCTTGAAAGGGCTAAGAAAAGGCCTCCTATGAGAAAAAATCCAGTTGTACTAATATATACTATTGATCAACATAAAGCGAGTGTTGAGAAAATTAAGATCAGATTTGATAAACTTATCTCAGTTTCTAATGGTTTTCTTGATCAACTGCAAGACGAAGCCAACTCTTTGCAAGTCAAGATTAAGGCTATGCCGGCAGCCGCGGCAGCAGGTGAGCCCCAGGCAGACCAGCATCAAGCAGGCCCGTCGCAGTCGGACCAGGCGTAAGCAGGCCCGTCGCAGGCTGACCAGGATCAAGAAGACCCGTCGCAGGCAGACCAGCCTCAAGCAGGCCCGTCGCAGTCAGACCAGGCTCAAGCAGGCCCGTCGGAGGCAGAGCAGCCTCAGCAGGCTACGAACTCATCTGGAACCGTGTTCGACTAGGCTCACTGTAAACTGATTTAGTTTACAGTGAGCCTAGTCGAACACGGCCCTGCCATTTTTAACGGCTTCTCAACAGGCAACCCTTGAAAGGACAATGAAAAGGCCTCCTATGAGAAAAAATCCAGCTGTACTAATAAATACTATTGATCAACATAAAGCGAGTGTCGAGAAAATTAAGATCAGATTTGATCAACTTATCTCAGTTAATAAAGTTTATCTCGATCCAAAGCAAGACGAAATCAAAATTTTGCAAGCCAAGCTTAAGGCCAAGCAACATAGAGACAATATTCTTGAATTATTGTCTGATTCCGTTCCGGATATGCCGGCAGCCGCGGCAGCAGGTGAGCTCCAGGCAGACCAGGCTCAAGCAGGCCCGTCGGAGGCAGACCAGGCTGAAGCAAGCCCGTCGCAGGCTGACCAGGCTCAAGCAGGCCCGTCGGAGGCAGACCAGACTCAAGCAGGCCCGTCGCAGGCAGACCAGACTCAAGCAGGCCCGTCGCAGGCAGACCATCCTCAGCAGGCTGCGAACTCATCTGGAAGCGAGTCCGACTAGGCTCACTGTAAACTGAATCGATTGCGAAGCCGACGAACAAGGGAACCTACACTCGCATGACTTTAGCTATGGTTAGTCTAGGCTCACTTGCATTGCAGGTATCAATTGTCCTGTAACCTATAATCTCTTCTTAAATAAAATACGGCTACCAAAATGGGATTTTGAATAATGACAGTACTTACTTGATCCTGTTATATGTCATTTCAGATGGGGCTCACTGCACGGTATACATTGGACATCAAAGATTTTGTTGCCACATCACCCAAGCGGGGACCATTCGCTGTTGCCCAGCACGCTAATAAACGGACCTGTTACTAAAACAGTTCAAATAGTAGGTATTACTTTTGCACACATGAGATCTGAAAATTATCACTACTCCATCATAGATATAGTACTAGACGTGTGCGCCGCGCCGACCCGCCGCCGCCGCCGCCGATCGGCGTGAGTTCGGCGTGGAACGTATTCTTTTAGACGCTTTGAAAACTGCGTCATTTTATTGATTATTACATTGTCGAACACCTACCAACCAAGTTGTAGTCAAAGAAGAATCCGCGCCGCGCCACGATGTCAAAGGGTGCCGCGATGTCAAAGGGCACCGCAAACCGAAAGTCGCCGCTGATTGAGACTGATACAGGTGCCGATTATAGACTAAGAGGACGCCGCCGTAGGGATATAAACTTTAACAAATACCAAGACAATTCCACTAGAAAGATTCGGGCTGTAAATTCAGCCATTATTGTATTAATTGCATTTAATTATTTTCTAACTAAACTTTACAAAGTTACCACAAAGGCACAAACACTGTAAGGGGTACGAAACGTCAGGGGTTTGTTGCAGATTTGTTTTTATAATTTTATGTTTTACTGTCATGCCCTACCATATGAATCAAATTAATCTAATAGTGATTTGTGTTTATAATCTTATGTTCTGATGTTTCGATTCCCAATTGGAATCCTATTGAATATATAATGTACCTACCTTTTAAATAGACTGTAATTGTTGATCATTTTCTAAGGCTGTTTAGCCACAATTTACTAGCTAACGATTGTATTGTTTAAATTTATGCATGTCTTTGATTTAGTGAATAAAACTACTTTATAAGAAATTTGGTAGAATTACTTACTTATTAAGAAATCTTTTGTTTTGATAGATATAAATTTTATGTAACATAATTAAAAACCATTACAAGGCGAAAGCACCCCCCCTCCTCGGATATCTCACGCGCGATAATATAAATATAGCGCCCCGCGCGCGAACAGTCTGTACTACACAAGTTTGAGCTACATACAGACAACACCTGTCCTACTAAAGTGAGATCTCCGGGCGAACAAGGCGCTGCCACTTTTATCCTGAAGAAGTCTTCTTATTGGAACCCTGATCCCTACAATCGCGGCGTTCAGACGCATAGTACCAGAAACGCAAATTGCCTTATACGCGGATGGCCAGAAATGGATTTCGCAAATTAACAGATACGCATAACGAATACCGCCGCCTACATGTCGGGTTAATTCAAGTAGGAATTTAGCATCCTGGCCATTTGCGTGATGGAATTCAGGTAATTTACGTAGAAGGTAAATTACGTAAAAAATTCTAGTCCTGGTAATTTGCGTTTCTGGTACTATGCGTCTGAACCAATCGCGGGCATCCCCAGCGACGAATCCGCCAGACCTTACTTTAAGGAATTAGGCATTGACCCTGCCCTCCTTGATTATCTACCAAGTAGGAATACCTACACGTGCGCTCCAACCTAGATATATACCGTAAGCTCGGTGCCTCCCACAGATACAACACTCGCCATGCAGAGAGGCTGGCTGCAGCCCCAAGAACTCTGGCTAAATCGGGGAAGCTGACGCATGTGATGGGCCCCACCGTCTACAATAGAATTCCAAGGGACATATTGGAAGCGCCGAGCCACTCGGCATTCAAGCACAGATTTAAAACGTGGCTTGTAAATCAAGCGTTCTATTCGTTCGATGAGTTCGGCTGCCGAAAGACATCAAATTACATTAAGTAATTTTTATAAATGTATTTCTATTTCCTAATTGTGATTTTTAAATGATGAAATGTACGTATGCTGTTTATGCACGAATAAATGAGTTTATGAGTTACAATTGGCTGCTACGTGGTCATAGAGCCTAGCAACCGTAGGAAAGAAAGCTTCGGGTCCCTAAGGTAGATTGCGCAACACAGAGGGACCCCACAGGAGGAAGGCTAGGCTGTAGAAAACCACCACAGTATAATGGTCCTTCGAGCCGGATCACCAAAGAAGAGGATTGAAGAGGATACCCGTTCTCCGCAACGCTGCAGTGAGGTGCAAGCGTCCTTGATAGCACGAAGGCTGTCGGGACATCTGCTGCTGTCGGCGTGAAGAGGACCGTCGCGGTAATAGGGTGCCATCAACGGGTCTGGATGCATATGGAGCTTCCAGGCTAAGGCTGCCGTCGACGTGTGCCCATCCCAGTGGGGTGCAAGTCCGATGTTGGCATTTGGAGCCGCGGACACTGCTGCTGGAGGAAGGTGCAGGGAGGAAGTTGGCGCCATCGAGAAACCGGAACATTCTCTTCTGCCCCACCCGGCGGTGAGGTGCAAGCGTCCCTGATAGCACAAAGGTTCTCGGGACATCTGCTGCCGCCTGCGTTGGAGGCATTTGGAGCTTCCGGGCTAAGGCTGCCGTCGACGAGCGTTCGAGTCCAGTGAGGTGCAAGTCCGTTGTTGGTGATTTGGAGCCGCGGACACTGCTGCTGGAGGAGGGCGCAGGGAGTGAAGACCGAAGAAGCGAAGATAGTCAAACCCTACGCGGTTAGCCGCGGCCATTCAAGTAGGCAACTAACTGTGCCATACCGTCCTACTTGTTTGGTCAACGTCTAGTCTGTATCACTGCGATCAGACGGGAGTAACGTGCCGGACGCCGTTACCGGTATACGCCTTTGTTAAGGCGACCGTAGTCCGATCGCGCCGTTCATGACTGTTCGTCAAGAGCCATTGGCCACAAGTTGGCATGCCGAGGGTGCTGGGTGTTCCCCCCAGTGCCTGAGCACTTTGGTCTCTGATACTGTCCTCTGTCGGGCAATTCCCACCTCACCCTTTCCACCTCATTCCATCCTCGCTCGTTGTGCCTCTCCGAGGTCCTCGGCCGAGATTGTTAGTGTTAGGGCCTGCTAGGGAGGTTAGGTTTACTAATTCCGTCAACAGGGGGAATCGTTACTATCTTTGTGGGTGACGTAAAGTCACGTATTAGGGAAACGTAGTTTTGTCATCGCGTTGAAATAAATTAATTTATTTCCGCGTAAAAATTCATTGAAAATTCATGTAAAATAAAAATATTAATCGCCGTAAGCAAACATAAAATAATTCGTGTTAGATAAATAAAGCCCGTGCAATAATAACCAAATCTTAGCGCGCAAAAAATTATACTAGGTATCTACAAGTATAATTTCATAAAAAATTATTTACGTGTGTTAGGTATAAGCTTTATAAGTTAACATTGTAAATTCTATAGCTTTTAATTTAGTGTAGAATAAAATTTCGTGTTAGGTTAAAATTTTGTGTTAGGTTAAAATTTGTGTTAGGTTAAGATTTGTGTTAGGTAGGTAGGTACCTATAATTTTAATGTTAAATAAAAAACCGCATACTTCACGTAGTAATGTGCCAAATCAATACTAGAAGTAAAGCCAAAAACGCCACTACATCTCAAGAAACTTCCGAATCTTCCGCTCCAACTTTCTCCGACTACAGTTCTCCCACTGAGAGTACCTACCAACGAAACGGAAAACTTAAGTACCTACTTAATACTTCCGGCGTTTTCGAATCCTTCCTATACATTTAGCACCTTGCAGTATCCCACCGGATCGAGAATAACTATTTTTCTTAGTATAAGAACGATCCAATCGTTTCTTACAAACTCGAATAGAGTTTTCGAATAATTTTGAGTGATTTGTCGCACTTTGACATGACAGCGGCAGTCACGTTTACGCCATTGATGTCATAAAAGTAAGTAGAGCACTGTCAGCATAGTTTTGTCCTTCAATTGGTGCTTTAAAAAAAATAAGAGCACACAGGAAAACATTTCACTCGGTACTTGCACCTAATCTAAGTTTTTCCCTTACGATCTATGAGCGTACCAAGTCTAACCCAAACACGTCAATCATATAGGAAAAACACGCTCACTCAACAATTATCTTGAATCTATGTGCGAGTTGACAAGCATAATTAAATAATTACATTTTTTTGCCTACACCTTGTTTGTGTCTACTACCATTCTAAGCCTTTTTTGTGTAAGACATCAATGGTTCTTGATTAAGAAACAAAAATAAAACCGATAAAAATCCTAAGCAACAAACCGAAGGAAAGGATAAATCGACCCGGGCAAGATCGGAAGCCACAGTTGTACTGCACGAGAAGGCCGCCTCCAAAACCTCTGCAAAATCAACCACAAGGAGGGCCACATTAGAAATACAACGGGCTATCGCAATGAACGTTGAATTGAAACTCAAGCTCTGAAGGAAAATATAAATCTGTCCCATCCCAGCTGCTCCAAGACCTAAAAAATAGCATTGATGAGACCTCTAAACCTCCCTCCGGAAATTCTTTTGCCGACATGGTGAAAAAGGGTAGTACTAAGGTACATTAAGCCCGTTAGTGTCAGATCACTGGCTATTTTGCCTGCCTTTCTAAAATTCAAATAATTCTTCCCATCCAAAGGTTGCCTGGAAGAGATCGCTTCTAAGCGATAAGGCCGCCCATTGTACTTGTCTTATGTAATGTCTCCTTGTAATGTTATTTTTATGGTGTACAATAAAGCATTTTGTATTGTATTGTATTGTATTTTCCCATATGACAAGCTTAAGTCGAGCGAAGAGATCAAAGCCCTTGTCTAAAAAATCATCTGCCCCGAGGAGATGATTTATGCCTCAAGAATCTAGAGGCTGACCTTTCCGGTAGGTAAGTCATTACCGTATTGTAGGTGTTTCTATCCCTCTTCTGATATGAAAATTATCCTCGCTAGCTACTGAAATGAAACATAGATCACTCATAAACATGTTTATAGGTACCTACTCAATTCTGAGGCTCAAATTCAATATTTAGCAATAGGTTTTGTTCTTTTCCGAAATAGGTACAAAAGTACTTCAAGGTGTCATAATAAACCTTCAGGAACAGAAACATGAATTCTCATAATTTGAGTTTGCAAAAAGTGGAATTTGCAGCATGTTGAATATGCAGAAACTTAATTCCTGAAATATTCAGTTTGCAAAAAGTTGAATCCTAAAATGTTTATTTAGAGTTGAGTGGAGTTTTTGAATATCTCGCGCGACCAGAGGCCTCCCGCCTTAGGCGACTCCTATTACCTTCATCTCCCCTAAACACATTCTTTCATTCAGGATACCGCGCTAGGGAGTTTTAGAAGAGATCATTAACCAATGACAACAAAGATTTCTTTGTAATGAAAATGCCACGTAAGTCTTGTATGTGTGGGTTTGCGACAGGGCAACTTAGTTGAAGAAACTACCTATCAACTTTGAAAAGTTTTCGGCCCAGTCGACACGGTTGCCGCGATTCTTAATAAACTTTTCAGTTCCATATGGTCAACAGTCAGTGTTGACGGGACGGGGGGGAGTGAAATCGCTCTTTTGTCACCGATTGCAGCTACTGAAAACTGTTGCGATCACCGAAACTCGCAACTAGATTTTGCTACGTAGCCAGCGCTATTTCTCATAATTTTAGTAGAATAGGTATCGTAAAAGCAGCCGGTTGCCGCACCTGAGTGCTCAAAATTTCGACGAGTTCTGAGTGCCTTAGTGATTGATAAAACATGTGATCTCAAAAAAAGTTTTTGAACTTGATACATACTGTTGATTGTTGCCGTGGTTTATATTATTCAATTTTCAAAATAAAACTACATTGAACAATTGAATAAATTTTTATTTAATGTATGCCAGCAGCGTTGTAACCGGCAAAACCACGTATAAGAGTTTGGCCTCAAAAAGTACCTACCGAGGCCAGAAATTTGTCCTACTCAACACGCATCCACAACTGGTTCGACCTAAAATCTGGTTTTGCCGGTAACAACTACATCGATAAAATCTTATATGGGTGTGTCAGGACTACTACCAGGGGGGGGGGCTTTAAGTTTTTCTAATTAATAGGCAGATAGGCAGTTTAATTTATTTAGCAGTTAGGCAGTTTAGGTTATTACGTTTTCAGTTACTTTTTGGTGTGTGTTTTATGCGAGAAGCGCCGAGGATCCTTCATTCCTGGATCATGTTCTTCGGTCCACTAGGCGTGCTCAGCTGTGCCATTAATGAGGAGCTCAGTTTGAGCCATTTCTGGTTCGACCGAGGCTGCAGCGAAATTAGGTGAGTAGGTACCTACACTACACACCTACCTATTACCAACTTACCTGCAACCTACGTTATTTGGTTTTTGCAAACTTAGGTAGGTACGTGTTTAGCAATAAACACGGCAAATCAAATAAAAATCTAAAAAATAATATCTCCGGCTGCAATTATTTTTTCGGGCAGCCATTTTTTTTATTGGTTTTGTTTTGGGGTGCTGCACCACCCCCCTTGTTTTCGGAAGTGGTCTTGACACAACCTGAGGTTTACCTAAATTATATAAGTACACAAACCAGTATAATTTACTAACATTGCTTAAACATATTCATCATAGATCAGGTTATCCGCTAGGCACATCCACTTTTAGTAGGTAAGAGTATTGCATTTACACAATCGATGTATGTTATTATCCATTAAATAAAATTGATAAGCACCAAACAAACAATTTGTACTTCATTAACAGTCTAGCTTTTACGAAACATCAAATTTCATTACTGAGGTATTTTTCTCGGATCTAGAATCGAAGATATTTTTTGTACAAAAGTTTTCATGTAAAATGTAAATTTTTTTCAAAGTCTGAGAATAGGGTTAAGTATTTCTCCAAGCCGTGTGGCGCCACCGGCATAGAATTGCACCCAACTTCTCCCGTGGGGATCGTAAGAGGTGACCTTAGTCGCCCGCCCCCCGCTCCCCCTGCAGAAGAACTTCACCGAACTGCGATTGCCAACCCGCATGCCCAGCGTGGGGATTATGGGCATTACCCCCAAAATTAGGATATGTACGAAGACATATCCAAAGCCTTACACAACACCACTAAGGCACACTTCAAAGTTGTATGGGGGAACTGTAACGGCAAGGTGGGAACCCAGACTGGCAACGGATCCCGAATAGGCCCACATGGTTATGGAGTTAGGAATCATAGGGGGCAAATGCTTGTCAACTTCCTTGAGAAAGACGGGCTGTTCTTAATGAATTCCTTCTTTAAGAAACAGCCCCAAAGGAAGTGGACATGGCGAAGCCCCGACACTGTGGATGAGATTTTAGGGCTAATAAAAAGAAGACGGGAAACCACCAAAGCGACTTCGTCGGAGAGGTCAAACCTGAACAAGCAAATTGCGAAGATGGTACGGCCCGACCTTCGGAGCTCTTACACACGCCTCATCGAAGTGGCAATAGAGCTAAACCGAGGGTCCAGGTCCTGCCAGACATTAGTCAAGAGGAGATCATGTTAGCTCTGAGGCAGGTTAAAAATGGAAAAGCCCCCGGTGAGGACGGAATAACTTCAGAGCTTTTGAAAGCTGGAAGAGCCCCTGTAATAGAGAAGATATAGATAGAAAATTCTTTATTGCACTTATAGATAGAAACAATACAAAAAAACAGCTTAAAAACTAAGTGACAAGTTACGGTCTTAGCGCTCAAGAGCGATATCTACCAGACAACTGTAATACAGGAGACAGAACCTCTTCAACGCCGTCCTTCACAGTGGGCGAACTCCAAGCGCGTGGAGCGGGAGTTTGATCGTGCTCTTTTTTAAGAAGGGAGATAAAACCCTTTTTAAAAACTACACTTGTGTAGTTTTTAAAAAGGGTTTTATCTCCCTTCACACGTGGCTCAGGAGTGAGATGGGCCTGCCCATCTCACTCCTGAGCCACGTCTATAAGCTGTTCTCACGAGTGGTCACGAACTGTCTCGCTAGGAGACTCGACGAGTTCCAGCCATCAAAACAGACCGGGTTTCGCGGAGGATATGGCACCATAGACCACATACACACAGCGAGGCAGATTATACAGAGTATAATCAGCCCCTGTGACTGGCTTTTGTGGATTATGAGAAGGCCTTTGACTCCGTCGAAACCTGGGCTATTCTGGAATCCTTACAGCGATGCCAATAGACTGTCGTTATATCGAGGTGCTCAGATGTCTCTACGAAGCCGCCACCATGAGTGTCCAAGTACAGGGCCAGCAGTCTAAACCCATCCAATTGCGCAGAGGAGTAAGACAGGGGGATGTCATATCCCCGAAACTGTTCACAAGCGCGTTGGACGATATGTTTAAGACGCTGGACTGGAAAGGCAAGGGCATTTACATAAATGGCGATTAAATCTCATACCTGCGATTTGCTACTAACATAGTTATAATGGCGGAGTCGCTAGTAGAGCCGAACCAGATGCTGGACGGCCTAGCTTCATCCTCGCGGTGCATCGGTCTTGGCGTGAATTTGGATAAAACCAAAATCATGATACATGGCCACATTGATCCAAGACCGGTGGTCGTACATACCTTCTCGAAATTATTTCCGATTACACTTACCTAGGGCAGATTCTGCAGTTAGGTAAAACCAATTTTGAGAAGGAGGCCAAGAGGAGGATCCAGCTAGACAGCGTTTGGGAAACTACGTTGAGTCTTCTCGTCATCTATACCACAATGTTTTCAATCAGTGCGTCCTACCCGTCATGACCTACGGAGCTGAGACGTGGACACTCACGGTAGGGCTGGTCCACCAGTTCAAAGACAAGTCCGAAGTAAAAATGTTTGAAGAACGACTTCAAAAGATTTTAAAACTGTCACAGGAAACTGAAGAGAAAGCTTCATCAAAGATGAAAAAAGAAACTTAGGCGATTCCAGAAATGAAAGATAACTACACTAAAGCTCATTTTAAAGTAGTATCTTTACAAACTTTAGCTGAAAAAGTTGCTGATGACAAACTAACAGCCTCAGCTCTGCCAAAGGAACCGAAACCCAATGAAGCTAATACACCATCGCTTCTTTCAGTATCACTAAAACTGGACATGATCATATCACAACTAAAGCACACACTGGAGTTGGCATCAAAAATAATTCGATCATGTTGATGCCCGTCACAATCAACTGGCTGCATTTGCTGCAGAAGTGGAAATCGAGGACCGAAAAGATTTTTCTCTAGTTGGGGCCAATCACGCTCAGCCACGACATCCATACCACAATGTTTTCAATCAGTGCGTCCTACCCGTCATGACCTACGGAGCTGAGACGTGGACACTCACGGTAGGGCTGGTCCACCAGTTCAAAGTCGCTCAGCGAGCTATGAACAGAGCTACCTCTGCTCAGAGTTTCTCTGAAGGATAGGATTCGTAACGAATATATCCGACAGAGAAAATAAAATCAGACAGAGAAATATATCGACATAGCTCAAGGAATTAGCAAGCTAAAGTGGCAGTGGGCCGGCCATATATCGCGAAGAACCTACAACCGCTAGGGTAAAAGTGTTCTGGAGTGGATACCACGACTCGGCAAACGTACTGTAGGTCGGCCAGGTGGGATGACGATCTGCGAGACTGCAAGCAGATGCGGCAAGCTGAAGATAGGGCGCTATACACCGCACTGTATTGGTCTAGTGCTGGACGCCTACCCTTGATAAGCGCCTTATTGGCTTTTATATCATGGGGGTAATGCCCACTATACCCACGCTGGGCATGCGGGTTGGCGATCGTAGTTCGGTGGTAGAATTGTTCTGCAGAGGGCGCTGCTGCCCGCCCCCGGTGGATATCCCTTAGACGCCTCTTACAACACCCGCGGGAAGACTTGGGGTGGCAAATTCTACGGGCACCGGTAGAATTGCCGGCACCACATAGTTACTTGTCCCTTGTTTTTAATACTTCATACTGTCGTGGTGTCATTGTATAAATATACCAAGGCACAAGTTAAAAGGAATGTTAAATATTTTATACACCACATTTAAACATAACCAATGGAAGAAGGGAAGGGAGGCCTTCGCCCTGCAGTGGGATAGTGGTAGTTGAATCTACACTAGGGCCCGTATTACTAAAGCTTGTTCAGTCATCGGTCTATGCTTGAGTAGTTATTTTCTATGGCACAAACGTCACTCAACCGAGCAAGGTTTCTTAATCCGGGCCTAAGATTACATCACATAAATGTCAAATTAGTATGGTAGTTCGTGAGTAGGGGATAATCTCTGTTCATAGTGATCCTATTTTGAAAAATATTCACACATAAAACATTATTCTGATTGACATAGGGTATGTTTTATCTATGTGACGCGTGAGCGAAGGCGCGAGCAGAAGCTAGTTATTAATAAAAATAACAATTACTTAGCCGAGGAAGGATACTACTAAGTACGATAGAGTTTTGAAGTTTTAGATAAATAATTGGTAAAAATTAATCTACTACTACTACTACGCTTATGGATATTGATGTCAATTCAGTAGGTCAAGCACGGGGATCGTTATTAGGGTAGAATAGAAAAAAATTACGTCACTTGTCATCGAATGCGTGAATAGGACCTAGGACCCAAATAATAATAAATTTTAAAAAGGTCGTAGGCACCACATTCTGCCCTAGAGAACAATCCTAGTGCTTGGCCTACAGATGTCGCCATAATCAAAAGTAACTTAATTGACAGCACAAATCATGGTGCCAATTCAGATGTCGCTAAAACTACACTTTTTTGACAGCACTATAATTTGGCGTGTTTTGAATTCTTCTAGTGGCGACGTCTAGTTAAAATTCGAGTCTAATTTAGTTTGATGACGCATCAAGGTATACCCTATACAATATATTTTTTTTAATCAAAATCGGACAACTCTGTAAGAAGTTATCAAACATTACAATCAGTGAGTGAATAATCAATCATCCCCTGTTTTCCTACCCTTAGGGCTGGTTTTGTTTTCAAATTTAAATGGGACCACCTTCGGGGTTATACCCTTTCCAATAAAAAATGGAATTATCGAAATCGGACCACTCCGTAAAAAAAAAATATACGCGTCGACTTGAGAACGTTTTTCCGTTTTTCGTCGGTTGAAAAATGATGACATCCTTTTTATTTCGATCGCCATGAAAGAGACGGCACCATTTTTAGTGTTGTCAAATTAGTTTAGTTTTGGCAACACCAGAATTGATACCAATGTAGCCGTCCCTTTAAAAAAGACGAAATAAAAAGGTAGTATTATTTTTAGTGCTGTCAAAGTTCTGGCGTCATCTAAATTATCATAAATGTCTGTCTGATTAGACAAACTTTTGGTTTTTATCTATATATCTATCCTTAATTTAAACAACTTATCCAATACAATATTATTAAGTTAAAATGTAATAGTAATATTTGGTAACGAAAACTTCTCGACTTTAGTCTGACCACCAAAATTATGCTGGTTATTCTGTTGGTATAAAAGCTAAACTACAAAAGTCTGTCCTTTTTTCGGATTACGAGAAAGGGACGGCCACTTTTTAGTTCTCATGTTAGTTTAATTTAGTTTTTCTACCAACCGATCGATATGGTAACTTTCAAACAATAAGGGTTTGTAATAATAAAATAGCATTTATTTTCTAAAACTTACATAAAAAAAATTGGAAGTACAAGTGCCGACTTTGACAAGTACCTAAGCTAAAGTGAACTGTCACGTTCTCGAAAACTTTTCCGTTTTTATATTTTGCAAACTCGTACTAAACGTACAGGTAAGGAGGAATCTAAAGTAGTTGGATTGTTTTGATAAATAATAAATATAATAATTTTGTTTAAACTGATTTGTCGACGAGTTTATTTTGTACGCATAAAGAAATTATATTCCTAGACTATTCTTAATGTCCATGTTTGACATTGACTTTGTATAGCTGACGATTATTATTGGTCGAAGGACCTCGTGCACGTGAATTTATTGAGAACCATCGTCGTCATCACCGCAACAATGCCAGATGTTAGCGGCATGTTGGCGGCGACACTCCGCGAATTGTCAAAAGTAGCTGATTTCATGCCGCCGACAATAGTTACCCGGCGGCTTTGGTGTGACAATGTAAAGCTGCCAACATGTAGCCAACCAGCCACCAACATTTAACTCGCCTGTGTTGGCGGCGTTGGCGACTTTAGTGTCGACCACTGTTTTGTATCAAAATTAGACCTTTGATGATTTATTTTTATTCCTTATTTTGTTTTGAGATTTGTGACAACGGGCTCTTAAACATACATACATATATACAGGTGTTTGGTGGATGGTCCGACAAAAAAATTACAGCTAGCTGGGGTCATTTGCAACACTTTTTTATATGATTTTTTTATTTTTTTTAGGAAATTCTTAAAACCTAACTAAAACTTATGACTTAATGACTTTTGATTTGTGTTGTTTCTTTACTCTTAATTGGATTATCTTCAATCTGTAATGTATTCCTGGTCTAAAAATAATGATACAAGTCGCAAAGAACAACAAACGAAAAACTTATGGGCTTTTAAAGATATGAAAATAGGAAAAAATATCGAACACCTCAACTTGCTTAAAAAAATAATTAAAGCCGCTTATGAATTTCAAATGCTTTTAAAAAGTGGTCTACTAATTGCTCTTTGAAACGATATACGATGTCTCCCAAAACTTAAAATGGCTAAGCAAATTTGCCGATAAACTGTCGTAAGGGTGTCGTATTATCATTTTTCTAAGAAATTAACTTTCACTTTAAAAAAAGCTGGAATGCACCTTTTGAATTACCTGTCTTTCAAAAAAAAGTGTTGCAAATGACCCCAGCTAACTGTCATTTTTTTTGTCCGACTATCGACCAAACACCCTGTATAAAAGGTCTGGCCCAAATCGAATCGGCAATACCGATTTTCAATTTCGCGCGTTACTCACGTAAACGTCAATGCTCTACAGTGACGCACCAATCAATGCGCCTGACATCTAGCGACGTCTGTGATCGATCTCACAGTGATGTCATTTCAGAAATCACTGTGAGATCGATTTTCGAATAAATTGATTAATTGTTGAATTTGTGGCTATACAAACGTGTAAACACTAGACTAACCAGTGAATGACCTATGTGATATGCTAAAGCTGTGCCTTGTCAAGATAGAAGCTTCACCAACTCAAAAGAACGGCAGACTACATTTCAAGCAAGCCGGCGATGGTGATCACAAGTGAGCTGACTAGAATTAGGCGTAGACACCACATACGGTATTTTTTTGTAAAATTATAACGATTTCAGACAGAGTACACATTAGGCGTTGTGAAGCGCGCTTTTTTTACTGTTGTACTAACGAAACATGTACGAAATGTAAACCTTATGATTTTTCAGGAAAATAAATTATTCTTATTCTTAATGGGAAAATCATCCATCAAAGGAATCAAGACACTATGATTGTTTATAATCTTTTTCTAGATAATTCAATTCCATATAAATTATTAATTTTACCGGAATGCAAATAGCTTGCCATGCGCTGTATAATACGCTCATTACGAAGCTTCAGTTTTGAGTTCCGGTTATACATTTCGTAATAAAATAAGTCTAAAATTTAAAGCTCATTTAAATCTAACATTATATTATGCGATCAATTGCGTAGGTGACCAAAACTTAGATTCTTCGCCTGACGTAAGGCAATGAGTGTTTTAATATACTACATATTAACAGTTTGTGGTTTTTCTAGCGATATGTCTACTTTACAATACTATTGCTTTATCTAGTAAGTTAATCATAATATTCTACGAAGTACACAGTTGGCAAATTTGCTAATTTTGTGATAGCATTAATTCAGTAGTAACATTTTTGCTCATATGCTAGGCGCAAACGGACCACCACCGGCCACAGCCACCTTGGGCGAGTGACACGCTTTTTCATGTTTACACGCTTTTTCGTCGGCCACTCACTACAGCAGTGTCCGCGACTCGCCACTGGCACGACACTCACTCAGTTAACCGCTAGGTGTCCTACGCATCGCACGTCTTAATATAATGTGGTCGCTTGCGAACACCGGTGTCTGTGACCGGTGGTCCGTTTGCGTCTAGACTTATACTCCGTCCACGCGTTTATTTTTAGGCAGCTTTGACAGTTCGAGTGACAATCAATTCGTTATTTCCTAAGGCGCTATACAGACAGAGCAACTTTTGCGGCAACTCGCAACTAGCTGTTTACATACAGGGTGATTGGTATTGCGATCGACATAATTTTTTGAGACCCAAAATTTGGCATTAAAATTGCCATATCTTTTTTGATTGTGATTGTAATGCCACAAAGTAACTTGTACTGTATTTTTCAATGGGTACTTATTCTAAGTAAATGATAAAATTGAAGGCAGTTTATAGTTTTTTGAAGCAGGCCAAATAATTTGTTCGCATCACTATTTAAAAAAAAAATCACGTCACGTCACGTCACGTCATCAACAAATATAAATTTTGTAAGAAGTTCGAAATCAAACATCTCTAGGCCAAATTGAAACATTCCATTTCAAAGCAAATTAATAAAAATTGCAAAAATGCTAAAGTTGTGTGATTGAATGCCAGTCAAGATGGACGGCAATGTACAATCAGTCTTCATTATACATTTTGATTGCTTATGATTGCTCACAGCTGTTGATTTAGCCACATCACTTTTTTTTAATAATTATTAAAAAGGTCGTTAAAGAATCATTCAAATTAATTGCGTTGATACAAAATAGGTACCAACTTCTGTGACCAATCAAGATGGACGAGATGCGAGAATCATTTTACGGCAATGAACAATCAGTATTCATTATACATTTTGATTGCTTATGATTGCTCACAGCTCTTGATTTAGCCACATCACTATTAATATTTCTATTATTTCACTCAAAAGTGGCAACCCACAAACTGTCAAAGATGGAATATTATGATTATTTGTTGTAAATATTGCTTTATTACTTTAGTCTTGTTTTAATAATTAATAAACTTCAAGGCGCGTGTTGCAAGTATCCGAAAGTAAAATAAATCAGAGGCTGGACGGAGTACAGTTATAAAGCCGGGTCTTACATTACTAGTATGTAAAAGGTTATAACATTATTGTAAATAATTTTAAAGCATTATCAATCTGATGATGTCCATCTGGGTACACTGTAAATGTAAAGAAAGAATTGGAAGACGGAGTTATTTTCAGTTCTTTATGTATGAGCTCTCTGGAGTTTCTTACTGATCCATATTTAGAGATCCATTGTTTGTCCCCCGAAGAGAAGAGAGTTGGTTTTCCTGCAACATGCAGAAATTGTTTATTTATTATGATCGACTAGCTGCTGCCGGCCGCTTCGCACGCGTTGTTTCTATAGAAACGCTTAAGGGTCCGGCGGAGGATGAATTTCCCATACAAACGTAGTACCAAAATGATTTGTAATTTGAGAATATTTTCACCATGGTTTGCTATTATTTGTATTAGAATTTTATTTATTTAGGTTCCTGCCACAAGCTTTTTATAAAATACTTACCTAGAAAAATACTAAGAAAACATTCATTCTTTGATGTAAAAATGCGATTCGGTTTAATTTCATTTCAGAAAGGTATTTTGAAATAAAATTGTGTCAGAAACCTAGATAAATACTATTTTAATACAAATAATAGCAGACCATAGTGAAAATATTCTCCAATTACTAATCATTTTGGTACTACGTGTGTATGGAAAATTCATCATGGGCCCGTACTCTTAAAAACGAAATCAAAGTCTCTGATTCGTTTGCGTGCAAACGCTATTCTTATGCAAACGACATAGAGTAGGATTTGCAGGATAACGAAAACGAAACTTCGACTCTCCTTTTCCGAGCAGGGCCCTGTTTTCGTTAGTTAAAATTTGCTTGGGAAAACACATGAAATGAGAGTTATGAATAGGAATCGGCATCTGTGATACACATACATGAATAAAGTATCTGAATCTGTGACGCTACATGACAATCAGACGCACTAGTAGGTAAATACCACCATACCTGGTCGACATACCACAGTATTATTATGCTTAACATTCCCTGCAAACGTATCAGATTTAACCCCCCTATCTACGTTCCCCATGCTGGCACTAACTACCGACAAAATTCCTTCTTGTGGCGAGCGAGTAATAATTTTAACAAATTATGTAAGCAATTTGACCTGGATCTATTCTGCACAAGTGTCAGCTCGGCCAGGCGGCGGCTCAGTTTTTTGGTGCCAACGATGATGATAAATATTAAGTCAAATTTTTTTTGTAATGTAGATCCTAATCTAACTATGTTTTTAAAGATGACGCATGTAGATTAGTCACATGATGTTCATAGTTTTTTTCATTGTACTATTCCACCACTATCCGTGAAAACCTTCAATAAGCTTTCTGGTACATATTAATTTGTAATTCTGTTAATTTTTAAGCCTTTGGTTTTCCCCTAAATAAATAAATATTTACAGGGTGGATTTTTAGATACAGGAAAATAGTCTTAGGATCCATATTTTTTTCTGCAACATATCTTAAAAACTTTGCTGGCTTTCATGAAGAATAATTCCATAAAAATAGTATAAGGACTAGAATCACTGTATAGTAGTCATTTTACTATAAAAACTATCGTAGTTTACCGAATTCATTATTCAGTGCTCAGAAGGATGCGGAACGCGCGCGTCTAGAACCGCACTCATTCTGAAGAAGGATGAAACGTTGGTGTCTTTCAAACACAAAAAAGGTTCTTAGTTAACCCGCTTACTTCCGTAATGAACTTACGTCATTGGTGCTGGCTCTCGACTATAAGCATGATAGACTGGTGCTGCGGATCTCCCTGCAGCGAAGGCACGCTGCGCAGGCACTCGATCTGATGCGATGCCCAGTCCTTCTTCTGACAGAACGTGGAACAGTACGGCGTTCGGCGACAGAGAGAGCACTCGGCCGACGCTTCTCGATTACAATTTGCACACTATTGACAACAATATAGACATAAGATATCCTATCTATATAACCATCGATGGAAGTAAAATTTGGGTACGAAAGTAGAACGCTCATATTAGGTCTGCCCACCTCAGTCATAGTCGGTCAGTTTCCATCTTTGTTGTTCATTAGGTAGGTATATTGCAAAAAATTGGAAATAGCGTGTCTTTGCGTTTAGTTGTAACACAACACAGGCCATTTGTTGAGTTAGCGCTAGGAGAACGTACCATATCTACAGAATTTCACTTATTTATATGCCTGTCGGATTGCTCTAGTTAAGGCCAAGGTTGGCTATGCATACATAGAAGGGTAGTACACACATAGCCATGTTATCATGCTATGTGTGTGGAGTAAAGAATAGTGGGAGAAATATAAGATGACATAATAGTCAAGTGTAAGATAAATGTACCGTACCACAGCCAATATAATACTAGAAAAACATTACTACAGCCAAAAATTGATATTGGCTCATCATCTTGGTTTGATGGAGCTAAGATGATGCAGCTCAAGGTTTACACTCAAAGTTCTCAACTTGCCTTGCGATCATAACAAATAGTATGGTATCGCCCCAGCGTATCTAAGTTTTGAAAGTTTGAAACCACCTTCTGATCCCACACCGCCTTTCTAGTCTAGTACTCAAGAGTAATGTATACATTAAGCTCGTTGTAAACATTAAACAGGAGCGGTGACATTGCGCAGCCCTAACGGAACCAGCTCAAGAATGGATATTACTAGACAAGACGTCGGTCGCCGGCGGTTCATCAAGAGTTGCCAGAGATGTTTTGACGCCCATGTTAAGCAATGGCTATTATTTACACGATTGGTTCAAACACCGAGGCTATTTAACTGAATTGAACTTAGATATATCAACGAAGAACATGATTTGTCCGATGGTTACCTAAATTGAGAAGGCTTCGGCTTTCTTAATAATCTTGCGAACAATAAATGCTTGTTCTGGAGCAAAAATGTTGGATGTTATTCCCTGTTTATTGTTTCACTAGCTCTCTACACAAAGTATAGATAAAAGACTTACTTTTTTGATTTCAGAATCCTCAACAGCGTGTAAGGGCACCTGGTCAGCTTCGACACTGGCCTCCACACTCGCGGCTAGCAAGGCCGTTGTTCTCTCTTGCTCTAGTCGAGCGATTTGACGCGCGCTCACTATCGTCACATCTTCAACGCATTGTTTCAGCTCGGAACCGAGACGAATGAGGGTAGAGCTTATGTCATCCAGCCGCTTCAGGACGCCTGTCATGTCATTGATATCTGAAATGGTTAAGGTAAAACTTACATAAACGTAATTGGAATGTTGAATGACGATTATAATCTTGCAGAATAATAAGCAAGTCCTAACTATTGTCCCAATACGACTGTTATTGGAGTCCATTCTGTTTTTAGGGTTCCGTACATAAAGGGTGAAAACGGAACCCTATTAGTAAGCCTCCGCTGTCTGTCCGTCGTGTCTGATGGAGAGCTCGACGTCATGAACCGTAAGAGGTAGACAGTTGAAATTTTCAGAGAATTGTGTATTTCTCTTGCCGCTATAACTAAATAACTATTCAAATTAAAAGGGGCTGCCATACAAAATAATAAAACGTCAAGTGCGAGTCGGACTCGCGCACTAAGGGTTCCGTTTAATTGTAAGACCTTGTTTCTTGCCAAATATTATGATTCTAGGTCAACATGAACTAGGTGGATATTTTTGTCGAGGGCGAGAATCAAAACTTATTATTTTTTTGTAAACTACAAATTTACGATTTTCAGATTTTTATCGTTATTTGTGCTATATGATCTTACTTCTTAAAAAAATATATGAATCTAGGTTACCGGGAAGTACCCTATAGGTTTTGGTCTATAGCAAGAATTAAAAGTATTTTTTTTGGCGAATAAATTACAAATTTACAGTTTTAGGATTTTTTCCTTTACCTTGCTACTTGCCAAATTTTAAGATTCTACGTCAACGGGAAGTACCCTATAAGTTTTGGTACCCTATAGGCTTGGGTTCTCGCCCCAAGGCGAGAATCAAAAGTAATTTTTTTAGTGAATAAATTACAAATTTATGTTTTTAGATTTTTCCCTTTACTTGTGCTATAAGACCTTGCTACTCACCAAATTTCATGATTCTAGGTCTACGGGAAGTACCCTATAGGTTTTGTGTGCATGTGACTCCCTTGGAAATTTCAAAATATTCGGACTTAAACGGCTGTAACTTTTGAGTGCGTTGACTTAAAAGTTTTATTTATATCGCGGCTTCAAGAGGTTACGGACTTGAGTATTTCACGCGTTTCTGAGAAAAGAGGTTTGACAAACGGACAACAAAGTGATCCTATAAGGGTTCCTTTTTTCCATTTAAGGTATGGAACCCTAAAAAGTGTTTTTTTTGCCTATTTTTGCTCTTCGTTTGTCAAGGCAGATATCTCTTGAATCACAAAAGGTAGACACATGAAACTTTCTTTATTTAAGTAACACATTAACTGTAATAACAAAAAATATAAAAATATAATAAAGTTGAAAATTTAAAGAGGTCTCCATAGAAGTGACAATTTGATCTTCTTTGAAAAAGTTGTCTAATTTTTTTCATTAAACCTACTGTCGTGTCGATGAGGGTTAGAATTAGAAGGATTCGGCTGTCAACAATATTCATACACTGAAATGTCGCAACGATCATCAGGGCTGTATTGCCAACTTTGGAGTGTAGACTCCATTATGAAAGGGTCGGCACTCGGCACCATTTTTAGTGCTATCAAATTAGTTTAGTTAAAGTTATAATAATAAATAATGCTCGACTATTCTCTCTGCCCAGATTTATGATAACTTATGAAGGGTCATATCATAAGTTATCATAAATCTGGGCAGAGGAGCATTTATGATTTCTCATACAATCAAAATCACAAAATATCATGGCCTATACAGGTAGGTGTATTGAAAAATAAAGAAGAGCTTAAACTCACATCATCGTAAGAAAATTACATTAACAGATAAAACAATTACAACTAGTATATACACTTATATCTATTTCTTAAAAATCTAAGCCGTCATCAGAAGGCAGAGTGCCCAGAATGCTCATCGCCTTAATTTTATTTAAGATGCTATGTTATTTGGAAAAAATAAAATCCTTATGATTGAGCCTTTTGATCGGTACCTATCGTAAAATTACGGGTGTCTTTTTTTTCAATTTGGCGGGTTCCAATTCCCCGTTCAGACAAGCGATTTTGATTGATTTGTTTTTAAAATCAAAATGAAGTCTTCTTTCAGTAAAATTTTCTATCTACAATATTTAAGATACTTTCCCTCCATGTGGCATGGCCGTGGTTCGCCTTGTATAAATTTATAGCTTCTTTTATATATTTAGCATAGTTTTATGCACGTGACACAAAAATATTTTATTCATGAAATTGACCATTGTCTATGTTCTACCCAGTGAACGGAAAAAACACGAGCCTTCCTTCAACGAAAATATGCGCGCAACTTGAGACAAAATTGCAAACAAATTTACATGACAAATATCCTTCGCTGATTCAATGTCTACTTGATTACCTCGACATTTGAGATTACATTGTCTTATAACGTGCAAGTCGCTTACGTTATTTTCTACAACGCACTCCAGTTGGTTCGTTACCACTAGTACCATTAACAGTTCCATGATGGAACTACCGATGTTTTTTTAATTACTAGTTCCATTTTAAACGATTCCGAAAATAATGCGACTAAAATGTCGAATTTTGTTATCACTAGTTCCATTAAGGGCGTAAAAACACTAAAGCTAAGAACACTTAGTTTTGTAATCACATCACATCACACTATCACACTAATATTATAAATGCGAAAGTTTGGATGGATGGATGGATGTTTGTTACCTCTTTACGCCAAAACTACTGAACGGATTGGGCTAAAATTTTGCATACACGTAATTCTAATCCTGGAATCAAACTATTGTGTGAAACGCTACATGCGTCGACACACATGCGCCTTCCCATCTTCCGAGGACATCTGTGAGGGCGGGTGCGGCGGCAGATTTGGCCGAAGATCTCAAGAGGTGCAAATATGCAGGTCTCGACAGAGCCTATACATTTGCTCCCCTTGGAGTCGAGACCTTAGGTCCGTGGTGTACCAAGGCTCTTCGAATTTTTAAAAAATTATCTGAGCGTCTGGTCGAAGCGACGCGTGACCCGAGAGCTGGTGAGTATCTGGCACAGCGCATCAGCATTGCCATACAGCGTGGCAATGCAGCCAGCGTCTTGGGGATGCTTCCGACTGGTATTGATGTGGATCAGTTGAGCTACCTGTAGATTGTTTGCAACAGTCTGCAATTAGCTAAGTTGTTTCAATTGTAAAAACTAGTGTAATTTTCTTAGTGACTAAAGGCTTCTGCCATTAAAAAAAAATTACTACTTAATAGAAATAAATTACAAGTATTTTGAAGTCAAGATTTCTTGAAATATTGCAGTTACAACATAATTTTGAAGGAAATCCGAAAATGCAGAGCTCAAATGTGTAGCGTAACTGGCTTTTCTTAAGCTGGATTATTTTTAGATACGAAATTCGAAAGAGCATTAAGAAAGACTGTAGACTCGACATTTTCTACGTTTTTTGTCAGTTACCCCAATTGAACCTGCAACCGACGATATTTCGAAACTCGAGTTTCTATTATCAAGACTCAACTTAAACTTCTTGTTTGATGGCTTCTGCGTCTGGTTTGACACTATCAAGACTCTGTTGTCTCTCTGTATGTGAAGTTGACAGGTAGATTATAAAGTTACATCTCATGACACTGTCATTTATTGTCATAGTGAAAATTATTAGTTGCATCATCGTCGTTAAAAATATGTAAGAGCTGCAATAAATTTGTCTCGTTGTTATTGACATGTCCTTGAGGGTTGGCTTCATAATATATTTATCATTATTATGCATCTCATCATCATAAACACACCAGAATTTTTGTCCATCTGGTTTCATCCAAACGTGTTGAAATATTTTTTAAATTTGATAAAAGTATCATTTTCGGTCATTTCCTGTTGTATATACTTCGTAGATCGTACAAACATTTTGTCCCGAGGCGGGAATCGAACCCGCAACCTCCTGCGTCGCAGGCGGACCTTCGCCCGCTGCGCCACAGAGGTCGTCAGAAATCAAAAATATCACTTTATTTCCGTGTAAGTGTTCAGTTTTATAATTTGACCTTTTATAAGTGTAGGTACATTTATTGTATTTATGGAAAAACAGAGTTTTTGATTTTACTTTTGTAAATAAATAGAAATTATTTCAAAGATAAAGGGGGTTGAAAAACAATTCACCTCCCAAGAAGGATTTGAACTTGACTACGTTATGAATGACAGAGATTAATAAAATCACGGCAAATGTCAAAAGTGCATTTTCTAACACTTTTTTTGTATGAATGCCTATTATAAATTCTGACGACATTTCCTGTCACGATTTCTCGTCATTTTCCGCCATTTATTAATTCCTGCTATTTTTGACACTTGCTGTCATTTTAATAAATTCTGTCAACATAACATTTCCGTCACTGACATTTGCTGTCACTTTTGACATTTGCCGTCAACTTGACATTTGCCGTCACTTTGACATGGATTTACTTTCCATCCTTCTTTACAAATATGATGATTAATTCACTGAATCAGAATAGTAGTGATTTTTTTAAATATAAATTAGGTATTACAAAACTAAGTGTTCTTACCTTTAGTGTATTTACGCCCTTAATGGTACTAGTGATAACAAAATTCAACATTAGTTCCATTATTTTCACAATCTTTGAAAATGGAACTAGTGATTGAAAAAACATCAGTAGTTCCAACATGGAACTGTTAATGGCAACGAACTCTCCAGTTGCTACTCGCCTTTCGAATTTACCTCGTTCGCAGCGTTTACAAGCGCCGCCTACTACAGCATATTTTGCTTTTGTGTCATTTTCTAGCGCAAGGAATGCTTCTATGTTTTTTCCGTTCTATGGTCACTGATACCACATTTAAATTAAAGCATGCAAACGAACGCGGGGCTAAAGACAGGGCGCTATGGTGCCCTGTCTTTAGCTTAAAATAGTCATCATTATTCAACATCTGTAAAAAAATAACGTCTGATCCATTTAGTTCTTTTGGTTGACCTTTTCTAAGTGTACATTTATTGTATTTATGGAAATAATGGATTTTGATTTTGGTGCGAAGGAGCAACAAACATCATACTGGACATTGGTATTTTAAAAAAAAACTTGCTTTCGCATCTGTAGTAGAATATTATTCAGCTTAACAGTCATTGAAATTATTAGTCTGTTTACGTTTATGCGAATAGCGACTGTGAAATTAATGTCGAGAGTCGAATTAATGTCAAACTAATGACGAGTACATGCGCAAAACATCGGCAAAGTAGCACTGCTGTTATCATATTTGTCGCGTGCGTTCTTTTCCGTAAATGTAAGGCAAGTAACAAACTATTAAAATAGGTACTTAATTATAGTACTAAAATTGATAAAATATTAAATTGCTGCTTTATTGCCTATGTGGCGCAGTAAACGAAGGCCTGAAATTACCACGCTGAAAGTTGCGAGTTCGATAGATTTCGCCATCGCGTCGGACGTATAAAATCACTAGATTTCGTTTCTGATTCGTTTGTCGATAACATAGTGACCATCGCACTTTAGAAAATTGACACATAAGTGTGTACCTTTAACACTTTATCTTTTCACATAAAAAATACAGGGTTCTATTTTTAGGTTCGAATACTGGAATAGGGAAATAATTTTTCAAATTCTGTCAATGCAGTTCCACTTATTTTTGAAATAAAGGAGTTTCCTTTCAGTTAAACTTCCTATCTATACTAATATTATAAAGAGGAAAGATTTGATTGTTTGTTTGTTTGTATTGAATAGGCTCCGAAACTACTGGACCGATTTGAAAAATTCTTTTACCATTAGAAGCCCACATTCCTGATAAACATAGATGGACTTTTTATCTATCTTTTAGTTTCTCGTTGGACGTGATGTGTAAATTATCAAACTCTTCTTTAAATCCTAAATAGAGGGGCGAAACCCTAAAAAAGTAGCCTATTTTTAGGGTTCCGTAGATCAAAAGGAAAAAAGGAAGCCTTATAGGATCACTTTGTTGTCCGTCTGTCTGTCTGTCCGTCTGTCAACCCTCTTTTCTCAGGAACGCGTTGAGGTATCGAGTTGAAATTAACATTAAATACTCAAGTTCGTAACCTCTTGAAGCCGTGATATAAATTAAACTTCTAAGTCAACGCACTCAAAAGTTACAGCCGTTTATGTCCGAAAATTTTGAAATTTCCAAGGAAATGTCATGCACCCAAAACCTATAGGGTACTTCCCGTAGACCTAGAATCATGAAATTTAGTGAGCAGCAAGGTCTTATAGCACAAGTAAAGGGAAAAATCCGAATAACATAAATTTGTAATTAATTCACTAAAAAATTACTTTTAATGCTCGCCATGGACCAGAACCTATAGGGTACTTTCCGTACACCTAGAATTATGAAATTTGGCAAGAAGAAAGGCTTTATGGCACAAATAAAGGAAAAAATCCGAAAACAATAAATTTGTAGTTTATTCACAAAAAAAAACTTTTTATTCTCGCCATGGACCATAACCTATAGGGTACTTCCCGTTAATGCAGAATCATAAAATTTGGCAAAAAGCAAGGTCTTATAGCACAAATGAAGGAAAAAATCCTAAAACCGTAAATTTGTAGTTTATTAACTAAAATAATAAGTTTTTATTCTCTCCCTCGACAAAAATATACAGGGTACCTGCTTCATGTTGACCTAGAATCGCAATAATTGGCAAGAAACAAGGTCTTACAATTAAACGGAACCCTTAGTGCGCGAGTCCGACTCGCACTTGACGTTTTATTTAAGTCAGGCTGTATTCTAAATGTATGCCAAATTTCATATTGATCTGTTCTGTAGTTTTGGAGATCCTAGGTAACAAAAATTTCACATTTCACAAACCTTCGCATTTATAATATTTGTAGGATAGGGTGAGTAGGGTAGTAGGAAGTAGGATAGGATAGGATAGGATATGATATTAGTAGGATCACACTTATATTTAAAAATGCAAAAGTTTGGATGATTAGGATGGATGGATGTTTGTAACCTCTTCACGCCAAAACTACTGAATGAATAAAGCTGAAATTTTGCATATAGGTAGTTCTAGGTCTCGAACAAAACATATACATATGATTTTGATTGCTGGGTACCTATAGGCCTCATTTCGCCAGCTTTTTCACCTTATCCTCACAGCGGTAAGGCCGCCCTTTATACTTCCTCTATTTTAAGCATTTTTATCCATATTATTTGCTGTCTTTGTGTGCCATAATGAAGTATTTTCTATCTATTTATCTAATAAGAATACAAGCATGCACGAAGCTTAAACTGCATAAAGCATAATAAAACAAATGAAAACAGCCAGTACCGACAAAACATGAAGCTTTGACTAGTTGTGTTTTAGTTTAGACACTTATTTGGTGAATATGATAAGACCACATTTTGCTTTATGCACAATATTATCATAATCAGCTGACAAATTAGTAGTACATAGTTATGCATGTGGCATGTGGAAGTGTACAAGTTATTGCTCCAGAATACTATAAATGTTGCATGAACCAATAGAATTTTTGCACAATTAATTGCAGGCATTTTAGCAAGAGGAATTTGCTGCTGCTAATCGCCATAGTCGATTCTTTTTAATTGGTGTTTTTCGCTGATGGTAATTGCAAATATATGTTGAGGAACCATTAAAGTGCGAGTCTGAATAGCACCTGGCCAGTAAATATGATAAACATACTTATTTTGATAGTAGCAAAACATGAAAAGGTAGCATTTTATAAAAAAAGACCACTTTTAACGTGCCATTCTGTTTTAAAAAATAATTGTAAAGCCCACTCTTCCTTAAAAATCTTATAACCTATTAATTTTAGGGCTTACCTTCGGATTTTACAAAGGCCAAATAACTTAGTCATCGCATTGACTTTCATCATAGTGCATTAATGCATGAATCTACTATGAAAACTTTGCAGTGTACACAAAAACATGAGGCAAATAATTAAACAATACAAGCACAGCAAAGCTGAGAATCCTAAATAAATTATTTTTATGTAGGATTCTCAAGGATTACTTTTAAAAGAAGGTTTACTAAAATACACATGCATAGCTTGGTTTTATGTCTATTGCATTGAAACTATATTCATAATGATAGTGATTTATTTACCTGTATTAGGGTCACTGCTGCCGTCAGTTGCGTCAGTCAAAAGATGGTAACCATTATTAGAGTCCAGACCTTCAGCCAATGTCTGCCAGTCCTCCTTGGAATGACTGTTACTACTTGATTGATGGATGTTGTCCACATCATCACTGTCTCCTGAATCTATTTTTATTTTAATCTTTTTCTCATCTGGGTCTTGTAGATTGTGGCGTCTCCTTCTTTTATATGGTGTAAACAGTCTTATAGGTCCCATGGCTAAAAATAGAAATGTAAATTAGACTTGAATGCCAATGACAAGAACTGTTATCGACTCATTTGTCACTCAAAATACATGAAATGTAGAACAGGTTCTGTATTATTCATAGAATAACTAGTCATAATTTTCACCGGATTGATCGTCACAGCAGGCTCCACATGTGCAGCTGGTTGCGTGAGGAGTTAGTATGCCTTCATCAATCAATGCTTGAATGCTTCTACCTCCAAATCTTATTGATCTCTTCCAATCTTTGCTGGATGCCCTACCGCACAGTGCTTCAAATTCTGAAGGTGTGTACCAGTCATGTCCATATTTTATACACTTCCCCCGGCCACCAGAGCCAAATTTCATTTTGTGAAGATCTGCAGATGTGTTCTTGCAGCGAATGGGCAGTACAGGCATGTGCACAGTGTCGGCCCAAGAACGCGGGTTGTCGCCGCGCGATGCCTTTTCGTCCTGCTTGTCATTGGCCAGCACCAGGTGAGCGGTCTTCAGGTCATCTCCGACGCCGCCGCCCGATATGAACCCGTTGTCGACGCATAGCATCGGCTTGAAGTGCGGCAAGTCCGATGTGATCACGTTGAAGGTGGTCCCGGTGATGAGCGTCCCGACCGGTAGCGACACTGGCACCGTCACTACCCCGTTGTCGTCCGCAGCCCCGGCGGTGAGGCGAGCCGCCTTGCCCCCGGCGACGCCGTTCGTGAGCCGATCTCTCTCGCCCCGGTGGTGCTCGGCCACCGCCGTGTGGGGATCGGCTTCCGTAACTTCGGTAATGTCCGGCATGACGACGTTGTCCGAACTTCTTCTCGCCGACATCGCTCGCCTCCCGCCACCGCTCAGGATACCCACCCGTCTGGACCCTATTTTGAATAATTAGGATCCACTTTTACGATCAATAAAAACTTGTTTATTCACACGTAAACATAAAATTCACCTATATGTCAACCACAGTCCGCCATAATTAAAATTTCTCGAACTTCGTCGTCGAGGTTATGCCATGATGGCGGCAAATTCAAAAATCTGAAATAAATACCACCGAGAAAGGAAACGTTGTAACTTCTCTATATGTACTTCTTATCTTCTTCTGTCGGCTATTCTGTATTCTCTTTGGTTAGCTTCAGGAAGGAGTTTGGGGTGTTTGGTACAAACATACCTAATCAAAGGATCTTTCGGTACAATGAATAGAACGGGCGCGGCGCGGCGCGGCCGAATATTCTATTCAGTTATACGATTCTATTCAGCTATACTTACTGTGGTTCTATGGAGGTACGTATTTAATTTAGAAAATGAACATGAACAACCAAATCAGAAGAAATAATATTTAGAATTTTTATTCGTACAATATCGTACTTATTTCCAACCAAATATTATTTCTCTTCATCTATAAAATGACATGAATACACACAAAATAGACATAAATTTATTTATATTAAGGATGTTGCCATGAATCTTTAGAGTAAACTGTATCTCGCACGAATAAATTTTATTCATTCAAAAGTACCTACATAAGTAGGTACTTACTTGTGGAATATGTACTTTTTAATAAACAGTCCAAATTACGCAGCAACATTACCGTAAGATGTTAGACACATGTTTTAAAATCTTTCATTATTATGAAAGTCACGGAAATAGAAGTTAGGGTAGGTAGTAAGTTAGGTTAAGCTTACTTTCTTAATTCCGTGATGAAAGTAGTACCTACCTACGTACGTAATAATGGCTAGCATACAGTGAATACTACTACAATCTAGTAGAAACTTAATTATCAAGTTATTATGTTCTTATAAAGTATAATTTTTCAAAAGAACAAGTTTCTATTTCCAACACATCACATTTCATTATAATTTAAAAAATACTACAGATGTATGGATGGACATCCTACTAGAAAGAGATAAACTACTACTTTGGGGCCTCTCACTCTGCTTGTTTTTCTGAAACACTGCACAGCAGTCCAGGTTAGGTTCAGTCGCTAAACTTTTGACAAATGCTTAGAAGAAGAAGCCTATGCTTTATTATCTATGGATAAATGAATAAGATTATTTTCTGTCTGTGGACTTGCGCGTAGAAAGTACTAACTTGCGTAGTTCACGCGTCGATCGATCGAATCGACGGCCATTTTGGTGTGGCGTGACCATCGCGCGCGGCGCTGCTGTTGAGTTGAGGTGTGTTTAGTTTGTTTGGTGAATCTGCAACGCCCTCGTTGTGAAAAATTAGAACAATCTTGAAAGAAACAAGCAGGATGCAATCAGGTATGTTTTGATTTTCGTTTTCTTGATAGTTTCTTGTATTTTTGATCAAAAATAGTATTGGGGAAGTACAGTTCTCATAGTCAATGAGTGACTATTGTCTTACGTGAAACCTAGAGAGCGAGATCATTCCGAGTAGATGTCGGGTAAGTTTTTCTAATCATTGTCGTTCATTGGTGATATTCAGGTGTATGTATTAGAAAATGTGTAAAAGATTTTGTATCATTTTTCTTTGTGATGGGCTTTGTAAACCGTTTTGGACGACGACGGGACGAATGAGGCTACATAAAATGGCGGTCGTTTCGTGGTGTGAGTGAGATCCTTGGATCTACGAAACATTACGATCACAAATTCAATCACACACAGGAGCCAAACGAGATTGCTACATAAACATTGACTCTTTAGTTATGCAGAACCTTGTTCCATTTTGCATCTTGTTCAGAAACTAGGAGGGTCAGTCACTAGTACCTAAGTATAATACATAATTGACTATATTCTGTCTACAGGTTTTGGATAAACTACACTTGCGAGCTTTAAAATGGAATCGCTTTATCGCGAGTTGATCAAAACAATTTTTTTACAATTTATATACAATGAACTATAGATTGTGGTATATCATTTGAAAGGTAATTTTGTTACCTTTCAAGTGATATCAAGAAGATATAAAATTAATTAAATTGGCTACCTAAATTTTGGGAATTATTGCAATAGGTCGAAGTTGCATCTATCGGCTTCTATCGGCGCCGGAGCTGGATTAGCTGGATTTCTCCCTCGTATCCGCTGTTTTAGCTCGTCCCACATTTGCCAGATTGGGTTCAAGTCAGGAATAAGGGCTGGCCAGTCTAGTGTGGGAATGCCGACATGGAAGACGTCTGTCGGTACTGTCTAGTCACTGCTGCGGTGTGGCAGCGGACATTATCGTGCATTAAATAAAAATTTATCGTCGCCAATAAATCCTGCGTAAGGGAAAACATAACTTAACTCATAGTTCACTGCAAAGAAATTGTAAAAATTAGTCTTGAACAACCCTTGAAGCGATTCCAGTTTAAAGCTCGCAAGTGTAGTAGTAGTAATAGTAAGCACCTGGAACTCGATTAAACTAACTTTAAAGTTAATATTTTGGCTTGTTCTAAAGGTTAAACCTGTCTTACATATGAGCGTTATTAAGGAATAAGGGTGATAAGGATCACCACAAATTTCAAAATTAAATGACAGATAATTGACAGCATCTACAACCGCTTTTTCTACATTTAAATTGTTATTTTGTAACGTGTGACATGTTAAAACAACGATTGGTACAAAGTACCTCTAGAGGAACTCTTACAACATTTCGGTTAAACTTCAACTCAAGTAAATAAAAAATCAACTCATATAAAAAATTCTAGTTCGTGAACAAAGTGTGCTAGGTTACACTTACGTACCTTCTTTTGTAGATAAAAACATTCACTTTCATTGTGTATTTTAATTTTTACAATAAAATAAATTATTATTTTAAAGTATATAACAAAAAATCTGTAAGCTGTACCTTTTTTATTTCTAATAAGAGTAAAAATTATGTGGTAAATGATACAAGTACAGTTAAATTATGTTGCACCTTTAAGTTGTCTTTGTGTAAACTGATTACAAGAAGTAAAAAACCTTTATGTTCAATGTTGCTCAAACAAATAATAAAAATACTCCCCCAAAGATAAGATTTTACTTATCACTTATCAGTCTCCTATTTTCATAATTTACTTGATTTGTATCAGTTTGCTAAAGTTTTAGCATATCTAAAATTCTATTTGTTATATGTGTTAAATGATGCAAGTCAAGTCATACCACTCATTAAAATACATCTTTATCATCGGTTTTGGACTCCACTCATCTTACTTAACCTTGGGTTTCAAGGATAAGACTGTTCACCCTAAGACCTTGTATAGACAAGACAATATTAAAAATTTTAAAACCCGCCGACGCTTATTGGCTGAACAGATTTTGACGAAACGTGGCTAAGAACACTTCAGATAAAAATATCTATGACACAAAAAAAACTAAACGAAAATCGGTTCATACGTTTGGGAGCTACAATACTACAGACAGACACGTCAAACTTATAACACCCTCTCTTTTGCGTAGGGGGTTAAAAATATAAGTTAGCAATCTTTATATATATAATTCTTCTGTGAGTGTGTATGTCACTGAACTTCTCTCAAACGACTGGACCGATTTTGATGAAATTTTTTGAGTGTGTTCAAGGGGATCTGGGAATGGTTTAGATTCACAATTTTGTCCGCTGGACAATGTTTTTTAATTAACGCGTGCGAAGCCGCGGGCAGAATCTAGTTTCCTATAATATTAAACAAAAACAAATAATTCATATTTAAACAAAAACAAATGAAAATTGAATAACTTTTCATTTGTTTTGAATAATGATAATTGTATAGTACCTACATATTCTAAATACTTACCAACATACTTTTAGGTTTATTTTCTTTTGTTATACGTATATACATAGCACAGTACATACACAGACAGTTTTTATGTTTCTCGTTTTTTTTTTCTGAAACTACAAACTATGTGAACAATGCAATGGTGCAGATGCTGCCTTCTCTAACAGTTTTGTAACTAAAACAGAAGAAGAAGACAGAGCTGCTCAGAACTTTATAAGTACCTTTTTGTGGCCTTAAAAAAAATTCTTTCCATTTAAATTTTCATAAATAATTTATGGGTTAAATCATTGAAATATATGCATTTGACTTCAATAGGGCTAAATTTTTTTTAGGCTTTGTCTGGATATGTTTTTGTATTATTTCAGGGTTGTTTAGTGTTTCTGTAAACTAAAATTTTAGTTTTTATCATGTATATAATTATATTTTGATTGAAGATCGAAATCAACGAAGAAACAATAGTTTTTTTTTCACTTTGAGTTGAAAATGTCAAGTTAGACGTCACAGAACAATGGCCAATATGGCTGCGTTTTTATCACCCGGAACTGAGTGCAGTTTAACTTTTTGTGGGTGTTATATTTTTTCGGGAATTACCTAAATAATCGATTTAAAAAAAACATTTCTATGCATAAAACCTATTCTAAAGGGCCTGAATCATATTATGGTGAAAATGATAAGATAAGCCTAAGAATCTATTGATTTCATTTGTTAGTAAACATTCTTCATGCTCGATGGCTCTAATAGTTCTAATGTGTTTCTACTAGGTCCTTATTGCTCCGTAATTTCCTTTATTAAATAATTTAAAAAGTTTTTTGAGATTCACTGACATATTTGACATAAAGCTGACATTTTTAAAATTAGTTGGCACACAGTACTAACTACTAGGTCAATTTATGTCCCACTGTACTTATTTGCACAGACTGACAGTGCCATAAACAGTTTTTTACCAATATCTCCTATTATGTAACTTCTTTTTTTTTAATTCGATTTGCCTATAAATGATTGTTTAATGAATATCAAACTTCCTAACTACAACTGCTTTTCTATAATGATAATCAATACGATTTTATTACAGGAAAGGCCCTGGGTGGACATAATTGAAGAGAACAACTAAGCCGTCAGCCATGACGTCTTACTTGACCACCGAGAGCATTGGTACGTATTTTATGCTAAACCTGCTCGGAAAGTAGCTTATTCCTTTTCCAACCATAAGGCAAAAAGTTCGTCATTGCTGTCGTACTAAAATGAGGGAAGTAAAATTATGGAAATTCGTTTCTAACGTGTCTAAATGAATTAGTGCGACTAAGAATTATGTACTGTGTCCCACTGCTAGGTAATTGTATACCTACTATAAATTATTAATTAAGAATTTGCTGCTGAGCAGCAGCCTTGCTGAATGCACACTCGTGCAATGAAGTTCTATGTTATCATAAAACTTTTAAATCCATCATGGTTATTAACACTAAAGTTTAGGGTTCAATATTATCGTTATCCGTACAAACTTTATTCAGATCTGTGCACGCTCTAATTTTACTATAAACTAGTTTTGTCCATAGTTGGTGTTAGTTAATGGAACATTAACAAATTTTGTCGAGACCTTTTTTTTATTTTTTTTGAGAGTAGGTTTCTTGTAAATAAGCAAAAACATCATTTTTTCGTTTACCAAAAACGTATGCTCCGTCCCGCCTCTATGAACGCAAAATCCTATGCCTATTCTTTCCACTAAATGGCGGGCAATGCGCCATTTTGTTAAAAGAATAATAGGCGCCAATAAAATCGCTTCTTTATCACGTAGTTTTTGTCAAGTATGAAAATGACGCGATAATGGAGCGATCTTATTGGTCGGCTGGAAACTTAGCAACGTAGCACATCTCTGATGGAAAGGCAGCCTAAGGAGTGGACTATATCGTATACGCTTAGAGGGACCGCTTAAATTGATTTTCCTAGCTCTGAACAGTCAATGGAGTTTGTTAATATTTGTAATGTTCTGTCGCGTCTAGTAGATAGTAGCAGAAGGTGGAGACGTTTGCATTTATACAAGTAACTATCAGAATGATCAGGGATATGAAGTTTGAAACACAAGAATTTGATGAATTTCTGTTGTATTCGCTCCACTCGTGATATGTAGATGTTGTACTTTTTCACTTTCATATCGTCAGCGAAACATAGTAGCTTTGAGACCTGGAAACACGCAGAGATATCGTTGAAGAATACCCCGAAAAGAAGGGTACCCAGTAGGGATCCCTGGGGAACACTGATTCGGATTGTAACGGCAACCCAACTGGATTACATAATTATAGTTTTTAGCAACTTATTTAATGAGAGAAAAAGTGTTGGAGGTCTACCGAAACTATCTACTATTTTATTAGCCTATTACGGAATAGGCTAACAAAACAGTAGTATGGTTAGTTATAGGCGTATCCGAATGAAAAAAAAACTCCTTCACTAATAGCTAGCTACATTATCCTTGAGTGACATAGGTAACTTTTTACTAGCGTTGTACCACACGAGCGATGCCACAGGCAGAGGATAGTGTGCAATAACAGTGTTGTGATTATCTGACAGTGCCGGAGGACGAAGCCGATGACACCATGGACGATTCCGGCGTGACGTACTTCGTAGACGAAGACGGCCGGTACTACTACCAGTCGAACTCTGCGGAGGGCGACGCCGGCATAGTGGCTCTGGACGCTGAGAATGTGCAGCAGGAGGAACAGGGGCCGCAGGTAGCTTACATAAAACTAGAGGTGCACTTCCGAACCGAGCGACATGCCGCGATCGCAGACGACGTATCACCCGTACTTCTGCTTTCCATGTATGAAGCATCTTCCGTACTTAGGTAGCCGTAGAGGCATTTTTTGGACATTTAGTTTTCAATTAATAACTTTTTCCTGTATCTGAAACTCTAATAAAGCAAGTTTGGGTGCCTATCCCCAGGCGCAGTCAATGGACAACCTGATAGTACCGGACACGGATGGGGACTACGCGCAGACAGTGACGCTGGTGCCTTCCGAGAACGTGGATGGAGAGATTACCTATGTGCTGGTCGTCGCTGACGAGAACAAGGACCTCGTCAACCTGAACATGAATATGGAGACCGACCAGAATGAAGAACAGGTAATTAATATACTGCAGTATAATATTTATAACAATTTCTACTAAGTATTCCAAAAATTTACCATCATACTCGGGCCATCTATAACTCAAAATACAATGTTTGTAAAAATGACCCCCACTTAATCCAAACCCCCTACCTAACTCAAAAATCAATTTCTTGTTGTTGATTTTTTTAAAGTATTTGCACTACTTTTCGAGTTGAGCACTTTCCCACAATGCTTAGTGCTCACAATTATATTTTAACTCGATGCCTAAATAATAATTTAAAATCTTAGTGTTGTGCTTACAAACACTTTTTCCCCAGAATGGCATTATTTCTTGAAAGTAATTGACAATACTAGAACCCACAACCTTCCACCCAGTACGGGAATGCGGTAACAAATGCGCGGCCTGGTCGAGTACCTGACTAGACGAAAATCTTTCTTCGTCACATTCGGGCCTTCTAGGTCAAGCGCCGCCGTAATAATAGTCACGTAGATTTTATAAATAGAAATAAAAGATGACATCAGACAGACCATCTAACTTTATCGAAACGGTTTTATGCATTATTAAAATCTAAAGTTCACAATCTACCGAGAGTCACAGTCCGAGATACTTGTTGATACACAAATGTTTGTCGACACATGCGCGAGCGAAGCGGGAGCCAGGCGGCGGACGCTGCACTGGCGCTTCAATGGCGCCTTTGGTATATGCACGACTATGAAGTCGTGCATATACCAATAATACAATAAGAGTGTCGATGGATTAACCTAATTAGGGATTTTGACCAAAATTCATGTACATCATTTGTTTCTTTCAACTTGCGAATGAAGGCGGAGGACGCGAGCGCCCTTCAGGAGGTGCACATCATCCAGGAAGATGATGAGAACGTAAGTACCTAATATAATCATATACGTAGAGATATACCATTCTAAAAATTTACGCCCCCTCCACTAAACGTCATACAATCGGCGTTCATTTTTAGAATGGTTTATCTCTACTTACAAATTACTAAGATCATTGATATGACATTCTTGTGCATATTTTTAAATCTGTAACTTGAACATTTTGATTGCCCATGTGGCACATGGATGAGGTCCAGCAGCACGTAGCGGCGGCGTGCACTAGCAGGTCACTACGCTGAAGCTGGACAGGGAGTGGGTTATAAATAATGTTGGCACAAAGAAATGCCTTCCATTGATACGGCTCTAATGGCGGACTTACACACTCGCCGAGATTGTATTATTGGTTTATGCACGACTTCAAAGTCATGCATATACCCCAATAATACAATAAAAGCGTGGATGGATTTACATTTTTTGGGATTTTTACCGAAATTCATGTCCATCATTTGTTTCTTTCAACTTGCGAATGAAGGCGGAGAAGGCGAGCGTCGTTGAGGAGGTGCCCATCATCCCGGAAGATGATCAGAATGTAAGTACCTTATAGAAAAAACACGTAGAGATAAACCATTCTAAAAATGCACGCCGAGTGTAGGTACCTAATCTACCTATGACGTTTTGTGGAGGGGGCTTGCATTCATTACAGATTTAAGCGGGTTAACTACGGACCTTATTTGTGTTGGAAGAACACCAAAAGTTCATCCCTTACACCCGTAATGAATTCGTCAAACTACCATAATGTTTATAGTAAAAGGGGTGTGCATTTTTAGAACGGTTTATCTCTACTTACAAATTACAAAGTGATCATTGATTGATGTGACATGCCATTCCTATACAGGGTGGTTTTTTGAGAAGGGCGGGGATGGCCAAGTGCGAAACCACGGGAGTTAAAGAAAAGTCGTGAAAGGAGTCATACCCTCGATTTATAAAAAAACAATAACTGCAAATTTAGTTTTTTTTTTAATCCTTAGCTTTTGATGGAAATCGACCCGAATGGTTTATCAAAAAAAAACACCCGGTATTATTGAACCAATGGATTCTGTTGCTAAAGTGAATATATAGTTATTGTTTCCTTATAAATCGAGGGCATGACTCCTTTCACGACTTTTCTGTAACTCTCATGGTTTCGGACTTGGCCATCACCGCCCTTCTCATAAAACCATCCTCTATATATATTTTTTAATCTGTAACTTCGACATTTTGATAGCCCATGTGGCACATGGATGAGGTCCAGCAGCACGTAGCGGCGGCGTGCACTTGCAGGTCACTGCGCTGAAGCTGGACAGGGAGTGGGTTATAATTATAAATAATGTTGGCACAAAGAAATGCCTTCCATTGATACGGCTCTAATGGCGGATTTACACACTCGCCAAGATTGTATTATCGGTTTATGCACGACTTCAAAGTCATGTATATACCCCAATAATACAATAAAAGCGTGGATGGATTTGCATTTTTTGGGATTTTGACCGAAATTCATGTCCATCATTTGTTTCTTTCAACTTGCGAATGAAGACGGAGGAGAAGAGTGACCTTCAGGAGGTGCACATCATCCAGGATGATGATGAGAACGTAAGTACCTAATAGAATAATACACATACATACTTACAAATTACAAAGTGATCATTTATGTGACTGACAGGTCATCTACTATATAAAAATAAGTCGGGTTTTCCTTCCTGACGCTATAACTCCAGAACGCACGAACCGATTTCCACGGTTTTGCATTCGTTGGAAAGGTCTCGGGCTCCGTGAGGTTTATAGCACAGAAAAAAATTAAGAAAGTGGTAAACATAAATTTCCACGCGAGTGAAGCCGCGGGGCGCATCTAGTTCTTATATATATCAGCAGCACATAGCGGCGGCGTGCACTTGCAGGTCACTACGCTGAAGCTGGACAAGGAGTGGGTTATAAATAATGTTGGCACAAAGAAATGCCTTCCATTGATACGGCTCTAATGGCGGACTTACACACTCGCCGAGATTGTATTATTGGTTTATGCACGACTTCAAAGTCGTGCATATACCCCATTAATACAATAAGAGCGGGTGGATTAACATTTTTTACGATTTTGACCGAAATTCATGTACCTACATCGATTGTTTCTTTCAACTTGCGAATGAAGGCGGAGGAGGCCAGCGACTTTCAGGAGGTGCACATCATCCAGGAAGATGATGAGAACGTAAGTACCTAATAGAATCATACACGTGGAGATAAACCATTCTAAAAATGCACGCCCTCTCCACTAAACGTCATACAATCGGCGTTCATTAGGGTTTCGAAGGTCGGTTTCGAAACCCTTATGGTCTCGCTTTGTGTGTCCTTTTTTCCCTCCTTTAATAACTCGACAACTACCGCAGCTATCAACTTGAAATTTAAATAATAATACATTTCGTGCGCTTGTACAGATTTTAAGAAAAAAATGAAAATGAACATTTACCATACAAAATGAGATGACGAAATTTTAAGAGACCTACAAAGTCAAGTGGGGTATCAAATGAAAGGTATTAGTTTGTACATTTGGGAATAGTTTTTGAAATTTCTGTAAGTTTTATAATTTTCGAAATATTTTGAAAAAAGTGAAAAAAACACCCATTTCCCCCTCCCCCCCCCCCCCGATCCATTTGAAATGTCTGGAGCGTTTGTGGATATGAATCTATCTTTTACAGGAAAAACATAGAGAAGTCTGTAAAAACAACACTTTTTTGAAAAATGGTCAAAGGGGGGGAGGGGGATAATTTTCAAAAGGGGGGGCCACCCCGCTGAGTGGGGTACCAAATGAAAGGTTTGGACATTTCAAAACACATCACCGAAGCATGCAGAGAGATCCATCTGAAATGTAGGTTGGTACCTACTAGTTTTAGGTATTCATTAAATTGCGAACTCTAACCGGTAACTTTAGTACATACCTACTTGTTGTCAAACGTTCGAAACCCTCGGCTCAGTTACACTCGCACTTGACCGGTCTTGTTTTTAGAATGGTTTATCTCTACTTACAAATTACAAAGTGATCATTGATGACGTGCTTATGTTTATTTTGTTAATCTGTAACTTGAACACTTTGATAGCCCATGTGGCACATGGATGAGGTCCAGCAGCACGTAGCGGCGGCTTGCACTTGCAGGTCACTACGCTGAAGCTGGACAGGGAGTGGGTTATTAATGTTAGCACAAAGAGGTGCCTTCCATTGATACGGCTTTATTGGCGGTTTTACTCACTCGCCGAGACGTACACGGCCGAGTGTGTACATGGTGCACTTATCTTGCTCTGGGTCTCTCGCTTTCCCCCTCGACTTGTCTGCCATAGCTCAAGTGAGACGAGTGTGTACAACCCTCGTTACTCTATTTACATAAGTCTTATTTCTTTTAAATCGCAAATGAAGATGGATCCGACACCTGAACAGGTGATTATTGAGCTCGAGGAAGAAAAGGTGGGAAATGTATGTAAAAATCATACAAGTCATACATACAATCATACACACATTGCATTGTTCAGTTCTCTTTACTCAGCCCTCTTTTCTCTTCTACGTAGTATCTTTGACTCCTTGTTTTGCACATTTCAAAACATGATAGTGCATGATATGTGTAGTTTCTTTCCGTTGGTTTATTTTTGAATTTTTTCGCGTTAATATAAAATAAAGTACCTACCTATTATGACTCATCGCATGCATTAATCTTATAATCTAAATGTTGTAGGTTGGTTGTAGGCTATAAACAGGAATATCCTAAATTCACATTGACAATATTTGTGCCGCATAACCTACAACAGGTAGAACAGATGTTATTTCTATCTTTTCGCTTTATAAAACATTTATTCTTAATTCAGTGACGGAACCGTGGTCCCACTGCGATGTCCCACTGGTGGGACAAAACTTTTTCGTGGTCCCACCAAACACACACTTGGCCGTCCACATCCTCCCATCCCCGCGAAGCGGGGGGGGGGGTCAACATTAACTTACTCCTAACGAAGCCCGTCCAACCCCCGCGAAGCTTTTCGTGGCGACTCTGTGACTGAAAGGGTGTGTATATATATAATTGCACCCAGAGCCATATGTTGAACGGTCAAGTGTGTGTTTGGTGGGACCACGAAAAAGTTTTGTCCCACCATTGGGACATCGCAGTGGGACCACGGTTCCGGAGTGGTTAATTCATAATAATATGTTGTAGATTTGTTGTAGTTAAGCTTATTCTCATTCTGCCTAGAAAACATTAACATAAGTACAATTTATTATAGAATTATCCATACTGTTTTTTGGGTTCGGTTGTGGCGAAACTGTAGGGGTACGTAAACAACGTACCCTTATAGTTTCGTCATGTCGGTCTGTCCGTCCGCGGCTTAGCTCAGAATCGATTAGTACTCGGAAGCTGTTATTATTATTACACTTTTGTATACGTGTTATTCACGTTCACAAAGTAAAGCTGACATTTTTTTTACCATAGGTATATCTTATTCATTATACCAGTTATAATATTACGTTGGGGCTAAATGATTATGTGCGTATTGTCCAGCATTATTTATGTATTCATCATCAAAGGCATATTTTCATTTAAAGATGATTTAAGTGGCATCAGTCAGGCTGGGAGTCAGCCGAAGGCAAGGCTTCGTAAAAACGAAGATCTAAGTCAGCCGAAGGCAAGGCTTCGTAAAAACGAAGATCTAAGTTTCTGATTAGTTTTCGTCTAAACGCCATGTTATGCAAGTGACAGTGTACAGTTGGTTTGCATCAGTCAGGCTGGGAGTCAGCCGAAGGCAAGGCTTCGTAAAAACGAAGATCTAAGTTTCTGATTAGTTTTCGTCTAAACGCCATGTTATGCAAGTGACAGTGTACAGTTGGTTTTGCTTGAAAACTAATCAGAGATTTCGATTTTTTTATTTCCGAGTAGACCACCCTGGCTAGCAACGTTAGCCCAAAAGCGGACACTCTGACAAGAACGTGTAAACATTACCTGCCACGGAAACCTTGACATTTATGTACTAAAATCATTTTAAACCCACAGGAGGAGGGCACAGAAGATACAAAACAAGAAGAAGAGCCAGGCGACGTGTACAAGTTCGAAGACGACGAAGAGGTCACCGAAGACGAGGACGAGGAAGACAAGAAGAAGAAGATAAAGAAGCAGAAGCACAAGCGTGCCAGCAACCTCCTCGGGAAGCCAAACTCGTCGCGTATACTGTTCACTTGCACTTTCTGCAAGTACAGCAGCCATAGGCGGTGAGTACTCAAACATTATAAAAAGAATTATTTGTGTTATATAATCTTCCCAAAAATCATAAGAACAATACTTACAACCAATAATCGTATTCTAGTACTTGCTTAGTTCGATTTCGCACGACTTTTACCCACGACTTTTATCGATTGGCACCTCATCAGAATAGGTGTAGGCTTAACGATGAATATGCGAAAATACAAATATATAAACACAGACTAAAATGGGCAGTTTAGCATCTACTTTTTTGCCGTATTATGGTAACAAATAGAATAATGTGTGATATTTCCAGCTACCTGCTGATCCGTCACATGAAGTCTCACTCCGACGAGCGTCCATACAAGTGCTCTGTCTGCGAGCGCGGTTTCAAGACCCAAGCATCGCTACAGAACCATCTTAACATGCACAACGGCGTCAAACCGCATTCCTGCAGCTATTGCCAGAGCACTTTCACTACGTCAGGTAAACAGAGGCCAGAAAAAAGACGGGATTGAAGAGTCTCATTGATGCATCAACCCCATCTAATCAACACCTACAGAAAAGCTGAAACAACGCTGTCAATCACCAAAAGTCTTGCTCCGGTACTTCAAGGAGTTGGGCTGGTTAGGGCCTGGTTAGGCAGGGGGTTCATACACAATACACCCCTATGAAAATGTCAGTGCAGTTCGCAGTCCCCCCTCTTAAAAGTTGAATTAGATAAATTAAACATTTACCACTACGGGAAAAACTAAACATTTACTACGTCAGATAAACTAAACATTTGCTACGTTCGGTCGGGCCAAAAAGTCTTGCTACTGGGCCAGTATTAACGCAGTGGTCGTCAATTCCAGGGGAGTTGGTCCGCCACGTGCGCTACAAGCACACGCACGAGAAGCCGCACAAGTGCTCGGAGTGCGACTACGCCTCCGTGGAGCTGTCTAAGCTGCGCCGCCACGTGCGCTGCCACACTGGCGAGAGGCCCTACCAGGTTTGTACACACAATGGATGCGCATATTATTCCCACCCCTACACATGTTATATATAATATATATAACATGTGTAGGGGTGGGAATAATATGTTGTATATATTATATAAGTATAATATACTTTTGATGTCGTTCCAATGAGGCCTATGAGGTCGAAGAGCAGATGTCAGTGCAGATCCGTCCGTCTCGTCGTCGTATGCATCAAAATTAAACCAAATATGCAGCAACCCTGAAAGTCATTACCCGAGCTACATATTTAAGAAAGTGATTTATCCAGCTCGGGTGCGCCTTTCCCCCGTCGCTCCTTACCCCCCGCACGACAGCTCTGTCAAAACACCTTCGTCGAACGGTTGTATAACTATGTATATGTATTCTGTTTTAGAATCCAAAAAACAGTGGAAATAAGAAATTGAAGTCTATTTTCAGTTTTTTTTTTTTTTCAAATTATTTTACTTGTGTATTTTGAAATTTCGGACGTGTCCAATTGTCCTGTAAGGTCTATCTATAGGAAATAAAGTTTAAAGTGCTTTATTTCCTTTGAACCTTACAGGACTATTGGACACGTTTAAGTGTCTATTCCCCTTACAAGATGTTGTCCCCCCCAGTGCTCGCACTGCACCTACGCGTCGCCCGACACGTTCAAGCTGAAGCGGCACCTGCGTACGCACACCGGCGAGAAGCCCTACAAGTGCGAACAGTGCTCGCTCTGCTTCACGCAGTCCAACTCTCTCAAGGCGCACAAGCTGATACACAACGGTATGTCTATCAATAGTTCACAAACTAAAGAACACAACACGTACATGCACATCCAGCACGCAACCTCACTGCACCTACGCGTCGCCGACACGTTCAAGCTGAAGCGTCACCTGCGCACGCACACCGGCGAGAAGTGCGACTCGTGCGCGCCAACTCACTCAAGGTGTACAAGCTGATACACAACGGTCTGTCTATCAATAGTTTACCTATTAAAGAACACAACACGTACATGCACATCCAGCACGCAACCTCACTGCACCTACGCGTCGCCCGTTCAAGCTGAAGCGGCACCTGCGCACGCACACATCAATAGTTCAGGAAAAAGATCCGTGGTGCGCCGTACCGGCATGGGCCCATTCAAGTATTACTTAAGCAGAATTTTAGTAAACGTAGACACCTCCCTCTGGGGATTATGGGCATTACCACCCCCCATGAAAGAAAAGCCAATGTGGCGCTTATCAGGGGGAGGCCTGCGTCTAGCTGTGGACCAATATAGGCTGTAGAAGAGACGTTTAGTTTATACATTTCTTTGTTTACACGTACATTTATGCAGTGGGATTGGTTATGTAGTCAATAGGCATGTACCTGCATATATTTCACATAAAATATTATATTCTTGACATAAGGAACATATTCCGTTTCAGTTCAAGATAAGCCGGTGTACCCTTGCGAGCTGTGCCCCGCTAAGTGCGGCCGCAAGACGGACCTACGCATCCACGTGCAGAAGCTGCATACTTCCGAGACGCCGCTCAAGTGCAAGCGCTGCGGGAAGTGCTTCCCCGACCGATACTCGTGCAAAATCCACAACAAGGTAGATAAATACTACGAACCACTCATCCTTAACCTTTATGTACCGACACACACCGGACACTCGATTTCGCCATATAAAGTCGGGTCTCGGCACATAAACGGGCAACTGTGTGTGCGACATCTAGGTTCATGAAATGCATGAACATATTGTGCTAAGACAGTTTACTCAAAAGACATTTTTATTTAGTTACTAAATAGTCAAGTGACAAAAATGGAGTAATGAATTCTAAACTTACAACTAAGATGGTGGAATGGTAGGTACTAAAGAACGCTTCTACCATGAAAAAAAAAAAAAATAACACTACACATTTTACTAAATTAAATACCCGTCTCCACATCAAGTGACTGTGAAAACATTGTCCGAGAAAATGTTTACTGCAAATGAAAATAAAATAGTTGGAAGTGCAGTTTTATGCAATTTTTACTTTACTGTTTGCAGACCCACGAAGGCGAGAAGTGCTTCAAGTGCGATCTGTGCCCGTACGCGTCGACCACCCTGCGCCACCTCAAGTCTCACCTACTCAAGCACACTGATGAGAAACCCTACGCTTGCGACCATTGCGACCAGACTTTCCGGTATGTAGATCCATCCTACTATGTTACTAATATTATAAATACGAAAATTTGATGAATGAATGGATGGAAAAGCAACTGAACGGATCGGGTCGATAGGTCTCACACGACAAGTCATTAATTAACGTTATGACCTGGCGTGATCTATCCCCGGTCGTGTCGGTCTGCCGTCCCATGCGAATACGAGAGTGAAGAAAAAGCACATGTGATTGCACACACACTTGAACACTAATAATGTCCTGCGCACTATAATAATGGCTAGTCTCCCTTGAGACTGGCCGCCGTGGCCGAAGATTCGACTAGGAGGACATCAGCATCATAATAACTTTATTGTAATTGCAGCCAGAAGCAGCTTCTGCGCCGCCACCAGAATCTGTACCACAACCCGAACTACGTGCCCAAGCCTCCCAAGGAGAAGAACCACGGCTGCCACTCCTGCCAACGCGTTTTCGCGCACAAGGTAACCTGGACCCTGTTTTATCTATACTAATATTATAAAGAGGAAAGATTTGATTGTTATTTGTTTGTTTGTATTGAATAGGCTCCTAAACTACTGGATCGATTTGAAAAATTCTTTCGCCGTTAAGAAACTTACTTTTCAGGGAGTGACATAGGCTATATTTTATCCCGGAATTCCACGGGAACGGGAACTACGCGGGTGAAACCGCAAGGCGATCGTCTAGTTATGTAATAAAATGGCAATGGAAAAACGTCTGAATTTGACGGAGACAACAAACATTACAAGTGTAGTAAGGGAATAAATGAATGGTGCCCAAGCTGAACGTTCATAGAATGTACACCCGATAGCGAAAGAAGAGGGGCAAACGACATTGTAACCGTCCCAATGCTGGATGACAGACAGACAAATGTTTAAAACGTGTTGTCTTGTTTGAAGTATTAAAGATAAAAAGAAATTTAAAAAATTCCATTTATTTCATGCACAAAATCAAGGACACTTAATACAAAACATAAAGTTAACTACAATATACACAAAAAATATAAGACAAAATACACAACGTAAACTAAACAGTTAGTACCCAGAGCAAATTGCTGCTGGGTCGTTATTTTCTATAGTTCGACCGAAACCGCTGTACCGCTCCTGAGGTATGCGCGCGGCGAGACGGGGGGAAGTATCGGCCGCTCCGATCCATCAGTCTGCCGTCAACGCTCACGGCAGTAGGTCGCCTTTGTACCGGACGGTCTATGTCAGATACACATGAGATAAATATCCAAAGATGGGTCGAGCGCTATCTCGTGATGTCAAGGCCATAATTTTTAAAGTGGCCGAATATTTTAAAAAAAGAAAAGCAGACAGAGAGAGCTTTGAATATGTCCATATGTATGGATATCCAGTGCTGGTATTGTGTGTACTTTCATATGCATTTAGTAAAAAGCTTTTATTTAACACTACAAACAGACACTTTTATTTATTTGTATAGATTAGATTGTTTTCTAAAATTCTTTAAAAATTCACACAGATGATTTATTTCTGCCAAAATAAAACAGCAATTGTTAACTTTTTCAGCCTTTTTAATTTCCTCTCTGCCATTTGAACACAAGAAATCTAGGCACAAAATTAGTGTAATTAGTGATAAATCGCTCGTTTTCTAAGTTTTTGACAAAAAAACAAAGCTCTGTTTCTACTGTGAAGGTCTATCTTCAGCTCAAGCGCCGGACCAGACGTGTTCATGAATGGAAATTTAACAAAAACATAAGTAACAATATCAAAAAACAACAAAGAATGCACTAAAAATAAAAAACACAAACTTCAACTTTTCTATTAAAAATCGAAAACAGACGTGAGACGAGAGAGAGAAATGATAAATTACAACTTTTAAAACCAGAAATTATTTCGAACTTCTACAACTTGTTACTACGATAAACTATAAAGTATTTTCCACCAATATTTCTTTGGTATTATATCCCTTTTTGCTTAAAAAAAATATCTTGTATTCCAGAACCGAGGTAGGCACAGTTTAGTTGATCCATGTTAACATTTAGTATGATATTCACAGGGCAATCTGATGCGGCACCTCGCGATCCATGACCCCGACTCTGGGCACCGCGAGCGCGCGCTCGCTCTCAAACTCGGCCGCCAGAAGAAGATCAAGTACATCGACGCTGATACTCTCAAGGTAAGGGCTCCTTGGGCCGATACCATCAATAAAATCTGGTAGAAGATAGAATCGCACTCGCAAAAAATGGTTGGAAATGACTTACCTGAGTTTTCTACACTAGATTGTGGATTCTACACTAGAACATTCTAGAATGTTGAACTTGTAAAAAGGCGCTTAGTGGAATTTTTTGTAAAAAAAACCCAAGAGCGGGAAAAAAAACATACCACTGCTGGAAAATGTCTCCCCATTTGCTTCCCCATTTTACGGACACCTTACTCACTTCTCCCATTTCCTTCCACCTTCACTTTCAAAATCCAAGGCCCATACTCTTAAAAACTAAATCGAAGTTGGTTTTGCACGACAACGAAAACGAAACTTTGATTTTCCTTTTCCGAGTAGGCCCCAGGACAGTATCATGTATGTATTCTGTATGTCCGTTATCGTGTACCAATGTGTGTGTTGTGAATTCAACACACTGACGCGCGGATTTTGGTGTAACACAAGCTCGTGGTTGCCTCGGTCATGTGTGAGCGAATAGAGTCCAGGATTAATTTGTTTTATTATTATTATTTCATACAGCAATCTGTGAATTGCGTCGTGGGCTGTATTATTACTTAAGATTATCATATAATACCAACGATCCAGTTATCTAACTATACATATTGTAGCCGTTGGCATATCCTGAATAAATAAAACTGAAATGTTTTTAATCTTGCCAACAGCACCCGTTCCTCTCCGAGATAAAGACAGAAGGCGAGAACGGCAACATGCTGAAGGTCGGAGTGAGCAGCTCGCTGAAGCGTGGCGAGCTGGTCACCGTTTCGGACGGCGACGGCCAGCAGTATGTGGTGCTGGAGATCATTCAACTCGAGGACGGGACCGAGCAGCAGGTGGCCGTCGTCGCGCCAGACTTTATGCAAACCCCAAAGATGTCAGGTACACAAAATATTGAAAATTGTAAAAAAAAATATGTTACTCTTACTGTAAAAAAAACAGTTGCTAAGAAATCCTTCTAAGAATGAAAATGTACAATAATCGATTATTCGATTTTCCTGATTCAGTATTAATTTGTGTATCTCTTTTATGTTCCACTCTACGCAAAACTAATTATCTCCGATTTTATAAAAAAACATGTTTTTTAATTTTTATTACGCGTGGATGCTAATTATAATTTAGTTTTTGATCATTTGAGTGGTGCACTGAAATTCTATAGTAACATAAATATTACTTTTACATTAATACTAGATATTTATGTGACAAAATCCTCGTCAATTGAAATGAAATGTAGTCCATCGGTCAGGGAACGCTTCCTAAGTGAAAAAGACTATTAGACACAAATAACAACTAGGTAGTAATAACAATAACAACGGCACCTATTGTTTTCACAGAAGATGATATGGAATACGGCGAGGAGGAGGCTCTGGACGATGACCTAGATGACGAAGAGGATCGCAAGTACAAGGAGGAGCTGATGCAGCAGCAGCTGGCGAACGATCGCATGAAAAAGGAGGACATGAAGAAGGACGTCGTCACCTGCTTCGGTTTCGACGTAAGTAAACAAAGGAAGAACATTTCTTTATTGGTTTATATTATGTCTTCTAACCGAATTTCAGCTAAGGCCTTAACCTTACTATTCCATAGTGATGATGTCATAAGCAGTGACTGATTGGTTACCCGTTGAACGGGTTTTCGATAGGGTTTTTGAAGAGGTTGTTATAAAACCCTATCTGTAGGGGTTACACTTTCATTGAATAACCCGCTTTTAGGGGTAACCCCTTCGAAATCCAGTCGAATGTGTTACCCTTTGAAAGGGTTTAGAGTACTCGATGGCTTTGATAACCCCTTCGATTTGGGTTACCCTTTCAAATTCTGTAACCCTTTGCATTTTAAAGTATTGTAATATAATCTCTATTTTATTTGCGTGAGGTTGAAAATAAGGTTTTTCGGTAAGTGGAGCTGACTCTAGATTGATAGATTCTACCTCTCGATTGTTTGCTCAACTAATTGATATGGATTAGTTGAGCTGCCTCTAGATTGATACAAAAAAAGCACCAATCCCAGTAAAAATTTAAAGCTAACCGAGTAGAACTGTAATGCCAAGTATTATAAAATGCCGTTTGCTTCCCAGGAGATTGAAGAGGAAGAAGACGAAGAAGAAGAAGAAGAAGAAGACGACGACGACGACGACGACGAGGAGGAAATAGCTAGCACTTCTACCTCCCTCGCCGAAAAACTCAACGCCAGCATGCCGTCGCGACACAGCACCGTCTTCGAGGTGTGCGATGTAAGTATCCTCCATACACATATGTCGACATATATGTCGCCGCCAGATCGTAGAATAATCGTAGAATCAGCCCATTGGTAGAACGGCTACGCCGATAAACGAACGCTGGTTTGTTGGGAATACCTAATTAATTTCATTTGACGAGGCTAAGTAACGTTTAGCCTATTGTTGATCGATCAACAACCGGCATGCCGCCGTGTTGTTCCGGCTTAGACTTTGCACCACCCCAACTCTTCCCGCGGGTGTCGTAAGAGGCGACTAAGGGATATCCACCTGGGGCGGACAACAGCGCCTCCCGCAGAAATTCCATTCCACCACCGAACTGCGATCCCCAACCCGCATGCCCAGCTTGGGGATTATGGGCTTTACCCCCCATGAGATAAAAGCTAATAAGGCGCTTATCAGGGGGAGGCCTGCGCCCAGCTGTGGACCAATATAGGCTGTTCAGATTGAAAATGAGACAAAATCGGCATAGGCAATTAATTGAAGTCGTTTTGCAAGCGGCCTAGCTATTCTACAAAAGGACTGATTCTGCGATCCGGAGGCGACGTATATATTACTAGTTTCTGCCCGTGTTTTCGCTCAGAAGGAACATCAATAGAATATTGCCTATGTGCGGACCCGACCCGACACCGACATCAGACTAATTCTATGAAATTGTATTGTGTTTTATAGAATTAAGCGTTCACTGATGTCCTACCTTTTTTGATTTGAGTATAAATAAAAAAACCCCGTGCCAACCTCGCAGCTTTTGTCATAGGTACCGGATCAGAAAATATTTTCGGTTGAGTCTGCGGGTCGCACTGCAGAGGCAGTGAATGCGTTAATAAATTATTGGCATTTAATTGTTATGTACATGTACCATGCATCGCAGCCAACTGACATATTATGATTTGTTTCAGGACGAGGATTCTGATGAAGACTCGGGTGAAGAGCAGGATATCGTCTACGAGATAGTGTGAGTTTACAGAACCACTACACTTCTAGAACTACGAGAATCTACACGACGAATTGCTACTACACTGTCCACGCTTAGAACAGCGTCTGATTTCTCATCTAAATCTGTCTAGGAATCTACTACGATATCACAGAGTAGAGAATAATATACGTAATCATGTAGATTTATCTATCTATACGGGGTGCCACGTCTACTTAGCCAAAAGTGGGTGATTTTGTACTCCGAGGGCTGCCTACATAATGTAATAATGCGTGTAAGAGAACACGAAAAGAAAGGAAAAACCCAAATTAAAAAAAACTACAAGATATTCGAAATTCAAAAAATCTTATAACACAAGTTGATCCCCTCGGAAACGCCCCTTTCGGATAAGTTCTCATGTTTCGTGGCATCCTGTCTTATGTATAAGGTATCAGTTGTCTAGCACCCATAATTATTCAAGCTCTGCTTAGTTTGGGGTTAGATGATGTTCACCATTATTTATTAATTTATTTATCTCTCTTGCTATCACTAGTTGTCTACTTGTGTTTGGTGGATCTCCCACCCCTATGTCTGTAAAATGTAAAATTATTATTAATGTGAATTTATTACATAAACGGAGCTTGGAACTCCACTTTGGTAAGTCGTTCTAGCTCCCTGAGCGTTTTATAGTGCGCCAATGATATCGGATAAATATAAACTATATTGGACTTTCAATTTTTTTGCTCTTGGTTGCTATCATGTCCATTGCTATAATAAAAACACTTCATATCTTGATACTTAATATTGAAAATAAAGTACTTGCTAACAGTTACTCTAGTTGTATGTTACGTTTCTGCTCTTTTAAACAATCTCAATGTGCTTTAATAGATGGAAAAATTAATAATTTATTGCCCATTACTCCGTAAAAACATTAAATCAATAATATTTATCTATATCTAGTTCTGGCTGTATTTTAAGTATTACAATATCGATGTGAAGTAGTCTTTTTCCATAGTAAAATATAACCATTTTATCCATATGCAGGTTAAGTATTCAAAATCTAAATGTTGTCACTGTTGTGTATTGTTGTACATTAAGTACTTTATAAACAAAGAAAATTAAAATCAAATAAAAGAAACAAATTAGAACTAGTTTAGTTATTGTTCTTAGCAGTAAATATAAAGATAAAGGTAATGTTAATTCTACTACACGTTCTACCCTAGGCCGCGTCCTGACTTGGTTGCAGTTATTTTCTTTAAAGTACTTGATTGCAAGACTCTAATTGCTTACTAAAAACAACATAACAGAAAACGCCCTTCTTAATCAAAATAAAAATAAAAAAACAATTGAAATGTGTATTCACTGTTTATGAACGGTTCGTCACCTCACACTTACCAATACAAATGACTTGTTGGGCGTCTCTCTAAATAGAAAGCATGTTTATTTTTCAATAAAATATCGTGACTTGCTTCGCTACCTATATGTTTTACGTTACACTGTTGTTTTCTTATCAAATTGTATTTATTGACACGCGAATAAAATTCTGCAAACAAACATTTTAGGAAAAAACCTAAGCTTGTCAGCTTTCTTTGTAAAAATCGCGCTTGGCGAAGGAAGTTATGGCTAATATCATTTTACAGTTGCAAAAAAATCTAACCGATAATAGAAAATCCCCTACTCTTTTCTCCTAAGATATGTGTTTTTTGCAATATTAATAAGCTTGCTTTCTGTCCGAGCGTAAGATTAAAATGCTTTCCACGAATGTCGAGATGGAAACAATTTGAAACAGGCGTTTTCATGGTGCCAATTGTTGCAAATACCTTGATCGATGTGGAGATCATATATTAAGTCTACAGCTCTGTATTTTTATTGAGTCATACAAGTTTAACAAGCTATAACTTATAATACTAAGATTTAGTAGTAGATGTTTATTGGTGTGTTAAGTGTATTAAATTGATGTTAGGTGTTTTAATAATACCTTGCATATTTGATGTTTTAGATGGGTTATTGTAAGGCCCATAGAAATACATACTTTAAAACTAACTGTATCTGAGCACATAAATGTGATTATAGTTAGTATTTATTTTAAAGTATCTTTGAGTACCATCTATCTCATCATAATTACAATTCACCATAATGATAAGTCGTCAATAAGTAATATAAGATAATTACCTATATGTTGGAGTTGGCATAGCACGGGGATTGTTGTCTAGGGTAGAATAGAGAAAAATTACGTCACATCGTTAACGAATGCGTAATATGTTTGAAACTTCCGTAATTTACGCAATGTATGACAACGCGATATCATTCTACTCTAGACAACTATCCCTGTGCTAGGCCTACAGAAAGTAAGTAACAATATTTCATAATGACCTTAGGGAACGTACTCGTACTACGTGGCCCGTTCATGAGGTCTTCAAAATACCACGCTTGGTCACAGGGAGGAGAGCTAAAGTTTTCGTCACGTAGTCAATGTCTTCAAGGGAAATTTCGAGTTTTTCGAGCTATTCAGGTATGGCGAACAGAGTTTTAGCGCTTAGCGCTTTTAGAATTCGCAGGTGGCATACTAGTTTTACTAAATTAAGTTCCTGTTACAATATGTTTTTACAAGTTTTTTCTTGTTACAATTTTTTCACCCGGCATCACGCGGTAGGCGTTGTAATAAAGACAAATAAGGGTCCAAATTCATTTCTTTTACTTCCTGTTTGCAAAAGGGGGGGGGTCATTTCATATACTACGGGTGGCCACCAGGGGGGAAGGTGGGGTTAAAAATTAAAAAAGATTGGGTCATGTAGTATGGGTACGTTCGCTTATACGTACACTACATAGAAGCTTATAACTTTGGTAACTATTTTAAAGATTGATAAGATTCTTAGTGTGGCATGCCCATTTATGTAGAAAACTTAGATGTTTGATGGACACTATGATTTGACCGAGATATTTGTAGCTTGTATTAGGCAAGACTTGGTGTCTGGTTTAAATATTGTCATTATCAAGTAGTCTTGAATTATTCGGACTTTGATTATGCAAATGTTCAGTACTAAGTATAGTGGCTTGTCTACACACATGAATTGAAATTACTACATAGAATTATGGATCTATTATTATAAGCCTATCGGGGTCCTAAAATTGTGGAATCTGGGAAGATGTTTTAAATTTAGTTTTTCTATATTCCTGTCCACATCTATGTACTTACTAATTAATCTAAATGTCGACCAAACAAAATGAATTGACTGACTGATGAGATTGCCTCTTGAGACTGCTATTGGATTTGGTAGCGACTTGTTTTGTTTGGTTGATTTTTTATTTATAAGTTATTTATAATAACTATACAAATACTTCATTACGGATGTAAGCGGGTTAACTACGAACCTTGTTGTTGGAAGAAACCAACGTTTCATCCCTTAACGAGAGGGACTTCTTCAGGGTGAGTGCTGGGAGAGATGTAGTACGCAGACGTCTAGTACTGCACTCACGCCAAAAAAAATCCCCAGGGCGGGATCAAGCCGGCGCGGGGCCCGTAGCAAATGAGAACTGAGGGCCCCTTTATTTGCATGACAAATAATAAAGGAAACCAACACAAAAGAAAGACGGCGAGTGGAGCGATTGGCGGAAATTTGTGAGAAGCGGTTTGGATAGGCGATCAGCAAATAAAATACCTAAGAAAATGGAGAGCCGACCGAACTGTACACATCATTGTTACCTATTCGATTTATGGCAAAAAACATTTTATTCGCAGTGAAGACAAGAACGGCAGCAGCTCTAGTAATAATAGAAGGGAGAAAGGGTTTGTAATCTTTATTCTAGAGATTTTTAAAAATAACGAAGTAAATAACACCGGTATACTTATAAAATGTACCCTTGGCAGATGTAACACGTTACACCTGGGTATGCATCCAAAAATCAACAATGGTGCATCAAATGAAACCCAAATCGACGTGCTCTGAATGATGCTGAAGGTGCTTTGTGAACCAAGTTTTTTTTTCATCGATTTGGGCCCTCCTAAATGATAGGTACATTTGATATTTTTATGCAGGTACTTAAACATATCGATGTTAAGGATCAAACTTATTTTATCTAATTTAAATTTAACTTTAAATGTTATTTTATGCGGAACAGTGTCTAACCCAAGTGCGGGGCCCGTAGCATTTGCTACTCCTACTTTATAGCTAATCCGCCACTGAAACTCCCTGGATAAGTGAAACGTTCTTCTAACACATATAAGGTTCGTAGTTAACCCGCTTACATCCGTTATGAATTCGGAAAACTTCGATACTTTTTTAGGAAAAAATACAAATACTATTAATAATGGCGCAAGGCTGCAGAATAGACAAAACATGTTGATAGTTAGGTTCATTGATATGAACCACCGCAGTGGCAAAATCCCGAACGAACGATATAGGTTTATGTAATGTTGAAATTCTGCACCTGAAGGAATCGCAAAGTGAAATGTGTTTTGATTTGTGATTTCTGGCGTCATGAACGATAGTGTCACTTGGGTATTTGTAAAAAATGTTGTAAGTTTACGAATAGGGCTTGTTCACCTGTCTTGCATTGCTAAGTATTTTTTTAGAATAAGTTTGAAGGTAATTAAAAGTATGTAATTCAATCAATTTCGCTGTTTTTCTAATGTATTTCGTTCTGGGAGTAAATTTATTAAATTTTAAATATTTGATCAGCCGGAAACGTCGTCAGCTTAAAAACCACTTGACAGCAGTATATGTTTTGGTCGGCAGCAAAATAAAAACCACCAGCAACACTTGGTCGGCAACTGAAGAAGACCCAAAGCGAAACTTTTAGTCAACTAGTAAACTCAGTAGTAATTATATTATGAGCATGGTGACCATCGAGAAAAAAACCTATCCCTAATCGAAGATGGCGACAAACAGGTGATTTTGTTCGTCCAAGGGTTTGAAAACGTGATTTTGTACAGTTGACATTGACAAACCAAATGTCATTCAAAATTAATGAATAGCGCTTTTAGTTAGCCATCCATCCATTTGAAGCTCAGATTCTCTTTCTACGATTTGAAGACACTTCCTCGTAGAAAGAGATTAATCTGAGGTCTACCTACTCTACTCTATTATCTATTAGCGGCGCCCGCCATTTAAAAAAAGAAGTTGAAGTTGAAAGAAAATGAAGTTGTTTACAGATAATTTATTTCACAATTTTCAGATCTCTCTCGTTTAATGAGAGGATTTGATTTCTCTGACTCTTACAGGAAAATGCGGAAGCGTGTGCATCTCCTTTTTATCATCAGAAACAACAGTTGTGTTACAACTTTGGAGTTTCTAAGCTACCATAACTTTTACTATAGTTTTGCCATGTCCGTCTGTTTGCCAGTTTTTGTAAAGGAGATATTAAGTTGTGTAATAAAATATGTACCCTTATTGCACCAAAGACGCATGTCTACAAATTTGATAAACAAACATGGTAGGTTCATAAACCTACTGGAACGAAGCTTTGTATAAAAACTAGTTGCAGCTTATTATTTCATGGATAAAGGATTCCTACTAAAAGCAATTCAGAACGCTTTATAGACCTGACTACCAGATGCAGAGAAATCAGTGACTATAAGCAAAGCAAAGACCCTATGGCAAGGAATGGAGGAGTCAAGCAAGCTTACACAACAAAAGTGAATACACTATTACCAAAAGGATTCCTACTAAAAGCAATCCAGCACGCTTTATAGACCTGACTACCAGATGCAGAGAAATCAGTGAACAAAAACAAAAGTGAATACACTATAACCAGTAGTTATATTTTGCATTCGATGTACCTACTACTATCATCATAGTGTTATCAATTGCTTGTGTTATGGTTTTTTATTAAAGTTTCTAAATGGAAATGTTTTGGTTATTTATTATTGGTAAAACTTTCCACACAAGTTATTTACTGCAATATTTAGGTATTTCGTTAGGAACATAATATCGTTCAACAAATATAAGGGGAATAAGCCTTACCTAAAACTATCTCAAATGAATCTGGTTGTCTATTATCTAATGTTTTACAGAGTTAGCATTAAGTGAAACAAGGTTTTGGATAACATGAAATCATTATAATTATTATGTAGGTTTTATAACCTTACAACAAGCTTCTAGCCAATTATATTAAATCTTATTTATCTCAATCTACTAAAGATCCTAGTAGGTAGTCTACATTCTGTACCTACCATCAATATACTATGTTTATCTTCCTTTAGTGGGGCCTAAAACAAATGAAATTACTGTAAATCCAATGATAACTAGGTGAATCAAGTCATCAAATCAATCATCTTGACACCAATAGAACTAGGTAATTTAGGTAAACTAATTGCAGGTAATTTTACTAAATTCATCAACCAAGTTACACTTTCAGATGGGAGTTTATATGATATGAGTATATAGGTAGGTAAGTATGAGTATATTCGGCTCTTTGTCAGCAGTCTGAGATTCTACATCATCAACAATACCTACATTCAATTTGCAATTGAACCTTGTCATATTGTTCAGAAACCTGTTCAAGTCTTTCAATTCTCTGATGCATACATTACTTGAATAATTGTGGTCAATTGATCGAGGAGTGGAATTCATTGATATGCCTGGCAAACAGTGTGAGTCTTCGCTTAGCACTGGCTTTGCTTACAGATCCTTCTTTACTGAGAGCTGTTGCTTGCCTGAAATTTCACATAAGTTTTTATTACCTAATTCTGATGCTGTCCTCTGTTATTTTAATGACCAAGAGTATCTACATTTGATAATTCATAGCTCTGTTCAAAATAAAAATGAAAAATATAGAGTGAAAATTGGAAGGATCGGTTTGAGATTTTACAACAAAATGAAAAGCTGAATTTTACAAATTATGACCAAAATAACAGTAATTAACAGGGAAAACTGTCAACAAGAACGTTGAGCATCTCCTATATTTCCTAATTTATGGCTAATATAAGCATAACAACAAAATACAAGGCAAAACAAAATAAGTAGGTTCCTACTTATTGGATTTTTCAACGGAATCACAAGTAAAATTTTTCAAAATTAGGCCCAAAATTACAATAGTTTCAGGAAAAATACTTAACAAATAGAAACGCTAGGTGCCTCATAGACTTGCTATTACAAGACTCAATACAACATAATTAAGGTTGGGTCGCCTAAGATCGGATGTGACATAAGATCGGATGCATGAAATAACTCGCAAACTAGGCAATATTTTCCTTCTAGTGGGGTCGCACAACCACGTTACCTATATACATCACACTCCTGTACGACTGCTGCCTCGTTGGTCTAGCGGCCAGCTTGATCAACGGCTGACCACGAGGTCCTGGGTTTCATTCCCGGGTCGGGCCTAGTTAATTGAAATTGGGCTTTGGATAGAGCAAGAAAAATTCACATTAACAGCCCAGAGTCAGGAAGTTTGCGACGTTACACCCGCGTGCCTCGGAAAACCTCTTTAAGCCGTTGGTCCTGCGCTTGACTTCTCCCCGGTCGTGCGGTAGGTATGCCATCCCATCGGATTGTGATACTGGACCTGTGTTTGTACACACACTTGTGCACTATACATATTAAGGCCTGCGCACCTGGCGTCTCCGTCGAGACCGTCGCGTCGCGGCCGCCGTGGTCGAATTTCGGCTAGGAGGACATCACCATCGTCTCATACACATAGTAGTAATTATTGAACTAAGTGGATAGGTTACAACTACTATTATAACATTTATAACACAATTTATTGTCCTACTGCTGGTTGCATTGATCACCCTTCATGGTAGGTATATAGGTAGGTACCTACCTGTTGAGAAAAGAAAAACAAAGCTACATCAAAATAACTTTATAATGAAAAAACTTACAATTTACGCGCTTAGAGCAACACAATCAAAATAATTTGTTTGGTTAATTTGTTCAAATTCACACAACATTATCTAAACAGAAAACCTGAGTAAAATGGGAGGCCTTTGTCCAGCAGTGGGACTCTACAGGCCTATAATAAATTCTGACCAGGATGCAGTAACACTTCATGTGCCCACAGAGTTCAGTTCCGTCTACTCATGCCACAGGAGTCCTGTACAGAACTACATTATACTGCTATGGTTATACTGTACGTTTAATTAAATATACGAGATATTGAAATAAACATTTATTTTATTATTGAAGTTTATTTTTTATTTTTACGCATATAAAATTGGCATGAAATCTCATACCCCAAAATTTTGATACATGATTTGTACTATTATACATGGACAATTGGACATCTTAATATTATAGACATATCTTTTGGCTAAAATTGTTTCAAATGGCAAACAATTATTATTTTACAAATATAACACTAAATCTTAAATCATATCTACTGACTAAATATTTTAAATCTAAATAATAAGCTACAGCTAGAGATGGTAACCGCCGGGTTAACATTACAACTACATTAAGTACATATTAAAATTAATTTTTCTAATGGAAAATATTGTTCTAAAAGCAGGTAAAAAATGTAAAAAGAAGGAATCTAATTCAGGTTTATCTATTTATTTTCTAAAAATCAGCAAACATAAGTAGGTAATTATTAATTACCGACTTTTGTTTCCCTAGCTTATAATTATGTATTCCTACTCATTGGTGTCATTATCATTACAGAAGTGGCCAATAAAACAACAACAGTTTTAATTATTGGAACACCAACTGTTGAATGCTCAAACGCAACTCAGATGTAAGCACATCCCAAGTGACCAATTTTTGACAGATTTTCAAATAAATGGAAATAATCTTTGAATTCTACCTTCTGGTAATCTCCAAAGGACCAGTTGCCAAGCATCTCAAAGAAGGTGTGATGAGTGCCATCCATGCCGACAATGTCTAGGTCATTGTGCTTGCCGCCGACTCGGATGCATTTCTGAGAGTTCACCACTCTTTGATAAGGAGGTTCTACTTGACCAAGGAATATCCCTTTGAACTGAAACAAAAGGACAAAAAACGTGTTTAATGCCTTAATAGTTTTCCTAGTTCTTATTTAGAAAAGATCATAACTAAACGTTTACCGTAAGGTAAACGGTTAAAAAACAAGTTTTACCTGATTCATTCCAGCATTTACAAAAGGCACTGTGGGATCAAACAGTGGCACAACAGAGCTGGATTTCACTTGTTTGTGACCATGTTTGTCCTTGAAGTACTCTATGAAGATCTTCCTGATGGAATCGCTCGAGGAGTAACGGACCCAAGGGGTTACAAGGATACCTTTCCGAACCGGTCTACGTAACATCATAGGTTATGTGATGTTTACATTCAATAGGAAAACTTTTCTGCGGTTTCAGATAAAATTACAAGACAAGTAAAAAGCGTTGCTTATTATTTGTGCGATGAACTTGGTATTTAGCAAGAGAAATGCAGAAAAAAGAAAAAATAAAACGAACAACAAACTTTTATTTAGTAGACTGACACTGACAGTCAGTGCTACTGCTACCTATATAATGTAATGACTTTGCAGTTGGCGGCGACAGTGACAGCAGTGACAGTACAGCTTGACGGAGTGGAATAGGGATGTACCTTGCGTTCGGTTTAATCCCAGAGGGTCCGAATACTCCGAATTTTACCACAAACAAATATCTTTTTCGGAGCGCGGCGGGGCGGCGGCGGGGCGTCTAGAAATCGCACTACAAAATCGCCACAAAACAAAACCACAAATCTCGCGACACAGGACGTGCTTCAAATTCAAAATCGTGGCTGTAGGGTGGTGGCTTAACAGTTACAGAAACATCAAAAAGAGTAACAAAATGAAAAAAAAGATGTTCTCACCTGCATGCGTAGTAGAAATAAATTGGTAGATTTTTTTATTGTGAAAGTGGTAAACACTGATCCGATTCCGAATGACAATTCATTTTGGTGATTTGGATTGGTGTTTTGTTTGAAATAATTCCCAATTTCTGTGAAAAATCGTTAATAATAAGAGCAGAATCATGGCCACAGCTACGCTTGAAGACCAGTCAATCTGGGAAGATGGTGAAGAAGCTCTCAGTGAGGAAGTGCTTCGCATGCCAACAGAGGAAATCATCAGCCGGACTCGCCTCCTCGACAATGAGATCAAGATCATGAAAAGCGAAGTCATGAGGATATCTCACGAGCTGCAAGCACAGAACGAGAAGATCAAAGAAAACACAGAAAAAATTAAAGTGAACAAAACTCTTCCGTATTTAGTATCAAACGTGATAGAACTTCTAGATGTGGACCCTCAAGAAGAAGAAGAAGACGGTGCTGTAGTGGACCTGGATTCTCAGCGTAAAGGCAAATGCGCGGTGATTAAAACCTCAACACGTCAGACCTATTTTCTGCCCGTCATTGGTCTTGTCGATGCTGAGAAGCTCAAGCCCGGAGACCTAGTTGGTGTAAACAAAGACTCATACTTGATTTTGGAGACTTTGCCTGCAGAGTATGACGCGCGAGTGAAGGCTATGGAGGTGGACGAGCGACCAACAGAGCAGTATTCAGATATTGGTGGCCTCGATAAGCAGATTCAGGTTATTCATTGCTTATTATGATTTTCTGCCCTTGTGCTTGTATTCCTTTATTTCGTTACATTTCTCTCTCCTAAGACAAAAAACATTACAGAGTAAAGTTCTAAAATATATATACAGGGTGGAATTTTGTAATGCCACCTGGAGGGAAAGTACTCTTAATACTGTAGATAGAAAATTTTACTCAAAGAAAACATTCCTTTAATTTTGAAAAGAAAGAAAACTGCATTCAAAGATTTTCGAAAATTCGCTTGCCACACCCGGGAATCGAACCGACTAAAATCTGTAAAAATTACACCCTGTGTTTTTATTGCATAGATCTGTCGGGTCAATTATAAGGATGAAATCTCTCTAACAAACTTAATAAATTAAATGAAAGGAAAACCATGAAATCTTAAATTATTTTAATTATTTACAGTAAAAAGTCAACTAACTATTTCTAGTAACTTTTAATAACGTGTTGTTCAGAATTGAGAGTTGAAGTTCAGAATACGATTTATAATATTCACCATATTATAAATCGTATTCTGAACTTCAACTCTCATTAGATTTTTTACATATCCCCACAAAAAAAAATCTAAAGGGGTGAAATCTGGTGATCTCGCAGGCCATCTGATTGTTCCGTTGGTACCAATCCAGGTACATATTAAAATGGTTATTAATGTAGGCAGTAGTGATTCTGCTGTTATGGGCTGGAGCACCATCTTGCTGTAGAATTATTTGGTTTCGCTCTGCCTCGGGGAAACCATTTAACTCATTTCTTAAGAGATCCAGTATTTTAAGATAGAAGAGTCTGCATTAGGTACAAACACGTGCAAATTTCAATCGTCTTATCTAAATATTAATTCGTCATTTTAAAGGATAAATGACGTCAATGATAATTATTAATTACTGACACAAGTACACTTTAAGTTAAACTGCTTAACTTGACCCATTCAATTTATAATTTAAGATTTCATGGTTTTCCTTTCATTTAATTTATTAAGTTTATTAGAGAGATTTCATCCTTATTATTGACCCTAACGATCTATGCAATAAAAACACAGGGTGTAATTTTTACAGATTTTAGTCGGTTCGATTCCCGGGTGTGGCAAGAGAATTTTCGAAAATCTTTGAATGCAGTTTTCTTTCTTTTCAAAAATAAAGGAATGTTTTCTTTTGGTACAATTTTATACCTACGTTATTAAGCGTACTTTCCCTCCAGGTGGCATTACAAAATTCCACCCTGTATATATATTATGTCACAATAATAAAAAGGTGTTACTAAAATTAGTATAATTAAATACGAAACAGCTGAATCTGAACTTGAATTTGTTGTTTTTTTCCAGGAACTGATAGAAGCTGTAGTCCTCCCAATGACCCACAAAGAGAAGTTTGTGAACCTGGGCATCCACCCCCCAAAGGGAGTGCTTCTCTACGGCCCGCCTGGTACGGGCAAGACTCTGCTGGCGAGGGCCTGTGCTGCTCAGACCAAGTCCACATTCTTGAAGCTTGCTGGACCTCAGCTTGTACAGATGTTTATTGGTAATGGTCTTCTAGAGCATTGTAAACTAACATATATTTTGCCAAGATAATAATAAGAATAGCTCTGAAGCTATCCTGATCTCTTGAGGTTATACTGGATTTTAGAGGATTCCTTTAAAGATATTTTTTAGTGACAAAGGAGTTACCAAAACCAAAGAAATATTGGTGTGTGTGTAAGTATTTTTGCACAAATTGCAAACCCTTTGAACCCATTATATTATTTTAATTTACCACTACTTGCAAAATGTACCTACTACAACAGCCACTACAACAGCCTGTATTGGTCCACTGCTGGATGCAGGCCTCCCCCTGATAAGCGCGGCTGGTTGTTGGCTTTTATCTCATGGGGGGTAATGCCTATAATCCCCATGCTGGGCATGCGGGTTGGGGATCGCAGTTCGGTGGTAGAATTGTTCTGTTTTCGGCGCTGCTGCCCGCCCCTGAATGTACCACCCATAATTTGTATTTTTTAAACAACTTCAAAGAGGAGGTGGTTCTATGTTTGGCTGTTTGTTTTTAAGTGATTCTTTAGTTATGAATTAGACAAACTCTATGGCGCAGCGGGCGAAGGTCCGCCAGCTACGCAGGAGGTTGCGGATTTGATTCCTGCCTCAGGACAAATGTTTGTGCAATCTGCAGATATTTGTTCAGAGTGTTCTGGATGTTTTCTATGTACACTAAAATATCTATCTATGTAGTGTATTGTATAGTATATCAGTTATCTAGTACCCCTAGCCCAAGCTCTGGTTAGCTTGGGGCTAGATAATGCTGTGTGAATTGTCCAACATTATTTATTTATTTATTGTAGAGTGATTCCGATATGGTCTCATAAAAATCTTACTCCCGAGATAGTATATGTCTCGCGAATAGGAAGTCTCAAGTTTTTGGTCAAAACGATCAATTAAAGGCCAGCTCTATGTATATTCCTATGCAATTTAATTCCATCTCTACCCTGTAACCTGCAGGTGACGGCGCCAAGCTGGTCCGCGACGCCTTCGCCCTCGCCAAGGAGAAGGCCCCCGCGATCATCTTCATCGACGAACTCGACGCTATCGGAACCAAGAGATTCGACTCGGAGAAGGCTGGAGACCGCGAGGTGCAGAGAACTATGCTGGAGCTGCTGAACCAGCTGGATGGGTTTAGCTCTACTTCTGATATTAAGGTAAGGTGGCAGTTTCTTACCACATCTTTCAAATCATAAATATTATACAACCTAGCCCGACGTCATAGGAACCAAATGATTCAACTCTGAGAAGGCAGGACTTCTAATATCAAGGTACCTATGGCAATTTCCTACCTCAATCTCATCAGCTCTAAACTCGCTCTTACGACACCCGCGGGAAGAGTTGGGGTGGTGCTAATTCTATACCACTGGCTGTAGAACATATTTCAGTTCTTGAATTAGGGTGTTGAATACTATCAAAAATCAAAATCAAAAACTCTTTATTTCCATAAATACAATAAATGTACACTTAGAAAAGGTCAAATTAAAAAACTAAACACTGACACGGAAATAAAGTGATATTTTTTTATTTCTGTCGCTTCGGTATGTAGACTAAAGTAAAGAAGCGACGAAGAAACCTTTAGCCTGTTAGTTGTTATTTTTCGAGTTGGAGCAAAACCCGTCCCAAGCTTTTTTATCCTCTAGATAATCTGATATTTTAAAGTAAGCCTTTTTGCACAGCAAGGTTTTGACAATTTGTTTGAATTTATTTACTGATAATTTTTGCAACTCACTAGGAGTTTTGTTGTAGAAGCATGGTAGAAGCGTATACATTGCCCTTTCAATTCAATTCATTTATTTTGCGAAACATGAAACATGGGTTACAAGGATGACAATTAAAATATAGAATGGGCACAGCCATGATCAGCTTAACAGCATGAAAATTAACATATTTGGTATATTAAAAGATATATAAATTTTGTGTAGCCTAGTTGTGGGCACAGCGAGCTTATGTTTGTTTCTGGTATTCAAATTATGTTTATCGCTATTTTTAGGGAACTGACTTATATTTTTATGAGTGTACAACAAGTTTTCATAAATATATTGACATGGTACTGTCATTATGTTTATTTCTTTGAATTTATCATATCACGCAGGGATTCTCTGGGACCCATATTATAGATTGCACGAACAGCCCTCTTCTGCAGCACGAATACGGTGCTAATATCTGCAGCGTTCCCCCACAGCAGTATACCATAAGACATAATACTATGGAAGTAGCTGAAATAAACAAGTCTAGATGTATCCACGTCTGTAAGATGACGGATTTTTTTGACTGCATACGCTGCAGAACTAAGTCTCTTCGATAGCTTATCTATGTGTGGGGCCCATTGAAGTTTATTATCTAAGGTGATTCCTAAGAATACGGTACTTTCTACTTTTTCTAACGTTTCTCCTTTAACGTTTACATCAGCCTTCACTTGTTTAACATAAGGTAGAATAAATCTAATACATTTTGTTTTGGTTTCGTTTAGCAAAAGATTATTGACACTAAACCAATTAACTACTTTTGAGATTGCATTATTCACATCGTCGAAATTTGTGTTTTGTCGTTTCATTTAAAAAATTAATGAAGTATCATCAGCAAACAATACAATCTCGTGATTATTCTTGACAAGATGAGGCAGGTCGTTAATATGAGCTAAGAATAGGAAAGGACCGAGGATAGAACCCTGCGGTACACCCATTGTAACTACAGACCCCGAAGACAGTTTCACATTAATGTCAACTCTTTGTATCCTATCACTCAAATAAGATGTAAGAAGATCCAAAGAGGTGTTTCTTATTCCATAGTGATGTAGTTTCCTGATTAATGTTTCATGTAAATAAATAAATAAATAATGTCAATTCACACAGCATTATCTAGCCCCAAGGTAAGCAGAGCTTGTGTTATGGGTACTAGATAACTGATATACTTAATACAATGCACTAAATAGATAGATATTTTTTTATTATACATAGTAAACATCCAGAACGCCCTGGACAAATGTCTGCAGATCCTACAAACATATGTCCCGAGGCGGGAATCGAACCCGCAACCTCCTGCGTCGCAGGCAGACCTTCGCCCGCTGCGCCACAGGGGTCGTCTATGATATCAAATACATGGAAGGAACCTGCGGCCATTTCTCTGGTAGCTCACTAAGTCGGCTCTTTCGACATCCATGGGCTGAATTGAAGTGTCGCTTTTTTCACCACGACCTCATTAAATTTTTTGGGTTTTATGAAAATCGGGCAGCCTATTGTTTGGGTTTGACACATCGCTCACCTACACAGCTCATCTACGCAGCTTAGTTCTCATGGAGAAACACGAGTCTGGTTTGACGGAAATAATATCAAGAGTCTTTTTAATATTCGCGTCAAACGTACATAATAATAATAATAATAATTCATTTATTAATTCAGACAACATAATTTAGGTCCATTTTATGTTAGTGAGTTGTCTTAAAATCTATGTTAAAATACAAGGAAAGCACAGTACATAAAAATTAGAAGTAAGGTTTAAGGATCTTAACTCGTGTCCCGATGAAGCTGTCTCAAGCGAGACTTACTACTTCATCAGGACCCGAATAAAGGCCTTCATTACTGGCAGGTCGTAGCAATCTGGAATGACCTGCAGGATGCTGTTGGAACTGCCCCGCACTCTGCTGAGCAATGAGGCAGTTTTCTTACGGATAATGGCGTTAAAACCATCGACCCGTGCCTCCGCAAACATAGTGGATGCACTACAGAAGCGCGGCAGTCCCATCAACATCCTAAAACCATTATTATATTGGACGCGCAGAGCATTAAGCGATTTCCGAGTGCAGCCAAACCACAGGCTGCTCGTGTAGAAAGATTGGCAGTAGGCCTTGAAGAGAGTTATTTTCACTTGCCTACTGCAACGAGCAAACCTGCGTGCCAGCATATTACATTTGACCGCCAACGCTCTGCGCTCCCTCTCTATGTCCTCCTGGTCATCAAGGTCATCGGTAACGTAATGCCCTAAGTATTTAAACTTGTAGACGCGTTTAAGTTCCGCACCGTCAAGCCTAGGCACAGAATCAGGTACTCTACCGGAGGCCTTGAAGACCAAGTCAAGGTAATATTATCCTATAAGTAATCCGACTTCATACAAACGGGCGAAACGCGAGCTATACCTACGCGCCTCGATCTCGGCATGCGCTCAGCATGCAGACAGTCGCGGCTGTGCCGCAGTGACGAACGGATGGTGTGATGTTTTTTTAACAATAACCGCGCGATTTTTTCTCTAAAAATAAGTTCAGGTACATATTTAATAAAGTAGCTGCAGGTATCTATAACCAAGTAAAAGATATTCCTTTTTCTCCAAAAAAATCTCCTAAAATTTAATAATAAAGCATTTTGTAGGTACGTCTCAGTCGAGGCGCAAATATTTTTCGGTCGCAAATTTATAAGACCGATTTGTTATTCAAACATAAACAGGTTTTTTAATTAAATCTACCAATCAAAAAACAGCACGCATTTTTATTGAACACTTCCCATTCAATTCGCAAAGTATTTTATTTGTTTATATAAAAAAAGTACCTTCCTATATTTACAATCACAAAACTAAATGAAAACACAAAGTAGGCAAATGTAATTAAAATGGTGGAGGCGGGCAGCCCTATCGCATGTTTACCTACCGCGCGGCTGTAGGCATTTATTTCAAAGATACGGCCGAGTCCAAATACTGTTGGATAATATTACCGTGACCAAGTACTCACTTTTTTTACAATTATAGAGCAAACCATGTTTATGAGCGTACTCCTCACATATTCCCAGCAGTCTTCTAAGAGCATTGATCGATGGGCACAGCAGTACCATGTCGTCTGCGTAGCTGATATTGTTTATAAAAACATTATCAACCGAGCATCCGACACTCTCACTGCTGAGCCCAGCGATCAGGTCGTTAACATAAAGGTTGAAAAGTTTCGGTGAACTCATCCCCCCCTGCCGCACACCACATTCCAGCCTGTACGCATCAGACAGACTACCAGCCCATCTTACATGGTTTGTCTGATTGGCGTACCAGAAGTGAAAGAGACGCTGCACCTGCGTATGCACGCCTGTTCTCGCCAACTTTTCCCAGAGAATGTCGTAGGACACAAGATCAAATGCTTTGGAAAGGTCAAGAAAGCATGCGTACACAGGTGTGCGCCTCCTTGTATAGCACTGTACAGTATGCTTTAAACTCAGAATTGCTGTTTCAGTTGATAGCTGTTTTCTAAAACCAAATTGATCATCATGTTTAAATGTCTATCCAGTTCAGAGTCAAGCACACTGTCCAGCACCTTGGCAACTACCGTGGCCAGCGATATCGGCTTATAGTTGCCTTTATCCGATTGGTCACCTGTTTTATTTTTCACAACTGGTATTACAATTGTTTGCATAAGTTCCTTGGGCAAGTATGAATGGTTTAGGCATAACGTTAGAAACATTGACAGGACATTAGGCAAGTGGGTTCCCGCATACTTTAAGTGCTCAATACTGAGGCCATCGTGGCCTGGTGACTTGCCTCTTACCATCTTTTTAATAATTGCCGCTACTTGTTTAGCTGATACACTGTACAGTTCACCGGCCTCGACAGGCTCAGCATTGATCACTGAACTTGATGGGCCCAATGAGGAGCTTACTCTAAAGTGCTTTTCAAATAAATCTGCTATTTGACCAGCATTACTTACTCCCTCCACGCTCACCGGTAAACTTGGCTTGATATTTAATAGATACTTAATAGAACAACGAATAACGTTGTTTTCCAAAATTCACTAAAATTATTTGAAGCGCGTTGTTCAGCAATTATGTCCATTTTAATTTGATCCTTATGATTTTGACACCACTTTAATTTGCTTTTGAATATTTTTCTACTAATACACATTTCATTATATATATTACCAGATTTAGGCAGATAGCATTTAGCCAGATAACCCAATTTTGGAAATCAAGCCTAGCCTTCCGGTGCGCCTCGCTTACATGTGCATTCCAACCTATAACACGGGCTTTGTGGAATCTTTTATTAAATTTACATTCACTGCTATAAATTGCTGCGTCACTTAAAATCTTAATGATGTCATTATAAAGTATATCTAACCTATTTTTATGTCCATTGTCATTACAAATATTAAAACTACATTCTTGAAATTCATTCGGAAAATGCACTAATTTAAGTTTATTATTACAATATTCATTATATTTATTTATTTGATCAATGTTTCTATTTCCCCATATCACATTATTACGTTGAGTTATTTTGTGGTTTAAAACAGTTTTACAAACAATTAGGTTCAAATCGCATTCAATAATAAGTGGTAAGTGATCAGACCAATATGACGTATCATATTTTACCTCAATTTTGTTTATTGTCTGCCAGGCAGAACTGCTGACAATACAGTGATCAAGCCATGTCGTCGAACGAGTCACATTACAAATAAATGTTTAGGTGTCCGATGCACTACCCAACAGATCAATGTCCGCACATGTCCATTGTTGGTCATCACACAATTTAATTAACTCTCTTCCAAATAGTTTGGTAGGGTTAGCATTAAAGTCTCCTAATAAATAAATAGCTTCGACTGTATTGCTCTCCACAATTGCACAGACCTCACTGAAACACTGGGTGAACTCAGGTAGATTATCCGTCGAGTCGTTAGGCATATAGATACTGAATACCAAGATAGACCGGTCACCTAATTTGATCTTTACCGCGCCAATACGAGGATTACCGCACTGAATCACTGTGACGTCACTAAAAACTTGCTTACGCCACAGAATCGCGACACCGCCGTAGGGCCTCCCCCTCACGGGGCCTGACGACGTATCCACAGCAGACTTCCCAGTGTAGGCAAAATCTGGGTGAGTAGTACCCAGCAGCGGCACATCGTCCGGAAGTAACCACGTTTCCTGCAGTGCTACGATGTCCGCCGAGCAGCACAGCCGGTTTAAGTCGACAATGATCTTTTGAAACCCTTGCAATTAAAACTGATAAGCTTAGTTTGATTTATTGTTTTGGTTGTACTATCCATACTTGTTGGTTTTTGGTTGCTTATTCTCGCCCTGTCCACTCTGCCAGTCTCCAAGACTGACATATCGCCGGAAACTAATACCTGATGGCCACAGTTTGTCGTCCAAGAAGATGTGTAACTTAGATTTACTCACAAACATTTTATATGAATTATAATCTTTTTGCCTTTTCATATCGATTTTCAAAAGAAAAACCTTCTCTTTTGTTTTTTGATAAATGTAGTCAGAGATATCAGATTCCATGACATTTTTATGGACGTTTGACACAAACAATGGTATCTTAATGTCGGCCGCCTTAAACTTACAAGCAGGGTCTGATTCGACCTTTCCCAAACTTCCAACAAACCTATTTCTATGTCGTTTTCTCTGTACCTCAATCCATTTTTCATCTTCTGTTGGTTTTATCCATTCGTCGCCGTTTCCAGCTATTTCAGCAAAGGATAATTTTCTTGCCATAGGTACGCATTCATTTTGTTTACATAGGTCAGCTGGAGCGACTGTAAACATAGGCAACCGCTCCGTCTTATTCGTACACGATTCCGTTCCATCCGGGCATCGAGCAAATGCCTGCGAATGAGAGAGCTCGTTCGCTATTGACTTGGGTGGCGGCGAGTGGGAGCGCGCAGCACTAATTTTAGGCGTCGGCAATAGTACCGTGCGTAAGCGGGACGGCGGCGAGCGCTGCGTATCGTTATCGCCCGCGCGCCCGATAGCCAGCGGCGGCGGCGGCGGCGGCGGCGGGTAGTGCTCAGTGGTTGATGCGTCACTTGGCGAGTTTTGTTGGGTCTGTACCCGCATCTTTTTTTGACCACAATTCGTGCCAGTACTTATGCCGTTGAAAATTATCTCCTCAGTAACCGTTTCGTTTCTAGGCGTTAAAAAACCCATCGGCCCACTATCTAGTAAGTAGCCACCTCGCTTTTTATTAATTCTGAATTCTGTAGAAATGCCATTCGCAGATAGCGGTTGGCCGTTGGTCCATTTCTTATCCAAATCTTCAAATTGTTTCACAGTTGCATAAGTTTGTTTTATCTCTTGAATGTCGGCCTTTAGTCGAACAATATCTTTAAGTAACGTAGTAGGGTCTAGGTGGTCGAAACAGGCAATCGGAATTTTGTTTAGGTTTCGGGCCACGAAAGTGGGAACAACATCCGGATCTGTTTCCTTTAGGACAGCGATAATGTCCTCCAGATCCCTCTGTATTTTCCCGTCCTTCCTTCTTGAGATGTTTCTCTTCTTCGTCGAAATTGTGTCAAATAACAATGATTTTGCTTCCTCAACTTCAGGCGGGGTGTACGTAGAAGCACAGATCCTCACCATACTTTCATTGTCCATTACGTCGACCTTATTTTGCAGATAAGCTAATAACTCGCTTATAACAATATTACAGCTAGCACATTTCAAAGTTTTCGAATTCGTCATTTTAACTCGGTACAAATAGGGTTCGTTGACCCTCTTCGCGCAGCGCACACACGCTCGTGACCGCGGTCAGTCGCAAACTGATAATGTTTTGTTATGATATTCTAGAGATATTTGTGACAAATTACAAGGCAAGGCAGCACGTAATCTTTGAGAGTTAGGTTGGTTATGCTGGAAGGAAGACCTACGCTTAATGACTGATTTGGAATATAAAGGCGGTGAAGGCAATCCTTAAACGAACTGAACAGCCCACTGGGCAACACATCTCTTTATTACCAGTAGAAACAAAACCTCCACCGCAGAGACTACCGTAATATTCATCGTAACTCATTGATTCCAGGTTATAGCAGCCACAAACCGAGTGGACATCCTCGACCCTGCGCTGCTCCGTTCCGGCCGACTGGACCGGAAGATTGAGTTCCCGCATCCCAATGAAGACGCTCGGGCTAGGATCATGCAGATACACTCTAGGTCAGTTCACTTGGGAACTTACAGATTTGAGGAAAAAGTGAATGTTTCTCACTACCTCGGCCACAGCCTGTAATCGTCGGTCGTCTAAACTACCAAAGCTTTTTAAAAAAAAATACTCAAATGCATCTCTTTAAAGATTTTCAAGGATCGTTATAGCCTTGGGCAATCAATAATCAGCAAGAAATCCGTCTCCTAGATCTTTTATTTGCAAGAGCAATGTGAGATCATCCGCGAAGAGGAATCATTGAGCGTTCTTGACCACGGCCGGCAGGTCGTTAATCATAACGATGAACTGAAACGGGCCTAGATGGCTACCCTGACTCACACCAGTTTTTGTAGCATAAACCTCGGACTTAAACCTCGCGTAGTCAACATACTGCTGCTTGTCCCTCATATAACTCGCGAAGTACCGCAGCAGCTTGGTTGTGCAGCCGATCGTCGCCAACTTCTGAAGCAGTATGTCATTGTCGACCAAGTCGAATGCTTTTCTGAATTCCAAAATGGCCACCATTTGCCCTATTGCGAATCTTATTTGATTGTTATTTTTCTTTGGGTGGTACGATAAAGAGTATCTCATCTATCTGTCTTGTTTGCCTAAACTTCTAAGTAATGTGCAGCGTAGGCAGACAGACCTGATCCTGTGAAATGTCGCGGTAAAAAGTTATTCAACAGTTGAATGTCTATTGGCTGAGATCTGAGAATCTTTAATTAAAACTTTCTAAGTAATAACCCCCTTCTCCCCAGGAAAATGAACGTAAGCCCGGACGTGAACTTCGAGGAGCTCTCCCGGTCCACCGACGACTTCAACGGCGCGCAGTGTAAGGCGGTCTGCGTGGAGGCCGGCATGATCGCGCTCAGGCGCTCCGCCACCGCGGTCACCCACGAGGACTTTATGGACGCCATCCTCGAGGTCCAGGCCAAGAAGAAGGCTAATCTTAGTTACTACGCCTAGTTGAATATCACATTTTGTCATTATTATATTGTAAACGAAAGAGGATTTGTTTGATTTCCATTGTAAAGCGGCGTCCCTACTAACAATTATACACAGCCCGTATTTTTGAGGTGACATCGTGAACTCCCGACCGCTAACCCATCATAGCGCCGATCCAGGTGATGAAGAGAGCCTCACGCCTAATCATTTTATAATTGGCAGATCTTGTGGGGCTGCTGCCATTCTGGGGGCGAACCACGGGCGAACAAACCTTCTATCCTATCTATCATAAAATACTGACAGAATGAAACATTATCTAACTACCTACTTACCTGTAGATAGAGGGCATTCTTGCAAACCACTGACTCAACCTCAGCCTGTATCGGTCCACTGCTGGACGCAGGCCTCCCTCCGATAAGCGCCTTATTGGCTTTTATCTCATGGGACGTAGTGCCCATAATCCCCACGCTGGGCATGCGGGTTGGGATCGCAGTTTGTTGTTAGAATTGTTCTGTAGTGGGCGCTGCTGCCCGCCCCCGGTGGATATCCCGTAGTCGCCTCTTATGACACCCGCGAGAAGAGTTGGATTGGGGTGGTGCAAATTCTATGCCGGCACACACTCACCACTCAGAACCACTGACAGCTCTAATTCTATTATATTACCTATATCAATTCTATTATAAATAGAGCTCAGTGGAACAACCATAGGTACCAACTTGCATATGAATTAGCTTCTCTGTGTGAAAGAAGCAGGTAGAGGGGGTGACGAAAAGAAAAAATATATATTATTTCAAAATACTTTTAATGAAATGTCAACATTTAAAAGGTGTCTTTATTAGTTACTACAACTAAAGGAAGCCGAATTTTCTATCATATCTCCCCATCCTTTAGAGATCAGACACAAACCAAGCTTTTCCTGATTGCCCCGGAAGAGAGAAGTAGGTACCTACTTAGGTAGAATAATGGAGCTCCATAGGTACCTACTGATTCCCACCAGAATGAAAAATCGGCCCTTACGAACAATTTAGTCAAAATACAAACAATTTCGCTTCAACAGCGACCTCTAATGTCATCTTAGGTTATCTAAATACAAGGTGGCGTTCTGCACAGCTCTCATCACGTTTAGAACTTGAAGATTCACGGAGTATTTTATGAATTCCGCCAAGTTGTACTTGTCTACAAGCGGACATTTGCAGCAGGTGCAGTTGAATATGTTTACGAGATGTGCTTTGACCTTGTCCAAGTCGTTGTGGTAGATGGACTTTGGCAGGATCTTCTTCGCCTTCTTGTAAAGGCTCTCTGCAGCGATTGTGAGGTTATACGTGAGAAGCTCTGGGTTTCTCTTGTTGTCGTTGCCGGCGTTACGGCCGAGAAGGTAGCCTGAAATGTTCAAATGGTCATAGGTATTTAAGAGAGGCACGGTTATTCGTTCAGTGCAATATAGGCCAGTCTTAAGGGCTACTTGTGGTTTTACCTATTAGCTCGAGAATATTAGCGCGGCTTGTGACCAGTTGTGGCAAGCAATCATCCTCATTCAGGGCATTGACACCGCCACTGCTGTTTACCTAAAAGTGTAGTTAGGTATTAGGTCTCCCGTTTAAGATTAACACCAGCTCAATCTGTCCTATGTGAGCCTCTACACAGTCTTCCGGCCATTCTAACGATCAACTATCGGCACGCATATTCAGACTCTCCGCTAACGAGTCATCGACACGGAATCTGACACAATTCGCGCGAAATTCAAATAAAATGAAATGAAATTTTAGCGGTTTTTAATATTTTCTGCGAGGAACTAAACTATCAGAAAAGTAGTTTTCCACATATCGTAGCCTTGCGGGTGGGTATCCGTCAAGTCCGACAAGCGAGACACCTGTCTTGCTTGCCGGACTTGTTGGTTGGTACTTACGTAGGTACCTACCTACCTGCCTATTTAATGTAATGCGGGACTTCAAACTAACCATAAAAATGTAATTGCTTTTCAGAGAAACCATGCAATAAATCTTAGCTAAAGGTAGATACCTACCTACCTACACTTAGCTTCTAGGTAGTAGGTAGTCCTAATGGCCAATTTGATCAAGCAATCTTATACTAATTTTGCACATGCAGACAGATGAAATAGGTAACATTTTTTTTTTAAATAATGCTTATCCCTTATCAATCATCAGAAACTTCTTAAAAATTAAAAAATTACTCCCATGCAATGCATGCGAGTTGTTAGTAAATAAAGTCAAAGTCCACTCACCTCCAAAAACGCACATCAATCCAATCATCAGCACCAAAATCGCGAACAGTCGCTTCGTAACTTGCGGGTCTGAATTCGTGCTCATTTTGACAAAAACTTGTGTAAAATGCAAGGAATGTAGCTTCTCGATGCCGCGGTAGGACTAATCGCTGGTTCCGTATGGCGCGCAGCTGCGACCGTGAAAACTATCCTATTTTTAGGAGGCCGTGTTGTGTTGTGTCTCAGTCGGTGAATGACTTTCTGTCAATTCTACAAAAAAGTGACTAATATTTGGCTTTCCTTGTAAAAGCTGTCTGGAATTTCCCCGGATATGCGCCCACGGGGTTAGCGAGTGATTGTTTGTTTCCGAGAGTTTTATGATTCGATGATTTTTAAGATTTTTTCAGTCATAATAAATTAGATTAAGAAAAAATATTTCAATTGCTTCCTCATTCCGGAATCCAGAGCATAATTTTAGTACAAGTAAATTAACTACGGATCTAATCTTCTATTCAAAACAATCCCAATTCGTTTTAATTTCTTTTCAGGTTAATGCTCTTCTGTGAAAAGAGGAGAGGTCTTTGGCCTACAGTAAGATCAACTCTTAAATTGCCATTATAAAGTTGTTATAGGAATAAACGACATAATAAAAATGGACAATACTCTAGCTAGCCATATAAGTAGGTTTCCCAGTAGGTACTCTCTCATCGCGGTTTCAATTGTGTCTATCCTGTCTGTGTTCTAATCGGGGGGAGAAAATGTGACGGAAGAATGGGGTCGGCGAGTGTGTGGAGTGGTGGGGTCGCCGGCCATGTATAGGAGGAAGAGGGGACGCCAGTCGGGCCGAGGTAGGGTTTAAATGTTCCGGTGATTTGGCGAAAATGGCGAGAGGGACACCGGAGAGGTTCTAGTGGGTATTACGTCCTTCTCAGAGCGTCGAGTCCCACATAATTCTGCCCCCCCCCCCCAACCCCCCCCCCCCCCCCTCCCCACCCCCGTACATCATGCAACAAAACTTCAATTCATTATTAACAATAGCTTTATTATAAAAACACTTTAAATACCTAATGTCATGACTACATACATCATTCTAAAAATAAGTCTTTCATAGTATTTGTAAGTACATTTTGTTTATGATATGCTATCATTTCTCATTTTAAAGTTTTTAATATAACATTAATTACATAATTAAAATTAGAATAAATTGTAGATAATTATGAATAATCGGAATGTCCAGCATTGATTTAATATTAGTAAGACGTTATGGCACTTTTAGATTAGACTCAAAGCTCGGCAAATATCTAAGCAAATGGACTATACAATTACATAATATAGTTGCCGCCAAACAACTTGTCCGGTGACGAACGGCGAGAGTGGGAAGTTTGCGCGGGTATACTCACGCATACAATTCATATGCCGCCGACGACGCAGCTGGCGAAAGAGATACGTACAGCTCTGTCTAGCTCTTTCATTGTTTGCAACAAAAACTCAGTGTATGATCGACGCGACTCTCCAGAAGATAACCGCCCACCAAATTGGCCTAAGAATTGCATTCTGCGTATATGTCATGTGGTTCGCCAGAGGACAAGAAGATTGACGATTATTAAAATCACGTTAAACTCGACTCTGGGTCTCGCTAATGCCCTGTAACCCTGTTTAAAAATATTACCTTAGGCGGCCCAAAGACCACACAATAATATGCGCAAGTTTTATAGTGCAATAAAATTGAATAGCCCATTGAATCCAGACGTTCCAATAATATTCAGTCAATTTTAAATATTTTCGCGCGAGCAACATATATAGTTTTGGCTGCAGCCGTGCTGGTAAATTTGTAAATAAAAGAAAAAAAAGAAAACGAACAACTAGGAAAACTTTTAAACAAAAACTAAAATGGTGTCAGGAACATTCTGAACAAATAAAAATGGATATATTAGCTAGTCACATGTGCCACCCGTCTCACTGGATGGCACCGTGCTCAAACAAGTGCCGCACTTTAAGTACCTGGGGCACTGGGTCACCGATACCCTCAAGGACGACATGGACATGGAGAGGGAGAGAAGGCCGTCGGCTGTGAGGAGTAACATGTTGATCCGTAGGTTTGCAAAATGCTCCGAAAAGGTGAAAATGACATTGTTCAGGGCCTTCTGCCAATCGTTTTACACCTGCAGCCTGTGGATGAACGTTACTCGAGCGGCGTACAACGCACTCCGTGTACAATACAACAACGCGTTCCGGATGCTGGTGGGGCTGCCGCGCTACTGCAGCGCATCAGGTATGTTCGCAGAGGCGCGAGCGGATGATTTTCACGCCATCATGCGCAAGCGTGTCGCCTCCTTGATGCGGCGGGTGCGCGCCAGCCCCAACAGCCTCCTGGTCACAATAGCTGAGCGGGTGGATGGCCCTATACTCAGACACTGGACCGAGATGTGCTGCCCTGTAACGCAATGCGTTGTGCAAAATAAGATAGAATTAAAATTATTATTATTCAGTAGGTTAATATTTATTCATTTGTTGACTTTTACATACATAAATTAATTTGAATTGCTTAATATTTATGACATTTACATACATAAATTTTATCTAGTTAGAGTTAGTGATTTTAATTTAATTTTGTACCTACCTAATGATAATTTATTGAGTGTATTCTGGTTTTTTGTGACATGAATAATTGAAATCTGTTTTTATGGTAACTAACATAGTAAGTATATAGGTAGTTGTACTAACATTTATGGTGAACAACCGAAATAAATGATTTGAATTTGAATATATTTATATTATTATATTGAGCAATACTACGCCCACACGCTGCAGTGAAATGAGATTGCGCAATATTTTTCACTTTACCGTTTGGACCGGACGCGACCGAACGTCACATGCAGGTCGCGCGCAAACTAAAACTGTGGACACAATTAAGAAGGCAATTCAGGGTCTTACCCTTTTTTACACCCAGCACTTACGGCAGGTGTGTGTGTTGCCGCTTTAAACCATAGACTCATAGTAAGATTTTAGTAATGTCATTAAAAAAAATAGAAAAAAAGTATTGACGCGAAGGGCATGTCAATTTTATTGACTGAATATTATTGAACGTCTGGATTCAAAGGGGTATTCAATTATATTACACAAAAAAAGTATTGCGCTATATTATTGTGTGGTCTGTGGGCCGCCTTACAATCATTGCCTGTTTATTTACCGTCTACACGTACTGGTCTAACCTTCTAAGATCTATGTCTACCCCGTCTCCCCCATGTTAAACAGCATCTTGAGATCCTCGATGGACAGGGCAGAAGCGGCCGTATTCCTAGGGCCAGTGAGTACATTCTCGGCTAACGCCAGCTTTGCCTCCTGAAGCTTTCTGATAGTCTGTTCCACTGTATCCACGCACATGAACCTGAAATTAAAAAAATGCATTAGTTTTCAGTGTTTTTTTGGGCCTTGTTTGACATACTAGCTTCTGCCCGCGGCCTTGCATGTGTGGCTGGGGGGAAAAGTAGCTTGTATCACAGATAATATGCTTGATACTTATGTGGTAATTTCTCTCAGAACTAAATGAGTGCAAAATGTCAGCTCGATTCATTTAGTATTTTTGGCGTTGCTCATAAGGCGCTTATCAGGGGGAGGCCTGCGTCCAACAGGGGACCAATATAAAAGCTGTTGTGGTGGTGGTGGTGGCTGCCCATCAGCCAGTTATGTAACCAATAGATTTGAACAACTCCACAGTTCCTCCAACTCCAAGGTTGTTAACCAAAATGAGTTTCTGACATTCGACCTCTTTTATAAATTACATAATACTTTCTCGCAAGTCGTGGTGAAGAGTTGTGTTTAACTCGAGGGCAAATATTTTTCGTTTCCTGCCTTTTAAATCCCACGCCACCTCAGCAGTCGAGTTCAGAGTCACTCGCTATGCTCGTGACTCTATTCTAGACTGCTTCGCTAGCCGGGATTTAAATAAATATCGGCACGTTCAAAAAAAAATCGTTTTGCCCACTTGTTGAAGAAATAACTGTTATTTCAGTAATACAATCATTGTACACTTAGAAAAAGTCAAATTCTTGATTACGTATGAAAGTTTCCATTATGAATGTTAGTGGGTTAACTATAAAATTAGATTGTGTTTATTTATTTATTAGGACTACCAACTAGAGATAACACATTAAGAAATTAAATAACAATGACAAGGTTCTTAGGGATAGTGCTCTCTAATTTATAGGTGTTGGAAGAACACCAACGTTTCAACACAAACTAGGTTCGTAGTTAACCCGCTTACATTCGTAATGGACAGTGAAGTATACTTGTGTACAGTGCTTTATAATTAAACTACATAGGTACTAAATTAAACTACCCGAGACTTTGTATAATGTAAGCTCGTTTCATACATTTAAATCTGAACTTACAAGTTTTGTTAAGGAAAATTGGCCACTTTTATAAGATTGTTAAATTCTAGCAAGTGTAGTAATATACATTCTTGGTAATGTGTATCTATCTTTTGCCTTTTTTGTACTTACCTATCTTTTCAATTATGCAAAACTGTGATGACTACCTAGAGACCGACACACAACTTTACTTTTCTAAATTGTTAACCTAAGCTAAATTACTATTCTCATGTAAATGACTGTCTTTTTTGAGAATAAATATCTTTAAATCTTAACCTAAATATCAAAAACTTTAGGAAAAAACCTTTAGTAAAGGAAGTCAAAATATTAATGAAATGCTTAAAGCGCTTTTTAACATGTCAACCACATTGGCCGCTGGACGCGTGAAGGTTATATTCTGTTCTCTAGTTCGACCGAGCCAAGTAGGTCAGTAGGGCGATCAAAATAAGAAATAAAAGGGCTTCATAAACGGCGCCATTGGTTGGGTGTGTGTTTACATCAGCTGGCTAGAGCAGCTGGTGGTCTTCTAAATACCACGCTTAGTCACAGAGAGGGGGGAGGGTCTTAGGTTTTCGTCACGTAGTCAATCAATATCCTTTATGGAAATCTCGCGCTTTGTCGAGCTATAATCAAATATGGCGGGCTGCGTTTAGCGCTTTTAAAACTCACAGGTGGCCAGACTTGTTTTTGTAAATTATGTTCCTGTTAGATTTACAGAAGTTTTTCTTCTTGATAATTTTTTTCACTTCTAACTATAGGTATGCAAGCACTCTTGGCGTCACGCGGCAAGCGCTGTATTAATAAAGAGATTTGAGCCATTTCTTTGTTTTTAACTTTCTTCATAAATTACTACGTGAAAACTAGAGGGGTGGGTCTTCTTATATACCTACGGGTGGTCACCAGGGGGGGTACAAATAGTAAAAAATCTGTCACGAGTATAGGTACGTTCCCTAATGGGGACGTCTGACCCTGTCTACAACCGAATTCCGACTCATCACCAGCGCTCAAACCATAACATCGTTCAAGTTCAGGTTGAAGAAGTGGCTCATAGTTCAATCTATATATGACATTCATGAATTTATGACTTTAAAAGTAAAGTAGGTATCGTTTATTACATGAAATACATGTAGGTACAGGTGTTTTTATGTCTATTATGCGAGTCAAAGTATTCCTACCGGTTTTGCGGTGTGCAATGTTTGTGTACAAATAATAACAACTCATTAAGTTTCAATAAAATAAATGTACCTAATTATTCAATTTCCGTTATTATAGATGTATCTTGAAAATATTAGTCCATTGTAAATTTACCTATACATTATGTCATTTATATTTTGTGACCTGTAACTTAATTGATAATAAAATATGAACTATGACAGACAGCTCGCGGGCCACTCGCTTGAACGGTAGATAGATAGATAGCATAGTAAATACTTTTATTGCACACTTAAAACTAATAACCACTTCAACTTTTGTTTAAACTATTTTTTCAGATAACCTAAAAATTTATGTAAAAAATTCAAAAAACCAATTTTTTTTTTATCTTTTACAAAACAATTCTTTTTTTCACGAAATTTGGTGAAAATTTACCTTTTTATGTCTCAAATACACTGTAATTTATTTGATTTGAAATATTTATTTTTCACCTTATTTTGACTCAATATCGAAAAAAGCACCCTCATTTTAAATCGAAAATTCACCCGTCAAAATATTAGCTTTTTTCAAAAAGTTACATGCTTTCTGTTCGATGAAATCTTTACTTTCTGATGGTGTAAAAATAATTATATATTACTGTAGTAAATGTTCTCAGAAAATGCAAAAAACTGGAATATTTTTTTTTTTATTATTATATACAATTTTGAGCTATTTATTAAAATTCACACTTTAATTACTCGAAAAACGTAAGATTACATGTTACATTGAAAACAAGCAATTTTTTGTAGGTACCTACATCGATCCTACCAAAGCTTCAAGTATCAAGATTTGTTAGTTAATGTATAAAAACAACCGTAAAGCGGCTTCAATGTGTGCGTGGAGTTTTTGTGTTAGTGTGCAGGCTCAGATACCTAAATTTGAGCGTGTCAAATTTGTAATTACGTCCTTAAATAAATATAACAATTGGCGATCTTATTACTCAAGATCGGAGCGGTATTCGGAAGTGCATTAAATAACCCGGTATTACCGATTTTCGGTAATACCGAATATCGATGTCCATGCCCTCGCTACCCGTGTGAAGCCGAGGCGATTTGCTAGTTAGCAGTGAAGCCACCAATTCCATTGCTGTTCTGTATATTTTTTCTATCAAATAAATAGTATGGAACATAAATAGTAGTTTATTAGTCTAGGGAATACAATCGTTGTGCTGGGCCTACTGGTACCTAGAAGGGTAGAAAAGAGAAAGATTACGTCACACCGTCGTCGATTGCGTACGATATTTAAAGTTAATTCCTTCAAATTCAATAATTTACGCATAATGTATGGCGATACGATGTCATGTTTGGACTATTGTACCCTTGAAAACAATCCCTGTGCTTGGCCTTCTGAAACTAGTTTAATTTTAACTTTACTAAAATAGTGTCATCAACAACATTCCTGTGCATTGTCTCGCAATTAAACTCCAAGAATTCCCGTAAATCTGTGAGAATGTACCTACATTTCCTTTGCCAAGTGTTCGAGATTGTAATGCTTTAGGTATTTTGATGACATTTACACAGGCTAACTGCATGTTTTACAAACTATTCGACTTCTCTTATAAACTTTACTTTAATCTTGGACGATTTTATTTGTACCATAACAAAATGATTGTAAATTGGCATGAGTTGTTAGGTAATCGGAGACCAAGACACAATAACCCGTAGGTTTTACAATTTATGTTACTCGCTTCTCACTTAATGTTTTCATCTTTACTTAAATTGACACGAATTTAATTAATGTAATTCTGTTCTTTTTGGTGTAGATACACTATGTTGGTGATCAATAAATAAATATAATAAAGAAGGCTCTGGGCCCTGGTCACCTGAAGACAAGAAAGTCCTTTTTCTGCTCCACTCGGTAGGTCCTCTCCTGAGCCTGCTACTGTGAGGGTCTAGAATGAGAAGGTGGCTCTGGAACCTAGTCACTTGTGGACATGGAGGTCCTTCTTCTGTCTCAGTCGGTAGATCCTGTCCTGAGCCTGCTGCTGTGAGGGTCTAGAATGAGAAGGTGGCTCTGGAACCTAGTCACTTGTGGACATGGAGGTCCTTCTTCTGTCTCAGTCGGTAGATCCTGTCCTGAGCCTGCTGCTGTGAGGGTCTAGAATGAGAAGGTGGCTCTGGAACCTAGTCACTTGTGGACATGGAGGTCCTTCTTCTGTCTCAGTCGGTAGATCCTGTCCTGAGCCTGCTGCTGTGAGGGTCTAGAATGAGAAGGTGGCTCTGGAACCTAGTCACTTGTGGACATTGAGGTCCTTCTTCTGTCTCAGTCGGTAGATCCTGTCCTGAGCCTGCTGCTGTGAGGGTCTAGAATGAGAAGGTGGCTCTGGAACCTAGTCACTTGTGGACATGGAGGTCCTTCTTCTGTCTCAGTCGGTAGATCCTGTCCTGAGCCTGCTGCTGTGAGGGTCTAGAATGAGAAGGTGGCTCTGGAACCTAGTCACTTGTGGACATGGAGGTCCTTCTTCTGTCTCAGTCGGTAGATCCTGTCCTGAGCCTGCTGCTGTGAGGGTCTAGAATGAGAAGGTGGCTCTGGAACCTAGTCACTTGTGGACATGGAGGTCCTTCTTCTGTCTCAGTCGGTAGATCCTGTCCTGAGCCTGCTGCTGTGAGGGTCTAGAATGAGAAGGTGGCTCTGGAACCTAGTCACTTGTGGACATTGAGGTCCTTCTTCTGTCTCAGTCGGTAGATCCTGTCCTGAGCCTGCTGCTGTGAGGGTCTAGAATGAGAAGGTGGCTCTGGAACCTAGTCACTTGTGGACATGGAGGTCCTTCTTCTGTCTCAGTCGGTAGATCCTGTCCTGAGCCTGCTGCTGTGAGGGTCTAGAATGAGAAGGTGGCTCTGGAACCTAGTCACTTGTGGACATGGAGGTCCTTCTTCTGTCTCAGTCGGTAGATCCTGTCCTGAGCCTGCTGCTGTGAGGGCCTAGAATGAGAAGGTGGCTCTGGAACCTAGTCACTTGTGGACATGGAGGTCCTTCTTCTGTCCAAGTCGGTAGATCCTGTCCTGAGCCTGCTGCTGTGAGGGTCTAGAATGAGAAGGTGGCTCTGGAACCTAGTCACTTGTGGACATGGAGGTCCTTCTTCTGTCTCAGTCGGTAGATCCTGTCCTGAGCCTGCTGCTGTGAGGGTCTAGAATGAGAAGGTGGCTCTGGAACCTAGTCACTTGTGGCCATGGAGGTCCTTCTTCTGTCCCAGTCGGTAGATCCTGTTCTGAGCCTGCTGCTGTGAGGATCTAGAATGAGAAGATGGCTCTGGGCCCTGGTTACCTGTAGACATGGACGTCTTTCTTCTGCCCCACTCGGTAGATCCTGTCCTGGGCCTGCTCCTCCAGCTGAGGGTTCCAGTGAGGGTCGAGCAGGAGAAGGTGGTTCGCGCCGCACAGGTTGATGCCCACGCCACCAGCGCAGAGGGAGAGAAGCATTACCTGCAAGGGATATGTTGTTAAAATAGGTCACAGACAATGGATTTAAAGTTACCAGTGTATAGTATTACTCGTATTATTCTGTGTGTTCTGGTTTTTTCTATGTATAATTCTACTATCCTACTAATATTATAAAGCCGAAAGTTTGTGAAATCTGAGTTTTTGTTACCTAGGATCTCCAAAACTACTGAACAGATCAAGATGTAATTTGGTGTATGTTTAGAGCAAAGCCTAACTTAGATAATAGGCTACTTATTATACCGAAAATACGTGTGTGAAGCCGCGGGCAGAAGCTAGAAAAAAATATCTATCCATGTAATGTATTTTATTACCTAAGTATATCAGTCATCTTGCACCCATAACACAAGCTCTGCTCAGCTTGGGGCTAGATGATACTGTGTGGATTGTCCAGCCCCGTGGAAATTTATGTTTCCAACTTTCTTAATTTTTTCTTTCATAAGAACCATCTCCTGACAATAACAAACACAACAAAGAAAGAATTAGCGAAATCGGTCCAGGCGTTGTTGAGTTATGCGCTTACCAACACATTTTGCGATTCATTTTTATATTATAGATAAATAAAATTTATTTCATTTTTATATTATAGATAAATAAAATTTATTTATCTATAATATAAAAATGAATCGCAAAATGTGTTGGTAAGCGCATAACTCAACAACGCCTGGACCGATTTCGCTAATTCTTTCTTTGTTGTGTTTGTTATTGTCAGGAGATGGTTCTTATGAAAGAAAAAATTAAGAAAGTTGGAAACATAAATTTCCACGGGGGCGAAGCCGCGGGGCGCAGCTAGTTTATTATATCAGCTAGGAGTGTCCCACTGCAATGCAAAGGCCTCCCTCGCCTCCTTCCAGTTGTATAGTAGGGTACAGATAACTTCTATGACGATGTGATACACTGTACGGTCACTCTGTGCCAAGATTAACCTAATATTTTAAATGCAAACGAGTAAAATATACCTAACCAGTTAACAATGACGTCCTCCTCTCTCTCCATACATATTGTGTGCCCAGCAGGGTCATATATATAGTGATACTTAATTTGCTAGATTTTAAACACCTCTGCACACCTATAGAATTCAATAAAAGATTGAGTATTGAACATCACATCACACTAATATTGTAAATGCGAAAGTTTTGATGGATGGATGGATGTATGGTTACCTCTTCACGCCAAAACAACAAAACGGATCGTGCTAAAAATTTTCATACAAGTAATTCTAATCCTGGAATCAAACATAGGCTACTTTTTATCCCATAAATCCGTTCCCATGGGATAGAAATCCTCTTTAAATGTCTCCATAGAAACAACGAGTTCGAAGCTGAGGGCATAAACTTGTAAGCTGTAATGCACTACATATTGAATATGTTATGTTGTTGTGAGTCAGCAAAGGTCAGACGTCTTTTGTTTAAGGTTTAAAGAGCTTCTTTTAGGCAACAATTCAGGCACCAAGCCGCTCGGTCCAACTCATCAGTGGGCGTGGCCTAAATATATGCCATCTCACCTGACCTATTAGACATTCCCGCGCGCTTGATGAGATGCACATACATTTATTGGTAAAACGGCCGCGTAAAAAAATGAAAATAGACTTGTAGCACAAGGGTTAATAAAGAAAAACTATTGAGAGTATCTTTTCAAAATAAATTTATTTCAGCTTTTGAATAACTAAACTATGTCGGTACGGGTTTCATTTTAGAGTTTTCTTTCTCCATATGTTATTGATTTTCGCCCAAAGTTGGGCTAAAATCGGTGTTGAAATACGAAAGTTTAGAAGCTTGTATTTTTTTATTTATACTTTTTTTACGGTTTCGGGTGTTTACAGACATAGATAATGACGAGATAAATTGATACTATCCTTAGTTTTGGATGGTCAACATCAAACAGCGTAGTAGTTACCCTTCCACGTTTGTATGGAAAGATGAGCGGCTCGTTTAGCCTTAAGACAACTGCTACACCTACTTAGATGCTGAAACGCAACTGTCAAGCACCAAAAGATCTACTCCGCTACATAAAGGAGTTGGGCTGCTAATGCATCTATTTATTTATTTATTTTTCAAATGTTCAGAAAATTTACAGCTATCTTAATGAATATAAAATAGAATAAGGTTCTGAAAGCTACTGAAAAATTTCCACAGAAAGCATAGACTGAGATTACATAGACAAAGTTTCAGGACGACTTATGAATTATAGTAAATTAAGGATATAAAAATTAGATGAAGAATCAAAGAACTATCAAAAAATCTACAACTTAAGTTTAGTTGACTTAAGTTTAGTTAACTTAAGGTTAGTATGAGAATTATTTATAACTAGCTTTTGCCCGCGGCTTCGCACGCGTTGTTTCTATGGAAACGTTTTGAGGTTATTTCTATGCCATGGGAACTGATTTAAAGGATAAAAAGTAACCTATATTTTATTCCCGGCCTAAAATTACCTGTATGCAAAATTGCAGCCCGATCCATTCAATAGTTTTGGCGTTAAGAGGTAACAAACATCCATAGATCTATACATCCAAACTTTCGCATTTATAATATTAGTGTGATGTCCAAATCTATCTCTCTGGATAGACAATAAAACAAATTCTGCATGTAATTAATGTAATTATTTTTACCGGTGGAATACCTATTAAAAGTTTTAGGATTTCTGTTTGTTCTAAAGTTAGCGTGCTATCCGACATAATATCTCTGTAGTCTGTGGTATCTCTTGCAATTTCAAATTCTTAGATCTTTGAACTGTTTCCATTTCAGTAGTATGTACCTTGATATCGCTGTTAGGGTCGTTGACCGCGTTGATGAGCGCCGGTCGTGCCGGCACCGGCACGTTGCCGCTCAGAGTGACACTGCGCACGCGACGCGACTCAAGCTCGCTTTCCACCAGTCGTAGGACGGAAGTCCACTGCGATACTACTACTGCTTTGTCGCCTGAGGGAAGAAGAGTCGGTTAGTTATCTATCACACATAAAATCAATTAATATCGCAAAAATTTTCGACTTCGACGGGACTTGAACGCGCATCCTAGCTTCAGTAATAACCTTAGAATTAAGCAACGCGACAAACGAACTAAATGTAACTTTAGACCGTAGGAGGTCCCAAAGATTTTTGACTCCTACGTCACTTGACCTCGTGGTGTAGTTGGTTAGCACATTCCTGTACTGAAGAAAGGATGTGGGTTCAAGTCCCGTCGAAGTCGAAAATTTTTGCGATAGTAATTGATGACTTAGAAATTACTCTGAGTGTGGGGTTACGCACTATTGTAAACAAAAAACCTTATCACACATGATATCTCATATTTGACGACCTCTGTGGCGCAGCGGGCGAAGGTCCACCTGCGACGCAGGAGGTTGCGGGATGGATTCTCGCCCCGAGACAAATGTTTGTACGATCTGCAGATATTTGTTCAGGGCGTTCTGGATGTTTTTCTACGTATAATAAAAAATATCTATCTACGTAGTGTATTGTATTATGTATACTTATCAGTTATCTATTACCCATAACACAAGCTCTGCTTAGCATTTATTCGATATTTTTTATTAATGTTGTTGATGTTTTGAGGTCGTTCAAGAGGAGGTAAACAGTGGTCGCCACAGAAAATTATTGTTTTTGGAAAAAAAAACATTATGTGGCAACCCTCCTATTACACTCTTTGGGGAGGCCTTCCTGCAGTGAAATTCTAGTAGAGACTAACTGATGGGTGGATGTCAAACCTTACCTTTGTTAGCAAAGACATTCTTCTCCAGACAGTCCATCACCGCCTGTATCTTGGAGGAGGGCTTCTCCAGCTTGAAGACGGGGTTGTTGAGAGATAGCACAGCTCTGATAGCCTCGGTGGCGGAGGCAGATTCCTCAGGCTCGATGTTCTCTTCGTCTTCGTGTGTCTTACTCTGGAAATAAAATTTTAACAAGATAGATAGTGTTTTTTTGGGTGTCAATCCAGATGTCGCAAAAATTAAACTAATTTAACAAAACTAAAAATGTTGCCGTCCCACAGTGGACCTATCGTATCAGGCCATAGAAACTTTAATTTTCAAAGTCGTAATTTCATAAATTTTAATATGCCATAGGCAAACATAGGCATACTTTTTATCCCATAAATCAGTTCCCATGGGATAGAAATCACCTTTAAACGTTTTCAAATAAACAACGCGTGCGAAGACGCGGGCATAAACTAGTCCTAAATAACTTACAGTTACAGCTTTATTCCATCTAAGCAATATGTATTCTACAGGGTGGAATTTTGTAATGCCACCTGGAGGGAAAGTACTCTTAATACTGTAGATAGAAAATTGTACTAAAAGAAAACATTCCTTTATTTTTGAAAAGAAAGAAAACTGCATTCAAAGATTTTCGAAAATTCGCTTGCCACACCCGGGAATCGAACCGACTAAATTCTATAAAAATTACACCCTGTACTTTTATTGCGTAGATCTTTAGGGTCAATAATAAGGATGAAATCTCTCTAACAAACTTAATAAATTAAATGAATGGAAAACCATGAAATCTTAAATTATAAATTGAATGGGTCAAGTTAAGCACTTTAACTTAAAGATCCATCTGTTTACTTGTGTCAGTAATTAATAATTATCATTGACGTCATTTATCCATTAAAATGACGAATTAATATTTAGATAAGACGATTGAAATTTAAATTGAAATACCTACCTGGATTGGTACCACCGGCACAATCAGATGGCCTGCGAGATCACCAGATCTCACCCCTTTACATTTTTTTTGTGGGGATATGTAAAAAATCTAATTTACATGAAATCTTATGCGAATGTAAACGAGTTGAGAGTTGAAGTTCAGAATACGATTTATAATATTCACCACAACACGTTATTATAAGTTACTAGAAATGAATTCATTAGAAGAATAAATTTGTGTATCCAAGAAAATGGAGTCCATTTTGAGCAACTAATTCGTTAGTTGACTTTTTATTGTAAATAATTAAAATAATTTAAGATTTCATGGTTTTCCTTTCATTTAATTTATTAAGTTTGTTAGAGAGATTTCATCCTTATAATTGACCCTAAAGATCTATGCAATAAAAATACAGGGTGTAATTTTTACAGATTTTAGTCGGTTCGATTCCCGGGTGTGGCAAGCGAATTTTCGAAAATCTTTGAATGCAGTTTTCTTTCTTTTCAAAATTAAAGGAATGTTTTCTATGAGTAAAATTTTCTATCCACAGTATTAAGAGTACTTTCCCTCCAGGTGGCATTACAAAATTCCACCCTGTATAGCACTTAAGGCTTAGTCTACTTTTGCTTTATTTTTTTCGTAAGCTTATTTTTTCGTAAGCTCTGTCACATCAAGCATAACAAGTTCACCTTCCTCCTGAGTTTGTCGAGTTCCTGCAGCAGGTCTTCAGAGGCGCTGTCGGCGGGCGCGGAGGCCGTCTCCTCGTCCAACATGGCGGCGATGAGGCCGCAGTGGCAGCACACCTGACGCAAGCGCAGCAGGAGCACCAGGATCTCGTGGGATTTGACGGGTTTTGCACCTGGAAGGAATCAAAAATAGTAGGATAATCAGGGAGGCAGCCGCAGTGGAGTAGGTACGTCAAACGGTGCGAGCTACGGAGCACCGCCACGCGCAGTCACGGTGCGCGACTCGCTATGCTCACTTGCAGAGCTTGCAGGCAATAGTATATTATGCAATCAGTGAATAAAGGACGGATTTAAAGCGGACCATAGATGAATCACGAGCAAGTGAAGGATTCTAACGACTGAATCACGACCGAGGGAGTGATTCAAGTGTTAGAATCGTGAGCGACGCGAGTGATTCATGGCCTTAGAAATCCGTTTTATTCTACTTTATATCATGACTACGAGAAAAAGAACCAAACAAATCTCGGGGAGTTATTTGCACAAGGAGTTTGTATGTCGAGTCACAAAGAGTTTGTATCGAGTATGTTTTGCGCAACGAGGTTGTACTTATAGCATTGAGATGGAGGTCGAATATATTGGTGTGTTCTAAATTCAAACATCAAAATGGTGATTAAAAGTGCTTTTTATTCACTGTTTTCAGTTAATAAAATAAGCTTTTTAGAGGGGGCGTCCTAGCTTGCAGAGCTTGTCAATACAGACAGCCCGGCTCACTTCGCTCGCCACGCCACGCTATATAAGGATGTGCACTGCAAATGATCTCCTACTAACCGATTTCAAAGACATTTCACGACAAAAAATGTGATAATGACTTCCTAGCCGAATTTCGACCACATCGGCCAGTCTCATCGGAGACTAGCCAGATGCGCAGGACATATTATAGTACACAAGTGTGTGCGCAAACACAGGTGCACTCTCTATTCCCTCACTCTCATAATCCGATGGGACGGCACACCGACATGACCGGGGAGAGTTCAGGCGCAGGACCAACGACTTAGCGCTATTTCCGAGGCGCGGGGGCTGCTACTGTGAATTTTTCTTGTTAGAAAAACCCCAATAACAACTATTGGTCCGAGCCGGGATTCGAACCCAGGACTTCATAATCAGCGGTCGAACAAGCTGACCGCTAGACCAACAAGGCAGTTGCATCAACCTGTCGAGTCTACTTTTCTGTCACAGTTTGCCGGCTTCAAATACAAACTTTCGCATTTATAATATTAATGTGATTATCCCCCGTTTTATTAGAAACCAATCTCTAATTTTATAACGCCCCTGGTGAGTACTTCGACTACCCTTTTTTTCTTTACAACAACATACCTTGCAAAGCCATCATCTTCTTGTGCATCTTGTAATACTCAGAGTCCTGTTGCTTGGAGGGGACGCTGGTGGAGTCAGCGTTCTTCTCAGCGCCCTGGTGTAGGAACTGCGCGAACAGGGACTTGGAGAGGACTAGCACCTGGGAAGGAAAGGATGCTGATAGATTCAGATTCAGATTTCTTTAGTGTCATACATCATACAAATAAAAAATATACAAATTATTGTTGTTTAAATTATATGATGAGGCTATGACTCGTCCAAAGTACACTAAATACAATTTTGCTGTAGAGGGGCAATGGTTAATGTAAATGTACAATATAATATGCTTAAAACTAAGTTTCTTGTGAATCTATCACTTAGAGGTAGGTGATTCAACGAGGATGTCAGGTAATTTAGGAGATTTAACATTAAACTGACTGTAATCATTTTCTAAAAATTCCTTGATGCTATATAGCGTTTTGTCAAGTAGAAGATTTCTTAATTCATTATTAAACCTATTTTCATTTGTAATTAATTTCAACTTTAGAGGGAGCTTATTGTAAAGTTTTTGGCCCATTATTTTAGGGAGCTGTTTTAGCATATGAAGTCGGTGCTGGATCGGCTCTAGCATAATTTTATTTCGCGCAGTGCGTTTATTACTACCCCCTCTTATAGTATATTCACCAAAATGTAGTCTGACATACTTTATGACCTCCATTATATACATAGTCAATTCACACAGAATGGCAGCGGCTAGGCGACGACGGAACACAGGACCGCGCGACCTTTTCGCGCTTTTGAGGCGATACTGGTCTTATATGTTTATTGATAAAGTTTAAAATGATTTGACACTAAAATTGCTCGCGCCTCTGTCATCAGACGGGTGGTGAACCCGCGTGCATCGAACCCGCAACCTCCTGCGTCGCCGGCGGACCTTCGCCCACCGCACTACATCAGTCGTCAGCTATCTCTATTACCTGAATTTTTCACCACTCACGCTCGAAAACGGTGACTTTGCTGCTCAACAGTAAAAAAAATCGTTTTTTGCTCACATGTGGAATAAAGAATATTATTTAGATGTTGAAAAAAGTAATATGAATTCAGAACAATGCGACCTTCAGAAAAACTCATCGATTCGTGGTTTGAAAGAGGTTTGTAGCATTTTAACCCTCCAAGGTTGTTGATCAAAATAAGTTTCTGTCATTCGACTTATTTTATAAATTACAAAATATTTTCTCGCTAGTCGTGGTGAAAAGTTGTATGTTTAACGCGAGGGCAAATGTTTTTCGTTTCGTGCCTTTTAAATTCCTCGCTACCTCAGCAGTCTACTTTAGAGCCACTCGCTACGCTCGTGACTCTATTCCTGACTGCTTCGCTAGCTCGGGATTTAATATCGACACGTTCAACAATAAAGCGTTTTGCCCACGTGTTGAACAAATAACTATTATTTTTTATTTATTTTATTAACATGCAATGTTCAACAGTGACCATAAGTGTGCGAGCTGATGAGGAGCGTACCTTCTGGTACACATTCATCTCTTGCTGGTTCAGCTTGACCTCGGTGAGATGCGCGCTCCTGGCGGGCAGACAGGCCAGCTGGCCGCTCTTCTGAAGCTGGACTTTGGTTCTGCGCAGGAGCAGGCAGCGCATTATGGTGTTGAGCCGCTCTTGCCCGCCTTGGCTTTTGTTGTCGATCCATTTCTTCCACATCTGTAAGGAAGAGTAAAAATTTGTCGAAATACTTTTTTTTTATTATAGTGCGTAAGCTCTCACACTCACTCAGGGTAATTTAAAAAAAATTAAATAGTATGCCAAAAAAAAATCTACTTCGACGGGAGTTGGTAGCGCTTTCACGTGTTGAGGGAAGGTTGGGGGTTGAGTCCCGTTAAAGTCGAAAAAAAATTGAGTTATTATTTCATTTCTTTGGAAGGTGGAAATTAAATAATATCCCAATTTTTTTTTTCGACTTAGACTTTGAGATGTGTCGAGAGGTGAAAAATCGTATTGTTTTGATGAAAAATAGATACCAGGATTTGTAATTAATTACAAAATTAAAGGTGTTTAATAAATACTCGTTAATTGCTGAATAATAATTTGGTCGATCGCGTAAGTTTCCTATTCCTATCATCTTATCTAATCACCCACTTCTGAGGCTATAAGATGCTCAGTATAAATAGGCCTCCTTTCCACGCTTTTGTGCTTTTTGTGAGCAGCCAGTATTTATTGTCGCACGGCTCCATCACACTGCTCATACCACAAGGCGACTAACTATCGTGCAACCCCTACAGTACACAGTACAAACTTCTGTAATGTAATACTCATTAATTAAGATAGTAAGTAAGGTTATTGTATGTACTCATATAAGTGAACATTGTTCTTTTGAGTAAATAAATTCGTTAAACTGAAACTGAACCCCTACACAGTTCTCGCTCGAGCGCCTCAGAGTAAGCACGCGTCGGCTCGTACAATAATATTTTACAACTACCTTCAATATGGCAAAGTGTCACAGCTGTAGCAAAGTGATAAATAAAAAGTCCACTATTTTGGAATGTAGTCGCTGTGAAAAAGTAGTACACGCTACTACCATATGTTCCGGACTAAGTACCAAGCAACTAGCAGCCCTCAAAGCAGCAGAAAATCTGGAATGGACTTGCAGCGAATGCAACCAAAATTCTTCTAGGAGGAAGTCGTTTGTCACCCTCGCTGACTATGATGACGAAAACGATGACGAGGTTATTGCCGCAGGAGCTTCTTTTGATATGAAGCAGGTATTGCAAGATGAAGGAAAGAAATCAAGAACATCGTTACGCAGGAGATCCGCGCGGTTACCACTTCCCTCCAGTACTGCAGTGAAAAGGTGGATGAGTTCTCGGAGTCTATCGATGCCCTTACCAACAAAATGAAAGACATGGAGAAAAAGATAACCCACCTCGACAGTCAAAACAGATCCTGCCTGCTGAAAATTGAGTATCTGGAGCAGCGCAATGGAGAACTAGAACAGCAGCTGTTAGGAGATCACGTCGAAATCTCCGGGATTCCGGACTCAAATGACGTAGACCTACCCAAGCTAGTGGAAAAAGTCGTCGTGAAACTTGGAGCACCGGTAGAGGATATCCTGTCTGTCAAGCGGCTGCCATCTCGCCGCACCGGATTTGGACCTGTTCACGTCCGAGTCCGCCTGGAGTCTACCCGCCAAAACATGATGTCTGCCGCCCGAAATGTCACCATTACTGCAAAGGAACTCATGCCTAACCTGTCTGGAGCACCAGCTGCTGAGAAAATCTACGTAAGGGAAGCCTTAACGTCGTATCTAAAAAACTTACTTTGGCAATCCAAACAGGAACTTAAGGATTATTTTAAATTTATATGGATAAGAGAAGGAAAAGTCCTTGTTCGTAAGAATGAAAACGCTAAGGTATTTAAAATACGCTCCAAACACGATATACAAAACCTCTTAAGTAACGCAAACTAATAAAACTTACTGTCTATATTGATTCAAGTAAATTAGTAGTAAGTAAATTTTTAATTCTATGGATTTTATAGATGATACTAATATTATAGAACTGTTTGATTGTCAAGGCTATTCAAATTATAAAAGTTCAGTACCTAGTTACCCTAATAACATTACCTTTCTACATGTAAACATTCGATCGCTTATTAAGAACTTCTCTAAAATTGAGCAGTTATTAAATTGTGAAACGTCAATTGATGTTATTGTTTTGACAGAGGTGAATGTGTCTGAAAATATCAAGTCACTATATAATTTGCAAGGTTATACAATGCACTCCGAGTTGCGAAAACATCGCAAAGGTGGCGGAATAATTATTTACATAAAAAATAAATATAAGTTTAGGCAAAAGAAAGTCACCAATTTGCATTGTGAATGTCTTATCGGTACCATCACCGATAAGGCCTATTCTGTAACCCTGTGCGCCGTCTACCGACCACCGAAAAATAATAAACAACTTTTCACTGTAGAACTAGATCGTTTGTTTAAGCAAATTGTAAATACTGACTTGATATTCTTAGGCGACATTAATACCTATAAATTTGAAGATTAACAACCCGTTAAAAAGTTCATACTTGGGCATTTTGAGCGGGCATGGTCTGTCATGCGGGATTTCGGACTACACTAGGATAGAAACACTGAATGAACTAGTAACAAAAAGCTGCATTGACCATATTTTTATCCGATCCCGCATGAGAGATGTGTATGCCGCTGCGCTCTGCACTGTACTGGCCGATCATAGAATAACTACTGCAACGTTGGTTGGCGACTCTCATGTACAGGATGCTCCCATTTACAAAACTTTGATTAACAATAGTAAAATAAATGACCTTTTGGAAAAAGTTGGTTGGGACTCCACCGCAACTATGAATTGTCCAGATAAAATATATCAATTTATTAGCAATAGTTTTAATGACTGCTATAAAGAAGCAAAATACGTCACTAAAGTTAGTAACTCTAAGCGTATTAACTACAAATGGATCGATAAAAACATAATGAAACTAACTAAAGAAAGAGATCGTCTATATTCTGAATGGATTAAGGATACTAGTAATAAAGAACTAAGACTTAAGTATAATAAATTAAGAAATAAAGCAAATAAAACAATATACAAAAACAAAAATATGTACATAAAATCAGAAATAAACAAAGCTAAAAATGACACCAAAAACTATGGCAATTAATAAATAATATAACGGGAAAAATAAATAACTCACTGGATAAAATCATATTAAAAGCATTTGGTGACGAAAAAAACTTAAAAAATATAAGCAATAACTTTGCTAAACAGTTTCAATTGAATGTTAAATCAATTATTCCAAATTGTCCGCAGAACCTACTTAATAAAAAAGACTACTCAATCCCTACGGATAAATCAATGTTCCTTCCAAAAGCCACTAAGAGTGAAATAGGTAAAATAATTAAATGCACTAATCCGCACAAAGCTCCAGGCGTTGACGGAATTCGAGCGATAGATGTTGTAAGGCTGACAGACCGAATCGTTGGGACCATAGTACGCTTAATAAACACAAGCATATCCACTGGTCGATACCCTACAGAATTAAAGACTGGCATTGTCCGACCAATCCATAAAGGAGGTAGTACGAATGACTATGGAAAGTATCGGCCAATTACGATTCTACCAGTTATTGATAAAATTGTAGAAAAATACATTTGTGGCAAAGTACAGCAATTTTATTCCGTCAATGATATTTTGTCCTCCCAACAATATGGCTTTCAACCGAGTAAAAGCACTACCCTACTATTAACCCGCTTTACGGACGATGTAAATTATCATCTGAATGCAAAAAGGCATGTTATCCTAGTCTTTATAGATTACGGGAAAGCGTTTGACACGCTAAAGCATGACCTCTTAACTGAACGGCTGGAGAACAGTGGACTAAGGGGCAACTTGCTGGAATGGTGCAGAGACTATCTTAGGAACCGTAGCTACCAAGTCCGAGTTGGTGATGCTTATAGTGAAAGCATAACGTTACTGAAGGAACAGCACAAGGATCAGTATTAGGACCATTGCATTATCTAACCTATGTTAATGACCTGAACAATTTGATCAAGCGCTGCACGGTTTATCAATTTGCAGACGACACATGCCTAATGGCTGCTGAAAGGGATCCGTTAATTGCACAAAACCAGATCCAAGATGACTTCACAGCCATTTGCAAGTGGTCACACGATTCAGGGCTAGTCATTAATGCAGATAAAACGAAGCTTATCCATGTTCGTTCCAGTCATAATCATTATCCTGGCAGAGAAAGCGTGAAAGTAGTGTCCCATAGTCACGATTGCCTACACTCTAAAAATTGCACCAAAGACTGTCAACTAATCAAGCAAGTGACTCATCATATTTATCTTGGACTAATAATAGACAGCAGATTCAACTGGGCGAAGCATATTGACAAAACCTGCAATAAACTTAGAGCCATTGTGGCCAAATTCTGTATTATAAAAACTAAAATTCCAAATGACATTCTATTAACCCTATATAAAACACTAGTAGAAAGTATTATATCATACGGACTAAGTAGCTATGGCAGGACTTTTAAAACTTACCTAGATCAGATCCATAATATTCAGTATAGATTACTCAAACTTATAGTGCCCTATAAAATAAAAACAAAGTACTCAGGCGATCCTGATGGACTATTTAAACACTGCGGTGTTTTGTCAATTCATAAGAAAGTGGAACTTACCTTACTTATAGAACAGTACTTTCGTCCAGACATCCAATCACTCAAAAACCACACTATAGTCACTAGAAGCATAGCACAGAAAAAGCTAAAAATACCAAAATTTAATAATCTGTACGGCAAACGGACCTCCCAATATTTAATTCCTTATTTAATAAATAATCTACCAATGGAAATTACAAGTAAAATTAATCGTAAAAACATTAAACACATTTTAACAAAATATTACTTATCTTAAGTTCATTTAATTAATTAATTTTTAATAAACTTTTATTTTATTTTTTGGAGCTTCACTCATCTATGTTAACGTTTGGAAAAAAGGAGCATCCTGTAGCTGAACTCAGGCGCATTAGAGTTCGCTGCTCGTGCGTGATTGGTTGATCGCCTGTGTGCGGCCCGAGCCATGCAGCGGACAGCGAGGTCAATGTGCTTGTGTGCGTGGCTGCCTACCGCATTAATTTCCGATGCTAGCTTATAAAAATTATAATTAAGTATTACGTAGAGAACTCTAGTGTCTAGATAAACCTACGTTAGGATTTAAGACGCTATTAACAAATTGTAACAACCTTGAAACAATAAATAAATAGGTATCTAAATCTAAAAAAAAAATCTACAGTACTCCGTAGATCCTGAGTATCGAGGTAGCTCGCGAGTTGTTTCTGTGCATAAGATGTCCCTATGCTCAAGTGTGGTAGTATGTAGTTTATGTTACCAGTAGGTCATCAAAAGGCGAGCAGCGCAAGAACTTGAGCAGCGCAAACAGATCCAGATCCTTGTTCTGCACGGGCGTGCCCGTGAGGCACCAGCGGCGGCGCGCGCGCAGCCCGCACACGGCGAGCGAGGTGGCCGCCTTGTGGTTACGGACTATGTGAGCCTCGTCCAGGATCACGCGACGCCATTGGACCTTCGTTAGGACTTTGTTCTACGGGCAAAACAATTGATATTATAATCAAAAACGTCATGGATCCTACTTATATTATAAAGGCGAAATATTCTGCCGTTGTCGAGTTGTTTGACCGAAGGCAACGCCAAAACTACAGAATGGATCAGGCTGAAATTTTGCACATATAAAGATCTGGCCATGGAATAGCAAGGTCTTTTTTTTCCATAAAAACGCGTGTGAAGCCGCCGGCGGAAGCTAGTCCTACTATAAAAATTATATCGTAGATTGACGAATTCTTCTATATATACGAGCGTGTTATCTACGAATGGTGTTCTTCCAACACACACAAGATTAGTTAATAATAATAATAATGTTGGACAATTCACACAGCATTATCTAGCCCCAAGGTAAGCAGAGCTTGTGTTATGGGTACTAGATAACTGATAGACATACATAATAATATACGAGTACACAGATAGATATTTTTTACTATACATAGAAAACGACCAGAACACCCTGACCAAATATCTGCAGATCGTACAAATATTTGTCCCGAGGCGGGAATAGAACCCGCAACCTCCTGCGTCGCAGGCAGACCTTCGCCCACCGCGCCACAGAGGTCGTCGAATAAATGTACTAATACTAATCAGCTCGCATTCATAAGGGCAAATTGATATTGGGCAACGATATCATCATCATGTCAGGCGAAAGACGTCCAGTACTGGACATAGGGCTCCCGTAAATCGCGCCACATTTCAAGAGTCAAGAAATGTATCACAAATTCGTGATCAAAATGTCAATGCACTGAAGTACCGACCATAGACAGCTGGAGAGACGTGGCGACTTTGTGGTTACGAACGATGTATACTGTTTAAGATAAGTATCAAGAACATTTATTGTGGCCTCCATTAATTTCTACATTTATTTGCCAAGCTATAATCTTCGTTTAGTCACGCGACAGTGACTGTGTTGTCCACTGTCAATATCAATATCAAGAACATTCAATCGTAAAATTTAGGGTGGTGTTATAATTCGATAATTTCTATATTAATTTCTAGACATATTTGTCAATCTTTATTTAGTGACGCGACAGTGACTGTGTTGCCCACTGTCAATATTTGGTAAGTTACCTTCTCAGTATCTCTCAGCAGTATATTGTAAGTGGTAGCCACCATATCATAGGTGGAGAGGCGGTGCGGATGCGTGGCCCGCGCGGCGCCGTGATGCAGAGATACCGACAGTGCGTGTGCCGAGCAGTGCTTCTGGATCTCGCCGGCCCACTGTTGGAGGAGGGACGCTGGGCAGACCACGAGGGTGCCGCCGCGGACCACTGGAGGGAAGGAGTGATGAATTTAATAGTGTAATTAGAATATCTGACCGAGTCCTGCAAGGAGGGAATGAAGCTGATGCAATCTGAACATATTAGTACCTACTATTTAACGGGTATTTATCGCGTTTATTTACCGACATATTTTTCCCGACGTTTCAACACGTAAAGTGGAAAAGAGAATAGGTAAAAAAAGCGATAAAACCCCGTTATATAGTACTATAATAATGGCTCTTTCAGTTTTGAACTAAAACTGGCAAATATTGCCAAAATTCCAAACCTCGATGTATTTTTATAGTGAACATTACATATTCATTCATTGCGATTAATAGGTACTCGGGCTGTAACATTTTATTTTAAATATTTATAAACAATCACGCTCAAACAACAAATTATGTAGAAAAATAAATCTAATCGGTTCATCAGTATGGGAACTAATTTAGCTTTTTCTAATGTACATAATTATGTTTATGGTATCTACGGAAGCAAAGAATTTTGATTGATCGTCTGATCCGACTCATGAAATTATAGATTCTACGCAATCGAAGCGCGTAACATATTGTTAATTGCTATTAACTCACGTTTCCGCTTGGGCCTGGGCTCGTCATCATCATCATCGTCGTCGTCGAGGTCGATCTTGCCTGCCTTGTCGCTGGCCACCAGCGCTATCATCGTGATGGTCTTGCCGAGACCCATGTCATCAGCTGGATGGAGAAACATAACATTTTATTGATTTTATTTGTCTAACACTTTCATTGACAACGACGCACGTGTTCCTCCATCAAGCACGAAGTAAATGCGTTAAAAAGATTTGTAACTATCATCGTTCAAATCTTTATTTGATTTTCATTCTTTATTGAAGAAAATTACAATCCAATAATAGAAATAAATTAGGACTAGTATTTTCGACTTATTCAGCGCTATTAATCACGATAACTTCAACAAATCGTCACAACAACTACTATTTTTGCTGTATTCTTAGGACACCGCTGTCACCATGTAATAAACACGGCTTGCTGAATGAACACTCCTTTATTCATCAATTGTGGGTAGGTCGGTACATTCATGATTTTATAGTGACCGGCATGAGTCGTGAGCACAAACTGACACCTGCGCAGTAGTTAATTTTTGAAGCCATGGGGGCGGGGCGGGGCGGGGTGCCGAACTGCACGCGATTGGTTCCTCAGTCAATGCACATCGTCTATTGGAGGCTCGCGTGTCAATCGGCTACATTCATGTCATTCGTACATGCGCGAGCTTACCCCCACTACTGCCCATCTGTGCTCACGACTCGTGCCGCTTATTATACCCACAATAAGCTAACTATACTACACAATTGAAACAATTGAGCTAACTTCAGTATTGCAACAATCTACAAGTAGCTCAACTGATCCATATCAATACCAGTCGTCGCCTCCCCAAGACGCTGGCTGCATTGCCCCCGATGATATTATGATTGTTTTGAAATATTGCATTTTACACCAAAGCGAGAAAGTGACCAATTCCCACCGAGTGTGTCGTTTTGGCGCCAGCCTTTGGGTTCTTTTTTCAAAATATTGTTCGGAAATCGGAGGAGGCCTAATGGACTTGGAGTAAAAACTTTTTGTCGTTTGACCGAACGAAAATAACCATAGCTACCGGCCGATCTTTTAGGAAATTAAAAAAAAATAATACGTTAGAAATGGATTTCCATCATCGATCAAGTATGCGGCCTGCGGCCTCCCCGTAGATACCTAGAACCTTACAAGAATGACACTCAAAAGTGTCCACGTTTTCTTTTGACGCAGACAGTTTGCGCAGAGCCTGTCAAGTTTTTTGCATGCGGAACAAGAGATTAGTGGAGTCGAATTTATTTTATTTTATTTTGTAAGTACGTAGGAAGGTACCTAAAAATAATTTATACACTGTAAGTATATTTTTATAAAGATTAAAAACCAACAGAAGTCAGGTAAAGATAACGAATCATTTATTGATACAACTATAAATTAGAAATCCTGGACAATCCACACCACAATGCAACAAAACATAAAATAATAAGTACCTACCTAGTATCAGGAATATTAAGCTAGTTGCTTAATGTTCCTGTTAACTACGATTATTATTAAATGTAAAGCTAAAATAGTTAAAAACAATTGCATTAAATAAAATAGACATACTTTTTGAGGAACAGCTGTTCTACGTAGTCTTCTTATGCCTGTTTTGGTGTTGTAGCACATCACATTCTTTAAAATGCTTGGAACAAATGAGGATTTCACGGCCAGGTTTAAAATATGGTTCACATCGCTGTTGTGCTAAAATGGACCTCCATTTTTCCCAACGCACAGGATCTCGAGGGTAACTAAAAATTAAATACTAAGTTGATTAAATGATTTAATTTAAATCTAATACTTTTGGTAGTCTTTCTTTTGTTAGAGAGTCCACGCAAATAAAATTGAGGGTGGATCAGCTAGTTATTTTATAAACCTCAACCAGTTATTTTAAATGTCTTTTCATGAAAACAAATTTATCACTTATAACTTACCTACCACAAATAAATAAAAAAAAAATAGAAACAATAGCCGCTCCATTCATCAACTTAGAACAAAATAAATATTTTTACATAGGCAAACCCAACAACAATATTTAAATGCTGATTTCTCAAGTATTTAAGGCTCAATTGGCTCATATCACAATACACAGGTAAAAATAACATTTAAACTTACAGAAAATAAGAAATTCTATCCTTTTTCTGTTGCTTGGTCGGTCGATTATTGCATTTTTTATACGAGCACTTGACCACGGTAATATAGGATAATATTACCTTGACTTGACCATGCTTTCGGTCCGAGAGCTAAAATGACACTAGTTGAAAAGGTATCCCAAAATGCCAAATGGGATACCTTTTGATACTGACGTTTTCAGGGCGCGCATTGTGCATCTAAGGGGGCCCGGCCGGAAATTTTTGATCGATGATTTCCATACACTTTTTCCTCCCGCTAAAACACGTGAGAAATGAAATTCCATAGAGTTTTTCCTCCCGGTTTCCTATAGGCCTGCAAAGACATACTTTCTATTCTATAAATGGAAAAGGAATAGGCAACTTTCCGAGCAGGTGTAGTATAATACTAATAACCGACTTCCAATTCCTTAATTATACACTGTTTTTAAGTTTTGAGGGATAAATACTAATCCCTCGTGATTAAAATTTTTATAGGATCTATACTATAGAGAATGGTCCCGAGGTGGTCCTATAATATAAATAATAAATAGAGTCTATACAATAGCGAAAGAATTTTCAAAATCGGTCCATAATCGACGAACATACACTAAGAAATATAGATACAAACAGCGGAACATATAACCTTCAAACATAATCCTGTTTTTCGTAGTCGGTCAAAAAGTAGTCCACAGACATAGGACCTGAGAAACCCCTCATTGATTTTTTCTTAACTCTCTAACTCTTTCTCTTTGTCCGCTACGGGACGCAGGCCTCCCCCTGATAAGCGTCTTAATCGCCTTTATCTCCAAAAATCGGATAAGAGAGTACACTATATATCTTTCTCTCTATATATATATAATGTATATCTATATTACCGAGGATGCCGGCGCAGGGCCGCTGCGTCTCTCTCCACTGCAGCCAGGCGAGAGCGTGCAGCTGGTGTGGCATCAGGGTCGAGGAGATGATGCGAGGGGACTTCCCTAGCGTAGCCTCGGTGGGACGCGAGGCCAGGGACTCGTGCAGGTCGCGGAGACGGTCTGTGATCAGGCTGCGTTCCGCCATGTGTGTGGCCATTGCTGGAGAGAAAAGGAAATGTTTAAGCTGCAGTTATGGCCGCTCTGCAGTAAATTGCCCAATACGGGGCTCACTGTTTTAATTACTTCTCTAAAAACGAATCTATTCAAAGTAATGAAACGAATCACGAAATATAATCAATATATCATATCAATGTATTATTTAAGGTAGAAAATCTTTTGGAAAATTATTAAATTTGCTCTAATTTCTCCATAAGTCGCTTTACAAAAATTTGTTTTTTGGGGTTTTCATATTATTGTATTGAATCTAATAACGTCCAATCGCGTGACTTGAAATGTTCTCCTGCTGCTATTAGCAAAGGCGTTACTAATATTAGCCTTTGGCTTTCTTACAATTGCAAGCAGAATGTAGTATGGTATAAACTTACCCTGTTTGCCGAACATCCTTGGCTGCACCGCATTGCTGGCCTTCTGAAGTTCTTCCCAGGACAGACCCTTCTCGAAGCCATCTCTGGATATGTCTCCGGCTGTTGGTGCATCTGGAAGAAGAACAAGGATTAACGTTGATGATCAGAAATATTGGTTCGGCGACGTCTTGGTGATTTTGGATTAGACTAGGACCACTCAATCTACCTGGGTATATCCAGGCAGGCGTTTTGGTGACCTAACCCATCTTCTTTGTGAGATTGAGCCGAATCACCGGAACTACCATCACATCACATCACACTAACACACTAATCACATCACATCACACTAATATTATAAATGCGAATGTTTGGATGGATGTATAGATGGATGGATGTTTGTTATCTCTTCACGCCAAAACTACTCAACTAATCGGGCTGAAATTTTGCATACAGGTAATTCTTATCCTGGAATCAAACATAGGCTACTTTTTATTCCATAAATCAGTTCCCATGGGATAGAAATCACTTTTAAACGTTTAAAGAAACAACGCGTGCGAAGCCGCGGGCATAAACTAGTAAGGTCATACTTCTTAGTACTCAAAAGCAATCCCTTAATTTCCAAATTACAGTCGGTACACCATGGGTAAATAAATAAATAATAAATAAATAAATAATGCTGGACAATTCACACAGCATTATCTAGCCCCAAGGTAAGCAAAGCTTGTGTTATGGGTACTAGATAACTGATATACATAATAATATACGAGTACATAGATAGATATTTTTTATTATATAACGAATAATTCATGTAACTAGGGTTTTTAAAATAAGCAGAACCGACGACCTAATGATTCGGCCATCGATCCTGCCTTAGCAATTATAAAAATCTACTCCGCCTATTCAATCCTACGTTTAAAAAGCAAGGGAAAATCTAGGCTGAAGCTATTAATTTAAACTAACCAAATGAAATAAAGATCGTTCACGAAGTTTACAAAATTATTTTTATTTGAAGTTTACAATGGCTTCAACTTACACGTGTTGTCTGCTTCCCACCTCCAACCAGAATACCGTTCCTTGAATATTCTCGTCGTTTCCCCCGCCATTTTTCCCTCCACTCAAAGCAAACTCGTTGTGAGCGTTCGAAAATGGCGGAAAAGTCAAAAATACTTCAAGTTCACAATAATCACTTAAAATAACACATTGATTTCGACACAAAAACTCTATCTAAATTAAATAAGAATTATTTGAGCATTTTAGAAGGTGATTGAAACAAAATAGATTTAACTGCTAACAAATTCAGACATTCATGACTTTCTCAAATGTTACGCAACAAATAAGGATGAATCCCCTAAAGACTTCTTAATTTATCAATAATTCCCTAAAGATTTAAGAAAGCCATTTAAACTAGATAGCAATAACATTACTTTACAATTCTTTAAAACAAGGTTCTGACGTAATGACAGATGGTCACAACATTTCTAATATTACAAAATCGTTCAGATTAAATCTTAGATCTACTTCCAAATCTATTACTTATTATTTCATGATTTTCAGGAAGAAATACCGCTAGCTAAACCTAGGTTTTAATAATTTAACCCGCGAACTCATTATTAATTTAAAATTGGAATCTCAATGCTTACATTCAATCTCAAACCTATTTCTAAATTCCTTATTAATTATTTAAGGAATTTTAATAGCAGAGAAATCTAAGCAAATTATCAATTTCAATAATTCGTAGACTTGCGTACTTGGTATCAAAACATTATTGATTTATAGAAATGTTAACTAATCAAAAATTGATAACTTAACTCGTAGTGTAAATATTATTTTAAGATTTAAGATGGCAGTTTGCAGATAATAATAAGGTTATCATAAAAGCGCGGTTGTTTTAAAATAAGGGTTCTTGAAACTGGTTGGCTGAAGGTTCGCTGCGGAAATGTTTAAGCTGCAGTTATGGCCGCTCTGCAGTAAATTGCCCAATACGGGGCTCACTGTTTTAATTACTTCTCTAAAAACGAATCTATTCAAAGTAATGAAACGAATCACGAAATATAATCAATATATCATATTAATGTATTATTTAAGGTAGAAAATCTTTTGGAAAATTATTAAATTTGCTCTAATTTCTCCATAAGTCGCTTTACAAAAATTTGTTTTTTGGGGTTTTCATATTATTGTATTGAATCTAATAACGTCCAATCGCGTGACTTGAAATGTTCTCCTGCTGCTATTAGCAAAGGCGTTACTAATATTAGCCTTTGGCTTTCTTACAATTGCAAGCAGAATGTAGTATGGTATAAACTTACCCTGTTTGCCGAACATCCTTGGCTGCACCGCATTGCTGGCCTTCTGAAGTTCTTCCCAGGACAGACCCTTCTCGAAGCCATCTCTGGATATGTCTCCGGCTGTTGGTGCATCTGGAAGAAGAACAAGGATTAACGTTGATGATCAGAAATATTGGTTCGGCGACGTCTTGGTGATTTTGGATTAGACTAGGACCACTCAATCTACCTGGGTATATCCAGGCAGGCGTTTTGGTGACCTAACCCATCTTCTTTGTGAGATTGAGCCGAATCACCGGAACTACCATCACATCACATCACACTAATCACATCACATCACACTAATATTATAAATGCGAATGTTTGGATGGATGTATAGATGGATGGATGTTTGTTATCTCTTCACGCCAAAACTACTCAACTAATCGGGCTGAAATTTTGCATACAGGTAATTCTTATCCTGGAATCAAACATAGGCTACTTTTTATTCCATAAATCAGTTCCCATGGGATAGAAATCACTTTTAAACGTTTAAAGAAACAACGCGTGCGAAGCCGCGGGCATAAACTAGTAAGGTCATACTTCTTAGTACTCAAAAGCAATCCCTTAATTTCCAAATTACAGTCGGTACACCATGGGTTACACGGCACATGCTGTTTCTCTGCTGGACTGGCTTCGCACGCGTTCTTTCTATGGAAACTTTAAAAGGTGATTTAGAAATCACCTTTTAAAGTTGGGATAGATCCCATGGGAACTGATTTATGAGATAAAAAGTAGCCTATGTTTGATTCCAGGATTATAACTAGTAGTTCTACGAACAGTAGACGTCGCGAACACTAACTTTTTTCAACAATTAATTTACATAATACTTAATGTACTAAAGTAATTTTATTTAAAACGGGATATTTTGGTACCTATGTAGGTACCTATATAATGAGAACTTCTGTGGGGTTCATACTTTACCCCCCCCCCCCCCCCCCATTTCCGAAGATTGCATAGCGACCCATCTGAAATGTACCTAGGTACCTACCTATGTAGCGTTTGTGGATGTGGATCTATTATTTTACAGGAAAAATATACTTTGAGAAGTTTGTAAAACTAACACCTTTTCAAAAGTTCTTGTACATGTTCTAGTAGTTCAATGATGTTGTAGCAGTTCTACGAACAGTAGACCTCGCAAGCACTAACTTTTTTTTCAACATAGGTATTAGTAACTTATATTATATTAAGTACTAAAGTTATATAAAACGGGATATTTAGGTACTTAGATATATGTACCTACCATGTTTTTAGGCGGTGACTCCTTGCAAATCGCCATGCCAGTGTGAAAGTATCTTATCACGGAGCAAAAGTGCCCTCTTATCAGAATAAGCACCAGCATAGGTAGGCGCCAGCCTTCCTTTAATGGCGCTAAACTTGTCATAAGTATTATAGGTACCTAATATCTATGTAATTATCGGTGCGTCTTACTTTTGGACGCGTTGTAAGAAAAATCCTATGGGTAGGTAGGTACCTATCTAAATATTGGTTTACGCTAGTGTGGTGTGCATTGGGCAACTTACCAACCTTAGGTGGTAGGTAAGTAGGTAAGGGTAATTGTTTAGTAGGTATAATTATATACCTAGCTCAAAACTAATGAAATAATTTCCTTAGGTAGGTACCTACCTTTGAAATAATGCCCACCGTGCAAGAATAGGCGTCTGTTTCTCCTGAACGGATTCAATCTTGTTTGTGGGTAGGGTAGGTGAGGTAGGTAAGGTGCACTTGGAAAGGTAGGTAGGTATTACAGATCACTTCACTTGCGATACGATTGTAGTCGGAATTTTTGAACGAAATGTTGCACAAACACATCAACCATTAGACCAATTGTCCATACAAAGTACCTAAGTTACGTTCCTCAGCAAAGCTCGAAATTCTGTACCTAGTATCAATAGATGGCGTTGATCCATCAGCCCAAAGTTTTTGTTATTTTATTATTTAACCGACGACGACGGTGTATGCGGCCGCGCTATTTCATATAATTCTCGAAGTGTTACAAAGATGTTCTAATAGGTGGCGCTGTACTGTAAATGCTCTCTTGCATATTACTGCATTTTGCGAAGCTATTCTACTCGTCATGCCGAAAATCCTCATCAGATCTTTACCAAATGTTTATAAGAACAGTATAAAGTTATTACCTTTCAATTAAAAGTACAATCATCAAAATCAGATTTCTTAAAGCGGAGATATTCCAAATCCGCCTTTTTGCCTTATTGTGGAAGAAGTACGCCTTTAATCAAAAAATCCCGACGACAATAAAATTCTATAAAATCATAGAATCTGTACACAAAGTTTCATACCGATCGGTTGTAAAATACGACCTGTAGAGGAGTACGGACATACTGACAAAAACGCCATTTTGGCCAGACCTGAAACGAAGACTTTCGTTCACTAACGTTCACGACGTCAATTATCTGTATACAAAATTTCAGCCCGATCCGTTCAGTAGTTTTGGCGTGAAGAGGTAATAAACATTCATCCATCTAAACTTTCGCATTTATAATATTAGTGTGATGTGATTATATTAGTCATGTAAGTTACAATTCATATTTCCAAATTCGTTCACGGTATAAAAACACTATTCAAGCCATCCTCTTAACTTATTCATAAATATATTTCCATTTATTCTTTTAATTCTTCCGGTAATTTATTGTAGACTAGCTTCTGCTCGCGGCTTCGCACGCGTTGTTTCTATGGAAACGTTTTGAAGTTATTTCTATCTCATGGGAACTGATTTATGGGATAAAAAGTATGTTTGATTCCAGGGTTAGACTTACCTGTATGCACAATTTCAGCCTGATCCGTTCAATAGTTTTGGCGTGAAGAGGTAACAAACATCCATCCATCCATACATCTATCCATCCAAACTTACGCATTTATAAATATTAGTGTGATAGTGATGCAGATGTTATAAACATTTCTTTTATATTATATCTTTATGGCACTGGTGTTTGTAGAGCAAATTGTTAAATTCACGCCTTTTGAATGGATCGGTCTGAAATTTTGTATTTAAGTAGTTCCAGGTCTGGATTAACAATCATCATCATCATCATCAGCGTCATACGTCCACACCTGAACATAGGCCTCCCCCAAACTAAGCCACGAATAGCGGTCTTGAGCTGGCTCCATCGTCGACTCTCTGCGACCTGCAGCCTGTTAAGGCGTAACCCCGACTCAAACTAGCGTGCGGCCTATTTTATCTTAGATAGAAAATACTTTAAACTAAGAAACAATTTACAAATGAAATAATTATAGCCTGAGTGACAATTGTGCGTCTTATCGCTCTAAAACGATCTCTGCCAGATTATAAGGTTAAACCTAGTATAGTTTTCAACGAAGGAAACTGTGGTTCAACAAAGGAATTGTCAAAATCCATTGGCCAGTTTGTGATATTTATCATAAGATTTCTTTAACGCCTCTGTAATAGTTTTATTTTGTATAGTTTAGGCAGTGATGCGAAAATTTGGTGGCCATAAAGAGCAACTACGAATCTCTGCATAAACTATACGAAACTAAACTGTACGAAGCCGTAGGTACAAGCTGATATTCATATGACAGGTAGAAACAGTTACCTGGTTCGACCACCATGTTGCCAACTCGGTCGCCTTGCTGGCGCACACCGGCCTCCAAGCTATGCAGTCGTTTAATCAGCGCGGATCTACCGTCCGGTAGGGAGTCCAGGTCCATTTCTGCTAGCAGCATCTAGAACACATAATTACTTTCCAGAGTGGACATTCGCTTAGTATATAGCTATAGCTCGTTAAAGCGATCCCGCACCCGATCCGCACAGCCTCGCCTGGTGCGGTTAGTATTCTTTATACGGTATTCTATGAATATGCGCTCACTACATCAACTCCGGATCGCCTCGCTTGCAAGCTTTCCACGCGTGGGCGGCGAGTGGACCAGCCGCCGTCCACGAGCAGACGGTGAGTAGATGACCCGCCGTCCACGCGCAGACGGCGCTTGGACCGCTCTGTGCTTGCCTTGCGTTGATAACGCAATGCCAAGTTCACGAAAACGAGGTTCTCTGATTGACTACGCAGCGTTCACCCGTGGCCCACGCGAGGTTCATTGGTTGACGGACGACGAGGCTAGGTGGTACGGGACGGGTGCTGAAGGGGTCCAATGAGCTAAGACCTTTATGGATATACGTAAGTACGTAAGTGACACAATCCCTCTGGCCTTCTCTGACAATCAGCGCTGGGTGGACACATCAGTGTGCATAGTGCTGGATGAAGGGCTATATTTGCCTTTAACGCTGCTACGCACAAAACAAATCTTTCTCTTTTTTTAACTATTTGGTAGTCTTAAGGTTAAATAGTATGTAGTTTTAAGGTAAATAAAAATATTTTCTTTCTTTCTTTCTTTTCTTTCTAACAGTAGTGTTGATACAGAATGAGATTGAAGATGACAGCAAGACAGCATGCTGTCCCGCTTAGATCCATATTTGACCACATCTGTAAACTTTGAATTAAACTCAAACATTGAAACCTTAAACGGAGCGAAAATCAAGAAGTTGAACGCATCAATGTTTCATAGAGGGCTATGGGCTTTTGTTACGTTTGGATACATTTTACAATGATAAGATAGCTTCTCGTAAGCTTCAAACGAGTGGCCTGCGAGCTGTCTGTTGTCGCCGTCAATACAAAATGCATCTTAAAATTACGCGTTAAAGTCCAATATTTTTGAATGCACATATTTGTGATGTGTAGCAGCGTTGCAGTCCTGGTCTGTGACAACGTGAAAACTCTTTTTCAGGGTTAAGCTCGCCTTTCATACTAATAATAATAATATAATAATAATTTATTTATTTTCAGACAACGTAGATCCAAATATTAGTAAAAACAAAAAATCTTAGCCTATGTTAGTTATAATTTTTGTAATTTTATGAATAACTAGCTTCTGCCCGCGGCTTCGCACGCGTTGTTTCTATGGAAACGTTTTGAGGTTATTTCTATCCCATGGGAACTGATTTATGAATCGCATATGTTTGATTCCAGGGTTAGACTATATATACTATAGTATACTACTATGCTATAAAACGGAATAAATACTATCCTATGTCCGTCTCCTGGCTCTAAGCTACCTCCTCACCAATTTTCAGCCATATCGGTAAAGCCGTTCTTGAGTTATAAATAGTGTAACTAACACGACTTTCTTTTATATAAATAGACTAGTTTATGCCCGCGGCTTCGCACGCGTTGTTTCTATGGAAACGTTTAAAGGAGATTGCTATTCTATAGAATATTAAAAATTAATTAAAAAAACATTGTCCAGCGGACAAAATTGTGAATCTAAACCATTCCCAGATCCCCTTGAACACACACAAAAAATTTCATCAAAATCGGTCCAGTCGTTTGAGAGAAGTTCAGTGACATACACACTCACAGAAGAATTATATATATAAAGATATTCTATTTAATTAAAATGGAGATGGAGTGCTTATAAACCACTCCATCCAGTTTATCGGCTATTGCGGTCAGGATGGTGTTGGTACTCCCGCGTATTCTACTAAGCAGTGAGGCTGCCTTTTTTCTCATACAGGCGGCAAAGCCATCGACGCGAGCCTCCGCAAACATACCGGAGGCGCTGCAAAATCGCGGGAGCCCCAACAGCATCCCATATTAGTACATATCGTGTTAAATAAGTTCATGCCAGGTATTATTGCGTACAATAAATAATAACAGAACGTTAAGACTCACCCTAACATTGTTGAGGTCTTGCTGCAGTCCATTCAGTTTGTTCAACTCGTTTTCTCGGACATGTTTCTTGACGTACGTCACCTGTGCACAAAATAATTACATACTAACCTCAAACTACCGTTGGTTATTATTACGAATACGTGTTAATTATAAAGCCTTTATTATCAAAGAAAATTACAATACAAACAAATTAAAACTAGTATTTACGTTCAAAACAATTGAGAAAACTGCGAACTGTTGCAAACAATCTACAGGTAGCACTACTGATCAGTATCAATTTGATTATAAAGCTAAGATGAATTTGAACTAGCAGTCGATTTTCTTTCAATATTTGTTTGTGTACCCTCTCTAAATATAAGTGGTTTAACCTTGTAAGTTGTTTTTTTTAATTATGATGAAATCATATTCTAAAGGTAGCTTTGGGGTTTGATTCTTCCTTTATCACGGCAAAACCAACATAACGGATCGCACTTGAATAAGCGAAAATTTGAGCAGAGAAAGAGCTGCAATGTGCCAAAAGTTGCTCTGAAGGATAGGATTTGTAACGAATACATCCGACAGAGTAACAAAGTCATGGCAATGGCGACGAACCGACCGCTGGGGTAAACGTGTTCTTGAGTGGTCACCGCGACTCAGCAAACGTAGTGTAAAGACGGCCTCTGGCCAGTGGTCGTCTGACGGCGACCACCGTGGCGCGGCGGGCGAAGGTCTCCCTGCGACGCAGGAGGTTGCGGGTTTGATTCGCGCTTCGGGACAAATGTTTGTAAGATCTACAGATATTTGTTCAGGGTGTTCTGGATATTTTCTATGTATAATAAAAAAAAATCTATCTACGTAGTGTATTAAGTATATCAGTTATCTAGTACCCATAACACAAGCTCTGCTTAGCTTGGGGCTAGATAATGCTGCGTGATTTGTCCATAGGTAATCAAATCATTCACTTTACAAAGGTAACGTACCTGGTTGGGATAGCTAGGCGGGGCCAAGAATTGCTTGATATCAGCACCTGCCTTCGCCTCACGTTTGGTCGTCGCTTCGGTCTTGACAGACTTTTTGACAGAGGGAGATTTACTATCGGATATCGTCACCTGTAATAAATAAAACATCGTTTTGAAAGCCGATGGTTGGGGTGTACTTGACGGGACGGAAGGACAACTATCAACGAACTTGTGTTGATCCACCACAACGCTGAGTGAGTGGAGGCCATATTATTTGCCTCTACTGCTGCGCTCATAATAAAGAAAATGTGTATAGTCTTATTTAGTAGCATAAGTTTTCGTTTTGTGTAGTAGTATTTTTTAAGGTACATAAATAAAAATATTTTCTTTCTTTCTTTTTTCTAACTTTTTTACATAATTACCATATTTTTTTGTGTTTATCTGTTAATCGTAGAGGAGGTTTCTGAGGGGCATAAATCTAAGTAAAATCTGTAGATGGTGCATTCTCCCAGCGCCTACTCAACAACTGGCCTACACTGTTACATTACACGCAACACTCGCTCGGTTACATTTCCAACCTTGTGCAATAATTGTAATGTACAAACACGAGGCATTGCTGTTATCTTTTAGTCAACAAATCACACTACAGTACGCCGTAGCAAGCACGCGTAACACCATAGACTAATTAAACACATTGTGTTTAATTAGTCTATGGTAGGTAACACGAACGCCGCCGCCGCCCCGGTCCGGCTATGTATGACTGAGGTGGGTAATCCTAATTGCACCTAATTTGAGCCTTCCACTTTCGAGCAGCTAGTACCTCATCTCCCCTTTTTTACTTACATCGATCCTAAGGAGGCAACTTTTTTTCAGGACATTGACCTCAAAGTTCAATGCCCTTCGCGTTAGAGGTCAAAACGCTCAATTGCAACGCGAAAAAGACTTTATTTCATTCCATCACCTACTTTTCATAATACCATTAGCGAGGGGGTCACTACGGGTGCAGGTTATTGGTTTCGCGGAGTCGTGGCCGTGGTGGTCTCAGCGTAAGTACCTACCGACCCCCTACAATTCGTAAGTAAGATCCGAATAAGCCTTTATTCTGGTAGGGAACCTACCAGAATAAAGGCAGCGGTTCCTTTCATTCTCTGAATTTTTACATGTTAACACTTTCATCATGAAAGTGTTAACATGTATTTAAGAGTTCTGCGTTAAGAGGTAACAAACATCCATAGATCTATACATCCAAACTTTCGCATTTATAATATTAGTGTGATGTCCAAATCTATCTCTCTGGATAGACAATAAAACAAATTCTGCATGTAATTATTTTTACCGGTGGAATACCTATTAAAAGTTTTAGGATTTCTGTTTGTTCTAAAGTTAGCGTGCTATCCGACATAATATCTCTGTAGTCTGTGGTATCTCTTGCAATTTCAAATTCTTAGATCTTTGAACTGTTTCCATTTCAGTAGTATGTACCTTGATATCGCTGTTAGGGTCGTTGACCGCGTTGATGAGCGCCGGTCGTGCCGGCACCGGCACGTTGCCGCTCAGAGTGACACTGCGCACGCGACGCGACTCAAGCTCGCTTTCCACCAGTCGTAGGACGGAAGTCCACTGCGATACTACTACTGCTTTGTCGCCTGAGGGAAGAAGAGTCGGTTAGTTATCTATCACACATAAAATCAATTAATATCGCAAAAATTTTCGACTACGACGGGACTTGAACGCGCATCCTAGCTTCAGTAATAACCTTAGAATTAAGCAACGCGACAAACGAACTAAATGTAGGTAACTTTAGACCGTAGGAGGTCCCAAAGATTTTTGACTCCTACGTCACTTGACCTCGTGGTGTAGTTGGTTAGCACATTCCTGTACTGAAGAAAGGATGCGGGTTCAAGTCCCGTCGAAGTCGAAAATTTTTGCGATAGTAATTGATGACTTAGAAATTACCCTGAGTGTGGGGTTACGCACTATTATAAACAAAAAACCTTATCACACAGGATATCTCATATTTGACGACCTCTGTGGCGCAGCGGGCGAAGGTCCACCTGCGACGCAGGAGGTTGCGGGATGGATTCTCGCCCCGGGACAAATATGTTTGTACGATCTGCAGATATTTGTTCAGGGCGTTCTGGATGTTTTTCTATGTATAATAAAAAATATCTATCTACGTAGTGTATTGTATTATGTATACTTATCAGTTATCTATTACCCATAACACAAGCTCTGCTTAGCATTTATTCGATATTTTTTATTAATGTTGTTGATGTTTTGAGGTCGTTCAAGAGGAGGTAAACAGTGGTCGCCACAGAAAATTATTGTTTTTGGAAAAAAAAACATTATGTGGCAACCCTCCTATTACACTCTTTGGGGAGGCCTTCCTGCAGTGAAATTCTAGTAGAGACTAACTGATGGGTGGATGTCAAACCTTACCTTTGTTAGCAAGGACATTCTTCTCCAGATAGTCCATCACCGCCTGTATCTTGGAGGAGGGCTTCTCCAGCTTGAAGACGGGGTTGTTGGGAGATAGCACAGCTCTGATAGCCTCGGTGGCGGAGGCAGATTCCTCAGGCTCGATGTTCTCTTCGTCTTCGTGTTTCTTACTCTGGAAATAAAATTTTAACAAGATAGATAGTGTTTATTTGTTGGAAGAATGAAATAACCTGAGATTGTCAGCACACTATGGAATGTTTCACAGCCGAGAAGATAATAATGGTGTCAATCCAGATGTCGCAAAAATTAAACTAATTTAACAAAACTAAACATGTTGCCGTCCCACAGTGGACCTATCGTATCAGGCCATAGAAACTTTAATTTTCAAAGTCGTAATTTCATAAATTTTAATATGCCATAGGCAAACATAGGCATACTTTTTATCCCATAAATCAGTTCCCATGGGATAGAAATCACCTTTAAAGTTTCATGGCCTCAGATGATCTCTCCCAGCCCCGTGTAGCGGCGGCGCGTCTCTGCGGGTCGCACCGCCGAGGCTGGGCAGTGAATGCGATACATAATATACGATCACAAATCCGCCTGCAAAGCGTGGTGATTATAGGAAAATCCACCTTGTTTGTGGGATGCATTTCCAGCAGCGGGCATGTGTTCTGATAAGAGTAATGGACGTTGAGTATCAATGTCGTGATTCGATTTTGGTGAAATACATTTTTAGCCTTCCTTTTCACTTCACGTGTAGTGATTTCCTATACTAAAGATATTATAATAGTCAATCATTCAGGCGTATTAGGTCCATTGCGGCAAGTAACCACGCAGAAAATAACTGCTTACAGGTATTACTTTAGGAACAAAGATAATACAGTAGTCTAAAACTTTCAACGGACCTCACCCGCATTGCGTAAGACTTACATTTCTTGGGCTAGCCGGCTTTCTCGCAGTTTTAGTCGACATTGTTCACTTTTTCAAACCACTTAACCAAGAAAGAAACACGGATCAATACAAGCACTTATTTTTCTAGTTTTCCAATTATTTAAACTTTTTTGATCAACGCTCCCACGCAACAGAACACGTAAGCCAAACTATCGTTATAAACTTTTTGAAACTACCCTCGCAATGTTCTTTTAAAAAAATATACGAACAAAGACTGTTGAAGCTGTTGAACAGACAAGCAAAATTTTCTACCCGCAATTATTATGAAACAAGATGAATAAAGCCTCCACCCCACAACCGCGATTTTGAAGCGCGTCTTGTGTCGCGCGATTTGTTGCGATTCCGCTGCGTGTTTGTAAGCGCGATTTCCAGTCGCCGCGCGCCAAATGCGAAATCGCAACAGTGTGTAAGATCTTATGCGTCTAAGTACCTACAAAATGTACTGCAAACAAATATCGCAACGTGTCGCAACAAATCGCGACACAAGACGCGCTGCAAAATCGCGGCTGTGGAGTGGAGGTTTTAGCATGTATATTGATTGATCCAAGATTTTAAATCTCAACTTTTTATCTGTTGTTTCCTAATTCTTTATTGCACAAAATTGGTACAAGTATAACATTTTCCAGGAAAAATCATGGCAAAGGCGAGCTTAACCCTATAAAGAGTTCTCTTCCAGCAAACCTTATTGTTGTTTTTAAACCAAAGGAAAGATCATCGACACATTTTATTACAATAACGGCGTAATATAATCTACAGCTCTTTTGTTGTTTTTGTGGTGTAAGGCGAAAGAACTATTATAGATTTACTAACTTTCTAAAATAGAATAATAATTATGATTTCCGCTCTCGGCACCAAAATACAGATCCACTTGTAACCCAGCCAGGCTTCGCATGGGTACTAGTACAGTATTATAATATTTGTGGCATGGGTAATGTAACCGAGCACTTTTAAGAGTAATAATTCCCCTATAGGTATGTACATAGTTTTGTTTCCATATTCATACTTCCATACCAATATTAAAAATTCGAAAGTAACTCTGTCATCTGTCGAGGGTGGCCCTAACATTGGTCACTATTTTGTTTTTTTATCTACATTCCTTTTCACTATTCTAAGCCGACACCACGTCAGCTTAGAATAGTGAAAAGGACACATCAGAATTTTTCGACAATGAAAACTGAAACAACTTGTGTATCAGATAATAAAATCGATGCAACTCACCTCATCATCATCATCACTGCTCAGCGCAATAATCTCGGACTTTATTTCAATAATTGCGACATCGTCATCGTTCACACTTTTGTTGGCCAACTGATTTGGCACCTTATCGTTCAGTGGAATATAGTCTACATTGCTTAGATCTATCACCTCCTTGTCACTGATGGTAGATTTGTTGAGTTTATTTGTAATGTCGTGCAATGGGCTGGCAAATGGTGAGCAGGATAGGGTGGAGGTGTTCCCGTCTTCCGAAGGCTTCTCAGGAGTTTTTGGAACGGCTATGCTGACCTCTGGTAGGTCTGAAATGCTGTTCGTTGATTTACGGGAACTCTGAAAAGGTACTGGTACTTAGTGACAGTCATAAGCAGGTTGTGTGTTATCTATCCTCCAGCCAGGTTCAATGTGAAATGTTTGTAAACAAACTGCCCATACTTAACCTAAAAATAGCTCTATTGCCATGTATTTTATGCGCAATTTATATATTTATTTTTTCTTCGTTGATTTGAAATCTTTCACTCAATAGATGTTGCTATATTATATACTTAATATTATAACAATTTTATCTGAAACTGGAGGCCAAGCATGTAAGTTTTCGTCTTCTTGTTGTGTTGCGTTGACAAATATTTCACATTAAGTTTGACTAGAGTATAGTTCCTTCTTAATTCGGGGCTAGATAAAAGGGCAGGGGGCAGGCCATAAGTAAGACCAACAGAGTATCACGCTATCACACTAATATTATAAATGAAAATTTGGATGGATTTATAGATAGATGGATGTTTGTTACCTCTTCACGATAAAAATGCTGTACGAATCGAGCTGGAATTTTGCACAGAGGTGCACAGAGGTAATTCTAATCCTGGAATCAAACATAGGCTTCTTTTTATCCCATAAATCAGTTCCCATGGGATAGAAATCACCTTTACATGTTTATAGAAACAATGTGTGCAAAGCCGCGGGCATAAACTAGTATTCAATATTGTCCATGCCAAAAGGTATTTGTGGTGTTTCTTTGAATCTTACCTCATCAGATTGTATAAAGTCTGAATCATCACTTTCATCACCTTTGGGTATCACTCCCATGATGCTCATTCGCGTCGCCCGCGACATCACCATCAGGTCTTCATCAGGACCATCATCACTTTCATCACCATTATCATCATTTTTAACATCGTTATCCTCATTATCTTTGGAGTTGTCACTATTATTGGTATAATAGTCGTGATCATGACTAACTTCCCTGCTGGAAGACTTAGTTGCTTTTGCACTATCTAAACTGTCATTTAAAACATGTAATTTCTTTTTTCTGCCAAAAATAGATTCATTGTTTGCTTTATTATTTTCTGGATCATTAACACTTTCAGCATCATCATAATCACTTTCCGAATCATTGTGTTCATTTTTTGAACTATTATTTTCACTTTCTGATTGATTATCTTCACTTTCTGATTCATTATCTTCATCTTCGGAACCATATTCATCAACCTCATCATAGTCCATACTTTTCTCAGCCCTTTTGTTCATATTATTAGCTTTACCCTCTAGTTTTAACGGAGTATCTTTAAGGCAAGTTAATTTGTTGTGTCTATCTTGTTCTATGACAATAGAGTTGTCTGTGCCTGAGTCTAGCATGAGAATGCGTTTTTTTGTCCTCCGGATCATTACTGAGTCATTTGAGTCCATACTCTTTTGTCTAATCTGAGGCTGTCGCTTTGGTATCAACTCAGGTGATACAAGTTCTGTTAAATAAATGTTATAACAAATTGATTACAAATCCTTAAGAAAGTAATTCCGTCTATCTGTTACCTTTTCATGCCCAAACGGCTGAACGGATTTTAATTAAATAATTTCAATTAATTAATTTATTTGCCTCATTTTTCGAAAACTATATAATTTTCAATGTTTAGTATTCTGATTTATTTTATAAAATGTTTTACAATTTTTATAATAATTTAACTTATTAGATAACTGATGCTTTTAGGGTTTCGAAGATCGGTTTCGAAACCCTTATGGTCTCGCTTTGTCTGTCCTTTTTTCCCTCCTTAATAACTCAGCAACTACAGCAGCTATCAACTTGAAATTTAAAATAATAATACATTTCGTGCGCCTGTACAGATTTTAAGAAAAAAAATGAAAAAAAATGAAAAATGAAGATGAACATTTTCCATACAAATTGAGATGTCAAAATTTTAAAAGAGACCTACAGAGTCAAGTGGGGTATCAAATGAAAGGTATTAGTTTGTACATTTCAAAATAGTTTTTGAAATTTCTGTAGGTTTCATACTTTTTGAAATATTTTGAAAATAGTCGATAAAATACCCATTCCCCCCCCCCCTATCTCCGAAGTTTGCAGAGCGATTTATTCAAAATGTATGGAGCGTTTGTAGATATAGATCTATATTTTACAGGAAAAATATAGAAAAGTCTGTAAAATGAACCGTTTTTGAAAAATGGTCAAAAAGAGGGGGGATAATTTTCAAAAAGGGGGGTTACCCCAATGAGTTGGGTATCATATGAAAGGTATCGGTTTGTACATTTCAAAACAGTTTTTAAAATTTCTGTTGGTTTCATACTTTTTGAAATATTTTGAAAATAGTCGAAAAAATAACCGCTCCCCCCCCCTATCTCCGAAGTTTGCAGAGCGATCCATTTAAAATGTATGGAGCGTTTGTAGATATAGATCTATATTTTACAGGAAAAATATAGAGAAGTCTGAAAAACGAACACTTTTTGAAAAATGGTAAAAAAAGGGGGGAATTATTTTCAAAAGGGGAGGCTACCCCACCGAGTTGGGTATCATATGAAAGGTATCGATTTGTACACTTCAAAACAGTTTTTAAAATTTCGGTAGGTTTCATACTTTTTGAAATATTTTGAAAATAGTCGAAAAAATACCCATTCCCCCCCCTTATCTCCGAAGTTTGCAGAGCGATCCATTCAAAATGTATGGAGCGTTTGTAGATATAGATCTATATTTTACAGGAAAAATATAGAGAAGTCTGAAAAACGAACACTTCTTGAAAAATGGTCAAAAAAGGGGGGAAAAATTTTCAAAAGGGGAGGCTACCCCACCGAATGGGGTATCATATGGAAGGTATCGGTTTGTGCATTTCAAAACAGTTTTTAAAATTTCTGTAGGTTTCATACTTTTTGAAATATTTTGAAAATAGTCGAAAAAATACCCATTCCCCCCCCTTATCTCCGAAGTTTGCAGAGCGATCCATTCAAAATGTATGGAGCGTTTGTAGATATAAATCTATATTTTACAGGAAAAATATAGAGAAGTCTGAAAAACAAACACTTTTTGAAAAATGGTCAAAAAAGGGGGGGATAATTTTCAAAAGGGGGGGCTACCCCACTGAGTGGGATGTCATATGAAAGGTATTGATTTGTACATTTTAAAACCGTTTTTCAAATTTCTGTAGGTTCCATACTTTTTGATATATTTTGAAAATAGTCGAAAAAATACCCGCTCCCCCCCCCCTATCTCCGAAGTTTGCAGAGCGATCCATTTAAAATGTATGGAGCGTTTGTAGATATAGATCTATATTTTACAGGAAAAATATAGAGAAGTCTGAAAAACGAACACTTTTTGAAAAATGGTAAAAAAAGGGGGGAATTATTTTCAAAAGGGGAGGCTACCCCACCGAGTTGGGTATCATATGAAAGGTATCAATTTGTACACTTCAAAACAGTTTTTAAAATTTCGGTAGATTTCATACTTTTTGAAATATTTTGAAAATAGTCGAAAAATTTACCGCTACACCCTATCACCGAAGCATGCAGAGAGATCCATCTGAAATGTAGGTTTGTACCTACTAGTTTTAGGTCTTCATTAAATTTCGGAGTTTCTAACCGGTACCTTTAGTACATACCTACTTGTTCACAAACGTTCGAAACCCTCGGCGCGCGAGTTACACTCGCACTTGACGGGTCTTGTTTAATCTTAAGTAACCAGTGTAATTGGTTTATAAAAATGATGTTCTTTACGAAACAAATAAACAATTAATCAAATTCAACAGGGAGGTAAATGATATCCCGACAATGATATTCAACAGCGACCTCTAATGTCATCTTAGGTTATCTAAATACAAGGTGGCGTTCTGCACAGCTCTCATCACGTTTAGAACTTGAAGGTTCACGGAGTATTTTATGAATTCCGCCAAGTTGTACTTGTCTACAAGCGGACATTTGCAGCAGGTGCAGTTGAATATGTTTACGAGATGTGCTTTGACCTTGTCCAAGTCGTTGTGGTAGATGGACTTTGGCAGGATCTTCTTCGCCTTCTTGTAAAGGCTCTCTGCAGCGATTGTGAGGTTATACGTGAGAAGCTCTGGGTTTCTCTTGTTGTCGTTGCCGGCGTTACGGCCGAGAAGGTAGCCTGAAATGTTCAAATGGTCATAGGTATTTAAGAGAGGCACGGTTATTCGTTCAGTGCAATATAGGCCAGTCTGAAGGGCTACTTGTGGTTTTACCTATTAGCTCGAGAATATTAGCGCGGCTTGTGACCAGTTGTGGCAAGCAATCATCCTCATTCAGGGCATTGACACCGCCACTGCTGTTTACCTAAAAGTGTAGTTAGGTATTAGGTCTCCCGATTAAGATTAACACCAGCTCAATCTGACCTATGTGAGCCTCTACACAATCTTCCGGCCATTCTAACGATCAACTATCGGCACGCATATTCAGACTCTCCGCTAACGAGTCATCGACACGGAATCTGACACAATTCGCGCGAAATTCAAATAAAATGAAATTAAATTTTAGCGGTTTTTAATATTTTCTGCGAGGAACTAAACTATCAGAAAAGTAGTTTTCCACATATCGTACCCTTGCGGGTGGGTATCCGTCAAGTCCGACAAGCGAGACACCTGTCTTGCTTGCCGGACTTGTTGGTTGGTACTTACGTAGGTACCTACCTACCTGCCTATTTAATGTAATGCGGTACTTCAAACTAACCATAAAAATGTAATTGCTTTTCAGAGAAACCATGCAATAAATCTTAGCTAAAGGTAGATACCTACCTACCTACACTTAGCTTCTAGGTAGTAGGTAGTCCTAATGGCCAATTTGATCAAGCAATCTTATACTAATTTTGCACATGCAGACAGATGAAATAGGTAACATTTTTTTTTTAAATAATGCTTATCCCTTATCAATCATCAGAAACTTCTTAAAATTAAAAAATTACTCCCATGCAATGCATGCGAGTTGTTAGTAAATAAAGTCAAAGTCCACTCACCTCCAAAAACGCACATCAATCCAATCATCAGCACCAAAATCGCGAACAGTCGCTTCGTAACTTGCGGGTCTGAATTCGTGCTCATTTTGACAAAAACTTGTGTAAAATGCAAGGAATGTAGCTTCTCGATGCCGCGGTAGGACTAATCGCTGGTTCCGTATGGCGCGCAGCTGCGACCGTGAAAACTATCCTATTTTTAGGAGGCCGTGTTGTGTTGTGTCTCAGTCGGTGAATGACTTTCTGTCAATTCTACAAAAAAGTGACTAATATTTGGCTTTCCTTGTAAAAGCTGTCTGGAATTTCCCCGGATATGCGCCCACGGGGTTAGCGAGTGATTGTTTGTTTCCGAGAGTTTTATGATTCGATGATTTTTAAGATTTTTTCAGTCATAATAAATTAGATTAAGAAAAAATATTTCAATTGCTTCCTCATTCCGGAATCCAGAGCATAATTTTAGTACAAGTAAATTAACTACGGATCTAATCTTCTATTCAAAACAATCCCAATTCGTTTTAATTTCTTTTCAGGTTAATGCTCTTCTGTGAAAAGAGGAGAGGTCTTTGGCCTACAGTAAGATCAACTCTTAAATTGCCATTATAAAGTTGTTATAGGAATAAACGACGTAATAAAAATGGACAATACTCTAGCTAGCCATATAAGTAGGTTTCCCAGTAGGTACTCTCTCATCGCGGTTTCAATTGTGTCTATCCTGTCTGTGTTCTAATCGGGGGGAGAAAATGTGACGGAAGAATGGGGTCGGCGAGTGTGTGGAGTGGTGGGGTCGCCGGCCATGTATAGGAGGAAGAGGGGACGCCAGTCGGGCCGAGGTAGGGTTTAAATGTTCCGGTGATTTGGCGAAAATGGCGAGAGGGACACCGGAGAGGTTCTAGTGGGTATTACGTCCTTCTCAGAGCGTCGAGTCCCACATAATTCTGCCCCCCCCCCCAACCCCCCCCAACCCCCCCCCCCCCCATCCCCACCCCCGTACATCATGCAACAAAACTTCAATTCATTATTAACAATAGCTTTATTATAAAAACACTTTAAATACCTAATGTCATGACTACATACATCATTCTAAAAATAAGTCTTTCATAGTATTTGTAAGTACATTTGTTTATGTTATGCTATCATTTCTCATTTTAAAGTTTTTAATATAACATTAATTACATAATTAAAATTAGAATAAATTGTAGATAATTATGAATAATCGGAATGTCCAGCATTGATTTAATATTAGTAAGACGTTATGGCACTTTTAGATTAGACTCAAAGCTCGGCAAATATCTAAGCAAATGGACTATACAATTACATAATATAGTTGCCGCCAAACAACTTGTCCGGTGACGAACGGCGAGAGTGGGAAGTTTGCGCGGGTATACTCACGCATACAATTCATATGCCGCCGACGACGCAGCTGGCGAAAGAGATACGTACAGCTTCGTATAGCTCTGTCTAGCTCTTTCATTGTTTGCAACAAAAACTCAGTGTATGATCGACGCGACTCTCCAGAAGATAACCGCCCACCAAATTGGCCTAAGAATTGCATTCTGCGTATACCTATGTCATGTGGTTCGCCAGAGGACAAGAAGATTGACGATTATTAAAATCACGTTATACTCGACTCTGGGTCTCGCTAATGCCCTGTTTAAAAATATTACCTTAGGCGGCCCAAAGACCACACAATAATATGCGCAAGTTTTATAGTGCAATAAAATTGAATAGCCCATTGAATCCAGACGTTCCAATAATATTCAGTCAATTTTAAATATTTTCGCGCGAGCAACATATATAGTTTTGGCTGCAGCCGTGCTGGTAAATTTGTAAATAAAAGAAAAAAAAGAAAACGAACAACTAGGAAAACTTTTAAACAAAAACTAAAATGGTGTCAGGAACATTCTGAACAAATAAAAATGGATATATTAGCTAGTCACATGTACCACCCGTCTCACTGGATGGCACCGTGCTCAAACAAGTGCCGCACTTTAAGTACCTGGGGCACTGGGTCACCGATACCCTCAAGGACGACATGGACATGGAGAGGGAGAGAAGGCCGTCGGCTGTGAGGAGTAACATGTTGATCCGTAGGTTTGCAAAATGCTCCGAAAAGGTGAAAATGACATTGTTCAGGGCCTTCTGCCAATCGTTTTACACCTGCAGCCTGTGGATGAACGTTACTCGAGCGGCGTACAACGCACTCCGTGTACAATACAACAACGCGTTCCGGATGCTGGTGGGGCTGCCGCGCTACTGCAGCGCATCAGGTATGTTCGCAGAGGCGCGAGCGGATGATTTTCACGCCATCATGCGCAAGCGTGTCGCCTCCTTGATGCGGCGGGTGCGCGCCAGCCCCAACAGCCTCCTGGTCACAATAGCTGAGCGGGTGGATGGCCCTATACTCAGACACTGGACCGAGATGTGCTGCCCTGTAACGCAATGCGTTGTGCAAAATAAAATAGAATTAAAATTATTATTATTCAGTAGGTTAATATTTATTCATTTGTTGACTTTTACATACATAAATTAATTTGAATTGCTTAATATTTATGACATTTACATACATAAATTTTATCTAGTTAGAGTTAGTGATTTTAATTTAATTTTGTACCTACCTAATGATAATTTATTGAGTGTATTCTGGTTTTTTGTGACATGAATAATTGAAATCTGTTTTTATGGTAACTAACATAGTATATAGGTAGTTGTACTAACATTTATGGTGAACAACCGAAATAAATGATTTGAATTTGAATATATTTATATTATTATATTGAGCAATACTACGCCCACACGCTGCAGTGAAATGAGATTGCGCAATATTTTTCACTTTACCGTTTGGACCGGACGCGACCGGTCGTCACATGCAGGTCGCGCGCAAACTAAAACTGTGGACACAATTAAGAAGGCAATTCAGGGTCTCACCCTTTTTTACACCCAGCACTTACGGCAGGTGTGTGTGTTGCCGCTTTAAACCATAGACTCATAGTAAGGTTTTAGTAATGTCATTAAAAAAAATAGAAAAAAAAGTATTGACGCGCAGGGCATGTCAATTTTATTGACTGAATATTATTGAACGTCTGGATTCAAAGGGGTATTCAATTATATTACACAAAAAAAGTATTGCGCTATATTATTGTGAGGTGTTTCTTTTGTTTCTTATTTACTGTTTTATGGTATTATAATTTTTCGTGAGTTGAGTTTTTTGTTTCTTAGATGTGTAAATTTTGTTTGTATTTAATTTTGCTGTAAATATATTATTATATTGTGTTCCCATTTTTATATGAATACTAGATTCTGCCCGCGGCTTCGCACGCGTTAATTAAACAAAATTGTGAATCTAAACCATTCCCAGATCCCCTTGAACACACACAAAAAATTTCATCAAAATCGGTCCAGTTGTTTGAGAGAAGTTCAGTGACATACACACTCACAGAAGAATTATATATAGTAAGATTGTTCTGCCACAGGTGCTGTGTAATTTTTATGCCACAGGTTCTGCTGTGTAATTTTTATTGTGAAAGTGTTGTTTATTCTATTGAATGAGAGATGTAACGGCTTAGGCTAAGTTCTTGTCTTGTCATTGTTTATCTCCATGGTCAAATAAATAAATAAAAATACATACTGTGCAACTAACTGTTGCACATTTTCCGAATTAGTAAAATTCAAAAACATAAAATATCAGACTGGGTTCTGTTGCACAGGTTATTGCAGGGTCAAAAATTATCTAGCCTAAATGTTATTTTCCAGTACCTACAACTATTTAAAATTTTAAACACAACATTTATGTTGTGAAGCTTCAATCTCATAAATAAATGCAAAGGTTTCGTCTGAAATTTTGCATACAGGTAGTTCTATAGGCCTGGAATTGACTAATTTTATCCCATAAGAGCCATTTTCAAAAAATATGTACATTTCGTCAAAATTCTTGTCCGGCATATTAAATATTAAATTAAAAAAAAAGTATTGTTGCTTTTTTAATTTTATCAAGTTTTTTTACAAATTTGAACTTTTCTCTTAAGTTCCCACTAAAAATATATGGATCTGTTAAATCGATTGTATATTTAAAACTCTTTTTAATTATTTCCACCCTCCATGACCCATACAAAAATAAATGTCCTTTTTGCACCTTAGAAGCTTCAAATCATATTATTGGCTCCAACATGTTCTCTAACAAACATAATCTATTTATATAATGTTCATAAATATATTTCCTGTTATTTATTGAGAACCAATAATAATTTAGACAATATTTCTAAGATAAAAAAATACTTTAATGTTTGTCTCAGGTTTTAAACATGTGAGTCACTCAGAGGATGTCACGGAGGATTTCCATAGTATTCGTTGTAATTCTGCCACTTAAAGTTATTTTTTCATTACTGGCAGCACTATGCGGCCTACTAGTTCTCAACAATAACTCGGCCATTTGGTTTTAGTTCCATTTTTTGTGTTGACAAAAAAGACCGGCCAAAATTCCCAAAAAAAATCATGTGAATCACGGTGCATTTACAAACGAAGTAAGGTGTGTATTATTTTCAATTATTTATAAAGCATAGACCTAACAAATGCTAGTTAGATTGTGTGTTCCATTCATCTGTATTGCTAATTATTTTTACAGAATATTTTTGGAGGTTACGTTTTGCACAGAATGTTTACCAACATGTTAGTCACATTTCGTGAATTTTCGTGACTCATATGACGTGACTCACATCAACTTGCAAAGTAAAGGTTTGCTTACCTACACTAGCAAAAAAATTATACAAAATGTAATATGTGACTTTTCTGAACGAATTTTCTGTAAAACCAGATGATTTTGTTTTATTAAATGAAACAGATTCAATTTACTTCTAAAATTATATTGTAACCTTGCATCTTACTAAACGTATTTCTGTTAAAACATGTCATGTTAGTTAATTTTTGATTGCAATAATAGTAAGTAATAAATAGTAGTAAAAGTCAAATAAAACATTTTATTTTAACCCCAAACTAATTTGTAGTTTTGTTTAAAAAACTTTATGTGCACACGCCCTTACAAAAAATGTGACTCACATTTACTATAAAAGTACAGGTATATCACGAAACAGTTTAGTCACAATTTCAATCATGTTAGTCACAATGTACATATTTTTTGATAATGACCCATAAATCATTTTCCATGGCTGATACACTAAATAATCGTTTCCTTAAAAACAACGCGTAGGCTTAGAGATAGTTATTCTAAGCGCGTAGGTACCTATTTATGTAGGTACGGGGTAAGAACGAGGCCGCGTCTAATCTGTGGCCGCGGGCAGTAGAAAAGTTACCAAAACATCTGAAATAAAGTTCTTGCTAGTAAGAGGACAAGAATTGTAGAATAGAATTGTGGAATTATAGGTTAGGTACTGAAATACATTTATTAGATATAGGTATATAATATAGGTATTAATTGGATGATTGGGCTGACCAGCTGCAGCAAAACTGTTGTGTTGTGACCACGGAATTAATATTTCCGTGGTTGTGACTCCGGTTTACTTTCCGATTTGTGCCCTCTGCTATTGCTCTTGAGAGAGCATCAAAGTTTTTCTCCGACCGTTGTCTTTTATACTATTTATTTCAATTTCTTTATAAAAAAACTTACCTACAAACTAAAGTAAGGTTAAGTCGCCTAAGATCGGATGTGACATAAGATCGGATGCATGGAATAACTCGCAAACTAGGCAATATTTTCCACTGCTGGTGACACCACTAGATTCGCCATTTTATTCTGCCCTTCTCCTCACAATGCGGCCGGCCAGCGACCAGACGGGACGTGCACACAGGTGATTCGGCAGAAAAGGTGTATTTTGTGGGAAAAATCGTCGATCCGATCTTACCTACAAAACTTTGATGGCTCATTGTGGTGAATACTTTCATTGAATTAATGTAATTAATTATTTTGGGGCAGAATTAGCGAATAATCATTCGATCTGTATACTTTGATTACGCCTAGGACGTTTACAACCCAAGATCCGGTCTTCCCTCCCAATGCCGAAGATCGGATATAGCTGTGTCCGTTCATGGATGTCAAAAAATTATCAGTGGTTTTCAAGTGTTCATGCCCACTAACGACGCTATGATGGCGCTTAGACGACGCTATGACTATCAGACATTAGGTACCTTTTCATTATTAAGTCCTAGGACACGAAGGATAAAAGTTTGTGAAACTTATTTAGGATGAGGAGGGAAGACCGGACTATGAAAACGCAAAAATAAAGAAAAATCCTATCTGTCAAATCTTTTGAGGAATTTCCTGACGGGATCATTGATATTTAATAAATGGACGAAGTCCGGATGTTTTCCTAATGTGTACTTTATCATTAAACGAATAGAAGTGAAGATACTACATAGTCCGATCTTCGGTCAAAATGATATTTTCTTCACTATGATAAGTTGAAAAAAGTCTGTTATTTAAGCTCTTAATTTGCTTAGATAGATAGCTTAGAAGCAAACCAAAAAATTAGGGGTTAACCAATATTTCATTGTCTTCAATTTACAGTAGACCGCAACCGAAAAATGACATTGAATCATGAGAAAAAAATTAAAAATGCAGTACGTCCACAATTTTCGGCAAATGCGTCCGATCTTAGGCGACCTAACCTTACCTAAATTTGTTGAAAATAGACGACAATACATATAGACGACAATACATAGACAATAAATTTGTTGAAAATAGACGGCAATAAAAATTTTGAATTTGAAAATTTGAATTTGAATTCAATTCGATCGATGAATTGATACCTAATGGTTTTTTTAACAGAGTTTTTTTGTGATTTTTGACAGAGTTTTTGACAGAGTAAATACCATGTGTCCAATTCTCAATAATATGTCAAAAATTAAGTCAAAAATAAATTCTTTTTGCTGCGGTCCATACAGTTCACAAGACTATCAGCGCTAACAGCGCTCAAAGTCGTTCCGAATTCTTTGAGCGCGATAACGACAGTTAACGGGTTATGTTCTACGGAACGGCTACAGATATCACGTCGTCGTCGTCGCATCGCTCACGTAAACATAACCTCAAGTTTATGGCGATTTTGAAAATTTCTTATGTCAATTTGTATTTATCATATGACAATTTGACAGATCGTTCACAGCTACCATGCTCGGTAGTGTGGGCGTTAGGTGGCACCAGTTTCGCTATCAACTGTAGACGCCTTAACGGATAAACGGATCACTTTGGTGAGCGCTCAAATCGATTTTTTATATACGGACCGCAGCATTTGATTATGGTCACAGATTTAAAAGTATAGTCCTTTAAGACTATACTTTTAAATCTATCGTAATCTACCATAATCTTTAGATTATGGTTGTTAAATCTATCGTAATCTACCATAATCTTTAGATTATGGTTGTTTGTATCCACAAACTAAAGTCATGTCGACAAACAAATATTTAGATATCTTCAATCGCGACCCATGTATTATTATACCGATATTTCTGTACAAATCACATTTATTCGAATATTAATAAGCCTAATGAAAAATGCTGCCGGAGCTCAGAGTCAATCTGCCGATGTTAAAAGGTCTTTGGTGGCAGCGACGAAGTCGTCTGTAGTTTTAAGTGCTAGCACCGAGGTGACAGCGCAGATCAGCGTCCCTCATGACGGCGGTTGGGGCTGGGTGGTCGTGGGCGCCGCCTTCTGGTGTATCTTCATACTGGACGGCAGTGTGTTCACCTTCGGTAGCGTTCTGAAAGACATGACGGACGAGCTGGGGGTATTTATTTATTTATATTGCTTCTTACCGTGGCATGGTTCACGTGGTACCTAGATAAATCAAATTAACCCACCAGCAGGTAAGAGTTCTTAATGTTGGTTAGCGAGGCGTCAATGGATAGAGGTGGGTCAGGATTGCTATTCGCAGGCCTAAGTTCAGCAGTAGACGTATGTGGGCTAATATGTTGAACGGTGGTTGTAGGTGTCGGAGTCTGCCGTCGCTGTGGTGAATTCTCTGGCGGTGGCGGTGTACTTTCTGTGTGCGCCGCTAGCCTCCGCCGTCATCAACCGCTACGGCTTCCGATTGTGCGTGATGTCGGGCTCCGTGCTCTGCTCGACGGCCCTAGCTTCCACCTACTTCGCGCCGACCTACGCAAGCATCTGCGTGTTCTACGGCGCCACGGCCGGCCTCGGCTACTGCCTCGTCAACATGTCGTCCATACTGGTCGTGGGCTTCTACTTCGAGCGGCTCCGCGCCATGGCGCTCGCGCTCACCGCCACCGGCTCCAGTATCGGTATCATGGTCATGTTTCCCGTCAACTCTTACATCGTGCAGCTCGCAGGATGGCGCGTCCTTGCGCTGCTCCAGTCTGGAATGTTCGGGATCATCTTCTTTCTGGGAATGACTTTTCGACCGCTACTTTCTTTAACCGTCACGAAGACGACGGATGAGACCGGCGATGTGGCGGTCTTCATGCCGAGCCTGGCAAACATTGACAAAGTTTCTTTAGGTACCACGAAAAGTGGATCGACAATCGCCGAGAGAATGTTTAGCACCATATCTAGCACGTCGTTCCCTACGGTGTCGCAGATGATGCAAAAGTCGGTGGAGACCCTAAGCACGAACTCGCAGGCCCCCGCCGGCCCCTCGAAGGCGCCAGTCCTGGCCTCGCGCTCCAAGATGACCATAACGGCCGCCAACCCCCACGGAGGCATCAGCCATTTACAACTCAAACGCGTCCAGTCCAACGTATCAAAGGCGAGCGAAAACTTACGAAAAATCTCGAAAGATCTGGAAAATAAGCATATGGAAATCCCATTTCATATAAAAGAGTATAAAAGTGGCGAATCAGCGAAAAAATTGTACGAAATCGTAGACAACAATGTGAGCGAGATCAGCCAGGAGCAGGTTACAGAGGAGAACAGCCAGAAAAAGTCTGACATACTGACTATGAAGATTCAAGAGGTGGAGGAGGAGCCTAAAAATCTAAGCCGCTGGAACCGGCTGTGCTGCTGGGAGGAGCACGTGGCGCAGGCTCGGCCGATGTACCGGGACGACGCCTTCTACGAGGGCCGTCTGAAGGAGCTGCCGGCCTACAAGCGCAGCAAGGTGTCCAGCTCGCAGCGGACCGGACTGGAGTACCAGCTGGAGGTGACGCGCGCGGCTGCGGTCACGGACCTGCGCGAGCACCGCGGGATCTGCACCACGGCCGCGCGCCGCGTGCTCGCCACCATGATGGACCCCAAGCTCCTCGCCAGGAAGTCTTTCCTCTGCCTCTGCCTGTGGGCCTTCCTTACCTACCTGGGCTACCTCGTCCCGTACATCTTCCTCAAGCAGCGGAACCTGAGTTTCGGCGTGGATCCCAAGCATTGCTCACTGTTTGTGAGTGCAATAGGCTTGTCGAATGCGGTCGGGAGGTTGGTTCTGGGCGCACTGGCGTGGAAGCTGGACGCTCTGAAGCTGTTTAGAGGTTCGGTTATAATCGCCGGGGTAGGGACGATGTTATCCGCTGTGTCACATGATGTGTACTATCAGTATGGGTACTGCTGCGTGTACGGGTTCTGCGTTGCGAGCATCGCGTGCCTGCGCAGCACGGTGCTGGTGGAGCTGTACGGCCTGGACCGGCTCACTAACGCCACCGGCATGATGCTTCTCTTCCAAGGCATAGGTAGTTTCGTGGGCACGCCTGTCGCGAGCCTTTTAAAAACAAAATTCGGTTACGATGTTACGTTCTACGTAGCAGGCGGGTTCTTGACCCTGAGTGGAGTTTGCCTGCTGCCCGTAAAGACTTTGGCTCGTCGGGAAGATGAAGGTAAAGAATAACCGAGTCTGTGTGGGCTTTTGTACTTATGTAAATTGAGTTCCTGCTTATGTCATTATCATTAATCAAGTAAGTAATACAATGACCTTTTTAAATGATTTGATTTTTTTCATTTCAATACCTACTCCAATGATTGGTAGGTAGGTACCAATTTATATGGTAGCTAGCGACCCGTCCCGGCTTCGCACGGGTGCAATAAAATACTACTATTACTATTCCTAATAATATACATATAAACATTCCTCTTCAATCACTCTATCATCTATTAACATCAAACCGCATCAAAATCCGTTGCGTAGATGTCCCAAATCTATGGGACATGGATTGCAAGTACTAGAAATATTGGAGATAGGAAATTTCAACAAAGGAAACATTCCTTTATTTTTAAAATAAATAATACAGCATTCACTGAATTTCGAAAAATTACTTGCCTTATCCGATAATCGAACCCATTAAAATCCCTACTCTGGGGCCGATCCGTAAAGTCAATCATAAAAATCAAATCTGTCCTATATAAATTTTATATCTTAACATATTCAATATATAAATGGGAAGGTTTGGATGGATGGATGGATGGATGGATGGATGGATGTTTGTTACCTCTTCACGCCAGAACTACTGAACGGATCGGGCTGAAAATTTGAATACAGGTAATTAATCCTGGAATCAAACAAAGGCAAAACTGTACATAACATAACAGTAACATACTTTTTATCCGATAAATCAGTTCCCATAACTAGGATATAAATCGCCTTTAAACGTTTCTATAGAAACAACGCATGCGAAGCTGCGGGCATAAACTAGTATTCATTAAGAGGAAGACCATGAACTCTGTCAAAAATTGGGGAGACGAAGCATTTTTATAGCTTACTTACACCAGATAGAGGTCAGGTGCAGGACCAACGCCTGACCTCTAACTGGTGGGACCTGCCGTAGTGAGCAGGGAAGTGGGCAGGGTAGTGGGCAGGACGAGTATGTAAACGCGATACTTCTCATGCCACTGCCATTGCCACTCGCGCTGCCCGGCGCGCTCCCCAAAATGGCGGTTTTTTGTGCGGAAGTCAAAGGACCGGCGACAGCGCGAGCGGCGGCAGTGCGTGTTGTTTACATTCTGCCTGGTACAGGGCTGCCATTTGTACGATTTAAATCGTATATGTACGACTTTTTGCAAGATTTTTGCGAGTACGATCGTAACATCGAAATCGTACAGAAAAGGTACGACTTATTACAATCCGATTTAACTTTTTTAATGGCAACAATTTTGTATCAAACTGAAAGGCCTATTACATTTCACGATTTACCGGAACGGTGCGCCGTGGCGGCGGAAAGGACGTTCTGATTACACTGCACGGTCGCCGCCTTCCTAACTCAGTTGCCAGTCGAACGTAGTAGGAGTATGGCGCCTGTGCACTCAAAATTTCCAAAAATTGGAATCGCCCTTGCCGCAACAAAAATGAATAGTAGGTATTCAATATAACTTTTAATAAACTAAGCAAAAGGTATTGAGATATTAGCGTTAAAAAGTTGACTCTGTTTACCCTATAATCGTACATAATTTTATTACCTGTGCAGTTTTATTTATCTAAAATATTCCTTTTCCTTTTGGGAAGTCATTTTTACACGCAAGGCTCGCTGATGCACGTCCGCTCACAATAAACGCCTCGCGCGACTGAGCGGCCGGTCTCTCTCAGCGATTACATTTGCCGGTGCACCGGCAATTAGGAAGTTAGGACGGCCGGGAGCGCACGGTCTTCCGGTATCGGCATCCTTTCTTCCTAACAGCGATTACACCTTCCGTTTTAAGCTTCCATTTACCGTTGACGGTGAACCGTAAAGTGTAATCGAGCTTTCATTCGTCTGAACCGTAGAAGCAAAATTATAATCTATGGTCTGAACATAATAAACAATAAAAGCACTGACAGAGTTGTGGCAGCACACACAGCAAGCCATTAAATAAGAAGTTGAAGTTGAATTCCCGGCCAGTGTTTCCAGTTAAAATTTTAAATTGCCCTAAGTTATTTGGAAATTTACTTTAAAATTCCCTAATTTTTAAATTCTTTAATTTAGGGCGCATAAAAAAAATCTTTTTTGCATATTTTAATAGGTACGAAAATTGATTGATTCGTCTTCTGAATTAAACAGACTTGCTTGGAAAACATGTCAATCATTAAAAAAAATTCCACATTTCTATTGCATACCTAAGAATTATTTGTACCATTTTCAAACACGATTTGCATATTGTTTATGAATAAATGATTATTTGATTTGAATTGCAAGAGTCAGATCTGATCTAGAGAATCCCGTATTAGATGTGTAGGTAGAGCAATAAGCATAGGATAGATAGGATTATAACATCATGTTATTCTTTCCTTAAAATTCCCTAAATAGCAATAAAAAGTCTTACATGAAGTATGTAGTTTCGCCCTAAAAATGGGCAAAATCATTATTGTTGGTACGATTTTTTATTTCAAATTGTCCTTTGGCATACGATTTTTTTTATGCTGTGGTACGATCGCAGCATATTTTCACCTGGCAGCCCTGGCCTGGTGCCTGCTCCGACGCGACGCTCAGTACCACAGAGTACTTTTTTATACCGTAAATAAACTCACTCACTCAGTCAGTAGGTCAGTACTGTACTCGCCGAGCGCTTGGAGGAGAAAGACGATTTCTTAAAATTCTTCTTTGTATTCGATATCTTTTTAAATTAACTAACATAATTATGTATAAATGAGGCATAAATGCGGTATTACACACACACACTAGCAGAGTCGTAGCGAAAAGCAAACGGAACGGCGCCACTAGATGAAAGAAGTTGAAGTTGAATACTTTTCTTGATCTCTCGTTTACAAATAAAATACAATACCTACAAACAAAGAGAAATATTATAGTTTCAAACGTGTAGGCTAGGCTGCTTGATCGTTCGTAGTTTCAAACAAACAAAAACTTTCTGTTCGTGTGGCATCGTTCGCTAGCATCAAAAAAATCTCAAAATTTAACGATGGCGGGAGCAGGGGCACTATGGCAGCTCGGGTTAGACAAGATGGAGCAGAGATGTGGTTACCTACTTAGGTCCAAGCAATGGTCAGATTGTACCTTCAAGGTGGGCACAGAGACCAACCAGGAGGTGGTTCAGGCGCACAAACTTGTCCTGGCGATGACATCTCCTGTCTTCGAGGCGATGTTCTACGGGGGGCTATCGGAGCGCAACGACCCAATAGTTACAATCACAGATGTTCTGCCGGAGGCCTTCAAAGGTCTGCTAGAGTAAGTCTATACCATGAGTAGTCTTTACAATGAACCGTAATGATAATATTTTACGACAGCACTTACCTACTTACATATTAATAACGACAGCACTTACCTACTTACATATTAATAATTGACTTGACAAATATTTAAAGTTCATTGACAAAGACTCAGATATACACGCATCAGCTTATCAGCTGCCTGTGTATCACAAATACATAAATATTTTAGTTGCGACATAATGTTGTCGACTTTCGTCTTTGCACAGCCTTGTCACCTTGTAGGCGATACGTAGGGACTTGACAATCTCTGCTCAAAACTCTTCACTCAAGTTGGTCGAAAGATGTTGATTTGGAACTGACTCCATATAAATGAAAGTTGAAGCTCACATGATGGCTAGAGCCTGTCCTTCTGCAGTGAGACTAGTCCAGCTGAAAACATATTAAAAGTTACTAAAGTAATGTCCAGCTCACACTCTACTGCTACTCGTCATCAGACATGACATGTCCAGGCTGGGGTGTGATAAAACCACAGAGGAAAGACATATATACTCTAAAGCTCTATGTGTTACTTGTAATGTTATAAATAAATACTATGAACTATCAATAAAACACAGGCAAAATCATGAGAACAAGGCGTCCATGCATTATTTATTTATTTATGTGGTCTTACACTGCCACTGCTTCATTAACTAATGTATAATATGTTACAGATACATCTACACAGGTCACCTACAAATGGGCTCATTAGACATGGCCTTAAGCTTGTGGTATGGTGCTAGGAAATATATGCTGCCGCATCTTGAAAAACAATGCAGCAGTTATATCTGCTCGGTTGTGGGCTCCAGTAATGCTTGTCAAATATATGAGATCGCATGCCTCCTATCAGATAACACAGTTATTGAAAAGTGTATTCAGGTAATTCTTTAAACTAAACACACTATATACACTTCATCAGTTTCTGATACCTTAATATTTGCAGTGCACATCTGTTCCATGAATGCCAGAGTTTGATGTGCATATTGCAGATGCTGCCATCACTGATAGAATCCTGCAGGCAACAGCCGGCAATGAGACTACAAACAAACATTTAAATGTGAATTTTTTTTGTTTGACTAGAGCTGCTTTGCATGCTTTTATCTGGGATAAATAATAGTCTACGTCCCCAGGATAACATCTTCTTCTTCTCATTTGTAGCGTTCTTGGCAGAACGGTCGTGGTCATCATGACGAGTCTTTTGTTGCATGGGCTGATATTGCTCGCCTCACGATATATCGCCATCTCTTCCTGTTGGTGGTCATTCTGGAACATTCATGCAGGGGGACACCTACGGCATAACATCTACCTCCCTGCAAATTTCACAGAGATTCATTCAGGCGTGTTGATAGTTGAAGGCTGCTCAGGACCGCTATTTGTGGCATTGTTTGGGGGAGGCCTTTGTTCAACTGTGGATGTTTATAGGCTGATGATGTTGATGTACATGTACATCCATTTAAACTGATCTTACCTATTACAAAAGAGTTCCCAGTCATATCTCAAATGAGCGGTACATGCATATGGAAATTTTATAAATTAGATCAAATTAATTTGTAAAAAATTTGATTGCAGATAATAAGTTTAAGGACCAAAAAGGTTCTTAAAAATAGTAGTTTTGTGGATATGCAACCAGCGACACTGATCACAGTCTGTTCCCTTGACCACCCCAATGTGGACAGTGAGTTAGACCTGTTCCATGGAGTGGCCAGGTATGCCGAGGAGAAACAGAGACGGCAAGGACTGATCGATCCTCCTGTGGGTGGGGAACCACCTTCAAAAAAGCTGTGTAAGAGCCTTCAACATTCTTCAACATTTGAAGAAAAGGTATGTTTTATTGGTTACATTCATAATGATGACCGTAATAAGTTTTGATTTCCACTGCGTGGCAAATGTTTCTTTGATCTGCAAGTATGTATTTTATTTTGATTGGTTCTTTGGTTAGGTGTATTAGTTATTTGAATGGTTGGCACCCATTACAATACAAAAGTTCTGCTTCCTTGGGGCTAGATAATGTTGTGTAGAACGTCCAGCATTATTATGACAATGCTGATTTAAGTTTTGAGTTCTGATACTATGACACACAACTTTCTTGACTTTACAGCATGACAACCCAGTTTGTTTGTTTTAGGAGTTCCCGAGTGTTGAGAGCAGTTCTGATACAAGTCCATCAGCAGAGCTCTCGAAGCCACCTACCGTAGTGGCTACATCTGAAGAAGAAAATTTGAAAGAAGGTTAGTAAGAAATTGTTAACCGTAATGTCCTAGTCCGCCGCGTCCTGACCGGTGTTACGCGCCGCAACGAGCACTCGCAGCGCAGCGAGCATGATACGTGACTTCGTGTGCTACACTCCGGCTCCGGCTCCGGCTCGTTGCGAACGTGTTCTTTCCCCGCACTGACTGCACGAACGCTTGCTGTGTAACACGTTACATTACGCCCTGTAACGCCGATCAGTCCTAAACCACTTGGAAGTCCGAACGCGCGAGCGGCTCTAGCCTCAACTGTCCGCGCGTTTTTGTCGCTCACCGCGGCACAAGCCGCCCGCGACCGCCGCGACAAATGCTTTTATAACTTAAAAACGACTATAGCTTTAGTGAAACAAAAAATACCTACTGAAAGATAAAATAATAAATAATGCTTAATAATTCACACAGCATTATCTAGCCCCAAGCCAAGAAGAACTTGTGTTATGGTACTAGATAACTGATGTTCTAGTTCCTACTAATATTATAAATCCGAAAGTTTGTGAAATGCGAATTTTAACTACTGATCAGATCAAGATGAAATTTGGAGTACGCTTAGAGCAAAGGCTAACTTAGATAATATAATATAATATTACTTATTATATCGAAAATACGCGTACATACATAGATAAAAAACATCCAGCAAACCCTGAACAAGTATCTGCAGAACGTACAAACATTTGCCCCGAGGCGGGAATCGAACACGCAACCTCCTGCACCGCAGGCGGACCTTCGGCCGCTGCGCCACAGAGGTCGTCAAAAAACAAGACCCGTCAAGTGCGAGTGTAACTCGCGCGCCGAGGGTTTCGAACGTTTGTGAACAAGTAGGTATGTACTAAAGGTACCGGTTAGAGACTCCGAAATTTAATGAAGACCTAAAACTAGTAGGTACCAACCACAAAAAAAAAACATTTCAGATGGATCTCTCTGCATGCTTCGGTGATAGGGTGTAGCGGTAAATTTTTCGACTTTTTTCAAAATATTTCAAAAAGTATTAATTCTACAGAAATTTCAAAAACTGTTTTGAAATGTACAAACTAATACCTTTCATATGATACCCCATTCAGTGGGGTAGCCCCCCTTTTTGAAAATTATCCCCCCTCTTTTTGACCATTTTTCAAAAAAGGTTCCTTTAACAGACTTCTCTATATTTTTCCTGTAAAATATAGATCTACATCTACAAACGCTCCATACATTTTGAAAGGATCGCTCTGCAAACTTCGGAGATAGGGGGGGGGAACGGGTAAAATTTCAACTTTTTTCAAAATATTTCAAAAAGTATGAAACCTACAGAAATTTCAAAAACTGTTTTGAAACGTACAAACCGATACCTTTCATATGATACCCCACTCAGTGGGGTTGCCCCCCCTTTTGAAAATTATCCCCCCTCTTTTTGACCATTTTTCAAAAAGTCTTCACTTAACAGAGTTCTCTATATTTTTCCTGTAAAATATAGATCTGTATCTACCAACGCTCCATACATTTTGAAAGGATTGCTCTGCAAACTTCGGAGATAGGGGGGGGGGGGGGAAGGGTAAAATTTCGACTATTTTCAAAATATTTCAAAAAGTATGAAACCTACAGAAATTTCAAAAACTGTTTTGAAATGTACAAACCAATACCTTTCATATGATACCCCACTCAGTGGGGTAGCCCCCCCTTTTGAAAATTATCCCCCCTCTTTTTGACCATTTTTCAAAAAGTCTTCATTTAACAGACTTCTCTATATTTTTCCTGTAAAATATAGATCTGTATCTACCAACGCTCAATACATTTTGAAAGGATTGCTCTGCAAACTTCGGAGATAGGGGGGGGGGAAAGGGTAAAATTTCGACTATTTTCAAAATATTTCAAAAAGTATGAAACCTACAGAAATTTTAAAAACTGTTTTGAAATGTACAAACCAATACCTTTCATATGATACCCCACTTAGTGGGGTAGCCCCCCTTTTTGAAAATTATCCCCCCTCTTTTTGACCATTTTTCAAAAAAGGTACAGTTAACAGACTTCTCTATATTTTTCCTGTAAAATATAGATCTAAATCTACAAACGCTCCATACATTTTGAAAGGATCGCTCTGCAAACTTCGGAGATAGGGGGGGGGGGGGAACGGGTAAAATTTCAACTTTTTTCAAAATATTTCAAAAAGTATGAAACCTACAGAAATTTCAAAAACTGTTTTGAAACGTACAAACCGATACCTTTCATATGATACCCCACTCAGTGGGGTTGCCCCCCCTTTTGAAAATTATCCCCCCTCTTTCTGACCATTTTTCAAAAAGTGTTCATTTAACAGACTTCTCTATATTTTTCCTGTAAAATATAGATCTATATCTACAAACGCTCCATACATTTTGAATGAATCGCTCTGCAAACTTCGGAGATAAGGGGGGGGAATGGGTATTTTTTCGACTATTTTCAAAATATTTCAAAAAGTATGAAACCAACAGAAATTTCAAAAACTATTTTGAAATGTACAAACAAATACCTTTCATTTGATACCCCACTTGACTCTGTAGGTCTCTTTTAAAATTTTGACATCTCAATTTGTATGGAAATTGTACATTTTCATTTTTCATTTTTTTTCATTTTTTTTCTTAAAATCTGTACAGGCACACGAAATGTATTATTATTTTAAATTTCAAAGTGATAGCTGCTGTAGTTGCTGAGTTATTAAGGAGGGAAAAAAGGACAGACAAAGCGAGACCATAAGGGTTTCGAAACCGATCTTCGAAACCCTAAAAAGAATGCGAAATCCAATTTAAATGTAATTATGGATGGTTTGTTTGTAAACATACTGACGACATTATCGTGCATTAAATCAAAATTTATCGTCGCCAATAAATCCTGCGTAAGGGAAAACATAACTTAACTCATAGTTCACCGAAAGAAATTGTAAAAATTAGTCTTGAACAACCCTTGAAGCGATTCCAGTTTAAAGCTCGCAAGTGTAGTACCCATAACACAAGCTCTGCTTACCTTGGGGCTAGATAATGCTGTGTGAAATGTCCAGCATTATTCTACATCGTATTTAACTTGTGTATAGGTAATCAAATCTAAAATTAAAACGTTAGACGAAAACAATACAAGAAAAAAAACAGATGGTATAAGTCGAAAAGGGTAAAAGAGAGTCCCTCAGCATGTGTAGCATTCGGCGAGGCCCCATGCTGCGCTGGCGGTCACGTGGGGCCCGGCCGCGGAGGACGAGCTGAGCTACGCCTACGTAAACACAAACTAAGGCGGTTAACACACTGCCACGCACCACGCTGCATCTTGTCGTGTCGGCGCACCTACGCGCGTACTTGCGGGAGTCCAGATCTGCATCATAATGCGGGTTTTTTACGCACTTACGCGCGTAGTTGCATTATGTGGATTGACGGTGGCTCTGACTCATTTCTTTCAAAGCTGTTCGCTAGTGCAGTGCAGAGCGTCAAGCCGGCACTGCGGGACTCGGCGTGCCATACCTTGACTCTCGCCCGCACCTACGCGCGTGGGTGCATGTTTCTCCGCGCCTGAGCGCGTGATCAAGAATTTACCGTAAAATAAAAAATAATATGCGTGCCTGCAGCCTCTATGAGGGAACATACCCATACAACGTGACCCATTTTTTTTAGTTTTTTACCCCCCAGGATACCTACCAGACGTGACGAAAACCTAAGCCCGAAGAGAGGGGGTCCCCTCTCCCTGTGACAAACCGTGGTATTTTGAAGACCTCCCTCCCCTATAAACGGGTCAAGTAAATAACGATATGTTCGCTAATATTATAGGTAGGTACTACTACTAGTCTCAGATGCTCTCAAATTGAGCTTCTGATACCTACAATACTAACTTTACATACGGTCCCTACAATCTATACGAATAAACTAAAATATTTGATACCTACCTAAAATTTACATTATTATTCTGCTTTGTATGGAAAATTGGTTGAGATACAAATCTAAGCATATTTTCGACACGACACCTCTAACACTTGATAAGATACTATCAACATAGTTCATTAGCGTTCACAAAAACTTTTGCTAAAACTGCACAATATAGGCGTTAGGGATGTGGCGCATGTTATGTTCACCTCTTACCTAACTAATAGAAAACAGGTTGTAAAGATGGATAATTTTACTAGTTCTATGGAAAACGTGACATGTGGTATACCACAGGGATCAATATTGGGACCATTAATGTTCTTAATCTACGTAAATAATATAAATAGGATTGAGCTAACTGGACATTTAACACTATACGCAGACGACACTTGTCTTTTTTACTATGGTAATAATATTCACGACATCATTACTGACGCACAAAGTGATCTAATAAAACTTAATGAATGGCTTAAGTACAATTTGCTAACAATAAATACGTCTAAAACAACTTTTATGATTTTTGCTGCAAAAAATAAACATTTACCAGATCTACCCACTTTAACGATAGAAAACAATCCTATAACACGATCACATGTCGAAAAATATTTGGGAATATGGATTGACGATAAACTGACTTGGAAACAACATATAAATCACGTTAACAATAAATTATTATCGGTTCTGGGAGCGCTACGAAAAGTAACGAACTGTATCCCAGCTAAGGTACGAAACATCATATACAATTCCCTTGTGAAGTCTCAATTAGAATACTTAATAGAAGTATGGGGCACAGCTGCTGTAACAAATTTGAAGCCACTACAGCGAACTCAAAATAAAATAATAAAAGTACTACATCATTATAACTTTCTCACTTCCACAGTAGAACTGTATAAAAAAACAAATTATCTAAATTTAAACCAACTTTATATTTTTAAAACTTGCGTACTTGTTAAAAGAATAACAAACAAGTCACTACAAACAAACATACAATTACATCAAAGAGAAAATAAATACAGCTTTAGGAATAAATTTAAATTAAAGGTTTCAAAAAGTAGAACTAATTATGGTAAGAGAACGATATTATCAGAGGGAGCCCGTCTTTATAACAAATTACCTAACAATGTGAAAGAATGTGAAAATATGAAAATATTTAAAAACAGTTTACTGAAATATGTAAGCACCATAGATAAATAGCGAAATGTGTCATTAATAATTATATCTTTTCCTTTCCTCTCATCACTTGTACCATACACCATCACAATACTTCGTCGGAATCATACTGCTAATAGTTTTGCAATCTACCCTATTTATTTTTGTTATTAGTTGGTTTGTTATTTCATTTGTTTGTACCTATCTATTCTAAATTATGTTAAATAGCATAGCACTAAATATAAGAAATTGGATTACCTATGCCTACATATAAGTACCTAGGTCCTAGAGGTAATATGTAATTTAAACATTATTTACGAATAACTTATTCTCATTGTAAATGAACTTTTATAGTTTTTATAAGAAATAAAGATTCTTTAACCTCAAATTTGTGAACGCTAATGAACTATGTTGTTACTAGCGTTGGTTTGCATTTAATGCAAACCAACGCTAGTTGACGTCGTGAATGAAATGAACGAAAGTCTCCGTTTCAGGTCTGGCCAAAATGGCTATTTTGTCAGTATGTCCGTACTCCTCTACAGGTCGTATTTTACAACCGATCGGTATGAAACTTTGTGTACAGATTCTATGATTTTATAGAATTTTATTGTCGTCGGGATTTTTTGATTAAAGGCGTACTTCTTCCACAATAAGGCAAAAAGGCGGATTTGGAATATCTCCGCTTTAAGAGATCTGATTTTGATGAATGTACTTTTAATTGAATGGTAATAACTTTATACTGTTCTTATAAAAATTTGGTAAAGATCTGATGAGGATTTTCGGCATGACGAGCAGAATAGCTTCGCAAAATGCAGTAATATGCAAGAGAGCATTTACAGTACAGCGCCACCTATTAGAACATCTTTGTAACACTTCGAGAATTATATGAAACAGCGCGGCCGCATACACCGTCGTCGTCGGTTAAATAATAACAAAAACTTTGGGCTGATGGATCAACGCCATCTATTGATACTAGGTACAGAATTTTGAGCTTTGCTGAGGAACGTAACTTAGGTACTTTGTATGGACAATTGGTCTAATGGTTGATGTGTTTGTGCAACATTTCGTTCAAAAATTCCGACAACAATCGTATCGCAAGTGAAGTGATCTCTGAATCCGTTCAGGAGAAACAGACGCCTATTCTTGCACGGTGGGCATTATTTCAAAGGTAGGTACCTACCTAAGGAAATCATTTCATTAGTTTTGAGCTAGGTATATATAAGTATGAACCCCACAGAAGTTCTCATTATATAGGTACCTACCTAGGTACCAAAATATCCCGTTTTAAATAAAATTACTTTAGTACATTAAGTTAATAATTATTGAAAAAATTGGTTGCCTGTAAAGTCGGTATACGGGCGAAAGTTTTACGTGACAACGACCGTAACGCAGTTTCTTGAAGTGAGCGGAGCGTAACGCAGTTTCTTGAAGTGTCACCCGGCAAACCAATTTATAAGACGTTGTCACGTCAAAAAGTTAGTGTTCGCGACGTCTACTGTTCGTAGAACTACTAGTAAATAACAGTAAAGGCATTTGTTCCAGAGGCGCCCAGCATCCGAGCAGCACTCCAGAAGATCCGGTTTTTATCTATGACCGCTGCGGAGTTCGCGGAGGGCCCGGCGCGCTCCGGCCTGCTGACGAAGGAGGAGACGGACGCCGTGCTCACGAACATCATCTCCAAGGACAGCGCCGTGCCCATGCCGACTGGCTTCTCGGAGTGCCGGGAGCGGAGGGTGTCACACAACGACTTGGAAATGGTAAAAGTAAAATTAATTAATGAGGATCCGTAACATTATAGCAATTTCAATAGAACTGGTAGGTATCCACGTTGTTCTTTATGACAAGAATGATATATCTTTTTAAATTATCCAAATCGGACCATTACGTACGAAGTTATGACTAAATTACTAGAGAAGTTCACTGAGTGACCGCCGCGGGTGCGTGTGACGTTTAAATTTTTTTCATTCGATGGGTCTCAAAACAGAGTCTATTTGGTTCTGTATTTTTTTTTCTCAACTTATAGTTTCGGAGTAAATCACTAAAAACTGATAACTGCCTACGGTTAACGGGCGGCGACCGAGCCAGTGACGTCACACGCACCCGCGGCGGTCACTCAGTGAACTTCGCTAGTAATTTGGTCATAACTTCGTCAATTTTTGTCGTAGAACAAAAATTTTTGCACTGTGTGTTATGGATTTCTTAGCTCTATAAATCTGCATTCTCAACTAAAAACGTAACGGATCCTTATTATTGCTTGCGTTAGGTACCATCAGCAAAAGATCTACCTATCCAGGTTGAAACTCTTTTGCTTTGCGTTGGTGGCAACCGGTCACTTCGTAGAAAAATCATCCTTGTGGTGTCTAGGTGGATCTTTTGCTGATCGTACCTACGTACGTTGGTATTTTAGCCCAACGGCCGAGGACTCTCAGCTTGTGTTCTTTATTCTTACAATAATAATGTTTTGAAATTTCAAAGAATTGATTATTTTTTTGCAATAATTTCATGGCAAAACAATAGTTTTGCTAAAAAATTAGCAAAATACATTTGTGAAATATATTGTAATGTTAATTCATACTACAGTGCGTGTAAAAGAACACGAATAGGAAGAAAAATCTTTTATTTTTTCAAAAAAATAATAATTGTATCCCAAAAATCTTTAAGTATTCACAAGTTGATCCCCTTGGGGTCCAGAATCACTCCATTTCAGCTTAGTACACCCTTTCCGTGGCACCCTGTATAAAGAGGTTTCTTTAAACCTATAGTTTCATAAAAACAAAACTGTCTTTCAACAAAAGAAAAGGTAGCTGTCCTCAAACACGTCGATATTTGCCCCACACAGCTTATGTAGATGCATTTCTTTGTAGGTCGCAGCGCAGGCCGCGGACGAAGTGATGTGGTCACCTCTCGACGTCCAGTCAGCGTTGGACAGAGGCATACTGGACGCGCTGGTGCCAGCTCTGACCGAGGGAAGTGACGCGTGAGTCAACAATGTCCTCGCACGAGAGCTAGTCGCCTCCTGTGCGTACAATGTACGCGAGAGCGAGGGGGGGAGGAAGGGAGACAAAACTAGTGGCAGTTTTCGGAGCGTGCATTTATTTTATGAACAATAAATGCTCGCTGAATGACGAACACTAGTTGATTCGTATGCCCAGCGTGGGGATTATGGGCACTACCCCCATGAGATAATAGTCCATAAGGCGCTTATCAGGGGGAGGCCTGCGTCCAGCAGTGGACCAATGTGGGCTGTTGAGGCGAGGTGAGGTGAGGTGAGTGCATTTGAAGGTTATCTCGTTATCTTCTTTGTATCCCGTAGACAATGATTCATGGAATAAAAAGTATAAGTAGGTATTTATAGCCTACTATGAGTTGTTCCGGGTCTGAACTTGTGTGTGTGTGTCTATCTTGTCCCTATTATAGTTTGTATGGTTGTTTGTTACTTATCACGACAAAATTGCCTACTGAATAGATCGAGCTGAAATTTTGCATAGATATGGGTCTATACACTAGCCAAACTTGATGTAGAATGTTTGTAAACAAACCACGACACAAATAACTAAAACTCACTTGCTTGGCGTCATGTTTCAGATATAATTGTAAGTAGGATCTCAAATCGACAAGTAATGAAAATTGCGTACTTAAGTATAAAAAGACGCGGCAGCAAAGTTCAGTATGGGTGGTTTGTTTACAAACATTGTACATCGAGTTTGGCTACTGTATAACATATTTCATAAATCATAACAAATAAATAAAATAATAAATAAATAACCGAAACTATTTTGCAATATTAGTGTGAGTATTAGCGCGTGACGAGCTGTGACGGGATGAACTATTTGTGCCGCAGATGTAAGGTGCTCGCTGCCGACGCGATCCGCAACCTCTGTCGCTCCGCCTCCCCCGCGCAGCTCCGCGTGGTCGCCGCCTCCGCCGCGCTGCAGCCCTACTGCCGCCTGCTGCCCGCCGGGGGCTACGCCTCCTGCTGGGTCCTGCTCGGGCTTACTAACTTGCTGCAGGTATATTATTGTGAATGATTCCCGCCGCGGGACAAATGGACGTAGGATCTGCGGATATTTGTTTCGGGTCTGGGTGTTCTCGAGACGTCCTCTATGGCGCAGCGGGCGAGTTGCCGCCTGCGAAGCAGGAGGGTTTGGGTTCGATTCCCGCCTCGGGACGAATGTTTGTACGATCTGCAGATAATATTTATTCCGGGTGTTCTGATGTTATCTATGTACAAGTATGTATTCTCCTTGTCACAAATATGCGTAAAAATTTGGTTTATAGCTCATAGACTGACAACAGCTGTCAAATGTGACCTATTATCTTGTTACGTATTTCCAAATGATGCCAACATTTCAATGAATTTAATGTTAAGCGTCAAGGCACCAATCAAACAATTAGCGTCATGATTGATCTCATTCCCGCCTTTGACGCAAAACTACATGTTTTTAGAAACGATATTATTTAAAATAGCTACAATTTACCTTCCTGTAGATTGTTTGCAACATTCTGCAGTTACCTCTATTGTTAAATTGTGAATACCTGCTAGTTCTAATTGGTTTCTATTATTTGATTGTAATTTTCTTTGATAAATGTTTGCAAGAAAAGCCACAAGTACGTATTTCGCTAAAAAACTTATTAAAATCTATCAAATAATTAGATGTACCTAAGTTTGTACAAGACAAACCAGACGAAGAGAAAGTAATTGAACAATTTATTTTCGTAATTGATTCTTTAATCAAGGAATTATCTGTGAAATTTTCTCAGTTTCTCAGTGCTTGCTTAATCGTTTTTTGAAAAATGCCACGTTGACTCGATAAGGTGCGCCGCCCCTAGTCTAGTTAGTTCCCGTTACTCGAGCTCCGCTTACGTTGGCGTTGGATGGTGCTGTGGAGCAAGAGGTACCTACCTGCTACCTGCCTAAGCTTTGTTTTGTTGACTAAAGTCAGATAGAGTACAACACTGCTCAGCCAGCGATTAAACTAAACTCGAGAGAATAGAGGGACAGGCTTCCTTTTCTTCAGTAAACATCGCGCTAAAATTAGTTTGCCAATTTTTTTTTCTGTTTTGTTTACAGAGGGGTGGACGAAAATCTAGAACTGCTCTCGTTCAGCAGCTGCGAGCCCTCGGCGTACCACAGCTCCTGATGACTGTGCTGGAACGTGGAGACAGGTGGTGGGTAAGTAAACAAATTATTAAACAGTTTTATTTTTATTACCAAGAAGGGGGCGTCCATAAATTACGTGCGATGTTTAAGGGGGGGAGGGGGTCGAGTCCAATCTCATCTAATCTTACGTTGGAGAGAGAGGGGGTCTCGGCAAATATCACGCAATTTTTTTGAAACCAAAAATAATTATACTATTTTGGTCCATTTAATCCAGATTGTACATGCTTAAGATTTAATCTTAACCGTAATCGTAATACGATTAAGATCATTCGCTAATTCGTTCGAAAGAAAATAATTTCATTCATACTTCGACATTAAGGAACTCACATTTTGAAAAATCTCACGTGAGATTGGGGGATGGGGGAGGGGGTTGAATAAAATCTCACGACATCTCACCAGGTGGGGAGGGAGGGACAGAAAACTTAAAAAAACACCTCACGTAATTTATGGACGCCCCCGAACCCGCCCCGGCTTCGCCGGTACACGCTGTGTAACAGATCTCTGTAAGAGGATAGATAGATAGAAAATACTTTATTATACCACACAAAGACAGGAAACAATACAGAGAAACAAAACTTAGAATACAGGAAGTATAAAGGGCGGCCTTATCGCTGCGAGCGATCTCTTCCAGGCAACCTTAGGATGGACTGGACATTAAAAGAACAAAATAGACGGTGGCACTGAATAAATCTATTTAGATCACAGAATAGAGAATTCTAATTCCGTGATTTAGATACATAAAGATACCAAATACTTACACTGCATACTATAACTATATATACATATAGGTAACGTATGTTTCAATAACTTAAGCTATGCAGACGATATGATCCTCCTCAGCCCATCGATCAGGGGCATCAGAGTGCTCATGGATGTTTGTGTTAATTACGCAAAATTGCATGGTTTGAAATATAATGGCAAGAAGACTCAAATCATCACCAGTGCAAGTTGTTAGAAGTTTCAAATATTTGGGACACATCCTCACCGATGACATGAGAGATGACGAAGATATGGAGCGAGAGTGGCGCGCTCTGGCGGTGCGGTGCAATAAGCTTGCGCGTACGTTTGTTATGTAATGATCAAGTTAAACTCACTCTTTACTACATATTGTCAAAGTGTATATACATGTCAACTTTGGATATTAAACAACAAAAAATCATATAGAATTCAATTTAATAATGCTTTCCGTATCTTAAGGCGAATAGTAGGGGTGATAGTGGCGCCACTACATATATAATTTAATCATTAAGTTATACAAAGGAATTATCAAAAAATCGGACCGCTGGTAGACGATACCTATCACAAGCTTTTATTTAATGTATCTGTAATAGTTTTGTTTTGTGTTATTCAATCAAAAACCTTGTTTGGAGAGCTTGGTGGCCACCAATAGGAACTAAACTCTTGAAACAAGTATCTGCCTAAATAATACAGTACAAAACTATTAAAGATACATTTAAAAAAAGCTTATGATAGATATCGTCTACGCGCGGTCCGATTTTTTGGTAATTCCTTTGTATAACGTAATTATAAAATTAAATATGTAGTGGCGCCACTATCCACCCTACTATTCGCCTTAATGAAAAAACCACGTTATTGCAGTGCGTCAGGCATGTTCGCCGACGCCGGAGTGCCCGACTTCTCCGCCATACTCCGAGCTAGAATTGTGTCCTTTTGGGCACGGTTACGGGCTTCAAAGAATACTATTCTTAGGACGATCACTGAATGCCCAGATAATAGAAGCAAAGGTAGCAACATCCATTCGAATTTCAAATTGATGTTGCTGCCTTTGCTTCTATATGTGCTTTCGACACTGGTTGTCTGTGCACCACAGTGGGAACCAAAAGTAAAGCTAGGTTCACATTGCTGTGTCGGGGTGTGTCGTGGCGCGCCAGAGCGCAATCGGTTACGTTCATTCATTATGACTAGATTCACATTAGTAGGTTGTGTTGGGGTGCCCAATTGCGCTCTGGCGCGCCACGACACACCCCGACACAGCAATGTGAACCTAGCTTAAGACCACGTAGGTACTACCTACAAATATGTTTATATGTTCCATTCCATCTCTACCTTTTATTTTTTTCTGGTTATTATTATTATTATTATACTATAATGCCTACATAGCCTACAAACATTAGAATAAACTTACACAAACTTATAATAAGGTCGTCTAACTTTTACAAGGATAAATAATGCTGATGAAGCAGTTTTTTGAAGATAGGGAGTGATTTTGCACGTCTGATGTCCTGAGGAAAAGCATTCCACAGACGGGTAGCTTGTACAGTGAAAGATTCAGTAATACATTATTTCCATGTAACTCTATCGGAGTACGCGGCGCACGCGCAGCTCCAGCCGACATTATGTTTGCGACATCTTCAACAAGTATCGTCATAATTCAGTCTATTTACACAAAACCTACAATCAATCATTATAAAGACCAAAGTTTTGCATGTTTAGGTGTGTTGTGTATTTTTGTATAGTTACTCCTGCACGTTCAAAGGGCTGGACAGATTTTGATGAAATTTGGTACCAGGATAGCCAACTTATATCCTGTATTAACACATAGGCTACTTTTGATCCCGAGAAAGTGCAGTGTTCCCGTGGGATGACCAAATAATTGTAAATATTGTTTACGTGTACAAACTTATGCACCGCGGGTAACACCGCGGGCCGCAGCTAGTGAACTATACACCTAGATCTTTCTAATAAATCACTCCGACCATTGTTTCTACGACAAACCCTTCTCCATCCAGGCCATAAGGTTGTGGAATGCACTGCCAGAGTCTATTAGAAAAGCTGTATCTTTACCAGTTTTCAAAGCTCGTGCAAAAAAGTGAATCTTGGTACATACTATTTATTTATTTATGTATATAAGTAGTCTAATATATATTTATATATATATATATACACTATATATTTGCATTATTTATATCTGTTTATTATTTGTTTCCATTTTGTATTAAAAATGGTTTGTATATTTTTTAGTCTTTGATACACCCCCTGCCTTTCTTAAATTCAAATAATTCTTTCCATCCAAAGGTTGCCTTGAAGAGATCGCTTCTGAGCGATAAGGCCGCCCATTGTACTTCTCTCGTGTAATGTCTCCTTGTAATGTTATTTTTATGGTGTACAATAAAGCATTTTTGTATTGTATTGTATTGTGAACTCCGGATAATCAGTTTGGTAGATTTTGAGTTTATCGCGTTCTGACAGACAACAGACCCGGCGGGGACTTGGGTATATAATTTATAAGATAAGTACTACTGATTAAATAAGGCGTTAAAAATATAGTTCGACAACACAACACGTAGTGTAATTACATTGATTTAGACGACTGGCGTGGTGCAGCGTCGAAATTCCTTCTTCGCCGCAAATAAACTGCTAGTTCGATCTCCCGGCACATGTTCCGGTGAGGCTGTAGAAGTATCATGTATCAGACACCTGGCCGCCTTAACCTTAGGGAGTTCACTTATCTTGCTCTCTCGTCCGCTTCGGCATCGCTCGCGTGTTTCAAAAGTAGCCTTTATTTTATTCCAGGTTTTATTTCTCTGCTTACTGCAAGGCCAGTTGATGCTGTGTTGATATGTATAGTATTATTTAGCGACCGACTAACCACCACACTGTCTGTCACACTAATATGAATCTTTTTATTTATTAACTTTATATCTTCTTTCACAGAATCACAAACAGGCCAACTATCTACTGCAAACTTTCTTCAACAACAATCTGTACGTACTTTAATGTAGTTGTACTTTAACCCGGCGGTTACCCATCTCTAGCTGTAGCTTATTTAGATTTAAAATATTTAGTCAGTAGATATGATTTAAGATTTAGTGTTATATTTGTAATTGTTTGCCATTTGAAACGTTTTTAACCAAAAGATATGTCTATAATATTAAGATGTCCATGTTTAATAGTACAAATCATGTATCAAAATTTTGGGGTAAGTACAGTGGCGGATTTGCAGTCCCAGCCGCTCTAGGCCCCAGGCCATGTGCCGCCCCTTTTTCAGCAAACATCATTATAGACTAGAATTACATAATTAAGTAATTCATGAATTAACGTTATGGAAATGGGACGCGGTGCATTATTTCGCTATTTTCTTGATTATTATCTAGGAATACCCCATAACATCTAGGTATAGATATTTGGATTCTCCATAAAATTTCCTACAAAATAGCATGTAAACATACTGAAGGTGCGTAACGTAAGTAATAAGGTAAAACAAAACTTTTCAAAAAATTCAAATTTTTAGGTGAAATTTTTGAAAATCGAACATTTTGAAAAAAATCATGAAAATTCATTCTTACAGTTATTATGTCCAGTGTACGTTTTATTTTATAGTTAGATAGCCTATCGTTCCACTAAAGAACCAAAAAGAACACGTTTGCATACAAACTTTTTACAAAAAAAGCCTTACAAAGAAAAACCGATTTCGCGGGCTATCGCGCGCTCCGGTTTTAATTTTGAATTTGCCAGGTATGGCTCGGTAGAAAACCATTGTAGTAGAAAATAATTTTTGAAAATATTTTTTTATAAGTAAATATTTCTTCTTTTTGGCACGATTTGCCGCCCTTAATATCTGGCCGCCCTAGGCCCGGGCCTACTGGGCCTTACGGCAAATCCGCCACTGGGTAAGTATGAGGTTTCATGCCAATTTTATATGCGTAAAAATTAAAAAATAAACTTCAATAATAAAACAAAATTTGTTTTATTATTGAAGTTTATTTTTTTTTTAACATTTAATGTTTATTTCAATAACTCGTATTATTTAATTAAACGTACAGTATAACCATAGCAGTATAATGTAAAACGCTGTGGTGAATCACACCCGCACTAGACCACCAAACAGTGACCATCACCTTTTTTGGGTCATTTTTGGTTAAGGGCATTGCTTTGGTGCTGAACCAGGATCTAACCAACTTGCTGAGCGGTTTCGATTGTCGAACAGAATCCATTTTTCATCGCACGTAACAATTCCGTTCAAAATTCCTTCATTTCTTTGCCTATTGAGCAGCGCGAGGCAGGTCTCGACGTTGCGCTGGTGATCGTTAAGTTCGTGGGGCACCCATCTATCAAGTTTTGTTACCTTGCCTATTTGTCGCAAATGGATCAAAATTGTTTTGATGCTAACGTCAAATGCTGCTGCTAGCTCAGCTGTAGATTGAGTTTCGTCAGCTTCCACAATCGCCTTTAATTCATCATTGTTGACCAAAGTCTCCGCACGACCACGAGCTTCATTATTCAAGTCAAAATTTCCATGTGTGGTGACTTTAGTTTTACTTAAATCGCATCTCAGGCCATGATCCTTGTTAGGTTAGGACGAAGTATATTATGCCATGGGTTTGGAATAGGTAAGCTCCCCCCCCCCCCCCCCCCCCGAAGGGTTGTGGTGCGGTAGTAGGTTGCGGTGTCGTATGGGAGGCACCGCAACTGAGGCGGGCGGCTGTGCTGCATGGGCAGCATGGCCGCAGAGAGGTGGAGCGCCGATATTGAGGTACGCCGCTCTCCTTGCCTTCCGCGGTCTTGGATCGCCACCGTTTGATGGCAGACGCGGTGGGGTCGCAGGGGAGAAGGACTGTCGGTATGACGATGGCCGCGCTCTCCCTATCCTCTGCGACCAGGCAGGCGGCCACTCGACGGACCCGTTGCAGCGGGTCCTTAACCTAGGGCGTTCGGACACGGGGTAAGGTGGTTGCGGCGCGTCAGCCGTCACCGCGGGCAGCCGCGGTGGGTTTGTGGATGAGTGTAAGCGTCCCCAGGTTCCTACCACAAGCGGCAGAGGCGGTAGCACCCTGAGGGTTTAAGTTGTGTTAGAGTCCCACATTATCGTATTGTCTCCCCGTGGCAGTACGATATGCGTGCGCATTTCCCTCAGGATAAAAAAAAGGAATAGGTAAGCTACCTGTAGATTGTTTCTAACAGTCTGCAGTTAGCTCAATTATTTCAATTGTAAATAGGTAGGTACTATTTCTAATTGTTACTACTACGTTGTGTGAACTCATGTTGGATGCCCTATTTAATAAATAAATAGAATGAGCTTACGTTGGGTTGGGCAATTCAAATACTTACTGAAAATGCATGAATGAAGAAAGGCGCGTCTCTCACTACCTACTTACTGTATCTATGAAATTGTAAGTTAGGACATACCAACCTACACACCTAGGTACATGCAGAAAATTCTTCATGGTCTTGGGTTGGGGACTCAAAATTAAGCAATTTAATAGTGTCCTATTTAAACTTATCGAAAGGTAGGTAATGAAATCTAACCAAAAAGATAAATGTAAAAACTAGCCAAGTTCGTTCAGATAATATAAATTAATTGGTGTAGGTATTGGCAAGTCAAACATTAAAACAAATGCGGTGGAAATAAACTTGCCAAGATTGTGTGCAGAAAGTAGGTATTTCATCGGGCAATAATAGCATCTATCTAGATCCCCCTTCTGCCGACAAACTGCACATCCACGGAATATATAGGGAAGCTCATGCATGCGCTGAGTCAGAGTTTGAAGATACACATGCAGCCTGCCCGAGACTGCACTCATGAATCATTTTTAAGATCATCTACGCCCTGATTCGTTGGTCACATAAGATACAACCCTTTGAGAGGTTTGATTCTTTGTGAGCAAACTCCAAGAAAAATGAGCTTTTGATAAAACAAAGAACAAATTAAAATAGGTTCTTCCTTTCGTGGAAACATAATTTTGTACAAAGAAACAGACTAATCGACGATTAGTCTGTTTGTTCTGGATTTTGTCTGTGGATTTTTAGACTAACCTCTAAACGATTAGCAATAGTCTAAAACAGTCTAAAATAAAAAAGAAAAAAGTTGCGCCATCTAGCCCCACTGGGAGAAATCTCTATGTGAGCATTGCACGATATCTCACTGCGTTAGATGACGTTACGTGGCTCCATTTGCTCCTTGTTATTTTCTTTTCTATGGTTTGGTAGAAGGCGACATCGTTGTATTATTGCATAGGTAATAGCAGTAAAAATCTTCCGTTAGAATGATACCATTTTATTTACTAGTATCCTTTTTGGACGGTTAAAGACGGTCGTAGACATTTCTAAAGAGCCTTTTCTTGAATCCTCATCTCCCAAAGAGTCTATTTCTGGGAAGAGACCATTATTTTTAAATACACCTACACTAAATCCAGGGCCCCAATTCTGCTTTTTTGGAAAAAACTCTAGATAGTGCGTACAGTGCTATTTGCACGCAGAGATTGATAGAATGGTCTCAAACTTTACAAATGAGTTTCTAATTCCCGTTTCTCACAATTTACAAATAAAAATTCATTCGTTGATATTCAGTATAATACCGTCGTAGTAGGTAGGTAGGTACACATGTTACACTTGATTTCGTCAAAATGCTAAATCATGATTTACATTATAGTATAATGAGTACCTATTGGTGAAGGAAAAAGAAAGTAGGTACCTACTATCAAGGATTGAACACAGAAAAAAAACAGACAGACAAGACATACACATTAATAAGCAAAGGGCTCGCTGTAGAAAACCTAAAAAAAATTACAAGAATTTGACAATTTTAAAGACACAAAAGTACCTTTATGCCAAAATATGCTGCTGCATATTGTATAAGGGCATAGGGGTAGTCCATATCGTTACGACAAGGACTAAGGTCCCATTTTACGTTAAAATTACAATTATTTTATTAGAAAATTATATATATTATCATGAATGATTATATTAAAATAATGCCACATATAGTTTGTGACGGGCGGGTGAGAAGAGTAACGTTTGTGTGCGATTATAAACTTCGCGAATAAAAAACACGACTGTCTACAAGCATATTTATTATAAATCTGAAGAAAATACTCTTACAAAACTAACAAAAATCAACAAGCCCCTCAAAGAATATTGGATAAACACACAAAAATTAATGTGTCCGAGTAGAATGTTTAACGCATTCTGTTTCACAGCCTCTACACGCTACACGGAGCTCCAGATGAGCGAGTGTCGAGGGGCGTGAAACTTACATTCTACTTTGCAATATTATGCTTTGAGGGGCTTGTTAATTATGTACAATTTACAGCTAACAATATTTTTTCAAATTTATAGATTATTTCGAAATCGTATAGAGAAATAATCTATACATTTGGAAAAATTATTGGTACACATGAATAAGAAAATTTTTATGCGTTTAAGTTACAAAGTACACACGAGTTAATAAAATTGGATCAAGCAGAGTACATAAATAAGTATACTAAGATTAGGTAGGAATAACAGTGAGATCATCAGCTGCCCACCATTCACCATCAGCTTAAGACAGTGGTTCCTAACCTGGCGGTAATTACCCCTCCGGGGGTAAAACAGCTATTCTGCGGTGGTAATCATGCCGCAATTTTAGTAGGTATTAGAAAATTTGTACCTGATAATTTGTAACTGATTTTTTCAGTGTAGTATCTCATTACAAGGAAATATGACGAACATTTTGACAGTACAGGATAAAGCTGCAAGTTTTCTGCGTAAATTGGAACTTAACCAACGCAGAGTTCAAGTTGGCGATATGTCGACGTTCACACAACTGTGTGAGCAATTGGTAAATGATGAATATGAAAAAATCACGTTTGAAAATTCCGTGATTCACCATATATCTTCAGTAGTAGACTCACTGAAGCAATATTTACCGGACATGGACTGCCGCCGTCGTCAGTCCAATTCTTGGATATTAAGACCATTTTCTACTGATGATGAAATTTTTAATGATGAAGAAGTATCGTAGCCGAAGTTGAATTTCTCAGACTACGCGAGAATAGCACATTCAAAGTGGATTTTCAAAATGATGACCTCGGTATATTTTAGCGAAAAGTAGGTGCTGAATATCCTATTAAAGCAGACAGGGCATTAAAGAATGTTAATACCTTTTGCGACCACATTATAGATGTGAGAATGGATTTTATCTTAAGTGACAGTAAAAACAAAGGCTAGAAACCGTAATAATGACTGTTTCTATCACCGGAACATAAAACAATTCAACCTTCACATCAAATAAGTATCATTAATTAATTAAGAATTCTACCTAGGCACACTAACATAGAAATTGTGATTAGGTCTTGATATATTTTTGTGCAATTTTTTTTATTATTAAAAGCGATTGGTTACATTTATTTAGCACATAGAAAATTACATTAAAAGTTATTATAAGTATGCATGACTGTGTTTATTTTTGATAACATTTTAAAGAGGGGTCAAACCAGTTTTCCTGATAGGTCATAAGGGTAGCCAGACCAAAAAGGTTAGGAACCACTGGCTTAAGAGCTGCCTGTGTATCATAAATAAGATTAGTAATTAAACCATTCTTTGTTATTAACTTACCGTTCTTAATATTTATGTTCTATTTCCTAATGTTAGGTTGCATTTACCCTACATCCATTCTTAATACTTACTACATATCGACTGTTTCCTATACTAAGAGCGTAACTCCAAATCACCTACTTGTGGCAATAAGCAAAAAACTAAATAATAAATATCTGTTCTTACATAGCTTTTTAGTTTTTATACTTTTAAAGATGGTTTTAGGAAGAAAGTTCTTATATTTGGGCTGTCCTTTGTTTCATTTAATTACAGTTATATACGAGCGTTTGTTTAAAAGTTAGCATGGATACACCCCTGAATACCTAAAAAAAAATTATTTACGACCCATTAATTAATGGGCTGGTAACAAACGTCTGAAGTAACAGCCATTAAGTACTACAAGGGTAATTCTTCAGGTTGTAACCATAATTTTTGCAAATAGTAAAAAAAAATATTAAATTTTAGGTGGTAAGAACCACTTCTTTCGTCGTAGCGATATTTTGGATGGACAGATCGAAAGAGCGTGAAAAATTATGTAAGGTTGCATCAAAAAGTCGTTATGCCTAAAATGGTCTTTACGCCCTTTGTATCGGAAACAGTCGATATTACATTCTTAATACTAATTGCATATTGGTACACATGAATAAAAAAAAATTATGCGTTTAAGTTACAAAGTACACACGAGTTAATCAAATTGGATCAAGCAGAGTACATAAATAAGTATACTAAGATTAGGTAGGAATAACAGTGAGATCATCAGCTGCCCACCATTCACCATCAGCTTAAGAGCTGCCTGTGTATCATAAATATGATTAGTAATTAAACCATTCTTTGATATTAACTTACTGCTCTTAATATTTATGTTCTATTTCCTAATGTTAGGTTGCATTTACCCTACATCCATTCTTAATACTTACTACATATCGACTGTTTCCGATACTAAGAGCGAAACTCCAAATTAGAAGTGAGTAGCTCATGAGTGAGAGATAAAAAAGATATAGATCAGTTCAACTGAGCGAATCTATCTCTAGCTCACCTTTGTTTCAACTATATCTTTAGCTCATTTGGAATAAGATTCATTTTCGAACCATTGAAGTGATGAGCTAAATGAAAAGTGAGCGTCAGCGAAGACGACCGAGCAAGGCGAGCGATTCATTCCGAAATATCCCGAATGATTTGATGGAGCGAAATGCACGATGTCAAATACAACGTGAAAAAGAGAGAAAGATAGCAAAATCCGGTTCAGGCTTTTAGTTATGCAAATACGTTGGACTGCAAATGCAATTATTGTTTTTAAAGTTATCGTTATCAGTTCGAATCTTAGTTTTTTTTTTTTTTATTAATATCTTAAACATGTTTGTTTACTTTTGAAAATCGTTGACTCTATGTTAATTAGTAATCACAAAGGCTAACTGTGAACGATAGGTTTATATATTTTTTCATGTGTCACTCTCAGACTACATCATTGATTCACTGAGCTAAATGAGTGATATTATCAGTAGATCAAAAAGATATATATTACTCTTTTCATTAGAGTGATATAATATGCGCATCCCTACTCCAAATCACCTACTTGTGGCAATGAGCAAAAAACAAAATAATAAATATCTGTTCTTACATAACTTTTTTGTTTTTATACTTTTAAAGATGGTTTTAGGAAGAAAGTTCTTATATTTGGGCTGTCCTTTGTTTCATTTAATTACAGTTATATATGAGCGTTTGTTTAAAAGTTACCATGGACTTACACCCCTGAATACCTAAAAGAAAAATGTATTCACGACCTAATTTACGACCCATTTATTAATGGGCTGGTAACAAACGTCTGAAGTAACAGCCATTTAAGTACTACAAGGGTAATTCTTCAGGTTGTAACCATTATGTTTGCAAAATGTATTTTTTTTTATTAAATTTCCGGTGGTAAGAACCACTTCTTTCGTCGTAGCGAAATTTTGGATTGACAGATCGAAAGAGCGTGAAAAATTATGTAAGGTTGCATCAAAAAGTAGTTTTGCCTAAAATGGTCTTTACGCCCTTTGTATCGGAAACAGTCGATATTACATTCTTAATACTAACTGCATAATACATACTTAATTCTTAAGACATAATACATTCTTAATACATAAGACTAGATTTATGGGTACTGTTGGGTCAACATAAAAAAACACATTAAAAAAATCTACTCAAACGCTCTATAGAGCATACATTTTTGGAATGTGTAAGCGCAAAAGTCAAGTTATTTTTTATTGACAAGAAAACTACGCTACTTATGAAGAAACTGGTTCAAGAAACCAAATAATTAGTAATACCATACGAATCACAACATAGGTAAGTCATTTTAATAGCCCGCAGGCTTTCTGAGATCTCGACCAAATTATGTGCGAAACAATGCACTTTCATTTTATGCAATAAAATTTAATTTCATTTCAGTTCCTAACATTTTTTCTAATATATACAATTTATTGAATTTTTTTTCGTTTAACTTAATAATAAGATAAAATAGGCGGTGGCGCTGATTTGGGTCGAATTAGCGCCTAAGTCAAGGAGTTTTACCCGATATTTGGAAAAAAGGTTAATATAATACCATACAGAAACATCCGAGAGTGGACGAATATCGCCAGCGCCATTTGCTGAACTGATGGCTAGTAAACCTATTTCTATTCTATGAACTTTATCTAAATTTATCGAAAGACTCTTACATAATAGAATAGGTACACCTTAGTATTTACAACATAATAATCCACTAAACAGCATGGATTTGTAAGATATCGTTCTATTCTTACAATAATTACAAACGCTTTCTTTCAGAATATGGATAGGTATCTGCAAGCCCATGCTGTGTACAAGTGTACATGCCGTACTTTTGATTATGATTTGTATACAGACTTCAAAAAGGTATAATTATGATTTTACTCAAAATATAATAAGAAAGTGATTTTAACGTGAATATAACTTTAGAAAAGTATGAGCGATTGATTCCATCGCTGCATCGCTAAGATCTAAGCGCGGTCTCATAAATCCTCTTCGTACTTTGATCAATACAATTACCGGTAATCTGGATCATGACGGCGCATGAAAAGTTAATTCATGAAGTAAAATTTAAGTAAGACTAGGTTGATAAGAAAAAAACAATTTTTGCCGTAATGGTGGGTAAAGTTACAAAAACAGCTGTCTCTACCAAAAGAAATTTCATTCAAATTGAAGGTGGAATTCAAGATCTTAACGAGAACAGACTTCTGCTGAACTTCTTCATCTAATAAAGAAAAATGGCCCGTTAGGTGGTCGGGCTCGCACTCGAGGAGTACAGATTGAAGTGTGGTGTGAGGCAGGGGGGGGGGGGGGGGGGATTACCTCTCCAAAGCTTTTCAATTTGTACACTAATCAGCTGATTGGTGAGCTCAGTAGAACCAGGATAGGCTGTTCTATCCATGGCCATAGTGTAAATAATATCAGCTACGCAGATGATATGGTTCTACTGAGCCTATTAATCAGTGCCCTCAGACAGTTACTAAAGGTTTGTGAGACATATTCAGCGGCCCATGGACTCTGGTGTACGGTACCCCTCTTAGCTGGGTCAAACAATTTAAATACCTGGGTCACTGGGTCACTGAGGATATGTCTGATAATGTGGATGTTGAAAGGGAGCGTAGGGCGTTGTCGGCGAGTTGTAATAAGGTGGCTCGCAGATTCGCACGTTGTACAACGCCAGTCAAAATCTCTTTAAGTCTCTTTAAGGCTTATTGTACTTCTTTCTAAACGTGCAGTCTGTGGGCCAGATATACACAAAAAGCCTATAACGCCTTACGCGTCCAGTATAGTAACGGCTTAAGGATGTTGTTGTGGCTGCCGCGGTACTGTAGCGCATCAGGGATGTTCGCAGACGCGCACGTGGATGGGTTCCACGCAATCATGCGCCAGCGGGTCGCATCCCTGGTGGGCCGCATGCGCCGCAGCTCCAACAGCCTGCTGGCCGCCGTGGCGCAGGATCTCCGCTCCAGTATCATGGGCCACTGGATGATGATGCTGAAACCGGTATCATCGCTGGTGGTTCAATGATCTGGCACAATGCTAGGCTTTATTTAATTTAATTTATTTGATTGTGTATTATTATGATTATTATATTTTATTTCAATTTGAAATTTGTAATTGTGTATTAAAATGTCATCTATGGATTTTGTAAGTTTGAAATAAATGAATTTTATAATTTTATTATTTATTGACTTGGCTTGTCCCTGGCTCCCAATTTAGGGTTCCAGGTTTTGTCTGTCACCGAGACGACTTTAGTGAACCGAAATGCCATCTCATGAAGTATTTCATGGCATTTGACTCAACGTCTTTTCAGAACCACTGTAATTAATAGCCTCAGATAATTTAGCCTTTAACGATTTTACTGTAGGTAGTTCATTAAATCGTAAGTGAAAATCATACACAATTCTTCGAACAACATCAATTAATAAATTATTTAGATAATGATGATTTTGATTAATGAAATTGGTTTTTTGGTCGCCCTTTTTATTTTGCGATTTCGTGGAGAAAGAGGTGAACGACCTATAATATCTATACTCTCAAAGACTGGTATCGTTGATTACACAAGTCATTTACACAAGCCACACAGAATTTTGCAATCAGGGAGAATTCTCCGCAAACAGCATTTACGCGCTAGCTAGCGTGCGCAAATGCTGCGTGCGTAAATGGTAAGTGCAGCGCGTTGCGTAGCCACACTGAATTTGGCACGGGAGGCCAAGAGAAGTGGTCACCATCATTACTTGGGCTCGACATCCGTGTCGGAGCTAGGGTCAGGCGAGTTCCTGGCGTTTTCTTCTTCCTCGGGGTTGGGGCTGTGCTGGGCCCACAGCCCGGCCAAGCTGGTCACACTGCTAGAAGTGCTGGGCGCGGCCGCGCGGGCGCTCGGGATTTGGTATGGCTCGCGGGATGACGACGCTGCAACACATCAATTGACATTTAAGGCCTATTATACCCTCAAGTAAAGTCTCATGCTGGGTACAGACTGATGAAAGGTAATACGCAATTAATGTAACATGAAACGAGCATCTATAAATCTAAAATTATGTCAAGTTCAATGTGAAAAGTTTGTAAATAAACCGCCCATACAAACTCTGTTACCTGTTACCTTGCATGATTCACTGCAGCAGTGGGTGGCAGATTCTTTCGTTGCATGCTACCATTACATCAGTCTGTCTGTACGTCCGTACCGATGCAGGGTACGGACGTACAGACAGACTGATTTAATGGTAGCAATTTGACAATTTCCCCCACATGTTTCGGGCAAAGGAAGAACAAATGAGCAACAGGCTAGTTGGATTAAATTCCCAGTTATCACAGTGATGTCGAAATCGGTGAATAGGCCAGACATCTCCGTTACTTAATCTAATCTATCTTTATGCTTTTACATGAAATATTTTGTGTAATGGTGCTTTCCTATTAAAAAGGAGCAAAGCGGAACGCACCCTTACTGTTTTTGGTTTCTTACATTCCATTCCATTCCACAACACATGCGAGTATATGGACCATAACCAGTCACCCTTAGGCCACGGCCGCACTACGAGCGCTTTAGTAGGGCTAGCTGTAGAGCGGCTGGGTTGACAAGTGGCTACGATGGTAGCTAGGCGCGTGACTCATAGTTCAAAGTCCGAATCTGTCATCGCCTCGGCATATCCAGGCGAATAACTATATTCGATTAAGGCGAGGATTCCCGAGATGCGATGATTGCGAGTAAGTGAGCAAGACGGTGCGCAGGCCGAGCACGATTTTGTAGGTATTTAGGTGTTCTAATTCTAATTCTAATTCTGTTTGGGGGGAACTGAGATCTGCACGGACATCTCGCATGGGAGTGTATTGTGCATTATCCCCCTGCCTAAACAGGCCCTAACCAGCCCAGCTCCTTGAAGTACCGGAGCAGGACTTTTGGTGACTGACAGCTTCGTTTCAGCTTCTCTGTGGGTGTAGACGAGGTTGACTCCTCAATGAGACCCTTCAGCCCCGTCTTGCGTCTGGCTTCCTCTGTGGCCGTGCAGTGTAATATGACGTGTTCCACAGTCTCTTCTTCTTGGAAGCAGCCACGACACAAGCTGCTGTCTGTGGCTCCAGTCTTGAACAGATGATGGTTCAGCTCGCAATGACCTGTGATGATACCCACCATTGTTCTCAGGTCCTCGCGGCTCATCTTGAGCATCGTGTTTGTGGTTTTCCTGTCTATGGAGGGGAATATTGATTTAGTATGCCTGCAGTCTGTTCGACGCTCCCATAGTTTTTGGTGTTCTTTTTCTGAGTTAAGTTTTAGTCTAATTTTTACCTCTGCTGTGGGTGGGTTAGAGAGGCCTATATCTTTTTGTGTTGGAGTTTGTTTCGCTGCTTCTTTTGCTAGTCTGTCTGCATTTATGTTGCCTGGGCAGGATCGACTCTCTGTCCATTCTATGCAGACTTTGCTGTGTTGAGAAAGTTGTTGTAGAGCATTGTGGCATTCTACGATTGCTTTTGATCTTGTGTCTGACCTTTTAAGTGCGTTTATAAGTGCAGCGCTGTCTGTTTTGAAGACCAGTTGCATCCGTCTGGTTGGCTCTTTGATGGATGTTTCCAGAAGCATATCATTTGCCGCCAGTTGGATCCCCAGTGTTTCCGCCTGAAAGGCCGTGGTCGCTGGATTTAGTGGTTGGGCTCTTGAGAGTCCAGTTTCGGGACAGGAATAGCCGCAGCCAGCTCCTGTGTTGTTCTTGGCCCCATCTGTGTAGATGTGGTATGTGGTAACGTCATGTGAGGTGATGGCTACTGGGTTCTCTTCATGCGTTATTTCGTAAGTCTTGCCTGTTAAGTAGGTAGACGCTATTCGGTCCGTGCCATTTGCCGCCTCTGGAATTGCAGCAATTGCTTTGTTTAATATTCTACTGTGGTTTGTGAGGCCTGAGTCGCCTTTCCACTGGTTTGTTGATTTTATTCTTAGAGACGCTGCCATTGCTTCATGCTGTATGTGAACATGCAAAGGCGTTAGTCCTAGTATTATGTCCAGCGCTGCTGATGGAGTTGATTTCCTGCATCCGCAGATTAGTGTGCACGCCAGTCTTTGAACTTGCTGTAATTTATTTATGGTGGTGACTAAATTTGTTCTAGGCCACCATACTATAGCGCCGTAGGTTAGCACTGGGCGGACCATGACTGTGTACAGCCATAAGCACAGCTTAGGCTTCAGGCCCCAGTCCTTGCCTACCGCTCGCGTGCATTGCCATAAAACGTTTGTTGCTTTTGTTATAACATGTTCAAGGTGTTTGCCCCACAGTAGCTTACTGTCTAGCCATATACCAAGATATTTGACCTCCTTGCTTAGCGTCAGTGTCGTACCTAACAATGACGGTAGTTCAAGTCTGGGTAGTTTAGTTTTACGAGTAAAGAGTACAAGTTCTGTCTTATTCGGGTTTACTGATAGACTGTGTTTGTTGCACCATGTCTCTACAATCCGTAGTGCCTTCTGCATCTTTTCGCACAGGGTTGCTTCGAAAAGCCCTGATATCATGATTGCCAGGTCATCTGCATATGCGATCGTAAGAATACCTTCTTTTTGAATTTCCTCTTCTATTTAGGTGTTTTGAAAAATATTTGTATGGCATATAAAAATATTTTCTAGTGATGCACTGCGTAATAACGTTTGCAATGTTTTGTTATACATTTTGTGTTATTTTATTCATTTTTCTATTCACACTGATCATTCAAAGTTTCATTTAGAGGTAACTTTGTAATTTTTTTATTCTTTTTTTTATATCACCAATCGTGTTTTTGTCTAGTGATGCACTAGAAAATATCCTCAACTATAATATGTATGAATTTCAAAACTATAGGCCTTATAGTTATTGAGGTACATTTAAAAATCCCGAAATCCGGGAATCCTCGCCTTAAAGCGTTTTTTTATATTTTTGACACATGCTATGAAGCCTATGAAGTTCCCAAATTGTTTCCCAATAAAAATGAACTTGTGATTTTTATTAAATATTCGGATTCTAAAATAAAGTCATCTATAGTCAAATTCAGAATCTTAGATAATTTATGTAAACAACGGTGATACCATATAAAAAAAAATGTTTCGAAATAGAAGTTCATAGAAGATTACTCAATTTTTCTAAATACTTATGGTAGGGTTTATTTTCTAATCAATATCCATTGAATGGAAAATAGCAATGGTTTTGTGCTACATATTATATTTTATTTCATTTGTTTAACAAAGTTATAAAATGATGAAGAAATATTAGCAGAAAATATTTTATGACACTGGTATTACCGGAGTAAAATGGGCGTAAATCACAGAGGTTCGAAACAATTTTCGCATTTTGTCATTAGACGCCATTTTATTTCGTGTTTGCATTGTATGTATTGTAATTTCATTCGCCTCTCGTCCGCCGAAGTCGAATGTGTTCCTTTTTCGCTGCTCGTGTGCATATGTGCGTTGTTGAGTTTTTGTTTTGTTTTCGTTTTGACATTATCGTTGTCTGTTTTTGTTATCAGTTTTTGTTATGTTTTAAACCTTGTTGTTGTTGTTGTGCTTGTATTGTTGTTGTTGTTGTTGTGTCACACAACATAGAACCTCAACCCGCGCTCGCGCCGCCGACGGCGGAGATGCCGGATCCATCGACATCGTCCACAATTGACTATCTGTCGCCACAAAAAAAACGTCCGAAGAAATCTATGAGTTCTACAGAAAAACTTATGGTGATGAATGTATTCAAAAATACATATAATATATAAATTGGCCACAGGGTAAAGTCTGGTCTGGATAATTAATAATTATATGTATTATAGCTCCGCAAGTTAACCAACATTGAACTCATAAATACCTCTCATATCAATCACGATGGACGTAGTGTTATGATAGGGATATGATGATATGATATGACGTAGTTTCTGAGATGTCAGAATAATGTAATATTTTTTAAGCAAAAAAAATATGTAATTATTTGAATTGTTTTATTTGTATTTCCTTACGGTCACAGGGAAACGAGGCCGCGACAATGCCACATCCACAAGTAGGGTATCTTTCGTATCGCACAAACAAAACCGCGCGCCATCACTACTAATAGTGATCCATGGTAAAAAAATGATTTCTACCCCTGACTTGTCATTATGACAGTGACATATCATGACATTTCTTTGTTTACATAAATTATCTAAGATTCTGAATTGGACTATAGTCACCTGACTGTGAAATAATACAAAATGTTGAGCAAAAATCGATTTCAACTTCTTTATAAACAAAATCTAGTGTCATGAAAATCTAATCGGTAAATTGACATAATAAGATATTAAGACGCGACTAATTTGTAGTCGCAGCTCAAGTGACACGAGCTGTCAAAATTAAAATAAACGCATGGACCGAGTTTAAGGCTCCTCTTCCCCGAACACTAGCGCCGCCACATATTTTATCTTATTATTACGTCGAAGAAAGGAAATTCTAAAAATTACGTTGGGCAATTTGTGAATCCTATCATAAGCTTTTTTTTAATGCATCTGTAATTTTTTTATCTTGTATACTTTAAGCAGAGTTGCGAAGTTGCTGTTTTTGGCCACCATGGTGGCAAAAAAGAGCAATTTCGCATCTCTACCTACACTATACAAACTAAAAAATTTATAGAGGCATTAAAAAAATGCTTATGATAGGTATCACAAATTGCCCAACGTAATTTTTGGAATTTCCTTTCTTCGACGTAATAATAAGATAAAATATGTGGCGGCGCTAGTGTTCGGGGAGGTAGAGCCTTAACCTTAGCTATAACTTGCAAGATGCTTGTGGTATCTGTCAGATGTCTGTTATCGGATTTTGAACCCTAAGCATCGCGCCTCGCTATCAAATTTATATTCGATCGAAGCAACCCGCTAACCTACCTAGGTGCTCGCAGTGCGGCCGTAGCGTAACATAGGACCAAGATAACAGTTTTATACAATTTTTAAAAAGGGACCTTTAATTCGACTTCTTTAGTTTTTCATAGGCATAAAAGAGTTAAACCGCCAGGTAAAGTTGCCCATCGGTTATTAAACAAAGCATCGCCTTTTTCGATGTGCTGAAATTCGATTTGCGTTTGAGTATTATATAATATTATTATACTACATACTAGGATTATCTGGGATGCAATACCATCCTTGCCAAACACTATGTTTAAGACATTATTCGTGAAAGGGTTACATATTTTCGTATTTATAAGAATAACTATAGGAACTCACATGGCGTAGCAGTGTCAGTGCCGGAGTTACCAGGCTGTGATGCGGGGGTAACAGCCGGCGAGGTCTCCAGCATGGCGGGCTCGGCAGCCTCGGCGGCCTCGGCGTGCAGCAGGCTGTGGCGGCAGATGGGACAGGTGGCGTGCAGCTTGAGCCAGGGGTTGATACACGCCTGGTGGAAGATGTGAGCGCATTCTAGGCTGGATACCGACTCATCTGGGGAGGACAAAACAATTTGAATTTTATTACAAACTAGCTTCTGCCCGCGGCTTTGCACAATCTATGGAAACGTTTTGAGGTTATTTCTAATAATAATAATATGATTTTATTTCAGACACTTGAATCATATACAATTACATTTAAAGAATAAAATAGTCAGGTAAGTACACAATAAAATAACAACAAATTAAAAAATAAATAAAAATACGCAATGTACCTACCTATGAGTTCAGGATGCTATTTCCATCCATCGTTTGTATACATGTTTCTATCCTATTCTATTTTTGAGGTTATGTCAAGTCACACTTGAATGCTGTCGAACGGAATAAATAGTACCTATCCTATGTCCGTCTCCTGGCTCTAAGCTACCTCCCCACCACAATTTTCAGCCATATCGGTAAAGCCGTTCTTGAGTTATAAATAGTGTAACTAACACGACTTTCTTTTACATATATAATTTTATGTTGTGTGACCTATTTATGATTTTATTAAATAATACTAATATTGTTATTATTATTTTTAATTAATTTGTTATGTTTTATGTTATCATTAGAATTTTAATTAATTATTTTAAAATGACCAATATTGACAATTTTCAATTAGTATTATATGACTGTGACTCTACAATACCTATCGCATTAGGTGTGCCTGTAAAGAATAGGTGTACAATATTTTTTATAATTATTAATAAAGTAAAGGGAAAAATCAGAAAACCGTAAATTTGTCGTTTATTCACAATAATAATAATTATTGATTCTCGCCATGGACCAAAAGCTATAGGGTACTTTCCTGTTGACCTAGAATCATAAAATTTGGCAAGAAGCAAGATCTTATAATTTTTTTTTTTAATTTTTAATGCTGGACAATTCACACAGCATTATCTAGCCCCAAGGTAAATATACTTATAAATATACGGACGGAACCCTAGGTGCGCGAGTCAACTCGCACTTGACGTTTTGTTATATTGTATTATTTAATTTTTGTTTATCAGCATGTCGTTTTTTGTAATTTGTATGACCATTCTAATTGAATTAATAGATTGAATAGAAATTGAAAACAACCTCTACAAATTGATTCTTTCATCTTCTTTCACTCGGCGGCGGATCAATATAATGATATCGTACCATATCATAGAAACCTAGTGTGAACATAAATTTCATATACAAACCCAGTGCGAACACGTCCCAGCAGACGCAACAGGACATGTTGGCCTCGACCTGCGCCGCTGTGACCAACTCGCTGGGTATCGTGGAGATCTGCTCCGTGGGGAGTGGCGGCGGACCTGCGTTCTCTAGCTGGCCGAGGAATTGTGTAACTAATGCGTCAACACCTGAAAGCAAAGAAAAATATTGTTGTTTGAAATCGTTTTGCTAGTGTCTGTCGCAATGAAGGGAATACACGAAGGACTTCCGCCTTTAACCTTTATGCAATGCTTATGAAGTAACATTTATATTATAAATGGGAACGTTTTGATGGATGGATGTTTGTTACTTCTTCGCGCCAAAACTATTGAACGTATATACAAATATACATACATTAGTTCCCATCGCAGGGAAATAACCTTTGAACGTTTCCATCAAAACAACGCGTGCGAAGCCGCGGGCCGAAATCAGTATGGAATATTTTTAAAAATTTCACCCAAAGATTGCGATAGCGATAGCGTTGCAAAACGACTAGCCAAAGTTTCCAAAAGTTATGTATTGGAATAAAGATGTTCAATAAACTTAGTGACGAACTAAAAGACCATAATGTTGTTTTCTTTAAGAGGAAACTGAAAAACATACTCATAAAAAAGTTACTACACCCTTACCGAGGCTTTGGAGGAAAAACAGTTGATGTAATTACCGGTATGTTTGTTTACCATCACACATTTTATACCTATTGACATTATTATTTTGATTTGACAATGCCCCTTTACAGCAGCAAATATTTTAATTCGATTAAGTAGGTACTATCTGACATTGTTTTTATTGATTCGTTAGTTATTTTATTCATGTTTTAGCTTATTTTGACAATGCCCTTTTACAGCAGCTTTATTTACATGTAAATTTAATTTAAATTATTTTATTTCTGACATTGTTACCGTTATTATTTTCTCAGTTTATTATTATTACAATATTGTATATTATTTTTAGTATAGTTTGACAATGCCCTTATACAGCAGCATACTTTGACATACCCTTGATTAATTAAATTTTTTTTTTTTCATTTTTATTTAATTTTCTGTCATGTCTTAATTGTCTGTCTGTTTTTTCTTTTTTACCTTTGTACCTACCTTATGGTGTTTCCTATAACGAAAAACCTAGAGATGTAATTATTAAAATAGTACATAAATATAGAATGTAACGACATCAAGTGTAACACAAGTGTACCTACGATGGAATAAATAAATACAAATACAAATGTGAGGGTAGCAGGCCGTACAAGTCGTGGGTAAGAAATTCTTAACTAATGTAACTTATGCCTGAGGGATAGCGACGACCCCGAGGCAGGCCGAGACGCGCCGGCAAGACGATTTAGACTCATTTCGGGTCGACTGGTGGGAAGAAGCTGGTGAGCGTGAGTCGTGGAAAAGTTTTGGGGAGACCTTTGCCCAGCAGTGGGACAGTGTAGGTTAGTAATAATAATATGCACCTGGATGATTTCTATCTAACTACAGCCAGAGATGCCCGCTGGGTACAGGGTTCCTTTCTATTCCGGACAGGATGGTACTCTGCCACCCTCTCATTCACTCTTTCCATTATGGCCTATTTATCGTTGATTTTCTAGAATTAAGTAAAGTAGGAATAGTCGCGTCGGTGGTGATACGTGCCCCACTGCACTGCTAAAAACATATCTTCCGAAAAGCTTCATCAAGTATTGATAGGCTAAATATTTAGCTAAATTTCCAGGCTAAATATTTAGCCTGTAAGAACTTAATTTCGATGTTCATAAATTGGGTTTTTGGCAGTTGGGTACATTTACTCCTGCGATGCCGTTCGGACTTTACATATTTTTTTAAAGGAACCTTGATAGAGTAACAGATATTTACACTATCACATTGTGTCTTTACCTTCTCCTGGAAACAGGCAGTCCCCGGGGTCTACAACAAACTGGAAAGGTGCCGTTCGAGGGGGCGTCCCAACATTGACAGAGTAACAGATATTTGCACTATCACATTGTGTCTTTACCTTCTCCTGGAAACAGGTAGTCCCCGGGCTCCACAACAAACTGGAATGGTGTTGTTCGAGAGGTCGTCGGGCGCCCTCGATTGGCTCCGGTCATCCAGACTAAGTGGTCCACGAGCATCTCTTCTCTGGACTGCCTGGAACTATCGCATTTGTGTATAAGTAAAATAAAAAGTATAGCGACATCAACAACTCGTACCAGGCCCAGTAGCAAGGCTAACTGCGGACATAGGCCTCCCCTAATAAGTCGTTTTCTTTTAAACAGACTTCATAAAAGGAGGAGCTTCTGTGTTCGGCTGTATGTAAGTTTTTTTAACTTTTTTACGAATGTTTGTCGATTTCTTAAGCATCCATAAATAATGAATGGTATAGAGGACGATCTCGAAATGGTCCCATACAACACTATCCTCAATCCTCAATTCGTCTTCTGATTCCGGAAAAAAGGGATTTCACAAGACATGATTTTAATTTCAGGGGGGGGGGGGGGGGGGGGGCGTGACAAATTGCAGAAAAAGACAGTTCACAGATCCCGTAATATCTCTACTGTCGCAATATCGAAATAAAGGGGTTTCGGTTTCTTTTGACAGAACAGAGAAAATACTACCTAATTTTGACCCGATGCAAGTTCTATATGCCGGCAGAATACGACAGACTAGGTAGAGTAGAGCGTTATGGTTAGCGGCGAGCTGAAATGAACTGTATTGCGTTGGAGACAAACAAGGGGGATTTACCATAATCACATGCTTGGTAGGCGGATTGGTGATCATAGTGGAAGTGGTGTTAAAATACACAGAACACAGCTGCTGGTCTTCCTTGGGTAGGTTCCCTTAGTCGGCTCTCACGACATCCATGGGGTAAGTTGGCGGAGTCGATTCTTACGCCACGGCCGCAACGGCGACTATAGGGTATATGCATAGTTTTTTTAATCGATTATTTAGGTTAATACATTACCGAAAAAAATATAAAACCCTCAAAATTTTAAATGACGGTAGAAAAACAAAAAGTGAATTTGCACTCAGTATCGAGTGATACAAACGAATGCAGACATTGCACACTAATGTGAAAAAAACTCACGTCTCGCCTCCATGCTGCATCCGCGCTCCATGCATGAGGAATGATAGTTCGTTGAAATTTGACTGTGAACAAAACATGCTTGTTTTGTAATCGGGTCAAGCATAAGGTTTAATATAATAATCATAATAAATACTTCTGGACAATCCACACATCATCATCTAGCCTGAAGTCTGCAGAAAACAGAATGGCCATTTTTAGTTTTCAGGGTTTCGTACCCGAAGGGTGCAAGCGAAACCCTCTCACTAAGCCCGCGCTATAATCGGAAATACATTCACAATCTGTGCCGCCGCTTCAGGTGGCTCTGTCTATTTCCACGCTCTGCGAAGATAACATTTGACAGCTCACGTATCATTCAGAAGCTATTTTGCAGAAAATTATTTACGTTCATCCGACTGTACAAAAAGGTTACGTTTTTTAATAATGCTAACAAAAATAAACATGCGCAGTATCATATCGTGTTAGCACGTTTATTCATTTTGCTTACAGACCCAGAGAAACTTCTGAGAGTTAAAAAATATACAAAGCTATCTGCTCTGGTACCAGGGTCAGTGCGGTTTTTTTAATCCGTTTATATCATTTAAACCTGATTTATTTTTATTTAAATTTGATTTTCTTTAATCTGATATTTATGATAATCGCTTTGGTCTATCCAGTTTTAAGATTGTTATAAGTAGGTCCGAAAGGTAGGTTCAAAGGTTTATTATTTATTTAAATTATAAAACAGCTACGACTTGCCACAAAAACATAGGTTCAACACTTTTGTACGACGACGTCTTGCAGTATTTTATCTTTATAAATGTACGAAGGAATGTATGAATGAAAATTCGTGATAATTGATAATTTCAGAGGATTCCCTGCATCAACCAGGGAAACAACATTGCAAGTGTGTGCACCAAAGCTTTGTTATTGGCTCTCCCAATCCATTTTTGATTGCTGTCTGTTTTCATTACAGTGAAATAACAATTTATTTAAATCACTGATTTAAATTAAGTGATTGAAATCATCTCTACCCTGCCTGGTACTGTAACCAGGGCTAAAGAAATAGAGTTAACTTGCCAAATAGTATTTCTATATGCCACTCAGTATTCGGCTGATTGCATTTTGTCTTATGGACAATATTCTTTGTCAATAGCCTTTTCATTTATCATAGAGGTCAAAACAGCATCCAGTTACTTTTTAAGTCAGTGTTAACTATGCACAAACGAAATGTAGTGGCATAGATCAATCAATGATCATCGGAGTTCAGAAGGATTGAAAAGGTAATTCTTAACTTAGGTAGACCCAGCACTGCTATTATATTAACAAAATGCTGTTTGTTATCTTTTTGACTCGGGCTAAACCTTTCAATTTCTAACCATTGGCAGTCAAAAATAATTACTTATATTAAAAACTAAGACTGTGATTATGAAAATCATGTACCAATGCACCCATACATACACTTGTTCCAGCTTCGTATACGATGCCCGTCTCTGCGTCGGTTTGTTCCCTTTCCTCAAAACTTCGAGGGTGTGCATCGTCGTTGTCTATTTGCTCAATAAAACCTGACCCGCAGTATGAACATGTGTCTCTCTGAAAGCAAACAAAAAACAGTTTTCACAACACATTTCATACCAACACAAGTATAATAACCAGTTTGACAACCACTTTCTCTTTATAATAAATGCGAAAGGAAAAATTCTACAAGTGGTATACAGGATGGTTTTTGGAAGGGCGGGGATAAATCCATTCTTAGACAGATCTTTTTTTTTGCAACTCAATACTGATCAATCATCATTATTCGAAAGAAAACATGAATGGAATTCTACTTTCAAATAGGTATGTATTATCAAATCTTTTTTTTTTTATTTGTAAGTATCACCGCAGTATCTCGCTAATAAGACAAATGAGTTTCACATAATATAACGACCAAAAAGTTTGAACGACAGTTAAGTTTTCTTCCGTGTAAAAATAATAAAATCGTGAAAATTTGCTATTTCCTTTCATTTTAAGTAATACATTTCTTTGCAAAGATCGATCTTTATCAGCAACAGAATCCATTGGTTCAATAATACGGGCATCTTTTTTTTGATAAACCAATCGGGTCGATTTCCAGTAAAAAAAAAACTAAATACGCTGTTATTGTTTTCATATAAATCGAGTGCATGACTCCTTTCACGACTTTTCTCTAACTCTCGTTGTTGCGGCGAGTGCAATCGGTTCAAGATACACCAGCTTCTGCACTCAATCGACAGGCCAAGGGTCAGTGCAGGCAATGCCAAGCTTCGCGGTGTGCGAGCTCAAAGCTTCAACTCGGTGCTCTACACGTGGCACTCGGCAAACCCGGTCTGCGTCTGCTGTCCGGTGACGAGGTTGAGGGGCGTGAAGTAGATGACTTACAAGCAGCTGTTTAACCGGCCACCCAACGCTGTAGCGGAATGGAAACCTAGCTACCGGCGTATACTAGAAGGAATCCCTGATAATCCAGTGAAAGTCCGACCTTCCAATGATATGCGTTTATTTCCGCGCACACAGACACTTAGCACTAAAGCTCTTAGTCTATCGGACTTATTTTACAGCACTTAACACAGTTACAAACACTAAACACTAATAAGCACTGAAACACTACTGAAACTTTCAGAAATTCACACAAGACTAGGAACACTTTTCATCAGGCTCGGGCCTTGAGAGCAGATCAGAACTTGTTCACTTTTTCGTATTAGATCACTTCAGATTGACTGCTAAAATAGAACTGACTGACCGACGGACAAGCTCAGGTTTTTATACCTCCGTCGGCCTTTGAAAACATACTAGAATATTCTCGTAATATCTAGTGAACTAGCTCTGTCTCACTCACTCATACTACGTATTGTCAGCCGTCCTTGTCTAACATTTCCACGGTTTTCTGGAAGCTATATCTATCTCGTTCTTCACTCGAGAACGTTTCGCTGTCCTTGTCTTTTCTTTCGATTTGTTCTAGAACTTTGACATACTTATACCTAGCCGTAGGTTTGGATACTAGAATATTCCAAAAGGTTCTAAATCTTTCCATGGATTTCTAGAATGTTCTAGAGACTTCCATAACGTTCCACAGGCTTCCAGAAGTTTCTAGAAAGTTCCCGAATGTTCTCAACTATTCTAGAATATTCTACGACTTTCCGAAGCTTTCTACACGTTTCTTCGAAAGCTCTAGAATGTTCGACTGACAATGCGTGGAAATAAAATCTTTAAACTAGCTTAACCGAATTAATCTACACTTAAGTATATCGGTCGCCGACACTCGTGGTTTCGGACTTGGCCATCACCGCCCTTCTCATAAAACCACCCTGTATATTGCAGATATGATGGCCCCTTTGGCTGAATTTTTGACCAACAGCTTTTAGGCGTGTGCATTACGACTGAGGGTTCACATTGGAATTGGATAATTCTGAATAGGTACGATATTCGTTAGTAAATGTTCTGAAACATTTGTTAGTACAGTCCGCAATTTGTAAAAGTATCCAGTCAATAGTTACAACCAGTTATAGGTGGTCCCTCGGACGTGGCTTTTATCTCAAGAATTGATCATAGTTCATAGATAGGTACCATAAATTACTGTTTAGTAAATCATTTCTAAGAGTAAATTACAAAAAATCAGCCCTTCCGTTCACTGGAACAAAGAAAATGACTTGCAGAAGGTGATGCCTCGCACGTGCACATACGCTCATATTACCTATCGTGTTTATGAATGGTTGCAGTTTTTGTAAACGTTCTAGGACATTACAAAATATAAAGATCCTAATTTCTAAAACAAGCCAGTTCAAAGTTAGAACTGGTTAAAGTTGTGAATTATACACAAAATAAAGCTCATTATAGAGGATCCGAAAGATAAATAGACGTTTAGAATATTTTAAAATCAATAAATTATTTATTATCTATACTTATAATAAAACTGTAACAGGTCCAATTCTGTACATTGAAGATATTTTGAAAATTTTTTTTGGAGGGCACTCTATTATCGATACTGAAGCCAAAACTGTATTTTTTTTATTCATGTCTGTCTGTCTGTTTCTTAAACGCGCATCACGCCGAAACTACTGAAGGTATTGAAATGAAACTCGGCATGATTTAAGGTCATACTACGAGGAAGGACATAGGATACTTTTTATCTCGGAATTCAGTCAGGTTCCCAGGGGAGAGGGGATGAAAGAAAATTACTTCACTGCGCATCACGCCGAAACCGCTGAATGAGTTGGAATGAAACCTGGCACAATTTGAGTTCATACTACAAGGAAGGACCTGGGATACATTTTATCCTGGAATACAGTAAGGTTCCCATGGGAGGATGAAAGTAAAATTCTTTAACCGCGCATCACAACGGAACTACTGAATGAATTCGAATGGAAGTCGGCACGATTTGAGTTCATACTACGGGGAAAGATACATTTTATACCGGAATTCAGTAATTCCTCGTGGAGAGGGGATGAAAGTCAAATTCCTGGGCCACGCATCACGCCGAAAGTACAGTATGAATTCAAATGAACTTATCCCGGTAATTTATCCCGGTATCAGTACGGTTCCTTTAGGATAGTGGATGAAAGTAAAAATATGCTACTGAATGAATTCAAAAGAAACTTTGCATGATTTGAGCTTATGCTACGAGGAAGTACACAGGATACATTTTATCTGGAATTTCAGTAGGCACGGTTCTCTCGGGAGAGGGGATAAAAGTCAAAATGTGTACTTAGTTGTAAGTAATTCATTAGCGCGTCGTCCGATTTCATTCATTCTTTTTTGTTTGAAACAGTGTTGCAAGATCGAATTTGACTAAATATGTAGAAAGTCGAATAGAAGATCAGTAGATTGATGAAATAATCTGTAGACTGAAGAATAAAATCAGTAGATAAAGGGTAGGTAAGTTCCTGTCTATTTATTTTTCCAAGACGCACCCATTAGTCAGGTTCCTACCTCAGTAGGTACTAGGTAGGAACCTAACTTATGGGTGCATCAATGCCTATTTTAGGCAAAGTAAATCTACAAATGGTCCATGCGATCTTCATAAACATGATATTTGGTGGTTTAGCTGGTCCAGTTAACCGTACTAGCGAAGTTTGGTTAGAGTAAGTGTTCTAATTAAACTAACTGGATCACAGAAAAATATTTTTTACTGTGGTACTCAATCAACTTTACCTACCTACTAACGAAAGAAAATAACGGTGGTCCAGTCAAATGGTTCAGGAGCCCAATTCTACAATACAATTGCTTCACTATGACAGTGGAATCATCGCAGAATCATGACGCAGAATCTCTAGATTATTAAAACTCCAGATAGTGCGTGCGAGATAAATTAATAGTTTCAAACTTGACGCGCGTCTCTCTATCTGCATTCATCATTTCTTTCATCTAAGGTAGAATACCAAAACATGTCATTCTGTGACTCTGTCATAGTGAGGCGATTAGTTTAGCAGAATAGGGCCCCAGCTGAACGGAACCATGAGTAAGAAGTGAAACGACTATGACACTTCTTAACACTGACGCTGATCGAGTCGTAGCTAAAAGTTGTGTGGATAAAGAATGGGATTGAAGATGACAACATGCTATCCCCCGGGTAGACCCAACACGATTTATCCACAATTTAACTAGGTACCTAAATATAGATGCTTATATTAAAAGTGTAACAGGTCCAATTCTGCGCATCGAAGTTTTTTTTGCACGGCGGCGTTTCATAGTTTGATTGAGAGACACTGTGGTTAAATGTGAAATTAATTAGTCGACAGGTATGGCAAACGCGAACGAAGTCGCGGGTACAGCTAGTTATTTATATAAAGTTGTGAATTTTACTTTTATTATAATAATATAAATAAATTATTTATTATTATTTATTTATAGTTCTGAAATTTTCACAAAATATTAATCATTGAGGATCGGAAGGATAAATAGACATTCAGAATATACTTTTTATATGCCTGTAGTTGTAATGACGTTTACTACAGATGACTTCCAAGAATTTTTGTTAAAAAATGAATTGCTTTTGAGGTTGAAGGTTAAGGTGACAACACAGTAGGTTTATTTTTAGGAAAAGAGTAAAAATAATGCTGTTGACTGCTGGTACGTATTGTGTTGTCAACATTAGAATAAAATATGTACTGGACTACTGGACAATATCACACCACATCATCTTATCCGCAAGTAAACAGATATTGGTGTGCTATATTTTAGTATATCATATAGGGCACCACTCATGACAGGTAATTAACTGACATAAACCAATACTACATTATTATTATTATTACACACTTCATTTATTTCAAATCTGTTCATAATTTATTTAATATCTCTAGAAAATAAATAGATTAATATTATTTACTTAAATTAGAGACTGAACTAACAAATGTTTCAGAACATTTACTAATGAATGGCATATTCATAATTATAAAATTCCAACTCAGTCGTAACGGACACCTCACGCACATTATGAAAGCATGCTCAGTCATCAATCTATCTTTGAGTAAAGATTAATTTTTAAACAATGCTTGGAAACTTGTGTCAACATCTATACTTTCTCAAGTAGCCTTCAAGAACGTGATTTCCTCCTTCCACGCCTTCAAGTAACTGTTTTTACGTATTATTGAATGGTAACCAAGCATTACTTGAGCAATAGTTTATTTAGAAACATTTTAAACTGTCAAATCCCTGCTTGGTGTCTCTTTGAAGTCTGATTACTCAAGTGCGGTAAATATATGCTTCGGAGTTTCTACAATTTCTGACTTTTATTACCTATCTAAGTGATGATGATTTGATGATTATTGGAAATCCACACATTTTATGGTCACTCTGGAGTTTATGGGAGGAGTCCAATATTCCAAAAACATATATAATTATGTTATTAATTATATATGTTATTAATTATTATACATATGCACGGAAAAAATTTTAAGCATAAAAGTTTTTTGCCTTGTAATTGTAACAATTTGACCTCTAGTGCCAACGGCATTGAACTTAGAGTGCAATCTCCTGAAGAAAAGTTGCATACCTAGTGCTCCCTCCATGATTCCACAAAAGATTTTGAAAGTAAAGGAACATTTGGTAGTTATTTCTAAACAGACCATAAACAAGACCCTATTTACTGAAGTACCTAGACATTTTGTGAGTGCAACCAGAAGGGGGCCAGAGTTATGTTCTTTAGTAAGAATTTACTTGAGGTTCTACGTTTGAGTAGAGCTTACATAATGACTGCTTCAGTAATGCTTGAGCAAGCTTTCATAAGATGGGCGTTAGATTTATGTTTCTTTAAAAGTCCCAGTGTTGTTTACCTACAAAATTTCTGAGGTCTGGGCTGAAGTCACCAGCACAGAATTGGCACAGGTGCTGCTGCTTCTACTTATTTACATTATGATTATTCTGGTGTTGTGCCAATAAAGTTACAATCAAATAATAAAAACAAATTAAAATTAGTATTTACAATGGAGCTAACTGCAGACTGTTGCAAACAATCTACAGGTAGCTCGACTGATCCATATCAATACCAGTCGGAAGTTTCCCCAAAACGCTGGCCAATTAGTTTTCTTGGTGCATTTTTTTCATGGGAAGTCCTTTTCATCCACTGTTGATTCTTTACAAAGTGATGTAACTATGATGTAAAAATTATCTGAATGTCTGGTCAAAATGATGCATGACCCGAGAGCTGGTGAGTATCTGGCACAGCACATCAGCATTGCCATACAGCGTGGTTGAGCTACCTATAGATTATTTGCAACAGTCTGCAGTTAGCTCAATTGTTTCAATTGTAAATACTAATGTAATTTTCTTTGTGAATAAAAGCTGTCACACACAGAAGCCAGAGGCGGAGCGGAGGCCGGTAGCTGAGCGAGGCGTGGCTATAGGGGTGCGGATGTCTTCACACTGCATGCGTGCGAGAGCTGTGGCATCGCGGAGGCGTTTTGAAATCTTGTGTGTGTAGGTCACGGTCACATTAATGTAAAGATGTCCTTTTTTAACTCTTTTATACGGCAATCATATAAACAATGATGTGGTTGGAATGGTAAAATCATTTTTCGGTATAGTCCATTTTATTTAGCGCCTTATTCGGGTCTTATGCTAAAAATGTTGTAAATAAATATAACTCGTAACTCCGCTAGTAGCACGCCTCCGAACCGCGATGCGTGGCGTGCGCTCTGTGTGAAGACACTCCTTATACTTGCTGAAATACAATGCTCACACGCAACGCCTCCGCCTCGCCACCGCGCCGCCACGGCTCCGCGCCGCGTCACGCACGCCGACTGTTTGTGTCGCCGGGCCGGCGTGCCACGGCCGTGCACCGCTTCGCCGCCGCTTGCGGTGTGTGTGTAGTCTTTCATATAAATTCATATGATACAACTCGCACGCCTTCGCCTCCGGCCCGGCCACGGCTTCTGTGTGTGACGGCTTTAAAGGCTTTTGTAACCAAGATGAATGTTTTCATAAATCAGATAATTTATTCATGGAGACGTCACAAACACACACTCTAGCAACTGCAGTGATGTCCACCACAAAAAAATTTGTTGTAGGTCGGAACAATGAATAAAACTGAGAGATCACAACTATCGAAAATATTGATTTTTACCTGAACATCGTCTTCAAATTCTACGATACACCTGTGACAGAAGAATCTGTGATTCCGACCTGGTTCTGCGTCTTCATCCATTCTAAACTGCTGATTGAGACAATTACAGAAGTTTATTAAATATTTTCCACACTTTCCTGCAAATTGTACAACTCCCAAGTGGTTTTTCAAAACGAAGTAAAGGAAGTGCTAGATGAAATCGGAGAGCAAGAAAAATAATAATTCCTTGTTTTTGTAATCAGAACCATCAACGTCAAGTGATGCAGCCATCAAAGTCAAATGATGTAAAATTGACTTTAGATATAAACAAGCGTCGGACTTGTTTGTTTTTAATCCAAATTTTTGACCGCTCATAGCCAATTTGTAGGGTATACAATTTTTAACATTCTAGCACCTTTTTTAGAGAATTTGGATTTTCCTGTTGCACTGACTTGGCTTGGACTTGGTAGAACTGGCGATTGTTGTGACCACAACAAAGTAACTCTAACTAGTCTATGGATGGAGCAGGTAACTTTTTACTTATCTATGCTTCGTAGACAGACAAGGAAAAGGAAGTAGGAGAGGAAGAGAGATTCAGTGTTGACAACGTTTGCGATTTATCGCCATTTAGGCTACTCACTTAGGACTAGAACCGGCGATAAAAAATCTGAAAGGCGACTAATCGCCTTTCAGCCTTCAGGGACAAACCATTTCGAGTAGGCGAGTCACAAAAAACTGCTTATAATAAAAATCGTAGTCGATCTAAGGTCTGTGATGCAATTATGAAACTGAATTTAAGAAGTGATATGTTTATATTTTCCTGTTAGTGACTACCACGGAATTAGGAATTAAATAATTAATAATTCGTACTTTTTGACGTGACAACGTCTTATAATTCGATAGAGCCGGCTGCACGCACGAAAAAACATGCGTTGTCACGTTCAACTATCGTCAGTAAACCGACTTTACAGACAACCAATTTTTTTTTGTCACTTTCGCTTGTTAACAGCTTCTTCAACAAGAAAAATATGTGGAACATTATTGCGATAAATCTATCTTCTTCTTCTATCTATCTTCTTCTTTTATCTATAATATAAAAATGAATCGCAAAATGTGTTGGTAAGCGCATAACTCAACAACGCCTGGACCGATTTCGCTAATTCTTTCTTTGTTGTGTTTGTTATTGTCAGGAGAAGGTTCTTATGAAAGAAAAAATTAAGAAAGTTGGAAACATAAATTTCCACGGGGGCGAAGCCGCGGGGCGCAGCTAGTATAATATAAAAATGAAACCCATTTCCCTTGGTCACGGCATCACGCGTGAACGGCTGGACCGATTTCGCTAATTCTTTCTTTGTTGTGTTTTTTATTGTTTATTTATTTATTTTAGGAAAACTTACGGCTAAACACGAACAAAAATTTAAGTACAAATATAAGGATGGCCAATTAAAAGTTTTCACAAATAGTGTAAAAGAATATTAAAGAGAATAAGGTGGTGGACAGACAAAGTAGGTATAAAATCTTAAGAAACAAAGAATCGATTACCACAGATACGCTTAAAGTTACTGGGAGAAGTGTTTAAAAAAATCAACTTCTTCAGCAATTGCATTGAAGTATCTGCTCGCACGGAGAATATATGAATTTTGTCTATAACGTGAATTAAATGAGGGAATATGTAGAAGATTATGGTTTTTTAGAGATGCTGGAGTGGTTTTGAGTCCTATGAAATGAAACCGAGTAGTTCTGGACAGTCGACCCTGCCACTCGCAATGCTAAGAAGATACAGTATGTCCGCTACACGACGTCTCTCTGCCAGTGGAAGAATGTGAAACTTCCTACAACGTGATAAATAGTTAGGTATATTATGTTCTACTTCGATATTGCAAGTTTCTGAGGAAACGTTTTTGGATGCCTTCGATACGATCAATGTAAACTTTATAGCCAGGGCTCCACACTTGAGAAACGTACTCGAGATGACTCCTGACATACGCACAGTAGAGGATCTTAAATGTCTTTATTTGCTCGAACTCCACCGACATTCTAATAACAAAACCTAGCGCTTTGGATGCCTTTTTGACAATGTTATCTATGTGCTTGTCAAAGAGGAGCTTAGAGTCAAAGGTCACTCCTAAGTCACGAATAGAATCCACTCTTGCAACAGTTGACTCCTTTAACTTGTATTCAAAAACTATGGGTAGAGGCTTGCGAGTGAAGGAGCACACATAACATTTAAGGACGTTAAGATCCAATTTATTGATATGGCAGTAATCTTCGAATCTAATCAAACCTTCCTGTAGTTTAAGACAATCTTCGCTCTTTCTGATTGGACATAAAACTTTCATGTCGTCGGCATAGAGCAATATATTAGAATGCTTGAAATTAATAGAAATATCATTAATAAATATTGTAAATAGGAGAGGCCAAGCAAAGAGCCCTGTGGAACACCCGATTGGATCCGTAATGGTGTGGAAGTGTACCCGTTTAAAACCACAGTCTGAGATCGATTTTGAACGTAAGAAGAGAACCATCGAAACAAGTCTCCTCTTATTCCAGCAGACTGTAATTTGTTTAAAAGTATGACGTGGTCTATCCTGTCGAGCGCCTTGCTGTAGTCGGTGTAGGTGTAGACAACATCCGACATGTTGTGAGACAGATACTCAGCACACATAATCAAATTAGATGTTGTAGATCTACCTTTCAGGAAACCATGTTGGCTCTGAGCAAAGGTATGCTTAAGAGCTGAATAAAGTTGGTTGTAAACTAATCGCTCGAGAACCTTAGCAAAGATACACCATTTGGAGATCGGGCGATAATTTTCGACGTTACATTTAGGGCCTTTTTTATGTTTATGAGTTATAAACGCAGATTTCCAGATATCCGGTACAGTACCCTCCTTAATAGATCTTCTGTATAATATAGTAAGCGGAGATGCTAGGGCACCGGCACACTTGACGATGAATATAGGGGGAACATTGTCGGGTCCGGCTGATTTCTTTGAGTCAAGGGTCAAGAAAAACTTAATGACTTCAGCCTCAGCAATATTTACTGATGAGATGAGATTGAGATGAGATTTTGAGATTGTCAGGAGAAGGTTCTTATGAAATAAAAAATTAAGAAATTTGGAAACATAAACTTCAAACATAAAATCAAAATCAAGTGAGACTCTGGCCGCGCTCGACGACGTTGCTTAACTACGGTGATCGATATGTGCGTTGGACCCCTTATTAATTTTGTTATAGCGGCACATCGAACACATCTATACCATAATCTATACTCTATACCTACTAATATTATACAGTGTGAGTCTTTATAAAGTGCACATACTAAAATGGGTGAAAATATACTCAATTTTATCGACAGAAAACAAGTTAAAAAAATCTAAAAAAATATATTATATTTTTTTATGGCCTTTTTAATATTTTTGATCCTACTACTACTAAAACTTCAATAATGTAGCCCAAGGTGTAAAAAAATTTGCCATAAATTGTCTAGCATCGCATGCGCTGCGGAAACCATTGTTGATGATAGAACAAAAAAAAGTTCTACAATATTAAAGAACATATCAATATCTACAATAAACTCAGCGATACCATATGTCTATCTATTGTAGTTATGTCACTATAACTCCTTTTTTACATATTAAAAGTTGATAATAATGCCGACCAAAATCTGACCATGTTATCCATACCTTTGTAATAATCCTTATCCAAATTAATCATTTAATATTTAACACTGTTGCAATACCTGTACATTACTTTTTGAATAATTCAAATCGGACATTCCATTCAAAAGATATTACGAATTTAAAAATGTCAATCTAGACAAAATAGAAAAATAAACGCCGCCTCCGTGCGCCGCCGCCGCCGGCCTATACATATACAGATATAACTACCTACGCATTTTGTGAAAATTTCAACGCTCTACCTTTTACGGTTCATGATGAGATACAGCCCGCGGACGAACAGACGAACAAAGAGCTGAGGCCTCATATAGTATAATAGGGTCCCGTTTTCACCCATTGAGTACGGAACCATAAAAATATCAGCATTCAAAAGTAAGTTTTTATGCTTCAGAAGCTAAAATTCGGCTACACTCCTATGCTGTATAAATTTGTGGTGTGTACTGGAGGCAATTTTAGCCTGCGGAGATTATGCGGAGATGCTGGGGCGGGTTGCTCGAGACCCATTGAATGTTTTTTTTTATTATTTGATGGGTCTCTAAAAACTAATTCTATTTGATTCTGTAATATTTTTCCCAAACTTATAGTTTCGGAATAAGTCACTAAAAACTGATATCTGCCTACGGTTGAAGGGCGGCGACCCACCCAGTGACGTCACACGCACCCGCGGCGGTCACTCAGTGAACTTCGCCAGTAATTTAGTCATAGTCATAACTTCGTACGTAATGGTCCAATTTGGAAAATTTAAAAAGATATATCATTCTGATGTCATAAAGAATAACGTGGATACTAGTTCTACTGAAATTGCTGTAACGTTACGGATCCTCATTGTTGAGTAAGCGCTGGGAGAACGCACATCTTTTTTTTTCTACATCAATGAATGTGACCATTAACAAACCAATAAAATATGTTCTGCGACTGAATAATTCGCTTAGAAATTATAACCAATCAAATAACCGGTAATTTGGAGGAAATTCGATTAGGCTCCGCTTACTAGTGCCGATCGATACTCCCCTAACCGGTGATTATACGGTTTTTTAAGAACCAGTGCACACCACTAGTAAAAATTGTGTTAGCAATCCCGGCGTCGTTGGCAGCACTTAGGATAGGAGATTTTGACCCAAATCTGTCTCGGAAATTGTGCTTGTGCAATTTGCAGTAAGGTTTGGAAAATAATTGGTAAACTGGTGTAATTGTCTCAATCAGCAGTTTTAGAATGAGTGATGCTATCGTAGGACCAGGAAGAAATCACGTAGGATTCTTCTGTCACAGGTGTATCGTAGAATTTGAAGATGATGTTCAGGTAGGAAAAATCAATATTTTCCACAACAATTTGATTTTCGTTAAGTAGTGTTCTGATCTTTCTCACCTGGATAATGTATGTCAGTAATAGGAGAAGTAGTTACTAGGAGTGATAACTACCACCTACTTCATAAAATAACGTCCCAATTGTTATGTATCTACTCGTAATAATACTTCATTGTTCGAACCTGTAACTTTATGTAGGTACATATTTTATTTGAGATATATTTTCTGTGTCGAATAGCACTGCAGGTGCTAGAGTATAACTGTGACGTCTCCATGAATAACATAAGGAGGAAATATTCGTCATTATGGTTAAATCACTTTGTAAAACATCAACAGTTGATGATCTTTTTCTACATCAATGAATGTGACCATTAACCCTTTAGTTCGCAGGCAAAAATTTCTTGATATTATTGTTTTTTTCCCATTTATCGGGGTTAGTTATGATCTTAAATGCCTTTTATCGTAAAAAAAAAATTCTAAAGCCTTTAGATTTTGAGAAATCATATGTTTCTCATGAGCAACACTGCCCATTCCTCGGAAAAATAGGTAGTAAAAACTATGTTGCTTGCTAGCGACACTGCGGCTTGCGTAGAATGTTTGCCTGAGATAAAAATAAAATAAAATATTAGAGAGAACCAGGTTTTTATTACTTAAATAAACAAATAAAAAAAATATTACTTAATTTAAAAAAGCACAAATTAGTTAGGCGTATCTCCCAATACATTGCGTTGAGTACAAATTTTTATTGTCCATGATGAGATCCATCATAATTATTATCTTCCGAAAAAACATTTCGAAATAATCAAGAGTCAAAATGGTATTCGCATCGAATTGAGGCAGATACCATTGAATCACCTGAGTATCAACTAAGGTGATTCAATGGTATCTGCGAACTGAAACTTGCCGGTTTTTCACTTAAATGTAACAGGTTTCTTCAAAAATTTCTGAACTCTCTTTGCTACATGTCATGTTTAGGTAGTAGTAACCTTTCTTTTAGATCTTGTTCTAGCAACTGGTGTGTTATTTAGCGAAGATAAGACTGATGATATAGAATGTAGCATAGGGAGCTGTTCATGATGGTCGACAGTTGGAAATATCTAGTTTACAAACGGTGACAATGGGGTGATATCTTCTTTGTTGAATGGAGCTGGTGTTGGATTGGATGAAGCTGGTGTCGGGTTGAATGGAGCTGGTGGAGAGTTAGTTTGCGTAGTTCTACAACAAACAAGCCACTTCATCGCCGGAACACCCATAAATGTCCAGGTTATTTAGAGAAGAGGGGTAGGATCTGTAGTACGCGGTTCCGAACTGTAGTACGTGGCATCGCTTGAATCATCGTTACGCGTCTGTATTATGACTTTTGTCTGATTCGCTGCTACTATGGGATGAAGATGCATTTTTTAGAGGCACAAGTGCCATAATCGTACGTGTCCTATGCCTTTTTGTCTTAATCTGAAGCAAGCAGACAAACACAACATGCAAACCACACCCAAAGCAAATTAATTATGCACTTACCTAAATATACCCCAGTAAGAACGGACTGCCGTTAAACCTTAGAGGTCGCACATGATCATGTGTCTACTAAACATCGAGATAAAAGGTCAACAGGTAAGTGAGATATAGGTAGGTAAGCAAAAATAACAAACGGTTAGTCAAATTAAAGCTTGCTTTTTTATACCAAGTCCTCCACTTAGGTACTAGGCATGTAAAAATAAATTAGTGCCCAGTGTTAGTACAACAAAAACACGTACTAAAAGTGATCAATATAAATTATTCTTCGTCAATGTTGTAGAAAGCCATCCCCGAAAATTACATTTATTTTCGTAGTCTAATGCGCAGTGTTGATTCTCAGCAACACTCAAAATCCTACTTACTTTACAGAGCACTTCGCAGCGTTGCGCCTAAGCAACATACATGTTGACAAGCCGATAGTCAGTTATTTTATGCTAATAAGTACATGCTTTTGTCACACAGCTCTTGGAAAATTGTTTTAGATAGAAATGCAAATGAAAAATAATCTACTTATAAAGTAAAAATCAATAAAACTAATCAATATTTACCTTTGATCCGGACGATTCAGGTGGCATCGGCGCTAGGTTGCGAAAAAGAACTTTTGAATGGTCAGGGTTGTCAGCTGTAATTTTATTTTAGGTTGCTTTTTGTTTCCACTATGGCATGTTTTGGTCAAAACTAACAAAAGTATAGTGAAAAATCTGTGGGATTTTTTTGTTTATCATGTTGCCCGCTAGCAACACTGCGAACTAAAGGGTAACAAACCAATAAAATATGTTCTGCGACTGAATAATTAGCTTAGAAATTATAACCAATCAAATAACTGGTAATTTGGAGAAACATCGATTAGGCTCCGCTAACTAGTGCCGATCGATACTCACCCTAACTAACCGGTGATTATCCGGTTTTTTAAGAACCAGTGCACACCACTAGTAAAAATTGTGTTAACAGTCCCGGCGTCGTTGGCAGCACTTAGGATAAGAGCAGTGTTGCCGTTCTAGCGAATTTGTCGCTAGAACTAGGGGATTTTGTGGGCGTTTAGCGGGCAAAATTCTAAATTTAGCGAGAAAAAAGTTTTTGGCGACTTCTAACGACTTTTAGGCGGGTCAATATGACGCTAGAAGGGCAACCGTCTTTATTTCAAAACTAAAGATACTGAATTGATAAACATAATGAATCAAATTAATTATATTAATATTGTATATTTATAGAAGCAGGGCACTCGAGATTTCCCAAATTATGAGCATTCAGTGCAAGGTTTGTTCTGTTTATCTCGCTCACTGCTATCAAGAATGAGTGAAACCCAGAATTACGTACGTAGGTATTGGCCAGTTTCGAAGGAGTTCATTCATTTTATCGTCAGTTTCTATTCGAAATTCAAAAAATTGTAGGTAGAACAAAGTTTATCGTAGGTTGTTTATATTGGCACCCTGTATTTCCTTTTTTATTATGCCTTTTTCATTGAACATGAGTGTACGAACAGAAACTGAGAGTGACGGGCGGCCGCTTTTTTAGTTCAATCGGGATCTTAAGCTGCTGATGACCCAATTGTTGATTACAACAAAAATGTGTGAATAATTGTCTTGCATTTGGTCGGTCGGTGTGGCTCCATAATTACGAAATAGAAAAGTCAATAACGTTTTTTTACAATTTCTAGACGTATATTCAATTCATAGAAAAAGTAGATTGGGGTACATCACCATCTAGCATTAAATAAGGTTGGATTGGACATCCCACATGGATCGCAGCATCATCTAGCCCGAAGCTAAGCAGAGCTTGTGTTATGGGTACTAGATGACTGATATATATACTTAATAGGTTGAGCTATCAGTTGAGCTATCTGTAGACTGTTTGCAACAGTCGGCAGTTAGCTCAATTGTTTCAATTGTAAATACTAGTATAATTTTCTTTGTGAATAAATGTCTGTACTTAATAGGTACATTCATTATACTACATAGATAATTAAATTTTATTTATTTATTTATTTAATTCGGATTGCCATCAGCTTATCTAATTACAATAGAAATTAAAATAGACACAGAAAGCTAATAATAGGCATTCACTAATTCACTAATTTTTAGGGTTCCGTACCTCAAAACGAAAAAAGGAACCCTTATAGGATCACTTTGTTGTCCGTCTGTATGTCTGTCTGTCTGTCTGTCAACCCTCTTTCCTTAGAAACGCGTGGACGTATCGAGTTGAAATTAACGTCAAATACTCAAGTCTGTAACCTCTTGAAGCCGCGATATAAATAAAACTTCTAAGTCAACGAACTCAAAAGTTACAGCCGTTTAAGTCCGAATAGTTTGAAGTTTCCAAGGGAATCACATGCACATAAAACCTATACTTCCCGTAGACCTAGAATCATGAAATTTGGTGAGCAGCAAGGTCTTATAGCAAAAGTAAAGGTAAAAATCTGAAAAATATAAATTTGTAATTTATTCACTAAAAAAATTACTTTCGAGCATTAAAAGTATTTAAAGTATTTTTTTAGTGAATAAATTGGACCAAAACCTATAGGGTACTTCCCGTTGACGTAGAATCATAAAATTTGGCAAGAAACAAGGTCTTACAATTAAACGGAACCCTTAGTGCGCGAGTCCGACTCGCACTTGACGTTTTATTTATTACACATATCGAATTCGCAACCTCCTGCGTGACGCAGGAGTTTGCGAATTCAATTCCCGCATTGGGACAAATGTTTGTACGATCTGAAGATATTTGTTCCGTGTGTTTTCTATGTGTAATAAAAAATACACATAAAAACCCTTAGGAAATACATAGATGTTTATCTATGTAGGTAGTATAATGTCCCTTTTAAGGATATCGTTATCAAGTACTTACCCCATCCTGCGTCGCATGCGGACCTTCGCCCGCTGCGCCACAGAGGTCGTGAAAGAGTAGGAATAGAACAAAGAACTGCGGAGGAATAGAACCACAACTACTACCTAAAGCATTTCGGTTTGAGCGTTACTGAGGTCGCAATAGATGAGGTAGGTTAGCGACTTCTAGCGGATTTTTATGGATCGATTTTTTCCATATCTAGAGGAATTTCTAATACTGGCTAGGGACTTCTAATTTAGTTGAACGGCAACACTGGATAGGAGAGAGAGTTAGACCCAAATCTTTCTCGGGAATTGTTAGTGATGTGCCGAGTCGCTGTTTTGGTGAATCGAGTCGACTCGAGTCGGTTTAATCGGTATTCGAATCCTGACTCGATTCCCGTATTAGAACCAAGTACTCGAGTTCTATTTTTTGGTATTCGAATGTTGACTCGAATTTCTAGACTCGCGTCCAAGACTCGGGTCCTGGACTCGAGTCCACGGCCGTGCACCGCTTAGCATCCGCGTGGTAGTCTTTCATATGATAAATAGGAGATACAGCTCGCACGCCACCGCCTCCACCACGCCTCCGGCGTCTGTGTGTGGAACTGTGAAGGCCTTAAAAGTTGCAGGTTCAAACTTGTATCAAAAGGCGTTACTTCATTGCTTAGGTAAAAAGAGATCGAGTATGAACGAGTCAACCTAACTCGAATACAAAAGACTCGAGTCAGTTGGACTCGCATAATACTCGTATGACTCGAGTACCGGAATCGAGTCCGGCGTACTCGAATCATAATAAATTGGTATTCGAGTAGGCGAGTCCTAACTCTAAGCAGGAATCGAGTCTGACTCGAGTCAAGCCGTACTCGACACATCACTAGGAATTGTGCTTGTGCAATTTGTAGGAAGGTTTGGAAAATAATTGGTAAACTGGTGTAATTGTCTCAATCAGCAGTTTTAGAATGAGCGATGCTATCGTAGGACCAGGAAGAAATCACGTAGGATTCTTCTGCCACAGGTGTATCGTAGAATTTGAAGATGATGTTCAGGTAGGAAAAATCAATATTTTCTACAACGATTTGAATTTCGATAAAGTAGTGTTCTGATCTTTCTCACCCGGATATGTATGTCAGTAATAGGAGAAGTAATTAATAAGAGTGATAACTACTACCTACTTCATAAAATAACGTCCCAATTGTTACGTATCTACTCGTAATAATACTTCATTGTTCGAACCTGTAATTTTATTTAGGTACATATTTTAGTTGAGTTATATTTTCTGTGTCGGATAGCACTGCAGGTGCTAGAGTACAACTGTGACGTCTCCGTGAATAACTTAGGGAGGAAATATTCGTCATTATGGTTACATCACTTTGTAAAACATCAACAGTGGATGGAAAGTTCCTTCTATCGAAAATAATGCACCATGAAAAATCAATTGGAACAATAGCAGAATATAATCATAATGAAAATGCAAGCAGCAGCACCGGTGCCAATGAGGATCAGTAAAGTTATAGCAATTTCAATAGAACAAGTATCCACATTATTCATTATCACATATGAATGATATATCTTTTTGAATTATCCGAATCGGACCATTACGTACGAAGTTATGACTAAATAACTGAAAACAATATTAACGAAAACAAAAAAAAATCATTCAATGGGTCTCTCAAAACTGAGTCAGAATTTTTTTTTGGTTTTGATTTTTTTTTAACTTATAGTTTCGGAGTAAATCACTAAAAACTGATACTTATCTGCCTACAGTTAACGGGCGGCGACCGAGCGACTGACGTCACACGCACTCGCAGTGGTCACTCAATGAACTCTGCTAGTAATTTGGTCATAATGTAAATTTTTGTTAGAGCAAAAATTTTTGCACTATGTGTTATGGATGTGTTTTATGGATTTCTTAGGTCTATAATCTGCATTCTCAACAAAAAACGTTACTGATCCTCATTCTGTGCTCTTGACTTCAGCCCAGACCTCATACATTTTGGGTAAATACAATGAGATTTCTAAAGGAACATAAATCTAAATGTTGATCATAAATTCGGCCCAAGGGTTGTTTTTTTGGGTTCCGTACCTCAAAAGGAAAGAGGAACCCTTGTAGGATCACTTTGTTGCCCGTCTGTCTGTCTGTCCGTCTGTCAACCCTATTTTCTCAGGAACGCGTGGACGTATCGAGTTGAAATTAACGTCAAATACTCAAGTCCGTAACCTCTTGAAGCAGCGATATAAATAAGACTTATAAGTCAACACACTCAAAAGTTACAGCCGTTTAAGTCCGAATATTTTGAAATGTCAATATTTTGAATACAGTAGACCTCAAATCATGAAATTTGGTGAGCAGCAAGGTCTTTTAGCACAAGTAAAGGGAAAAAACCGAAAAATGTGAATCTGATATTTATTCACTAAAAAAATTACTTTTGATTCTCGCAATGGATCAAAACCATTGGGTACTTCGCATTGATGTAGAATCATAAAATTTGGCAAGAAGCAAGGTCTCATAGCACAAGTAAAGGAAAAAATCCTAAAATTTGTAGTTTATTCACAAAAAAAATACTTTTAATTCTTGCTATAGACCAAAACCTATAGGGTACTTCCCGTTTACCTAGAATCATAAAATTTGGTAAGAAGCATGGTCATATAGCACAAATAACAATAAAAATCTGAAAACCGTAAATTTGTAGTTTATTAACAAAAAATGGGTAATAAGTATTGATTCTCTCCCACGACCAAAATATACAGGATTAGCTGCATTCTTACTACCCGTTGTCTTATTACCTGTTTTCCCGTAGGAATGAAGCATTTTCCCAGGGTAAAAAGTAGCCTATGTTCATCAGGAACAATGTGGGCATTAGAAGCCCACATTATTCCTGATCAACCTATAGGCCACTTTTTAAGAATTTCCAAATCAGTCCAGTAGTTTTGAAGCCTTAACAATACAAACAAACGAACAATCAAATCTTTCCTATACTTTTTTTAGTATAGATACCTACTTCACGTTGATCTAGAATCATAATATTTGGCAAGAAACAAGGTCTTACAATTAAACGGAACCCTTAGTGCGCGAGTCCGACTCGCACTTGACGTTTTATTTTTTTACGTCTGCAATATAGGGGTACCCACTACGTATACACCGTATTTGTGCTGCAGCAAGAGGGCTGCTCATGCAATTTATAATATGGGGCAAAGAAATAAACATAATGACAGTCCCACATCAATAAATTTATGAAAACTTGTTGTTCACTCATAGAAATATCTATTGGTTCCCTAAAAATAGTTATAGACATACAAAATTTTAATACTAGAAGTAAACATTAAATTGCACAAAATTAATGTATCTTAGGGCAATGTATACGCTATAACAAAACACCTAGAGTGTTGCTAAAATTATCAGTAAATAAATTCAAACAAATTGTCATAACCTTCATGTGCCAAAAGGCAAAATGTGTCTGTAAAATATCAGATTATCTAGCTAGAGGATAAAAAAGCTTGGAACAGCTTTTGCTACAACTTGAAAAGTAATAACTAACAGGCTGATGGTTTCTTCTTCGCTTCTACTAGAAATCCGAAATATCACTTTATTTCCATGTCAGTAAGAAATGTGAGTGAAAACTGTTTTTTGTACTTTCAGAATGAAACGTGTCCATTTTGCACAACAGGCTTTGTTGAGCGAATAGAGAACAACGAAACAGTCCCAAGTGTTCAGGAAAGTGAAAACAGCGACGCAGCAATGAGCAACTTAGATGAAGCTGGAGGCCAAGATGACAGCGCACAAGATCAGACCCTTGAGATCGAGATATCATCAAATGTATGTTTGGGTGCATTGGTACATGATTTTAATAATCACAGTCTTAGTTTTTAATAAAATTATTTATTAATGCCTGCCTATGGTTCGAAATTGAAAGATTGGGCCTGACTCAGAGAAAGATAAACACCAATGACCTTTTCAATCCATCTGAACTCTGAAGATAATTGATTGAACTCTGCCACTACATTTCTTTTGTGCATGGTTAACACTGATTTAAAAAGTAACTGGATGCTGTTTTGACCTCTATGATAAATGAAGAGGTTATTGACAAAGAATATTCCCAATAAGATAAATGGATCAGCCCAAGACTGAGTGGCACACATCGCATAAGGCCTGCACTCAGCAGTCGCTAGATATAAACTGATGATGATGATTGATGAAGACTAGAAATACTATTTGGCAAGTCGAATCTTGTTTCTTTTGCCCTGCCGAACTGCCTGGTTGCAGTATCTGGCAGGGTTGAGATGATTTCAATCACTTAATTTAAATCAGAGATTTAAATCAATTGTTTTTTTCACTGCAATGAGAACAGACGGCAATCAAAAATGTATAGGGAGTGCCCGATGCTGTGAAGCTTTGGTGCACACACTTGCAATCTTGTTTCCCTGGTTGATGCAGGGAATAATTTGATATTATAAATTATCACTTCGTTCATACCTACATTCCTTTATACATTTATAATGTTAAAATACTGCAAGATGCCGGAAAAAAAAAGATGCTAAACCTATTTAATAGGTATGTAATAAAGGAATGTAGGTATGAACGAAGTGACAAACAAATTTTGTTTGTGGCAAGTCGTAGCTGTTATAAATTAAATAAAGAATAAATGGACATAGTTATAGAGAATGAAATAAAAACTTTACCAGAACATGTAAGATTGTTAATGAAAATGTTTCAATCTGTGTTTCTCTTTCTGCTAGTACCCCGTGTGACTAAACCTTTGAACCTAGGTTTTGAACCTACCTTTCGGACCTACATAATAAAATCTTAAAACTGGATAGACCAAAGCGATAATCATAAAAATCAGAGTTAAATAATGAAAAAAAGTGCTCAGCGCCGCTAAAGAAGTTTTCACTTCAAAAACATACATATGAATTGAAAACCTCCTTTTTTGAAGTCAGTAATTTAAATAAAATTAAGCAGATTTTTTTGCCTAAAACAATATATCTGCTACTAACCCTGGTACTAGGGCTAGGTACTAGGTTTGTATTTTTTGTTTATTTATTTATTCAACTTTCCTTAAGAGCGCTATTGCATTTCGACGAAACGCTAATTTAGGTATTTTACGCACTGAGCGGGCGAAGAGCTGCACAAGCGTTACTTTCCTTCAAATCTTATAATAAATATAGCACTTTCAATTCATTTATAAAATAATAATACTAGTGATTTAAAAAATAAAATTTAAATTGTAGTTTAAGCAAATGTTAAAGATTATTTTGGTATAAATATTATGTCAAAGTGATGTAGAACTTCGAAGATATTAGGGTTTGTTTCGAAGTCTTTTCGGTCGATAATTTAATTCGGTTTTGTTTTTTCTTTGTTTACATAAAGGCCTATAACGAAAATATATTCTATTATTATTTAAGTATAGGATATTTGCAAACTAAAATATTTTTATGTTTAATGGTTTATATTCAATGGAATCTACAAATTAGAGCTCGCAAAAATAACATGTCTCCGAGAGTTTTTGCCTAAGATACATCGGGAGAATGATTATTATAAAATAAACAAATAAGTTATCTAAAACTTGTTCTATTATTATTGTAGAAGAGAAAAGTATTATTAACGAGCGATCCATCCAAAATGTATGGAGCGTTTGTGGATATAGATCTATATTTTACAGGAACAATACAGAGAAGTTTGTAAAACTAACACTTTGAATAATGGTCAAAAAGGGGGGGAATAATTTTCAAAATTTTCTACCTAACCGAGTGGGTATCAAATGGCAGGAATCGGTTTGTACATTTCGAAACAGTTTTTGAAATTTCTGTAGTTCTCATACTTTTTGAAATATTTTGAAATATGACGAAAAAATGCCTCCCTTCACCCCATGCACCTTCAGATTTCCACCTGTTTCGGTCTCTTCAGAATTCTTTAGGCAGTGTCAGGTTAACATCACGAGAGGACTGCCAAAACCACTTGTCGCGGTATTTTGATCAGAAGCCCCAAAATTTCTATAGCAATCTGATCATGTCTTTATCTACAAGATGGCAAAAAGTTATCGAACAAAATGTACCTACCTACATACTTTAGTTAAATGTAAATAAACTATATAAAAAATGTTTAGAATTTTCTTAAAAAATGCGAAGAAACTTTTTCCCCGACCTAATAATTGTATAATTGACAAACGTTCGAAACCCTCGGCGCGCGAGTTGCGAGACTTGACGGAACTTGTTTTGTAATAGCCCTCTTAAGAAGTTTCTCCTCTTGGAGATTGTAAACATAAAGAAAAAACCCGATTATATGTAAAACAAGCATGTTTTGTTCACAGCCAAATGTCGGGGATCCTTCTCTACCTATGCTAAATGACATAGAATTTCTGAATCGCAGGCGAACGCGGCCGGGAATTGTGCGGTGAGATAATAAATATAATTATAGTCGCAGTGGCGGTCGCTACTTAAGAATCTATATAAATAATTAATCTATATAAATAATAATAACTCAGCTCGTGGATGTCGTGAGAGCTGACTAAGGGAACCTACTAGGGGAAGAGCTGCCGGTTTCTACTATGTCTCCTCAACCTCAACAGCCTGTATTAGTCCACTGCTGGACGCGGGTCTCCCCCTGATAAGCATCTTAATGGCTTTTATGTCATGGGGGTATTGTCCATAATCCCCAAGCTGGACATGCGGGTTGGGGATCGCAGTTCGGTGGTAGAATTGTTCTGCAAGGGGCGCTGCTGCCTGCCCCCGGCGGATATCCGGCATAATAACCTTAGTCATAATTTTTACTTATGTGTCATGTCTCGATTGTTTTCTGTTTTGTATGCCAATAAAGAAAATAAAAATAAAATATAAATATCCCTTTGTCCTTGTATTTTTTGTCCTCTTACGACACCCGCAGGAAGAGTTGGGGTGGTGCAAATTATAAGCTGGCACCACACCGAAAAATAAAGACTATTTTCAACTATTTATCGCGTCCCTCCTGAATATCAGGAGGGACGCGGGGGGTAAATAGTTGAAAACAGGATTAGGCGCACGAAATGTATTATTTTTTTAAATTTCAATTTAATAGCTGCGGTAGTTGCTGCCCTATAAAGAGGGAAAAGGGAAAGACTCGAAGAAAGAAGCGAAACTATAAGGGTTTCGAAACCGATGTCGAAACCCAGCAAATTTAAAAAAACGTACTTACAGCCGAGCATAGAACCTTCTCCCTTTTTGAATTCGGTTAAAAGGCTTTATCAGACCTATCAGGGCAGTATATAGCCTATTCCAGCTAGCCTCGGTACTGGCTCTTGATGTCTAAGCGATAAATTATACACGATAGTTTTCATTATACCTTATAGTTCTATAAAACACATTATGCTATATTTTATAGGCCGCCCAGAACACAGTTTCACGTGGAGGAGCTGGTGTGGATTCATGGAGCCGGTCCCGGGGGCATAGACGTGGCCTTAGATGGGCCACCTTTAATGTTTGTTGGAGCGCTCGGAGACTACGTGTTTGGAGGAGAAGGTAAAATACACAAAATGATACGTGTAAATATCTGTTACTCTGTTAATGTTCCTACAAAAAAATATGTAAAGTCCGAACTGCATCGCAGAAGTAAATGTACCCAACTGCCAAAAACCCAATTTATGAACATCGAAATTAAGTTCTTACAGGTTAAATGTTTAGCCTGGAAATTTAACTAAATATTTAGCCTATCAATACTTGATTATGTTTTTCAGAAGATATGTTTTTAGCAGTGCAGTGGGGCACGTATCACCACCGAGGCCACTATTCCTACTTTACTTAATTCTAGAAAATCAACGATAAATAGGCCATAATGGAAAGAGTGAATGAGAGGGTGGCAGAGTACCATCCTGTCCGGAATAGAAAGGAACCCTGTACCCAGCGGGCATCTCTGGCTGTAGTTAGATAGAAATCATCCAGGTGCATATTATTATTACTAACCTACACTGTCCCACTGCTGGGCAAAGGTCTCCCCAAAACTTTTCCACGACTCACGCTCACCAGCTTCTTCCCACCAGTCGACCCGAAATGAGTCTAAATCGTCTTGCCGGCGCGTCTCGGCCTGCCTTGGGGTCGTTGCTATCCCTCAGGCATAAGGCACATTTAGTTAAGAATTTCTTGCCCAACGACTTGTACGGCCTGCTACCCTCACATTATGCTACGCTATCTTTGGGTGAAATTTTAAAAAATATTCCATACTGATTTCGGCCCGCGGCTTCGCACGCGTTGTTGTGATGGAAACGTTAAAAGGTTATTTCCCTGCGATTGGAACTAATGTATGTATATCTGTATATACGTTCAATAGTTTTGGCGCGAAGAAGTAACAAACATCCATCCATCGAAACGTTCCCATTTATAATATAAATGTGACTTCATAAGCTTAAGCATTGCATAAAGGCGGAAGTCCTTCGTGTATTCTCTTCATGGCGAAAGACAATAGCAAAACGATTTCATACAACAATATTTTTCTTTGCTTTCAGGTCTCGACACAGTAGTTACACAATTACTCGGCCAGGGAGATAACGCAGGTGCGCCGCCACTACCCAGGGAGCAGATCTCCACTATAGCCAGTGTGCCGATCACAGCGGCTCAGATCGAGATCAACGCGTCCTGTTGTATCTGCTGGGACGATTTCACTTTGGGTTTGTACATGATTATGATATGATATAATTATATGATACTAGCTTCTGCCCACGGCTTCGCACGCCTATTTTCGGTCTAATAACTAGCCTATTATCTAAGTTAGGCTTTGCTCTAAACGTGCGCCAAAGTTCATCTTGGATCTGTTAAGTAGTTTTGGAGATCTTAAGTAACAAACATTCAGATATCACAAACTTTCGGTTTTATAATATTAGTAAGGATATTGGTCCGCCGCCAACTGAGAGGATCAATTTATAGAATCAATTTATAGAGGTTGTTTTCAATTCAATAAGGTCATACAAATTTCAAAGAACCACTTACCCTAATAAAAATATATAAACAATAATAATAATAATTATTATTAAGAGCCTACATGATCCCACTGCAGGGCAAAGGCCTCCCTTTCCACCTTCCATTCCTTTCTATTGTCAGCCAATTGTGGCCATCTGTGGCCATTTGAACTGACGCATGATGAACTGGACGCCTACAACAAAAAAATGGCCACAATGGCCACAATATAAATAATACAATATAAAAAACACAAATTTCGCATAAAGCAGCAATAAAATTCAGAATAAAAAATAAAATTAAAATGTCACATTTGTAATAAAAATGTAATTGTTTTGTCCTCTCCAGGAGAGTCAGTGTCCCGCCTGGAATGCAATCACTTCTTCCACCAGGCGTGCATTAACACCTGGCTCGAACTGCACGCCACGTGCCCTATCTGCCGCCATAGCCTGCTGCGCCCCGCGTCCGCCGCGACTCAGCCCGCCGTGGCTCAGCCCGCCGCGCCCGCCTTGGCGCTGACAGCCGCGCCCGTCATGCCGCCGACCCTCGCGTCGCAGATGCCTGTTACCCCCGAATCACAGCCTGCTGAATCCGGCTCTAACACTCTTCCTTACATAAGTGAGTACCTATTATTCGTACTAGAACTATAAATGCGTAACTATGTTACCTTTTCACGGCTAATCTCTTCAACGTAATGTTTGGCAAGGATGGTATTGCATCCCAGATAATCCCAGTAGACCTACCCCCTTTTTATCATCCATACCATCTATGAGCGTAAGTTGCGACTAAAGGCTGAACAATTACAGTCGAATCAACTGATATAATGCTCAGATTATATTTTTGTCCCCTTTCGCAGCTCTTAGTCAGCAAGGCTTTAAAACACGTTAAAAACTTTCCTTTGTGCAGTCTTCAACTCATATGAAATACTAGGTACTTTAGTAAAGCTTAATACCGATTAAAGGCAAACTTATTGCTTAACATTCAGCCTTTGTTTCTTCCGTTGCCCGGGACTTGTAGAAGAAATTGTCAATGATGCTGGTTACGGACGTACAGACAGACTGATGTAATGGTAGCATGCAACGAAAGAATCTGCCACCCACTGCTGCAGTGAATCATGCAGGGTAACAGATAACAGAGTTTGTATGGGTGGTTTATTTACAAACATTTCACATTGAACTTGACAAAATTTTAGATTTATGCTTGCTCGTTTCATGTTACATTAATTGCGTGTTACCTTTCATCAGTCTGTACTCAGCATGACACTTTACTTGAGGGTATAATAGGCCTTAAATGTCAATTGATGTGTTGCAGCAACGACGTCATACCGCCGCGACCCCTTCGGCCGCCAGCGGCGGGGCCCCCGCTGGACCAACAATGGACCCGGTTTGAGCGGGCTGTGGGCCCAAGTCAGCTCCTCAATCAACGCCCTCTCCAACGCCAGCTCCTCTGACTCTAACTCGAGCGACACTAGCAGCTTCATTGATATCGAATTCGACTAAGACTACGATAAGAATAAGAATCTTTATTTGTAGTTAACATCGAGCCATACCCACCCATGGCACATACCCATTGGGTATGTGCTCAATGGTAGCTAAGCTAATACAGTATTATTGATCTTGTAAATTAAGATGTGTGCCAATTTCAGTGTGAACGCAAATCACGCATAAATGCTGCGTGCGGAGATTTCTGCTGGATTTCAAAATTCGGTGTGACTTGTGTACCTAAATGACTTGGTAGAGAATGGCTCCGCTGTAAATACCTATTTTTATTACTGTACAGCTACTGCTGTATATTGTTCACTTGTGTGTTGTAGGCGTGTGACTACACTTTTCTTTGTACCTAATTACACTAATGTAATTAATTGGTTGGTTAGAGAATTTCTCCGGAATGCCTCTAGGTTGCTATGACTGCCGTGATAGTATTAACGCATGCGTTTAAACTATCACTGCAGTCACAGCACTTTTGATCATTTTTTCTGTAAATTTTACAGAGATACAAGATAAACAGAAACATATAGTAGTACAGCGATATATCTCATTAGATTATTTTATAAAAACTTACTAAAATATTTTCTCGCTAACCGAGGCAAAAATCTTAGCATGTGTGATATGTAATTATTTTTAAATTTCTTAGTTTAGATATAACACTTCGGGCTATCAAATCAGTCAAATATTAATCAAATATTATTATGGACAGTTGAGCGAGTAAGGGATTTAAAAGGCGCAGCTTTTTCATGGCACAAGACGCATGTAATATATCTGCAGCGTCTGGTCGCAGCGCGTTGCAACCTGGAGATAATACTAACAATGTTTCTTAATAAGTTAGTGAGTTGAAACCAATGAAATGAAGATTTCAGAATATCTCTCAAATCTGTGCATGAGACATTGGCAGAATTGCGTCAATCCAAACGCAGAGCCATCAGAAAAGAAGTTTAAATAAGTAGCTTCCTTTCCTTCGGCGGAAGGAGAGACAACAATGTATATACTTACAGCAAAATATTGTACGGCCTAAAATTAAATTAAACGTTAAAAGTTAAATTAAAGGTAAAGTAAAATTAACGATAAAAGTAGTAAATGGTAAGTTTTTTTTACTAAGTGTAAGGCACAATAATTGGTGACTAAATTTGCACACGCTAATAATTCGTGTACATCCTTCGACCAGGTATCCGCCGCCTAGTGCCTCCTCCGTAGATACGTACAACCGCTTCTCGAAAGTGGAACGCTCAAATTAGGTGCAATTAGGTTCACCCACCACATAGTCGGACGGGTGTGTTACGCGTGCTTGCTAGTACGTACTTTAGTGTAATTAATTGACTAAAAGACTACAGCAATGCCCTCGTGTTTGTTCATTTTAATTATCGCACAAGGTTGGAAAAGTAACTGTGAGCGAGTGTTATTCTCATACCTACAGATTTTACTTAGAAATTGTCTATGACTTCATTTGACGCAGACAGTTAGCGCAGAGCCGTGACAAGTTCTGTGAATACGGAACAAGAGATACCGGAGTCAAATTTATTTTATTTTAATTATGAGTACGTAAATGAAAATAATAAACGCTGTTTTTATAGGAACTATCTGAAAATCATACCGTTACCTAGTACGTATCATATTTAAATTCATTTCGTTCCTTCTATTTAATAGTAAAATTAATAAAAATATCTTATTTTGGACAACAAATAGTTAGGTGTTCAGGTAGTTAGGTAGTCACGCGGTGCTGCAGACGGACTTGTGCATCTTGGACCATGCAGGTAGTGTTATATAAATAAATGAGTCATTTTTCTTCGTGGCCTTCACGAGGAAAAATGATAGGCATTCCAATTAGTTAAATATGATTTTATTGTATTTCAGATTTCAATAACTTAATCTCTTTAGGCTTACAAAATAGGCACTTAGTCAAGTCAAATATTATAACCTAATATAAATTATCAAATAAGAAATAAGGTGTTTTAAATAGGTACTGTTGTACTAAATATATAATGTCTTTTGTAGTGTATTTTTGTTGGTGGCTAATAAAGTAGTTTTTATTGTATTGTTTTTTTGCGTCAAACATGGTTTAATACTCGTAGGTCCTATAAATAATGTCCTCTCATGTTTGACTTCAATGTAGCATTCAAAATAGTTATAATTAAAAAAATCATTTAAATAAATATTCCTATCATTCCTATTATTTTAAATAAATAATGACACCATTTCTTTTTTTACTTCACTAGACACAGAAGAAACATAGAATGTTATTTTGTTTAAGTAATTGTATTTTAATTAGATTAAGTGCAGGTCAAGTTATTTGTATAGTTGATAATAATAATTATTGAATGTTTTAGCAATGTGATTAGAATCAGAAGTATTAATGTCATTAAAATCATAATTAAATGTTCGTCGAATTATTGGTCGTTTATTGATTAAGTGTATGTCAAATTATTTGTAAGGTTGATTATAATAATTATTGAATGTATTAGCAATGTGATTAGAATCAGAAGTATTAATGTCATTGAAATCATAATTAAATGTTCGTCGAATTATTCGTCGTTTCTCTTTTGATAACAGTACATGTTGCTCTAAATTTTGTTGAACGACTTCAAAAATAAGGAATTTCTGTATTTGTTCGAGGAAAATGACAGGCATTCCAATTCGTTAATTGTGATAATATTTTGTATTTCAGATTTCAATAACTTAACTTCTTGAGACTTACAAAATAGGCACATAATCAAGTCAAATATTATAACCTAATATAAATTATCAAATAAGAAATAAGGTGTTTTAAATAGGTAGGTACTGTTGTACTAAACATATAATGTCTTTTGTAGTGTATTTTTATTGGTGGCTAATAAAGTAGTTTTTATTGTATTGTTTTTTTGCGTCAAACATGGTTTAATACTCGTAGGTCCTATAAATAATATCCTCTCATGTTTGACTTAAATGTAGCATTCGAAATAGTTATGATTAAAAAAATCATTTAAATCATAAATACATATTCCTATCATTCAGCCATTTAAATAATTTCATTTTAAATAAATAGGTAATGATAACATATCTTTTACTTCACTCTCAGGCATATAAGAAACATAGAATGTAATTTTGTTAAAGGCGCTGCCTCCCCTAACACTAGCGCCGCCACCTATTTTATCTAATTATTACGTTTATGAAAGGAATTTCCAAAAATTACGTTAGCCAGTTTGTGATACCTATCATAAGCTTTTTTTTAATGCCTCTATAATTAGTTTTATTCTTGGTCCTTGGTGGCCACCAAACTCTATTTTCGAATCTCTGTCTAAACTATACAAAATAAAACTATTACAGAGGCATGAAAAAAAACTTATAATAGGTATTAAAAACTGGCTAACGTAATTTTTGGAAATTCCTTTTTTAAATGAATAATTAGATAAAGCGCGCTATTATCGATTTGGGCGCTCTTATCGATTAGCGTAATTCGGAATGCAGCCTAGATAGGTGGCGGCGCTAGTGTGAGGGGAGGCAGAGCCTTAAGTAAATAAAATGTATTTTAATTATATTAAGGCGCTACCCCGACCCAAATCAGCGCCACCATCTATTTTATTTAATTATTATGATAAACGAAAGAATTTTTTCAAAAACGATCGGGCAGTTTGAGCTTCCTATCATAAGCTTTTTTTTAATGCCTCTATAAATGTTTTAGTTTGTATAGTACAGGAGGAGATGCGAAGTTGCTCATTTGTCCCACCATGGTGGCCAAAAAGAGCAACTTCGCATCTCTGCTTAAAGTATACAAAATAAAACTTTCACAGGCACATGTAAAAAAAGCTTATGATAGGAAGCTCAAACTGCCCGATCGTTTTTTTAAAAATTCTTTCGTTTATCATAATAATTAAATAAAATAGGTGGTGGCGCTGATTTGGGTCGGGGTAGCGCCTTAAGTGCATGTCAAGTTATCTGTAAAGTTGATTAGGGCCATTCATTTATTACGTAAGACAATTTGGGGGGGGGGGGGGGGGGTCGTCGACCATGTCTTATTTTTCTGACAAGGGGGTGGGAGGGAGTCTCGATAGTTCTTACGTAAGATCACAAAAATGCGCAAATTAAAATTATACTTTGAAAAAGCGCGGACGAAAACGATTTCCATTTCCATGGCAACGGACCCGCGCCACTCGCACTGCGCCTCCCGGGAACTCCCCTCTTGTGGACTAGTCGTCTCTTGTTTACGTAAACAACAGTCGTTATAGCTATACGTAATAAATGAATGCCCCCTTATAATAATTATTGAATGTATTAAGCAATGTGATTAGAATCAGAAGTATTAATGTCATTTATTATAAGTCAATGTATTAGCAATGTGATTAGAATCAGAAGTATAATGTCATTTATTATATTATTCAATGTATTAGCAATGTGATTAGAATCAGAAGTATTAATGTCATTTATTATATTATTCAATGTATTAGCAATGTGGTTAGAATCAGAAGTATTAATGTCATTTATTATAATTCAATGTATTAGCAATGTGATTAGAATCAGAAGTATAATGTCATTTATTATATTATTCAATGTATTAGCAATGTGATTAGAATCAGAAGTATTAATGTCATTTATTATAATCATAATTAAATATTCGTCGAATTATTGGTCGTTTCTCTTTTGATAACAGTCCATGTTGCTCTATGATAGGTAGGTACATTTTTTCAACGATTTCAACAAGGAGTTTCTCAATTCATATCTATGTTTTTTTATGTATGTATCTCCGCCTGTGGCTAACCGATTTTACCGATTCTTTCACTATTGTTTATAGAATGATCCCGAATCGGTCCCTTAAAGATGACATGACATACATTGACTATCGATATCGATAAAAATATATGCTTGCCCAACTGGGGTGTGATGCTTGGCTTTGAGTCGGCCAATCGGAGCGCAGCGGTCGCAGCAGTGATTTGGCGGAATTGTTGTCTAAACAAAATAAATGACATTTTCTCTTTATTGGGTATGTGCTCGATGGGGCTGCCGCAGATTAGAGCCTGAGGCTTCAATGGGTGGACCAGAAGGCCAAAGGCCTTAGCCCATGCGTGAATATTGTTGAGGTCAGAGTTAATTTGATCAACACCTAGGTATGGATATCTCATCGGCTTTGAAATGACAGTAAATTTGCAGGTCATCAGCATACAGGTGAAACTTGGAGGAAATGACAAGAGTGATAGCGTTAATAAAGATGGAGAAGAGGAGAAATTACATAATACTTTTGAAATATCACGACAATTTTGGTGATATCTTCGCCAATTCATAATAGATTTTGATGATTCTTTCGTTGTGTAAAGGTTGATAATGATAATAGAATGAGAAGATAGGTAGGTCTATTTCTGTGTGATGCGACCTAGCAGTACCACGGTCTGAAACAATGATTTTTTATACATGAAGAAATTGTATGTTTTAAGTACCTACTAAATTGTACGTCTGAAATAAAAACAGGTACTTCAAGTTTTCATAAAAGACTAGAAGGTCAGCTTGGTAGGCTATCAGTGTTCCATGTTTCAGCTTGTACCTACCTAAAAAACTAGGCACGCTAGAAGATGACTGTTAAGTGTAAATTTTTGTACAAAACTTGTACTTGTGGTACACCAAAGATCCGATGATGTACGTCAAGTTTTTGTTTTCATGGAAATAACATTATCTAACCAAAAACATAAATGTGAAAATTCGCCAAGTTCGTTCGGATAGTGGTGGTAATGCATAGTATTTTCTTTATTAGCAAGGGAAAGGAGAGATGATTCTGTCACGCTAAACACGATTTATTGGGAAAAGAAGGTGTAGGTAAATGACAGAACGTTACCGGAGTGTTTGCAGGCATGTTTTAACAGCTAGGGGTGACAGCAAATGTGCCCAAACACTCGACAAAAAATCCCCGTAAATAACACAGGTTAATTCTTCAAAACGTCATTTTGATTTCTGAGATTAGTCTTGTGTTTTTACTTCATATCCCTTATCATTCAGATAGTTAGTAACTATCCGAATCATAAGGGATATGAAGTAAGGGAGTAAAGGGTGGAAACGTTTGCAATTATACAAGTAACTATTACCTAGTTACTTGCAAACGTTTCCACCTTCTACCACTATCTCCTGGGACGCGACACAGCCGACATAACATTTCTCTTAAGGCGCTACCCCGACCCAAATCAGCGCCACCACCTATTTTACCTTATTATTCTGTTAAACGAAGGAATTTTAAAAAATCGATTGGCCAGTTTGTGCTTCCTATCAAAAGCTTTTTTTTAATGCCCCTGTAAAAGTTTTATTTTGTATACTTTATGCAGAGATGCGAAGTTGCTCTTTTTGCCCACCATGGTGGGAAAAATGAGCAACTTTGCATCTCCTTCTACACTATACAAACAACAACATTTATAGAGGCATTAAAAAAAAGCTTATGATAGGAAGCACAAACTGGCCAGTCGGTTTTTTGAAATTCCTTCGTTTAACGGAATAATAAGGTAAAATAGGTGGTGGCGCTGATTTGGGTCGGGGTAGCGCCTTAACAATATTAACCACCTCCATTGCCTTTCCAGAGCTACTCAGCAAAACTAACATAAACCTTAAACGTTCCCTTTATGCGTGCGCTGTCCGATATAGTCCAGCCCTTAAAGTTCCATTCACTGACACCTACTATAGACAAAACTCGTTTGTAATTTAGAGCGTGACGGATCTGAATTTTTGTAAAGAACGATAATTTATGACCTTCGTGGCACGACTGTGCGTTCGGCAAGGCGGCTGCTTAGCAGTTTTTTTCACTCGTGCGTGAGGTAATAAACGACTCTTAGCCATTGCTTAGTGCTGAGAGCGACTTATAAGTGGGAGGGTCTATTCTTCTTTTTTCAGTGTCAGTGTTGGTAATTTTTATGAAAAAATTAAATCATGTCATATTTAAGTGGCTTTAAGTATTTGATAAACAATTTTTATTTGGTATTGAACTATATTTTATATATAACAATGTCCTTCCATTAAAATTTAAAGAAAAATGCAATAATAAGAGCACTGGACATTGAAAATAACATTATTTATTAATATTTAAGCTTCCTAATCAATCCATTACGACCTAAAAATATTAAATTTGTCAATTACGTCCTTGATTTGTACAGTTTTGAACAAAATAAGTAGCTATACGCCCTAAGGTGCTCGCATAAACTGATTTGTTTGGGGCGTAAAGGTCATTTTTTTCTAATTTTATGGTCGTATAGGAAATTTATTTCTGTAATTATAACACTTGGACAGATTATGATAACACGGATTTCGGAAGTACGACAAATTCTAAGTATTTTTTTCCTAGGTTTTGTCTAAATAGTACCAAAAACAAAAAAAGTACAGACAAAATAAACTTAATTTTTTTGTTTTTTGCCTCACCTGCAAAGTCGCCTTTTGTCCTTTACGCCCTTTGAGCCAAGAGGTATCGATATACAGCTCAATAGATAATTAAAAACTGAGTAAAACTCCATTATTAAGTCAATTTCGACCAAATGTCTGTCTATATGCCCGTTTTAATTTTGACTGCTGTCATTAAAAATGTAGTTTTTGATCCTACCTTTCATAATATGAGCCATAAACCGAAAGCCTTTATTTCTTTTTTGTTAATATCCTGAGTAATGCTTACGCATATCGTACTACCACGGGGAGACAGTACCTACGATGATGTGGGACTCTAACAGAACTAAAACCCTCAGGGTGGTTTCTGCCTCTGCCACTGTAACTGTACGTCCGTCCTGCGTCCAGTCAATGTCATTTTTGACATTTTGCTGTCACATACGCTGTCATTTTCTATATTTTTGGAAATTTAGTGTCAATTTTGACATTCACTGTCACTTAGGACATGCGCTGTCATTTTCAATAAGTATTTTTGTAATTCGCTGTCACTCGACATTCGCTGTCACATTTGACATTTTCTGTTGTTCATCATTGTTTGTTGGTCATCATCAACCTATATTTGTCCACAGCTGGACATAGGCCTCCCCTAGTGTGCGCCATAAATTTTGTCGGGCGGGTAATATGTACTGTTACAGTACGCGGTCGTGCTATATTACGCGTAATGCATTACTCACAGTACCTACACACCTCTACTCCAAGCGTCAGACGTTAATCTTTTTTTGCGCATCTTGCCCCAGCCAGTCAACTTCAAGTTTGGACCGAATTACGTATTTTAATAAATCAGAGAGCCGGATGTAATAAGCTTTTTTGACTGTCTAGGTCTGTTGCAGCTACTCGAACGCTCGTAGACGTGCGCGCTCATGTTGGAACTCGGTTAAAAATAAATATAGTTTATTTCAGACCCGCTGTGGTTCATACCTACACAGTTACAAAATTTTATAATGTGTGGTCTGAGAGCTCACTTTTGAAATCCTTGCAAATCGAATCAGCTAAAAAAAGAAGCCCGTCCAACCCCGAAGCGCGAAGCGGGGGGGGGGGGGGGGGGTTCGTGGCGACTCTGTGACTGAAAGGGTATGAATATTATATAATTGCACCCAGAGCCATATGTTGAACGGTCAAGTGTGTGTTTGGCGGGACCACGAAAAAGTTTTGTCCACCAGTGGGACCACGGTTCCGGAGTGAAATATTGTAGGTATAACGTAAAGCAATGGGCCATCAATTTGTAAAACTTAAATTAAAGCCGGTATAACCCCTAGACTAGAGTTGTCAGTCCATACGCTTGAAGAATAGGCATAGCGTCTCAGAAATTAGGTACTACGTCTATGTTGTAATTTTTTTATTACAATTTTATAAAGAGTGTTCAAGGGCCATTCAGGAAGCAAAAGTATCAGAGAACTAGACGATCGCCTCGCGGTTTCACCCGCGTAGTTCCCGGTCCCGTGGGAATTCCGGGATACAAATTAAATATAGCCCATGTCACACCCTGAAAAGTAAGCTTTCGATCGGTGAAATAATTTTTCAAATCGCTCCAGTAGTTTCGGAGCCTATTCAATACAAACAAAGAATCAAATCTTTCCTCTTTATAATATTATTACTAGACGATCGCCTCGCGGTTTCACCCACGTAGTTCCCGTTCCCGTGGGAATTCCGGGATAAAATATAGCCTATGTCACTCCCTGAAAAGTAAGCTTCCTAACGGTGAAAGAATTTTTCAAATCGGTCCAGTAGTTTCGGAGCCTATTCAATACAGACAAATAAACAATCAAATCTTTCCTCTTTATAATGTTAGTATAGATTAAGATTCCAATGGATAAACCCTACTTTTTAGGGTTTCGAAGATCGGTTTCGAAACCCTTATGGTCTCGCTTTGTCTGTCCTTTTTTCCCCTCCTTAATAACTCAGCAACTATCGCAGCAATCAACTTGAAATTTAAAATAATAATACATTTCGTGCGCCTGTACAGATTTTGAGAAAGAAAATAAAAATGAACATTTTCCATACAAATTGAGATGTCAAAATATTAGAAGAGACCTACAAAGTCAAATGGGGTATCAAATGATAGTTTGTATATTTCAAAATAGTTTTTGAAACTTTAAGTGTCATACTTTTTAAAATATTTTGAAAATAGTCGAAAAAATACCCATTCCCCCCCCATCAATTTGAAATGTATGAAGCGTTTGTAGATATGGATCTATTTTTTACATGAAAAATAAAGAGAAGTCTGTAAAACGACACTTTTTGAAAAATGGTCAAAAAGGGGGCCTGGGTCTGTGGTATCGTTGCTTCTAAACGTATGAACCGATTTTCGTTTAGTTTTTAGGGTTCCGTACCTCAAAAGGAAAAAAGGAACCCTTATAGGATCACTTTGTTGTAGGCACAATATAATTATTTGTGGTCAAAGCGCTTTAGCTGCAATAAACGCCATCTAGCGACAAGTGGAAATCGTAATGTAAACACTTTTGTACTCGTCTGTACTTTAAAATGTATGTAGATTTTCAGAGCTAATATCTCTTAAACCGCAGGTAGGTATAATAATATCTGTGCCGCAGGTCTATTGCTGAGCGTCGCAGGAGAACTAGATACCGTAATGCACCGTTCATTGGCGTAGTTGATGATTCATATCTCGCTATAGTTTAGTTGATATCTGCAAGGTTTTATTTTATTTAGATATAAGTTACTTTATGTAAACAATAAAGTGTTCATTCATTCATTCAAGGCTGCCAGCTTGACGTCAAGATATCAGTCACAGTCAAAGACCTAAATATCTCCTAAAGTACTGGGTGGGGCACTATTTATTTTACTAAGGGCATGGGGGTGCACTATTTAATGCACATTTATTGGCATAGTGCAAATAGCCTTTATTCACAAAGAAAATTATACTAGTATTTACAATTGAAACAATTGAGCTAACTGCAGACTGTTGCAAACAGTCTACAGGTAGCTCAACTGATCCATTAAAATATGATCCATATGAACATTGGCATAGTTGAAACCACCAAATTCCATGGCGGGCCTGCTATCTTGGAACTAACTATCACGGACATGATCTGGGAGCCCTAGTTGAACCTCTATAACTCTGTAACAGCGTCTTCTAGCGAATTGTAAAGACCTTTGAACATTCGTTACAAAATTCGAAAATAAAATTTAAAAACATAGACGTAGTAATTTCTGAGATTTACTCTATGCCTATTATTCAAGCGTGTGGACTGAGAGCCTTAGTCCAAGGGTTAAATAACGGCCTTATTTTAAGGTTTACACGCACATTTCAATATTGAGGCACTATTTACGCCTATCGCTAGAGTTAGAATGGGACAAAGCCACCTATCGCTTATTCGTTGATAAACCTTCGCGTTCCGTCTACAACTACGAAGCGCTTAGCCATATTGGAATAAAGTACTGTGAAGTACCGTATGTAGGTACCTCTTATATTATTAAGTAGGTATACCGATATCGCGCCAATCCACAAAAAAATCATGTCGCGGGTGAGGCCAGCTTTATCCTCTGGGGATAATAGCGAATTCTTGAGTTCACCACTATTCCCTGAGCTGAGACAAAATTAAAGGTCTAGGCAAAGATTGTGTAACACAAACACAGTGTAAGTTTTTTTTGAATACCTAGGTACGAGGACCTAGCGAGGTACGGGCAGGGGGCCGCTGCCCTCCCCGCTCCCCCTAGAAGATGCAGCATTTTATATTTAAATACGTACGTACGTAGATAGCCTAAATAAAGTTGATTTCATTAATAGGCCAATTTTATAATATCGTACAGTGAATGTTTGAATCTATATTTACGCGCGAAACTGTTTTCTCGACACGGGACGGTGCGCTGCCGACGCCGCGCCGCTTCGCTCTATTCGCATCCAAAAAGCAACGTTCGTTATTTAGAGTGGTCTGGCCCGCTAAAGTCATTTTCTATGAGTTTAGCCACCACAACAAATATCGCAAAGAGATCAGTTTGTCAAAGAGCGCAATAAATCTAAGTAGACAACAACATTTTCACGATTCGATCCGCTCGCCGATAACATTTGTTCCTTCTGACTATGGTCCTAAGCTCAACCGCCACGTTAGAAAACTTTTTTTTTCCAATATTGCAAAAAAAAAAAAAAAACAAATTTGCGATTATCAAAAATTGTCGCTCTGCTCGCCGACAACATTTTTGAAGTTTGTCAGACACTGCAGAAAATCTAAGAACGCCAGTAAATATTCGCGGCTTGCTCACACATTTCGTCCTATGGTCAAAGCCTGACCCAACTGTAGAACATTTTGCCAAATTAGAAAAAAAAACGCGGTTCACTCCGCTCGCAGGCATAATTTTTGCCTTTTCGATGTGGTCTGGGGCTGAACCCTCATTTGCGTTCAATATGCAAAATATCCAACGAAACCACAAAGTTTTCCTGGCTCGCTCCGCTTATCGGTAACACCTTGTAGTGTTTCATGATCTAGATATAAAAATACATGGTGACGGCTCACATTCAGCTAATTTTGACCACCACCGCGAAAAATTTACAAAAATGAAATTTCTCGCGTCTCGCTTCGCTCGCCGATGACAAACAGTTCCGTGCATGCACTGGCGGCATAAGGGAGGAGGCACTCGTGCGCACAGCCAGGGCATGTACTCTCAAAAACGAAATCGAAGTTTCTGATTAGTTTTTGTGCAAACACTAATTTTATGCAAGCGACATAAGAGTTGGTTTTGCACAACGAAAACGAAACATGGATTTTAATTTTTCGGGTAGGCCTTCAGATCTTAAAAAATTCGCGGCTCGCTCCGGTCACCGTAGATTCTGTAGGGCAGGGCTGTTGTCCTCCTATTTTGTTGTTAGTCGCCAAAATCTTATAATTTTTCTCGTGGAGTATAATTAGTGCAAAAGTAAAATAAATAGCGCCTCTTTGGTTTAAGAAATAATGACCATTCTTAGTGGGTAGCTTGACGTCAAGCGTACACATGACCATACTCGGCTATACAATAGCAACAAAATTTATACACAATAATAGCTTATAAATACTTACCGCACGAGCTATGCAAAATTTCATAATGATTGTTCTTATAGGAACGGAGATATTGAACAAGACTTCTCAATAACATTTTCAACAACATATTATTAAACAACGAAATAGTTCTTATAGAAAACGAGCTTTTCTTATTATAAATGCTATGTGTAAATAGAGTGTGAAATAGTGCTTCTGCCAATAGTCATACTTTATGCAATTTTGTTGTGCAACAATATAAAAAGTCGATGTGTTTTTCTAGGAAGTTGTGTGCGACTGTACCACAATGCATTTGGCATTGTGGTATAGGTCGCGTCACGTAAAAAGAACGCTGGAAGAAAGTGGAAGGGGTGTGTTCGCGCATGGGTACACTCGCGCACGATAGTACCTACAATGCCAATTTGCTAAGCCTATTTTAACTAATATTTCGCTCGCAGCTTGGAATTGGTTATTAGAAAATAATATTAGATAAAATTGAAAACATGTTTGATTCCGTCTAGAATGTTTAATCTAATTACAAAAAATTAACATTATGTTGCCTCAAGCGGTGCGTTTCATACACTGTTTTAAATTATCAACAGCATTATTATCTGCCTCTCTCTTCATAAAACAATATACGCCAAAAATCATTTTTCTCACTTTTCTACGTAAAACCATTTCGTAAACTTTTGCGCGATGGTATTTTGACAAGAAACGTGACGTGTACACAACGCGAACCAATAGCGCACCGGCAGGCGTGCGGCACGTGACCCGCCCACCCCGCGCCCCACCGCATACCACCAAATAGACCTATAAATTGCCTACTGCGCAGCTTGACCGCCAGCGTTCTTTTTACATGACCGGAACTAAACAGTCGCACACAACAAAATATAATTTATTTGTTAAATTATACACCAAACAATGTAGGTAAGTGGTAAGAAAAGGTAGTTTTGTTACTTTAAAAGAACTTTTATGAGTAATTCTATAATTATGTGCACAAGTGTGTGCACTTAGGGCACTCTCTATTCCCTCACTCTCATGATCCGATGGGACGACAGACCGACACGACCGGGGAGAGGTCATTAATTACATAGGTAGGTAGATGTAGGTTCTATACGTCTAGCCTATATACAGCAGTACAGACAAAATTATAGGTACCTAAATAGGTAAGCATAACAATATGATGTACCTACGATCTGCCAATAACCTAGGTAGAAAAGGTAGGTAGGTATTCAATTCAAAGACAAAATACTAGAAAAAGATTTCGCGAGTATTTGGCCGCATCCAGCTCACTCACTCCAGTGCGGTTTTACGTCGCGTCTCACGCACGATGCGCATACTGTTTTCTATGTTGTCTGTTTCTGTGATCTATTTTTTGTTTGGGTGGATGTAGAGATTCCGTAGAAAGCAATCCGGATTATTCGAAATCCGAATTCTCCGGAAAATTTGACAATTTTGTTTATACGGATATATGCATTGAAATAATATGATAACTGTAAGAATAGGTACCTACTCAATATTATTTATAAGGCAAAAATAAATTAGCTCGTAATCGTAAATAAGTTTTAATTCGAATTTTTATATTATTTTGGCTTTTTTCTTCCTGTTATTCTGGTTACTCCAGTTTTGCTGCACGGCTACGTACATAGGTACGTCGTATTGTCTTTATGCTTAATGCCTGCCTACCCCCGTGCCAAACCACACACCGCGCCTCCCGCGCACTTATCTGTTCGTTCAGGTAGTCGTTCAAGAGTTTTCGGCTGGTTCACAAGGTTCAAACGCTACTTCGTTGAACGGCCTTCCTCCAATGAAGACTGATCGAATAGCCAGATACTCTGTAAAGCCGCGTTGACACGATCAGAGCCAGCTCGGACCAAGTTCGGACCGAGTGGACTCGTAGGAGTAGCTTCATAAGAGTGTACTAGGATAGCTGTTGATATTATCATAGTTCACTCGGATCATTTTCGTCATTATTCCAATTTTTTTATCAGTTAACATCGAAAAATGACGGATTTAGTGCGAAGTGGCATCGGAATTGTCGCAGACTTGCTGATAGAGGAGCTAAGACGGGAAAGAGATAAGGCATCTCGCAAAAGGAAAAGAATTTGGACTCGCTCTTGGATTCTACGCCGCCGACAACAGGGAGCATCTAAGAATTTCCTCCGAGAAATTGAACAGGAAGATCCTGCTTCGTATAAGAATCATCTAAGACTGAATAATGAACACTCAGAGCTCAGACCACTTTTTTTCGCACGAGCTCGGAGCTCGGATTAGAGGTTGCTACAATCCGAGTTGCGTCCGAGTAGGTATCCGAGTTCACTCGGTCCGAGCTGGCTCTGATCGTGTCAATGCGGCTTAATGCCGAGTGCCTAAACTGGTAGGTACACGCAACACCAACTATTGACATCAAGGCTGACAGCCAGGCGACTGGTGCAACAACATAGCATTCAACTGGGCAAAGCATCTGCATAGCCCGATCGAGTTAACAGACATCGCCCCGGACAAAATTCTACACCTGTTCCTAGCAGCTGCAAGGGATACGCCTATGAGTTCCACTGCACTGCTACTGAGCTAATTCTCTAATTAGCAAGCTGAGTAGCAGTGGGCGGGTCATATCCGGTAACCGTTGGGCTTAAACGTGTTTTCAAATGGAGACCAGGTTCTTTTGAAGTATTGTGTAGAACGCCTTATTGCCAGGTGGGATAACGATCTGTTAAAGACTATTGGCATCTGCCGCTGCTGGAAAGGGCAGGTGAAGACAAGGTGCCTTGGCGCTCATAAACAGCGGCATGTGTCAAGCAGTAGACTAACATAGGATTATGGTGACCACTCAGGTAGCCACGTAGCATGCTTATTGTTTATTAAACCGAATGGGCCGAATGTCATGAACTCGTGTCATACGGCAAATAGTTTTTGTTTAAAAAACTTTTAATTTTATGTTACTGAGTGCATATTTAGCTATAAAGGGTGCAACGAAATATGTATATGTGTATAAAGCCAATAGGGGGTGTTTCTGTGCGCCGAGGGGATCACTATTATGATTTTTTATATTTTTTTTCCTATTTGTGTTCTTTCACACATTTTGCATTATTTAACTTATTAAAATATTTCACAAATGTTTTAATTGTTTTTTTAGCAAAACCAGTGTAGTGTCATAAAATTATTAAAAAAAAATGATGCTACTCCTTTTGAAAAAAAAAAAGGATCTAAACAATAGTAACAATGTAAGAATACACGTCAAAAAACACATTATATGAAAAAAATGCTTTAATTTTTTTCAATAGAATATAATTTTTGTTCGTAATTAAAAGCATCGTTGAACAAATGTTGATCATCCGAGGTCCAGGATCACCCCCTTTCGTCCTAGTACACATACACCATGTTTGTGCATATCGTGGCACTCTGTATAGCTAAATATGCACTACAAAAGATTTTTAAACAGCATTTTGTCAAACCAAAACTATAGGACGTATGACACGAGTCCCATGACTTCAATGTCATATTATTCTGCCGAAATAAAAAACAAATTCTCAATTTTAAGATCATAAAACTTTGCATATCGTCGGCTTATTGCAAGAAGTCATTAGTCGCAAGAAGTCACTAACTGCGTTAGATATACCATTGAGTTCGTCTCGATGAGCTCTACATTTTGGTAAAACTCACAAATTTGTAGCTCTTCAAACTTAGAAGTTATGGCTTGGTTATAAAGTCAATAACTGCATTTTTGGTATATCTGGTTTCATAAAATTCATTAACTTACATTAATAAATTTTAACAAAAGAAAAAAAACACAATTGCCATTCTTATTTTCATACGAAACTCATTTATGTGACTTAACAACATTTTGAAAGTGCTTTTACGTTCACAAACGTTTGAATAAGTTTTGCTTTAATTCATTATTTGCACCTTAACCAGTTTTGTCGTATCGTATTTTTTGGAAAAAAAAATACTAACGTTTTTAAATGACTTCTATCAAAACGAGTAACGTCTACACTGAGTTTTTTATTTTTTATAGATTTCATTTTTTACACTTAATTACTTTTTTCGAAACATAATTAATGGTAAATGAATACTATTCGCATTAAATGACTTCTTTCCGAACAAGTAACGTTTATAGGTACCATCACTATTGGATTGGTAAAATTAATTATAGGTCATTGACAAGTTTTTGCTAAAATATTATGTTAAACTTAATACAAGACTAAAATAGCTTGAATTAAGTATTGTTTTATTAGTGATTTTTGTTATTGTAAAAATAACAGGTAAATGTAAGGTAATGACTTTTGCACACATACATTTACGTGTTGCTATGCTACTTATGAGACCGCGTGCCGTGTGACCGGAGTCGCGGAAGCGGGGCAGAGGGGTATTTTGTTCGGGGCCGCTCGCGCCTCTGCCGCGCCGCGTAGTAGTTCGTTCTTTCCGGCCCTTGTGGGGGCACAGAGCGGGGCATCGAGGCTTGGCCTCTTTACCCCGGCATCAACTCGAGGGGTGACGACTCCTCGGTCCTTGGATTTCGCTAAAAATGCTTTTATTTAGCTTGTTAATCATTTTATTTTTTTATTAACATATTTGCATGTTTTTTTCTTATTTTTTGTTTGGTTTGGGTTAATTTTTTTTAAATTAACCCACGGTCTATCCGGGGGGTTCTGCGGGGGTGAGGTCCTAGGGAAGGGGCCTCCACGGGCGGTCATCATCTGGGGGCCGGGGTTGGTGAGGCGCTATTTAGTGAAGGTGGGCTTGGTGGCCGTTGTCGGCGCGGTCGTACATTCGACGACTGTGCTGTACGACAAACTCGTCTATGGATTGGATCTGCGGGTCGCGGGCGATGACATCGTTCCTGACGTATTGGCTCGCGCCAGTGTAGATCCTCAGAGCCACGTTTTGCAGCCCCTGGAGCCGGTCCCTATTCGTCTGGGAGACTAGTGAGTACCAGGCCGGCGCTGCATATGTGAGTCGGGATCGGACTTAGCCTTTGTAGACCCACACTTTGGTCCTCAGAGGCAGGCGAGATCCCAGGACGGGTCGGAGAAAGGTTGGGCGACGCGCGCTTGTTGTAGTGCGCTGTCAACCTTCGGCTGCATCCGCAACGACCTGTCGATCCCGAAGCCGAGATACCGGATGTGCGGGCTCCATGCCACGTTCTGGCCCCGAAGTGTCAGCTGCGGTGGGTGGCCGATGCGGCGGGAAACAAACAGCGCAGCCGTCTTTCCCACATTGACGGCCATGCGCCATTTGTCCAGCCAGGGCGGCAGGATGTTCAGCAGCCGCTGCATCCTGCGGGCTGCGATGGTGGGGCTGGTAGAAGACGCAAAGAAGGCGCTGTCGTCCGCGAACAGCGCTAGCGACACATCTCTCTCCCCGGGGCGTAGGTGGCCCTCCAGGGTGGGGATGTCGTCGGTATAGAACGCGTATAACGCTGGCGACAGGCTGCTACCCTACGGTACACCAGCAGAGATGGATCGAGTGGAGGATGTGGCACCATCAACTGCGACGAAGAACCGCTGGTTGTCGAGGAAGGATGCCACAATCCTGATGAGAGCTGGTGGAGTTGGGTTTTGCAGGAGCTTGTACAAAACGCCGGGGTGCCCAATACGGTCGAAGGCCTTTTTTACGTCCAGAAAGACCCGGACAGTGCAGCGCCTGGCGTTGTGCTCGACTGCAAGGTGGTGCAGCACCCTGGTGAGCTGCAGCGTGGTAGAGTGGCCACTCCTGAAGCCGAATTGCTTCGGGCGCGGCTTGATAGTTGGAGCCAGGCGCCCCAGGAGCAGGCGTTTCAGGAGCTTGCCCACTATTAGTAGTAGAGTAATGGGGCGGTAGTTGGCCGGGAGGCGGTGATCGTTGCCGGGCTTGGGTAGCACGATGACCCGTCCGGTCTTCCAGGATTCCGGGAAGTGGTCCGTCCGGAGGATCCCGTTGAAGAGCCGGGCAAGCGCGGTGACTCCACGGCGAGGCAACTGTTGGGGACTCCGTCATAGCCTGGCGCCGTCTGGGTAGACGGAGGACGGCCTTCCGCACCTCGGCAGGGGAGATGAAGTACTCCCCGTCTAGGGGCGGTGTTGGGCCAGACAGGAAGTCCCTCACTGTGACCTCGACCTGGTGGTGGTGGTTTAGGGTTTCAAAGGTGGCGTCGGCTGCAACGGGGTGAGGCGAGAACTGCTCCGCGAGGTGCTCGGCCAGAATTTCGGCACGGTCGGCGGGAGCAAAGCGCCGGACCCCATCTCGGTCCAGCAGCGGGTAAGTTGTTGCCGGCTGCCGCGTGAGCGCCCTATTCATTGATTCTATGATTCGCCCTATTCGATGATTCAGTCCCAGGTCTCACGCCAAATCTGTACTGCGGCCGAGAGCTCGGCAGATATCGGGTTGAGTCGCGTCTTCAATGTATCAATGACCTTAGGCAAACACAGCTCCATATTTCAATGTGAATGCGCAGCTATAACCGAGGCGAGAAAAACATAACGAATGATGGACGCACCTACTAGAGTGCCGCCAGGCAAGAGCAGCGCTATCAGCTGCATCACCAAGGCTAACTAAGCGCCTACTGAACCTGACCAGAATGGACCTACGCGTCCTACCTAGTGGGGACACTCACAGGACATGGCCCACTAAATAAACATCTCTTCACCATCGGAGCAACAGACAGCACTCTCTGCAGGGGATGTCTTAGTGACGAATAATCAGCTGCCCACGTAGTTCTGGAATGCGAGGGAGTAACAGCGCAACGACACGAAATCCTCGACCACCCGAGGTCGCTCCGCGAAGTGTGTGAAGATCCCAGGAAGATTCTGCGCTTCTGGACGGAGTTAGGCTGGTTACACTAGCAAACAAAACATGCACAATGGACCAAACCGTGTCTAAGTGCGGAAAATAGAGTACACAATACAATACAATACAATAGAGTCGCGTCTTCAGTCGCGGGCAGCGGGAGCGCGCCCACTCGCGCTGGAGTTCGCGTTTCCTCTCTATTACCCTCTTAATGTGTTGGGGGAGGTCTTTGCGCTGGCCTTGGCGCCTGGTGATGGGTATGGAAGCGGCCGCCTCAGCCTCGAAGATGCGCGCCATCAGCGCTGAGGCCTCGGATTCCACTTCTGTAGGCGTCTGGAGAGGTCCGACGTCCACGGACTCGAGTGCCTAGGCGTACGCGTCCTCACGTCCTGGGGCCAGGTCGAGCGTTAAGAGGAGGGTAGATAGGATAAGAAGGTTTTCAGGTAAAGCTCAAAGTCTGTTACTTAATATTTTCTAATCTAAATACAGTTTACTTAATCGTTTCCAACCTATTTATGTGTTTATAACTCTTTGCTGGCTAGCAGAATTATTTTCTAAAAGCTTAGAACGTGTTTTTGACTGATTCATGTGCCATTATTACTAATTTTAGTTATTTTATTAAGTGTTTTCGACAAACAAGGTAATTTGTTTAGCTTTTAGTAATAAAAGATGTTATTTTATGATTATTTTGTCTTTTAATACTCCAAAGAGGCCACTAATAACTTCGTTGCAGAAATACTTAACTCCAGTTTAGTCAAAACTTTTTATAGCAAGAAGTCATTATCTTTGCATTTTTAGCTTTTAAAAAAATTGCAGTGGTTGAATTTGTACTGATTTCAGTTAATTATAAAATAATTACATATCTCTATATATTGGCGTTTAAATTATATTGATAACTGTCGTAGTTTTGATGATATGGGCTCTTAAAGTTTTAAAAACTTTAAACTGCTTTTGCCAAACTTTTGGATTTGTCGGTTAATGACTTCTTGCAATAAGCCGACGATATTTTGTAGTTTAAAACCAGGAATAACAAAATTCATACTTTTAACCTACGAAATTGCGTGAGTAATTGCAAACCAAGGCTAGATTTTATCTTATATTTAACATTTTGTTCGAATAATCCGGATTTGTGAATGATGAAATGCGTTATCCCGATAAGAATTAATCAGGATTTTGCAATCCCTAGGGTGCATGAAAATAACATACTTAGGCAAGGTAATACTATCCTATAAGTAATCCGACTTCATACAAACGGGCGAAACGCGAGCTATACCTACGCGCCTCGATCTCGGCATGCGCTCAGCATGCAGACAGTCGCGGCTGTGCCGCAGTGACGAACGGATGGCGTGTTGTTTTTTTAACAATAACCGCGCGATTTTTTCTCTAAAAATAAGTTCAGGTACATATTTAATAAAGTAGCTGCAGGTATCTATAACCAAGTAAAAGATATTCCTTTTTCTCCAAAAAAATCTCCTAAAATTTAATAATAAAGCATTTTGTAGGTACGTCTCAGTCGAGGCGCAAATATTTTTCGGTCACAAATTTATAAGACCGATTTGTTATTCAAACATAAACAGGTTTTTTAATTAAATCTACCAATCAAAAAACAACACGAACACTGAATTGAATTGAATGGGAAGTTGAACACTTCCCATTCAATTCACAAAGTACCTATTTTATTTGTTTATATAAAAAAAGTACCTTCCTATATTTACAATCACAAAACTAAATGGAAACACAAAGTAGGCAAATGTAATTAAAATGGTGGAGGCGGGCAGCCCTATCGCATGTTTACCTACCGCGCGGCTGTAGGCATTTATTTCAAAGATACGGCCGAGTTCAAATACTGTTGGATAATATTACCGTGACTTAGGTATATGAATTCTTAGCTTTATAAGTAGGTAGCTAAATATAGGTAAAAATACTCATAAAAGCTCTCTTAAAGTAACAAAATTACCTATTCTTACCACCTATCTACATTGTTCGGTGTATAATTTAACAAATAAATTATTTGTTGTGTGCGACTGTACCACAAAGCTTTTATTCCTAGAACTACACTTTTTACATTGTTGCACTACGAAATTGCATAAAGTATGACTAATGGCAGAAGCACTATTTCACACTCTATTTATACATAGCATTTATAATTAAGAAAAGCTCGTTTTCTATTAGAACTATTTCGTTGTTTAATGGGTATGCTGCCTTAACGTTAGCCGGAATGTTATTGAGAAGTCTTGTTCAATATCTTCGTTCCTATAAGAGCAATAATTATGAAATTTTGCATAGCTCGTGCGGTATTTATACTCTATTATTGTGTGTAAATTTTGTTGCTACAGTATAACCCGATTTCGAGTGCGGTCATGTGTACGCTGGCTTGACGTCAAGCTAGTGTACCCACTAAGAATGGTGATTATTTTTAAAAAATAAGAGGCGCTTATTTATTTTGCTTTTGCCCTAATTATACTCTATTAATTGGCGTAAAAACAAACGTGAATTCGGTTATGGGTACGCTACCTTGACACAAAAAAATCGGCGGCTTGCTCTGGTCGCTGATATAGGTACCTACCTAATAATCTTATTTGTTTGTATTTCTAACTTTTTTCTTTATCGCCGAAAATATCTCAAAAACGCTAGTACGGTTATCTCCGCTCGCCGTCGTCCTAGCTTCCTTGTTTTCGGAGCTCGCTTTGTTTGCCGCCCCATTAAATGTCTGGCTACGTTTCTGACCAAGCCCCCTCCCCCCCCTTACAGAATCCTGGCTACGCCCTTGCCTAGGTATATATTTTATACCATCTACTCTTGGTTCTCCGGTAACATATTATAAATATGATGATGATGAGTGAAGCCAACTTTATTCCTTGAGGGATCATGGCTTCACTTACATGATGGTCTTTGAGCCAACCAAAGGGTGGCAGCACCAGCTAGCTTCATAGGTTCGTCGCCACAGTTTACCGACGGGCTTAGCCCGGCTACGTACATACATCGCAGTCCCGCGAAGATTCAAGTTTTAAGCATCTAGCTTCTGCCCGCGGCTTCGTATCTGCTTTTCCTGGGTAAGAATTAGTGGACCATTTCCTTCGGGATACAATCCATCTCCTAACTGAATTACACTTATTGTACCTACACAAAAGCCTATTAAAAGTTTTTAATTGTAATGATAGGTGTCGCCACACCCATACGGAATATCCTCAAGAATTAAAAGTTAATTTCTGAAACCTATTCCACCTTATCTAAATCGGTCCTTCCCCGAGACACCTAAATCTCCTTGCCAAATTTAATTCTGATCTCATTTTCATCTCATTCAGCCGTTTGTTTAGACGTGAAAAGTGAACAGATAAGTAGAGAAACATTGTTACTTTCGCATTATTTTAGAATGAATGTTCGCGGCATAAGCAATCTATACTAATATTATAAAGAGGAAAGATTTGATTGTTTGTTTGTATTGAATAGGCTCCGAAACTATTGGACCGATTTGAAAAATTCTTTCACCGTTAGGAAGCTTACTTTTCAGAGAGTGACATAGGCTATATTTTATCCCGGAATTCCCACAGGAACGGGAACTACGCGGGTGAAACCGCGAGGCGATCGTCTTGTTGAAGAATAAATAAGTTAGAAGGATTGCTCTTGTCCGCAGCTTCGCGCGTGTTTAGATGTTTATCTAAACCGCTGTTTAGCGGTTAGCCTATTTTCTTCCCCAAAATGTAAACTATCTCCGAAAATTCATTTAAACCCGCTCAGCGTGAAAAGGCTAGAGATAAGGTTACTCGCTGTAAGTACCTATGTATTGCATTTCAAATAAGTACATATTAGTATGATAGGTACAATACAAAAGTATCAAATAATTTCCATCATTGAAATTATTCGATACTTTTGTATTGTTCTTATAGAATCGACAATTATTTTCGATTCTATAGATAAAACTAAAATAAAGGGGCCTGTGGTTTCAATAAAAATACAGTTTTAAGATAAAATGTTTATTGGTAACAACTCAGTCAGCGATAAATATTATTAATTTGTACAATATTTGCCGTTTTTACTGTTTTTAGTACCTTGTGTGGTCTTGTTATTATCCAATTATTATTTACTAATTCATAACAATAATAGTTATCTTACAAGTGTCAGGATAATTTGACAAGACACAAGGTCTTACTGAACCCTTAGTGCGTGAGTCCGACTCGCACTTGACGTTGTATTTTCTTACAGAACCCTTAAAATAATAATACGAAAACGCAATTAAATTATTACGCATTATTATGTAGTAGTTAGTAGTAGGTGGTGTTGTTATTGCGAATTCAACGACACCTCATTTGTGTTGATATTTTGCAATACATACCTCCAATTGTTGGGTTAGCGCCAGCCAACGGAACTTACAGACCTGCCTGTATATGTGCGCAGGTATATACACTTGCGAGCTTTAAAATGGAATCGCTTCATCGCGAGTTGATCAAAACCATTTTTTTACAATTTATGTACAATGAACTATAGATTGTGGTATATCATTTGAAAGGTAATTTTGTTACCTTTCAAGTGATATCAAGAAGATTTAAAATTAATTAAATTGGCTACCTACATTTTGGGAATTATTGCAATAGGTCGAAGTTGCATCTATCGGCTTCTATAGGCGCCGGAGCTGGATGAGCTGGATTTCTCCCTCGTATCCGCTGTTTTAGCTCGTCCCACATATGCCAGATTGGGTTCAAGTCAGGAATAAGGGCTGGCCAGTCTAGTGTGGGAATGCCGACATGGAAGACGTCTGTCGGTACAGTCTAGTCACTGCTGCGGTGTGGCAGCGGACATTATCGTGCATTAAATCAAAATTTATCGTCGCCAATAAATCCTGCGTAAGGGAAAACATAACTTAACTCATAGTTCACTGCAAAGAAATTGTAAAAATTAGTCTTGAACAACCCTTGAAGCGATTCCAGTTTAAAGCTCGCAAGTGTATTAAGTAGGTAGTACCTTCACCCTCAAAACATAACCTCCTTCGCAGTAGGACCAAAATGGCTTAGCATCACTAGGAAAACAATTTTCGCACAGCATGTGGGATAAGTCACACTAATATTATTAATGCGAAAGTTTGGATGGATGGATGGATGGATGTTTGTTACTTCTTCACGCCATAACCACTGAACGGATCAGGCTGAAATTTTGCATACAGGCAGGTCTAACACTGGAATCAAACCTAGGCGGCATATAACTTTTTATCCCATAAATCAGTTCCCATGGGATAGAAATAACCTCAAAACGTGTCCACAGAAACAACGCGTGCGAATATTTTTAAATTTTAAGACATTTTTATTAGTTCACAGTGGCTAGGACATGTTTGCAGAATATCAAAATAGACAAAGCTTTCGTTTACAACCTTACTACTAAGTACGTTGAATTGTCATAGTATGAAAATTGTACTGCATGAATGCAAGTCACTCAAAATCATTCGAAAACTGCGTTCATAAAAGAAACTATTAGCATTAGCATTATTTTATAATTAATACTTCTCTGCTATGAGATCGATTGTCGTCATACTACGAAAAGTAGTTTCTTTCTATGTCCGGTAGGGGCGCTGCAAGGCGCTATACAAATGGAAGGAAACGAAAACATTTAGCTTTCGAAAACTATGCAAAACTCATCAAAATATCTCTGGCCACACCACTTACATAACTATAATCATCTATAATATTATAAGCTGTGTGGTGCCGGTTTAGAATTTACATCACCTCAATTCTTTCCGCGGGTGTCGTAAGATGCGACTAAGGGATTTCAACCGGGAGCGGGCATCAGCGCCCTCCGCAGAACAATTCTACCACCGAACTGCGATCCCCAACCCGCAAGCTCAGCGTGGGGATTATGGGCACTACCCCCATGAGATAAAAGTCAATAGGGCGCTTATCCGGGGGAGGCCTGCGTCCAGCAATATAGGCTGAAGGAACCTATAATTGACCTCCCAGGAGTGGAAGAGAAGTATTATCCCAGTAGTGGATCACCACATCAGCTGTCCCCTACATCATACAGATCCCGCACTACCGCCAACAGTTGGATCAAATTCACGCCCGTCTTAGCCGAGACACCGATAACTTTCATCTTCTGTCGCATTTTCTCGAAGTTTCTTTTTGCTTCAGGCAAGTCTATTTTATTGACGACTACACACGCTTGTCTGTCGATCAATTTGGAGTTGTACTGGGCTATTTCGTGTTTGAGCGTAGTGTACTGAAGCATGGGGTCGCTTGTTCCGTCGAGGAGGTAGATTAGGCCGCGGCAACGTTCCACGTGTTGCAGGAATTGTATGCCTAGAAAATGCAAATTATTGTATTAATGTACATAGTCGGTATTTTAATCATACCTCATCATCGTTTTTTAACCCCCGACACAAAAAGAGAGGAGTGTTATAAGTTTAATGTGTCTGTATGTGTATCTGTCTGTGGTATCGTAGCTCCCAAACGGATGAACCGATTTTCGTTTAGTTTTTTTGTGTCATAGATAATTTTTAAACAAAAACTTTTTTTTATTTATATATTCTCTTTTCCTCTATTATAAAATAGAAAATGCAACAATGTTATCATTGCTTTATTGCCTACATTGTTGGCTATCAAATGAGTCCTATATCGTCTTCCTAGGACCTCTGCATGGGTAGCTATAGCTTAAACAATACAAGCACCCGTGCTTCGAGGCAAAAGAAAACAAAATGGCGGTTTGTTCCGCCCAGACAACCAAACTTGAAAACTGGTTGTCTACGCGGAAGAAATTTTCCGCGGGGACAACCAGTTACATGGGCGGAATTTTATTTCCGTCTACACAACTGCTTGGTAACTAGTTGTCTCGACGGAAAATTTTCTTCCGCGTAGTCAACCAGTTACCTGGACGGAATTTTATTTCCGTCTACACAACTGTTTGTTAACTAGTTGTCTCGATGGAAAATTATCTTCCACGGAGGCCACGGAGTTACCTGGACGGAATTTTATTTCCATCTACATTTATTATGCATCTTTTTTCAGTTTCCGCATCAATACACTGAAAGCACCCTTTTGTCTGTGAATAAGATTCGAAATCGCGTACTCTTTTAAATCCTTTGTTTAGACCTTGTCAAAAAAAAATTGTTAATTTCGCAATAAAAAGTGGTATTTACACCATGGATCACTTGAGCTACCGGTAGATTGTTTTCAATAGTCTGCAGTTAGCTCAATTGTTTCAATTGTAAATAAATTCTAATTTATTTTTATTATTTCATGTTTTTTTTTTGTGAATAAAGATTAAGTTTACCTACTTTATTATAATATGAATTTTTCTCTTATTTTTGCATGGAGTCAATCGCATAACGGTCACAATTTGGTTTTCGTTTTTTTTTTCAAATTAGCGGTGCACAACAAAAAAACATAGGTACCTATTTGGATAGAAGACACTAAAACAAGTAAAAAATGTTCTCTAACATAATTCCGTCCAGGTAACTGGTGGTCTCCGTGGAAGATAATTTTTCGTCGAGACAACTAGTTACCAAGCAGTTGTGTAGACGGAAATAAAATTCCGTCCAGGTAACTGGTTGTCTCCGCGGAAGAAAATTTTCCGTCGAGACAACTAGTTACCAAGCAGTTGTGTAGACGGAAATAAAATTCCGCCCATGTAACTGGTTGTCCCCGCGGAAAATTTCTTCCGCGTAGACAACCAGTTGTCAAGTTTGGTTGTCTGGGCGGAACAAACCAAAATGGCTACCATTTTATCATGGAGCGAGAAAAAAATAGGGATAGTGATTTGTCGATAAAATTTACCGTACTTCACCCCCCCCCCCCCCCTCAAGTCTCCGACACCGGTAACCAGACACATTGTATAGGCTTAGCTATATAAAGGTGCCACGTGAGAGAAGCCGCGGACAGAAGCTCGTATAATATAGTGCTACACTCACCAAGCCCATAGTTCTTATGCGAGCCTGGTATGAGCCCGGGCAGGTCCGCGATCGCCACTTGCTCGTAGTCATCGTACAACACCATGCCTGCGAATTTAACACTTTGGTCAGGCAGGATGTCACAAACAAGCTGACACTGACATAAGAACAATAAGAGACTACTCATGTGTACTGTGAAATTTCAGTGAAAACTGGACAAAAATGGTGAAATATGTAATTAGGAAAATGAAAAGGTAGGTGCACAAATTAACTTTGGATCCGAAAAAAAAACTGTCAAATTCAATGTTCCGTTTGAATATTTTGTCCATCGGAATGCAGGTGCCCGCCGCTAAGGCCCTCTAGTCTAGATCCCAATGCTGGGCAACGGCCTTCCCTTTTTTCGGGCCTTATCTTTCTTCCTTTTTTTTCCTTTTATTCGGGTCGTTCGGTGATAGAATGAAAGACTCACCAATATGTGGTTTGAGCGTAGTAAAAGGGTAAGGTGCGACGGTGGGCCGTGCGCGGGTCAGCGCGCGCAGCAGCGTGCTCTTGCCTGCGTTGGGCGCGCCCAGCAGGCCCACGTGCGCCATGGAGCGCACTTCCAGCGAGTAGCTGCACGACTCGCCGTGCGCGCCTAGCTCTGCCACCTCGGGCGCCTGGAACCACAAACATAGTACTAATATAATTTAAAAAAGGACAGAGAGTCTGTGTACTAATAGAGGAGTCTTCACACAGACAAAAGTACGCCAGTAGGTGTCAATGGCCATTTGGAATGTATAGGTAGTCTAGTCCTTTGGCCTAATGTAAGCTGAGATATCAATCCAGGCTTTCAGAAGCTGGCTTGCTGTGTAGGATCACTAGATAAAGCAAATGATAGACAGAGGCTTCGGTTCAATTAATTTTTGTTTAAATGCGATAAATATTTATTGCGTTTAGGCATCTCGGTAGCAGCTGTATTGACAAAGACGTATTCGTACACACTACAGACGATTAGCTAAACTGACGAGTAACAAAACTCATCAGTACACAAATTCATCATCTCAATATTCATTCGTCATTCCAATTTGGCCTATTATAATAACATCCGCAAGGGATGGTATATGAAGTGTTTGTAGAACTGTTCTAGAATTCTAGATCATTAATGTGTATCATTCAATCCAAAATGTTGATACGTAATTACCTCGCCAGCCCACAACAATGGGATGTTTTGTCATAATCACCATGTTTAGCTGGAAGAATGTTGATCTCAGGTGTTTAAAATACACAATCGGAATCTAGTGGCCTTCCTCTGTTAGGTTCCCTTAGTTGGCTTTTACGACATTCACAGGCTGCGTTGGAAACAGATTCTTGCCCCCCTGTGACTGCCTCGCCGCGTCCCTTACATGTAATTACCTGCTCAGTATCAGTGAGAAAGAACTGGTTCCCACGGCCGCCGGCTCCGCCCCGCGCCGCCACGAACATGACGCCCTCTCGACTGAGGTCACCCACGACTTGGCCACTGCTGTCCTTCACGATAGTGCCTGGACAATAATACATGGTGTAACGATGCGGTCTACACCCAAGCCATTCTCTAGAAGTAATGTTTGTAAGCAATTCACAACACAAAAATCAAAGTTTACGTTGATGCGTCGAGTTTGAAATATACATAATCTATATATAATAAGTAAGTATATAAAAGAAAGTCGTGTTAGTTACACTATTTATAACTCAAGAACGGCTTTACTAGGGTTTATGGTTTCTCGAGGTATTTCATTTCTCGGGTCTCGAGAATTCTCGAGCTCAATTTCCCGGGTACTCCCGGGAAATCGAGAAATTTGCATTTATTATAAAAAAAAATAAAGAAAAACGTCTCTAGTACACATAATGTTTATTGAAATTGGACATGAAAGAAATTTCTATGTTTTTCTTCTTTTGAGGGAACTAAATATAATCAACATTTTATAAACTATCACAGCTTTCTTCTCTGTGATAAACTTTAATTAAATAAAAAAAATAAACTTTCGTATAAACTAAAAGCAAAGGAACACAACTCTTAGACTGTGTCATCTATATTGATGTAATAAATCTATGTCAATAATCAAAGCAAAAAAAAAGCACTTATAATTTTGAATCAATACTGATAAAATATGCCTTATGAAATATCAAAGCATTTATTGCGTTGTCTGATAGCCGGCTTCTTATTCTGCTGACAGTATTTCCCGACATGCAAAATACTCTTTCATTTTCCGTTGATGTTGGCTTTACCGAAATGAGTACTTTGTATAATCGTTCCAACTTTGGAGAACTTTTGACAGTTTCTTTAAATAGTAAAAAATCGTTTAAAATGATGGATTTTGATAATGCCACAGTAGCTGGATCATCTTTTTTCAAGGCGCCCTTGATTGCTCGATGTATTCAGTTGTTTCTTCTAAAGAAATACACATTAAGGGTCCGGCGGAGGATGAATTTCCCATACAAACGTAGTACCAAAATGGAATTCTCGTCCCGGGAATTCCCGGGAAATCCATAGTTCTCGAATCCGAGAAATGTAGGTCGAGAAAAGTCGAGAACTCGAGAATTTTATTCAGTTCAACTCTTTGTCTTTAGACGCACTTCGGCGGCATCTTTTGACTGTACCAATTGTTTCATTTGTGTTTTAACTCTTGTCGCGAGTGCTGTGTTGTGGAATGCGAACGTATATTTTACTTTGATGGAGGCAGAGCAAACTGGTTAGTTTATTTACAAAAATACTGTTTCTTAAGGGTCCGGCGGAGGATGAATTTCCCATACAAATGTAATACCAAAATGATTTGTAATTTAAGAATATTTGCACCATGGTCTGCTATTATTTGTATTAAAATAGTATTTATCTAGGTTCCTGACACAATTTTTTTTCAAAATACCTTTCTGAAATGAAATTAAACCAAATCGCATTTTTACATCAAATAATGAATGTTTTCTTAGTATTTTTCTAGATAAGTATTTTGAAAAAAGCTTGTGGCAGGAACCTAAATAAATACTATTCTAATACAAATAATAGCAAACCACTGTGAAAATATTCTTAGATTACAAATCATTTTGGTATTACATTTGTATGGGAAATTCATCCTCCGCCGGACCCTTAAGAAACAGTATTTTTGTAAATAAACTAACCAGTTTGCTCTGCCTCCATCAAAGTAAAATATACGTTCGCATTCCACAACACAGCACTCGCGACAAGAGTTAAAACACAAATGAAACAATTGGTACAGTCAAAAGATGCCGCCGAAGTGCGTCTAAAGACAAAGAGTTGAACTGAATAAAATTCTCGAGTTCTCGACTTTTCTCGACCTACATTTCTCGGATTCGAGAACTATGGATTTCCCGGGAATTCCCGGGACGAGAATTCCCGGGCATAAACCCTAGGCTTTACCAATATGGCTGAAAATTGGTGAGGAGGTAGCTTAGAGCCAGGAGACGGACATAGGATACTATTTATTCCGTTCGATAGCATTCAAGTGTGACTCGACATAACCTCAAAAATAGAATAGTTATACGGAACCCTCAGTGCATGAGTCCAACTCCTACTTGACATTTTATTTCCCCACATTATTCCAACACAGTACAAAGCAGTCAGTCTTTAAAATTATGACAGTATTGTAGTGTATTGCATTTGACTTACCTAATGGTACAGGTATGATGATATGCTGGGCATTCTTTCCAGTACAACCCTTGTTATATCCTCTCTCTCCGTGCTTTGCCAGCATTACTGACTTGCAGTAGTTCAGACTCTTCACTGCATGAGTGGCCTGAAAATGTTCTTGGTTATTGTTGGAATGTATGGTAAGCTAGCCTTGTTTTTAGTAGGTAATGATTTTATAATGTTATCTATATATAAAGGGTCTTTCAACAAGGACGGGTCGATGTTGAAGTTAAATAAAACAAGCTGTATGTGAGATATTAAAGAAATTATTTTTTTATTTGAATGGCCCGTTTATGCCATTATTTATGAAATATGACATTGTTTAAATGTCCACCGTGGCTTCGAACGGTGGCACGGATCCGAGAGGTCCAATTTTAATTACTCTATTGCATAGATCCTGCGGAATCTTGGGACTTGAGAGTAATTGAAAATTAGACCTCTCGGATTCGTGCCACCGTTCGAAGCCGCGGTGGACATTTAAACAATGTCATATTTTACTATAAAAACTTTCGTAGTTTGACGAATTCATTATGAATGTAAGCGGGTTAACTACGAACCTATTTTGTGTTGGAAGAACACCAACGTTTCATCCCTTAACGAGGGACTTCATCAGGGTGAGTGCGGTTCGCGTCGCGCCTGTACCGCGTCCTTCCGCGCACTACGGGCTAGGGCACGCAGAGCACGGGTCGTAGGCGCCGGGGGTGGTGGGGGGCACGCTGCTTGTCGATGCTGTTGAGTAGGAGAGCCAGCTTCTCGCGGAGATATCACTGTAGTTATACTTTGTGTACAAACGGAACTAACAGTATCTACATCCGGCTCTATACTGCTATCCGACTTCCCAAGGAGACACGGCTTCCAAGCGGGTGGTAAGTTCCAACCTCTATCTCTATTGAAGTTGGGTCGTCGTTCAATCTCTATCGCCTCGCGTATCTTCCGGGGAACAAAGAATTTTTCCCTAGACAAGACACGGGCTTTGTCGAAACGAACGTAATGCGATGGTCCTTCCTCAATAAAGTGTTCTACCACCGCCGAGCTATTGGTGTCAACATTCTTTACGGCGCGTATGTGTTCAGAGAGCCTGGTGGATATGTTCCTCTTCGTTTCACCAATATAACATTTGCCGCAGTCACATGGGATCATATACACACCTGGGACGTCCAGCGGCTGCCTATCCTTGGGAGAGCGAAGTAAGTGCCGTAGTTGTGTATGAGGCCTAAAGATCGTCTTAATGCTATATTTCCTTTGCAGTAAGTAACCAATCTTATCAGTAAGCCCCTTTACAAAAGGTAGGTATGTGACAGCTCTCTCGGCGGCATGGGGCCGCTTTCTTTCGGACATATTGGCAATGCGGCAGCTCTGTCTCCATCCATAACCATTCCGCTCTAGTACCTCTTTGACGTGCTGTAGTTCACTGTCTATATATTGCGGGTCGCACAGCCTTAGAGCTCTATTTATAAGGGTGCGAGGCACTGAAGCAAGGTGTGACGGATGATGGTGCGAGTCAGCCTTTAGGTATCTGTCTGTATGCGTTGGTTTGCGGTAGACCGTATGTATCAATCGCCCTGAGTGTAATCTCTGAACCAACACATCCAGAAAAGGCAGAGCTCCGTTTTTCTCATACTCCACCGTGAATGCTATCGTGCTATCCCTCGTTAAGGGATGAAACGTTGGTGTTCTTCCAACACAAAATAGGTTCGTAGTTAACCCGCTTACATTCATAATGAATGTCATATTTCATAAATAATGGCATAAATGGGCCATTCAAATAAAAAATAATTTCTTTAATATCCGACATACAGCTTGTTTTATTTAATTTCAACATCGACCCGTCCTTGTTGAAAGATCCTTTAGTATAAGCAGCTATCTTGTAAATAAACAAAAGACCATAGGGTCTAAAATACGACCTTGGAATGTCAGGAAAGCTGCTGCTACCTTTACGTAACAAATCAGAGTCAAAACCTGACGGTAAAACATAACCTCACCTGGAAAATAACATGTCCGCCGCTTCCTCCATCACCACCGTCCGGACCAGCGTGGTCCTTGCACCAAGCACTGAGGAAGGAGATGCACCCATCACCACCGTTACCGGCAATAGCCCTAATTCTGAATGTATCCAGGTAAAACTGAACAGACTGCCTGCTTGACTTTGCCTTCAAACTACGCAGTGCTTTCGGCGTGCTATCACTGTAAGCTCTATTTGCACAAATAGTTGTAATGTTCTTCAACAATTTTAGAAGATTTAAGTGACGCATTCTGATAGAATACCATACTATCGCCAATAACTATCTACTTCGCCAACATCTATCACAAACTATAAAGGGAGGGATACTATCCTATATCTATCTACGAACCAGTGAGTGTTGCCACAGCCTACTCAACCCAGTTTGCCATTTGTAGGTTCAAATGTTGCCATCTGAAACCAAAGGTTCCAAAGGCCATTAGAAAAAACCTGTAAAACTATGCATCATTTATGAAGCAGTAACTGAAAAATAATACTCACCTAGGTTTTTCGAAGTTTTTCGAGTCACTCACACACACATTGGATTGGTGAATTCCAACTCAATGAAAAAATTATCTGAAAAAAATAACCTTTACCTATCCTGGATGAAATGAACAAATGAATCTAAAAAATAATAAGATGGCAGCACTTTCCTTCTTTCATTTGTTTGACATTGACAAAGGACGGACAGACCAACCAATTTGTTTGATCCAACTGAATGCAACTATAGTCCAATTCAGAATCTTAGATAATTTATGTAAACAAAGAAATGTCATGATATGTCACTGTCATAATGACAAGTCAGGGGTAGAAATCATTTTTTTACCATGGATCACTATTAGTAGTGATGGCGCGCGGTTTTGTTTGTGCGATACGAAAGATACCCTACTTGTGGATGTGGCATTGTCGCGGCCTCGTTTCCCTGTGACCGTAAGGAAATACAAATAAAACAATTTAAATAATTACATATTTTTATTGCTTAAAAAATATTACATTATTCTGACATCTCAGAATCTACGTCATATCATATCATCATATCCCTATCATAACACTACGTCTATCGTGATTGATATGAGAGGTATTTATAAGTTCAATGTTGGTTAACTTGCGGAGCTATAATACATATAATTATTAATTATCCAGACCAGACTTTACCCTGTGGCCAATTTATATATTATATGTATTTTTGAATACATTCATCACCATAAGTTTTTCTGTAGAACTCATAGATTTCTTCGGACGTTTTTTTTTGTGGCGACAGATAGTCACTTGTGGACGATGTCGATGGACCCGGCATCTCCGCCGTCGGCGGCGCGAGCGCGGGTTGAGGTTCCATGTTGTGTGACACAACAACAACAACAACAATACAAGCACAACAACAACAACAAGGTTGAAAACATAACAAAAACTGATAACAATAACAGACAACGATAATGTCAAAACGAAAACAAAACAAAAACTCAACAACGCACAATTGCATACGAGCAGCGAAAAAGGAACACATTCGACTTCGGCGGACGAGAGGCGAATGAAATTACAATACATACAATGCAAACACGAAATAAAATGGCGTCTAATGACAAAATGCGAAAATTGTTTCGAACCTCTGTGATTTACGCCCATTTTACTCCGGTAATACCAGTGTCATAAAATATTTTCTGCTAATATTTCTTCATCATTTTATAACTTTGTTAAACAAATGAAATAAAATATAATATGTAGCACAAAACCATTGCTATTTTCCATTCAATGGATATTGATTAGAAAATAAACCCTACTATAAGTATTTAGAAAAATTGAGTAATCTTCTATGAACTTCTATTTCGAAACATTTTTTTTGATATGGTATCACCGTTGTTTACATAAATTATCTAAGATTCTGAATTTGACTATAGGTACCTACCATTTGCCTAGTTTTATGTTTTATTAGAGCATTTTTTGTTTTACAAAATATTTAATTATAGAGTTAAACTGAAATGGAGCTATTCTCGAACCTACAGTAGTGTAGAAGTGTACATCGAATACAGATCGCGCTTGTTGAGTCTTGCTTGATACTCGCGCGAAATGCGCGGCAAAACTGACAGGAGTTTTAGTGTAGACGTGTAGACGAATAAATTCTGAATACAAAAAAGTAATATTCAGAAATGTTACTGAATTTCATTAATAGTAGTAATTTAGTAAGTAAGTAAGTAGTTGTAAGAATAAAAAAAAACATTGGCTGAAATTTACATTATTCGAGACAAAATCTGAAACTCGAAGACACTCTTTGCAGCCAAAATTACCTACTACTTTGGTACCTTTCGTCAATTTCACGCATGCATTATGTAATTATGAGCAACGTCTTATTCCTATCCCAGGTAGGTACCCAAAAGGCTGGTAAGAGCTGATGAGGAATAATGAATGAATGAAGATTCAATCAGTAAAATTGGTTTTTCAAATAGATCTCTAAGTACGTAGCTTCTTCGATTAAAACAATAAAAAGAGAACTTACCAGTAGATTTAAAAACAAAATTACTAAGTATACTATGGCCACATTGCAAGGCGAAGATTCGTCTTCGCGTTGTCGCGACAAAACTTCGTGTTCGTTCTACGACGAAGTGTTTGGCCAGTTGGGTGTCGCGATAATCTAGAACGTCGCGATAATTCATTTTACGGAAAAAATGGATGTGGCGGTTGCGCTCATGGCGTCATAATTCATGTTTTTTTTGTGATTAGGTTCTTTAGGATTCCACAAAACAGGCTCAGCTTCGTAATTTTTGATAAATTACAAAATTCGATTATTTGTCCACTCCATAGGTTAATAATAATAACACAAATCAATCAGCCACAATACCTACGTGCGTGCACACCGCTCGGCGTCTCGCTGTCAACAAAGCGCGCGCGAAGTCAGAAGTGTAGCCAACCGCACGAACTTTTGTCGCGACAAAATTAGATGTCCGGCAGTTTACCGACAGCGTCGGTCGTCCCGAAGGGCATTTGTTGTCGCGATGATGCTTCACGACAGGACGATCTTCTTGGCAGACTTGTCGCGACAGCGCAAATCTTCGCGTTATTGCGATAGTGTGGCCGTAACATTAGAAAACCACAAAAATTTGGTTGTCTGTAAAGTCGGTTTACTGACGACAGTTGAACGTGACAACGTCTTAAGAAAATACTGATGGAATGGTAGCATTTGATACTCGATCAAAACATGTAAATGTACTAGTATAATAGTATAGCAGCTGTCCACGCAGACGCATCGCTCACTCAAGTAGGAGAGAGACGGATGTCGAGCGCTCTCGCTTGCACTTCAAGCCTTACATGGAACGCCTCAGAGCGAGGTAACGCCGCATGACGTCATGTTTTTTCGTGCGTGCAGCCGGCTCTATCGAATTATAAGACGTGTTCACGTCAAAATAATAAGCGTCTTATTAGCTGTATCTCTTGGGGGGTAATGCCCGTTATCCCCAAGCTGGGTTGGGGATCGCACTTCGGTGGTAGAATGGTTCCCCCCCCCCGTGGATATCCCTTAGTCGCCTCTTACGACAAACGCCGGAAGAGTTGGGGTGGTGCAAATTCTAAGCCGGCACCAAACGGCTTACAAACATCCATTCATCTATCCATCCATACTTACAAATTTCGCGTTTATAATATTAGTAGGAGCTACTTAGATGAAACGCGAGGGGGTCAAAAGTTACGAAAAATGTAAGAAATATAACCTTCTGGAATACTAGCAAATTCCCACAGAACATTATAGTAGAGTCTGCAAAAAGAGAAGTCGTGGCGGCGTTACGGTGAACTACCTTAAGATTTTTAAATGGCAACCCAATCCAACTGTCATCTGTCTCGTCACGCAACTATCAAGTGTCAACTTCGACTCGATAAAGCCTCCACCCCACAGCTGCGATTTTGTAGCGCGTCTTGTGTCGCGCGATTTGTTGCGATTTTGTATCGCGATTCCATAAACACAGCTGCGTTTTTGTAAAACCTCAATTTCTAAGAGGCTTCTGATTTTACATAGACTTTAGCGGAAAGAAGTTAGAGTCCATACAGTAAAAATACCAACAATAAAAAGCACTCTAGCCCCTCTACCCACCGCCATTTTCGTAAGTACCAGAATTTTTCAAATGTTTTCGTTTACTCTGAGATGTACTAAGGCCATTTAGATAGGCGTTTTGATCAGAAAAGATCCGCAGAGTCATGGTCCGCAAAAGATCCGCAGATACCAAAAAAAGTCCGAAACGACCGAGAAGGTTCGCACCGGGGCGGCGGCGGCAACGCTACTTTTGCGTGTTCCTAATCAATCACCGTTTGACCGCTGCTCCATCCAAGTTTTCTATCTTTGTTGACATTAATCGTCATTATATTGGGAATGTTGCCAACCAACAAAAAATATTATACATTTTACCCGAGCTGTCTTTATAACATAGGTTTTTTAAATAATCATCGATAATAAGGGCGTCTAGATTTATTATTTTGGGCGTACGACTTTTTTTCGTTGTTTGGTGTGAATGCGGCATATTTTCATTTCACCTGGCATGGCAGCCCTGAGCCCTGGAATTTCCAATTTTGTTTCCAGGCTGGAAACATTATTGATTGATTGCGAATTGTGACCTCCGCATCCGCAGGGCAGGCAGGAAGGAAGGAAGGAGTTTTCTGTGATTGAAGCCGGCACGGCAAGGTAAGACAATAAAACGAAATAATTTCCAATTCAAAACACTTTAAACATATTGGCGGAATCAAAATAAACATCAGCACAATGCCAAGAGCTATCTAGAACCTCATTCTTATCCATTGCTTTCATCAATCAAAAATATCACTGTCTTTATTTTAATTAGAAGATAACTCTTGCAACTAAAATTTAGTTTTACAATCGCCTGAAGCCGGTGCCGCTGACGCGCCATTTATTAACAGATTTCCAACAAGACAGACAAATCTAAGATGAATGTTTGGATGTTTACAGCTAAAAATGGCAGCTGAAAAAACTCCAGCTGGCGTTCTGCAGGAGTTGGCAGTAAAAGCGGGTACAAGGCCTGAATATGCGTGTGTCATTCAGGTAAGGAGACCACATGATTGGCTGGGAGAGTCCATCTGCGTCCTGGGCCATGAAAGTGTTGGTTTAGTTCAGTTGCATTCACTGCCCAGCCTCGGGTTGCGACGCGCAGGGTTGCGCCGCCGCTATACTTGACGACCGCGGTGGGCGAAGGCCCGCCTGCGACGCAGGAGGTTGCGGGTTCGATTCCCGCCTCGGGACAAATATTTGTACGATCTGCAGATATTTGTAGGGTGTTCTGGTCGTTTTCTATGTATAATAAAAAATATCTATCTATGTACTCGTATATTATTATTTATATCAGTTATCTAGTACCCATAACACAAGCTTTGCTTACCTTGGGGCTAGATAATGCTGTGTGAATTGTCCAGCATTATTTATTTATTAATTATTTATACGGGGCTGGGAGAGTCCATCTGCATCCTGGGCCATGAAAGTGTTAGTTTAGTGGCATTCACTGCCCAGCCTCGGGTGGGTCCGCTGGAGCGCGCCGCCACTATACGGGAGAGATCATCTGCGTCTTGGGCCATGAAAGTGTAGTGTGCGCAATTATGCGGTATGGGCGTGACGCTAACCACATTCACCCTGATGTAGTCCCTCGTTAAGGGATAAAATATTGGCAACTCAAACTAGGTACCTACTTAGTTAACAGTTTAAATTCTTATTGAGACAACAATACAGAAGAGACGGCACAGATAATGATCTCATGATCATCAATGGTAGGATTACTTTATAAAGAACTAGCTGCGCCCCGTGGCTTCGCCTGCATGAAAATTTATGCGTATTAGAAAGAAGAAGAGCTTCCAAATATAGTAAATTTTGAAAATGTTGGTTGTTAATCATCACCGCGCTCACCACTTAGGAAACCTCAGTTGGAAGCCGTGGTGGGGAGGGCACTTTTTGGGTTGTGACAGGGGTTTTGGATAGTGGAATGGTTTGGGGTTTTGGAAGCCGGCTGGAGGACCAGATGTGCGCTCTGAGACCTATCTGTGTGTGGTTATTTAATCAACATGACAAGTTGATTAAACGTAGAAGTGTAACGTAACATAGTAAAAGTACATGTTTCATTATTTACATAAACGTTTATATGACCGTGTTATAGGTGAATGTGCAAACAGGAATATTTTTTTTCAATACTAATTTCAGAAATTTCCCCCCCCCCCCCCCCATATAGGTAGTTTTGAAAATATTATGATTCATTATTTACTTATAGTTTATTTATACTGAGTTTTAACAAAGGAATAATAACAGAATTTTAAGAATCATCATAAAATTTCTTTCTAGTAGATGGTTCTACAATATTCTATCATCAAGCTCAAAGATTCTATAATTGAGGTCCAACAAAATGCGATTCAAACGCAAATTCTATTTCCTCCATAAATTGTCATTCTATGCTATCAGCAAACTTTGAGAGTTAAGGTTGTAACAGATCTGGACTGCACCTGCACATCACAAAAGTGTGCATTCAAATATTTATAAGTTTTGGGTTCATTTTACAATGACAGCATAAAATAGCAGGCAGCAAAAGAATTATGTCACTGTAAAGTAGTATATAAAGATAATGAGTCCAACAAGCCCATTTTGAATATTAAAGGCCGATTCACACATATCAGTGAAGGAAGTCACAGTTCAGTATCAGCATAGTATTATAATATCTGTGGTATCAGTGAATCTCCAATTCAGTACAGAATATTGACGTTCCATCAATCCGTGAATATTCTGTACCGAATTGGAGATTCACTGATACTATAATGTGACTTCACTGTTATGTGTGAATCGGCCTATAGTGTTGTGCTTGGCGGTTGTGGTGCTAGATATAATGTGCTAAGTCCTATTGCTTTTTGACCAGAGATGTGCTTCACAGCTGTGTCAAACCTACATCTCGTCTTGGGCTATTAGCTACATTGCAATGGCCAAAATGAATTGAATTGAAAGGAAAATACTTTATTGAAATGAAATGGATCTCGAGTTGAATCTTTACAACCCTTTCTTTCCCAGCTTAGCAGCATATCGCTGTTATATATGCATCCTAATTCAATTGTATTACAACATGGTATTATTTATTGCAGGGGGCACCTCAGCACTTATCATTATTTAAGTTCCACTGTGACGCGTTCGGTCTGAAGTCAACAGGGGTGGCGCGCTCTAAGAAGTTAGCCAAGCAGGAGAGTGCGCAGGCGCTGCTTCTGAAGATGTCCAGCATGGGATTCTTCGTGCCGGCACCCTACTGTCTGCCTGGAGCAGACGCAGCACCTGTATGTTTATTTTAGTTACTATAATACTTTGGTTTATACCTAATATCTTTTGACGACTTCGGTGGTTCTTGCTGTGTTATTGTGTTCTCTTTGGTCGTTGTCGCCGCGGTGTTTAACCGGCATGGCCGAGGATAGTACTCGGTAGTTATTGTATTCTGATGGTTGATTGCCTCGTTGATCCAGCTTTTTCCTCTGATTATGAGGTCCTGGGTTCAAATCCCGGGTCGGGCCAATAGTTGTTATTGGGATTTTTCTAGCAAGAAAAATTCACAGTAGCAACCCAGAGTCAGAAAGTTTGCGGTGTTACACTCCCGTGCCTCGGAAAGCACGTTAAGCCGTTGGTCCTGCTGGTTGCGCACACACTTTTGAACTATAAAATGTCCTGCGCATCTGGCTAGTATCCGATGATACTGACTCCGATGAGCTGGCCACCGTGGTAGAAATTCGGCTAGGAGGACATTATTCTGATGGTATTCTCTTTGTAGTACTCACACTGTTCTCCAGTTGCCCAGACTTTCACGGTTGGTCCAGATCTTGTGCAAAATTTCAGCCTGATCCATGTATTTATTACTTTTGGCATTTATTTGGCCAAACATCTTCACCATGCCACAACAGTACAACAACAGTTGGCCTTTACAATAATAGTAGGAAGATACTTACATAAACAATCTCTATTAGCCATTTAGATTAGATGCTCTCACCTACTCAGCTCGGGTTTCATTCAAATCCAAAGTTAATTTTAGGTAGCCGACATGAAGAAGGCAGGGCTTCAACAAACATTTGTTACGAAAAGAGAGGCAAAACAAAATGTTGCTCGAGGCAAAAAACGTGAAAATGGTACCGTTGCGAATGAAGCACCAAAAAAAATTAACAAACTAGCGTTTGTAAAATCTGGCGAAGATGGACCATCACAAGGTGACAAAGATGTTAAGATGCCAATTGATAAGATGAAAGCAAGTTGTTCCTCGGCTACTGCTACCTCTTATAAAAAGCAAGATCCTAGAGCTGGTGGCAGTAAGGATGTGGCAGAGAATATAGTCACTGAACCCGAAAATGTAATACAGAGAGACTATATGGAAGAGTTGTCACAAGTGAGGTGTGTAGCTGTAAACCACATCGCGCCTCACATGTTTAATACCAAGTTTGGAAGATTGGTGCTGCTAGTAAGAAATTGGCAATCGAAAGTTATGAATATTCAAAGTAAGTATATATGGTTTTTGTACACTTATCAATGGATAGAACTCAGAACCTCCCATAACTCTTCTTTAAACAGTTAATAGAAATCAAAACCGTGCATTGCCTTGAACGGACTTTGAATGGTGTGTGAACTTATAATAATAATAATAATAATGTTGGACAATCCACACAGAATCATCTAGCCCCAAGCGAAGCAATCTAGCTTCATTAAATCTAGCTTGTGTTATGAGTACTAGATGACTGATATACATAATATAATACATTACATAGATATTTTTTTATTATACATAGAAACGACCAGAACACCCGGAACAAATATTTGTAGATCGTACAACCTCCTGCGCCGCAGGCGGACCTTCGCCCGCTGCGCCACATCGGTCGAAATCGGCAGTTTTAGACTTGCGTCTTTGTAAGAAGGCGTAAGTGGTGTAAACAGTCACTTAATACTTTTATCTACCATTTGAAAAAAAAATCAGCTGGGAAAATTCCGCAAAACAATATCAGCAAGAGCCAAGTTATATGTATACAAAATAAGTTACAAGAACCTAGCAACAAAAAAGCTAATAAATGGTTTTCACGGCATTTAGCTCACGGCGTTTATTATTATTTATTTATTTATTTATTTATTTATTTGTGATACACAGGCAGCTGTTAAGCTGATACGTGTATATCTGAGTCTTTGTCAATGCACTTTATATATTTGTCCAGTCTATTTTTGAAAGAGTTCACTGAGGGGGCACTGATCACTGAATCTGGTAACCGGTTCCAAGTTTTCACTATTATTACTAGCGATTATTATTTTATTAATAGCATCCACCGATTAGCGTCAAATGACTGTGAGTATTAAATATGCTAATAATAATCATTTAAACTTACAGATAGCTGTGATCTCTCCGGCCTTAAATACGAATATCACTTTGACGGAATGACCTTTGTCAGCACCGTGAAAATTGAAGGAAAGCTTGTTGCTCAGGCTACCGGTCCCACAAAAAAACTAGGCAAGTTGGCCGTTGAAAATCGTGCCTGGGAAGTAAGTCACCTTTCATGTTTATACTGAAGACAAACAAGCAATATACCTGATGAATAGGTAACCCCGCTCACACGTGCCTGGGACATACCCTTTGCATTTGCTCATGGATTGCCTTACCTCAGCTTTATAGATGAGGACCTTGGGTATTGATATAATCATTTTAATCTGTTAGTGTCATATGCAGCATTTGAAACTGTGATTATTGATGTAGCATATGATGTGATTATAGTGATTTGTAAGTTTTAAATCTTCATGCTTTGATTGCTTCCAGGTCCTAATTAATGAGGCAATATCCATCCTCGTTAAGGAACGTATCATACCGCAGGATGATGCCCGCATCAGTTACCCTATAATTGCGGGTGGCCAGCAACCTCAACCTAGACAGGACATGTTTGGCGCACCTGTGGAACCCGACGTGGCGGCCAGGTACATACCTTACATTTTTTATATTCACTAGCTTCCGCCCGTGGCTTTGCATTCGTTTTTTCGTGATTAAAAGTAGCCTATAGAATAATCCAGACATAGAACTACCTTTATGTAAAGTTTCAACTCGATCCATTCAGCAGTTTTGGCAAGAATAGGTCACAAACATCAGAACATCTAAACTGAATAAATAAATAGATGTGAATAAATAAAAATTACATTAAATGGGTGATTCTTTCAGGATGATGAGAATGATGGGTTGGCAGGGCGGAGGCCTCGGCGCGGAGGCCCAGGGCATCGTCGAGCCCGTGAGACCCCGACTTGAAATAGTAAGAGTTATTTTATTTTCAATTAACTAAACCGATATAAACACACAGATCGTCTTCACTATACGATACGATGATCCTATCCATTCAAGGTTGTCTGGTGGATCGGTCTTGATCGTTAATCGATCATTCTCAGTTTTTACGTTGTTTGATTGCGTTTTCACAGGATAATAAGTAACCTAAATGTCATTCTAGGTTTAAAAGTACATCTATTCAAGATTTCAGCACGATCCATTCAGTTGTTTTCGCGGAGAGAGGTAACAAACCATCCGTACATCTATCCAACCTTTCGTAGTTTTAACCCCCGACGCAAAAAGAGAGGGGTGTTTGTCTGTGTATCTGTCTGTTGACAAACGCACGTAAGGGAGTACCCTTTAATTTTAATAGTTACTTGATTTTTATTATATTATGTTGTTATAGCGCTAAAAACACAGTTTATGAAAATTTAAACGGTCTATCTTTTACTGTTCATGATATACACCGCTGACAGACGGACAGATAGACAGCGGAGGCTTTGTTATAGAATAAATCCTAGTAATATTAATATGGGTGGACAAATATAATAAAGGCCAAAGTTTGTGCCGTTGTGAAGATGTTTCGCCCAAGACAACGCCAAAACAACTGAATGGATCGGGCTGAAATTTTGCACTCATAAATCTGGACCTGGAATAACATTTAGGCTACTTTTTATTCCAAATGCCGCGGGCAGAAGCTAGTTAGTAATAAAAATGACGCTTGTTGCAGATCCATCGCGCCGGTCTGGGCAGTGTCAACGCCGGCATCCAACAGATAGAAACCGCGGCAAAGGCGGTCATGACACGTTACATGCAGTCGGACTGTATCGATTTAGACCTAGCATTCAGCAGCGATTTCCCATTGGTATGCCCAAATTATATTATAAGACGACCGAACAGAACACATGTATAATAAGACGTTTCAAAAGCTAAACCATATGGTTATGTGGTGGATACCTACAGAGTGCCACGGGAAGGGTGTACTAAGTAGAAATAGGTTGATGCGGGGGCCCCTCTGGCTATCAACTTTTGTTCTACGACTTTCCAAGTTTCGACAATTTTCATTGAAAAAGGAGCTATTTATATATATATTCTCAGCCAGCTGCTTTTTAACTAGGTTATTAATCCTAAAATCATAAAGGTTATGGTTGGGGTATGGTGTTTCATAGTCAGTGATGATAAAAACTACAACACCCTCAAGGATGATGACAAGTAAATTAAGCCGTCTACTTCGTTTAGACAACCGAACTAAGAACTAATTTATCTGGGTTTTTGTTTCAGCTCGAGAGAAAAATGATTCACAATGCAGCTTCAAGACTTAATCTTTCCTCTAAAAGCTATGGCAAGGATAATGAAAGGTAATCCTAAAAATCCGTTCTATTATCAAAACTAGCTTAGTCACTCCTTATTTCTTCCAGTCGGCTATGAATTACGAATAATAATATTATAAAGAGGAAAGATTTGATTGTTTGTTTGTTTGTATGGAATAGGCTCCGAAACTACTGGACCGATTTGAAAAATTCCTTCACCGTTAGGAAGCTTTTACTTTTCAGGGAGTGACATAGGCTCGGGAACGGGAACGCGGGTGAAACCGCGAGGCGATCGTCTAGTTACGAATAAAGCGCGATGAAATAAAGTTGAAATCAGAATATGATGTGCATACATTATAATCCTACAAATATTATAAATGTTTAAGTTTGTGCCGTTGTGAAGATGTTTGGCCAAAACTACTGAAAGGATCGGGCTGAAATTTTGCACACATCAAGATCTAGACCCGGAATAACATATAGGCTACAATTGATTCTAAGAAGCGCGTGTGAAGCCGCGAGCAGAAGCTAGTATCCATATATATACTCGGCCCGTATCCCCCCAAGAATCTTTGAGTAGGTATATACTATATGCTGGTGATCCTGCAATGCCAATCCGCATTCTGATTTCTTTAGCCAATCACTGCCGACATAATTCGTGAAAGAAAATGCTACTATCACGTAATCAAAAATATTATTGTTTGCTTTACAGATTCCTGGTTGTGCGTAAAAAACTCAACGTATTCGACTTGGCATACGAGGTCGTCAGGAACGGCGGCACTACGGCTAAATACACAATATTTGTCCCCGCAAAAGTTGCGTCATTCTACAGAGAAATAGAGTAATTTCATAAGAAATTACTCTGCAGAAAGAGACATTTTCACACAGCGTAGCTTGTGTTTTATAAAATGTCTAAACCCATAATCTCTTAAGCTTAAATACCATAAGCTCTTACCACATGAGATAACTGCATGGTTGGCCTAATACTGCGAGTCCAACCAAATATTTATATCTCACTTTCTAGTTTTTGCGTAGGATTAGTGTAGAATGTAACTTAGGTTTCCATCATACTTACCACATGAGATAACTGCATGGTTGGCCTAATACTGCGAGTCCAACCAAATATTTATATCTCCTTTCTAGTTTTTGCGTAGAATTAGTGTAGAATGTAACTTAGGTTTCCATCATACTTACCACATGAGATAACTGCATGGTTGGCCTAATACTGCGAGTCAAACCAAATATTTATATCTCACTTTCTAGTTTTTGCGTAGGATTAGTGTAGAATGTAACTTAGGTTTCCATCATACTTACCACATGAGATAACTGCATGGTTGGCCTAATACTGCGAGTCAAACCAAATATTTATATCTCACTTTCTAGTTTTTGCGTAGGATTAGTGTAGAATGTAACTTAGGTTTCCATCATAGTTCACGATGGTTTATTTACAACTTAATCCTGATAACATATTTAACTTAACTTTAAGATTGAAATTAAGAAAATAGGTACGTATTTTAACTAACCTGTTTATCACAATATCTTGATACTATTGGACTGGGGAAGCCCCCTTGTGTAATTTTTGCACTCACTCCTCTGGCTTGGCAGGGAGAGATAATTCGATTTTGTGCTTCGACTCTTGACCCTTCGACCATTGTCTGGTAGTAACCAGACAATTTAGCTATGCATGGTTACACGAGTACCTACTCGAAAATGTTTTACGCGTGACTGTTGTCGACTGTTGTCTCTGAATTGGATATATGCTGGGGTCACAACCCTACAGCCGAAATGGAGTTATAAGCGGAGACGACGAGATACAATGTTTTGGTGACCATGGCCTAGATGGCTCTACCCTTCATTATTATAATATTAAGGTGATTATCTCTACTCTTAAGTTAAAAATGAATTGTGTTTGTATCCTAATGCGAGACATATTTTCAAAAATACAGAATTATAAAACCAGACAGCAAAGGTTCCTTACCATCGTGCAAAACTTAACATAGATTTAAGCTAGTTTTCTGATCTCGTGTTGCTATTTAAATAAATTAAGAGTACCAGAGTAGGTCAGTACCTACTCTCTTGAGCAGTCTCAAGACGAATCAAACGAGCCCAAACTCGATGTAGGCGCGTCGCTTTATTAACCCCGACGCAAAAAGAGAGGGGTGTTATAAGTTTAACGTGTCTGTCCGTGTATCTGTCTGTGGTATTGTAGCTCCCTAACGGATGAACTGATTTTCGTTTAGATTTTTTTGTGTCTTAGATAATTTTATCCCGAGTGTTTTGTGATTGTAATTCAGTAGTTTCTGTGTAGGTACATCCAGTTCTAAACAAGAACATAATTAAAAATTTTAGGAACCCCCCCGACAGATTTTCATGAAACATGGCTAAGAACACTAGGGATAAAATTATTGACGGCACAAATAAAACTAAACGAAAATCAGTTCATCCGTATGGGAGCCACAGACAGATACACATATACACAGACAGACACGTTAAATTTATAACACCCCGCTCTTTTTGCGTCGGGGGTTAAAAAATATAGACTACGATATTAACATAAACCTTTAAATATAGTTTTAATTCCATGCCTTTTGTCACTGACTTCAAAAATTCACAAAAGGAAGAGGTTCTATAGGGGTTGTCGGCAGTTCATATACTTGACCCATAAAAAAATAATTTTGAGTTTCCATACATTGATTGTCAGTTTGTAGGTACACTGCTCTTTTAAGGTTGAAATTTGCACAAAAAAAATATACAGTTCTTGGCAAATGTGTTACGTGTTTTGAATACAGACAACTATAAACTAACAATAATCATCATCATCATCATCATCACATTCCTTCCCTTATCCCCGTAGGCGGGATCGGCACAGAAGATGAATAAATGATAACTATGAAAGTAATAATATCCGTACCTACTTACAAATGTAATCAGTAAAATTTTGATACTTTACAATTTATATATTAGGAATACGAAGTTACGGACTTAGTGTAAAAGTGTACACGCAGTAGTTAACAACAAATTAACATGAGCACCAAGCTCGAATACACTATGTTACAACTTAGAAAAAAGTAATGCTATTACGCACCTGTTCGAGATAGACGAAAAAGAATACAATAGCGAAGGAAGTGTTTTGTGGACTTGCACGGCAAGAAGTGTGTGAAGTGCAACAACAATAAAGATAGAAACGGTCGTCAGGGAAAAACCATACATCTGCGTACCTTTTTTTTTTTTATCCTGAGGGAAATGCGCACGCATATCGTACCGCCACGGGGAGACAGTACGATGATGTGGGACTCTAACACCACTAAAACCCTCAGGGTGCTTCCGCCTCTGCCGCTTGTGGTAGGAACGTGGGAACGCTTACTCATCCACGAACCCACCGCGGCTGCCCGATATCGGGCCCCTCACTGGGGGTGTGCAGCACCCCCTCTTCGCGACGCGCCAGTAACACATGACGCGCCACGACCACCTTGGGGACCTTAACCGTCAATTGGGCGCCGGACGACCCCGTGTCCGAACGCCCAAGGTCCCCCTGCGACGGGTCAGTCGAGTGGCCCCGCCGCCTGCCACACGGTCGCAGAGGATAGGGAAAGCGGCCATCGCCTTACCGACAGATCTCCTCCCCTGCGACCCCACCGCGTCCGCCATCGTACGGTGGCGACCCCGCCAAGGCCGCGGAAGGCAGGGAGAGCGGCGTACCTCAATATCGGCACTCCTCTCCCGCCGCGGCCTCCACCTCCCTGCGGCCATGCTGCCCATACAGCACAGCCGCCCGCCTCAGTTGCGGTGCCTCCCATACGACACCGCAACCTACTACCGCTCCAACTGGGCTTAGAGCGCAAAACCCAGAGGAGCGGTCCGTCCAGGGGCCAGCCGTGTCGCCGTCTGCGTTGGTACGGCCCCATGGGTTCCTCTTAGCTTCATCGCGGGTGACTAGGCCGCGATTACTAAGCCCCCCCGCCTCGACGAGGCGGGAACCCTTCGGGGGGGATACATCTGCGTACCTGCCAAGTCGCTAGACAAACAAAGTAATAAAAAAATTAGAGACCTGTCAAATAAGAGTAACGACAGAAGGGAGGCCTGTACCACAAATATATGATGAAGAAACTATGAGCTCATGGACTGAACTTTGTAACAAGAATTCCGAATTTCAAAAGTGTTTCCATAAGCTTTTGTAGAGAAAGAAACAAAGATTTAGGTGTAATAAGCATCATACAGCAAAATCGAAGACATCGTAATACCAGATAAATTTCGCGAAGGATTCCTGGTGTACATGACAGCATCGATGAAAAAAGACTTGATATTTTACTCAGAAAAAGCTAGCGAGCGAAAGGCGTATAGGTACTGCAGACTATTTTGCTGATGGCACGTTTCAACATTGCTGCCGGGGGTTCTATCAACTCTATACCATACATGGTGACATTTTTATCAATACTAGTTTTTTTCGTATAGAAAACAGTTTTTACTTTTACTGTCCAGGTAGCCAGTGTACAAACTGCCCCAAAAATTTTATAATTTGCTTAACAAAAGAATGTACGAACTGCTGACCTCTATAGGCTATAAGTATGCTTTTTTGTAGTTTTAAGATTCCTTTTCTAAGATATTTTGTAATCTGTGTGTTCAGTCTGCATAAAGTAATGTATTTACGGAAATGTGATTTTGATTTTAAACCCCATTCGGTCACAACAACAATTATACCAGGTAAGTACCTACTACAAGCTGAAGACGGGGTACTATGGCGCTCATTAGGGGAGGCCTATGTCCAGCCGTGGACTAATATGGACTGATGATGAAGCACCTACTTAAAAATTTCAAGAGGCAGAACTTAGGAAACTAAAAAGTTATAAAAGCATTTAGACACGAGGGCTTCTTTTAATGTGTCTGTAAAGTTAGTAGCCCCGCCATGGAATTTGGTGGTTTCAACAGTTATGCCAATAAATGTGTCCTGAAATAGTGCCCCCGAAACCCTAAGTAAAATAAATAGTGCCCCAGTACTTGGTAAAAGATATATCGACAAGATGAATGGGTAAGCCCAGTGCCTGTCAAAAAATGGAGAGCAAAGAAATTCAGTACCTATGACTGCACCTTTGCTCTCCATTTTTTGACAGGCACTGGGCTTACCTATTGATCTTATATTGATATATCTTTTTTTACTTGATAGGTACAGGATCTAGGTTTGAAAGCTTTGAAGGAAGTATATAAATTTCAGCGATTCCACACCGCACATAGTCTACGGGCCAAGTGACCGGCCATCCTGACGTCAGAATGAACGGTAAACTTGAAATTTTAAATTTCTTCTAAAATATAAATGAAGCAATTATTATAGGAAGCAAATAGAAGCAAATGGGAAGCAATTTTTGGATATCATTGCAACGTTAAATACGACAGGTGACTCATCATCCTGACGGTAGGTAACTGCTATTTCGACGTGTTTTTAAATAAATAATGTCATTAATCAAAGAGTTTTGTTCTTTTACTTTCTATACCTACTTTTTCCTTCGACTGTACTTTATTAGCCTTGAACAATAGATTTTTCGATCATTTCGAGAGCGGTCCCATTTGCCGGAACAAAAATAATAAAATTAAATCAATCCGGCGAAAGGGACCGCGGTCCCTTATTGACGTCGTGAACGTAGTGAATGAAAGTCTTCGTTTCAGGTCTGGCCAAAATAGCGTTTTTGTCAGTATGTCCGTACTCCTCTACAGGTCGTATTTTACAACCGATCGGTACGAAACTTTGTGTACAGATTCTTTGATTTTATAGAATTTTATTGTCGTCGGGATTTTTTGATTAAAGGCGTACTTCTTCCACAATAAGGCAAAAAGACGGATTAGGAATATCTCTGCTTTAAGAGATCTGATTTTGATGATTGTATTTTTAATTGAAAGGTAATAACTTTAAACTGTTCTTATAAAAATTTGGTAAAGATAGGATGAGGATTTTCGGCATGACGAGCAGAATAGCTCCGCAAAACGCAGTAATATGCAAGAGAGCATTTACAGTACAGCGCCACCTATTAGAACATCTTTGTAACACTTCGAGAGTTATATGAAATAGCGCGGCCGCATACACCGTCGTCGTCGGTTAAATAATAACAACAACTTTGCGCTGATGGATCAACGCCATCTATTGATACCTACACACACTACACACACTATACTAGTACAGAATTTCGAGCTTTGCTGAGGAACGTAACTTAGGTACTTTGTATGGACAATTGGTATAATGGTTGATGTGTTTGTGCAACATTTCGTTCAAAAATTCAATGCACACCACACTAGCGTAAACCAATATTTAGGTACCTACCTACTTATAAGGGTTTATAACCTATATATTTTTATAACCTACCTACCAAAATATCCCGTTTTAAATTACTTTAGTGCATTAATAAATAAATTAATTGTTGAAAAAAGTTAGTGTTCGCGACGTCTACTGTTCGTAGAACTACTAGTCTAGTGCTCCCAAACGACGGAAGCCTCAAGCTGGCCGCTGATTTCGACGAATCTATAGCGCGATATGAATCATGAACTATGTATGCTAATTAACTGTGCCTTAAAGTATCTAGTTCTCCTGCAAAGCTCAGACCTACTGCGGTTTAAGATAGAGAGAGAGAGAGATAAAGTACAGACGAGTACAAAAGTGAATTTTTCCTCGCACGTCGATTCCCATAAACATAGGCTATGGATTTTATTAGCCATATAAAGCTACTAGCTTCTGCCCGCGGCTTCGCACGCGTTCTATCTATGGAAACGTTCATCAAAGGTATTTTCTATCCCATGGGAACTGATTTATAGGATAAAAGTAGCCTATGTTTGATTCCAGGCTTAGAGCTACACCGATTCAACATTTTAGCTTAATCTGTTCAGTAGTTTTGGTATCAAGACGTAACAAACATCCATCCATCCATCTATCCATCCAAACTTTCGCATTTATAATATTAGTGTGATTATTCATTATCTCTACACCGCAGCCGACACTACGGAGTTCACCGCAAAAAAAGCGAGATCGTCGTGAAGAGAATTCAGACGTGGTCGCCTTTACTAGAATCAACATTACGGGAATCGACGTGCGAAGAACAATTTACTTCTGTACTGGTCTGTACTTTATGTAATGTGTGTAGATGTTCAGAGTCAAATATCTCATAAACCGCACTAGGCCTACTTCTGAGCAGTGGTCTCGAACCTACCGATTTTTCGGTATTTCTACCGATATGAGCTCTGTCCTACCGAAATACCGAAATGCAACGGTTTTTCCACGATTTCGGAGAATACATAAGTTTACACAGTTTGCTGCTTAACCATAGTTTTGTGTTGTTTTTTCGGGAACAAACACCAGAAATTCACAATAATACCTAGTGAAATTGACGATTTTCTTGTAATTATTCTTGATTTTTTTAAAAAATTGTTTTTTTACGATTCAATAGACGACGAAATGCCAACGTCAATTCATAAATATGTCATCTGACAACAGATCAAAAAACTTCGGATAAGGCTAGGGTATAGTAAGTTTAAGTTAAAGCGAGCGAAGCGACTCTCGAAAATAAGCAGCAAACTGTGTAAACTTATGTAGGTACCTATTCTCCGAAATCGTGGAAAAACCGTTGCATTTCGGTATTTCGGAGAACAGAGATATCGGTAGAAATACCGAAAAATCGGTAGGTTCGATATAATAATATAGGTTAATTTTCTGGTTCGTCACCTTTCCAACGGTATTAAATTTGTATACAAAAATGTGATTCGCTAGACATCTGTAGGATTTTCAGGTCAACCAGTCATTTTTAGCAAAGTACGTGCCAACGTATTGATGAAGCTAATTTCGCAGAGTATTTTATAAACCGGAATTGGAAGTCGGTTTAAAGTTTTTATATACGCCAAATTATGATGATCAAAATTCAATCTCATCATTCCCTTGGGAGTAATTTTCATTGTTTCCAACCCAAGGGTTACTCCCTTGGGTTACTCCCTTGGGTTGAAAATAATGAAAATTACTTCAGTTTTGAATTTGGACTTCAAAATATATGGAAATGATGACTATGTACGTGGAAGATTACCTGAACGACCAGGCTCTCATAACTACGCAGGAGGTCGACGGAAGTGATCGATCGATACCGAACACAATATTATGTTTGCAATACACTTGCAGCACGTTTACTTTCGTTTGAGGTCGAATAGTATTACTTTTGAATACAAGCTTTTGCCAGCGGCTTCATACGCGCTATTCCCAGATTTAAAGTTTGATTATGTTTAGGTTGATTGGATCCTTGTAGAAAAAAGTCATAGAAAAGTAGGATTTGCAGCTACCACGTGTTAGTTATTCCAGATCATGAACTACAACCATGCAAAATTTGAACCGAATAATAAAGAGAATTTAATGATTTTGGTGATCCTTTGGAGTTTTCGGTATTGTTTGCGCACAAACGCTCCTACCTCAATGAGTTTGGTAATCTTTTTCAAAACCTACTAATATCATAAAGCCGAAAGTTTGTAAAATCAGATTTTCTGTTGCCTACGATCTCCAAAACCACTGAACGGATCAAGACGAAATTTGGCGAACGTTTAGAGCAAAGCCTAACTTAGATAATAGGCTACTTATTTTATCGAAAATACGCGTGCAAAGCCGCGGGCAGAAGCAAGTTCTTTGTATGGACTTCGTATAACAGATTAATTAGCTGTGTCAATATGTTTACCAACCTATACGTAGCGGGATTTAGAATAAGTACGAATCTTCTCTTCGATTGGGAAATTTTAAAGCTCAAGACGACTACTGCACTCCTGTGGCGCTCTGACGACCTAGTGTTGATAGTTATTTTTGTTTGCTTCTGCTGTAGACACAGCTCATACTGCGAGGCGTTAACGTGACAACACTTATTGTATACGGTACAAATGGCGGTGGGTCTCTACAGCGCACCGTAGAGCTACCGTAGAACACTACGGTTAGCTACGGTGTAGAAAGAACTAGAGCTAGGATAAGGATTGGGTGTTAGCCGATAGATTCATTCTTTGTGTTATGATTATGACTCACAACATCACCCCTACCGATTTCAAAAGAACTCTATTCCATAACTAACTATATACAGTAACTAGTTGTTATAAGTGCGCGAGCTGCAAGCAGCTCGCGTCGGCTGTGTGTACTATTCTTTTTAAATTAAGTTCCCCTTATCGTAACCTACACCCTGGATTTGATCGAAATCGATAACCAAGAGTGGGTTTTGCGATGAAAAAATGTCAACCATCTTGGATTTTGAAATGGACATCTTTTTCGTAATCTACACAGTCGAGTTAGTCGAAAACGATACCCATTTATGTATGTGTGGTGTCACACAGCAAGGCTCGCTTCGCTCGCCTTGCTGCGTGACGTGTGTCGTATTGCGGTTCGCTTCGCTCACTGCAATCCGGCACACGCCCGCCGTCATCAAATTCGTAATCCTCACCCCCATGTTAGTCGAAAACGATATCCATATCAGATTTTTTGATGGGGGAGGGGGTACAGGGGGTCTGGGCACAGGGGGTCACAGCACGGCCCGCTTCGCTCGCCGTGCTGTTCCCCAATAGTCGCATTGCGGTTCGCTTCGCTCACCGCAACACGAACCCGCTCGTGCTGCCACGCAGCAAGGCTCGCTTCGCTCGCCTTGCTGTGTGACGTATTGCGGTTCGCTTCGCTCACCGCAATCCGCCACACGCCCGCCGTCATCAAATTCGTAATCCTCACCCCCATATTAGTCGAAAACGATACCCATATCAAATTCTTGGATGGGGAAGGGGGTTCAGGGGGGCTGGGGCGTGGGTAGGTCACAGCACGGCTCGCTTCGCTCGCCGTGCAGTTCCCCAATAGTCACATTGCGGTTCGCTTCGCTCACCGCAATACGAACCCGCTTCGCTCGCCGTGCAGTTCCCCAATAGTCGCATTGCGGTTCGCTTCGCTCACCGCAATACGAACCCGCTCGTACTGCCACGCAGCAAGGCTCGCTTCGCTCGCCTTGCTGTGTGACGTATTGCGGTTCGCTTCGCTCACCGCAATCCGCCGCACGCCCGCCGTCATCGAATTCGTAATCCTCACCCCCATATTAGTCGAAAACGATACCCATATCAAATTCTTGGATGGGGAAGGGGGTTCAGGGGGGCTGGGGCGTGGGGGGGTCACAGCACGGCTCGCTTCGCTCGCCGTGCTTTTCCCCCGTTGTCGCATTGCGGCTCGCTTCGCTCGCCGCAATGCTCCCCCCGGGTTCTGGGGGAGGGGGTTCCGGGGGGGCACGCGGGGTTCACAGCACGGCTCGCTCGCTCGCCATGCTGTTCGCTGTAGTCGCATTGCGGCTCGCTTCGCTCGCCGCAATGCTCCACCCTAAAAAGTGGTCGAAATATAGGCTAAAAATGGCCAAATTTCAGTTTTTTTATAAAAAAGGGGGTCTAGAGGGGCAAGGGGGTCAATTTTTTTTTTGCATTCAAAATAATTTGCGTGAAAAAATTTTTCTTCTATCGTACTTTGTTTGGGAGATATCAAAAGGGGGGGTGAAAATTGGGGCAGGAGGGGGGGTGAATTTTTATTTTTTCCAATTCGAGAAGGAACCCTCTATACGATCCCGCAATCAAAACTCCTCTATCGCGACGGCATCCGGTAGCACTCTCAAAAGGGGGGGTCCTGGGGGGCAAGGGGGGGTGAATTTTTTTTTGCAATTGAAATCACTTTTCCCCCTCTGTATACCCCTTATAGAAAAATCAAACAATATGCCTCCGTTTGGGAGCCCCCCTGGGGGGCGGGGGTTCCGGGGGGGAAATCTCAAAAAGTCGGAATTTTCCCTAGGTCCCCTCGACTCCCTCTCTACATTTCTGCAAAAAAAAACATACCTCCCCCTCCACCATCAAGGAGAACAATTATGTCAGGGGTATCATTTAAACGATCAGCAGATTAAAGAGAATTTGGGCAGCCGAAAAATTAATTTTGCAAGCAGAAAAAATATTTTGAGCCGCAGCTAGTGGTCGGCAAAAATGACTGAATTGATCAGCAACTAATGTGCCAGTGGGCAGCCTAAAAATTTATGTCACAGTAAATTAAATATTTGTGCAGCAATATACTAGTGAAGGAGCAGCAAATCGTGATTCGTATTTAATGAAATTTTGGCATGCCTTTAAAATGATATTGCAGCATTAAATGAATGAAAAAGATCAGCAAATCCTGGTTCGGATTTTATAATGTTTTGGCGAGCTGTCAAAATAATTTTGGTTTGCTAATCTTAATACACCCTTCATTATTAATAATCTTCTGTAGCTATCTATCTACATGTTGTCTCTGAGCTCCTCCTCAACGGCTGGACCGATTTCGATGACATTTTATTTAATGGTGTGTTAGAGTGGGTCACTGGATGGTCTAGATTTATAACTTGACCCGGGAGGTGGCGCTGTACCCGGCCGGGTTCTAGGATTTTTGACTGGGAAATATCTTTCGGAAATAGGTAGGTCATAGATAATGTTCCTAACGGCTCTGCTCGCTGAGAGAGGCGGCTCGCTCAAAACCACCCATGCATGCCCTGCTACCTGTGCAGTCACCTGGCCGCCGCCGCCGCGCCGCCGCGCCGGCCGGCGCGGCAGCGTCGCGGAGTCGGTAGGAAGGAGGAGGTTGTGGCTTCGATTCCCGCCATGAGACAAATGTTTGTATTAATACAATACACTACATACCTAGATAAATCGTACTTAGGTATAAATAGGACATAGGTATCTTTAACGATATAAATCTTTGGGAGTAGGTACTTAACTCGTTAAAAACTGGTTATAGAAATGAAATGGAAAGAAATAAAAACCTACCTACCCAGGTAGGTATCTACCTATAAGTACCTTCCTAATGCTGAACAATTCACACAGCATTATTTAGCACCAGGCAAAGCAGAGCTTGTATTATAGGTAGGTAGGTACGGCTAGATAACTGATATAAGTACTTACTTACTTAAGAAAGTAAGTACTGATATACTTACTTACCTAAGTAAATATGTACGAACTTTTGTGAAAAACAAAATTAAATGTACTAATAGGTACCCTGAAATCCAAAATGTCTGAATGAGTGAGTCAAAATGCCGACGACACCCGCAAACTACCTACCTACCCAATGAGTCGTGAAAAATAGTGTTATTGCTTGCCTAAATGTTTTATGTAGGTACTGATGGTGCATTAAAGTCGTAATCAATCTATCTAATTGTTATTATTTTCATTTATTGTGCAATCAAATTGAATTGACTTTTGTGAAGTGTAAGTAAAATTCAAGAGATTGGGTCCAATTAGGTCCATCCACCTCAGTCATAGATAGACCGGGGCGCCATCGCCGCCGGCATTCGTGTTTCACGTGCATATTGTGACGTGACGTATTGTGACACGTGCATAGAGTGTGTCCATAGCCAGTGACGCGCTCTACGCTATGGTGCCACGAAAGACCAGCGCTGCAGCTGCTCCCCGAGCTCCTGCAGCACACGCTGAGTGGCAACCTTTTAGTCTCACGTTGTTTTTATTTTTCTCTTTGTAATTCTTATTTATCGATGTGTGTATTTTCTTGTGAACCAATAAAATTTATCTTATCTTATATTATTGTCTCGGTCGCACTTCGGTCTAGCTACGTCTTTCCATCTTTGTTGTTAATTAGGTAGGTAAGTATTTCGTGTAGGAAGGAACGACTACACTACTGCGGCGGCGAGCGAGCACTCACACTAATTTACGGCAAAGTAAGTGTGAGTGCTCGTCGTCTGCGCACCCTTCCGCGTCCCTTTGACCCATTAAAATAAGGTAGGTGGTACCTACACTGCGCAACCTTTGCGCGTAGGTAATAGGTATGTAGGTAAGGTACCTTACCTATCTTATACGCTCGTTTGTACGTACCTATGCCACTACCTATGCCACCACACACGGACAGATATGACCAATAACAATCAAGGGTTCCTTCAGTTGCTAACAAGAACGCGAGGTAAGGTAGGTACCTACCTACCTATCTCCTACGTACGTTTGTTTGTCACTGCCGTGCCGGTGTCACAAACACAGGACAGACATGACCAACAACGAACAAGGGTCCTCAGCACATTGATACCATTTTAGAAATAGGTACCTTACCTACCTACCTCCTACGTGCCTCTGTATCAACTCGACTATGAAAACCCCACCTTCTTTAACGCATTCACTGCCCAGCCTCGGCGGTGCGACTCGCAGGGGTGCGCCGCCGCCGCCACACTAGGGTCGAGAGGCTCGTCTGCGTCTTGGGCCATGAAAGTGTTAGTGTATTGCATCGCATTCACTGCCCAGCCGCCACACGAGGGTCGAGTCTCGTCTGCGTCTTGGGCCATGAAAGTGTTAAAATGCTCTTTTTCCATAAAATCGCAGTAATATAAAGTTTTAGTTGACCATACATTTAAAAGCAAACCCATTGATTATGGCTTATACCTATTTTTTTTTCAGCTCGTCAATTTTCTTATTCGGCTGACCAAAACATTAATTTTGCTGCTCAAAAAATCAATTTTTGGCTGATCAAAAATAATTGTATAATCCTGCAGATCATATAATTAATTCTGCTGATCAAAATATTAATTTTGCCGATCAAACAGCTATTTATTTTCTGACCAAAAATAATTTAGTGGCCGACCAAGTGTTGCTGGTGGTTTTTATTTTACAGCCGATCAAAACTTAAAATGCTGCTCAAGTAGTTTTTAAGCTGAATTTTCCAGCTGATCAAATATTTAAAATAAATACCAATAAAGGGCATTGGGTAAAAGTGGCGTTGTTTTTGATGGTCCGCGGCCAGTTAAAAAACTATTGCCATTAATTAGTACTCTCAAAAATGAGCAACTTTCATTACTACAGCCACTATCTAAAATATATCGGAAGCGAGACATCGAATGGCAAAAAATCATAAAATGATCGTCTAAATAAACAAATAACAAGACTTCCCTACAGTTTTTAGTAACCATTGCATTTCATAGAAGTAGTAGAATGAAATTAAACATAACGAGCTCGATTGTAAACCGGCCCGGAGCTCGGTTCAGTTATGCTAACCAATCACAGCGCTCTATTCGTTTACCTGCGTGACGCTATCGCTCAACTCGACAACCCACCCTTTCTTTACTCACCATCTGACTTTCGTGTTGTTTGCGTGCGTAAATAAATAATAATAATAAATAATAATAATAAATAATAATAATAATAAATAGTATTAGAAATAAAATATTATTGATGGGATACATGTTTTTTATTCATAACTTACTCGTTCCATACGTAAAATAATAGTATTTTTGAAATTAAAGTGCATTTTATCACTAACTTAGATGGTATTGTTCTCAACTTCAAAGTCGAATATTTCGGCTCCGATATAAGTGACGGCGTATTTTGTTTTTTATAATGAATATACAGGTGTAGTACTTAAATTTAACACAAATTCCATCAGTGGCCGCATAAAAAAAAAACAACGCCACGACTCCATACAAACTTACCCAATGCCCTTTACTCCCTTATGTCAGTCAGTGAGTGAGTGGTAATCGAGCTTTATATATAGTAATAACTAGTATGGTATAAGTGCGCGAGCTGCAAGCAGCTCGCGATGGTGGCTGTCACAGTGTTCGTTATAAATTAAGTTCCCCTTATCGTAACCTACGTCATTGATTTTATCGAAATCGACAGCAAGGCTCGCTTCGCTCGCCTTGCTGCGTGACGTGTGTCGTATTGCGGTTCGCTTCGCTCACCGCAATCCGACACACGCCCGCCGTCATCAAATTCGGAATCCTCACCCCCATGTTAGTCGAAAACGATACCCATATCCGATTTTTGGATGGGAAAGGGGGTTCCGGGGGGGCACGCGGGGGTCACAGCACGGCTCGCTTCGCTCGCCGTGCAGTTCCCCAATAGTCGCATTGCGGTTCGCTTCGCTCACCGCAATACGAACCCGCTCGTGCTGCCACGCAGCAAGGCTCGCTTCGCTCGTCTTGCTGTGTGACGGATTGCGGTTCGCTTCGCTCACCGCAATCCGACACACGCCCGCCGTCATCGAATTCGTAATCCTCACCCCCATGTTAGTCGAAAACGATACCCATATCAGATTTTTTGATGGGAAAGGGGGTTGAGGGGGGCGGGGGGCGAGGGGGGGGTCACAGCACGGCTCGCTTCGCTCGCCGTGCTGGTCCCCCGTTGTCGCATTGCGGCTCGCTTCGCTCGCCGCAATGCTCCCCCGGGTTGGGGGGGGTCCTGGGGGAGAGGGGGGGTAATTTTTTTTTTTAAATCGAAATCGTATGACCTCCTCTATACAACCCCCTAAAAATTTTTCGTCAGTGTGACTCTGCTTGGGAGCCACCCTGGGGGGAGGGGGTTCCTGGGGGCAAATCCCGAAAAGTCGGGATTTTCCCCAAGTCACCCCTAATTCCCCTATACGATTGCGTAAAAAAAAACATACCTTCCCATCCACCAACAGGGAGAACAATCGTGTCAATGAGTCAGTCAGTCAGTGAGTGGTAATCGAGCTATATATATTATGACTAGTATGGTATAAGTGCGCGAGCTGCAAGCAGCTCGCGATGGTGGCTGTCACAGTGTTCGTTATAAATTAAGTTCCCCTTATCGTAACCTACGTCATTGATTTTATCGAAATCGACAGCAAGGCTCGCTTCGCTCGCCTTGCTGCGTGACGTGTGTCGTATTGCGATTCGCTTCGCTCACCGCAATCCGACACACGCCCGCCGTCATCAAATTCGTAATCCTCACCCCCATGTTAGTCGAAAACGATACCCATATCCGATTTTTGGATGGGGAATGGGGTTCCGGGGGGGCACGCGGGGGTCACAGCACGGCTCGCTTCGCTCGCCGTGCAGTTTCCCAATAGTCACATTGCGGTTCGCTTCGCTCACCGCAATACGAACCCGCTCGTACTGCCACGCAGCAAGGCTCGCTTCGCTCGCCTTGCTGTGTGTCGGATTGCGGTTCGCTTCGCTCACCGCAATCCGACACACGCCCGCCGTCATCAAATTCGTAATCCTCACCCCCATGTTAGTCGAAAACGATACCCATATCAGATTTTTTGATGGGAAAGGGGGTTGAGGGGGGCGGGGGGCGAGGGGGGGGTCACAGCACGGCTCGCTTCGCTCGCCGTGCTGGTCCCCCGTTGTCGCATTGCGGCTCGCTTCGCTCGCCGCAATGCTCCCCCGGGTTCGGGGGGGTCCTGGGGGAAGAGGGGGGCAAAATTTTTTTTGCAATGGAAATCACTCGTGCCCCTCTATACGAATCCCTAAAAATTTTTCATCCGAATCGCTCCGTTGAAAAGAAGGGGGGGGTGGGGTGGGCTCCGGGGGGGGAAATCTCGAAAAGTCGGGATTTTCCCCAAGTCACCCCCGATTCCCCTATACGATTCCGTAAAAAAAAACATACCTTCCCATCCACCAACAGGGAGAACAATCGTGTCAATGAGTGAGTCAGTCAGTCAGTCAGTCAGTCAGTGGTAATCGAGCTTTATATATTATAACTAGTATGGTATAAGTGCGCGAGCTGCAAGCAGCTCGCGATGGTGGCTGTCACAGTGTTCGTTATAAATTAAGTTCCCCTTATCGTAACCTACGTCATTGATTTTATCGAAATCGACAGCAAGGCTCGCTTCGCTCGCCTTGCTGCGTGACGTGTGTCGTATTGCGGTTCGCTTCGCTCACCGCAATCCGACACACGCCCGCCGTCATCAAATTCGTAATCCTCACCCCCATGTTAGTCGAAAACGATACCCATATCCGATTTTTGGATGGGGAAGGGGGTTCCGGGGGGGCACGCGGGGGTCACAGCACGGCTCGCTTCGCTCGCCGTGCAGTTCCCCAATAGTCGCATTGCGGTTCGCTTCGCTCACCGCAATACGAACCCGCTCGTGCTGCCACGCAGCAAGGCTCGCTTCGCTCGCCTTGCTGTGTGACGGATTGCGGTTCGCTTCGCTCACCGCAATCCGACACACGCCCGCTGTCATCAAATTCGTAATCCTCACCCCCATGTTAGTCGAAAACGATACCCATATCAGATTTTTTGATGGGAAAGGGGGTTGAGGGGGGCGGGGGGCGAGGGGGGGGTCACAGCACGGCTCGCTTCGCTCGCCGTGCTGGTCCCCCGTTGTCGCATTGCGGCTCGCTTCGCTCGCCGCAATGCTCCCCCGGGTTGGGGGGGGTCCTGGGGGAGAGGGGGGGTAAATTTTTTTTTGAAATCGAAATCGTATGACCTCCTCTATACAACCCCCTAAAAATTTTTCATCAGTGTGACTCTGCTTGGGAGCCACCCTGGGGGGAGGGAGTTCCTGGGGGCAAATCCCGAAAAGTCGGGATTTTCCCCAAGTCACCCCTAATTCCCCTATACGATTCCGTAAAAAAAAACATACCTTCCCATCCACCAACAGGGAGAACAATCGTGTCAATGAGTGAGTCAGTGAGTCAGTCAGTCAGTGGTAATCGAGCTTTATATATTATGATAAAACTAGTATGGTATAAGTGCGCGAGCTGCAAGCAGCTCGCGATGGTGGCTGTCACAGTGTTCGTTTTTAATTGTATACCCCTTTTCGTAACCTACGTCATTGATTTTATCGAAATCACACAGCAAGGCTCGCTTCGCTCGCCTTGCTGCGTGACGTGTGTCGTATTGCGGTTCGCTTCGCTCACCGCAATCCGACACACGTACGCCGTCATCAAATTCGTAATCCTACACGACACCCATATCACCATATCAGATTTTTGGATGGGGAAGGGGGTTCCGGGGGGGCACGCGGGGGTCACAGCACGGCTCGCTTCGCTCGCCGTGCAGTTCCTCAATAGTCGTATTGCGGTTCGCTTCGCTCACCGCAATACGAACCCGCTCGTACTGCCACGCAGCAAGGCTCGCTTTGCTCGCCTTGCTGTGTGACGGATTGCGGTTCGCTTCGCTCACCGCAATCCGACACACGCCCGCCGTCATCAAATTCGTAATCCTCACCCCCATGTTAGTCGAAAACGATACCCATATCAGATTTTTTGATGGGAAAGGGGGTTGAGGGGGCGGGGGGCGAGGGGGGGGAATCAGCACGGCTCGCTTCGCTCGCCGTGCAGTTCCTCAATAGTCGTATTGCGGTTCGCTTCGCTCACCGCAATACGAACCCGCTCGTACTGCCACGCAGCAAGGCTCGCTTCGCTCGCCTTGCTGTGTGACGGATTGCGGTTCGCTTCGCTCACCGCAATCCGACACACGCCCGCCGTCATCAAATTCGTAATCCTCACCCCCATGTTAGTCGAAAACGATACCCATATCAGATTTTTTGATGGGAAAGGGGGTTGAGGGGGCGGGGGGCGAGGGGGGGGAATCAGCACGGCTCGCTTCGCTCGCCGTGCTGGTGCCCCGTTGTCGCATTGCGGCTCGCTTCGCTCGCCGCAATGCTCCCCCGGGTTCGGGGGGGTCCTGGGGGAGAGGGGGGTAATTTTTTTTTGAAATCGAAATCGTATGACCTCCTCTATACAACCCCCTAAAAATTTTTCATCAGTGTGACTCTGCTTGGGAGCCACCCTGGGGGGAGGGAGTTCCTGGGGGCAAATCCCGAAAAGTCGGGATTTTCCCCAAGTCACCCCCACACCCCCTATACGATTCCGTAAAAAAAAACATACCTTCCCATCCACCAACAGGGAGAACAATCGTGTCAATGAGTGAGTCAGTGAGTCAGTCAGTCAGTGAGTGGTAATCGACCTTTATATATTATGACTAGTATGGTATAAGTGCGCGAGCTGCAAGCAGCTCGCGATGGTGGCTGTCACAGTGTTCGTTTTTAATTGTATACCCCTTTTCGTAACCTACGTCATTGATTTTATCGAAATCGATAACCAAGAGTTAATACGATACCCATATAAGTGGGTGTGGTTTCACACAGCAAGGCTCGCTTCGCTCGCCTTGCTGCGTGACGTGTGTCGTATTGCGGTTCGCTTCGCTCACCGCAATCCGACACACGCCCGCCGTCATCAAATTCGTAATCCTCACCCCCATGTTAGTCGAAAACGATACCCATATCCGATTTTTGGATGGGGAAGGGGGTTCCGGGGGGGCACGCGGGGGTCACAGCACGGCTCGCTTCGCTCGCCGTGCAGTTCCCCAATAGTCGCATTGCGGTTCGCTTCGCTCACCGCAATACGAACCCGCTCGTGCTGCCACGCAGCAAGGCTCGCTTCGCTCGCCTTGCTGTGTGACGGATTGCGGTTCGCTTCGCTCACCGCAATCCGACACACGCCCGCCGTCATCAAATTCGTAATCCTCACCCCCATGTTAGTCGAAAACGATACCCATATCAGATTTTTTGATGGGAAAGGGGGTCGAGGGGGCGGGGGGCGAGGGGGGGGGTCACAGCACGGCTCGCTTTGCTCGCCGTGCTGGTGCCCCGTTGTCGCATTGCGGCTCGCTTCGCTCGCCGCAATGCTCCCCCGGGTTCGGGGGGGTCCTGGGGGAGAGGGGGGGTAAATTTTTTTTTGAAATCGAAATCGTATGACCTCCTCTATACAACCCCCTAAAAATTTTTCATCAGTGTGACTCTGCTTGGGAGCCACCCTGGGGGGAGGGGGTTCCTGGGGGCAAATCCCGAAAAGTCGGGATTTTCCCCAAGTCACCTTTAATTCCCCTATACGTTTCCGTAAAAAAAAACATACCTTCCCATCCACCAACAGGGAGAACAATCGTGTCAATGAGTCAGTCAGTCAGTGAGTGGTAATCGAGCTATATATATTATGATGACTAGTATGGTATAAGTGCGCGAGCTGCAAGCAGCTCGCGATGGTGGCTGTCACAGTGTTCGTTTTTAATTGTATACCCCTTTTCGTAACCTACGTCATTGATTTTATCGAAATCACACAGCAAGGCTCGCTTCGCTCGCCTTGCTGCGTGACGTGTGTCGTATTGCGGTTCGCTTCGCTCACCGCAATCCGACACACGCCCGCCGTCATCAAATTCGTAATCCTCACCCCCATGTTAGTCGAAAACGATACCCATATCCGATTTTTGGATGGGGAAGGGGGTTCCGGGGGGGCACGCGGGGGTCACAGCACGGCTCGCTTCGCTCGCCGTGCAGTTCCCCAATAGTCGCATTGCGGTTCGCTTCGCTCACCGCAATACGAACCCGCTCGTGCTGCCACGCAGCAAGGCTCGCTTCGCTCGCCTTGCTGTGTGACGGATTGCGGTTCGCTTCGCTCACCGCAATCCGACACACGCCCGCCGTCATCAAATTCGTAATCCTCACCCCCATGTTAGTCGAAAACGATACCCATATCAGATTTTTTGATGGGAAAGGGGGTTGAGGGGGCGGGGGGCGAGGGGGGGGGTCACAGCACGGCTCGCTTCGCTCGCCGTGCTGGTGCCCCGTTGTCGCATTGCGGCTCGCTTCGCTCGCCGCAATGCTCCCCCGGGTTCGGGGGGGTCCTGGGGAGAGGGGGGGTAAATTTTTTTTTGAAATCGAAATTGTATGACCTCCTCTATACAACCCCCTAAAAATTTTTCATCAGTGTGACTCTGCTTGGGAGCCACCCTGGGGGGAGGGGGTTCCTGGGGGCAAATCCCGAAAAGTCGGGATTTTCCCCAAGTCACCCCCACTCCCCCTATACGTTTCCGTAAAAAAAAACATACCTTCCCATCCACCAACAGGGAGAACAATCGTGTCAATGAGTCAGTCAGTCAGTGAGTGAGTGGTAATCGAGCTTTATATATTATGACTAGTATGGTATAAGTGCGCGAGCTGCAAGCAGCTCGCGATGGTGGCTGTCACAGTGTTCGTTATAAATTAAGTTCCCCTTATCGTAACCTACGTCATTGATTTTGTCGAAATCGACAGCAAGGCTCGCTTCGCTCGCCTTGCTGTGTGACGTGTGTCGTATTGCGGTTCGCTTCGCTCACCGCAATCCGACACACGCCCGCCGTCATCAAATTCGTAATCCTCACCCCCATGTTAGTCGAAAACGATACCCACATCAGAGTTTTGGATGGGGAAGGGGGTTCCGGGGGGGGCACGCGGGGGTAGCAGCACGGCTCGCTTCGCTCGCCGTGCAGTTCCCCAATAGTCGCATTGCGGTTCGCTTCGCTCACCGCAATACGAACCCGCTCGTACTGCCACGCAGCAAGGCTCGCTTCGCTCGCCTTGCTGTGTGACGGATTGCGGTTCGCTTCGCTCACCGCAATCCGACACACGCCCGCCGTCATCAAATTCGTAATCCTCACACCCATGTTAGTCGAAAACGATACCCATATCAGATATTTTGATGGGAAAGGGGGTTGAGGGGGGCGGGGGGCGAGGGGGGGGTAACAGCACGGCTCGCTTCGCTCGCCGTGCTGGTCCCCCGTTGTCGCATTGCGGCTCGCTTCGCTCGCCGCAATGCTCCCCCGGGTTCGGGGGGGTCCTGGGGGAGAAGGGGGGCAAAATTTTTTTTGCAATGGAAATCACTCGTGCCCCTCTACACGAATCCCTAAAAATTTTTCATCCAAATCGCTCCGTTGAAAAGAAGGGGGGGAGGGGTGGGCTCCGGGGGGGGAAATCTCGAAAAGTCGGGATTTTCCCCAAGTCACCCCTACCCCCCCTATACGATTCTGCAAAAAAAAACATACCTTCCCATCCACCAACAGGGAGAACAATCGTGTCAATCAGTGAGTCAGTCAGTCAGTGGTAATCGAGCTATATATATTATGACTAGTTGTTATAAGTGCGCGAGCTGCAAGCAGCTCGCGTCGGCTGTGTGTACTGTTCGTTTTAAATTAAGTTTCCCTTATCGTAACCTACACTCTGGATTTGATCGAAATCGATAACCAAGAGTGGAGACTGCGATTAAAAACTGTCAGCCATCTTGGATTTTGAAATGGACATCTTTTTCGTAATCTACGAGTTCGAGTTGATCGAAAACGATACCCATATAAGTGGGTGTGGTGTCACACAGCAAGGCTCGCTTCGCTCGCCTTGCTGTTAGACGTATTGCGGTTCGCTTCGCTCACCGCAATCCGCCACACGCCCGCCGTCATCAAATTCGTAATCCTAACCCCCATGTTAGTCGAAAACGATACCCATATCCGATTTTTGGATGGGGAAGGGGGTTCCGGGGGGGCACGCGGGGGTCACAGCACGGCTCGCTTCGCTCGCCGTGCAGTTCCCCAATAGTCGGTTCGCTTCGCTCACCGCAATACGAACCCGCTTGTACTGCCACTGCCACGCAGCAGTACAAGCGGGTTCGTAGTGACGTATTGCGGTTCGCTTCGCTCACCGCAATCCGCCACACGCCCGCCGTCATCAAATTCTTATCCTAACCCCCATGTTAGTCGAAAACGATACCCATATCAGATTTTTTGATGGGGAAGGGGGTTCCGGGGGTCACAGCACGGCTCGCTTCGCTCGCCGTGCAGTTCCCCAATAGTCGGTTCGCTTCGCTCACCGCAATACGAACCCGCTCGTAAGCAAGGCTCGCTTCGCTCGCCTTGCTGTGTGACGTATTGCGGTTCGCTTCGCTCACCGCAATCCGCCACACGCCCGCCGTCATCAAATTCGTAATCCTCACCCCCACATTAGTCGAAAACGATACCCATATCAAATTCTTGGATGGGGAAGGGGGTTCAGGGGGGCTGGGGCGCGGGGGGGTCACAGCACGGCTCGCTTCGCTCGCCATGCTGTTCCCCCGTTGTCGCATTGCGGCTCGCTTCGCTCGCCGCAATGCTCCCCCCGGGTTCTGGGGGAGGGGGTTCCGGGGGGGCACGCGGGGGTCACAGCACGGCTCGCTTCGCTCGCCATGCTGTTCGCCGTAGTCGCATTGCGGCTCGCTTCGCTCGCCGCAATGCTCCACCCTAAAAAGTGGTCAAAATATAGGCTAAAAATGGCCAAATTTCGGTTTTATAATAAAAAAGGGAGTCTAGAGGGGCTGGGGGGTCATTTTTTTTTCGCATTCAAAATAATTTGCCTTGCCCTACATGACTGTTAAAAAAAAATTCTTGTATCGTACTTCGTTTGGGAGATATTAAAAGGGGGGGTGAAAATCGGGACGGGAGGGGGGGTGATTTTTTTTTTTCCAATTCGATAAGATACCCTCTATACGATCCCGCAATCGGAACTCCTCTATCGCGACGGCATCCGGAAGAACTCTCAAAAGGGGGGGTCCTGGGGGCAAGGGGGGGAATTTTTTTTGTTGCTATAGAAATCACTTGTCCCCCTCTATACACCCCTTAATGAAAAATCAAACAATATGCCTCCGTTTGGGAGCCCCCCTGGGGGGCGGGGGTTCGGGGGGCCAAATCTCAAAAAGTCGGAATTTGCTCGCCGTGCTGTGACCCCCGCGTTCTCCGTAGTCGCATTACGGCTCGCTTCGCTCGCCGCAATGCTCCACCCTAAAAAGTGGTCAAAATATAGGGTAAAAATGGCTGAATTTCGGTTTTATAATAAAAAAGGGGGTCTAGAGGGGCTGGGGGGTCAATTTTTTTTCGCATTCAAAATAATTTGCCTTGCCCTACATGACTGTGAAAAAAAAATTCTTGTATCGTACTTCGTTTGGGAGATATTAAAAGGGGGGGTGAAATTTGGGGAGGGAGGGGGGGTGAATTTTTGGTTCATCCGATTCGAGAACAAACCCTCTATACGATTCCGCAATCAGAAATCCTCTATCGCAACGTCATCCGGTAGCACTCTCAAAAGGGGGGGTCCTGGGGGGCAAGGGGGGGTAAATTTTTTGTTGCTATAGAAATCACTCGTCCCCTTCTGTATACCCCTTAAAGAAAAATCAAACAATATGCCTCCGTTTGGGAGCCCCCCTGGGGGGCGGGGGTTCGGGGGGGCAAATCTCAAAAAGTCGGAATTTTCCCTAGGTCCCCTCGACTCCCTCTACACGATTCCGCAAAAAAAAACATACCTCCCCCTCCACCATCAAGGAGAACAATTATGTCAGTGAGTGAGTCAGTCAGTGGTAATTTAGCTTTATATATAGTAACTAGTATGGTATAAGTGCGCGAGCTGCAAGCAGCTCGCGGCGCGGTGGCTCTGTGTACTGTTCGTTTTAAATTAAGTTCCCCTTATCGTAACCTACGTCATTGATTTTATCGAAATCGATAACCAAGAGTGGAGACTGCGATTAAAATCTGTCAGCCATCTTGGATTTTGAAATGGACATCTTTTTCGTAATCTACACAGTCGAGTTTGTCGAAAACGATACCCATATAAGTGGGTGTGGTGTCACACAGCAAGGCGAGCGAAGCGAGCTTTGCTGTGTGACGTGTGTCGTATTGCGGTTCGCTTCGCTCACCGCAATCCGACACACGCCCGCCGTCATCAAATTCGTAATCCTCACCCCCATGTTAGTCGAAAACGATACCCACATCAGATTTTTGGATGGGGAAGGGGGTTCCGGGGGGGGGCACGCGGGGGTAGCAGCACGGCTCGCTTCGCTCGCCGTGCAGTTCCCCAATAGTCGCATTGCGGTTCGCTTCGCTCACCGCAATACGAACCCGCTCGTACTGCCACGCAGCAAGGCTCGCTTCGCTCGCCTTGCTGTGTGACGGATTGCGGTTCGCTTCGCTCACCGCAATCCGACACACGCCCGCCGTCATCACATTCGTAATCCTCACCCCCATGTTAGTCGAAAACGATACCCATATCAGATTTTTAGATGGGAAAGGGGGTTGAGGGGGGCGGGGTGCGAGGGGGGGGTCACAGCACGGCTCGCTTCGCTCGCCGTGCTGGTCCCCCGTTGTCGCATTGCGGCTCGCTTCGCTCGCCGCAATGCTCCCCCGGGTTCGGGGGGGTCCTGGGGGAAGTGGGGGGGCAAAATTTTTTTTGCAATGGAAATCACTCGTGCCCCTCTATACGAATCCCTAAAAATTTTTCATCCGAATCGCTCCGTTGAAAAGAAGGGGGGGTGGGGTGGGCTCCGGGGGGGGAAATCTCGAAAAGTCGGGATTTTCCCCAAGTCACCCCCACTCCCCCTATACGTTTCCGTAAAAAAAAACATACCTTCCCATCCACCAACAGGGAGAACAATCGTGTCAATGAGTCAGTCAGTCAGTGAGTGAGTGGTAATCTACCTTTATATATTATGACTAGTATGGTATAAGTGCGCGAGCTGCAAGCAGCTCGCGGCGCGGTGGCTCTGTGTACTGTTCGTTACACGTACGACACACGTACGACACACGTACGACACACGTACGACACACGTACGACACACGTCACACAGCAAGGCTCGCTTCGCTCGCCTTGCTGTGTGACGTGTGTCGTATTGCGGTTCGCTTCGCTCACCGCAATCCGACACACGCCCGCCGTCATCAAATTCGTAATCCTCACCCCCATGTTAGTCGAAAACGATACCCATATCCGATTTTTGGATGGGGAAGGGGGTTCCGGGGGGGCACGCGGGGGTCACAGCACGGCTCGCTTCGCTCGCCGTGCAGTTCCCCAATAGTCGCATTGCGGTTCGCTTCGCTCACCGCAATACGAACCCGCTCGTACTGCCACGCAGCAAGGCTCGCTTCGCTCGCCTTGCTGTGTGACGGATTGCGGTTCGCTTCGCTCACCGCAATCCAACACACGCCCGCCGTCATCAAATTCGTAATCCTCACCCCCATGTTAGTCGAAAACGATACCCATATCAGATTTTTTGATGGGGAAGGGGGTTCCGGGGGGGCACGCGGGGGTCACAGCACGGCTCGCTTCGCTCGCCGTGCAGTTCCCCAATAGTCGCATTGCGGTTCGCTTCGCTCACCGCAATACGAACCCGCTCGTACTGCCACGCAGCAAGGCTCGCTTCGCTCGCCTTGCTGTGTGACGTATTGCGGTTCGCTTCGCTCACCGCAAAAAACATACCTTCCCATCCACCAACAGGGAGAACAATCGTGTCAATGAGTCAGTCAGTGAGTGAGTGGTAATCGAGCTTTATATATTATGATAATACGCAAACACAGGCAGGACACATGTTTTAGAGAAAACCGTTAGTAATAATACGTTGTTACCCTTCCCCTCATACGCACATCTGTCCATCGTCGCAAATTGCAAATTTCCCCATCCCGTTTATAGAGACACGCAATAGCTGGCTCTTATGTCAACCAGAACGAAAGGTCAGAACAATCGGCCAAAGATTTACTAGATTACCTTTACTAGAGACAGTGAGCGTAAAAGTTCAGGCCGAATAAGGCTAAGACTCGGTCTAACAAATGAAAGTCATCATCATCATTAGCCTATAAGTATTAGTCCACTGCGGGACATAGGCCTCCTCTAATGAGCGCCATAGCGCCCTGTTTACCTCGCCCGTTTCCCCAGCGGTTGTCAGTTCTTCGGGAGATATGGACAAATGAAAGTGATTTCGGCGTATTTTTTGACTGATGCTTCTGAGTTGCTGTTGCTATGCAGCAGATTGTGGCCCTTAACCAGCGTGGATACCTAACCAGTTTATTACGAGGGGTGAAACCCCTCTGAATCGATCGGAAACTGTCTAGACAAGGGGAGAGATTATATTTGTCTGTGTGAGTCGGCTTTTGATCTCCGCTGCCGGATTTCATTTAGCTCTATTGACAACGGATGCAGCAGGATTATTTATTTGATCAGCGCTGCAGGGCTCAATAGATATGGATAGTAGGTACCGAAGTTAAAGCCGAAATAGATTTAAAACATACCCCTCATCCAAATAGCTGTCCCTTTCCACCCTTATTGATCAAATACAAAATATTTATAATGTTTAAGACTGTCCCGTCAAAAAGATTCAATCTGTATAGAGAACAAATGAAGAATGAATTTTCCCAAATAAAACTTAGATCACAGAAAACCTAACAATATACTCACTATGTAAGAGGAGACAACAAAACTTCCTTACTGTAAACAAGTAATTAATTTAAAATAGCTGAATGTCGTCGCGGATTACTTTCGAAAAATGAGGGTCAGACTTCCTTAAATGTACTAGCCTAATACGCAGCCAGCATTCAGGCGGGATTTTATCATCATCAAACGCTATGAGTATTGAGTATAAGCTGACTGATGACAATAAGCTTAACTTAGACAATAAGCAGAAGAAGTTTCACATAATTTAAAAATGATTGTTCACAATTTATGACACGAATACACAACGGAAGTTTGTTAAATAGTTTAAGGCCAATAACTTCCGGCTGCTTTTTAGAGATGTATCTGGGCAGTTGACTATGGGCAGTTGACTCTAAGTTCACATATTTGATGTCTGTTACTGTATTTGCTTTGGCATATTGCGTATTTGAGCTTTTTATTTTGTTACAGGCAAGTTTATGGAACTCTTCATTTGATATAGAGCTAAATTCGAAACTGGTCTGCTTCGAAGTGACACTATGTATAAAACTTAGGGCTTCTTCGATATTAGGTGGGCACTAGATACGAAGATTATTTCCGATAGATACAAAATGCTCGTTTACATAAACGTCGGGTAGCTTATTTTGCTGGATGGGTACATTAGACATCGTATCTACTAAGCTCCAGTTCCACTCATTCACTGCTTTATTTGTTTCTTCCTTGATGAGAGCCCAAACCTCCCTTTTTGGGGTTTTTGAAGTCCTTTGCTCAACATATTCATTCTTTTTAATTATTGAGATACTATTTCTATGCTCTATCTTTTTATTTAAAACACAATTTATATTAGGAATGTCCGGATATTGACGTTTTATTTAGTATAAGTCATTAATGTCTCTTTGAGATTTAATTATTGTGTCACATAACAATTGACATGGCCTTGTCGTTTTTAATTTTGTCAGTTTTTTCGGGAAAAGTATGTCATGTTCCATTTAATCTTATTTAAAAAGCTATCTAAATTTTTTCATTGTTATTGTGTTAGAAAACAGTGTAGTCCCAGTCATAGCTGAGCATAGATTTAAAAAAATCAAGCATTTTTTCGGGATTTAATGAACGTTTTTCTACATACTTATATTTTATGGGCACCTTCTGTTTTTTAATTTTAATCAAGCCAATTTGTGCGTCATGATCTGATAGCGCAGTAGCTAGAGGTTTCACGTGAATGTCACTATTATCTAAATTTGTGACCAAACAATCTATATATGTTTAAGATAAATTATCAATTCTAGTTGCAAAGTCTACAATATTGTTAAAGCAGAAATAGGCGTCGACTATGTATAAAGAGCGATACTCAGAAGAAAAAATTACAATGACGAAGGAGTTAATCTAGGGCACAGATATTAGTCTAGGGTATGGTCCAGTGGCAAGATGGGCAGATGACATCTCTAACACCGCAGGCCGAACCTGGATGAGATTAGCGCAGAACCTACGAAAAGCTTCTAAAAAAGCTTTTCGTAGGTTTGCCTTGTTCAATATTGCTGTCGTCCAGTGTACATACAAACGCCACTATAAAAGTAAACATACAGACGAATTGAGAACTCCTCCTTTTTTGAAGTATGTAATAACTAAAAACGCGGCATATATGAGACATCTAGTTAGTAAAGTAATAAGTAAAACGTAGACGTTCTACGAGCGTAGAGGGTCTACGAAACCGTAGCACCGCGTAGCTGCCTAGAGCGTAGCAGTAGCAGGCAACAAAGATTTCAATGAAGTTCACTGGAATAACACTAGATGGAGCGGTTTTTTGCTGCAGTTTTTGGGAACACTGCTTAAACTATTGCAAACCGACGTTTTTCTGCACCACCCCACGAAGTTATGCAATAATCAACAATAGATTGGCATAGGGCGTAATAGACCATTATATAATTTTACGATCAATGTTTTAAAAATGAATGTTATATAGTACCAATTACCAACGTGCACATTTCTAAACATTCTAAAGACTTAATGCTAATCTGTGGCGTTGCTCCGAAGCCATCCAGTTCCTGCATTTTTATGAGAGCCTGGTAGTAACTGTGCGAAACCGGAAGTTGGCCGAACATTCAGGGAACCGCTACCACTCCCCACAGTAGTCTTCCGGAATAACGCCAGACTACGGCTTTTTACGAAGTCTCCGGCGCTATTGTGCTATTGTGAATTTTGTTAATAGCTTAGATTATGTTCCACCATTCATATGTATGATTAATGATTATACATATGAATGGTGGAACCACCAAAGTGACTTAATAATTAAATAGGTACAGGAAACAGTATTACATCTTCATTTGATGTAGGACCGACTAGTTTCTGCCCGTGGCTTCGCAGGCTTTGTTCTATGGAAAAGTTCAAAGGTTATTTCTATCGCATTCTATCCCATAATCCAGTTGATTAATGGGATAAAAGTAGGCTATGTGTTATTCCAGGTCAAGACCCGTAGAGTAGTTTTGGCGCGATGAATTAACTGACCTATATCCAAACTTTCGCATTTATTAGTGTGATAATAATAATTTCCATTCGTCATGTTTCGTAAAAGGTTGACCTCCTGAGTTTCATAGAATTTTTCACTTTTTCTTATAACTTTCACTTTTTTAAATGCCTAAACTTTTAGGCTGCGTTGCACCAGAGATTTGTCCAATTCCGATATCTTATTACATTCATAACCTCATGATTCATAACTTCATTATTCAATAAATTTTTCAAACCTATGCCACAAATATTTTATTTTTAACTCCAAACCGGCGTTCTTATAACGGTAAAGATAATAAATAAAACGCATTATTCATGAATATACAAATGAAATTATTAGTTTTAAGTAGTAGAAATTTGTACTTTTTTCTAGTATAGAAATTTATGTTCGAAAATTTCCCGTAATTCACAACTACGTGGTTATCCAAATTCGTTCGGCTACCAGGGGATCATACGAACCAAAGAGGTCGCTTTGTTGTTTAAACTGGCACAGAATAACTATTATACAGGCTGTTTGGAAAGTCAATGCGTAGCACCGCCGCCTGCCTAGAGCGTGGCAGGCTGTAAGGCTTTCAATGTAGTTCACAGTAATAACACTAGATGGAGCTGATACTTACTGCAGTTTTTGGGAACACTGCTTAAACTTTTGTAGCCAGATGGCGTTATGGTTGAAAGTTGACCATAAATCGTTCTTCATTTTAAGGTTTTCGTGTCGGAGTACAAAACCCTTATCTGACTCCGTCCGTATTTTTTTTCTCTTGAATATATCAGAAATTACCAAATCTATTAACTTGAGGCTAAAATAACAATAAATATCGTGCGGCGGTACAAAAAAAAAAGAAAAAAAAAGCAAATAACCAGCCAAGTATAATGTAACTAAGCGTGTAATAAAGTATTGTATATTTTCTTAACTAGGCGTGCTACAGTGCTATCGTCTAGTCAAATCTATTCTTTAAGACGTATCAAACCACGCTCTCTCCAGTAGCGTGCTGACTTTTGCGGAACACGGACGTCTTTAAAAATCGTCCTTGAAGTTGTAAGAAGAAGCTTCGGGCCCTCGTAATATTGATTGTACTCTGTAGCTTTTGTTCGTTGCCGAGTTCAAACCATTTCAGCTGTAATACGTGCAGAAATAAGTCATTTTTTCGCAAAGGCTAGATGAAATAGCACGATAGGGTTGGTTTGCGAGTTTCTCACTAAGTTTCTTCGACACAAGTATTATTATATAGGTAGGTACCAGCTTACCGAGATCCATAACGAGTACGCACACCTCCACCTCCAATATTATGATAGCCTGGTACAAGCACGGCCATCTATTGATTCCGAGGCCACCGAGCGTGGTTACTGCATTAGACATGCCGACATTAGAAATTTAAAATTCTGTTAAATTAAAACTTGACAATTTCGACATAATTTTGATGATAATTTAGGAAGGACTACCTGTGTTTACCGAGGTTTTATTATAAACTAGCTTCTGCCCGCGGCTTCGCACGCGTTGCTTCTATGGAAACGTTTTGAGGTTATTTCTATCCCATGGGAACTGATTTATGGGATAAAAAGCCTATGTTTGATTCCAAGCATAGAGCTACACCGGTGAAATTTCAACTCAATCTGTTCAGTAGTTTTGGCGTGAAGACGTAACAAACATCCATCGATCTATCCATCCATCCAAACTTTCGAATTAATAGGTAATATTAGTGTGATTAACATTTCTTTTGTATGTAATTTCAGAGTTTAAAGGTTGTTTCTACCATATGACTGTCGCTAGAGTAGTAATATTTTTACTTTTTTTTTAAATAATAATGAACTCATCTGGAACTCATTTTTATCATCAATGGTCATGGTAAATTGGTGTAGCGGTGTTTCGCACCAAAATTGTACTGTTCCATATCTTTGACGCTTGGTATTTCGATGGTAAAGTGCTCTGTTTGCAAGTTTTCGGACAATCCGACAAATGTTCAAAATAGCAGCTCTTTGAAGCATTATACATACCTATAAGACAAGTATTTTAGGTAAATCTAAACGCTAGTGATGTAAAAGCTGATTAGGGATTACTGCTATAGATGAAAGTACGATTGGGATGATAGAAACCTTCTCGAGTCTCCACATTCTAGTGATTTCATTTTGTATGTGTTCAAGATATTTAGAAAGTTTCTCATCTATTGTGTTTTGGAGGTTATGCGTGACGGCGATATGAAGTGCACTTATTAATTGCATTTTAATATTTACTGTTTACAGAATCGTTTTTAATGGAGTCGTCGCTAAAAAAGACATAACCAGGTGTTGGATCTGAAATACTTATTGTGTGTGTGAAATCTGTCCTAAATTATATATCAACCTCAACCTACCTCAACTGCCTGTATTGGTCCACTACTGGACGCCGGCCTCCCCCTGATAAGGGCCTTGTTGGCTTTTATGTCATGGGGGTAATGCCCATAATCCCCACGCTGGGCATGCGGGTTGGGGATCGCAGTTCGGTGGTAGAATTGTTCTGCAGGGGGCGCTGCTGTCCGCCCCCGGTGGATATCCCTTAGTCGCCTCTTACGACACCCGCGGGAAGAGTTGGGGTGGTGCAAATTCTAAGCCGGCACCACACAGCTAGATTACATAATGCGATCCCTGAAATGAAAAATATCTATAAAATAACATGTAAAACGATGGGTAGCTCCAGTAGAAACGGTCCTGTAAATATGGACCTACTGTGTGAATGTGCAATAACCATGAGAGTGATCATCTTGAAACCTTCTGCCATCCCATGATCTCCTAGTAGCTGTAGGTAAGTTCCAATCAATACCGACCGCGTCGAGCACGGAGCACTTTCACTTTCCCTGAAGTTCAGGCATGGCTGTTCGTGCACATGTGTGTGTGTCAAGAACAACATAGCATGATATGTTTATGGAACTTTGTTGTGGACGTAGCTACAAGAATAATGTCACTGTATTTCATAGACGCATTTGCATGTGGGCTTATCAATCTATCTCACTCAGGCTCCCAGGTATCCCGATGCATTCCTGAAACAGAAATAGGGGAATGGGTTGTTCAAGGTCGACGCAACGTTCTATCTCACCCCTCCTCCATCAGCACACATACGTCCGAAGCTGAACATTCCTCCCTCAGTCTGTCTACTCTTTCGATGCTATGATGCCCTGGTAGATATACCGCCATCTTGCAAATTCACGTGGTTTTAGTAAAATTAATTAAATTTTCACTAGGAATTTCTAAGCCGTTTAGTTTTTTGCGATATAAATTTAGCCTTTATGTTACTGCAAGGCGAATATGGCCTCCGTCGGGAAACCTTTCGCGAACCATCTCGACGAGGCACTTTTCAGCTCTACTTAGTGCTAAATAAAGTGGCAATACAGGTCGTTTACCTCCTCCTACACAAAATCGCAAAATGCAAAAAAATATCGCTAAATTATCGTTTTCCATACAAACCTTAAGCGATACCGGTGTCGCTAAACTCTAATCTATGGATCTTTGTGTCTGAATCAATAAAGGAATTTGAATTTGAATTTGAATTAAACTATTGCTGTACAAGCGAACTAGAAAGAACGGACAAACAACACGAACCAAAAAAACTTCTGAACCTAAAATAATTACTGACTTTTTACGTTTTCAATGATTTCACGTATTTTAATGTTCTAAAATACATAACATTCAACGAAACAATTATAAAACGCTTACCTTAAAGTATGCTAAGGAAACAGGTTTTTATACGACGCAAGCAAAATAAGACGTCAAAGCAGTGTTAGTACACACTGCTTTGACATCTTATTTTGCTTAGGTTAGGTTAGGTTTGCCATTGATGTTTCGACGGTGAAATAACCACCTGTCGTCGTTTCAAAGTGAGTGTATGTTTTTGTTGTGGTTTGTGAAATTTGTTTGTTTAGTTTCTTCTTTGGTTTCTTGTATTAACGTAAGTACCTAGTTTTAATAAAATTTTGCACGCCTTGACGAGGCAGAATGTATAGGACCTAAGTTTAATTGACGTCGTGAACGAAAGTGAACGAAAGTCTTCCTTTCAAGTCTGGCCAAAATAGTTTTTCTGTCAGTATGTCCGTACTCCTCTACAGGTCGTATTTTACAACCGATCGGTACGAAACTTGGTGTACAGATTCAAAGATTTTATAGAATTTTTTTGTTGTCGGGGTTTTTTGATCAAAGGTGTACTTCCTTTAAAAAAAGGCAAAAAGAGGTCTTTAGAATATCTCGGCTTTAAGACATTTGATTTCGATGATAATATTTTTAATTGATAGGTTGTTGTTTATAATTCTTCTCATAAAAATTTGGTAAAGATCTGATCAGGATTTTTGGCATGACGACCAGAATAGCTCCGCAAGATGCAGTATAATGCAAGAGAATATTATTAGTACAGCGCCACCTATTAGAACATCTTTACGTAAAATTTCGACTATTTTCAAAATATTTCGAAAAGTATGCAACCCACAGAAATTTGAACAAACAGGAATTACAAAAAACATGGTACCTACCTACCCAAATATCACTTATGTAAAAAGTAAATTCATTGTTGAAAAAAGTTCACGAGGTCTACTGTTCGTAGAACTACTAGTTTTAATACCTTCTGTACACCTACATTCCTGCAAAATAAACGATTATGATTATGCTTGTAGCATCTGACTTGGTGCCTGTAATGGTTCTTCTGACATCTTAAATACAAAAAATACAAATACAAAATAATTTATTTAGATTAAGGTACATAATAGATAAGTTACGAATGAACGATGAGACAGCAAAAGTTTAAAACTGTGGAGCTGCCGCATCGCCCGCCTCGGCACAACATAAATTATAGGAGTATACATAATTTAGTGATTTTAAAGTTAAGTACTATATAAAGTTAAACTAAAGATACAATAATATTGGTGGTTACAGACTTAATATGTTTTAAAAAATAATTTGACGTGTTTTAAAAAACTATAAACTGACTTCAAATCCGCAATGAAATCAGTGGCGACATGTAGTTAAAATTAGAGTCTAATTTAGTTTGATGACACATGGATGAAAAGACGAATGAAAGAAAACTTAAGATCAAGCAGCCTACGGCCGAGCACGTACTGCGGTTAATCGCACACGTTTAGTCGCAAGTCTGAAACCGGAAAATCATGTAACATATAGCTTCTTTACAAGCACACTCATTTTCGAATTTTTGCAGTGACTTTTTTTAAAAACGCCACTTACTATATTTGGTTTGCGACTTGTAAGCGCTTGATTTTTTGTGTGTGTGTGTGGTAATAGTATGGTAGCGCACGTACAGCGGTTAACTACATTCGGTTTTTTAATTTAAAGTGCAAAGCCACAACACACGCTGTTAGCACGAAATCCGTGGTGTTACTGAAATAATATTACGTAAAACGTCAAGTTGCAGTGCGTGTTTGTACGCTTTTTTGCGTTTTCAGCTTTTCATAAACGGCTTGCGTTTAATAGCGTTAATAACCTACCTACGTTCTGAATTCCGTAACACTAGTTTGACTTTGAAGCCCATGGTTGCCATGGAAACCATTGGTAACCAGAGATTTTGAAAATTATCATGTGTTATGGTTACGTTTTGCGGCGCACATATAAATACCTCGAGTTTCAAACTTTAATGGGGCCACCCTTACTACTTAAAATCAACCCTTATAGACAATAACGAAAGAATATTCAAAATCTATTAAGAATTGGCGAAGATAATATCACCAAAATTGTTGTAGCTAGATGTGATTTATCAAAAAAATTATATTGTTTTTTAAGCTTGACGGTATAATATATAAATATAACATATAAGTCGTCCTAAAAAAAAATGGAACCGATTCGGGATCATCCTCTATACGAAAGAATTTTCATAATCTCTCCACAATTGACCGAGAAATCAACGAAAATACATATTGAAAAAAATATCTACAGCCGAACATAGAACCTCTTAATTTTTGAAGTCGAGAAAAAATGAAACTTAGAGATAAAAAAAAAAAATTGGTTGTCTGTAAAGTCGGTTTACTGACGATAGTTGAACGTGACAACGTCTTAAGAAAATACTGATGGAATGGTAGCATTTGATACTCGATCAAAACATGTAAATGTACTATAGTATAGCAGCTGTCCACGCAGACGCATCGCTCACTCAAGTAGGAGAGAGACGGATGTCGAGCGCTCTCGCTTGCACTTCAAGCCTTACATGGAACGCCTCATAGCGAGGTAACGCCGCATGACGTCAGGTTTTTTCGTGCGTGCAGCCGGCTCTATCGAATTATAAGACGTTGTCACGTCAAAAATGCACGCCCCCTCCACAAAACGTCATAGTACAATCGGCGTGCATTTATGAAATAGTTTATCTCTACCGCAAAGATCCTATGACTACGTCAATTAAAATGTAATTATCCGACTAAGTTGAAGAACCCGTCCGGAAAATGGTATCAGGACACTTGCGCGAAGGACATTTTCGCGAATGGACATTTGCGCGAATGGACACTCTCGCGAAAAAATCACAAAACTCCTTATATCTCTCGAAATAGACGTCGCAGAGAGTTGCAAATTTCACCATTGTGTTGGTAATTTTGCTCTCTTTCCTGTGATATATTTCACTTTCTTCGACCCCTCCCACTTCCTTCGCAATAACGAGAAACCTACTTTTACGTAGACCTTCGTAGCACGTGCTACGATGCTAGGAGGGAATCACAAAACTAATAATATTTCTCGAAATAGACGACGCAGTGAGTTGCTAATTTCACCATTGTGTAGGTAACTTTGCTCTCTTTCCTGTGATATATTTCACTTTCCCCGACCCCTCGCACTTCCTTCCCAATAATGAGAAACCTACTTTTACGTAGACCTTCGTAGCACGTGCTACGAAAAAACGTTAGTTCGTAAACCATCGTAGCATCGTAGCTATGGGTGAATTGGCGGTATAGGCTGACTAACTAGGCTTCACGTATACATGTCTGTGACCCATTCAGAGCTGTCGGTTGTACTCAGTGAAGAGGTGACACGATCTTCTTGTTTACTCCCAATCTTTGAAATTTTAGGTGATTTCTTTGCTATCACTAACGTTTTCGACTCAATTGAAAACTGAGTTTATGTACTGTACTTAGTCTTAGTCGCTTTCGACTAGCTCTAGGGTGTAGATTACGAAATCGCTTATTCTTTAGAGCTGCAGAACTACTGGGACCACTTTTGTCACAGTAATTCTTGTAGCTAGTTATGTGCACAGAACAGAACATGCTCTACTAACTGCGCGTAGCAGAGCATTTTTTATGAACCGAAGGAAATTTGTGTATCTACAGGCCTTTGCGTGGTAATGTCACTATAAACAGCTCCTGATTGTTTTCAAAAATTGTTTAAGTTTATTTACTACACTAAACTGAATTTAGAGATGTCGTCAAGTATATTTCTGTTCAGTCTAATTAAAATACTGTTTAAATAGACTGCATCGAGTGAAAGACGAAAGAAGTCCTGAAAATTTAAATAAAAACGCTCTCAGAAAAATTATAAATCTGAGTGATTTTTCCGAACAAGTTTTATCAGAGCAGAGATCTTCTGTAAAAAAAATAAGATTGCGTCCATGTTTTAAATCACTAAGAATATAGGTTATGTTTACGACTAATTCTAGACTGGACATTACGAATGCAAGGCAACTTTAAATTTTTTTTTAACCAATTTAAGAGTGTAAATGATGACCATAAGGCCATTTGTAGAAATTCAAGATGGACCCATTTTTTTAAATCACTTTAAGCATTATAGGTTTTGTTCACGACTAGTTCTAGTAAGTAAATTATGAATGTAAAGCCATTTTTTAAATCTCAACAGGGTTCTGGGGGCACATCTCAAAAAGTTAGAATTTTCCCTGGGTCAACCCGAGCCCCCCTACACGCTTCCGCAAAAAAGAAACATCCTCTTCCACCATCAGGGTGAGCGGTAATCTAGCTGTATATAATATAGAATAGAATGGGTGCCATCTCGATTTTCAAATACCTAATATGAACTCCATGAACACCCGAAACCCTAACTCGAGTCAGTAAAAAACCACACACATAATAAACAATTAAATAAAAAGATGGACACCCCTCGGTTTTCAAATATGATCTTCTATTCGTATTCTACACCCTCAGGTTGCCAATAAGTGTGCCATCAGGGAATACACAACTTGATCTCCTAGATGTATTTTACACCTTTAAGATATTCGATGTTTTATGCTTGCTTAGTATGAGTGTGCACAATAGTCAAGTTTCAATATCAAGTTTTCGAGAGCTCAATAGACTTCAAATCTTATCTTGCTTACGTTCAAAGAATGCGCCAAATACAAGTTTTTCTCTTGTATACAGGGTGGTTTTTAGAAATGGAAGTGGATGGCCTAATCTGAAATTGTACGTTAAAGAAAAGTCGTGAAAGGAGTCATGGGCTCAATTTATGAAAAAATCAAACTGTATAAGACATTTTTTTGTATGTAGGTATCTAAATTGAATTGTGGAGTGAATGGTAACTCCACTTACTCGTGTGTACAAGAGAAGAGATCTTAAGGAAGACCAATATATTGGATACTCCTTGGCAACTCTGAATGTGGCCACGCCGCTAGGCCGCCCGTAGCCATCGTAGCACGTTGGTCTACGAAATTACATTTTGTGTCTAGTAAGAAGGTGCGTGCGCGTTGAAGTCTTTTGTATGCTACGCTGATCCCTCGTAGCATCGTAGAACGTGCTACGAAGGTCTACGTTAAAGTATGTTTCTGGATATGGGGAAGAAAGTGGGAAAGGTAGGGCAAAATTACATAGAGTACGAGAGAGAAAAGAGTAGAGAAAGAGAGTAGTATTCCCTACACAGTGATGAAATCTGCAACTCTCTGCGACGACTATTTCTAGAGATATTATTAGTTTTGTGATTCCCTCCTAGCATCGTAGCACGTGCTACGAACGTCTACGTAAAAGTAGGTTTCTCGTTATTGGGAAGGAAGTTAGGTAGGGGAAAGTGAAATAAATCGCAATAAAATTGCTACACAGTGGTGAAATCAGCAATTCTATTCGACGTCTATTTCGAGAGATATAAGGAGTTTTGTGATTTTTTCGCGCACGTTTCCATTCGCGCTACTAAAACACAGGTTTCTTGATAGGGGCGAACAGACTTTTATTGGTGATTATGGATTACAACAGCAGATGAGAGAATATTAACAGCCTACACGAGCCGTGGTTTTTGCAGAAGAGACAGATTCTAATTTTAGTACAAACCTAATGTCATTCTCGATGACAGTTGCCTATCATAAACACAAGAGTTACAGTTCTATACTTTGACACTGACTTAATATTGTGCTTATTTTCCAACACGCGCAATAGTCCACTCGCGAAAATGTCTTCTCGCGCAAATGTCCTTCGTGTAAGTGTCCATCGCGTAAGTGTCTTTCGCGCAAGTGTCTTTCGCGTAATTGTACCAGCTCCACCTAGTTTAACTGTATATTATGTGTAAAATGCTGTTAAGTGTAATAGAAGAGCACTACTTTAATACAAGTTTTTTATAAACGAAGGTAAGTAATTGTTACAGCGTACCACCTACCCACCGTAATTGCTAGTAATTAATCGATTTTTTATTTAATGCAAAATATCTGTTGCATTTTTCAACTATGAAAATGAACAATTACGATCGATCTGCATAATCCCCCTAAACCACGACGAGTGTGAGTAGGGCGACATGCCTCACATTGAAGAATTCCATTGAAGCACTTGTGTGTGTGCTTATAATTGTGTCTCACTCGGTCTCCCAGGTACTGCGATGCATTCATGAAACAGAAATAAAGGGACGGGTTGGATCCGTCGGCAACGGACAATTCCACCTCATCCCTAGACTTCCAGCCTCACTTGTAATTTTATATCTGGCTACTCCGTCGATGTTATGAGGTTCAATTTGCAGCATGTTAAATCCTAAAATCTTGAATTTTCAGAAACTTGAATTCCTAAAATGTTGAGTTTGCAAAAAGTTGAATCCTAAACTCAATTTTACGTTCCTAGCAGCTTACCTACACTTGCAGTGCGACCGCCACGGTCAGACTTAGCCCGAACTAGGTCGATTAGGTTATCTAAAGAGCGATTGTTGCACGACATTGTACATGGCAAGCAACCGCAGGCCGTAATTTAATATGAAAACCTAAAAACCTGTTATGATAATTAAATAATAAATTGTGCATGATTCAATACCAAAGAAAATTACAGCTCGTCGTCGTTGTACTTCCATGATCCGCAGTGCAGTTGTTATTATTGCATTTCGCTTTGTTATGAAACTATCGGTGCACACCGTACACCAGGCTTGCATAAGTTCCTAGTAGTAAAATGAGGTACCTATTATATTTATTTCTGAAATCTAGAGCTATAATTTTTATCTAGAATGCTACCTTCTCTGAACGGGAAATCTTATTCGTAACGCCCATCTCACCATTACCTAGATCGTGTGTTTCATCGATGCATCTTGGACATCTACACGATAAACACATACAGGAAATGACGAAATGCACACTCCTCATGACTACACAATGCCGGACCAAAATGAACAGTGCTACCTGTAACGTACAGTCGATACATGATTAAATTGTCCCTTTCGACTAATGAAAACTAGATATGTTGAATAGACCTAAGTATTATTGAGCTAGTAGAGCACGTAGCTTTCATTGAATGTTTACCTCCTTCTACCCCATGCGCTCCTGGTAGTTGAAATTATTGATTTGTCGTTTTTTTTAAAAACAATAAACGACCTTCCATTCCCTGAATAATGTAAGGATTTGGATGTCGTTTTAAGCCCGGAACTCTTCGATAGCGCGATCAATTTAGTGGCAATAAATATCTAATCAAAATTCTAGTCCAATTTACATTGATGACTGGTGTGATGCCACATGGGTGAAACGACGATTGACAGAGGCCTACTTTGAAATACGAAATATGAAGATTTGGTTGACGGATTGACGAAACGAAAAACCTAACTGCTGAACGTGCCAGCGTGCGTTGCTCCAGGCGCATTACTTAATGAGAACTGTGACCTTTGGTTTCGGATCTTCCAAGAAATACATTTCAAAATCATTTTCATGATTTTAATAAAGAACGGTCGGTCGTCTTTCATTTGATGCGATTCGCAATCCGCCAACTTTGTAATCTGTTTTTCAAAGTAGACCTCTTGTTTACGCCCGTTGCCCTGGAAACCATTAGTTAATTGTGGAAATTATCGTGATGATGTTTTACATTGATATCCTTGGAAGAAAAAGGCTTAGAATGATAGTTGACACAAACGAGGTAAATCCAAAACATTGCGACAGACTGTCGCAATTTTAATTTTGAGCCGATAGTACAAAACTTTAAATGATTTTTTTGGAGGAAAGCCGCTCTCGCATAATAATATAAAATTGGTGTGTTGTGCGGTAAAAGGGTGTTGAAACACCAGTAGTATGAACAATAATACTGCAAATATCTCATTTCACTGGTAAACACTAATATTACATTTGTACTTTTTCTTGAAACAGTCATCAGAACTCATAAATAAACTGAAAAGTTTTGTCCATCATTTTCGTGAAAATGTGGTTATGCTCGGGAGAAAAATACCCCGGTTTTTTTACTTAGTAGGTACATAAGAGTAGTAGAGGAATGGGTTCCACAAAAAGTGGCCCTACTTAGAACCAAAACGACGTAGGTATGATTCAAAAAATTGGTTGTCTGTAAAGTCGGTTTACTGACGATAGTTGAACGTGACAACGCAGACGCATCGCTCACTCAAGTAGGAGAGAGACGGATGTCGAGCGCTCTCGCTTGAGGTAACGCCGCATGACGTTATGTTTTTTCGTGCTTGCAGCCGGCTCTATCAAATTATAAGACGTTGTCACGTCAAAAACGAATCACATCCAAATTTAGAAATAGACATACTTGGTGATTCGTATAAATTCAGTACGAAAGCAGAGATTGGTTCGCGCGTGATAGATTCATGGACTTTACCTACCTATAAAATGATCTTATTTCGATAGAATCATGGAATTACCTACCTTACATTGTAACCTCACAATTTAGGAAGTGGAAATAATGAAATCCAAAGTCAGAAGTCAATAACTTTATTTCTTTAGGCTCACAAGATAAACACATAGACAAGTCTACCCATCAATTACTATCAAATAAGAAATAAAGTGTTATTGAAATTCTCTTCACCTCAATCTTTTGTCCACTAGTGGAAGAAAAAGAAACCACTAGCACATTTATATAATCACATAAGTGTCTAATACTACAATGCTCGTTATTAAAATAAAAGCAGACCATAAGAATAGAAACATTATAAAAGAATAGATAACCTTATAATTTAATCTTGACCTTCAATAATTTCAATGCTAAAACCAACTAGGACAAAATATCTAGAAAAAAGGTTCTACAATGTAAAATATCTTACCATAATGAGAGATGCTTTCAGCTTTCGGGGTCATCAAAGAGTGTCAGAGCCAGCCCACCATCTTTTTTAAGTATCTTTAGTTCAACGAACCGTTGGCTGTCGTTATACCTCGAGCCATTCCGTCAAACATCGGCAAAATGGTTTGTTATAACAAACCATTTTGCCGATGTTTGACGGAATGGCTAATGACATTTCACAACTAAATACATTAATATATCTTTATGACAATTATATGAAAGACAAATGGTCTTAAATATTAAGTTAACAATTTAGATACCTACTTAGTAAATCCAATTTAATGCATTATGATTTAGTTTATTCTTTAAATAAAACTAATATGTCTATTTCAATATAAGAGGGAACAGATAGGAAATCAAGCCTGTTACATTTTATTATTAATATCTCTTGAAACCTTACTGCTTACACTTGTTATATTTTAATATTTATTAGTCAACAATTTATAACCATTAATGACATTAGGTTAAACCATAATCATATTATAATGAAACTGATTTGTCTCAACATTTCAATTTAGGCGGGAGAACTAATAGGAAATCAGGTCTGTTACATTTTATTATTTAATAGCTTTTGAAACCTTATTGTTTAACACTACAAATACTTGTTAATATATATATATTTATTATAGCAATGACTGCTATGACAGCTGAGTCATAGCGGCGTAGACGATGTTATGCAATAAGTGGACAGAACCAAGTCAATCTATACTTATAATAAAACTGTAACAGGTCCAATTCTGTACATCTATATACTTATAATAAAACTGTAACAGGTCCAATTCTGTACATTGAAGATATTTTGAATTTTTTTTTTGGGGGGCACTCTATTATCGATACTGAAGCCAAAACTGTAATTTTTTTCATTCATGTCTGTCTGTCTGTCTGTCTGTCTGTTTCTTAAACGCGCATCACGCCGAAACTACTGAACGTATTGAAATGAAATTCGCCATGATTTTAGGTCGTACTACGAGGAAGGACATAGGGTACTTTTGATCCCGGAATTCAGTAAGGTTCCCCTGGGAGAGGGGATGAAAGTAAAATTCCTTCCCCGCGCATCACGCCGAAACTGCTGAATGAGTTGGAATGAAACCTGGCACGATGTGAGTTCATACTACAAGAAAGGACATGGGATACATTTTATCCCGGAATTCAATAAGGTTCCCCTTGGAGAAAGGATAAAAGTAAAATTCTTTAACTGCTCACCACGACGGAACTACTGAATGAATTAGAATGGAAGCCGGCACGATTAGAGTTAATACTACGAGGAATGATACATTTTATCCCGGAATTTAGTAAAGTTACCCTAGGAGAGGGGATAAAAGTAAAATTCCTTAACCGCGCATCACGCCGAAACTGCTGAATGAGTTGGAATGAAACCTGGCACGATTTGAGTTCATACTACAAGAAAAGACACAGGATAAATTTTCTCCCGGAATTCAGTAAGGTTCCCCTAAGAGAGAGGATGTAAGTAAAATTATTTAACCGCTCATCGCGACGGAACTACTGAATGAATTCGAATGGAAGTCAGCACGATTTGTGTTCATATAACGAGAAAAGATACATTTTATCCCGGAATTCAGTAAGGTTCCCCTGAGAGAGGGGATGAAAGTAAAATTATTTAACCGCTCATCACGACGGAACTACTAAATGAGTCGGAATGAAACTTGGCACGATTTGAGTTCATATTCCAAGAAAGGACATGGAATACATTTTATCCCGGAATGCAGTAAGGTTCCCCTGGGAGAGAAGATGAAAGTAGAATTCCTTAACTGTGCATCACGACGGAACGACTGCATGAATTCGAATGAAATTCTTCACGATTTGAGTTCATACTACGAAGAAAGATACATTTTATCCCGGAATTTAGTGAGGTTCCCTTGGGAGAGGGAATGATAGTCAAATTCATTGGCCGCGCAGCACGCCCAAAGTACAGAATTAATTCAAATGAACAATACTATTTAGACTATCCTCGAATCAATACGATTCCCTTGGGAGAGTGGATGAAAGTAAAAATATGTTACTATATGAATTCAAATGAAACTTGGCATTATTTGAGCTCATACTACGAGGAAGAACATAGGATACATTTTATCTGGGATTTCATTAGGCGCGGTTCCCTTGGGAGAGGGGATAAAAAACAAAATGTGTACATAGTTGTAATTCATTAATGCGTCGTCGTCCGATTTCATGCTTTCTTTTTTGTTATAAACGTGTTGCAAGATCGAATTTGACTAAATCAGTAGGAAGTCGTGTAGAAAATCAGTTGATTGATGAAAAAATCTGTACATATATTAAAGAAAAAAATCAGTAGATAAAGGGTGGTATGATCCTATCTATTTATTTTCCAAGACGCAACCTTTAGTTAGGTTCCTACCTACTACCCAATGCCTGCCTATTTCAGGCAAAGTAAAATGTACAAATGATCCATGCGATCTTCATTAACATGATATTTGGTGGTATAGCTGGTCAACTATACCACCGAAGTTTGGTTGGAGTAAGTGGTCCAATTAAACTAACTGGACAACAGAAAAATATTTTTTACTATGATACACAATCAAGTCACAATCAATATACTAACGAAAAAAAAATTGTGGTGGTCCAGTCAAATGGATCAGGACCCCAATTTTGCAATACAGTTGCTTCACTATGACAATGGAATCGTCGCAGAATAAGTACGTAGAATCCTAAGATTAATAAAACTCCGGTAGTGCGTGCGAGATAAATTAATAGTTTCAAACTTGACACTTTGACGCGCGTCTCTCCATCTGCATTCATCATAATTTCTTTTATTTAAGGTGGAATATGTGGATGATACAACTGTCATAGTGAAGAGATTAGTTTAGAGCCCCAGCTGAATGGGATTGTAGATGACAACATGCTATCCCCGTAGATTTATAGTAGATTTATACACAATTTAACTAGGTACCCAAGTATAGATACTTCTACCTATTAAAAGTGTAACAGGTCCAATTCTGCGCATCGAAGTTTTTTTGCACGGCGTTTCATAATATGAGAGAAACTGTAGTTAGGTAAATGTAAACTTAATTAGACGGCAGGTATGGCAATCGCGAACGAAGTCGCGGGTACAGCTAGTAGGGAATAAAACAATATTATGTAAGGTGTTTTTTCTTTTATATTTATGTTACATTTAACATTTTCGAGAATTTAATTAACTCTATGTCCTGCGAAATATGATTAATTTATTAAGTTTTTGTCTCGAAGACAATAAAAGAGAATCTTTCTTGGCAATGTAGCGAAGACGGATTCTGAAACGTTCAATGAATGTACATTTGGCATGCAGTCATTCTAGCTTAACTGCAGCTATCCGCTTATTTTTCCGAATAGGACCGGCAGGGAAACTAAAAGAAAACAAATAAGCAAAGTATACAGGGTGAATTTTTTTGATGGGACAGTAAGGGCAGGTGTAATTCCTTAACCGTTTTAGTTACAGGGAAACGTTCCGAGGATGGATTATCCTTTTGAGATATTCTGAACTGCATTCACAGATTTTCAAAAAAATGTACAGTCAGCTAGAAAATGGTTATTGTACCTACACAAAACAATTTTAGATGCCAATTGATCCTTTTTCTTATAAGGAGCAATAGACTCGACTGAGGTTGAGTACTTACCTACTAGAAATGTCGGAAATCGCGATAAACTTTTTACTTATTACTTATTCGTAAGGTGCAGTAGATTTTTTACCCGCCTGAATTGCTGTTTGAAGTACCAGGCTCTCATAACTAAGCGAGATCACGTTGTTTTGAATTTAACGTGGGAAGGGGTGGATTTACGAGGGCGTGGAGGTGCTGTGAGGGAATGAGTAGGGTGGTGAATACTTTCACTTTCCATTATGTTTGTAGACCTTTACCCGTATACCTGTAAATTTAATAGGACTTATCAGACTCACATTCAATTTGCAACCATTTTCGACTTTATAACTTCGACGGTAAGGCTTCTTTAAAATTATAAGTTGCACGTGTACAAGAGGCACGTGTGAGAATCTTACAATTTCATACTGAGCTAAATATGCAAGAGTACAAGGATGCATTTTGAATGTGATTCCGTAACTTTGTAAACTCGTATCTCCTGCTGCAGATATGGGATCCTGGTAGGAATCTGGACGGAATCCAATTTTCACAAAAGTATTTTAAAGGATCTCTAGCAAGTTTAGATAGTCTAGCTAGATTTCTTGCTACGGGTGTTCAGTAAAACTCGCAAACCGCGAGTGTGATAAGTGCGAGCGATTTCATGACTAGTGCAACAAACCTAATAAAGAGTGAGTTAAATTAAATTGAATATACATATATATGTTTAAAAGACGAAGTATATTTATAAATTAAATAATAAATAAATTAAATAATTGAAAAAAAATAGTTAATTTTAAAAAACTTATTTTAAGCAAGCTATTATTTTCAAGCTACTAATTTCTGCTCAATCAGTCTAAAATTCTGTTGCAAAATTTATCCCACACATTTACACACATCTATGGTTTATAGGTAGTAATTTAGAACGTGCTTACAAAAGTATAACTGTATGAATGCTTTATGTATACGCTGGAGAAACGCTGGCTATGGAGTAAAAGTTAAACGCTCGTTTATTCTTCTCTGTAAGCTCAGTTTTTGATACAGGGCCACACGGGAAACTGGAAGAATGTTAAATTGCGGGTTTAACGGATTATGGAATGGTGTAGTTAAGCGATCCCTATCGCTTTGTGTGTACACGGGGTTGTCGAGTCTGTCGTAATCTGTTCAACGCCTTTTAGCGGTGACTGTACCAAAAATCACACACGCATCAACACCGTATACATTAAACACCATAATGCCCGTAGTGCCCATGTCAGACAATCAGACAATGTCAACTTAGGTGTCCAAATAGGCTTATAAAATTATTTGTAAATTGAACTTTATCATCTAACAGTAGCCAGTTATCTCATTGAAGAATTTCACAAATAAACATAATATTGTTATACTCGTAGATCTGTTCGTTTCACTCAATCCACCCAGGCTTCCCCCACCCCCCGAGTATATTGATGCATTCATGAAACAGAAATAGGGGAGGGCTGACGTAAACGCACCATCAATGAATGTTGGGATGGAATGCCACCCACGCTCCCGTATCTATCTATCCACTCTCTCGTTCCTATGAGGCCCTGGTAGAAATATCCGCCATTTTCCGAAATTCCTGCTATTTTCAGAAAATATTCGGAAATACAAAGTTGTGGTCTCTTCCCAAAAATGAGACGTGCCTTTTTGTAGAACTTCAAGCTTTACAAAGACTTTTATAAGACCTAAAATATATCAGCGAGTCACGACAATGTTGTAAAATTCAGAGCGGGTTTTGCTTAAAATGACGAATTATCCATGACTAGTGAACAATAATTAAATTTTAGAGTGGCAGTCTTTAGGCAGCGTGGTGGTAAACCACGACTATTGTATCTATAATCGGCTGCCACACTGGATCCGGAACGCAGTTTCCGTATCTAATTTTAACAGAAAATAAAAATTCAATTGATTCTTTATGAAACAAATAAATTTCATAACCCTAAAATATTATTTACTAGTTTATGTCCGCAGCTTCGCAGGCGTTGTTTCTATGGAAACGTTTAAAGGTGATTTATATCCCATGGGAACTGATTTATGGAATAAAATACTGATAACGTAAGGACATGGGGTGTCCATGAGTTACAGGGTTGCACGATGGACAAAACCGTCATATATGTATTTAGGAAGAAGTTTTGTTGAAGAAGCCACTCTGTCTAGCTAGCGTCAGCTTACGTGGCTTTAACCCGTGGCGCGCTAAGCGCATTATTTGAACGATACAACCGCCAATCGGAGTGAAAATTTAGTGTACACCCGTGTGTTCCTTAGGCACGCGGGGCCTTGAAAGTTAGTGAACACCCGGGTGTTCGCTAAGCACGCGACGGGTTAAGCCGATTCAAATCTTTGGTGGGCTTATAAAGCTTCTACGACAGCCTCATGATGACTTGCGCTCTCTATCAGAGTTGAAAAGATTATGAGGTCTGAATTATTAGATATTAGATCTCCATTTACTACGTTTTTTGTAGCATTTTACCGACAATAATATATTTGTACCCTACTTAGGTCCCGATATCTCGTTTGAAGATTTTGGCCCTAACAGCGGTCACCATATTGTTTTATTTTTCAAAATCACCGCGCACATTAAAAGTTATATATTTTAATATAAGACACTAAAATAAATAAAAAATGTCTATTAAAATAATATCCATAAGCGTCAGGTAAAATAATTATATATTTTCTTCATAAGTGAATATCTCAGAAACCTGATGCTTTAGGACATTATGTTTCCGAACAATTTTTGTTTGTTTCAGTGTCTTCTATCCAAATAAACCGCTTTGTCTGCCATCACAAGTTTTTATGAGTATTGCTCAGACGAAACCCTTCACAACGATGCAGAACCCGACCATATTTACTATATTGGAATTATCGCACCTTAGACCACCTTATCTCATTAGACCACCAATTTCGTCTGACGACACTATGTTTTGTAATGCACAAACGAAAACCTTCACAACGATATCCCACACGAGCATATTCACTTGAAATAAAAAGGAAATAAAAATTTGAAAATGAAATGAAAATTAGTCATATTTAACTTTACAGACTTACGTAACTAGTAACTTACTAATTATATTTAAAACTAACTTAAATTAGGATCAGGAAGTCACTCATATGTCATTATGTGTTTTAGGATTATGTAAGTTGTAAAAGTACAACGCCTGAAATACTCAAGTGACTTTCCTCCGTACGAGTTTACACTGTATGACGGCACTTTTTTTTTTGCTTTTGCACTCATGGCCTGTTCACCCATGGGGGTTTATAACATAATATAATAATAATATTTTCTCTTTAAGTAGTAGATGCATAAGTTCAAATTCTTACTGTTCACGTTCAGGTTTGTTAAATAAATGATCTTATAATTGACCCTTGCCTGTTATAAAATTAACCTACTCAAATGATTCAAATGATTGTTCTGTCTACTTTAATAATTAATCAATTAATATTAATTTTTAAGTAAATGTTAAACTTAACGTTAAATGAGAACAAAAAAGGCAGGAGATATCACATAATGATTATTATAATTATTATTGAGTTATACATTTTAAAGTTTTTCTATTTCTTTTCTTGTTCGTTGTTGTGTACTTATGTTATGGATGGTGCGGTGATTACACCTACGTCATTATCTTCACATGTTTCTGTTTCACAAACCCATCGGAATAGATGGAAACCTGACTGAGATAGATTATGATTTTGAACTGAATATACACAGACAGACACAGACATTGGAGAGAAGAGAAAGTTAACATTTAGAAATTGAACATTTCGTTTCATTGTAAACATTTTTTACGTCTTATTGCATCCCAATTTTTTAACATTAAAATTTAAGGCAAAGTAATTGTGAACGTTGCACGTTCTTCGCAGGCGAAAAACCGGGCAGGCGGGTCGTCCACGATTTCTGAATTTCTCTAGCCAGCACAGAATTGGGCACCAAGTACCAGGCTCACATAACTCAGCAGAAGCACGTTGTTTTGAATTTAACATAGGAACAGGGGAGACCCATCGATCAGGGAGTCACATATATCTGTTTCACAAACGCATCGGAATACGCGGGAGCCTGACTGAGATAGATTGATACGCACACATGCAAGTGCATGATTGACATGGTACACCGTTGAACGCAGAGGGATGTTACGCGATTAAGGATCCTACTGAAAAGCAATAAGATTGCAATTGATGTCCCAACCGGACACCATCTCGAAAAGTTGGCTAGGTTTAACTCCTAGCTAGTCATGAGCCTCTAGTAGTTTTGACTCAATGCCAAGGATTAATCTGAACCCTTCTCCATAAATTAGACTACAGCCGCGCCCGTTTAATCAATGGTCGAAATCTCTTATCATTTTTGCGCTTACGCCGTTCCAAATACTTCGTCCCGCTCCTATGAACGCGAAACCCTGTGCCTATCCTTTTCACAAAATGGCGCCATTTCAAAGCTTTTTTATTTAAATCGGTCGAATAAGGTCGAACGACAAAAGTTTTAACTCCGAATCCGCCATAAAGATATCGGCTTGAAAATTACACGTGCGCCTATATATTTGCTACATTTGAGTTTACAATTTACAAAATTTAACACAAGTCAAAATTTATCTATGCTCTCACTCTTTTGTCATAGAGAAATTTAGCTGAGGTGGTGTTATGAGTCATAAAACACAACCTCACATCCTAGATGCATAGAGCATTCTTTCGGGCAAAAGCTATGGGTTCAGTGGTAGATTAGCCAGCGTGCAAATTTTTTCCTGAACAAGAACAATGTTTCAAACAATCAACGGATAGCTCAACTGTAATTAATTCATTATAGTTGTGCCTCAAGATTCACCGCAGATACGCAAATACATAAATAGGTTCAAGGTTCACCCCCCTCAGGCTTTTCAACGCACCCACCTCATCCCTAGCTGCCCTCCCAAGCCCCTAGATTCATACACTCTCTCGATACTTTGATGCCCTGGTAGTATGGAGTCGCAAATACCGCCATAGTTCTGAATTTTCCTTGATAAAATTGAAAACAGAAAATTGATTGTCAAACCTCGTATTTTCATAAAATTTCCATAAAATTTGGCAAATTCTCGTTGAAATAATTTGTACTTTCATATTTAATACATCCGCTACGTGTTTTTCGATTATTTTGTTTATTTAGATGTTGAGGGAAGGATTTGCATTCTGGCACACACAGCGCATCAACATTGCCATACAGCGTGGCAATGCAGCCAGCGTCTTGGGGACGCGTCTTGCTTCCGACTGGTATTGATATGGATCAGTTAGGCTACCTGTAGATTGTTTGCAACAGCCTGCAGTTAGCTCAATTGTTTCAATTGTAAATACTAGTGTAATTTTCTTTGTATGGCTGGTATGGTGCAGCAGGGGTAGTGGCGATACTCGTCCCATTGAAAAAAACACTATTGTAAATAGCGATCGAGTAACGATTAGTTGCGGCTATGTTCTTTTGAAAGATGATCGATCAGTAGCTTTGTCGGTTAACTTTAACCATATTATTATCTTTTAGAAGAACACCACTGGCAAATAAAGTAGTCTTTGACAATATAAGAAAGAAAGAAAGACATTTATTAATCTTTACTAATATTATAAAGAGGAAAGATTTGATTGATTGTTTGTATTGAATAGGCTCAGAAACTACAGGACCGATTTGAAAAATTCCTTCGTTTGACCGAAATCTCAACTGGTGGTAAGTGGAGATCTGGCTGACGGTGTGTCACAAAAGTCTGGTGAATGTGATAAGTTGAACTTGACTATGAATAAATTCAAATCACTTTGCTAAAATATAAAACTTTATGCCTGTGGTGAATTAAGTAGGTAAGAGCTATTTATTAAAGGGATTCAGATTTTATATCTTTTCCATTAATCGTATTATAGTGTTTAAAATTGTTCAGTATTTATTTCATCGCTTCTCTTGTTTTTTACTCAGTTTACTGTAGAATTATGAGCACACCCATGTAAAGTTATTCATTGTGAAAACGGCCATATACGGTTCAACATAAAGTTCAATTTACAAACAACTTGGTTAGCCACGTGGACACACACATACACTTAAGGTTGCTACGCCATTTATGCACCTACGACAGCACCAATAAGGTTTTAGGTTGGGAAATCATCCGAACAACCTGGATCCTGACTGGAATTGACTCCCAGCTATTTATGGGGCCCTGGTAGTTGTGATGCTTAGCTCGTTGCCCGGGCAGATCTTAAATGGCGAGGTAGGTAGGACCGTCCTATGTATGGTACTAACAGTGAAACAGGTAATTATACTGTAGTTCATTTCCTACTTTGTATCGCATCTTGGAGAAAAATAAAAATTGCTAAACAGCGATATTTATGGAACTTTGATCAGATGATGCTTCGCGCAGGAAATGACCATGATAATCAGTGCCTCACACACAAGTGAGTTGTCACTCGAAATAATTAAAGAACTTACGCACTTTAGGTGATTAAATTTGTGCGTCCATTACGTTAGAATCGAAGCGCGTGCGGAAGGATTTGGTGCTTTGTTCTTATTTCTATGGTAGCGTCCACTGGATCAGCATATCTGCCGGTATCGACGCCAGAGACCGGTATTTCTGCCGGTGACCTCATCGACAAACTCGAGCACTTTGAAAATACCTACATGATATACTCGTATTGCCGATGCAAAACCCGAAAGCAGTGGACGCGAAGAGCCGTTTTGGTTTTCTATCTTGTCAAAAGTGTCAAAATTTAAAGCATTCTATCAATCTCTCCGTGCACCTCACGCACTGTGTGGAGTTTCTTTCATCTGAGAATTCTAGGTAACGATTCAGCGTCGGTACCATTATCTTAGTGAAGCGAATGGTTAGCAGAATTGGGCTCCATGTATCTGTAGATACGGGTGCAGGTATATAATACTAGCTTTTGCCCGCGGCTTCGCACGCGTATTTTCGGTATAATAAGTAGCCTGTTATCTAAGTTAGGCTATGGTAGGTATACACGTACTTACGCCAAATTTCAACTTGATCTGTTCAGTAGTTTTGGAGATCCTAGGTAACAAAAATTTCACATTTCACTAACTTTCGGCTTTATAATATTAGAAGGATTAGTATAGGATTCATACTATCCTAAGTATTAATGGATAGGATAAACGAGCGGATGAACGCCATCATTGAAAATTGAAACACCTATAAACAACCGTGAACTGTTAGGTAAGGGACAGAAAAACGTACAGATTAACACAGATTGATTTTTCTTCAAAATATTGATTTTCTACCGATTCAGTCAAATCGATCTTGCAACACTGTTTCTAACAAAAAGGAATTAATTAAATCGGATAACGCATTTGGCTTTCATCCCCTTTTCCAAGGAGCCCTTCCGCTTCCGCTCCTATGAACGCAAAATCCTATGCCTATCTTTTTCATATTATGGCACGCACTGTGCCCTCTTAAATTGCCTTCATGGCTTTGCTGGTTCATACGCACTCTTTTGACCCACATGACATGAATTGGTGTCCATGTGCCTTTGCAGCTCCGCAAGTCCTCGTGTTTATGGTGGAACTCTTAGCGTTTTATGAAAGCCTGGTACATTGTCCGGAATTCCTGCAATGAATTGGCTTATCCAACGGCCGCCGTATGGTTAACCTAATTCAGAACCGTGTTCGTTGTGATTTGTCAAAAATAGCCAACCTCTGCGTCTTATTTTACCCGACTACGCAAGACGGAAGGTTATAATTTTTTTAATATATAAATCTAAAACGCGTAAAACAAATACTTTTGAAAAAACACCGGAAAAATGTAAACAACAATGCGATAGCGCAAAATTAACTGAAAAATAAAGTTATAACAGCCCAATTATCCATACTTAATTATAATAAAAGCGAAAGTAATTTTGTCTGTCCTTCTGTTAGCTTTTCACGCCTAAGCGACTGAACGGATCCTAATGAAGTTTGGCAGGGTGGTAAACGTTATCTTGGGGACTGACGGCTCCTTAAAAAGTGCGTGCGAAGCCGCGGGAAGAAGCTGGTACCATATATTATAGTTATTCTATATGTATATTATAAAACCTAGGCTTAACCCAACGTACCTAGTAGGTATAATTAAATCGGAAGCGCCTACTTGATATTTTTTACCGGTTATCTGAAATTAGGTATGCCATTTTTACAAAGCATTGTCGTTTCATATTGGTGTAGGTGGGGTATGTACAAAGGCAATGACTGCCGTCTCTGTTCAACTCGTGGATATTCCCAATGCATAGAGAAGCAACATGGGCATAGCAATACTAGTTCAAAAACTAATTACATGTAGATGTTTCCCGCGCTAGATCACAGTTGAATTTACCCCTATCAGCTTTGTGCAAGCCTGGTGTTCTGTATGCATAACTGACTGAATTGACATATTTCAACTATAATAAAAAGGAGAGATAAGTGAAGCAGGGAAGAGTCTTTATGACGGAGGTCGTGTCTTATTCTGCGTATCTTTCCCGGACGGATTCATGAAGAACGACGATACCTACTCTTATGGGACGTGGTACCTAGTTATGTTTTTAATTTATTTGATTTTATGTGTTTTAACTTTTTTTTGTAATTTCGTAGTCATTTCAATCCAATTTCGTATCAAACTATCTTTATGAAAATTTGACATGGAAATTAGTTTTTCTTTCAAGAGGCCTGTCTAGGCCTAAGTATTGTTCGCTACCCAGAGCGGTTACGAAATCCGGTTGGGTATGCGGGGTACATAGTAATCTTACTCTCACTAAAATACCCAAAGTAAAATGACAATGCAGAAAGCACTGTCGAATCTTGTTGGATTGTTAGTAAATTAATAACGAACGGTCGTCAATCAGGAGGCCACAGATATTACGTCATGCATGATGCTTAAGATGGGAGTAAACATCTTGACGCCTTCAGCCAAGCCATGATCACCTGGTACATGTAGACAGTTGCGATCAATATCAACAACGCATAGGATTACGTTTGTCCCTAGCTTTCATGTTCCCTCTTGCTTCTCGATCGAACACTATGACGACGTTTATGACGTTACATCCTCTATGTATTAGCAAAGTTTAGAATAGACCAGTCACGTGCAAACGCAATTTGTGGTCATAGTGTGTTCCAATTTATTAAAGTTACTATTCAATCATAGATAAACTTTTCTTTAGTCCCCAAAGATTGAGAAAAATGGCCTTCGGAACAATGACCGGAATAAATAAATGTCCCTATTCTACCCCCGACATAAGTCTACTGGTTGCAGGCATGGCGGCATTGCTCACATTGAAGACTTTCAGAGATGCACTTGTGTGCGTTTATGTGTATCTCACTCAGTCTCCCAGGTATTGCGGTGCAATCATGAAACAGAAATAGGGGATGCGGTTGGAGGTGTCGACAACGAGGCACCGAAACACGTCATCCCTGGAACCCCAGCCTCCTTTAAAAATCAATATCTATCTGACCACATCCTCGACGCTATGAAGCCCCGGTACATTAAAACCGTAGGTATACACGTATATAGAATTTTCTATTGCTACCCCAAACGGTTTTAACGAGCTCCCCCGCTTTACCAAATCAAACTTATCTTCTTTCTGGAAAAATAGGACGTGCCGAGGTTGCGCTTTCAACCGCGCCCGCGGATTTGTACTTGTTTTTTTGAATAAAAAGTAGCTTTATTTTATTCCAGGTCTAGATCTTTATGTCTGCAAAATTTCTGGTCGATGAATTTAGTAGTTTTGACGTTGTCTTCGGCCAAAAATCTTTACAAAAGCACAAACATTCGTTTTTATAATATTAGTAGGATAGGATACCACACCTGCTCGGAAAGTGGCTGGAACCTTTTCCAAACACGAGGAATATAATAGTACATTGTTCCACCTGGGCGACAAAGTGCCCATTTCCTGTCCTATGTGTCATTTAAGGCCCGAGGTGCAGCCGAGGGCCTTAAAACACACGAGGTAGGAATCGTACTTTCTCCCGACTGATACATAGCGCTTTCACTAGGTAAGTACACCTTCTTGGGAAATCATTTTGAATTTTCAAAATCACTCGAGTAAATTCAAAAGTAGCAATTAATACGCGCAAGGGCGATTTACACATGGTTATTGTTAAATTATTGTTCCGAATACGGAAGAGGCCGATGTTATATGGCGGATTCGGAGTAAAATGTATTTGTCGTTTGACCTATTATGAGAATAACCCTAGCTACCAGCTGATATTTCAGACAATTAAAAAAAAATGTACGCGTTGCCACTTCGTGATCGCGTCAAGTTCGCTGACGCAAGTAACAGTGTTCACCTCATCATCTCATCTAACTCATCTCATCTGCGTGTTGTTACCATGGCAACGCTTCCAGTGCAACAGTTAATCAATAATGGGGTGAGTGCATCATAGTGACTCCTAGCTACTCATGATGGCCGGGTGCCTGCCCGGGCCGCCTCTACACCTATGTTTATCTGCGAGTTATTCATTGTTAGGCAGTAGAGAGCTAATTGCTCTATGACAAGAGATATTATGTATAAAAATAACTATTTTTCTTCGTCCATGTTGTAACGCTCGGAAATATCGTACCCTACCCTACCTGATCACTAGTGATTATCTATCAATAAAACTAAGTATTTTACTATAAGTTTTGTATTAAAATTGTGATTTAAAGTGGCCAATGATCGTCTAGTTAGCGGTAGGACTCATACATTGTGATGTAGTAACTCAGATTCTTTTAGAAGCTTAAGACAAATGAAATAAACGTTAAAACTACTTAGGTTATCGATTCTTCAATCCTGGTACAGTAGTATAGCACCCCTCTTTCATGGCCGTCTCAAACCATGATACTCCCATGCTCTGAAACAACTGAAATTACATAGTAAGCGAAGAACCTATAATATCTCAGCATTGTGACTTTGGTTGGTTACTCTGCCTCTCATTTTGCGGAACCTGAGAACTTTGCTTTATCCCGTATAGGTATAAGCCAAATTTATCTGGTTGGTGCCCCACTACGACGTTTCTCTTTTCGTCTCCTCGGGGAAAGTCGAAAGCAGACGGCTATCGCCCTTCCCGTACTCAGAGATAACCAGACATTTAAAAGCAAAGCGTTTGTAAATCGCTAACTCAGGAGAGTTTGATGGGGAATGATCTCAAGCGATCCAAATACATCCTACCTCACTAAAACTCTAGCCTACCTGATCCCATACCTAGTCCACGCGGGGAGTCCTAAGAAGTAAACGTGTGGAACCACATTCCAGTCCAACCGTAGGTCAAAACAATAGATATAATAATCAGGTTAGTTCAGGGCCTTACAGCACAAGCATTCACCAACACATCCAGGAACGTTGCAGTATCGACAGAATGTGTTTAATAAATATAATAATAAATTAGAATAGTCGGTTCTGGGATGTAACACCATCCGTTTACAATACGGAGAATTATTAGAAATGAAAAGTGTGGGTTTACGTAACCTGAATCTGATCGATAGAAATTTGCAATCCATCCTAGAATTCCTCCCTGGTCTCGCTCGATGGCTGAGCCGACCTAGCTTCCGGATTGTATTCTCATGATTCCCACTTTTCCTGTAAAATCTAGAAAAAACCCCAAATTTTCACTTTTCTTCAAAACTCACGATCTCCTCCCCCTGACATCTCTGTACCAACTATCAAGAAGCCCATTTGTTTTCCTAGAATCGTCAAATTCAAACATTACTAAACTGTCGTAAGACTTAAGAAGGTTGCTATCCTTCCAGCAAAGCGTTCGAACCGATTTACAGTTCAGAATATATTTTTAGTGTTTCAAACTATATCAAAATGTGTTAATTATTTCTATATTTGTAAATTAAACGAACCAGCATAAACTGGACCGTTACAGCGACCCCAAATCCTTAAGCATTTCCAAAGAAGTAAGGATTTCCTAAAATTTCAAATAATTTACAAATATATTTTGTTTTTTTTTTATAATTTTTCTATTTAATTTTATTAAATAGTGCTATTATTGAACTCTTAATTTATTTAAACTTGTAATCACATACATTTTACTGTTTTGTGTATTTAAACCAGGTTTAAAACAATCAATATGGACCAGCGCCACATTCTTCATCTAATTGTCAAGTTAACTCTATTGCATTATCAACGTTTCACAGAGTAAAAACAATAGCTCCTGGAACATGGTCGTGAATCATGGCATCCCTAATAGAACATCAGTCAACTTATGATAGGGTACCAGACCTCACACATAACTCAACTAAAACCAGATCAATTGCCTGTTACCTGCTTAATGACCCGACCAATAACACAATTTCAATTTACCCCAAAATCCCCCCAAAGGCTTTAAATCCCATTCTAAACTTGGAGTTTGTGAAGTGTGCTTAGTTCTGGCCTAATAGGTGAAGTATGAGGTTCTATGAAGCCAGTCCAAGCTGCAATTCAGATCTCAGATTTTTCAATGTAATCTGACAAGATCTCAGTAACCTAACTCCAGAATTATTCCTTCATAGAACCTGTATGTGATGCGCATGTGACTCAAGTCCAATAAACCGTCCCAGATTCCGAAATAAGATTAATTACGAGGGCACACTGCACTCCGATTTTACTGATACTACTAACATTCATACAAACTCACTGCTTACTCCTCTCGTACAAGTTATGTATATCAATCCCTCTTCCTTCTTGCAAAACCCCGCAAACAATTCAGTCATGTCTTGCCCAGTAATCAACCTGTACCTGAATCCGTGACACAGAGCCTCCATTATTTTTAGTTATTTGTTAGTTATTCACGACTCTTAATAGTATTTTATTAGTTTGTTGCAAGCTTTATTTTGTTTTCATATTTTTCTCATTCCTCCTGCCGACTATTTTTCCGATGGCCAACCATTTACCTGGACTGACAAATAACTAATTTTCTAACCAAGCTAAATAGCCCAACTTGTTGGACGTAGGAATATAGACCATATTATACCCCAAGTCTATGGAACACGTAAGTAGGGTAGACACCTTGAACGAGTGAAATTAGGCCCGTCTTGTTGTTGGACAGAATGTAGACCAACCCTATGTCCATGAACCTATGGTCAAACTCGCAGTTCCTGGCCGATTCTAAGGCCTACTGTCACTGTCAAACCTACAAAATCCACCCGCGTTTCCGCACTATATTCTGAAGGCAGAATTGTGTCAACCCATGATCATCATCATCAACATCATCATCATCAATGGCCTTTACATCCACAAAGGATGGTTTATGTAACCAAACCATGATACAGAGCTAAAAATAAACCGAAGAATAAAGAAGGATTCTGTAATAAATAAGGCCCCGTTCCAACGCAACCGAACCTTCATCATACTAAACCAAAATAAAAATAGAAGGTGGAAATTCTGAAATATTTAAGGTTCCATTCCATTGTAATCGAAGTTAATTTTAAGGCCCCGTTCCAACATAATCGAACGGTACGATATGGTCTCAAAAATATAAAAGGAAGATGTAAATTCTGAAATAAATAAAAAGAACAACGCTATGCTTTAATTTTAGTATTAAATTTAGTTTATTTTAATCGTTTAATTTATTATTATTTTTTTTTTTGTTTAAAGTTCAACGCTATGCTTTAATTTTAGTTTTAAATTAAGTTTATTTTATCAGTTATAATTTTGAGACAATCAATGCTATGCTTTAATTTAAGTATTATTTTAACAGTTATAATTTTGAGACAATCAATGCTATGCTTTAATTTAAGTATTATTTTAACAGTTATAATTTTGAGACAATCAATGCTATTTTTAGTTTAAATATTATTTTAACAGTTATAATTTTGAGACAATCAATGCTAATTTTAGTTTAAGTATTATTTTAACAGTTATAATTTTGAGACAATCAATGCTAATTTTAGTTTATTTTAGATGATGCTGTGTGAATTGTCCAGAATTATTATTATTACTATTATTTATTATTGATTATTGGTTATTGATTATTGGTTATTGGTTATTGATTATTGATTATTGATTATTGATTATTGATTATTGATTATTATTTATTATTATAAACGTTTTAAACGACCCCGAGTGTCAAATCGCGAAATCAATGCTATGCCTTAATTTTAGTTTATTTAAACGGTTTAATTTCCAATCGACCCCGAGTGTCAAAACGCGACCGTTATTCTACCTCGTGTAAAACGGCCTTAATATACCGTGACATTCTACCTACAACGTAGTTCCATATTGACACTGGCAGAGTCGAAGGCAAGCGGCCCCATTAAAAAGAAGTTGAAGTAATTCGACTTTGACGTTTCGTTCGACATGACATTTGACAAAAACGTAAACAAACAAACATTTTTTTCTTTTCAAGGGTCACCACAATGCACGACAATTTACTGCACGGCTCCATAATGCTCACCCCAATAATCCGTGCCAAAACGGTTTCAATTATCTGGGTGTACAATATCTCGACGCGCAATATCAGTCTGTGTAAGCTTGTCACGTGACGATAATGCACAACCACCAAAATCAGAAGCAATGTACACGAATTATTAGGCTGTACAAATTTTGTCACCAATTATTGTGCCGTACAATATCCGGCCGTACATTATTGTCTCCCCTTTTCAAAACACAAAAGACAAAATAACAATTTCGATAAGTTAATTGAGGTTTCTAATGTTTGTTTCCAATCCTATGCGGAAGCCTGTGATTGAAAGAAACCGCGCCGCCGCGCTCCGCCACTGACCGGCAAGAACAATTGGATATCCATATGTTTATCGTGAGTACACCATTTTCTATCAATCCTACGCAAATCAATCCGCAAAATAACCTTTTCGGTAACCTCTGACATTTCAATGTAGACGAACCAAGTCCCTTTTGAAGTCAGAAAATGCCAGATAATGACAAGCAATGCCAATTCGTACGAATGTTTACACATTTTTCCCTTATTTATTTCAGAAATAAACCTTACGACCCCTACGTCAAACTCACCCCTTCACGAGTCAAAACAGACCCAATCCATCCGCAACGCGTCGTCCAGCGGCGCGCCCCTCCCGGATTCCTTTGCCGAAGCTAGCAGAGCGGCGCGCTCCTCCCGGACTCCTTTGCTGAAGCTAATAGTGAACGCGCCAATCACCTGGCTAGCCGTTCGATACAGTACTCCATTTCTCCATTGCCCCGTCCAGCAACACGCCTCTCCGGTTCACTTCGTCGAAGCTGGCAGTGAATATGCCTATACCTCAAGAAAGAATCAAGTAAGTACATTTAATTGACTTCAAGTCTTAGATATTCCTAACTAGTTTATGCCCACGGCTTCGCACGTGTTGTTTCTATAAACGTTTTAAGGCGATTCCCATCCCATGGGATCTGATTTATGGGATAGAAGTATTCTATGTTTTATTACAGAATTAGAATCACATGCATGCAAAACCTCAACCCAATCCGTTCAGCAGCCTAGACGTGAAAATGCAACAAACGTCCATCCATCCAAACCTTCGCATTTATAATATTAATGTGACTAGCTAGACGTAATGTTCTCGAATCCCACGTCTGGGTGTGACAACTGCTCTGCACTCAATCCTCTGTGACGCAGCGAGCGAAGGTCCGCCTGCGATGACAGGAGGTTCGATTCCCGCCTCGAGACAAACGTTTATACGATCTGCAGATACTTGTCCAAAGCGTACTTGATGCTTCTATGTACAATAAAAATAATCTATCTACACTGCACCTCTGATGCTAACATATTCGTAGCTAGAACCCTAATAAAATAATTTTATTTCTTGCTTATCTCAGATGACGCTTGGAGATCGCTGTACACTGCACGGCCCGCTTCTGCACCATCAACACCGCTTCAGATGAGGCCTGGAGAATGTTGCTCACATCTCGGCCTGCTTCTCCATCATCAATACCGCGTATACCGCTTCAGATGACGCCTGGAGAACGCTGCTCACAGCACGTCCAGCTTCTCCATCATCAACATCGCCCATTCGACACCAGTGCTAGATATTAAGGAAAATTGAGTTATTGACTGAGATTAAATATTATTTTAAAGCGACCCCCCAACTTGTCGATTCTTGTCTAACCTTCTACTCACTTCAGCCTCTAAACCTTATTCTATTATTTCACTTGCAACATATTTTACGAGAATCGAACCCGCACCTCGCATCTAAATCTTATTCTATTATTCCGTTTGTCTTAAGCTTCTTTCCATTTCACTGCAACAAATTGTGCGAGAGTCGAACTCGCACTTCACATCTAAATTCACTCTAACCTAACTAAACCGAATAGCTATATTAGATCATTTTATTCAATACTATTTTACGCGACTTTTGATTATGGTTATGGATTAATACATTATTAGATAGATAGGTACTCATTATTATTTTGATTGTTGTTGGTTTGTTGGTTTGTTGTTGGTTTGTTGGTTTGTGTGGTTTGTTGGTTTGTGTTGTTTGTTTGTTAGTTTGTTGTTGGTTTTGTCGTTACCTTTGTCGTTACCTCTGTCGTTACCTTTGTCGTTACCTCTGTCGTTACCTTTGTTGTTAATTTGTTAGTAATTTTGAAGGATTCTGGTCATATTTTTGATATTTTTAAGTAATTTTTAGAATCCTGATCACATTTTTTTTAATTTTGTAGAATTTTGGTTATATTTTTGATATTTTTAAGTGATTTTTAGGATTCTGGTCACGTTTTTATAATTTTGTAGGATTTTGGTTATATTTTTGATATTTTTAAGTGATTTTTAGGATCCTGGTCACGGCACCAAATTGTAACGCTCGGAAATATCGTACCCTACCCTACCTGATCACTAGTGATTATCTATCAATAAAACTAAGTATTTTACTATAAGTTTTGTATTAAAATTGTGATTTAAAGTGGCCAATGATCGTCTAGTTAGCGGTAGGACTCATACATTGTGATGTAGTAACTCAGATTCTTTTAGAAGCTTAAGACAAATGAAATAAACGTTAAAACTACTTAGGTTATCGATTCTTCAATCCTGGTACAGTAGTATAGCACCCCTCTTTCATGGCCGTCTCAAACCATGATACTCCCATGCTCTGAAACAACTGAAATTACATAGTAAGCGAAGAACCTATAATATCTCAGCATTGTGACTTTGGTTGGTTACTCTGCCTCTCATTTTGCGGAACCTGAGAACTTTGCTTTATCCCGTATAGGTATAAGCCAAATTTATCTGGTTGGTGCCCCACTACGACGTTTCTCTTTTCGTCTCCTCGGGGAAAGTCGAAAGCAGACGGCTATCGCCCTTCCCGTACTCAGAGATAACCAGACATTTAAAAGCAAAGCGTTTGTAAATCGCTAACTCAGGAGAGTTTGATGGGGAATGATCTCAAGCGATCCAAATACATCCTACCTCACTAAAACTCTAGCCTACCTGATCCCATACCTAGTCCACGCGGGGAGTCCTAAGAAGTAAACGTGTGGAACCACATTCCAGTCCAACCGTAGGTCAAAACAATAGATATAATAATCAGGTTAGTTCAGGGCCTTACAGCACAAGCATTCACCAACACATCCAGGAACGTTGCAGTATCGACAGAATGTGTTTAATAAATATAATAATAAATTAGAATAGTCGGTTCTGGGATGTAACACCATCCGTTTACAATACGGAGAATTATTAGAAATGAAAAGTGTGGGTTTACGTAACCTGAATCTGATCGATAGAAATTTGCAATCCATCCTAGAATTCCTCCCTGGTCTCGCTCGATGGCTGAGCCGACCTAGCTTCCGGATTGTATTCTCATGATTCCCACTTTTCCTGTAAAATCTAGAAAAAACCCCAAATTTTCACTTTTCTTCAAAACTCACGATCTCCTCCCCCTGACATCTCTGTACCAACTATCAAGAAGCCCATTTGTTTTCCTAGAATCGTCAAATTCAAACATTACTAAACTGTCGTAAGACTTAAGAAGGTTGCTATCCTTCCAGCAAAGCGTTCGAACCGATTTACAGTTCAGAATATATTTTTAGTGTTTCAAACTATATCAAAATGTGTTAATTATTTCTATATTTGTAAATTAAACGAACCAGCATAAACTGGACCGTTACAATGTGTGTCTTAAATGTATATTTTAGTAACTTTCTGTTTATGTAAAATGAAGTAGGCAGCGTTGATAAAACGACCTTCATTCAGCTAATGCACTCTTGTATTTCATTTTTTAAAAATCAAGGTTGGTCCTCTCTGAAAGGGACGATCATCTACTTCATTGGTTAATTTCGACGACTTTTGTATACAACTTCTGTCTAAACCGTCTATTTCAAAGTAACGGCCCGATTATTTTATTAAGAAGAGTAACAATGATTTAGAAAATTTCCTGACAAATCTCTACATTCTGCCCCAATCTAATGTCATCTAATCCATAATGCCAGTATCAGAATCAAGTAACGCAACATAATAAATGTAAGTCTATCACGCTTATTCAGGCCTAGAATTGATGAAAACAATACATAAGCTATATTTTATCCAAGAAAACTCTAGCGAAGCCATTGCTATTGATTTCAATTGATTGCAGGGATTGATGAATACAATACTTAAATCATTTTCAACTATGATACATACAGCGCATGTCATATTGCTACAACCGATCACGTAGTACCACAAAATAACTAAATAGGTACCCTACCAGTTGACAAGGCGTACTCCTAATTGTTTATGACAGCCTGGTAGTCTGCGGACTGAATGATCCGCAGACTTTTGCGTGTATTCCGCAGCAGCTCAGCCTGTTTTTATTCATCGTTAAATAACTTTCGTTTAACTTAGTTAAATACAAATAAAATAAAAAGAACAAAGAAAAATTATAAATAAATAAAATAAAAATAATAACAACTGAATGAAGAGTTGATAATTAATTACCTACTTTGCACGCAATTTACGTCTGAATGCAAATTTTGTACCTAAGCCTAAAGAAATAACGTTATTGAAATCGGAAATCGCCAGATATTTTTAACTGTTTTGTAATTTCTCATAAATAAAGAACGTACTTATTATTTTCTTTGTACAGGATGCTTAGTATTGAGACTGACATAATTTTTCGGAGACTTTGGTGGATTATGGGATCCATTTCTTCGCTAGAATTTGAAGTCCTCAAGGTCACGGTTGCAAAGATAATTTTTTTTTGCCAATTTGAGCAAATTTTTTGATTTGAATTTATTCAGAAGAACAAAACATAAAGAAGTGTCTGTCTAATCATGACGCTAGCAATCAAGTATCATCTTATTCTTATTCTAAGCTGTGTCCAGGTGGTGGGTAGTTCACTTTGCAGGAATTTTCTGACAATCCTACAAATGAGAGCTATGAGAGCTTTTTATGTTTTTTTATTATTTTTCACTGGCTATTTGCTGGTCCAATCGATTGCTGCTCGATTGTAATGATCGAGACCAAACTATCGGGTTAATAAGCTTGTAGGCTCGCTTGTTCTCCTATAGACCAACTTTTGTAGTTTATCAATTTAATAATTTTTATGGATTTACACTTTTTATGGATTTTGACAAATTAAGTCCCTTATACTTAAAACCCTCTTTATTTTTCTGGTTGATACAAGTCAGAGTGAGAAAAACTATGCTACTAGTATAGTATTATAATTATCTGTGGCTAAGCAAAGTTATTATAATATCTGTGGCAAAGTTTTAATTTGACAGATTTGAAATATCTAATGTCGGCAGCTGCATACGCACGGTGGCCTCGGAAACGACAGATGGCCGTGCTTGTACCAGGCTATCATAACATTGGAGGTGTGCCTACTCGTAATCTGTCAAAGTAGAAGTGAGAAGCTCCCAACCCAACCCTACCGTGCTATTTCCTCTAACCTTTGCGAAAAAATGAGATAGAGCTATTCGGGTTACAACCCACGAGTAAACCAGAGACGTCGTATAAGCCTCGCTCACCAAATCAGCTTTATTCCCGTACGTGTTACAGCTGAAATTGGTTTGAATTCACCAACGAACAAAAGCTACAGAATCGACTACCTACAATATAGTTACCCGTACAAGAGCTGCTTTACGTTGTCTCTTGCCATGTTATGAGAGCCTGGTATCAAACTCGATCTAAAGCGTAGAATTTGCAGGCACGAAGCATTCGTGGACATTTTCCTGGAAATTTCCACGAATGCTTTTCCTCAAAGTAAAATTTATATGAATAAAAAACTATTAAATTCTAATTTTACAAATTAAACAAATTTAAGGTTAAATTATGCACTATGTGCATGTGCTTTCATGATTGTAAACCGGTAAAAATAAAAAATAAAAATCACGGCCTTCCATGTTCGAACTAAATTCCAGGCGGGGTGTACCAACAAAGTATCACTTACTATGTTAATAAAGGTGTTTGTAATTTATCTTGCACATAGGAAAAATCGCAAAGCAATGTCATATTTTAGTTGGTTTTGTTAAAACCTCTGAACACAAAAAACGTTTTATAGATACAACCTTTTTACCAGCATGTTACTCGTATTAATCTTAATTTTTATGCCTCTACTACACGCGCATTCGTTCACGATCGCCATACCACGCCATACCTACTGACATCCACATTGTAGTGGTGTAGTATTATAATCAATGTATGAATGTATTAATTAATGTCATCCCAACTAACATTTTGGTGTCAGATACAGTTTTTATTATAACTTTTACCTGTTTAATTGAGTAATAATTATCTCAGTTCTGACTAAAAGCGTTATAAAGGAGTTAAAAAATAAATTTAGCTTCAATGGTGGTTCTAGAACTTTAATGAACGACGTAAGAACACTTTAAGAGTTAGAAGAGCGTTAATTACAGCAAGTATAGTTAAGATGTTGTAGCTTTAACCTGTTTGTAGCACTTATACCTATACAACAGTGCTCGCTGACTCGCGACAACACTAATTGTTGTTTAGTTGTTGCAGTGAAGTGTCTTTTATAACTGTAGGTATTATATTGGTTATAAGGTGCAGACATGTGTTGTAAAATAGAGTTTGTCAAGAGTGTAAGATACACAGACACCAAAAGTTTTGAACAACTCATTTATGTAGGTTTAAGCTGTAATGTTAATTCTATTTACGCTTATTGTGATAAATAGATACACTATAAAGGCGTTGTAAAAGTAATGGTGTCACAACATTCTTGGCTACAGATGTTGTAACTCATAAGGGGTAATAATTTACTTATGCAACGACTAAAGCTTTAATGTAAGTTCGCCATTGTTTTGGTGAACTATAACCTATAAATTGACTGGGTTATTCAATATTTGACAACAAAATACTTCATTATATAAGTTACTTTTGTAATTTCATTGATGCCACTTAATTGAAGATGCCACTAGCCATAAAGCAAAAATAAAAAATGATACAAATTTGAGGTGCCTATTTTATGTTTCATAAGTTTTATTTGAAATCTTTATTAAATCAAGAGCGCGTTAAAATTGAGATGGAAAACATGGTATACACTTACCGTAAAATCACAACGCCAGATTGTTTTCACTTCACAAAGTAACTTGAACAGGTATACTTTATTATTTCTCTGTTAGATAATGGCCATTCGGTGATGACATTTAGTTGTACGCTAAATGATACCATAAACATATTGTAACTAGCGTCAAAGTGTCAAACAACTATTTTTAATAGGTCTAATAAAGTTTTAAGTGGTTAGAACTCTTAGCCGACGTTTTTATATAACCTTTAGTGTTGACCAACCCATCTACAAGCACAGTAATATAGGTTGAAGTACTAGCTGAGTATGAATCAACACTTTTGTGCAGGTTCTGTTACACCTTTATATAACAGCACTACAGGCTTTTTATAACCTTTACCTGTAAAATCGTGGGCCTCTTTCGTGGTTATATGGGAGTTAGAGCACTCTATAACTCCACTGTACAGGTATTATTAACACTATGATACTCGAATGGAACCGATATATATAATGATATACAGGTTGTTTTAACGCTATTGTGCTAGTTGGGATTCAATTTAGTAATAAAGTAACGTCCGGACAACTCGGTTGTTTCCATCAAGTCTCAACCCTTCCTCCCTCCGCGCACCTCATGGCGACCCTCTATGCGCTCGCGCGTGGCAGCGGGCCGAACCGCGTTCGCGTCGTTAATTATTTATTCGGGAATAATTATAATTATAATTTTGAAATCGTGTGACGTGTATGGTCACATCTATGAACTTTACCTATTTAGAAATATATACACTTTACCTGTGAGCGTCGTTTAGTATGCAGCTACTCGATATTGCATACTTAGTGCTTCTATAAATTGCGAGTGATAACTACAATCCATCCAGCCTTACAATGTGCAACTCAAAAATAGAGAAGGACGAAGTGTTCCTGAACCAAAACGCAGCCGGTAACAATAATGCATCTCTACAGCTGATAAAAGGTCAGATAAATACAAACTATTTCTAATAATTGCTATTCTCTGCATCATGGGAGCTGCCGTCATCTATTTTTTGGTGCGTAAATACAAGGATTTGCACAAGAAATGGGTTCGCGACCAATTTACTCTAAATGCTATCAGCCGCACCAAATCAGACTTATTCCCGTACGTGTTACAGCTGAAATTGGTTTGAATTCACCAACGAACAAAAGCTACAGAATCGACTACCTACAATATAGTTACCCGTACAAGAGCTGCTTTACGTTGTCTCTTGCCATGTTATGAGAGCCTGGTATCAAACTCGATCTAAAGCGTAGAATTTGCAGGCGGGGCTTCCACGAAGCATTCGTGGACACCCCGCCTGCCAATTCCACGAATGCTTTTCCTCAAAGTAAAATTAATATGAATAAAAAACTATTTAATTCTTAACTTACAAATGAAACAAATTTAAGGTTATATAAAAAACTTGAGAGGTGTCAAGGGACGTCCGGATGGAACGAAGTTCCTTTCGATTAATAGTGGGCGTAAAGACTTTGTAATCGCCTAAATATTATTCTTTCACTTTTGATAAGATTGTTCGGAGGGAGAGCGATTCTAATTTTTGTGCAAACCTAATTCATTCGCGATGACAGCTGCCTATCATAAACGCTACAGTGACAGTTCTACACTTTCACACTGACTTAATATTGTGTTTACTTTCCAACAAATGTTAGGATATATTTGTTCTGTGGCAATATATTTGTTCTGTGGCAATATATTCGTTCTGTGGCAAAAAGTGTCGCTCCAATTTTCGTTACAATTTTTTCTGTCTAGCCCCCTTTCACAACGCGCGATAAGGAATTTCGTTCCAACTGTATATGCAATATAACTGTGCATGTGCTTTCATGATTGTAAACCAGTAAAATAAAATCACGACCTTCCTTGTTCGAACTAAATTTCAGACGGGAATTTCAGACGAGGGTGTACCAACAAAGTATCACTTACTATGTTAATAAAGGTGTTTGTAATTTATCTTGCAATTTTAAAAATTAATTTTTATGACAATGTTATCAAATACCCGTTTTGGTATTCTATCTTAGCTGAAAGAAACTACAGATGGGTACGCACGTCAAAAGTGTCAAGATTGAAACCATTCTATCAATCTCTTCGTGCAATAGCACCTTACTCACTATCTGGAGTTTCTTTCATAAAAGAATTCTACGTAACGATTCTCCGACGCTACCATTATCATAGAGGGGCGATTGGTTAGCAGAATCGGGTGCCATGTTGAAGATACATCCTACTAATACGAGTATTAAAAAGCCGAAAGTTGGTGAAATGTAATTTTTTTTTACCTAGGATCTCCAAAACTACTGAACAGATCAAGATAAGAATTTGGCGTACATTTAGAACATAACCTAACTTAGATAATGGACTACTTATTATACAGAGAATACGCGTGCGAAGCCGCAGGAAGAAGCTAGTCTTATATGTATAAAGCGAGCGGATGGATGCCATCATTGAAAATTGAAACATTCACACCCTAAATCAGAATCGTGCAAACGGTTATGAAACAGAAAAACGTAGTATAGATTGATTTTTTCTTTAATCTATTGTTATTCTACTCGAATTTCTACGGATTTAATCAAATCGATCTCGCAACACTGTTTGTAACTAGAAAGAATGAATTAAATCGGATAACGCGTTAATTAATTTCAAACAAGTACACATTTTGACTTACAGCTCCTCTCCCAAGGAAACCGTACCTACGGAATTCCGGGATAAAAAGTATCCTATGTGTTTACTTGTAGTATGAGATCAAATCATGCCAAGTCGACAAAGATAGCGACAGACAGACATAAATGAAAAAAATAGTGTTTTGGCTTCAGTATCGATAATAGAGAAAAGAAATACAAGTCGAAAAAAATATTCAAAACATCTTCAATGTATAAAATTGGACCTGTTTCAGTTTTATTATAGGTACATATATATAGATATGTACATTAATTAACAGTTTAGGGAACTTTAGCAACTTTTACAGCTACTTACAGATACAAAACTCAACAAACACCACAAAAATCATCAAAAATCCAACCAGACAATATCCATTTAGAGTTTTTGAAAACTTACACTAATGAAAACAACTAGGTGTATATGTAAGTATCGTAAAATAGTTTTTGCTGTTATACGAGTTCGTGCTACGTCGTAGAACGATGTCGTGCTACGACAAAGTGCTACGCCTAAGCACATTCTACGACGTTATCATGTTTGTCATCTTTCGATTTTTAACTGACCTCTAAAAAGGAGTAGGTTCCCAATTCTTTTGTATCTTTTTAGGGTTCCGTACTTCAAAGGAACCCTTATAGGATCACTTTGTTTTCCGTCTGTCTGTCTGTCTGTCTTCTCAGGAACGCGTGGACGTATCGAGTTGAAATTAACGTCAAACACTCAAGTCTGTAACCTCTTGGAGCCGCAATATAAATAAGACTTCTAAATCAACGCACTCGAAAGTTACAGCCGTTTATGTTCGAATGTAAGCAATTACCTATATTACTAATATAGCATAATATGCCTGTCTACCTACTTTACTTACTTATAGTGACGGCTGAAATATTGTTCTGAAACTTACCTGGCAGGGATGTGGTATCTACAGCACAAGTCTCTGACTTAGTGTAGATACTACAGAACTAATCTCAAGTACCAAGCTGTCTCTAATTGTAATTTATAAATCTATCTATATTGTGATCATGCTTGTTTTTGCTAAAAAATAAAGTTATTATTATTATTATTAATATTTTGAAATTTCCAAACAAAACCTATAGCAGTAAAAGTACGTATTGATTTTAAAATCGTTGTTATCGTAGTAGTATTAGTGGTATCTCTAATGAACAATACATATTATTATTTATCTTAAACCTAACAATGCTTAGGTACCTAAATATGAATTGATATTACAAAAATTAACAGTAAATTTCTTTTTCTCGAATCTAAAGACACAGAAATATAAACAATGTGTACCTATAAATGGACTTCGTAACTATTGTGATTGCACAATCAAACTTCTTATAACATTATATATTACAAAGGAGTAGGTACCTGACTCACAGACAGACAACGCACAGCACGATGCACTGGTTCTAGAGGCTTGTACGCATAACGCGTACGAAGTCGCGGGTTACAACTTGTTATAAAAAATGTCATTTTTCTTAGTTTTTGGTGTTAAAGTCGATTTACAGTTTTTTAAAACACGCCATAATAATATATCTACTTCAAAATAAAACCACGACATTCTGTTCGAAGGCGGAGTAGGTACAAGGTCGCATTTATTCATAGACTGTGTCAATGTGTAGTACTAATAGTTATTCTGTGCCAATGTTGCCGACAGGGCTACATTCTGCGATGTTATTATCCCCTGGTAGTTCAGAACGAATTTGGGTAACCACACGATGGTGAATTACGGGAAACTTTTGTAAATGAACACGCTAGATCATAATTTAGATATTGATGAATAATACATGTTGTTTATTTAAATAAAAGCTTGTTAAATGGATGAAATTTTTTATACAAAGAAAAATCTTTTTAAATTCAAGTTGAAATATCATCTAGGACCAATGTGCTTGGGTAGACAAATCCAACGAACCCAAATCCTACGGGGTTACGTCATTTCGTTTAGGAGTGCCTTTGACCACCATTTGCCTCCATTAACAGACTAATTCGATGGTACCATAACAATGCATTGTCACCAAACTCAGTAAAAATACTAGCTTACCCGCTTCTGATTTTATATTCGCGTGGACTCTCTGGTAAAATCTCGAGATCAGCTGATCAGCTGCCCAGTTGTAAGAGACAAAAAATCCTGAAACCCATTTTTTTCGTAAGCCATCTCCAAAAGATGCCCTGTATATTTGTGGCTAAGTTTGAAACCTTTTAGTGAATTAGTACATCACATTTGTCCGATTTTCCATTCAGAAGAATGGAAAATCGGACAAATGACCGCCTCGGCTTGGCTGGTGGACAGACGTGCTCATTTCATGAAAACACTTCGCATAAATTTGGCGGTATATCAGTGATTAGTGTTGAATTTCGTCTTTTATGGCTTCAATCGTTGTGGGTTTATTCATATAAATTTTAATTTTATTTATTAAATAGTCCGACAGCGGTACATTTACCATAAAACAGTATAAAAACTTACTAAATCAGGCTACTGAAAGGATTACCTACATAGAAAAAGTAAAAATGTTTAGAAAAAAGGTGAGTGAAGCTGATAAATAAAAATAAAAATATTAACATGAAATCAACTAGGTGGTTCAAAATAAACAGTAAGGCGAAAAAATCATTTCATTGGCTTCGCGACGTGTTTTCAGTGAGCCTGCGTGTATGGGTGTGTGTGATGTGTTTGTAAGTGCTCCTGAAGCATCAGTCTCGTAAGAGTCTGGGCAACAGGAGACAAATCCAAACTGAGAAGTCAAAATTTTAAAATAGATCTACAAGGTCACATAGCGTATCATGAAAGGTATCGGTTTGAAACAGTGCATTTTCATTTTTTTTCAGATTTCGTTTATCGTAATTTGTTTTTGAAACGAGTTTTCACATTCAAGGAACCAAAGAAAACATGATGAATTTTATGTAATTTGTGTTTTTTACCACGGGCCGTAAATACTGAGATCTAGGCCTAGTTTAATAAACAAACTCGATTCGCCCCAGTTCGCCCCCTATTGATATATTCGATTAATAACGAAATCTTTTAGGATACATTCAATAAAAAGATTTACCCGCTTATGATTTTTATAATAAGTTATCCTTCGTAGTTACTGTTGAAAGCCTCAACTTAAGACCTCGACAGATCCGTTTTGACTCACTTCGGCAGCACTGATAAACCTACATGTCACGAGTAAGTGTGAATAACGTTTAGAATGTAAGCTTAGCTCTAGCTCTCTCGAAGAATATAAGCAATTACTTGTACCTACTCATAAGTTTTAATCTAGTTTTTTTATATACCTACCTACTTTTCTATGTTTCATTGTATTTTGTGCTGTCCATTTGTGAACCTAATAAAGAACCTAAATAAACCATTTATCTATCTATCTTAAGGCCAGTCCCCGGGCAAGCTTTCTCAACTCCCAGGACAACAGGAGTAGCTGGGAGTCTCGTATTGCATCCCTATCCTGTAGGTAATATAGCTGCCAAATGTGCGTATGTGAGTATACTGTTCGAAACCCTCGGCCATGAGGCCGTTCAAAACCTTCTTGAGGCCTTGACGTCGTTTGGGCCAGTATTTTAAGAAGAAAAAGGATTATGAATTTAAGTCTCATGAGATTCCTTAAATAAGTGTAGCGTATTTTTTCAAAAACGTTATAATGTGACGTAATTTATCCTTGTTTCCTTGATTCCTAATAGTTAGTGTTGTGACGTTATGTTGATTTTATTAACCAATCCACCGGACTGTCTAGGTAGGCTCAGGAATTGCTGTAAAACTACCAGGCAAGCATGATTAGCTAGAGGTTGTACGATTCCCTCATCCTCTTCATTTTATTGATTAACCTGTGCACTGGGGGCGTGGTTATTGCTCCAGACACTGCCCAGACAGATGATGTCTATAGATGCATACCTATGAGCTTGCCGATTGAAAAGTTTTTATCCAACTACCAACGGAGTAGGGTTACATGTTACTTGTTTCTGGACTGGTTTCCGCAACTAGGCCACAGGTAGGCCCTTTCTGCATGTCAGATGGGGGGCTGCTAATCTAACCACACGATGTCCTCCAGGAAAGCCAGCTCGCTGACGCCGGTGCATGCCTCCCTAGGCATCCTCGATGTCCCCTGGTATTGTAGTCGTTGAGAAGCAACGCTATCGCACTCTACAAGCACATGCGCGGCCGTCTCCTCTGCGTTCATGCACCCTCTACATAGGGGGCTGTCCGTGATACCCAGATTAAATAGGTGTTTGTTAAGCATGCAGTATCCTGTGACAATGCCGACGATTTGTCGGAGTTTGTCGCGCTTCAGATTGAGGAGTTTTCGGGAGAATTTCGGGTTTAGAGCCGGGAAGGCCTCCTTCGACTGTCGTCGGAGTACGGAGGAACGGAGTAGGGTTATGAGGTTGGTACCCTATGTCCATAGAGTACCAATATAGAGGCACCCTTCATATACCAAGAGTACTAGTAGGAACAAAGACCTCGGCCGGCGTTTAAGACTTTAACGTAGTTAGGTTTTAGTTTTTAACTAGAGGTATATTTACTGTACCTCAAGAGGAAACAAGAAACTCTTTGTTCAATGATCACTTTGTGGTCCATCTGTCTGTGAATACCCTTTTCTCGAACGCGTATTGAGTTCAAATGAAAATGAAACACTCAATTCTGTTAGGTTATTCCTGAACCGGTGAAAAAACCTATCTTGTACTTAAGTCAACGCAATCCACATACCGTCGCTTATGCCCGCATAATTAGAATAGAATAGAATAGAATAGAATAGAAAATCATTTATTGCCTTAATACAGAAAACACAACATGAAACTATACATAAACTACTTAATTAAAACTAGTAGATTAAGGCAATAGGAGTAAATTCAGCATTTGCTGTAATGCATTATTATGCAAGCAGCGCTGTTTTTCAATTTACTCCTCTCGGATAGCTGGTCACCGAGAGGTTAAAGTGATAGCGGGATTTTATACAGAAGAAGACGGCTGACGCGAGTTTTTACTCAATGCCCACATATTTTGTTATTCTCAAGGGAATTACGTGCACACTGATTCTAAAAGGTACTTCCCGTAGACCTAGAATCATAAAATTTGCCAATTAGCAAGGTATTTTATCACAATGAAAGTAAAGAATCCCAAAATTGTTAATTAGTACTCGAAATTTGACAAGAAGCAAGAACTTATACTCGTAGCACAAGTAAAGGTATCAATCTGAAAATCAAAAATTAATTGTTACATAAGACTATTGTTTTTTTAAATTGATTAATTTACTTATTGAATACAAATCAGGGAATTTGTGTACACTACGCGTGAGAGTACAAGTTCGTACGGAACCCTCAAAGTGCAAGTCCAACTCGCATTTTCCCGTGGTAAAATGTAGCCTATGTTCATCAGGAATAATGTGGGCTTCTAATGCAAATTTTTCAAATCGGTGCAGTAGTTTCAGAGTCAATACAAACAAATAATCAAATCTTTCCTCTTATCATCTTTAAGAGCATGTTGGTACAGTACCCGGTTACCCGGGAATCGCATAAGAGAATTATTGACCTTATTACAAAAATACTTTATTGTACACCAACAAAAATACAAAACACGAAACCTTACATAAGATACAAGTACAATGGGCGGCCTTATCGCTTAGAAGCGATCTCTTCCAGGCTTATTACAACTAGTCCATTACTAAAAAGACTCATTGTGAAACGAAGCCGAACAAAACAAAAAAACCCCAAAAAATAATAATTTCACAACTTTGTCAATCGTATCAGCAAAGAAGACGTTCTACGCCGTAGGCATCCGTAGCGGTCTACGAAGGGTCTACGGTGATTTACTACGCAGCAGATTGCACGATAGCGATATTTCAACCGGGACATCATAACTAGAGTAGAGAACTTGGGAATGTAGGGGTGAGAGGACATTGCGCTCACTAGGACCACCCCTTCCACCATTTCTGTTTCATAAACGCACCGGGACACCCGGGAGCCTGAGTGAGATAGATTCATACGCAAACGCATACATGCAAATAAAAACACTGACATACACATTTCGATGTTGGCGTCCTACCTGTCGCAACATCAAGGAAAGTGAAAGTGCTCTTAGCTAGACGTCGGTATGCGTTAGTGTTCGGTTTCCAATTCGCACAGCAAGCGATTTCATTTGCATAGCGACTTGAGAAATGATTTGCAGACAAAGTTTGCTAGATAAAAAGTATATAAAACCAAAGTTGTACAGAATTTTATTTGCTTTCATTATGTAGTATAACAGTATTTCTTGGGACGCATCGTTTACGAGATGTAAGTAAAAAACTAAAAAAACGGGTTCATGTTTGTGTAGACATTTATCGTTCTATTTAATAATAAAAACGACTGACGTGTCGTCTTATAGGTACCTCGATACTTTATTTTTTGGGGCAACTCCGGCAAACAAATAATTGCAGGTCTTAATAGTCCAAAAACGTTGCATTAGATCTATGTTTGGTCTTACCGACTAATCAGAAATGGCCAAAGGTAAACTCTTGTAGATATGGAAGCTACGGGATGCGGCACAAGACTCCTAGCCGCTTTTGTCGTCCTGGGAGTCTAAAATATTTGCACGGGGACTGGCCTCAAAATGAAGGTTTCAAAACAAAATGCTTAAACTTGATTTGCCTGCAGTAGCCATGGCAACGGCCAGGTGCAAAGGAAAATCAATAAAATGCAGGGAGGAGGGGTAAGACGAGGATGCGACACGAGACTCCCAGCTACTTCTGCTGTCCTGGGAATAAAAAATGTTTGCCCGGGGACTGGCCTCGAAATGAAGGTTTCGAAAAAAATGCCTATCTTGATTTGCCTGCAGTAGCCATGGCTACGGCCCGGTCCAAAGGTAAATCAATAAAATGCAGGGAGGAGGGGTAAGACGAGGATGCGACAAGAGACTCCCAGCTACTTCTGTTGTCCTGGGAATCAAATATGTTTTCCCGGGGACTGGCCTCAAAATGAAGGTTTCGAAACAAAATGCTAAACTTGATTTGCCTGCAGTAGCCATGGCTACGGCCCGGTCCAAAGGTAAATAAATAAAATGCAGGGAGGGGTAAGACGAGGATGCGACACGAGACTCCCAGCTACTTCTGTTGTCCTGGGAATCAAATATGTTTTCCCGGGAAGATCTCGTAGTTACCTACTGTATCTAGGAACCAACCTAAACTACTACTAGGTAGACTTGTACATTCTACCACCTACAGATGGCGCTTGCGGTTTCCAGGTCTTGCTGTGCTTTCCAAGAACATTCCCGTAAAATTGTAGATTATTCACACAAAAAAAACAAATCCTCGCCATGGACCAAAACCTACAGGGCACCTACTTCCCTTATTATATAATACTCTGCGCTTATTCGTTTGTAAAAAATATTATTCGGGCAACCTTGATAGGCATGTGTCGTTCGATCATTCACAAAGATTTGCTTCTCGCTCTCAAAAACTTTTTGAATTCTCGGTTTATATCATCATCATCATCATGCGCAACCCGACTTCACCCACTGCTGGGTATAGGTCTCCAAACTTTTGTGCCACTCCACACGGTCCTGCGCCAATCTCATTTATCGGTTTATATCAATCACGATCATTTATGGTAGATATTTGACCTGAATTGAGATAGGTACCTACCTACTTATCACTACTTACTACGACTACTACTAATTGCAAATTTTAAAATTCGGAAAGAAAATAGTTGTATACGGAATGTTTGGTATAGAATAAATAAATTAATACCTAAGTACCATTCTGCGACAACAGACTCTATTACGTTACCTTCAGGTACTTTTTAATGAGGCTGTGAGTAGATGAGACAGTCCACACAATGTGTCCTACTCGCACACACCACTCACGGCTTCGCGAGAGCAGGACGGAGCGTCAGCCGATCTTCGCGTCATGTCGCGCGTCTCAGTCATTTCACAATGACCCGGACATTGAAATGATCAAGTCTTTTCGTCGAGACTGTTCGGAACAATCACGCGTGCGTGGCCCGTTATTGCAATCATATGAGCCGTTCGTTCATGATAAAAATAGTGGAATTGAGGCCCAGTTTGTTCATTTACCTACAATTTTGTATGTTGAATAATATAATAAAGCAAGTTATCTACTAGTATTTACAATTGAAACAAAAGTAAGTTATCTACTACGAAAATCGTTGAAAACATAAAACGAGATTCATTATTATTATAAAATAATGTAATATAGACCAAAAATACGCATTTTTTTAAAACACACTCACGAGAGTTCATTAAATCAAAAACCCAACGCAAATCATCGCCACCACCTATTTTATTTAATGATTATGCTAAAAGAAGGAATTTTAAAAAATCGATTGGCCAGTTTGTGCTTCTTATCATAAGCTTTTTTTTAATGTCCTTGTAAAACTTTTATTTTGTATACTTTAAGCAGAGATGCGAAGTTGCTCGTTTTGCCCACCATGGTGGGAAAAAAGAGCAACTTCGCATCTCTTGCTACACTATTCAAACTAAAACATTCATGGAGGCATTAAAAAAAGCTTATGATAGGAAGCAAAAACTGGCCAATCGATTTTTTTAAATTCCTTCGTTTAGCATAATCAGTGGTGGCGCTGATTTGCGTCGGAGTATCAAATCAGTAAGTGATGATGGAAATTTAAATACCCTCAAGGTCAACTTAACCCATAAACCTGTATATAGATTCTCCCGAACAAGCAAGAGGCCGATATCATTTCACGGACTTGAAGTTGACCTCTAATGATCATAGTTACCTACCGCCTGATATTTCACAAAATTCAAAAAAGTATATAGAAATGGATTTCCATAGAGTTTTTTCTGCCGCATTTTATTACGACAGTCATACCTACACATACTTACTGCTTCATGTTTGAAAAGGATTAATCCCGAGCAGGTGTAGAACTAGATAAATCAGCGGGTGCGCGTTGAAATCTTTTGGAGAGAGGAAAGCAAATTTTGCAACATTGCGATACATTCGGATGCTAACTACCAGGGCCTCATAACATCGAGAGAGTAGCCAGATATACATTTATAAGGGTGGCTGGAAGTCTAGGGATGAGGTGGGATGGTGCGTTGTACACACCTCCAACCCCTTCCCTTATATCTGTTTCATGAATGCATCGCAGTACCTGGGAGACCGAGTGAGACGCAATTATACGCACACACACAATGGAATTCTTCAATGTGAGGAATGTCGCCCTACTCACACTCGTCGTAGTTTGGGGGGATTATGCAGATCGATTATAGAGTCCAGTCATTGTTCAATTCATATCAAAAATATAAATTTTTCTCTCACTATAAAAGCTTAATTGCTAGAATATATTGGTGCAAGATTTGCTTTCTGGCCTGTCTACCTACCTTGTGGTCGATCGGTAAGCGGCCATTATAATTAGAGGACTTATGTTGGGTACTCTAAGCTTATCTTAGTTTTTAAAAAGCGTGTTATAGAAGTGCTCCTCTACTATTTATTTTAGGTTTTACTCATCATAAATGTATAGTATAGTTAAACTAGGTTATAGTGAGTAGAATACGAAGTTTGTTTAAATTAAAATGGACTGAAATCGGCGCTTTATGAGACCGACACATTTCGACTTCATAATATACATATTCAACGTAACCTCCTCTGTTGGAAGTCGGGTAATAAGGCGGTTCGATATAATTTTTGGCTAAACTATCCTGAAAAATCATATAAAGGATATAAAAATAATGTCGGTAGGTAATTACATAGGTCGATGGTAGGTAATAATACTGTGTAGGTACATAATAATACAGTTTTACAGAGTGACCATAAAACCTGATTTCGGCAAAATCGTGGAAGAAGCTGATACGTGCGGAACATTCAATACGCAGAAGTACCAGGCTGCCATAAACAGAAAGGTGTGCGCGGTATCGAACCGTAGAGGACTGCGACGGCTAGTCGTAGCATCAGTTTGTAGCAAAATTGTGCATTCTCTGTATCATCATGGTACATAATAATTTGTGGTACGAGTATACGTAGAACAATAGGTTTAAATCAGCGTGACATATAGGTTTCGTTATTGGATATTCATGGAGATTCATGGCAACTTAGAAGCACCTACCAGAATTCAGTGATTTCAACATGTTTGATTTATGTTGAAAAGTAATACCTAATACAAAATAAGAGAAGCTTCTTAAAAAACAACATTATACTAACCGCTTGCGTTTAATCGCATTGCGTGCGCGGCCAACGTTCCGAATTCCGAAACACTAGTTTGATTTTGAAGTCCCGTTGCCATGGAAACCATTAGTAACCAGATATTTTGAAAATTATCATGACTGTGTTTTTTACGTTTTACGGCACGCTTATAAACTCCTCGAAAATCAAACTTTTATGAGACCACATAAAAATTAACCTTTAGACAATCACGAAAAAATCATCAAAATCTGTTCAGAATTAGCGAAGTTATCACCAAAATTGTTGTAACTGGTCGTGATTTTTTATAAGTATTTTTATTTTAATTTTATAAATAGCAATCCCTTAGGAATAACATTTTTATGGGACCAATTCTAGATTATTCTCTATGTAATAGTGAAAGAATCAGTAAAATTGGTTTACCGCAGGCGGAGATATCAAGTAACATACTACATACATAAAAAAAATTTCATTCAGACGAATGGGTCTATCGTTTCTTTGCTCACCAGTTGGCGCCACTGTTGACTAAGATCCAGAGTTATAGAATTAAAATTTGGTATTAACTATTAGGTATTATACAGTAGGTATTAAAAAATAAGTTTGTCATTAGGTATTAAAAAATAAGTTTCCGACAGCTGCTCTTTGAGGCCGCTTATTTTTGCGCCTCTTTTCTTATTTCCGCTTTCAAAGCGTTCACAATCATCGCCAAATAATAAATATTTGCGATAATTTCATGAAGGAGATCACTTTTGAACAGTTAAATTAAAGAAATTATAATTTATGTCACGAAGCCCGCCAAAACCAGTGAATACTGAATTAGACTTCACGCAACACAAGCGCCTCTAGTGGCAAATTCACACCCAATAACCCCCATTGAGAACCTCCTTCTTTTAGAAGTCGTAAAAATGGTCGTAAAGATATTTATTTGCTTATTTTATTGTAAAACAAAATGAGTTGCACGTAAATTCTTCGTTATTTTATGGTATTAGTATTCCTACATATTAAAATAACAGAATAAATAAATCTACGGTTCAGTTGTTATTGAAGTTAGTTGACGGCGACGAGCGACCCCTACACGAGCAATGTTTTGATTCAATGTACCAGGGCAGCATAGTTGATAGGAGAGAAACCACGGCGTCACCCCCTTCGGTTTAGGTTTAGCGAATAAAGTGTACATGATTCATTAGAGTTGTTTGTAAATTGAACTTTAACGTGGACGTTTTAAAGTCCAATATTAATTTATTTCTGTTCACTGCACTCAGTTGCAGAAACGATCTTTATATCTTTATTTGTAAGCATCTTTTTCCTAATTCCGCTTTCAAAGCGTTCACAATGTAAAAAAATAGGTTCGTTTCCGAGGCCGAGGAGTTCTGAGGTATGCAGCTGCCGACATTAGAGATTTCAAATCTTTCAAATTAAAACGTTGCTTGGCATAGTTTTTGCCACTCTGACTTGTATCATCCTAATATGTAAAGAGAGTTATAAGTATGAGGGTACTTAATTTGAAACTCTCATACTGAACTTTTGTAGGATTGTTGAAAACTCCTGCAAAGTGAACTATCTAGCACCTGAACACAGCTTAGAATAAGAATAAGATGATATTTGATTGCTAGGGTCATGATTAGGCAGACACTTCTTTATGTTTTGTTCTTCTGAATAAATTCAAATCAAAAAAAATTCTCAAATTGGCCGCCTTTTAATTAACTTTTCTCAGCAACCGTGACCCTTAGGACTTTGATTCTACCGAAGAAATGAATCCCATAATCACCAAAAGTCTCCGAAAAATTATGTCGGTCGCAATAGGTACTAAACACCCTGTATAAAGAGAATAATACGTTCTTTATTTATAAGAAATCACCAAACAGTAAAAAAATCTCTGGCGATTTCAGATTTCAATAACGTTATTTCTTTAGGCTAAGGTACAAAATATGCATTCAGCCGTTAAATTGCGTGCGAAGTAGGTAATGAATTATCAACTCTTCATTCAGATAAGTATTATTATTATAATTTGTGTGTTAAACAAAAGTTATTTGACGATGAATAAGAACAGGCTGAGCTGCTGCGGAATACACGCAAAAGTCTGCGGATCATTCAGTCCGCAAATTACCGGGCTGTCATAAGCAGATAAAAGTACGCCTTGTCAACCATATAGGGTACCTATTTAGTTACTTCGTGGTACTACGTGATCGGTTGTAGCAATATGACATGCGCTGTATGTATGAAAATGATTTTAGTATTGTATTCATCAATCCCCGCAATCAATCTTAATCAATCACAATGGCTTCGCTCGAGTTTTCTTGGATAAAATGTAGCCTATGTATTGTTTTCATCAATTATAGGCCTGAATAAGCGTGATAGACTTACATTTATTATGTTGCGTTACTTGATTCTGATACTGGCATTATGGATTAGATGACATTAGATTGGGGCAGAATACAAAGATTTGTCAGGACATTTTCTAAGTCGTTGTTACTCTTCTTAATAAAATAATCGGACCGTTTTACTTTTATATCGACGGTTTTGACAGAAGTTGTATACAAAATTCGTCGAAATTAACCAATGAAGTAGATGATCATCCCTTTCAGAGAGGACCAACCTTGATTTTTTAACAATGAAATACGAGAGTGCATTATCTGGATGAAGGTCGTTTTATCAACGCTGCCTACTTCATCTTAAACAAAAACAGGAAGTTACTAAAATATACTTTAAGACACACATGGACGATGAAAAATAAATACAGGGTGGCGCAATAGAACGTGCATATTTAAAATATTGATTAAAAAATAAATACAAAAGGTATAGTTAAAATAAAACTGAGGTATTGTTGAGAAATAACTCAAGTTTATTTTTGACGTGACAACGTCTTATAAATTGGTTTGCCGGGTGACACTTCAAGAAACTGCGTTACGCGTTACGCTCCGCTCACGTTATGCGCTCACAAAGTCGTTGTCACGTAAAACTTTCGCCCGTATACCGACTTTACAGGCAACCAATTTTTTTTAAAAATAACGTCGTCTAAATGATGACCCTCTCTACGACGGCACTCCTCTAATTTTTCTTTGAAAATGCGCGGGGGCAAAACGTCACTGTTAATACCGAACGCTATTTTGCGATGTTGGAAGGTTTTTGGCTCCAGAGCTTGAAAATTCAAGAATACAAGTTCTATTGCGCCACCCTGTATTTTATACATAATATCTCTTGTCATAGAGCAATTAGTTGTCTACTGCCTAACAATGAATAACACGCAGAAAAAGACACGAGCTTTGTCACAAATCACAAAGGCAAACGGGAGAATTTTTAAATACCATCTTCGAAACGTGCTTTTTGTGTTTGGATGGAAGATTCCACCTAGTCATTTTGTTTGTAATCCGTTAAAATGTAATTCTCATCGAAATTTCCAGTTTCAGAACGGTCCTCGGACAAACTTTTCGGTCTCCCAAGACAACACAAATAGCTGGGAGTCTCGTGTCGCATCCCATCCTGTAGGGGTCTACTTTCGAGCTTATCGAGTGAGTATACCCTCATAGGTGTAGAGGCGGCCCGGGCAGGCACCCGGCCATCATGAGTAGTTTGGAGTCACTATGATGCACTCACCCCATTATTGATTAACTGTTGCACTGGAAGCGTTGCCATGGTAACAACACGCAGATGAGATAACACTGTTACTTGCGTCAGCGAACTTGACGCGATCACGAAGTAGCAACCCGTACAATTTCAAATTCTAAATTGAGTGTAAGATGTGTAAATTTTTCTGCTCACAAATATATGTTTCCAGTATAAATGTAAGCGGGTTAACTTTGAACCTAGTTTGTGTTGGAAGAACACCAACGTTTCATCTTTTAACAAGGGACTTCATTAGGGTAAATATAAGTTGGTTCGGAACCCTCGCACAAGTCCTACTCGTACTTGACTTGTTTTTATTTAATCTGTCCAAGGTTTCTATGCTCTCTGGTGGTTACATTCACATGATCGTTCACTAAGGTAGTTGGGTGTGCTCGCATCTCGCCCGCATGAAAAATGCCCAAACGACAGTAATACAGAATAGCTATCGCTTGTGTGCGTCGGCCGCATGTCATCGGCATCGACAGTGTCGGTTGCGGAGAATTGTAATAGGCCCCTGAGCAAAGCTCATGAATTCTATAAAATCATTTGTAAATCATTTGTAACGCCATCTCATAGTCTTCGACGGAACTAGAACGGCTCACGATGCACATAGTCCCTAGGTTATCTAGATAGTTCCGTCAAAGACTGTGAGATGGCGCAGATAGAAACGAAATCCTTGTTAGCTCTTATACGTTTCTGAGAGCCTAGTACCGTCCAGAGCGAAATTTACTACCAATACCGATTTATGCGTGCGCGACATCTCAACGTCTTTGACGGAACTATCTAGATAAATTTTGTGATGCTTTCTAGTTCCGTCAAGGACGATGAGATGGCGCAATAATTCATATCTTTATTTCAGCTTGTCTATCAAGGGCTGCAATGCTGGCCGCACTGAGGGGGGTCTATTACAATTCTACGAAATCGACAATTACGTGCATCGTTTCGTCAAATTGGTATTCTAATTCTTCTACGACTTGTGCCGCGAATTCACGGCGAAAATTCGCGCGTGAATTCACGGCACTAATGTGGAGCCGCCATAATGGGCAAAATGTATGTCAAGGTACTAGGTTGAGTACTTAGTACGTCAGGTAGCAATATTCACCCTCCGTCTGTATGTAAGGGTCCGACAACATCAGACGGTCAGACAGGCTTACAATAATGTCGTTTTTACACGTCATGTCAACCTCAGAAAGTTAATGACGCAATTCTCTTTCTTTGGATGGCATTCAAAGAGTCTACACTGGATATTATAGATTACTAGCTGCGCCCCGCGGCTACGCCCGCGTGGAAATTTAAAATTATCACTTAGGGGTATGAAAAATAGATGTTGGATTCTCAGACCTACTCAATATGCTCACAAAATTTCATGAGAATCGGTCAAGCCGTTTCGGAGGAGTATGGCAACGAAAACTGTGACACGAGAATTTTATATATTAGATAGAATGACCCGGTTTTCAGTCTGTCTACCTGACTGTAGGTATACCTTTTATCTGAAAAACTTTTTCTCAGGAACGCGTGGAGTGTAACACCTTGGAGCTGTGAAAAAACATCCTTCTTAGTCAACGCAATAAAAAGTGAAAGCCGCTTACGTTTAAACTTAGCAAAGAGCTAGCGCAAATAAAGAGGAAAATCCAAAACCATAAATTATTTAATGTTACATAGTTAATTACAAAAAATATATTTGATGTTCGCAACAGAACCTATACGTAAGCCTTTATCCGTTGACCTAGAATCATGAAATTTCGCAAGAAGCAAGGTCTTACAGCACAAAGAAATGTATTTTTATCTTTAAGTAAAGAGAAAAATCCGAAAACCGTTCATTTTTAGCAAAATCACCAAAAAAAACGCAGTATGTCTGTGTAAATTTTTCGGCTCACAAGTATATGTTTCCAGTATAAATGTAAGCGAGTTAACTTTGAACCTAATTTGTGTTGGAAGAACACCAACGTTTCACGAAGGTAGTTGGGTGTGCCCGCATCTCGCCCGCATGAAAAATGCCCACCCGACAGTGAAACAGAATAGCTATCGCTTGCGTGCGTCGGCCGCATGTCATCGGCATCGACAGTGTCGGTTGCGGATAATTGTAATCGGACCCCAGACGCGGTTGGGACACGTACTGATCGGAACTACCTACAGCTACAAGGTAACCAAAACTTGGCTAAATATTTCAAAATGCTCGCTCTTATGGCAGAGTGGCAAACCTTCCAAACAATATAGGTACCTTCAACCAACTCCCTATGGAATAGTCTAGTAAAAAGGTTTTATGAAAATACCTCTTCGAATCTAATAAGGTCGATCGAAACAACGAAAAATTATACAGGAGAGCGAAACGATTGTTTGGTGAAGTAGCCGGTATTGAATCCCAGGCTGGCGAAGCAGTCAAGAGTCACTACTCTTATACTAAAGCCACTTGCTATGCTCGTGACACGAGCGTAGCAAGTGTATTTATAAACTGCTGAGCCAGCATAATATTCATACAGTACAAAAAAAAAAAACTGGTAGGTATCTTTCGGTAAGTGAAAATAGAAAGCAATTTAATAAAACGGTATCCCCTGAATACCTGCACACCCCAAAAAAGAAAGAAAGAAAGAAAGACATTTATTTATAACAACACAGTAAGTACAAAAATAGAAAACACACGTATGGGGTATAGGTACATAAAGTTGTTATAAAAAGGCCCTTACTCAGCATAATGCTGGCTAAGATCCCGTAAGAGGCCTAGCCAGCGCTGGTCTTCCGTAAGGACCCGTACAGATGTCGTCACGAACGAACCAACGCCTACTTACTTATAGAGTACTATAATAAGAACTACTCGTAAATACTTAGTGTGATACTTAGCGTGAACATTCAGTTTTCACTGGTTTTGGCAGGCTTTGTGACATCACACTAATATTATAAATGCGAAAGTTTGGATGTATAGATGGATGGATGTTTGTTACCTCTTCACGCCAAAACTACTGAACAGATCGGGCTGAAATTTTGTATACAGATAATTCTAGGCCTGGAATAAAACATAGGCTACTTTTTATCACATAAATCAGTTACCATGAGATATAAATCACCTATAAGCGTTTCCATAGAAACAACGCGTGCGAAGCCGTGCTAGCTAGTAATTTATAATTTCTTTAATTTAACTGTTCAAAAGTGATCTCCTTCATAAAATTATCGCAAATAATGGATTATTTGGCGATGATTGTTAACGCTTTGAAAGGGGAAATAAGAAAAAGAGGCGCAAAAATAAGCGGCCTCAAAGGGCAGCTGTTTACAAACTTATTGTTTGAAACTTATTTTTTAATACCTACTATTTAATACTTAATACCAAATTTAAATTTTCTGGACCTTAGTCAACAGTGGCCCCAACTGGTGAGCAAAGAAACGATAGGCCCTAATTCATCTGCATAAATATTTATTTATGTAGTTACTTGATATCTCCGCCTGTGGTAAACTAATTTTACTGATTCTTTCACTATTATAAAGATAATCTACCTTTATATATAATAACTAGACGATCGCCTCGCTGTTTCACCCGCGTAGTTCCCGATCCCGTTGGAATTCCGGGATAAAATATAGCCTATGGGCACTCCCTGAAAAGTAAGCTTCCGTGAAAGAATTTTTCAAATCGATCCAGTAGTTTCGGAGCCTATTTAATACAAACAAACAAACAATTAAATCTTTCCTCTTTTTATTATTATTAGTAAGTATAGATATAGATAATCCAGAATTGGTCCCATAAAAATGTTATTCCCAAGGGTATTTATAAAATCAAAATGCTTTTGAAATATCACATAATTATAATTAACTCTTTGTTCTAGTCGGCTATTCTATTTGGCTTTTATTTAATTAATAAAACGCAATATTCATTTTTATCTAATAAATCTATCTAATAAACAAGACCCGTCAAGTGCGAGTGTAAGTCGCGCGCCGAGGGTTTCGAACGTTTGTGAACAAGTAGGTATGTACTAAAGGTACCGGTTAGAAACTCTGAAATTTAATGAAGACCTAAAACTAGTAGGTATCAACCTACATTTCAGATGGATCTCTCTGCATGCTTCGGTGATAGGGTGTAGTGGTAAATTTTTCGACTTTTTTCAATATATTTCAAAAAGTATGTAACCTACAGAAATTTAAAAAACGGTTTTAAAATGTACAAATCAATACCTTTCATATGACACCCCACTCAGTGGGGTAGCCCGCCCTTTTGAAAATTATCCCCCCCTTTTTTGACCATTTTTCAAAAAGTGTTAGTTTTTCAGACTTCTCTATATTTTTCCTGTAAAATATAGATTTATATCTACAAACGCTCCATACATTTTGAATGGATCGCTCTGCAAACTTCGGAGATAAGGGGGGGGGGAATGGGTATTTTTTCGACTATTTTCAATATATTTCAAAAAGTATGAAACCAACAGAAATTTCTAAAACTGTTTTGAAATGTACAAACCGATACCTTTCATATGATACCCAATTCATTGGGGTAACCCCCCTTTTTGAAAATTATCCCCCCTCTTTTTGACCATTTTTCAAAAACGGTTCATTTTACAGACTTCTCTATATTTTTCCTGTAAAATATAGATCTATATCTACAAACGCTTCATACATTTTGAATAAATAGCTCTGCAAACTTCGGAGATAGGGGGGGGGGGGGGAATGGGTATTTTTTCGACTATTTTCAAAATATTTCAAAAAGTATGAAACCTACAGAAATTTCAAAAACTGTTTTGAAATGTACAAACCGATACCTTTCATATGATACCCAATTCATTGGGGTAACCCCCCTTTTTGAAAATTATCCCCCCTCTTTTTGACCATTTTTCAAAAACGGTTCATTTTACAGACTTCTCTATATTTTTCCTGTAAAATATAGATCTATATCTACAAACGCTTCATACATTTTGAATAAATAGCTCTGCAAACTTCGGAGAAAGGGGGGGGGGGGGGGAATGGGTATTTTTTCGACTATTTTCAAAATATTTCAAAAAGTATGAAACCTACAGAAATTTCAAAAACTATTTTGAAATGTACAAACTAATACCTTTCATTTGATACCCCACTTGACTCTGTAGGTCTCTTTTAAAATTTTGACATCTCAATTTGTATGGAAAATTTTCATTTTCATTTTTCATTTTTTTTTCATTTTTTTTCTTAAAATCTGTACAGGCGCACGAAATGTATTATTATTTTAAATTTCAAGTTGATAGCTGCTGTAGTTGCTGAGTTATTAAGGAGGGAAAAAAGGACAGACAAAGCGAGACCATAAGGGTTTCGAAACCGATCTTCGAAACCCTAATATAATAATTATTATCTAATAATGAAGTTAGTTACGTGTTCATTCTCAAAAGTGTCCTGTAATTTCACAATCGTGTGGTTATCCATACTCGTTCGAAACTACCAGGGGATCATAAAGGTCGTAGGAGTTAGCCCTGTTGTTAACATTGGCAGAGAATAACTATTAGTACCACCCATTAACTCAGTCTATGAACAAATCCGACCTTGTAAGTACCTACTCCGCCCCCTCTACTGTGGGTGAATGTAGCTCCGATCGAATATGGATAACCACACGATTGTGAGTTACGGGACACTTTCGATGAAAAATGCTGAATAAATAAGTAATTATAAAGAAAAAACTATAATTGCCACAAGCTTTTATCAAGAACTGAAGTGCCTTTGAAGACAAATCTATCGTAGGCAACCACATAAAATCGAAAGATGACAAACGTGATAACGTCGTAGAATGTGCTTAGGCGTAGCACTTTGTCGTAGCACGTTATAGTTCTACGACGTAGCACGAACTCGTATAAAAGCAAAAACTATTTTGTGTTACTTACATAAAAACCTAGTTGGTATAATTTGTGTAAATTTTCAAAAACTAAAACGCACTTCCACGGGTTTCTCAGTTTTGTAACTGTGGGTAGCCAAAAAAGTTTCAAAAGTTATTAAAACTGTTAATAGAACAGGGATAAGTCAACGGGAAGTACCCTATGGGTTTTGATTGCGTTGATTTCGAAGTCTAATTTTTATCACGGCTCCAAGAAGTTACGAATTTGAGTATTTGAGTTGAGCGTTTCATAATTATGAGAGAAACTGTTGTCATATGTGAAGTCAGTACGTATGGCGATCGCGATAAGTAATAAGATATATTAAGTGTTTAGATATTTTAACAACCAGTAAAAAATAACATTGCTTTGCAAGTTTTGCTTGAAGCAAGATAAACTGCAAAAACCTTTAGTAACATATAATAAGCGATACTTTGTTGGTACACCCCGCCTGGAATTTATTTCGAGCATGGAAAGTCATGTTTTGACGTGACAACGTCTTATAAATTGGTTTGCCGGGTGACACTTCAAGAAACTGCGTTACGCTCCGCTCACGTTATGCGCTCACAATGAGAGCGAGTGAGAGGCACGCGTCCCTTCCACTCGGGCATGGTTAGCCCGCCTAAGAGCGAGAGAGACAGACATAAAAAGTGAAAGGAACTCAAAGTCGTTGTCACGTAAAACTTTCGCCCGTATACCGACTTTACAGGCAACCAATTTTTTTTATTCGTATTAATTTTTAGAAGAATTTAACACCTCCACGTGCGCGTTCCTATCCCGTACGAACATAAGATCTAAGTCCGTTCAAGACCTGGATTGGCAAAGATTCTATTTGGAACTGAGCATTGGATCTTATAGGTGTATTTTGAGGCTTAGTCTTACTTCTATTTTGGACTGAGCATCTGTTCTTAAATGAATTTAGCAGCCGGAGCAGGCGGGGTTTCCACAAATGCTTTGAGGAAAGCATTCGTGGAAATTCTTCGAGTTTGATACCAGGCTCTCATAACATGGAAGGAGAAAACATAAAGCAGCTCAATATGGGTAACTATACTATAGTCTATTCTGTGGCTTTTGTTCGTTGCTAAATTCAAACCAATTTCAGCTGTAAAACGTACAGGAATAAGTCTGATTTGGTGAGGGAGGCATAAACGAGGTCACTGGTTTACTCGAGGGTGTAACCCTAATAGCTCTATCTCATTTCTTCGCAAAGGCTAGATGAAATAGCACGATAGGGTTGGGTGGAGCTTCTCTCTGGGTTTTCTCGAAGTACAAGTATTATATAGGTTTGACAGAATACGAGTAGGCATCCTCCAATATTATGATAGCCTGGTACAAGCACGGCCATCTGTCGTTTCCGAAGCCACCGTGCGTGCGTTATGCAGCTGCCAACAAGAGATTAAAACTGTGCATGTATTTTATCTTACTCAATCAACTCAATGGTTTATGATATTTTATAATATTAGCAACTAATTGAATGTCCTAACAGGGCTGACGTAGTCAGTGTTTGGCTAAAAGCCCTTTAAAAATATAAGATTTAAATAAATAAATAAATAAATAAATCTTACTCAACCGAAAATAAGAGTACATAATTTGTATTCATTTCAGATCATTACGTTAGTAATCCATAAAATGTAGGCAATGAATTGAAATACTGTAAAAGATGGTCTATGAGAGAACAAGTGCTTGTAGGCTACAAGCTTATCAACCTGATAGTGTGGTCACTATTATTATAATCGAGCATCAATCGATCGTTGTTATAAATAAATGTCTTTCTGTATTTCTTATATTGTCAAACACTACTTTATTTGCCAGTGGTGTTCTTCTGTATGCCTGTATGGCAATGTTGATGGGCTGTGCCAGATACCAACCATACATAGTTGGTTCATATGGCCGCCGCCGCGTCATACAAATCCTTCCCTCAACATTTAAAAAAACAAAATTATCGAAAAACACGTAAGGGGTGTATAAAATATGAAAGTACAAATTATTTCAACAAGAAATTGCCAAAATTTATGGAAATTTAATCAAAATACGAGCATTGACAATCAATATTCTGTTTTCAATTTTATCAAGGAAAATTCAGAACTATGGCGGTATTTGCGACTCCATACTACCAGGGCATCAAAACATCTAGAAAGTGTATGCATCTAGGGGTTTGGGAGGGCAGCTAGGGATGAGGTGGGTGCGTTGAAAAGCCTGAAGGGGTGAACCTCAATGAACCTACATAATTATTGACGTCGTGAATGAAATGAACGAAAGTCTCCGTTTCAGGTCTGGCCAAAATGGCTATTTTGTCAGTATGTCCGTACTCCTCTACAGGTCGTATTTTACAACCGATCGGTATGAAACTTTGTGTACAGATTCTATGATTTTATAGAATTTTATTGTCGTCGGGATTTTTTGATTAAAGGCGTACTTCTTACACAATAAGGCAAAAAGGCGGATTTGGAATATCTCCGCTTTAAGAGATCTGATTTTGATGATTGTACTTTTAATTGAAAGGTCATAACTTTATACTGTTCTCATAAAAATTTGGTAAAGATCTGATGAGGATTTTCGGCATGAAGAGCGGAATAGCATCGCAAAATGCAGTAATATGTAAGAGAGCATTTACAGTACAGCGCCACCTATTAGAACATCTTGGTAACACTTCGAGAATTATATGAAATAGCGCGGCCGCATACACCGTCGTCGTCGGTTAAATAATAACAAAAGCTTTGGGCTGATGGATCAACGCCATCTATTGATACTAGGTACAGAATTTCGAGCTTTGCTGAGGAACGTAACTTACGTACTTTGTATGGACAATTGGTCTAATGGTTGATGTGTTTGTGCAACATTTCGTTCAAAAATTCCGACAACAATCGTATCGCAAGTGAAGTGATCTGTAATACCTACCTACCTTTCCAAGTGCACCTTACCTACCTCACCTACCCTACCCACAAACAAGATTGAATCCGTTCAGGAGAAACAGACGCCTATTCTTGCACGGTGGGCATTATTTCAATAAAGTAGGTATGAACCCCACAGAAGTTCTCATTATATAGGTACCTACCTAGGTACCAAAATATCCCGTTTTAAATAAAATTACTTTAGTACATTAAGTATTAAGTAAATTAATTGTTGAAAAAAGTTAGTGTTCGCGACGTCTACTGTTCGTAGAACTACTAGTGTATGTATTTGCGTATCTGCGGTGAATCTTGAGGCACAGCTATAATGAATTATTTACAGTTGAGCTATCCGTTGATTGTTTGCAACAGCCTGCAGTTAGCTCAATTGTTTTAGCTCAATTGTTTCTCGACACGTCCGCAAATTTCCCGCCGCAACCCAAGAGGAGGTTTCATCCAGGAGTCGGCGCAGAGGACTGTAACAAACCCCGAGGAAGGCTAGGCGAGCGTCGGAGTCCCCAGGACATTTTTAGCCGGGAGCAGGCCCCGAGAGGAGAGGAGAAAACGGGAGACGAATTGCCCAGGTAACATACGTGCGATGTGGGAATTTTCTCGGTGGAACGGGGAGGGTAGAAAAGGTTGTTCCGGTCGGGAACGCCTCGAGGATAGCATAAACTGACGTGTTTCCTTTTCGGGGAATTTCAGGGTGAGCTGAACTACAGCTCCGACGGGCAGGCGATCCAGCAACGGCGAGGCCGAGGCGTTCAGCGGAAAGGCCGCGAGGGCGAAAGGCGACGGGAGCAGAGTCCTGTATCCTGAGCGTCGACGTGGCGACGATCGCGGGAACCCCAGCCACTGCGCACGTCGAAAACCAAGGTGTGTTCTTTCCAGTCATTCGGGGATGGGTGCCCCTGTCTCTTCCAGAATAGGTACTAGTGTGTGTTTGTATTGGCTATATTTCGGTTTAGGTAAAATTTTGTACTAATTCTATCCAAAGAAAGCAATCCTAACAGGATTGCTTTCTTTGGATAGAATTAGTGAAACGCTCGAATCGCAGAATCCTCTGTTAGGTAGACTGTATCGGCAATCGTTGCTAGTCCACATCATTTTGCCCCAGGAAGCTTCGCTTCCAAAGGTTACTTTACGAGTCGGACCTGTTAGTGCTGGCCGCACCGAAGTAGGCAACAGGAGCGGGTGGAGGCGCTTCTCCCACCCATTACCTGCCTGTTTTGTTGAGCAGATCTTCGGCTTTATCCGTGGACACCTTTGGCCTAGCATAAGGTTAGGTGGAGTTGACCGTAAGAACTGTGAATAGGTGGTCACGGCATTATAGAATCAATTTTGACCTTGTTAATAGAATTTTGTATCCTTTTTTTTCTTCTTAGAACATTTGTTTATAAATTTTGTATCCATTTTCCAGATAGTATTTGAAAGAAACCAATGTGTAACCTTTGTTTATAAATTCTGTATCCTTTTTTCTTAGAACATTTGTTTATAAATTTTGTATCCATTTTTTTTCTGAAAGACAACATCAGAGGCTCGTTGTGAGTTTCAAGTTAGCTATAAGTTGTGAATCCACGAGGTAAATCTTGGCCTTGTATAGAGCTAAACGTAAGATCTTCGCTAATAGAATAAGACTGATAAATTTGCATGTAAATTGTGTTATTTGCTGAATATAAGGTATCCATATTTATGCTTGTTTTCTTCCATAAAGGTAGTTCCCTGGTTAGGTAGGTAGGAGTAAAACTTATCACGGTCCGCTCAAATTTAGGCTAGCCCGGCGGAGTAGGAACCCGTGACAATGGCAAATAATCCATATTTGCGATAATTTCACGAAGGAGATCACTTTTGAACAGTAAAATTAAAGAAATTATAATTTACTAGACGATCGCCTCGCGGTTTCACCGCGAGTTCCCGTTCCCGTCGAATTCTGGGATAAAATTTTGCCTATTTCACTCCCTGAAAAGTAAGCTTCCTAAAAGTGAAAGAATTTTTCAAATCGGTCTAGTAGTTTCGGAGCCTATTCAATACAAACAAACAAACAAACAATCAAATCTTTCTTCTCTATAAATATTAGTATAGAAGTACAGATGTCACGAAGCCCGCCAAAACCAGTGAAAACTTAATGTTATTGGACTTGAGGCGACACAAGCGCCTCTAGTGGCAAATTCACACGCGATAGCCCCCATTAAAAACCTCCTTCGTTTTGAAGTCGTTTTTTCTTGTCTGAAACCCAGCTCATATACGAACGATTGATATTCCCCATCTGACAACTCAATGGCTAGATTATGATATTTATTTGCTTATTTTATTGTAAAACAAAATGAGTTGCACGTAAATTCTGCGTTATTTTATAGTACTAGCAAAGGTAAGGACGTAATTACAAATTTCAATGGTTTTTAGATACCATTTAATGAACCAGGAATCGCTACTGTATAGATATCAGATATAAAATGAAAGGTAATATAATTAATCTTTACAGGGTGCGAAAATAACATAGGAGTCCCATACAATATTTTCACATAAATACGTTTTTACCAACGCAAGAATCGCTGAAAATGTCGAAAAATGGGGTCTGGATAGGTACATAAATAGCCAATTCTGCTGCATATTTCAACGTGAAAGTAATAAAAAAATGTGGCTTATATAGTCCCCTGTACGTCTTAGGTATTATTTTGTACCCAAATTAAATACTTTTTTATTTATGAGAAAGAATAGATAGCCGCCGAAAATCCACCATGATTTTTCCATACATTTTTCTATGAAAAGGTTTCAGAACGCACTGCACATAGACTCTATTTCTTTTTATTTGTCAGTCACGCGTCAGACGCGCTCATGGAAGCACGGGTATGTCGAATTTTTTGCAAATAATTAGAACGACAAAGTTCCAAAGAACCGTTATGTGTGTTGTGTACTGTGACTTGATAACATTGACACTTTTTTGGACCGAAAGTAAAAGTGCCCAAATTTGTATGATTTGGAAAAAGTCATCATCATCATCATCAGCCTATCTTAGAAAACTCTTACTTAGAAAAATCTGTACGAAGAACGTTATTGAAAATGGACAAAAAATAATTTTTCAAAAGGCACATTGAGTTCAAGGATCTCAAGGAGTTCAAGGATATCAGATGCAATGTATCGATTTTTTTTAAACGTTCGCGATTTTTTAACATAATATTTAATTGAATATTTTATCGGTACAAGGTTGACTGTAGCTGTGGCCAACTAAACGAGATAGGGCAAACTAAACGAAGCATTGCCAAAACGGAGAAAAAGCATGTGCCTATTTTTGGCCGCTGCTGCTATGTAGCAACGGTCAAAAATAAGCAAATAAATAAGTCGTCGAGAGCGGAACACCTGATAGACTCAGGAAGCAACCACTTTTGAGGTACGGAATGTTTAGTAATAAACGTATTTGGAGATAGGTACCTACCTCAGTTTTGTCAGAGTGTTATCATATCACTTGATAAAGAATACGTAGACACCTATAAAATAAGGCGTAAATAATTATGTTAACAGACTAGCGATTCCAAAGCCATCTCTTAGTAAAGCAACTACAACTACCCCCTAGTTTTCAAGACGGTGAAGTTCTTTACTTTACCATAACACAGTGCTAAAATCGCTTATTTATTATGATATTTTATCAATTAGAAATACTTTTACAAAAAAAATACGCAGAACTGAAGATGGCCAGCTAATTTTATTTTACAATAGACAAGAAAATCAAATAATCTTGCCTTTGAGTCGTCAAGTGGTAAATATCTATGGTTCGGATATGAGCTGCGTTTCACATTAAAATTGGTTGCCTGTAAAGTCGGTATACGGGCGAAAGTTTTACGTGACAACGACTTTGAGTTCCTTTCACTTTTTATGTCTGCATAACGTGAGCGGAGCGTAACGCGTAACGCAGTTTCTTGAAGTGTCACCCGGCAAACCAATTTATAAGACGTTGTCACGTCAAAAACCATTTTTATATCCCTGACAGCAGCTACTCGACACATCCACGACTACCAACAGTCTGGACTGTTGGTAGACCAGTAGCTTTCGTGATAGTGATCGAGAATTCGACGTCTTGATCACGCCTTAAAGAGACTCACCCCTCAGTACCTACTCCCTAATCTCCGAAGTACCTGGTACGTTTAATAGTAGTAAATTGACAAAAGTTTGGAGCGCGATTCACACTCGCACTTGATGGATCTTGTTTATTTTATTATGCATAGAATAGATAAAAGATAAATAACTTGCTATGCTATTGCAATTTTTTGTAGGTACCTACATCGATCCTACCAAAGCTTCAAGTATCAAGATTTGTTAGTTAATGTATAAAAACAGGAGTAAAGCGGTTTCAATGTGTGCGTGGAGTTTTTGTGTTAGTGTGCAGGCTCAGATACCCAAATTTGAGCGAGTCTTTGTAATTACGTCCTGAATAAATAAATCTACGGTTCTTGTATGAATCACTATTGAAGTTAGCTGACGGCGACGAGCGACCCCTACATTTAAGCAATGTTTTGATTTCAATATACCAGGGAAGCATAGTTGAATAGGAGATAAACCACGACGTCACCCCGGATTGCGCTCTGGCGCGCCACGACACACCCCGACACAGCAATGTGAACCTAGCATAAAGCGTACATGAGTCATTGGAGTTGTTTGTAAATTGAACTTTAACGTGGACGTTTTAAGGTCCATTGATGATTTATTTCTGTCTCACTTAGGCTCTCAGACGTGCATTCATGAAGCGGAAATAGGGGATGGGGTAAGGGGAGGGTGGTTTTGTCAACGTTTTCCTATCTCACCCCTTAGTCCCCCTCTCTCTGATTTTTTAAGGTAAGTATGTCTATCTGTCCACTCGATTATATGTAGCCCTGGTAGAATAAGTCGTCAATACTGACAATATCATGTGAAGGTAAAGGGCAGGTAGGTAGGTCTCCGTAAAAAGCAAAAACCTCAGGGTTATTTCTAGAGTCTATAGGTATTATGGGCTTTTGAGTGTTTTACCCAGCTACCAGCTTTATACGATTTTGGTCCATAAGCTGTATACTAAAGCTCTTCAAGTTTTCAAAAAATTATCTGAGTTTCGAATGACTGAGTGGATGGCAATGCTGATTCAGCATTGCCATACAGTGAGACAATGCAGACAGCGTCTTGGGGACGCTTCCGACTGGTAATGATATGGATCAGTTGAGCTACCTGTTAATTGTTTACAACAGTCTGCAAGTAGCTCAAAGTATGAGGCCGTAACCTGATATAGCGGTAGCCTATGTCAAAATAAAAAACGTTTGGTAATGGGCAGTTACAAAAATGTTTGGTAATGGGCATCCATGTCCCATAGCCTCGACTATTCAGATCTGTCAAGAGGATGGTTCCATTTTTTCTTGATAAAACTATCCTATCCTACTTCCTAACCTACTATCCTACCTAAATTAAAAAGCCGAAAGGTTGTGAAATCTGTATTTGTTACCTAGGATATCGAAACTACTGAACAGATAAAGATGAAATTTGGCGTATATTGCAGAGCAAAGCCTAACTCAGATAATAGGCTACTTCCTCAACCTCAACCTCAACAGCCTGTATTGGTCCACTACTAGACGCAGGCCTCCCCCTGATAAGCGCTCAGTGCAAGATTCGCAAGTTCAGTGAGAGAATTGTTCTGCAGGGGGCGCTGCTGCTCGCCCCCGGTGGATATTCCTTAGTGGCCTCTTACGACACCCGCGGGAAGAGTTGGGGTGGTGCAAATAGGCTACTTATTATATCGAAAATACGCGTGCGAAGCCACGGGCAGAAGCTAGTTGTTTTATAAATGTTGAATCAGTAATAATTGCAAAGTAGCAATTTTTCACCACCTTTTGTTCGTATCTACATACAATGAAGTATAGTACTATACTGTATATAGTACTGTATATAGTTCCTAAGGAGTACATTATCTTCAAACTCACAAGCGTTATAGGTATCAAGCTAAGGTGGCCTTGAGTGGAACGTTATAGACTACTCTTGCTTCACTGGTTCACTATCGTATTCATTCATACTCTGGGCCAATGTTGTTTGTAAACAAACCGACCTCCGGCTATCTCATCTTCTCCTGGTAGATCCGAACGAACTGTGATGAAAACAACCACTTGTTGCGCTTAGCTGCCAACTATTATTATAACTATAATTTAATCAGAGTTCAACTGTAGAGTGACTAGGTTAAACTTAAATGTTTATTATTTTTATTCTTCAAACTATACTTACATTTTAATAATGATAACATACTAATTTTATTTAAGGAAAAATTTCGTTTTAGAGCCTTCAAAATCACTCGACGATATTCTGAGTAAATTCAAGTTATTACTGATGTTGATATGGATCAGTTGAGCTATCTGTAGACTGTTTGCAACAGTCGACAGTTAGCTCAATTGTTTCAATTGTAAATAGTAGTATAATTTTCTTTGTGAATAAAGTAGTATGATAAAAAGTTATTACTCAAATTGAAAATTGTAACGCATACTATTCCTAAATCTGAAGCAATGCCTTGTTGCCACTTGGTTCTATTTTTTAATTTATGTTTTCAAAACGTGTGAGGCCGATAGTTTTTGGCGGACTTACGCCGTTTTCCATCGTCGCCGTCAACGAAACGTCACCGGTAATGATAATATTTCCGGCTACGTCCAAGATGACATGTCGTTGATCGTTTGTTCACCGCCATAGGGACGTCACAGTAAACGATATTATTTAAGTCCTAGTTCAAGATGGCGTGACGGCAATCGAGTGTGTCCACTGCGACGATCGCGGTGGTTCAGTTTCTTGTAGCTGTCGATCGTGGTAGCGTTTGAGGAATGACTAGGTTGAACCAGCGGCAACTTTTTTTGCTCTTGTACATTCGAAGGCGAAGACGATCTAAAAAACGCATTCATAGCTAATACGCGAACGATACATCACAGGAGCGTTTTAAATACTTCACGATAACGATAACGTTGCAGCAGCATAACCAGAAGTGTCAATGCTTGTAAACGTACGATTATTGTGACGATTACCTTGCCGATGACAGACGATCATCGCGTAAAAATCATCACTGATCACTATCAGTGATCATTTTTACGCGATGATCGTCCAATCGGACCAATTTCTTGTATTAAGCCTCCTCTTAGTGAAGAGGAGGCTTAAGGTACAAGAAATTGGTCCGTCACAATTTCAGGCTGAGTTCTAGCGGTCGCGCCGAACTACTCATATCTTCCCGGTGTCCGGATGACGTTTTTGGGTGTTCCATCAACAAAGAACATACATTTTAATTGAATCTACTTTTATAATGGAACTGAAAGCACCTTCTTGTAGATTGTTGGATGTTTATTTCAGACAAGAATTTGAAGAAGGGTGATTCTTTCCTCGGCTAGTATAGTATTATAATATCTGTGCTCGGGGTAAAATGAATACTTTGCATTGCGCGAACCCGTTTTGCGCGTAACAAAGATAAAGTTTTGACATAGCGTTCCTTCAATTTCATGATCTTTCAGTATAGCCACAGATATTATAATACTTATAGCGTTCAATCGTTGTGTGTGTAGGCGACCTCTAGCCGACACTGGCCGAACCACAAGGCTAACGTGTGAATAGAGGCGCTAACACCGAAAAATGAAGCTAGTAAAATCTAGCGCTTCAATGAGTGACCGCTAGATGTCGTTAAGACAAAAATTCCAACATTATTGGAAAGCAAAAAGAGAAAGCATTCAGCTACAATTGACCATACGATACGAGTATCCGACATCAACTGTCGGTCGAAAGACCACCGGGCTCAGTGGACCAGATGGGTCGGGCTCGGTTCAGAGGAGATCTCCCTCTGTTCCTATTTGGGGGAAATCTACCTTCACCCCCAAATGTGCTTTCGGTATTCCGCTATGTGGCCTCAAGAGCTATCTGTATTTCGTTCTGCGGTTTCCTGTTATTCGGTATGGTATTTCCTGTTATGGTATTTCAACTTACCGAAGTCGTAGGTGAAGTCGAAATACCGGAGAATTCGCAGTGCGATAACACAGCGTATCAATCGAGTTGCAGACTTTTAAATTTTATAGTTTCTAAATTGCTTAGCAGCGTGATCACGGGACGACTGATCATGTTATCCTAATAATACCTAAGATCTCCAAGACTATTGAACAGATCAAAAAAAATTGGTGTACATTTAGAACATAGCTATAGGCTATGTGGTGCCGGCTTAGAATTTGCATCACCCCAACACTTCCCGTGGGTGTCGTTAGAGGCAGAACAATTCTACCACCAAACTGCGATCCCCGACTCGCAGGCTTAGCTTGGGGATTATGAGCATTATCCTCATGAGATAAAAGCCAACAAGGCGCTTATCAGAGGGAGGCCTGCGTCCAGTAGTGGACCAATACAAGCTGTTGAGGTTGAGGTTAGAACATAGCTTAACTTAGATAATAGGATATTAATATACCGAAAATATGCGTGCAAAGCCGCGGGCAGAAGCTAGTCTAGTCATTGATATGATCTTTCACCTTAGTAACTTGCTGTTACTGAAGGTAGAAAAATAAAAAGATAAAAATGAGGTTTTACATCATAGGAAACCTGGACGACTCGGATAATATTTGTATTGGTTAAGACCGCATATACTATTTCGACACATAATCGGCCAACACCCAATCCTTATCCTAATTCTAGTTCCTTCTACACCGTAGCTAACCGCAGCGTTCTACGGTAGCTCTACGGCTAATACTAATAAGTGTTGTCACGTTAACGCATCGCAGTATGAGATGTGTCTACAGCAGAGGCAAACAAAAATAACTATCAACACTAGGTCGTCGGAGTGCAGTAGTCGTCTTGAGATACAAAATTGCCCAATCGAAAGGAAAATTCGTACCTACTTATTCTAACCCCGCTTGCGTATGGATTGGTAAACGAATTGAGACAGCTAAATAAGTTTAGTGAGTTGTCAAACCATACAATTAAATGGGTTAAGCCGTTAAAGTTAAAGGCTTTCATTAAAAATACTTGTGCAAGCCACCATACTAGGAGAGAGTTAATTTTATCATGGTTTCTGGTGAGGAAACAGTTGAATCTCTCTTCACTCTCACCTTCTCGCCGTCCACCAAGAATTAAGTTGTTCTTTTGCATAAAACTAATCTGCTCCATATAGATTTTATATTTCTTATTGGAGCTGTTTCAACCATAGTAGGTATTAAAAAAAAACTTACATTCAGATGGCAGTTCCAAAAGATGATGTGTGGAAGTCCATTAATATATACTTTTGCCCAGCAGTCGGACCAAATCATCAAAGATTAACTTATTTTAACCACCCACTATGTCATACTTGTATGCTGTTTGCAGAAAGAAAACGGCGGCATCATCATGGTGAACTTTTTCCCCGAGTTTGTGAAGTGTTCTCCCAACGCCACCATCTCGGACGTCGCTGGTAGGTCCTCCTCTGCAATACTTACCACTGCACATGAACAAATACATCCTACCTTCTTAGCACACATAAGTCTACTGCTGATCATGTCTTCCCCAAACCAAAGAAGGAGGATTAGTCAGATTAATCAGCACGCTTGGTAGGGGGATTGCTGGCTGATCTCAGTTGAAGTGTTAAATATGAATTGTTACCTTCACGGCGATTCCCCCCACGTCGATTCCCTTAGCGAAGATTCTTGTGAAGGCGACTCCCTCCACGACGATCGCTTTTTTCGCGGTGTACAGTCGACTGCGGCATCGACAAAATCAAAACTATGTATGGCTGATTGGAATCCATTATCTATGCTTTTTAATAACAAATACACAGAAAGAAGCTGCTGCCCTTTCTCCAGAAGGTTTCCTTAGTCGACTCTTACGACATCCATAGGTTGTATTAGAGGAGTCTATTCCCACGCCGCAACCGACACGGCTAAATTTATCTTATCTTACTAACATTATGAAAGTGTAAGTTTTTAAATGTGTGAAGTCGTTGGATTTTTAAACGAAACAAACATCAAAATAGGCTGAATATTTTAGAACAAAAAACGTATCAGTAGTCCGGTTCAATTAAGCAACCGGACGACTGATTCGTCGAGCGACTCAGTAGTCCGGTTCAATTAAATGTAACCGGACTACACCCAAAAAACGTCAATCTCGAAAATTATTATTTGTTCGCTGGGCCCATATGAGTCCAAATATGAAGGACGGGACCGTCTAGTCTAGTTTCAAAATTTATTCACTAAAGCACACTTAAAACATTGCAGCTTTCCTAGAAAATGTAAAATTGTGAACCTTGTCGCAATTCATAACAGAAAATGGTAATTCTATAGTCAAGTTACAAAAACGGCTGTATAATGCGACCGATATTGCGGGAACCGAAGTAACCGGTGCACAAGGTGATCCACAATTGCTGTCAGCTGAAACATTGCAGACTTTAGATGGTGCTGTATATATGGAGTAGTACACTAGTATTGCTGTATTGCTGTTTGAAGGGTATGCTTGCCGATAAAACTACAAACCATTGTATGAGGCATAAAATGTTTTCCTCAATTTAAATGTTTCCTTTTTAAAGTAATCACAACATCACCCGAACCATTATTCTGCTTTTATTCCGCTAATAACTAGAACGCAAAACCTGCAGCTTAAAAAAGAAGTCCATACAACACAATCAAGACAAGATTTGTTGATTTTTTACCTATTTTACTAGGCACTTTACAAACAACCTCTCTCGGCCACCCTTCAAGGAAGTGCATGCTAATGCGCCCGTCATCTCAGCAAATGTGAATGTACTTAAACTTAAATTTATATTTTGACCTGAAAAAGTATTACAAATGATTCTACCTCATGAAAGAGTGAGTCGAGTAAAGGGTTTATTCGGGATCTGGCTGTACTAATGAGTTCAGCTTGAGCGGCGTGTACTGGGCAAATGGCTTTAGAAAAGCGATTGCATCTACCTAGGATAAGTTGTAACTGTTTCAGTACCAACAGAAGCTCACAAGTTGTGGTACAAAATAATGGTGCTTGCTGGTCAAATGTATCAATTGGCTCTAGAAGACTTTTTCGCACACTCTCATTTGTCACTCTTCGCACTTCTCATCCATTTTCTTAGCCCACTTTTCTCTAACATCAGTAGATAAACGCTATCTTTTTCCTATCTTGGCTAGACTCTTATATTTTACTAGACGATCACCTCGTTCCTAGTTCCCGTTCCCGTGGGTATTCCGGGATAAAATATAGCCTGTATTTTATCCCGGAAAAGTTAGCTTCCTAACTGTGAAAGAATTTTTCAAATCGGTCCAGTAGTTTCGGAGCCTATTCAATACAAACAAATAAATAATCAAATCTTTCCTCTTTATAAAATTAGTATAGATTAAAGTAACTTTTAAACTCTATGCTCGTAAAACGCACTTTATACTTCATGTATCTGTAACCGAAAGCAAGTGATATTATCCCAGTTAGCTGAAAAAGGTAAAGGTGTTACCAAATTCAAACAAATCGAATTCGATTCGATCTCTCAGTTCGAGCCTCCTTAGTCAACATTTTCATACACATTTTGAAGTTCCAAATTCAAACTCATTACTCCCTTGGGAATAATAAACATTACTCCCAGGGGAATAATAAGATTGAATTTGGAACATTGAAATATGAGTGAAAATTTTATCAAGAAGATCGTTACAATGAGATCTTTTTCGCAATTCGAAATAACCTCGGTTCAGAAGGCGGGATAAAAAACTAATGTCGCAAAACACATTACTAAACTTTCTAAAGCAAGTGATTCTAGCCCAGTTAGCTGAAAAAGGTAAAGGTTTTACCAAATTCTAACAAATCGAATATGATCTCTTAGTTCGAATCTCCTTGGTCAGCATTTTCATACATATTTTGAGGTTCCAAATTCAAAATGCAGCGAAACACGTGACCAAACTTTTACTATTTACTCGCAGAATGTGGAAAAGTAGAGTATTAACCTCTCATGCTTATCGCTGTCGTTGTCTTATGCGTAATTAAATCAAGTATAAATTCAAGTATGTAATCCCTTACTTCGCTCGTCAGCTATTTAGAATCCTGAATTGCGTTCGAAATTCAATGACGCCTGTAGTATTTGGGATAATGGAGTAATAAATGATACTAATAATGATAAATGATACACTCATTTGTTCACGTCCCCGCCGTACCCTCTGTAACCTACTGCGACCGTGCCCTGGCACGTCACCACCCTAGAGATCGCAGACGCTAAGGACAAAAAGGCACATGGTGAATAGCTGGCGCCTACAAACCGGTGCTGAACAGCAGATAAGATACCAGAAAAAAAAAGCAGTGAAGATACCAGAAAGTGTAGTCTCATCGCTCGAAGCAATGCAAAATAAGTCGGCTCCGATTCCGACCCATTTATTTGGTCTTAATTCGTTTGTATCGACTTCCTACTTTTCTAAGCCAATGGGCATATACCTTGCACTTAGCTTAGACCTTCTAACCTCTTCTATTAACTTTCTAACCTGTAAAGGCCTTTAGTAACTGTGTATAGTATTTTATTCGGCATAGATCCATCTACCTATTTAGGATTACATAGTCCGTGCCTAATTGGACATGACATCCCATTGACAACACAAAACGCCTCATTCTACGCAGTAAAGATTGTTCTAATATTATTTTATTTCTTTATTTCCAGAACATTTCCACTACATCAAGCGGCTGGTTGGCGCGGATTACGTCGGAATCGGCGGTGATTTTGATGGTGTTAACAGGTAATTACAGAACACATGCCCCGAGGCCAGTTTAAACCTTTATTTACTACTAGCTGCGCCCCGCGGCTTCGCCCCCGTGGAAATTTATGTTTCCAACTTTCTTAATTTTTTCTTTCATAAGAACCTTCTCCTGACAATAACAAACACAACAAAGAAAGAATTAGCGAAATCGGTCCAGGCGTTGTTGAGTTATGCGCTTACCAACACATTTTGCGATTCATTTTTATATTATAGACTAGCTGCGAACCGCGGCTTCGCCCCCGTGGAAATTTATGTTTCCAACTTTCTTAATTTTTTCTTTCATAAGAACCTTCTCCTGACAATAACAAACACAACAAAGAAAGAATTAGCGAAATCGGTCCAGGCGTTGTTGAGTTATGCGCTTACCAACACATTTTGCGATTCATTTTTACATTATAGATTTACTACCAAGCATTGATTAATATAACACTCCTTCGTTGACTGTTGGGTAAAAATCGAGTATCTATATCTTTTTTGACGTGATAACGTCTTATAATTCGAAAGAGCCGGCTGCACGCACGAAAAAACATGATGTCATGCGGCGTTACCTCGCTCTGAGGCGTTCCATGTAAGGCTTGAAGTGCAAGCGAGAGCGCTCGACATCCGTCTCTCTCCTACTTGAGTGAGCGATGCGTCTGCGTGGACAGCTGCTATACTATAGTACATTTACATGTTTTGATCGAGTATCAAATGCTACCATTCCATCAGTCTTAAGACGTTGTCACGTTCAACTATCGTCAGTAAACCGACTTTACAGACAACCAATTTTTTTTTACTAAAAGTTTTTATTAAATGTATTTTTATGCAAAAGACTACAGCAAAGTCGCCTTGTTCGTTCACTAGCCCCACTTGCCCAGGATCAAAGCTCAAGGCATCACTTTTCACTCGTAAGAACAACAAAACTACATTTTCTTAATTATTCTATTGCCTTAATTAGCCTTTTGACAGCATTCGTGCATACATTTGTTGTATGTTAGGAAGGTATATTGCACAAGATTGGAAAAAGCGTGTCTTTGCGTTTAGTTGTAACACAGTACATGCCATTTATTTGTTGAGTTAGCGCTGGGAGAACGTACCATATCTCCCGAATTTTACTTACATCTATGACTAAAACTAAAGATAAAGTCAGAGTGAATAGTGTACAGGAGATATATTTTTGATAGAGTTTGTTCATAGGAGTATTTTAAGGCAATTACAAACCTATGATAAACATTTTAGTATATTATTGCATACGAGAATAAATTGATAAGGTACTATTGATTTTATTATAATTAATTGGTTCAAGAAAGGCGAAGAAACTTTGACCGATCGGACTCGATCATTTATCGGATCGGACGTCTAAGGGAACGAAATCTAAAGGGGGAGCCAGAACTAACTTTTAAGATGCTCTCTATCAAAATTGCTTACGAAATAAGGTGAGTTTTTGCTGCACCACCCCACCAAGTTATGCAATAATCAACAATAGATTGGCATAGTGCATATTAGACCATTTCAGTGATTATACGATCAGAAAGATGTCTTAATGTTGATTGTTACTACTCTGGTTTCAGGGTGCCCCGCGGGCTGGAGGACGTCTCCAAGTATCCGACTTTGTTCGCCGAGCTCCTCCGCAGTGGAGAGTGGTCGGTGCAAGAGCTGAAGAACCTGGCCGGCCTGAACATGCTGCGTGTCATGCGGCAGGTCGAGAAGGTAAACTACAATAATACATGGTAAACTAAAAGTCCTCGAGAGTGTATACTTATAAAAGAGAAAACTGGGTGACTCGTCAAGAGATTTCTGAAACTACAAGAGCTACGAGCTTACAAGAGCTACGAAGCCGAAATTTTGCATGGAGGTTCCTTTTTGAACGTAGGTACTCGCTAAGAATGGATTTCTGAAAATTCGTATTAATGGTTGTTAAAATGGGGTAAGAGTCATTTTTATAATAAGTTCAGAACCGTAATTGTTGGCCCGTCAAAATTTGTAGCGTTGTTAGAAGATAACCAAAAGTAAACTAAGAAGTGTTTCAGGGTTTTTTGAAATTGACACCCTAAAGGTCAATAGTGTGGAGTCAAGGTTAGGCGACTCACTGACAAATCACGAAATCTCAGAAACTAGAAGCGCTACGAGGCTGAAATTACGAACTGTTTATCCCTCGGATTCCCCTTATTCCATCAGATTAGTTTTAAACGAATACAACACCCAGTTAAAGTTTCTAACACCGCCATGACAATCACCAAAACACAAGGCAGACATTCTGCAACCCGACAAAAAGACTAGGAATGTGGTAAACCTACAGATAAGAGTTGGACCATCGAGGAAAGGTAAATTGTTGTCAATTCAGAAGTCACCAAAACTTAATTAAACTAATTTGACAGTACATAACATGTTGCCAGCCCTTTCATAACGATCGATTTGAAAACGATGTTCATCATTTTTAGTGTTAATAAATTTGTTAAGTTTTGTTCTAGCAACATCAGAATCGACACCAATGACGAAACCTTATTGTTTTATTTGGCTGTATGCACAACTTTGTACTCTTTGGCTGCTTTTTGAGTTATATTTTTTCATTACTTCGGTCTCTCAAAATTATGACATACGAGGTGCATTCAATAAGTACCTAGCCTCATCGCCAGAGGACGCTGTAGTTTCAAAAGAGTTTTACCACAGTGTAGCACATTCTTTTTAAATTCTTTTTTCAAATTTTCATTACAATCCCTTCATTTGTTTTAATTTGACAACTTATAGAAGCGAACGTGTCGATCGGTTTTACAAAAATGGAAAAAGAGCAATATCGTTCTGTGATGCGATTCCTATTTTTGGAAGGGAAAACGCGCATCGAAATCAAAGAGCGCTTGGATGCTGTGTACGGTGACTATTCTCCATCGATGGCCACCGTCAAGAATTGGTTCAACGAGTTTGCACGTGGCCGTACGTCGGTTTTTGATGAACCACGTCCAGGTGCACCGAAAACAGCTGCTACGGAGGAAAACATTAAAAAAATCCATGATCTCGTATTGGCAGATCGCCGATTGAAGGTGATTGAGCTAGCTGAGACTGTAGGCATTTTAGAAGGAACAGTGCATCATATTCTTCACGAGGAACTCGGCATGAGAAAGCTGTCGGCGCGATGGGTGCCGTATTTACTCCTCTTTGAGACCACATCGGAGACGTGTTTTTGCGTCGTTTTGTGACCGTCGATGAAACCTGGATCAACTGGTACACACCAGAGACCAAGGAGCAATCAAAACAATGGATCCAGACCGGGGAACGTGCTCGTACCTGTGTAAATATAAATGGTCTACGTCAATGTGTGCGCTTTGTTGTTATATTTATGGCGTAAGAAACTTTTACTGATAATTGTACACCTGGAAAAATTTTTTTTAGTATTCTCAAATTTATTCTACATATTTATATTACTTAGTTAGTTACTTTGAGAAAAGTGTTTCTAATGAATAAGAAATAGAGTCGATTGGAACCAACTATCTACATTTACATTACATTACATTTCAGAGAGGTAGGCTTGATTGCCGCTTGTCGCGGGAAATGAGACAGCGTTTGTATTTCATTTACAAAATCACTTACCGAATTAAAAAATGTTTTTGTTTCCGTCTATTCGGTATAGTGTAGGACACACTCGAGGCAGGTGGGACGACCTACGACAGGCTGCAGGCAGATGCTGGATGCGGCAAGCTGAAGACAGGGCACTATATGGCGCTCATTAGGGGAGGCCTATGTCCAGCAGTGGACTAATAAAGGTTGATGATGATGATGAAGAGATTGGTTGTAAAACTTTGGCGTTGATAGTTTACATACATCCAACATTACTTGGGGTATTACTAAAGTCCGCGCGAATGAAATCGCGGGCAGCTAGTAATTTTATAATGCGTAGTCCACAAAAACAGCCAATATTCTGTTTCATTTCCTTCCTTTTTACTCTGCTCACTTATCGTCAGGTAACGCGTATCGTATACGATGACTATTTCTTGTGCGAAGATTTAAGCACAAAACCATAGAGTAAAAACTCGCTGCTGTCTCAGCAGAGGGATAGTGTCATTCAACAATTTGACAATTTGTGTAACCAAAAACCGATCCATGTGTGTTTTGACAGCACGTAAATACAGTGCCCTCACTCACACATTCGTATGATGGAATGTTGCAAGTGAATAGCATTTTCCCTAAAATATTGGGTAACTGAAGCAAAGTTCCCATTAAGAAAATAATAATTTTTCTTAATTGTTTTATCACCTACCTTTTTATTTTTGATATTACATTATTTCAATTTACTAAAGGTGTCAATAGTTTATTGTCAAATAGAAAAAATCTAAAAAAAAATCTATGAAAATCCATTACCAACGTCTTGTTTTTTTTTAATTTTACGAAATAACAGCCGGTAACCGTAACCGGCATATTTGACTATCAAATGACAAAAAGGTTTTACTCCAAGTCTGCAAAATAAGATCGGCTCCGATCATTTTCGGAACAATAATTTAAAACAGACGGTCAAGTGCGTGTTCGGCCACGTGCAGTGTAAGCAGTTGCACGGTTCATGGCCTATCTAAACCAACTTATTTACCTGTTTTACACATACCTACCAAAGTACATTTTTTAAGTTGATTAGGATGACTATTAGGTAGGTACTCAACTAGTAAAGCATACTAAAGCTGTGTAGTTTTCCTTTTAAAATCACTCTACCTACTACTAGCATTTTTTTCACAAATAATAATGCCCAACTTAGACAAATTACAGCATTCTAGTACTAATAGTCTCTGGACTAAGCTGCAGACGGATTGACGAACGTGGTGAACTATAGGGGTTCCTTGTTGACTACGGAACCCTAAAAAAGAACATGTGCACGTGCAAGTATTGCTACAGTTATGGTGATGCAATTTTAAATTTGAGTTTATTGCATTTGCTCCCCTTGGAGCCGAGAGAGGTCTAGGTCCGTGCGGTATCGAGGTTTTCCGGAATCTTAAAAATATCTGAGCGTCTGGTCAAAGCGGCGGCGCGGGACCCGAAAGCTGGTGAGTATTTGGCGCAGCGTACCAGCATTGCCATACAGCGGGGCAATGCAACCAGCGTAACGGGGACGCGATGACTGGTATTGATATCGATAAGTTGAGCTGCCTCTAGATTGTTTGCTACAGGCTGCAGTTAGCTCAATTGTTTCAATTGTAAATACTAGTTCTAATTGTTTCCATTCATTGATTATAATTTTCTTTGTAAAATAGTAATTTGAGTTTATCATCTTGAATCTACTCAAAATATCGTCGAGTGACTGAAAATTCTAAAACTGTGATATTCCGCGTAGTTTGATTCCTAAGTCCTAACTTGAGGGAATTCCACCCTCTCCTCTACTATTTTTATATACCTAAGTACTAAGTAACAAAACCTGGGTATTTTTTTCCCAGTCCATAGCAACATTTTCACGAAAATGGTGGACGAAATTTTTAAATTTATTTATGAGTTTTGATGAATGTTTTAGGCAAAATTACAAACGGAATATTAGTACTTACCGGTGGAATGAGATATTTGCGGTATTATTTTTCCGGTTACTGGTGTTTAAACATCCTTGCACCGCACAACACATCATTTTTATATTTTTATGTGAGAGCTGCTTTCCGTCTCATTTGAAGTATTGTACTAACGGCTCAAAATGAAAAATCCGACGGTCCGTCCCAATTTATTAGACTTACCTCGTTTGTGTCAACTATCATTCTAAGTCTTCTTCTTCTAAGCACAAAACTAAATGTAAGGACGCCGACGTGCGTGCATTTTAATGTAATGAGTAGCTCTCGTGCGTTGACTCTTACTTATTTGCTTTTCTTTCAATTCCAGGTCCGCGACGAGATGCGCACGGTCGGCGCAACGCCGCAGGAGCACATGGACGCGCCCACCGACAACGGCAACTGCACCAGCAACGCGTTCTACCAGGAGCTCGCTTAGGCATGTCCCACACGCGCGCTCGCTAGAGACTCTACCACGAGGTCGCCTAGGCACGGTCCGCACGCACGCTCGCCCCCGACTGTACTACACCACAGGCTCATATCCTGGCGCACGCACCATCCGTGGCGTGTACGTACAGCCTGTCAAATCATCACCATCATTCCAGCCCGGGATCATTATCTTATAGGTAACTTGCTGCGCCCCGTGGCTTCGCCCCCGTGGAAATTTATGTTTCCAACTTTCTTAATTTTTTCTTTCATAAGAACCTTCTCCTGACAATAACAAACACAACAAAGAAAGAATTCGCGAAATCGGTTCAGCCGTTCACGCGTGATGCCGTGACCAAGGAAAACGGGTTTCATTTTTATATATATAGACTAGTTTATGCCCGCGGCTTCGCACGCGTTGTTTCTATGGAAACGTTTAAGAGATTGCTATTCTATAGAATATTAAAAATTAATTAAAAAAACATTGTCCAGCGGACAAAATTGTGAATCTAAACCATTCCCAGATCCCCTTGAACACACACAAAAAATTTCATCAAAATCGGTCCAGTCGTTTGAGAGAAGTTCAGTGACATACACACTCACAGAAGAATTATATATATATAATAAAGATATAACCTGTTAATTCATAATTAAATCTTTATTAACAAAGAAAATTACAATCACATAATAATTAAACAAATTAGAACTAGTTTTATTCATTATTAATTTTGACAATAGGTAAAACCTTTGAATGAATCAAAGGTTCACGAGCGCTAAACACTTTACTTGCTAACCCTACTTTATGATGAACTTTACTTACCTGTGACGAATTAACACATCTTTGTTATGCATGTGACGAATTTACTTTCAATGTATGGAGTTTACAAAAATGTGACGAATTTACTTTGTGGCAAATGTACAACAACCCAGCCTTTGCTAGTTATGGGCATCTTTTCGCTTCTGTCAGTCTACAGTGATTCTTCCATGACGTTACGATGTTATTTTATGAGTATATGTGATTGCAATCGTTCATGGCCAAGATATTATACCAATTATACGTAGATGCCTAAATAATACATAATACTCGTTGTAGTTAAGAGGTAAACATTGAGTGAGCGTGCGTGTTATTTTAATAGGTATTCTAATTGATGTAATATTGATCGATGGGTCTTGTTAACTATATTAGGTAATAATCGACGTTGGCAGTTTGTAGTCGAAGTTTACACAAACAGCTGTTCAGTCATGGAAGAATTTGAGAAAGTTTCACAAAGCACATTGTTTGTAGTTTTTGGATTTTATTCAGTTACATTAAGATAAGCAGCTTCATTTTAATTTGATTTTTTGGACTACAAGACTTAACCATTTTCTTTCAGTGATTGGACTGTACCTATTATATCTGTGACTCAACAGCTGTCTGTCAAATATCATACAATATATCGGTATCTACTAGGTGTAGTATACTATGTGCACTCTCTGCCCTGTTCTTCCTTCGTACCCTGCGTGAGCTCTGAGCTCTCCCAAAGTGCGTAGCTTTCAGAAATGGCTCCTTCCGATGGAACTGTTTTTATTTCGGAGGTTGTTTTATCTATTACCCATGTTGCATCAACTTAGAATGATATAAGATTGGATATTAAAGAAGGCTTTAAAAGGTATGTGAATATGAGAGAAGAAATGTTAACACTGGGTATAAAACTAAGAATTATTTTACGATTGTAAAATTTAAAATTGATGAACTTTTTGGATTAGGAATGTAGTTAGAAAATAAATAATTAAAGATTAAAATGATATAAAATTAAAAATTGATTCTAATATTCTCTGGGGAATTGTTTTTTGCATTAATGATTTAGAGGAATTGAAGCCATTTCGAAAAAAGATTTGATTCTTTTTACTTCACTGCTTGATGTTTAGATGAATATTGTATGTAATGGATACATACAGGGTTTCCGGTGGGAAAATTCAAATTTGTAAATGAAAAAAACATTTATTACGTCATGAAAACCAGTAAGTATTATATACCAAATCAAAGTAAAACATCCGAATGTTTTTAGAATTATTCCGTCTAAATGTTTTCGGCGTACACACTCATGGAACTTTTCGAGATAATTAAGTAAGGCATAGCGAAAAAAAAAATTAAAAAAGCGTGCACTTCTCGGTTGAATTTTCATTACATGCTTTTTCTTTATTACACTCCTACAGCAAAATACATCATGGGGTGAGATGGGTGGCCAAGTGGCCATACGATGACACAAAATGGACTTAACCGTTTTGTGGGTTTTGTGTTCACGGCGTTGGCTCTCGCAAAAAAAGTTATGGCGCTATCTTGCTGGAACCACATGTGTAAATCACTATCGATAGTTAGCTGCATGGGAAATTCCGATGAAATCGGTAGGTTCTTTATTAACAAAGAAAATTACAATTAAAAACTGGTGGAAACCCTAGACCGCTAAATAGCCGTTTGGGCAGTGCTCAGAAAAGTTACACATTGTTTGTAAAAACTCTGTTTTATCAAGTAAGAACTGTTTGCTGCTTACCCGGGTGAATAATAAAAACAAATTAGAACTAGTATTTACATTTGAAACAATGGAAAGGTCATATTGACTGTGGGGTCTGTACAGGGCTTGTTAGTGCTTTAATCACGGATTTTTTGTCGTTTCAATACTGGCAGCATTTTCTATGAAGAATACCATTTTTATGAAAATTTGTTTCGTCTTAAAGTGAACCTACAAAATGGTGGTGCACAAATTGTTGGTGAACAAACGCTTCTGAATCATGTTTCTGACCACTGCAAAATTTCAGTTGTAATATTCGCATTCAAGCCGCGTCGAATGACACCTCGTTCCACCTCATCCAGGCAACGGTTTTCGAAATATTCAAATTTCAGTCCCACCGGACACCCTGTACCTTAATTATGTAGTGAAGAATATTGCTGTTCGTGAACGATCTCTCTATGTTTTATCTTTGTTTAAGCGCAGTCCGTTGCTATTTAGTTAGCATGTTTTGAATGTTTAATCCTTGCCATTGTTTACAAATAAGCGCAGTCCATTGACTAACAAATGAGTGAAATGTGAAAATTCCTATCTCACTTTATTCAGGACGACAAGAACAAGAGAAAAAACGTTACTACGCAAAGGTTTGTTGTGCCCTATGTGCGTTTAGTATCGTTCTTAATACGAAAATATTCTCTACGAAAGGTTATGCGTGAAATATACCTTGCGCTTATTTGTGCGTGATGATTTTGTGTCAAAAACCTAATATAAATTTGTAGACACCAATTTCTAAGCTAGTTTAAGCCCAGTCACTATTTTTGTTACTATTATATTTAAACTGTAAACGTACCTATTTGTTTAGCGGAAATAGGAATGGAATGTATGTAGGTATATACTGGACCTTCCAAATAACATTATGAACTTGTCTTGATTGTCGCTAATCGATACACTTTCTTCCTGTTTCCGTCAAACAAACTTTACATTCTTAGATCTTCGACACTATTTCTTATAAACTACTTATCTACGACTGAGAAGTTTTTGAACTTTTATTAACTAGCAAACTAAGGTTTGGAATATGTGATTCTGTTAAACTTATGTAAGTACTAACTATGTAGTAGAGTAGGGTAACAAGCGCACACGGCACAAGATCCCATAGACAATTGGGTAGTAGGTACTGGTACCGAAAGTAGGTGAAGTAAATACGTCCAAAATGACATAAATCAAAAATCAAAATCATAAACTCTTTATTTCCATAAATACAATAAATGTACACTTAGAGAAGGTCAAAATATAAAACTAAACACTGACACGGAAATAAAGTGATATTTTTTTATTTCTGTCGCTTCGGTATGTAGACTAAAGTAAAGAAGCGACGAAGAAACCTTTAGCCTGTTAGTTGTTATTTTTCGAGTTGGAGCAAAACCCGTCCCAAGCTTTTCTGTCCTCTAGATAATCTGATATTTTATAATATTTAAATAAATAAATAATGCTGGACAATTAACACAGCATTATCTAGCCCCAAGGTAAGCAGAGCTTGTGTTATGGGTACTAGATAACTGATATACATAATACAATACACTAAATAGATAGATATTTTTCATTATACATAGAAAATTTTATAGTAACCTTTTATAGTAAGCCCTAATAATTTTTGCAACTCACTAGGAGTTTTGTTGTAGAAGCGTATACATTGCCCTTTAAAAGATACATTTATTTTGTGTAGCCTAGTTGTGGGCACAACGAGTTTATGTTTATTTCTGGTATTAAAATTATGTTTATCGCTATTTTTAGGGAACCGATTTAAATTTTTATGAGTGTACAATAAGTTTTCATAAATATATTGACATGGTAGGTACTGTCATTATGTTAATTTCTTTGAATTTATCACGTAGACCTACCTATTAGTTTAATGCTGATACTGGCGCGGTATAATCCCATACCTAAAAGTTCCCAAAAGAAATTTCCTTAGTAAGTTTACTAGGTAATAAGGATTACTACCTGGTTGTGTGAGGATATTTCTACTAGGGACTAGGTATGTCCCTTGATCCATGTCATTTTATCCGAAGTGGGTTTACAAGGTTCAAATTTGAAAATAAACGTTTAAAGAATATTATAACACAATCACAAACTTTCTAGTACTTTCTGCTTCGATGATTGAACAAGAACTCCTCTTAGATGATTTTCCATTTTCTTTCTAACATTTCGTAGAAATTGGTCTAACGTCAAACAATAGACGATAGTGATCCACATAGATAATAGGCGCATTCCAGGATAAATAACGAGGCTCTATGTACGGGACCCTTTAACGAATTCTCTGCGAGTGGTAAGGAAAGTGTTAAGCCATAAATTTAATTCCAACATATCCTCAACCTCAACCTTAACAGCCTATATTGCTCCACTGCTGGAAGCAGGCCTCCCCCTGATAAGCGCCCTATTGACTTGGACTTGGACTCATGGGGGTAATGCCCATAATCCCCACGCTGAGCATGCGGGTTGGGGATCGCAGTTCGGTGGTAGAATTGTTCAGCAGGGGGCGCTGCTGCCCGCTCCCGGTTGATATTCCTTAGTCGCCTCTTACGACACCCGCGGAAAGAATTGGAGTGGTATTAATTCTAAGCCGGTACCACATAGCTTCCAACATATTTAAGTTGCAAAGTGTTAAAATTTGTATTTTTTCAGAAACATCTGTGTTTCTCTTTTTGGTCGCACTGTATGTGTATGCAGTAGCATACACATACATTAACAAGCTGCTTCGCATGCATTATGTTTGACATAAAAAGCCAGCCTCTTATCTAAGTAAGGCTCTGCTCTAAACGTACGCCAAATTTCATCTTGATCTGTTCGGTAGTTTTGGAGATCCTAGGTAACAAAAATTAAGATTTCACAAACTTTCGGCTTTATAATATTAGTAGGATATAATATTTAATAAAACGCTTTAAACCGTATTACCGGACAGCGTTTAAAAAAATTATCGCCAATGTAATAAAAATTTACACATTCGCTTTGCAACTAAGCTTTCGCAATGCAGTAAACACTCGCATCGCTTGCTAACCGGTTTGAGAATATTGGAAAAGCCCATTCAGAACCCGAAACGCTTCGATAGCGCGTTTTAATTCGCCTGTGCTGACATCTAGTTATGAAATTGTTAACGCATATTTTTTGGATATTTTGGGTCTTTTTGGGCTTCGTATGCGTATTTTCAGTATAATATTTGGTGCGTATAGTTCTGCGTGCGTTAACAAATTATAGAAATTAATTGCAAGACTGATACGGTGCGGTTTTACTCAAAAGTTGAGGGTCGCTGGTTCGTTGGAAAAACCTAAAAATGTGATGGTCTGACGTTTGGACAGTTAGAACCCTGTAAGTACTTGGGAAGGCTTACCTGTCTGGACGTCTACGATCAGCTCCAATCGTTCTCTGCAATCCAAAATCCAGTTCACAGTTCATGCACCAAAGTTTAAATTTATTTTCATTTTATGAATTTGACCTATCTTTGCGTTTTGTGTAGTTAAAATTTTTGTTATTTTAAATGCGTTCAGCGTACTTGCGGTAAATAGACGTCAGTGCATCAAACTAAATAAGGCTTGGCGCAAACGGACCACCGGCCACCGCCACTTGTGAATGTGTGCCGTGTACATTGTAGAGTTGATGAATACGATTTAAATAGAGCTCTCAGCAACGATCTACATGAGGTAGTACATGTTTGTTTAAAGAGGCATAAACTGGCTATTAGTATGCTCTTTGTTGAAATAATTATTCTTAACAAACCTTGGTCTGTAGTTCACAAAATTCTAGTTTTAACATTATCTTCAATGTTGATTACAACCTACTCGCAAACAACTTCAGTAATTAGATAATCAATTAATCATAGCGCCACAACTGCGCTGAAATATCAGTCTAGTAACCTTTTTTTTTTTTTTTTGTATCCTGAGGGAAATGCGCACGCATATCGTACTGCCACGGGGAGACAGTACGATGATGTGGGACTCTAACACCACTAAAACCCTCAGGGTGCTTCCGCCTCTGCCGCTTGTGGTAGGAACGTGGGGACGTTTACACTCATCCACGAACCCACCGCGGCTGCCCGATATCGGGCCCCTCACTGGGGGTGTGCAGCACCCCCTCTTCGAGACGCGCCAGAAACACATGACGCGCCGCGATCACCTCGGGGACGTTAACCGCCAATTGGGCGCCGGACGACCCCGTGTCCGAACGCCCAAGATCCCCCTGCGACGGGTCAGTCGAGTGGCCCCGCCGCCTACCACACGGTCGCAGAGGATAGGGAGAGCGGCCATCCTCATACCGACAGACCTCCTCTCCTGCGACCCCACCGCGTCCGCCATCAAACGGTGGCGACCCCGCCAAGGCCACGGAAGGCAGGGAGAGCGGCGTACCTAAATACCGGCACTCCTCTCCCGCCGCGGCCTCCACCTCACTGCGGCCATGCTGCCTATACAGCACAGCCGCCCGCCTCAGTTGCGGTACCTCCCATACGACACCGCAACCTACTACCGCTCCAACTGGACTTAGAGCGCAAAACCCAGAGGAGCGGTCCGTCCTGGGGCCAGCCGTGTCGCCGTCTGCGTTGGCAGGGCCCCATGGGTTCCTCTTAGCTTCATCGCGGTTGACTAGGCCGCGATTACTAAGCCCCCCCGCCTCGACAAGGCGGGAACCCTTCGGGGGGGAGTCTAGTAACCTACCCGTAACATAAGCCCTGCTTAGCTTAGGGCTAGATGATGTTTTGTGGATTGTCCAGCATTATTATGGATATGGAAAACTAAAAGATTCCAATCAAGATTAACAATTGATACCCCTTGATGTTCTCTATGCTCAGATTCTATTAGGAAACCCGCCCTCCCATTTTATCCAACATTGCTCCTGTACAATATCGCAGATTATTATAACGTCGAGTACACCGGTAATGTGTTTTAAATGAGCCCGTAAAGAGCCAATAAACAACATTAATTGCTGGTGGAGGTGAGCGTGATATTGATTCCACGATGGGGAACGACAGTAGGAAATAAATTTTGTTAAAATTAAAATTGAGTTAGTAGTTACACTTAGCAGGCCAGGCAATGTTCATGAAATATGTATTAACTACCGCTATTCCCGAATAAAATCCGTGGAGCCGTTTAGCAGTGAAGAGGTTCATAGTTCCTAGTCGATGGATCTTTTGGGACCCTCGGAAGACGTAGGGTAGTACGTAGACTTAAGACGTAAGGTAGGTATTCAAGTACAGGTACCTAATTTACCGAATATATTAGAATATAAGGAAGCTACGAGAAGAAAAGAATACGCGTATTTTTAGGCTGTATCGTAAAAACAAGAAATTATTTTCTTTCACCGTCGTCAGTAATGAAAAACAGTGAAGTTACGCTATAGCAACAGAGCTAACGTTGATAAAACACGTCGACAATACATTAGTATTTATTGCAACATCCATACATAATATAATGATAGCGTGGGGTTATTTATAGATTTCCTATAGGTAAAAGAAAGGTCGGAAGAAACCTATTGTTGCATTACTTCTTTTGTTTTCCCAACTTAGAATGAATACAATATTATCTGATGCAGATACTTATTTTTATGTTTCTTTATTTAGACATCTCTAAAACTTTCTTCAAGTAGGTATGGCTGATGGTAAGACATCACTTTTTTAACCTTATGAGATTGACGTGTGTATCTGAATTCAGATTGTTTTTCCATCATAACGCCCATACGGGTGAACCGAATTGGATTTCGTTACCTTTTTTGAAATTTGTCTTTCACCGAGAGTGGTGACACCGTTCTTTTTAGTATGAGCATGTGAGTGCTCACTTCATTATATACTAAAATGAACTAATAATTTAAATTTTGCTACGCACGACGGCTACCCACTATCATATCAAATTGAAATCAAGTCAAATTGAAAGTAAGTAGCCGTCTCATTACTACTAATGAGACGTTTGAAAGTAATTAACCCTCGCGCACCTCATTAGAATTTAGATACAATACTACTAATGAGTCGCATGACGGTTACCTACTTACTTAACTTTATTAATGATTTATTAGCATCTGCCACAGCTAGTGGAATAATGCTTTAAAAATAAATATAGGGAGGTATAAGCCTACCCTGCAGTGGATTGGTAAGTACCTAGATGATAAATGAAAACATGGTTCCGATCCTGTCGAAAACCCGGAACGCTTCGTAAGCGACTTCTAATTTTTCTAGTAGCGACATCTATCGAACAACTATGCGAGAAAGTTTCACTTCCTACGTTTCGTACGGGGACGTTCATGCTGCGATTAGTGGAATGTTTTTCATGTCAAGAAAATGATTGCTAATAATTTTACCTAATTTTACCTACCATGAAGTCGACCTTTTCGTGATGACGACGCGAGATATTTTTTTTGTGGCTTGAAATTTTTCCTGCGATATACAAGGAATAAAACTAGCAGTATTCTTCACCGATGTTCAGAAACGACCACATTTTAGACATTGCATGCGATGTGTAGGACGCCTACTTAGTGAGGGTGAGCGGGCGGGGTGAGGGCGGGACGGGGCGCAAATGTGGCGGGAGTCAGCGTCTTGCGAGTCGCGCAGCAGCCTCAAGTGGCAAGTCGCAGACACTGCTGTAGTGAGTGGCCGCCGACGCGTGTGCGGCGAGTTTGTACAAAATGTATGAAAAATAAATTAATAAATAATGCTGGACAATTCACACAGCATTATCTAGCCCCAAGCTAAGCAGAGCTTGTGTTATGGGTATTAGATAACTGATATACATAATAAAATACACTACATAGATAGATATTTTTTATTATACATAGAAAAACATCCAGAACCCCCTGAACAAATATCTACAGATCGTACAAACATTTGTCCCGAGGCGGGAACCTCCTGCGTCGCAGGCGGATCTTCGCCCGCTGCGCCACAGAGGTCGTCGAAAAAGCACGTGAACAGCTTGTCGCCACCGATAGCAGTGCTTGGTGGTCCGTTTGCGCCTAGCCTAAGATTCTAATGATATCGCGATCTAAGGATTTTGGGTTCCAAATCCAATTCAGGGTTAGGGTAGGGGGTTTACGGTGTCGAGATACAACAAATCACACTAATATTATAAATGCGAAAGTTTGGATGGATGGATGGATGGATGTTTGTTACCTCTTCACGCCAAAATTACTGAACGGATCAGGCTGAAATTTTGCATACAAGTAAGTCTAACCAATCAAACATAGGCGACTTTTCATCCCATAAATCAGTTCCCATGGGATAGAAATAACCTCAAAACGTTTCCATAGAAACAACGCGTGCGAAGCCGCGGGCAGAAGCTAGTACTCTCATAAAGTCATATCTTAGTAAAAGAAGCCAGGTGAGCAAAGTTAATAAAATATGTCTAGAATCACACACTGACACTATTTACGAATCGCTAAGTGGTGTCACACTGGATATGGGTACCCAGCCAGCGAAGTGTTTTAGGACCACTCCTATTTTGCCTGCCCAACATGAATATAATTATACATCCTATTACGTTATTTGCGGATGATAGCACCACCTATATTATTTACTAGCTGTACCCGCGACTTTGTTCGCGATTGCCATACCTGCCGACTAATTAAGTTCACATTTAACCACAGTTTCTCTCATTTATGAAACGCCGTGCAAAAAAACTTCGATGCGCAGAATGAGGCCTGCTACACTTTTAACAGGTATAAGTATCGATTTCTAAGTACCTAGTTAAATTGTGTATAAATCTACGGGGGATAGCATGTTGTCATCTTCAATCCCATTCCTTATCTACACGACTTTTAGCTACGACTCGGCCAGCGTCAGTGTTAAGAAGTATCATACTCGTTTCACTTCTTACTCGTAGTTCCGGTCAGCTGGGGCCCTATTCTGCTAAACTGACAGTGATATCGCCACAGAATGACATGTTTTGGTATTCTACCTTAGATGAAAGAAATTATGATGATGCAGATGGAGAGACGCCCGTCAAAGTGTCAAGTTTGAAACTATTAATTTATCTCACACGCACTACCAGGAGTTTTATCAATCTTAGGATTCTACGTAATGATTCTGCAACGATTCCACTGTCCTTATCTTTTTCCTGAATTTTTGTATGCGAAGCCTAATCTTCCTATGAACCTGATGAAATAACCATTTCCTATGAACCTGATGAAATAACCTATATAATAACCTAACTTTTGAGTACACTCAAATTTGCTGTCTGGTTAAAACCCCAATGAGGCGACCAACTGTTTGGCTCAGATCGGTGGATCGCCTCACTGAGGCGACCAACGGAGGACACATGTGCCGCCATCTTGGACACAACCGATGACAGGTTAATGAATTACAACTAAGTACACATTTTGACTATTATCATGCCAAGTGTCATTTGAATTCATTCAATAGCATATTTTTACTTTCATCCACGCTCCCAAGGGAACCGTACTGATTCCGGGATAAATAGTTTTGTTCATTTGAATTCCTGTACTTTCGACGTACTTTGTAAAATGTATGACATTTCCTTCCTTGTAGTGTGAACTGCCAAGTCTCATTCCAATCATTCAGCAGTTTCGGCGTGAGGCGTGGTGAAGGAATTTTAGTTTCATTCCCTCTCCCAGGGGAACCTTAATGAATTCCGGGATACAATGTATCTTTCCTCGTAGGAGGAACTCAAAACGTGCCACGTGAATGAGTTGGAATATAACCGCCAGGTTTCATTCCAACTCATTCATCAGTTTGAGTTCTATTCGAATTCATTCGGTAGTTCCGTCGTGATGCGCGTTTGAAGAATTTTACTTTTATCCTCTCTCCCAGGAAAACCTTACTGAATTCCTGGATAAAATCTATCTTTTCTCGTAGTATGAACTCTAATCGTGCCGACTTCCATTCAAATTCATTCAGTAGTTCCGTCGTGATGAGCGGTTAAATAATTTTATTTCCATCCTCTCTCCCAGAGGAACCTACTGAATTCTGGGATAAAAGGTATCCCATGTCCTTCTTTGTACTATGAACTCAAAACGTGCCAAGTTTCATTCCAACTCATTCAGCAATTTCGGCGTGATGCGCGGTGAATGAATTTTACTTTCATCCCCTGTCCCAGGAAAACCTTACTGAATTCCTGGATAAAATCTATCTTTCCTCGTAGTATGAACTTTAATCGTGCCGACTTCCATTCAAATTCATTCGGTAGTTCCGTCGTGATGAGCGGTTAAAGAATTTTATTTCCATCCTCTATCCCAGAGGAACCTTACTGAAATCCTGGATAAAAGGTATTCCATGTGCTTCCTTGTAGTATGAACAGAAACGTGCTAAGTTTCATTCCAACTCATTCAGAAGTTGGGCGTGATGCGCGGTGAAGGAATTTTAATTTCATCCCCTCTCCCAGTAAAACCTTACTGAATTCCGGGATACAATGTATCTTTCCTCGTAGTATGAACTCTAATCGTGCCGACTTCCATTCCAATTCATTCAGTAGTTCCGTCGTTATGAGCGGTTAAAGAATTTTATTTTCATCCTCTCTCCCAGGGGAACCTTACTGAATTCCGGGATAAAAGGTATCCCATGTCCATGAACTCATACGTGCCAAGTTTCATTCCAACTCATTCAGAAGTTAAAGAATTTTACTTTCATCCTTTCTCCCATGGGAACCTTACTGAATTCGGGAATAAAATGTATCCCATGTCCTGTCTTGTAGTATGAACTCAAACCATGCCAGGTTTCATTCCAACTTATTCAGCAGTTTCGGTGTGGTGCGCGTCGTAAGAATTTTACTTTCATCCCCTCTCCCAGGGGAATCTTACTGAATTCCGGGATAAAAAATATCCTATGTCCTTCCTCAAAGTATGACTTAAAATTATGCCGAGTTTCAATTCAATACGTTCAGTAGTTTCGGCGTGATGCGCGTTTAAGAAACAGACAGACAGACAGACAGACAGACAGACAGACAGACATGAACGAAAAAAATTACAGTTTTGGCATCAGTATCGATAATAGAATGCTCTCCAAAAAAAATTTTCAAAATATCTTCAATGTACAGAATTGGACCTGTTACAGTTTTATTATAAGTATAGATTCTTCTTGTTCTTCTTTTTCTTTTATTTTTGGCTCTGCATCATGGTTTGACACAATTCTGCCAATGTCAGTTTTCGAACGAATAAGATTAAATTTATGGAGGTTGAGTTTGCAATTTTGTAATAATCAAAATAAAAAGAGTATAATTTAATCTCAATCAAGTACATTATTTACAAAAGCAAACATAAACGACCAAAATCTATAAATATAAAAATGAAACCCGTTTTCCTTGGTCACGGCATCACGCGTGAACGGCTGGATGTTCAACATCTCCATCATCCAAACCACATTTACATAGAGATTGATCCCTGACCCTAATCTTGGCTAGAAAAACAGGAGTACAGGCATGGCCCAACCGGAGACGGCATAAGATGGATGTGCTGGTTTTGCTGGCCTTTTTAAACTTAAAAAATCAAGGTTTGAGAGGAATATCTGGTTGTAAATAACCGTAGTGTTTACCCTTTAAAAGTCTAGAAGAACTACACGTTCGAAACCATGAGGATGCTAGATAGAAATTAGGATCGGAACAAAGATCATGAGCACAAATTTTAAGGTGTTCCTCAGAATCCAACTGAATTATGCGCAGGAGTCAACAGTTTCATTTCCTGATAAGACACATAATTTTGAATTTGACATTAAATCTACCTTGACATCTATTTATTAACTGACAAAAACTTGCTAAATAAATTTCAAACAAAGAAGTCATGCTAATCATGACATTGTTATTGACTACTTCAGCAACAAAGTGACTGGCTTAACATTGATAGTAAATTAAATTGGAAACAACATATTGACATTATCTGTAAAAGGCTGAAACAATTCTCTTATGGTCTTTTTAAATTAAATCAAGTATCATCTATCCACCCTACTCACTGCTTATCATGGAAACGTATCTTCAATTTTAAGATAATGGCATAATGTTTTGGGGAAACACGGACAACCTTAGTGTTCAAAGCCCATAAGCGCTGCTTAAGAGCAATTTGTGATTTACGAGGATGACTCCTGTAAAAGTCACTTTACTAAACTAAAATTACTTACATTTCCATGTCTGTACAACATGAAAGATTTGCAATTGGAAGCCGGTCTGAGGGCAGATTACGCCTTCATGTGCCATGCAGAACAAAGTTGTTGCGTTCAAGTGTACTTTGTATGGCACCAAAAATCTTCAACGAAATTACAAAAGTTATTCGCGATTTGTGTGACAACCAATTTAGTGCAAAATTTAATGATTTTAATTGGAAAAGCTTATTACACGGTGAATGATATTTTAACTGACCATATTGATGTACTTACCTACATTATTCGTATCTAATTGACTATACATACTTCATGCAACACTTGTCTTCTGCAGAGGACTGGTACCTCAACCAAGCTCGCTCGCGCTTTAAATACCAACACATAAAGTTGAGGTCTGCAGAGCGCTGTTGAACAATATTTCATGCTTTACTTCAATAGGAATTTGACAACGTTGATGTTTTGGTAATTCGGCTTCTAGTTGATGCATCCAAACATCCTATTTATTGTTATAAATTCGAAGGAACTCTGTCTGTCTGTTACCTTTCCAAGGATTGCAAAATTTGTTAAAGAGGTAAATTTTATCCCGGGAACGGATACAGGCTACTTGAAGAGCACGTGCGAAGCTGTGGGCAGCAGCTAATTATATACAGAGTGTTCGTCAAATCAGTGCGCCCCGCGTCGTATTGAAGGAGATCATTCACCTGCTACCACTGATTAATATTCATGACTGTGTATAAGAATAAACAATGATTCAACGTGGTATGGACTCTAGCCCCCATAATTATTTTCTTTTTATTAATGAAATAATATTTAAATAATAAAAATAAAATAATTAATATGGGTATTATAATAATTATGCATATTATGCTATCTGTGAAAATTTACAAAGTCTACCTTGTATGTTTCATGAATCATGATATACAGTCCGCTGACAGTTAAACAGCAATGCCTTATTATTAGGGTCCCGTTTTTACCCTTCAGGTACATCAGGAGCCTATGTTAGTCCACAGCTGGACATAGGAGCTAATGAAGCTACGGAAGCCTAAAACAGTGTGAAATTAAGAAATTATATGAATATTGAAGATGATGTTTTATTTATATCAAAACAATCAAATTATTAACCTACTAACAGCAATTTGGTGAGAATTTAGAATAGAACGCGAAACCTCTCATCAATCCAATGAAAACTAAACCGCGACTAGCGGATATACTACAATTATTTATATTCGTGTTGGTTATGCAACGGATTGGTTTTATTCTGATAAGATTAAGCGCTGTAAGCAGCGCTATTCAAAAATTATTACAATACTCTGTCATGTAATAGAAGGCGGTGGTACTGAAAATTTTTTATTCAACGGTAGTTGATCCGAACCCGAAACGCTTCGTTAGCGCGATCTAGAGCTCGGTCACTTTTAGTAGTGACATCTAGTTATAATATCAAGAACTATATACGCAGTCGAGCACGACGACCTTGTTCTCTAAGTGGTAAGGTTCAAATTTAATTAACAGCAAGAAGTGTTAAATACATGAGAGCTGTTGAATAAATCTAGATTTTCCTCGCATCTTTTCTTGCTTAACCTAAACCTCAAACTCTAATGCGAGGTTAATGTTAATTAGTTCTACACTCGCGTGCAACTGAATCGAATCAAGCCAACGTGTATTCGCATATGAATCTAATTTTTCGAGAAACGGCTTTTCCGATTTACCTACAACTTTTTTTATTTGAAAACCTCATATTTTTAATTTAAAAAATTTAATGCGTCGACTTGAGAAACTCCTCAGTTTTTCGTCGGTTGATAACTTGGTGATCATGATTAAGACTTTATAGATTTTTCGAAAATCTGAGACAAGGAATGATTTATCTAAAAAGTATGGATAGTTGTAAGACTATTTTCCTGTAGCTACACCGGAAAGGGACATAACTACACTAACTTTGATTAATTATAAGAATTTAACAAAATATATCGTTATATTTTAATAACTAAACAAACCTACTATTAACTGTATTTGTCAATAGCAATACAGGGTTTCTTTGTTATACTGTTCAATATTTATATAATCCACCACAATTATAATTGTGTTAGAGTGGACATCCAAAAACAAAATGGATAATTTATGTGACATATCACGGATGAATTTTATGGTTCCTGATCCCACCAAGAACCCGGAACGCTTCGATAGCGCCTACTAATTTTTCTAGTAGCGACATCTATGAACAAACCGTGCAAAAAAGTTTCCAAAGAGTGAGATAAAAGTTATCCTTGATTATCATGATTATGTATATTATTTACTAGATGACCCCTTGAACTTCGTATCACATTTTTTTTTTAACCAACCCTGTATTGCTAGAGCAACAAAACAAATTTAACATTAATATCGGTGCAGCCATTTTCAAGTTTGAGGGAGAATAACGAACAGCAATTGATTTTTACAACTCCTTATTATAAAGAATTCAATAGTGATTTATTAAACCCAAAATTTATTTTATGCACTTTGGTATATCTGCCCCCGTGTTTACCTTTGCTCGAATAACTTCGAGTACCCACGGACTGGCCGGTAGTAACGCCGACACTAAGAATTTAAATCGGGAGAATTCACAGGGGCGTCCTACCTATCCCATGTAGATGATATTATGTGCAAAAAATTATATCGCTTTGTCACACCATAGAAAAACAAGATAAGTCAAGTGCGAGTATAACTCGCGAGCCGAGGGTTTCAAACGTTTGTCAATTAGGTAAGTATACAAATATGCACTAAAAGTACTGGTTAGAGACTTCGCTATTTAATGAATATATGAAAATAGTAGGTATTCATTAAATATATACCATTTTTAGGTAAGTACCTACATTTCAGATTGATCGCTCTGCAAACTTCGGAGTATAGGGAGTAATGGTCCATTTTTCGACTTTTCTAAATATTTCAAAAAGTATGTACCTAACCTATACAAATTTCGAAAACTGTTTTGAGGTGTACCAACCGATACATTTCATCACGAAAAAGACACCTCTTTACAATACTTATTATACTAGCTGAATGCACGCGGCTTTGCTCGCGTGGTCGATTTTAAAGTAAATTCTTTCGAAAAATTGAGCTTCTACCACTGAAATCAAATTTGATGTAAGGAGGATAATGATTATCTGAAGATAAGAAGGTAGAGTGAAAATAATGTTTTTTCGTACTGTATGTACCTACAATAACAATTGACTCAGTCACTTTGCATGGTGGGGGTTAGAATAAATTATGTAGAATAGAATAGAATATACTTTATTGCGCAAAATTTGTACATGGCCGAGCATAATGCTAGATAGCATTCTTTACCTGCTAACATTTTGGTAGTGTAAACAACAATTTAGTAGGAGGTAGTGCTAGATTACAAAATTTACAGAAAAACAAGAAAAATAATAATAATAAGTACCTACTTACAATGAACGTGTCTTTACCATTAATATAAATAAATACACGTAAAAACATAATAAAATATACTGCTCACATTAATAATAATAGATATATACATACACATACAATATACATGTCATTTTCGTCCTCCAGCCAGGTGGGATGCAGGTTAGGCAAGCATTTCTAGACTATGTTCCGTTTATCCCGGAAAAAAAGTGTCTGTTCATACTGTCCATAAGAAAATCGGGTTGTGATTACATACGGTGAGAAGGCGGCGAATTGTATTATAAATGCATTCAGAAGAACAAAACAAAAAAAAGTGTGCTTAATCATGACCCTAGCAGTCAAGTATATCTTAGTTTGACCACCTTGTAAATATTTATTTACATTATGTAGCACATTGTTGGAAATAATAATAATTTAAAAACTTTTTAAATAAAATAAAATTCAACTCGTTGCTTTTATTTTTGAAGTGAATTGTATAAAATATAATTTATTAGGAATAAGTATATATTTAAAAATACAGCACAAGCTATTCTGTGGCATTATAACTACAAACAAAAAAGGTATGACGATTTAAAGGCGATATTTTAGATGATTTTTAAGTCATTATGATGCTCTAAGCTCTTGCGCGGTAATCTATCTATCTATATAATAAATATAAAAATGAAACCCGTTTTCCTTGGTCACGGCATCACGCGTGAACGGCTGGACCGATTTTGCTAATTCTTTCTTTGTTGTGTTTGTTATTCTCAGGAGAAGGTTCTTATGAAAGAAAAAATTAAGAAAGTTGGAAACATAAATTTCCACGGGGGTGAAACCGCGGGGCGCAGCTAGTCCTGAATAAAAAAACTTTCATAGATTCTAGAAATAACGCTGAGGTTTTTTCTTTTGCCCTATATCTTCGCATGATATTGTCAGTATTGACGACTCAGTCCACCAGGGCTACATAGAATCGAGAGTGGTAACAGATAGACATACCTTGAAAAATCAGAGAGAGGGGGCCTGAGTGAGACAGAAATAAATTAATATTGGACCTTAAACCGTCCTAATTAAAGTTCAATCTACAAACAACTCTAATGACTCATGGACGCTTTATTCGCTGAAAAGGGTGACGTCGTGGTTTATCTCCTATTCAACTATGCTGCCCTGGTACATTGAATCAAAACATTGCTAGAATCGTGTAGGGGTCGCTCGTCGCCGTCAACTAGAGAAAATAGGCATTAACTTAATTTTGAAGAATTCATACCCTACTACATTGGTACCTACGAAATATTTATACTACCTACCTGTGACCAATGTTTAGTCTTAAATCGATTTGTAGGTAGGTACATCAGTTTTGTCAGAGTGGTAAAAAGTGATAAATAATATAATACGTAGGCGTCTTAGATAAGGCGTAAATAATATTTTCGCAGTATCGTGACTCTAATGCCATCTCTTAATAATGCAACTACAACTACTCCTAGGTTCATAGACCTTAAAGTTCTTTATTTTATCTAAACATGGTGCTAAAATTGCTTATTTATTCTGTTATTTAGCACGTAGGAGTACGAATACTATAAAATAACGAAAAAACTACGTGCAACTTCACTTTGTTTTACAATAAAATAAGCAAATAAATATCATAGTCTAGCCTTTGAGTTTTCAGGTGGGGAATATCAAAGGTTCGTATATGAGCTGGGTTTCAGACAAGAACCATTTTTAAACGACTTCAAAAAGAAAAACGTTCATAATGGGGCTATCGCCGCCGTAGGCTATCGCGTGTGAATTTGCCACTAGAGGCGCTTGTGTCGCGTTGAGTCGTTCTGCTTCGTGACATCTATACTATAATATAATAATAATTATAATTATGTATTATAAAGAGGAAAGATTTCATTGTTTGTTTGTCTGTTTGTTTATTTGTTTGTATTGAATAGGCTCCGAAACTACTGGACCGATTTGAAAAATACTTTCACAGTTAGGAAGCTTATTTTACAGTGAGTGACATAACTGTTCACAAGCGCATTGGACGGAACGTATAAAAAGGCAATTACCCCTACATTTTAATAAGTTTTATCAGACTCACATTCTATTTGCAACCATTATCGACTTTATAACTTCTACGGTAAGGCTCATTTAATACGCGTAAGCTCTCATTGATTAACTATTGCACTGGAAGCGTTGTCTAGGTTACTACTCCCAGATGAATCACTAATCGATCAGCTGATTTACGCTGCCACCAAAAGAAGTTCCCATAAATTTCCTTATGATGTTGCGACGCTTCATCGACACTTCATTTATGGTTAATTCTCACATCAAAAAGAAAAATATTTAAGTGCCACTTTATTTCTTTTTTTATTCGTTTGTTATTGAGGCTAATTTTCACAAGAAACCAAGTTAATATAATATACTTAAAAAAACTGAAACTCTCTCGTTTGTTGAACAACATTTTGAGCATCACTCAAAATGTTATAATATATTATCTTTTATTATTATATAATTATAATATATTATATAACTATATATTATATATAAAAAAATTATAATATATTATTATGTAATATATATCAAAATATTATCACACTCTGTATTCAACAAAAAATATTTTGATACGTGACTATCGCGTATTTTGACTTAGTGTGATTGCATCTTTTCAAGACAAGCCAATGTAAGTTCTACGCCGTAGCCTCCTGCTACGGCAAATTTCGTAGCGCTCTACGAGTATCTACGTATCGTAGAACTTGTAGCATGTTTAAGTTTTGTATCATGTGAAAAGAATTTAAACTAATGCACACAACAATAGGCCCAAATTAGCAGCTTATTTTCACTAAGCTATCTAAAGTATACTAAAGAGACAAGCTAGGTCTAGCTACTCTAGACTGCTTCGCTAGCTCGGGATTAAATTCGGGCAAGATCAGTTATAATTCTTCCGCTCTCCTATTGAATTTTTAATGATAATATGTATTGGAGTCGAAGAGGCATTTTCATAAAGTCTTTTCGTAAGGCTATTCCTTAGGCGGTTGGTTGAAGGTACCTTCAACCAATGTATACTGTTTGGGAGGTTAGCCACTTTATCTGCCATCAGAGCGAACATCTTGAAACCTTCAGCCAAGTTATGGTTACCTGGTACCTGCAGGTAGTTCCGATCAATACCGACTATGTGTACATGACGTGTACCACGGAGCACTTTCACTTTCCTCGATGCTGAGATAGGTAGCGCAATGTGTATGTCAATTGTTTGTTATAATAATTGAACATTGCTGTCAACGTATATCAAGACTGTTATCTTGAATTTTAAATTTGTTGTTTAAATACAACAATAATAATTTTTGATACTAGCAAGGGACCACAAACTTTACGGTACTTCCCGTTTACCTAGAATCATGTTTGGCATTTGGCAAAAAGGGTAATGGTATCCGACACGGTAGTAGTAGCCTCACTAAAAATGCAATGTGCGTCTCAGTCGATTTTTTTTCTCATAAGTTTGTGCGGAACCCTCGGTGGGAGAGTCCGTCTCGCACTTGGCATTTTATTTTATTTGTCCCGCAACGCAACTTCCTGCATCTCAGGCGGACCTTCTTCCACTGCACCACAATGCGTATCAAGCTAAGTAGACAAGACTTAGAGAACTCCGTCTGTCCTACATTATATTGCTTATTACTAGCTGTGCCCCGCGGCTTCGCCCGCGTGGAAATTTATGATTCAACCTTCTTAATTTTTTCTTCCTGAACCTTTTGACAATAACAAACACAACAAAAAAAATATTTATGACTATTAAACCCCTTTCAGGCCCATCCAAAACGATCGTTCACATTTATTTCAAAAATTCCCATAAGACCACTGCGCGTGGTGGTCAAAAAGCCGGTTTGCGCTCTCTCGGGACGAGACAGCTGTCGTGAGATCCTATCCTACGAATATTATAAAGCCGAAAGTTTGTGAAATCTTAATTTTTGTTACCTAGGATCTCCCAAACTACTAAACAGATCAAGATGAAATTTGGCGTACGCTTAGAGCAAAGCCTAACTTAGATACTAGGCAACTTATTACACCGAAAATACGCGTGCGAAGCCGCGGGCTAGTTATTAATATTATAAATGCGAAAGTTTGTGAAATGTCAAATTTTTGTTACCTAGGATCTCCAAAACGATTGAACAGACTAAGATAAAATTATGCATACATTTAGAACGTAGCCTAACTTAAACAATAGGCTACTTTTTACTAGGGCTTCGCCCCCGATTTACGATTTAAAGATGAGTTTGATAATTTATACATACGTCCAACGATAAAATACAAAATATAGATAAAAAGTCTGTCTATGCAATGTTGCCAAGAATTTTATTTTTGTCGATATGAGTCCGATGGTGATGTTGTCATTGGTTGTCATATCTTTTTTGTAAAAGTATGAAAATTAAACAAAATGTTTGTCATCAGCAAAGATACAAAATTATTCCATGAACTGCTAAAGGTACATTCTAAGGAAAGATAATTATGTTATGCACGCGAGGCATAACTTTGACACGTAAACGTGTCAAAGCTGTATTCGCATTTGACGCATTCCCTATGCGAGTGGATAACGGAAGCGTGGAAGTTGGATAATCTGGTGAAACCATCAGTGGTAGCACTGACCAGCAAGGCAAGGTGCTCATGGTGGACTTCGTTTCTTCAAACAATAAACTGCAAATCTTAGAGAGATCATCTAGTTATCGCGGTCAATAGATAAAAGTGACATCTTATTGCCGATAGATAAGGTAGGTACCCACTACCTACCACGCTAACGAAGTTGCGGGTTACAGCTAGTATTCACATAAACTAATGTTATAATGTTATAGCTACAATAGGTAGGTGTCTGGTATAGTTGAAATGTGTTCGAACACCCATCAAAAATTTAATTGACGATATTAGTTCATTTTGAACATTATTATGTTGACAATGCACTTTTGACTATAGAAAGTCGTCCTCAACAATGAAAGTAGGAATCGAAGGAACTCGTGCTCCAAACCCGTAGCTTGGTCACCGTAGGCTCAGGAATGGCGCCAAAATCACCAGGCTCGTATGAATAACTAGGAGTTATTATGATCCTCTTCCTTCTATTGATTTACTCACCTACCGAGGCGTGGCTCCATAGCCACGCCCCGCTTCAGTCTGCACTTCTGTGAAACTGGCTAAGCGCGAATCGGACCTGCACAGGCACAGGGTCCGCACCACCGTACAACATTGAACAAAAATATACATAGCACATTTCGTCCCCTCTAAATTTTCATGTTATTTAATTGTGGTTTAGTAGTGGGTACCAAGCGAGCGAGAGCGACCGAATGCAAACAAGTGGAATTCGACAATCGGTACGTTCCTTTCATTTTCTTTGATGTAGCGACAGCCGCCCGACCACGGCTGAATGCGGACAAAAGCCCATGTTTGGGCTCGCTTATGTCGCTTATGACGTCCACATTATTGGTTCTTTTGCGTTCGTTCGTTAGCCTTCGCTTGCTCTCGCATGGTCTGTACCCGGCACTAGACGCCATGGTAATCGCAATACACACTGTTTGGAAAATCCAAGCGTCTATCCGTGGGGTGTTCACGGTTTAAATAATACTGTCCTTTTACAGTCAAACAGACCCTTTTACAGAGTCCTTTTACAGAGAACAGATAGCAGCGGCGTCTTAGTTAATGAATTTCGTTGTTGCCATTTGACAACGGAACCCTAACAAATGGAGGAAGGTACCGACGTCATCTCAACGTTCCGTCGCGTGGTTGCGGGAAAGTGAAAGTGTTTCGTGCTGACGTTGCGCGTTGTTGCAAACACGTGGTCGCTATTGATCGAAACTACCTACAGGTACCAGGGGAACATAATTTGGCTGATGGTCACAAAAGAGCAGTCAGCTGCGCTCTTGTGGGGTGCTTTGCCAGTACGTCGTGAAAACTGTGTTCCAAAAATGTATATGAATTTGTTTGATTTGTTGTGATAGCAGAAGTAATAAGTACAATATATGAGGGTACTTGAGATACAATCCGCTGGCAGACAGCCGCCGGATAAACGGATAGTAGGACATCATGCTGTCTCGCCAGTCACTTATACACTGGCATGCTCTCGTAGTAGATAATATTTAGTAGATGCATATTCGAGACAACTTCAAAATGTGTAACTACACGTGTTCATGATACAAAACCCGGTCGTCGTGACCATCGAAGAAGGGAATAGGCTATGGCTAGAGCTCTATGGTCGACACCTACTCGTGACAAACTTGTTCTGTACCGCTATACAGTTCTAAATTCTACGTATGCAATTTATCTGCACGCCTGCAACAAGAAACTATTGCTGCATACAGAGCACCAGGCTTGCATAAAGCTGAAGGGGTAAACTCAACTGTGATCTAGCGCGGAAAACATCTCAAATCATCAGTTGAACTAGTATTGCTATGACCATGTTGCTTCCATGCATCGGGAACATCAACGAGTTGAACAGAGATGACAGTCATTGCCGTTGTGCACACCCCACACCCAACCCACACCTACATGGAACGACAATGCTCTGCAAAAATGGACATAATCTGTTTCAGATTACCGCTCAAAATGATCAAGTTGGTGCTTCTGATTTATCAAAAGTACGTTGCGCAAAACCTGGGTTCAAAGAATAACTATAATATATGCTACTAAGTTCTGCCCGCGGCTTCGCACGCGCTTTTGAAGTAGCGGCTGTCGGTCCCCAAGATACCGTTTACCACTTTGCCTGATATAATTAAGATCCGTTCAGCAAAGGGCTGAACGGATAATTTTCCAAATCTGTTCATAATTGACAGATAAATCAATAAGAATAATAATAATAATGCTGAACAATTCACACAGCATTATCTAGCCCCAAGCTAAGCAGAGCTTGTGTTATGGGTATGAACATGAACATACATAAAAACATAGGTACAGTGCACCGAACATATAACCTCCACCTCTTTTGAAGTCGGTTAAAAAATGGGTTCTGCATAGATTTTTGATACGAAAGCTTTCAAAGTAGAATCGTCGTCAAAGGTAAGATTTGTTGTTTAAACTATTTCATCTTCGTCTTTTAGATGTCAGATAATTCAACCGTAAAAGAACGACTCTACTTTCACCAAAATGATCCGTCCCACCTCAACTTTTAAGATCTGCCCGGGCAACGAGCTAGGCATGAAAACTACCAGGACCCCATAAATAGCTGGGAGTTAAATCCAGTCGGGATCCAGGTTGTTAAAATGATTTCCCAACCTAAAACCTTATTACTGCTGTCGTAGGTGCACAAATGGCGTAGCAACCTTAAGTGTATGTGTGTTTCCACGTGGCTAACCAAGTTGTTGTAAATTGAACTTTATGTCGAACAGAATATAACCGCCTTTAAAATGTATAAGTACATAATTTAAAACGTGGAAGAGCGAAAGCACCTATCACAAGTATTTTCAAAATACTTAAAAGGTGTTTTCATCTATTAATAAGACTATGTATCTTTTATTACCGAATAAAACATTATTATTATTATTATTATATAGCCGTTTTTACATTGAATAACTTCACATTGATACTACATAGGTGTTCTCATAATTCTATTTCACTCACTAAGTAAAAATCAAAAAACAAGTTGGATAAATAAAAGGGGGTCCTGTTCCTTTAATTTTAAACACTTTTTTATATTTATGTAAACTGTGGGTACTTGAAATTTTTGTGTAAATTTCAAGTAGGTACCTTACCAGCTATCTATCTGGATCAATGGAAAAGTTGTAAAAAAGATACATAGTTAATTCACTACAGGCATGAAGTTTTATATTTTATCAAAGTTATTTGAACTTATTCATATAAAGTTTGATTTTTAATTGCAGAATAGATACACCTAGGGGTAGTTTCAAATAATGATTCTCAAAACTATTTTGAACAGGTAGTAGGTAGATACTTCTTTTTAAATGACTTCAAAAAGGAGGAGGTTCTTAATTCGTCGGTATGTTTTTTATGTATATATGTTACTTGAGATATCCGTAAACCGATTTTACTGATTCTTTCACTATTGTGTATAGAATGATCCCGAATTGGTCCCATAAAAATATTATTCTCAAATAATTGGTATTTATCCCGTAAAGCTTAGAAACAACATAATACATTTGAAAAATCACAACTAGCTACAACACTTTTGGTGATATCTTCACCAATTCATACTAGATTTTGATGATTCTTTCGTTGTTGTACAAAGGTTGATTTTTAAGTGGTCCCACGAAAGACACATACTTGTCTCTCGAGGAATTGATGATGTGCGCCGTAAAAACATCATCATGATAATTTAACAATCACTAGAAGGCATTTATCTCCTACGACATAAAAGTCGACCTACGAATGATGGACAAATAAAAAATAACATTTGTGCAGTTCATTTCTTGCAGCCAAATTTTTGTACGATTTGCAAATATTGGTTCCGGGTCTTCTGGGTATTTCTATATATGTATTATGAAAAATATCTATTTATATTTGTTCATCTTGTTGTTTGGTATATTTTTGTTTAATTAATTATAATTATGTACGTAAGTTTGTTGTTATATAATTTCATGTTATTTCCATAGGGCGATGTGGTCGCTCAGCGAAAAAGTCCCTTTATTTTGATATAAACAAAAAAATCTATGCAGTTTTAAAATCTATGTAGTCTGATATATTGTAAGTATATCAGTTAACTAGTAGTCCTGTAACTAATAATGCTCTAACCTGTTAAGCTTGGTGGGGCTAGATAAAACTGTGTAAATGGTCCAGCATTTCTTTAAATTACATTATTTCCATACAAATCTATTGCTGAGTACAAAGCTCTCAAAACAAGCAAGGAGTTTATAAGAGAAATTGCCACTGGTATCCATGGTATGCCATAATGGTACTATTATTTTGGACCCAAAGCGCTAAATCAAAAGTCAAGAAACCGGGATTGCTTCATAAATCCCGTAGCATGGTCACCGTGGCTCGAGAATCGCGACCAAACTACCAGGCCAGCATGACTAACTAGGAGTTGTTATAATACTGTGGGTATTCCCCCTGCTATCGTTTTGTTTTCTCATTATTGGGGCGTGGCTAGCGCTGTTGCACACTGACACAAATAAACTGGCTATGTGGGACTCGCACTCACACACCAAGGATTCCAGACCACCGTGACCACGTGTTCAATGTTTTTTTTTAGGAAATCAAGTAAGTGATATACCAAAAATAACGGCGCTAGAGTCCGTGGGAAGTCTTAGAGATTTTCGACTTTACGTCACTTGACTTGTTGGGGTCAGCACATTCCCGTACTGAGGGAAGAATGCGGGTTCAAGTCCCGTGGAAGTCGAACATTTTTGGGATATTATTTGATTTCTTAGAAATTACCCAGAGTGTGAGGTTACGCACTATAATAACAAAACAGTTTTTTTCCATTTCGTTTCATTACAAGGGGTCACAAGGAATAGTGTAATCAGGTGTCAAACGAATCAAGAGGTTATTGGCCTGTTATTCTGGTACATGAGCACGGGGGAGGGGGGACGCTCTGACCTTTGAACCATTAAAGTATAGTATACGCCACATTTCGCCTTGTGAAATTGTGCTATTCAGCGAGGGACAAAATTCATGTTGCGACTCATTCCGGGACGGGTGTTAGTATTAATTTCTGTGTAACACGCACTTTTTCTTGTAAATTCTTAAATAATTATGATTTATAGAATTGCATCTGAATAAAGTTTTATTGAACGTTCAGTTTTACTTGGCAGTGAATTTTCTCGTAGTCGAGGTTAATTTAAACATTTTGAACATCGGCAGTCTTTGAACAATGAATTATGAGTTATCATGGGGATAGATCACCAATCAATAGCTCCGGAAATTCTGAATAAAACTGTATATTTAGTTTTTCCATATTAATTGCACGAAAAATTAAATTAATTTTATAAATGTGGATGAATTGCAACATGGGCGAAGCTAGCATGGGTAATAAAGAGTCATAGAATCATAACGTGTAAATTTTTATTTTAACTTTACTTCTGTTTTTTTTATCTAACCTATTTTGTCCCACTGCTGGGCAAAGGTCTCCCCCTGAACTTTCCTTTGTTATTATTGATTGAAAATATTTACATTTATCATCAAAAAATAAACCTGCCCAGATAGACCACTTACCTAATAGAATGACGTATCGATCAGATTTGATAAGCATACATAGAGTTAAAAGTAAATATAGTTAAAAACTAAATCCCAACTATGCAAAAGTCTTAAACGCCGTCGAGTCCTTAGTACCTTTGTACTTTGTACCTTCCTACATATACCCTAGGTATATGGCTTTCCTCTTTGTTGGTGCCCTATGTATTAGACAGAATGCTAACCTCATAACACTCCTCCATTAGAAGTCGGGTAAGAACGTTTGAATGATAGATATGCATCCATTAGACGTCATCTGTCTGAATAGTGTCTACGCGGCGCCGCCACCCAGTGCAGAGGTAAATCAATAAAATGAAGGGGGTGAGGGGATCCTGCAACCCCTAGCTATTCATGCTTGCCTGGTAGTTTTACAGCAATTCCCGAGCCTATCTAGAGAGAAGGCGGATCATGCCAAAGATTTTTCACTAAAATCAACATAATGTCAATATACTCCAAAACGACGATTGAATAGAAGTTAGTTTCAGCATGAGTTCATAGGAAATAGTTTACAATGGTCGCAAAAGGCCCTACTGGCTAGGTAAATTACTAGGAGAACGCAGAAAATACAAAATAAAACGTCAAGTATGAGTTGACTCGCGCTCTAAGAGTTCCGTTTAATTGTTAGACCTTGTTTCTTGCCAAATATCATGATTCTCGGTCAACGGGAAGTAGTTACCCTGTATATTTTGGTCCAGAGAGAACAAAAATTATTTTTTTGTTATTAAACTACAAATAACCACAAAAAACGGAATAAATCCGGAAATCGTTTCCGGATTTATCCTGTTATTTGTGTTCTTAGACCTTGCTTCTTGCCAAATTTCATAATCCTGGTCGCTGGGACGCTAGGTCTACGGGAAGTACCCTATAAGTTTTATGTGCATGTGATTTCCTTTGAAATTTCAAAATAATCGGACATAAACGGCTGTAAGTTTTGAGTGCGTTGACTTAGAAGTTTTATTTATATCGCGGCTTCAAGAAGTTATAGACTTGAGTGTTTGACGTTAATTTCAACTCGATCCGCGTTCGTCCACGCGTTCCTGAGAAAAGAAGGTTGACAGACAGACAGACGGACAACAAAGTGATCCTATAAGGGTTCCTTTTTTCCTTTTGAGGTACGGAACAATAAAAACTGAACACATGCTGTAAGCTGTCAGGCATCAGCCTGTATTGGTTTCCCTAGTTTTTAATATTGGTACGTTGACTGGTGTAATATAGTTTCAGGCCTCGGCTTTGCCCACGTGGTACTTAAAAGTAGTCAATGGCGCTCAAGGATAACGTAGTTACCTATCAGTCGTACCAGATAAATCTTTCAGAATCGAACCAGGAGCGTGAGCATGGATTTTGATAAGGATCAATGAACACCGATACTGTCTAAAACACGTACGGTTCTGTTCACGTACGGGTCACTTAGTATGGCATGTTCAAGTCGAATTTCATCTACTACATCCAAAACGAACTTTTACCTGTCCCATTAAAGTGTTTTTCTGTTTTCTACAGACTACAACTTACCTTTATCAACGATTCTTAGGTGTCTCCTACGATTCCAGGTTTCACCACCTACAAATGGAAGTGTCGTATATAGTATACAGGCCATCCATTCCAAAGTTGCGCGCGATATTCGCAATTGCGACTGTAACAGCCTAGCTTGACAAGGACGCAACAAAAACATTCAGATACTCCAGCTATTAGATGTGAAATGTTTGCTAACAGACCACAGCAGAAGGACTAAAATTCACACGATGAGTTTCAGTTTCAGACATACATAATTGTTTTTCATGTCAAAATTAAAAATCAACAAGGAATGTAAGTTGCGTGTTCAAAGTGGATTAAAGTGTTCAAAGTGGATCAAAGTGAACACGGATCAAAGTGAGTTTTCGGTTAAATGGGCTTTGAAGTAAATAATTATTAACAGTTTGATAATGTCTTTCACCGCATTAGTTTCATATTCCGCCTTCTGGAAAGTGGTTTATTCGAATTTTGAAAACAATTGTTAGAGTATGATTGTGCGGATCTCCTTGGTAAGATTTTTGATATAGCAATTTTAATCGTATCATTCCCTCGGGAGTAACGTTCATTATTCCCAATGGACTACTAATTTTGAGTTTGGAATCTCAAAATACGTATGAAATATTTGACCAAGAAACTAAGAGATATCATTCGTATTGTTTGAATTTGGTAATAACCTTCACCATTTACAGCTAACACGGCAATCATCACTTGCATTCGGTGAGAGTTATATGGCATATAAAGTGCGTTTTCACACTTCATACTCGAACAAGAGCAAAATTAGAAATTTTAAAAAACCCCCCAGACAGATTTTCATGAAACATGGCTAAGATCACTCGGGATAAAATTATCTATGACACAACAAAAACTAAACGAAAATCGGTTCAGCCATTTAGGAGCTACAATACCACAGACAGATACATGGACAGACACGTTAAACTTATAACACCCCTCTCGTTTTGCGCCGGGGCTTAAAAACGAAATTTATTATGTCATGTAAACCTGATTGAAAGCAAGTGATTAAGCGGTTTGCTGAAAACGCTGAAGGTTTTACCAAATCTTTCTGATCTATCTTACTAGTATTGTGGAGGAGTCTGCTGCTACGCCATCTGCACGCATCGCTTGGTACTTGATAGTTATAAAATTTCTGAAACTGCGTAATTAGACCGATTTCTGTATGAGTCCATACTTAAACAGAGTAAAATTGTCATCATTTTACTCGTGGAGGAGCACACTTTCTAAAATTCCGATTTAACCAGAAAACTTGGGGTATAATTATTAATCTCTGCCTTGCGAGTGGGGCCCGACATGAACACGGGAATAACAAGCAAACAGTAAGAACAAACCCAGGAACTTTAATACTCTCTCGGTGGTACAGTACCGATTTCTTGAAATAAATATAATTTGATGTTTTTTACAGAAACTAAAAAACTACCTACGTCAAATTCCTGAATATTTACACTGTTTCCCGGAACTGATAATAATTTATTAGTTCTAACTAACAATAATTAGTATTATTAGTATTAAGGATTACAATCCCTCGGGTATAAAACGTAAACTGGATCAGTTCAAAATCATTTCCTTCTTCGTCCCTCAACGTTTCGATCAGGTTATGTAGGGTCTCGTCAGCGTCTTCGGTGAGAATCCAACGCAATAAATCTAACTATGAGAAGTCCTTCTCGCAAAAAAATTAATAAATAAATAAATAAATAAATAAATAATGCTGGACAAGTCACACAGCATTATCTAGCCCCAAGCTAAGCAGAGCTTGTGTTATGGGTACTAGATAACTGATATACTTAATACAATACACTATACATAGATAGATATTTTTTATTATACATAGAAAACATCCAGAACGCCCTGGACAAATGTCTGCAGATCGTACAAACATTTGTCCCGAGGCGGGAATCGAACCCGCAACCTCCTGCGTCGCAGGCAGACCTTCGCCCGCTGCGCCACAGAGGTCGTCAATACGCAATAAGTATGTCATGTCTGTTATTTATTAAACCAAAAAAATCAAAGTGATTTTTTCAACGCATACTCTCTAATTTTTTGCGATTGGTGCTAAAACGACCCTAAAATAAATTTCACGTAATTAAGATAACAGCAACCCGTACCGACTTGGATCGCAACATATCAATCAGTACGTAACCTACTTGAAGTCCTAAGCGCGCAAGGACTTGCATATTTCAGTGCCTGTTGTTTCTAGTTTTTTCATCATTTAATGCATTTTTTTCATCATGATCATCAAAAAACTTGATCAAAGTTTTTTCATCATTTAATGCGCATGTTATTCGATTTGCGCAGTTCTAAAACGAGTGTAAAATATTTAATTGGCAACGTAAAACATCACATAAGAACTTTAAACTTCCCTCTAGTGGACAAGTTCTAACAGTTTTTTTTTAGAACCTTCTTCTGCCCGCGGCTTCGCACGCGTATTTTTGGTATAATATGTAGATTATTATCTAAGTTAGGCTTTTCTCTAAATGTACACCAAATTTCATTTTGATCTGTGCAGTAGTTTTTGGAGATCCTAAACCTGAAACTCGTAAATCAGCGTGGAAAGATTTCATTACTTCGAAGTTAGTAGCAGCATTGGACCGATATCGAAGAGATTCTGTGTTCATTCCAGAAGCTACTATTGAGGCGCTAGGACATAATATCGACGAATTTCCAATTTGCAAATCCCTCCTCCAAAGAATTAGAACGCAAAAGAGGACGTGCGGAAGCTAAAAAAAACGACTTTCAAAACCCTTGTTTTGAAGGTCGTTGTGTGCCAGATGCTGCATCTGTTCACTGGGATGGAAAACTATTGCCAGTTTTATACTATTACTACTACTGATTTTATTATATCTTTAGTTTAACTTTATATAGTACTTAACTTTAAAATCACTAAATTATGTATACTCATATAATTTATGTTGTGCCGAGGCGGGCGATGCGGCAGCTCCACAGTTTTAAACTTTTGCTGTCTCATCGTTCATTCGTAACTTATCTATTATGTACCTTATTCTGAATAAATTATTTTGTATCTGAATAAATTATTTTGTATTTTGTATTTGTATTTGTAGTTTTGGATGCTCGAAAATCTAAAGAACGTCTTCCAATAGTCGGCAGGGGCGCTTCCCTGCGGGTGGCACCGCTGCCTAGGCTGGGCAGTGAATGCGTTAATATAATATGATTTGATACTATTTCTATAAAATTCTAAGTTTTTTTGTTTGCCAAACCTGAAATAAGACGAATTGAAAAGGTACGTAATTTTTCCATCCTCAACAGCCTGTATTGGTCCAGTGCTGGACGCAGACCTCCCCCTGATAAGTGCCTTGTTGGCTTTTATTAAATTTTTCCATACAAATTCTTAATTCTTAACTTTGAGTTCAAGTCGGCACGTGATAACATTAATCAATCACAATTATATTTATTATTTAGGCTTTTGAGGTCAAATAGAACAAAAAACGAGGGTATGCGTATATGATTGCTCACAAAAAAAAAATTCCCGTTTAGTTTGGGACCACCTAATATGTATAGATCGTGTTATAGATCATAAATTGTTTTCATCACCAAAGGCACGGTGAATTACCTACCTACAGGTACAAACAATCATACTCACCGTATACTATAAGCCCCTCCATTCTAAAGCAGCGCGCTATTATCGCAAATGCTGCTCTAACTGTCATATCTTAGATTGGCAAGGAGGTGGAAACACACTATTGGAACGTCAAGCGACCCGACAAAACGCGATGTGTGTTGAGTTGAATCAAATTGTATAAATTCTCAATGACCAGCGCAGCGTCACCTTAAAAATTGAAGTGAAGAGAAAATCAATTAACACCTTTTTTCATATTTGATATCTATTTATTATAGTTTACAATTTGACATGTCAATGAGCTTATTTTTGTAAAATAATTAAAAGTGCGTTTCAAAAGTGTGCTTCTACCTTTAGACAAATTAAATTATGGGTTCAGAATGGGACGGAACCTTGTCTAAGTAAATATTTTACGTTACGTCACGTTCCAGTACAAAACGCAAGTAGTCACAGTAGAATGCATCCTTGTCAACGTAAATATCTGACTGCACTCGTTTCAGTTCGAAATGGTTCCATCCTATTTTGATGGCGCGCGAATTATAAAGTGAAACACAGACCTGTACGAGTAAAACTTTTATTTTTCTTTATCGCATACCGACAACATATAACTAGTACAATGATTAAATACAAACCTTCCTCACCTCACGTCAACCTCAACAGCCCATATTGGTCCACTGCTGGACGCAGGCCTCCCCCTGATAAGCGCCTTATTGGCTCTTATCCCATGGGAGGGTAATGCCCATAATCCCTACGCTGGGCATGTGGGTTGAGGATCGCAGTTCGGTTGTACAATTGTTCTGCAGGGGACGCTGCTGCCCGCCACCGGTGGATATCCATTAGTCACCTCTCACGACACCCGCGGGAAGAATTGGGGTGGTGCAAATTCTAAGCCAGCACCACACAGCTAGCCGGCGGCACCACGCAGCAGCAAACCTTCCTAGTAAGGTCAAAATAACAGACGTGTATTGCGCTATTGTTTTGTTTCGGAATATTTACTACAATAAGCCCCGCTTGGCTGGCCGCTGGGCTGTTTAATTCCATAATCCTGAAAAGCCCAACCTCGATGACTTACTTCTGCTGTTCCTATAGTTTTTATTTATTTTTCGATATGATAAAATAATCCTTATTGAAATGAGTACATCGATGAAATTCAACATTAAAGGAATTGTAACTTCAACATTATGAGAATTCAACGTTTTGGGACTCAACTTTTTTGCCATGTCAACATTTTAGGACTCAACGTTTTGGTATATTCAACATTATAAGAATACAACATTTTGGCAAATTCAACATTCCGGGCCTGAAGGATTTTTTTAGCTTGGTTCATTGTAAGGAAAACGTCTTTTGACTAACAAAAAAAAAGATTACGTCGAATTGGTTAAAATTGCTGTTTACAAAGTTTTCCCGTTTTAATCTTGCTTCCGGGTCCGTTCTTCCCATCCTATGTTTTTTTAAACTGGGAAGTTAAAACACCTAAATAGTTCATCCTAAATAGTTCATCCACTCAAAGGTCCCGTTACATGATGGTTGCTCAGTAGTCGACTTATGCTGGAGTAACGCTTGTATTTGGCATAAATGTCACTCGGGCATATATCTATGCCTATGCAAGCTTACACGCTACCATCGCAAAGGCTGCTTTAATAATGTAATATGCTGGCACGCGGGTTTGCTCGTTGCAGTAGGCAAGTGAAAATAACTCTCATCAAAACCTACTGCCAATCTTTCTACATGAGCAGCTTGTGGTTTAGCTGCACTCAGAAATCGCTTAATGCTCTGCGCCTCCAATATAATAATGGCTTTAGGATGCTGATGGGACTGCCGCGCGACAGTAGTGCATCCACTATGTTTGCGGTGGCACGAGTCGATGGTTTTCACGCCATTATCCTTAAGAAAACTGCCTCATTGCTCAGCAGAAGACGGGGCAGTTCCAACAGCATCCTGCATGTCATTCCAGATAGCTACGACCTGCCAGTAATGAAAGCCTTTATTCGGGTCCTGATCAAGTAGTAAGTCGCTTGAGACAGTTTGATCGGGACACGAGTTAAGGTCCTTAAACCTTACTTCAAATTATATGTACTGTGATTTTTTTGTATTTAAAATAGATTTTAAGACAACTCAGTAACAAAAAATGGACCTAGATTATGTTGTTTGATTTAATAAATGAATTATTATTATTATTTAATCGCTAAGCTTGGCGAGATTAAAAAATTCCAGAGTTAGGTGAAGTAACAAGACATACCTCTATGAATAAAACTTTTATTTTTACCATAGCAACTATACATAACTATACTCGATGAGTTTACTAATCTTTATTCAAAAATTACAATCAAATAATAGAAATAAAATTAGAACTAGTATTTACAATTGAAACGATAGAGTTAACTGCAGACAATCGACAGGTAGCTCAACTGATGCGTTTACTACAAAAATATTATCTGTACCACTAGTAATAATAAACGCGAGTAAAAATTAGGCGTTTTAAAGCGTGCGCTAAATCCAGTTACTGTCCTGTGCGGGTCGTAATGTAATGTGCCACACAGCGACCGTTCGTGCGTCAGTAAGGGGAGAGAAGGCGCTCGCAACGAGCAGCGAGACGGATTCTTGACGTGTCACGCTCGCTGCGAATGGTACATGACACCTCGTGACTCCGGCCAGTACCCGGCTGTACGAGCGCTCTGAGTCACACCAGTGTGTGACAGAGCGAACATACGTTGGTCTTCACAAAATCTTACACACGCTTGAATAGAAGCGTTTGGGTGTACACGGAAGTGGGGAACCAGATAAATTTTAAAAAGCGCATTACAAAGGCTCGCTTTAAAACGCCTCATGGTTAGATACATTTGATTTTTGAACCATCTACTGATTTGTTACTCACATTTTGGGGAATCTAACTGATTTCTCTGATTTGGCTCTTGATTGTTTTGGCTGAAAAATAGCACTGAGCGGCAACCGCTCAGCACATGCTGAGCCAACACCTATTTCGGCACAGGGTCATAGGGGAAAAACTCAATTTGACGCCCAACATTCGTTTAATTTAGCGTAAACCTCCTTATTCTTTGTTTGGTTTTGTATGTGTGTGTCGAAATGAATGCTATTCTATTCTATTCCGAGAAAGCAGGTAGATTTCCAAAAGTTTGAGAAATGATTCAGTAGATCACTAGATGTTTCCAAAATCTGTTAAATTTACTGATAAATAGTAAATCTAGCAACACTGAACGAGTGTTTAAATGGTGCTGCTAGTTCTATGCCATTTTTGCTGTGTGAATTGTCCAGCATTATTATTATTATTATTTTATTTGGTAGGCCCAAACTAAAGCGGCCCACAGACCTTCAATAATACTGCACAATAAAAGCATTGCGAAATATGCTTGAGTGGTCTGTGGGCCGAATAAGATAGTGCCATCTTTAGAGAATGGTTTAACTTTTTTTGACTTTTATAAAACGCTTCATTACAAAAATAATGTTAGGTATGTACATCTTAAAAGAAGCCTTAGCTTAGAATGCTAAAAGAAAGGGTTAGATACCCAACGTATTAGACGGTAACGTCGATTCGTATTAGTGGTATACTGGTTTTCATTCAATTGTCCTGGATGAGGTAACTAGTGTAACTAATACTATATACATTTATACATTTGTTACTTACTACAATGTTTCGATATAATACTAGCTAACCACCTACGGTAGACTTTCAATAAGTAAGTACACATACTTAAGTTACTAAAAACATCTTTATTCACAAAGAAAATTGCAATCAAATAATAGAAATAAATTACAACTAGTATTTACAATTGAAAGAATTGAGCTAACTGCAGACTGTTGCAAACAATCTACAGGTGCAACTTACAACATAAGAGCAATTAAAATTACTACATGTATTTAATTTTTCAATTGCAAATACTGCTTCTAATTTATTTCTTTTATTTGATGGTAATTTTGTTTGTCAATAAATAATAATAAATAAATAATGCTGGACAATTCACACAGCATTATCTAGCCCCAAGCTAAGCAGAGCTCGTGTTATGGGTACTAAATAACTGATATACTTCATACAATACACTAATAATAAATATTTACATGTATTTTGATATAAGGCGGTTAACACACTGCCACGCACCACGCTGCATGTTGCGTGTCGAGGCACCAACGCGCGTAGGTACTTGCGGGAGTGCAGATCTGCATCATCGTGCGGGTTTTCTACGCACTCACGCTCGTAGTTGCGTTTTGTGGGTTCACGGCGGCTCTGACTCATTTCATTCAAAGCTGTTCGCTGCACTCCGGGACTCGGTGTACGATACCGTGCGTTTCGCCCCGCACCTACGCGCGGGGGTGCATGTTTCTCCGCGCTTGAGCGCGTGATCTGCATGAACGCGCGTGGATGCATTTTCTGTGTGTTGGACTGTGCGTGTTTTCTATACAAACTGAGATACTTACAAGCAACGTTAGAACACGCATCCACGCAACATGCAGGGTGGTGCGTGGCAGTGTTTTGATCGCCTAAAAGTGATGAACGTCCTAAAAATTTTACACACAAAGTAAAAACGCGGACAGCACCAAGTGTGCTTAAGAGGTGACTTACAAGCTCCGTTTCACCACTGCTGACGGCATCCTCTGCATCACTACTGCAGGAAGCCAGATTCGTATGATCGCAGCTGCTGTCATCAACGCTCGAAAACTGTTGACAAAATATATTATTAATACCATTCAACATTGAACAATATTCATACTAATATGATAAATTCGAAAGTAACCGTCTATGTCTGTCTGTCTGTTACCTATTCACGTCTAAGCGGCTGAACGGATCTGTTTGAAATTCGGCATACTTTAAATGCTCGCCATGGACCAAAACCTATAGGGTACTTCCCGTAGACCTAGAATCATGAAATTTGGCAAGAAGCAAGGTATAAGGCCTTGCTTCTATCAGCACAAATAAAGGAAAAAATCCGAAAACAGTAAATTTGATTTTAATTCATAAAATAAATTTCTTTTGATTCTCTTCATGGTCCAAAACCTATTGGGTGCTTCCCGTTGACGTAGAATCATAAAATTTGGTAGGAATCAAGGCAAAAATAACGATACAAATCTGAAAATCGTAAAATTGTAGTTTATTAATAAAAAAATATTTTTGATTCTCTCCCCCGACCAAAATATACATGATACCTACTTCATGTTGACCTAGAATCATGATATTTGGCAAGAAACAAGGCCTAACAACTAAACGGAACCCTTAGTGCGCGAGTCCGACTCGCACTTGACGTTTTATTTATATTTTCATTTATACATAATGTATGTTACTTGATATCTCCGCCAGTGAATGGCTAACCGCTTTCAATGATTTTGATAATTATTTCGTTTGTAAGTATAAAAAAAATTGGTTGCCTGTAAAGTCGGTATACGGGCGAAAGTTTTACGTGACAACGCATAACGTGAGCGGAGCGTAACGCGTAACGCAGTTTCTTGAAGTGTCACCCGGCAAACCAATTTATAAGACGTTGTCACGTCAAAATATTTTGAGGTGGTCCCCTATTACTTTGATTCATGCGGGATTAAATATTGAATACTGAATTAATTGAGTTTTGCTTGAAAATTAATAAGAAACTTCGGTTTTTCATTTTCTGAGATGACCCTTTGTTACTAATGGTTTCCATGGCAGTGGGCGTAAACAGTTTCATCTAGTATTCATCAAACTAAATTAGACTTAAATTACAAGTAGATGTCGGTACTAGAAAAATAAGATCATGCTTTCGAGGTGTACAGAATACTGTAACGGTCCAGTTTATGCTGGTTCGTTTAATTTGCAAATATAGAAATAATTAACGCATTTTGATATTGCTTGTAACACTAAAAATATATTCTGAGCTGTAAATGAGATCGAACGCCATGCTGAAAGAATAGCAACCTTCTTAAATCTTGTTCGGAAAAACATGAGATTTGAATTCGAGTATTCTAGAAAACAAATGGGGTTCTTGAGAGTGGGTGGAGAAATGTCAATGGGATTGGTTCGGACGTTTTGAAGTGAAGTGAAAATTGGGGTTTTTTCTAGGTTTTACAGGAATAGTGGGAATTGTGAGGCTACTCACGGGATGCTAGGTCGGCTCAGCCATCGAGCGAGACCAAGGAGGATTTCAAGGGAAGGATTGCAATTTTCTATCAATCAGGAGAGTGAGGATTCAGGTTACGTAAACCCACACTTTCCATTTCTAATTTTCTCCGTATTGTAGACGGATGGTGTTACATCCCAGAGCCAGCTAATCTAAATTATAATTACATTTATCAAACACACTCTGCTGATGCTGCAATGCTCCTGGGTAGTGTCTTAAACTTAGCTGCGGTCTTGGGAGATATTAATACGTCTCAAGGTCGCGGAATTGTCCCTTCCGGCTGAGCGGTGATACTCCCAGGTGTTGACCGACCTGGAATTCACTGAGGGTTCATTAAATCTATTGATTAGACTTACGGTTGGCCTGGAATGTGGTTCCACACGTTTACAGAAGCTGAGGCTTCTTAGGACTCCCCGCGTGGACTAGGTATAGGATGAGGTAGGTTAGGGTTTAGGTGAGGTAGGATGTATTTGGGTCGCTTTAGACCATTCCCCGTAAAACTCTACTGAGTTAGCGATTTACATACGCTTTGCTTTTAAATGTCTGGTTACAAATGAGTACGGGATAGGCGGGAGTCTTCCACTTCCGACTGTCCCCGAGGCGATGAAAAGATAGACATCGTAGAGGGAGCACTAACCAGATAAAATTGGATTGGTCTTTATAAAGGGCTAAAGCAAAGTTCTCCGGTATCCGCACAGTGGAGGCATTTTAACCGACCAACATAAAAAGGTCCAAGATATTATGGAGTCTTCGCTTACTACGTAATTTTAGTTGTTTCAGAGCATGAGTGTGATAGATTTAGAAGACTCTACTCGTTATAAAAATTAATAGAATCCAGGATAAACCTACCTTGATATCTATCTTGATTCTATTTTTTATACACATACATTGCTAGTCACAAGAAACATGAACAATACTTAGCTTTTAGCTCTGTCTGGGTAGGCTGCCGATCCAAAAGTGGGCGCTGCCTTGCTTTTGGATCGTATTTAAAGACCAACAAAACGTCACAAAACCCTGCGGTGGGCGTTACCTCAAACCGCTTTTGGCGCGAAGAGTCATTACCACAATTTACAATTTTCTTATTACTAAACAATATTTTCAGAACAAAATAATGATATAAAAAATTGAATAAATAATATTCCACATATTTATTATTGTCGCAAAAATAAGTTATTAACGATACAGAATTATCGGTGCTGATCAAAGTTATACGGTAATGATTTTATTACGTAAAAATAACAATTAAACAGATAATATAAATTGCTGAAACTATTTTAGACATACGTTTCACATTTCTTTAACACGATTTTCCATATTAATCTGTTAAGTGCATGTTGGTTTGAGTCGACCATGAAAGAGGGGTGCTATACTACTGTACCAGAATTGAAGAATTGATAATTTAAGTAGTTTTAAGGTTTATTTTGTTTGTCTAAGGCTCCTAAAAGAATATGAGTTACTACATCACAATGTATGAGTCCTACCGCTAACTAGACGATCATTGGCCACTTTAAATCACAATTTTAATACAAAACTTACAGTAAACTACTTAGTTTTATTGATAAATAATCACTATTGAACAGGTAGAATAGGGTACGATATTTCCGAGCGTTACAATACCCATGTAGAAAAATGACGTTAACAACAATACGCCGAGATTATAAAATGCCCTAGTATTGAAATTGTTCATAATACATACCTGATCGTTAGACATGTTTTTGTGTCAAGCGAGGCTTCAGCGCGCGAGGTGAGGTTCAGAACTACTCGAGCTGCTGCAAAAACAGAGAAATGAGTTTCATTCCATTGTAACGAAAGGAAATAATCAGTAGACCGATTGCTGGCTCGGGCTGAAGTGTTCTTTGAAGAGGGAAAGAGATAGGTAGTAACCTCAGTGGTGGCAGTGGGAGATGATTGTGTTCGAACCAGTCACAGCAGTCGACAGTCGACTATTATCCTCTGTTTACTATACCATATATTTTCAAATCCTGCAAGTAATGTAAACAAAGAAATGTCACTATCCAAGTGACAAGACATTGGTACAAAACCTTGTTTGAATAAGGATCATTAGTAATAGTTCTTGCCCGTGGCTTTGCTTGAGCAGGAAATGTTCTTAATCAAAGCCGCAATTCTCTGGACACACCGGTTTTATTATTCGTAAAGACGTATTATTTATTACTAGTTGCTAACCGCCGCTTCGCATACGATCTTTCTATGGAAACGCTTAAAAGTGTTAAATATATGGGATAAAAAGTAGCCTATGTTTTATTCCAGGCCTAGAATTATCTGTATGCAATACTTCAGCCCGATCCGTTCAGTAGTTTTGGCGTGAAGAAGTAACAAACATCCTCCCATCCATTCATACATCCGTCCAAACTTTCGCATTTATAATACTAGTTTATGCCCGCGACTTCGCACGCGTTGTTTCTATGGAAACGTTTAAAGGTAATTTCTATCCCATGGGAACTGACTAACGGGATATAAAGTAGCCTACAAATACGAAAAACAAATTAAATATTAAAATTGAAAGGGGGCTCCCATATGAAAAACACGATTATTCAGCTATTTTGCTCTAAGATTGTCGAGACTGTATCTCTTGAACCATAATACGTAGACGCATGAAACTTTCTATAGGTAACAGTTCAACTTTAATACCAACAAATACTAAAAATATAATATAAGTAAAAAAACAACAACAACACAAATACAATAAGATAACCTCAAGAAAAATGTGTAGTACCCATGCACCTTGAGGGGCGGTGCCCAACTTTCCCCAGAATGTGACCAGTGTCGCAAAATAATTACCCATAACATAATTATGTTTGTTGTTTAATATATTTGTGAAAAACTAAAGTATTAGACTCACGCAGCGTTAAGATATCGATCTATCCGTGTGTGCCGATTTTCTGTATACAATGGTCCCGTCAGATTTTACCGTCACTTTTAAATCAAGGAAAGCCAACGGTACTTCCATTGATTATACAAAACACATCGTCGGTATATATTCGATAATAGTGATAATAAATCATAAATAAGTCGACCGTCTACACTTGCAGGCGATAAACCGGTAACTGAGGACTCACAAAGCGAACTTGGATCGTTACGTACTACGGTCGAGTACGCAGGCGCGGCGCGGCGTGCTTAGGGTTACGAAGTAACAGTACCTTATTCTGTGGTCAGGGGAGCTGGGGGAACTCATGGTAACTATATAGTTATTCTGTGGTCTAGGGATGAGGTGGGAGGCCACCCACGCTCACGAACTTATAAGTATACTCTCTCGGTGCTATGAAGTCCTGGTAGAATATTCCGCCATTTTCCGAAATTTGATGAAAGCGTTGCGTTCTCGTCAGCGCGATCTAATCGTCCACGTTTACTAGCGACATCTATTATTTTGAGTCAACTTTACAAGAGTGGCTACCACCACGGTTAGAGGTCGCCGAGTTAGGCAACGTAGCGTCTTCACGTGTTACGTTTTCACGCCAAAATTCCTTTACGGATCGGGCTGAAATTTTACACATAGGTTCTAGGCCACTAATAAAACATAGGCTACTTTTATCCCGTGGGATAGCCTTTGGTTGGGGCTTTAGCGAAATATTTACTCGCGACTCTTGGTCGGCTCTGTCCATCCGATTTAGCTTAATTTCTTGTATAAGAATTAATTCTTCCAGAAGAGTTAACAGAAAGTTGTTTGTAACGAGTTAAGTAAAAGTTACTTTTAACTAGGCATTGACAAGTATTTTGGCCAACACCATCCAATGGTTATTATTATTATATACATATGTTTCATAAACAGCTCTAAAAGGAACTGCTATCCAAAAATAGCAAATATTAAAAGTGCGAAAGAATGTGGATGTTCAAAATAAATTCAACAGACCTTAATGAAAGCCGAGCGTTCTCGTCAACGACGCGATCTAACGCTCGTTCACTTCTACTAGCGACATCTAGTTATTATTTTGAGTCAACTTTACAAGAGTGGCTACCGCCACAGTTTGCGTCCCAACAAGGGGTGTGATGTCTCAGGATCTAGGCAGCCAACTTAACTGTTTTTCAAATTGTTCTCGCAATTAAGCCATGGTTTCACGTTCTGTGTGGCGAGTGGCACTATCTTGTTGGTACTGAATATCCTGGATATCACGGGCTTTAATCGCAAATGATGGTAAAAATTTGTCCGTTATCACGAACATGTGTTCGTCATTGACAGCTCAGACGAATTTCAGAAATAGATGAATAAAATGTGTGTTGGTTTTGCAAGGGAAATCTACATGTAGAATTTTGTAGTTCTTTCCTTAATGCGCTAACCCGAAGTTGCTCTTTTTGGCCACGATGGTGAGCAAGAAGAGCAACATCGCATCTCTGCCTACACATAAAAAAAAACTTTTACAGTCATTAAAAATAAGTGCAGCAACAAGCGTAGCTATCAACTTGAAATTTAAAATGATAATACATTTCATGCGGGCGACCGACTAACCATCACTTCACACTGTCTGTGACACTGACACTGGCGTGAAGGTTAGTAATAAAAATTCCTAACCTTAACACTAGTGTGAAAGTTTTAAGAAGAATTTATGTTCTTATCCTTTACACTGGACACGATTTTTGTTACGGATAGGAATTTTTATTCCTAACCTTCACACTGTAGCCTGCTCTGTCTCTAGTGTGAAGGTTAGGAAGAAAATTTCCGCTACATATGTGACACACCACCTGGCTTTAAAATTTTCTTGGCCTAAATATTCCTCCACCTAAATATTCCTGTGTAAAAGACCGAGGGATAGATCGCCTATGAGATGGACCGATCAGATAAAATCTGCCGTAGGTGTCCCTCTGCATGAATGTTCCAGAATGACCACTAACAGGGAGAGATGGCGATATATCGTGAGGCGAGCAATATCAGCCCATGCAACAAAAGACTCGTCATGATGACCACGACCGTTCTGCCAAGAACGCTACGAATGAGAAGAAGAAATATTCCTCAAAGAAAACAATGAACAAGGGTTCTCCTCTTAAGAAAAAAAGGACCACTTATAGGATGACTCTAACATTTTAACGTATGTACCAATAAATTGTTTATTTTCCTACGATGCTGGTATATTTAACAAAGCTACAAAACTATTGTCACACAATGGTTTTGTAGCTTTGTTAGTATAAGCTCCAGTATAAGCTCCTACCCGCTACTGATTGTGGGAACCGGCGGAAGAACAGCGTTATGTGTATCCTGCTTGGACGTAGCATTTATGCTGAGCCAGCTCCCAGTTCCTAGCTTCAATCATAAACAAACATCCCATAACCAATCAACTAGATTTTAAGGTTGTTAATCAAGCGGTTTTGTGGCTTTGGGCTTAAAATAAAAAACCGAATGCGGTTAACTACTGTGCGTGCGCTACCATACAATTGTATATGGGACACGAAAAATCGCGCGTTTACAAACCGCAAACGAAATGAAACAAGTAGCGTTTTTAAAATCAATCACTCAAAAATTCGATAATGCATGCGCTTGTACAGAAAGCTATGTGTTAGATTATTTTGTGGTTTCAGACATGGGATTAGACGTGTGCGTTTAATCGTAGTGCGTGCTCGGGCGTAGGCTGTTTGGCTTGATCTTAGGTTTCCTTTCATTCGTCTTTTCATCCATGTGTTATCGTTGTGTTCAAATAATAAAGCTTCAAGATCGTAAAAAAAACTACAGGCAAAATTGAAAAGTACCTAAGTAGTCAAATAGATAAAAAGTTGTGGCAATATAAAAAAAACACTTTACAGTCTCATATCTCGAAAACGGTCAAGTTTGGGGTACTTATAGTGTTTCATAGTCAAATCAGTCAGTAATCATGGAAACTAAAACCCCCTCAAGGATCTAGGTCGACTTGCATACGTAGATACCTACCTAAGATCTAAAAGCATAATTATTTTGCGGATAAAGAGGGAAAGAAGTCGCATGTATAGCTAGAAAGCGCCAAAACTACTAAAATGACCTATCTGGATTCTGGACCGGGAAGAACATATAGGTTAGATTTTATCCCAGAAAAACCCAGTCCGGTATCCCGGTTTAGCGAAAAATTACCTAATTATTTTATAAAGCCACGTAAATTTGCAAGATAAGAAGATAGAAGAAAGCAAGAAAATTAATTTTACTGACCATATATTTACTACACACCACATTTTTAATTATTATTAATTTACTAAGTAACTAATCACTAAAAAAATTTAGATCCAATTTTGGTGCGTAGCAGGATGAGGGCAAATATGGGCTACACTCAGTATTGTGCTGGGTAGAACTGCACAATGAAGATGGCGGCAGTTCTACCAGGGCATCATAGCATCGAGACTGTAGACAAACTGGAAACCTAGGGGTGAGGAAAAAACTGATTCCCCCTTGTTTGGAGCAGGGATGTTCAACCCATTCCACTATATCTGCTTCAGGAATTCATCGGGATACCTGGGAGCCTGAGTGAGATTGATTGATAAGCACACATGCAGGTGCATCTATGAAATAGAGTGACAACGTTCTTATACTAACATCCAGCACAAAGTTCCTCAGGCTGTGTTAGTTCATGACACACACACATCTGCGCATCAAAGAAATCGAAAGTGCTCCGTGCTCGACGCGGTCGGTACACGTGTCGGTATTGATTTGAATTTACCTACAACTACCAGGAGATCATGGGAAGGCTGAAGGTTTCAAGATGGTCATTGTGATGGTTATTGCACATTCACATAGTAGTTCCGTATAGGACCGTTTCTACTAGAGCTAGACCTACCGTTTACAGGTCGTTTTATCGTATTTTTTTTTCAGCGATTGCATATGTAACATACGGGTAGGGAGCATCAGAACTGTTCAGAAAATAAAAAATTGTACTCAGTAAAAGTCTCACAATTTTCGAGTTACATGACATTTTAGAAATTTTAAATTTTTTTACCCTTGTCCATTCGTTTCTATGCCAAGGCTACAAATCAAGGAATTTTCTCAATTTGTTTTTGTTATAGCATTCTTGGATAACTGTGCTATCTAATGCTATCTGCCTGCGCCAAAAGAATACTTTTTCTACAAAAATGAGTTTTCTACAAAAGTTTGATTTCCTGTGATGAAAAAAAAAATGCATGGCCACCTGAGTGACCGACCGAAAAAAAATTGGCCCACTTCAATGAAATTCCGAAATGATAAAACACTTGGTATTTCCAATTTTCCATGCAGAGAATATTCCTAAGTTAACATGGGTAAGGGTCATTTTTTAAAATTACAAGTAGGGTAGAAACTCGCTTATTGCATTGAATTTTTTTACAATAAGTGCTTAAAATGGCTACCACTAGCTCTTATGTACGCCCTGCATCTATACTAATACTAATATACTAATACTAATAATATTATAAAGAGGAAAGATTTGATGTTTAGACATTTATTCACTAATATTTTTGTTTGTATTTTATTCACAAAGAAAATTATACTAGTATTTACAATTGAGCTAACTGCCGACTGTTGCAAACAGTCTATCTAGATTTGATTGTTTGTTTGTATTGAATAGGCTCCGAAACTACTGGACCGATTTGAAAAATTCTTGTACCATTAGAAGCCCCATTATTCCTGATGGACATAGGCTTTTTACCGCGGGAAAATGCTTCATTCCTACGGGAAAACGTGTACTAGGATAACGGGTAGTAAGAATGCAGCTAGTCTTCTAATAAAAGAGCGCTTTATTTTGCGTGTAAGCCTGGCTTCGGTAAAGGTTTGGGTTGCCCATTGTATTTGCTCACGCAGCAGCTCAATTGAGGTGATGGGCTCCTTGTTAACCATCTCCTTGAGGAACTCCCAAATAATAACAGAAGTTTTGTTTTGTGTGTTTGTACATAAGCGGTTGCGCGTTGAAGTCTTTTGGAGGAGGCAGCGGTATTTCGCAGTTTGGCGCTATTTATAGTTTTCATCTACCAGGGCTTCATAGCGTTGAGGAAGTGGCCAGACGGATATAGATTTTGAAGGGAGGCTGGGAGTCTAGGGATGGGTGGGATGGTGCGTTGCCGACGCCTCCAACCCTCTCTCTGTTTCCAGAATGCATTGCAATACCTAGACGGCTGAGTAAAATACAAATAAACACACATATGCAAAACAGTGCAAATATCGTGAGGGTGCAGACGATAGTCGCTTGAAGGTGTCACCGTTCTTAACGAAGTAATTCAGGAACGACCTCTGTCATAAACAACCACGAACATTTTTTGACCATTATTTTGGAAACGTGCATTTTTGGAGACTGCATGGACTATGGAAAAGTAGCCTTTTTGACCGACTTCAAAAAAAGGAGGAGGGATTAGTTAACAACTAATAATCTCCTGAGAATATCATTTTGAGGGGCCCATATCGGGACCATTTTCTATACAATAGTGAATCAGCTAAATCAAGTAACATACACAATTAGAACAAATAATAAAACAGAGACAATTTGAGAACCTCCTTGTTGTATGCAGATTGACTTTGAGGTCGTCCTCGTTGAGTTTGGCTCTCGAGGGATTGCTATGTGCGCCGTTAAACGTAGCTTTGTATAATTTGGCGTGTTTTACAAAAACGATAAACCGACTTCAAATTCTTCTAGTGGCGACATCTCATCGGACTACTCTGTAATAACTTATGCTTGGTCAAACATTACAATCAGTGAGTGAACAATCAATAATCCCCTGTTTTCCTACCTTAGAGTTGTTTTTTTTTTCAAATTTAAATGGGACCCCCTTCGGAATATATTAATATCTAAACAAAATAATAATCGAAATCGGACAACTCTGTAAAAAGTTATGCGTGGTCATACATAACATAAAATAAAAAATATACGCGTCGACTTGAGAACCTCCTCTGTTTTTCGTCGGTTGAAAACATCATCACAATCATGATAAAATTATCAGGCGTTTTTACGAGTAGACCCCTAGTGATTGTGAAATCATAATCACTAGGGGTCTACTCGTAAAAACGAAAATCGAAGTTTCTGATTCGTTGTCGTGTAATCTCTATCTTATGCAAGTGACATTAGAGTCTCAAAGATCTCAACACTAAGTCACGAAATACTTAGAGGTGTACAGATTTATGATCAGTCGAGGTTCCTATACCTTAATTGAAACTGTAGATTTAATGTCATATAAGATTGAATATTTCTATAAAATGAAGATTTAGGTGCTTATTGCATTAAGGCGCTATCCTGACCCAAATCAGCGCAACCACCTATTTTATTTAATTATTATGTCAAACGAAGGAATTTTAAAAAATCGATTGGCCAGTTTGTGCCTTCTATAATAAGCTTTTTTTTTAATGCCCCTGTAAAAGTTTTATTTTGTATACTTAAGGCAGAGGCAGTAGGAAGCAAAATCTGGCCAATCGATTTTTTTAAATTCCTTCGTTTGACATAATAATTTAATAAAATAGGTGGTGGCGCTGATTTGGGTCGGGGTGGTTTCGTATGTGTATTGTATACGCATGCTTTATACCAATACGTAGAACGTTCATACAATTTCAATAAGCGAAAAAACTCACTTGCAAGCGAATTATTTATTTCTCGTTGGAGGATCTATTTTTAGTTTCTACTACCAGGAGAGCATGGGCTAGGTGGAGCTAACATTCAAGTAAAAACTACGGCTCACTTGGTCTATCCAATGTATCTAGTCTCCATATGTCAAAAGTGCCAATTTAATCATATCGACTGTACGTTATCAGATATACTGTCCATTTGGGTCCGGCATTGTGGATTCGCGAGCAGAGTGCATTAAGTTATTTCCTGTCTCTGTTTATCGCCCAGGGGTTGCGCTTATTTTCCATTCTGAGGGGCTAGCATGTATGTTCCCCATACCTCTAGGAACTTATGGGAGCCTAGTGTACGATGTGCAGCGACATTTTCATACGCAGTGAAAGGCAACAACTGCACTACGGCTCATGGAAGCGTAACGACGAGTCGTAATTTCCTATTGTATTTAATCGAGAAACAATGGCGTTTTAGAATTAACTTAATTGACCTTTTCCGAGATAAATCTTAAAGCCAAGGTTAAACTGCAGCAAGCGTTGACAGCTTATATCTACGCTTCTATGGCTGCATCTACGGCTAGGAACGTAGATAAATAAAGTTCACACACTAAAATCGGCTGGTCTGGACGTCTGGAAATTAAACAATATGGGGAAAAAGGCGAATAGGAATATAGGAATGATTGGGGAAAAAAAATATTGGGTGATTCATCTATACAGTCGTCACATCACATCACATCACATCACACTAATATTATAAATGCGAAAGTTTTGATGGATGGATGATGGATGGATGTTTGTTACCCCTTCACGCCAAAACTACTGAACGTATTGGGCAGAAATTTTGCACACAGATTATTCTAATCCTGGAATCAAACATAGGCTACTTTTTATCCCATAGGATAAATTATCTTTAAACGTTTCCATGAAAACAACGCGTGCGAAGCCGCGGGCATAAACTAGTTTACTTATAATTTATTCAGCAGAAAAAATAGTTATTGTACCGGTTATGGAGCATTTCGTTCTAATTTATAATTTTTTACTTGAAATTAAACTCAGTCGTTTTTTTTCTCTTCTCTATTATAACTAGCAGCCCGACCCGGCTTCGTACGGGTGGACATTAATTAGCCTATGTTACTCCGGGATAATGTAGCATTCTAATGGTGAATTAATATCGGTCTAGTAGTTTTTGAGTTTATTCGTTATAAACATACAAAATACAAATTTTTCTTCTTTATACTATTGGTGTAGATGTAGATAGGTATCAAAAGTGCATACGTTAGATGAAGGTCGTCTCATCATTGCTTTAGTGAATATTAGCTATAAAAATACTCATTTGAGGTTTTATAGTCTTAATCATTAAGTCAAATGAGCCTACTTCATAATTTCATCTGTGCAAAACCAGAGTAATTTCCATTTTGTATAGTTTTATCATCAGAGTCGAGTCCGGTTCAAAAAGTACTTGCTGAAAGTAATTTTTTTAAAGAAAAATACGCAACAGTCCTACAGTATTAAGCCGTAGCCGGATATACCTTATTCATAATACGAAATGTCATACATAATAATTTCAATCCAGAGAGTTTTCTCGCTTACCGCCCACATAGCCCAAAATCCCGAAGAGTTTATAACCAGTGCAATTTGTCTTTTTTTTGTTTTACGAATTTACATTTCGATAATAAAACTTTCTATATTAATGACTTCAATATCTCTAGTCATTGGCATCCATGTCCTATGACTGTGCGTGGGACACACTGTTTGGATTACAACTAGAGTTTTGGGCGATGCGCCAGCTGGTGATGCTCCGCCGTAGCCGTATTGAAGCGTAGAGGGTCTACGATGGGTCTACGTCGTCGTAGCCTAAGTATGCTGAGTATTGATCTTCGACGTCTTCTAAATCATTTATGCCTAAAACAGCAAACTGATTTGCGATTTCTAAATTAAATTTTTTTTGTACAGGGTATGTTTTGAATGTCGTTTGATTTTAGGGCTAAATGTTTTAATTCTATGCAATTTAAAATTTAAATTAATTTTTGCGCGGGTTGGTCTATGATCAGAGCAGTATTTTATTTTGTTTATAACACCTACATATTTAATTATACATTTATCTGAACCGATTTATTCGCCACCAGGCGACACCCAAGTCCGGCGCCTGTTGTGACTGGTGAAGAAGGTGTTTGCTATGCTCATACTCTGTAGAAAGGCAAATTGAATAAGTCTAAGTACCTCGCTCGTTACGGTCACCTAGCCCATGTTGGCCGAGAACGTCAGAGTTGTCCGTAGGTTTTCTGAACCCGAGTTTAGCGTTGAAATCGCCTAAAACGATGTTCCATGTTCCTCGGTTTTGTCGTCAACTAATCGATTAATTATCTTAAACAAAACCACGCAGCTAAACAATACTCCATCACTATTTACAATAGTGATTTTTTGGCACTGCAATCACTTGTATCGGTGTGTATTGCCACTGCGTTTACTGCCCCTGCTTCACTATAACAACCATACATAGTTGATGCATATAGCCGCCGCGTCATGCGAATCCTTTCCTCAAATTCTAAATAAACAAAATTATCGAAAAACACGTTGCCGGTGAATGTTATAATGAAAGTACAAACTATTTTAATGAGTCTTTGCGAAAAATTATGGAGATTCAATCAAAATACGAGGTTTGACCGTCAATTTTCTATTTTCACTTATATCAAGGAAAATTCACAACTATGGCGGTATTTGCGACTCCAAACTACCAGGGCATCAAAGCATCGCTAGGGATGCGTTGACCAAACCTTTCCCAACCCCTTCTATACAGTACTGGATCTACGATTTTCTTGAGGGGAGGGGGTGGGGGGGATGAAACTTGAACTTATGTATGTACGGGTTTGCGGTGAATCTTCACAGATATAATCAATTACAGTTGAGCTACCTGTAGGTAGATTGTTAGCAACAGCCTGCAGTTAGCTTAATCGTTTTATTGACAACACTGGTTCAAATTTGTTTATATTCTTTGACTGTAGTTTTCTTTGTTAATAAAACAGATTGGTATGTAACCAAGGTGATAATTTGGCTTTAAGGTAAGTCCAGATTAAGTAGCATCCTACTAATATTTTAACTACGAAAGTTTGTGAAATGTTAAATTTTTGTTACCTAGGATCTCCAAAACTACTGAACAGATCAAAATGAAATTCGGTATACATTTAGAATGTAGCCTAACTTAAAAAAAATTGGTTGCCTGTAAAGTCGGTATACGGGCGAAAGTTTTACGTGACAACGACTTTGTGAGCGCATAACGTGAGCGGAGCGTAACGCGTAACGCAGTTTCTTGAAGTGTCACCCGGCAAACCAATTTATAAGACGTTGTCACGTCAATAATAACTAGTAGCCTAACTTAAATAATAACTTTTTTTAAGGGCTTCGCCCCCTCCATGTCTAGTTTTGATAATTTACACGTCACGTCTAACGAGAAACCAAAACATAGATAAAAAGTCCGTCTATGCCAGTCTATGCAATGTTGTCTATTTTTGTCAAAATATTGATTGAATTTGTGATGTTTGTCATATTTGCTTTGTAAAATACGTAAATTAAACAGAATTTTTTTCTCCAGCAAAGAAACGAAATAATTCAAGGTACATTCTATGGATAATATAAATGCTCCGTATGTCTGTATAGTCACAGATGTAAGTTCACTTTTTCTCTACAAATGTTTTTTCCGTTCACTGATGTGTCCTAGTACCTTACCTACCACGCTAACGAAGTTGCGGGTTACAGCTAGTGTTATATTACTTATCTTGTATAACACATTATCAAACCTGTTACCTATATTAAAACACGTCCACATTGTAACGCATGTTAAAACAACTTTGTTTACAACAGGTTTTGTTGCTTTACCTAGGCGCCCCTTTAGGCGCATTCGAAACTGTCGCGGGCAACGTTTCAAAATCACTGCTACATCATGGCTGCTTGGAGTATGGCAGCCTGGAGCATGGAATTCACCTCATCAAGGTGATTCTCTTCCTTGATGAGGTGAATGCCCTGTACGTAAATAATTTTCTCTCATAGTAGATACGTGCGGAATGAACTACGTAAAAGAAACGCTATAGAAATTCATTGAACGGTCGATGCGTTACTGACATGATTGACGTCACGCGTGTTACTTTGTAACGCGCCGGGCGTGACAAAGTGACTCACGCCAATTGCGGCTAAAATTCTGTTTACCAATCGTTTTACGATAACTATAAGAAATCATAGTGCGGGCACCGCTATTTCACGGAGAGATTGATAAATTGGTTTCAACCTTGACATTTTTGACACGCGGAGGGACGCGCATCCATCCGTAGTTTCTTTCGTCAAATGTAAAATGCCAAAGTTGTTAATTCTGAGACAATACCATTGCTAAGTTGAAGCGATTAATTTAATTAAAGTGGAATAAGAGGGCTGTTGGATGGATGTCATGTTCGGTTTTAGTCATGTTCTATACTTGGTCATGTCAGTTTTAGTCAGTGTTTTTAACACAATAAACATTTACTACGAATCAATACTATGACGCGGGGTAGACCAGTCTTATGACAGATACAGGTACTGCGCCACAACAGTGAGATTTCTTATTTTTTGCAGTTTCTGCTATGTGTCATTCGGTGTTTGTTTTGTGAAATTAGGGTCATTCCCAAAATACAATTAATTTGTCGTTTAAGTTCGTATAAGTTATTTAAGCAGCTAATGTTGAATTTTAAATTACGTTACGAAAAACAACAACAAGATTTCGGAAGTTCATTTAGTAACATTCTTACAAAAAACTAATCGATCAATCAATCTTTGTATCATCCTAGCGAAAACGTTAAAACGTATGTGACCCGCACACAAGTTATTTAAATTTAATCATAAATTAAATACGTCCAAAATATCACAAGTACCAGGCAAACAGAAATCGACAAGAGCTACGCTAAACTCCCGGTGCAGCAGAACGAGACAATAGAACGAGACACCACGGATCCGACAGAGACAGCAGTACTACTGTGAGTTCACGATGCCTTTACGTCACTATCCCTGTACGGAAACACTCTAAGTGGTCGCTAGGCCGGAGTTCATAAGCGTTAGCGTGTTTGAACGTTCTTGAATAACAAGTAGCAATGCCTAAACTCCCCAAACCTACGAATCTAGCCCAGAAATGTCCAAGTAAACTGAACATAGACCAAGCGTCTATCGAAATAACTACCCGAAGATGACTACACGAAGAAAAACAAAGCTTGGAGCTTTGTTTTTCTTCGTGGCAAGAGAGATAGAGATGACGAATACGACTTCTTCAAGGAGGAAATAAGGGACATGATGGAAAAGCTATAGTCTGACTAAGAAACTGAACTGAAACTCTACTTATGAGCCAAAATGAGGAACTCACGAAAAAAGTTGATCTCCTAGAACAACAACAAAAAAAGGATAAAGAAGTAATTTCAATACTTGAAAATAGGATAGAAGATGTACAAAGGACTGACAGGAAAAATACTTTGAAATTAAAAATGTATCCCAGGGCAAGACAACGGAAGATAATGATAAATATAGTAAAATGATCGCTAATGGTTGTTTGCAGAACATCCACTGAAGCTTCACTTTTCTTTCCCTCTATCTTAATCATACAATGATCTAGGCAGTTATTTTCTCGGGTATGTAGGTAGTGGCCTGGTAATAAACTATTCAAAGACAAGGCATTTCAATAATTTAGTCTGTTGTTTTGTTCATTATTTCGTTCTTCTCTTTTTGGAGTTAGGTCTATTATATTTTACAAACTTATCTAAATTCGGTATGAGCTTATGGCTTCAAACCCGTTATTTACTGGCAAAGTAGCCCATTATTTAAGTTAGTATGCCAAATTTCATCTTAATCTGTTCAGTACTTATGAGTTTTTTACCAAGAAAATCCGTACATTGAGATCTTCTTCAAAATTCGAACTAGCATCTCTTCAGAAAATGGTTCAGGAGGCGGAATAAAAAACGAATGCCGCGAAAACGTACTCAAACATAACTTCGTCTTGAGCGTGATTAAATCCCCCTCGCACTCGGGATTATAATAACCCTTGCTTCGTTCGTGAGTTATTTCAGAATCCTGACTTGCGCTCGAGAATGTCGCCCAAGACGTAAGACACTGCTAATAAACACATTTTTGTGTAGGTATATAAAAATTTAAGTACAGATTGAACTGAAGTAGTAAAATATAGGCAATTTCTTTTTGAACTTTAAAGTTCATTATCCCGAAAACGGTTTAGTTGTGGGAAATGGTGTTTCATAATCAAATCACTCAGTAATGATGGAAACTACAACCCCCTCAAGGATTTAGGTCGACTTAACTGTAACCCTGTCTATAAATGTAGATTGTTTCAAAAAAGCAAGAGGCCTATAATCATTTCACGGACTTGAAGTTGACCTCTAATGATCATAGTTACCGCATGATATTTCACAAAATTCAAATAAGTTCATATATATAAATGGATGTCCATAGAGTTTTTGCTGTCGCATTTTATTAGTACAGTCATAACGTTACATACCTACACACAATGACGTACTTTCTGCTTCATGTTCGAAAAAAATAATCCCGAGTGCGCGTTGAAATCTGGGACGGAGGAGAGGGCTTTGAGGTTTTGCAAGATCGCGATATTTTAGGAGTTTAGCTACTAGGGTCTCATAACTTCGAGAGAGTGATATAAATGTATAAAGGAGGCTGAAAGTCTAGGGATGGGGTCAGATGGTGCGTTGTCGACACATCCAACCCCTTCCCTTATTTGTGTTTCATGAATGCATCGCAGTTCCTGGGAGACTGAGTGAGACACAATTATACACACACACGCAAGTGCATCTCTGGAATGTTTCAATGTGAGGAATGTCGCACTACTCGCACCCAGCGCGGTTTAGGGGGATTATGCTTCAGTAGGTAGGTTCAGCAGTAGGTACAGTACCTACCTAATAATTTACACTCAGACAATACCTAGATAGGTATACAATAAGTCGTTAGCCTTTTATAGGTATGCTATTACTGACCTGAAAAAATAACCCTATTTCCTGACCTTAGAGCTAGTGGATGGCGTGGATTTTAAATCGAGATGACCTTAGGTAGTCAATGGGGTGTTATGCCCAATCATAACTGCCTCGTTGGTCTAGCGGTCAGCTTGTTCAACCGCTGATTACGAGATCCTGGGTTCGATTCCCGGGTCGTGCCAATAGTTGTTACTGGGGTTTTTCTAGCAAGGAAAATTCACAGTAGCAGCCTGGAGTCCGGAAGTTGGCGGTGTTATACCCCCGTGCCTCGGAAAGCATGTTAAGTCGTTGGTCTTGCACCTGTCCTCTCCCCGGTCACGTCGATCTGTCGTTCCATCGGATTATGAGAGTGAGGGAATAGAGAGTGCACCTGTGTTTGCGCACACACTTGTGCACTATAATATGTCCTGCGCATCTGGCTAGTCTCTGATGAGACTGGCCACCGGCCGTAGTCGAAATTCGGCTAAGAGTACATTATGTCCAAATAACACGAACACGTCCGAAAACCGTAAAGGGGCTTGAAACATTTTTGTATGGAGGGTGGCCCAAACTTGTTTTTTATTTGTTTCAGTGTCTTCTATCTAAATACATAACATTTATACCTCAACCTCAACAGTCTGTATTGGTCCACTGCTGGACGCAGGCCAACCCCTGATAAGCGCCTTGTTGGCTTTTATCTCATGGGGGTAATGCCCATAGTCCCCACGCTGGGCATGCGGGTTGGGGATCGCAGTTCGGTGGTAGAATTATTCTGCAGGAGGCGCTGCTGCCCGCCCCCGGTGGGATTTCGCAGACAGTCGTCAAATACTTGTTTGTCCATGTGCTTAACAAGTCATAAGCTTAGATATCCCTTAATCGCCTCTAACGACACCCGCAGGAAGAGTTGGGGTGGTGCAAATTCTAAGCCGGCACCAGACATCCCTTTTTATCATTTATAGCGTACTTACAGCGATTTTGAAAAAAAAAACACAGTAAGTACCTTTTCCATTTTCAACTTAATAAGCAACCACCCAAAATCACCCAAAAAACCTAATATCGAAAGTGGCCTTACACCACCAATCAACCCATTTCATCTAGGTACGTCACACAAACCTCGCGAATCCATGATGGCCGCGTCTGCTTTCGGAGGGGAAATGGGTTGATAGCGCCACCTGTCAAATGTGAGTCATTAGGGTAGGGTACAATGTTGACACGGTGACCTACTTAGCACCCCTCTTTATATTCATTATGAGTGCTGCGAGATCGATGCGTGCATTCAACTTTGGCCGTGAACCTTTTGTTTGCTCGTTCGTTGGCCTTGGCATTGATTTGAATGGCACAAATACTATTTTTATGGATAAACTACGAGGTTTATTGTTAAGAAGATAAAATTGAAAATCTCTAAATTGGGATGAAAGTGGTGTCAAAGTTCCCGATGTTTCATGTGACTCCACATGCTTTGAAACTTTGTATATAAATGTTCCATATTTTATACTAAAATAATCCAAAATAATTAAATACGTATTCCATATATTTTCAAAACTTCTAATAAATGGGCTAAAGTAGCTTGTTAGACTTTCCGATCCTTAGTGTATCAAGATTGTAAACCTAAAAATTACCTAATAATATTACGGGACTAAAACCACCCTTATAAAAGCCAAAAGCGGGATTTATTAAAATTGAAAACTGGTTTTAGGAAATTCTTACTGTTATACCTATTTATTGTAGGAGTCGGAAATTCCTAAAACCCCTAAAACTTCTCGAAATCAGCTGAAACTCTACGTTTCACCTGATTTCGAGAAAAAACCCTAAAGTCCACGCGAATAGCCAGTGAAGCCTTTTAGCTCCTGCGTGTTTATGAGAGCCTGGTAGTAACTGCGCGAAACCGGAAGTGAATGGAATGAAGGGAATGCAATGACGACCATTTTCTAAAAAGTTTATGAAGGATAACTTTTGTTCGTCAGTTTCGTAATGAGGTTGAATTCCTCCTTAGTTTCATACAATTTTTCAATTTTCTATTTACAAGCTTTTTTGATAACTTTGTAATAGATAATACTTTGTTTATAAGGTCAAGACAGAGTTTAGGGAAAATAGTTTCGTGGCCACCTAAAATAATTTCACGTCTGTCTGATTAAAACTTAAACTACAACCGGTTGTTCGTATTTTCAGGAACTATAGTTAATGTGCTTCCTTGTTTGTACGTTGATCATCTGATAATAATAAATTGATCAAAAATTAAGTCCCCCTGTCAACGTCAATTGAGGTTGCTAGATTGCTCATTGCTATATTTTTAAATAACTAAAACTTATTTATTTACTCATCTAAATGAAATTAGTATTATATTTTGTGATTTATGTATTTTCTTTGCGTAAAATTTCTCGTATTTCACCAACGCGTGGTTATCCAAGTTCGTTCGGAGGTACTAGGGGATCAAATGATTGCAGGAGGTCGCTTTATAGCCAAAGCAAGCACAGAATAACTATTAGTACACGTCGTCGATCGATTGTCGATGAATATATTGCGATCTTGTAGGTAGTTTATCGCCTTTGAACAGATTGTAGTGTTTTATTTGATGAATGAACGCCGCAACTGTGTGTGTGCTCAGTCGTACACTCGGAAGAAAGAAGTAGTAGTAGTTTTAGGGAATAATATTATCTAGTTCTATGGTCGTACATGTACTTACCTAAATCAAATTGTGTTTTATTCTTATTTTGAAATTTAATTGTTGACAATAGAATTTAGTTCTGTTTTATAAAATAACAAAAAGTTGTGTCTTCAAATATAATCTTCAAAGTCTAACGAAATATACTTAAATTAGCCGAAATAGGTCTCTTTATAACAAATAATATAGTTTTAAAAGTGATGTGCTTATTGTTAGGTAAATAATAACCATCAAACATAACTGGGTAAAATTGTATATCAGCCTGGCAACACAGTGGGTGACGCACGATTAGCCAGGCAACTCTCGGCTACCGGACTCATTCTATCGCCGACAGCCGTCCTGAGCAGACTTGGTATTTTTGACCTACAACTGAATAGTTGTTGCCCAGCCTTTGCTTGCAAAACGAGTCTGTACCAGTTTGGGACCGAACGGAGGTGGAGTCGGTTGAGGCATGCTGTTTTTGTATATACCGCCCAACAACTTCAGAAGTGGGATTCCGATAGCAAGGTACGTAAAGTGAAGATTTCTTATAATTATTCGTAATTACTGCTCTTTATCTTGTTATCACCCTGCCCACAAGGTGTTGAGGGTTGACTTGTTAACACGTAATCGGGGTACATAACTCCGATAGTGTTAACAGATTGATTTAGAAGTGCGGGTTTGTGCAGGCATTCGGCCAGGGCATGCCGTCCCTGGTAATGTCGTCACGTACTTAGTGATTTTACTAGATACCTACCTGCATTTTTGGTTAGTTTGAAAGCCTGTTTGTTAGCACGTGGTCAGGGTATCTACTCCCTGACAGTGTTGGCGGAATGATTTGCAAGTGATCGGTATTTGTGTAGGCATTTGGCCAGGGTACTCCCTGGTAACGCCGGTACGTGCCTGGTTAATTCTGATTAATATACTAATGACAATATGTTAAAGTACACTAAATAGCGATTGCTCGATAACATGTAGCGGGTTCACCGTTAAGTAAGTAGGTAGGTACCTACCGAATCTGTGATCGTGGCCGCGTTTGGCCAAGATACATAGGTACCCGCCTAGTCGCCTACTCTATGATAGCTTGAACGCGGGCTCAGCAATTTAACTGGCTGGATTTCCTTTTCAACGTGTTTTTTGTAACCCCAAGAGAAATTTATAAACTTTTGTTTGGATTCTGGTTATCAGTGATCCATGATCGCATTAACTTGTCAGATGAAATGGAAATATGCCTTGAAGAACATTGATGCTTGATAATTTTTAACAGCGAATGATGGAAGCAGTTAGCGTGACCACCACCGTAGCAGAGAACACCGTCGCCATAAGGCGCCAAAGCGCCGTAGCAATCGACGGAGCCGCGACGAACACAGCCAGCCAGGTACCATAGATGCTGACGTAATGTGATCGTGATGGCTGTGCTGAGAAGCGTCCAGCGAACGATGGACGATGCAACGAGAAGCGAGGTAAGTCGTGTAATTCTACTCGAAATCCTTCACGCAACCGTTGATATAGTAGGAAGAATCGAAGCGCCAAAGCAGGCGTACCTAGAACAGCACGTCGCAGCGAGAGGCTAGTTGCGCCTCACATTCGAAGCCGTTGTCGTAATCGGCACTATAGTGAACTTCGTGAATCGAATCGGAATGTATTTGAAGGTGTACTTTATTAGTGACCTGACCACCTTATAAATTACCCAACCTTCGGAACGAATACATTCTACAGGTACCTACGCAATATCTACGCTCAGAATAACTACAGTAGGTACCTAGCATAATAAGGAATAGGGACAAATTTGATATATCTACGTAGGCACTAATTCTAAGTTAAGCATGAAATGAAATCATGGAGCTGTAATATTTTTTTTTTAGTTTTACGATCCGTTTCCGAGTCGTGGTACCACAGAAACATATCTAGATATATTTCTGTGCGTAGTACCTATGTTGCATAGGTATGCATCAGAGTGCACTTGAACCGATCAAGATAGCGACGAGTTTCAGGTTGAGTTGTCGGTGAAAATGCTAATCACAAACAAAGCAGTTTACTTAAAATATTTGCTACTTCACTTGATAATAACGAACGTTTGGCTACTTACGCTAAGAACTTTGTAGTCTAAACGGATAGGTGCCATGCCAACGTCATATTATATCCATGCTCAGTTTGCAAACCCATGAACACAACTAGCTACCTATCTCTCTCTAGACCTACCTACCTACATACCAATGCACGAATGCACCTTTGATTGCAGCGTATTCATGAAATATTTGCTAGAGAAAATATAATATTTAAATAAACTCGATCATAGTCTTGAAACAATGCTCACCTACCTAATTATAGATTTGTAGATGACCAAAACCTCGATAAGTAGTTCCAAGATTTATAGGTATTTTTGGTGGCAAAAGATCATTCACTTTCTATTTTTCTGTTAATAAAACCATGACACGAAGCCGTGCTCGCGGTGGTTTCCAAAATAGGACTTTTGTGAGAACATGCGGGTTCGATTCCCGCGGCGCGGCAGGTATTTGTTCGATTTCCGGATGGTTGTTCGGGGCCTGAGGCATGACAAGCATTAAGTACTTTAATTTATATGTAAAATAATAATGAGCCTTTGTAGGAATTCCGATTTAAACTACGTAGAAAGCGTAGGAAGGTACCTACCTATAAAAACAAAACACAAATTCTAGTGTTTTTTTTTATGGTTTAAGTCATTTCTTTGATCATCCAAACTATTATTTATTGCAATGGACGACTGGAAGGCAAAACCTAAGATAAGTCTTCGCAATCTACTAATTTTTTTTTGAACAAGGAATAAAAACTAAGAATTGAAACAAAAACAATTTATGGCAGCTCCTTAATCTAACACTTTTGATACCCGCGACTCACATGCAACCTTTACCAAACATTTTGTCATTCAGGTGGCAAACTTCTTACGTGTAAATAATGCATATAAATGAAGCAATAAAATATCGAATAGAAATCATTGAGGGTAGCGAAAAGAAATGTGAAGTAAACATGTAGGATTAGAGGAGTAGAGAGTATGAACAGGATGTAAGAGTACGAACGCTAAGCAAGTATGAACGGGAGAACCACACTTTTCATAAAAGTCAACAGTGTGTGAATGTGTAAATATATAATGTAGTGTAGATGATATAAAATGAACAATAAATAATATACTTAAATCAAACGCTTAAACTAAATATTGTGGGAAGATTCCCACGTAGGTCTTTAAACTAACATTTTCATGGCCCGAGACGCAGACGAGCCTCTCGACTCGACCCTCGTGTAGTGGCGGCGGCGGGGCGCGCCCCTGCGGGTCGCACCGCCGAAGCTGGGCAGCGAATGCGTTAATACGCAGAGTATCAATTACATACATATTTATGCCTGATTATGCTTTGAGTACGAGTAGGTTTTCGGTAGGTAAATTATTTAGTACGATATTATTATACTGTTACACCCTACGTGTTAATTAGAGTTTAAACGGTGAAAACGATATAAGTACTCGTAAGTTGTTTAGGTCCATAATAAACAAAATAGAATAAAATAGAATGGAATCGAATGGAATCGAACATAATCGAATAAAATCGAGTAGGATCGAATAGGATAATAGAAAAGGTATTTATATTTACTAACAGACGCAATTGAAACACGGGTCGTCAGTGACCGTGATCAGAGAATTAGTTACTGCTGGCATAATAAAATAAATTGAGTTTCCAAAGTAAACTACTTACGACTTTTCAAATGAATTTAGGACTGTAGTAGGTTCAATTAAAAATAAACAGAGTTAATACCATACTCAAATAAATAAAATTAAAGGTAAAATACACACCTAGGTTTACAACACCTATAAAATGTAATATACTAGAAGACGATTTTTCTAATTTACTAGTGACGACGACTTTTCTCATTTACTTGTGTAAAGGTTCTCCTACCTGCAGCCAAATCGCGCTTTTTGGATAGTTGTGTTGGTTTAAGGAATCTTGACCAGTGTTTGAGCGGGAAGGGAAATTGAAGGCAAACTAGGCTATCCTCGATTGGTTGATATGTCGTTATGGAGCGGCGGTGAATAATTATGCTTTTATACTAAAGTATCTTCAAATAGGTCGAACGGGACTTTCTAGTCCTTTTTTTTAGATAACTTGAAGTCGTGCAATGTCTTACAAAAATAATTTTAGTAACAATTTACTAGACTTAGGCCTATCAAATTCTATTTTTGGGTCTATTTGAACTCCCTAATCCAATATAGGGTAGTTAATGTAAATTTAAACAATGATGTTGAAAGTTGTAGCTGTAGGTACATTGACAATGAAAATCATTATTATTGCTGCACTGATCATGATATTCTATTGGATATTATACGTAAACGTTTTGCTAATAGTTTAGCAGAAGATAACAATGACATCTTATTGACACACAATTTAATAGTCAGGTATGCAATGCATTTCATGATAATAAACTTAATAATGCTGTCCACGTTTAATTCGAACTTAGTCCGCTGGTTGTTAACTGTGGACATGCGGGGCACAATGATGCGCCGCCCAAAGAGTCTCAGTTAACAGTCAGAGTGAAAAAAACGATAAGTTATTTTTAAGTCAGGTGAAATTAATATAATTGACTAACAGCTTGTTAACTGTGGGCATGCACAACGATGTGCCGCCCAACGAGAAGCAGTTAATAGACTCAGTGAAAAAGGGAACAATTTGGTTATTTTACGCGTGAAATAATTTTAACGTAGGGTAACCAAATGATATTACATGATGGGTTGTTAATTGTGGGCATGCCAGGCACAATGATGTGCCGCCCAATGAAAAGCAATTAACAGTCTGGGTATTATAAATAATAAAAAGCAATTGGGTTATGTTGCGCGTGAGTTATTTCTAGCGTAAGATTAACCAAATGGCATGACAGATTGTTAATTGTGGGCATGCCGCCCAGCGAGAAGCAGTTAACAGCCTGAGTGATGATCTACTTATTGTGGGCATGTTTCGCTCAGTGAAAAGCAATAAGTTGATGAAAATAGTAATTCTCACTAATAGTTTTACTATAAGCAAATGAAGTGATAAGCTTTGCAACCAAAGCTAAGAAATGAGAAGGAATGCAGTGACGAACTTAACAACCAAAGCCTAACGTGGGAGCTACACATCGACAGACTCTGCGAGAGAGTGGGAAGGGCTTGCTTCGCTTTATGGCGTTTATCGGCTACTCTTGAAGAAGGGATGACCAGAAGCTGTTACTTTGCATCCGTTCACTCGCTCCTTCAATATGGCGTGGAGCTGTGGGGCAGAGCTGCTGACTGGGAGCGAGCGTTTAGGATGCAGAAGAGAGCTGTTCGAGCGATCGTGAGACAATTAAATCCAAGACTTATTTTTGTTATTATTATATATTGTTATTATTTGACGGGCTCATTAGAGAGAGATATTATTAGAAATATTTCGAATCTAATAAATAAATAAATGGTTGCCGTACCTAAATGTGAACAAAAGGGATTCTAAGCTTTGTTAGCTGGATCGTGCTCTTTGATTTAAATCTCTTTGGCATACGTTTGTAAGAATATGGTCTTTTATTCGTTACCTTTTGTTTTTTTTTTGATGAAATATATTTTGTCCGCAAGGATAGATAAAGTTCAAATTGAAAAATCAATGATTGTTTGGAGAATAAATTAATGTTTACTTATATGTTAATATTTATAAGCAACGAAGGCACTCGTTGACGGTCGGACGGCCGAGCTGTTAGGTAAATAATAACCATCAAACATAACTGGGTAAAATTGTATATCAGCCTGGCAACACAGTGGGTGACGCACGATTAGCCAGGCAACTCTCGGCTACCGGACTCATTCTATCGCCGACAGCCGTCCTGAGCAGACTTGGTATTTTTGACCTACAACTGAATAGTTGTTGCCCAGCCTTTGCTTGCAAAACGAGTCTGTACCAGTTTGGGACCGAACGGAGGTGGAGTCGGTTGAGGCATGCTGTTTTTGTATATACCGCCCAACATTATAAGTCTGATGAAAAATTTGTGAGAAAATTACAGTGCCTTTAAAACATTTTTTTTTCGTTTGGTTCCAAACTTTGAAGCGTGAGCGTTACTTCCACTCTAAGTTACTAAGCCACCTTTTTCTGGATACATAGTTCAGTTCTAATTTGTTTCTACTGCAAATGGTTGTTGAATTATATCAGAACCCCCTCTTCGCCTTGTCCGAGATGGGTTCGAGCATTGCGACATTCCTCACATTGATGAATTCGAGAGATGGACTTGCGTGTGTGCATATAATTGTGTCTCGCTCAGTCTCCCAGGTATTGCGCTGCATTCATGAAACAGCAATAAGAGAATGGTTTGATTGTAGGTGGCGACAATACACCATCCTACCTCATCCCTAAACTACCAGCCTCCCATATAAAATATCAGGCCACCCTCTCGATGTTATGAGGCCTTGGTAGTTTGAATCCGTAAATACCGCCATTATTGTGAAATTCTCATAGATTTCAATGCGCACCCGCTGGTTTATCCTTTTAACCGAATTCTAAATGACTTATTCACAAAGAAAATTATACTAGTATTTACAATTGAAACAATTGAGTTAACTGCTGACTGTTGCAAACAGTCTACAGGTAGCTCAACTGATCCATATCAACACCAGTCGGAAGCGTCCCCAAGACGCTGGCTGCATTGCCACGCTGTATGGCAATGCTGATGCGCTGTGCCAGATACTCACCAGCTCTCGGGTCACGCGTCGCTTCGACCAGACGCTCTGATAATTTTTTGAAAACCCGAAGAGCCTCGGTACCCCACGGATCTAGCGTCTCGACTCCAAGGGGAGCAAATGTGTGTATTCTACAATATGTTACAAATCTCCGCCAATAATGGTTAACCAATTTTGCTGATTCTTTCATTTTGTATAGAATTTTCTATCCCGAGGTGGTCGTAAAATAATTTTATTCCCGAGGTATTTGTATTATTTATCCCGTAAAACTTAAAGGTAAGGGAGGGGTGATTTCTATCGTCTGAGACGTAGGTGGATATTTACTGGGATTTGAAGTCAGTTTATAGTTTTTTTAAAACACACTAAATTCTACTACACCATCTATAAGTTTGAGATTCATAGTTTGGCTGCGTATTGAAATTTCTGTAACTTTATATCCTTTAGGACCATTCGGACTTGAAATTTTCAGTATCAAAAGCAACAATAAATCAAAACACGTGTTTCAGGATTGGCATAACAATCTCTAAATAAGGAGTCAAAGTTTTTTGTTACTTTTTTACCAGTGACGTAGCCAGTGACCCAATTTGATTGAAACTCTGAGAATACGAAAAATACAAAACAATGAAACATGTATTTTAGAATTTTTTAGAACAACCCATAAACGGGATTTTTTTGTTATTGAAAACTGATTTCTGGAATTTTCCCTAAAATCCACGCAATGAAATCGCCAGTGGGTAAAGTAGTAGTAGCATGAAAGGTACAATAAGATATTGAAAAAAATAACAAAATGGTGACCGATGTGAGGCCCAAATTCTTCAAACCCCTTTCTGAAATGTTGTCTTACTTTTATCATAGCAAGGCGCCTTTGATTTTCGTAATTGACGGTGATTTTGACGTCTACCTTCAGAAATACCTCTCCATAATATTGGCATAAAAATGTTCGGAGGGAATGTACAGCGGCTTTACATTCGCCTCGCGATCCAAAGCCTAGAAAATTAACACCTAGTTAGTCGGCTTATTTCCGACAGCAGATTTTATCTGTTGATGGTGCCCACGGCTATGAGTTTTATACCGCCATCCTTCTTTTTTAGTGCGCAAAGATTCGCATCGTTCAGGAGTTCTGTGATCTCGCTGTGGATTCGAACTGATAACAATTAGGTTGATCAGAGACGTTGAATTTGTCATCGAAGGCACTTTGGTCATTGATAAAAGCTGATAGAAAAAGTTTTTTCTTTATATTTAACTATTTATTCTACTTTATGAGCTTTTACTTAATTTAATAAAACGTATTCATCATTATCAAAATGAAGTTAAGTAATGTGTTCATTCTCAATAGTGTCCCGTAATTCACAATCGTGTGGATCCATATTCGTTCGGAGATACCAGGGGATCAAAAGATCGTAGGAGGTAGCCCTGTTGTTAACATTGGCACAGAATAACTATGAGTAACCATTGACTCAGTCTATGAATAAATCCGACCTTGTACCGACTCCGCCCCCTCTACTGTGGGTGAATGTAGCTCCGAACGAATATGGATAACCACACGACTGTGAGTTACGGGACACTTTTGATGAATAATGCGTTTTATTAATTAAATAAAAGCTTGTAAAATAGAATAAATAGTTAAATACAAAGGAAAAACTTTAATAAACACAAGCTTCTATCAAGAACCGAAGTGCCTTCGAAGACAAATCGATCGTAAACAACCACATAAAATCGAAAGATGACAAACGTGATAATGTAGTAGAATGTGCTTAGGCGTAGCACTTTGTCGTAGCACGTTATAGTTCTACGACGTAGCACGACCTCGTATAACAGCAAAAACTATTTTGTGATACTTACATATGTACATACAAATCTAGTTGGTTTCATTATGTGTAATTTTTCAAAAACTAAAAATCACTTCCTCGGGTTTCTCAGTTTTGTAACTGTGGGTAGATAAAAAGTTGCAAGAGTTCTTAAAACTGTTAATAGAACAGGAAATAACAGGTAATAACATCTAGTAAAAAGGTTGTATCCACAATAAGTGTTTTTGTGTACAGGTATTTTAACTACACCAGCTATAAAATGGCATTGCATTACATTTAATTTGCTGTGTAATTTGAGGTCATACTACGAGCACAGATATTATAATACTATACAGGGTGGGGCAAATTTTTGGCCCAGTAAGGGTAGCTACCTCTTCTTTTGTAGTTACAAGGTTTTGTTCTTTGGAATTTTCTGATTTGTTTTGAAGAAACAATATTGCCATTTTTTGATTTTTGAAATAAGTACGTTTCACCCAAAAAATTTCATTTGTAAAAAAAAACAAGTTGGTCTTAATCAACTCTATTTCTAACCAGGAACACCTTTCCAAGTTTTCCATACATCCACTTTTCCATACTACGAAAAAGAACATGAAGTACTTTTTATTACGGAACGCAGTAGGTCGGTTCGTTTAGGAGATGGGAATGAAAGTTTACTTTTACTAAATTTACTTAGCCGCAGGACCCATAGAGAAAAATGACAATACTTACCTACCCACTTTCAACTCTATGCCTATCAAATCTGAACGATACTTATTCTATAACTAGCTGCTGCCCACCGCTTCGCATGCGTTGTTTCTATGGAAACGCTTAAAGGTGATTGTTATCCCATGGGAACCAATTTATGGGATAAAAAGTAGCCTATGTTTTATTCCAGGCCTAGAATTATCTGGACGCAAAATTTCAGCCCGATCCGTTCAGTAGTTTTGGCGTGAACAGGTAACAAACATCCATCCATCCAAACTTTCGCATTTATAATATTAGTGTGAAATGTGATGTCAATGTAAATGAAAATATTTCAAACAATAATAAGCTACTGAGAAGTAAATCAAGAAATCAAACAATATCTAAAAACAACAGATTTTACATTCATTCGCGGGACATATCAGCGAGTTGCTGAAACATTATTCACCAGGAAATTATACCATTATAGGAAATATTATGGAATATTGAAGAAATAGCGTCTAAACCTCTCGCTACGATACCTTACACCTAGTACTTTGAGGAATACTTTTCAATGTTAGTTCTACGGCGTAGCGCCCTGCTACGGCAAACTTCGTAGCATTCTGCGAGGACTCTACGTGTCTTAGTACTTGTAGCATGTTTATGTGTTGTAATATAAAAGTAATTTTAACTGTAATGCATACAACAAAAGGCCTTAATTTGTGGCCAATTTTCATTATGCTGGCTCATCAGTATACCAAAGATACTTGCTACGCTCGTGAAGTGTCACGAGCATAGCAAGTGGATTTAGTATAAGAGAAGTGACTCTTGACTGCTTCGCCAGGAATTCAATTCCGACAACTTCACCAAAAAATCGCTTCGCTCTCCTGTATAATTTTTTTTGTCGTTTCGATCAAACACCTTATTATATTCGAAGAGGTATTTTCAGAAAACGTTTTCGTTAGACTGTTCCATAGGAAGTTGGTTGAAGGTTCCTATATTGTTTGGAAGGTTTGCCACTCTGCCATAAGAGCGAGCTTTTTGGAATATTTAGCCTTGTTGTGGTTACCTTATACCAGTTCCGATCAATACCGACCACGTGTAGCGACTGCATCTGGCACGGAGCACTTTCACTTTCCTCGATGCTGAGACAGGTATATGCAAACATCGCAATGTGTTTCTCAGTTGTTTGTAAATTGAACTTTGCTGTCGACGTAACAAGACTGTTATCTCTTTATTTCCTATATGCATTTACATGTATGCGTATAAGTCTATCTCACTCAGGCTCTCAGGTGTCCCGATGCGTTTATGAAACAGAGAAGGTGGAAGGTGTGGTTGAACGTGAGGGCAATGTCCTCTCGCACCCCTAGATTCCTACGCTCTCTACTCCTGTTATGATACCCTGGTTGAAATACCGCCAAAATCTTGCCAACATTTAAGTTCACGTGAATCCAACATCACTTAACGTTCATAAGGATTTTATTCAAAAAAATACTGTTTTTAAAACAAGCTTTAATTCAAAACTCGACGGTGTTACGTCTTTTCGTTTAGAAGTTCCTATGACCACCTTCACCACCAAACCAGCTCGATGGCACCATAACATTTAATTGTCACTGAACTTGCATAAGTACATCAATCGGTTGAGGAAACTGGTCTAAAATCCAGTTGCAAGATATTTCCCCACATACTATACATGCACTAATAGCTGCTAACCGGGCAAGTTAAATAAAAGCTTGTAAAAATAAAGGGTATCTGAAGAATACTTACCTTCTTTGACAAGTTTCAAATGGATTTTCGCCGTAAATGGCTACGGTAGTCGGCCGTGTGTACGCACGGTCTTTAATGTTGTACAGATCACTGAGGGAGTTTATTGACATTCTATAGATTTTTACGGTGAAAAACTGCGTGTAAACAGAAGACCTAAGCCTACTCTACATTAATGCAACTCCCGACTAACAAAGATAGTTTCTATAATAATCGTAATAAGGAGTGCTTGTCTTAACGTGATCTCACATTGTTTTTTATGTATACAGTAAAGCCAATGAATTATCAACTAGTTACTGGCCGCGGCTTTGCGTGCTCTTTTCCGGAATTAAAAGTAGCTTGTGTCCATCTCTGGGGTACTGAGTAGTTCCCTATCTAATTTCATTCAGATCCAATCTGACAGGCTGGCACTGGCAGGCGGGAAGAGGAATTTTATAATATGGATTCTATGCCGATGATACCGGACAATGTAATAAGAAGTTACAGCCGTTTATGCCCACCCAGGGAAGGACATGCACACAAAACCTATAGAGTTCGTACTTCCCGTTGGCATGGTAAATAACGAGGTCTTAAAGCACACGTAAAGGGAAAAATACGATAACTCCAAATTTAAAGATCAAGACAGATTTTTTTTTAGCAAGGGACCATAAGCTAAATGTTACTTCCCGTTTATGTACAATCATGAAATTTGGCAAAAAGCAAGATCTGTATAGGGTATCCGGCACAGTACCTATTAGTAACTTTACTAACAGATATGGAAGCTGATATGTCCAGGATGAAAAATCAGTTAAACGCCGAAAGCTTATCGCTTAGTCCCCCAACCGTTTTTGCGAGCGAGAATCTCATTCAGGAGCTACGAGTCCGAGTTGAGTAAGAGAAAAATTTAATTATTAGGGGAATCAATGAAAAAAATGAACGAGATTTCAAATTGAGACGTACTTATGATGATGGCGAGGTCCTAAAGGTTATAACATCTATACATAATACATGCCCTAAACCAGCAAGATCTATACGTTTGGGTAAGTACAACCCCAACAGAAGTCGTCCTATCAAGGTGCTCTTTAGTGAACCAGTAACCCCGAGAGAACTGCTTCGAAACAAAATACAGCTACCTGATAATATAAAAATTTATCCTGACCAAACTCCAACACAAAAACAATACTGGATGTCTTTGAAGGATGATTTAAAAAAGCGTATTGACAATGGAGAGAAAGACCTTACAATTAAATACATTAACGGGACACCAAGAATAATTATAAACAAAGATGTACACAAACAAAAAAACTAATAAATAACTATTTATAAAAAGATAATTGCACCGATAAAATTCAGAAAATATTTCACCATGTAGTGGATAATTACAAGGATTTACAGTTACACAGCTCATCACTTCGTTTCTTCTATGCCAATTTGCGGAGCATTTGCACTACCGGAAAGTTCGATGAAATAAAATGCATCCTGAACTCGATAGCTAAAACTACTCAAGTACTCATCTTTACGGAGACCTGGATTAAATCAGAAAATGAAGCCAGATTATATCGAATCTCGAACTACTCACATATTTACAACTATAGGCCAACAGACACTAACAGGAAGAATAAGGATGGCAAGAAGGAAAAAAGGAAAGGAGGAGGTGTTTCTATATATGTACACGAAAGTATCAAGTATGAAATTACAGAGGAGTTGTTTGAAGACGGCTGTCATTATTTGTGGTTGAAGATAGACCAATTATCACTTAATATTGGAGCTATTTATAGGCCTGGAGACAGCAACCTGAGTAATTTTTTAGAATTATTTTCACAGCAGTTGGAGAAAAGGAAAAGGTCCATTATTTTTGGCGATTTTAATATAGACTTACTGAGTCAAGAACAAAAGGTAAAACAGTATATTAATGAATTAAATGAAAATGGCTTTACAATTATAAACAAAATAGAAGACAAGTACTGCACGCGTCAAACGAGTACAACTAACACAATAATTGATCATGTTTACTCAAACTTAGATAACCAGTCACTTAGTATGTCCATAATAGACTCGTCATTATCTGATCATAAGCAGATTTTCCTTGAAGTCAGCGGCTTACCCAAAGTTTATTACAAAAGAATAAAATATCAGGCACTAAATTATGAAAACCTGTTTAAAAATATCGAAAAAATAGAATATACAAACCTAAATGATGACTATGAAAAACTAGAAAATATCTTATTAGAACAAATACAAAATAATAAAATAAACAAAATAAAAGTTCAAAACCCCCCCCAAAATGATTGGATAAATAAAGAAATTATAGACTCAATAAATATTCGAAATAACTTATGGCAAATAACAAAAATTAATCCTAACGATAAAGAGATTTACAGTAACTACATTAATGAACGAAATAGAGTAAAAAACCTAATACATAAAGTAAAACAAGACTATTATTATTCCTTGTTCCACGACAGTTCGAATGATCCCAAAAAAATGTGGGAAACATTAAACAAACTATCATTAAATAAAGTCAAAGATAGCTCATCAATACCTAAACTAAAAACAGATAAAGGTTTAATCACTGACGGCCCCCAAATCTGTAACATTTTTAATAAATTCTTTTCCTCAGTTGGCGCCGATCTAGCAAGTAAAATATCAAATGAATATCACACCAATAATGGTAACATCTTAACATACGACCCGAATTACATACATGAAAGAACTTTAAGTGAGCTTGAGCCCTGTGATTGCGACAAAGTGTCTATAATAATAGATCAACTAGACAGCAACACTAGTACTGGCTTAGATGGCATTAGCACTAAGGCAATCAAATGCATTAAGAACTTAATTGTTGATAAACTAACGCGCTGTATTAACGTATGCCTAGCTAAATGGAGTTTTTCCGGATTCTCTGAAGATAGCCAAAGTTAGTCCGATACATAAAGCAGGCAATAAGAACGATCCCAACAATTACAGGCCGGTATCAGTGTTACCTTAATTTCAAAAATCTTTGAAAGAATTATGTACAAAAGACTAAATGCGTATCTCGTAGAAAAAACATTTTTAATAGACGAACAATACGGGTTTCGAGTTAAATCAAGCACCCTCACAGCGGTTATTGATCTTGTAACTAAAATTAAAACTAATATTGACGAGAAAAAACACCTAAATTTTTATTGATTTGAAGAAGGCTTTCGACACTGTGAGCCACCCTAAGCTTCTTCAAAAGCTTCACAATATAGGCATCAGAGATAAGGCTCTAGATATGTTTTCTTCTTATCTGACTAATAGGCTACAAGTAGTTAAGATCGATAACTTCACTAGCAGCATTGAAAGTGTCGATTATGGAATTCCGCAGGGTTCAATTCTTGGTCCTTTAATGTTTCTCATATATATTAATAATATAAATTCAATAGGTTTACAAGGGCACTTAACTCTATACGCTGATGACACTTGTCTTTTTTATTACGGAAAAAACATCCATGACTTAATAACTGTAGCTCAAACTGATCTAGACATTTTAAATGAATGGCTCAAGTATAATTTGTTTACAGTTAATACATCAAAGACTTCGTTCATGATCTTTAGTGCTAAAAATAAACAAATACCTTCTTTTCCTCCATTAGTTATAAATAATGATATAATTCAGCAATCTCATGTAGAAAAATATTTAGGTTTGTGGATCGATGACAAGCTGACTTGGAAAAACCATATTGATCACGTAAAAACAAAACTAAAATCCATACTAGGAGCCCTATACAAAGTTTCAAAATGTATACCAAAAACAGTACGTAACATTATTTACAATTCTCTCGCTAAATCACATATAGAGTATTTGATAGAAATTTGGGGAACGTCTGCTACTGCAAATTTAACACCCCTTCAAAGAACACAAAACAAAGTAATTAAAGTATTATACCACTATGACTATTTTACGCCGACTAAGGAATTATACAGTAAAACAAATATTTTCAATATAGAGAAACTTTACATTTATAATACATGCATTTTAATAAAAAAAAATACTTCAAACTCCATTCAATCAAACATTAAATTAAGCCTTAAAGAAAATAAATACCATTTCAGAAATAAAATAAAATTACAAGTAGCTAAAACACGAACTAATTTTATGGTAAAAAAACAATATTATCAGAGGGAGCTACATTATTTAACAATCTGCCAAACAACATAAAAGAATGTGTTACTCTGAATGCCTTTAAAAATAAACTTAAATTACATGTACATACTCTGTAACAAAACACGAATAAAAATACTCACCTATTTAATATTTAGAAACAAAAAAAAAAGACATACCTATTTCATAACTAAGTTCCTACTAGTTGTTATAATGTTTATTATTTATATAATATCACTACATAAAAAATATTTCGATATACATTATTTTAGTTATAGAAAATATTTAGTTTTAACTTATTTTAGGTTCCAGAGGTTAGTTTAAATATTTTTAAACCTAGATTAATTTGTTCTTATGTATCTCATTTTAAGTAAACCCTGTGTTTGTATGAGAATAAAGTTCTTTAAACCTAACCTAACTTCACATTATAAATGCACTATGCGTCGATTTAATTGCTTACCAGAAGGTACAAGTTTGTGCGGAACCCTCGCCGATGGAGTACGACTCGCACTCGACATTTTATTTTATTTGTCACGCATCTTCTGCATCTCAGGCAGACAAAAACCACTTCACCACAAAGGTGGTTGCGTATCAAGCTTAGTAGACCAGACAAAAAGTACTCCACCTGTCCTGTATCTATTAGTTATTAGATTGATATAAACCAATGATATCTATGTAGATGAAAATGATATCAAGTGGGCAAACAATAACCCAACTACAATAACCCATGGTTAAAATAATATAGTAATAATACTGAATTTATGTGTATTATAAAATACGACCACTGCGCTTGGTGGTGAAAGAGCCGATGTTAACTTGGGACCGGGCAGTGGTCGTCGGATATTCACATATGCGTTAATGTTAAGTTTATAACCATAATAGGTACCTATCTGTTATAGTTGAAATGTGTTCGAATACTGACAATGACAAAAACTTAAATTGTCGATATTGACAATGCACTTTTTACTATGAAAGAATCGTACTCATTAACAAAAGTAAAAACCGAAAAAACTTGTGTCTATCACCAGGATAGTATGACTATCTAGGAGTTATTTTAATCCCCTTCCTTCTATCGATTTACACATAGTTTTTGTAAAATTTGTTCTGTATCGAATCCTAGGGAACCAAACCAATTATCCCGGAAGTCGGAACACTCGGCTATTGGTATTATTTGGGCTAAGTTTGGCCAACGTTGAGGTGAGACTCGGATTATCCGGCAACCGATTCGTTTGACCAAACTGGCCATCCGCTCCAAAGTCCACCCGTGACCCCCTTGTAACCGCGTTCCCTCTCTGTAAATAAACCGCGTCTCGGTGAAAAGTTGTCTTTTACTGCTACCCCATCTGGCCCCTCGTTAAGTAAATAAATAATTTTGAATGTCCAGAACAAAAATAATAATGGTCTACCATTAAATTATACACTATGGTAGGTTCCAGGATGGCGATATATTTAACTATGAAGTAAAGCAATTGGCGCCAAAAACAAGCAATATAATAATTATCAACACCTAATCGCAGGAGTGCAGCAATCGTCTTGAGCTACAAAATGCGTCAAAGGGAAAATTTGTACTTACTGTAAGCCCCCTTTACATATAGGTTGGTAAACGTATTGAGCCAGATAAATAATTTAGTGAGTTAAAGTGGGGTTAAATACCATTAGAAATATTGCAAACAACCATACTACGAGAGAGTAAAAAGGAGTGCCATCTAATACGTAGCACTTATAACGTATTTGAAAAGATAACCAAACTCATTGAGGTAGAAACGTTTGTAAGCAAACCATACCAAATACTCTGCAGGGATCACCAAAATCATTATAATATCGTCATTATTTATTTGGTTCAAATTTCGCGTGGTTGTATTTCTTGGTCTGGAATAACTATAAATAGGACTAAAGGAACTAAAAAACCCGGTAGCTAGAAATCCTACGTATTTCTCGACGTATTTTTCGATGCAACCAAAATTCTCTATGCATAACATTTTAACGGTGCTCTGCTCATGTCAGATTTCCAAAACTACTCAACAAACCTAGATTAAATGTTGCATTCGCGTAAAACATAAATACAATCCCACTTAAACACAATCAAACTTTCTATACGGCAATAGTGCGTGCAAAGCCGCTGGCAGAAGCTTGAATACAAAATCATACTAATATTATAAATGCGAAAGTTTTGATGGATAGATGTATGGATGGATGGATGTTTCTAACCTCTTCACGCCAAAACTACCGAACGGATCAGGCTGAAATTTTGAATACAGGTAAGTCTAACCCTGGAATCAAACATGGGTGACTTTTTATCCCATATATCAGTTCCCATGGGATAGAAATAACCTCAAAACGTTTCCTTAGAAACAACGCGTGCAAAGCCGCGGGCAGAAGCTAGTTATACTATAATCGACATTAAAACGAAGGTAAACGTGCCGCACACATACATATGTATTGCAAACATGTGGTCGTCGGTACGGTATCGATCGATCGCTTCCGTCGACCTCCTGCCGAGTTATGATCGCCTAGTACAGGCGAATGCTCGTCTTCTTCTTGAATGAATGAATGAATGAATGAATGAATTAACACTTTATTTGTACTTACAAGTAAATAAAGTTAATAAAAGTCTTATATCTAAATGACAAATTCACATAGTACAAAAGGCGGCCTTATCGCTGAGAGTGATTTCTCCCAGGCAACCCTCTTCTTCTTCATGGTCTTAAAATATCCGTATAAATAAATAAAGCTTCAATCAGCTTACACACGGATTTAGGATTGAGATCTTCTTGGAAATTCGAAGTACCCGTTGTTTAGAAAGCGGAAAAAAACGAATGCGGCAAAACACGTTACCAAACTTTAGCTATTTTCTCGCAGAAGGTGTGAAATGTACTCTTATTGAATTTAGTACTCTTTTAAAAAGTTTTTATTTATTTTCCTTTTGAACGATATGCTACATGATGAATTCGTTGTCGTCGTCCGTGTGACAACAAATACCTAGATATTCTGTGCAAATTTCAATGGTCTACCTTTTACATCTCAACAGACACAGCAATTGTCAAGGTCAAGCAAAAAACGGTCAAACAACATGTTTTTTTGGAACCCCCTTTAACTTTAATATTTATTTTAATTTATTATTTCTTGATAAAGCAGCAAAAGAAATACATACTGAGAAAATTACCACTACCTTTAACAAATCATGAGATACAGCCCACTGATAGACGGACGGACAGACAGACAGAGGAGGCTCAGTAATAGGGTTCCATTAGCACCCTTTGGGCACTGAACCCTAAGAAGTGCACAATTTTTCGAGACTCGGTTTCGATTGGATGAACAATCTACATTAAATTTGCGCGGAACACTTGGTTTGCCACTCTGACACGCACTTGGCCAAAATCAGTACCAGCATCCGCTGATGTCAAGATAAAAAGTCCAGCATCCGCTGAAGTGTCTAAAAACGACATCAGCAACAACCCTAGTACCTACGTCTGTGTGGGACAAATTTACTGTTTATGAATTTTAGCTGTACTAAAAATGTTTTAATTAGATCATTTTTTAATTAATAGCGTATTCAGAATCATGAAATTCCTATGTGGACCCTCGGTCGTAACGGAACCACTATGTATCACGGACGATACAATGTCATTATTGTCTATTCTAACCTAGAGAACAATCCTCGTGCTTAGCCTATTACCACAGTCTACCTATATGCTATTACGTCAAGCCTTACAGTCTGTAAAGTGCTTCAATGTGATACCGGCCATATCCTGTCCGACATAAAGATCGATTTACAAACAACTTTAGACTGGCCATGATAACCCTTCAATTTAACACACACATACATTATAGAGTTGCCACACGATTTATGCTCCTAAGTAACAGCAATAAGGATGCAGGTTGGAATATCGTCCTGGATCCTGACTGGATATGACTCCCAGCTAGTTATGAGCCCCTGGTTGTTTTGAAGCGGAGCTCTTTGCCCGGGTCAGATCGTGGAGTGAGGGCAGCCACACAACGGTTTTATTTGACAGGCAGGTTTTTATTATGGCCTCTTGCCACGGGAGAGGTTATAACCATTTTTTATCCTGTACTTTTTATGAGAAACAATGGCTTATTTACGAAGCGATTTTAAGCAATACAGCCTTATCCAATTAAGTACCTTAAATACATTGTACATTTATTATAGCTCAATATGGCCCTTTACAACATGTAATTTAAATGAATAGTTTCGAAGATATTACACATTTAAAATGCAGGGACATAGCGGTTGCGGCGGTACCGGCTGGGGGGCCTATTCTGTAGTATATTTAGTATCAGGATTGAACCCGTGTGAAGCCGGGGCGGGTCGCTATAAAAATATAAAAAAATATTTTATCCATGTATTAAGTATAATAAGTCATCTGGTACTCGTAAGACAAGCTCTGCTTAGTCAGGTTTTGAGGCTAGAAGATGCTGGAAGAGTTATAACTCTTAAGTGCTAGAAAAAAAATGCTGGACATTCCACGAGTGTGAGTTATAACTCACACTCATTATGTTACACACACACACTCACACCTCTTATCAATTCTTATGTTAGACATAAGAATTTTCCAAAAAACGAGAGCTCCTATTTGTTAGAGTTTCTATGAATACGTGGTTCATTTTATATTGGATTCCGAACGTCAGCTGAGCCGAAGTAACATCACTGCCTAATCTGTGTCCTGAATTCATCTCCTCTCTGTTTTTTACTGAAATATGAAATCGTATTTCGGTTTTTTGGACTCTCACTTGGCCTGTTTATTTTGCAGTCTCAGTAGCTGGCAGTATAGCGGTAGCGATAGCAACGCCCCGTGGGAAGATAAATCAATAGAAGGAAAGGGTGAGGGGATTTTATTAACTCCTAGTGAATCATGTTAGCCTGGTGATTTGGTTGCAAATCCTGAGCCTACGGTGGCCAAGCAACGGGAGAGACAGCTCCGTGGTTCAAAGCCAATTTTTAGGATTTCAGACCGGAAAAGTGGAAACGGGACCCTATTAAATATCCTCCGCTCTCTGTCTGTCCGTCTGTCAGAGGGCTGTATCTCATGAATCGTAAAAGGTAGACAGTTGAAATGTTCACATAATTTGATTTTTTTTTTGTCACTATGACCACAAATTATAAAATAAAATATAATTAAAATCGCGAAGCGGCAACCCATACATTTACAAATTCCAAATTTAATAAAAAAACGTATGGGCCGCTGCTTTGCGATCACGTCAAGTTCTTTTACGTAAGACAGTGTTAACAACTCATCTGCTGCGACAAGATTTTATATCATACTAGACGTTCGCCTCGCGGTTTCACCCGCGTAATTCCCGTTCCCGTGGGAATTCCAGGATAAAATATGGCCTATGTCACTCCCTGAAAAGTAAGCTTCCTAACGGTGAAAGAATTTTTCAAATCGGTCCAGTAGTTTCGGAGCCTATTCAATACAAACAAACAAATAAACAAAAAAATATTTCCTCTTGATAATAATTATTACTAGCGGCCCGTCCCGGCTTCGCACGGATCGACATTTATTTTTAAACATTTTGGGATAAATGTAGAGTAAATGTCTTCATGCAGGACATTTTATACTTTTATCCGACTGCCTTTTTGGTCTAGTGGTCGCGTTTTCAACCGCTGATAATGAGGTCCCAGGTTTAAATCCCGAGTCTGGCCAAGATTTGTGTTATTGGATCTTTTCTAGCAGGAAATATTCACAATATCATTATTAAGTTGAATGTTTAAATTATATTCCCGTCTTTGAACCGTCCGAAATTGTATATACTTAGTCTTGTGTACATTTAATCTTAAATTATTAATGTCTAACGATGATTTAGGGACCCAAGTGAAGCGTTGATATCGTTTTCAACATTGTCAATTACATTTCCACTAACAATTACCGTTGTGTCGTCAGCAAATAATAAACATTCAGTAGGTAGGTATACCTTCTTTCAACAATATTGTTTATGTGGCCCGGCTACATAACAGTAAAAATTAGATTCTCAATTTTTTCTACACTACTTTTACACAAAATCTGCATTATCTGAAAACTATAATCGTGTGCATTGGTTCCTTGTCACTTGAGCTGTTAATGGAAGTGGAAGGAATATAGTATCTGTACGTTGTTCAGTGTCATCATCGTCATTATATAGGTACTTAGATGCTAAACTATAGAAGCTTTGTGTGGGCATTCCGACAAAATATAGTGATTTAATATTACTGAAGGGATGTGATTCAATGGGGTTGTCTTCGAACCAAAACGCATCGTTCGCGATATAGCCCTCGTACAAAAAAGCACGACATCTAGTTATATTTGAGGCAAACTAAAGTTCATAAAATGACCGCAGATAAAGGTCGCCCCTGGTGCTGTTCGACACTAATATCCAGTGTTATTTTGTGTGTACTTTATGGAAGGATGTGAAAAAAGTAGGTGCCTATGTACCTACTTTAGGAAATATTAATTTTGAAAAATTAACCTGACTTTCCTACCCCGGCCATAGTGGACATTTTCCTTCTAGGCCTGAAAAAATAGATTTGAGAATGTAACTTTAAGGCAATAAAGTTCATTTCAGCTTGTACTTCTCATTTCTGCTTTGAAATAAAGGGCATCTCTTTCTACACTATGCAAACTGTGCGAGACTTCAGACCCAGGAAGATAGCGAACGTGATTGCAGTGTAAAGGTGACCGCGCACCTGTCCGCACCGCAGGAACCGCACGCGCCGCCGCACCGCGCCGCACCGCGCCGCGCCGCATTCATCGAATTTCCACGTGACTGGTCCGCATCGAACACGCCGAATCGCATTTATCTACTTGTACTGACATTTTTTTTCTTTATGGAACTCGAGAATCGAGAACGATAATATCGAAACAGATTATTAGGTACCAACTTAAGTACCTACATCATTATTTCTGTAAAGAATACTTTACAGAATACAGTTGCATAATAATGCAACTTGATGCTGTTATTATCGGTTGCCTATTATAAGATAGAGGAAGATGAAAATGAATGAACAAAAGCAGTGTGGGTTCAAAACCAAATTCGAATCGTCCATCGTTATGTAGTGTAGGTTACAAATTGCAAGTGCACGCGAACCGATGATGATGGACTGAATACATACGGATGACGTCATCCGCGCCGTCCGTACCGCCCGTGCCGCACTCGCCGAATTACCTGCAGGATTTTACTAAAATGCGGCTCGTTCGGCGCGGATAGGTGCGCGGGATTGCATACTACTATTTGTTATTAAGATTTTAAAAAATGCGATGACTGCGGCGCGTGCGGCTCTCGCGTCGCGGACAGGTGCGCGTTCATCTTTATACCACTTTAACTGACCCTTTATATTATGCTACTGCGCAGCCAATCTCGTGTCAGATAAGTAAGTACCAACTTCCGTAATATGGCCAATGATATGGGCACAAAAAGCGCGGGAACTCGTAACTCCGTCTCATGTTGCTTTCTCGTTCGCACCACAACGATCTCCTATGACGAGCTGAATATTTTATTTTGTAAATATCTTTTGAAATACTTACTATTGACTGAAAATTATATTTTTTTCATAAAATATACACAGGTTTGAGTATATTTAGTTAAGTTTCTGATAGTAATATAGCTTGTAAATACCAAAAATACGAGATCCAAATTCAAATCCTAGATCGCGCAAGCAGTATTTTTCGGTCCGTGGACACCTAAAGAAGTTGTTCGGTTTGTTGTTTGGGAGGGAACAAAGCTACTGCGGAAGCCGGTGGTAGCGGGTAACCGGTCTAACTACCCGCTGAACTTAATTAATGTATGAAATATGTACTTAATTATGGCAGCAATATTGATGGAATGGAATCGCAGAATAAAAAACTGTCTTCACTTCCATACGTACTTACACAAATGTACTTTTAGAAATAGTCAAAGTTACTCGAAGCACTTTGAGATAATCCACCTACGGTTACGTTCGCTTCACAATCAATTGACTATTCTAAACGCTAGTAGTTGCTTCCCTCCTTTTGATCCTCGCTCAAAAAAACGTTATCGATTTTTTTTTATTCTTTTTTTTATACATTTATTTTTTAAAATTTTAGAATCAAATAATAGAAACAAACTAGAACTAGTATTAAATACAACTGATTTACTATAGCTACATAATAGTAGAAAAGTTGACCCTAGATCAAGAATGATTTTATAATATTTTTTTAAACACTTTTATGAGCTAAAGTGGTCACCGCAAGGCACAGAATGACACCCATAATCAAACTGTGACTTTTTCATTACAATCAAAAAAAAAGATCGTGTTCAATAGAACAAATAAATTAATGTTCCTATTGCTTGCTCATTTCATGCAACTTCTTATTTAAATAGATGATTTTAATTCGTACGTGTTTAATGAATAAAACTTTCACTCAAATAAAACTTTTGTTTTCTCTGTAATAAAAGAAAACATTATCACAATTACTATACACTTACTATTTAGTCAAATTGAAAACTTGGGAGTGTATACATATTTTTGCAGCCGACTGTACGTGGCCTATTCTACACCTATTCTAGGTGCAAACCCTATGCGCGAAAAATAATAAAAACCTCATCCGGCCGATCGCAATGAGTTTTTATTATTATTTTATTTACAAGTGTGTTGAAAAACGTCGTATGATACACGTGTGTATTGATGATTACCGTCCTCGGCTCTCTTAAGACCCTCGCCTACGGCTCGGGTCTCAATGGCGCCTCGGCGGTAATCACCAAATGTTACACACTAGTACCATAATGTACTATTATATAATGTACTATTATACGTTAAAGTTAACTGACAAAGCTACTGATCGTATAAAGTAATACTCGATCGCTATTTACAATAGTGTTTTTTTAATCAATGGGGTGCGTATCACCACTGCATTGACTGCTTCACCATACCAATCATACATAGTTGGTTCATATCGCCGCCGCGCGATGCGAATCGTTCCCTCTAGTTCTAAAAAAACAAAATTTTCGAAAAACACGTTGCGGGTGAATATTATAATGAAAGTACAAATTATTTCAATATGAATTTGTTGAAAAAATATGGAAATTCAATCAAAATACGAGGTTTTAAAATCAATTTTCTATTTTCCATTATAACTCGGAAAATTAGCAACTATGGCGGTATTTGTGACTTCATACTACCAGGGCATCAAAGCATCGAGAGAGTTGAGGAATGAACGGGTCTGGGAGGGCATCTAGGGATGAGGTGGGTGCATTGACCAAACCTCTCCCAACCCCCTCTATGCAATGTTGGATCTACGATATTCTTGAGGGGAGGGGGTGGGGAGCTGGGGTGGGTTTAAGCTTGAACTTATTGACGTCGTGAATTAAATGAACGAAAGTCTCCGTTTCAGGTCTGGCCAAAATGGCTATTTTGTCAGTATGTCCGTACTCCTCTACAGGTCGTATTTTACAACCGATCGGTATGAAACTTTGTGTACAGATTCTATGATTTTATAGAATTTTATTGTCGTCGGGATTTTTTGATTAAAGGCGTACTTCTTCCACAATAAGGCAAAAAGGCGGATTTGGAATATCTCCGCTTTAAGAGATCTGATTTTGATGATTGTACTTTTAATTGAATGGTAATAACTTTATACTGTTCTTATAAAAATTTGGTAAAGATCTGATGAGGATTTTCGGCATGACGAGCAGAATAGCTTCGCAAAATGCAGTAATATGCAAGAGAGCATTTACAGTACAGCGCCACCTATTAGAACATCTTTGTAACACTTCGAGAATTATATGAAACAGCGCGGCCGCATACACCGTCGTCGTCGGTTAAATAATAACAAAAACTTTGGGCTGATGGATCAACGCCATCTATTGATACTAGGTACAGAATTTTGAGCTTTGCTGAGGAACGTAACTTAGGTACTTTGTATGGACAATTGGTCTAATGGTTGATGTGTTTGTGCAACATTTCGTTCAAAAATTCCGACAACAATCGTATCGCAAGTGAAGTGATCTGTAATACCTACCTACCTTTCCAAGTGCACCTTACCTACCTCACCTACCCTACCCACAAACAAGATTGAATCCGTTCAGGAGAAACAGACGCCTATTCTTGCACGGTGGGCATTATTTCAAAGGTAGGTACCTAAGGAAATCATTTCATTAGTTTTGAGCTAGGTATATATAAGTATGAACCACACAGAAGTTCTCATTATATAGGTACCTACCTAGGTACCAAAATATCCCGTTTTAAATAAAATTACTTTAGTACATTAAGTTAATAATTGTTGAAAAAAGTTAGTGTTCGCGACGTCTACTGTTCGTAGAACTACTAGTGTATGTATTAGCGTGTCTGCGGTGAATCTTCACAGATACAAAAATACAAAATCGTTTATTTTGGACAAGTACAAAGATATAATAGTTTATATGTTGAACGAAGATATATTAAATTAATTACAGTTGAGCTACCTGTAGATTGGTTACAACAGCCTGCAGTTAGCATTAAGCATATTAACGTTTCAATTGACAATACTAGTTTAAATTTGTTTGTATTCTTTGATCGTAGTTTTCTTTTTTAATAAAGATCGATTACACACAGAAAAGTTTATAAATAAAGTTGATAATGTGGCATGAAGGTGCGTCCGGAATGAGTAACAATTGTTACCTATTTGAATTTTAATTATCCTTCTTACGTGCGGAATGAACTACGTAGTAAAAACGCTCCAAAAATTCATTGATCGGTCGATGCGTATTGACATGACTGACGTCACATGTGTTACTTTGTGACTTCAATTGCGGCTCAATTCTGCTTACCAATCGCTTTACTGTGACAATGGTATCGTTGCAGAATCGTCTACACCATGTCTATACATGAAAGAAGATCATAAGAAATCATAGTGCGGGCAGAGCTATTTTTACGGAGAGATTGATAAAATTGATTTAAACCTTGACACTTTTATCACGCGTCTCTCCACCCATCCGTAGTTTCTTTCATCAAATGTAAATTGCTAAAATGATTTATTCTGAGACGATTGTTAAGGCGCATACCCGACCCAAATCAACGCCACCACCAATTGCTCAAAAAGACCAAAAAAGAGCAACTTTGCATCTTAGCCTACACTACCCTATCGTATCCTTTCCTACTATTGGATGCGCACTGCAAGTGTTGGTAAGCTGCTAGGAACGTAAAATTGAGTTTACACACAAAAGCCTACGGTCCGGCGACAGGTTGACAAATTACTGTCGGCAACCTTACATTATTCCGTACACTGATAATAATATAACGAGACCTGCATATTTGCGCCTCTTGAGATCTTCTGCCAAATCTGGCGCGCACCCGCCCTCACGGATGTCCTCGGAAGATGGGAAGGCGTAAGTGTGTCGACGCATGTAGCGTCCCACACAATGGGCCTCCCCAACTCCCATGGGACTAGTGTCATACCGTCGGGCCTCTTACCATCGTCACGCAACGGAAGCGGTGCCAAAGGTCATAGTTTAGTTTATAGTATATTAGATATATTATTATATTAGATCGTTTCTTGAATTATTTTAATTATATTATCTTTGCCTAGGATATCCTAGGCACAGACAATTTCTGAAACTATCTACGGCGAGACTATCAGGTTTTAAACCAGGGTACATATCATATATCAAGCGAGAGTGGTGAAAAATAAATTAATAGATAGTTTTTCACCGTACATTTTTGAACAAAAGAGTTAGGTACATACATAAGTAGTAAAGCAGTTACGCAGACTTTTTAAACTGGTGCCTTTCTGCAGGCGGGGCTTGTAGATTCTGACAGTTTAAGCCCGCCTGCAGAAGAGGTCGAATCACCAGGCTCTCAGAACTAGGCAGCAGCACGATGACCTATATTCAGCGTTGAAATTAGATGAAATTTACTATTTTAAATCGTAGCAACCTTCAAGCGAGTATGACCTATAAGGAATGTTCAGGGACCCGTTAAGGTCTAATGGCCAATGGTTAAGGTCTAGTGGCTTGCGAACTCATTATGAATGAGACCGTTGAATTGAAAAGTTAACAAACATTGGTTTATCTTAGCGAACATTTCAAGTAAATCAATGCTAAAACTGCGACAGTGATTCATTCATTATATTAAGTTGGGGAAAAAGTCTTTTCGCAATAAAGTATGTATGAACTTGTAATAAAATCTCTTTGACCACAGATATTATAATACTATACTAGTACTTTGGCTATACTTTTGTATTTGGCTGGTTTTGGTATCATTAAAAGTTTAAATTTTAAAGAAGATAATTCCAAATTCAAATTAGGAAAATGTGTGATTTTTATTTGTTTTTCGTAGTGTCAAGATGAGTGAATCTAATGAAGAAATTCGATACATTTTAAAATTTTACTACAAAATAGGTAAAAATGCGACGCAAACCGCGAAAAAAATTTGCAATGATTATGGACCTAGTGCAGTGTCTGTGAGAGTAGCACAAATTTGGTTTAAGCGTTTTCAATCTGGAAATATTGATGTCAAGGATGCACGTCGCTATGGTCGCCCTATTACGGTTAAAAAGAATTTAATAATTACCCCAAAATTTCTATAGCAATGGAAATTTTGGGATCATGTCCCCACCTACAAGATGGAAAAATGTTATCGAACAAAATGGTACCTATATACTTTAGTTAAATATAAATAACATATAAGTATTAAAAAATGTTTCAAATTTTCTTAAAAATGCGAAGAAACTTTTTCCCCAACCTATTACATAAGGCCGTTTTAATGAAACTTCACATAAGCATTATGATTTCTCCGGCTCAGCTTTACTACAAGGCAGCTTAAGAAGTTTCCGTGAAAAATTTAAAAGCTTATATCATAAAAGCCTATCCACACTCACAAGCGTAGCCACGAACCACCCGCAAACCACGAGCATAGATCCCATTCGCATATTCGTCGCGGCATCGCGTCGCGGTCACGCCTCGTTCCCGTAATCAGTCGATTTTTTTCCAGCGACAAAGAGTTCGTAAGGCGCGCGTGAGACACACGCGATTGTGAAGAGGCTTCAAGTATAGGTTTATAAAATAGTATCCATAATATTCTGGCTTTATGGTACTTTCCTACGGATCTGCAAAAAAACAGTATCGTCAGCAAAAAATCTTGATGCAATATATTATGTCGGCAAATAAGGAACACCAGACAAAATAGGATCCTTCACTAGATGAAAACTGGCTGAACGACACAGTACCAACTCCGATTATCCGACTTTAGGAAAGGTGCGTAATGAAACGACCGTCTCAGTAGAAGTCGGATAATCGGAGTTGGTACTGTGTCGTTCATGGTCCTTCGAGCCGGATTTAGTCTTTTGTTTAGATAAGAAGCACTAGCGAGCAGTGGCGATTCCGCTGAGCAGTGCAACCGATACCTATCCACCTAGGTTCGGTAAGAGAGTGATCTGGCCAAGTAAGCCGGTCATTTGTAGGAGAAGAGTGAGGAGCAAGCAAAGCGTGCGAAACGTCGGCTGACGGCGCCGCCAATATCACCACGACCAGCAGCAGCAGCGCGGGCATCGGGCGCAACTGGCAGTGGGTGTCGTCACAGGAGTGACGACGAGGCAGGCAGCGCGCATCAGTGACGTCACGACGACGTCGCATCGGTGACGTCACACCAGTGACGTAACGCAGTGGTTTGCCTTCGTGATCTGTGAGTACATTTTGTTGTGTGAATTAGTGATTGTTTTGAAGAAATTTAACTTTGAAGAATTTGAAGATTATTTTGGACTTATTATTCTTAACGTTAACGTAAAATTTGGACTTAGATTTATTTTAATGCATGGTAGTTAAGACTTAGAATAATTTTGCGAAAAGGTAACCTACGGGGAACCTATGCCCGATTTTGGTCCGAACTTCAAACACTTGTAAAATTTTTATGATTTATTTGAACTTGTAAAATTTTGGGAATTTTGTGAAGAAAGTTTACTTGGTAATCACAGTAGTTTTTGGTGCCAATATGACGTTGTCCACAATCAAAAGTCAATTAAGTCTAAAGCTTTCGATAGAAAGGTCTTCTGTTAATTTTAAAAAATCTCCAAAGGACAGATTAAATAAAGAGTCGTACATACTAACGCAAATCGAAGCTTTGGATGAGAAGTGGCGAACGTTTGCGGACAATCATGCTAAGATTTTAACGAGTAGTGAGGACATTAGTCAATCTAAGTACATTTCAGAGAATATTTTTGAAGATGTTGAAGAGATGTATATTGATTATAAGGCTGAGTTGCGGGAAGCTTTAAGCTTGCTTAAGTCTGTTGCTCCGGCAAGCTCGCGCTCCACGGCCTCGGGAGAACTAAATGTTAAATTGCCTAAAATAACAATCCCTACGTTTTCGGGTTCTTATGCCGAATGGACAACTTTTAAAGATTTGTACACCTCGTTGGTGCATAATAACGCCTCAATCGACGATGTGCAAAAGATGCATTATTTGAAGGGACATTTGTCGGGAGAAGCCGAACAGCTATTAAGGTATGTGCCCATCACAGCTTCCAACTACCAAGAAGCTTGGTCGGCACTGAATAATCGGTTTAACAATAAAAGGTACCTGGCAAACTGTTTATTGAAGCGTTTTATGAACCAACCCAAGATCACAGCTGAATCGTGCAGTGCAGTCAAAGAATTGTTGGACATCACAAATGATACTCTAAATGGTCTGAAGAATTTGGGTATCAATGTAAGTACCTGGGATGCTATCGTGATCTACATAGTTTGCTCAAAGCTGGATTCAGAGTCACGTAAGGAATGGGAATATAAAATAAGTACTTCCGATGAAATGCCAGCTTTGAACCAACTACGTGAGTTTTTAGAGTCACGATTCCGGTCCCTCGAGTTCATGGAACCCAAGTCAAAGACGAAACCAAATTCTTCAACCAAAGCAATGCACGCAACTTCGGCTGGTGGGTCCGATTCTGGGGCCAAGGTATGTTGTCCATGCTGCAAGGGTAATGATCACAAGATTTCAAACTGTAAGGAATTTTCAAAACTGAATTATGATCACAGGCACTCGTTCGTTCAAACGAACAACTTATGTTTCAATTGTTTAGGTAAAAACCACTCTGCCTTCACATGCCGAGCTTCCACCAGGTGTAATATTTGTAAGCACAAACATCACTCTCTGCTCCACCCAAGTCAAAAGGCTTCTCCAAAGTTATTAGATACTGCCAAATCTGATTTAGCAGTAGAAGTCAAGTCAGCTGTCAACGACGTTAAGGCGTCTTTGGACGAAACAACGTCAAATGTCAGGGTACATTTCTCCCAGAATCAGGGAAGTAATCAGGTTCTGTTAGCTACGGCGATTGTGAGAGTTCAGGCAGACCACGGAAACGTTCGTCTGCTCAGGGCACTTGTAGATCAGGGCTCTCAAGCGTCATTTGTAACAGAGTCAGCAGTACAAATGCTAGGTCTCCGTAAGGTGCTTAGTAGGAACAGCATTGCGGGTTTAGGCGGCGATGAAAGATTAGCTTCTAAGCACGTTGTAGTGATGAACTTAGAATCGCGCCATGATCCAAGCTTCCAACTGCAGGTACGTGCACATGTTTTACGTGCAATCACAGGTCTCCTTCCATCAGAGAAGGCAGAATATGTGGACTGGCCAGAGCTGGCTGAAGTCGCTCTTGCAGATCCACAATTTCACACACCCAGCAGAATTGACATTTTGCTCGGTGCCGACGTGTACGGTAAGATTATCCGAGAGGGGTTGATCAAGGGACCCAACGGCAGTTCCACAGCGCAGTGCACAGCATTGGGATGGATCTTGTCAGGTCCTACACATCGGTTTGAAGCTGATGGTGATCAACATTGCTTTCACAATATAGTAAGTAAGCACTTGTGTACAGACGAATTGCTTAAGCAGTTCTGGCAAATTGAATCCGACACCCTTAGTGTAAAGGAAAAGATTCTCAGCGAAGAAGAGCAGCGGTGCGAGCAGTTTTACAGTAGAACAACTTGTCGAGACTCTTCAGGTAGGTACGTTGTGCGACTGCCGTTTCGGGATCTTGATCCGCAGTGTAAGTACGGCAACTCAAGAGAAATTGCTATCAAACGATTTCACCTTCTTGAAAATCGTTTTAAGAAAAACCCCGAAATCAAGGCAAGATATTCCGATGTCATGCATGAATACTTGGACCTTGGACACATGGTTCGTATTACTGGCGAGGATTGTAAGAAAACAGACGCGGTTTATCTGCCGCATCATGCCGTAATACGCGAAGACAAGACCACGACCAAGGTCAGAGTAGTGTTCGATGCATCATGCAAGGGAATGAATGGAATTTCTCTGAACGATACTTTGATGATTGGTCCTACGCTGCAGCAGGATTTACGCCACATCATCATCCGATGGCGTATGCATCCAATCTGCCTCAGCGCTGATATCGTCAAAATGTATCGCCAAGTAGTCGTTGCGGACGAAGATGCAGATTTTCAGAGACTAGTGTGGAGAGACGATCCGGAAGCTGAAACAGAAGAGTACAGATCAGTTAGAGTAACTTTTGGCACGGCACCGGCTCCATACTTGGCAGTAAAGAGCCTACAGCAAGTCGCGACAGATGAAGGCAAGGGCTGCCCAGAAACAGCTGAGAAGGTAATAAAGGATTTTTATGTAGATGACCTGCTGACTGGATGTCAGACAGTTGAAGAGGGAAAAAGGATTTTTAAGGAAATGAAGGAGTTGCTATCTAAAGGAGGGTTTGAATTACAGAAATGGGTTACAAATGATGAGGATTTAGCGGAAGAAGTGTGCAGTCAAGGAACTCAGGAAGGAAAGGTAGATATTAAGATGGACCAGGTAGTGAAAGTACTTGGACTTTCCTGGGATAAAGGATCTGATGCATTTCACTACTCAGTGAAACTTCCGAAGTTGCAAGATCCCATAACCAAGCGCAAGGTAATTTCGAATATCTCCCGTCTATTCGATCCATTAGGATGGGTCGCACCTTGTATTGTCGTGGCGAAGGTGATGATCCAGAAGTTGTGGTTAGCAGGAATAGATTGGGACGATGAGCTTTCAGAAGAACTGCGCAGGGAATGGCTTGCATACCAGTCCAACCTTACCAATATTTGTGAAATAAGTATTCCCAGGTGGCTTGAAGCTAAGACTGAAGACAGTTGTAAGGAGCTTCAAGGGTTCTGCGACGCATCCATCACCGCCTACGCTGCAGTAGTCTACTTGAGGACCATTGATGTAGAAGGTAACGTACACGTTAACCTTGTGGCGGCTAAGACTAAAGTAGCTCCCACCATGCAGATCTCAGTTCCCCGCCTGGAGTTGATGGGAGCGGTTTTGTTGTCCAAGTTGATCACTGAAATAGGCAACTTGTTAGGGATCGAACGTCGTCACATCCATGGATGGACCGACTCGACTGTAGTGCTGGCGTGGCTCAGCAGTCATCCCAGTCGTTGGTCCACGTTTATTGGCAACAGGACGTCCGACATTTTGTCGAAGTTAGACAACACGCAGTGGTCGCACGTTCAATCAGCCCAAAACCCAGCCGACATCGCGTCCAGAGGATGCACCCCTTTAGAGTTAGCAGAAAGCCCCTTATGGCTTCAAGGTCCGTCTTGGTTGAGAGAGACAGACATTGAGTATCCAAGGTCAAGGTCGTCAACTCAGCTGGAGCAAAGGAAGATTAAGGTCCATGTCGCAGCAGCTGAAGAACCGTCAGTCGGGGATAGCCTGTGGACGAGATACTCTTCTTTGCAGAAATTAGTACGTGTTGTAGCTTACTGTAGAAGGTTCCTGAAGTATAAGAAGGATATTAAGTTTGAACCGTACTTGACAGCACGAGAGTTGAAGGACGCCTTAGACTCTTGTATAAGACAGAGTCAGCTAGGATTGGGAGATAATCAACACAAGCTGAAGTCATTAAGCCCTTTCCTTGATGATAAGAAGATTATGAGAGTGGGTGGTAGGATTCAAAAATCCAACCTTCCCGAGGACATCAAGCATCCCATAATTCTTCCACACGATAGCCATTTTACGAAGTTGGTTATCGATGAAGCGCACAGAAGGACATTACACGGTGGCCCAACCCTTATGCTCAATCATTTGCGCACAAAATATTGGATTGCGTCAGCTAAAAGCCTTGTTAAGATGCATGTCCGCAAATGCGTAGTTTGCGTGAGACACGCTGCTGTCACTAAATCTCCATTTATGGGCCAACTCCCACTAAGTAGAGTCACACCGGCGAGAGCGTTCTTACTCGCTGGATGTTAGGCAGAGTGGTATTTACTCATCCTGGATCAGATCAGGTTGTACGTGTTGTAACTTTGAAGTGTGGCCAGTCTCTCATCAAGAGACCTACTTCAAAATTGTGTTTGTTACCGGTCACTGACTGACGTATTGTTGTATTTGTGCTATATGTAAGATTTCTAACCCTAGTTTATCTAATGTGCTATCAAGGACACTATTGCTAAGTAGTTGAATTACATTTTTGTTGTTGTCTTGTTAAGTTTTCTAAAGTTTGTGAAAAATTGCATATCCAAGCCTCATGGCGGGTGGTAGAGTTAATAACTGTCAATGTCGTTCTTGGCGGGTGGCATGTTCAATGTAAGTCTAAGATGTAGATACGTCACTACCTACTTTAGTGTGTAAAATTATAACTAGATAGCGCTGCTAATAGTGGACGGAGGCTGCATCGCGCTGACGAGAACGCACGGCTTTGAATGACTTGAGTTGTGATTTTTCAAATAAATGACTTCTACTGAGACGGTCGTTTCATTACGCACCTTTCCTAAAGTCGGATAATCGGAGTTGGTACTGTGTCGTTCACTGGCAGCAGTCCAAGTTTCTACCAGGGCTCCATACATTCGGAAGATACAGTTTTCAAGGACATCATTCAAGATTCACCCTTCAGGTACTGCATATTGCGCTCGGTTTCAAATAGCACATTGCACCCTCTCCCTAACGACAGCCTAGAGACCCCCACCCCCATACAAATACTTATAAAATTTGCTAGAACTCAGATGTTGAAATAATCTAACATGAAATATAACTGTTACTTTTGTAATATAATTTCCCAAAATCTATTTATAACGTTTGGCCACAGATATTATAATACTATACTAGTAGTTTATGTAATGTTTTTTTTTCAGTAAATTTAAATTGACATTTTCAAACAAAGTTAGGTGAGGGTATTAGTGAGTTAGTAAATATAATATTTCATTAATGGAAGTTGTCATGATAACATTCATTATTGGAAAGGAAAGGAAAACTAAGTATGTAATAAAAATAAAAACTCGAAATTAATTTATCTCTGAAATTTGTCAAGAATATACGCAACTTTTTACTTTGGAATAACGTGCGGGAAGGCGCGGGCCGAAATAAGACTGGTATAAATATCTATCCTACTTCCTACTAATACTATAAAGGCGAAAGTTTGCGCCGTGTTGTGAAGATTTTTGGCCGAAGACAACGCTAAAACTACTGAATGGATCTATATAATTTTGGGACATGAACAGGACTCTAACTAAAAACGGATTTTAGAAAATTGGCATTATAATGGGGTCAGTGCGGATGCACTGAGCCCCCCCTCATTAAAATGCCAATATCCTAAAATCCGTTTTATTTGAGTGTTGGTGATCAAAGCCCAGGGTTTTCCTTCAATTTACATATTTTCTCTAAAATGTTTTTAAATCAATTATTTTCGACTATCACTATTTATTATTTGAAATTAATTGCGAAATAACTTTCTGTTGTCTCGCTAATGCTAAGATAACAGTAATAAGCTGAGTTGAACGGACAGACCAAGACCTGAGCCAACCCATGGAAGTTTGTTATCAGGGTAACGTTGATTCACCCACAATTTCACGAATTTCGGGAAACGGCGGAATATTCTACCAGGACTTCATAGCACCAAGAGAGTGGACGGATAAATACGGGAACGTGGGTGGCACGGCCTCCCACTTCATCCCTTGACCCAGACTGTGCGTTGACGTCAGCCTATTGCTGTTTCATGAATGCATCGAAAAACCATGGAGCCTGAGTGAGAAACAGTATAAAACAATGCAGTTATAAGGAATATCATATAACTCAAAACTGTGCCCACGTGACGGAACAATGCTTCAACCGCGTCGCGCCTGCGTACTCACCCGTGCAAAGTAACGATCCATTGTAGCTCACCACTGTTTGAGCCGTCAGTTACCGGTTTATCGCCGCAAGTGTAGACGGTCGACTTTGTCATGACTTATTATTAGTACTTTTGTCGCGTTTATCTTTCGACTACCTGTGTTTTTTATAATCAACGGATCTACCTAGGGCGTAGATCAGCAAAATAATTTGAAGTGACAATACAGCCTAAATGACTAAATGACAGCCGGCGTTTCTGCCTTATGTGAAAGGAGTCAATCAAGTCGATCTACATTCTACTTACTAAGATTGTGAAGCGGCTTCGAACACCAAAAGACGTACCTAGTTCCCTTGGAAGTGGAGTCTACAAGATTGATTGCAGCTGCGGGCGTTCCTACATAGGCCAGACTAAACGCATGGTCGCGGAACCTGCTATGGAACACATAGCAGCGGACAAAAATCGACAAATAAACAAGTCGGCAACAACTAAGCATGTCATCTGTAATGAAAGACATTACTACAAGATAATGCTTCGGGACGCGATTGAAAATAAAAAATACGGCAATTTAAATCATGAAGACGGTTTCAGACTTTCTGACTCGTGGAACCCAGTTATATATACGTGTACTCGTCGTAGACCGCTGTCTCAGTGCGTCGCGGACATTGTTAGTGTTGTGTGTCTTCCGATTGTGCACACCTAGTTTTGAAAAACAAGCGATGGTCGTTTCAAATATTGCTGTCCGCGCTTTGCAGAGGCGGTAGCTCCATTACACCAGTCATCCCGTGACCACGACAGTGTGTAACCCTGTTGAAACGTCGGGAAAAATAGGTAAATAATGTCAAAATCAAAATCAAAAACTCTTTATTTCCATAAATACAATAAATGTACACTTAGAAAAGGTCAAAATAAAAAACTAAACACTGACACGGAAATAAAGTGATATTTTTTGATTTCTGTCGCTTCGGTATGTAGACTAAAGTAAAGAAGCGACGAAGAAACCTTTAGCCTGTTAGTTGTTATTTTTCGAGTTGGAGCAAAACCCGTCCCAAGCTTTTTTGTCCTCTAGATAATCTGATATTTTATAGTAAGCCTTTTTGCACAGCAAGGTTTTGACAATTTGTTTGAATTTATTTACTGATAATTTTTGCAACTCACTAGGAGTTTTGTTGTAGAAGCGTATACATTGCCCTTTAAAAGATACATTTATTTTGTGTAGCCTAGTTGTGGGCACAGCGAGTTTATGTTTATTTGTGGTATTAAAAATATGTTTATCGCTATTTTTAGGGAACCGATTTATATTTTTATGAGTGTACAATAAGTTTTCATAGATATACCATGACTACTTTAACAACTCTATGGTACATCGCGTTTCAGCGCTTACTACAACCGTACAGACAACAGCCGGAGTGCATCGGAAGCCCCACTGGCACGTTCCGCTACCTTCAGTAGGCACATACTTTATTATTTCATGTCGTATAGTAAAATAAATAACTACCTACCTGTGAAGCCTAGCCAGTGCAGATATTATACAGTCTATGGGGTTAAATACAACTTTCGCGTTTTCTTTCACGTCATTTTGTGCTAAAGATGATTTTTGTTAAACAAAGTGATTGGACTGGATGATAAGACCGCAAGGTTCTGGTATCTGGTCTGTTTGTGATAAACATATTATTATTTTATAGTTTATTCATCATCATCATCAGCCTATGCTAGTCCACTGCAGGACTTAGGCTGCTGTGGCTGGTTTGAACACAATCGTCACACACTACACCTCTGAGTTTAACACCTACCCCCTTCCCTCTTCAAAGAACACTTCGGTCCTAAATCGGTAGACTATTTCCTTCCGTTCCGATGACATGAAACCCTTTTCTAGCTCAAATAGTTCTTGACTTCACCTCGCTTGCTAAAAGAAAGAAAAAAGAAAGAATGATGTCTAGCGATCAGGCACGTATTAAAGACAACTTGAATACTAGGGCAGTTTACGATGTTGGCGTATTGTTGATGTCGTCGTTTTGCTACATAAGTATTCAGATAGGTAGGATTTCCTGTGCAAATGGCAAGTCTCCGTTGAGACCGGCCGTCTTGGCCGAAATTCGGCTTGGCGGAGATCATTATTATTTTGATAGGTAACTACCCTATCTATTCTATAACATCTAACTTATATTGATTCAAACCGACTAAAAAAACTTTAACAGATGCAGGACGCACTTTTTCGTGATAAAAAGTACATATGCCCGTCTCCTGGACACGTCTATACCCTGCCAAACTTCATTACGATCCGTTCACCCGTTTAGGCGTGAATAGGTAACAGACAGACTGACATACAGAGTTACTTTCGAATTTATCATATTAGTATGATTAGTATAAATCATGTTCTCGTGACTATTAATAATAAATTTTGTCAACAGTTTTCGAGCGTTGATGAGAGCAGCTGCAATGATACACGGATCTGGCTTCCACCTGTGATGTAGAGTATGCCGTCAGCAGTGCAGCAGTGCAGCAGGTGATACGGAGCTTGTAAGTCACCTCATAAGCACACTTGGTGCTGTCCGCGTTTTTACTTTGTGTATAATTTTTAGCCAGTTCATAAGTCTGATATAAAAAAGTGTAAAAAAATAACTGCTTTCAATTAAATTTGATAATTTTAGACTGAATTGAAACTGCATCTCATTGAACATGGCAATTTGTGGAAACGTCGAAGATTTGTTTCATATGATTATTATCTACGAGAACAATTGTCCTTAGTGGTATCATAAAACTGTACTAAGGACTAGTTAAATATTATTTTAATATTGGATTTTAAATGGTTTATAAAGAAACGAATATGAAATGTATGATATACAGGCTGTCTCCCGATTAACAAATACATAAACTTAGCACTCGTGGAAAGCAAAATTTAAACATTTTTGTCGATTATTTTTGATCTAATTTTACTCATTTCGGGGATCGCAGTATGGGGGGACACTTTGTCGGTTTAAAGGTTATTAAGTCGAACCATTTTTATTAGGCCTCAATTATCATAAGTTTTAGTTTCAAGAAGGTTTCATGTAGATATATAGTATGGGGCTATAAGATGTAGTAACTTATGTAATAAGCTTACCTACTACTATACCTACTTAATGAAAGTTAAGGAAATTGTGTAAACGGCTGTAAATTTTACTGTAGGTAGTTTATATCAAATCATTGTGTTACGTGTAAGTTTATAAATGTATACAGGGTTTCTGGTTAAATCGAACTACATCCTTGAGAGGCTTGTAATTTCCATCTTTATTGACTGATTTGACTGTAAAACACCCTACCCTAAACTTACCCGTTTTCGAGTTAAAGGACGTTTTTATAAAGTTTTTATATGATATAGTTTCTTTTTTTACAAATTGCCGTTATATATATTTGACTACTATTTTTTTAATTTGTGCTAGATGCACAAATTACCATTTTTGCTTTGTTATTTCGACAGCAAATTCATAGTCAAATCAGTCAGTAATGATGGAAACTACAACCCGCTCAAGGATCTAGGTCTACTTAACCAGTAACCCTGTTTAAATTATTTATTAGAAAAGTTACTCATGCAGTAGTGGCGACTTGTTCGATTAACGAGAGGCACCATGTACACACTCGTTCAGTGTTGCCAGCTATACTGATTTATCTGTAAATGTAACATATTTTTGGTACATCTAGTGATCTACTGACTTTCTCAAAATTCTGGAAATCTGCCTGTTTTTTCTGAGGATGACCGTTATAATCAAAGCCTGATATCGTTGGTCTTAAAATAAAATAAAATGCAAATCAGCTAGGTTCGGGCATGAGTGGCTTTGATCAATGTTTTCATGAAGTTTACTAGATGTCAGGGTATCAGGATTTTTAGGCGTTTGTCAGGGTTTGCAAACCATGCAAACCCTCACAAACGCCGACCGAAAATGTTAGGGTTTTTGTAATTATAAAACCACTCTTTTTGTCCTTTACATCAGTTTCCCTGGGATACAAACAACACTTAATTTGTCTATAAAATAATAGTCTTTGTTACCTCTTCGCGTCAAATCTACTAAACGGAACAAGCTGCACTTTTTCGGCTTCGAGCCATCAGATTCCCCAATATTGAGAATTAAATCAGTAGATTGTTCAAAAAACAGGTATGTCTACTGCTAAATCAGTAAATAGATCAGGCAACACGAGAACCAAATGTCGCTCCCATTTCGAGGCCTCGGTCGCGAAAAGGCTCTCGTTCATGACGAGAGCCTTTGCGCGACCGAGGCCAGACAAGCGCACCACGTACACACACGTGCTCGGTCAGTCGCGACGGGTGTGTAATCCAGCATTAGAGCGTTATGGCTTATATTGAACTATCTCTTTGCCCTGCACAGACCTTTCACAGTGTGACGAAAAGCATCCTATTGAGTTCTTAGATAAATAGGGTGTTTTCCTTTTTTGGAAAACACCGCATTGGTCAGCAAGTGGCTGTCATTTTCGAAGACTATGTACCTACACATGAGGCGTTTTAAAGCGCACGCTTTGTAACGCGCTTATTAAAATTCATCTGGACCCTACTTTCGTACACACTTAAACGCTACAAGCACGTGTAAGACTTTGTGAAGACCAACGAACCTTCGCTCTGTCACACTGGTGTGACTCAGAGCGCTCGTACAGCCGGGTACTAGCCGGAGTCACGAGGTGTCATGTACCATTCGCAGCGAGCGTGACACGTCAAGAATCCGTCTCGCTGCTCGTTGCGAGCGCCTCACGTTACATTACAACCCGCACAAGACAGTACCTGGCTTTAGCGCGCGCTTCAAAACGCCTTATTTGTACTCGCCTTATTATTATTATTATCAGTAGTACAGAAAGTGTTTTTTATTTAACATTGTAGTACATATTGTGTCTTGTCTACTATGCGATGAATAAATAAAAGCCCACCTACCTATTCAGTCTTTTTCATCCTTGCCGTCCTATAGCTATTAAAGCAGCCTTTGCGATGGTAGCGTGTAAGCTTGCGCAGGCATAGATATATGCCCGAGTGATATTTATATGGCATATAAAAGCGTTACTCCAGCATACGTCGATGACTGAGCATAGAGCGAGCTTCCACAATACAGACCTCTAAGGGGATGAACTAATTACAGTATGTTTTAACTTCCCAGCTAAAAAAGGGGAGAATGAGCCTGGAAGGAGGAGAGAAACTGGAAAACTTTATTATGAAACAGCAATTTCAACAATGTCGACATCAAGTTTTATTAAGTTTACCATACTAAATTTGTCCTGAAAATGAGCCAAACCGCTAAAATAATAAAATGCCGATGGACTTATTTTCATTAAGGATCATTTTATCATATCGAAAAATAAAATATAGGAATAACAGAAGTAAGTCATCGAGGTTAAGCTTTTCAGGATTATGGTATTTAACAGCCCAGCGGCCAGCCAAGCGGAGATGGTATTCAGAAACAAAACAATTCGGCAACAAACATCTGTTATTTTGACCGTACTGGGAAGGTTTGTATATAATCATTGTACTAGTTATATGTTGTCGGTATGCGATGAAGAAAAATAAAAGTTTTACTCGTACAGGTCTGTGTTTCACTTTATAATTTGCGCGCCATCAAAATGGGATGGAACTACCCATATTTCGAATTGAAACGACTGCAGTCAGATATTTACATTGCTAAAGATCTATTCTACTGCGACTACTTTCGTTTTGTACTGGAACGTGACGTAACGTAGAACATTTACTTAGACAAGGTCCCGTCCCATTCTGAACCCACATTTTATTTTGTTTAGAGGTGGAAACACACTTTTGAAACGCACGTTAATTTCTTTTGACTTAGAAAAATAAGATCATAGACATTGTCAAATTGTAATTTAAAATGTATTAGATATCAATTATGAAATAAGGTGTCTCTTCATTTCGATTGTAATGTGATAATGGTGGTCATAGAAAATGACGTATACGATTTCATTCAACTCAACACACATCGCGTTGTGTCGGGTCGCTTGACGTTCCAATAGTGTGTTTCCTCATTAACCCTTGCTAAGTTAAGCTATGACAGTTAGAGCAGCATTTGCGATAAAATAGCGCGCTGTTTTAGAATGCAGAGGTTTATAGTACGAGTATACGGTGAGTACGTTTGTTTGTACCTGTAGGTAGGTATGTACTATCACCGAGCCTTTTGTGCCCAACCAACGTTATTTATGATCGATATGTCGTGGCCATATCCTAGAATTGTTCACTTCATGATGTATCCGACCATTTCATGAAATTGTGGTATTTCATGACATGGCCAGCTTTCCATCAACGTTTGGCCATATCATTAATGTAGGGTTTCCATGACATCAAGGGTTCAATAAAAAATCCAAATAACGATGGAACATTATATTTTTTTGTAAGTACAAAAAATTGCTTATCGCAGGTAGCTTGCAGTTTAAACTGGCAACATAATACTTAAAATATTTTGACGAAATTTCAATCCAATAAAAATCTTTACAAAGTTTAACAGGTTACAATCTTTTATCACTTTATCATAAAAAAATTGGAAATACTTATTAGAAAAGTTTTACGTCGTGCTCGTTTTTTGAGTGACCTTCGTAAAATTCAATTTTTGTGTCGTAACGGTGTTTCTCTTCATGTATATCTTCAATTGGCACATTATTATTAGCTTTTATTTTAGCAGAATAATTATTCACCGACTTGATGCATCACAAAAACACTCAAAACAAAACAACATTAGCGCCTCTAACGGTAGATAATGTAACTATTTCAAGATATGATCACTTATGTTTGACCATATCATGAAGTAGCCGTGCTTTTAGCTTTTTTATCTTCAAACGCTGATTATTCATTGATCTGGCAGGGCTACATCATGATGTGGGCAGCGCGTATTTTCCATTTCATAAAATACAACCATTTCATGAAATGGTCGGTTACATCATGAAGTGATCAATTCTAGGATATGGCCACGACACATACATATAGAGACAACGACAATCTAGGAGGGGTTTTCAATTTTCATAAATATTATTTGCAAATAATTCGATTGATGGCCATGGCGTTGTATAGCCAATGTCAAATTGAAGGAGCAAAAAACTTAGACTTGGAGATACTTTGACCACCATGGTATTGAATTCTTTACCTGTGCAGCTTCTCGGGGATAGAACGTTGCCACTGAAGACGCTGACGAGGCGATTGTGTAGGGAGGGACACCATCTGGTCAAAACGTTGATGGACGGGGGAAATGATCTCGAAGTCCTTTAAAAGTATGCCCCGCTCGGGCATACTTTTATTGGACTACAGATAATTAACTCTAACTACTGTAAGTTCCATAAAACATAAACAACAGTGTATATTATGCGGGAATTTGAAGTCGGTAACTTAGTTTCTGTAAAAAAAATATCTTTTTCAAGATGACGGTATTGAACCATGTACATGTCGGGCCCCGCTCACCAAAGGCAGAGATTAATAATAATACCATAAGGTAAATGATAAAATCGAAATATATGGAACTGTGGTGCCCTCTACTGATAACAGGGTCATACATAGACAGAAATCAGTCTGACGGACAGACGTAAAGGAACTACGAAACTATCAAGTACCTGCTGAACGACGCGTGCAGATGGCATTATAGCAGCAGACTCCTTCACAATACTGGTAAGAAAGATCAGAAAGGAATAAAGAGATTGAATTTGGCATATCAAAATAGTGCATTTTACACCAAGGCGAGAAAGTGATCAATTCCAACCGAGTGTGTCGTTTTGGGCGCAGCCGAGGGCCTTAAAACACACGAGGTAGGAATCGCACTTTCTGCTGAGTGATAAATAGTGCTTTATACTACACCTTCGAGGAAAATAAAAAGCAGAATTAATTATTAATTAAAATTTAGAAGAACTTACCGCGCCCAATGATGTTGGTAAAACCTCATTGACCGCGCCAGCCTTTGGGTTCTTTTTTCAAAATATTGTTCGGAAATCGGAGGAGGTCTAATGGACTTGGAGTAAAAACTTTTTGTCGTTTGACCGAATGAAAATAACCATAGCTACCGGCCGATCTTTTAGGAAATAAAAAAAAAATAAGACGTTAGAAATGGATTTCCATACACTTTTTCCTCCCGCTAAAACACGTGAGAAATGAAATTCCATAGAGTATTTCCTCCCGGTTTCCTATAGGCCTGCAAAGACATACCTACTTTATATTCTATAAATGGAAAAGGTATAGGCAACTTTCCGAGCAGGTGTAGTATAAAAAAACTTACTAAGGAGATCCGCACAATCATACTCTCTAACAATCTTCTTCGAAATTCGATTAAACCTCTGTTCAGAAGGCGGAATATTAAACTAATACCATAGCAGCATTCGTTTCAAATACGTTATCAAACTTTTACTGAATATTTATTTACATAGACAAACCGCACTCGGCAAACGTAGTGTAGGACGCCCTCCGGCCAGGTGGGATGACGATCTGCGAAAGACTACAGGCAGATGCTGGATGCGGCAAGCTGAAGACAGGTATGACGCTATGGCGCTCAATAAAGGAGGACTATGTCCAGCCTAATATAGGCAGATGATGATGATGTTGATGACAAACCGCATACACATTAAACCTAAATTCACTTTGTTCCGTGTTTTTACACGTAATAAAGTGAATTTTAATATAAATTAACTTTTGATTTTTTTTGACTTGAAGTACAACAATTACGTCTGAAACTCATCTTTTGAATTTTAGTTCTTCTGCGTGGTCTGTTAGCAAGCTGTCACAATAGCTGGAGTACTGACGACCTCTGTGGCGCAGCGGGCAAAGGTCCGCCTGCGACACTGGAGGTTGCGGGTTCGATTCCCGCCTCAAGACAAATGTTTGTACGATCTGCAGATATTTGTTCAGGGGTTCTGGATGTTTTTCTATGTATAATAAAAAAAATGTCTATCTATGTAGTGTATTGTATTAAGTATATCAGTTATCTAGTACCCATAACACAAGCTCTGCTTAGCTTGGGGCTAGAATGCTGTGTGAATTGTCCAGCATTATTTATTTATTATTTATTTTTATTATTTGTACCTTTTGTTGTGTCCTTGCCAAGCCAGACTGTTACAATCGCAATTGCAAATATCGCGCGCAACTTTGGAATGGATGGCCTGCATACTACATACAACATGTCCATTTGTAGGTGCTGAAACCTGGAACCGTAGGAGACACCTAAGAATCGTCGAAAAAGGTAAGTCGTAGTCTGTAGAAAACATAAAAACACTTTTACGAGAAGTAAAATTTCGTTTCGGATGTGGGGGATAAAATTCGACAAGAACAAGGCTTACGAACTTATCCGTACATTACCGAACCGTACGAGTTTGAGACAGAAACGGTGCTCATAGATCCTAGTTAGATTCTGAAAGATTTTTCTGGTACCAGATTGATAGGTAACTAACACATTATCTTTAAACATCATAGACTAAGTTTAAGTACCACGTGGGCTATATTACACAGGCGAGGCCTGAAACTATATTACACCACACAATATGCCTTTTTTTAAATTCTTTATTAAGGACTTTGTCGCACATGCAATTATGGCGCCCTGGTAAGTTAAACAAAGCAAAATTAAATTAAACCTTATAACCTTAAACAAATCAACCTAATTCCTAAGCTGCGTCCGAAACAGGCTCAGCTAGAACGCTGTTGCAGTGACCGATATCCCTATAACTAAATGATACAATACTTTTTCTAAACGATTCGTTGCGAATACACTCCATCAAAATGCGGTAAACATCGTCAATAGAATCGCAGAGTCGGCAATTCGGTGTAGTTTAAAGCTTTTTCAAATTCATACATTGACAATTGAGTTTCCAATTTATGGTTTTTTATTTACCAACTTTTATTCACAAAGAAAATTATACTAGTATTTACAATTGAAACAATTGAGCTAACTGCCGACTGCAAACAGTCTACAGATAGCTCAACTGATCCATATCAACACCAGTCGGAAGCGTCCCCAAGACGCTGGCTGCATTTATGGTTATATGAAGTAAATCTAGGTTCCATAGGACATGTAAAATCCGGAATAAGGTTGTTGAGTAGACTGTTAGCCAATGATTTATCTACATTTATCCTCGGAGAACGATATCCCTTCAACCATCTCATACGGCGCCACATATCGCGAGAAGAAGTACATAGCTTCATCAACAGAAGAGCAAAAGTCACGAAAACTTTTACTCATAGCATTTCTTACAAATTTTTGCGCTAAGTTTTATTTTGTAGATTTTCTAGATGATTAGAGTTCGGATTTTTTCTAAAACTAGTCAAAGCTAGCCGTCTCTCGGCTACGGCTTTTGACAAGTCTGGAGACCAATAAGGTTTGGGTAGAAATGTATTACAGGGGCTTTGGCTGAATTTTAAATAAGGAATACTCACATCAGCCGCACTGTTGATGATCTTCAAAAAACTGTCGTACGCTTCCTGAGGGTTTTTCGACAAAGTAAACTCTGCCAGAGAATTCCTTATAGACTCAGAATAAGCACACCAGTCTGCTATTTTAAAATTTCTCTTCTTATGACACTGAGGTGAGGAGGAAAACGATGTTGATAATTTAACTATCAAATGGTCACTCCCTAATGATTCGTTAGTAACTCTCCAATAAAAAAATAAAGAAATGTCTGAAGAGACTATAGATATATCCAGCGCAGTCCTTTGAAGAACTCCATTAATGCTAAGCTTTAAACGAGTAGGATCCCCATTGTTTAATATATAATACCCATTTTCTATTGTAGAATCAAAAATTTGATCTGTTTTCGTGGACCAATTTGACAAAACGCTTTACTAAAAAATTAAAAAAAATCGCCAATGATAAGCGTTTTAGATCGAGATAATGAGAACAGAGCATCCCAATCATTCTGCGTAGTTTGCACATAAGGCGGGCAATAAACTGAGATAACATTATGCAGAAAGTTACAATTAAAAATTCTAGCATGAATTAATTCAATTCCGGTATTCGGGCTTAAAGACGGACTAATTGAGCTTTAATACTTTTGTGGGTCAATATGGCCACGCCCCCATAGGAGTCCACTCTGTCTTTACGGAAGGTATTATAATCTTTTATGACAAACAGATTACTCGAACTTAACCAAGTTTCGCTTAATGCGACAATATGTATCTTATCTAATATCAATAAATGTTCTAAGTCTAATTTTTTTGGTACAATACTCCTCGCGTTCCAATGCAAGATATTTAATTGGACTTTACAACCCATAATCAAGGATTTTTCCAAGGAAAGAAAATTTTTTTGGGTAGGATACTAAATAGCAATGGCCCACTCTATACAAATTTGGATAGCTAATGTTATTTTATCTTTTAAGGGGTCATCTGTAGCAGTAGGTAAACTGAAAGATATATTTATGAGAAGTCATAAATATATCTTTCAGTTTACCTACTAATCTCATAAAAGAATAATCTGTTTTAGACCGTTTGTTAGTACCGGGAAACTCATTGTCTGATTTCTCTTCGCTATCACTTCCTCCACTGATCTCCATGATGTTATATTCTTCTACGCTTCCGTCAAATTCTAATAGATTAGGCTCCTGTTTCTTCCCTTTTTTATTTTTCTTGATATGCTTTTCTTTATTTTCGCTGTCTGATCGAGAGGATATATGATAAGGAATCACTTCGATTTCTGCTCTTATCAAGTAAAGGTTTTGGGGTGGACAAAGCGTTGGCGTATGTCTTCCGTCTTGATGATGTTGGCAGCACGGGTGACGCAGGTGTAGCAAGAACAGGGGTGAGATCAGTTGTGAGCACATACGCCGGAATAGCTGGAGGAACATACATTTCTTTAGCCTTTCTATAGGTCACGTTACATTGGGACATATACTCTCGCAGCTTCCTTTCCTTCGCGTAAACTGGACAGCCCCTGTCTATCGACATGGCATGTCCAGTGCAGTTAATACATCTGTAGTCGTTGCCTCAGCTTTACAGTTTTCGTGCTTGTTTCTACATTTAGCACAGTATATTCTTTTCGAAGGACACATTTTGCGTGTATGTCCGAATCGCCAGCATCGGGAACATTGGGTTACGGGAAAAACGTAAGGTTCAACTGCTACTTTCATGTCATAAATAAGTACATATTCTGGCAGAGACGGTCCACTGAACCCTACTCTCCAGGTCTCGCTGTCCGTCCATCCGGTCCCATCTTCTTGGTTTCTGCGCTTAAGGCGTCTTAGTGATATAATTTCCGCGGGGCACGACATTGAGGTAAGTAAGTCTTGTTCTGAAAGGTCTAAATCAATATTTTTTATTATCCCGTAGGATAGGCCGACTTTAGAAGGTCGTTGAAATCACCAACCCATTTGTCTTAGATGTTCACAATTAATTAGTTTATCCACGCTCGCGGCACTATCCATCTCAATAATGACCTTGTACGGATTCACATGTCGTACTTTCGCTACATTTTGAATTTCTAAACTTTAGAAAAGTTTGGCAAGTGCAAATTGTTTAGGCAATATGTCTTAACTTGTCACACATAATTCGATAGTTCCTCTGCCTTCTCCATATCTTGATTTTCTACTCGTAACTTCAATCTATTCCTCGTCTTAATTAGTAGTAATTGTTCTCTTCATTTGGGTGGAGGCAGATGCCTCACCTTCCACAGATACATGAGTTCGGTCTTCTAACTGCAAACTTCCTTCTACTTCTAAATATTCCATATTGAAAAAGTCCTCACTACCACTTTGATCCTTATTCATAGCGCGCAAAGTTCACAATCCCGGCCAGCCCAAAAGGCCGGCCGACGACGACGCAAACAATAGGTTCCGAGAACTGATAACAGACAATTCCAGCAAATACACGTCGAATGAATTTCTGTCCGGCCCTTTTGGGGGCACGGAGGGGGGCCTCGAGGCTTAGCCTCTTTACCCCGGCTTCAACTCGAGGGGTGATCCCCTCGGAACGAAGACCCCTCGGTCCTTGGGTTAAGCTAAAATGCTCTTTTTTAGCAGGTTTTATTTAATTTAATTGATTTTTTTTTTACACGTCGAACGTCGAAGCAACACGGTAGGCGCCTTGACACTGTTGACACAATATGCTGTAAGCTGCCAGCTCTTAGACAAGTTACTGCAACGAAAGCTCGGACTATGGAAATCACCCAACGAACGTAACCTCACTGAGGTTTTATTTATTTCGAAATGCACGAGGTATAAAAACTGGTGTAAAAGCAAAGATCCTATGACTACTTTCCGTAGGGGTAAAAAGCCATACAAAGTGATTTGTCTAAATAAGATGCTTTGTTTTGATGGTATTCAACCAACAGAACGTAGGCTGCTTGATCTTACTCTTCAACAAACAATGTTTATGTATGACAGAATTGATTGTCATTATTGACTCTGTCGAGCGGTTTCATAAAAACACAATGTGTTAATTTTTAGATTTTAGTGGATTACTCTTAATATTCTCGGACAAGAAATGTAATTTTTTTTAATACTGTTTGAAGCGGTTTTGTTTTCTGTTTGACTGTTTTAAAAATAAATGCGGTTCTTTCAGTATTTCTTAATAGTATTTGTCCTCCATGTTCGGTGGGCCACAATGTCTGAATACGTTATTAAATTCCTGAATATGTTACTCTGATGGTATAATTATCGAGGTGGACCTTGACCATCACTGATAGCCGGCCAGTCACATTAAAGTTTAATAAATAGTCAGGTCATATAGGTCATGTAGGTCAGACTCTAGGCATCCTTTGTGTAGGCGGATAATATAGTATAGGTTCGCATCGTAGATTTTGATACGGGTACTTTACTTTACGCTATAATACTATTGAAACTATTGTTTTTAACACTAATCACTTGTCAATGTTATAAATCCATTTGCACCCGAACAAATTCATTGTCTTATCAGCGAGGTAAGCGCAGCTCAACAGTGACATCACAATCAATTCTGTAAGAAAACTTGTTATGTGGAGTTATGTATTATGCCAATATGATATATGAGGCTCTCTGGTAAAGATGCTCTTGAGCGATTGACACCGGCAATCGTCACGTATTTGATATTTGTTTCGTGAAATTGTTTCTATGTTTAGGCCCGTATTTGGAAACTATGTATGATTGGCATCGAAAAAAAAATTCTAACAGTAGTCCAAAACTACTGGTAGTGATGCATTGATAGCACTGATACAACAACAGCATTGTAATATTTACATGATTTCTGTGAATAAACGATTCTATTCCATGTATTCTATTCTTCTTCGAAAACCGTGGGACCTTTACCGAGTACAATTTTTTATTTTCTGAACAGTTCTGATGCCCCCTACCCGTAGGATTGGAAACCGATCCCGGTATCGGTGGATAAAACTTGGCGGTATCAGTGGCCAATTAAATCTGATCCCGGGATCCGTGGACACAAAGCCAAATCTATTTATTATTTTAACAAAATGATTGTATCGGATTACCTATTCTAAGTGTGTGGAATAAAAAAATACGCAACTTGAAACTATTTCTATTATTTGATTGTTATTTTCTTAGGGATAAAGTACTTACTTGAAACTTAGTTTAATATGCATATTACCACAGCATGATAAGTTACAACCTACGATAGTCCAAGGAAGCCTACATTTAAGTTGATCTGAGTTCAAGGGTTATCCACAAGACTATTTGAAACCAAATTTATATCTCCAATAACCTTATGTTGGCCTGGTGCATGGCGCAGCCTTCGCGCAGTTTTCTGCGCAATGTTTTTAATGTTTGTAATATTTACGTAGAGCAGAGCCGAGTCATAAAATTTAACAAGAGGCAAGGTACTGCACAAGTAAAGGAAAAAATCCTAAAACCGTACATTTGTAGTTTATTCTGATGAAACAAAAGAAAGGAGGAATGGGTTCCATATAGGAGGAAGTCACGACTTATACATGTTCAAGTTGAGAAAACTTCTTGCATGTTATGTGAACCTGGTACAAGCATATCCGAATCATACCTATATGACGTGTGAATCTTGAGGTGATACAATATGTAGTGGCATGTAGTAAGTACGTTTACGTATACATTAACTGCGCGTAAGGAGAGAGGTCCGGCAAAGCCGTCCCGGGCAACGTTTCAAAATCATTAGGACATCATGGCTAGCTAGGAGTATCGAGACACACCTGGGTGACGTGAGGTGAATGCCCTTTACATTTCGTTGTTTTCCTCATATTAGGTAAAATCAAGAATATATAAAATCGTTCGTTTCAGTTTAGATCTTATTATCATAGTCGTTTAATTTTAATAGTTATTAAATTATACTTATTAAATTATACTATTCGCACCTGTTTTTCCTCCTTATACATACATTTAAACATCCATTCAAGGGCGTAGCCAGGATTCTGTATGTCAGATAAACCAAGAATATACCTAAATTACAATTTCCATTCCCATTAATTTATACCTACTATGTAAAGCCCTGAGTTCAAGGCCCCGAGTCCGATTGACGATAGATACGTGATCGTGACGTCTAATTTTTGTATGGGATTTGCGTAGTTCCCTGTCCGCACGTTTGAGGCGCTATACCTAATCCTATGGAAAAAATTGGTTGTCTGTAAAGTCGGTTTACTGACGATAGTTGAACGTGACAACGTCTTAAAAAAATACTGATGGAATGGTAGCATTTGATACTCGATCAAAACATGTAAATGTATTATAGTATAGCAGCTGTCCACACAGACGCATCGCTCACTCAAGTAGGAGAGAGACGGATGTCGAGCGCTCTCGCTTGCACCTCAAGCCTAACATGGAACGCCTCAGAGCGAGGTAACGCCGCATGACGTCATTTCGTTTTTTCGTGCGTGCAGCCGGCTCTATCGAATTATAAGACGTTGTCACGTCAAAAGGAAACGTCACGACCACGTCTCGATACTATCGCCCCCTGTAGAACAATTCTACCACTGAACTGCGATCCCCAACCTGCATACCCAACGTGGGGATTATGGGCATTACCTCCCAGCATTCCAGACTCCCAGGATAGATAATCGAAGATATACCATAAAGATACAAAAATGGCCCGTTGACCTAAAATCACGACATTTGGCAAAAAGCAAGATCTATAAAGCGCAATTAGTGGAATAAATCCAAAAACATTAAATTTGTAGTTACCTACCACCTTCCTTTTTTAGGTTGGTTCATTTGATTAATGTATCCGAATCAGGCAATTTGTGCGCACTGTGCGTGCAAGTCTATTGCTCACGTATCCGACTCGCATTTGACGTTTTTTATTTATTCTGACACATGATCGACTTCTGCATTGTCAGATATACGACAATAAAGACGACTCTGACCACTTACATTTCATTTATAAGAGCACGTCGGTACAGTTGCTGGGAATCGAATATGAAAATACATGACCTTATTGCCTTACGCCTCTAGTCCAACAATAAAAAGACTTCTGTTGAAATGCTGAAACCGCAAAAAAAAAAATCACAACATCACTAAACGAGACGTTAGTTTTACGCCGTAGGCAACCGTAGCGGTCTACGAAGGGTCTACGGAGATTTGCTACGCAACAGATATGCTTGTGTCATGGATGTTAAATGCTTTGAACTGTAACGCTCATAGTAAAAGGTCTAAAATGGTCCGACTGATTTATATGTGTCATGCCGACACTGGATGCAGGTATTGACCAAATATAGTGTTATCTCGTTTTATCAATTTTACTCTTCAGGCATTCGATGAAATAGATATGGAAGTTACAGCTCCCGACACAAACACTAATTAAAGGAGGAATGAATGGACCCACCACCACCTGGCGCTGGCAACTTTAGTGTAAGCTTCTTGCTGGTTCTGAGAGCCTGGTACAGAGTAAATGATCCATTATATATAAATAAATAAATAAATAAATAAATAATGCTGGACAATTCACACAGCATTATCTAGCCCCAAGGTAAGCAAAGCTTGTGTTATGGGTACTAGATAACTGATATACATAATAATATACGAGTACATAGATAGATATTTTTTATTATAGATAGAAAACGACCAGAACACCCTGAACAAATATCTGCAGATCGTACAAATATTTGTCCCGCGGCGGGAATCGAACCCGCAACCTCCTGCGTCGCAGGCGGGCCTTCGCCCACCGCGCCACAGAGGTCGTCAAATATATATCTAGCTTATGTTACAGATAACACAACAACTAATATAATTTTCTATAATTTACTAATACAATAGAACCTTATGTGCATACATTATTAATGGATCTAAAAAACAAAAAGAATATCTTCCATCGGCATAAAAATATGATCAAAAGTTGACGCTATGAAAAATAAAACCGGACACGTGCAATTGCATTTCCTAAGCACATGAAAGGTTCCGTGCCATCGTACAAGATAATTTGTCGATACGATAGATATGAATGTGAGGTAAAAAAGGTTAAATTTAAATAATGTTTGTGGTAAGTTAATGTTTCTTTTTCCTTTCTAAATGACTTTTATTTTTAGCATCTTTAGTCTTGAAGATTCATCCGATATCAGTTCCCATGGGATAGAAATCACCCTAAAACGTTTATAGAAACTACGCATGCGAAGCCGCGGGCATAAACTAACATAAATAACTAATCTAACGACGCAAAGTGTATTTTTAGCGGTGATCTGAAATTAATTATGTCCATTTTTGCAAAGCATTGTCGTTTTATCTGGGTGTAGGTGGGGTATGCACAACGACACTGACTGTCGTCTCTGTTCAACTCGTGGATGTTCGCGATGCATCGAAGCAACATGGGTATAGCACTACGAGTTCAACTACTAATTAGATGTTTTCCGCGCTAAAACACAGTTGAATTTATTCCTATCAGCTTTATGCACGCCTGGTGTTCTGTTTGCAGCAATAGTTTCTAGTTGCAGTTATACTGCATACGTCCATCTCAGAACTGCATAGTGGTACAGAACAAGTTTGTCACGAGTAGGTCACGACCATAGATAATAAGTCTATTTCTTTCTTCGATAGTCACGACGACCGGGTTAGGTTTGTAAGAAACTATCATGAACACGTGTTGGTATCATATGTATCTCGAATGTGTATCTACTAAATTTTATTTACTACGAGAAGCATATCAGTGTATAAGCATGCAGTCCTACTGTCCGTTTATCGGGTGTCAGTCTGCCAACGGATTGTATCTCAAGTACTTTAATATTTTATACTTATAGCAATAAGTACAAAATATTCCCCTACTCGAAGTGTAAATTATTGATGCATAGTTTTCACGACGTACTAGCAGAGCACCCCACAAGAGCGGGAAGCTGACTGCTGTTCTGAGACCATCACCAAATTATGTTCACCTGGTAGCTGTGGGTAGTTTCGATCAATACCGACCACGAGTTTGCAACAGCGTCAGCACCAAGCACTTTCACTTTCCCGCTACGTCGCGACGGCACGTTGTGATGACGTCGGTACGCTCCTCCATTTGTTAGGGTTCCGTTGCCAAGGGTTGTAAAGGGCAACAACGGGATCCTTTAAATAAGGCTCCACGGCTGCCTGTCTATGCGTCTGTTTGACTGTAAAATTACTGTGTGTATTATTTGAATTGAGAACACCTATGATAGACGTTTGATTTTTCAAACAGTGTTTTATTACGATTTCCATGGCGTCTAAAACAACAACCAAAACATCTTTAAATCTTTGAAATGTCCTAATTTCATTTCATTTCTTGTTATACGGTGGTACGGACCCTGTGCCTGTGCGAGTTCGATTCGCGCTTGGCCAGTTTCATCTCTTCAGTCTGCAATTCTGCAGTCAGTAGCGACTAAGCCGCGCTCCGGTGGGAGAGTAAATCAATAGAAGGAGGGGGAAACTAACTCCTAGTTAGTCATACGAGCCTGGTGATTTTGGCGCTATTCCCGAGCCTACGGTGACCAAGCTACGGGATGGAGCAAAGTTTCTTCGGTTCCTACTGTTGTTACCGAGGACGGCTCTTTCATCGTCAAAAGTGCATTGTCAACATTATTGTCAACATAAAATGTTGACAATGCGCTTTTATGCACATTAATATCGTCAATATAATTTTTTGTAGGTATTCGAAGACATTTCAACTAAGTAAATGACCAAACTATGTCATTTACTTAGTTGATAAGTTTAGGCACGCTTGTTCTCTCATAGATAAGCTTTTATAAGTTACTAGATTCTGCCCGCGGCTTCGCATGCGTATTTTCGGTATAATCAGTAGCCTATTATCTAAGTTAGGCTTTGTTCTTAACGTACGCCAAATTTCATCTTGATCTGATCTGTAGTGAAGCTGAGAATAAATCTCGTCAGCGAGTTTATCGAAGGGATTCATAAGGATGACGCCCGGCGCCTCCTCTTTTTCCCAAAATGATTTTAATTGATTGTTGATGGTGTCGCTGTCATTAGTGTACGACACTAAATTGCAAGACGTTGCAATATTTGCGACATCATCAGAAGTACACGGTACTTCAATTTTGCCACACAATACGTACCCAAAGATGCTACTTAGCGCAGTGGGCAATGTGGAACTTATTGTTATTTTATTACCATCATAAATATGAGGAAATACATGACCTGCGAGTATGATGTCCACAGGTGACCTTGCATGGAAGTAGGGATTCGCTAACAATAGATTTTTTTTGTTGGGATATTTCTTCAGAACTTTCTACCGTAGGCAAGTCCGAAGTAATTTTTTGTAAATAATCGCATCGATTGTTAAAGTAGGCTTATCGCAATAACGCAGTGTAATTGTGCAAGACGTCATGCCAAAGTTCTTTACTGCGTTTCCACCCAGACCTACAACATTGAACGGACATCTTTGACGTAACAACACGAGCCGCTCTAAACAATTCAAGGATATGAAGTTTGACTGAGCGCTGAGACTTAGCTGCTACAGTTGGCGGGCACGGCTCGCGAGGTAGCAGGTTTGATTTCCGAGTCAATGTGCAGTAATGCATGATGACGTTGATTACATGTAAAACATTTGTATTCACTTCGGCAGTCAGAAGTGGAATGATTTTGCTTGAGGCCAGGCGCGGTCCCAGGGGGGGGGGGGTCACGGGGGTCATGACCCCCCCCCAAAGTTGAGGCAGGTGTGACAAAGCTTCAATTCATCAACACGGCTGACTCTTTGCGCAGGAGACAATTCACGGAATTGCACACAGCGAAAAAACATATAATTTTTTTCACAATGACAAGTGAATTTATGGTCTTTCGATTGTGTTTGCGAAGCAAATACCTTCCTATTGTTGTTATCACTTGGTTTCCGGTTTTGATTGCTTGGCGTAGAATTTTTATTTTGCGAGATGTGGGACGTGAGTACCCTGAGCATTCTAAGATTTTTATTTGGTTGCGTACATGGGACATCAGCTGTTCATAGGTAGGTATAGTCGTTTGATCAAGACTTTGTTCAACAAATGTTTTTGTTGTACATGGATGTAATCCTCTCAAAGCTATGTGGCACATAGCTAGATAAGTGCTAAATATTAAGCGCGTTAATAGCTCGGTACGAGTGATCAAAATTTTCAATGAAGTTGTTTAAGTTTATAGGAGACTCTGATTTTAGCGCGGGAAAGTTGAGCATCTTATCTAGGTATTTACCCACGAGCATTCTATTATCCTGATATTTGTCTAACAAGGATTGCCAGACTACCTCGTAGTTACTGGCAGTTATAGGTACACTTTTTACGATGCTAAGCGCGGAAAGTTTTGTGCATGACAACAGGTAATGAAATTTGTCAATGTTTGAAATTCCAGTCTGATTGTGCACCAAAGAACAAAATGATTCATAAAATGTAGTGAAACTCTCAATATTGCCATCGAACATGAATAACTCGAGTTTGTCACGCAATCCGAAACACGACTGCCGTCATCAAATTCGTAATCCTTACCCCCATGTTAGTCGAAAATAAATAAATAATGCTGGACAATTATCAATAAATAAATCTCGCTTCGCTCGCCGTGCTGTTCTCCTGTTGTCACGTTGCAGCTCGCTGCGCTCGCCGCAATGCTCCCCCCGGGTTCAGGGGAGGGGGTTCCGGGGGTGCACGCGGGGGTCACGCAATCCGACACACGCCTGCCGTCATGAAATTGGTTCGTAATCTTTACCCACATGTTAGTCGAAATCGTTCGAATCGAAGTGCACCATGGCTCAACTCGGCTGCGGTCGTCGCTTCGGGTCGCTTCGGTTCTCCTCGGTTCTCTTCGTCAAAATGTGTCGTTATAACTTTTCGTTACAATTTTTTCCGTCTAGCCCCCTTTCACAACGCGCGATAAGGAACTTCGTTCTCGTTCCAATAAGTCTTTAAAGCTTTTTTGGTCGTTCTTAGAGAATTGCGTTTCAGGATTTAAAACATCTAAGCAAATGGCCTCAAAAGATTCCCGCAATGATTGTACTTCTGAGGCACGCAAAAGAAACATATTTTTGATGCTTGGTTGAGTAACAAGTTTTTTCGACAAATCGTAAACCATGCATTTGCGAAAACAAACGTTGTTTTTTAGCTATAGACTTGTTTAAATTTCTAACAGCTTCGAGCTCTTTCTTTGATGGAGCCTTTTCTGTGTCGGTAGACATTTTAAGGCAGCGTAAAGTAATAAGGGGAAGTGCCCTAGGTAGGTAAATAGATTGAAATATAACTAAGTTTGTAAGAAAACAAGCCGGCTTGTGAATTGAACAAATCGTTGCGCACACGGTAGATGCGTAACGTCTTTGTCGCTGTTCAAAATGGCGTCTTACAAAGAAAATTACCAACGTGGTAATTATGCGTAGTGGGACAAAATTACGTAAGAATATCGAATAAAATATGGTTGAATTTACGAAAATCAATTTAAAGTATTCTTATCCGGCTCGAAGGACCAAAATATGTGATCTGAACAATAGGTGACTGGTAGTAAAAAATATGAATACCTAATATCTGAAGAAGTAAGTACCATAGGTAGATTTTGTGAACCAACTAGCTTCTGCCCGCGGCTTCGCACTCGTTGTTTCTATGGAAGCGTTTTGAAGAAGAGAATTATAATGCTGTATGTACCTAACGAAAATACCTCAGCAAATAGATCTTTGCTCATTACACAGGGTAGATAAAGTAGCTTGACCTGACCAGACCATGCAAGGATCCAGCTTCCAGAACACAGCACTAGATATTCACTCGCGAGTGTAATGTTTTTTAGGCAGTTTTTGCACGGCTTATTCTAAGTTGCACGGCAACACAAATAACAGTGTTAATCGATTTTCAATTTTCCAAAATTTCACGTAAATATGTCCAACTTGTGCGACGGTTGAGATTGAACAGAAGGAAACGAAGAAGCCTTTTTTTTACTCGTTCGTTGGTGTAGAACATGGCACGTCACATCCAGTTCATTCGCCGATTTCCCAACAGAGGATAGGACGAAATCCGCTGATGGCCTTACTAAATTAAAACTACCCTATGTTTATTTGAGCAAAGACCGAACAGTACTTTCAGTTAATTTCTTTGCTTTAAGAATGATATAACTCATGTGAAATAATTAAATTTTACGTTACGGTAAGTGCACCTAGTAGGAAAATGGATTCAATTAACTAAACGACATCATCCGGTGCGGGCCTTTGTCACCGCTAACGTACCAGCTATTCTCGAAACAAATGGTCAGTAGCGTGACGATGGTAAGAGCCCCGACGATATGACACTTCACACTAGTCCCATGGGAGTTGGGGAGGCCCATTGTGTGGGACGCTACATGCGTCCGTGAGGGCGGGTGCGGCGGCAGATTTGGCCGAAGATCTCAAGATGCACAAATATGCAGGTCTCGACAGAGCCTACACATTTGCTCCCATTGGAGTCGAGACCCTACTAGGTCCACGGGGTACCGAGGCTCTTCGTGTTCTCAAAAAATTATCTGAGCGTCTTGTCGAAGCGACGCGTGACCCGAGCGCTGATGAGTATCTGGTACAGCGCATCAGCATTGCCATACAGCGTGGCAATGCATGCAGCCAGCGTCTTGGGGACGCTTCTGACTGGTATTGATATGCATCAGTTGAGCTACTTGTAGATTGTTTGCAACATTCTGCAGTTAGCTCAGTTGTTTCAATTGTAAATACTAGTGTTGCGGCGAGTGCAATCGGTTCAAGATACCAGCTTCTGCACTCAATCGCCAGGCCAAGGGTCAGTGCAGGCAATGCCAAGCTTCGCGGTGTGCGAGCTCAAAGCTTCAACTCGGTGCTCTACACGTGGCACTCGGCAAACCCGGTCTGCGTCTGCTGTCCGGTGACGAGGTTGAGGGGCGTGAAGTAGATGACTTACAAGCAGCTGTTTAACCAGCCACCCAACGCTGTAGCGGAATGGAAACCTAGCTACCGGCGTATACTAGAAGGAATCCCTGATGATCCAGTGAAAGTCCGACCTTCCAATGATATGCGTTTATTTCCGCACACACAGACACTTAGCACTAAAGCTCTTAGTCTATCGGACTTATTTTACAGCACTTAACACAGTTACAAACACTAAACACTAATAAGCACTGAAACACTACTGAAACTTTCAGAAATTCACACAAGACTAGGAACACTTTTCCTCAGGCTCGGGCCTTGAGAGCAGATCAGAACTTGTTCACTTTTTCCTCTTAGATCACTTCGGACCGACTGCTAAAATAGAACTGACTGACCGACGGACAAGCTCAGGTTTTTATACCTCCGTCGGCCTTTGAAAACATACTAGAATATTCTCGTAATATCTAGTGAACTAGCTCTGTCTCATTCATACTACGTATTGTCAGCCGTCCTTGTCTAACATTTCCACGATTTTCTGGAAGCTATATCTATCTCGTTCTTAACTCGAGAACGTTTCGCTGTCCTTGTCTTTTCTTTCGATTTGTTCTAGAACTTTGACATACTTATACCTAGCCGTGGGTTTGGATTCTAGAATATTCCACAAGGTTCTAAACCTTTCCATGGATTTCTAGAATGTTCTAGAGATTTCCATATCGTTCCACAGGCTTCCAGATGTTTCTAGAAAGTTCCCGAATATTCTCAACTATTCTAGAATATTCTACAACTTTCCAAAGCTTTCTACGCGTTTTTTCAAAAGCTCTAGAATGATCGACGGACAATGCGTAGAAATAAAATCTTAAAACTAGCATAACCGACTTAATCTACACTTAAGTATATCGGTCGCCGACAACTAGTGTAATTTTCTTTGTGAATAAAGGCTTCTGCCATTATTTTGTGAATTCAGAATTAACAAAAGTATCAGGTTTAAGAATATTTATTTCTCACTAAGAATAAATTCACTTACATGAGAAAACACATTTTTTTGCAATATAGGGCTAACTCGTACTAAAACTAACTTAAGAAAAAATAAATTTTGTAACAGAAAAATTGTGGGTAGATATTAAATAAGAACATGCCATAATGCAATGTCTCTACGCGTAAACAAAACAATGGCCGCTCGGCTATGACGCGGAGCGAGCACAACTGGAAGTGGCATGCAAACAATATAAAACAAAAATGTTACACGACCCTCGATTTAATGTAATGTTTAAGTATTTTGTGAATGACTTGATAATACATTTGAGCTCTTCCAAATTCCCAGGTTTGACAATACTGCGTATGTTGGCGTATTAAAATTTTAGGGACTTCTTACTAGTTATAATATTTTCGTAGTTTGTAACTATTTGATAGGAGTTCTCTTCGTTTGTAACAGCGTCAGCAGCTTCTACTTTTTTGGAATTGTTGTCGTTATCCTAGGGACGCCTCTTATATATTTTATGATAAGGTCCTTGTCACCATCATCGGTTCGCCGCTTCAGCTCCTCCTTTAAATTTCTCAGATACGCTTGTTGTTGTGGCGTTTGGTCTGAGAAAATCATTATCGTACCAGATTTCAGGTTATTCCTATTACGCAATATGGCTAATGCTGCCTCTTGGGATTTGTAGCAGACCTTTATTGGGCGGTTCTTCGTTGGGTTGTATTTCCCAAGTCGCAAAATGTGTACAGGCTTACAGCAATCAACAGTCACGATTTTAGTTATCTTTAGGACCTCCTCTGTGTCTGACAATTTCCTTTCGTCTTTGCTGTCTCCGGTCGGTTCCGGTACTCCTGCAATTATAATGTGTTTGCTTCTCTCTTCTCTTTCCTTTATTTCTGTTACCATATTTTCTAGCGTGTTTTCAGTGGATGATGTTGCCGGGTAGCTAGTTTTAAGGGCGGTGACTTCCATTTTAAGCTTATCTATTTTCTCCGTTGATTCTACGGTTGTAGTTTTTAAGTGGAGTATATCAGACTTCATGGCATTTTGCTCATCCGAGAGTTTGTTAGTCACGTCTCTAATGTCCGCAATCTGCTCTTTTATGGTCTCAACGTCGCCGGAGACTTTATTTAAGAAATCTTTTTGGTCCTGTTTCATTGAGATCATCATGGCCATCATTTGCGAGAATTGGTTGCGGATTTCACTGAGTTCTTCCTTGACTTGAGCAAAGTCATCAGTTTCCTTTCTTTTATTTCGCATGTTTACTTTCTTGCTAATTTTGTTTTCCACAAGATATTCTCCGGTAAATAAATTTGGTTGAGAACCGCTTCGCCCGGCAGCCGCTAGGTTTGGGTCACTTCCAGTCGGTGAGCGCAGTAAACTCATGATCTCTGTTTTTGCCGAACCTGTTGTCGAGCGCTGGTCGAATCAAGTTTCGTAAAGTTTTAACTGACACACTGAGGTTTAACTGATTCTAGACTTAAGCTTTATTTGGATATGTTTTATTTTAGATTGAGTAAGATTTTAAAATTTTACGTAAAAATTGTGTAACACGTCTGCTTCGTACGGTGCCCGTCGGGGTATTAAGTATAGTATATAGTACTAGTATATAGTACTAGTATATAGTACTAGTATATAGTACTAGTATATAGTACTAGTATATAGTACTAGTATATAGTAGTAGTATATAGTAATCTACACGTCGTCTATCGTCTACTCGCCGTTTCCGAGTGGGAATCAGGACTTTGGTTACATATTCTGCCTTCCAAAAATCTAGGTACCCTTTTAGATAATAACTTATTTCGGGTTGCCACCTCTTTGCGCTTAGGTTCTCCTTGCCTAGTTGCACACCGTTGTCAGTGTGGTGAAACCGTCGATAAGTTTGGTCACCATGCACTGGCATGTGTCTCAACTCTCAGTGCAGGACGTGTGTCCCGTCATGGTTCAATTAATGACATCATCCTTCGGGCTTTTACCAGAGTCAGTGTGGCAGCTACCCTCGAACCACGTGGCCTTATGCGAGATGATGGTAAAAGACCTGACGGTATGACTCTGATTCCATGGAAGATGAGTCGGCCTTTAGTTTGGGATGCCACGTGTGTAGATACCCTAGCGCCTTCATATCTTGCAGGGACATCGGTAAGGGCCGGTTCTGCAGCAACATCAGCGGAGTCTCTTAAACGGCGAAAATACGGTAATCTTGACCGAGGTTACCTGTTTGAGCCGTTTGGGGTTGAAACCCTTGGTCCTTGGGTCCTGGGGCACACGCAATTTATAAAGATTTTACCAAACTTCTTATGGAGTCCACAGGTGATCGGAATGCTGACTTTTATTTCGGTCAACGAATTAGCATTTCCATTCAACGTGGCAATGCTGCTAGCATTCTGGGCACTCTGCCTTCTGGTGACGGCTTAGATTTTTAAGAAATAGATGTAACTACTTACTTGTATATACAAGTTGTTATTGTTTTATTCTGTTAATGTATTTTTCTATGTGCTAAATAAATGTTCTGACCTTCGTAATCTACACTATATAATATTAAAAAGAGGAAAGATTTGATTGTTTGTTTGTATGTTTGTATTGAATAGGCTCCGAATCGACTGGACCAATTTGAAAAATTCTTTCACCGTTAGGAAGCTTACTTTTCAGGGAGTGACATAGGCTATATTTTACCCCGGAATTCCCACGGGAACGGAAACTACGCGGGTGAAACCGCGAGGCGATCGTCTAGTATAGTATATATATCTTTAGAGAAACAGAGTCCGATAAGAGCAATGAAAAAGGACCTTGGTAAAATAATCCAGACTATTAGTGTGGTGCAAAAAAAATTACTCGGACTTAAAAATGGATATGGAACAAATCGAATTCTTAATAGTGACAAAATGGTATCGATTAATTTCGAATTATCTATTCACAATAAACAAAGGCACGGTTGAACCCTAAAAAAATAAAATAAACTAGAAATTATTTTCGAAAAAAAAAAAAGTTTTAAAACGCACTTAATTGAGCTAGCAGAATGCTTACCTTCTGAGACAAAGCTATATATCATCATCATCATCATAATCAGCCTATATTAGTCCACTGCTGGACATACGCCTCCCCTAATGAGGAGAGTGAGGAGAGAGAATGTAGATTATTTGCAACAGTCTGCAGTTAGCTCAATTGTTTCAATTGTAAATACTAGTCAAGGCGCTGGCTGCATCGCCCCGCTGTATGACGATGCTGATGCGCTATTATGTTATTAGTTTAGTAAAATAGGATGTTAGCATGAGAGACAAAATCAATACAATTTTATTATAATATTCATTTATTTACGAAAAAACTACATGAGTATATTTCTACCTAAAACGGCTGTCTCAATAAGAGGGCACGATTTAAATTTGACGAATTTTTTTTTTTGCCTGTTGGAGCTCTGAAATTTGACAGCTGGAATTAACGATTGTTCCGATTATTCATAAAACGTCAAGTGCGACTCGCACTTGAAGTTTTATTAATAATCTCGCGCACTAAGGGTTCCGTTGATTTGTAAGACTTTATTTCTTGCCAAATATCATGATTCTAGGTCAACATGAAGTAGGTACTCTGTATTTTTTGGTCGAGGGAGAGAATCAAAAATTATTATTTTTTTGGTGAATAAACTACAAATTTACGGTTTTAGGATTTTTTCCTTTACTTGTGCTATATAATACCTTGCTTCTTGCCAAATTTTATTCATCTACGTCAACGGGAAGTACCCTATAGGTTTTGGTCCATGGCGAGAATCAAAAGTATTTTTACTTGTGAATAAACTACAAAATGACTGTTTTTAGATTTTTTTATTTACTCGTGCTATAAGGCCTTGCATCTTGCCAAATTTCATAATTCCAGGTCTACGGGAAGTACCCTATAGGTTCTGCTCCATTAAAAGTAATGTTTTTAGTGAATACATTACCAAACTATGGTTTTCTGATTTCGAATTGAAATTCATGACAAAACCGCTCTTACAGAGTTTTATCGACACCATAAACAAAATCTGTGTTTATCGATCCTAACCGAAGTCCGCGCTCGTTCTCCTATCGGTACTTGAACCCGCAACTTTCCTCTCTATTCGGGAATGTGCAAACTACGCCACCAAGTCGACCACTGACCAATCAAAAATTTTATATCTTATCTTATTTAAATAGGTTTTCACAATGATAACGCGTTGTTCAGTTGTGTAGCGCTCCATTTTAACCCCCGACGCAAAAAGAGGGGTGTTATAAGTTTGACGTGTCTGTCTGTGTATCTGTCTGTGGTATCGTAGCTCCCAAGCGGATGAACCGATTTACGTTTAGTTTTTTTTTGTGTCATGGATAATTTTATCCCGAGTGTTCTTAGCCATGTTTTATAAAAATCTGTTCAGCCAATAAACCTCGGCGGGTTTTTTAAAATTTTAATTCTGTTTTGTTATTAATCGCAACAATTGTTAATTCCAGCTGTCAAATTTCAGAGCTACAACCTGCTAAGAAAAAAATTACGTCAAATTTAAATCGTGCATTCTTATTGTGACACCCGTTAGTACCCAATGACTAGCAAAGTAGTCTTCGTTATTAAATCGATAAATATATTTATTGAGTACTTACGTGGTAAGTTTAATTGAAAAATTACACAGAATTATAAATGTAGATGGACTTTCGTATACCGCCCATGCCAGGGCGACTAAACACTTACTTATATCTATTATTACAAATGTAGGTAGGCACCTTACCATAAAGGCCAGGTATTCCAGCAGCAGCAGGAGCACGCGCGCGCGCGACTTACCGCGCCTGCCAAGCCGCCGCGCTCCTGCATTTTGTAGATATGTATTTAAACATCATTTTCATCAAATCAAACTCAGCGAATGTGTTTAGAAATAATTAGTGTCGTTAGTTAAGTACAAAAAATTTATGAGATATAATAGTAGTTCAGCCATAATATTGAAAAAACATTACAATAAGGGGTAACTTTGGGATTTTTTTATCTCGAGTGTTAATTAGATCTTGTAACAGAATGCGACTTTGACTAGACGAGAAGGATTTTTTTTGAGACATAGAAAATATGTTCTATGTCTCAGACGATTTTAGAAAGGACGACGATCGGACCTTACAGAAATAATTTTGCATGAAAAATAAAAAATAAACCTAATAAAAGCAGGTAAGTACTTAATGCTACACGACAGCCGGGTTCTTACATAATTATACATTTACGATTATTTATCTATATTGATATATTCTTGTATTTATAGTAACTACTCCTATATCTATGAATGCAATACATGAAATGTGATCCGATATAGTTAGTGACGACACTGTTGTAGGTAAGTACTATTAAAGACGAGGTGAAGAACTCTAGTTTCATAAATTACGATCTATTTGTCAATATTGGTGTCAACTCAGATCTCGCCAAAACTAAACTAAACTAATTTGTCAGGACTAAGAATTATGCCATCTGTACGAAGACGTACTAGGTACATAAGTATCTAATATTACTGAATCGGCATATTTACGGCCGTAATAACTAGTGCGACACTGACCGCGACGCGATTCAAACCTATGAAGGAACGTTTACTTTGTATGTGTTTTTACGTGTAACTACTTCAATAAACTTTTGAAAGGTGATCAGTGATTTTAACTTTGCACTCATTAACTTACTTAACTAACTTTACTTCAAATGTACAAAACGTCCGTACATTTGGTCCTTCGGCCTAACTAGTTTTTGGTGTTTTTGTGACTTGGAAACTACGAATGCGAATCGGCAGCTTGGCCTCCCACTAGCGGGTCTCACCAGGTTTGTTGAGAAGGCGCATATTTCGCGGCGGAGAGTCGCTTACGCACTGAAGACGACAAGGTAAGGACATTCAAGTACTTTTTTGGAGAACATCGTAAACTACGAGAATTGTCTGAAGAAACTTGAAGAAGAAATAGGTACTGCCCTGTCTTCGTGTCCTGACCTGAACCAGCATACTGAAAACTTTCATTGGGTTATTACCTGTCTACTACTACTAACTAGCAACTATTGAACTATCTTAGGAATAACTAAAGTAGAAAAATGGATGAACTGTCCAAACAAGCAACTTGTTTTGATCTAATAAAACGATTATGCTCTAACTACAATAAGGATAGCAGTTCCAGAAAAACTGTGGAATACATAAACAAGCGTATTCAAACACTAGACGAATATTGGCATGATTTTGACTCGAGAAACGAACTTCTTGTTCAAAAAATTGACGATAAGAGTCAACGTGTCTGCGTGATAAATTCAAAGAAATAAACATAATGACAGTACCATGTCAATACATTTATGAAAACTTGTTGTACACTCATAGAAATATCAATCAATTCCCTAAAAATAGCGACAAACATAATATAAATACTAGAAATAAGAATAAACTCGCTGTGCCCACAACTAGGCTACACAAGATAAATGCATCTTTTAAAGGTCAATGTATACGCTTCTACAACAAAACTCCAAGTGAGTTGCAAAAAATATCAATAAATAAATTCAAACAAATTGTCAAAACCTTGCTGTGCAAAAAGGCTTACTATAAAATATCAGATTATCTAGAGGATAAAAAGGCTTGGGACGGGTTTTGCTCCAACTCGAAAAATAACAACTAACAGGCTAAAGGTTTCTTCGTCGCTTCTTTACTTTAGTCTACATACCGAAGCGACAGAAATCAAAAAATATCACTTTATTTCCGTGTCAGTGTTTAGTTTTATATTTTGACCTTTTCTAAGTGTACATTTATTGTATTTATGGAAATAAAGAGTTTTTGATTTTGATTTTTTTTGAAACATAACTACTTTACTAACGACATATATGGGAAAACTAAAGAACTCTACGAAACTACAAAAGCGAGCATGATGAAACTATTGGCTTCACTCGAAGACCATGATGTAGGAGAGTCATCGACTATTGATTTCGACCTGTCGGGGATGCTGGAGCAGGACCCTACTACCATGACTGTCAATAACACAACTATGGAGGTGGATGAATCAATGAGAAAGGTATTGCAACGCCAAGAATGCAATTTCAAGGCTATGGAACGAGCAATGTCAAAAATTAACATCGAGTTCATAAATGAAAAATGGGAGTTTGAAGATCACCTCTCCATCTTGAAGGGAAAATGGGACTCCATCGACAAACTACACTGGCAACTGGAAGAAGTCCTGATGGGAACGAATTTTAGTGAAAACTACACTACTAAATTCGAAGAGATCGAGAATAAATACGATGTACTAAAGAAACAACTAAACGGCAAAATATGGTCCAACAAACACTACGAAAAATCGGCTCCGAAAATTGAGTTACAAGATTTTAACGGAGACTACGCTCGCTGGATTTCATTTAAAAATCTCTTCATGGAAACAATCCACAAGAACCCTACCATCTCGAAGGCGGAAAAAATGCAGCACTTAAAAACTAAACTAAAAGGTAAAGCAGAACGCCTAGTACAACATCTCGCCGTCAGTGCCGACTTCTTCATTCTTTCGAGACTTCATTCAAGCATTCGAGCTACAGTCACGAGACACTCAATCGCCGACATACGCATCTGTGGTGGATACTATGTGGAAAACTGAAGACTTTGCGCTGCCACGCCACCATCATTGACCTCGCAGATATTGCCAAATATTGGGAGAGCGAGGATATTACTCAAAATGAAAATGATATCAACGCCGACGACCAGTGCGAAAAATACTACAAAGAAACAACTACTAGAGCAACTGATGGCAAATATATTGTGAAGATGCCGATGCTCAAAAACTTTGAAGCTGAACTCGGCGACTCAAGGCCAAAAGCAGTCTCACAATTTTTACAACTAGAAAAAAGACTAAGTAAAAACGAAAACTTATCTACTATGTACAAGGACTTTATGGATGAGTACTTAAAACTAAGACACATGAAACAAGCTCAGCAAAATAACGAAGGCCAGCAAGTACAGTGCTACCTACCTCATCATGGGGTCCTACGAGAAAACGCTACAACTACTAAACTGCGAGTTGTATTTAACGCTTCCAGCTCAACTAAAAATGGAAAAAGCTTAAATGCTCTTATGGAAAAGGGGCCTAATCTACAAAAAGACATACAGGCTCTAATCTTGAAGTGGAAAACCTACAAATTTGCCTACACTGCAGATATTGAGAAGATGTATAGATGCATATGGCTAGCTGAAGATCAACAATCGCTACAAAAAATCATATTCAGATTTAATATGACAGCCACTTCAAAATTACACTCTGTGTAGTTTGAGTTACGGCACAAAATGCGCGCCGTGGCTAGCTATGCGAACACTTAAGCAACTGGCACTGGATTACACGCATAAGTACCCAGCAGCCGCCAAAATACTACAAACTCAATTTTACTTGGACGATTTAATCAGCGGCGATAACTCTCTAGAAAACGCCAAAGAAATGCAAAAATCGCTAATCCAACTACTAAAGGAAGGGGGCATGAACCTACGAAAATGGAGTTCAAATAGCCATGAGCTACTACAACATCTGTCAGAAGATCAAATCTCTAACACGTGCACATTTGACTTCGAAGACGAAAACACAAATACTTTAGGGCTGTCATGGAACCCTAAGTCGGACACTTTCATGTTTAACTGGACATTGGAAGAAAATGCGAAAAAACCACTTACAAAGAGAACTCTGTTATCTGAGATTTCGCAACTGTACGATCCAATGGGATGGCTCTCTCCAGTTACTGTGACGGCAAAATTGATTTTTCAACGAGTATGGGAGCTAAACCTTGAATGGGACGAAAAACTACCTAACAAAATACAAGACGACTGGCTAAAACTAAAAGCTGAAATACATGAACTAAAATCTATCAAAATACAGCGATGGATTGGAGGCACACAGAAAGACATCGAACTACTAGGATTCTGTGATGCGAGCGAAAAGGCATATTCTTGTGTCATATATACCAGGGTCAAGGACGAAAATGGACAGCTTGTATTGAAGTTACTTGCAGCGAAGACTAGGGTTGCCCCAATCGCAAACAAACCTACTCAAAACTTAACTGAAGGTGACGTCGTGTTGGTGAAGGATGACAACCTACCGCCGGGAAAATGGGCCATGGGAAAAGTTATCCAAGTTCACCCCGGGGAAGATGGTATGGTGAGAGTCACTACCATAAAAACTCAAAATGGAGTAATGAAGAGGCCCGTAACAAAATTGGCTAAACTAATAACAAACGAAACAACATGTTCAAATAGCCAAAACGACGACGAAGAGCAGCAAACTGGAAACTTACCCCAAAAACGCAGTGGTAAAGGAAGAAATTACATAACTTTGTTTATTTACTTTCTAACCATGATAACATTGATGACTGGATCACACTGCGCCCCAACATACGCAGAAAGTACCATTCAGAATGCTCAAATAACGAACCTTGGACACAATCGGCCAATTTATTACGATACTATTGGAAAAGTACAACAGATACACGACGAATGGATTTTGCTTACCTTCTACAACCTTACAACCTACTGGCAAACAAATAAAGACTTACAAAATTACATAAACAACATAGCACACCTCTGCGAAGACCTGGACCAGAGATTCTGTGCGAGTACTACTCAAAACTTACTAGCTGAACTAGAACAACTTATGTACTTGAACACCCTACTTTTGTCACCGCATAAACACCTATCTTATCGGAAAAAACGCGGTCTGATCGACGGAGTTGGGTACGTTGCAAACAGCTTATTTGGAGTATTAGATCAGCATTTTGCGGAAAAATACACGAAAGACATCGAAGCTGTACAACAAAATGAACAATATCTATTGGATCTAATGAAAAATCAAACTTCTATCATAGAAATTGAAAATGAGATCATGAAGAAAAACGAAAAGAATGTACAACATCAATTTCAACTAATAAACAAGTATATGAACGACACCAGTGTGAAGCTCTCAAAACTTGAATCGAAAATCGGAACGGTTATGGCTACTAACTACTATAGCTCAGTATCGCTCACGGCACACTTACTACTATCAAACTTAAAGAACGTTCAAGAAATACTATTCAACGCCCTCGTGGATGTCTATAAGGGTCACATTGATGTCCATCTGTTAACTCCGGTGAACTTGATCAAACAGCTGAATGAAATCTCTGGAAAACTGCCGAAATCACTAACTTTCCCAGTTGAGAACATTGAAGAAAACATAAAGGATATTTATCAACTACTCTATGTAAAGGCTCGAGTTACCAACAACTACTTCATGTTCGAGATACACATTCCGCTGACGAGTAATGAAGATTTCACGCTATATAGACCAATACCGCTGCCACTGATACTCCAGCAAAATGAAACTACCTCTAAATACGTACATACATCATCTAGGTATATAGCGGTGAACTTCAGAAAAAATACGTACATAAGCCTAAGCGAAGATGGGCTGAAAAGATGCATACAAAAAAGCACTGATAATTTTGTATGTATTCTAAATCTTCCAGTGAGAAACTTAGAAAGTAAAGTTGCACCCTGTGAAGCTAAATTTCTAGGTCACGAAACGACCTCATTGTGTACAATAAATAAACAATGCGAGCCCGCTTGGATTGAATTACATTCAACTAATACATGGCTTATGACTTGCTGCGATGACTCATGCATGTTTAGAACTGTATGCGCGGGAGACGTTACATCTCATCAAATAAATAATTATGCACTTGTTACATTAAGACAAGGATGCGTGATGCAGACTAAAGATCTAAGCATATCTTCGCACAACCGCTACCACAGCGATTCCAGGGTCAACTTATACCTCCCTGAGATACCACAACTTGAGAAATCTATTAATAGCATTGTGAACTTGAAAACGCCACAACTCAAATTCATCGACCCTTCTCATGATCACGAGAGGGTTGAAACATGGCTACAAGAACAGAAGATCAACGAACTACATTTGCCAGAAACTATGACAAACCATGACATACATCATTACACAATCAGCTACATCTTGGTGATCGCCGCTATCAGCGTCGTCATAGTTTGGATTGCGAGGAAGCGAGGCTGGCTTATGTAAAAACCGGCTATTTTTTTTTTGTCGTCTACCTATTTACTTCTAATTACTTCACCTATTATACCCTATTCCGTATTTATTTGATATATTTATATTTCTAAAGTTACGGAAAGTAGAATTAATGATAAGTGTGGCCAATGATCGTCTAGTTAGTGGTAGGACTCCTACGTTGTGTTGTGGTAGTACCTAGGATCTTTTAGGTGCTAAAGACAAACGAACTAATTCAGAAGTTAACTTAATCTCATCCATTCCTCGTATTAATTCAATAATAAAGTTTAATGTTTCGAAGTATTTATGTACTAAAAATTATATAACAAGTATGGAACAACTATAAAAAGTTCAAATAGATAGATTTATAGGTATTGATATAATAATCATTCTTCATTCTATCGTACTGATTTTATTACGGCATAGATACGGGCCCCATCCACCGCCCTGTATAGTAGCATTCGTCTCCTTACTGGATAGCTCCCTCCGTAGAAGATGTATGCTGGCTAACATACCATCTACATTATAATAATAATAATTGGACTTATCACAAAACAGTCATAGTTCAGTATGTCAGGTCTGTCGGGGGAATAAGAGGACATAATCTTTTATCAACCTAAAGCCAGCCTCAATGTCTGTCATTTAATTAATGTAACTAATTTTGATAGATAATCGTTTTAATTATGTATATATAATAATATTAATCACATTCAGGGGGAAAACTACTTTGTGATATTTAATTCAACCCATTCACTCCATCAACTTTCTTACTAAAAAATAGTCCGTATCAACTTTCACGTTAAAAAATAGTCCGTGGTCCACTAATTCTCTACAGTATCTACCCCTACTAACTAGTGAAGTACAGACTGATCCAAATTTTATGCGGAGTCAGACTCTACCAAGCTAGTTATCTTTAGTTAGTACCGAATGACCCCTATTTCGCGCTTTACGGATAAAAGTACAGACTGTTATAAGTCTACATGATAATAAGGACCTCCTCGTATGGGAGTTGATGTCCAAGAAGTCTACAGCTTCTGAATATAAAATATTTCCAAATTTCAGGTTTACTTTTAGATATTATTCTCAATATAATATAATGATTTATCAAACTGAGATTACTTCTCATAACATGATAAAAATGACCTCCTCTTATGGGAGTTTATGTCCAAGAAGTCGACAGCTTCTGAATATAAAGTATTTCCAAATTTCAGGTTTACTTTTAGATATTATTCTCAATATAATATAATGATTTATCCAACTGAGATTACTTCTCATAGCTTATAAAAGGCTTTCCCACATTCGGAGATTATTGCCTAAGGTGACATTCGTACCAAGCTATAGTTAGATTGATCAAAATATAAAATTTCTCTCTACCGGAGAAGACTGTAAATACAGTTAAAATTGCAATGTAAATCATAGTCATACCTGAAAACAGAATATACTACTATGCGAGTTTTAATCAACTTTAGATATTAATTAATTAGAACAATATTATCAATATTAAATTAATCAGTCTCATGGTTCAAAAATATAATAATTCTGGAATTCCTAAGGGAAAACACAATGAAATTCAATAAACAATAAACACAACTCCTCCCCTAAGAAACACATAAATAAAATCAATAAAGGATAAAAATACATATGATTTAAGTCAACGTTATTATTTACTTTTATGCGAATTATTTAACCTTTGGCTAAGGAAATAGTAATCTGAAAAATTGATAGAATTTGACAAATATCAGACGTATTTTTAGCAATAAAAAAAAACATGCAACTTAGCTTTATCTGGAACCAGCCCCGCAGTGCTCTGATATCTGAAACACTAACTCTACTCTACACTAAATTGATTACATGACCAAGTGCCATGAATCACAACACTGACTTTATATCTAGGTAATAATCAAAATTCGTTCTAATTAACACTAATTCTATCTACATTAATCAACACTGATTTTAATCAATTATTTGAATCAATACGGTTTTACAACGGGGTCGTTTCAGCTTTTGTCCAAAAATAGACCAGCTTCCCGCGCGGACTTCCAAAAATCGACTGTCGTAATATTTTCATAGGAGACTCCCAATAACCAGCGCTTGCGCACATAAGGTTCAAATTATCCCAATTATTTTGGGCATTTTGCTTATCGATTTGAAGTGTTTAATTTTTTTGCTTCTTGAAAGGTCTTATTTATGACGCCTCACGTTTCATGGGAATGTTAATATTATCGTTCCAAAATCAAGTGTTCTTACGATAGCACACCTCTTGACAAGTTATTTATTACCAGACCTCTCAAATCACAGATCGTTAAAGCTTTCAGCGTTGAATTTCTATGGCTGTAAGAAATGCCATAAATCTGATTATTTTATTACCATAGATTAATAAGGACTAGTAATTATTTTTATATTTGCAACAACAGGCAGATTATGATCTGTTCTGTTACAATCGACCCCAAATCTTTATGTAAGTGACTCTTTTAGAAACTGAAATAAAGATTTCTCAATAACTTGAAATTTGCAAATATAACATCGCTTTTATTAGCTCTTAATCTGTTGGAACTTGAAATCATACATATTTTAATGTAGCGTGTGTGTGTGTGTGTGTGTGTGTGTGTGTAGGACCAGGTTGAAAATGGTTGGTTATTTTAAATACGTTTACAGAAAAGTTTTATACATAAAAATGAAGATTAACAAAATGACAACTAAATCAATATTGTTTTACCAAGCTCCTTGACAGAGTAAGTACAGTTGACCTCGGTACCCCGGTTGTGAGTCGAGATAATTCCTAGTGAATAGTAAGCGAACGATTTCTTTGTGAACTTACATTATGTTTACGCACGAAATGCTCGTTAACTCCTGCACAACTGTCCGTTACCTGTATCTTAATTCGACTGATAACTCAATTTTGATTCACCCGAAACCAACCCAATTCAAATCTGGAATAGGTGTATAGTGTGCTCAGTTTGAACCTAACTTGTATAGTGTGAAATTTTATGAAGTCAGCCTCAGCTGCAATTTAGATCTCAGATTCATAAAAATCTCTGATATGATCTCTTAACCTAACACCAAAATTATTCCTTCATAAAATTTATTTGTGGTGCATGTATGATTCAAACTTCATCAGATTGTCCCAGATTCTGAAATGTGATAACTCACGTGGGCCCTCCAGCCTGATTCTAAAAGTCTATCTACTAATCATTCATGTAAGTTGGCCGCTCACTTCTCTCACACAAGCTTAAGCTATGTCTAATAATCACTCAGTATTTACAATCAAATCCTTCTATCGGTTCACTCATTCTCCCAATTGAATTAGCACACCATTCTAATCTGTGACACAGAGCTTAAGCAATCTATAATTCAAATAATTTCAAAACAATTAAATGACAGTTTTCTAATTTTTCTTCCCATAGCAATGTTATTGGAATTTCTTACACGCGCGTCGATATTTTCTTTGGTTTTCACTTTTTCATACCTGATTCTTATGTGAAATTAAATCTTATATCTTTCCAAATCAATATAACTAAACAGTGTAATTAGTCGAACTTCACGTTAATATTCATATTTTATTAGGTAAAAGCCATTAGTTTTAACGCCTTCATGATAAAGAGTCTAAAATTTTTCACTAAATTGAAGTGTGATATTAAAAAAAAAACTAGGATTATATTTTAAGAAAATTTATTATGATTCATTCATAAATGTTACTGGAAAGGCCACCATTTACAACCCCGTAGTCACTTGGAACCATTTACGAATGTGCTAAAAGTATCTTGTAGGTAATACTAGTAAATACTTCATACACCTGTTCCAGCGCTCCATTACTTTTATCAAGTTTACATAACAATCTCTGTAATCTACTATTTTTAGGCTTTAGGATGAATACTAAGTGAACACAGCATCAATTGACTTTGTTTTACATTGCAACTCAAACTGTTTGATGTCTCTTCTTATTCTATTTAAGAAACTCAAATAATAATTTACCTACACTACTTACGCTATAATCCTGTTTTAATTGTGAAATAAAATTTATACAAAACCTAAGCCTTTTCTTAACGATGAAACTGTTTTAATATTTGTAATCGACCCCGGAGTCTGCGTACTTAATGTTTTCAAATTATGACTCAACGTGCTTTAATAATAGTACCTACCTATCTATCTACCTAAGTTTCTTGCATATTGTACCCATTGTGGCACATCGCAAGTCATAATGATATTTTAAAACCGACCTCAAAGTAAGGCTACGACTATGCATTAGATATCAGGTATGTGCCTGTGATACACAACGCCTAATGTTACTTTGTAATGATAATGGTAAGGTGGTGGAAACCTAGAACTTGAATTTATTCTGACAAAACTGCTCTAAACAAAAGGCTTTCTTGAGTTTTTCTATTTTTAAAATATCAATCTCTGCTAATATTTATAAAGATGAAGATAATTAGAAGTTAAGTCTGTAGATATCCCTATATTATCTGTTTGTCTTTATATGCACCTTCCATTTCACAAGCAGCAAATTGTGCGAAAAATTCGCACTTTGAATTTCTTAATTGAATAAATTATTTTCTCATCTACCTAAAAAAATATAATTCTATACGACCCCCCTTCTGCTAATCAGTAAACCTAGATTTTAAGTTGTAATTAAATGATTGATTAGCCTACTTTATTGAAAAATCTTGAGGGTGGAGCGACGTAGTGTGATTTCAATTAAATATCTCTACTGTGTTTATGCTGTATTAATTGCACGGATCTAAACCAGCACTTTATAAAAAGATCTACTCTAACCTAACAAAAAGTAATAGCATTTCATAGATTATTAATACTCCACGAAACTAAACAATTCTATGCGACCCCCGGTCTTTTAGCATAAATATAATTCTATAACAAGTCTTACAAACAAAATAACCTATTTAAAAATGATACCTATTCTTACACAGCTTTTGTAAATGTTTAGCTGAATTAATTCCTGTTCTAAATCTAAATATATATATATATCCTGGTCACGGCACCAAATTGTAAAAACCGGCTATTTTTTTTTTGTCGTCTACCTATTTACTTCTAATTACTTCACCTATTATACCCTATTCCGTATTTATTTGATATATTTATATTTCTAAAGTTACGGAAAGTAGAATTAATGATAAGTGTGGCCAATGATCGTCTAGTTAGTGGTAGGACTCCTACGTTGTGTTGTGGTAGTACCTAGGATCTTTTAGGTGCTAAAGACAAACGAACTAATTCAGAAGTTAACTTAATCTCATCCATTCCTCGTATTAATTCAATAATAAAGTTTAATGTTTCGAAGTATTTATGTACTAAAAATTATATAACAAGTATGGAACAACTATAAAAAGTTCAAATAGATAGATTTATAGGTATTGATATAATAATCATTCTTCATTCTATCGTACTGATTTTATTACGGCATAGATACGGGCCCCATCCACCGCCCTGTATAGTAGCATTCGTCTCCTTACTGGATAGCTCCCTCCGTAGAAGATGTATGCTGGCTAACATACCATCTACATTATAATAATAATAATTGGACTTATCACAAAACAGTCATAGTTCAGTATGTCAGGTCTGTCGGGGGAATAAGAGGACATAATCTTTTATCAACCTAAAGCCAGCCTCAATGTCTGTCATTTAATTAATGTAACTAATTTTGATAGATAATCGTTTTAATTATGTATATATAATAATATTAATCACATTCAGGGGGAAAACTACTTTGTGATATTTAATTCAACCCATTCACTCCATCAACTTTCTTACTAAAAAATAGTCCGTATCAACTTTCACGTTAAAAAATAGTCCGTGGTCCACTAATTCTCTACAGTATCTACCCCTACTAACTAGTGAAGTACAGACTGATCCAAATTTTATGCGGAGTCAGACTCTACCAAGCTAGTTATCTTTAGTTAGTACCGAATGACCCCTATTTCGCGCTTTACGGATAAAAGTACAGACTGTTATAAGTCTACATGATAATAAGGACCTCCTCGTATGGGAGTTGATGTCCAAGAAGTCTACAGCTTCTGAATATAAAATATTTCCAAATTTCAGGTTTACTTTTAGATATTATTCTCAATATAATATAATGATTTATCAAACTGAGATTACTTCTCATAACATGATAAAAATGACCTCCTCTTATGGGAGTTTATGTCCAAGAAGTCGACAGCTTCTGAATATAAAGTATTTCCAAATTTCAGGTTTACTTTTAGATATTATTCTCAATATAATATAATGATTTATCCAACTGAGATTACTTCTCATAGCTTATAAAAGGCTTTCCCACATTCGGAGATTATTGCCTAAGGTGACATTCGTACCAAGCTATAGTTAGATTGATCAAAATATAAAATTTCTCTCTACCGGAGAAGACTGTAAATACAGTTAAAATTGCAATGTAAATCATAGTCATACCTGAAAACAGAATATACTACTATGCGAGTTTTAATCAACTTTAGATATTAATTAATTAGAACAATATTATCAATATTAAATTAATCAGTCTCATGGTTCAAAAATATAATAATTCTGGAATTCCTAAGGGAAAACACAATGAAATTCAATAAACAATAAACACAACTCCTCCCCTAAGAAACACATAAATAAAATCAATAAAGGATAAAAATACATATGATTTAAGTCAACGTTATTATTTACTTTTATGCGAATTATTTAACCTTTGGCTAAGGAAATAGTAATCTGAAAAATTGATAGAATTTGACAAATATCAGACGTATTTTTAGCAATAAAAAAAAACATGCAACTTAGCTTTATCTGGAACCAGCCCCGCAGTGCTCTGATATCTGAAACACTAACTCTACTCTACACTAAATTGATTACATGACCAAGTGCCATGAATCACAACACTGACTTTATATCTAGGTAATAATCAAAATTCGTTCTAATTAACACTAATTCTATCTACATTAATCAACACTGATTTTAATCAATTATTTGAATCAATACGGTTTTACAACGGGGTCGTTTCAGCTTTTGTCCAAAAATAGACCAGCTTCCCGCGCGGACTTCCAAAAATCGACTGTCGTAATATTTTCATAGGAGACTCCCAATAACCAGCGCTTGCGCACATAAGGTTCAAATTATCCCAATTATTTTGGGCATTTTGCTTATCGATTTGAAGTGTTTAATTTTTTTGCTTCTTGAAAGGTCTTATTTATGACGCCTCACGTTTCATGGGAATGTTAATATTATCGTTCCAAAATCAAGTGTTCTTACGATAGCACACCTCTTGACAAGTTATTTATTACCAGACCTCTCAAATCACAGATCGTTAAAGCTTTCAGCGTTGAATTTCTATGGCTGTAAGAAATGCCATAAATCTGATTATTTTATTACCATAGATTAATAAGGACTAGTAATTATTTTTATATTTGCAACAACAGGCAGATTATGATCTGTTCTGTTACACTTACTAGAAAGTCCACCTCTGCCCCTACTACGATGAACACTTCAGAACGCGAGGCATTCGAGCTACAGTCACGAGACACTCAATCGCCGACATACGCATCTGTGGAGAAGCTGCACAAACCCCTTCGACGGTCAACCTCAATGGTGGAGCGCCCGCACGAGGGCCCGGTGCCAGCAGCACGAGAGCGCCGCCCCCCTCCCGCTCCGCAACGCGTCAAGGATGTGCTATTTAATTTTGATTAGTGTTTTACTCTACATTTTTATAACTTTTTTAAATAACTTAACTTACTTTTATGTACTTTATTTTAAGGTTTTTACTTTACATGTTTTTACTCTACATTTTTATAACTTTTTTAAATAACTTTAACTTACTTTTATGTACTTTATTTTAAGTTTTTACTTTTATTTACTTGAACTTTGTTTTTATATTGACTTTGTACAAACGATTCCCTCTTTTGGTTTTATCTCTTTTTGGGTTGGAAATATGTACGAAGACGTACTAGGTACATAAGTATCTAATATTACTGAATCGGCATATTTACGGCCGTAATAACTAGTGCGACACTGACCGCGACGCGATTCAAACCTATGAAGGAACGTTTACTTTGTATGTGTTTTTACGTGTAACTACTTCAATAAACTTTTGAAAGGTGATCAGTGATTTTAACTTTGCACTCATTAACTTACTTAACTAACTTTACTTCAAATGTACAAAACGTCCGTACACCATCCTTTTTATTTTGATCGTTGTGAAGGGGCCGGCAACGTTTTGTCCTGTCAAATTAGTTTAGTTTATTTTTTGGTGTCATCCGAATTGACACCAATAAATAGGTACCTACTATACTTAACTGTGGACAATTATAAGTGAATAAATATACCTACAGGGTTGATGTTTGGAAATACTACGAGGATAAGAAGTCATAGGTGTAAGAGAATAGTACACTGTACTTCTAGGCGAGAAAGTGCCCAATTCCTATCGAGTGTGTCATTTGAGGCCCGAGGCGCAGCCGAGCGCCTTAAATTATAAAGCTTAAAACACACCAGGTAGTAATCGTACTTTCTCCCGAGTGATAGGTACATTACATAGTACCTAGTGCTTTACACTACCCCTTCGAGGAAAATCATCGCGTTAGAATCTGCATAATCAATCGAGTATATACAAATTATAAACTCAAATGTATCAATAAATACGAGTACGTGCAAATTCACAAATAGTTTTTCTAAAATTATTGTTCCGAATACGGAAGAGGCCGATATCATATCTTGAGTATTTGGACTAAAATCTTTTTGTTGTTTGACCTATTACAAAAATAGCCTTAGCTGACGTTTCAAAAAATTTAAAAAAGTATAACACGTTAGAAATGGATTTCCATACACTTTTTTCTCCCGCTAAACGCGTGAGAAATGAAATTCCATTGAGTTTTCCGTCCCTTATTTTAGTACGCTTGCAATGACGTACTTTCTACTACCTTATGTTTGGAAAATGACAATACAACTTTCTCAGCAGGTACAAAAGGTACAAAAGTTTTTTGAGGATTGTTGACTTTTTTATTATTACTCCAACCTTAGATGGTTCGATAGAAGTTTTTGATCAGTATAAAGACCTCTTGCTACTGTAATTGTTTACAAAAATCTGTGAATTGGAATGAAAAAATCTCTAAAACTTATGGAATAAGACTGTTTTCTGTAGGTAGTTACACCGGTTAAGGTACCCCACTGCTCCGTCCAAAAAATCCATCCTGTATACCTACTTGTTAAATTAATTGTAAAAGAATGTTTTTGTATATGCTATAATAATATATATTCTACTGATTGATTCATATTTGAAAGTAATAAGATGTTACTTTACTGAATACATCAAGTTAGCCTAGTGATTTATTTCTATCTTACAAAACAACGCGAACTTGGATATATAGGTAGTATCTACTTGTAAGATTGATGTGGTTCCTGCACTTGCAAAGTTAATCAAACTTTAAATCATAGAAAAGAAATTGATAATAAGGAAAAGACAATCCTGAATTTCAAAATAAAACACTATTCATGACTTTTGAAAAATTACCTAATTGCTATAAAAATTACTTAAATGCTAATACCCTGAAAAATTACCTAAATGCTATACCCTGTTTAGATATTATAGAATGACATAGGATATATATCTATGATGGAATTGTGATAATTTTCAGATCTCATGTGTGCAAAAGTAGTACCTACTATTTGAATTGTTTTAGTAACAGGTCCGTTTATTAGCGTGCTGGGCAACAGCGAATGGTCCCCGCTTGGGTGATGTGGCAACAAAATCTTTGATGTCCAATGTATACCGTGCAGTGAGCCCCATCTGAAATGACATATAACAGGATCAAGTACTGTCATTATTCAAAATCCCATTTTGGTAGCCGTATTTTATTTAAGAAGAGATTATAGGTTACAGGACAATTGATACCTGCAATGCAAGTGAGCCTAGACTAACCATAGCTAATGTCATGCGAGTGTAGGTTCCCTTGTTCGTCGGCTTCGCAATCGATTCAGTTTACAGTGAGCCTAGTCGGACTCGCTTCCAGATGAGTTCGCAGCCTGCTGAGGATGGTCTGCCTGCGACGGGCCTGCTTGAGTCTGGTCTGCCTCCGACGGGCCTGCTTGAGCCTGGTCAGCCTGCGACGGGCTTGCTTGAGCCTGGTCTGCCTCCGACGGGCCTGCTTGAGCCTGGTCTGCCTGGAGCTCACCTGCTGCCGCGGCTGCCGGCATATCCGGAACGGAATCAGACAATAATTCAAGAATATTGTCTCTATGTTGCTTGGCCTTAAGCTTGGCTTGCAAAATTTTGATTTCGTCTTGCTTTGGATCGAGATAAACTTTATTAACTGAGATAAGTTGATCAAATCTGATCTTAATTTTCTCGACACTCGCTTTATGTTGATCAATAGTATTTATTAGTACAGCTGGATTTTTTCTCATAGGAGGCCTTTTCATTGTCTTTTCAAGAGTTGCCTTTTGAGAAGCCGTTAAAAATGGCAGGGTCTTATCGTAAACTATTCTTTGCGCTGTATCCAGCCAATCGTGCATCTGAGTGTGATTGGCAGCAACTTGAATAAAATCTTTTAGTTCTTCTTTTTCCACTTCTGCAGCAAATTCAGCCAGTTGATTGTGACGGGCGTCAATATGATCAATTTTTTGTTTTGCACTTTCCAGTGCTTTTATAAGTTGGGATATGATCATGTCCATCAGTTTTGACGCTGAAGGAAGCTGTGGTGTACTAGATTCATTGAGTTTCCGTTTCTTTGGCAGAGCTGGGGCCGTTAGTTGGTCTTCATCAACTTTCTTAGCTAATGTTTGTAGAGATGTTACGTTAAAATTAGCTTTAGTGTAGTTACATTTGATTTCTTCAATCGCATAGGTTTCTTTTGTCATCATAGATGAAGTCTTGTCTGTTGTTTCCTGTATTAGTGGTAAAATATTTTGTAGTCGTTGTACATAGTTCCCTTCGGACTTGTCTCTAAGGAAGTCTTCCACATAGTTTTTGAGTTCCGAACATCTCATCTCAACGTCTGCCAAAGCGACTGATATTGTATAAAAATAGTTCTTTTTTTCTTTGATAAGATCCGCGTTACGTTTAGCCAACTCATTTTTTCGGTCTCTCACTTTGGCAACAGTTGCTGCATCTTTTAACATAAGCGCATTTAAACATGCTTGGACGCCCCATTCCATGCTGGCTGCCGTGCTTTTGCTGAAAAAAAAGGATAATAGTAAGAATTTAATAAAACACTGGGTGCTCCATCTAGATCATAGGGTGCCACGGAGAGGGTGTTCTAAGCCGAAAGAGGGTGATTCTGGACATCGAGGAGGTATATGAATATAATTTCTTTTTACTAAATGCTAGTAAAAGTAGGTACTAGGTATAAACAATGCCTCCATAAAAGTATTTTATCAAAACACTAATTTTAAAAATGTTTGTCTGTTTGTTCGAACTTATCTCTGAAACGGCTGTAAGTACCGATTAAGACGGGAATGCGTGAATGATCACAATGCAGAACACGAATACAGGGTAAAATAATTGTTGCGGCGAGTGCAATCGGTTCAAGATACCAGCTTCTGCACTCAATCGCCAGGCCAAGGGTCAGTGCAGGCAATGCCAAGCTTCGCGGTGTGCGAGCTCAAAGCTTCAACTCGGTGCTCTACACGTGGCACTCGGCAAACCCGGTCTGCGTCTGCTGTCCGGTGACGAGGTTGAGGGGCGTGAAGTACCTAGATGACTTACAAGCAGCTGTTTAACCAGCCACCCAACGCTGTAGCGGAATGGATACCGGCGTATACTAGAAGGAATCCCTGATAATCCAGTGAAAGTCCGACCTTCCAATGAGATGCGTTTATTTCCGCACACACAGACACTTAGCACTAAAGCACTTAGTGTACGGTGAAACCGCACCATTCCCTCGCGTCAGCATTTTTATTTTATTGTAACAATATCAACGCGCGCGCTCTCATCAGTACATGTTAGCCTCTCATACCGGGCGCGTGTCTCATTATCATTATCATCATTAGCTCGTAGAGTGTTTTGGAATAAAATCCATTTATCAACCTATCAACATCTTATCATTTTAAAGGTGTAAGACCTTACATCTTTATGGTCCTTCGAGCCTAGAAGGGCACTTTATGGTCCTTCGAGCCGCCGAAGGCGGGACCAGTCGCGTGTGCATTTGTGATACTAGTGTGTTATACCTAATTATTGGATTGCACCCCTGCGACTTGGACCGCTGCCTAAGGTAACCAGCCAGCCTTCGGTGAGTTATCAAAGCTTATCACTATCAATCATCATCATGGCGAGGACGATGGAAGAAGTCATCCAGACCCAGTATCAACTGATGGGGGCGATGGACACGCTCCTCACCAATTTTAAAAAAGATGGTCCAGATAGGAAAACGGTTCAGAATGTCAAGAAACGTCTGAGTACACTCGAAACCTATTGGACGGACTTTCAGAATAATCACATCAATCTCAGCGGATCAGAGAATAAATCTCATGAGTATTTCTCCTCAAACGCATATCATAGATCACAAACTTTCTACGAAGAAGCACGAGCATATATCGCCAAGTATTTGCCTGATGTTTCGGAAGAAAAATCTCTTCTGCGTCCACCGACTCCCTTAGGTACAGCAGGGAAGTCCGTGCCTTCGACTCCGGGCAACACTACTCCGCAGCCAGGGTACGTACCTGCACCTACACCTTACCAAGACCGGGGGACTAGCAGTAAGACAGACGAAATGCTGCGCAAACAAACAACTAATTTTAAGGCATTTTCTCGAACCATAGGCAATGTTAATATCGAAATAATGTCGGATAAATGGGAATTTGAGGATGCTTTAAGAGCAATCGAAACACGTTGGTCAGCGATTGACTCTCTTCATTGGGACCTTGACCTTGAGTTGAGTGGCATAAATGAAGAGTACGAAGCGGCCTTCAGTAGGTACGAACAGGAGTATCTTAATATCAAGAGAGAGATCAATATCAAGATGAGTTCCATGGTGCATCGCGACAAGTCTACACCAGTCATCGACCTACCTACCTTTGGAGGTAGCTATTATCAGTGGGTGAGTTTTAAAGATCTCTTCACAGAGAGCATTCATAAAAACCCAGCTTTATCAGACGCGCAGAAAATGCAGTTCCTAAAAAGTAAGGTTAAAGGAGAAGCCGAGAAGCTCATCCAGCATCTGCATATCACATCAGAAAATTATCAGGTGTGTTGGGATCTTTTGAACAACAGGTATAATCATAAGAAGATGATTTTTACTTCACATATCAATCTTATCATGAACCTGCCGGTGATGCAACAGCAGACTGCCGCGCAGCTGAAGAAGATCCACGACACCACCAACGAATGCTTAAACGCTATCAAGAACCTAGGCGTTGATGTATCAACCTGGGACCCCTTTCTCGTGCATATCTTATCACAGAAACTAGACCCTGACACATACAAGGATTACGTCTTAGCTGTGAAGAACCCGAGGGAGCTACCCATCCTCCACGAATTTTTGACCTATCTTGAGACTAAGTTTACGTCATTGGAGACATCAAAACGCAAGGTAGATAACACTAAATCACCCCAACAACAGGGGAAAGATTCATCATCATCATCTGACAAGAATCATAAAAATGAACAAAAATCAAACCCAAGAGCGTATCATACGAACACAAATTCCACGAAATGTCCTTTATGCAAACAGAATTATGCTTTATTCCAATGCAATAAATTTATGGAATTGTCGGCCGAGGCAAAGCGCAATACGATAGCGAAACTCGAGCTTTGCAAGAATTGTCTTTACTCACACCATGGGAAAGCATGCATTTCGGAGAAGCGTTGCCGCGAATGCAATGATCATCATAATACAATTCTGCATAATGTTTATTGTAATAATAAATCAAATTCAAAACCACAGGAGTCAACTTCTAAGAACGGTAACGCGACTCAGGCTCAAAGCGATGCGCGTCAAAACGCTCCGACACAAACAGAGGCAGCGTCAAATAATCATGTGTCATCAGATAATGATAACAAAGAAGTTTTATTAGCGACGGCAAAAATCTATGTACAAAAAGCTGACGGGACTTTTATTACGATGCGTTGCCTTATAGATCAAGGATCTCAAACATCGATTATCTCTGAAAACGCGGCTCAACTTCTAGGGCTGCCGCTTTATCCTTGCAGGGGGGTAATAACCGGTGTGGGGTCCAAAATGAACAACTGCAAGGGTATCATGTTTATCACATGTGGATCTATCCACAGCGATTACGAGCTTCAAACGGAAGTTTATATCATGAAATCACTTATCAATAATTTGCCAAATCAATCATTTCCTAAGCCTAACTGGACCTACCTGAATAACATACCTCTCGCGGACGACACTTATCATATCAGCAGCCCAATTGACATACTTTTTGGAGCTGAAGTTTACGCGGAGATTATACAGGGTGGTATTATCAAGATGGAAAATTGCCCAATCGCGCAGGAGACTCGATTTGGGTGGATTTTAAGCGGAAACGTACACAAGAGCTATCAGTGTAACGTTATTATCAATGATACCGAGGATTTACAGAGATTTTGGACAATCGAAAGTATCCCGGAAGAGCAAAATATATCAGAAGAAGATCAAAAGTGTTTGGAGTATTACGACCAAACTACAGAACGGAAGGAAGATGGGCGTTTTGTAGTGCGCCTACCCTTTAAATCCGACTTATCAGAGAAGTTGGGAGAATCAAAACCGGCTGCTGTTGCGCAATTTCGGCAACTTAAAAAACGCTTCGTTAAACAGCCAAAAATTGCCCAGGAGTACACATCATTTATCAACGAATATATCAATTTGGGTCATATGCGTCAGTGTAATGAGATTGCATCAAAGGGATGTTACCTACCTCATCACCCCATACTACGCACCGACTCTACAACAACAGCTCTTCGAGTGGTCTTTAACGCCTCTGCGAAGACATCTACTGGTAACAGTCTGAACGATTTGACATGCCGTGGGCCCAACCTGCAACAAGATCTATTCGAATTGATTTTGAAGTGGCGCCAGTACGAGTTTGTTATAATTGCAGACATCGAAAAGATGTTTCGACAGATTATGGTACATGAAGACGATCAATCATATCAGAAAATCATCTGGATGGATGAAAATGATCAAAGACGGTGGCGCGAGTATGTACTTTTGACGGTTACTTACGGAAATGCCGCCGCGCCTTTTTTGGCTATGAAGACCTTAAAGCATTTAGCCAAAATTGAAGGGAAGAAATATCAGTCCAGTAGAGCCGCCAAGGCGCTGGAAGAAGACTTCTATATGGACGATCTCCTTAGCGGAGAACAAACCATCGAAGCCACTAAACAACTACAAACTGACTTGATTCAGTTACTGAAGTCAGGGGGGTTCAATTTGCGAAAATGGGGCTCCAACCAACCTGAAATTATCAATCATTTACAGCAAAATCAAGATGACGTACAAAAGTCATATCAGTTCAGATCAACAGAGAGTACTACGAAGACTTTGGGATTGACATGGCATCCACAAGATGATCACTTCACATTCCAGCTAAAGGTCGACGTCAACGAGAGCACCTCCAAACTGACGAAAAGGGCTTTACTCTCTAATATATCAAAAATCTTCGCTAGGATGGCTTTCACCTATCACTACAAAACTGAAACTACTCTTTCAGCAAGTATGGACATCTAACACAGGGTGGGATGAAGAAACATCTGAAGAAATCAAGAATGAGTGGGAGAAAATCAGGAAAGACCTTATCAATATAAATAGAGTGAAAGTACCTAGATGGTTGAAGACAAGCAAAGACAAAGAAATTGAGATGTACGGATTTTGCGATGCATCCCAAAAAGCAATTTCCTGTGTGATCTACTGCAAAATCAAAAATCAGAATGAAGTAAGGTTGATCACAGGAAAAGCCAAAATTGTAGCTGAGAATAAAAACTTATCCCTGCCTAGACTGGAACTGGCCGGGTCTCAGCTTCTATCAAAACTTATCACTAAAGCATTAAAATGTCTGCCGGATTATATAGTAAAGGTTTACTGCTGGACAGATTCGATGGCTGTACTTGGATGGCTCAATGGGGACGCTAGTAAGTGGAAACCCTACGTCGCTAATAGAGTGAGACAGGTAGTAAAGGTTGTGCCAGCTGATAGCTGGCGCTATGTAAAATCATCTGACAATCCCGCGGACTGTGCCAGTAGAGGAATATCAGCAGAAAAATTGACTGAACTATCATTGTGGTGGAATGGTCCGGTATGGCTTTCTTCGTTTGACGCAAAAAGTGAAATTTTGAAACCAACTTACACTACAAACGAAGAGATAAAAATACAAACAAACGTAACAACACAAAACAAACAAACTAGCGATATCATTCAAGACTTATTGTGCAAGTCAAGCAGTTTTACGCGAGTTGTGCGCGTCATGGCGTGGATACTACGAGTGGCTCGTCACAGTGACGTCACCTCAGCGTGCTTATCACTATCAGAGTTGAAAAAAGCTCATAACAAAATTATCAAAAACATTCAAGAAACAGAATTTTCAGATGAAATGGCTGACTTACGAGCAAACAAACCTATATCAAAAAAGAGTCGGTTACTGAATCTCTCGCCTTTCGTAGGTCAAGACGGCTTGTTAAGGGTTGGAGGGAGGCTTCGGAACGCAAACATTAGCTACCACAGAAAACACCCTCTGATAATACCTAACAATGCCCGATTAACATCACTATTGATCGATCAAGCACATCAGCAAACATTTCACGGAGGGTCGCGCCTGACGTCATCACACCTCAGACAGAGGTACTGGATATTAGGAGGAAATCGTACTGTAAAAAAGACACTACGTGCCTGCGTCAAATGCAGACGAAATGATCCCTACAAACAATACCAAATCATGGCCGACCTACCTGCATCAAGGACAAATCCCTCCCGTCCTTATTATCATGTTGGAGTCGATTTTACAGGATACGTCGATGTTAAATACAACAAAGGAAGAGGAGCGAAAACTACCAAGGGGTATGTAGCGGTCTTTGTCTGTATGGTGACGAAGGCCATCCATTTGGAGTTGGTATCAGACCTCACAGCTTCGGCTTTTTTGGCCGCGCTGCGCAGTATGGCTGCTAGACGGGGAGCGCCCGGGCACATCTATAGTGACAACGGGACAAACTTTGTCGGCGCCAATAATATTCTACAAAAAGAGTATATCAATATCAAACAAACGTTATCAGATGAAACATTTATCAATGAATTATCAAGTATGCATATTCAGTGGCATTTCAACGCACCATCTTACCCTAGCGCAGGAGGTTTGTGGGAGAGCTCTGTCAAAAGCCTCAAGTATCATATGAAGAGAGTGATTGGAGAACAAAAACTCACCTTTGAAGAGTTTTCAACCATCTTATCCCAGTTAGAGGCGTGTTTGAATAGCAGGCCGCTCTGCGCATTATCAGAAGACCCCGATGAACTGGACTGCCTCACACCGGCACATTTTCTATCGAGTAGGCCAACCCTAACCATCATAGAAACAGAGAAAGATCTACGCACGAGATGGCAACTCACGCAGAAGATTTTCGATGACGTGTGGAAAAGATGGCGCTCGGAGTATTTGAGTCAGCTTTCTATCAGAAGCAAATGGAAACAACTACAGCCAAATATCAAAATCAACGACATTGTTATCATCAATGACGCCAACCTTCCCGCCGGCAAATGGGCGTTAGGTAGGGTTGTAGAGCTACACCCCGGAAAGGACAAGTGTGTTCGCGTCGTATCACTTAAAACAAAAAACGGCATTATCAAACGGCCGATCATCAAATTATCAACAATCGTTCACGCACCGGAAGAAGACACAAAATCGGAAAAACCCGCCAAAATCAAGACGCCTAAATCACGATCAACTATGGCGTCAATCCTTCTATCAATTTTTGTGGTCGTGAATCTACTTACAACTGCATTCGGGTCGCATAATATCACAGCATTGAACAGCACGAAAGGGTTATATTTCGACAAGATGTCAAATATCCAGGTAATCAGGGACGATTGGAAAATCATTGTCTATTATGATATGCATCCCTATTGGGAAGGTTTCGCAGCAATGGATAAGTTCTTCAACAACCTTGTAAACACATGCGATAACACAAAAGGCAATGCACCATCACATTGTAAGATTGTCCTAACACAATTACAACATGGCTTTTCGGAACTACGCTACTACGATCAGAAGTTACTGAATCAGCAGTTCTCAGCACGCGACCTTCATCGAAAGAAGCGAGGCCTTATCAACGGCGTCGGGTACATCGCTCACCAGCTGTTCGGAGTACTTGACGACGAGTTCGCACAACAATATCAAAAGGACATCGATATCATACACTCCAATAACAATCATTTAGCGATGTTATGGAAAAATCAAACATCTGTAGTCGAATCGGAGTACAATCTTATCAAAAGAATGGAACAATCTATCAACAAACAACACACTCTGATCGACATGCACTTTCAAAAATTAGAAAGCTCAGCTAATCAAATAACATCGGAAGTACAACAGCTCGAACTTAAAAACGAGTTTATCTTATCAGCTATCATTGCAAACAATATGTTGTCTAAACTAAGCAACATACAAGAATCATTATTAGATATCATTACTAACGTAAACAACGGCAAATTTAGCTTACATCTACTTACGCCGGAACAACTTCAACAGCAGCTAAATATCATTTCCGGTCAACTACAACAAGATCTGTGCCTACCTATAAGTAACATACAAACAGACTTGTGGAGCATATATCATCTTCTGCGAATCAAAGCACGAAAGACGAAATCATACCTTATCTTTGAAGTGAAAATTCCTCTCGTTAGCAGGGAAATCTTCGAAGCCTATCAAGTTCTTCCTATCCCTCGGATGGTTGGAGATAACACTATCAGCATCATTCCAGTAGCAGAAAATTTAGCTATTAACATACAAAAAGATACATACGTACCTATAACAGATATCAAATCATGCCTTAACACAAACAGAGATACCTATTTGTGTAACATTCAAGGTCCCATTTTTAAGATCATATCCGACATGAGCCTGTGTCAAGGATCCCGGCACAAGTACTTGCCTAACTCAGTCAACAAAATGCAGAAATATGTGGAGAGAATTGCACACTCCCAATACTTACTACTATTTTTGCTGTGACGTTTGTTTACTTCGAGTCATATGCGAAGATCAAATATCAACTGAACAGATAAGCCGGGCCGGCATCATGAGTCTCGGTCAAGGTTGCATAATAAAGGGAGAGGACTTCACTATCTACTCACCTCGGCGACCATCATCGAACATCAAAGTGCACTCTGAGATTTACGTCCCTGAGATAACTATTGCACCGATCAACCATATCATAAACATAACCGTTCCTATCACTGCCAACTGGACCTCTGAAGACAAAGAAGAGAAACCCTACTTGGCGAAAATCAAAGAACAATTAGATCAGATGAAGAAGGAAGAGAGCATTACGGAGAATATCACTTATCATGACGTACATCAATACACCGTGATCTACTTGATCGTGTTCACGGGGATCGCAGTGGGAGCAGTCTGCGCGTGGAGGCGCGCGCGCTGCGGCCAGGCGCGCTGGCGCGCTGGCCAGCTCGCGCCCGCGCGCGCTCCGGCGGCGGCGGCGGCGGCCCGGGCGGTGGAGGCGCAGCCTCTGTCACTGCCGGCCGCCGCGCCGCGTTTCAGCAGTGTTTTCAGTGATGCTTGTGTTAGTGGTGCAAGTGTCGAGCAAAATGTAGAGTATAGTGAAATAAACAAGCAAAGTGATCGTTCAGATAAGGCGTCGTCGCCTATTTTTCGCGCGATCAATATCAGTGAAACCAAGATGTACTTACAAGATGACTTGAATAGGTTAGGTTACTTTTACTTAGATGTAGTCTTACTAACAAAAATATTGTTTATTAACATGAAATTTACTAAGGACCTATTGTTGTATCATCATGTATCATTAGCATTTAGTATCATTAGCGTATCATTTCTTATCATTACTCGTATAGGTCATTAATTAAGTTTGTATCAATTTAACCAGCATCTTCTCATCTCGCTGTCGGGAATATGTACGGTGAAACCGCACCATTCCCTCGCGTCAGCATTTTTACCTTATTGTAACAATATCAACGCGCGCGCTCTCATCAGTACATGTTAGCCTCTCATACCGGGCGCGTGTCTCATTATCATTATCATCATTAGCTCGTAGAGTGTTTTGGAATAAAATCCATTTATCAACCTATCAACATCTTATCATTTTAAAGGTGTAAGACCTTACACTTAGTCTATCGGACTTATTTTTACAGCACTTAACACAGTTACAAACACTAAACACTAATAAGCACTGAAACACTACTGAAACTTTCAGAAATTCACACAAGACTAGGAACACTTTTCCTCAGGCTCGGGCCTTGAGAGCAGATCAGAACTGACTGACCGACGGACAAGCTCAGGTTTTTATACCTCCGTCGGCCTTTGAAAACATACTAGAATATTCTCGTAATATCTAGTGAACTAGCTCTGTCTCACTCACTCATACTACGTATTGTCAGCCGTCCTTGTCTAACATTTCCACGGTTTTCTGGAAGATATATCTATCTCGTTCTTAACTCGAGAACGTTTTGTTGTCCTTGTCTTTTCTTTCGATTTGTTCTAGAACTTTGACATACTTATACCTAGCCGTGGGTTTGGATTCTAGAATATTCCACGGGGTTCTAAATCTTTCCATGGATTTCTAGAATGTTCTAGAGACTTCCATAACGTTCCACAGGCTCCCAGAAGTTTTCAGAAAGTTCCCGAATGTTCTCAACTATTCTAGAATATTCTACAACTTTCCAAAGCTTTCTATTCTACGCGTTTTCTTCGAAAGCTCTAGAACGTTCGACTGACAATGCGTGGAAATAAAATCTTAAAACTAGCTTAACCGACTTAATCTACACTTAAGTATATCGGTCGCCGACAATAATGATTGAGCGCCGCTGCTGTACCGGCAAGTGGAACAAGTGCACGGCGCTGGCGAAGTAGCGACAACGCACGTGCACATCCCGACGTGTACCTAGGTATACACCAAATGCACTGTATTTGACCGAATAAACAAACAAAAGTCATGATTAGGTTCGCAGCACCGCCCGCCGCCCCGGATTGTTGAATCAGCCGGTTTAAAAAACGACGCTATCCAGTTAAATGCCTAGGCTGATTGTTTAACGTTATACATAAAATTATACGTATATGTATATGTAAATGTACGAATATGTATATGTAAATGTACCAAATGTACGAACTTATTGTGAATTTGAAGTGAAGTGGCAGATTTTGCCGAAGGTCTTAAGAGGCGCAAATATGCAGGTCTCGACAGAACCCACACATTTGCTCCCCTTGGAGTCGATACCCTAATTCTGAGGCTCTTCGGGTTAATTATTTGAGTGTCACTAAGGGTTCCGTAAGACCTTGTATCTTGCTGAATTCTTATGATTCTATATTTATTTATTTATTATTATTTATAACGTCAATGGGAAGTACCCTATAGGTTTTGGTCCATGGCGAGAGTCAAAAGTATTTTTTTTATGTGAATAAACAACAAATTAACTGTTTTTGGATTTTTCCCTTTAATTGTGCCCTATGGCCTTGCATCTTGCTAAATTTCATAATTCTAGGTCTACGGGAAGTACCCTATAGGTTTTGGTCCATGGCGGGCATCAAAAGAATTTTATTTCTGTGAATTTATTACAAATTCATGGTTTTCGGATTTTTCCTTTATTGTTGTGTTATAAGACCTTGCTGCTCACCAAATTTCATGATTGTAGGTCTGCGGGAAGTACCTTATAGGTTTTGTGTGCATGTGATTCCCTTGGAAATTTCAAAATATTCGGACATAAGCGGCTGTAACTTTTGAGAGCGTTGACTTAGAAGTTATATTTATATTGCTGCTTCAAGAGGTTACGGACTTGAGTATTTGACGTTAATTTCAACTCGATACGTCCATGCGTTCCTGAGAAAAGAGGGTTGACAGACGGACAGACAGACAGACAAACGGAAAACAAAGTGATCTTGAAAGTGATTTTGAGGTACGGAACCCTAAAAACTAGAAGACGATGATGAGTGATGATAATGGACCTACTTATGAGGTACCTAAAGGTGTAAGACCCTAAAATTTAGAGTGGTGTTTGACAGATTTAATCGTTCCACGTCTTGCATTTGTTTTGTTGTAAACCTAAGTAGAATATGTTTTGTAAAGGTGACCGCGTACCTGTCCACGCTGCAGGAGCCGCACGCGGCGACGCAGTCATCGAATTTCCGCATGGCCCCGCGCACCTGTCCCGCAACGAAAACATCGAGCGCGCCGCCCGCAACGAACGCATCGAGCGCGCCGCCCGCAACGAACGCATCGAGCGCGCCGCCCGCAACGAACGCATCGAGCGCGCCGCCCGCAACGAACGCATCGAGCGCGCCGCCCGCAACGAACGCATCGAGCGCGCCGCCCGCAACGAACGCATCGAGCGCGCCGCCCGCAACGAACGCATCGAGCGCGCCGCCCGTAACGAACGCATCGAGCGCGCCGCCCGCAACGAACGCATCGAGCGCGCCGCCTGCAACGAACGCATCGTCGTGCAACGACGTTGCGTGCAACGTCTGTGCCATTATGGATGAGGTGATAAAGACGAACAATTACCCAAAGTATATCATGATCGATATTAGTCGAGCGTGTCATCTTCCTGGGGAGACCCTCCGTCATGTACTTTCGGGTTGTTCGCACCTTGCTAACTCTCAGTACTTGCACAGACACAACCAAGTAGCCAAAATTATACACCAACAACTTGCTCTCCGATATGGCCTTACTGGACCTGAAGTTCCGTACTATAAGTACACACCGGCGCCAGTTCTCGAAAACGGCCGTGCCACGCTCTATTGGGACCGATCTATCATTACAGAACTATCACACTATCAAACTATCACTACCAGAAAGAAGATTAGCTGTTGTTTCTTTAGACAGATTCAAACCGGCCTATACAGTAAACGAAGATACACATGATTACTCGTCAGCAAGCCAGCAAGACACTGCAGCATCATCCCCATCGGCTATTGTGACGCCTGCGCCTATTACATCAAGCTCAAAGCAGTCAAGCCAAAACCAACCTTCCATTTTGAAGAAAACGCGCTATGGACGAGAGATCAAGCTCCCGGTACGCTTTCACTAGGGAGGGAGTCATGTAGCTACGATCGTACCTACTACGAGTAATCAAGCTAGCATCCAACGTGGCGCAGTCCTCATACGTCCTCACTCCACGCCCCGTCTCCAGGAAAATGCGCGGCTTGCACGACGCCGCGAAATATTTATGTGACCATATATTTATAGCTACCTCATCCCGCACTTCACGCGTCCCTCATTACCTGATCACAGCGCGCGCGCCTGCTTCTGAGTGGCCGTATCGTGTACCTTGCTCTCTGGACCCGAGTTCAACAATAGTGTTAATCTAGTAGTGTATAAATATGTTGATTCTTTTACTTAGGCGTTTATTTCTCTCTCTCTATTATAAGAATTGTAATCCGATAGGCAGGATCCCTATACAAGCATGGATCGATCTAAAATCATATAATCTAACTACCGTGACACTTGTCAGCTTAAAATAGCCTGGGTAATATATTACACACCCCGCTTTTAAAGTGAAAAGCAGCGTGGGTTATTTAGTACCCTATTTTGAATTTCGAAGCCTCTCGGAAAAAACCCTCATTCTGCTTTTTCTCACTAGAATAGCTGTCTGTACGGATCATATTATCTCACTACCGTGACACTTAGGACAATGAGTCAGCCGGCGAAATGTAGCGCACGGCCCCCACATACCCCCAAAGAATTATGTCAGTCCATGTACCCCAACACCTTGTTTATGTACCTATCATAACAAGTTTGTTGAAACAACCAATCTCATAACATACAAAATATCATGAAAATATATGTAGTACTAACAATAAGAAGTCAACGCGGAGGTATCAAAAAGCACGCGTTGTAACGCACACAACGGCAAAAACCTACTTACTGAAATCATGATTTCATCGATTAGCAGGCACGGAAATTCACATCTCTAGTTTGACTTTAGACGACACGAATGAAACTGCCCACATTTGTGTGTAAATAGAACCTCTACTCGCCATCTTCTTTTTCATATGGCATAGGTACTTCCTTAGAGCAAGAAGTCAAAACAGTATCAAATTTTCGTTTTTAAAACGAGGCATCTACCTACCTTTGAACTGAAAGAATACGGATGCCGTCATCTTTAGAGCTCAGATAGACTCAGAGGAATCCGTGAACCTTCCCATCATGCATCATGTAACCATACGGCCACGCTTAGTATGCCGCCCCGCCCGCCCCACCCGCGCCGCCCTCCCCGCCCGCCCCGCTCTGCTTGATCTGATTATAACCTGTTTTAACCATTCTAAGTTTTGAACTAAGGAACTATACTGAGAACCTCCACAAGCGCTATAATATAGCATACTAGCTGCGCCCCGCGGCTTCGCCCCCGTGGAAATTTATGTTTCCAACTTTCTTAATTTTTTCATTCATAAGAACCTTCTCCTGACAATAACAAACACAACAAAGAAAGAATTAGCGAAATCGGTCCAGGCGTTGTTGAGTTATGCGCTTACCAACACATTTTGCGATTCATTTTTATATTATAGATTATGCAGGCACAACATTAACTTTTTGGGGAATCTTCTAGTCGCAATAATGGCTACCGTCTGGACTCGGATGGGCTCTAATGCAGATACTATCGATTGAAATGCCGCATTGCGCGCGCAGGTGAGGGAGGCGGGAGGAATGGGTGCAAAATAAAAATAAAAAACTAGTTCCAAATATCTCGCGTCGAATGGAATTTAGGGTAAATTAGGTACTAGTATAGTACCTATTATAATATATGTGAGGTAAGATAGCACCACTGTGTGAAAAGGATAGGCATAGGATTTTGCGTTTATAGGAGCGGGACGGAGCATACGTTTTTGGAACAGCGAATCAAAGCAAAAATCTTTTCTATCACCGCAGTATTCCTGAGAACGTTTTTAAGACGAGGCATCTGTACCTACCTTTGGACTAAAAGAATACGGATGCCGTCATCCCGAAGTTTTCTGATGGAATCCGTATACCCAGAGGATTTTACCATAATGCGGGGCGTAGGGCGCGGATAGGTGCGCGGCGTTGCATAAAATTTCATACTTACAATGATTAGTAAAATGCGATGACTTCGGCGCGTCCGGCTCCAGCGGCGCGAACAGGTGCGTTCAGCTTTAGAGCTCAGATAGACTCAGAGGAATCCGTGAACCTTTCCATCATGCATCATGTAACCATACGGCCGCGCTTAGTATGCCGCCCCGCCCGCCCCACCCGCGCCGCCCTCCCCGCCCGCGCCGCACTGTTTGATCTGATTATAACCTGTTTTAACCATTCTAATTTTTGAACTAAGGAACTATACTAAAAACCACTTACCTTTAATCACCACAAGCGCTATATGCAGGCACAACAGTTTACTTTTATGGTTATCTTCTAATCGCAATAATGGCTACCGTCTGGACTCGGATGGGCTCTAATGCAGATACTATCGATTGAAATGCCGCATTGCGCGCGCAGGTGAGGGAGGCGGGAGGAATGGGTGCAAAATAAAATTAAAAAATTAGTTCCAAATATCTCGCGTCGAATGGAAATTAGGGTAAATTAGGTACTAGTATAGTACCTATTATAATATCTGTGAGGTAAGATAGCACCACTGAATGTGCTTGTGAAACACTTTGCCGTAGCACGTCGTCGTTCTACGCCGTAGCACGACTTCGTTTATTAGCCTAAACTATTTTATATACCTTAATATAACTCAGTTTCTTAGTATAACTTAGTTTTCACTTGCTTAAGTTTTGAAAAACTCTTAGCAGGGCGATTGCGCGCCATTGTGTGAAAAGGATAGGCATAGGATTTCGCGTTCATAGGAGCGGGACGGATCAAAGCAAAAATCTTTTCTATTACCGCAGTATTCCTGAGATTTCGACCAAATTAGGTGCACTCTCATGATTGTTTTTATTGTATTTGTTTTTCGCAATCGTGTTTTGCAAATTATGGAACTGTGGAAAAAAATTTGAATTCCATAAAATGCAACAATTTTTCACATTAACATTCTATTTCACATTATTTTTCAATAATTAAACAAATTTTAGACAACTTCCTCTATATATCTTGGTTCCAGTTGGCCATCCACTGCCATCTCAAAAACCCACTCTGCGTTGCATTTATTAGTAGGTATGGTTAAATAAAAATTGTACCTACTTACAGATATATTAGTAAACGTCATTACTTTACTAATAACAAGACTTTATTGCGCGTCTATTAAATTAATCAACAAAATCATATTCTTTTAAAGCTTTAAACATAAATAATATTAATTAAATAAACAATAATGCTGGACAATTCACATATTTAGCCTCAAGCCAAGCAGAGCTTGTATTATGGATACTAGATAACTACTATACTTAATACGATACACTTTACTATCTGGAATGCAGTGTTGTGTGCACAGATGCAGTGACGATTATCTAGAATGCAGTGTGCTATTTTGCGTTATGAAATTAATAAAGCCTTTAACTTTGAGTTAACGTGATTTATGAGATATTTAAACTTTAGTTTAGTATCCAATCATAAGTCGAGGTATTTTTCTTTGTCGCTTTGATTAGTGATATCGTTTTTTATGACGAGGAGGTTAAAATTGTGCATAGGTTTGTTTATTGCAGCAATACGATGTTTTTTATATTATCCATCAAAAGATTATTTTTTGACCATTCATTAATAATATTCAATCCCCTTTTCATTGAAATCCTGTCTCTGTGAACCCTGGCGTCTTAACAAGGCTTGGAAAAAATGACTCATTTGTAAGCAAGCAACTGAAAATATTGCCAAGTAGCGGCTTACAATATTTTAATACGACGTTAAAACAGACTGCTTGGGTGGGTACGGGGTAGGGTGCGTCGTCGTCGATACGAGTACGCTTAGAGGGCATAGAGACCTCCGGTGTAGTTATGCTCTCCTAGTGCTTGAAAGTCGATCTTTGGAATCTGGCACGTGCATGGCTTACTTACTAACATACATTCGTTCAGACAGTGGCTTTACCGATAAAAATATCATATACGAGTAGATGTGCCAAGTTTCATAGTAGTGCATAACCTTAATTTGTTACGTTCCTTCGTTATTTAAATTGCGTCTTGGCAGGTTTATTTATACCCACCCGCAGCCTTATTGTCTAACTTGAAGCCCATTACCAGTGAACTTCAAGTCCATTACCAGTTGTCAACCCAGTCAGAATGTTTTTGGTATTGTGTAAGGTATTCAACTGGTAATCGGTTTCGGAATGAATGATTCTTGTGAATCCAATTCCGCTAGTCTTCGTTCATTGATACCTACCTTCCGATTATGCAAGTGGAACAACTAGTAGTTCCACTGGTACTATTTGCGATTAAGTTTTCTTACTTGTTGGACAAATAGTTATGTTGCAAAAGCATAGCCTTTGCATGATCTTTGTCATTATTCGCACTTTAAACACGTATTTCGCATTGATACCACTGATACAACAACAGCATTGTAATATTTGACATGATTTCTGTGAATAAACGATTCTGTTCCATGTATTCTATTTTTCTTCGAAAACCGTGGCACTTTGACTGAGTACCAATTTTGATTTTCTGAACAGTTCTGATGCCCCCTACCTGTAGGCAAAGGCTTGACCACCCTTTATGACTCACTATTATTTTATTGTTATTTACTAAAATATTTTTATTATTTTTACAAAATGATTGTATTGGATTATTCTAAGTTTGTGGAATAAATAAAATGCAACTTGAAATTATGTATATAATTTGATTATTATTTTCTTTGTGATAAAGTATTTACTTGAAACTTAATTTAATATGCATTTTACGACAGCATATTACTATGATAAGTTACAACCTACGATAGTCTAAAGAAGCCTACATAGTTGATCTTAGTTCAAGGGTTCTCCATAAGACTATTTGAAACCAAATTTATATCTCCAAGAACGTTATGATTGCCTGGTGCATGACGCAGCCTTCGCGCAGTTTTCTGCGCAAGGTGTATTTACGTGGAGCAGAGCGTTATAGAATCATAAAATTTAGCAAGAAGCAAGGTCTTACAGCACAAGGAAATGTATTTTTATCTTTAAGTTAATAGAAAAAACCGAAAAATTCAAACTTGTTATGGGATGAAACGTTGGTGTTCTTCCAACACAAACTAGGTTCAAAATTAACCCGCTTACACTTATACTGGAAACATATACTTGTGAGCCGAAAAATGTACACAGACACACTGCGTTTTGTTGGTGATGTTGCTAAAAATGAACGGTTTTCGGTTTTTTCTATTAACTTAAAGATAAAAATACATTTCCTTGTGCTGTAAGACCTTGCTTCTTGCCAAATTTCATGATTGTCGGTTCTTCGAGATTTCGAAATTAAAAATAAAAGTCAAGTACGAGTAAGACTTGTGCGAGGATTCCGTACAAACTTATACTTACCCTAATGAAGGCTTTGCTAAGAGATGGCGGTAGAGTCGCTTTTCTGAAAAATATGGAACGGTATGTACGAGTGATCTTCAAATATCATGAGTAAATTTCAATAATTATGAATATAATATACATTACGAAAAAGAAAAGGTAGCTTTGTAGCCACCGTGCAAATTGACAGTGGTTCTTGAAAAAATACTGTCAAATTCGATGTTTCATTCGTACATTTTACCCATTAGACTAGAGGTGCCCGCCGCAAAAGCCGCCATTTCAAACTTCTTGCCGTAGCTTCTAGTTGCAGCAATTTGACAGCAAGCAATTTTTTTTTAGTATTGTACGTTAGTACCATATTATAGTTATTTTGTGCTATTGTAGTGGTTTTTTTGGTGTCTTAATCTAGCCCAATTCGAGATGACATTTTTTTGTAGTTATATCAAGACAGTCATAGACATTTTTTTAGTACCGAAAGATCGAGAATATGACCTTCTGAACATTGACCGGATTTATAAATGTACCTATTCTACCTCCGACATAATACCGGCGCGTATTGCTCACGTTGAAGACTCTCAGTGATGCACTTGTGTGCGTTTATGTCTATCTCACTCAGTCTGGCAGGTATTGCGGTGCAATCATGAAACAGAAATAGGGGATGGGGTGGGGTGTCAACAAAGCACTAACCAACCTCATCCCTACTTCCTCGAAGCTATGCAGCCCTGGTACATTAAAACCGTAAATATTACGGAATTTCTATTCATCCTCCAAAAGATTTCAACGAGCTTCTCGCTTATACAAAACAACCAAACTAAATTTATCTTCTTTCTGAACAAATAGGACGTGCCGAGAATGCACTTTCAATATTCTTTTACTAGTTTTGACCCATACTTTAAAATAATTTGGCGTGTTTTAAAAAACGATAAACCAACTTCAAATTCATTCAATATATATACGCGTCGGCTTGAGAACCTCTTCCGTTTTTCGTCGGTTGAAAAGGAGGGGGTTCTCAAACCGTCTGTATGTTTTTAGAGTTTAGAGATCGGAGATCGGTTTCGAGATCCATAAGGTCTTGCCTTGTTTGTCCTTTTTTCCCTCCTTAATATATAATATATAATTCTAATATTATAATTCTTCCCACACTCTGCCATCTCCTCAACTTTTCCTTAACACATGGCACTTTTCCGAGCATCTGGAAAGACGCACAAATTATACCCTTGCCTAAAAAACCTAATCCTAAATCTTTTTCCGAATATCGCCCTATCTCTATACTTCCTTTCCTTTCCAAGGTTCTTGAACGTCTCGTCCATAATCAACTTAACTCTTTTCTATCCTCCAACAATCTTCTTAACTCCTTGCAGTCTGGCTTTCGAAAAGGTCACAGCACCGTCATTGCTCTCATTAAAATCACAGATGACATCCGTCTGGGCATGGAAAATGGTCAGCTTACTGTTTTAACTCTTCTCGATTTCAGTAATGCTTTCAATACTGTTAATTTTGACATCTTGATCGCATTACTCCGCTCTCTTAACATTTCATCTTCGGTGGTTGGCTGGTTCTCTAGCTACTTACATGGCCGTCGCCAGCGCGTGCGCCTTGATGAGTCGTTCTCGTCTTGGCGTGCTACTTCTGCTGGCGTGCCTCAAGGTGGCGTACTATCCCCTCTCCTCTTCGCAATCTTCATCAATTCTATTTCTCAAAAGCTTTCTATGTCCTACCACTTATATGCTGATGATCTACAGATTTATACCCAAGCTCCACTCAGTAATATTTCTAGTGCAATTGAAACAACCAACACCAATCTCCGTCACATTACTGAATGGAGCAAACGCCATGGACTCAAAATTAACCCTTCGAAAACTCAAACCATAATAGTCGGCAGCTCTAGAACCTTATGTAATCTGGACTGGTCGGCAATTCCGCAGGTTGTTTTTAATGGGTTAACAATCCCCTTCAGCGAAACCATCAAAAACTTAGGGGTTATGTTCGACCGCACTCTGTCTTGGGGGGCGCAGGTGGAGGTAACCAGTCGAAAGCTGTTTGCATCTGCTGGTTCCTTGCGAAGATTGCGAAACTTTCTGCCCACGGCTACCAAAACTGCTCTTGCCCATTCTCTTCTTCTACCAGTCCTTGATTATGCAGATGCATGTTATTTGGACCTTACAGAGGAACAGCTAAATAAACTGGAGCGCTTACAAAACGTGTGCATCCGGTTTATCTTTGGCCTCCGTAAGTACGACCATGTGTCTGCCTATCGAGCCCAGCTCAAATGGCTTCCTATTCGCCAGCGCCGTAACCTGCATATTCTCTCTCTCCTTTTCTCTATACTTTTCAATCCTCTTTCCCCGTCCTATCTTAAGGAGAGATTTCAGTTTTTACATTCTTCTCACGGTCTCTCTCTAAGGTCATCGGATACCCTGCTCCTCGCATCTCCACTACAGAGAACATCTTTTTACAGCGACTCTTTCACTGCTCAAGCTGTCAGACTTTGGAACGATTTGCCAGTGGATATTAAGAAGTCCACATCACATCACGCTTTTAAAAGGAAAGTCTTCAATCACTTTCTTAACGTCACGTCAGACTAGATTATTCAGCATGTCCAATATAGTTACTAAGTAGGTATAATTATTTTATTGTAGGTATTATGTGTATTAGTATAATAAGTAGTTTACAGTTTATGTTAAGAAGCACCGCCATTCTTTATTTTTCTCCCATCGTTTTGGTTGCCTGGAAGAAATCGCTTTAAGCGATAAGGCCGCCAGTTCCATTGCTGTTCTCTATATGTTTAGTGTAAAATTTGTTTTTTTGTTAAGGTGATGAATAAAGAATTATCTATCTATCTATCTATCTAATATCTCAGCAACTACCACAGCTACTAACTTGAAATTTAAAATAATAATACGTTTTGTGCGCAACTACAGATTTAAAGAAAAAAAAATGAAAAAGATAATTTTCCATACAAATTGTGATGCAGAAATTTTAGAAGAGATCTACAAAGTCAAGTGGTGTATCAAATGAAACATAAGATCAACAATAATTCAAAGTATCAAAATAATGTTTCAGGTGAGGTGGCAGCCATGCGGCCAAAAAATCCGGATATAACATAAAATGCTGATAACTACTAAATAACACGGAGTTAGGTTATTGTAGATAAAAGTTTGCTTATACAATCGCTTAGCTTAGAAATTTCCGTCTAATACGGCATTAAACTATCCTGTTATTGGCTGTAAGTGATATTCTTAAGTTAAGTTACTTTTATTTAGGAGAGCTGTGGATTTTGTGTAAACAATAAAATAAAATAAAACTGGAGAAAACAAAGTAAAAAGAAAAATGATGAAAATATTAATAATTTATGCACAAATTCAAAAACTTACTTGATGGTCTGTGCGCAACCATTTTATATAAATAAAACTTAAATAAATAGGCGCGTAATAGATGGCGCAATATTTAATGCCGTAATACCATCGCTCAAGGTTATTAGCCGGCCCCCACAGATTCACAACGCGGATCCTGAAACCGTCTGTACCAAAAGCGAAGCCCTTTGGAATGATAAGACCCTTTCAACTAGTGTCATTGTGGCGCTCGGACAGACACGTTAAACTTATAACCCCCGATGCAAAATGAGAGGGGTGTTATAAGTTTAACGTGTTTGTCTGTGTACCTGTGTATCTGTCTGTGGTATCGTAGCTCCCAATTTGATGAACCGATTTTCGTTTTTTTGTATCATAGATAATTTTATCTTGAGTGTTATTAGCCATGTTTCATGAAAATCTGTTCAGCCGTTTGAAGATCATCAGCTCTTTTCTAGTTGATGAGGGGATCTGACTAACTTCCTTATGTCTATCTACTGTAAATTTGGTACCGTGTTACTTCAATGATATTGAAAGTATCTGGTAACGTTTCATGAAATTCTGTTGAGGGGTTTTTTAAATTTCAAATTTTGTTTCTCTTCAAAAGTGTTTTGGTGGGGACATATTTTTTTTGCGGGACTGCTCAGTTTATTCAATTGTTTCTACCTACCTCTTCCTGTATTCCTTTAGAAATTACAAAAAAATGCGGTTCCCGCCGCTGGGCAAACATTGCTCATGGTCTGCGTGATTCAATTATCATATTTTAATTTGTTTATTTTACTTCAATTAAAGCCTTTCATTTATTATTTTCATTATCATAAGTTGATTAAAGCAGAACGATTATTGAACGCCTAAAAGTCACATCTATGACTCTCTTTCCAATAAGCAAATTGGAAGTCAAATCTTCTGCATCAGTGTGTTTGAGCTGGCTGTCTCTTAGTGAAAGACGTCACACCCTGTTTTTTGGGTTTTTGCAAATTTTGAAGGGCCAACAGTTACGGTTCTGAAGTTATTATAAGAATGACCTTTGACTCCCTTAAGAATACGAATTTCCAAAAATCCGTTCTTAGCCTACGTCCTAAAAGGAACCTCCATGCAAAATTCATAAGAGTCTTATTATGTTGAAGACTAAGTTCAATTTACAAACGAGTGACACACACATTGCGTTGTTTGCATGTGCCTGGCTCAAAATAAGTACACGTTTCGGTATTGATCGGAACTACCTGCAGCTACCAGGTACTTAACTTAACTGAAGGTTTTAAGATGCTCGTTCTCATAGAGTCACTACTTATACATTCTCTAAATCCGGCAGAAATCTGAAACTTCGCAAAAGCATAGAATCTTAGTTTCCTCTAAGATACTTTGTGCTGATTCTGATCTATCTTTATTTCAAAATTTCACATTCATCGCATTCAACCACCACCATAATAATAAATGTAGTGAGATATTAAATTCCGAGACAGCGATGCAGTCTAGAGTAGTCATGAGCGTAGCGAGTTGTTCTTCAGCAGATCGCCGAGCTAACACATAATTATGTCGGTCTGCTTTGCTAATTTAGACCAATACTGTACGCATTACAGTTCAAATTATTTTCACAAGTTAGTTACAACTAATAAACATGCTACAAGTGTTACGACCCGTAGAGCCCTCGTAGAGCGCTACGAAGTTTGCCGTAGCAGAACGCTACGGCGTAGAACTTATACTGCATTGCCTTCAAATGATATTTTCACTCACATAATCCGCAACGTATCTAAACATTGTGTTTTTGAGCACAAAACGTGTTAATATAATATTGCATATGTTGCTGAACAAACTAGAGATTTTCTTGGTGGAAATTAGTCTTAATAATGAGATCTACTACCTAATACTTATATAACATACAGGCAGTATCAATGTATAAAATATTAACTTTTTAAGATTATTAACTTTTATTTTCTTCAGCTAAGCTACCTTTAGATTATTTGCAACAGTCTGCAGTTAGCTCTGTTTCAATTATAATTAGTTAGCTCAACAGTTAGCTCAACTGTTTCAATTATAATTATTTGATACCATTAGTTCCTATTTATGATTGTAGTTTTATCTACTTATTACTTTTTATAAAAAAATAATAGATTTCTAAATTTGCTTTTAAAAATGATTAAAAAAATGTGAGGATTTACCTGAAGCTGAAGCATAGTGTCAAAATAGCGTTGCATAATTATATCAAAATTTTATGTAACTTCTTTTGGTGGCATCATAAACTAGCTGATAGATTAAATAAATAATAATAATAATAAATAATGCTGGACAATACACACAGTTTCATCTAGCCCCAAGCTAAGCAGAGCTTGTGTTATGGGTACTAGATGACTGATATATATAACATAATACATTACAAAGATAGTTTTTTTTTATTATACATAGAAACGACTAGAACACCCGGAACATATATTTGTAGATCGTACAAACATTAGTCCAAAGGCTGCTGGTGCAACAGTTAATCAATAAAGGGTAAAGAGTATCGTAATGACTTCGTAACGACTAGTCATGGTGACCTAAGGCTTGCCCGGGCATCCTTTACGTACGTCCTTTATGTAAGTGCATTATATAGGTAAACTCGGAACGTAAGTACGTACTAACCAAGATAAGCCACGAGACTCCCAGCTACTTCTGATGTCCTGGGAGTCTAAAGTCCTTGCCCGGGGACCGGCCTCATAACTGAGGGTTATGGACAGTGTAATACACAGGCTACCTATACAACTAAATTGCAAGATCTGGATCGAAACTCCCAGCTATTTCTGTTGTCCTGGGAGTCCGGAAGGCTTGCCCGGGGACCGGCCTTTACTGAAGTTTGTACATCCACCACCAACCAACGCACAGCACAAAATGAGCATTCAAATATTGGCTTTAACTCGTTATCTTTAGATAGATAATAATTTTATAACATTATCAAAATGGCTTCCCACAAGCTTCTAAAAAGTTACCCGCGAACTGTCTGTCTTTCTCATTCTATTAATTTGAAATGCATCTAAAAGTTACGAACTAAAGCCGATATTTGAATACACATTTACTGCGCAGTGCTGTAGTGATGCACTTCTTATCTACGACAACCTCTACGATACCACGACGAACAAAGTTATCTAATGTAATGTAAGTCTCAGAATGCACGTTTCCAAAATAAATGGTCAAAAATGCTCGTCGTTTATTTATGACAGAGGTCGTGTCTTTTTCTATGTGTTTTTACTGGACTATTTTACTGGTAACTTATGCAAACAACAAAAAATAATTATGCCGGTCATGAAGAGCGGCGATGCCTCTAAATAATGGATACGCCACGTGGACAAGCTCATTCATGACTGTCGTCCGCAGCCTCACGAAGTATGCACTGTTTTGTATGTGTGCGTTTATTTGTATCTCACTCAACCGTGCAGGTATTGCGATGCATTCACGAAACAGAATGATGGTTGGAGGTGTCGTCGCACTATCCCACCTCATCCCTAGATTCCCAGTCTCCCGTCAAAATCTACAACAATGTGGCCACTTCCTCAACGCTATGAACCCCTGGTAGATTAAAACTATAAATAGCGCCATACTGCAAAATTCTGCTGCCTCCTTCAAAAGACTTCCAACGCGCACCCGCTACTGTAAAACAAAATAAAAGTTCTCTTATTTTTGAAACAATAGGACGTGCCGAGGCTGCGCTTACATACTAAACAGTGTTGAAAAAGTAAAAGCCAATTTCACTCGGTAGGAAGGTCTTACGATACCTCATCATTAGGTACATTAAAATCTGTTCAGGAATTTAAAAGATAATCTCTTATCTTACAAATGTGAAAGTTTGTCAATATGACGGTGTGCGTGCATATTTGTTGCTCCTTCACGCTGTAACGGCTGAACTATCAAAATCATTGTTCAAAAGCCCTGTAACATCGTATTGTTTCAGACACCCTACACCATCACTTTTGATTGCAACGTGCTTTCACTTGGCTCGTTTTCTACTCTGAGATGTCACAAAAATATAAGCCTAAGATGTATGAAATCACAGGGACGTTTGGATGAATGAAATCGTATTATTATTATAAATCCTAAAGTTTGTGAAATCTGAATTTGTGTTACCTAGGATCTCCGAAACTACTGAACAGATCAAGTTAAAATTTGGCATACGTTTAGAGCAAAACCTAACTTAGTTAATAGGCTATTTATTATACCAAAAATACGTGTGTGAAACCGCGGGCAGAAGTTAGAATCTATATAAATGTTAGTGCGCAATCCAGTTAACGAAGTAGATTCATGGATAAGATTTATATTTATAGGTCTAAGGGTAAAGGAACATATTGGAAAGTGAAAGCATTCGATAGCTCTCCTCCAGACTCCTGGGTACTTTTGAGGCCCTGGTAGTTTTGATAAAATAATTATTTTTTGTATGCTTTCAATTCATACGGGAATAAAGGCATAGGGGCTGGTGAATATCTGGCACAGCGTATCAGCATTGCCATACAGCGTGGCAATGCAGCCAGCGTCTTGGGGACGCTTCCGACTGGTGTTGATATGGATCAGTTGAGCTATCTGTAGACTGTTTGCAACAGTCGGCAGTTAGCTCAATTGTTTCAATTGTAAATACTAGTATAATTTTCTTTGTGAATAAATGTCATCCTTACGGGAATAATAAAAATTCATCTCGAGTCATCGGCTTAGGAGAAAATGATAGCGATACTTGAAGAAATTTGAGAACAAATTCAAAAAAGAGATGACGCTCTTATGGGGCAGTTAAGGTGGTGCAGATACTTAAGTCAGCAAAAATATAAAAAACCGGTAAATATATTAAATAAAACGTCAAGTGCGAGTCGGGCTCGCGCACTAAGGGTTCCGCATACTTGTAAGACCTTGTGCCTTGCCAAATATCATGATTCTAGGTCTACGGGAAGTACCTTATAGGTTTTGTGTACATGCGATTCCTTTGGAAATTTCAAAATATTCGGACATCAACGGCCGTAACTTTTGATTGGGTTGACTTAGAAGTTCTATTTATATCGAGGCTCCAAGAAGTTACGGACTTGAGTATTTGCTGTTAATTTTAACTCGATACCTCCACGCGCTCCTGAGAAATGGGGGTTGACAGACGGACAGACAGACGGACAACAAAGTGATCCTATAAGGGTTGCTTTTTTCCTTTTGAGGTACGGAACCCTACAAAACTACAAAAAAATCGTCAAGTAACGCCAGCTGAAACCTGCGTTTGAATATATCTATATCTATAAAAAATTAAAAACCATCCTATCTTATCCTACTAATCCTACCTATATTATAAATGCGAAAGTTTGTGAAATGTGCAATTTTTGTTACCTAGGATCTCTAAAACTACAGAACAGATAAAGATGAAATCTGGCATACATTTAGAACGTAGCTTATACAAATAGGCTACTTTATTTAGGGCTTCGCCCCCGATTGGGATATAAAGAAGGATTTGATAATTTACACATCACGTCCAACGAGAAACTAAAACATAGATAAAAAATCCTATGTCTATGCAATGTTGTCTATTCATGTCAAAATAGTGATTGAATTTATGATGTTGTCGTATCTGCTTTGTAAATTATGAAATGAAAATTAAACAGAATGTTTTTCTGCAGCAATGAAACGAAATTATTCAATTTATTGCTAAAGGTACATTCTGTGGATGATATAATATTTAATACTTCGTGTGTAGGATAAGTCACTGATGTTTTCGCTTTTCTATGCAATTGTTTTTTCCGTTTCAATTCAATTCAATTCTTGGTTAATGGCTCTGCGTCTGGTTTTTTTCCGTTTATTGATGCGAATGGATAGAAGGAATTTTGGAAGTTGAATAATCTGGTAAAATCATCCAGCCCTCCAGTGGCCTACTGCCAGTGCAGTGGGAACCGCAAGAAGTATAATAATAATATACTAATATTATAAAGAGGAAAGATTTGATTGTTTGTTTGTTTGTATTGAATAGGCTCCGAAACTACTATAGCGATTTGAAAAATTCTTTCACCGTTAGGAAACTTACTTTTCAGGGAGTGACATAGGCTATATTTTATCATAGAATTCCCACTGGAACGGGAACTACGCGGGTGAAACCGCGAGGCGATCGTCTAGTAGTTTAATAATTTCGTTTTCAAACTATTTTAAAAATTATAAAACCTACAGAAATTTGACTGAAACTGTTTTGAAATGGACAAACCGATATATTTCATTTCATACTCTACTTGGTGGGGTAGCCCCCTTTTCAGAATTATGCCCCCTCCCCTCCCCCTTTTTGACCATTTTTCAAAAAGTGTTCTACATACATATTTCAAAAAGACTTCTCTATTTCTACAAATACTTAATTTCCGTTAATTTCAGATGGATTTATTGTTACAAATTTCGAGTTCAACTAGCTGCGGTAGTTGCCGAGTTATTAAAGAGAGAAAAAAGGACAGACAAAGCGAAACCATGAAAGTTTCGAAACCGATCTCTAAACCCTAAAAACGGGGGGTTGGGGCGGCAGGCAGTAAAGTAAGCAAAAACAATTGTTGAAATTTGCGAGATCAGCTAGTTATCGAGGTCAATGGATAAAAGTGATATCTTATTGCCCTACCTTTAGTTAGGTAACAGCTAGTAATTCATATTTAGGGAACTCATCTGTCGAAAGGAATACATTTAATTCCTTTGCACGACTAATGTCCAACTACGAAAAATGACAAATCGTCTATAAAATATGTCCATTCATAAAAATGTCCAACCTTTCTTGTGTTAACATAATGGCTCTGGGTGCAATTACACATATACACACCCTTTCAGTCACGGAGTCGGGAGGGTGGGACGCCTACAGGTCAAGTACAGGTCAAGTAGGAACAGGCTAAAACAACCACTCCTTTATATTCATGAAACAAAACATAGAAACTAAAATGTATTTTAATCTGGACAATTTTCATTTTGGACAAAATTAGTGTTAGACGTTAATCATAGTTGGACATTTTGTATTTCGGACATTAATCGGGTATTGATTATGGATTAGTTGAGCTACCTGTAGATTGTATGCAACAGTTTGCAGTTAGCTCAGTTGTTTCAATTATAAATACTAGTGTAATTATATTAATCGAGCAAAGCTTTTCATTGTACCACAAAAAAATAATTGATGTCTCGCTAATCGTTGGTTAAAGCGCCATCTAGGCAACCCTTGATAAACCTTCTGTGAAGGGTAGGTGGCAATGGCAATGGTTACCCCCTTACGTGCAAGCATCGCGCAAGGTAGTAATTCATTAAAGGTTCTGGGCTTAGCTAACTCGTGCATATCTTAGTTCATAAAGCGACCAATAGATCCATAACTACCCGCAAAATCTACGTAGCTTTCATAAAACTGGCACGACCATGGTTCGGAACCCGCTAACCTATGCCTGCTTTGGTGATATCATTTCGAGTACTGAATATTAGCTTGGCGGGTACGTTGACGGGCAGGTAAAGTTGCAATCAACCCGCCGATCTACCATCTTGCAGTGCGGTTGATGATGATGAGGAAACATGATTGAGCAGGCATTTTATCGAGGAACAGAAGCAGATTGAAGAGGGGTCGATCATGACCGCCACAGCATTCTGTTTAGAGATAGGTAACAAAATAAAATTCACAAACTTTCGACTTTTTAATATTAGTAGGCTTTGTTTTTGCGTTTGGAAGAGTTTGAAAGTATGAGGGTGGAATCACACAGTTCATAAAACGCTAACCCTCACGTACGCAAAAGGGCGTATGAAACCAACTGTTTGAAACCTCTTGTAGGCTCATGTGCGCCTAGTACTTTTGGCGCGGGAACACCTGTTGCTTTAGTGCACATGCGCTGTAACGGCACCCACTTGTGTATTGACCAAGAGAACTCTTTGTTGATCTCGTGTCTGCCGACTATACTTGTATGAGGAGTAAAGTGCAAGTTCGAAAAATAAGCAACTTTGACATTTTTTATTTTACTTAGTAGCATTACATACTTTTACATACTTTACATACTTTTAAGAGGTAAGTTTTTAGGGATCAACAAGTCTCTGTATACGAACCCTCCCTCATATTGACATTGGAAAAAACAAATTAATTGCAATTTTATTTATAATCATTGGCAGATTAGTATATAGTATGTATTCTTTCGCGAAAAATCTATGAGTTCATAGGTTTCTCCTTTTTGGAAAACGCTTCTTTATTTACTTACCTGTTTTATATTTCAGAATTAGTTATGCAACAAAAATATGACATCTAGGTAGGTATCTGGAGCATAGCGAACAGAGCTCCAGCCCCTCAACTCACACCCCTGCAGAATCGGGCATGCGCTGTAGTTACCAGACCTCGTGGTTTGGCGCAGCTTTCGGAATTCGACAACCTCTTCACTGGCTATGCTCGCCTAGTACAAACGCGGCTAAAATACCTGTTGTGACCATGCCTTGCGATTCAGGATTTTACGAGATATTTTGGGAAGATTCTTCATTCACATACAACTGTTTTAAATTCCTTTTAGAGCATAAGAGGCGTACGAGAAAAATTGCGATGGTAAATTTTGACATAAAACTACCTATATTTTACCAATAAAAATAAATAAATAATGCTGGACAATCCACACAGCATCATCTAGCCCCAAGCTAAGCTGGAGCTTGTGTTATGGGTACTATAATGACTGAATATATTTGTAGTAGGTATTCATAATTATATAGGCATTAATTAATTCTAACTACTTACTACGACCATCAAACCCACTCCACCCTTCCTCGCAATCCATGAACCTTGGGCCCGGACATCTAGTTATTAGCAGTAATAAAAGTATCAGCGCCGGAACCCTCGACTTTGGGTGTATTTACCTGTGTAGTTGTATATATATAGTTTTGAATTACCAATCAATTGTGCCAAGTCTCGCCGCAATACACATAAATTAACAAAATAAACATTTGCCTCATACCTCTATATCTTCCGTAATAGGAAGAATCTGAGAATATTCTGGCAAAAGTCTTCATTATCTAATTCAAAGTTGTACTTGGTGACCTCCATGATCTGCTGCCAATGGCGAGGATTCATGGGCTTGTTCGCTATCAGCTCGAGTAGCGGACACAAGTCGTCGATACAAAGAGTATCGAAACCGGGGAAATTTAATTAATGAAAAAATTACAAACAAACTGTATGGCAATGCTGATCACTAGCTCCCGGGTCACATGTCGCTTTTTATTAAAATATTTTTTTCTTTATTAAAATACTAGCTGCGCCCCGCGGCTTCGCCCCCGTGGAAATTTATGTTTCCAACTTTCTTATTTTTTTCTTTCATAAGAACCTTCTCCTCAATGACAATAACAAACACAACAAAGAAAGAATTAGCGAAATCGGTCCAGCCGTTCACGCGTGATGCCGTGACCAAGGAAAACGGGTTTAATTTTTTTATATATATAGATAATATAATCTTTAAAGGAGGCTGCGTTGTACCAAATACAAGAATAGATCCATTATGTTAAGATAAACGCGGTCACACTGTCTCTCATATTTACGTCTAAAAGATTGAAACGGATCTTTACGTTTGGCAAGGCGATATGGGTCGCGAAAGTACATTATTTGAAGTCCGGAGAAAGTTTTCTAAGACCTGAGCAAAAAATTACTATGCCACAAAAAAATGATGATAATAAAATCCTGGGAATAGTAGAACAAACTTATTTTAGTATTTATTTCCCTGAAAAGTCCGCGATTTGACCAAATCGTTACGTTTCGTGAAATGTGAAATGGTAGAGGTTACCGGAGAGTTATTTTGTTGTAAGGGACAAAACCACTAAGCCTTTTTAGATTGTTGTTCGGATGCTGTCACTGTCCATAATTTCAAAATTTATTTTCACAGCCCTCCCCTGTAAACTTACCCTTTAGGAAGTTAACGGCATCTATTTCGAAACTCCATTAGCTCGTTAGTTATTTCCATTCATTCATTATATTGACCTCACCCCATCGTATATCGTAATAAGAAAGAAAGAAAGAAAATTCATTTATCAGTTCACTAGTACCTACAACTATTACAATTATGCAGGTAGAGGGGCAGTTGAGTCGTGATTCTAGTCGATTTTTTAACTGAGGCAATGTTTTTTTGTTTTTAGTACCTATTTCAAGCCCTAATTCTAGGCCTTTGCTTTGCTATGATAATGAAATGTGATCGTATTATGAAGAAAGCTTTCCTCATTTCTTTTTAATTCAATTGATACAGTAAGTTCGGCAGCGCCTCGTTTGCTCCATCTACTGAAAGCACTGTTGACTAACACGGCGCAGTATCTCCAGGTCTGGGCTTCAGGAAGAAGTGAAACTTGACTGAATAATGCGCTTAAATGACACAAGGGGGCAGTTAGCTTACGAATGTTGATTGACGACAGGCTCTACAGAGACCAAGTGCGAGGGACATAGCTCTGCCAAGGTTAACACTAAAGCCGCCAATATCTTTAACATTACTTTTAAGTCTAGTACTGTGATATATGTATATGTATGTATAGGTTAGCTACGTACCTCAAATTCATGATACTAGGCAAAAGTAAAGCTTTGATGTCGCAGGTTTAACTTCACCCGTGTATGGCCTTGAAGTTCATGATGAAAAACATTCATAAAATTGCATTGTTGTTAAGACATTTTTTGTAGGTTTATAGGTTTGTAGGTTGTAGGTAGGTGTTGTAGGTAGGACGTTCAATGTGAACTTTGATTTTGAATAAGGGAAGTAAGGACTCATGGTGTAGTGGTTAGCACATTGGACTTTGAATCCAAAAACCTGAGTTCGAATCTCGGTGAGACCGTTACTATTTCTTTTTACCTATTTGAGAATAGAGCGATTTAATATGTAGACGTCTGGGACTTGCTTAATAAAATACACTACAGTTTATATTTTTGAAAAAAATCAAGCCGAGTAATAATAAATAATAATTTATACTTAAGTATAATAAAACTGTAACAGGTTCAATCCCGTACATTGAAGAGATTTTGAATTTTTTTTTGGAGTACCCTAATTACGATACTGAAGCCAAAACTGTTACTTTTTTCATTCATGTCTGTCTGTCTGTCAGCCAGTTTCTTATACGCGCATCACGCCGAAACTACGGTATGAATTGGAATGAAACTTGGCACTATTTGTGTTCCTACTACGAGGAAGGTCACTGGATACATTTTATCCCGGATTTCAGCAAGGTTCTCCTGGGAACGGGAAAATTGTCTGATACCACTATGACACCAAAATAATTAGAATAAAATAAAGTTATTAAATAAAGGCAGCAACGTCCATCATCATCAGCCTATATTATTCCACTGCTGGACATAGGCCTCCCCTAGCAACGTCCATACCAAGTTGAATCCCAGTAGTAAAGCAACGTTGGGTGCAGTAAGTACCTGTACCTACTTGGATCAAGCTGTTTTATCGTACCATAAAAAAAAGAATGTTTTTAAGTGTTTCTCTTGTTTCTTTTGTAAAAAAATAATAAATACAGATTAGTAAGTTTGAACATTTGCACGAAAAACCTGGCTTTAAAACTTGTCGAATAAACTTGCCTTAGTCAGTTTAGTTGTAAGTTCGAGTCGAATCGCATACGAATAATTTATACGCTTCTACGACAAAATCCAAGTGAGTTATAAAAAATATCGGTAAACAAATTCTAACAAAGAGCTAGAGGATAAAAAATCTTGGGACGGGTTTTGCTCCAACTTGAAAAATGACAACAGGCTAAACTAGTGTTTTGGCTTAGACTGTAAGCTAGCTACTGTTTTTTTTTAAATAAATGAATAAATACAGGTTTCTTCGTCGCGTTTTTACTTTTGTCTATATAGCGAAGCGACAGAAATCAAACATATCACTTCATTTCCATCTCTATTCAAATCCTCTATTTAGTCTATTTATATTTTAAGAATTTGAACTTTTCTAAGTAATGTATTTATGGAAATAAAGAATTTTTGATTTGATTTGACGAAGAGTTCCGTACCATTTCATCATTTAGTCCGATGTATTTCAACTAGTTTTACCCCTACATAAACCTACATGATGCGAATTATTTATTAAGTTTTCCCGATGTCTTCTCCCTATGCAGTTGATTCACCACCCACCACCCCAATATGTGGCGTATAACCTTCATTTTATGGAACGAAACGCTTCGCTAAATTCAGCGACTCAAATAAGGCTAGCCTGGTCATCTCAAAAAGGGGTGCACAGGCAAGTCTTATGCTGCTCGTTTTGTAGGTGTGGGTTCGAATCCCAGGGTTCCACCCTTTGCTACTTTTTGTACACTATTTTCTCTAAAATGTACAGTAGTAGAGCCGCAGAGTTTATTTAGAAGGGGAATAAATTTATTGGTATTTATTTTAAATATTTGATCAGCTGGAAAAGTCAGCTTATAAACTACATGCTGCTGGTGGAGGTGATGCTTTCTCCAATTTATGCCACATGTCATAGTCTTGGACAGATAAACATTAATTGTGTTGCGAAAATTCGCTCTCACTGTCACAGCCAGGTTGGCCGAGTGGTCTAAGGCGCCAGATTTAAGCTCTGGTTCCCGAGAGGGAGCGTGGGTTCGAACCCCACACCTGGCAATACCTTTTTACCTTGAAAACTTTTAACTTTTTACTTATATCTTGATAAAATCATGTGTGCAAACATACTCCGATTTTTGTATGTCTTTTACAAGAATTTCGAAAACTATAATTGTTCAAATGGCAAGTACGGACACCTACTGCTAAGTAGGTCACGGGATAATTCGCAGCACTGCGCAAGCGTGAACTCGATTTGGCCGGCACGGCGCCATTGTTTAAATGGCGCAGAACGGGAGCATTAAATTCCATAAATAAATAAGAAGAAAGTCCTCGTTAACTAAAATATTAATGAAAGCAAATCGTCCCTTTCTCCCCCTCCTTAATTTTACACACTTATATGAAACACGTGTAGAGTCACATAATACGCTAAAGCTCGAAAGGTTTTTAAGATTTCCATAATTTAAAACCGATAGGTGCCGATAGTGGCAAACAAGGAATTATATCTTTTTATAGTCGATTGACCACAATGTCACCTGGTGGAAAGTTACGATGTGGCCGACGAATGACGAAGGTCTAGCTAGATGATACTTATTCACTCGTGATGCCTACTTTTTACAATTTGGCAAATTTATTGTTCACTTGGGAAGGAAGGCAGCAACAACGACAAGTCTTTCCAGATAGTTCTCAGAGGAATAACCATCCGAGGAGAGACGCACCGCCTTCCGAGGGCTGTAACAAACAACATAACAAGAAATAGAAACCAATGGATTTTGGCAGCGGTGGAAGGAAAATACAACGCTCTAGCCAGGGAAAGTAGGAGGAAAATCGCTGAAAGACGAAGTGAAATGACGGGCCCGTTTCGATGCTGGAACCGTGGCAGTCATTTAGAACAGCAATAATTCAAACGAAAATGTTGTTTTAAGCTAACCGCGCGCCTGTGAAGTCATCGCATTTTACAAATCTTTGTATGAAATACACTTGCGAGCTTTAAAATGGAATCGCTTCATCGCGCGAGTTGATCAAAACAATTTTTTTACAATTTATGTACAATGAACTATAGATTGTGGTATATCATTTGAAAGGTAATTTTGTTACCTTTCAAGTGATATCAAGAAGATTTAAAATTAATTAAATTGGCTACCTAAATTTTGGGAATTATTGCAATAGGTCGAAGTTGCATCTATCGGCTTCTATCGGCGCCGGAGCTGGATTAGCTGGATTTCTCCCTCGTATCCGCTGTTTTAGCTCGTCCCACATTATGCCAAATTGGGTTCAAGTCGGGAATAAGGGCTGGCCAGTCTAGTGTGGGAATGCCGACATGGAAGACGTCTGTCGGTACTTGCTGCGGTGTGGCAGCGGACATTATCGTGCATTAAATCAAAATTTATCGTCGCCAATAAATCCTGCGTAAGGGAAAACATAACTTAACTCATAGTTCACTGCAAAGAAATTGTAAAAATTAGTTTTGAACAACTCTTGAAGCGATTCCAGTTTAAAGCTCGCAAGTGTAGTACGCAATCCCGCGCCTAACGAGTCACGTTTTAGTAAAATCCTCTAGGTAGGTATTACATCAAAAAACTTCGGCGCGTGCAATGACTGCGCTGCGTTCTTCAAGTCAGGCTCTGCTTTAAGCGTAGTCCAAATTTCATCTTGATATGTTCAGTAACTAAAATTCAGTTTTCACAAACTTTCGGCTTTATAATATTACTAGCTTCTGCCCGCGGCTTCGCACGCGAATTTTTGGTATAATAAGTAGCCTATTGTTTAAGTTAGGCTACGTTTTAAGTGTATGCGAAATTTCATCTTGATCTGTTTAGTAGTTTTGGAGATCCTAGGCAACTACTGTGCCACAGGCTGCGTATGTCGGTTCGCTTTTTGCTTTTTAGGGTTTCGAAACCCTTATGGTCTCGCTTTGTCTGTCTTTTTTTTCCTTGTTAACTAACTCCTTGTTCCTTGATAACTCAGCAACTACCGCAGCTATCAACTTGAAATTTAAATAATAATACATTTCGTGCGCCTGTACAGTTAAGAAAAAAATGAAAAAAAATAAGCTACCTACCTTACATGAGCTATTAAATGTAATGTAATCCTAATAAACTACAAAAATATATTCATATTGAACCTTAACAATATAATAAGGTACTAGCTTCTGCCCGCGGCTGCGCACGCGTTGTTTCTATGGAAACCTTTTGAGGTTATTTTATTTCTACCTCATGGGAACTGATTTATGGGATAAAAAGTCGCCTATGTTTGATTCTAGGGTTAGCCTTACCTGTATGCAAAATTTCAGCCTGATCCGTTCAGCAGTTTTGGCGTGAAGAGGTAACAAACATCCATCCATCCAAACTTTCGCATTTATAATATTAGTGTGATAGTGTAGTTACCATCTACACTAATATTATAAAGAGGAAAGATTTGATTGTTTGTTTGTATTGTATAGGCTCCGAAACTACTATAACGATTTAAAAAATTCTTTCACTGTTAGGAAGCTTACTTTTCAGGGAGTGACATAGGCTATATTTTATCCCGGAATTCCCACGGGAACGGGAACTATGCGGGTGAAACTGCGAGGCGATCGTCTAGTATTCAATAAAAAAAGAATTATCGAAATTGGACTACTCTGTAAAAAGTTATGCGTAGTCATCCATAAAAAATATACCTACATATGCGTCGACTTGAGAAAATCCTCCGTTTTTCGTCGGTTGAAAACTGGGTGACTCACTCAGAAACTACTAAAGCTACGAAGTTGAAATTTTGCATGGAGGTTTCTTTTAAGACGGGGTGCCTACGTCTTACCTCCATGCAAAATTTCAACTAGCAAAGAACGGATTTTCGGAAATTCGTATTCTAAGGTAGTTAAAGAAATTAACATACTTACTTAGAAATATGTACTTTATTTATGTGTCTCTACATTTGTACTTAACCTAACAAATAAATAAGTATATGAGAGAAAGAATAGAGTAAAAAAATACTTTAAAAAAATTGGTTGTCTATAAAGTCGGTTTACTGACGATAGTTGAACGTGACAACTCAGAGCGAGGTAACGCCGCATGACGAGGTAACGTCGCATGACGTCATGTTTTTTCGTGCGTGCAGCCGGCTCTATCGAATTATAAGACGTTGTCACGTCAAAACTAGTTTTTTTTATTAATCAAGCATTGTCTGCTTGTGTGTCGTCTTTTCAGGATCTTTTTCATCATACTTGTTTGTCGTCTTTTCAGGTTTAAGATTTAAAAACATTATGGGATACATTATGCATATACTCTAACTTTGATATCAGCTTCTGTACAGTAATCCTAAGGGTTTTCAGGATCTTTTTCAAATTTAAAAACATTATGGGATACCATATGCCCTTACTTTGATATGGGCTTCTGTATAATAATCCTAAGGGCTTACAGGATCTTTTGTAAGATTTAAAAACATTTTGGGATACTTATGCCCTAACTTTGATATCCGCTTCTGTATAATAATCCTAAGGGTTTTCAGGATCTTTTTCAAGTTTTACAACATTATGGGATACATATGCATAATGCCCTAACTTTGGGATCCAATTCTGCATAATAATCCAAAGGGTTTTCAGCATTTTTATCAAGATTTAAAAACATCATGGGATACATAATGCAATGACCAGGGCCTTTAAAAATAAGGAAAAGTGAAACAAATAATAGTAGGATGAAACTCATTGGAAAAGGAGGAGAATATTATAAAAATGAAAGGAAAAATAATTTACGGGCGATCTGAGGTCGGGAAGGGCTTTGCGAAAGTCCTCACAAATAATGTCTTTTTTTTTTCTACTACTATTTTTTTTTGGTTTCTAAAATTATCGGCCCTGGTCTATATGCCCTAACTTTGAGATCCGCTTCTGTATAATAATCCTAAGGGTTTTCAGGATCTTTTTCAAGATTTAAAAACATTATGGGATACATATGCCCTAACTTTGATATGCGCTTCTGTATAATAATCCTAAGGGTATCTGTGTAAGTTGATGGAGGCTTGCAAGTCGAGGGATCCCGCCAATGGAGACCTGAAACCACAATACATTTAGTAAAATATCCAAAAGTATTATATTTCACTGGTCAAAAGTATTTCTAGACTTTATTTACCAGTAGAATCACATGGGAATAACGCCGGCGCTGGCACATGATCTCTTGTGTAGTTCCATAAACAGTCGCTCAGCATTTGAACAATCTGGAAATAATTATGTACATTATCAATGCTAGACATTTCTGTATGAACAAGCGGCGGGCAGTTCAGTACTGTGTGCGGAATCGTATGACTCATATGGACCTCTCAATAGCTTTGTTTTTCGGGCTGTCAAGCAAGGTGCAAGGAATACTGGCTATGCCTCAGGTTGGTTGATAGGCGCGGGGCAGTGCATCGTACAGCGCATCCTTAGCTTGTGTACCCAGCGAGGTAGTGCTCTGATGTAGCCGATGGTCTTGCCGCCGCCGGAGAATCAGCCTGTTAGTAGAATAGTTCACAACAAACAACACAAAACTGCGCCATCATCAGATAAATAACTATAATATTGAATTTTGAATGATCAACGTTCAACATTATGGCTATCTCATCGAATTAAATGAAATAGGTTATTAAAAAGTCAAGTGCGAGTCGGACTCGCGCACTAAGGGTTCCGTATAATTGTAAGACAATGTTTCCTGTCGAATATCATGATTCTAGGTCAACGGGAGGTACCCTATAGGTTTCGTGTGCATGCGATTTCTTTTTAATTGCGTTGACTTAGAAGTTTTATTTTAGCCCAACTTCGGGCGAAAATAAATAATATAGTGGAGAAAGAAAACTCTAAAATAAAGCCCGTATACCGACATAGTTTAGTTATTTAAAAATTCAAAAATAAACTTATTTTGAAAAGATACTCTCAATAGTTTTTCTATAGGTGTGTACTGTAGTGTGTGTGTTTTCTGTAGTGTACCCTTGTGCTAAGTCTGTTCTAATTTTTTTACGCCGCCTTACTAATAAATCGTTGTGCATTTCATCCTAGCGCGCGAGTATGTCTATTAAGTCTGGTGAGATAGCATACATTTAGGCCACGCCTACTGATGAGTTCGCCCGGACGACTTGGGTAGCCATAACATCGAGTGGGGTATCTGTTAGTTCTGGCGGCACATTTGTATTAAAAAAGAACATGGATGTTACCTCTGCAGCAGTCAGCTGTGGCGCTAACTCCAGCATATGGTTGAGGGGGTGAGGCAGCAGCTGGCCCAACGTCATCGTCGACAGCAACTCTGTCAGCGCGGCTTGTTCGCGGCCCACCTCTGACTGCGAGTTTTGATCTGCACAAACAAATAACATCGAATACATTAGCAGTGAGAAGTACGTAGTTGGTCCTACGCCTGATCTCTCCCCGGTCGTGTCAGTCTGCCGGTCCATCGGAATAGGAGAGCGAGCAGCGCGGAGGCGAGGCAGAGCGCGAGCCGCGCGGCGGCGCGCTGCAGCCTTGCGGGTATGTACAACACAGCAGTACCTACCTCTAGTAGCTCTGAGGCGGTGCAGCGTGGCGGCGGCAGGCGCGCGCAGCAGCGCGGAGGCGAGGCAGAGCGCGGGCCGCGCGGCGGCGGCGCGGCGGAGCGCGGCCCGGGACACGCTGCAGCCTTGCGTGTATGTACAACACAGCAGTACCTACCCCTAGTAGCTCTGAGGCGGTGCAGCGTGGCGGCGGCAGGCGCGGGCAGCAGCGCGGAGGCGAGGCAGAGCGCGGGCCGCGCGGCGGCGGCGCGGCGGAGCGCGGCCCGGGACACGCTGCAGCCTTGCGTGTATGTACAACACAGCAGTACCTACCCCTAGTAGCTCTGAGGCGGTGCAGCGTGGCGGCGGCAGGCGCGGGCAGCAGCGCGGAGGCGAGGCAGAGCGCGGGCCGCGCGGCGGCGGCGCGGCGGAGCGCGGCCCGGGACGCGCTGCAGCCTTGCGGGTATGTACAACACAGCAGTACCTACCTCTAGTAGCTCTGAGGCGGTGCAGCGTGGCGGCGGCAGGCGCGCGCAGCAGCGCGGAGGCGAGGCAGAGCGCGGGCCGCGCGGCGGCGGCGCGGCGGAGCGCGGCCCGGGACGCGCTGCAGCCTTGCGGGTATGTACAACACAGCAGTACCTACCTCTAGTAGCTCTGAGGCGGTGCAGCGTGGCGGCGGCAGGCGCGCGCAGCAGCGCGGAGGCGAGGCAGAGCGCGGGCCGCGCGGCGGCGGCGGCGCGGCGGAGCGCGGCCCGGGACGCGCTGCAGCCTTGCGTGTATGTACAACACAGCAGTACCTACCCCTAGTAGCTCTGAGGCGGTGCAGCGTGGCGGCGGCAGGCGCGGGCAGCAGCGCGGAGGCGAGGCAGAGCGCGGGCCGCGCGGCGGCGGCGCGGCGGAGCGCGGCCCGGGACGCGCTGCAGCCTTGCGGGTATGTACAACACAGCAGTACCTACCCCTAGTAGCTCTGAGGCGGTGCAGCGTGGCGGTGGCAGGCGCGCGCAGCAGCGCGGAGGCGAGGCAGAGCGCGGGCCGCGCGGCGGCGGCGCGGCGGAGCGCGGCGCGGGACACGCTGCAGCCTTGCAGAGCGCTGCACATGTACAGCTCTCGTTCTATGCTCACTTGCTGGAAAATATTAGGACACATAAAAAAACTCGATTAGCGTAGAATTTCATACAGTTGACCAAAATGACGACCTATCTTGTTGGAGGTCTCGGCCTAGGAACAGCACAACACCCGCGCAGCTAACTGTCCAAGCACGGTCGGAAAAGAGACGTCTGATCATGCAACTCACTCATACAATTACTTGTTTCATAACTTTTTGTGATTATTTAAATTTAGTTTATGGCGCTACCCCGACCCAAATCATCGCCATCACCTATTTGATCTCATTATTATGTCAAACGAAAGAATTTAAAAAAATCTATTGGCCTGTTTGTGAGTAGTACTTATCATACGTTTTTAATCTGTAAAAGTTTTATTTCATATACTTTAAGCGGAGATGCGAAGTTTCGTAAAAAGAGAAACTTCGCATCTCTGCCTACACTATACAAACTAAAACATATAACGAGGCATTAAAAAAAGCTTATGATAAGTATCACAAACAAAGTGGCCAATGGATTTTTTAAAATTCTTTCGTTTGACATAATAATGAGATCAAATTGGTGGTGGCGCTGATTTGGGTCGGGGTAGAGCCTATCGTTCTTTATGTGAAAACTTCTATATATTTAAGTTTTATAAAAGCTGTTTGTTTTCCACATACCTAAATAAATAAATAAATTTGTTCAAGCGAGTGGCCCACTAAAGCGATCGGGCCGCTCGCTTAAGGTTGAACAAGCCGCTCGGTTCAACTCATCAGTGGCCTAAATGTATGCCATCTCACCTGACATAATAGACATTCCCGCGCGCTTGATGAAATTTATTGGTAAAACGGCCGCGTAAAAAAATAGGAATAGACTTGTAGCACAAAGGTTTTTATAGAAAAACTTTTAGGAATATCTTTTCAAAATAAATTTATTTCAGCTTTTAAATAACTAAACTATGTCGGTACGGGCTTTATTTTAGAGTTTTCTTTCTCCGTATGTTATTTATTTTCGCCCAAAGTTGGGCTAAAATCGGTGTTGAAATACGATAGTTTAGAAGCTTGTATTTTTTTATTTATACTTTTTTTACGGTTTCGGGCAATTACAGACATACATAATGACGAGATAAATTGATACTATCCTTAGTTTTGGATGGTCAACATCAAACATCGTAGTAGTTAACCTTCCACGTTTGTACGGAAAGATGAGCGGCTCATTTAGCCTTAAAGTTTGCGGTAAGACATATACCAACGAGTGGCTAGAATACGGCAAGCTATACGCACTATGTACCTACTTCTGTTGCCAATGCAAACATTGTAAATAGAGTTATTTGTCAAATAAAATCAAATCAAATGTAGGTACAAAAGCTCTTAATAATAATGGTAACTCCAATACATTCTGCTTGTCAAGGCAGAGATATTAATGTTTTACATTACTTTCATAGCAGCCCTCTTCGTTCTCATTCGGTGTGCAGCTCGAGTGATGACGTCGCATACATTTTCTTTCCCTGCTTCGGTGAACTTTCCGGGAGTGAAGAAGTTTCTCTTGTTACGAACTATATGGATAGATATAGAGTTTAAGTTACCTTGGTAAAGTCTTCATCAGGCCAAGGCAGTCCATTGTACATGACGTCAAGTGATACCAATTCCACTAGTAAGAGCGAGAGGGATGTAGCTCCTTCTATAATACCGTTGTGTCCATCCTGGTGGGAAAATTATTAAGGTATTAGGGCTACATAAAGCACGGTCGCCAACTTTAAACTTTTTGATTTGGATACAGAATGAATGTTTTGTATTTAAGGGGTTTGAAGATTTTTGCCCTGACATCGGTCACCATTTTGTTTGTTTTTTAAATCGCAATACAATTTATATATTTGGATAAAAGAAACGAAAAGAAATAAAAAATGTCGTTTTGAGTAATGTCCTAAAGCGTCAGGTTTAGGACATTACTTAAAACGACGGTTACGAGGTTCTGAGATATTCACAGATGAAAATAACTATATATTTTCTTCAAATTTGAATATCTCAGCAACCTGACGCTTTGGGACATTCTGTTAGCGAAAGTTTATCATTTGTTTGTGTCCTATACCCAAATATATAACTTTTATTGTATTTCTTGCATGGAGGGTGGCCCTAACATCAGTCACCATGAAAAAATAGTTATTTTCATCACATTATTTTATGACATTTTTTATTTGTTTTAGTGTCGTTGTGCCACCCCCTCCATACAAAAATCTTCAAACCCTACTTAGACCCGAGTTCACCAACAGATGGTTAAATTTTAAACAGCTGTTTTGACATTTTTGACACAAGTTTTCATACATTAAACGTCGAAGTTAACCGACGAACCCGCCTAATTGTCCAATTATCTATTGGTGAACACCAGTCTATAATGATAAATACTATATTTTGCACACCGGCAACACTCACCATACAAGACATCAGTGCTCCCATCAAGAGCTCGTTGTTAGCTGTCAGAATGGGCGGGTTTTCTGTAGGATCTTCGTTTTGCCTGCGAACTCCTTTACCGATGATTCCCGCGTGGAATACTGACGTGTGGCTCTGTGTTAGCTGAGTTAGTGGACCCTGGGAAGAAAATAGATTTTTATTAATAAGATTGCATATACGTGAAGTAACTAACTTCACGTTTATGGAATCCTATCATAATAGACCGGCCGGCAGGGCTCGAGGTTTGTAGTGTGAGCGCCTGAGTGCGTGCCACTATTATGCACTATTATGCTTCTGCCCGCGGCTTCGCACGCTTTGTTTGGAATAAATAGTAGCCTTACGTTATTCCAGGTTCAGATCTTTATGTGTGCAAAATTTCAGACAGATCCATTCAGTACTTTTCGCGTTATCTTCGGCTCAACATCTTCACAACGGCACAAAATAAACCTTATTTAATGACCGGCCGCTACAATGGCGTCGATCAATCGAGGAGATGTCTTCCAAACACTTGATTCGAATCAAATCGCGGTTGGCACAGTCAGCACCCAAGTACCATAAGGTGGAAACCTTGTGTTGGAGACCACGCTCCGGCTTCCAAACCAAACTGCATCTCTTCTCTGAAGAAAGCAGGTAAGTTTAGCTTTTTCAACAGCACACATACTTTCATTGCTGGACAAGCTTCCCCAATCAAGGGGGGCTTATGCTATCGCAGTGGATGTATTGCCCGGCCTCTGGTGGGTTCTCTTAGAGTTCTCTTATGAGATTAACGGGCCGAGTCGGAAAGGTCTATTTTTAAGCCGCAATCGCCACGGCCAAAGTTGTGCTAAAGGTTGCGATGTACAGATAAACTCACGTGTTTCTGATTCTCATAGATCAGCAGATCCTCGTTCGTCCAGTCCCTAGCCTGCGGTGCAGTGTTGGGGACCATAATCCGGCTCCCAAACAGCTTCTCTTCTCTGAACATGGCCGTTTCTAGAAGGGATCTGAGAGCGACCGCTCGGGCTAACTCGCTGTGTATGCAGAGCTTTCGTAGGAGGCGGCCGGCGGTTTGCGCGCCGCGTAGTTTATCCATTGTATCTGCAAAAAATTAAAATGTTTGAGGATTTCAACACATAAGTCGAGTTGCTGACTCAACACGTTGTATGTTTATCCGTTTGAGAGCTATGATGTCACAGATTAATGTAAACGATAAACTGACAACCCTCCATTGGCGTCGGGGATTCAAAATACAGTCATGGCATGTCCTCCTAGCCGAATTTCGACCACGGCGGCCAGTCTCATCAGAGACTAGCCAAATGCGCAGGACATATTATGCAGCACAAGTGTGTACGCAAACACAGGTGCATTCTCTATTCCCTCCTCTCATAATCCGATGGTACGACAGACCACCGACACGACCGGGGAGAGGTCGGGCGCAGGACCAACGGCTTAACGTGCTTTCCGAGGCACGGGGGTGTAACACCGCCAACTTCCTGACTCCAGGCTACTACTGTGAATTCTTCTTGCTAGTAAAACCCCAATAACAAGTATCAGCCCGACCCGAGATTCGAACCCAAGACCTCATAATCAACGGTTGAACAAGCTGACCGCTAGACCAACGAGGCAGTCTAAAATAGTGTATATATTAATAACGCTGGACAATCCACACAGCGTCTGCTCGCCCCAAGCTAAGCAGAGCTTGCGTTATGGGTACTAGATGACTGATATATGAAATGTTTCCACAATCGACTCGGCCGACGCTACGGCTAGATGAGTAAGTAATATACGAGTAGACAACCATTAGTATATCAGTTATCTAGTACCCATAACACAAGCTCTGCTTAGCTTGGGGCTAGATAATGCTGTGTGAATTGTTCAGCATTTTTTATTTACTATTGTCCAAATTACTTTTTCCACCAGGAAGACAAAGTACAATTTTCGATTCCTCTTTAGTAAAGACTAGCTTCTACCCGCGGCTGCGCACGCATTGTTTCTATGGAAACGTTCAAAGGTTATTTCTATCACTTGAGCGCAACTGATTTATGTGATAAACTTTAAACTGATATGTTTAAACTCAATGTTACCTTTCAAATGCATACAGCGGAAGAAATAGTTGACAGTCGCTTGAACTACTTTCAGAATCGCTTCCACGCTCGGCGGCGGCACTTTAGGGTTCGACATGTCCACTCTATCCAATAACTGGAAAAAACAATTATTCATAGAATGAGCGTGATAGTGCGCTGTCGTGTGGTTTCGTTTAACGTTGTTCTCACGTTCTCTTATTATAAACTTAAATAATATGGGTTAAGAACATGATCATTTCACAAATTATGTGCATACAGAGAATCATACGAGCAAAACATGTAGTGCAAAAAATTCACAATATTATAATAAATAAAAATGTAAAACAGAAAAACGGGATACCTTGAGTTTATTATAAACCTACCAACAATTATTCCACCATTGTGTGCTTAGAATCAGGAGTTTAATTTAAATGAGTCTTAGAATGTTACACATTTGGAACTTTACAAAGATACAGTAAAATTACCTCAGCCAAAGCATGGCAAGTGTTCATTTGGTCTAGCTCAGACCACGTGCAATCGCGTCGCTCGCGCAGTAGTGAAGAGTACTGTTGCAAAGCGCCTCCGATTCTGTGCACGTTGGCCTCGACCGCGCGCCCGAACGGCCGCGTTCGGAGGTGGACAACGCGGTTTGAGTTCTCCCATCTGTTGGATAAATCAAGCTTCAAAACAAAATCAACATACATATTTGGTAAGGAAGAACAATACAGTCAGAATTTTGAACTTACCATCCATACTTATATCACAGCCTGCCTATATGCATAAGTCGTCAAGATGGCGCCACTTTGGGGATTAAATCACGCCAAATTATTATATTTATTATACAGGCGTTTAAATGCTGTGGCCATTTTTGCAGCTTTTTCGGTTCCAAGGCTATTTCGTACTTCCTAATAAACCTAAACTAACCTACTTCGTAATAAACCTAAACGTCGGAAATATTACAGTTTTGCACAAAAACAAAACGAATGTTAAGTGAGTGGAGAAACGGACAGCATCAGCAAGGTACTTGCTGGTGTTGATGACACTATTCGTTGACATTGACAGTAACTGTAGTATGTCACAATGAAGGGACACTTGCTGCTATGACTTTGAGGGAAAACCACCATCCGTACCTCCTACCCCTCTGCTAGTTTGCCTCCGAGGCCAGAGGTAATAAGAGCCATTCGGGCCTTTGAAGGCTAAAAGAAAAATCGAGAGGCACCAAAATAACTAAAGCGATGTTGATAAATGAAGTATCAAAATACGCGTCTGGTCTTCTTAATGGTTAATTAGTTATGGTTAGACACATTTTGTACGCCTCTGCCCTCTGAATTGGCGAAAAAAGTTAAGAAGCAGAGACGGAGTCAGGGTTTTTTATAGTTTTCAATGAATCACTTGTTAACAAAATGCGGGGTATTGCGTCATCATGTCCGAAATGCATTTGCGTCTGAGTACAGACAAAGAAGTATTATAGTTACTATAGTAACTCTCATCGAGTACAGATTTCTGTACTCAGTACTCACCTCAAAAGCTTGATGATATTCAAACAGAAGTGATGCATATACGTCTCCTGTTCATCGTCTAGCGATCCATCTATGACGCACTTTTTTGTTTCCATGTCAGCCAGCATAGAGTCTCGCAGCGCGTACTCTACACCTGAAATATAACAAGTTATGTTGAAGAAACCACGTTTTTCTTGATATTCAATTGTATTCTTTGATGGGGGCGGCAAATATCATCCTACTAATATTATAGAGCCAAAAGTTGTGATATCTGAATATATATAGGTTCCAATAGCAATAAAATGTATGTTGTTGGATAGGTGTATTCAACCGGAACCACTATTGCTGTGACAGATTTGCTGTTACAACAGTCCGTTTAATGATACAAGACATAAGTTTTGATAAAATGTAAAAAAATGAAATATTCATATAATAATAATAATAATAACCATTTATTGTTCTCTTCACACAATGAGCGATATTACAATAATGATTTATTATTACAGTAACATTTAAAAAAACACTGTTAAAACTGGTATAGGGTCTCTATTCTGGTCACAGATATTATAATACTGATTCTGGTATTTAGGGTAGTTATAGAATTCGTGTTCAACCGACGACGTATCTTATGGGATATCTATAACGTCATTTAACACATTGCTGGTGCATTAAACCCTTCATGAATCGCATACCCTACATAGTATATAGGTTGATATACTATAATAATATGAATAGACCTATACAATGACATATATTTTATTGCTATTGGAGGACGGTCCCAGGCTCCATATATTTTTGTCTATTGTCCTTTGGCGTACATTTAGAGCAAAGCCTAACTTATATAATGGCTACTCATTAGATTGAAAATGCGTGTGTGAAGCTGCGGGCAGAAGCTAGTGATCGATAATTCTATCATACTAATTACAATGTGTGCCCAGAAGATTATCCGGGAATGACTTAGTAGGGGGGAATAGTCGCTTGTTTAGTGGACTACATTTAGTAATTTAGTCCACTAAACAAGCGACTATTCCAGGGAAACCACGCTTGGGTGAAACAGGCAACAACTTTAGTCCACTAAAGAACTTAGGTCCACTAAACAACTTTAGTGCAATCATGCAGTAATGGTGTTAAAAAGTGATGCTGCGCGTAATCCCTTAGTTACCTTTTACGATATCCATGAGAGGATACCACGGGTCCATAGTTTTTGTTGGGTCTGCCACGTTCTCATACCCTTACCAGTTCTAACATAAATGTGATATCTCTCGGTGTCCATATGCATGTCTCGGTTGGCCTGCGGCGTGTGCATGCGCATGGTGCCGGATATGATGCGCACCAGGAGCGCGAGCGCGGCTTCCGAGCGCGAGTACTGGACCAGGTAGCTGATAATTCTCACGAATTCCGAGGGGATGTTGTGGCCTGGAAGTGAGAGTATTGAATAAAAATTTATTTACTTATTTGTAGTTCGTACTCAATCACAAACATCTATAATCTATAGAATGACACGTGTGTACAAACTGGTAAATAGAAGCGTACTGAAGAAGCGCGGTTGCCCGTTCCTGTGCCTGCTAACGCCGCTCCCCCCGCCTCCCGCGTACGGCGGGCGAAACACACACAGACATTAACTAAGGTAAGTGTGTGCAGGTATATGTAATCTAAGAAAGGTCAAGCCTCGGCAAGACCTGAAATAATCGTTTTTTTCCCTTAGGCCTCTGCCTTGAATCTTGCGGGCAGCCGGGCAGCGGGGTAGCCAGCGGCGACGGGGCGGCGCGGGAGCACGAGAGTGGCGCGGGAGTGCACGCTCGTTGCACGCCCCCGCGCCGCTGCCGCCGCCACCCCGCTGCCCGCAAGATTCGAGGCAGAGGCTTTATATTTCAAATTTCCGTCGATATTTTGATTTATCTACTTCGTTATAATTTTTTCCATTTCTTTATTAGCTTTTTGTTGTGCCGCCAAAACCTCTTGAATAATTATGTTGAAATTTTCAAAACATCTTCCATTTTTAGGGTTCCGCACCTCAAAAGGAAAAAAGGAACTAATACAAAACTATTACAGATACATTTAAAAAAAGCTTATGATAGATATCGTCTACGCGCGGTTCGATTTCTTGATAATTCCTTTGTATAACGTAATTATAAAATTAAATATGTAGTGGCGCCACTATCCACCCTACTCGCCTTAACTACCTACTTCGCCTTAAGTTAGCGGGGTGCGGGAGACGCGAGTGAGGAGCTACTTCGCTCTTGGACTAGCCGGAAAATAGGATCGCTATCTATTCAACTTAACTTAATCAACAGCTTACTACTTAACTCGCTTTTGCCGTTCAAACGATATTATCAACTTAACTCGCCAATGACGCAAGTTAACTCGCTTGATTATTGAAGTCCAGGCTTTAGTATCTCTACTTGTTCTGTGGTGTAGGCACTAAGACGAAAACTTCTTCTAAACGAAGGTTGTCGCGTGAGGCAGTTTCAAAAAGAATTCTAGCACTTATTAAATTAAGTTTGATAAAAAAATATCATAGACACGAAATGAGTTTAGGAACTTAGGAGAGTCAGACATTAGATTTATTTTTTTAAGAAAATAATAATTCTAATGGCATTTACTCTCTCATGAGTTCCTTATCAAATTTCGTGACTATAATTATTTTTTATCAAACTTAATTTATTAAGTTGACCTATGAAAATAAAGGCGGTTTCAAAACGTAATCTAGCATAATATTTGGATGTAGCATGATAAAGATACCTGAATTATTACGCACTCCTGGTCTTCTAGGTTTCCTGATAAACCTACCTAACCTAACGATGAGTAGGTATGCCATGTAAAAGTACACCTGAATTGAATCGAAAAATTGAGTAAGGGGCATGGTCCCCCCCTCAAGTATTTTCGGTATACTAGGTAGCCTATTATCTAAGTTAGGCTTTGTTCTAAACGTACGCCAAATTTCAACTTGATCTGTTCAATAATTTTTGAGATCCTTCCTAGGTAACAAAAATTCAGATTTCCCACACATTCGGCTTTATAATATTAGTAGGATAGGAAGTAGGATAAGACACTAATTACAATGGTAGGTATGTAGTAGTAGTAGTAGGTAGGTAATGGTCTTAGTTATTCCACAGTAAAAGGTTTTCTTCAGGTGTAGGTACGTACGTACACCCCGCCGCCGCTCCCCTACTTCATTGCCTATCTACACTAGTCCACAAGCAGTACAACAAATTTTATAACGTAGAAGAAAATACTAAACACCGGAAAACATTTCGTTTCCGCGATCGGTTACGGTAGAGCTGTAGCAAAGCGTATGTATTCGCTACTGAGTAACGGATGCTCCATCTAGTACCGAGTAACGAAACGTTACACACGAATGCATTTCGTTACCGCATCTTTCGTCGTGGAAAACGGTCCTAGTCATTTGTAGTCCTATTTGTTGTACTCAATGACAACATCTATAAGAGTTATTAGAGAGTAGGCTGGTTTGGTCGAGTCAAAAATCGGTCCCTGTATCAATAGTTGGTTGTGATTACATCCTTGGTTCATCTTTCAAATGTGTTTCTTCAAATGTCTGGTAGCAACAAGCTGCCGCTGGTGCGCTGTGAGATCCTAACTTTTTACGGTTAGTGGGAGAAAAAAGTTTTTTCTCATTTTCACTAATTAAAATGCTTGCTAGCCACAGAAAACTGCTCCAACTGCGATCCCGAGAACAGTTTCTCCCGCACTGCGTAGATTTCTTCGGCTGCATTCACTCTCTCAGGGTAGAAGCATTGAAACCAAACCTTGTAGTAACAAAATGGGGTTCAATTCAAACCATACTCACTGACTATAATAAGTATCCTAGTCACAGTAAACTGCTCCAACTGGGATCCTGTGAGTAATTTCTCGCGAAGTAAGTTCATTTCATCGGCTGCACTTATTATTAGGGGGAGTTTTTTCTCGGGGTAGAGGCTATCATGCTGCAGTTTTTGAAGAAGACGCTCTGTGAAAAAAATAATGTAAAAATTAGAAGTATCTTTTTTCAAAGACAGTTAAGGAACCCACTCCATCCGTACTACCCGACGCTACTCTCTGCTGGACTTTAAACTCTTGTGTCACTCCACTCCCTACGGTCTAACGCGATGAAGATAGCCCTTCTTTTAACTACTTCTTTTAACTTTTATTAACTACTTTCGCTATGGACAAATGTAAATCCAAAAATGTTTTGTTTCCGTACACACAATAGCATAGATATGATGTGACACTTAGAAGTCAGTCAGCATGTGCACAACCTTCAGCATGTAATAGGGCAGGGTAGATCATGCAATAACGATGGTGTCCATGCCTCACTGTTTAATTATAAAAAGAACTGCTTCAAATTCAATTCAATTTATGAGCATGAATAAAATTTATCCAAAAATCAATAAATGTTAATTTGTTAGGCTTACAAAATAAGCGTTTAGACAAGTCATATCTGCATCTCTTTTTTTTGTTATGGTTACAAGAAAGCAATTCGGTTTAAAAAAATAATAGGGAAAAAATTAGAGGTGATACGAAGCTCACGGGGTCATCCAGTTTTAAACTAGATAATTAATTCTGGACAATTCACACAGCGTTATCTACCCCCACCCCACGGTACTAGATAACTGATATACTTAATACAATACAATGCATAAATGGATATTTTTTATTATACATAGAACACATCCAGAACACCCTGAACAAATATCTGCAGATCATATAAACATTTGTCCCGAAGCGGGAATCGAACCCGCAACCTCCTGCGTCGCAGGCGGACTTTCGCCCGCTGCGCCACTGAGGTCGTCAAAAAAATTACTAGAAAAATTTCTAGTTTCTGCCCGCGGCTTCGCACGCGTATTTCTATGGAAACATTTAAAGGTTAAATCTATCCCATGGGAACTGCTTTATGGGATAAAAAGTAGAATATGTTTGAATCTTAACTAAGACTTAGAGTACATCTATGCAAAATTTCAGCCCGATTCAATTCAATTCAATTCAAATCATTTATTTACCGTAAATTCACAAGGAATGGTCAAGTCAATTGCTACAAAATAAAATATTGGTACCCACAGAATAGGAATAATAATCAGAAAACAATTTAAAATGGATGGCTGTAAAAGGGCCATAAATAATAATAAGTTTAAATAATCAAAATATAAATTAAATGAGTGCGGCTGTAAAGTAGCTTTGTCTTAAAAACTAATAATTAAGGCTAACTAATCAGTCCAGGATTTTTTGTCATTAATATAGTCATTGATACAATAATAACCTTTTTTTGATCGGTTTTTATGAACATTCTGGTAAGTTTACAATATGACTAGGTATTTGATTGTAGAAGCGAATAGAGTTATCGTTGTAGTCGTTGTGGCGTGAAGAGGTAACAAACATCTATCTGTCCGCTTTCACGTTTATAATATTAGTGTGATGATATGATAATCAAATAAGAAAAAAAGTGTTACATAATGGATTGTTTCTTCGCTTAAACTTTTGGCCGCTAGTGAAAGAAGTTAAAATGAAATCACTAGCACGTTGATTCATCATCATCATCATCAGCCTATATTAGTCCACTGCTGGACATCGGCCTCCCCTAATGAGCGCCATAGCGCCCTGTCTTCAGCTTGCCGACAAAAAAATCTAGTTTACCTAACAACTGTCTACAGAACACAATATCCTTTGCGCATCTCAGCAGCAATAGGAAGCAGCGTGTGTTGGAGCGCGTCAGTAAGGCCAGTAATGACGCCGGCGTCACTGACTCCCACGCGGCGGTGTGACGCTGCGTCGAACACAGGACGGTGAGGCGCTCTATGTTGTCTGGAGTCACTGTAACGAAAAGACACACAGAAAAAGTCAGCTATATATTTGAGTGATGATGAGAAAGGATAAGCCCGTAAGCAAAGGAATATCCAACCAAGAAGTTGTACTCCTACAAAATGATGTTATAAATAGAGGGATTATAATTATATAATTTTTTTTTTAAACGCTGGATAATTCACACAGCATTATCTAGCCCCAAGCTAAGCAGAGCTTGTGTTATGGGTACTAGATAACTGATATAATGTACTTAATACAATACACTACATAGATAGATATTTTTTATTATACATAGAAAACATCCAGAACGCCCTGAACAAATGTCTGCAGAAAGGACAAACATTTGTCCCGAGGCGGAAATCGAACCCGCAACCTCCTGCGTCGCAGGCAGACCTTCGCCCGCTGCGCCACAGAGGTCGTCAATTCTTGAGGGTATTTTCAGTTTTAAAATGCAAAATGGATCTTACAAGTTTCTTCAATATCCTGGGTGAGCGCCTTCAGCACGATATCAGATTTCGACGCGAGGTTCAAAAGGTACGGTATGACCTCACGTTTATTTTCAGGTTTGGCGTCTTCCTTTATTGCTTCCTGCAAACAAATACGGAAGTCAACCTCAACCACCTCGGTAACCCAATGCATTGATCAAAGGTATACCGAATTAAAAACGTATTTCTTGTCGTAGTGCTAGATCTATTGTGATAGTTTTAGTACCAAATTCAAATTCATACAAGTTTGGTACCAAACTTTTAAGAAATCGTATGTGAAAACATTTTATTAAATTTGACTAACTTCCGCTGCTCAGATTTTTTTCATACAGTAAAATGATTCTTACAAAGGACTGAGTCGATTGGCATCAAAAAACAAATTTACCAACTTGATTCATTTTAAGGCGCTACTCACGCTTAACAAAAAAAAAATTTAATGCCAAAATATTTTTCTCCAAAAAGGATGATGTTTGAAAAGAAACTGCACCTGTATCTCCTCTGGTTATGGGTGCCCCCGAACTGTCCCAGTTAAAAAAAATACTCTGTTTAGTACTATTTACCAATCCTGGACAAAAGAAATCTCTTTTCACGCCACTTGTTTTTGACACTGTTATGACCTTTGTTTTATTTTTTCAGAAAAATGGACGAGATACTAAACTATAAAAGGTATAAGGTTTTGTGTTAAACAGAGATTTTTTGACGTGAATTCGATGAACATCTAATCGGTCTGGCAAGAGGTTCGTAATAAAATTAAGATAAAATTGATGTACTTAGGAAATGTCATAATAGCACGGAGGTACCGATGTGTGTTGCCTACGAAAATAGCGCCGGTGGATGACGATCACGGTGCGGTCCGCCCCAGGTACCAAGCTCCGAGGGGTGTCATCTTGGCACTCCTTGGGGTGACAGCGACCAGCCAGATCATTCTCTATCGTTTTCCTATTTTGTTGTTAATCGCCAAAAAAACTTTTATTTGTTCTTAGCTCATTAAATTAGCTTCCTTGTCTTGCTAACCATGCCTCACCAATTTCAAAATAAGCTGCGGCTCACTCCACTCGCCGATATTTATTATGTATTAGTTGTTTTTTAAGCTGTTTTGTGACAGAAATAGAATTCACGTGAAAAACCTAGCGGTAGAAGCCCGACTTCTTCGTCTCAGCGCGAGAACCTACAGTACATAACTACAATATACCTGGAACAGGTCTTTCAGCGCCGCTTTGACATGCATCAGCGCGGACTGATACCCGGCGAGGGGGGCGAGCACGGCGCACGCCGCGTCAACGCCGAGCGTCAGCACGCGCGGAGCCACCAGCGCCGGCTCAACGCGCCCCACCCAGCCCACCGCCCACGAACAAACGCGAGAACCTACAGGTCAAAGACGGGGAGTGTTTACAAAAATCAGGAAATATTTTAATAAGTGCAATAATAATGATAAATAATGTTGGACGATTCACACAATGGGGGATTTTCCAAAATCCATTCACCACATTTGGCAGGAGGGGTGGTGATCGCCGTTTTAATGTCGAGTACTCAGTTGGATGCTGAATCCGCTGGCATACGTAATCTGCTGTTGCAGGGCTGTGGTCCTCATAGAACATCCACAGGAGCAAGGGAGGGCGGGATCCGTATTCTTTGCATGAACTTGCCACAACTAAGGTACAATACAGTTTACATTAAAACAGTAAGATCAACCATCTAAAATAGATTTACATACCCAGCATGATGTCGATAAATTTGGCCCGTTCCTCAGATGTCAGGAGGGTCAGGTTATGAGTAGTGATGTCAAGTAGCACTCGAACAGGCTCCGCACGCAGTAGCACAGAATCTGTTGAGTTTCCACAGAGTTTTATTAAACCTACCAGTGTTTTTCACATACATTATAAAGGCAACTCTATTCACTTCTCACGACTGAACAGTTGAATGCATGGTCATTAGTAAGTTAAACTATATCCTGTCTAAATCCTAGAAGGTAGAAGTAGTAGTTCATAATATGTAGGAAACTGCATGCGAACCTGCTCGCAAAACGTAATATGAATTGTGATAACTTACATGGTACATTTTGCGTTTTTGTAGCAATATCTACAATCAGATTGATGCACCAATGAGCTATGATTGGTGCCCACGCTGGCCTTAGACTATGCAGGTCGGGGCCAATCATGTGCACACTCTCCAAGCAACTGTCTTCATCGGAATCACTCATCTGCAAGGATAATGAAATACATATAGTATGTACTACTCTTTAAACATTTCTCTGCCATTTGTTTTTCAGGTTGACATAGAATTAATTTAAAAAATCTTCAGATAGACAAAAAAAACAGAAAAGCAGCTTCAATGTGGCCATTATTGGTTTATGATTACAGTGTTACACCCCTGTGCCCCGAAAACTATGTTAAGCTCTTGCATCTTACTTGACCTCTCACTGGTCAAGTAGATTCATCCGTCCCATCAGGATATAATAGGAGTGAGGGAAGAGAGAGTACACCGTGTTCGAGCACACTCTTATGCCCTTTATTGCTGAATAGATTGTCCAGCATTATTTATGGTTTATTTATAAAATGTCCTGTGACATGGCTATTAAAACAAAACTTCTTTGATCTCCAACCTCTTGAGTAAAACAAACTTACCTCATACTCATCCTGGTTGATAGACACATTCACAGCCTCATTGAACACCAGACCAAAGTAATCCAAAATTGCATCTCGGGCTGCTGGGAAGGCTTTCAGCAATTTTAATCCGATTTTGGTAAGGTCATAAGCATTTTCAGGGTTCCATTTTGATATGCGGGTGACAAAAATTTTCAAGTCGGTAATAGATGGCTCCGATGATGTTACGCATTTTGGTTTCCAATAAAACATGGAAAACGATAATAATTTACCATGGGTTTCACGATGAATCAAGTAAGTAATATGTCAATAGTAAAATGTTATCCCATTTGGGTGGCCCAATTCATGAAATCACTAAGTCCTAAAAGAAAAAAATCAGCCTATCATTCCACTTCATCTATAAATCAAATTCTGCAGTTATGGGGTTCCGAGTTCCATTAAAATAATCCTTATGAAAATATCTTTCCCATTCAGGAACAGATTCTAGCAACCACTTTACATTTGCAATTTAGCAGCCTATAAAGTTAAGGGTGCATTGTAGCAGTCATCTCGCGTTTCATTGACTAATCTACTGTAACCGATATTATAATAATGAAAACAGCTTAAACTCTTCACCTTTCATCATGTCCACAGCTGGACATAGGAAGAAATAAACGTTAAAATTATGTGCGCTATGTGGGCCCAGCTTAGAATTTGCACCACCCCAACTCTTCCCGCGGGTGTCGTAAGAGGCGAATAAGTAAGGGTCGTAAGATAATCCACCGGGGGGGCGGGCAGCAGCGCCCCCTGCAGAACAATTCTACCACCGAGCTCCGATCCCCAACCCGCATGCCCAGCATGGGGATTATGGGCGCTACCCCCCATGTGATAAAAGCCAATAAGGCGCTTATCAGGGGGAGGCCTGCGTCCAGTAGTTGACCAATAAGTACAGGCTGTTAAGGTTGCGGTTAAAATTATGTAGAAATCGAATTCTTGAAATAGAATTTACATTTATAATATTTGCAGACTAGCTCAACACATCTAAGCGCGCTATACCAGAGTACCGCAGTCGCACGCAGGACAAAAGTAAACATAACATTAAATAAAATAACATAGCTGCCCAGCCCAATCGTATCCCAATGTTTACTTTTTCTTCTTCTTTTAATTTTGGCTCTGCAATCATGGTTTGACACACTGAGGATCCGAAACGTTTTTAGTTGAGAATGCAGATTTATAGAACTAAGAAATCCATAACACACAGTGCAAAAATTATTGTGCTACGACAAAAAATAAAAATAGACGAAGTTATGACCAAATTACTAGCGAGGTTCACTGAGTGACCGCCGCGGGGGAGGAGAGGGGGACGTCACTGGGTCGTTCGCCGCTCGCCGCCGCCCTGTAACCGTAGGCAGATTATTAGTTTGTAGTGATTTACCTATTCCGAAACTATAAGTTTGGGATGGAATCAAATAGACTCAGTTTTGAGAAATTGAGATGTCCAAATTTTAAAAGAGACCTACTAAGTCAAATGGATATCAAATAAAAGGTATTAGTTTGTACATTATAAAATAGTATTAAAATTTCCGTAGGTTTCATACTTTTTGATATATTTTGAAAAAAGTCGAAAAATTATCGCTACCCCCTATCACCGAAGCATCCATCTGAAATGTAGGTTGGTACCTACTAATTTTAGGTAGGTATTCATTAAATTTCGAAGTCTCTAACCTTGCCTTTAGTACATACCTACTTGTTGACAAACATTCGAAACCCTCGGCGAGCGAGTTTCACTCGCACCGCATTTGACGGGTCTTGTTTAGGTTGGTATGGATTGGTTGGGACTATGACTTATACGTAAAAATGTCTCCAGACCAAAATAAGAAACATACCTACCTAGTTACTTCTTAGTAGCAAAACACACCCATTTTATTGAGTTAAAAAAAATACTTGTTTGGTAGGTAAGCAATACGGCGTATTCTAATAAACGATAAACTGACTTCAAATTCTTCTGGTGTCAACATTTCGTTAAAATTTGAGTCTTATTTAGCTTTATGACTATCCAATAAAAAAAGAATTAAGGTCAGATGGGGTAAGAGAAACATACTTTATTACATATCAATATCAACGAGTCCCAGCACCTAACCTAAACCAACTACGTTAATATTGCTATATCCAAATAAATATTCGGTTCATTAGCTGCCTATGACTTTGATACCTACATGTGGCGAGGCCACAACTTACCTCATATTCCTTCTATCCTCCTTCTTCCTTCCTGTATAAACTAACACACAATATTATATTATAAAAACTATATACATGTACATATAAATATATATTACACAACAAATTATAAACTAACATAAACATGCACAGTATCACTAAATACTTACCTAGCACACTTACCTGAAGAATCTTCAGTTGGTCGTCGCAGCCGCTCCGGTGTCGTGTCGGATCGAGTAAAAAGGACCTTGACACGACAGAACAAAGGAATCGCCTGCGCAAGCTATCTACCGAGCGCAGCCTACGAGCCTCGGTCGCCGCGTCACCGGCGCCGCCAGTCGGACTCACGCCACTGCACCGAACGCACGCTCGCTTGCTTCACCTCTGCCTATCGCTCGCGCACTCATACCTACGCTTATATATCTGTGCTCCTTACAAACTATATTGTTGTGTATGCCTGTGTATGTGCTTATATTAAACTGTATCTGCAAAGTGCCTGTGCCTATCATTTGAGAAGATCCCAGGAGATAACGCCAGGTAGGCAGGACACCGCATATACACACCAATACCTACAGTGGTGACCCCCGATACTGAGTACTTTCCACGGAATACACAAGGAGCATCGTACAAACAGTAAGCGAGTGAAATTATTTCATATTACGCCAGAATGTCCAAAGACAATGCCTCGACAAGCGCCCCAAGCCAAGATGGCGGTTCCGGGGAAAAGACATTTACACCGTCCGACATTTTTCGAGTTGGAGTACGACTTCCACCGTGGAAGGAAGTTTTGCACTCTCCGGCGTCAAGGACGACGAGACAAAATATAATTATGTCAGCGCCCAACTGGAACACCGCTATGCAGCCGAAGTAAAAGACATTTTGGTGAATCCGCCAGCAAGAGGCAGGTACGATTTACTAAAAAGTGAGCTTATTAAGCGATTATTTGCGTCACGTGAGAAGGAACTTACCCAGCTATTGATGCACGAAGAGTTAGGCGACAGGCGCCCGTCAGCATTCCTCCGTCACCTCCAGCATCTAGCAGGACCGAGCATCCCCGACGACTTCATAAAGACTGTATGGACAAGCCGCTTACCTGGTAACATCCAGATTGTCGTCGCGTCCCAGGCTGAGTCAACACTGCGCGCGCTCGCAGACCTCGCCGACAAGATCCATGACCTCGTTCCAGCAGCCCCGCAGGTAGCATCTACAGACGCAGTGCCAGGTTCGTTGATCGAAAAGCTTTCCAAGGAAGTTGCCGAGCTTAGCCGCCAGGTGGCAGCACTCTCGACAGGATCCAGATCCCGTTCCCGAAGCAGAGGACGCGGTGATCGACGCAGCACACGATCAGCATCGAACTATAAGAAGTTTCCTACATGCATTTTCCATCATAGATTCGGTGACGACGCACGCAGATGCTTGAAACCGTGCGACTACAAACAAGGTTCGGGAAAAGCCAGCGGCAGTCACTAGTAGCGACACATGATTGCCCAAGTTCAACAGGTCGCTTATTCATCACGGACAAACGAACAAAGACGCAGTTTCTGGTCGACACAGGGAGACATCTGTGTCTTTCCTCGCTCCGCCCTGAAGCAAAGACGACCACGAACTACAGAGTTTGATCTCTTCGCAGCGAACGGAACACCTATAGCAGTCTACGGCTTCAAGCAGATGGAGCTCGACCTTGGCCTCCGTCGCGCGTTCACCTGGCGATTCACCGTCGCCGACGTCACAAAGGCGATCATCGGCGTCGACTTCTTATCTTTCTACAATTTAATGGTAGACTGCCGTAACAAACGCCTAATCGACCAGAAAACCACTCTTTCAGCCGGCGCAGCGCCTGTACCGTCATCCAACGCTATATCTTCGGTGAAGACGATGACAGGGGAGTCGAAGTACCTAGACCTTCTCCGGGATTTCCCAGAAATAACTCGCCCCGCAGGAACACATCGGGTTATACGTCACAACACAGTCCATCACATACGGACCACTGAAGGACCACCCGTCTACTGCACACCGAGAAGGCTCGCGCCAGACAAACTAAATATAGCGAAGCAGGAGTTTGAAGATATGTTGAAGAATGGGACAATCAGACCATCAGAGAGCCCATGGTCATCCCCACTTCACCTCGCTCCGAAAAAAGACAACGGATGGAGACCATGTGGTGATTACCGGATGCTGAACGCCCGCACAATCCCCGACCGATATCCCATTCGTCATATTCAAGACTTCACCCAAAGCATTACTGGTTGCAAGATATTTTCAACGATAGACCTGGTCAAAGCGTACAACCAGATACCTGTCAATCCTGAAGATATCCCCAAGACGGCCATCACCACGCCCTTTGGGATGTTTGAATGTCCATACATGGCCTTCGGACTTCGCAATGCTGGACAGACGTTCCAGCGGTTCGTAGACGAAATGACGAGGGACCTGGACTTCTGCTACTCATACCTAGACGACTTTTTGATCTTCTCTTCTGACGAAGAGGCTCATCTACGTCACTTGCATCTCATCTTCACGAGGCTCAAGCAATACGGAATGGTGGTAAATACTTCCAAATGCATCTTCGGCGCAGAAGAGGTGACCTTCCTCGGCTGCAGCGTATCCTCTGCCGGCATCAAGCCCCTTGACAGCAAGATACAAGCCATAAAAGATTATCCCACCCCGAAGACCGTCAAGGAGCTAAGAAGATTCCTCGGTATGCTCAATTTTTATCGTAGGTTCATCAGAGACGCCGCCAAGTCCCAAGCTCCACTGCACAACCTGCTGACTGGATCCGTGAAAGGCTCGCATCCCGTAGACATCACGGGAGAAGCACTTCGAGCATTCAACGACTGCAAGAACAGCCTATGTCACGCGACGCTATTGGCTCATCCGGACATGGACGCAAAACTTGCGCTCGTCACGGACGCGTCGGACTTAGCCATCGGCGCCGTACTGCAACAGCTTAGAGATGGAAATTGGGAACCCCTCGCATTCTTCAGCCGGAAGTTGAGTCCAGCGCAGAGGAATTACTCGCCATACGACCGGGAACTGCTCGCGATATATGACGCAATAAGGTACTTTCGACATCTCGTGGAAGCCAGACACTTTACTGTGTTCACAGATCACAAGCCAATCTGCTTCGCGTTCCACGGACACAAAGAGAAATGCTCGCCGCGCCAGTTCCGTCATTTTGACTACATCGCCCAATTCACGACGGACATTCAACACATCTCCGGAAAGGACAACGTCGTTGCTGACGCCCTTTCCAGAATAGAAGAGATAGTACAACCCGTTGAGCTGAAGAACATGGCCCAGTCACAAAAATCCGATCCAGAACTTCAACTTCTGCTGCAAGGAGGAACATCACTCAAACTCGTCAAAGTAACGGTACCTGGTACGAGACTGGAACTTTACTGCGACGACAGCACGCCGACACCAAGACCATACGTACCTAAAGAGCTCAGGAGGCAAGTCTTCGACAGCCTACACTCACTCAGCCATCCCGGCGCCAACGCTTCCGCTAAACTCGTGGCCCAGCGTTACGTGTGGCCAGGAATTAATAAAGACTGCCGAGAGTGGACCAAGCTCTGCCATCCCTGCCAGCGCACGAAGATCACACGGCATGTATCACCACCGGTGGGAACCTTCAAGCTACCAAGCGGCAGATTCAGCTACGTACACATCGACATCGTCGGGCCCTTACCTCCATCAGACGGATACCGCTATTGCCTCACCGCCGTCGACAGATTCACACGATGGCCTGAGGCAATACCCCTGCAAGACATTACCGCTGAGACCGTGGCAAAATACTTTGTCTCAAATTGGATCGCGCGTTATGGTTGTCCTACAGAAGTAGTTACAGATCGTGGAAAACAGTTCGAGTCAGCATTAATGAAGCAACTGTCAGAACTCGCCGGATTTCAACGAAACAGGACCACAGCGTATCATCCTGCAAGCAACGGAATGGTCGAGAGAATGCACAGACAGCTAAAAGCAGCCATCACGTGCCATGGTAACAAATCATGGACGGAAACCTTACCTTTCGTACTCCTGGGTATGAGAAACGCCTTCAAAGAGGACATCCAGTCATCCCCGGCTGAACTCCTCTATGGTGAACCCCTCAGACTGCCCGGAGAATTCCTGCAGCCAGATAGAACCCTGCAAACCACAAGTGACCTTACAGAATTCTCAGCACGTCTCCGTTCCATCATGAATGACATACGTCCGCAGCCAGCAGCCAGACACAGCAGACGAAACATCTTCGTTTTCAAGAACTTACCTTCTGCTACTCACGTTTACGTCCGCGATGACACAGTGAGAGGATCTCTTCAGCCGGCTTATACTGGACCATATGAAGTACTACAACGGGACGCCAAAGTCTTCAAGCTGCGATTAATAGGAAAAGAACAAACTGTAACGATAGAAAGATTAAAACCAGCGTACGTTCTTACCTCAAACAATAACGAAAAGACGCACCTGGAAGAAGAGAATCCTGCCCCCACCTCACCCGAAAGCAAAGATGCGTACGAGAAAACTACACGCTCAGGAAGAAGAGTGAGATTCCCAGATTATTATCGCCCATCCTAGGATGGTCTCTGGGGGGGAGTCCTGTGGCGAGGCCACAACTTACCTCATATTCCTTCTATCCTCCTTCTTCCTTCCTGTATAAACTAACACACAATATTATATTATAAAAACTATATACATGTACATATAAATATATATTACACAACAAATTATAAACTAACATAAACATGCACAGTATCACTAAATACTTACCTAGCACACTTACCTGAAGAATCTTCAGTTGGTCGTCGCAGCCGCTCCGGTGTCGTGTCGGATCGAGTAAAAAGGACCTTGACACGACAGAACAAAGGAATCGCCTGCGCAAGCTATCTACCGAGCGCAGCCTACGAGCCTCGGTCGCCGCGTCACCGGCGCCGCCAGTCGGACTCACGCCACTGCACCGAACGCACGCTCGCTTGCTTCACCTCTGCCTATCGCTCGCGCACTCATACCTACGCTTATATATCTGTGCTCCTTACAAACTATATTGTTGTGTATGCCTGTGTATGTGCTTATATTAAACTGTATCTGCAAAGTGCCTGTGCCTATCATTTGAGAAGATCCCAGGAGATAACGCCAGGTAGGCAGGACACCGCATATACACACCAATACCTACAATAATCTTCTGGTACCACTATCTTCAGAAATAAATGGCAAAATACTTTCGTGGTGCTAATGTTTCTCTTACCCCATGGTTTGGGGTAAGAGAAACACTTTCAATATCTATGTAAATATAATAGAGATAAGCTTATTAAACAGACTGAAATCGGCAAAACTGGTGGCAATCGAGTATGAGCCATATTCATTTCAAATAGAGCTTACTTTACCGTTACACTAGAAAAAAATAAATTTGGGGTAAGAGAAACATATACACCAAAGCATAGATAAAAAACATTTTTTAATTAAAATCAACACAAATTGTTTACTAATACAAACGATGTAATAACTGAAACATTTTACTTCTTTACCTTGAATAAACATTACATAAACCCGTAATTAGGTTAAAAAAATGACATTAACCGTAAAATAAGTTGAATATCGACTTACCATAACGAAATAATTTTTACTCTAGTAAATAATCAATCATAAAAGCAAAGCAACCTTAAACATTTTGTTATTTTTCCTTACAATAAATATGTCTCACAGAATCACAACATTCCTGCATGATATGTTGTTTGTTTTTTTATTTGCTTGTCCTTCCTTCACGCCCTAACTAAGTAACCAATCGACTTGATTTTTGTCATAGAGTTAGTTGAACGGATGGAGAGTAACATAGGCTGCACTTTTTATCCCATAAATCAGTTCCCATGGGAAAGAAATAACGTTAAACAACGCGTGCGAAGCCGCGAGCATCAGCTTGTGTTTAAATATGATAATCAAACAGAAGACTAATAAATCTCAGGAAAGAAAGGGGGAGTGATTAAAAGAATTGTAGCAGTCTAGCAGCAGCACTAAAAAAAGGTTTACCATTCCTGACATGGGATAAGAGAAACATATGTTTCTCTTACCTCGTATGTAGCTGTCGATCTTACCCCAACAAAGATTTTATAGGTTATGATTTTGATAGCAACAACTCTTATTATCTGTACTATTAGAACGTAAATACTTTGTAAGGAGTATAACTTACCTTTCACTCGTTATTTTGGTGAAAAAAACAGTCTAAAACACCTTTATTTCACAAATTTATGCCGAAGCAAAGATAACGCATCCAACTCGTGTTCGCGGGGTTATGAACTGTCAAATTTGTTTTGGTTTTTTCTCGGCAATGGGACATCGGCGGCGCGTAGGCGACGCTTTTAAGTCGGCGCGCGAGCGGCGTCTTTGTTTGAAACCGACAAAGCGGGCGGCGTAGGTATAATGTAGGGTGAAATGCTTTTATGATGTGTGAGGATTTAAAAAAAAAAAAAAAAGTTTAGTTTTTTCATCGGTTTTGGACTTTGTTCATGATTCTGAACGTCTGGTTTCAAGGAGTAAACTCTTTACACAAACACCCTGTATACCACTCCATATGATACCCTAGTTTTCCACCCACAGGTTTTATTGCGTTTTGGTATATTTAAAAATTCTGTGGATGCGAGAGGAATATTTAATTCGGAAGTAGATACAAAATTTAGTGGGTGGCACTCCGTTTTCACAGATGCGTCTAAATTATCAACAGATAGTGTGGTTGGGGCAGCGGTTTGGATGCCTTTTACAAATATTACTCTAAGTTTTAAATGCCCTTCTACCACATCGGTTTTTACTGGTGAGGCTGTTCCTATATTAGAAGCTATCCTCTTTGTTAAGTCTCATAAGTTAAACAAATCTATAGTTTTTTCTGATTCTAGAAGCTGCCTCCAATCAATTATTTCTAATCCTTTCAGAGACATATCGCGATTCCCTCTGATTCTTCAAATTCGTCAGGCCCTTTATGAGTGCAATAATCTCTGCATCGACGTAGTTCTTGCTTGGGTCCCAGGTCATTCTGGGATTCCAGGTAATGAAACTGCTGATTCTTGTGCAAAAGCAGCGGCTCTGGTAGGTTCACTTGAGCATTTTCATTCCTTCTGCCACGACTTAAGCCTCCTTCCTAAAAGTTATCTCCAGAAATATTGGACTGATCTCTGGAATGCCTCAAAACTTGTTAAAATCAAACATTATGCCGATGTCCAACCGGACATACCTCGATCTCCGTGGTTTTTGAGTTTCGAAAATTCAATAAAACTACGTCTTCGACCGTCTGTAGGCTAAGGCTGGGTCACTCTTGCACTCCTGTCTTCCTTGCGAGACTTCGGATCAGGGACCATTCCATATGTGAGTGTGGCTTAGATGAAGGTCACCTGGATCACATTTTCTTCAGCTGCCCTATTGTTTCTCCTTAAAGTTTAGGGCAGTCTCCATATTAATTTTTAATGTTAATTCTACTTATGTACATAGCTTAATAATAGCTTAACAATCGCAGTATAACATTTTGGTAGCCACTATTAAAATTAGTTTAATGTAGGCACTGAATTCTTAATCAGTCTAGATTAAGAATTCAAAATCTATACATTATAAAAGAATCTAAACCTACTTAGATTACATTTTTATAGAAACAGTCGTACTGTCTTGGAATCACATTTTAGTCGACAAGTTCCTTGATGTCCTTCTGTTTAGCTGCTGATAAAGGATTTTTTTCTGTGTACGCATTACTCAAATTCATTGCGATAATCAGGTGTGGATTTTACAGTTCGCCTAGTCTTTCTCTTGTTTACCCAAAAAATTTAAATTCAGTCATTGCAAGGGATGTTTTATATAAATAGACCATTGGACTTTCCTTTTCAACTTTGAGTATTTTTATGTCATGCCACATAGCTTGGTTGTTGTCTTCGTCCATATTAAAATCTGTGCACCAAGCTTCTTGCAACACTTTCAAGTCATAAAAGCGGTCATGATTGTCATTTCGTGCACTTTGTAAGAAGGTCCAGATTTTTTAGCAGTTCGATTAATGTTATATACTGCTGTGGTATGTAAATAGGTCCCGACTTAATGTGTCTTTTCACTTGTTTTTCTATGACGCTGTGAACGTTGTCTCCCTCGTTTTGAGAATGACCTCTTAAGAGCTTATTAGATGCATCCTAAATGTCGCGTCCTAAATTCAGTGTCCGATTTAGGACAAGAAATTTAGTCGCCGGAGCTCCTAATTACACTTTCACTGATTCAGGACTCTAAGCAGACCAGTGTTGCCGGTGCGGACCTTTTTGGTCCGTTTCGGACTTTTTTCTGCCTCTGCGGATCTTTTGCGTACCATGACTCTTTGCGGAAATTTCCAAGGGAATCACATGCACACAAAACCTATTGGGTACTTCCCGTAGACCTAGAATCATGAAACATGGTGAGCAGCAAGTTCTTATAGCACAAGTAAAGGGAAAAATCCAAAATCCATAAATTTGTAATTTATTCAAAAAAAAAAATACTTTTAATGCACGCCATGGACCAAAACTTATACGGTACGTACTTTCCGTAGACCTAGCGCAATCAGAACCCTGCTAGAATTATAAAATTTGGCAAGAAACAAGGCCCTATAGCACAAATAAAGGGAACAATCCGAAATCAGTACCTAATTTGTTGTTTTTTCTTTAAAAAAAAAAATATCTTGCTATAGACCATAACCTTAAAGGGCACTTCCCGTTTACCTAGAATCATAAAATTTGGTAAGAAGCAAGATCATAATTATAGCACAAATAACGAGAAAAATTTGAAAACCGTAAATTTGTAGTTTATTAACAAAAAAATCATAAATTTTGATTCTCTCCCTCGACCAAAATAATAAATAATATATAATAATACCGGGTACCTACATCATGTTGACATAGAATCATGATATTTGTCAAGAAACAAGGTCTTACAATTAAACGGAACCCTTAGTGTGCGAGTCTGACTCCCACTTGACGTTTTATTTTATCTCAGTCTTTCAACCTTTGTAAAGGTAGGAAAAGAGGTAGGTAGGGTAAAAAATAAGCGAAGTTTTCTGAAGTTCATTAAGATGAAGCAACATAAAGTACAATTCATATGGAAAACTTAATATCCCCATTACGACAAGTAATTTTTTTTACACTTTTTAAAACGGATCTTTTTGTCATATTTCGGACCATTTTAGCGTTCGGATCGGAGCTTTTTTATTTTGACTGCCGGCAACACTGAAGCAGACGCTAAAAATAGATTTAGGACCAGCGTTGCCAGTATATGAACGTAGTATATGCCAATATATGAACGTGCCAGTAAAAATAAAACGTCAAGTGCGAGTCGGACTCGCGCACCAAGGGTTCCGTTTAATTGTAAGACCTTGTTGCTTGCCAAATATTATGATTCTAGGTCAACTTGAAGTATATTTTGGTCGAGGCAGGATCAAAACTTTTTTTTTTTTGTAATAAACTACAAATTTACGGTTTTAGGATTTTTTCCTTTACTTGTGCTATAAGACCTTGCTTCAATTTTATGATTCTTCGTCAACGGAAAGTACCCTATAGGTTTTGGTCCATGGCGAGAGTCAAAACTATTTTTTTTTTTGTGAATAAATTACAAATTTATGTTTTTCGTATTTTTCCCTTTACTTGTGCTATAAGACCTTGCTGCTCACCAAATTTAATGATACTAGGTCTACGGGAAGTACCCTATAGGTTTTGGGTGCATGTGATTCCCTTGGAAATTTCAAAATTTTCGGACATAAACGTCTGCAACTTTTGAGTGCGTTGACTTGGAAGTTTAATTTATATCACGGCTTCAAGAAGTTACGGACTTGAGTATTTGAAGTTAATTTCAACTCGATACCTCCACGCGTTCCTGAGAAAAGAGGGTTGACAGACGGACAGACAGACAGACAGACAGACAGACAGATGGACAACAAAGTGATCCTATAAGGGTTATTTTTTCCTTTTCAGGTACGGAACCCTAAAAAATGACAATAAGAAACACAGAGTTGTGTGTATAAAAAAAAATTCAAAAACAAATATCTATCTATATTAGTGTCAAAAAATTTTGCTATTAGATATCAGTATGTTGTGTTTTTAGTTTCTTATTTTCACAAATAAGTACATTATTTTGTAGTACCTAGCGTGTAATTTTATTTTAAATTATCTAGTGATTTTTGTCCGAAATCTAGCGAGTTTTGAGACCAAATCTAGTGATATTTTTTTCTGCAAGGTGGCAACACTATTTAGGACGTCGGAAGCCATTCTTGTCCTAAATCGGATCCTAATTAGGATGCTACCGTCCTAAATGCTATTAAACTTTCCTGAATTCAGGATTGACTAATTAGGACATCCGATATTCAGGATGGTGTAATAAGCTCTTTACCGATTAAACACTTATGGGTGGACTTCACTTCATTCTCATATTGGACACAGCGTAGGCATAAGCAGATAATAAATACCTACCTACTTGTTTCCATACCAGGGCTAAGAACGGTTCTTGAAGCATCCAATGCTGCTGGCTGATCAGGACTGAAATTGAAAGTAATTTAATTAGTTATACTTAGAAACTAAGATCTTGGACAGGACAATATTTTGATTATACACTTAAATTTTTTGATGATACTAACCTCCCTTCAGGTGGCAACTCAGGCTCCTTTTCTTTATTGAGCATTTCTATACTAGGCTGATCAGCGCTTTCAGCTTCGTTTTTCGTTTTTCGTATCATCTATAACATGAATTTCTTGGCTTTTCATCGTCCTAAAAATACACGAAAACTTATATTGAATAACAAATCAAGTAAAGTCCACCAACTCAAAAAATCCAAAAATACCATCTACTACTTTTTAAAACTTTAAATCGTTTAAAATATCTAATAAAACATACCTTACACAACCATTTTTTTGTGCTAAAAGTATCTATTTCGCTAAACAAACAATAATAAATAAGATTAAATTTTCATTCAACAAAAGTACGGTAGGTATATCGAAATTATCATTTACTTTCACGTAAATCTGACTAATTCGAAATGACATAAAAAAAAATGACGATCGTAAATCATCAAAACTCCCGCAAGTCAAAATGAATAACTATTTCATCAGGGAAAATTCAGTAAAACTCAATCAACTCGAAATAAAGAATGCAACTTACCCAAAAAATTTCACGTAAACTCCAGCAACTCAAAATAACCCACTTTGCAAACGTCCTCCACCTACGACCACCGCGAGACAACTCAAAATGGTGGCTTAGTATTTGCGCTGTCCGTGTCAAGTTCATTCAAGTAAAGGAACGTTTGGCGCCAACTTTTGACAACCGTTCAAGGTATCGTTACGCGAGTTATTTTCCCGTGTAGGTATTCTAAAGAAGAAATTGAAAACGCCACTAAGTCAAAATGCTAGGCATGGAAGATTTCACGCATCACTGGTTATATCACTAGTGAAAACCTAAATCACGTGCCACACCAGTTACATGCATCGAAACCGTGAGTTACTTATAACGCGAGCGTGATTTTTCACGCGGGCTAAGCTACATTACAATTCGCAGAATTCTATCGTGCGCGAGAGACAAAGCTACAGCATGCGACTGTAGCGACACCGTGCCACTAGCGAGAAGAGAGAATTCGTTTAAGTGAAATTGCATCTTATTCTCAACACCATAGGTTTTAATTTATTTGGAGTAATTTTAAAACTTGCTTACTGCTTAGATAAATAACGCTCCGTTACAAAAACTTCATATGAAAATGAGTCTTATTTTAAAGACGTTAAGGTGCTCATTTAATTTAGGTACATGTAGGTACTTGAAATTTATAATACCAGTGATATCACGTTGTGAGAGTTTCACTTCATTTCACTCACTTGTAATCTTTACTTGTTGCTGCTGCACGTGCATGCCGCGTTTTGAGTCGCGTGTTATTTTAAACTAAGCTCACCTGAGATTGTCTGTTAATACAGAAATAAAGTTGTCGTCCTAGTGTTTTATAATTACTTAAACATTGACAGTCCCAAGCCTGTCGAAGTATGAGGGAGAGTTCATTGAAGAAAACACGTTTTATTGTCAAAAAAACATCGCCGATTAGCTAAGCGATAAGTTCTGAATCATATCACTATTACTGCAATATGTAACAGGCGGAAAAAATGCACCCACTGTGATATAAATCATCACTAATGAAATATAACGACCGTGATTTATCACGCGTGATATAACCGTGACAGAAAAAAATAACTTCGCGACGTGATAGTGAAATAAAAGTAGCTATAACTTCCATGCCTAAAATGCCTACTTTTTGAGTTAACGGAGTTTTATTCTAGGGGTGCGACGTGTTTGTTGAACGCGACGCGCTGCGCGACATTTTGTTGTGGCTTGGCTGTTTGATTTGGATTGGATTTGGTTGAGCTTGGTCTTCAAATCAGTGCCAGCGTTGCCAGATCTACTGATTTAGCAGTAGATCTACCCGCTTTTTGAACCGTCTACTGATTTATTTCTAAAATTTCGTGAAATCTACCTGATTTTTCCCGAGCGCCAATGGCTCCGTGTCTATTATGTAAGCTGTCACTTGTCAGTGTCACTTCATAAGCCAATTAAATTTTCACCAATCCGGTTCGTCGCAATACTGACAAAATATGAATGAAATTGAAGAGTTTGTTTTGTTCGTTCGTTTCTTCCACTTCCTGTAAACATCTGTTATGAATGTGTTCCTATCTTTTTCGAATTGATTGGTCGGTCCGTTCGTTCTTCGATAAACTTTTCCATTGTTGCCAGATCTACTGATTTAGCAGTAGATCTTGTAAATGGATTATTACACTTCCTACTAGTTCCTACGAGTAGATTGATCTGCTTGATTTTTGAAGAGCCTCTGATCTATTATGTAAAATTCGAGAAATCAACCAGCTTTTCCTGAGAGAAATTCAAGGCCAAGGCATAAAGCCTTGTAACAACAAAAGAAATTAAAAATTCTATTTCACTTGGTGTTCATACGATTCTCGAGTCAGCTTGGTTTATGGCGAGATTTGTTCATTTCCAAGGGCACTGATCAGGTTTTATCAGATAAATTGAAATTTAAAAAAATAGACACCTAGCATCCCCCTTTCTGTGATGAACATACTCGTAGTTTGTTTTTCTTGAAAGGAACAACGGAACACCATTGTACACTACCTAGTTACCTACCCCAAAAAACCTGATCATTTCCAAGGGGAAATGAACAAATCTCGGCGAATTCCAAGCTGATGAGTTGCTTTGATCAATGTTTTCATATCAATGTAAAAAGTTTATTACAAATCTACATAAAACACATAATTTTTTGAAATTCGAAAGCCATGAATATTTTACTTTGCAACTTAGGTAACTTTGATGAATGCCATCATTGAAAAGTGAAACACACACACTGGACAAACATACAAAAAAATGAATCAAAATCAAAAAACCTTACAAATACCTACCACGCATTTTTCGTGTCAAAAGCTAGAAATTTGTAGTTTTTTCAAAATCTACTGAGTTTTTCTTCAAGCTAACCTACTGATTTTTACGTGACTTTCTACTGATTTTGTCAAATTCGATCTGGCAACACTGAAATTCACTGAATCAGTCGATCAATCAATCAGTAAAGTAAATTCATCAGACTTGCTCAAAATCACGGAAATTCCGTGCTCAAAATGGCTTTGTTGTTCTCAGGCCATCATGTAAGTGCCGTGACGTCAATGGAACGGGAGTTTATAACAAAATACAAGGAGTTGCAGCTACTTTGGAAAAGAGACGATCCAAATTATTTTAACAAATTCAAAAGGAACTTGGCTTACGATAAACTTTTGGTAATACTCAGGAAGTTCCTGCCTTCAGCGAACCGCTACATGGTGCGGCAAAAGATAAATATTCTTCGATCAATTTATCGAAAGGAAGTGAAAAAGTTTTTACAATCGGAAACTATTACTTCTGAAGGGGAAATATTACACACATACAAGCCAACTTCTTGGAAGTTTGAAGCGATGAAATTCTTACTGGATCAAGACGAATTAAACGAATACGAGAACGAAAATGATAGCAAAATGGAAATACCACAGTCCGAAATAGAAGAAGAGTCTGTTGAGGATGAAACATTAAATGATTTGGAGGTATTTCTTTCCACAATAATCAAAGCTTCTCTAAATAATCCTCATTAAATGTACCTATTTTTTAGAATCATGACTTAGTTAATTTTTTTAATAAACTCGTATCTACCTACTCATAAATGCAACCATCATGAATTATTGTAATGTAACCAATAGAAATAGCTTTGACTGATGTCTGAGGGTACCTATTTTTGTTTGTTTATATAATTTGCAGGATACAGAGCTAGTCTTTATTCATGATGTAAATGAGGAAACAGAAAATGATGATACGGTAGATACAGGAATTTCAGAGAACTCAATATGTATGTGTAATATGTGTGCACCTATGTATGCGGTGCCAAAGAGACCAATTAATATCAGAAGTGTTCGGAAACGTAGCAAATATGATAATGGACATAATGACAGTAAACTTACACATACCTCTGAACAAGACATTACAGGTAAGTAAATACAGTACATTATAAGGAACTTCAAGGTCTATATCCAGACGTTAGTACTGAGTCTTTGTAGAGAGTGGCTGCAGTGGCTGAAATTTGGCTAGGAGGATATGAATCATCATGTTTATTGAGATAAAAAGAATAACAAATACTTGCTCCCTGCTCACCACAATTTGCCAATAAAATTATGTGAAAATTTTCAATATTATAGCTTTTTGAAGCATGCACTTCATTTATGCCTGTTTTTAAAACTATCTGGTTTGATACATACATCTTTAAACACCCAAGCAACAATAAAAAAAAGTGGTTGATTCAAAATGCATCATATGTACTCGCTCTTACTCAAAGAAAAATCATATGGATGGAGTAGTCTAACGTTAATTGACATTACTTTTTACAGATCGGGAATGCAGTGCTGTAGGCTCAAACGTGACCTGTAAACTACAACGTATGAACGTAGAACAAAGGCTGTATGCAGAACAACTCATAAACAAAATCCTTGTGCGAGGGCTCCGTAAGACTTTATCAGATAATACCGACTTCACAGACACTGTACATTATTATCAAAAGTCTGAGATTGGAGAAGAGTGTTAGAATATGACATTTTAGTAAAGAAATGTAAGTACAGTAGAACTCCAATTATCCGAATTAATGGGGACCGGGACCCATTCGGATAATCAAATATTCGGATAATCGGATTAAAAAAAAAAAATTGCCATTGGAGAGAATAAAAGCTACGTTTTGATATTGCACTATTTTTTTATTGAATTAAATGAAAGAAACATGAAATTTTCACATGTTTTAAATAAAATGTACTTATGTACAAGTTTAGAAATAAAAATCATTGTTTTTTAAACATCTCCGTCAATGTAAGCTGTTTTGCGGTCTTCAACCGTTTTCGGGCAGCCAGGTCACGCATTCGCTTGACGGTGAGCAGTTGCAAGTGGTCACACTCGGGCTGACGCAGAATAATAGCGCACTTAGACTTTTTTTGGACAATTTTTTGTGATTCGGATAATCGGCGTTTCGGATGGTCGGAGTTCGGATAATTGGAGTTCTACTGTAGTCTATTATTATTTATACAGTCAAGAAGACAACTGTCCTATTGGTGTTGTCTTGACCCATATGGTCACCAAACCTGTTGTAAAAATGGCTGTTCACACTTAAGGTGATACCCTACCTCGTTATTGTGTGAAGAGGATAGGCATAGGATTTCGCGTTCACAGGAGCGGGACAGAGCAAAGCGGCGTAAGCCCAAAAATCAAGTTTTTAGTAGTTATTTGCTCCCCACAAACATTAGAATAGTTAATTGAAAAAAAGGCAACATATAAAATGTTCTTTATACTTAGTTCAATTACTATGCTTAATCTCAAGATCGTATCATTTGTGTTTATTGAGAAATTAGGGTTTTAGTAAAAAATTAGAGGTAACTTTGCGATTTTTTTCTATCGAGAAAATTTTATGGAATCGTGTTTTCGAAACATATGATCGATAGAATAAGTCCTGAACTTTACCATATTATATAAATTTCAAAGTTAAATATTCAGTAGTTTGGAAGATATGGAGGTCCGACGGAGTTGAAAATATTACCGTTTTGCACAAAAACAAAACGGATATTATGTGAGTGGAGAAACGGACAGCATGGTTTGAAGAATTGCAATTTGAAATATGGATGTATTTATGTGCTTTTATCGTCTTTTTGTAGTCATGCTGTGTGTTTTTCCGTCAAAGTCATAGCAGCAAGTCCCTGTCATTGTGACATTTATAGTAACTGTCAATGTCAACTCATAGTGTCATCAACACCAGCAAGTACCTTGCTGATGCTGTCCGTTTCTCCACTCACATAATATCCGTTTTGTTTTTGTGCAAAACGGTAATATTATATGTGTTTCGAAACGGACAGCATGGTTTGAAGACCTGTTTGTTATCTGCTGGTGAAAGACGGACAAACGCTATGTGAAAATAAAATGTATGACATGTAACTAAGTAGGTACTTACATGTAATACATAAATAACAGTCAAACAAGTCAAAGATCTTAGGACATAACTTCTAAGACTTTAAAGTTGTGTAAAACAAAATATTGAGTGTTTATCAAATCTAATTGATCAGAAATCAACGATACTTAGCATCACACAAAGTGCCCCTGAAGCACATATAGGTACACATGGATCTGGATAGTGGCAGCCGGCGACGCCGTTCTGCAGTTGTATTGTGCGCCGTCATGCAGGTCACTTCGTTGGGGCTTAGGTCTGGATAGTGGCAGCCGGTGACGCCGCAGTTCTGTCGCTGTACAGCAGATCGCTTCGTGGGGCCGGACAATGTTTAAAACTGTCATAAACTGGGTAAAAGGCAGTGATCTAAGTATGAAAATATTGTATGTATAGGTAATATAGGTATTTCATTATTTAAATGAGTAAAGTTCTGGTTTCTATTTGAAACTTTACTATGAACCATTTAGATTCATCAATTTATTAAATAGGATTATGGTATTCATAAAATCTTGCTGATCAGAAATTACTGCTCTAAAATGCAAGGTCTAATATTTCAATGAGTGGAGTTCTGCTTAGTAGAATATTTTCAGTTTGAATGTGATAGTTTTAATTTTATTTAATTCAGGATTTATTTGTTGATCACATGCTTGGTAATGTGCTTATTTTTAGAATTAATAAATTTAATTGATCTTGCTATTATGAGATCTGGGATTCACATGAACATAGGTACCTACTTCTTATGTATATCCTTAATTAACTGTCCATAATTGAATTTAGTTCAAATAGGACTTTTAACATTACAAATATAAAATAAAATATGTTATGGTATGGATAACTTATTTACAAGGGGTTATTTCGCTATAACCCTTGCTGTGTAATTATAGGTATTTGTATGTAATATAAAGATGGTAGTTAATGATATCTACATATAGCTTGTTAGTTCTCTGAACTGAACAACATAAGTACTTGAATCAGGTCCAGTTGCAGAAAACACCAAAACAGGTGTCCGCTTGGGTATGTTATTGTTTTCATGAAAAATACTTGGTTATGAATCCACTGACACCATAACTCCATGGTGTTCCCGCTAGACGATATATATTTAATTGCGGAGAACCCTGTCATATCCGACGGTAAAGGGTAATGGTACCTTGGTTGGTGATAATGATGGACAATCTGATACAGGACAGTGGGTGACGTGCCTAGTCTTACCACTCGTCTACTTCACCGTACCGTTTCTCCCCCCCCCCCACTTTTTTACCAAAAGTTCCAGTGTCTCCATCTGAGGAGGGACTTCACTGGGGAGAGAACATTAAAGGAGCTCAGACAGAACCTCAATACAAGATTTAAAATGTATAAGCCAGAAGCATTATCATATTTATCATAGATTGTGTGCTATCTTCTCAGGCTCGAATATATTGGCAAAATGTCAGGCACTTTGTTGGGGCGTCCATCGCCTAGTATGTATGCCCCATCATCCGGATACAGTCTCCGAGGGCGACGTGTATATTCAGACAAAACTGATCACACTTCGACTGAAGGTGTTATAAAAGTCGACCTGACCTTGTTATAGCGAGGTATCGCTTTTAAGACCAAGTGCCAACAGGGCCTATAGCCAGCTGTGGACTAATATAGGCTGATGATGATCGAGCCATTCGAGCCATTGAAGGCGTAGCGAAAAATGCCATCCGTACCTCCTCAGTACTGGAGTTAACATTGTCATTTCCCCTCTGCTAGTTTGCCTCCGAGGCCAAAGGTATTAAGAGCCATTCGCGCCTTTGAAGGCTAAACGAAAAATCGCATCCGTATCTCCTCCGCACTGGAGTTAATATTGTTAGTGTCCATCTGCTAGTTTAACCTATCAGGTTTAGCAACGGGGCACCAGAGTCGCCACCTCTGCGGGTCACACCGCAGAGTCTAGGCCATGGATGGGGTAACACTCATACTCATAAATTTATTCGCCATAGGAGCACAAGGCACACTTGGTTAATATGAGAAGAAATATAATAATGAGAAGTATTGTACTATTTTACTGTAATAGCCTTCATTTCATGTCTATAATGCCACGCCCCATGTTCCGGATACAGCTTCCGCAGCCGGGGGCAATAAGTACCGTTCCGATACTCTGTTTAGATTATTTGGCTGGCAGACGGCCATGCCGCTATACCTCCCCGAGAGGCATGCTGCCGTAGTAGTGTCCTGAATCATCATCAAGACAGCTCCAGTAACATCATCGCCTAGCCCAAGTAAGCATGCGATGGCCCCTAATTTAGGATATAGCCTCCGAGGCCAGGGGCAATAAGTACCATACCGGTATTATGTTGATTATTTGACTGTTAGTTGGCCAAACTATAACATAACTCTCTCATGAACATCACCATTATTAGTTCCAGTTACATTGTTTCTGACGACAGGATAAAGTTTCCCTTATTTTATACATAAAATAATAAGTTTCGTTTACCGGTATGAAATGGTATAGTCCCACATATTGGCTTGAGTGTCAGATATTTGATAGGGTCACTGCCCACCTGCCTGGAACCTCTCGTTCAAATGAGTGCATCCGATGCATCTCGTCAAAATGTGGATCACATCCGAGTGAAACCAACTGTGAAGGTTTGGTTATCTATGAGGTTTCAAAGTATTTATTGTAAACCACATAATTATGTAATGATCCTCTGCTACTTAATTAACAAAGCTAAGAAAAAACTGAGCTCTTGTGACTTACACACTCTTGAATATTGTAATAAAAATTTAATATATCAGATTCTGATGGTGTGTTGGTGTGCACTAACCTTCACCTGAAGTGAGTTGCACTAACTCAAACAAAATAGCAGTAGGAAATTGTCTTTAATTTAAAGGAATGCCATTGCCCTGCTGTTGGACATCCTAGGCTAATAATAGTAATCTGTTTGTCTTGATCATTTTTAGTTTGTTGCAGAGAATTTAATTTTGATTATTTCAGACTTTGGGTCTAAATGATTTTTAGAATAATGCGGGGTCAATAAAAGAAATAATTTTAGGTACTTACTATTAAATAAAGTTGTTCTATAAAAGCCATAGGTAACAACTGTGGAAATAACCTATGATTCTGGGAATGTGAAACTAGGTTCAATATGACATGTGATGTTCATTCCAACTGGTGTCATCAGATCTTGGAAGTAAATCATGTTTTAGATAGGTACTTCAAAATGTCGGAGATCACCATGACAATGATCTAGAGCATATTCAGTTTCAATACAATGAAAGTAACATAATGAGAGACTACAAAGTATTTTTATGTTTGGCACCTTACTCCGAGTAAGTGTTAAACATACCTGCAGGTAATTTTATTTACAAGCTGTAATGTGAAAGGTCAATTTGCAGAACCTTTTAACTTATTAGTTATAAGGTTAGGTTAAGGTAGGTACTGTTCTTTAAATAATTTAAGCAAAAGAAAGCTATAATTATATACCTACTTAGGGCATTTTCTTATTACTATATTTAACTTCCAATACAATATAGATTAGTTAGTCAAAAATCAGCTTTTGTTCTGATATACTCTCTGTACTCTGTCTGCCAGTAACAATGAAATAAGTACCTAGCTAAATTCTGATTGTTCAAAATAAAGTGGTGATTCTGCCCCGAACAGTACAAACCGAACCTGGGAACTTATTATTATGATTATTATTATAAGGTTTAAATCTTCTCTGTGAAAAAACCGGTAAAAAACAAAGCACATGGGCCTAAGGCAAGTGCACTTCAGGTGCTAGGTAGTTCATTTTGCAGGATTTTTCTGACAATCCTACAAGTGTTTAGTATGACAGCTTTTTGCATTAATGTGTCAACTTTTTATTTACCAAACCAGGTAGGTAGGTACTACCAGGTAGCCTACGAAGATTTCGATCTGTTATTTATGTAGGCATTTGCCCTGCCCTGCCAAACTTTGGTGTCAATGATGTTTTTATTTCAAACAATTAGTTCATACCTATTACATGCACATAACTCTGTTTATAATAGTAGTTTACTAATTCATCATCTTTTCATCAAAAGTATGTTTGTAACACCCAATTAGAGATTGCAAAATGATTTAACATGATCTAGGGTGCTAAAAGGTGGCACCGCACCTTCCGTCTATAGGTTATGTACTTCAACCTGGGATATTATCGCAATAACTTGATAAGACAAGCTGTACTAAAGGATCACACTCGTGTGTGTACCGCCGGCCTGATGGTACCGGCGACATAACTATACAAAGTATTACCATCCGATGGGAACTTTGTGCCAGGCTCGTTAATATGAGTTTTCCACGCTTACCTCATAGTCAGTGGTCGGGATTATAACTCGGAGAGATGGGCACGAATTTTGCACAAAGTAAATGCTTGTACTTCACCGTAAACATCGTTTTTTCACCAAAAAAACCATAAAAACACAAAATTTTCTGCATACACCGCTGAAAATTTCAAACGCTATGAGTTGACATTGACAGTTACTATAAATGTCACAATGACAGGGACTTGCTGCTATGACTTTGACGGAAAAACACACAGCATGACTACAAAAAGACGATAAAAGCACATAAATACATCCATATTTCAAATTGCAATTCTTCAAACCATGCTGTCCGTTTCGAAACACATATAATAAGCAATTTGAGGTTGTATACGCCCTTAAGTTTTAGTTGAGAACGGCGGTGATCTCATTATACGACTCCCTTCAGACTCATTTCAGACAACATTAGAACAAGTACAGATCTTATTAACTTATTCTACGGTCCATATGAATATATACCTTAAATCTAACATACATAAAAATATAAAAACTTATTTTAAATAAAATTGCACACGTTCTAAATTTGCGGCGTCGACGTGTATGACGCAATCAGGGTGTCAGCTGACGACGGTGCACGGCGGTGTCCCCTTGCAGGCGGCCAGTGAACCGTCGGAACTTGACACCCTTCGGCCAAAACTCTTCACTCAAGTAGGTCGAGAGATGTTGAGTTGGAACTCTCACCATAAATGAACAGAAGCTTAAATTATGGCGAGAGTCCAGCTTCTCGACGCGCAGCGAGAGCCCAGTCTTCGTCTTCAGGTAGTCCTCCACAGTCTTTGTCTGCACAGCGTAGTGGACGCGTGAGATGTAAAGCTGCGTTGTAGGGACTTCCGCCTTGAAGCCAGATGTGATATCTAGTGGTCCAACACCGCACCGGTTTCGACTAGAGGGCTTCCGGCGAACTACTCTGATGAATCCATCCGAATCACAGGGTCCCTTGCCAGAAGGCAGCTCAGGCACAGGAACACATGAAGGTCCACAGGGCTGCTTCTTCTTTTTCCGCCTCCTTTTGGGGCGCGCTGCAGGCTGAGGGCGCTCAGCGGCTGCGGCACAGCTCGCGGCGGTGGCGGTGGCGGCGACGGTGGCGTATGCGCGCGGGGGGAAAGGCGCTTGCACACATGTCGGTTGCTCACGTGGTGACGCGGGAAGGGGGCGGGGGGAACGCAAAGTTTCGGCGGTGATGTTGTCGGCCGCGACCGGCGCCGCGTCCAATATCGCTGACTGGAACGATGATGCCGACATATTTTGCGCTCCTCGCTGCGTGTTGATGGACGAATCCGCAAGTGACCTAGTTACCGAGGTCGCGCGTAGTGATGCAACCTCAGAGCGAAGTTCACTGATGGTAGTCTGCGACTCCTCCAGCTTTGTCTTTACTTCAACCAGACTTGCTTTGAGATTAGTGACATCCTTCAGCAGTCTGGTCACATCGACGTGGTCGAATGTCACGGGGGGCAGCTTGTGCAGCTCCTTCGCGACGAAGTCAGGCACGTCGTCCGGATCTGTGCTCTTGAACAGCGTGATGATGTCCTCCACACTTTTTTCTCTGCCATCCCGGCGACGAGAGGGCATTACGTCCATTTTCCCTAGGGCCTCGAAGACCAGCGCCTTGCCTCTGCAAATGTCCTCTTCTTTGAAGTTGGACTTGCAGATCTGCATGATGCTGACCTCGTCCATGGTGTCGATGGCATTTTGGATAAATGCCAAGAGCTCGTTGGCGATGAGCAGTTTTGCAGTCATCGCGTTCGCGGGCCGCGGTGGAGACCGCGCGTATCAAGAATAAAATATTCGATACGATGCAAGAGCGGGGCACGACCGATTCCGAGCGCGCATCATGATATACTTAAAGTTGTAATTAGTAGGTAGTAGTAGTAGTAGTAGTAGGTTCTTTTAATTATATGTGTTTATTTATTGTGAATTCAATAATCGCGCAGTTTTGAGTTATTTTCATTATGTTTTGTAGTTTTGTGGGTTTTTTCCTTTTTTTGTAAATACTGTACAATACATAAAGGTTTTATTGTTCATTCCGTAAAGCTTGCGATGCTGTCATGAGATGACGAGACGGATATTGGCAAAATTGTGTCAAACCTGACGCAGAAGCCATCAAACAAGAAGTTGAAGTTGAAACAAGAAGTTGAAATAGAAGTTGAAGTGGTTATTTGCCGGCGCGATAGCATTCTCATTATTCCTTCCTGGGTGGCATCATGGCCTAAAGTACCTACCTAAATAATAATACTTGAGACATCATGGCCTCCAACAACCAAGAAAACATCGCCGACCCAAACCAGCACAGCCCTAAGAGTGCTAGTGAGAATAACAGCAAAGCCGAAGAAAATGCGCCGTTAGTCAACAGACTCGGCCTCCAACAGCTAGTCTATCAATTTTTCCCATCGTCGCTTTGGCTGGATGAAGATGTTGAGCAGATGATTTTTCATTTAGCAGAAAAATTAGTCGAAACAACTTTGAACAGTGCCTGCCGCATGGCTATAGACAGGGGCTCCTTGATTGTCGAGGTGAAGGATGTGAAAAGGCAGATAGAGAACATAAATGTGCCATTATGTCACCATTGTGTGGAAGATAGAAATTCACCAGCTAATCCGTCTGCTATGACAAAGAGTGCCTTGACACGGAGTCACGGAGAGTTGAACGCTTACGCTTGGGGAAATATGGTCATCGTGACATAGAGTACCTAACTAATACTAATACTGGAGACATTATTTTTGTCTCAATCGGCGAGGATCAAGGTGCTTGAGGAAGAGAGCATAAAACAAGCCCAGTGGTCGAGAATGCAGAATATCGAGGTTACTGGAATTCCGGAGATTAAGGATGAAATTACACCTGATATTATATTAAAAATTGCACATCATATTGGCGCTCCTTTAGAAGCATCAGATGTAGAGTTTGCGCACCGCGTGCAACCACGGCATGCTGCAAGCGCTCAACGAGCTCCTCGTTCAATCATTGTCCGACTCAAGCAACGTGTTATCAAGGACCGTCTTGTAGCTGCTGGTCGTAAACATCGTAATATTTGTGCTAGTGAGTTGGGGCTGGGTGGGGAGCCTCATCGAGTATTTATAAATGAGCACCTAATTAGAGAAAATAAAATGTTGCTAAGCACATGCAAGCAAAGAGCTAGGGAGTACAACTTCAAATATGTGTGGACAAAAAACTGTCGCATATATGTTCGAAGAAACGAGGCATCTCCTCCTATACCTATTACGTGCTCATCGGATCTCTCCAAAATTGTTTAATTGACGTATTGACCGGCTTAACTGGTAATCCAATTGCTTTGTTCTCTCCAGTATCTCATATTTGTACTATTTTGTTAATCTCTACAATAGTTATTACTATGTTAGTTGTAATTAAAAAGTTCTTCCATAATACTTGCATCCTCATCTTCTATTACTATAATGATATATTTAATGCATTATTAATCGTTCAGATATTTGCTCCTCTTTGTTCTAATTCTGACTTAGATAAATACATAGAATCACATAAATATGGAATTAGAGACAACTATATTACTATCGTTTACCCCTCTCTTATCAAGCACAGCTACCATTTCTGTTATAATATTTATTATAACAATGGATAACAAACCTAAACAACTTAAACTTTTTTATCAGAATGTTAGAGGCCTACGGACAAAAGTTGATGTGTTCTATAATAATGTTTTACTCAGTGACTCGGATATATTAATGATAGCGGAATCTTGGCTGCACGATGGTATATTTGACGCAGAATTGTGTGATAGCAAATATAATATATTTCGAAGCGATCGTAAGTCATTGGGTGGTGGGGTTATGGTTTTATGTCGACCCGAACTACAGGCACGGCGCAGGCCGGAATGGGAACGTGATGACCCTGAATGCGTTTGGGTTACAATACCAGCCAGAGCTACTGGCAGTAGTAGTGACATTCATATTGTCCTAACTTATATACCCCCCAATGCAAGACTACCCTCTAGGATCTCTTCCTTAATTGAAATAATTAACTGTGTACATGAAAAGCACCCCAATGATTTATTTATAGTAGCTGGAGATTTTAATTTACCTTGTATAGATTGGGCGACCGATGAACCTAAGATTATTAAGAAAGGCTGTGTTGATGTACAGACTGCCGCATCGGATCTGCTATCGTATTTGAGTTATATAGGCCTATCACAATATAATTCACTTAAAAATGCCAGTAACAATACACTTGATTTAATTTTTTCTGCTTTTCCTATTGATATAAAAAAATCTAGTTTCTCTGTTGTTCCCGAGGATTTGTATCACCCAGCTCTACATATCACTGCAACTGATTTATTAATTCCGTTAATAAAGACACGGTTTAGAACGAAGTATCTTTTTAAGCGCGCTGATTTTGCTAAAATCAACAAGTCACTTTCAGAACAAGACTGGTCCTTTATTACCACCATGAATAGCTTGGATGACGTGACTGATAATTTTTATTCAATTATTAAAAGTTTAATAAATAGATATGTACCTAAAGTTCATTGTGGAGGTACTTACTCCTACCCAGTTTGGTACAATAAGGCACTTATTAAACTTATTAAAGAAAAAAATAAAGTTCACGCGAACTGGAAGAAATATGGAAATCCTAGGGATTATCTAGATTTTTCAGAACTTAGGAAAAGACAGAAGATATTACAAGAAGAATGTCACAGATCGTATATACAATTTGCTGAGCAGAAAATTAAGTTAAACCCTAGAGCTTTCTGGAGTTATGTTAAAGCTAAGAGGAAAAGTACAACTAATTATCCCCAACAAATGACTTATGGGGATAACCAGCTTAACAACCCGGTTGACATATGTACAGCGTTCAATACATTTTTCAAAGGGAATTTTAGTATACCCGCCTCAACTAGTGTCAATTCCGAATCACACGCACGGGATAGCTCTCATTTAAATTTGATAACCAACATAAACATAACTCCAGCTGAAGCGCTAAAGCTTATGCGAAATCTGGACATTACCAAAGGTTCAGGTGATGATGGTCTGCCACCAATATTTTTCTTCAACTGCGCAAAAACATTAGCTATTCCCATCGCATTACTTTTTAATAGGTCATTTTCCGATGGTCATTTTCCAAAAAGTTGGAAACAAGCTCATATCGTCCCGGTTCACAAAAAAGGTTCCAAAACCTCGATAGAAAATTATAGACCAATCTCAATCCTTAATGTGCTGAGTAAGTTAATAGAAAGGACAGTACATACACATATATACCCCGTTGTTTCATCTTCTATTCCATCTGAACAGCATGGTTTTATGAAAGCGCGCTCTACCACGACCAATTTGGGTGTTTTTATCGATTATGTCGCTACCAACATGGATGGAGGCTCACAAGTGGATGTGGTTTACACAGATTTTGAGAAGGCCTTCGATCGTGTAGATCACATGATACTTTTACATAAACTATATGAGCTGGGCATTCAGGGTAACTTATTAAGATGGGTGGAGTCGTATTTATTGAAGAGATCACAGGCAGTTGTCGTAGGTGGCTCTTGCTCTGATTATATTGAAATAACATCTGGCGTTCCACAAGGATCTATTCTGGGCCCACTCTTGTATGCTTGCTACCTATATGATGTTGGTAAATGTTTCCAATACTCTAGATTTCTAATGTACGCAGACGACACAAAAGTTTTTATGAAAATTAATAATATATCTGACTGTATTAAACTTCAGGCCGACCTTGATGAACTTGGAGAATATTATAAACGTAATCGAATAGGTGTTAACACGAGCAAGTGTAACACATTATCATTCACACGGAAACGAAAACCCATTAAGTTCCAGTATCAATTGAGTGGAATGAACATTAATAAAGTGGATCTGGTACGCGATTTAGGTATCTTACTTGATGTCAAGTTATCATTCTCAGAACATATCGAGAGCATTATAAATAAATCCTATAAAAGCCTTGGTTTTATCAGACGCGTTACCAAACCCTTTTCTGATATAAAGTGTCTTAAACAACTTTATTTTTCATATGTAAGAAGTATTTTAGAATATAGTAGTACTGTTTGGAATCCACATTATATAACATACATACACGATTTAGAAAAAATACAAAATAAATTTATTAAATACATTAATTATAAAAAACACTTTTACTCGGAAAACTATAATGAGTCCTGTACCTTTCACAATTTAATGAGCCTTCAAAATCGACGATCCCTGTTAGATATGACATTTCTCCATGGTCTGTGCAAAGGGAATATCGATTGTCCAGAACTTACCAGTAGAGTATTGCGTTTTTCTACCCCAATGTTTCGCACCAGGCACACTGGTGCTAAATTATTTGCTGTCTCGCAATCATCTACGAACTATGCGCAGTTTTCTATAGTCAATAGGTTACAGAAAAATTATAACAAAGAGTTCAATAAAGCAGATATTTTTCACAATGAAAAGAGAATATTTAGAAATGCAATAATTAGAATGATGGAGGAGGATGCTAGTGTACCTAAGTTAACCACATAATTTCATGTTTTTGTATTAATTTAAAACTTGGTTCAATTTATGTAACTCTATTCTGTAAGTATAAGAAATCAGTTTTTATTTTGAGAAGTGTTATTAGAGTTAGAGTGTAAGTTTATTTATAACTAATGTGGGTACCTATGTCATCTGACTGTCTGTTTTATAAATAATAGTGTATAAAAAGTAAATCCGTTATTGGCCGTAAGTCTTGATAATGTATAATATTTGTATTAATTAAGGGCTGTGGATTTTGTACAACCAATCAATAAATAAATAAATAGACATCATGGCCTCCAACAACCAAGGAAACATCGCCGACCCAGACCAGCACAGCCCTAAGAGTGACAATCAAGGAGCCCCCCTTTATTGTCAAGGTGAAGGATGTGAAAAGGCAGGTAAAGAACATAAATGTGCCATTATGTCACCATTGCATTGTGTGGAAGATAGGAATTCACCAGCTAATCGGTCTGCTATGACAGAGGGTCACTTGACACCGAGACTTGCTTTCTTGAGGAAAATACTTGCGACAAAGAAAAATTGGGAACACTTAAATTAATTTAACTTAACTTAGATCTGGACAATTGTCCAGATCTAAGTCTCTACTGGCACAATCATGGGTAGCAGCTTTTCTATTTTACTCTAAGTTTAGTGCTTTGTGTGCAGTGATTGAGTCGTGTTTTAGTATGTAAGCTTATTTATTTGCAATTGTAATACTTGATCATCAAAAAAATCTTTTCACTGCACATCCATTCTTGGAAGTTTCCTATTTACATGGACAAGAAGTTCAAATTTGACATTAAATGATATTATGTACCTATCTATCTATTCATGCATAAACCCTGCCCGATACCTATCCATATAAAAAATTATATATATATATAATAAAAAATTCTATCTATGTAGTGTATAGTATTATGTATATCAGTTATCTAGTACCCATAACACAAGCTCTGCTTAGCTTGGGGCTAGATAATGCTGTGTGAATTGTCCAGCATTATTTATTCATTTATTTATATATTTCATAGAACTGTAGCCTTGTGATAAATACCTACCTACTGGGTATGTCTTCAAATAAAAGATTTGATTGTTTGGAGAAATCACAAATGGTAATTGGTATAAGAAGTAGAAATTATACTTAGTGTGTATCTGAAGTTAAAAAAAAAAAATCAATAAATTGTAAAAAATGTTATGGAAGTGCACTGTTTCGCACATAATTTGGTCGAGATCTCAGGAAGCCTGGGAGCTATTAAAATGACTTACCTATGTTTTGATTCGTATGGTATTAAATTATTTGGTTTCTTGAACCAGTTTCTTCATAAGTAGCGTAGTTTTCTTGTCAATAAAAAGTAAATTGACTTTTGCGCTTACACATTCCAAAAATGTATGCTCTATAGAGCGTTTGCGTTTGAGTAGATTTTTTTTAATGTTGATAAGTACCCAACAGAACCCCATAAATCTAGTCTTAGTATTAAGAATGTATTATGTCTTAAGAATTAAGAATGTATTATGCAGTTAGTATTAAGAATGTAATATGGACTGTTTCCGATACAAAGGGCGTAAAGACCATTTTAGGCAAAACGACTGATGCAACCTTACATAATTTTTCACGCTCTTTCGATGTGTCCATCCAAAATTTCGCTACGGCGAAAGAAGTGATTCTTTATGTGAGAATGAATTATGGTTACAACCTGAAGAATTTATCCTTGTAGTACTTAAATGGCTGTTACTTCAGCTGCCCGATATCGGGCCCCTCACTGGGGGTGTGCAGCAACCACTCTTCGCGATGCGCTAGAAACACATGACGTGCCGCGACCACCTCGGAGACCTTACCCGCCAATTTATTTATAGCTTACCTATTCCTAACCCATGGCATAATATACTTCGTCCTAACCTAACAAGTCTTTTATTTTATCGACTCTCGATGCTCTAAACATGCATAAGAAAGTGATATTAGGTACGTATTTTTTGTGGTATACAGAGTATTTTTTTTAACTGGGACAGTACGGGGGCACCCATAACCAGAGGAGATACAGGTGCAGTTTCTTTTGAAACATTAGCTCTAATTTGGAGAAAAATATTATGGCATTTAAATTTTTTTGGTCAAGCGTGAGTAGCGCCTTAAAGTGAATTAAGTTGGTAACTTTTTTTATGCCAATCGACTCGGTCCTTTGTAAGGATCATTTTATTGGATCGAATGAATGGTGATAAAAACTCGTAGAATCCGCCATTTTGTTTTTGACATTGACAGCACTACCAACTCTGCCTGTCATTATTATTCTGTGGTCCAATCCGCGCGCTTTTGTAATGTGTTTGTTGACAAAATGATTTTCAAAATAAACTTATCAAAATAATACTACAGGTGAACCTTCTATCCTTACCCAATATAGTATTATAATATCTGTGCCCAAGTGTTTGTGAGAGTGATTTCACAAAAAGTTGTAGTAGCAAAGAAACTTGTTTCAAAGAATATATTTTCTTTCTTGGGTGCTAAAGAACTACATAGGTACCTACCCTTCGCCATTGTAAGTTATTGAACATCGAGAGTTTATTTTGTTTTCATTGTTCACCTACCTACCTACTTCGTAAGATTGTCGGTATGTGCCTAGTCTACATAAAATTATGCATACCTAGTAAAAGTTAGTAGTACTTACCTAATACTCCGTAAGTACCTACCATAGAAATCTAATTATCAATTTAGATTTCTATGGTACCTACATACCTATGTGCAGTGTTTGTATTGTACCTACCTAGCTATCGTTAGTAAAATTCTCCCATACATTTTAGTAATAAGTCTTACAAACATTGAACATTCCTTTCCTTTTATAAATAACTAGACGATCGCCTCGCGGTTTCACCCGCGTAGTTCCCGTTCCTGTGGGAATTCCGGGATAAAATATAACCTATGTCACTCCCTGAAAAGTAAACTTCATAGCAATGAAAGATTTTTTCAAATCGGTCCAGTAGTTTCGGAGCCTATTCAATACAAACAAACAAACAATCAAATCTTTCCTCTTTATAATATTATAGTATCGATGTGTTTATTTTTCAGGTATTTAGGTACCTAGGTATCTAAATGACGATAGAGAGGAAACCCAATAACAATACTTACTCGGTAGCGCTACCTCACAGATAATGGAAAAACTTACTAAGAATTGAAAGAAACTAACCCAAGAATTGATATACTGTACCTACTTACCTAAGCATTCTTGAAAATGTATAATTTAGCACCAAGATAAAAAAAAATTGGTTGCCTGTAAAGTCGGTATACGGGCGAAAGTTTTACGTGACAACGACTTTGAGTTCCTTTCACTTTTTATGTCTGCTTAACGTGAGCGGAGAGTAACGCGTAACGCAGTTTCTTGAAGTGTCACCCGGCAAACCAATGCAAAAAGACGTTGTCACGTCAAAAAATATTTCATCTATGAGTTTGCCTGCGCATATTAATAAAATTATACGATTCCACTGACCAGTTACCTAGTTGCAAGGTAATATTATCCTATAATATTACCGTGCTAGTTGGTATGTTTTCTTATCTTATGCGTATACACTAGCCAAACTCGATTTAGAATGTTTGTAAACAAACCGCCCATACTTAACCTAAAATTCACTCTGTTGCCGCGTCTTTTTATATAATATAAATTATTAGGTAGGTATTTGATTGCACTTATTTTCTTTGTAAATAAAGTATTTAAAATTAATAAATTATAAACAACATTTTATTGAAGGAAGGATCTCAAATCGGCAGACGTAAGTAAGGATGTAAATTGCGTATAAAAAGACGCAGCAACAGAGTGAAATTAGAACTAGTATTACTTATTGAAACAATTTGGCCACGATTTGGCTAACTGCAGACTGTTGCAAACAATCAATGCAATTTACTATACGTAGGTACCTATCTGAAACTCGACGCCAAGCAAAGCAAGTGAGTTTTAGTTTTTTGTGTAAGCGTTGTGTGTGTGTGTTCTTAATGGTTTGCTTATAAACATTCCACATCGAGTTTGGCTAGTTTATAGATAGTATTACCTATTGGTAAAGCTAGAATGGTACGTAACGTAGGTAGTAAGGCCAACCACTTGATCCTTCTGGGATATTAGGAATTATTACAAAATTATCTATTTTGGTAGATAGGTACCTACCTAAAAACATTTTTGATTAGGTACTACCTAGGTAGGTAGGTGCTCGTAACTCGTTAAGTTGAAGACTCCAAAACCGTCGAGCAATCGCTAAACTACACTTATTGCAAGACAACAGAAGCTGCTCTGTGTTTTGGATTGGAATCTTCATCTGTTCACCGCTATACCTAGGTAAGTAATTTTGGCGATGACTATAGGTAGGTAGACCTATGACTTTTATTGAGATAGCGGTTAATTATATGTCTTCACTTCAGGAAGGTACGGTACGTACGATACTCCACGTAGGTACCTACCTATAATACAAATAATGGGTAAGTTAAGAATCGAAAAGCAAACGTGTTCTTGTCTTTTAGTGGAGACTGCGACTCGGCAAACGTAGTGTAGGACGCAATTGGTAGGGAGATGCTGGATGCGGCAAGCTGAAGACTGGGCGATATGGCGCTCATTAGGTACTTATCAATTTTATTTGAACAGGAAGGCGACACGTTCTTGGAACACATTGTAAAGCCGCGGCAATACACCTGAGCTGGTTTAGGTTAGGCTGGGCTAGGTAGGTATAGGCTAAGGGTACTACCTACATAAAAAGTTAGGAAATCTCTATCCAAAAATGTAGCAGGGCCTAAGACCTAGCTATTTTCGTCCATGGCCGATAGACCTACTCTATTCTACCTACCAACTGAAAAAAGGAGGTTGGTTTTAATCCTGCCCCTAACCTGAAACTAACCTCTAGAATTGAAACCTTTTTTGTAGAGCTGTAGCAAACCGTATGTATTCGGTACTGAGTAACGGGTGCGCCATCGAGTACCGAGTAACGAAACGTTACACACGAATGCATTTCGTTACTCGCATCTTTCGTACTTTGGGTACCTACGCTGTTTCAGTTCGCGCAAGTACCGTTGATGCGTGTATTGAAATGTTCGTATGTTTTACGCATGCGCGCGCTTATTCGGTGAATTTAAAAATGTACGTTACAAAGAACGATGCTTGATCGAAGAAAAGAATTTTCCGAGTAGACCAAATGTATGATATTGAACGAATCATGTGATATAATCGAAAAAAAAACACGGGGCATAGACGTTTGTGTTTAGAACACGTTGGGGGCCATTCATTTGTTACGTAAGACGATGTTCGCTCATTTTACCCCTCCCCCCCTATTATAAGAAAAAATAAGAATAGGCCGACCCCCTCCCTCCTGTTTAGTATTTATTACATATCGACGAATCGTACGAATCCAAAGGAAAATATGCGTTTGGTTTGTTCTAATGTTTATTTTCAAAGTACCTAACAATTTTTAGAAATTTTTATTTGTAGGTACCTAGGTACTTACAAAAGTACTGATAATTTTTAAATAGCAGTAATGAGTGTTGTTTACGCAAACAAGTGACTAGTAGTCCATAAGCGGGGAGTTCCCGGGAGGCGCAGTGCGACTAGTGCGAGTGGCGCGGGCCCGTTGCCATGGAAATGGAAATCATTTACCTATACGCATCCGAGCGAACGTCGGCACTCGCGCGAATGCCCGCGCTTTTTCAAAGTATACCTAATAATAATTTTAATTGTGCGCATTTTTGTGATCTTACGTAAGAACTATCGAGACTCCCTCCCACCCCCTTGTAAGAAAAAATAAGACATGGTCGACCCCCTTCCCCCCTAAATCGTCTTACGTAATAAGTGAATAGCCCCTTGTGACGTCATGAGAATGGTGGCCCTGTACGCGTACGTAATACGACTCGATTCGATGATCTAACATAGCATGTTATGATGAGGTATCAGAAGTAACGAGTAACGATACGATAGTAACGAGTACTAATACATAAAGTAACGAATACATACGGGTACGCATTTTTTCGTTACTTTTACACCTCTACTTTTTTGTCACCCCGCCGCCATTTGCAATGAAGAGATGAACCAAGGATAGGAAATTATTCTGCCAATTTTCAAAAAAATATTTAATTTTTTCTGGAATAATCTCGGAAAAACCAAAAATGCAGAGTTCCTTAAAATTTTGAGATGAATCGAATGGTATATTTCTTATCTTTCCTCAAATTTTTGGGACAAACCATAAGGGAAAGTTGCCATTGTTCTTTATGGTCTCAACACATTTTGGCGTAAAGCTGGTGCCTACTTACCTACAATTACTGATGAAGCTAAAGGAGCTTTAAAAATACCTTTGCCACCACCTTTATTTATGGTGCAACGGAAAGGGGGTGATTCTGTACATCGACGTGGTCAACATTTGTTCTATGATTTTTTGAATTTTGATTTTGATTTTTGGAAAAGATTAAGGATTTTCTTCTTCATATTCGTGTTATTTTACGTGCTGGCATAACTATTATTATTTGAAATTTCAAAGGATTTACATCTTTTTTTGTAATAACTTCACGTCAAGACTGGTTTGGTTTTGCTGAAATGACAAACAAATACAAATGTGAAATATTTTGTTATGTTAAATAATGCAAAAGTGCGTGTAAAATAACATGAATAGGACGCAAAAGTTTTATTTATTTATTTATTTATTTATTTAAACATGTACATCTATCCTAACAGGCATACCCAATGCAATAGAGTACCTACCTTATATTCTAGTCATATTATATTAAAATTAGCAAATCCTTATACAAGAAAAACGACAAAAAAATTAAATAAATATAAATGTCAAAGATAGATACAATTATATGTAGATAATAATGTCAAATTAATTTGATTAATAATTATCAAAGTTAGAATAGTAATAATAATAATACAAAAGTCAGCCTTAAAAAAATAAAAATAAAAAATTAACCTAACATAATCGGATTTAAAAAACACAAATAATAATTCATCAATTAAAAAATTACATTGAAATCGTACTGTGATAACATAAAATAAAAATCAAAGCCTTCTGGAATTCGCTCCGGGAACAGTAAAAAAGATCGATTCTCTCGGCAATCAAATTAAGTGTGCGGACGCTCATTGGCGGATACAGGGGGGGGGCCACGGGGGCCATGGCCCCCCCCAAAAGACCTGGGAATTCTATACTTTCGACTCTATTTTTCGAGTCAATTTAGGTGCAATTTAGGTTTAGGTTTACACGGCATACCTACTCATCGGTAGGTTAGCTATGTTTCTTTATTAGGAAACAGAAATATATCCTGAATTTTTACTTGTCAGTACCACCACGTCCACTTGCACCAGCAACATAAATACTTAAAAATGTAAACTTTTACATTCTTGGGTTGAATTTCTAAAAAGCTGAACACGTAATTTTCCATCAAGCAATAGGCAAAATACCTACCAGTTTTCATGTTTCTGAGTAACGGAATTCCTATAAGTACTACAAAGGATAAATTTTCAAAAATACTGAAGCACGTCTTATTTATTTACCGACCGAAAAACTAAATACCTAAAATCCGTAGGTATCAAATTTTACTGGTTTAATTCGAAAACTAAACTAGAAACTACTATTTTATCCCCTTAGAGCAGCTATCTGTGCTTCGGGCCTCTGTTGGGGCTCCGCGACAATACTGGTCATATAAAAAAATAAAGGTTCAGTACTAAACATGGTTGTGCAGAAAATTATACATAATATAATATTATATTAAGTTATATGACAGTCAATAATCATATCAATTTTAGCGCGGTGGAATACTGCGTACTGCGGAATTGTTTTTGCAGTTCTTAATTTCATTAAGACCCGTTTAGCCGTTTAGGCGTGAAAAAAAGAACGTATCAACACCTATTAGTGTTCATACGTTCTCTTTTCCCAACAGTCGCTAGAAATGACGCAAAATTTTAGCGGCTCGCTACGCTCGCCGATATTTTTGCCTTGACTTTCATCTCTTCCACAAATTTTCCCACCGCCGCTAGAGTCTCAATAATTGTCGCAGCTCGCACCACTCGTCGGCGCTGTTAAATCGTATTTGCTTTCTTTGCTTTCACAAATTTCCCAATCGTATCTAAAAAGTCTTTCAAATTTTCGCGGCTCGCTCCGCTCGCCGTTTTTATGTCATCTCTGCTTTCGTTTCTCTCACAAATTTTGCAATCGTCGCTAAAAAAACATGAAAATTTCGAGGGTCGCTCCGCTTGCCTATTCTGTATGTATACTCTTTACTTTCACAAGTGTCCCACTCGGCGCTAAAATTCTCAAATTTTTAAGGCTCGCTCCGCTGGCCGCACCGTTTTTATATCGTCTTTTCTACATTTTCACTTACAAATTTCCTAAATTTCGCTAAAATATGTTTGTAAATTTCGGGTCTCCTTCTGCTAGCCGTTTTTATATCATCTTTTCGCTCGCAAATTTCCCAATGGTCGTCGCTAAGACTTTAAAATTTCCGAGGCTCGCTTCATTCGCCGTTATTATATCGTCTTTTCTTCCTTTTCTCTTAAAAATTTTCCAATCGTCACTAAAATATCTTTAAAAAAGTCGAGGCTCGCTCCGCTCGCCTATTTTATATGTTTATTCGTTTCTTTTACTAATATAAGTCCCTAAAAAGTCTTTAAGATTTTCGAAGTTCGCTCCGCTCTCCATTGTTTTCATTTAGGCAACGAACTTAATTTTAGGTCTCTGTCAAATATTTTGATGTCCAAAGGGTTTAAGAACCGCTATCTCATAGAATTATATTTTTTCGGCGCAACGCCGCACTGCCTCTCCGCCCGCGCCGCCCGCGCGTGACACGATGATTTATTTTGTAAAAAAAATATTATACTTATTATATTATATAAAATATTTTGATATTGTAAAACTTTACCTGTAATTTTAACCCTTTCTCCAATCTTTGTCAAAATGGCCCCCCCCAAAATGAGATCCTGGATCCGCCCTTGCGGACGCTTCGCGTGAGAGGTGCTTTGTGTAGCAGGTTGGTTCGCCCTTTTGGTACTGCCAATAGGGCTGGGCGCCTTCGTCTGTGCACAAAGCCCGCGGGCACATTCAGCCGCATTTCCCCCAAAATACATGGATGAGTGATCAGATCATCCCTCTCAACACTTTAAACAAATGTAGAGCGAGCGCTGCCTCCCTCCTTACTTCTAGCTTGTTGTATCCAACCATGCCTATAACAAACAAGGTTGGATACATCAAAGGGTAGAAGGGGTATATACCGTACAACTTGAAGTATAAATATCTTATGAACTTATTTTGTATGCGCTCTATCATTTGCTTGTACTTGGCCTCATGCGGAGCCCATATCGCTGAATTGAATTCTAAATGGCTTCTTACTAGAGCATTATAGAGCGACTTTACTGCTTGCAGGTTTTTGAAGCTGTTTGTCTGACGGAGTACAAATCCTAAAGTTTTAAAGGCCTTTTTGCAAATGTTGACCACCTGCCCCCGGAAATGTAACTTGTCGTCCAAACGAACGCCTAAATCCCTAATCGAGTCGACTCTCTTCAGCTGAGTACCCCTCAACTGGTAGTCGTGGTAGAGCGGTGTCTTAACTCGACTAAAAGTTATTATAGAGCATTTGCTGATATTAAACTGGAGTTCATTTACCTTACTCCACTCTACCACTCTATCCACGTCTCGTTGTAGGCGTACACAGTCTTCTTCGTCCTTGATAGGCAAAAGTAACTTCAGGTCGTCCGCAAACAACAAGCATTTGGCGTCTTTGACGACGGTCGGCAGGTCGTTTATCATTATGATAAACTCTAGCGGCCCCAGATTACTTCCCTGACTCACGCCGGTTAAGGTAGAGTAAGCCTGTGATCTGCATCCTGCGTAGTCTACGTACTGCCGCCGGTCCTTCATATAGCTCGCGAAGAACTGCAGCAGTTTGGTAGTGCAGCCGATCGTCGCCAACTTCTTAAGCAGGATGTCGTTGTCGACTAGATCGAACGCTTTTTTGAAGTCGAAGTAGGCGGCGTCGACTTGCACCCCTGCGTCGACTTGCGGTAGCACGAAGGCCATGGAGTCCTGGAGGTTCGTTGAGGTGCTATGAGCTGGCCGAAAACCGTGCTGGGCGTCAGACAGTCGTGCCGAGACCTGCTCCTGCATGCTGCGCTGCATGGCTGATTCAAAGACCTTCGCCGCCGTCGACAGAATAGCCACCGGTCGGTATTCCGTCACATCTGATCCAGAGCCTTTAGGTATAGGAATAACCCTTGTTATCTTCCATCGTTCTGGAAAGTGTAATCTCTCTAGACATGCATTGTAAACGTGGGCGAGTGGTTCTGCAAGCGGCATTCGACAGTCTCTCATGATAAAAACTGGTATGCCGTCCGGGCCTGCGGACCGCTTCGGTTTGAGCCTCGTCAGCGCCGCGCGCACTTCGGCCAGCGTCAGGCGCGGCACGTGCACGCGCGCGGCGCTGGCGGGGCTTGCCGCCTCCGCCGCTGTCACGTCTACTTGAGCCGGCGAGGTGCCGTAAACCGAATGAAAAAACTTCGCAAATTCCTTCGTACATTCCAATTCCGAGAGTGTTTTTCCGTTAAGTGTAATCTGCTTTCGGTTCACGGTCCCTCGTTCTGCTTTCACAAAATTCCAGAACGATTTCGGATCCTCCGTCATACGTTGCTCTACTCGTTGCTGGTGTTGAGTTTGCGCCTCTTCTATCATTTTCTTTACCCTTGCTCTACTTTCCGAGAATGCTACATAAGTCGATGCTCCTTGTTTGTATTGCCTATGTAGCCTTGCCTTCAGTTTAATCTCTCTTATGATGTCCGCTGTGTACCAGTTGGGATACTGATACCTAGAGTCTGTTCGATGGTAGCGTTTCTTGGGAACACATTTGTCTAAAATGTCTATCAAAGTGCCATAGAGTAAATCCAAGGCTTCCTCGGGATCTCGTTTTTGACGTGACAACGTCTTATAAATTGGTTTGCCGGGTGACACTTCAAGAAACTGCGTTACGCGTTACGCTCCGCTCACGTTATGCAGACATAAAAAGTGAAAGGAACTCAAAGTCGTTGTCACGTAAAACTTTCGCCCGTATACCGACTTTACAGGCAACCAATTTTTCATAGAGAGGACTCCAATCTGTTGTTGCAATCGACGAATACAGTTCGTGATAATCAGCTTTTGAAAAGTTCCATTGGTGTTCGTCGTTGGGCGGGGGCGGCTGCGCGGAGGGTGGCGCTCGTACGGCGGGCGGCGCGCGGCGCACCGACACCGCGAGCGGCGGGTGCTGCTCATCGCGCGGTACCAGCTCCTCGTCAGCGGGACAAACTACCACCTCATCCATGCCCAGAGAGACTAACACTAAATCCAATATTCGATCGTTACAATTCTTCACCTCGTTTCTCTGAGCGAACTCGCAGAAAGTTGTCACAAATTCAAAATAATTAACAACGTTATCATTACAAGAATACATATTAAAGTCACCTATAACGAGACACGAATTGTATTTTGCGCACCAATTTTCGATTATCATAATATATAAAGCTAGATTACCACTGACTGACTCACTGACTCACTCATTGACACGATTGTTCTCCCTGTTGGTGGATGGGAAGGTATGTTTTTTTTTACGGAAACGTGTAGAGGGAGTGGGGGTGACTTGGGGAAAATCCCGACTTTTCGAGATTTCCCCCCCCAGAACCCACCCCTCCCCCCCTTCTTTTCAACGGAGCGTTTTGGATGAAAAATTTTTAGGGATTCGTATAGAGGGGCTCGAGTGATTTCCATTGCAAAAAAAATTTTGCCCCCCCTCTTCCCCAGGACCCCCCCAACCCGGGGGAGCATTGCGGCGAGCGAAGCGAGCCGCAATGCGACAACGGGGGACCAGCACGGCGAGCGAAGCGAGCCGTGCTGTGACCCCCCCCCTCGCCCCCCGCCCCCATCAACCCCCTTTCCCATCAAAAAATCTGATATGGGTATCGTTTTCGACTAACATGGGGGTGAGGATCACGAATTTGATGACGGCGGGCGTGTGTCGGATTGCGGTGAGCGAAGCGAACCGCAATCCGTCACACAGCAAGGCGAGCGAAGCGAGCCTTGCTGCGTGGCAGTACGAGCGGGTTCGTATTGCGGTGAGCGAAGCGAACCGCAATGCGACTATTGGGGAACTGCACGGCGAGCGAAGCGAGCCGTGCTGTGACCCCCGCGTGCCCCCCCGGAGCCCCCTTCCCCATCCAAAAATCAGATATGGGTATCGTTTTCGACTAACATGGGGGTGAGGATTACGAATTTGATGACGGCGGGCGTGTGTCGGATTGCGGTGAGCGAAGCGAACCGCAATACGACACACGTCACGCAGCAAGGCGAGCGAAGCGAGCCTTGCTGTGTGATTTCGATAAAATCAATGACGTAGGTTACGAAAAGGGGTATACAATAAAAAACGAACACTGTGACAGCCACCATCGCGAGCTGCTTGCAGCTCGCGCACTTATACCATACTAGTCTTATATATAAAAATGAAACCCGTTTCGCGTTGTCACGGCATCACGCGTGAACGGCTGGACCGATTTCGCTAATTCTTTCTTTGTTGTGTTTGTTATTGTCAGGAGAAGGTTCTTATGAAAGAAAAAATTAAGAAAGTTGGAAACATAAATTTCCACGGGGGCGAAGCCGCGGGGCGCAGCTAGTTCTAAATAAAATCATATAGTCATTTTCCGTACTATTTGGGGGGATGTATACCACGCTACAAAAAAACAAAAAAATATTATTTAAATGAACTGTTGCCCCTATTATTTCGAAGACACAACTATTAACATCTACCCCCGCTGGTACGTCCACTTTCCGCAACACTACTCGCGGCGCGGCTGCTAGGAATACCCCGCCGTGTTTTCTTCCGTCCGTGCGGTCGCACCTCAGTATCTGGAACCCCGGCGGTACTATCTCTGCGTCGTCTATCGAATCGTTGCAGCCCGTTTCTGTTATTGCAAAAATATCACACCCAGAACCCTCTGTTTGTGAAGAACCGATTTAGCTTCGTCCGCAGTCCTCTCGCGTTCTGGTAATATATTACTATATATACTATACTATATATATTACTAACTTTTTTCGCGCCGGTTTTCTTCGCCGACACGAAAGGGCTGGTTAGGTTTGCGAGCATTGTATCTAAGTGGGTATACAATCCATGGCTTTATTTTCGCGTTAACGGGCCATACTTCAACGGACAGACAGATTTCTTCATATGCTAGGGGAACTCCTATTTTATAAGACTTGTAGTCCCCTTTAGCCGACAGTTCCATCACTGAGCAGGTCCCGCCGGGGCACAGGTCGCGAAGGTAGCTACGGATCTCTTCAGCGCTCGACTCCATATTCCACAGGTGAACATAGCTCCGGGGCTCCACGGCCTTTAGTGTTGTTACAGTTGGGCCCGCGGTACCACACAGCGAGGCAGGCCTCTGGCTTCTCCTTACTTCCGTCCACTGCTGCTGGTCTTCTGATTCCTGGTGTAGGTTAAGGGCTGGACCCGAGGAACCAAAGTCCCCGGCACCGATTTCGCCTGCACGATTCAAGTTAACTTTATCTTTAGCAAAAAATATATACTTTAGCATAAATAAATAACTTAATAATGCTGGACAATTCACACAGCATTATCTAGCCCCAAGCTAAGCAGAAATTGTGTTATGGGTACCTACTAGATACCAGTGATAAACCATCACTGCCGTATTTATTTATGTAACTTTCCGGATGGTCCTGTGTGCTTATACGAATTTATTTATTTTTCTACATACGAAGTCAATTTGTTCTTTCCAATTTATGTGTTGATCTATAGGTAATAACTCCTAAGAATTTCATGTTCTTCGTTGTTCAACAATGTCATTATTATGTCGAATGTTTAAATTATATGTATTCCCGTCTTTGAACCGTCCAAAATATTAGTTTACGTTTAATTTTAAATTAATTATGTCTAACCATGAATTTACGTCCCTAAGTGAAGCGTTGATATCGTTTTCAAAATTGTCAATTACATTTCCACTAACAATTACCGTTGTTTCGTCAGCAAATAATAAACATTCAGTAGGTAGGTATACCTTCTTTGAACAATATTGTTTATGTGGCCCGGTTAACCTACATAAAAGTAAAAATTAGATTCTCAGTTTTTTCCACACAACTTTTACACAAAATCTGCATTATCTCAAAACTATAATCGTGTGCATTGGTTCCTTGTCACTTGAGCTGTTAATGGAAGTGGAAGGAATATAGTATCTGTATTGTACGCTGTTCGTTGTTCAGTGTCATCATCGTCATTGACCACTGGCAATGATAATGGGAATGAAACGTTTAGGTACCTATTTAGATGCTGTTGGCATCTCCAAAAACTATAGAAGCTTTGTGTGGGCATTCCTCTGAGTACTGAAACCAAATGGAGACGGCATAATGTTATATATGAACTATCGGTTATACAAATATGATCTAAATCGACATTGTACTAATAAACTTGTAGCTATCTCGTTTTAACTTACCTACAATACCCCATGTAAAAAGAGACAACAATATATTTGTGTGACCTATTTTTGGCAACATTGAAACGTGACGTCATAGCAATGCATGTTTGTGGCCGTTCGCCATTTTAGTTTCTCAGTGCAAAATGGTATGTTAACTGTCAACGCGAGTTGCATTTGCAGTATTTTGTGCAAAAATTACTTGAATTCATGACTTTTTCTAGTGAAAACTTATTTAATAAGTGAAAGAAAGCAACAAAGGACATGCCTAATTGTAGTGTGGTAGGTTGCAGAATCAAAAAAAGCGAAAATCGTCCAAACATTACATTACACTGGTATGTATTATTATTTTGCAAAAATATCACAAATGCCTCATCTTTTGGCTTTCATATGAATAGTTTACGTAAAATTTATACCGAACGTAGCTTATACTACGTATTTTTGTGGATTTTGATAGTGTATTACAATAAAATACAATAATGTTTGTTTGGCGATAGTGTTGTCCTTCAAGGCATTTTTCATATCGATGTTTTCAAGTGTAAATTGTGGTGTACTAATTTTAAACTGTGTTTTTTTCGTTTTAGGCTGCCTAAAAATGACCGTAGAAGAAAAATGTGGCTGGATAAAATAGGGGTGGAAAATTTAACGTCTCGTACGAAAACCAATTTTGTTTGCTCACTTCATTTTGATGAATCTTGTTTTAATAGAACTTTAAATATCACGACATTGCGAGAGGATGCCGTACCTACCGTCACGAATCTTTTTAGTAAGTATTTTGACCCTTAGTTAGAACTTTGTTCGCGTACCTATGTTTACAAACTTTGCCATCTTCGTTTTTCCTAAGACCGACCCTCTGTGATCTGTAATCTGACCCAATGTGATAAATAGCCCATACTTCAAATCCCCTTTAAATTTTTTTTTCCCAAAATCCTCTCTTAGCAAATTTTTTCCTTGCAAAATAAACCTATTTACTTACCAAACGTCAGCTTTCTAGAGTGTATTATTTTTGGCTGACAAATATTGTTCTATTTTATACTTATTCTTCCGTCATGATATTTCAGCCGCCACCAGCCCGATCCAGTACATCCAGTACTTTATCAGAAGTAGACCCAAACCAGACTCCATCTAGTTATAAAATATGTGATGCGTCAGATGAGGTGAATATCTTTATTTATTACCTACTCGCTTTTCTCCTTACCTGTTTATGTTATACTATAAACCGTAGTTATTATGCATGGTGTTCGGCAAACCGTGTGCTTTACTGTAACTTGGTGTAGGTGGAATCGAGTGCAATAGTAAATCAATGAGACTGATTGAATTATTTGAAAAATCGAAAACGATAAAAGTGATAAGTTAAATTTGTAATTTAGGTTTATTGTTAATTTCTAAATGAATGAGACTGATACATCGCTTTTACTAACGAAAATGTAGGTGTCTGTTTGTTTAAATTTGTGATTTATATTGTAAATGAATGAGACTGATTGAATTGTTTGTAAAATAAAAAATGTAACTGATTGCGTTTCTGTGATTTGTACTGTTAAGGTTTTACATAAGTGTGATATTCAAAATAGTTCAATATTAAACTTTCATGGCCACTACATTAGTACTAAGTAAAAACGGGTTCAATCATATCATTAAAATCCTAGTTGTATAAAAATAATAACCTTTTAAGGTTTTGTGATTGTAAATCAATGAGACTGATTGAATTATTTGAAAAATCGAAAACGTAAGCGATTGTGTATCTGATATTTGTATTGTAAAGGTTTTACAAGTGTGATATACTCTAAATTATATTATTTAAACTTTCATCGTCACTACATATGTACCTAGTTAGTAAAACGAGAGTTCAATATTACCATTAAAATCCTTGTTGTATAAAAATAATATATTTTTGCAATTATGTAGCTTTTTGTTTTATTTTAGTACCTCTTTTCATAAATAAACATTGATAAAATTGCACAATTTCTTAGTTAGTACAAGTTGTTGCGTCTCACGAGCGCGGTCAAGCCATGTTTTTGTGCGTGTATGCAGGTACACATTGTCTCTGTAATTTGTGCATGATATATTTTTTTTATGGTATATAGTAATTCCCTTTCATAATTAACGAGATTCGAGGTGTAAACAATAATATAAAGTATAGTCACAAAAATACTTGTGTCGATAAATATATCGATAAACAAAAGGGCAGCACTACGGATGGTAGCCATTTTTGTTTCTCGTAAGTTTAGGTATACACGTTTTTTTCGTAGGTATGCCGTCTCCATTTGGTTTCAGTACTCAGAGGGGCATTCCGACAAAATATAATGATTTAATATTACCACAGATATTATAATACTGTAGGTACATATTACTATAGGGATATGCTTCAATGGGGTCGTCTTGGAACCAAAACGATATAGCTCTGGCACAAGAAAAAGCACGACATCTAGTTATATTTGAGGCAAACTAAAGTTCATAAAATGACCGCAGATAAAGATCGCCCCTGGTGCTGTTCAATAATTTCCAGTGTTATTTTGTGTGTGCACTTTATTAAGTATTATAATATCTGTGACTTTATGGAAAGATGTGAAAAAGTAGGTGCATATGTACCTACTATATGAAATATTAATTTTGAAAAATTAACCTGCCTTTCTTACCCCGGCCATAATGACCATTTTCCTTCTAGGCCTGGAAAAAAATAGATTTTAGAATGTAACTTTAAGGCAATAAAGTTCATTTCAGCTTGTACTTCTTATTTCTGCTTTGAAATAAAGGGCATCTCTTTCTACACTATGCAAACTGATAGAGACTTTAGACCCAGGAAGATAACGAACGTGCTTACAGTATAAAGGTGACCGCGCACTTGTCCGCACCGCAGGAACCGCACGCGCCGCCGCCGCACCGCGCCGCACCGCGCCGCATTCATCGAATTTCCACGTGACTGGTCCGCATCGAACACGCCGAATCGAATTTATCTACTTGTACTGTAATTTTTTCTTTAGCGTTTTATGTAACTCGAGAATCGAGAACGATAATATCGAAACAGATTATTAGGTACCTACTTAAGTACATCATTATTTCTGTTAAGTATTATGCAACTTGATCCTGTTATTGTCGGTTGCCTATTATTAGATAGAGGACGATTAAAATGAAAGAAAAAGGGTTCAAAAACAAATTCGAATCGTCCATCGTTTTGTAGTGTAGGTTAAAAATTGCAAGTGCACGCGAACCGATGATGATGGACTGAATACATACGGATGACGTCATCCGCGCCGTCCGTACCGCCCGTGCCGCACTCGCCGAATTACCTGCAGGATTTTACTAAAATGCGGCTCGTTCGGCGCGGATAGGTGCACGGGATTGCATACTATTTTTTATGAAGATTTATAAAAATACAATGACTGCGGCGGCGCGTGCGGCTCTCGCGTCGCGGACAGGTGCGCGTTCATCTTTATACCACTTTAACTGACCCTTTATATTATGCTACTGCGCAGCCAATCTCGTGTCAGATAAGTAAGTACCAACTTCCGTACTATGGCCAATGACATGGGCACAAAAAGCGCGGGAACTCGTAACTCCGTCTCATGTTGCTTTCTCGTTCGCACCACAACGATCTCCTATGACAAGCTGAATATTTTATTTTGTAAATAACTTTTGAAATACTTACTATTGACTGAAAATTATATTTTTTTCATAAAATATACACAGATATGAGTATATTAAGTTAGGTTTCTGATAGTAATATAGCTTTTAAATACCTAAAATACGAGATCCAAATTCAAATCCTAGATCGCGCAAGCAGTATTTTTCGGTCCGTGGACACCTAAAGAAGTTATTCGGTTTGTTGTTTGGGAGGGAACAAAGCTACTGCGGAAGCCGGTGGTAGCGGGTAACCGGTCTAACTACCCGCTGAACTTAATTAACGTATGAAATATGTACTTAATTATGGCAGCAATATTGATGGAATGGAATCGCAGAATCAAAAACTGTCTTCACTTCCATACGTACTTACACAAAATGTACTTTTAGAAATAGTCAAAGTTACTCGAAGCACTTTGAGAAAATCCACCTACGGTTACGTTAGCTTCACAGTCAATTGACTATTCTAAACGCTAGTAGTTGCTTCCCTCCTTTTGATCCTCGCTCAAAAAACATTATCGATTTTATACTATTTAATTCTTTTTTTATTACCTGTCTTTTAGAATCAAATAATAGAAACAAATTAGAACTAGTATTAAATGCAACTTATTTAGGTACTATAGCTACCTACAAAATAGTAGAAAAGTTGACCCTAGATCAAGAATTTACAATATTTTTAACTGTCTTACAAACAAACACAAATTCAATAAAATAGGTTGGAGTTTCTTCACATTTTTAAGAAAATTCAAATCATCTTTTAAACTAGATTAAATAAACCATGGCTTATTTTACTTACCTCTATAATGTTTACAAACTTTAATCGTTTATAACAAGTAAGCGCCACCTGTTAATGATGCAATGAACTACATTTGAGAAGAGCTTGATATAGGGAATTCCCAACCAGCGTGATACACAGCGATTTGATCCTGTTTATATTGTAGTTCTAGAACCATACGCTAGGTGGCACAGTTCACGAGTTTCTTGTTTCCCTGCTATTATCTTGAACATTCTCATGGAGGGCGCTATTGCTGCATGTTTTCATATTTACCATCAGCTAAAGCTGCCTACCGAAGGCGATACAAGCAAAGTTAAAGCGCTACCCCGAACTACACTAACGCTGCCACCTATTTTATATTAGTAGGTCTGTACGTAAAACTTTGTTCGTCCAAGGATAAATAAAGGAATTTTCAAAAGAATCATTGTGCAGTTTTTTATAGGTACTTAATACCAATCACGAGTTTTAATGCCTCAGTAGGCATGGAAGTTATAGCTACTTTTATTTCACTATCACGTCGCGAAGTTATTTCTTTCTGTCACGGTTATATCACGCGTGATAAATCACGGTCGTTATATTTCATTAGTAATGATTATTATCACAGTGGGTGCATTTTTTCCGCCCGTTACATGTTGCAGTGATAGTGATATGATTCAGAACTTATCGCTTAGCTAATCGGCGATGTTTTTTTGACAATAGAACGTGTTTTCTTCAATGAACTTTCCCTCATACTTCGACAGGCTTGGGACTGTCAATGTTTAAGTAATTATAAAACACTAGGACGACAACTTTATTTCTGTATTAACAGACAATCTTATGTGAGCTTAGTTTAAAATAACAAAAGCAACAAGTAAAGATTACAAGTGAGTGAAATGAAGTGAAACTCTCACAACGTGATTTCACTGGTATTATAAATTTCAAGTACCTACCTACATGTACCTACATTAAATGAGCACCTTAACGTCTTTAAAATAAGACTCATTTTCATATGAAGTTTTTGTAACGGAGCGTTATTTATCTAAGCAGTAACCAAGTTTTAAAAATACTCCAGATAAATTAAAGCCTAATGTTGTTGAGAATAAGATGCAATTTCACTTAAACGAATTCTCTCTTCTCGCTAGTGGCACGGTATCGCTACAGTCGCATGCTGTAGCTTTGTCTCTGTCGCACGATAGAATTCTGCGAATTGTAATGCAGCTTAGCCCACGTGAAAAATCACGCTCGCGTTATAAGTAACTCACGGTTTCGATGCATGTAAGTAACTGGTGTGGCACGTGATTTATGTTTTCACTAGTGATATAACCAGTGATGCGTGAAATCTTCCATGCCTATGCCTCAGTAACAGGTATTTTTATTTCGTACTAGCTGCGCCCCGCGGCTTCGCCCCCGTGGAAATTTATGTTTCCAACTTTCTTAATTTTTTCTTTCATAAGAACCTTCTCCTGACAATAACAAACACAACAAAGAAAGAATTAGCGAAATCGGTCCAGGCGTTGTTGAGTTATGCGCTTACCAACACATTTTGCGATTCATTTTTATATTATAGATAGAAGATAATAGATAATTTAGGCAAAGATGCGAAAACAGAGTTTGGTGACTGGCCACCAAGAGAAACTTCGCATCTCTGCCTAAGTACCTAATCGTACGTTACCTTGGTTGGCGCACTGGAGATTACGTGCATGTTGCTAGAGAGGGTCTTATAGACGAGGAAACCTAAGCCACCCGGGTTGTTTTATCCCCCTGCGAAAGAAGAGAAGATGGCTCGAGTCTATGTTTACTGTGTCCTCCCCCTATCTACAGACTTCACAAAGCCCCAGAACATGCCATTACATGTTCTCTAACTTCACTTCCAGCTGCCCGAGATGATGGTTAAGCCTCAGTGTGCGTCCGTTAAACGTAGACAGATTGTTTGAGTAGTTAATGGTAGCCTGAGGTAGCCCGGTGATTCCTAGCACCCCCGGCCCCGCCGTTACCATCGGCTTTACCATGGCCAGGAAGAGCGAGGCGGCCGGGAACTGGGGGCCATTTATTTTTGGATTTATTCATGATTGGGGGTTCATACCCATAATCCCCACGCTGGGCATGCAATTTGGGAATCGCAGTTTAGTGGTGTTCTACAGGGGGCGCTGCTTTCCACCCGTCGATGTCCCTCAGTCAGCTTTTACGACACCTACCTACTTGAAGAGTTGAGGTGGTGCAAAATGTGCAAATTCCAAACTAGCACCACCCGGTATTTTATCAATAAATGTTTGTATTAGTTCCGTCCGATTACGATTTAATGTTTACCGAAACCGGTACATAAGGTCAATTTCCTGCTAACCACACCGTTGGTTGTCGCGTTTGACATAAGTACTATGTCAAACGCATAATGATGTTATCTACTCTTTATTGCTATTCGTACTCAGAGCTATTCAATAAGTTAGATAGATAGATGGAAAATTCCTTATTGCACACGACTTATGTAGATATAATAAAAAATAATAAGTTCTTACAATAATAAATTTAAATCTATTAATAATGCGTGTTCAATAAATTAGAACTCATAAAATCTTTGTAATATTTACACAATATTTATCTCAAGCCTCCCTAACCCCTTTAGACCTCTTCGGCTGTTATACACTCCTAGTAACTCGCCTGAAAAACCGTGTCGGCGGGAAAATTCTGCCACGACGCCCCGCTACCCTTATTGGTGAATTTTAATTAGGTGTCGTCGGATAAATAATACCTAGATAATACAATTTTTGGGGTGATGGATCAACGTCATCTATTGATACATAGGTACAGAATTTCGAGCTTTTCTGAGGAACGTAACTATGTATGGGCAATCGGTATTCCTAATCTTTGAAGCTGGCGCGATAGTGTGTTTGTGCAAAATTTCGTTAAAAAATTCCTACAACAATCGTGCCTCAAGTGAAGTGAACTGTGTGAAACTTGTTTGTACTGTGTGTACTGTGTGAACTTAATTTTAAACCTACTAGGTACCTACAAACAAGATTTAATCCGTTCTGGAGAAACAGACACCTAGTCTTGCATGGTATCCATATTTCAAAACGCAATACCGAAAGCATATGAGGCCGCATTACGGAATACCGAAAGCACACAACACCGAAAGACTGTAGACCGAACGATCACAATCTCGAATGAACGTTAAGTATGTCGAAATTTTCTTCCAGGCTACACGTAGTTTTGTCATACCAATTAAAAACTTTTCAGTGCAAGCAGTTCGTTTAACAACGTTACTTCTTTGTCTAACATAATAGGTACAATTTTTATAACTGCTAGGTAACAGCTATCTAAATAGAAGATAATAACTTTTATTAAGAGTCTGGTGTAGGCTCCTAAATTCGATAACGACGTTTTAAGGCGAATAGTAGGGGTGATAGTGGCGCCACTACATATTTAATTTAATCATTAAGTTATACAAAGGAATTATCAAAAAATCGGACCGCTGGTAGACGATACCTATCACAAGCTTTTACTTAATGTATCTGTAATAGTTTTGTTTTGTGTTATTCCATCAAAAACCTTGTTTGGAGAGCTTGGTGGCCACCAATAGGAACTGAACTTTTGAAACAAGAATCTGCCTAAATAATACAGTACAAAACTATTTAAGATACATTTAAAAAAAGCTTAGATGGATATCGTCTACGCGCGGTCCGATTTTTTGATAATTCCTTTGTATAACGTAATTATAAAATTAAATATGTAGTGGCGCCACTATCACCCCTACTATTCGCCTTAAATTGAATTGAAGGTGTTGCCGGACAGATATTTTGGAATCATGGACGTACGAAATTACTTCATTTTCGAATGAATGGAATGACCGACTTTTATTATCTGTGTCTTTATCAAAACAGTGTTTTTTGAGCATAGAACGTGTTAATATCATAATGCAAAATGTCGCTGAACAAAGTAGAGAGTTTCTTGGTAGAAACTAGACCTCATTATTGAGACTGTTTTTTATATTCTCGTACGTATTAACGTACGAGTATAAAACAAACATGTAGTATTGATGTACAAATTATTAACTTTTGTTATTATTAAATTAAAATTAAAATTTATCTATACTTTTATACTAGATAATATTAAAACGAAGAGGAAAGATTTGATTGTTTGTTTGTATTGAATAGGCTCCGAAACTACTGAACCGATTTGAAAAATTGTTTCACCGTTAGGAAGCTCACTTTTCAGGGAGTGACATAGGCTATATTTTATCCCGGAATTCCCACGTGAACGGGAACTACGCGGGTGAAACCGCGAGGCGATCGTCTAGTTTATTTATAAAGATGTCAGGTATACAGTGTCAGGTCTTATCACTAAGTAGGCATTAGATTCACTGAATCTTACCCCATCGGTCCAACCGTTCACGAATGATGCCATAACCAAGGGAAATAGAGATTCATTTTTATATATAGAAATAACCTTTTATTTATATATCTATAATATAAAAATGAATCGCAAAATGTGTTGGTAAGCGCATAACTCAACAACGCCTGGACCGATTTCGCTAATTCTTTCTTTGTTGTGTTTGTTATTGTCAGGAGAAGGTTCTTATGAAAGAAAAAATTAAGAAAGTTGGAAACATAAATTTCCACGGGGGCGAAGCCGCGGGGCGCAGCTAGTATAAAATATAAGAGAAAACTGGACTCATCAAGAGATCTCTGAAACGACAAGAGCTACGAAGCTGAAATTTTGCATGCAGGTTCCTTTCGAGACGTAGGCTAAGAACGGATTTTTGAAAATTCGTTTTCTATGGGGGTCAAAGGTCATTTTTATTTTACTTCAGAACCGTTACTGTTGGCCCTTCAAAATTTGTAGCGTAGAAATATGACTTAAAATAAATAGACACGGTTTTTTGAAATTCACACCATAATGGTTAATAATGTAGAGTTAAATTTAGTCGACTCACTGACACATCACGAAATCTCAAGAACTAGAAGAGCTGCGAAGCTGAAATTTTGCTTGGAAGTATCAATTAAAACGTAGGCACCAGGTAAATTCGTATTTTGAGGGGGTCAAAGGTCATTTTTATAATAAGTTCAGAACCGTAATTTTTGTAACGTAGGAAGATGACTCAATATAAATAGACACGTATTTCAGAGTTTTTTGAAATTCGCATCCTAATGCTTAATGGTGTGGAGTCAAAGTTAGGCGACTCACTGACTTATCAAGAAAATCTAGAAAAGACTTATTTAGAAAAGTTACGAGGCAGAAATATTGCATGAAAATTTAGTTTAGGACATAAGCACCTACCTATCATTTTTATAATAAGTTTAGAACCGTAACTTTTGAAACGTAGGAAGATGACTCAATATAAATAGACACGTATTTCAGTTTTTTGAAATTCGCACCCTAATGGTTAATGGTGTGGAGTCAAAGTTAGGCCACTCACTGACTTGTCAAGAAAATCTAGAAGAGACTTATCTAGAAAAGCTACGAGGCAAAAATATTGCATGAAAATTTAGTTTAGGACAAAAGCACCTACCTAATAAGAACAGTTTTTTTAGAAATTAACATTTTTGAGTTATTTGTTTCTCCTAAACTTCAGCTAGTATAATATAGAAGAAGATAGATTGGTCCAACCGTTCCTGCATACCGTGACCAAAGGAAATAGGTTTTCATTTTTATGTGAGAACTAGTTAATATCCGCGTCTTCGCACTTCTTGTTTCTATGTAAACGTTTACAGTTTATTTCTATCCCATGCGACCTGATTTATAGGATAAAAGTAGCCTATGTTTTATCCTTAAAGGAGTTTTGGCATGAAGACGTAACACGTAAGGACGTTGCTTAACTCGGCGACCGCTAATCGTGGTGGTAGCCACTCTTGTAAAGTTGACTCAAAATAATAGATGTCGCTAGTAAACGTGGACGATTAGATCGCGCTGACGAGAACGCAAGGCTTTAATAATCCGAATTTCTGAAAATGGCGGAATATTCTACCAGGACTTCATAGCACCGAGAGAGTATACTAATAAATTCGTGAGCGTGGGTGGCCTCCCACCCTTGACCACAGAATAACTATATAGTTACCATGAGTTCCCCCAGCTCCCCTGACCACAGAATAAGGTACTGTTACTTCGTAACCCTAAGCACGCCGCGCCGCGCCTGCGTACTCGACCGTAGTACGTAACGATCCAAGTTTGCTTTGTGAGTCCTCAGTTACCGGTTTATCGCCCGCAAGTGTAGACGGTCAACTTAGTTATGGATTATTATCACTATTATTGAATATATGCCGACGATGTGTTGTATATAATCAATAAAAGTAGCGTTGGCTTTCTTCGATTTAAAAGTTAAAATCTGACGGGACCATTGTATAAAGAAAACCGACCCACACGGACAGATCGATATCCTAACGCTGCATCACACCACCATCCGTCACATCTAGAGTCTGTCTGAAGTATCTTCTCGATACTTGATCTCGTATAGTGCTGCAAATAATGTCAACACAAGGGATACCAGTAAAAAAAATATCACCATTGTATCAGGTAATTATGACTTAATTGAGTTTCGTAATAAAAAATCTACGATTATTTTATCCGAGATTTGTCAAAGTTTAAATAAAAGATGATTCTGGCATATTTTGAGTCTAATACATTGGTTTCTCACAAAGATAATAAATAACAAATATATTTTATGGATAATTATTTTGCAACACTGGTCACATTCTGGGGAAAGTTGGGCACCACCCCTCAAGGTGCACGGGTACTGCACATTTTTTGTTGAGGTTATCTTATTTTGTTTGTGTTGTTGTTTTTTAGGGTTCCGTACCTCGAAAGGAAAAAGGAATCCTTCTAGGATCACTTTGTTGTCCGTCTGTCTGTCCATCTGTCTGTTTGTCTGTCAGGCTGTCTGTCTGTCCGTCTGTCAACCCCCTTTTCTCATGAACGCGTGGACGTATCGAGTTGAAATTAACGTCAAATACTCAAGTCCGTAACTTCTTGAACCCGCGGTGTAAATAAAACATCTAAGTCAACGCACTCAAAAGTTACAGCCGTTTATGTCCGAATATTTTGAAATTTCCAAGGGAATCACGGTACTTCCCGTAGACCTAGAATCATGAAATTTGGTGAGCATCAAGATCTTATAGCACAAGTAAAGGGGAAAACCATAAACTGTAATTATTGACTAAGAAAATTACTTTTGATTTTAGCCATGGACCAAAACTCATAGGGTACTTCCCGTTGACGTTGGATCATAAAATTTGGCGTGAAGCAAAGTCTTACGACGACGTAAAAAGAGAGGGGTGTTATAAGTTTAACGTGTCTGTCTGTGTATCTGTGTATCTGTCTGTGGTATCGTAGCTCCTAAACGGATGAACCGATTTTCGTTTAGGTTTTTTTTACTTTTGTTTTTGTTAAGTTTGATAAAAACTAAACCAAAACAAAGACCGACTTCAAATTCCTAAACATTTATAATATTTATTATTGTTTATAAGGTTTCGAGATCGGTTTCGAAACTCTAATGGTCTCGCTCTGTGTCCTTTTCCCCCCGTATTTTATATATCAGCAACTAACACAGTTATTATATACATTTTAACTAAAAATATTTCGTGAGCCTTTACAGATTTATCGGAAAAAATGAAAATGAATATAATAAAGATCTCGCAATTTTAAAAGACACACAAGGTCAAGTGGGTTATCAAATGAAAGGTATCGGTTTGTAAAGTCATCTCAAAACAGCTGTTAAAATTTATGTATGTTTAATTTTTAATATGTTGAAAGATCACGTAAAATTGACCATTGGCTCCAAAATTGTAGCCTTTGTCCGCCCACTGGATACCGTCTTTAACCTGCCGAATTTCAAACAGATCCGTTCAGCCGTTTAGGCGTGAAAAGGACAGACAGACATAGAGGGTTTCTTTCGAATTTATCATATTAGTATGAATATATTTCAATGTTGAATGGTACAAATAACATATTTTGTCAACAGTTTTCGAACGTTGATGACAGCAGCTGCGATCATACGGATCTGGCTTCCACCTGCAGTAGTGATGCAGAGGATGCCGTCAGCAGTGGTGATACGGAGTTTGTAAGTCACCTCTTAGGCTCACTTGGTGCTGTCCGCGTTTTTATTTTGTGTGTAAAATTTTTAGACAGTTCATCACTTTTAGGCGATCAAAACACTGCCACGCACCACCCTGCATGTTGCGTGGATGCGTGTTCTAACGTTGCTTGTAAACATCTCCGTTTGTATAGAAAACACGCACAGTCCAACACACAGAAAATGCATCCACGCGCGTTCATGCAGATCACGCGCTCAAGCGCGGAGAAACATGCACCCCCGCGCGTAGGTGCGGGGCGAAACGCACGGTATGGCACACCGAGTCCCGGAGTGCAGCGAACAGCTTTGAATGAAATGAGTCAGAGCCGCCGTGAACCCACAAAACGCAACTACGAGCGTGAGTGCGTAGAAAACCCGCACGATGATGCAGATCTGCACTCCCGCAAGTACCTACGCGCGTTGGTGCCTCGACACGCAACATGCAGCGTGGTGCGTGGCAGTGTGTTAACCGCCTTATATCAAAATACATGTAAATATTTATTATTAGTGTATTTCATTAAGTATATCAGTTATCTAGTACCCACTACAGGACCTCTGCTTAGCTTGGGGCTAGATAATGCTGTGTGAATTGTCCTGCATTATTTATTTATTTATTATTATTTATTGACAAAGAAAATTACAACCAAATAAAGAAAAAAAATTAGAAGTAGTATTTACAATTGAAAAATTAATTACATGTAGTAATTTCAATTGCTCTCATGTTGTAAGTTGCACCTGTAGATTGTTTGCAACAATCTGCAGTTAGCTCAATTGTTTCAATTGTAAATACTAGTTGTAATTTATTTCTATTATTTGATTGTAATTTTCTTTGTGAATAAAGATGTTTTTAGTAACTTATGTATGTTTACCTACTTATTGAAAGTCTACCGTAGGTGGTTAGCTAGTATTATATCGAAACATTGTAGAAAGTAACAAATGTATAAATGTATATAGTATTAGTTATACTAGTTACCTCATCCAGGTCAATTGAATGAAAACCAGTATACCACTAATACAAATCGACGTTACCGTCTAATACGTTGGGTATCTAACCCCTTCTTTTAGCATTCTAAGCTAAGGCTTCTTTTAAGATGTATCTACCTAACATTATTTTTGTAACGAAGCTCTTTCTAAAAGTAAGAAAAAAGTTAGACCACACTGTACAGATGGCACCGGTGTCGATTCTTTTGTTTTAGACTTAGCTAAAATTAGGATTTAGGAATGTCAAATAGACGAAAGCTATTCTATGTATCAAAAATTAGAGTGCCAGGTTTAAAATTTGGTAGACAGATCTAAAAAAACTCAACTGAGTTCAAATAGCTAAAATCCTATTCTTTGTATTGCATTTTAGCTATGATTAGAAACGTCGACCTAATTTTAGGAGGCATCTAATTTGGTCGTGATTAAAATTTATTATGGTGAAAAACGGCCATATTCTTTTAAAAAGTAATATAAGGATTTTGTGATATTTTTAGGTATTCTTAGGATCTGTACAGATATTACCATAACTTAGAAAATTTTGAAATCGTAAAATTTAAGTTAGGAATCCTAAAACAACAGAATCGACACCGCTATCTTAGGCGGCCCACAGACCACTCAAGCATATTTCGCAATGCTTTTATTGTGCAATATTATTGAAGGACTGAGGGCCGCTTTAGTTTGGGCCTGTCAAATAAAATGGCATAGACCCTGCATCTTATGCCGGAAGTACACACTGTGGCGATTTGGACGCTCGTCCGCTCAACTAGAGATTTACTATTTATCAGTTGATGTAACAGATTTTTGAAACATTCAGTGATATACTGAATCATTTCTCAAAATTTTGGTAATCTACTTGATTTCTCTGAATAGAATGGCATGTCTTTTGACACACACATACAAAACCAAACAAAGAACATGCCTAATTAAACGAATATTGGGCGTCAAATCGAGTTTTGCCCATAGGAACCTGTCCCGAAATAGGTGTTGGCTCAGCATGTGCTGAGCGATTGCCGTTCAGCGCTGTTTTTCAGCCAAAAACCTTTGTGTTGGCGTTACGGACGTCTAGTCGGTGACAAGCTTTTAAAATAATCTCTGATGACCGTTATGATCAAAGCCAGATTATCTTAAAAATGTACAAACCTCAGCTAGGTTCGGGTATGTGTGGCTTTGATCAAAGTTTTTATGAAGTTTACCCAATGTCAGGGTTATCAGGGTTACCAGGGTTACCAAATATCAGGATTTTTAGGCGTTTCTCAGGGTTTGGAAGAACTAAAGAAAATGTCAGAGTTTTTGTGGAATTTATAAAATCACTAGTAATATTTACACTAATTATTATAAATGCGAAAGTTTGGATGCATTTTTGGATATTTTCTCACTTCTTTACGCAAAAATTATTAAAACGGATCAGGATGAAGTTATGTTTAGGGGGAGTTTAGGCCTGGAATTATAGGCTATTTTTTGTCCCATCACCTCTTCACGCCAAACCTACTGAACGGATCAAGCTGAGCTTTTCCGGCTATGAACTATCAGAGAAATCAGGTAGATTCCCCAAAAGTGAGTAACAAATCAGTAGATGGTTCAAAAAGCAGGTAGATCTACTGCTAAATCATTAAATAGATCTGGCAACATGGGCTGTAAGTTTTGAAGACTATGTATGTATCTAAATATGAGGCGTTTAAAGCGAGCCCTTGTAGCGCTCCTCCAAGGGGAGCAAATGTGTAGGCTCTGTCGAGACCTGCATATTTGTGCCTCTTGAGATCTTCGGCCAAATCTGCCGCCGCACCCGCCCTCACGGATGTCCTCGGAAGATGGGAAGGCGCAAGTGTGTCGACGCATATAGCGTCCCACATAATGGGCCTCCCCAACTCCCATGGGATTCTATTATTTGATTGTAATTTTTTTTTCAATAAAGATTAATAAACGCATCTAGTCTACCATAGTTGCTATGGTAAAAATAAAAGTTTTATTCACCGAGGTATGTCTTGTTACTTTACCTACCTATTGAACTTTTTGATCTCGCCAAGTTATAGCTGTTAAAGCAGCATTTGCGATGGTAGTGTGTAAGCTTGCTTAGGCATATATCTACGCTTGAGTGACATTTATGCCTTATAACAGCGTTACTCCAGCATTAGTCGATATCTGAGCAAGCTTCATGTGTCAACTATTTACAGGATGATTCAACATTCTAGTTTAAAAAATCATAGGATGGGAAGAACGGGCCCAGAAGCAGGAGAGAAAAAGGAAAACTTTGGTAAACAGCAAGTTTAACCAATTCGGCATAATCTATTTTTGTTATTCAAAGTAAGGTCGTCCTTATAATGAGTCAAACTGATAAAAAAATAAAATGCCGACGGACTCATTTCATTATGGATTATTTTATCATAATATAAAATGAATAAAAACTATAGACACAGCAGAAGTAAGTCATCGACGTTGGGCTTTTCAGGATTATGGAATTTAACAGCCCAGCGGTCAGCCAAGCGGCACCCCAACTCTTCCCAGGGGTGTCGTGAGAGGCAACTAAGGGATATCCACCGGTGGCGGGCAGCAGCGACCCCTGCAGAACAATTCTACTACCGAACTACGATCCTCAACCCACATGCCTTACGTGGGGATTATGGGCATTACACTCCCATGCGATAATAGCCAATAAGGCCCTTATCAGGGGAAGGGCCTGCGTCCAGCAGTGCACCAATATAGGCTGTTGAGGTTGAGGTGAGGTGAGGAAGGTTTGTATTTAATCATTGTTCTTGTATTATGTTGTCGGTATGCGATGAACAAAAATAAAAGTTTTACTAATACAGGTCTGTGTTTAGCTTTACAATTCGTGCGCCATCAAAATAGGATGGAACCATTGCGAACTGAAACGAGTGCAGTCAGATATTTACGTTGACAAAGATCCATTCCACTGTGACGTACTTGCGTTTTTTACGGGAACGTGGCGTAACGTAAAACATTTACCTACTTTGACAAGGTTCCGTCCCATTCTAAGGCCATCATTTTATTTTGTCTAAGGGTGGAAATACAATTTTGAAACGCGCTTTTATTTATTTTGGTTTACAAAAACAAGCTCAATTGTAAACTATAAATAATTAGATGTCAAATATGAAATAAGGTGTTATTTGATTTTCTCTTCACTTCAATACTTATGATGATGCTGGTCATATAAAATTTACACGATTTGATTCAACTGAACACACATTGCGTTTTGTCGGGTCATTTGGCGTTTGAATAGTGTGTTTCCACCTTAATCCTTGCCAAGCTAAGCTATGACAGTTGCTGCATTCCTTAAATAAAAATAATTGATTTCAGTGCTAACAACGCTCAATGTCGTTCCGATTTCTTTTAGCAACGGAACGGCTATAGACGCGCTCACATCGCACACGTTAACATAACCTCAAGTTTATGGTGATTTTGACAATTTCTTATATCAATTTCTATAATCATTTGACAATTTCTTATTTCAATTTCTATAATCATTTGACAATTTGACAGATCGTTCACAGCGACCATGCTCGGTCGCGTGAGCGTTGTGAGTGCAAAGATGGCGCCGGTTATGACGTCATCTATGACGTTTCGTTAACAACTGTAGACCCCGCGGTTACGTTTGCACCATTGATTTGCCCCATTAATGGTGCAGGCGTAACTGGTTAGACGCGATAACTGATAAACGGACCGCTTTTTGAGCACTCAAATCGATTTTGTCTATCAACGGAACGCAGCAAGTTAGAGCGGCATTTGCGATAATAGTATACGGTGAGTACGTCCGTTTGTATCCATAGGTAGGTATTTAATAACACCGTGCCGTTAGTGCCCAACCAACGTTATTTATAATCGAATCATATAGAGACAAGGTTTAAATCTACAAGGGGTTTTCAATTTGCATAAATATTATTTGCAAATAATTCGATTGATGGCCATAACGTTGTATAGCTAACTAGCCCAAAACAGCTCCGTGTCGGTGCTTTCTGAACTGATTTTTAATTCAATGCGGAGGACACTTGCTATATCCTAAAACTAGACTATCGCCTCGCAGTTTCACCCGCGTAGTTCCCATTCCCGTGGGAATTCCGGGATAAAATATAACCTTTGTCACTTCCTGAAAAGTGAGCTTCCTAACGGTGAAAGAATTTTTCAAATCGGTCCAGTAGTTTCGGAGCCTATTCAATACAAACAAACAAACGAACAGTCAAATCTTTCCTCTTTATAATACACACGCCGCCGGAAAAATTAGGGGAACAAAGGTAAAAAACTCAAATTTGCATTATTTTTTAAAGTTTGGTTTTGAAAAAACACAATTTCCGATTGAAATTCCATTATTTCAATGAAAAATTTAATGAAATGAAAAAACAACAGATTTGCGAAATTATTTTTCCAAAGTCAACCATGCAAAAAGAAAATTAATAGCGCGTAGGTATGGCTTCGACGGGCTCTTATGAGAGTCTGAACTGCGCTTTTCCATGCCTCCAACGATGCCATCAATCATTTCTTGAAGCACATTTTCCCATTCTTCGATTAAGGCCAATTTCAGCTCTTCGACGTTCCTGGGATCTGGGTTCATCTGATGTACCCTTCTTCCGAGGGCGTCCCAGACATGTTCTATCGGGTTCATATCTGGAGAACGGACTGGCCAGTTCATTTGGGCAATGGCAACCTCGTTAATGTAATCGCGCACCACGCGCGCTGTGTGAGGCCGAGCGTTATCGTGCATAAACACAAAATCATCGCCAATAAATGGGGCAAACGGCATTACATGAGGCTCAAGGATCTCTGAGATGTACAGTACAGTGAAGTCAGAGATCCATTTTCGATAACGGCCAGCTCTGTACAGGCTCCCAAAGAGAAGCCACCCCACACCATAACGGAGCCCCCACCATAAGCCACTGTTCCGGTGAAACTCAATGGTTTGTAGCGTTCTACTCGATACCATATCTTCTCCCTCCCATCATCGAAATTTACACTAAAACGGCTTTCGTCAGTGAATAAAACTCGCCTCCACTCGTCTGTCCAATCACGGTACCGACGAGCAAATGCCAATCTGGCTACTCGATGACTCGCCTCGAGTTTTGGCTGGCACTCGTGACAGCAAGACAACTTCATTTGATCGTCTTCTCACTGTTCGTTCTCTCACGGACATTACGGACTTCTTCTAACAAATTTCGTGTCTGAACAGCAGTTTGACGACGGTTTCTTAAAGTTTGCACCGTTATAAAACGGTCATCTAAAGCGTCAGTTGCCCGATTTCTTCCTTGTCCTCGCCGACGCACGTAAGTCCTCGTTTGTCTGTGCCGTTGAACATTGTGATAGACCACAGATACCGACACACCCAACACTCTACTCACTGAACGGTAGGAGTGACCTGCCTCGATCATTGCTACGGCTCTGGCAACTTCAGTTGCAGGCAATTCACTTGTTTTGTTGTCTTCAAAGCAAACAACAAAAACTCTACAGAGTGAGGTAAAGGCAGTGTATAAAATGTTAGCATAATTTTAATTAATAGCACATATTATGACCGTAAAATTGTCAACAAACATTCAAGTGGGTATAATTAAATGATTAAACATCGAAGAACAGAATAATTTTTTAAGTCAGCATACCCAAGAAGTTCGCGGTACAAAAAAATGTCCACTTGCGAAAATACCCAACTAGTTGAAAAAAAAAACGAAGTTTCTTGTCTGTTCCCCTAATTTTGCCGGTGTGGGTATTATATAGTAATATAGTATAGATGTCTAATTGAAGGTAAAATAAAACTTAAGATATTTTGACCACCATGGTATTTAATTTTATCCCTATGCAGCTACTCGGGGATAGAACGTTGCCACTGAAGACGCTGACGAGACGATTATGTAGGGAGGAACACCATCGGGTCAAAACGTTGATGGACGGGGAAATCATTTCCCTAACTACTTTAAGTTCCATAAAACCACACCCCACACCATGTGCCCTCTACTGATAACAGGGTCATACATAGACAGAAATCAGTCTGACGATGGATTTTCTGAAACTCCGAAACTATCAAGTGCCTACTGAACGACGCGTGCAGATGGCATTAAAGCAGCAGACTCCTTCACAATACTGGTAAGAAAGATCAGAAAGGAATAACGAGATTGAATTTGGCATATCAAAAAAAATACAACCAAGGAGATCCGCACAATCAAACTTCTTATCAATCTTCTTCGAAATTCGAACAAATCTCAATTCAGAAGGCAGAATATAAAACGAATGCCTTTGAGGCCATCGATCAAAAATTTCCGGCCGGCCCCCCTTAGATGCACAATGCGCGCCCTGAAAACGTCAGTATCAAAGGTATCCCATTTGGCATTTTGGGATACCTTTTTAACTAGTGTCATTTTAGCTCTCGGACCGAAAGCATGGTCAAGTGCTCGTATAAAAAATGCAATAATCGACCGACCAAGCAACAGAAAAAAGATGGAATTTCTTATTTTCAGTAAGTTTTAATGTAATTTTTACCTGTGTATTGTGATATGAGCCAATTGAGCTTTATTTTTTTGTAAGTGATAAAAAAAAATTCATGAAAAGACATTTAAAATAACTGGTTGAGGTTTATAAAATAACTAGCTGACCCGCCCTCAATTTTATTTGCGTGGACTCTCTAATAAAAGAAAGACTACCAAAAGTATTAGATTTAATCAACTTAGTATTTAATTTTTTTCCTTAAAAAAAAAACAGTGTATAAATCAATTTTAGGTACCTTCCTACCTACTTACAAAATAAAATAAAATAAATTCTACTCCAATAATATCATGTTCCGCATGCAAAAACTTGACAGGCTCTGCGCAAACTGTCTACCTCAAAACAAAACGTGGACACTTTTGAGTGTCATTCTTGTAAGGTTCTAGGTATCGACGGGGGAGGCCGCATACTTGATCGATGTTCGAGGCATTAGTTTTATAAACGTTATTAAACGTTTACTCAGTATTACATAGACAAACCGCCCATTAAGGTGTATACCCAAACCAGCGCCACCACCTATTTTTATTATTATGTTAAAAAAGGAATTTTCAAAAATCGAACATAGATGCAAAGTTACGATGGTGAGCAAAAAAAAGCAACTTCGCACTAGCCAGAGACCTACAATAACAAAATAAATTTTTACAGAGGCATTAAAAATAAGCTTATGATCATTATGTATTGTGATACATAATGATCATTAGCTTATTTTTATGAACTGCAATTTCGATTTTTGAAAATTCCTCCGTTTAACTTAATAATATACTTAGGCGGAGTATTTGTATTTTTTTGTTGCGCTCTTGCCAAGCTTGGCCAAGCTAGTTTCGCAATTGCTACTGTAAAGCAATTGCGAATATCGCGCGCAACTTTGGAATGGATCCTGTATACTATATACAACATGTCCATTTGTAGGTGCTGAAACCTGGAACCGTAGGAGACACCTAACAATCGTCGAAAAGGGTAAGTCGTAGTCTGTAGAAAAGAGAAAAACACTTTTATGAGGAGAATTAAAAGTTAGTTTCGGATGTGGGGGATAAAATTCGACATAAACAAGCCGTACTTCGACATAAACTTACCTTTACCAAACCGTAAGTGTTAGAGACAGAAACGGTGGTCATTGATCCTTATCAAAGTCGGTGCTTTGCTTGCACTCCTGGTTAGATTTTTCTTCGTGGCGACTCTGTGACTGAAAGGGTGTGTATGTATATAATTGCACCCAGAGCCATATGTTGAGCGGTCAAGTGTGTGTTTGGTGGGACCACGAAAAAGTTTTGTCCCACTAGTGACATCGCAGTGGGACCACGGTTCCGGAGTGGTCTGCTTGATCTTAGTCTGAATTGATTGTCATGATTCCCCAATTTATTTTTGTTGGAAACCAATCTCGGTATCCGTGGATACAAACCCCTTTGTATCCACGGATACCGGGATCGGTTTCCAAAAAAAAGCAAATAAATATTTTGACTTGCTGATCTCGATATCCGTAGCGACAACCAATTACCTAAATAAAGTAGTTTTAGAAACGGACCCCGGTTGCAGTGTTTAGAAGTTTAAATAAAAACAATATAAAAGAGAAACATCTTTATTCACAAAGAAAATTATACTAGTATTTACAATTGAAACAATTGAGCTAACTGCTGACTGTTGCAAACAGTCTACAGGTAGCTCAACTGATAAAACAATATTATGTTCAATATTGTTGGAGAAACACCTTCATGCTCTACACCTTATCCTTTATGGGTATAGAGGTTGACCTTTGATATCTGTCTAGATCTATTAAGTGACATGTTGTTTATCTTAGTTACAGTTTATTCAACTGTCTGAGTGTCGTTGTATCCTACTATTTTCTAAGTTCATTTAATACACGTTATATCCAAATTCCACTTTGCCAAGTTATCCCAACAAAGGTTATGGGCCCAGATGACAAAATAGGCAGACAGCGAGTATTTAAAATAAGCGTTGTGTAGGTATGTGAAAAGACAGCCATGTCGGGCATACGTATCGAGTTGTTGAACAGAGACAACTACGATAGCTGGAAAATCCAGGTAGAGGCACTTCTAGTAAGAAACGATTACTGGGAATACGTAAGCGATGAGAAACCAAAACCGAAATCCACATCTGCAGCCGTTGATGGTGTATCATGGGAGGCTAGTGATAGAAAAGCTAAGTCTGAGTTGATACTGGCTATAGATCCGAGTGTAGTTCGTCACGTAAAAAAGGCGACGACTTCACGAGAGGTATGGTTGACGCTGGAGAGAATGTTTGCGTCCAAAGGGCCTGCGAAAAAGGCAACCCTGATGAAAAGGCTCATGTTACACAAGATGAGCGATAAGCAGAAAGTGAGCGAACATCTCGATTATTTCTTTGAGGCAGTGGACAAGCTCGAAGAGATGGATATCAAAATCCACGATGACCTGATAGCGATCATGCTATTGTATAGTTTGCCTACGTCATACGAGAACTTTAGATGTGCTATTGAATCTAGAGATGAGCTTCCAAAACCAGAAAATCTGAGAATAAAAATTCTTGAAGAAGAAAATTCGAGAAGTAACCAGGTTGAGAGTATGGAAGGAGCAATGTATGTAGACAAACACAATCGGAATAAAGGGCACGGAACAAAAGCAACATTTTCATAACTAAAATTAGATTAGTTTATGTGTTACTCTAAAACTTAAACTATCTGCATGCATAATTTCATCTAAATTGGTAAAGTAATTTAGAAAACGTAGTAAGTAACAAACTTTTACACAAACTATGGCTTTTTTATAGTAGGATCTAAACATCGATTTCCAATGTATAAAAATAGTATTTATTTTCCATCTTGTACTTAGTATTCAGTTCCTATTATAGTACTCTTTACGTAAGCTGGCGTAGGTCCGTTCGTGACGACATTTGTACGGGCCCTAACGGAAGACCAGCGCTGGCTAGGCCTCCTACGGGAGCTTAGCCAGCATTATGCTGAGTTAGGGCCTTTTTATAGCAACCTTATGTACCTATACCCCATAAGTGTTTTTTTTTTCTGTACCTACTGTAATGTTGTTATAAATAAATGTCTTTTCTTTCTTTCTTTCTTTCATTTAAATTTAAATGTTTTAAATGTCACAAATTTGGTCACAAAGCATCGGACTGTAAAGTGAAAAAACAACCTATGTCTGAAACTAAAAATGTAGAGTCGTGTACAAATGTTGAAACAGAAGCTTTTACCACTCATCAATTTTCAGATTCCTTCGCGGTTGATTGTAATCGTCGTCGTGAGGAATGGCTTTTCGATAGTGGATGTACTAGTCATATGTGCAACGACGTAGCAAGGTTTGATGAGGTATTGCCTTCATGTGATCAGCTAAAATTAGCCACCGATTCATTAGCAACAATACAAGGGAGTAGTTAAGTTAACAGCATGTAATAATGATAGTACGCGTAATATTCAGTTGAAAGATACGTTGCTAGTTCCTGAATTACGTAGTAATTTAATTTCGATCGCGAAACTTACTGATAGCGGGCATACAGTTACGTTCAAAAGTGATTCAGCCCATGCAGTAAAAGATGATGAGGTCATGCTTACCGCTGACCGGCGCGGTGATTTATATTACTTAAAGAAATCAGGGAATGCATTAGTATCGGCAGTGTCAGGAAATAATGATTGTGATTTATTTGAATGGCATGAGCGTATGGGACATTTGAATGCTAGGGATTTAACTAAATTACTGAAAGAAAATGGTGTAAATATTTCAAATATAAACTTGTATGATTGTGATGTGTGTGCTAAGGGAAAGATGACCAGATTGCCTTTTGCGAATTCCGGGAAACCCTGCAATGAGAAGTTGCGAATAATTTGTTCCGATGTGGTCGGTCCAATGAGAGTTCGTTCGAATGGAGGAAATATTTATTTCGTGACTTTTGTCGATGATTGTACTCGGTGGTGCGAAGTTTTTATGTTGAAGAATAAGACTGACGTACTGACAAAGTTCAAGGTTTTCAAGTGTCAGGTTGAAAATTTGACAGGTATGAAAATAAAATATTTTCATAGTGACAATGGCGGCGAATATAAAAATAAGCTTTTTGATAAATTTTTACAAGAAAATGGGATTACTCGGAGATTTACGACGCCATATACACCCCAAAGTAATGGCATTGCAGAGAGGATTAATCGCACACTTTTGGAAAAGGCACGGTGCATGCTTATATCGTCAGGATTACCGGCAAGTTTTTGGGCGGAAGCGGTAGCAACTGCATGTTACATACGTAACAGATGCCCAACTAGCAGTTTAAAAGGTAAGATTCCGTATGAAGAATGGTCTGGTACATCTGTACGTATTGACCATTTAATAACATTTGGTTTAAAAGTACATGTTTTAGACAAAGAGCCAGGGAAAGATAAATTTGCAGCACGTAGTGTGGTCGGAGTTTTTGTAGGCTATCCAGCCGAGGCTACAGGATATAAAATATGGCTACCGGAGAAACGGCAGTTCATAGTGTCGAGGGACGTGAGGTTTCATGATAAGGTGTTACCTGTGAGTCAAAATAAGCTCGAATATTTAAATGAAGAACCTGTGGAGCCTGTTAATACAAATAACTCGACGAAGAGAACTGTGGAGTTTGAAATCCAAACTGAAAAACAGTGTAATGTGCCTTTGATAAATGTAAGACCAGAAATCCCATTGATTAATGAAACAATCATAGAACAAAGCGATGAAACTGGTGATGACTCTGAACCCGTAAATAGAAATGTAACTATGAAAAGAGGTCCTGGAAGACCGAGGGTAGAGAGAGGTCATGTTGGTCGTCCGCGTAAGGTATATAATATGATTGAAGTAGAGAATGAAGTAACAAGTGATTCTACGGATGATTTTGTTGATAGCATTGACTTTGCTGGAGCTATTGAGACAACGTTGAAAAATGCTTTGAATAGCGAAGATAAAGTGGATTGGGAAGAAGCTATTGCATCAGAAATAAGAAGCCTTGTGATGAATGAAGCATGGAAAATTGTTAAAAAGCCACCAAATCGTGATATCGTTGGATGTAGATATGTATTGACAACAAAGTTAAATGTTGATAAAACAGAGAAGAAGAAAGCTAGACTTGTTGCAAAAGGTTTTAGTCAAGTTCATGGAATTGATTATCATAAAACTTTTGCGCCAGTTGCTAAAATTGCAACTGTCCGATTGTTAGTGGCACTTGCTGCCGAAATGGGCATGGAGATAGATCAAATAGACATTAACACAGCTTACCTCAATGGAGACTTGTACGAAGAGATATATAATTATGAAAGTTCCAGAGCTACTAGAAGAAAGTTTAGAAAAGCTAGTGAAGACCAATGAAGCTAATACCGATATAGGTCGAAGGGCAGAAAAAATGCTGAAAGACATAAAAGCGGGTGGTAATAGCTGTCTTTTGAAGAAATCTTTGTATGGACTAAAGCAAGCTGGCCGACAATGGAATATCAAACTTGATACAAAGTTGAAGGAGTTGGGACTTAAGCCAACAGTGAACGAACCATGCTTGTACCATAAAAAGAACAAAGATGACCCAGACCTTTTCGTAGTAGTGTATGTCGATGATATTTTGATTGCGTCGCAAAAGAGAGCAGTCATAGACAAGTTCAAGTCAGACTTGAAGAAAAGATTCGAGTTGAAAGATTTTGGTACAGCAACGTTTTGTCTTGGAATCGATATTAAGAAAAATGGAAATGAATTTCATTTATCACAAGAGAGGTATATAAATGAAATTCTGAAGAAATATTCCATGGAGAACTGTAATCCTGTGAAAACCCCTATGGAGACAGGCAAACCAGTGATAAGTCAAAAAGAAAAAGTTGAAAGGAAATTCCCCTATAGAGAACTTATTGGAGCACTCATGTATTTAAGTGTGTCAACTAGGTTAGACATAGCTAATGCTACAGCAAAACTAGCACAGTTTGCGGACAATCCGACGGAAACGCATTGGAAGGCCGCAAAGAGGATCCTTCGGTACTTAAAAGGTACATTACATTATGGTTTAATTTTTAAACCTACTGGAAAATGTATATATGGATATTCGGATGCCGACTGGGGTAATTGTACCGAAGATAGGCGATCATTTACTGGATATATTTTCGTTTTAGGTGGTGCGGGTATTTCCTGGTGTTCGCAAAAACAACGCATTGTGGCTACATCGACGTGTGAGGCTGAGTTCGTTAGTTTAGCGGAGGGTATGAAAGAAGCCGTGTATCTAGATAGTCTGATGAGAGAACTAGGCCTACACAAATTCTGTAAGGTAAGAATGCATGCTGATAACTTAAGTGCTATTTACCTTGCTGAGGATCATGGTGTTTATCACGCGAAGAGTAAGCACATCGACATAAGACACTTCTTTATTAGGGATGTACTGCGTGATAATACCAACATAACGTTGGAGCATTTGGCAACGGATAATATGCTGGCAGATATCCTCACCAAACCTTTGCCTCGCGTGAGACATGAGTTTCTTATAAATGAGCTAGGCTTGTGTTTGCTAAAGTGACTTTAAGAGAGTGTTAAAAGCATTCGTTGAGGGGGTGTGTTGGAGAAACACCTTCATGCTCTACACCTTATCCTTTATGGGTATAGAGGTTGACCTTTGATATCTGTCTAGATCTATTAAGTGACATGTTGTTTATCTTAGTTACAGTTTATTCAACTGTCTGAGTGTCGTTGTATCCTACTATTTTCTAAGTTCATTTAATACACGTTATATCCAAATTCCACTGTGCCTATCACTTTGCCAAGTTATCCCAACAAATATCATATTTTAATTAAATTGAAAAACACAGATGCGAGCGGTTTCATAAGACACAATGTGTTATTTTTTAGATTCTCGGACAAGACATGTAATTTTTCAAAATACTGTTGATACAGTTCTGTTTTCCGTTTGATAGTTTTTTAAATAAAGATGGTTCTTGTATAACTTAATATTTCTAGTATTTAACCTCCATGTCCCAAGATCGGTGGGCCACAATGTCCGAATACGTTATTAAAATCTTAATTATTAACGGGATTTTTCTTTCCGCTATAATACTATTGAAACTATTGTTTTTAACACTTATCACTTGTCAATGTCATAAATCCATTCGCACCCGATGCAAATCCATTGACTTATCATTATCAGCGAGGTAACGCCACAATCAATTCTTTATGAAAAATAGTTTGGGACTTATTATGCCAAGAAGATGTTATATGAGGCTGTCTGGTAAAGATTGCTCTTGAGCGATTGACACCGGTAATCGTCACTTATGTGATATTTGTTTCTTAAAAATTGCTTCTAAGTTTAGGCCCGTATTATGAAACTATGCTCAGTCATCGATATATGCTTGAGTAACGCTTTTGCCATAGAAAATCGTTACTCAAGTATAGATCGATGACTGAGCAAGCTTCTATAATACGGGCCTAAGTGTTCAATATAGATAACCGACGACGCACGAACTCTGCAAAAGGACAAAAGAGAAAATTTAATGCGCTAGGCTTCCTGGGGAATTCTTGGCACTCCAAAGCTCACTCTAAAGTTCAGTTACAGTACTTTCACTCTAAAGGGAAAGTACTGTATACGAGTATACTGAAGATAGAACTTTTACTCAAAGAAAATATTCCATTATTTTTGAAATGAAAGAAAACTGCATACAAAGATTTTCTAAAATTCGCTTGTCACACCCGGGAAACGATCCGACTCAAATCTGTAAAAATTATACCCTTTACTTTTATTGCATCGGTCGTTAGGGTCAATTATAAGTCTCTCCAACAAACTTGATAAATTAAATGGTAGGAAAACCATGAAATATTAAATTATTTTAATCTCTCAAACCTCGCGTTTCAGCTGATTTCGTTTTTGAGTTTTAGGGGTTTTACGAATGTTGGACTCTTACAATAGGTGTATGTCTTCTAAAACCTTCCTTAAATGAAATAAAATGTCAAATGCGAGTTGGGAGGACGCACAAAGGGTTCCGTACAATTGTAAGACCTTATGTATTGCCAATTATGATGGTTTTAGATCAACGGGAAGTACCAGAAACTGAGACTGAGACCCTGTAGGTTTTGATCCATAGAATGAATCATAAGTTTTTTTTTAAATAAACTACAAATTTACGGTTTTAGGATATTTCCTTTTACATGTGCAATAGGCCTTGCTTCTTTCTAAATTTTATGATTCTATAACACTCTGCTCTACGGATACACCATGCGCAGAAAACTGCGCGAAGGCTGCGTCATGCACCAGGCAAACATAACGTTCTTGGAGATATAAGTTTGGTTGCAAATAGTCTTATGGAGAACCCTTGAACTAAGATCAACTTAAATGTAGGCTTCTTATCATAGGTTGTAACTCATCATAGTAATTGTGGTAATATGCTGTGGTAAATGCATATTAAACTAAGTTAGAATTAAGTATAAGTATACTTTATCACAAAGAAAATATTAATCAAATAATAGAAATAATTTCTAGTTGCATTTTTTTCATTCAACGAACCTAGAATAATCCCATACAATCGTTTTGTTAAAATAATAAAAAACTTTTCCTTTACCTACGGGTAGTGGGCATCAAATCTGTTCAGAAAATAAAAAATTGTACTCATAAAATGACCCACGGTTTTCGAAGAAGAATAGAATACATGAAATGTAATCGTTTATTCACAGAAATCATGTCAAATATTACAATGCTGTTGTTGTGTATGTACTCGTATTACCAGTAGTTTTGGACTACTGATGGAATTTTCTTTCCAGAGCTCTATGTTTTCAATAGAATCGAAAGCCTTGTGGTAATCAATAAAATTCAAATAAAACTATATAGATATTTTTGCCATATTCCGTGTACTCGTATCTCTCTAGTATTTGGGTAAGTGTAAATATGTGGGTGGTCAGTGGTTGAATAATATTTTTTAAATCCAGCTTGTTCGCGAGTTTGGTTTTCTTCAATATTTCTATTGATCCGAGATGAAAGAATGGCAGCAAATATTTTATAAATCGTTGACAGTTCACGAATTAGTTATTATCAAAGATCATATATTATGACCAGTAAACGATTTGTTATTATCAAAGATCAAGTATGACTACGTTTAAGTATACAACTATCATTGGTTATTATTAATATTATTCCCGATCCCACCTTGACTTAGGAACAAATGTAAACTCATATAGGTATGGAAACTACGACATGCGGCACGAGACTCCTAGCCACTTATGTCATCCTGGTAGTCTAAAATAATTGCCTGGGGACTGGCCTCAAAATAATGGTTTCGAAACAGAATTGATTTCCCTGCAGTAGCCATGGTAACGGGGCGGCCCGGTGCAAAGGTCAGTCAATAAAATACAGGGAGGAGGGGTAAGTCCAGTATGCGACACGAGACTCCCAGCTACTTCTGTTGTCCTGGGAATCAAAAATGTTTTCCCGGGACGATCTCGTAGTACCTACTGGCACGAAGTGTACACGATGACCTACACGGTTCGGGTCGCTAAACAAAAGTGTCGTTACAACTTTTGGTCTTAATTTATTCCGTCTAGCCCCTTTTTGCAACGAGCGATAAGGAACTTCGTTCCAAAAAGAATTGGGACAACCTTGACACATTTAAAAGCTCGTAACTAGCTATAATAAGAAAGAAATCTACGATTCCACTGCTGGACATAGGCCTCCCCTAATGAGCCCCACAGCGCCCTTGCCCTTGCTTTAGCCTTCTTGAAATTGTATTTACTCAACTGCAGAATCTTAAAAATCTTAAAACAAATGCGAAGGGTATAAATAAACTTGCCAAGACGCAAATTAAATAATGAAGGAACAAATTAAGATTATGAACTGCTATGAAACTCGGCACCTATTATCTATGTATACAGGGTTATTGGTTATTAGACCGGATCCTTTTAGGGGGTGATGGGGGAGGCCATTTGCAACTATTTTGACCCTATATCGTATTATGCAAAAGTTAACCATTTTTGAGATATTCGCAAATTCTTAATTTTTTGGGAAAACCCTGATTTACGTCTTCAAAATTAAATTAAAAAAAAAGTGATCATCCAATTCAAATTTTAGTGACTGATTTAGATAGCCTGAAGTCTAATTATTAATAACCACTAACACAATCGTATGAATCTGTACCCATATGGAAGCTAAAGGACATGTTTATAAAAACAAAGTTAATTTTTTTTGTAAAGTCCTTACAAAAACCCCATTTAAAAAAAAATACTCCAGTGAATTTGGTCGGCATGTTATTTAAAAAACATCTACACATCTTTAGCTGCTGTTTATAAACGTAGCTTATAAATTTATGATCAACTAGCTTCTGCCCGCGGCTTCGCACGCGTTATTTCTATGGAAACTTTCAAAGGTAATTTCTATCCCATGGGAACTGATTTATGGGATAAAAAGTAAGCCTATGTTTGATTTCAGGCATTGAAATTTACACAAAAATTTCAAGTAGGTACCAACAATTTACATAAAAATAAAAAAAAGTGTTATAAAATTAAAGGAACAGGACTCCCTTTTATTTATTCTTAAGATTTTAACAGAATTTTGTGAATATAGAATTATGAGAACACTTAGTGTAGTACCAATGTGAATTTATTCAATGTAAAGACGGCCATATTTTGTCTGGCATAAAGTTCCATTTACAAACACCTGGTTAGCCACGTGAACACACCTCTAAGGTTGCTACACCATTTGTGCACCTACGACAGCAGCAATAAGGTTTTAGGTTGGGAAATCATCCTAACAACCTGGATCCTGACTGGATTTGACTCCCAGCTGTTTAGGAGACCCTAGTTGTTGTGATGCTTAGCTCGTTGCCCGGGCAGATCTTAAAAGTTGAGGTGGGTAGGTACCCATGTATGTACTAACAGTGAAACAGGAAACACACACATCTATAATATAAAAATGAATCGCAAAATGTGTTGCTAAGCGCATAACTCAACAACGCCTGGACCGATTTCGCTAATTCTTTCTTTGTTGTGTTTGTTATTGTCAGGAGAAGGTTCTTATGAAAGAAAAAATTAAGAAAGTTGGAAACATAAATTTCCACGGGGGCGAAGCCGCGGGGCGCAGCTAGTCTATAATATAAAAATGAATCGCAAAATGTGTTGGTAAGCGCATAACTCAACAACGCCTGGACCGATTTCGCTAATTCTTTCTTTGTTGTGTTTGTTATTGTCAGGAGAAGGTTCTTATGAAAGAAAAAATTAAGAAAGTTGGAAACATAAATTTCCACGGGGGCGAAGCCGCGGGGCGCAGCTAGTCTATAATATAAAAATGAATCGCAAAATGTGTTGGTAAGCGCATAACTCAACAACGCCTGGACCGATTTCGCTAATTCTTTCTTTGTTGTGTTTGTTATTGTCAGGAGAAGGTTCTTATGAAAGAAAAAATTAAGAAAGTTGGAAACATAAATTTCCACGGGGGCGAAGCCGCGGGGCGCAGCTAGTCTATAATATAAAAATGAATCGCAAAATGTGTTGGTAAGCGCATAACTCAACAACGCCTGGACCGATTTCGCTAATTCTTTCTTTGTTGTGTTTGTTATTGTCAGGAGAAGGTTCTTATGAAAGAAAAAATTAAGAAAGTTGAAAACATAAATTTCCACGGGGGCGAAGCCGCGGGGCGCAGCTAGTAGGTAATATATTTCATTTCCTACTTTGTATCGCAGCTTGTAAAACAATGAAAATTGCTAAACAGAGATATTTATGGAACTATGATCAGATAAGATTTCACAAATCCAAAAGAGGTACGAGGACATCCATTCATCAGAAAACCGTAGAAAAAGAGTTGTTTGCTTCGCGCAGGATTGCTTTGCTTCGCGCGGGAAATGTCCATGATAAATTAGTACCTCACACACAACGTACAGCCTAGGCCGGTGGACTTGTGAGTAGGTACTCAGTGCGTTGTCACTCGAAAGGATTAAAAAAAAAATACGCATTTAATGTGATTAAATCTATGCGTCATTGCATCGGAATCGGAGTGCGAGCGTAAGGATTCGATGCCAGAGACTGGTATTTCTGCCAATGACGTCATCGACAAACTCGAGCACTTAGGAAATACCTGTATTGCCGATGCAAAGTCCGAAAGCAGTGTACGCACCCTGATCTCATATTGTTTAAGCAGAGCTAATATACCTACTAACACATTCATGTCCAAGACGCAGATAACAGTCTTCTCCCCGTGGCTGGGCAGTGAATGCGATATAGGCGGTTCCTCGGGAACACAATTTTTTTCACGTATTTTAGTTACGGACAAAAAATTAAATTAATGAGACAATCTATTAACACTGAATCTTAACATCTTAATCATATTTCACAAACTTACTACTAAATAATATTAGTAAATAAATAAATAAATAATGCTGGACAATCCACACAGCATCATCTAGCCCCAAGCTAAGCAGAGCTTGTGTTATGGGTACTAGATGACTGATATACATAATATAATACATTACATGGATAGATATTTTTTTATTATACATAGAAACGACCAGAACACCCAAACAGTAGGATTTGATAATAATTTAAGGTACAAATTTTGACTTGTTTAGGAGCTTATTTTGTAAGCTTAGGGCCGATTTATCAATTTTCAGATAAGTCGTCGAATAGCTATCTAGCTTGTAAAATTATCTGTCTGTAGTCTGTTTATCAGGCAAATAAATATTTTCAAATTTTCAATTATTGGACAATAGCCTTTATTCACAAAGAAAATTATACTAGTATTTACAATTGAAACAATTGAGCACGCTGTATGGCAATGCTGATGCGCTGTGCCATCTGTTAGTTTAAGATTAAATAAAAAGGTTTATAATTTTTTTTTTTAGTTTTATTGGCGGTCTAATTTTTTTGTTAAACAGTTTTTCAGACAGAAGATAAATTTAGTTTGGTTGTTTTGTTCATAATAGAACAATAAGTATTACTGGCTTATTAGATACATTGATATATTGATGTTAATAGCATAATGCAAAATGTTGCTGAACAAACTAGAGAGTTTCTCGGTGGAAATTAGTCTCAATAATGTGGTCTACCTAATACGTAAAAATCAATCCAGGCAGTATCGATGCACCATTTTTTTACATAATCAGGGTATTAACTTTATTTTCGTCAGTTGAACTACCTCTAGATTGTTTGCAACAGTATGCAGTTAGCCCAATTGTTTCTATTATAAATCAAATCTATTAAATCAAAAACTCTTTATTTCCATATACAATATATAGGTATATTTGTAGGTTATATGTATGTACGTATTATAGTATGTAGTGTAAGTCGTGTTTTTTTTTCGAGTGCCACCGTCTATTTGGTTTTTACACGTTTAGTTTAGCAATATAAGGCCCCTGTCCTGTTGCTACCGCGCGGTAAGCCTGTAACATAAACGACGTTCTCAGGCTCTATAACAAAGCGATGACTGTTTTCTAAATAGATGAAAAGGGCCACAGTACTCAATGTATTACTCAATGTATTATTCAGCGTTTCATAATTATGAGAGAAACTCAGTAGGTATGGCGTGGTATGGCGATTGCGATATGCACAGTTATTAGTGCATTAACTTTAAATTTGTTTAATTTGTAAGTTTATTTATTTAAATCTTATATTTTTAAAGGGCTTTTAGCCAAACACTGACTACGTCAGCCCTGTTAGTACATTCAATTAGTTGCTAATCTTATAAAATATCATAAACCATTTTATAGAAAATCCTGGCCGCCGTGCAAAGCGGTGCGGCTAAGATGCTTTGAAAAATGCCAATATTTAACAAATTTAATTCAAAGTGCGTTTCCAATCTGACTGGAGACTGGCTCCGTACACACTCAGTCAGAAGATGATGTACATCTTCTATGACTCCACAAAGCTCACAGTTATTTAATTTGTAAGTTTAAAATTAAATACTTTTTCAATAATATTAATTTTACTTTGAGGAAAAGCATTCGTGGAATTTCCAGGCGGGGTGTCCACGAATGCTTCGTGGAAGCCCCGTCTGCAAATTCTACGTTTTAGATCGAGTTTGATACCAGGCTCTCATAACATGCAAGGAGAAAACATAAAGCAGTTCTTGTACGGGTAACTATATTATAGGTAGTCGACTCAGTAGCTTTTGTTCGTTGGTGAATTCAAACCAATTTTAGCTGTAACACGTACAGGATTATGTCCGATTTGGTGAGCGAGGCTTATACGACGTTCCTGGTTTACTCGTGGGTTGTAACACAGCTCTATCTCATTTTTTCGCAAAGGCTAGATGAAATAGCACGATAGGGTTGGGTTGGGAGCTTCTTACTTCTACTTTTACAGATTACGAGTAGGCACACCTCTAATGTTATGATAGCCTGGTACAAGCACGGCCATCTGTCGTTTCCGAGGCCGAAGAGTTCCGAGGTATGCAGCTGCCGACATTAGAGATTTCAAATCTTTCAAATTAAAACGTTGCTTGGCATAGTTTTTGCCACTCTGACTTGTATCATCCTAATATGTAAAGAGAGTTATAAGTATGAGGGTACTTAATTTGAAACTCTCATACTGAACTTTTGTAGGATTGTTGAAAATTCCTGCAAAGTGAACTATCTAGCACCTGAACACAGCTTAGAATAAGAATAAGATGATACTTGATTGCTAGGGTCATGATTAGGCAGACACTTCTTTATTTTTTGTTCTTCTGAATAAATTCAAATCAAAAAAAAAATTCAAATTGGCCGCCTTCTAATTAACTTTTCTCAGCAACCGTGACCCTTAGGACTTTGATTCTACCGAAGAAATGAATCCCATAATCACCAATAGTCGAAAGAAAAATTATGTCGGTCGCAATACTAAACACCCTGTATAAAGAGAATAATACGTTCTTTATTTATGAGAAATTACAAAACAGTAAAAAAATCTCTGGCGATTTCAGATTTCAATAACGTTATTTCTTAAGGCTAAGGTACAAAATAAGCATTCAGCCGTTAAATTGCGTGCGAATAAGAATAAGAACAGGCTGAGCTGCTGCGGAATACACGCAAAAGTCTGCGGATCATTCAGTCCGCAGACTACCAGCCTGTCATAAACAGATAAAAGTACGCCTTGTCAACCGTATAGGGTACCTATTTAGTTACTTCGTGGTACTACGCGATCGGTTGTAGCAATATGACATGCGCTGTATGTATCATAGTTGAAAATGATTTTAGTATTGTATTCATCAATCCCCGCAATCAATCTTAACCAATCACAATGGCTTCGCTCGAGTTTTCTTGGATAAAATGTAGCCTATGTATTGTTTTCATCAATTATAGGCCTGAATAAGCGTGATAGACTTACATTTATTATGTTGCGTTACTTGATTCTGATACTGGCATTATGGATTAGATGACATTAGATTGGGGCAGAATACAAAGATTTGTCAGGACATTTTCTAAGTCATTGTTACTCTTCTTAATAAAATAATTATAATATTAATTTATACTTTTATATCGACGGTTTTAACAAAATTTGTATAAAAAATTCGTCGAAATTAACCAATGAAGTAGATGATCATCCCTTTCAGAGAGGACCAACCTTGATTTTTTAACAATGAAATACGAGAGTGCATTATCTGGATGAAGGTCGTTTTATCAACGCTGCCTACTTCATTTTAAACAAAAACAGGAAGTTACTAAAATATACTTTGAGACACACATGGACGATGAAAAATAAATACAGGGTGGCGCAATAGAACGTGCATATTTAAAATATTGATTAAAAAATAAATACAAAAGGTATAGTTAAAATAAAACTGAGGTATTGTTAAGAAATAACTCAAGTTTATTTTATAAAAATAACGTCGTCTAAATGATGACCCTCTCTACGATGGCACTCCTCTAATTTTTCTTTGAAAATGCGCGGGGGCAAAACGTCACTGTTAATACCGAACGCTATTTTGCGATGTTGGAAAGTTTTTGGCTCCAGAGCTTGAAAATTCAAGAATACAAGTTCTATTGCGCCACCCTGTATTTTATACATAATATCTCTTGTCATAGAGCAATTAGTCGTCTACTGCCTAACAATGAATAACACGCAGAAAAAGACACGACCTTGGTCACAAATCACAAAGGCAAACGGGAGAATTTTTAAATACCATCTTCGAAACGTGCTTTTTGTGTTTGGATGGAAGATTCCACCTAGTCATTTTGTTTGTAATCCGTTAAAATGTAATTCTCATCGAAATTTCCAGTTTCAGAACGGTCCTCGGACAAGCTTTTCGGTCTCCCAAGACAACACAAATAGCTGGGAGTCTCGTGTCGCATCCCATCCTGTAGGGGTCTACTTTCGAGCTTATCGAGTGAGTATACCCTCATAGGTGTAGAGGCGGCCCGGTCAGGCACCCGGCCATCATGAGTAGTTTGGAGTCACTATGATGCACTCACCCCATTAATGATTAACTGTTGCACTGGAAGCGTTGCCATGGTAACAACACGCAGATGAGATAACACTGTTACTTGCGTCAGCGAACTTGACGCGATCACGAAGTAGCAACCCGTACGATTTCAAATTCTAAATTGAGTGTAAGATGTGTAAATTTTTCTGCTCACAAATATATGTTTCCAGTATAAATGTAAGCGGGTTAACTTTGAACCTAGTTTGTGTTGGAAGAACACCAACATTTCATCTTTTAACAAGGGACTTCATTAGGGTAAATATAAGTTGGTTCGGAACCCTCGCACAGTCCTACTCGTACTTGACTTGTTTTTATTTAATCTGTCCAAGGTTTCTATGCTCTCTGGTGGTTACATTCACATGATCGTTCACTAAGGTAGTTGGGTGTGCTCGCATCTCGCCCGCATGAAAAATGCCCAAACGACAGTAATACAGAATAGCTATCGATTGTGTGCGTCGGCCGCATGTCATCGGCATCGACAGTGTCGGTTGCGGAGAATTGTAATAGGCCCCTGAGCAAAGCTCATGAATTCTATAAATTACAGCAGTTAGTAAATCATTTGTAACGCCATCTCATAGTCTTCGACGGAACTAGAACGGCTCATGATGCACATAGTCCCTAGCTTATCTAGATAGTTCCGTCAAAGACTGTGAGATGGCGCAGATAGAAACGAAATCCTTGTTAGCTCTTATACGTTTCTGAGAGCCTAGTACCGTCCAGAGCGAAATTTACTACCAATACCGATTTATGCGTGCGCGACATCTCAACGTCTTTGACGGAACTATCTAGATAAATTTTATGATGCTTTCTAGTTCCGTCAAGGACGATGAGATGGCGCAATAATTCATATCTTTATTTCAGCTTCAGCTAAAGAATGCTAACGAACAAACGCAAAAGAACCAATGTGGTCGTCATTGTGAAAGCAAGTAATCCCAAACATGGGCCTTTGTCCGCCCTCGGCCGTGCTCCAGCGGCTGTCGCTACATCTAAGAAAATGGAACGAACGTACCGATCGTCGAATCCCACTCTTTAAACAACAATAAAAAACGTGAAAATTTAGAGGGGACGAAATGTGCCTTGCATTTTCTTGTTTAATGTTGTACGGTGGTACGGACCCTGTGCCTGAGCGAGACCGATTCACGCTTAGCCAGTATCACAGAAGTGCAGACTGAAGCGGGGGGTGGCTATCAAGCCAAGCCTCGGTGGGTGAGTAAATCAATAGAAGGAAGGGGATCATAATAACTCCTTGTTAGTCATACGAGCCTGGTAAATATGGCGCCATTCCCGAGCCTACGGTGACCAAGCTACGGGTTGGAGCACGAGTTTTTTTGTTCCCACGTTTGTTGTTTACGACTCTCTCATAGTCAAAACTGCATTGTCAACATAATATGTTCACAATGCACTAATATCGTCAATTAAATTTTTTGTAGGTATTGAAACACATTCAAACTACACCAGATACCCATTGCAGCTCTATTAACATTTTATCGTTTATGTGAATATCTCAGGACCGCTGTCCCGTCCCGAGAGAGCGCAAACCAGCTATTTGACCACCACGCGTATTGGTCTTATTGTATGTTAGTCGTAAATTCAGTAATATTACTGTATTTCCACCATGGGTTATTATTGTTGTTGGGTAATTTTTTGTCCACTTGACGTCATTTTCATCTAGGTACGAGTATCTTTAGTTCATATCAATTCTACTAATATTATAAAGCCGAAAGTTTGTAAAATCTGAATTTTTGTTACATAAAATCTCCAAAACTACTGAACGGATCAAGATGAAATTTAGCGTACGTTTAAAGAATAACCTAACTTAGATAATAGGCAACTTATTAGACCATATATACCAATACGCATGCGAAGCCGCGGGCAGAAGCTAGTCTAATTTATATCCTTCCTATTTATCCTACTAATATTATAAAGGCGAAAGTTGAAATGTGAAATTTTTGCTACCTAGGATCTCCAAAACTACTGAACAGATCAAGATGAAATTTATCATACGTTTAGAACATAGCTTACTTAGGTAATAGGCTACTTATTATACCGAAATACGTGTGCGAAGCCGCGAGCAGATGCTAGTCTATACTAATATCACAAAGAGGAAAGATTTGTATTCTTGGATTTTGTATGTTTGTAACGAATAAACTCAAAAACTACTGGGCCGATTTCAAAAATTCTGTCATCGTTAGAGTTCTACGTTATTTTTGAGTATTAAAAGTTATTTTTATTATGTGAAAAAAAAGAAATCACTACTAAAACTTTACATTTTAAAAGTTGATAAATATGTCGACCAAAATCTGACCATTATCCATACCTTTGTATAAATTCATATTTCAAAAAAATCAAAATCAAAATCAAAAACTCTTTATTTCCATAAATACAATAAATGTACACTTAGAAAAGGTCAAAATATAAAAGTAAACACTGACACGGAAATAAAGTGATATTTTTGATTTCTGTCGCTTCGATATGTAGACTAAAGTAAAGAAGCGACGAAGAAACCTTTAGCCTGTTATTTGTTATTTTTCGAGTTGGAGCAAAACCCGTCCCAAGCTTTTTTATCCTCTAGATAATCTGATATTTTATAGTAAGCCTTTTTGCACAGCAAGGTTTTGACAATTTGTTTGAATTTATTTATTGATATTCTTTGCAACTCACTTGGAGTTTTGTTGTAGAAGCGTATACATTGCCCTTTAAAAGATGCATTTATCTTGTGTAGCATAGTTGTGGGCACAGCGAGTTTATTCTTATTTCTAGTATTTATACTATGTATGTCGCTATTTTTAGGGAATTGATTGATATTTCTATGAGTGTACAACAAGTTTTCATAAATGTATTGACATGGTACTGTCATTATGTTTGTTTCTTTGAATCTTTTTTTTTCTTTGAATTTAAATTAATCATTTCGTATTTAAGACTGTTTTAATACCTGTAGATTACTCTTTGAATTATTCAAATCGGACATTCCATTAAAAAGATATTACGAATTTAAAAATGTTAGTCTAAAGAAAATACTAATAGAAAAATAAACGCCGCCGCGTCGCGCCGCGCCGTGGCCGGTGCGCGGTGCCCCGTTCAGCGTTGCAACTCAGGTAGCAATGCACGCGGGCAACCATAGGACGGCAGACCGACACGGCCGGGGAGAGGTCAAGTGCAGGACCAACGGCTTAACATGCTTTCCACACACATTAAGACATTTAACACCGCCAACTTCCCGACTCCGGACTGCTACTGTGAATATTTCCTCCTAGAAAAGACCCAATAATACAAATCTTGGCCCGACCCGGGATTTGAACCCGGGACCTCATTATCAGAGGTTGAAAACGCGACCGCTAGACCAACGAGGCAGTCGGATAAAAGTATAAAATGTCCTTCATAACTATATTTAGGTACTCTACGCTTATCACAAAAAGTTTAAAAATAAATGTCCACCCGAGCGAAGCCAGGATGGGCCGCTATTATTATATAAAAATGAATCCCTATTTCCCGTGGTCACGGCATCGGACAAAATTCTCTAATTCTTTTTTATTGTGTTTGTTAATGTTAGGCGAAGGTTCAAATGAAAGAAGAAATAAAGAAAGTTGAATCATTTATTTGAGTCGAAAAAGTCAGTGGGTCCTAAAGGAAAACCACATTAAATCCATAAGATATTTAACATATTGGAAACATTCCCTTATTTTTAAAAGGAAACAAAATTACATTCAAAGATTTTCTAAATTTTTCTTGCTACACCCGGATACCAACCACCAACCACCAACCCGGAACCAGCTAAATAAACCAATAACAAGCACTCGCTATTATATTCCACTGGTCGATACAGTCAATGGTAAAGTATAATTCCAAAAAAACATTAGGTCTTACACTCGTCTGTCGTACAGAATATCCATGAAGTCTAATATTTAGTACGTAAGGGCTTTAATCAATATTACCTAAACTAGAACCACGATCTGTTCACTTAAGATTTATAATTTTCTTATAACTCCTCACAACATTTTTGCCTACTTTCATAGTCTCATGACTTAAAGATTGTTAGTTTGGGGTAATGCATCCGAATCAGCAAGAATTTCTCGACAGCAAAAAAGAGCAGTTAGATCAATTCTAGGTCTTATACCGAGAGAGTCTTGTAGAAATCTATTCTCAAAATTAGGTGTATTAACCTTCACTGGAGAATTTGTACTGCAGTGCCTTATTCACGTTCAAAAAAATAGGCAAGTTTAACCGACACTGTCCTCGACACATACTTGTAATACGCGTCATGGTGGCAACATTCGGCATCCTTCATGTCGTCTATCCAAAGGTTCCAAAAGCAATTTATGTATCGGAATAGAAATGTTCAATAAACTTAGTGACGAACTAAAAGACCTTAATATTGCTTTCTTTAAGAGGAAACTGAAAAATATACTCATAAAAAAGAGTTACTACACACTTAACGAGGCTTTGGAGGAAAAACGGCTGTTTGCAGGTTCTCAATAATAATTATTTATTACTAGACGATCGCCTCGCGGTTTCACCCGCGTAGTTCCCGTTCCCGTGGGAAATTCGGGATATAATATAGCCTATGTCACTCCCTGAAAAGTAAGCTTCCTAACGATGAAAGAATTTTTCATATCGGTCCAGTAGTTTCGGAGCCTATTCAATACAAACAAACAAACAATCAAATCTTTCCTGTTTTTAATATTAGTATAGATATAGATTGTATAATTAATTAATCAATCTAAATTGACATTTAATTGGTAATTGTAACCCTGACGTTATGAAGGTATTTATGGACCTACTTGTTGACATTATTATTATTTACATATATTTGATTGGACAATGCCCCTTTACAGCAGAAAATATTATTTGACCTTGTGACATATCTTTACCATATCTTTACTAATTTGTATTTTAATATGGTAGGTTCATACTTACATTACTTTATTTTTGTTTATTTTGACAAGTTCTTATACAGCTGCTTTTTTTATTGACGTTTGTTGACAGGTATCTTAATTTTATAATTTTATTTCTGATTAATTGCATCACAATTAATTGCAGGCCTTTTTACAGCCAACCAAATTTGTTGTTTTTTAATTATGTGTTTAGATATGAATCACTGTCTGTCTGGTTTTTTTCGCTATTGTTCCGCTTACAATCCCTTATGGTGATTCCTTCCCTCTCAAAAATCTTATAATTGAATAATTAGTTTAATTAGCAATAATAGTAAATTAGATTTCCACGACATCAAGTGTATAAATATGTACCTACGGTGGAATAAATAAATTGAATTGAATCCAAAGACATTCTATGAAGTACAAGATTGCTAATTTATCTCTAAACTAGAGACATATTCCATACTTACATAGTTTTCACGATGTACTGGAAAAGCAAGAGCGGGAAGCTGACTGCTGTTTTGAGACCATCAGCCCAATTATGTTCCCCTGGTAGCTGGAGGTAGTTTCGATCAATACCGACCCCGTGCTTGCAACAGCGTCAGCACGACAAGCACTTTCACTTTCCTTACCTTGTAATCAGATCCATATCTACTAACGTTACATACATTTCATATGGATCGCTCTTGGAAATATATGGTATGGGTAACTTTTCGTAATTTTTCAATATATTTCGAAAAGTATGAAACATATTATAGAATTTACAAAAACTATTTTGAAATGTACAAACTGATACCTTTCATTTGATACCTTACATGACTCTGTAGGAGGCACATGCGTCCACACATTTGCACCTTCTCATCTTCCGAGGACATGCGTGATCGGGTGCGGCGGCAGATTTGGCCGAAGATCTCAAGGCATATCCAGGTCTCGACAGAGCCTACACATTTCCTCCCCTTGGAATCGAGACCGAGAGTCCGTGGGGTACCAAAAAACATGCTACGTTCTACAATACGTAGATAATGTTTCATGAAAATCTGTTCAGCCAATAAACGCCGGCGGGTTTTTAAGATTTTTAATTTTGTTTTGTTAAATTATATTAGTTCAGGTTATCCTACCTAGACTCCTGAGGTGAAAACATAATAGCAGAAACTTTTCTCTATACTGATAATTTTTCAAAATTACACATTTTAGAATTTGAAATCGAAATATTTGTTCTTAGCCATGTTTCAAGAAAATCTGTCAGAGGGTTTTAAATTTTTTTTATTTTGTTCTTGTGATACATTTTGAATTAGATTTTGTAACGATTGGAAAGTTGTGAGAATTAACCATCAGCGAAGTGTCGAAGAAGCGTCGCAAGATCATAACAAAACTTATGGGAACTTCTTTTGGTGGCATCGTAAATCAGCTGATCGATTAGTGATTCACCTGGGAGCAGTAACATGACGGAGCAGTAATGGTCGTTTAAGACAGAGGTCGTGTCTCATTTTGAGTATTTTTCCCGGACGAATTCATGAAGTACGGTAACACCGACACTTACGGAACGTGGTAACTAGTTATGTTATTAATTTATTTGAAATATTGTTTGATTTATATAATTTTTTTTTAATTTTTTAGTTTTTGGTGCAATTTCATGAACATGAAAATTTTACATGGAAATCGGTTTTACTTTCAAGAGGCCAGTCCAGGCCTAAGCATTGCTTGCTTCTCCTGCAACCGCAAATAGCAGCTGGTTCAACAGCATATAAAATAAAGTCGAATCTTAATGGATTGTTGGTAAATTACAAGCGAATAGTCGTCAATTAGGCAGGCCGCAGTGTTAATGCTCACATAAAAATTTTGCTTTATTACGCCATGACGCTGATGAGAGTACAATCCTGATGTCTTCAGCCAAGCTATGATCACCGGGTACTTGTAGACAGTTCCAATCAATACCAACCACGTGTAGTATTACGTTTGCCGATAGCTTTCATGTTCCTCTTGCTTCTCAGTCGAACACTAAGTATGATGACGACGTTTAAGACACATTCTCTGTGTATTAGCAAAGAGACTCTATGTATTAGAATAGACCATTCACGCACTATACAAACGCAATTTGTGGGTATAGTGTGTTATAATAATTAAGTTGTGTGCTATTACAGTGGTGACACATAAATTGCAAAAGAAGAACAATTTGTACTCATACAAATTAAAAGTGAATTATGTCTTTACTCGGTTCCCGAGTTTACAGAAAAATAAACGTGTGCTCATATTCTAGCCAAATTCGGGGTAAAAATTATTTTGTGGTTATATCAGTCGTAGATATTTTTTTCTTTAGTCCCTAACGATCGAGAATAATGGCCTTCGGAACAATGACTGAAATAAATGTCCCTATTCTACCCCCGACATAAGTCTGCCGGTTGCAGGCATGGCAGTTTTGCTCACATTGAAGACTTTCAGAGATGCACTTGTGTGCGTTCATTTGTATCTCACTCAGTCTCTTAGGTATTGCGGTGCAATCATGAAACAGAAATAGGGGATGCGGTTGGAGGTGTCGACAACGAGGCACCGACACACGTCATCCCTAGTATCCGAGCCTACTTTAAAAATCGATATCTATCTGGCCACTTCCTAGACGGAATGAAGCCCTGGTACATTGAAACCGTAAATAATGGATTTTTTTCTTGCCTATCCAAAAGATTTGCCTTAGTTAAAAATACAGATAATATTTTTGATATGAGATTTCTATGCAATACTTGGCCCTCCCCAACTAGCATTGAAATCTCCCATCAAATTTACATCATTTAAAAAAAGTTAATTTGGATCGCTGAAAATTTATATCTATACTAGCTTCTACCCACGGCTTAACACGCGTATTATCGGTATAAAAAGTAGCTCATCGTCTAATTTAGGCTTTGCTCTAAACGTGCGCAAAATTTCATCTTGATCTGTTCATTACCTAGTTTTGGAGATCCTAGGTAACAAAAATTCTGACTTTCAGCTTTATAATATTAGTAGGAAACACTAGATATTTCCGCTGATTTTTGACAGAATTGTGACAAACCCGACGCAGAGAAATGAAGTTATAGAAAGTTGAAATTTCCACTGAATTATAGATATTTTAATCTGATTAGCGTACAGTTAAGCGGCTGTTTTTCTAACTTAAGAAGTGTTCAGATTTATCCTTGGCATGACGTCAAAATGACTAGAGGCTCATAATTAGCTAGGAGTGAAATCGAGTCAAGTTGTCGGGAGGCTGCCAGGACTGTTTTATTGCTGTTCAGTAGGAGCCTAATCGCGTAACATCCCGCTGCGTCCAACGGTGTGCCTGCACTTGCATGTGTGCGTATCAATCTATCTCAGTCAGGCACCCTTGTCTTCCGATGCGTTTGTGAAACAGAAACATGTGACTCTCATATGGAAGTAAAACAAAGCTTCTGCCTATTTATGAGAGCCTGGTACTTGGTGTGCCATTACTGTGCTGGGTAGAGAAAATCGCCGCCCCGCCTGCAAAGAATAAACAGTTCGTTTTATATGGTTTGTGTTATGTTTATAGCCTTCAATTTTATATGGTCATAAAAATTGGAATATGATGTGAAAACTGTTTATATTATGTTTATATAACTTTCTCTCCAATGTCTGTATCTCCTCAACCTCAATCTCAACAGCCTAATATTTGTCGACTGCTGGACGCAGCCTGCCCTGATAAGCGCCTTATTGGCTTTTATACAATCTGCCTGTTTTTTCTTCGTAGGCGGGGTGCGTGACAGATCACGCACCCCGCCGTAGAAAAGACTCTACCCAGCACAGCAATGACGCACCAAGTACCAGGATCTTTTAAACAGCCAGAAACACCTTGTTTTGAATTTAACGTAGAAAGGAGGTAGATCCTTCGTTCTGTGGCCTTCTGATTCTGATGAGGTGATTCTGACCGCGGCTTCGCACGTGTATTTTCGGTATAATAAGTAGCCTATTATCTAAGGTAGGCTTTGCTCTAAACGTACGGCAAATTTCATCTTGATCTGTTGCAAATATTCTGGAACCTACTAACTGTTGATAACTTAATCTAGGTATGGATAATATGGTAAAAATTAAATATTTTACTAACTAGCTGTTAGTCGCAACTTTGTTAGCGTAGTAAAAGTAATAATTTACGAAGGCATTATGACACTTATCTATTGAAACTATCCGGTAGGTAGAGTAGGTCCGAAGAAATATTAACCACAAAAAAAAATTGCATGTTATTACAGATTTATCGTAAAAGTACACACATAGGTAACCTATGTGTACGGACCTACTCTACCTACCGGATAGTTTCAAATAGGACACGCAAGAGGCAATTGCGTAAGTAATGTACAAATATTTAGGTTTGAAGTATGTATCGTATCTGTAATATAGAGATAAGGACGATTCGACGCAACACCGTGTTAAGCATTGTAGGATGGGTATTCAATAGGCACCGTTCTTAAAATATTACGGCGGTTTCTTGATATCACTTAATTTTAAAACATCTCTCGGGCTCCGGGTATAATGATACTTTTTATTGACGTCGTGAAAAAGTGAACGAAAGTCTTCGTTTCAAGTCTAGCCAAAATAGCGTTTCTGTCAGTATGTCCGTACTCCTCTACAGGTCGTATTTTATGTACAACCGATCAGTGTACAGATTCTATGATTTTATTGTCGTCGGGATTTTTTGATTAAAGGCGTACTTCTTCCACAATAAGGCAAAAAGGCGGCTTTAGAATATCTCCTCTTTAAGAGATCTGATTGTGATGATTGTATTTTTAATTGAAAGGTAATAACTTTAAGCTGTTCTTATAAAAATTTGGTAAAGATCGGATGAAGATTTTCGGCATGACGAGCAGAATAGCTCCGCAAAATGCAGTAATATGCAAGAGAGCATTTACAGTACAGCGCCACCTATTAGAACATCTTTGTAACACTTCGAGAGTTATATTAAATAGCGCGGCCACATACACCGTCGTCGTCGGATAAATAATAACAACAATTTTGGGCTGATGGATCAACGCCATCTATTGATACCTAGGTACAGAATTTCGAGCTTTGCTGAGGAACGTAACTTAGGTAGGTACTTTGTATGGACAATTGGTCTAATGGTTGATGTGTTTGTGCTACATTTCGTTCAAAAATTCGAAAAAACTGAAAAGGGTAACCATTTCGACTTTTTTCAAAATATTTGTAAAAGTATGAACCCCACAGAAGTTCTCATTATATACCTACCTACAATAAGGAATTAGAAAAAACATGGTACCTACCGAACCTACCTACCAAAATATCCCGTTTTAAATTTCTTTAGTACATAAGTAAATTAATTATTGAAAAAAGTTAGTGTTCGCGAGGTCTACTGTTCGTAGAACTCCTAGTTGAAGCTGTCATGATGGCTTATAGATGGTTTATCGAAATTTTATATAATATAATAGTAACCGAGCTTACGTGATAATTATTGAATTCATGACAATTATAATATTATTGCCAGTAAATTGATTATTCATGGCATGAAGATATGGTTTGTCAGTTTTAATCCTAATCATTAACAAGGTTCCTAGTCGTAATAGACTAGGTATCTCGTTGGTCTAGCGGTCAGTTCGTTCAACCGCTGATTATGAGGTACTTAATGGGTTCAAATCCCGGGTCGGGCCAATAGTTTTATTGGGATCTTTCTGGCAATAAAAACTCACAGTAGCAGCCCGGAGTCAGGAAGCTAGCGGTGTTACACCTCCGTGCCTCGGAAAGCACGTTAAGCCGATGGTCCTGCGCTTGACATCTCCCTGGTCGTGTCGGTCTGCCGGCCCATCGGATTATGAGAGTGACGCACTTGTGCACTGTAATATGTCCTGCGCATCTGGTAAAACTCCGATAAGACTGGCCGCCGTGGTCGAATTTCGGCGGAAGTCGAAATTAGGAGCATCATCTATTATTATTGACAAGGAAATTATCAACTATTGAGCTATTCTAAAAATAGTACAAGTACATAATGTACAAAATACGAATTAAATAAAACGAATTCTCTGCAGCCTGTTCTATAAACAATCTAGAGGTACCACAAGGCATCTTGCTTGTATCCGGGTTTTCGACACCAACATGAAGCTTTAGTTTAAACATCAGACATAACTGTTGAAAGTACTCGTACCATGGATAGATACTAAGGCCCAGTTTCCATCACGAGTGGAGCGAGCGGACTCATTAAGGACTCATCCGTTCAACTCGCAAGAGTAAACTGCAAACTTGTATTTTTTCCAACAAGTAGTAAAAGCAAAAGCGTTTAGATGACGCTGCGCTCACTCATCTCTAATTTTCTTTTGTGATTTAAATTTACAAACACAACTATTCGTTATTATTAGTATTATTTAACGTGTATTTATGTGTTCAGATCGCGTACGATTGATAATATGCCAAGGACATAAACTTTTTACACCGGAAAAATCAGAAGAAAACCGCGGAAAGAAGCTAGTCTGTTTATAAAACACAAGCGGCCCATCCCGGCTGCCCACGAGTTGACATTTATGTTTAAACATACAAATAATTATAGACTATGTTACCCAGGGATAATATAGCATCCTAACGAATAAAGAATTTTTGTAATCGGTCTACTAGTTTTTGAATTTATTCTTTACAAATAAACAAAACTACAAAACTGTCCTCTTTATAATATCATTGTAGTAATATAACTTTAGGCTCATATCGTTAAAAAGATTCTCAGAAATCAAGAAAAATTAAAAACAAAGAGATGATGTTTATAAACGACATCTCGTTGTGTGTGCGTGAAACGGTATAAACCCTATTCGTTACATAACCGAGGCTTTCACGCTTTTAGAACAGTGATGAGGGCAAGTTTTAATTTCATGATTTACACAAAGAGGGCTCTGTAGACATTTTGGCAGCTTTAATTTATTTTGTAAATACTGTCTCGATTCTGTTGGTAGTTAAGATACACAAAAAAAAACTAATTGCACTAAAAGCTCAGTTTTTGTACCAACCAAAGGAATCGACGCCAATGATACTTTGTATTACTAAAAGCTGGCGCATTTTTCTTTTTAGTGCCTGTCCGGATGGGACGTTGACGCGCGAGTTGCCCCGCGCGTTTCAATTTTTATTGTATATTGAAATTTCTGTATTATATCGCGTATGAAATATGGTGGGCATAAAGTAAGCAGTGATTGTGGTATGGCACTATATGACTGAAATGCCCACTGCTGTTTTATTTTTTAATTCTGTATCCCATGAATACTCAAACTCTATTCTAATTTAAACATGTCTCAACTGCCGAATTTAAAAAAAAACTTTAAGCAAGGGCTTGCCCTTGTCCGGAATCGAAGGCGTTTTTGATGTCTACCTTCAGAATTGAATGTATTGCGGCCTCATATCCAACTCACGAACCAAAGCCTAGCTCAATTATAAAAAAAAATATTTTATTTAATCATTCATTAGTTTTAAAAACAAAAATATTTGTGCAAAAATTAGACTTGGAGCTGAGATTCGAACATGCGGTACAACTATAACACTCCAAGTCAAGTTTAACTCAGTTCGCAACCAAAACCAACTGAGCCCGCAAGTCGAGGATTGAAGAGTCGAAATTGGAGGTCGCTTGCAATGTTCGAAGGGTCTATTTAAAGTTTTTGCGACCACCGTCAATGAGTAAAACAGACGAAACACAAATGAACTAATGAATTTTGAATCACAAATGAATTTTGACAATTTCTGTAGGTAACTACACTCATGGACATAAAAAATTACAGGAACGGAACAAAAAAAGACCGGAACTGAAACAAGAGTCAAAATTAGAGGGTCGCTTGCAATTTTTGAACGGTCTGTTGTTTAGTAGTTTCGGAACACAAATGAACACTGTTTTTAAATGTTTTTGACAGTTTTAGAAACTACTAAGCGATCGCCTCGCGGTTTCACCCGCGTAGTTCTAGTTCCCGTGGGAATTGCGGGATAAAATATATCCTATGCCACTCCCTGAAAAGTAAGCTTCCTAACGGTGAAAGAATTTTTCAAATCGGTCTAGTAGTTTCGGAGCCTATTCAATACAAACAAACAAACAAATATTTCCTCTTTATAATATTAGTACAGATTAGTATAGATTTATATCGTTTTTGGGTGAATCGAACCAAGGAATATTAATTATCCATAGAAACGTGACAACCCGTTTTAATCCCTTTAGAGGTTATTGTTTGAAAATTTGATTTGCTTGTGTTATTCTAGAACATAAAATAACTACATACCTACTTACCAAATTTCATCTAAATTGGTTTAGTAGTTACGGAGATACGAAGTAACAAACATTCACACAAACTTTCGCATTTATTAAATATAAGTAAGAATAAACATTCTACATATAACCGAGTAGTTCTATGCATGGTACATATATTATTACTAGCTGTTACCCGCAACTTCGTTAGCGCGGTAGGTAGGGTACCTTACTAAAGACACATCAGTGAACGGAAAAAACATATGCATGGAAAAAGCGAATAGTTACATCTGTGACTTCTTACACACGAAGCCATTATAGGTTTTATACAGAGAATGTACCAATAGCAATTAATTGAATTGTTTCGTTTCTTTGCTGAAGAAAAACATTTCACTGAATTTTCATATTTTACAAAGCAGATATGACACCATGACAAATTCCATCACTATTTTAACATGGATAGACAACATTGCATAGACGGACTTTTTATCTATCTTTTAGTTTCTCGTTGGACGTGATGTGTAAATTATCAAACCCTTCTTTAAATCCTAAATCGAGAGGCGAAGCCCTAAAAACCTAGCCAATTGTTTAAGTTAGGCTACATTCTAAATGTATGCCCAATTGCATATTGATCTGTTCTGTAGTTTTGGAGATCCTAGAGATCCTACAAAAGTATCAAATTGCACAAACTTTCGCATTTATAATATTAGTAGGAAGTAGGATAGGATAGGAGAATACCATGGGTATATGTTTTGCTCAAACACGCTACGTAATCATTTTAACAACTTTCTTTGAGCAAAGTCAGCCTTGCCGGCTTACTGGAAAGGCACCGGCAATTTTCATCGCAGTCGTGTTTTGCGACCCGTAATTTCCATTGCCGCTGCTTATTCTATTATTATTATTATTATTATCTTATTATTATGGTGTTAATTCTTACCATAATTTATAAACCAACCTGATTTTGTTTATTTATTGTTTTAGTTTTAGGGACTCGGATCTGAAATAATTATTTCTTAAAAACCCCACTACAACAAAATAATCGATTATAATTGATTATTTTGTTGTAGTGGTTTTTTTACTAGATAAATTTTTCTTGATATGAAATTCAGATATAGATCATGAATAAAAAAACTGGTTTGTTAGATTAATCTCTACTAGCTCACGTGTTACCTTTTACATAAATAATAAAATATCACCCTAAACGCATATACCGAGCGTTTAGAGTGATATTTTATGTTAAAAGTATTTATTTATGGACGGTATAAATATAACATCGATTAGGATGACTATTAAACATCCCTGAAGCGGTCTACGTTCCCCCTAAGATCCGCCGCAAGCTGAGGCTGCATCTGCATTAAACAACCGTAAGGCCAACGCCAACGTTACTTGCAGCAGTTGCCACGAATATCGTAAGTTGTTAACTTGCTCGAGATTCTGTTTACTGACGTGCAGTTCGTGGCGTGATAATAATGTTTGAGAACGGAAATATGAATGAATGGGTGCATCAAACTTTCGCTTCCTTCGGCCGAATGGAAAAACCGCATGCAAATTAAAACATTTATCACCAGTCCAGCTGTGGACGTCGTTCGGCTGAGATGACGAAGATTTGAAAACACAACACACCTAAGAAAGAAATAAAAACATTTTTATATTTTTGGTATATTATATGTTTTTTTAGAAATTACTCTGAGTGTTAGGGCAATAACAAAAACCTGACTGACCTAGTTATCAAATTGAAAAATAAGTTTATATCTTCAAAAGTGTCCCATCCGACGGGATTTGAACTCGCAACCTCTGATTATCGCTGGCAGGTTCTATAATATTTCCAACAGCGCGTTTGACTTGCGCAGCATTTTATAATAGTGCCTACCGAATAATTCTATTTGAATGGTAGGTAGACGTTCAGAAATGTTCTTGAAAATATTATTATCAAATAAACGGAATTATTGTCATTCAGTGGAAGAAAAATTATTTACATTCAATAGAAGAAAAATGCTACTGACCTCTCATAAAATAGCAACTGCGCATGTGCGTACCAAAGGCGCGAAAGCTCGATGCACCGCCTCATCCTATCTCGTTCGCACTACAGCGAACTCCTATGACAAGCCGATTATTTTATTTTCCAAATATCTCATGAAAAACCCAATTTTGATGGATAAATATTTTTCCATCAATAAATATACATAGTTTAGAATATATATGGTTGAAATTCTCATAAGAAAGTAGCTTGTAAATACCCAAAATCAGAGATCATAATTCGAATCCTAGATCGCGCAAGCAACATTTTTCGGTCCGTATGCCAGTGTAAAAGTTCTTCTGCTTACTGTTTGGGAAGGTACGTAGCTACTGCGTAAGCCGGTTGTGGCGGGTTGCCGGTCTAAATACCCGCTGAGTTGAGTTATAAACACCGACCCGACTCTTCGTACGACTAAATTGTGCGAAAAGATGAGACGAGATGAGATAAAGAAACATGATGAACAGAAACCACCAGAGACTTAGGTTCTCACCCCAACGCTAGTAGCTAATTCAACCTTCCTTTTGTTCCTCTCGTTTACCAACCATATCTAAATATGCAGTTAAGTACTTCATAGAGTATATTTTAATTATTCTGAAAATCTTAGGTTCTCGCCTCAACGCTATTAACTAATTTAATCTTCTTTTTGTTCCTCTCGTTTAACAAGCATATCGAAATACACTCAGTGGCACAATTAACCGCCTACAGGTTGAGAGATGGCCCCATCCAGGCCATCCTGCCTTGTTTATAAGACAGAGCAAAGCGAGTAGGTTCTCTACCTAAAATCTATGCTACCTTCGTTAAAATATAATATTCATGACCACATGTTTGCGAAAACATTGACTCCATGGCGCGTAGAATGAACATTTGGATCTAAACTCGAAGTGTTTGGTTCTATTCCTGCTGTGGTACAATAAATCTGTAGGTACTGAAAATAGTTGTTTAAAGCTGGGTGTTCTTTCAGGCTAAGGTGTACAAATCAAAATATTTGTCCGGTTTCGGTAGACAATTGCCAAGAATAGCAGTATTGGTAAGTCTATGAAACTTCGTAGCATAATTATTCAGAACTTAGTCAATCTTTCTATCTACGTCGTAGCACTGCTACGGCGTAGTAGTGCTACGGCGAAGATCTCGTAGCATGTCTTTGAGTGTTTTCGACCGATAAAAATAGGTACTTAATTAGTTTTTTGGAGGATACGTCGTATTGTAATACCATTTTAGGCATGCGTCCAGCAGTGGACCAATACAGGCTGTTGAGTTTGTTACCTCTTCACGCCAAAACTACTGAACGGATCAGGCTGAAATTTTGCATTCACGCAATGGTCCCTGCGACGCAGGAGGTTACGGGTTCGAATCCCGACTCGGGGCATAGTTTTGTACATTTTGCAGATATTTGTTCAGGGTGTTCTGGACGTGTTCTATGTTTAATTTTACATCTATGAAGTGTATTGTTTTAATTATATCAGTTATCTAGTCTCTTAAAACAAGTTCTGCATAGCTTGGGGCTGGAGATATGAATTGTCCAGCATTAATATATTTTATTTAATAATATATTTTTAAGGCTCACAAAACAATATTATTATTTGTTTATTTGAAGAGACGTTCAATGAAGTCCCTATTATAGAGACTGACTGTAGTAAGACGAAGTAGATGACTTGACCAAGGTAATTTAAACCCAAAGCCACCGCAAGAGGGCTTGTCATATGTATGACATGTCATTTGTCAAGTGAATAGGTAGGTACATATGAATGCAGCAGGCATGTAAACGCATGGGGACGTGCTTTCAACTATTTTAATTCATTTATTTTACTTCAAATAAGTAAGTACTTACCTACGTACCTTCTTTTAATATCTTCATTCATATAATTTGGAAACAGCACATCGATTTTCTAAGCGCTTACAAAATAATAGAGGTACCTACTTAATGCAAAAAAAAAATCATATCGATAGCTTTCGTTCAAATTAGTAAAAGGGAAGTCAAATCATCTACATCAGTGGGGTTTGGGCTGGCAATCTCTTAGAGAGAGAGACTACACAGGCCCTTTTTTTGGAATTTTTGGGTTATTTCATCCCTCCCCGGTGACTTTGTACGTTGGCGTCCCGGCAGACCATTACTGTGTAGATACGGACTCCCCCAATCTTTCAACGCAGAAACTTGAATGCCTCAAATGTCGAGAAATTTCATCGTTTGCGCGATCTAGGAAATGTGAAAAAATCTCCTGAACTATCCATCGGCGACTACTGCATTTTGCCAGTTGCAAAGAAACTTTCGAAAAACACCTTTAGGCGTGTTAAAGTTGACATATATGTAAATGTTGACTTTATAAAAGCCTAAAAAGGTTTCCCATCCAAAAATTTGCTTAACTAGAGCCATCTCTTCGATGCAGATTGCACTTTTATAGGCCAACGTCCGCAAATACATGCAACTTCGAGCCCCCAATAAACTTTCAAATAGCTTAAAACACAAATTAACATCCGACTTACTATGGAAATGGCTTTGTAAAATCGACGTAACGTTATAAAGTAGCCAAAGAATAGTTAAAATTTACTTTTACGTTATTTTGTTTTGTTAATGAAGAGCTAAATGATTGATGGCGGCTCATTTTGAGCTTTGTTGTATTCAACGTCACACCGGAGCTGCGCGGCGCGCATGCGCCGTCGACACCAGCCGGACTGACAACGTCAATATATCTCTTGGGAGACCTATTCATCTCTGTCCCGCCTGTACAAGCGACGAGTAAAACTAACAACGCTCAAATCACCTAGGAACAATCAAATTAAGAATTTTTAAGAGAAAGTTGACATAGAAAAGCTCCGAGAAAAAGAAAAAGAACGTTTTCGGTAAGAAAATGCTTGGGTTTGAACCCGCAACCTCTGGCGTTCCTAACGGGGGGCTCGGAATAATCAGTAGGAACATAGGAACTAACCGCTCAGTAGTTATACCAATTGTTGGCCGGACAGAGCGGTTAAACGGGGTATAACAGACGAGGGGTTGACGGACGCTTAAATTCAGCAGGCAATAAACAAAATTAAGAACTTTAAAAACCAGCCGACCTTTATTGACTGAACAGATTTTCATGAACCATGACTAAAAACACTCGGTATAAAATTATCAATGAGACAAAAAACAAGATCCGTCAAATGCGAGTGTAATTCGCGCACCGAGGGTTTCGAACTATGTTCGAACTATACAAATAATTATGTACTAAAGGTACCGGTAAGAGATATCGCTATTTGATGAATACCTACCTAAAAATAGTAGGTACCAAACTACATTTTAGATGGATCGCTCTGCATAGGTATTTCGGAGATTAGGTAACTTTTATGACTTTTTTCAAAATATTTCGAAAAGTATGAAACCTACAGAAATTTCACTAACTATTTTGAAATGTACAAGCCAATACCTGTCATATTATACCCCACATGACAACACAAATTTCAGACCAGAACTTATTAAAAAAAAAAGAATAAAAAAGTTATATTAAAATGAACTAGTTTCGGACCACGGCTTCGCACGAGTTGTTTCCGGGACAAAAATACGGTATTTCAAGTTAAAAATTATCGTATAAAATACTTTTAAATGATCTGAACATATTATTACTAGTACCTACTATTTTATTTTAAACGTCTTTTTATGCAAAATAAATAAACACATACTTACCACACATAAATAAATAAAAAATTGGAAACAATAGCCGCTCCATTCATTAACTTAGAACAAAATAAATACTGTAACGTGCAGACCAAAAAAATATGTTTAGAGCAGATTTTGGAAGATATGGATAATATCATAATACAGAGTTAAAAAATACAGTTAAACTTAATGAAAATAAGAAATTCTATAATTTTTCTTCTGCTTAGACGACTGATTTTTGCATTTTTATACGAGCACATGGGCATGCTTTCTGTCCGGCCGCTAAAATGACACTAATTGAAAGGGTCTTATCATTCCAAAAGGCTTCTCTTTTGGTACAGACGGTTTCAGGGTCCGCATTAAGTATTTGGCATTAAATATTGCGCCATCTCATAGTGCTTGACGGAACTAGATAGATAGATAGAAAACACATTATTATACCACACAAATACAGGAAACAATACAGAGAAAATGCTTAGAAAGAAAGGAAGTATACAGGGCGGCCTTATCGCTGATCTCTTCCAAGCAACCTTGAGATGGACTGGAAACCTTGATCGCATTGAATATTGCGCCATCTCATAGTCCTCGACGGAACTTTTTAACTAATATTGCGCCATCTCATAGTGCTTGACGGAACTAGAACAGATCTCAATGTGCATAGTCCCTAGGTTAACTAGATAGTTCCGTCAAAGACAGTGAGATGGCGCAGATTGAAATGAAATCCTTGTTTGCTCTTAGCATTTTATGCTAGCCTAGTACGGATACCACAGATTGAATTAATACATAGTATACCGACTCTATCGCGACATCTCACCGTCTTTGACGGAACTATCTAGTTAACCTAGGGACTATGCACGCACATTGAGATCTGTTCTAGTTCCGTCAAGCACTATGACATGGCGCAATATTCAATGTACCGATCAAGGTTTACAAGTTGTTTAAGTTTTATTGATATAAAATGGTTGTACACATAATACCAGACCATCAAGCAAGCTTTTGACTTTTTGAATAAATTATTAAATTATTAATATTTATATAATTTTTCTATTTTTCTTCAGTTTAATGCCGTATTAGACGGAAATTTCTAAACTAAGCAATCGTATGAGCAAACTTTTATCTACAATATTAAAACAATAATCTAACTCCGCGTTATTTAGAGGTTATCAGCATTTTACGTTTAATCTTTATCCGGAATTTTTGGGCTTAGGGCTGCCACCTCACCTGAACCTACTATAGTATTATAATATCTGTGCCTGAACATTATTTTGATACTTTGAATTATTGTTGGTCATAGCACAGATATTATAATACTATACTAGTAGTCATAGGAAATATAAAGCAAACGATCGTTTTATATAAATGTACTAGTTTCTGCTCGCGGTTTTGCACCGGTGAAACTGTGTTGTGACTGTGGTGTGACTGTGAATATTATTCCAGATAAATTTCTACTTATTTACATTTTGATATGCCCGCAGCGATAACACTGCGGGCCAAAGGTCTCCCCTCAAACTCTTCCAAGTAAATACTACTACTAATAATGTACTAGCATAGTAGTATAGTATGTATATTATAATATCTGTGACATAATTAATTTATATAATTTATAAATATATAATAAATTTGTTTAGCGGAGGGGTTGATCAGGCTTGACATCTACAGTTTACTGCAATGTCTATCAGCCAGAACCGGGTGGTTGGTGCTGCCCAGTATCCTGCGTTTTATAGATGTTAGTTTATTGTGAATCACAGCGTAAAAGTCCTTTACATGTGCAAAATCAAAAATCAAAATCAAAAACTCTTTATTTCCATAAATACAATAAATGTACACTTAGAAAAGGTCAAAATAAAAAACTAAACACTGACACGGAAATAAAGTGATATTTTTTGATTTCTGTCGCTTCGGTATGTAGACTAAAGTAAAGAAGCGACGAAGAAACCTTTAGCCTGTTAGTTGTTATTTTTCGAGTTGGAGCAAAACCCGTCCCAAGCTTTTTTATCCTCTAGATAATCTGATATTTTAAAGTAAGCCTTTTTGCACAGCAAGGTTTTGACAATATGTTTGAATTTATTTACTGATAATTTTTGCAACTCACTAGGAGTTTTGTTGTAGAAGCGTATACATTGCCCTTTAAAAGATACATTTATTTTGTGTAGCCTAGTTGTGGGCACAGCGAGTTTATGTTTATTTCTGGTATTAAAATTATGTTTATCGCTATTTTTAGGGAACCGATTTATATTTTTATGAGTGTACAATAAGTTTTCATAGATATATTGACATGGTACTGTCATTATGTTTATTTCTTTGAATTTATCACGTAGAGATTCTCTAGGACCCATGTTATAGATAGCCCGAACAGCCCTCTTCTGCAGCACAAATACGGTGTTAATATCTGCAGCGTTCCCCCACAGCAGTATACCATAAGACATAATACTATGGAAGTAGCTGAAATAAACAAGTCTAGATGTATCCAACGTCAATCAACGTCTGTAAGATGACGGATTTTTTTGACTGCATACGCTGCAGAACTGAGTCTCTTCGATAGCTTATCTATGTGTGGGCCCCATTGAAGTTTATTATCTAAGGTGATTCCTAAGAATACGGTACTTTCTACTATTTCTAAAGTTTCTCCTTTAACGTTTACATCAGCCTTCACTTGTTTAACATTAGGTAGAATAAATCTAATACATTTTGTTTTGGTTTCGTTTAGCAAAAGATTATTCACACTAAACCAATGAACTACTTTTGAGATTGCATTATTCACATCGTCGAAATTTGTGTTTTGTCGCATCATTTTAAAAATTAATGAAGTATCATCAGCAAACAATACAATCTCTTGATTATTCTTGACAAGATGAGGCAGGTCGTTAATATAAACTAAGAATAGGAAAGGACCGAGGATAGAACCCTGCGGTACACCCATTGTAACTACAGACCCCGAAGACCGTTTCCCATTTATGTCAACTCTTTGTATCCTATCACTCAAATAAGATGTAAGAAGATCCAAAGAGGTGTTTCTTATTCCATAGTGATGTAGTTTCCTGATTAATGTTTCATGGTGTACGCAATCGAACGCTTTTGACAAGTCGCAAAAAACGCCTAAAGCGTCTTGCGACTTCTCCCAAGCATCAAAAATATGCGATACTAACTCTACACCGGCATCAGTAGTTGACCTGCCCCGAGTAAACCCGAATTGCTTACCATGTAGCAGGTCATTGCCATTAAAATGCCTAAGCAATTGATGTAAAATAAGTTTTTCAAAAACTTTGCTGAAAGTTGGCAGTACTGATATTGGTCTAAAGTTAGTGGGGTCAGACCTACTACCCGATTTAAATAGTGGGATTACTTTACTACATTTCATTAGATCAGGAAATACGCCACAATCAATAGATTCATTGAATATAATAGCTAGATCTGGTGCAATCGTATCAATTAAAGGTTTAATAATTTTAACGGAAATGCCCCAGAGATCTGCAGTTTTCTTTATATTTAAAAATTTTAAGGCTTTTTTAATATCTTTTTCATCGACATAGTTGAAATTAAGTTTATTTTCGCATTTAGGTACATTTTCTATGAGTAATGACTCAGCGATTAATTGAGAAGAGTTTAGACACTTCGTAGTAGATATTGGAATGTCAGTAAAAAAGTTTTCAAAAGCTTGGGCTACTTCAATGTCATTTTTGATTGTGCAATCATTTATCTTAAAATTGTAATCATTAACGTAGGTACTGACCTTTCCAGTCTCACTTTTTATTATTTTCCACGTTGATTTTATGACATTTTCACTATTTCTAATTTTGGAGCTTAAATAATTTGATTTTGCGATTTGACAAACTTTTCTAAACTACAGCAAACATGCCAGACGCACTACAGTATCTGGGCAGCCCCACTATTGCTCTAAACAAATTATTATAGAGGGCACGTAGGGCACTGATGGACGCCTTGTTATAAGTAACCCACAGGCCGCTGGTGTAAAAAGATCCACCGGGGAGCAGCGCCTCCTGCAGAACAATTCTACTACCGCACTGCGATCCCCAACCCGCATGCCCAGCATGGGGATTATGGGCACTACCCCCATGAGATAAAAACCAATAAGGCGCTTATCAGGGGAGGTGCGTCCAGCAGTGGAAGACTGTACAGGTTGAGGAGATAAAGACATTGGAGAGAAAGTTTCCTTTCAACACTTTTAACGTCATATTCCAATAATTATGGCGATATAAAATTAAAGGCAAAGAAAACGTGAACTGTTTATTCTTCGCAGGCGGGGCGGCGATCTTCTCTACCCAGCACAGCAATGGCACACCAAGTACCAGGCTCTCATAAATAGGCAGAGGTACGTTGTTTCGAATGAAACGTAGCGTAAGAAGGAGGTACGAGTAGATCCTTCGATCTGAGAGTCACATATTTCTGTTTCACAAACACACCGGGGGACAAGTGAGCCTGACTGAGATAGATTGATAAGCACACATGCAAGTGCATTATTAACATGGCACACCGTTGGACGCAGCGGGATGTTACGCGATTAAAGCTCGTACTGAACAGCAATAGGATTGCAACTGAAGGATTGGCGTGACCGGCAGCCTTCCGACAACTCGGCTGGATTTCCCTCTTAGCTAGTTATGAGCCTCTAGTCGTTTTGACGTCATGCCAAGAATTAATCTGAACCTATTTAAATTATAAAACAGCCTTATTGTTCGCTAATCAGATTGAAATATCTTCTACAGTTCAGTTGAAATATCAACTTTAACTTCTTTAATATGGCTCTGCGTCTGGTTTGTCACAATTCTGCTAAAAATCTGCGTAAATATCTAGTTTTGCCTCAATATAGATATAAATTTATATAAATAATAAATTTTAAACAATCAAAAGTAACGTAATTATAACTAGGCAAAATCGCGTTGTTTTGAATTTAACGTAGGAAGGGGGTGGATTTAAGAGAGGAATGAGTACGGTTGTGAATCCTTTCACTTTCCATATTGTTAGTTCACCTTTACCCCTATACCTTTAAATTTAATAAGTGTTTTTAAATTCTTTATTAAGGGCTTTGTCGCACATGCGGTTATGGCGCCCTTAATAAGTCTTATCAGACTCACCAGACTAATATTGTATTTGCAACCATTTTCGACTTTATAACTTCCACGTTATGGCTTATCCAGGACGCGTTTACGTTTTGACTGAAACTGAAACAAAATGGCGAGACTACACAGTTGACTACCATGAATAGGGTTAGGGAATTTGTATAGATATCTGTTGAACATTTAAGTAATTGAACTTAAATCACGTAATGAAATAGATGTCGTTAGAGTCGACTATCGGACTCTACCGGAGGAAGGGCAGCAGCTTCCTCCGGTGTATTTTCAACATCTTAACTGTGACATCCAATCCGCCGGTCAAGCGTCGTTATTATGGTTAAACCCCCCTTGTTTGGGAGAGGCACGTACAGCAGTGGATGTATGTGAGCTGAGGAGACGTTATGGAAGCAATATTTCTTTGTTTTGGACTGTGTTTGGTAAACCTACATAGAGATGTAGGCACAGTCTTTAAGCAAAATAAAAATCAAACATGTTGAAATCTCTGAATTCTGGTAGTTGCTTCTAAGTTGCCGTGAATCTCCATGACGATACAGAGAATGCACAATTTAGCTACAAACTGCTGCTACGACTAACCGTCGCAGTCCTCTGCGGTTTGTTCTTTCTGTTTATGGCAGCCTGGTATTTCTGCGTACTGAATGTTCCGCAGATATTTACGTACTTATCCGCTTCTTCCGCGATTTGGCCGAAGTTAGGTTTTATGATTCATTGGTTATTATGTAAAACTGTATTATTAAGTACCTAGGTACACAGTATTATTATTTCAATATCCTTTATTTGGCCTGATATTTCTGGAAAGTTTAGTTTCGGTAGATTTCAGTCTATTTTAATTTAAACAAACGAGGTATTGTTTGATTCGTCTTTAAACTTAGGTAGGTGGCTATAAGCTATGTGACGTAAGATAAAATTGTCACGAGAGTTGCGTCTGAAAAATTCGAATATTCCAAAGTACATACATAATATCCTCCTCTAATCCGGGATTAAAAACTAAGGCTTAAAACTGGAATTCTGACGTCTAGCTTATCGTTTTGATAGCTTTGTAATTTATGGGTCAAAGGATAGGTCCTACAGGGGCAATTCGTTACTGCAGGTAGTGTAATGCTTTTGTTGTTTCTGATAAGACTTTTTACTAATTCGTATCTTTGCTTGGTGGAACCGATCGCAAATTTTGCAGGCTGGAGGAGACTAAATGTTGCGACTAATGCGCTAATGAAAGTTTACTCAAGGATTACATAAGCAGTCATTACGTGAGCTCTCGTGAGCGTTGAATCTCTGCTCAAGTAAATAAAACGTTACTCTGACCCCATTCTGGTTGCACTTGCAAATTATGACCATGTCTGCTTGAGTAAATAGGGCTTTGTCTATGGTCTAATTTGAAATAACCACCACAAAGAATCACCAATCAGAGATTTGACACTTACAATTTTTCTAAATAAGCAATTACTCAAGTAATGCTTGGTAACCATTCAATAAAGTACTACGTATAATTTGAAAACATAACCATCTCTCATAGGTCAGTGATAGTTAACGTTTCGAAGCCGTGCAATGAACTGTGCTGCCATATTATTAATTATGGATCGTAAATGTAAACAGTTTAAGATATCTTTTAGGCTGGCTAAGTGTAAAAGTACATTCGCTAAAATAAAATAAAATATTACACATATTTGATGCACACTACGTAAGTAATGTGGCATCACTGACTACTAGAGATTAAATTGTAGGGCACGCTTTGAGTCAAACACAGGCGCGAAAACGCCTTATCTAGGGTCGAATAAAACACATTTATTTAAAAACAAATAAAACGTCAAGTGCGAGTCAGACACGCGCATTAAAGGTTCCTTGTCTTCTTGTTTATTTCCAAATTATCATGGCTCTAGGTCAACGGGAAGTAGGTACCCTATAGGTTTTGGTCCGTGGCGAGAACCAAAAACTGTTTTTTTGTGAATAATCTACAAATTTACGGCTTTTTCCTTTTATTTGTGCCATAAGACCTTGCTTCTTACTTAATTATATGATTCTAGGTCAACGGGAAGTACCCTATAGGTTTTGGTCCATGGCGAGAATGATACTTTTTTTTTCTTAGTGAGTTAAATACTTTGCTGTATTCGGATTTTTTCCTTTACTTGTGCTATAAGGCCTTGCTTCTTGCCACATTTAATAAGGTCTATATTCTAGGCCCACGGGAAGTATTCTATAGATTTTGGTTACTTTTGATGCTCACCAAATTTCATGATTCTAGGTCTACGGGAAGTACCCTACAGGTTTTGTGTACATGTGATTTCCATGGAAATTTCAAATTATTCGGACATAAACAGCTGTAACTTTTGAGTGCGTTGAGTTATAAGTTTAATTTATATCACGGCTGCAAGAAGTTACGGACTTGAGTACCTATTTGACGTTAATTTCAACTCCATACGTCCACGCGTTCCTGAGAAAAGAGGGTTGACAGACGGACAGACAGACAGACAGACAGACGAACAACAAAGTGATCCTATAAGGGTTCCTTTTTTCCTTTTGAGGTACGGAACCCTAAAAACATAAATACACCTCCTCCTATGCTACTTACTTATTCGTAGCTCCTATGTGAATTTTTAAAGTCGGTTAAATGTGGTGGCGGCGGCGCGCGGCGTGGCACTGATTTGTGCGCTGTGGTAGCGCCTTAAATGGGCAAGCAATCTCAGAAGAACGATCCCAAGCAATGCACAGATATGCATCCATAGACGTCATCTGTCTGGGCAGTGTCTGGAGCAGCAATGACCACGCCCCCAGTGCAGAGATAAATCAATAAAGTGAAGAGGGTGAGGGAATCCTTCAACCTCTAGTTAGTCATGCTTGCCTGGTAGTTTTACAGAATTTTTCGAGCCTACCTTGACAGACTGGCGGATCTATTATAATGTAAAATATTTGTTACTAAAATCAACATAACGGTCACAACACTAAATAATAGCAATCAAACAAGGATATATTACGTCACATTATTACGATTATTTTTTAAAAAGCGTTGTTATTTAAGTTAAGTCAAGTTAGGAATCTCATGAGAATTAAACTAACAATCCTTTTTGTGCTTATAATACTGGCCCAAACGACCTTATGGCCTCATGGAGGTTTCGAACAGTATCCTCACATTGCGTATGTGCCTTTGGAAGATAGTGTTACCTACAGGATGGGGATGCAATACGAGACTCCCAGCTACTTCTGTTATCCTGGGAGTCTGGAAAGCTTGCCCGGGGACCGGCTTTAAGTTGAGGCTTTCAACAGTCCAACAACAACTACCAAGGTGATCTTGCTATAAATATCATAAGCGGGTAAATCTTTTCATTGAATAATTCCTAAGGGATCAAACTAGGCCTAGATCTCAGTACTTACTTACGGGCTCCCCGTGGTAAAAAACAACAATAACACAAAATTCAAAATCTTTTCTTTGGTTCCTCGAATGTCAAAACACGAAAAAAAAATTATTTCAGAAATAAATTACGATGCAAAAAATCTGAAAAATGAAAATGCACTGTTTCGCACATAATTTGGTCGAGGTCTCAGGAACTCTGCGGTCTATTGAAACGACATAATCATGTTTTGGTTCGTACCTAATTACTTGGTTCCTTGAACCAGTTTCTTTATAATTTGTGTATTTTTCTTGTGTGCAGCAAAACTTGATTTTTACGCTTATGCCGTTCCAAAAACGTATGCTCTGTGTCGCTTCTATAAACGAGAAATCCTATGCCTAACCTTTTCACCAAATGGCGCACATGATGCCCTCTTAACGTAAGGCATTCTTAGATTTTCCTGTCTGTGTACAAGAATCTTAATTTTGATTGAGCTGAATCAAACGTTTTCAAACCATAAAATATTAGTACAAGTGCCGCTTTGGTGATTGTGCCGAGGATTTACAGGACCTTATTTTTCCCTCGCCTTTCCGCCACAGGACAAGTACAGGCACTAGTAAATAAAACCCATCAGTGGTCAGTATACCATAGTGCCGAACTGTTTTCGCTCTACTTTCGCTATAGGTAAAGTAAAGTATCGACAATGAGTGGAATAAACTTGTGTTCCTGCTACCGCCGCAAAAAAATTTATCGACTGTTTTGTCTGGCTCTTTTTTGTGCGAATATGAAACGAAACTTTCGTTTCATCAAACATTCACGAAACTTTCGTGAATGTCGAAAGCACGACAAAACGGACGAAAAAACAGTCGTCGCGGTGCGTATCGTAGCCCGGCTGGTCAAGAAGAGTCATCAAATCGAGAGTGAATAACTTCCTTCTGAAAGCTTTGGTCAAACGGTTTACCTTAAAAAACAAGATCCGTCAAGTGTGAGTGTAACTCGCGCGCTGAGGATTTCGAACGTTTGTCAATTAATTATACAAATAAGGTACCAGTCACAGTACTAAAGGTACCAGTTACAGACTTTACTATTGAATGGATCCCTAAAAATAGTAGGTACCAACCCATAATATGGGTTGGTACTATACTTATACTATACTTTTATCGAATGTTTTTTGTGTAAACTTGGACTAAGGGGGACTTGCTGATCGTTTAATTATATTTGAAAAAAACATCCGTAGCTAAACAATACTCGATCACTATTTACAATAGTGATTTTTTGTCACTAACGTGCGTATCGTCACTGCGTTTACTGCCCCTGCTTCACCATACCAACCATACATAGTTGGTTCATATAGCCGCCGCGTCATGCGAATCCTTTCCTCAAATTCTTAAAGAACATAAATATTGTCGAAAAACACGTAGCGGTTCAATATTATAATCAAAGTGCAAATTATTTCAATGAGAAAAAAAAAATAGCAAAAAATTATGGAGATTCTATCAAAATACGAGGTTTGACCGTCAATTTTCCATTTTCACTTATAATAAGGAAAATTCACAACTATGGCGGTATTTGCGACACCATACTACCAGGGCATCAAAGCATCGAGAGAGTGGATGAATGAAGAGGTCTGGGAGAGCAGCTAGGGATGAGGTGGGTGCGTTGACCAAACCTTTCCCAACCCCTTCTATGCAGTACTGGATCTACGATTTTCTAGGGGGGAGGGGGTGGGAGGGTTGACACTTGAACAAATATGTATTAGCGTATCTGCGGTGAATCTTCACAGATATGTATAAGGTTACTGTTTCGTGTGTATTGGTTCTTCGCGAGATACGGCCGGCCCACTGCCACTTCAGCTGGCTAATTCTTGCTATGTCGATAACTTTGGTCCTTTGTCGGATGTATTCGTTACGAAACCTATCCTTCAGAGAAACTCCGAGCAAAGCTATTTCCAAGTAGTGCGTAATTGCGTAAATAAATTACGCAATGATAATCAAAACAATGAAGTGAAAACCCGTTTGCTTATCAGTAAAAGCAAGGTCTCTCTTTTAACGCCAATTGGCGAATTGATGTCTGTGATGTTGCTATCGATGCGGGTTTTGTTTGTCAAAAGAAACATTCAAAACAATTCATTCAAAATAACAGTCTTGACGGATTTAAGTGTAGCGTTAGCTTGGTTGAGAAAAAAATATAGAGAAAATATAGAAAAGTCTGCAGTAGAGTAGAATACTTTTTGAAAAATGGTCAAAAAGGGGGATATCATTTTCAAAAGTCATCGGCGCGCACTTGACGGAACTTTTTTTTTCGTGCGCCACTATCGTAAGCCTTGTAAACTTAAATAAAAGTAAAAGTTAGCCCCTAACAATAATGTCGTGGAGGTTTTTTCTCCTGATTTTTTAGAATTATTGTAGAATTCGTATATCAAAACAAAACAAAAAATGAGAGCTCAAAATAGAGGTCTTTAAATTGGTCAACAATTCGGAAAATTAACTAAAAAACTTTACGGTTGGAAAAAACTAAAAACCATTTTAAAAAGTACTAAGTATAGGTACCATTCATATGAGATCAATCTAGATTTCATTGATTTATTTTACCCTCCTTTGGAACCCCTTTTCTCAATAACACCTAGACGGATTTGACCCCACTAAGTTACCAGCATATTTCACATGTCTCATCTATCTATATAACACAAGCTCTGCTTAGCTTGGGGCTAGATAATGCTGTGTGAATTGTCCAGCATTATTTATTTATTTATTTATTTATTTTATCGACCTACCAAATTTCACGCGAATCAGATCTCAGGTCAGATATAAGATCATCGGTTGGACAGTTATGCTCGAAGTGACTATTTTATCATACAGCCAAATCACCCAAGCTGCCACTGAGAAGTTCGTTGGCTTCGCTCACTCCGATAAATAATATGACTGAAATTTGGCGGTGTTTCATGAGGGCAACATAAATAGAGTAGAGAGCTCAGGAATGTAACGGTGAGATAGAGATAGGACATTGCGCTCACTTCCAACCACCCCTTCCACCAATTCTGTTTCATAAACGCATCAGGACACCTGGGAGTCTGAGTGAGATAGATTCATACGCAAACGCATACATGCAAATAAAAACACTGACACACACATTGCTATGTTTGCATCCTACCTGTTGCAGCATCAAGGAAAGTGAAAATGCTCTTGCTAGACGCGGTCGGCACACGTGATCGGTATCGATTGGAACTACCTGCAGCTACCAGGTACTTAACTTGGCTGAAGCTTTCAAGATGCTCATTCTCATAGAATCACTACTTAAACAGTCTCTAAAACAACACCCGTATAAATCAGAAACTTCGCAAAAGCATAGAACCATTATCTCTTCTAAGATTCTTTGTGCTGATTCCGATCCATTATCCATTCAAACTTTCACAGGACCAACCCCATGTCTTGAAAAACATCGTCACACATGACATTTTAACTGCCGTGCCTAACAAGATATTATATCCCGATGCAGTCTAGAGTAGAGTCACGAGCGTATTGATTTCCTCTACCGCTGAGCCAACCAATCTGCTTTGATATTTTAGACCTATTATTGTATGCATTGCTATCGTATGCATTGCAGTTCAAATCATTTTCACATATTACAAAAAATAAACATGGTACAAGTTTTACGACACGTAGAGCACTCGTAGAGCGCTACGAAGTTGGCCGAAGCAGGACGCTACGGCGGCGTAGAGATTACATTGCCTTGTTTTGAAAAGATGCATTCACACACTTAGTCCGCAACACATCAGAGTAGAACAATAGTATACCACAAATAACGATAAAAATCCGAAAACCGTAAATTTGTAGTTTATTAACTAAAAAATAATACATAACTTTTGATTCTCTCTCTCGACCAAAATATACAGGGTACCTAGTTCATGTTGACCTAGAATCATAATATTTGGCAAGAAACAAGGTCTTACAAAAACGGAACCGAAACCTTAGTACGCGAGTCCTACTCGCACTTGACGTTTTATTAATTTTTTTTTCGAGTGCCACCGTCTATTTGGTTCTTACACGTTTAGTTGAGCAATATAAGGCCCCTGTCCTGTTGCTACCGCGCGGTAAGCCTGTAACATAAACAACGCTCTCAGGCTCTATAACAAAGCGATGACTGTTTTCTAAATAGATGAAAAGGGCCACAGTACTCAATGTATTATTCAGCGTTTCATAATTATGAGAGAAACTGTTATCATGATAATTTCCTTCTTTTGATACGAGTGTATCTAGATTTTTATTTGTTTTCATTTTCTGTAACTTTTTACTATCTACCATAGTAAGTTCAATGTCATTAATATCTTTCTTAAAAACTTCAACAACGTTAGGTTGGCCTTCCCCTTCGCTGTTTTCATTCATCGTCACATTCTTGGATCTAAGTGGTTCCTCGCTTTCTCTCGCTTTCTTACATTGCGCACACGTCATCACATACATACATTCATCAGTCATTCTCTTCAACTCATTACTTGTTATAATTATACGAGAAAATGCATCAGCTGCTGCATTGTCTTTTCCACGCACATACACCAGTTTAAAGTCATATTCTTCAAGGCATTGTCGAAACTTTGTCAAACGACTAGAGGGGTCTTTTATAGAGAAAAGATATACTAATGGTTTATGATCGCTTCTAACAGTAAATTTTCGTTCATATAGATATGGTCTAAAATACTTTACGGACCACACTATTGCCAATAATTCTTTCTCAATAATTGGATAATTTAGCTCAGCTTTGTTTAAATTTCTACTTGCATAAGCTATTGGCTTTCCATTTTTATTTGACAACACACTACCTATTGCTAATCCTGAACTGTCTGTTTGAAGAATAAATTCATTTTCTTCACTAAAATCTAGATAGTCAAGTATTGGAGCATTAACTAAACATGCTTTAAGCATTTTAAACGATTTTTCACATTCTTCAGTCCAATCAAACTTTTCATTCTTCCTGCTATTAAAGCAAAATTATTCACAAATTTCCTGTTGTAATTTGCAAAAGCAACGAATCTTTTAACTTCATCAATCGATTTTGGTTTTGGATAATTTTTAACCACTTCTATATTTTGGGGATCTTTTGGGGGTAAACTCCTTTATCTGATACTACATGACTCAGATATAGTAATTCTCTTTTCAAAAATTCACATTTTGATGGATTTATGATGATCAACCAAATTTCTACCCAAAACAACAAGATCATCTAAATATATAAGACAATTTTCGTAATTTAAGCCTGCCATAGCAACTGTCATAGCTCTTGAAAAAGCACTTGGGCTTATTTTTAGTCCCATAGGAAGTCTTTTCATTTGATATTGACCTTGATCTGTAGTGAAAGATGTATATCTTCTACTATTTGGTTCTAATTCTATTTGATAATAACTTTGAGAAAGATCTAAATGTGAGTAATAAACGTAACCTGAAAGGGAATCTAATATAATATTGGGTAAAGGGAATTTGTCATCCTTGATGTTTTCGTTTAAACGCCTATAATCTATAACAACTCTCCATTTCCGTTCTGCTGTTCTATCTATTTTTTTCGGAACAATCAATAATGGACTGGACCATTCGCTTGTTGCTTCTTCTATAATATCATTCTCACGTAACTCTTTGATTTGTTTTTCTATCTCTTTTTTCTGAGAAAACGATAGCCTATATGGTTTAGTATAAACTGATGTAGCATTTTCTTTTAATTTAATTTCCTATTTATAAATATTAGTTACTGTTAATTTATCATTTGGTAAATGAAAAACGTCATTATACTTTGCGCAAATATTTTTACGCGCAGCTAGTTTATATTAATTTTACTTTGAGGAAAAGCATTCGTGGAAATTTCCAGGCGGGGTGTCCACGAATGCTTCGTAGAAGCCCCGCCTGCAAATTGTACGTTTTAGATCGAGTTTGATACCAGGCTCTCATAACATGCAAAGAGAAAACATAAAGCAGCTCTTGTACGGGTAACTATATTATAGGTGTCGACTCAGTAGCTTTTGTTCGTTGGTGAATTCAAACCAATTTCAGCTGTAACACGTACAGGAATAAGTCCGATTTGGTCCGAGGCTTATACGTCGTCACTGGTTTACTCGAGGGTGTAACCCTAATAGCTCTATCTCATTTTTTTGCAAAGGTTAGAGGAAATAGCACGATAGGGTTGGGTTGGGAGCTTCTCACTTCTACTTTGACAGATTACGAGTAGGCACACCTCCAACGTTATGATAGCCTGGTACAAGCACGGCCATCTGTCGTTTCCGAGGCCGAGGAGTTCCGAGGTATGCAGCTGCCCACATTAGAGATTTCAAATCTTTCAAATTAAAACGTTGCTTAGCATAGTTTTTGTCACTCTGACTTTTATTAACCCAAAAAGTAAAGAGGGTTACAAGTATGAGGGTACTTAATTTGTATTAATTTCAGATCAATACGTAAGTAATCCATAAAAAATAATAAATTGAAAAACTGCAAAAGTTGGTCTATGGGAGAACAAGCGAGCCTACAAGCTAATCAACCAAATAGTTTGGTTTCGATCATTACAATCGAACAGCAATCGATTGGATCAACAAATAGCCAGTGCAATATAATACAAAAACGCAAAAAGCTGTCATACTGGAAAACCTGTAGGATTGTTTAAAAATTCCTGCAAAGTGAACTACCTAGCACCTGAACACAGCTTAGAATAAGAATAATATGATACTTGATTGCTAGGGTCATGATTAGGCAGACACTTCTTTATGTTTTGTTCTTCTGATTAAATTCAAATCAAGAAATTTGCTGAAATTGGCCGCCTTCTAAATAATTTTTCTCAGCAACCGTGACCCTTAGGACTTTAATTCTACCGAAGAAATGAATCCCATAGTCCCCCAAAGTCTCCGAAAAATTATGTCGGTCGCAATACTAAACACCCTGTATAAGGAGAATAATACGTTCTTTATTTATGAGAAATCACCAAACAGTTAAAAAATATCTGGCGATTTCATTTTCGATTACAATAACGTTATTTCTTTAGGCATCAACTCTTCATTCAGATATTATTAGTATAATTTGTGTGTTAAACACAGAGCTGCTGCGAAATACACGCAAAAGTCTGCGGATCATTCAGTCCGCAAACTACCGGGCTGTCATAAACAGATAGAAGTACGCCTTGTCAGCCGTATATGGTACCTTTTTTGTTATTTTGTGGTACTACGTGATCGGTTGTAGCAATAGACATGCGCTGTATGTATCATAGTTAAAAATGATTTTAGTATTGTATTCATCAATCCCCGCAATCAATCTAAATCAATCACAATGGCTTCGCTCGAGTTTTCTTGGTTATAATGTAGCCTATGTATTGTTGTCATCAATAATAGGCTTGAATGAGCGTGATAGACTTACATTTACATACTTAGCTTGGGGCTAGATAATGCTGTGTGAATTGTCCAGCATTATTTATTATTTAATAATATTATTTATTATTTACTTGATTCTGACATTGGCGTTATGGATTAGATGACATTAGATTAGGGCAGAGTATAGAGATTTATCAGGACATTTTCTAAATCATTGTTACTCTTTTTAATAAAATAATCGGACCGTTACTTTGAAATAGACGGTTTTGACGGAAGTTGTATACAAAATTCGGCGAAATTAACCAATGAAGTAGATAAAAAGATGATCGTCCCTTTCAGAGAGGATCAACCTTGATTTTTTAACAATGAAATACAAGAGTGCATTAACTGAATGAAGGTCGTTTTATCAACGCTGCCTACTTCATTTTAAACAAAAGGACACAAGGAGTTACTAAAATATACATTTGAGACACACATGGACGAACAAAAATAGTTATTTTATACAATAATATCTCTTGTCATAGAGCAATTAGTCGTCTACTGCCTAACAATGAATAACTCGCAGAAAAAGACACGAGCTTTGTCACATATCACAGAGGCAGACGGGAGAATTTTTAAGTACTATCTTAGAAACGTGCTTATTGTGTTTGGATGGAAGATCCTACCTAGTCATTTTGTTCGTAATCCGTTGAAATGTAATTCTCTTCGAAATTTCCAGTTTCAGAACGGTCCCCGGACAAGCTTTTCGGTCTCCCAAGACAACACAAATAGCGGGGAGTCGCGTGTCGCATCCCATCCTGTAGGGGTCTACTTTCGAGCTTACCGAGTGAGTATACCTACATAGGTGTAAAGGCAGCCCGGGCAGGCACCCGGCCATCATGAGTAGTTAGGAGTCACTATGATGCACTCACCCTACGAATAAGCACTCACCCCATTATTGATTAACTGTTGCACTGGAAGCGTTGCCATGGTAACAACACGCAGATGAGATAACACTGTTACTTGCGTCAGCGAACTTGACGCGATCACGAAGTGGCAACGCGTACATTTTCAAATTCTAAATTCAAAAAACTTATCGGCCACCGCCGCCTCTTCCCTGTCGCGCAAGTTTGCTCACGTAGGATGCTTACACCCATATTTAAGAACAATAGTTACTTATCCAAGCAACACTGTGCTAAGTAAGACATTTCTCATTACGTTCGACATGGTAGGCCATTTCGTTGACATACAACACTCAAGCGACTCTTTACTCTGTCAACACACTGCGTCGATTAGGTACAGATTAGTGATTGGTCCGTTTTTGTTGCTAAATACCTACTAGGTACGTTGGGCTAAGACTAGGTTTTATAATATATGGAATAACTATAATATATGGTACTAGTTTCTGCCCGCGGGTTCGCACGCACTTTTTAGTAGCCTATGTCAGTCCCCAAGATACCGTTCTCCACCCTGCCAAACTTCATTAGTATCCGTTCATACGCTTAGGCGTGAAAAGCTAACAGAAGGACAGACAAAATTACTTTCGCTTTTATTAAAATTAAATATGGATAATTGGGCTGTTATAACTAAAATTTTCAGTTAATTTTGCACTATCGCATTGTTGTTACACTTTTCCGGTGTTTTGTCAAAAATATTTGTTTTACGCGTATGGATTCCGTAGATTTACGAATAACGAATAACAACGAACACGGTTCTGAATTAGGTTAACCATACGGCGGCGGCCGTTGGATAAGCCAATTCATTGCAGGAATTCCGGACAATGTACCAGGCTTTCATAAAACGCTAAGAGTTCCACCATAAATACGAGAACTTGCGGAGCTGCACAGGCACGTGGACACCAATTCATTTCATGCGTTAGCATAAAACTTACTCGTAGTTAGCTTCTAGTCTATAAAAGCTCCAAAAGAAACAAAACCGACGGCGATGAATCGGCTACAGGCATTGATGATCTGAGCAGGCAATTTTGATCACACGACCATGTAGTAATTGAATGTTATTCATGGTTTTTTTATGATTTAGCTTCAGAATGCGTGCGAAACAAGTAGTTTCGTGGAAGATTTTGACAAAAGAGTGCGTATGAGCCAGCAAAGCCATGAAGGCAATTTACCTTTAGAGGCACAATGCGTGCCATAATATGAAAAAGATAGGCATAGGATTTTGCTTTCATAGGAGCGGAAGCGGAAGGGCTCCTTGGAAAAGGGGATGAAAGCCAAAATGTGTACGCATTATCCGATTTAATTCATTCCTTTTTGTAAGAAACAGTATTGCAAGATCGATTTAACTGAATCGGTAGAAAATCTATATTTGGAAGAAAAATCAATCTGTGTTAATCTGTAAGTTTTTCTGTCCCTTACGTAACAAAAAAAATCAAAAAATATATTTATTTAGTAATAACAATCTTTCAGAAATTTTCCTGCGGTCTCCACACTAGGCAAAGCCTGTATCGTGGAAACCGGTAATTTGACGAAACGAAATTTCGGACTACTTGCTAACAATGAGTTGCATCGGCAATATATTATGTAGGTATTTTCAAAGTGCTCGAGTTTGTCGATGACGTCACCGGCAGAAATACCGGTCTCTGGCATCGATACCGGCAGCTATGCCGATCCAGTGGACGCTACCATAGAAATTAAAACAAAGCACCAAATCCTTGCGCTCGCACTCCGATTCTAACGCAATCTAAATTGTTATTTAGATTTCTATGAACGCAATGGACGCATAATTTTAATCGCCTAAAGTGCGTATTTTCTAAAATTATTATGAGTAACAACGCACTTCTGTGTGAGGCACTGATTATCATGGTCATTTTCTGCGCGAAGCATCATCTGATCAAAGTTCCATAAATATCGCTGTTTAGCAAATGTTGTTCTAAAGCTGCGATTCAAAGTAGGAAATGAACAGTAACTATAATACCTGTTTCACTGTTAGTACCATACATAGGTCCTACCTACTTCGCCATTTAAGATCTGCCCGGGCAACGAGCTAAGCATCACAACTACCAGGGCCCCATAAATAGCTGGGAGTCAAATCCAGTCAGGATCCAGGTTGTTAGGATGATTTACCAACCTAAAACCTTATTGCTGCTGTCGTAGGTGCATAAATGGCGTAGCAACCTTAAGCGGATGTGTGTGTCCACGTGGCTAACCAAGTTGTTTGTAAATTAAACTAAATGCCATGCCGGACAAAATATGACCGTTTTCACATTACATAACTTCACATTGGTTTGGTACTACACTTCACTCACTAATAAGTAAAAATCAAGAGAAGCGATGAAATAAATGCTGAACAATTTTAAACGATACTTTAATATTACTATTTTTGTGTAAATTTTAAGTAAGTACCTATCTATAACAAGATCAATGGAAAAGTTATAAAATATGAACCACTTTAATAAATAGGTACCTACCTAGTACTTAATTCACCACAGGCATAAAGTTTTATATTTTAGCAAAGTGATTTCAATTTATTCATAGTCAAGTTCCACTTATCATGTTCACTGGACTTTCGTGACGCACTGTCGGCCAGATCTTCACTTTCCACCAGCTGAGATTGCAATCAAACGAAGCACGCCAAATTATTTTCTGTTGACTATAAAATAATTTGGCGTTTTAGAAACCGAATTATAGTTAAAATTATAGTTAAAATTCGAGTCTAATTTTCTTTTATGACATGGATGAAACGACGAATGAAAGAAGGCTTCATTTGAAACACGAAATACGAAGTTTCGGTAGACGGATCGCACGAAACGAACTACCTTACTGTTGCGCCATCCGTCAACTTTGTAATTTGTTTTCGTAGGTCGACAAGAGGTCTACGCCCGTACGAAACCAAGAGTTAAGTATATTTATCTGAAAATTATCATGTGATGATGTTTTTACGGTGCACATAATCAATTCCTCGAGAAACAAACTTTTATGGACCACCTAAAAATCTACCTTTACACAACAACGAAAAAATCTTCATAATCTATTATGAATTGGCGAACATATCACCAAAATTGTTCTAGCTAGTCGTGATTTTTCAAAAGTTGTATGCTGTTTTTTAAGCGTTACGGGATAAACACCAATCCCTCTGGAATAGCATTATTTATAGGACCAAATCGGGATCATACTTTATACAATATTGAAGGAATCGGTTAAATCGGTTAACCAGAAGCAACAACAATATATACCTATAAAAAAAATATACAGTCGAATTGGAGCCTCTTCCTTTTTGAAGTCGTTTAAAAAGACTTTATAAACATATCTAGGTGTTACCCGCAACTTCGTTAGCGTGGTAAGTAGGGAGCGGTTTCTGATAAGTAAGCACTTTTGCTCCGTGTTAAGATGCTTTCACACTGGCATGGCGATTTCCAAGGAGTCACCGCCGAAAAACATGGTAGGTACATATACTTACCTACCTAAATATCCCGTTTTAAATCACTTTAGTACATATTAAGTAAATTAATTGTTGAAAAAAAGTTAGTGTTCACGAGGTCTACTGTTCGTAGAACTACTAGTATTATTCATAGAATGTACATCGAGCAATTAATTGAATTAATTCGTTTTTTTGCTGGAGATAAACATTTTGTTTAATTTTCATTTTTATAAGCAGATATGAAAACCATGACAACACCACAAATTCAATCACTATTAATGACCAAAACAGACAACAATGCATTGACGAACTTTTTACCTATCTATGTTTTGATTTCTCGTTGGACGTGATGTGTAAATTATCAAACCCTTCTTTTAATTCTAAATAGGGGGGCGAAGCCCTACAAAATGTACCCTATTGTTAAAGTTAGGCTACAATCTAAATGAATAAGCAACTCTCTGAGCAGAAGCAGTATTTATTTTTTTGAAAATCGGTGGAGCCATTCTCATGTTATATAGGTAATGGTTTTCATCAGCTCTGTCCTTAACCTTGAAATTATAATGTTACTTTTGGTTTTTTTTTATTCGCGTGGCGTGGCGTTTCATATTTGGTTGGCGGACACTATTACCTTCAAGTATCAAACGGCTACAGCGATTTTGATAAATGAGTTATCAAAATACTCATCTGGTCTACTATGTGGCTCAGCAAGGACCAAGTCAGGTTTTTTATAGTTATCAATGAATCGCTTGTTGTAAATCTAATTATATTACTTGTCAACGTTGATTCAGATTGCTGTTTTATATCTATTTAGCAAGGAAAAAAAAATTTTGCTACACGGAACGGAAGGGCCCTATAGCACAGTTAGTTTATAAACCTTCATGGCGAGATCAGTCTGGCCATGTTTTTCGGTAAAGCTCAAGAAGGTAAGGTTTAAGAGGGCGCATTGCGTGCCTTTTTGTGAAAAGGATAGGCGATTTTGCGTTCATAGGAGCGGGACGAAGTAGGTATTTGGAACGGCGTAAGCGCAAAAATGACAAGAGATTTCGATCATTGACAAGCAGCCGTAGAATTTATGGAGAAGGGTTCAGATGAATCCTTGGCATTGAGTCAAAACTACTAGAGGCTCATAACTAGCTAGGAGTTAAACCTAGCCACCTTTTCGAGATGCTGTACGGTCGGGATAATCCGTCAATTGCAATCTTATTGCTTTTCAGTAGGATCCTTAATCGCGTAACATCCCTCGCGTTTAACGGTGTGCCATGTCAATCATGCACTTGCATGTGTGCGTATCAGTCTATCTCAGTCAGGCTCCCGCGTATTCCGATGCGTTTGTGAAACAGATGTATGTGACTCTCTGATCGATGGGTCTCCCCTGTTCCTATGTTAAATTCAAAACAACGTGCTTCTGCTTAGTTATGTGAGCCTGGTACTTGGTGCACAATTCTGTGCTGGCTAGAGAAATTCAGAAATTGTGAACGACCCGCCTGCCCGGTTCTTCGCAGGCAGGGGCCTGCGAAGAACGTATAGGCTAGCGACGACGCGCTCAAATGGCAACTTAGTTCATAATCATAATATATTAACTGGTAGGTTAGTTGGTAGTCACGATTTCTTTGCCTTTAATTTTATAAGGTAAAAAAGTTGGGATGGAATAAGACGTACAAAATGATTACTTTCTCAATGAAACTAAATGTTCAATTTCTAAATGTTAACTTTCTCTCCATTGTCTGTGTCTATGGCTGTGTATATTAAGTTCAAAATCATAATCTGTCTCAGTCAGGTATCCATGTATTCCGATGGGTTTGTGAAACAGAAACATGTGAAGATAATGACGTAGGTGTAATCAGCGCACCATCCTATCTCACCCTGATTTCACCCTCCAGTTGCCGGACTTATTTCTCTCGATGCTTTGTAGCTCCAGTACCTAGTATACAGGGTGGAATTCTGTAATGCCACCTGGAGGGAAAGTACTCTTAATACTGTAGATAGAAAATTGTACTAAAAGAAAACATTCCTTTATTTTTGAAAAGAAAGAAAACTGCATTCAAAGATTTTCGAAAATTCGCTTGCCACACCCGGGAATCGAACCGACTAAAATCTGTAAAAATTACACCCTGTACTTTTATTGCATAGATCGTTAGGGTCAATAATAAGGATGAAATCTCTCTGACAAACTTAATAAATTAAATGAAAGGAAAACCATGAAATCTTAAATTATAATTTGAATGGGTCAAGTTAAGCACTATAGCTTAAAGATCTATCTGTTTACTTGTGTCAGTAATTAATAATTCTCATTGACGTCATTTATCAATTAAAATGACGAATTAATATTTAGATAAGACGATTGAAATTTGCACGTGTTTGTACCTAATGCAGACTCTTCTATCTTAAAATACTGGATCTCTTAAGAAAGAGAGTTAAATGGTTTCTCCGAGGCAGAGCGAAACCTAATAATTCTACAGCAAGATGGTGCTCCAGCCCATAACAGCAGAATCACTCTGCCTACATTAATAACCATTTTAATACCTGGATTGGTACCAACACTGCACAATCAGATGGCCTGCGAGATCACCAGATCTCACCCCTTTAGATTTTTTTTGTGGAGATATGTAAAAAATCTAATTTACATGAAATCTTAAGCGAATGTAAACGAGTTGAGAGTTGAAGTTCAGAATACGATTTATACTATTCACCACAACACGTTATTAAAAGTTACTAGAAATGAATTCATTAGAAGAATAAATTTGTGTATCCAAGAAAATGGAGCCCATTTTGAGCAACTAATTAGTAGTTAGTTGACTTTTTACTGTAAATAATTAAAATAATTTAAGATTTCATGGTTTTCCTTTCATTTAATTTATTAGGTTTGTTAGAGAGATTTCATCCTTATAATTGACCCGACCGATCTGTGCAATAAAAATACAGGGTGTAATTTTTACAGATTTTAGTCGGTTCGATTCTCGGGTGTGGCAAGCGAATTTTCGAAAATCTTTGAATGCAGGGTTCTTTCTTTTCAAAATTAATGAAATGTTTTCTTTGAGTAAAATTTTCTATCTACAGTATTAAGAGTACTTTCCCTCCAGGTGGCATTACAAAATTCCACCCTGTATAATACAAGGTATGCTACTCCGAGAAACAACGGTCACGTGGGTTTTCCCAAGCCTAACGTCATATCCGCTAAGGTTCTTAAACTTTTTAGTTTTGGGAGATTCGCGATCTAGATCTAGGTTTTAGGTTTTTCATTAAATTCTTCAAATTTAGTTTCCATAATTTGAGCAACGCTTATGAGCTCTGCACATGGATAAATCAATGTTTCCTTTGAAATGAAACTTATCTAGCAGGAACATTTCTCAGCCACAGATTCTCTTTTCGGGAATTTAAAAAACCTTATTTTACCGCCCTTCACACTTACTGTTACGGATAGAGTAACCGCCCATTTTATTAACAAGCTCTGCTTAGCTTGGGGCTAGATAATGCTGTGAATGATGAATTTGAATTGTCCAGCATTATTTATTTATTTATTTTAAAGATTTATCCGATCAACAACGCGAGTGATTCACCAGCGTCAATAAAAGTTTGAAGGCCACCGGCAAATGAACGGAACCTCCCATTTTTGTGGCAAGTGGACAGTGACGTAAGCTTGGGACGATACATTTTAAAAACAAACCGACCTCGAGTGATCTCGAGGTCGGTTGTTGTTAATTTGAGCAACGCTTATGATCCAAACGAACCCTAATCAATAATACTTGTTGCGCCGACTTTCGTCAAACTATCATTGAATCTGTGGTCAACTGTGTAATTCCGCCATTTTGTTTCAGTGACGTCACAAAGTAAACGCGTATTGAACGAGCCTTAACGTAGAAGTTATAAAGTCGATAATGTTTGCAAATAGAATGTGAGTCTGATAATACTTATTAAATTTACAGATATAGACAAGACATGTACGATAACTTAAGTAAATGCTCGTGTGGGATATCGTTGTGAAAGATTTCGTTTGTGCATTACAAAACATAGTGTCGTCAGACGAAATTGGTGGTCTAATGAGATAAAGATGGTCTAAGGTGCGATAATTCCAATATTAGTAAATATGGTCGGGTTCTGCATCGTTGTGGAGGGTTTTGTCTGAATTGCTCAGACAAAACCCTCCACTCATAAAAACCTGTGATGGCAGACAAAGCGGTTTATTTGGATAGAAGACACGAAAACAAATAAAAATTGTTCGGAAACATAATGTCCTAAAGCATCAGCTTTCTGAGATATTTACTTATGAAGAAAATATATAATTGTATACATAGGGGAGTATCTGGGAAACCTGACGCTTTTGGATATTATTTTAAAAGATATTTTTATTTGTTTTAGAGTCTTCTATTCAAATATATAAGTTTTAATGTGCGCGGTGATTTTGAAAAATAGAACAATTTGGTGACCGATGTTAGGGCCAAAATCTTCAAACTAGTGTTCGATCGAGAAGCAAGAGGAACATGAAAGCTAGGCCAAACGTAATCCTACGCGTGGTTGGTATTGATCGAAGCTGTCTACATGTACCAGGTGATCATGGCTTGGCTGAAGGCATGAAGATGTTTACTCTTGATGTTATGATCTTAAGCATCATGACGTAAAATTGCAATATTTGTTTGTGAGCATTAACACTGCGGCCTCCTGATTGACGACCATTCGTTAGTAAATTACCAACAATCCAACAAGATTCGACAATGTGCTTTCTGCTCTAGTCGAACCAGACGTGGACACTCACCTCAACCGATTGAGATACTTATGGAAGTTCAGTGACAATAAAATGTTATGGTGCCATCGAGCTGGTTTGGTGGTGAAGGTGGTCATATGAACTCCTAAACGAAAAGACGCAACCCCGTCGAGTTTTGAGTGAAAAGCTTGTTTTAAAAATAGTATTTTGTAAAAAATAAAATCTTTATGAACGTTATAATAAGTTATGTGGGTTTCACGTGAATTTAAATGTTGGCAAGATATTGGCGGTATTTCAACCAGGGTATCATAACAGGAGTAGAGAGCGTAGGAATCTAGGGGTGCGAGAGGACATTGCCCTCACATTCAACCACCCTTTCCACCTTCTCTGTTTCATAAACGCATCGGGACACCTGAGAGCCTGAGTGAGATAGATTTATACGCATACATGTAAATGCATGTATGAAATAAAAGTGATAACAGTCTTGTTATGTCGACTACAAAGTTCAATTTACAAACAACTGATATACACATTGCGATGTTTGCATCTACCTGTCTGTGTCGAGGAAAGTGAAGTGGGACGCGGTCGGTACACGTGGTCGGTACTTGGCTAAATATTTCAAAATGCTCGCACTTATGGCAGTGTGGCAAACCTTCCAAACAATATAGGTACCTTCAACCAACTCTCTATGAAATAGTCTAGCGAAAACGTTTTATGAAAATACCTCTTCGAATCTAATAAGGTGATTGATCGAAACGTCAAAAAATTATACAGGAGAGCGAAACGATTGTTTGGTGAAGTGAATCCCAGGCTGGCGAAGCAGTCAAGAGTCACTACTCTTATACTAAATCCACTTGCTATGCTCGTGACACTTCGTGAGCGTAGCAAGTGGCTTTAGTATACTGCTGAGCCAGCATAATGAAAAGTGGCCACAAATAATGACCTATTGTTGTATGCATTACAGTTAAAATTAATTTTACTTTTTTTTAATACATTAATTAATAAATAATGCTGGACAATTCACACAGCGTTATCTAGCCCCAAGCTAAGCAGAGCTTGTGTAATGGGTACTAGATAACTGATCTACTTAATACAATACACTACATAGATAGATATTTTTATTATACATAGAAAAGATCCAGAACGCCCTGGAAAAATGTCTGCAGATCGTACAAACATTTGTCCCAAGGCGGGAATCGAACCCGCAACCTCCTGCGTCGTAGGCAGACCTTCACCCGCTGCGCCACAGAGGTCGTCAAAATACAAAACATAAACATGCTACAAGTACTTAGACACGTAGAGTCCTCGCAGAGTGCTACGAAGTTTGCCGTAGCAGCGGGACGCTACGGCGTAGAACTAACATTGAAAAGTATTCCTCATAGTAACGTAGCGAGAGGTTTAGAGGCTATTTCTTCAATATTCTTTAATACTTCCTGTGATGGTATAATTTCCTGGTGAATAATGTTTCAGCGACTCGCTGATATCTCCCGCGGATGAATGTAAGATCTGTTGTTTTTAGATATTGATTCATTTCTTTTTGTTTAACGCGGCAGAAGCCCTTATTCACAAAAAAAATTACACTAGTATTTACAATTTAAATAACTGAGGCAACTGCAGACTGTTGCAAACAATAATAACTAAGAAGTTTATTTCTTAGTATTTATTGTTTGAAATATTTTCATTTAAATTGACATTATAGAATAAAGAATCGTTCAGATTTGATAGGCATAGAATCGAATGTGGGTAGGTAACTAGGTAGGTAGGTATTGTTATTTTTCTCCATGGGTTCTGCGGCTAAGTAAATTTAGTAAAAGTAAACTTTCATCTTGTGGACTATGAAAAGGCCTTGGACTCCGTCGAAACCTGGGCTGTTTTGGAATCCTTACATCGATGCCAAGTAGACTATCGTTATATCGAGGTGCTGAGATGTCTCTACGAGGCCGCCACCATGAGTGTCCAAGTACAGGGCCAGCAGTCTAAACCTATCCAACTGCGCAGAGGAGTGATGCAGGGGGATTCATATCAGCATCTTAAACATAGAAGATATGTTTAAGATGCTGGACTGGAAAGAGCATTAACATAAACGGTAACTACATCGCACATCTATGATTCGCTGATGACATAGTCTTAAAGGCGGAGTTACTAGAGGAGCTGAACCAGATGGTGGACGGCCTAGCTTCAGCCTTCCGATGTATCGGTCTTGGCATGAATGCGGATAAAACCAAAGTCATGATCAATGGCCACATTGATCCATGACCGGTGGTCGTACATGGCCACCATCTCGAAACTGTTTCCGAGTGCACTTACCTTGGGCAGATTCTGCCGTTGGGTAAAAACAATTTCGAGAAGGAAGCCAAGTGAAGAATCCAGCTAGGCAGGGCAGCGTTTGGAAAATTACGTCGAGACTTCTCGTCATCCATACCGCAATGCTTGAAAACGAAAGTTTTCAATCAGTGCGTCCTACCTGTCATGACCTACGCAGCTGAGACGTGGACACTCACGGTAGGGCTGGACCACCAGTTTAAGGTCGCTCAGCGAGCTATGGAAATAGCTATGCTCGGAGTCTCTCTGAAGGATAGGATTCGTAACGAATACATCCGACAGAGAACCAAAGTTATCGACAAAATAGCACAAAGAATTAGCAAGGTGAAGTGGCAGTGGGCCAGCCATATCTCGCGAAGCACTGACAACCGCTGGGGTAAACGTGTTCTTAATTGGAGACCGCGACTAGGCAAACGTAGTGTAGGACGCCCTCCAGCCAGGTGGGATGACGATCTGCGAAAGACTGCAGGTTGATGCTGGATGCGACAAGCTGAAGACAGGGCGCTATGGCGCTCATTAGGAGAGGCCGATGTCCAGCAGTGGACTAATATAGGTTGATGATGATGATGATGATGAAACTTTCATCCCCTCCCCTAAGGGAAAAGTACCTACTGCGTTACGGGATAAAAAGTATTTCGTCTTCTTTTTCGTAGTATTAACTCAAATCATGCCAAGTTTCATATCATTTGATTCAGTAGTTTCAGCGTTAAGCGCGGCCAAGAAATTTTGGTTTCATTCCCTTTTTTAAGGAAACCGTACTGAATTCCGGGATAAAAAGTATCCTATGTCCTTCCTCGTAGTATGATCTCAAATTTGACAGCAAGCTATATGTAATACATTTTTATTTTATAATTAAGTAGTTGGTGTAGTTAAAATACCTGTACACAAAAAAACTTATTGTGAGTTTTACCCGATCTTTATTAATCTCTTATTCCTATTCTATTAACAGTTTTAAGAACTTTTGCAACTTTTTTTTGCTATCACAGTTACAAAACTAAGAACCCTAAAAATTTACACAAATTATACCAACTAATGACTATGACGACCTCTGTGGCGCGGTGGGCGAAGGTCCGCCTGCGACGCAGGAGGTTGCGGGTTCGATTCCCGCCTCGGGACAAATGTTTGTACGATCTGCAGACATTTGTTCAGGGGTTCTGGGAAATATATATTTCTAAGAAATCAAATAATATCCCAAAAATGTTCGACTTCCACGGGACTTGAACCCGCATTCTCCCCTCAGTACGGGAATGTGCTGACCCCAACAAGTCAAGTGACGTAAAAGTCGAAAATCTCTAAGACTTCCCACGGACTTGGAGCGCCGTTATTTTTGGTATATCACTTACTTGATTTCCTAAAAAAAACATTGAACACGTGGTCACGGTGGTCTGGAATCCTTGGTGTGCGAGTGCGAGTCCCACATAGCCAGTTTATTTGTGTCAGTGTGCAACAGCGCTAGCCACGCCCCAATAATGAGAAAACAAAACGATAGCAGGGGGGAATACCCACAGTATTATAACAACTCCTAGTTAGTCATGCTGGCCTGGTAGTTTGGTCGCGATTCTCGAGCCACGGTGACCAAGCTACGGGATTTATGAAGCAATCCCGGTTTCATGCTACTTTTGATTTAGCGCTTTGGGTCCAAAATAATAGTACCATTATGGCATACCATGAATACCAGTGGCAATTTCTCTTATAAACTCCTTGCTGGTTTTGAGAGCTTTGTACTCGGCAATAGATGTGTGGGCATTTTCTTTTTGTATGGAAATAATGTAATTTAAAAAAATGCTGGACCATTTACACAGTTTTATCTAGCCCCACCAATCTTAACAGGTTAGAGCATTATTAGTTACAGAACTACTAGTTAACTGATATACTTACAATATATGTATTATATAGATTTTTTTGGTTTATATCAAAATAAAGGGACTTTTTCGCTGAGCGACCACATCGCCCTATGGAAATAACATGAAATTATATAACAACAAACTTACGTACATAATTATAATTAACTAGCTGCGCCCCGCGGCTTCGCCTCCGTGGAAATTTATGTTTCTAACTTTCTTAATTTTTTCTTTCTTGAGAACCTTCTCCTGACAATAAAAAACACAACAAAGAAAGAATTAGCGAAATCGGTCCAGCCGTTCACGCGTAATGCCGTGACCAAGGAAAACGGGTTTCATTTTTATATATATAGAATTGGTGAAGATGTCACCAAAATTGTTGTAGCTAGTTGTGATTTTTCAAATGTATTATGTTGATTTCTAAGCTTTACGGGATAAATACCAATTCTTTGAGAATAAAATTTTTATGGGACCAATTCGGGATCAGTGAAAGAAGTGTTTGAAAGAATCACTAAAATCGGTTTACGGAGATCTCAAGTAACATATATACATAAAAAACATACCGGCGAATTAAGAACCTCCTTCTTTTTGAAGTCATTTAACCTACCTACTACCTGTTCAAAATAGTTTTGAGAATCATTATTTCAAACTACCCTTATGTGTATCTATTCTGCAATTAAAAATCAAACTTTATATGAATAAGTTCAAATAACTTTGTTAAAATATAAAACTCCATGCCTGTAGTGAATTAACTATGTATCTTTTAATTAAAGGGGATAAGACTTTACAACTTTTCCATTGATCAAGATAGATAGGTAAGGTTCACTTGAAATGTACACAAAAATTTCAAGTACCCACAGTTTACATAAAAATAAAAAAGTGTTTAAAATTAAAGGAACTGGACCCCCTTTTATTTATACCAACTTGTTTTTTGATTTTTACTTAGTGAGTGAAATAGAATAATGAGAACACCTATGTAGTACCAATGTAAAGTTATTCAATGTGAAAACGGCCATATCCTGTTCGACATAAAGTTCAATTTACAACAACTTGATTAGCCACGTGGACACACACATACACTTAAGGTTGCTACGCCATTTGTGCACCTACGACAGCAGTAATAAGGTTTTAGGTTGGGAAATCATTTTAACAACCTGGATCCCGACTGGATTTAACTCCCAGCTATTTATGGGGCCCTGGTAGTTTTTATGCCTAGCTCGTTGCCCGGGCAGATCTTAAAAGTAGGACGGATCATTTAGGTGAAAGTAGAGCCGTTCTTTTACGGTTGAATTATCTGACATCTAAAAGACGAAGATGAAACACAGTTATATTATATGACACAAATCTTACCTTTGACGACGATTCTACTCTGAAAGCTTTCGTATCAAAAATCTACGAACCCATTTTTTAACCGACTTCAAAAGAGGAGGAGGTTCTATGTTCGGCGCAATGTACCTATGTTTTTGACGTGACAACGTCTTACATTTCGATAGAGCCGGCTGCACGCACGAAAAAACATGACGTCATGCGGTGTTACCTCGCTCTGAGGCGTTCCATGTAAGGCTTGAAGTGCAAGCTAGAGCGCTCGACATCCGTCTCTCTCCTACTTGAGTGAGCGATGCGTCTGCGTGGACAGCTGCTATACTATAGTACATTTACATGTTTTGATCGAGTATCAAATGCTACCATTCCATCAGTATTTTCTTAAGACGTTGTCACGTTCAACTATCGTCAGTAAACCGACTTTACAGACAACCAATTTTTATGTATGTTCATTGATTTATCTGTCAATTATGAACAGAATTGGAAAATTATCCGTTCAGCCGTTTGCTGAACGGATCTTAATTAGGTATATTAGGCAGAGTGGTAAACGGTATTCCCCCAGCCGCTACTTCAAAAGCGCGTGCGAAGCCGCGGGCAGAACCTAGTAGCATATATTATAGTTATTCTTTGAACCCAGGTTTTGCGCAACGTACGATTGATAAATCAGAAGCACCAACTTGATCATTTTGAGCGGTAATCTGAAACAGATTATGTCCATTTTTGCCGAGCATTGTCGTTCCATGTAGGTGTGGGTTGGGTGTGGGGTGTGCACAACGGCAATGACTGTTATCTCTGTTCAACTCGTTGATGTTCCCGATGCATGGAAGCAACATGGTCATAGCAATACTAGTTCAACTGATGATTTGAAATGTTTTCCGCGCTAGATCACAGTTGAGTTTACCCCATCAGCTTTATGCGAGCCTGGTGCTCTGTATGCAGCAATAGTTTCTTGTTGCAGGCGTGCAGATAAATTGCATACGTAGAATTTAGAACTGTATAGCGGTACAGAACAAGTTTGTCACGAGTAGGCTCAACAAATAGCCTATTCCTTTCTTCGATTGTCACGACGACCGGGTTTTGTATCATGAACACGTGTAGTTACACATTTTGTAGGTGTCTCGAATATGCATCTACTAAATATTATCTACTACGAGAGCATGTCAGTGTATTGACTGGCGAGACAGCATGATGTCCTACTATCCGTTTATTCGGCGTCTGTCTGCCAGCGGATTGTATCTCAAGTAAGTCCTTCATATTTTGTACTTATTACTTCTGCTATCACAACAAATCAAAAAACTTCATATACATTTTTGGAACACAGTTTTCACGACGTACTGGCAAAGCACCCCACAAGAACGCTCTTTTGAGACTATCAGCCAAATTATGTTCACCTGGTACCTGTAGGTAGTTTCGATCAATACCGACCACGTGTTTGCAACAACGTCAGCACGAAACACTTTCACTTTCCCGCAACGACGCGACGGCACGTTGAGATGACGTCGGTACCTTCCTCTATCTGTTAGGGTTCCCTTGTCAAATGGCAACAACGAAATTCATTAACTAAGACGCCGCTGCTATCTGTTCTCTGTAAAAGGACTCTGTAAAAGGGTCTGTTTGACTGTAAAAGGACAGTACTTCAAGCCTTACATGGAACGCCTCAGAGCGAGGTAACGCCGCATGACGTCATGTTTTTTCGTCCGTGCAGCCGGCTCTATCGAATTATAAGACGTTGTCACGTCAAAAACATGAAAATTTAGATGGGACGAAAAGTGCTATGTATTTTTTTGTTCAATGTTGTACGGTGGTACGGACCCTGTGCCTGTGCGGGTCCGATTTGCGCTTAGCCAGTTTCACAGAAGTGCAGACTGAAGCGGGGCGTGGCTGTGGAGCCACGCCTCGGTAGGTGAGTAAATCAATAGAAGGAAGTGGATCATAATAACTCCTAGTTATTCATACGAGCCTGGTGATTTTGGCGCCATTCCTGAGCCTACGGTGACCAAGCTACGGGTTTGGAGCACGAGTTCCTTCGATTCCTACTTTCATTGTTGAGGACGACTTTCTATAGTCAAAAGTGCATTGTCAACATAATAATGTTCAAAATGAACTAATATCGTAAGTTAAATTTTTTATGGGTGTTCGAACACATTTCAACTACTTATACCAGACACCTACCTTTATTGTAGCTATAACATTATAACATTAGTTTATGTGAATACTAGCTGTAACCCGCAACTTCGTTCGGTAGGTAGTGGGTACCTACCTTATCTATCGGCAATAATATGTCACTTTTATCTATTGACCGCGATAACTAGATTATCTCTCTAAGTTTTGCAGTTTATTGTTTGAAGAAACGAAGTCCACCATGAGCACCTTGCCTATACTTGCTGGTCAGTGCTACCACTGATGGTTTCACCAGATTATTCAACTTCCACGCATCCGTTATCCACTCGCATAGGGAATGCGTCAAATGCGAATACAGCTTTGACACGTTTACGTGTCAAAGTTATGCCTCGCGTGCATAACATAATTATCTTTCCTTAGAATGTACCTTTAGCAGTTCATGGAATAATTTTGTATCTTTGCTGATGACAAACATTTTGTTTAATTTTCATACTTTTACAAAAAAGATATGACAACCAATGACAACATCACCATCGGACTCATATCGACAAAAATAAAATTCTTGGCAACATTGCATAGACAGACTTTTTATCTATATTTTGTATTTTATCGTTGGACGTATGTATAAATTATCAAACTCTTCTTTAAATCCTAAATCGAGGGCGAAGCCCTAGTAAAAAATTAGCCTATTGTTTAGGTTAGGCTACGTTCTAAATGTATGCATAATTTTATCTTAGTCTGTTTTAAAAATTAAGAAGGTTGAATCATAAATTTCCACGCGGGCGAAGCCGCGGGGCACAGCTAGTAATAAACAATATAATGTAGGACAGACGGAGTTCTCTAAGTCTTGTCTACTTAGCTTGATACGCATTGTGGTGCAGTGGAAGAAGGTCCGCCTGAGATGCAGGAAGTTGCGTTGCGGGACAAATAAAATAAAATGTCAAGTGCGAGTCGAACTCTCCCACCGAGGGTTCCGCACAAACTTGTGAGAAAAAAAATCGACTGAGACGCACATTGCATTTTTAGTGAGGCTACTACTACCGTGTCGGATACCATTACCCTTTTTGCCAAATTACATGATTCTAGGTAAACGGGAAGTACCGTAAAGTTTGTGGTCCCTTGCTAGTATCAAAAATTATTATTGTTGTATTCAAACAACAAATTTAAAATTCAAGATAACAGTCTTGATATACGTTGACAGCAATGTTCAATTTACAAACAACTGACATACACATTGCGCTACCTATCTCAGCATCGAGGAAAGTGAAAGTGCTCCGTGGTACACGTCATGTACACATAGTCGGTATTGATCGGAACTACCTGCAGGTACTAGGTAACCATAACTTGGCTGAAGGTTTCAAGATGCTCGCTCTGATGGCAGATAAAGTGGCTAACCTTCCAAACAGTATACATTGGTTGAAGGAACCTTCAACCAACCGCCTAAAGAAGCCTTACGAAAAGAATTTATGAAAATGCCTCTTCGACTCTTATACATATCATAAAAACTTCAATAGGAGAGCGGAAGAATTATAACTGATCTTGCCCGAATTTAATCCCGAGCTAGCGAAGCAGTCTAGAGTAGCTAGACCTAGCTTGTCTCATTAGTATACTTTAGATAGCATAGTGAAAATAAGCTGCTAATTTGGGCCTATTGTTGTGTGCATTGCATTGACGACCTCTGTGGCGCAGCGGGCGAAGGTCTGCCTGCGACGCAGGAGGTTGCGGGTTCGATTCCCGCCTCGGGACAAATGTTTGTACGATCTGCAGTTATTTGTTCAGGGGTTCTGGGTGTTTTTCTATGTATAATAAAAAATATCTATCTATGTAGTGTATTGTATTAAGTATATCAGTTATCTAGTACCCATAACACAAGCTCTGCTTACCTTGGGGCTAGATAATGCTGTGTGAATTGTCCAGCATTATTTATTTATTTATTTTATTTATTTATTAGTTTAAATTCCTTTCACATGATACAAAACATAAACATGCTACAAGTTCTACGATACGTAGATACTCGTAGAGCGCTACGAAATTTGCCGTAGCAGGAGGCTACGGCGTAGAACTAACATTGGCTTGTCTTGAAAAGATGCAATCACACTAAGTCAAAATACGCGATAGTCACGTATCAAAATATTTTTTGTTGAACACAGAGTGTGATGATATTTTGATATATATTATATAATAATATATTATAATTTTATTATTTGGCTAATAATAATAATAATAATTTTATTATAAATAATATATAGTTATATAATATATTATAATTATATAATAATAAAAGATAATATATTATAACATTTTGAGTGATGCTCAAAATGTTGTTCAACAAACGAGAGAGTTTCAGTTTTTTGAAGTATATTATATTAACTTGGTTTCTTGTGAAAATTAGCCTCAATAACAAACGAATAAAAAAAGAAATAAAGTGGCACTTAAATATTTTTCTTTTTGATGTGAGAATTAACCATAAATGAAGTGTCGATGAAGCGTCGCAACATCATAAGTAAATTTATTTTTATACGTTCCGTCCAATGCGCTTAAGAACAGTTATGTCACTCACTGAAAAATAAGCTTCCTAACTGTGAAAGAATTTTTCAAATCGGTCCAGTAGTACCACGAAGCAGAACGACTTAACGCGACACAAGCGTCTCTAGTGGAAAATTCACACGCGATAGCCTACGGCGATAGCCCCATTATGAACCTTTTTCTTTTCGAAGTCGTTTAAAAATGGTTCTTGTCTGAAACCCAGCTCATATACGAACCTTTGATATTCCCCACCTGAAAACTCAAAGGCTAGACTATGATATTTATTTGCTTATTTTATTGTAAAACAAAGTGAAGTTGCACGTAAGTTTTTCGTTATTTTATAGTATTAGTATTCCTACGTGCTAAATAACAGAATAAATAAGCAATTTTAGCACCATGTTTAGATAATATAAAGAACTTTAAGGTCTATGAACCTAGGAGTAGTTGTAGTTGCATTATTAAGAGATGGCATTAGAGTCACGATACTGCAAAAATATTATTTACGCCTTATCTAAGGCGCCTACGTATTATATTATTTATCACTTTTTACCACTCTAACAAAACTGATGTACCTACCTACAAATCGATTTAAGACTAAACATTGGTCACAGGTAGGTAGTATAAATATTTCGTCGGGGGTATGAATTCTTCAAAATTAAGTTAATGCCTATTTTCTCTAGTTGACGGCGACGAGCGACCCCTACACGATTCTAGCAATGTTTTGATTCAATGTACCAGGGCAGCATAGTTGAATAGGAGATAAACCACGACGTCACCTTCTTCAGCGAATAAAGCGTCCATGAGTCATTAGAGTTGTTTGTAGATTGAACTTTAAGGTGGACGGTTTAAGGTCCAATATTAATTTATTTCTGTCTCACTCAGGCCCCCTCTCTCTGATTTTTCAAGGTATGTCCATCTGTTACCACTCTCGATTCTATGTAGCCCTGGTGGACTGAGTCGTCAATACTGACAATATCATGCGAAGATAAAGGGCAAAAGCAAAATTTTCAGCGCTATCTCTAGAATCTATGAAAGTTTTTTTATTCAGGACTAGCTGCGCCCCGTGGCTTCGCCCCCGTGGAAATTTATGTTTCCAACTTTCTTAATTTTTTCTTTCATAAGACTCTCTCCTGACAATAACAAACACAACAAAGAAAGAATTAGCGCAATCGGTCCAGCCGTTCACGCGTGATGCCGTGACCAAGGAAAACGGGTTTCATTTTTATATATATAGATAGATAGATTACCGCGCAAGAGCTAAGAGCATCATAATGACTTAATAATCATCTAAAATATCGCCTTTAAATCGTCATACCTTTTTTGTTTGTAGTTATAATGCCACAATATAGCTTGTGCTGTATTTTTAAATATATACTTATTCCTAATAAATTCAATTTTATACAATTCACTTCAAAAATAAAAGCAACGAGTTGAATTTTATTTTATTTAAAAAGTTTTTAAATTATTATTATTTCCAACAATGTGCTACATAATGTAAATAAATATTTACAAGGTGGTCAAACTAAGATATACTTGACTGCTAGGGTCATGATTACGCACACTTTTTTTTTGTTTTGTTCTTCTGAATGCATTTATAATACAATTCGCCGCCTTCTCACCGTATGTAATCACAATCCGATTTTCTTATGGACAAACACATTTTTTCCGGGATAAACGGAACAAAGTCTAGAAATGCTTGCCTAACCTGCATCCCACCTGGCTGGAGGACGAAAATGACATGTATATTGTATGTGCATGTATATATCTATTATTATAATTGTGAGCAGTATATTTTATTATGTTTTTACGTGTATTTATTTATATTAATGGTAAAGACACGTTCATTGTAAGTAGGTACTTATTATTATTATTTTTCTTGTTTTTCTGTAAATTTTGTAATCTAGCACTACCTCCTACTAAATTGTTGTTTACACTACCAAAATGTTAGCAGTAAAGAATGCTATCTAGCATTATGCTCGGCCATGTACAAATTTTGCGCAATAAAGTATATTCTATTCTATTCTACATAATTTATTCTAACCCCCACCATGCAAAGTGACTGAGTCAATTGTTATTGTAGGTACGGTACATACAGTACGAAAAAACATTATTTTCACTCTACCTTCTTATCTTCAGATAATCATTATCCTCCTTACATCAAATTTGATTTCAGTGGTAGAAGCTCAATTTTTCGTAAGAATTTACTTTAAAATCGACCACGCGAGCAAAGCCGCGTGCATTCAGCTAGTATAATAAGTATTGTAAAGAGGTGTCTTTGTCGTGATAAAATGTATCGGTTGGTACATCTCAAAACAGTTTTCGAAATTTCTATAGGTTAGGTATAGGTTTTTGAAATATTTAAAAAAGTCGAAAAATGGACCATTACTCCCTATACTCCGAAGTTTGCAGAGCGATCAATCTGAAATGTAGTTACTTACCTAAAAATGGTATATATTTAATGAATACCTACTATTTTCATGTATTCATTAAATAGCGAAGTCTCTAACCAGTACTTTTAGTGCATATTTGTATACTTACCTAATTGACAAACGTTTGAAACCCTCGGCGAGCGAGTTATACTCGCACTTGACTTATCTTGTTTTTTCTATGGTGTGACAAAGCGATATAATTTTTTGCACATAATATCATCTCCATGGGATAGGTAGGACGCCCCTGTGAATTCCCCCGATTTAAATTCTTAGTGTCAGCGTTACTACCGGCCAGTCCGTGGGTACTCGAAGTTATTCGAGCAAAGGTAAACACGGGGGCAGATATAGGTACCAAAGTGCATAAAATAAATTTTGGGTTTAATAAATCACTATTGAATTCTTTATAATAAGGAGTTGTAAAAATTAATTGCTGTTCGCTATTCTCCCTCAAACTTGAAAATGGCTGCACCGATATTAATGTTAATTTTGTTTTGTTGCTCTAGCAATACAGGGTTGGTTAAAAAGAAAAGAAAATATGTGATACGAAGTTCAAGGGGTCATCTAGTAAATAATATACATAATCATGATAATCAAGGATAACTTTTATCTCACTCTTTGGAAACTTTTTTGCACGGTTTGTTCATAGATGTCGCTACTAGAAAAATTAGTAGGCGCTATCGAAGCGTTCCGGGTTCTTGGTGGGATCAGGAACCATAAAATTCATCCGTGATATGTCACATAAATTATCCATTTTGTTTTTGGATGTCCACTCTAACACAATTATAATTGTGGTGGATTATATAAATATTGAACAGTATAACAAAGAAACCCTGTATTGTTATTGACAAATACAGTTAATAGTAGGTTTGTTTAGTTATTAAAATATAACGATATATTTTGTTAAATTCTTATAATTAATCAAAGTTAGTGTAGTTATGTCCCTTTCCGGTGTAGCTACAGGAAAATAGTCTTACAACTATCCATACTTTTTAGATAAATCATTCCTTGTCTCAGATTTTCGAAAAATCTATAAAGTCTTAATCATGATCACCAAGTTATCAACCGACGAAAAACTGAGGAGTTTCTCAAGTCGACGCATTAAATTTTTTAAATAAAAAATATGAGGTTTTCAAACAAAAAAAAGTTGTAGGTAAATCGGAAAAGCCGTTTCTCGAAAAATTAGATTCATATGCGAATACACGTTGGCTTGATTCGATTCAGTTGCACGCGAGTGTAGAACTAATTAACATTAACCTCGCATTAGAGTTTGAGGTTTAGGTTAATCAAGAAAAGATGCGAGGAAAATCTAGATTTATTCAACAGCTCTCATGTATTTAACACTTCTTGCTGTTAATTAAATTTGAACCTTACCACTTAGAGAACAAGGTCGTCGTGCTCGACTGCGTATATAGTTCTTGATATTATAACTAGATGTCACTACTAAAAGTGACCGAGCTCTAGATCGCGCTAACGAAGCGTTTCGGGTTCGGATCAACTACCGTTGAATAAAAAAATTTCAGTACCACCGCCTTCTATTACATGACAGAGTATTGTAATAATTTTTGAATAGCGCTGCTTACAGCGCTTAATCTTATCAGAATAAAACCAATCCGTTGCATAACCAACACGAATATAAATAATTGTAGTATATCCGCTAGTCGCGGTTTAGTTTTCATTGGATTGATGAGAGGTTTCGCGTTCTATTCTAAATTCTCACTAGGCGTGTGTCGTTCGTTCATTCACAAAGATCCATATCAGTCACGACCCGTTAAGAAAATGATCCGGTTCATATGATCCGTTCATTTGAATGATTGTTTTTGCCGGCGGATCTTTTCGATTTTGTGACTGACTGATCTGAGCCTGTGCGAGATCGGTTCGTTTCGTTGCGTGTCGTCGCGTCGTTTCGTTACTGACTGATTTGGTTCTGTGGTGGATCTTTTCGAATTCTCGGTCTAGGTATATCATTCATGATACAATTATCATTAAATTATGGTAGGTACATAGAGTAAAAACTCGCTGCTGGGTAGGTAGATATTTATTGACCTGAATTGAGATAGGTACTTACCTACTTATAACGTCTCAAGTTAGATTCTTCTAGTAGGTAGGTACCTATATCTTCGTTAGTATATCTTCCTCACAGGAGGTAGAAAGATGTGTAAATACTTATCTACCTATCTTGCGTGCCTCCAACAACCGTCGTTTTATTATACCTAGGTAGGTGCGTCTAAAATGGTCAAATTGTGAGATACCTACTAGGTAGGTAGGTACTAGATACTGAGCTATAAAAAAACTCAAGCAAGTAGGTAATGTCCGACAGAAAAATATATAACTCCTTAGGTAGGTACCTACTCAATTAGGTACCTGGGTACCTACCTACTACCACGGCTACTACCTATTGAATTGAATGATAATTTAATTTAGGCAATTGAATAGGTAGTAGCTAAGCTTATTAATTTGAGGTGAGGTTTGTCTGTGTCGAATGCTAATACCTAGTTACCTACCTAGGTACCTACAATAACACCTTCGTTCGTCTGATGCTTTTCTTATAAATTTTATCTTCCTAAAGGATCCCAAGGCTACTAAAAAATGGATTGATTGATGCGACGACTTTGAGGAAAGCTACTTTAGAAATAATACCTAAGGACTACCTACCTACCTAGGTAGGTACTTACCAAAACTTTACAAAGCTTATCCGACTATTGCTAGACCATTTCAATCAGCTTTCATTTCACTTTGATTTAATACCTACCTACCTATGCTTGATATTTTTATGAACTTGTGCAAGCGGGTTTCCTTGTTGGTAAATAATTTACATAGAGGTACCTACTTACTTAACCTACCTAGGTAGTAGGTACGTACAGTAGGTACCTACCTACATACCTACTTAGATGCCCAAGTACTTACATGTACCTACCTACTCGAAAAATAATAGCCTCCTCTCTCGGGCTATCGGGTAAATCGATTATGATTATTATGCGTCTGTCAGTATAAAATCGATTTGGTTGCTAATTGAATGTAAATAGGTATTTTGGTAAATAGTTAAAACATTTATTTGTAAGGAAGGTCTTCAAAGTTTCAAGTAAATTGGAACAAAAGTATCAAGTATCAGTAGTAATATTTTTACTATTATAGGAAGAAAACAGTTGTGTACAACACGCAGAAATCAACTTGGCACCTGGTGCCAAGTAAACTTCTAGGCACGAGGTGCCAAGTTAACTTCTGCGTGTTATACCTACGTAATGTTTGGTAAGGAATAAAGGAATTAATACCTAAGTACCATACTGCGACAACAGACTCTATTACGTTACCTTAAGGTATCTACCTTTAATCAGGCTGTGAGTAGATGATACAAGCCACAGAATGTGTCCTATCCTACTCGCACGCACCACTTACGGCCTCGCGAGAGCAAGACGCAGCGGATCTTTGCGTTATGTCGCGGCGCGCGTCTCAGTCGTTCACAATGAACCGAACGTAGAAATGAACGGGTCTTTTCGTCGAGACTGTTCGGAACAATCACGAGCGGCCCGTGATCCGGATCATATGAGCCGTTCGTTCATGAACGACACAATCCTAATTCTCACCAAATTGCTGTTAGTAGGTTAATAATTTGATTGTTTTGATATAAATAAAACATCATCTTCAATATTCATATAATTTCTTAATTTCACACTGTTTTAGGCTTCCGTAGCTTCATTAGCTCCTATGTCCAGCTGTGGACTAACATAGGCTCCTGATGTACCTGAAGGGTAAAAACGGGACCCTAATAATAAGGCATTGCTGTTTAACTGTCAGCGGACTGTATATCATGATTCATGAAACATACAAGGTAGACTTTGTAAATTTTCACAGATAGCATAATATGCATAATTATTATAATACCCATATTAATTATTTTATTTTTATTATTTAAATATTATTTCATTAATAAAAAGAAAATAATTATGGGGGGCTAGAGTCCATACCACGTTGAATCATTGTTTATTCTTATACACAGTCATGAATATTAATCAGTGGTAGCAGGTGAATGATCTCCTTCAATACGACGCGGGGCGCACTGATTTGACGAACACTCTGTATATAATTAGCTGCTGCCCACAGCTTCGCACGTGCTCTTCAAGTAGCCTGTATCCGTTCCCGGGATAAAATTTACCTCTTTAACAAATTTTGCAATCCTTGGAAAGGTAACAGACAGACAGAGTTCCTTCGAATTTATAACAATAAATAGGATGTTTGGATGCATCAACTAGAAGCCGAATTACCAAAACATCAACGTTGTCAAATTCCTATTGAAGTAAAGCATGAAATATTGTTCAACAGCGCTCTGCAGACCTCAACTTTATGTGTTGGTATTTAAAGCGCGAGCGAGCTTGGTTGAGGTACCAGTCCTCTGCAGAAGACAAGTGTTGCATGAAGTATGTATAGTCAATTAGATACGAATAATGTAGGTAAGTACATCAATATGGTCAGTTAAAATATCATTCACCGTGTAATAAGCTTTTCCAATTAAAATCATTAAATTTTGCACTAAATTGGTTGTCACACAAATCGCGAATAACTTTTGTAATTTCGTTGAAGATTTTTGGTGCCATACAAAGTACACTTGAACGCAACAACTTTGTTCTGCATGGCACATGAAGGCGTAATCTGCCCTCAGACCGGCTTCCAATTGCAAATCTTTCATGTTGTACAGACATGGAAATGTAAGTAATTTTAGTTTAGTAAATTGACTTTTACAGGAGTCATCCTCGTAAATCACAAATTGCTCTTAAGCAGCGCTTATGGGCTTTGAACACTAAGGTTGTCCGTGTTTCCCCAAAACATTATGCCATTATCTTAAAATTGAAGATACGTTTCCATGATAAGCAGTGAGTAGGGTGGATAGATGATACTTGATTTAATTTAAAAAGACCATAAGAGAATTGTTTCAGCCTTTTACAGATAATGTCAATATGTTGTTTCCAATTTAATTTACTATCAATGTTAAGCCAGTCACTTTGTTGCTGAAGTAGTCAATAACAATGTCATGATTAGCATGACTTCTTTGTTTGAAATTTATTTAGCAAGTTTTTGTCAGTTAATAAATAGATGTCAAGGTAGATTTAATGTCAAATTCAAAATTATGTGTCTTATCAGGAAATGAAACTGTTGACTCCTGCGCGTAATTCAGTTGGATTCTGAGGAACACCTTAAAATTTGTGCTCATGATCTTTGTTCCGATCCTAATTTCTATCTAGCATCCTCATGGTTTCGAACGTGTAGTTCTTCTAGACTTTTAAAGGGTAAACACTACGGTTATTTACAACCAGATATTCCTCTCAAACCTTGATTTTTTAAGTTTAAAAAGGCCAGCAAAACCAGCACATCCATCTTATGCCGTCTCCGGTTGGGCCATGCCTGTACTCCTGTTTTTCTAGCCAAGATTAGGGTCAGGGATCAATCTCTATGTAAATGTGGTTTGGATGATGGAGATGTTGAACATCCAGCCGTTCACGCGTGATGCCGTGACCAAGGAAAACGGGTTTCATTTTTATATTTATAGATTTTGGTCGTTTATGTTTGCTTTTGTAAATAATGTACTTGATTGAGACTAAATTATACTCTTTTTATTTTGATTATTACAAAATTGCAAACTCAACCTCCATAAATTTAATCTTATTCGTTCGAAAACTGACATTGGCAGAATTGTGTCAAACCATGATGCAGAGCCAAAAATAAAAGAAAAAGAAGAACAAGAAGAATAAATAATATAGGTGGTGCTATCATCCGCAAATAACGTAATAGGATGTATAATTATATTCATGTTGGGCAGGCAAAATAGGAGTGGTCCTAAAACACTTCGCTGGCTGGGTACCCATATCCAGTGTGACACCACTTAGCGATTCGTAAATAGTGTCAGTGTGTGATTCTAGACATATTTTATTAACTTTGCTCACCTGGCTTCTTTTACTAAGATATGACTTTATGAGAGTACTAGCTTCTGCCCGCGGCTTCGCACGCGTTGTTTCTATGGAAACGTTTTGAGGTTATTTATATCCCATGGGAACTGATTTATGGGATGAAAAGTCGCCTATGTTTGATTGGTTAGACTTACTTGTATGCAAAATTTCAGCCTGATCCGTTCAGTAATTTTGGCGTGAAGAGGTAACAAACATCCATCCATCCATCCATCCAAACTTTTGCATTTATAATATTAGTGTGATTTGTTGTATCTCGACACCGTAAACCCCCTACCCTAACCCTGAATTGGATTTGGAACCCAAAATCCTTAGATCGCGATATCATTAGAATCTTAGGCTAGGCGCAAACGGACCACCAAGCACTGCTATCGGTGGCGACAAGCTGTTCACGTGCTTTTTCGACGACCTCTGTGGCGCAGCGGGCGAAGATCCGCCTGCGACGCAGGAGGTTCCCGCCTCGGGACAAATGTTTGTACGATCTGTAGATATTTGTTCAGGGGGTTCTGGATGTTTTTCTATGTATAATAAAAAATATCTATCTATGTAGTGTATTTTATTATGTATATCAGTTATCTAATACCCATAACACAAGCTCTGCTTAGCTTGGGGCTAGATAATGCTGTGTGAATTGTCCAGCATTATTTATTAATTTATTTTTCATACATTTTGTACAAACTCGCCGCACACGCGTCGGCGGCCACTCACTACAGCAGTGTCTGCGACTTGCCACTTGAGGCTGCTGCGCGACTCGCAAGACGCTGACTCCCGCCACATTTGCGCCCCGTCCCGCCCTCACCCCGCCCGCTCACCCTCACTAAGTAGGCGTCCTACACATCGCATGCAATGTCTAAAATGTGGTCGTTTCTGAACATCGGTGAAGAATACTGCTAGTTTTATTCCTTGTATATCGCAGGAAAAATTTCAAGCCACAAAAAAAATATCTCGCGTCGTCATCACGAAAAGGTCGACTTCATGGTAGGTAAAATTAGGTAAAATTATTAGCAATCATTTTCTTGACATGAAAAACATTCCACTGTATCGCAGCATGAACGTCCCCGTACGAAACGTAGGAAGTGAAACTTTCTCGCATAGTTGTTCGATAGATGTCGCTACTAGAAAAATTAGAAGTCGCTTACGAAGCGTTCCGGGTTTTCGACAGGATCGGAACCATGTTTTCATTTATCATCTAGGTACTTACCAATCCACTGCAGGGTAGGCTTATACCTCCCTATATTTATTTTTAAAGCATTATTCCACTAGCTGTGGCAGATGCTAATAAATCATTAATAAAGTTAAGTAAGTAGGTAACCGTCATGCGACTCATTAGTAGTATTGTATCTAAATTCTAATGAGGTGCGCGAGGGTTAATTGCGACGAATATTAATTCAATGAGACATATGATATTCTGGGGAAGGACACAGGCAAATTTTTATTCGGGAATAGCGGTAGTTAATACATATTTCATGAACATTGCCTGGCCTGCTAAGTGTAACTACTAACTCAATTTTAATTTTAACAAAATTTATTTCCTACTGTCGTTCCCCATCGTGGAATCAATATCACGCTCACCTCCACCAGCAATTAATGTTGTTTATTGGCTCTTTACGGGCTCATTTAAAACACATTACCGGTGTACTCGACGTTATAATAATCTGCGATATTGTACAGGAGCAATGTTGGATAAAATGGGAGGGCGGGTTTTCTAATAGAATCTGAGCATAGAGAACATCAAGGGGTATCAATTGTTAATCTTGATTGGAATCTTTTAGTTTTCCATATCCATAATAATGCTGGACAATCCACAAAATATCATCTAGCCCTAAGCTAAGCAGGGCTTATGTTACGGGTAGGTTACTAGACTGATATTTCAGCGCAGTTGCGGCGCCATGATTAATTGATTATCTAATTACTGAAGTTGTTTGCGAGTAGGTTGTAATCAACAGTGAAGATAATGTTAAAACTAGTATTTTGTGAACTACAGACCAAGGTTTGTTAAGAATATTTATTTCAACAAAGAGCATACTAATAGCCAGTTTATGCCTCTTTAAACAAACATGTACTACCTCATGTAGATCGTTGCTGAGAGCTCTATTTAAATCGTATTCATCAACTCTACAATGTACACGGCACGCATTCACAAGTGGCGGTGGCCGGTGATCCGTTTGCGCCAAGCCTTATTTAGTTTGATGCACTGACGTCTATTTACCGCAAGTACGCTGAACGCATTTAAAATAACAATAATTTTGACACCAGGGGATGCAGTCTCGACATAGATAGCGATGGCATGGCGATCCACATCGGTCGCAAAGTCTTACCGGTCACATTTTAAAGATTTTTGATAGTCTCCACAAGAGTCAAGTTTCAATTCAAACTAATCAAAACGCAAAGATAAGATCAAATTCATAAAATGAAAATAGATTGTACTAGTAACTAATGCTTTCCATGGCAACGGCCGTAAGCAGTTTCATCCATGTGTCAACTTCAAACCAAATTAGACTCAAACTCAGACACATTCGTTTAAGGTCGAATCTACGTATTACTTTTGTATACAAGCTTTTGCCAGCGGCTTCATACCAGCTATTCCCGGATTTATGGTTTGATTATGTTTAACTTGTAGAAATAAGTCATAGAGAAGTAGGATTTGCAGCTAACATGTGTTAGTTATTCCAGACCATGAACTTCAACCATGCTAAATTTGAAACGTATAAATAATGAAAATTCAATGTTTCGTTTTCTTCTCGCCACAGAGATCGCTACCTAAAGCGTTTTGTGTTCATACTGCGAGAAAGGCCATAGGATACTTTTTATCCCCGAACTGAGTAAGGCTGCCCTGGGAGAGGGGATGAAATAAAATTCCTTCACCGCGCATCACGCCGAAACTATTGAATGTATTGAAATGAATTTCGGCATGATTTGAGGTCGTACTACGAGGCAGAACATGTAATACTTTTTATTCCGGAATTCAGTACGTACGGTTCCCTTAGGAGAGGGGATGAAAACTTACTCCCACTAAATTTACTTAGCCGCAGGCCCCATAGAGAAAAATTACAATACGTACGACCTACTTTTAACTCCAACTCTATGCCTATCAAATCGGAACGATACCTTATACTATTTTGTCAATGAAAATGTAAATACCTATTTCAAACAATAATAACTGAAAAAAGTTATAGGATTCTTAGATGAGAAGAAACGAAAATTAAAACTTAGTAAGTTCACATAAGTATTTTTTTCTTTGTTTAAAAAGTATCTAAAAAACGTGCACTGTATAAAAAGATAAGTTAGCTATTGCCGAGGTAGAGATCCCTCGCGTCTACATTACAAGTTTCGAACTTAGTTAGCGCGAGGTGTTGAAACTAAGACTGGGTAACTAAGTCTAAAACAATGTTATGTTAGTTTTAATACTTTTCTGAAATAAACGTTTATTATTATTATTATTTACTTCTTGCGATGCTAAGAGGAGATAAACCACGACGTCACCCCCTTCGATTTAGGCACAGTAGAAAAATATACAGTAGAATGACTCAGCCGTCTCTTTGAACTTTATACCTACAGTTGAGCGGAGCGCTAGGGTTGGTACCTACAAAAAGTAAAAAAGTAAGTTGTCCATCACCTACCTCCGAAGAGACAAACAAGAAAGCGAAGTTCAATTGCGTGTCGACTTCGCACATTTAGGGTTCCGTACCAAAATTAGGTCTTTTATATACGAGTATAATGTAGAATACATTTAGACCGCAAATTAAGTTGGTAGGAAAAAATAAGGGAAATTCAGAAAAAAATAATATGGAGGTACATCAATATTTGTTAGTAACATTAGCATTAATTATACTTCGGGTACGGAACCCTAAAACGTGGTAAAGACTATATTTATTTTACCTTTCAGCATTAGGAGGAAGTCGAAAAAATTACAGTGTTGGTTTAACGAACGTTGAGTTTCGGCACCCGTAAACACTGCAGTATACTCGTGGTCGTGATGCCGCCATTATTTAATTCATATTTAATTCAGATGTGCATGCCGAGACATGCTTAGCGGCCGTGTAAATGACGCCTATGTGTGCGTGCGTCGATTCGGGCGTTATAGTATGGAGTCGGATTACTGTATATTTATCTATTGTGGTTTAGGTTTAGCGAATAAAGCGTACAGTGTACAGCGTGAGTCATTAGAGTTGTTTGTAAATTGAACTTTAATGAGGACGTTTTAAGGTCCAATATTAATTTATTTCTGTCTCACTCAGGCTCTCAGATGTCCATTCATGAAACGGAAACAGGGGATGGGGTAAGGGGTTTGATCAACGTTTTCCTATCTCACCACCTAAGTCCCCCTCTCTCTGATTTTGCAAGGTATGTCTATCTGTCCACACTCTCGATTCTATATAGCCCTGGTGGAATGAGTCGTCAATACTGACATCATGCGAAGGTAAAATGGCAGGTAGGTTTCCGTGAAATGCAAAATCTCAGCGTTATTTCATGAATCTATAAAAGTTTACTTATTCAGGATTACCGTGAAAATCATGTATAGGTATTATGGGCTTCTGATTGTTCTACCCTTTTTGCTTTATACATTTGAGTATTTGAGTTGAGCGTTTCGTAATTATAAGAGAAACTGTTGTCAAATGTGAAGTCAGAACGTATGGCGATCGCGATAAGTAGGTAATAAGATAAATAATAAGTGTTCAGATATGTTAACGACCAGTAAAAAATTACATTGCTTTGCAATTTTTGCTTAGTGCAAGGTAAATTTGCAAACACCTTTAGTAACATATTAAGTGATACTTTGTTGGAACACCCCCTCCCGCCTGGAATTTATTTCGAACATAGAAAGTCATTTTTTTTTTGAATTTTTTCGATATACAATCATACAAGCACATGCACAGTTAAAGTTCATATTTTAATCGTTATTATGTTTAATTTGTAAGTTTAGAACTGAATAGTTTTTTTTTTTCGTATAAATTTTTGGAAAAATTTAACACCTTCACGTGCGCGTTCCGATCCCGTATGAACATAAGATCTAAGTCCGTGCAAGAGCTGAATTGGCAAAGATTCTATTTATTTGGAACTGAGCAGTGGATCTTATAGGTGTATGTATTTTGAGGCTTTAGTCTTACTTCTATTTTGGACTGAGCATCTGTTCTTAAATTAATGAATTTAGCAGCCGGGGCAGGCGGGGTTTCCACGAATGCTTTGAGGAAAGCATTCGTGGAAATTCTTAGAGCTTGATACCAGGCTCTCATAACATGGAAGGAGAAAACATAAAGCAGCTCTTTTATGGGTAGCTATACTATAGTCTATTCTGTGGCTTTTGTTCGTTGCTAAATTCAAACCAATGTCAGCTGTAACACGTACAGGAATAAGTCTGATTTGGGCTTGGTCTTACTTCTATTTTGGACTGAGCATCTGCAGGTCTAGCCAAATCGCAAACGAATCATATCCATTCTCTTTCTACAATTGCTAACGCTTTAGCGAAAACGATTGTAGAAAATGAAATGTTGCTAGCCAAGTTGACGCGACTAGTATCGCCTAATCTACAACACGTATAGAACACAATAATAATTTTGTCTATGGTTAGCGTTCTCAAATGTCAAAACGATGTCAAAGTCACAGGTTTGCCTTGTTGATCTCTTTCATTTGTGAACTTTATAATAAAAGTTTTGAATTGTTTTGTGCTACAAAGTGAGTGAAATTAGGTAAAAGTTCTATTTTTACCGATTTGTGACACTACATTATAAATATACACAGGATTGGTATTACAGTTTGCAGCTTTATTAGAATTCATGGAGAGGTACGTAAATTATAATTTACTAGCTTCTGCCCGCAGCTACGCACGCGTTTATGTAATAAAAACTAGCCTGTATGTTATTCTAGGTTCAGATCTTTAGGTGTGCAAAATTTCAGGCCAATCCATTCAGTAGTTTTGGCGTTATATTCGGCCAAACATTTTCACAACGGCACAGACTTTCGCCTTTTTAATAGGTATTGGTAGGATTACACCAAAATCATCCTTTGTTGTTTAATCTTCCTAATACTCAGGAACTCGAAACGTAATCAATGACGCGGTATGCAACTTGAACTGTCTACGTACTTAGAAATGAATTGACTATTTTGGACTGATGAATTTAGCAGCCGGGGCAGGCGGGGTTTCCACGAATGCTTTGAGGAAAGCATTCGTGGAAATTCTTCCGAGTTTGATACCAGGCTCTCATAACATGGAAGGAGAAAACATAAAGCAGCTCTTTTATGGGTAATTATACTGTAGTCTATTCTGTGGCTTTTGTTCGTTGCTAAATTCAAACCAATTTCAGCTGTAATACGTACAGGAATAAGTCTGATTTGGTGAGCGAGGCTTATACGAGGTCACTGGTTTACTCGAGGGTGTAACCCTAATAGCTCTATCTCATTTTTTCGCAAAGGCTAGATGAAATAGCACGATAGGGTTGGGTGGAGCTTCTCTCTTAGTTTTCTCGAAGTACAAGTATTATATAGAAGGTACTTTGACAGAATACGAGTAGGCATCCTCCAATGTTATGATAGCCTGATACAAGCACGGCCATCTGTCGTTCCGAAGCCACCGTGCGTGCGTTATGCAGCTGCCAACAAGAGATTAAAACTTTGCATATATTTTATCTCACTATGACTTGTACAAACCGAAAATGAGAGTACATAATTTGTATTCATTTCAGATCATTAAGTAAGTAATCCATAAAATGTAATAAATAGAAAAACTGTAAAAGTTGGTCTATGAGAGAACAAGTGAGCCTACAAGCTTATCAACCCGATAGTGTGGTCACGATTATTATAATATAATCGAGTATCAATCGATCGGATCAGCAAATAGCCAGTGCAAAATAATACAATAATGCAAAAAACTCTACTAAACACTTGTAGGATTGTCAGAAAATTCCTGCAACGTGAACTACCTAACACCTGAAGTGCACTTGGCTTAGAGTAAGAATAAGAAGATTCTTGACTGCTAGAGTTATAATTAAGCAGCCACTTCTTTATGTTTTGTTCTTCTGAATAAACTCAAATTACAAAATTTGCCCAAACTGGCCGCCTTCTCACCTTATGCAGGCACAACACCATTGATTTTTGGTGATTTTAATGTGAATACATAAATATTTCTCAGTAACCGTGACTCTTAGGACTTTGATTCTGCCGGAGAAATGAAGCCCAAAACCCCCCTCCGAAAAATTATGTCTGCCGCAATACCAAAACACCTTGTATAAAGAGAAATAACACATTCTTTATACGAGTATTCTTTATGAGAAATTACTAAACGGTTATAAAATATCTGGTGATTTCAGATTTCAATAACGTTATTTCTTTAAGCTCACAAAATAAGCAATTAGATATGTCAAATTGATTGTGAAGTAATGAATTATCAACTTTTCATTCAGATTACAATTAAACTTTTTTTATCTATTAAATTTTTTTTAACTATTTTTATTTGTGTGTAGAAGACAAAAGTTATTAGAAACAGGCTGAGCGGCAGCGGAATACACGCAAAAGTCTGCGGAACATTCTGTCCGCAGACTACCAGGCTGTCAGAAACAGATAGAAGAGTCAGAAACAGATAGAGAAAGCGTATCTCAACTATAGGGTACCCTATGTAGTTATTCTGTGGTACTTTTAGTGGCCTTCTTCCTTCTGCTTTCATTATTTATTTTTACATGCCACCCCTTGATCAAATTGTTTGTACTATCTGTTTCGCCAAATACACAACAAAAATCAATGAACTTATCGTTTTTGAACCAGAACTTTTGTTGTTATTGTCGTCTATAAATTCTTTAATATAATTCCATTCCAATTTGGTATTCTTTCTTGGAAGTCAGGGCAAAACAGCGCGGCACAAGGCAACAATCCTTCGGGTTACTGTATTTTTTGTAAGTTGTAGTTTTTCTCCAGCAAAGTAAAGAAATAATTTTAATTAATCGCTAAAGGTACATTCTATGGATAGTATCATATTTATTGCTTCGCGTGTAAAAAGTCACAGATGTATTCGCTTTTTCTATGGAAATGGTTTTTCCGTTCACTGATGTGTCCTTTAGTAAGATAGGTACCCTACCTAGCTCGCTAACGAAGTTGCGGGTAACAGCTAGTAATAATAATAAAGCCGATAGTTTGTAAAAGAATTGTAAAAGAAAAAAGGAAAAGAAAGAAGAAATGTAAAAATTTTGTTAGGTACAGGATCACCCAAAGTTACTGAACAGATCAAGATGAAATTTTTTGAATGAATGATAAAATTGGCGTACATTTAGAACATAGCCTAACTTAGATAATAAGCTACTTATTACACCAAAAATACGCGTGCGAAGCTGCAGGCAGAAGCTAGTATGTTATAATTCTTATACCATTATTGGCCAACCATTATTGGTTAAAGAATTTTAAACATCGTTCTCAAACAAAGTAATAAACACAAAATATACTTAAATAACCAGGGAGCAGTGATGAGTTGAGCTACCGGTAGATTGTTAACTCAAGTCTGCAGTTAACTCAATTGTTTCAAATGTTAATACTAGTTTTAATTTGTTTCTATTATTTGATTCTTATTTTCTTTGTCAATAAATATCTATTAATTACCCATAAACCAGTACACAGCAAAATATTCATTAATAAATGAAACAATAACAGAGAACAAACAGTCCAGGGCAATTATGGAAGCATCAATAAACGTACTTTCAAATCTAGTCTTGTCCTAGTCTAAGTTCCTTTTGTGTTCTTAAAATTTTATAATTTGCTCTATATTGGGCGTCCCACGGCTATGCGACTCGGAGGGAAAGTATTTGAAATATTGTTGATAGAACATTTTACTGAAAGAAGAAGTCATTTTAATTTTAAAAACAAATTAAACTGCATTCAAAGAATTTTGAATAATCGTCTATCTGAACGGGGAATCGAATTCTTCTAAATTGTAAAACACTCATCTGTTATTTTATGTTACCCATCAAAGTCTCGATCTTAAAGATTATTTTTTCCAGATAACATAGCATCTCAAATAAAGCCAAGAAGATGATATAACTATCTATAAAGCTAAATTTATATATATAACCGTAGCTTGGATCGCAAGTTGAGCAAATGATTTTTCTTACTGATTTTGAGCGGCAAGTCACTGTTTTAGACCGAGAGAGTAGATAAATAAAATAATAGATAGTTTTTCATCCTACATTAACAATTAGATTTAGTTAAGCACTTTTTTAACTGGCGCCTTTTTGCAGGCCGTTGTTACTGATAGTCTACGCCCGCCTGCAGAAGAGGTCGAATCACCAGGCTCTCAGAACTAGACAGGAGCACTGTGACATATATTCAGCGTTGTGTTTTACAGGGTGTGAGGTGGTGTGTGTACATCAATGAATTTTATGCAAGTGTGCTTCGTGCTACGGCGTAGGCATATCGACTTACCATAACGCTCGCTTATTCATACCGTGTACAGTAATAACGTTAGGTTGGAATTCGGAATTAGATGAAATTATCTATTTTAAATCGTAGTAACCTTCAAGCGAGTATGATCTATAAGGTATGTCTCCTATTATGACCGCAATGTTTGCAATTAATTAATTAATCTGAATCTGTGTGTGCGTGTCAAGAACCTCGTCTACACTAAATGGCAGACAATTGAAATTTTGTTTTCCACGAGTGGTTATGCTCCATAATATGTATAAATTCGTCATAATATGTATTATTACCAGTGTCCGACCGAACCTGGATTTTTGCCGAAGCCAAAGCCGAACGTTCGACTACGACGACGAAGACGACCTCTGTGGCGCAGCGGGCGAAGGTCTGCCTGCGACGCAGGAGGTTGCGGGTTCGATTCCCGCCTCGGGACAAATGTTTGTACGATCTGCAGACATTTGTCCAGGGCGTTCTGGATGTTTTCTATGTATAATAAAAAATATCTATCTATGTAGTGTATTGTATTATGTATATCAGCTATCTAGTACCCATAACACAAGCTCTGCTTAGCTTGGGGCTAGATAATGCTGTGTGAATTGACCAGCATTATTTATTTATTTATTTATTAAGACTAATTCTTAGAGATGACAGAAGGAACTGGAAGAGTCAGCTTAGTTCTTTATTTTTGTTAAAATGGAAACATCCTTATTCAATCGTCGTAGCTGAAAGTATCAAAAAGTCATGTAGTACCGGTCCCGCGATTCGTGATGTCAGAGGCCCTAGCCTTGTGTCTGTGTTTCAAAGCTCTATTTTCAACTGAAATGACCCAATTGGTCCAAGGAGGTCACTTTGTCGTTAAAATTGGCACAGTATTTAGAATATTACATACAGGGCGTCCCACGGCTATGCCATATGGAGGGAAAGTGTCATAAATATTGCAGATAGAAAATTTTACTGAAAAAGATTTCATGTTGATTTTGAAAGCAATTTAAGCTGCATTCAAACGTTTTTGAATAATAGCCTGTCTGAAACGGGAATTGAACCCGCCAAATTGTAAAAAAGCAACTGTCATTTTACGATACCGATTAAAAGGCTCAATCGTAGTTTAATTTTACTTTGAGGAAAACAAGCGTTCGTCGAACCCGCCTGCGAATTCTACGTTTGATACGAGTACTAGACTCTCATAACTGGGATAGAGAAAACATAAAAGCATCGGGCTCTCGTGAAGGTAGCTATATTGAATCTACTCTGTAGCTTTTGTTCGTAGCTGAATTCAAACCATTTCAGCTGTAATACGTGCAAAAGTAAGTCTGGTTTGGCGTGTGAGGCTCATACGACGGTTTAGGTACTCGTGATTTGTACCCTAATAGCTCTATTTCATTTTTTGGCACAGGCTAGATGAAATAGCACGATGGGGTTGGATTGGAAGTTTCTCACTATGTGATTCTTCGACACAAGTATTACTCGTATATGTAGACTTACGGAGATCGATAACGAGTAAGCACACCTCCAATGTTATGATAGCCTGGTACAAGCACGGCCATCTATTGATTCCGAGGCCACCGTGCGTATTCAGCTGCCTACGAAACGTAGTCATAGTTATCTATGAGCTGCCGACATTAGAGATTTAAAATTCTGCCCAATTAGAACGTGACAATTTCAACGATCAAATAATTTTGATGGAAATTTAGGAAGGTACCTAGTAACTAAGGTAGTTAGGTAACTGAGGTTTTTGTAATAAAATAGCTTCTGCTCGCGGTTCCGCACGCGTATTTTCGGTATAATAAGTAACCTATTGACTAAGTTAGGCTTGGCTCTAAACGAACGCTAAATTTCATCATGATCTGTTTAGTAGGTAGTTTTCGAAATTCTAGGTACCTAACAAAAATTCAGATTTCACAAACTTTCGCATTCATAATATTAGTAGGAAGTTCAAATAACTTTGCTAAATTACCTACAAAACTTTTTGCCTATGGTGAATTAAATAGGTATCTTTTAGTTAAAGTGGTTCAGATTTTGCAACTTTTCCATTGATTACGTAATAGATAGATGAAATTTACTTAAAATTTACAAAAAAAAATCAAACTACCAACAATTTACATAAAATAAAAAAGTGTTCCAAATGAAAGGAACAGGACCCCTTTTACTTATTCCAACGCGTTTTTTGGTTTTTACTCAATTTAGTGAGTGAAAGAGAATTATGAGAACACCTAGTGTGAATTTATTCAATGTGAGACCATATTTTATCCAGCATAAAGTTCAATTTACAAACAACTTGGTTAGCCACGAGGACACACAACACGCCATTTGTGCACCTACGACAGCAGCAATAAGGTTTTAGGTCGGGAAATCATCCTTACAACCTGGATTCGGACTGGATTTGACTCCCAGCTGTTTATGAGACCCTAGTAGTTGTGATGCTAAGCTCGTTGCCCGGGCAGATCTTAAAAGGTGAGGTAGGGTAGGGTGGGTACATGTATGGTACTAACAGTGAAACAGGTACTGTAGTTCATTTCCTACTTTGTATCGCAGCTAGTAAAACAATGAAAATTGCTAAACAGCGATTTATATAGATGGAACAATCGTCGAATAATATTTTACAAAACCAAAAGTAGTACGCAGACATACATCAGAAAGCCATAGAAATTGTGTAGTTGGCTTCGCGCGGGATTGCTTTGCTTCGCGCGGGAAATAGCCATGATAAATTAGTGCCTCACGCACAGCGTACAGCCTACGCCGCTGGACTTGTGTGTGCCTACTTAGTGCGTTGTCACTCGAAAAGATTTAAGTAAATAAAAAATACGCATTTAATGATAATAAAGTTGTGCGTCCACTGCATCGGAATCAGAGTGCAAGCTAAGGATTTGGTGCTTTGTATTGATTTCTCTGGTACAGCGCGTCTACTGGATCGGCATATTTGCCGGTATCGATGCCAGAGACCAGTATGTCTGTTGATGACGCGGTAATTCTGCCGATGACGTCATCGACAAACTCGAGCACTTTGGAAATACAGTATTGCCGATGCAAAATCCGAAAGCAGTGAACGCACCCTAATCTCATATTGTGTACGCACAGCTATATACTAACACATTCATGGCCCAAGACGCAGATGCCAGTCTTCTCCCCGTGACTGGGCAGTAAATGCGTTAGAGGCGGTTCCTCACCGGGAACACTATTTTTTTCACGTCTTTTACTTACGGACAATCAATGAACACTGAATTTCTTAATCACATTTCACAAACTAACTACTAAATAATTTTATTAGGATTTGATATTAATTTATGTTATAAATTTTTATTTGTCCAAGACCTCTTTTATTTATTCCTGTAGCTCAGTTATTGATACAGGGCCACACAGGACTGGAAGAATGTCGTATTTTGCGGGTTTAACGGATTTAAAAATGGTGTAGCTAAGCATTCTCTATCGCTTTGTGAGTACACGGGGTTGTGGAGTCCTTATCTGTTCAACGTCTTTTGGCGGCGACTGTACCAAAAATATACACACCGTATACATTATACACCATATTATAATGTCAACTTAGGTGTCAAAATAGGCTTATAACGCTATTTGTAAATTAAAATTACTATTATCTTACAGTAGCCGTTATCTCATTCAAAATTTCACAAATAAACTTAATATTATTGTTATCGGTGTTCGTACAACTCAATATCACTCAGGCTTCTTCCCTTGAGGGTTGACGTAAGCTCACGATCGATGAATGTAGGGTTGGGATGCCACCCCCGCTCCCGTATTTATCTATCCACTCTCTCGTTCCTATGGGGCCCTGGTAGAGATTCCGCCATTTTCCGAAATTCTTGCTACATTTTCGGAAAATATTCGGAAAATGAAAATTGTGGACTTCCCAATTATGAGACGTGCCTTTTTGTGCAACTTTACAAGCTTTACTATGGTTTTAAGAACTAAACAATGTTGTAGAATTCAGTGCGGGTTTTGCTTTACATGACCAAAAAAAATATTCGTTGGTTCTATAAACTTTTAAAGGTGATTTCTATCCCATGGGAACTGATTTTATGGGATAAAAAGTAGTCTATGTTTGATTCCAGGATTAGAAGTACCTGAATGCGAAATTTCAGCCCGATTCGTTCAGTAGTTTTGGCGTGAAAAGGTAACTAACATCCATCCATCCATCCATCCATATATACATCCATCCAAGCTTTTGCATTTATAATATTATAGTGTGATAAATTATTGAAGTTGACTCATGATATTTGAAGACCATGTTCCGTTCCATATTTTTCAGCGCCATCTCATCACAAAGCTGCAACCAACAACTTACCCCAGCTGACGACGAAGTTCTTAATTTTACCAAAACATGGCGCTAAAACCGCGCGGGTTCCGTACCTCGAATGGAAGAAGGACCGCTTATAATAATAATTCTTTATTTCATACACAAGATTTATTTTTGGGGTTATAAAAAAGTAAATAAAAATAATAATAAATTACAATATAAAATTCAAGGTACTAGGTCGAGTAATAAGTACGTCAGGTGGCTATATTCATCACATTTTTCTCAGGAACGCGTGGAGGTATCAAGTTGAAATTAACATCATACACTGTCTGTAACACCTTGGAGCTATGAAAAAACATTCTTCTGTCAACGCAATCTAAAGTGACAGCCGTTTACGTTAAAACTTAGCAAAGCTAGCGCAAATAAAGAGGAAAATCCGAAAACTATAAATTTAAAGTAGCTTAAGTAATTACAAAAAATATATTTGATTATTATATTATACTAGAATATAAAATTTATTATATAATATTTGATACAGCAAGATACGACCTGCCCATAATAGCAGACGAGTTCGAAGGTATCTTGACCAACACTTTGGTATGAACTGGATTGGGATGCACAGCAGACTTGTCAAGTGGTCAACACGATCTCCCGACCCTACCCCTGTCGATTTTTTTCTTTTTGGGGTTACCTGACCTGAAAGATAAGATACGCTGGGCATTGCGAAAGTTCCGCCAAATTGAAAGACGGCATTCTAAGTGCATTGCAAAATATGCATTAAATGATGGTAAGGGCTCCTACGCAAAGTGTGTTAAACGCGTGCCAATCTGTGTAGTCAAGTAAATGGTTCTACACTTTGAAGATCTCAGGAATTCAATTTTTCATTATTTTTAATTTTTAATAAATAGCAAATTATTTGCTTACCAAACAAGTATTTTTTTTATTGAAACTCAATAATATTGGTGTGTTTTGCTACTTAGAAGTAACTAGGTAGGTATGTTTCTTATTTTGGTTTGGAGACATTTTTACGTATAAACCATAGTCCGAACCAATCCATACCAACTTAAGGCGAATAGTAGGGGTGATAGTGGCGCCACTACATATTTAATTTAATCATTAAGTTATACAAAGGAATTATCAAAAAATCGGACCGCTGGTAGACGATACCTATCACAAGCTTTTATTTGATGTATCTGTAATAGTTTTGTTCTGTGTTATTCAATCATTGTTTGGAGAGCTTGGTGGCCACCAATAGGAACTAAACTCTTGAAACAAGTATCTGCCTAAATAACACAGTACAAAACTATTAAAGATACACTTAAAAAAAGCTTATGATAGATATCGTCTACGCGCGGTCCGATTTTTTGATAATTCCTTTGTATAACGTAATTATAAAATTATATAATGTAGTGACGCCACTATCACCCCTACTATTCGCCTTAAAAAAGTAGTAACATACGAATTTAAATTATGAACCATTGATTGAGTGACATGATCGTTGTTTATGTGCACTTAATCGTTTTTTCATAGAAAGTGTATGGGAATGTTTTTTTTAAATTATTACCAAAACTTACGATTTGATTTAAATGGTTGGAAATAGAGTGAAACATGAACGTCGAATGTGAGGCCGCTGTACGCCCTTCAAACATTTTTAAACCAAAATTATGGGGACGTATTGAAGGCAGACGTCAAAAACGCCGTCAGAGAAGATCTGAGGCACCTTGCTAAAATAAAAGTACGACGAAATTTTAATTCAGAAAGGGGTTTGAAGAATTTGGGCCTAACATCGGTCACCATTGTGTTTTTTTTTAATATCGCCCCACACAATAAACTTTTCATGTTACTACTAGTTTACCCACTCGCGATTTCATTGCGTGGATTTTAGAAAGAAAAAGAAAGAAGAAAGAAAATAATTTTATTTACCGTAAATTTACTACACAACACATTAACTAAGTACTTAAACAATAAAAAAACTAAGATTAAATTTTTTGCGTAGCAATAATAGGGCAAATGTGGCCTACACTCAGGTAGACCTGGTGTGTCTAGCCCAGCGCTGGTTTTCCGTGCAGGCCAAAGACAGGTCACGTCGCAACCATCTGTGCTGTTTGTGTGCGTTTTATACAAAATTAGGTACTCCATCTAAAATTAACATATTCTATTTACATTTTATAGGCTATCTATTTTTAGGGAAAAAAATTCTCGAAATCAGCTGTAAGAGTCGGAAATTCCAGAAATAAGTATTCAAAAACGATAATATCCCGTTTAATCTCTTTTTATGGGTATTTTTTAAAAATTCTTAAACACGTGTTTGACTGTCTTGTATTTTTAGTATTCTCAGAAAGTTTCAATCAAATTGGGATTTAGAACACATCCGTCAGATTCCACTTTCGTCAGATCACTTTTTTTTCCGTATAGGTCAGAATTTTGAAACTGGTGACGAAACAGCAATTCCCGTGATTCCTCGTCCGTCAGATTCCGCTTTCGTCAGATCACTTTTTTTTCCGTATAGGTCAGAATTTTGAAACTGGTGACGAAACAGCAATTCCCGTGATTCCTCGTCCGTCAGATTCCGCTTTCGTCAGATCACTTTTTGTTCCGTAAAGGTCAAATTTACATCTCGTAGATGTTCAAACCGCATACGATTACAGACTACAGACAAAACGTATACGAAATTTTTAACAATTTTAAAAGAAAAGATACCTTTATGGAACCCTATCTTTTTTAAAATAGATTTCGAATTGGCTATGTACAATGCTATCAAGGCAATATTTTCCGATGCCAAGATAAGCGGGTGCTCTTTTCACTATTCAGAAGCCATTACAAAAAACTTCCGACTCCCTTTTTATCCTTATTTAGACATTTTTATGCAAATCCTGAAACACGTGTCTTCATTTATTCTGATACTGAAAATTTCCAGTCCTTATTATCCCACATTACAAGTTACAGACATTTCAATACGGAGCCAAACTATGAATCTCGAACTTATATATATGTCGTGGCCATATCCTAGAATTGATCACTTCATGATGTGACCGACCTTTTCAAGAAATGGTAGAATTTCATGAAATGGAAAATACGCGCTGGCTTTTAACTATATGAAAAGCTAAACGCACGGCTACTTCATGATAAGGTCAAACAATATCATAAAATAGTTACATTATCCACCGTTAGAGGCGCTGATATTGTTTTGTTTTGTTTTTGACTCTGTGGTTTTTGAGTGTTTGTTTGTTTCTGTTCTGTGATACATCATGTCGGCGGACAATTATTTAGTTAAAAAAGCGAATAATAATGTGCAAATACAAGACAAAAATGAAGTAAGGAGCCGTTACGATAAAAAACTACGGGAATTTTATAAAAGTCACTCGAAAAACGAGCATAACGTCTAAACTGAAAGCCAACTGCATTATGCAATTTTTAAATATAAAGTTCCTTCCTAATTCGAATTTTTCATTAAACCTTTTCATCATCATCATCAGCCTATACTAGTCCACTGCTGGACATAGGCCTCCCGTAATGAGCGCCATAGCCTTAAACCTTTTGATGTCATGGAATCCCTACATAAATGATATGGCCAAACGTTGATGGAAATATCATTAAACGTTGATGCTTAAACGAAATAGTCAGTTTTAGCTGGCCATGTCATGAAATTCTACCATTTCATGAAATGGTCGGTCACATCATGAAGTGATCAATTCTAGGATATGGCCACGACATAGACATGGTGTAGACGATTCTGCAACGATACCATTGTCACAGTAAAGCGATTGGTAAGCAGAATTGAGCCGCAATTGACGTCACAAAGTAACACACGTGACGTCAGTTATGTCAATACGCATCGACCGATCAATGAATTTTTGGAGCGTTTTTACTACGTAGTTCATTCCGCACGTTAGAGGGATAATTAAAATTCAAATAGGTAACAATTGTAACTCATTCCGGACGCACCTTCATGCCACATTATCAACTTTATTTATAACCTTTTCTGTGTGTAATCGATCTTTATTAAAAAAAGAAAACTACGATCACAGAAAACAAACAAATTTAAACTAGTATTGTCAATTGAAACGTTAATATGCTTAATGCTAACTGCAGGCTGTTGTAACCAATCTACAGGTAGCTCAACTGTAATTAATTTAATATATCTTCGTTCAACATACAAACTATTATATTTTTGTACTTGTCCAAAATAAACGATTTTGTATTTTTTGTATCTGTGAAGATTCACCGCAGACACGCTAATACATATATAAGTTCAAGTTTAAACCCACCCCAGCCCCCCACCCCCTCCCCTCAAGAATATCGTAGATCCAACACTGCATAGAGGGGGTTGGGAGAGCTTTGGTCAATGCACCCACCTCATCCCTAGGTGCCCTCCCAGACCCGTTCATTCATCAACTCTCTCGATGCTTTGATGCCCTGGTAGTATGAAGTCACAAATACCGCCATAGTTGCTAATTTTCCGAGATATAATGGAAAATAGAAAATTGATTTTAAAACCTCGTATTTTGATTGAATTTCCATATTTTTTCAACAAATTCATATTGAAATAATTTGTACTTTCATTAATATTCACCCGCAACGTGTTTTTCGAAAATTTTGTTTTTTTAGAACTAGAGGGAACGATTCGCATCGCGCGGCGGCGATATGAACCAACTATGTATGATTGGTATGGTGAAGCAGGAGCAGTCAATGCAGTGGTGATACGCACCCCATTGATAAAAAAAAACACTATTGTAAATAGCGATCGAGTATTACTTTATACGATCAGTAGCTTTGTCAGTTAACTTTAACGTATAATAGTACATTATGGTACTAGTGTGTAACATTTGGTGATTACCGCCGAGGCGCCAACTCAATGGCGCCTCGGCGGTAATCACCTTAATTTTCTTAAGCGAGCCGAGGACGGTAATCATCAATACACTCGTGTATCATAGTACACGAGCACACGAGTATGACTATGGGTGTCATTCTGTGCCTAATTGCGGTGACCATATAGCCACTTTATGAGCAAATGTGTTGAAAAAAATATTATAAAATTATTCTTGATCCAGGGTCAACTTTTCTACTATTATGTAGCTATAGTAAAAAAGTTGTATTTAATACTAGTTCTAATTTGTTTCTATTATTTGATTCTAAAAGGTATTTAGTATTAAAAAAATATATAAAAATCGATAATGTTTTTTGAGCGAGGATCAAAAGGAGGGAAGCAACTACTAGCGTTTAGAATAGTCAATTGATTGTGAAGCGAACGTAACCGTAGGTGGATTTTCTCAAAGTGCTTCGAGTAACTTTGACTATTTCTAAAAGTACATTTGTGTAAGTACGTATGGAAGTGAAGACAGTTTTTGATTCTGCGATTCCATTCCATCAATATTGCTGCCATAATTAAGTACATATTTCATACATTAATTAAGTTCAGTGGGTAGTTAGACCGGCTACCCGCTACCACCGGCTTCCGCAGTAGCTTTGTTCCCTCCCAAACAACAAACCGAACAACTTCTTTAGGTGTCCACGGACCGAAAAATATTGCTTGCGCGATCTAGGATTTGAATTTGGATCTCGTATTTTAGGTATTTAAAAGCTATATTACTATCAGAAACTTAACTTAATTTACTCAAATCTGTGTATATTTTATGAAAAAAATATAATTTTCAGTCAATAGTAAGTATTTCAAAAGATATTTACAAAATAAAATATTCAGCTTGTCATAGGAGATCGTTGTGGTGCGAACGAGAAAGCAACATGAGACGGAGTTACGAGTTCCCGCGCTTTTTGTGCGCATGTTATTGGCCATAGTACGGAAGTTGGTACTTACTTATCTGACACGAGATTGGCTGCGCAGTAGCATAATATAAAGGGTCAGTTAAAGTGGTATAAAGATGAACGCGCACCTGTCCACGACGCGAGAGCCGCACGCGCCGCCGCAGTCATGGCATTTTTATAAATCTTCATAAAAAATAGTAGTATGCAATCCCGCACACCTATCCGCGCCGAACGAGCCGCATTTTAGTAAAATCCTGCAGGTAATTCGGCGAGTGCGGCACGGGCGGTACGGGCGGTGCGGGTGGCGCGGATGACGTCATCCATAAGTATTCAGTCCATCATCATCGGTTCGTGTGCACTTGCAATTTTTAACATAACGATGGACGATTCGAATTTGGTTTTGAACCCACATTGTTTTTGTTCATTCATTTTCATCTTCCTCTATCTAATAATAGGCAACCGATAATAACAGCATCAAGTTGCATTATTATGCAACTGTATTCTGTAAAGTATTCTTTACAGAAATAATGATGTAGGTACTTAAGTTGGTACCTAATAATCTGTTTTGATATTATCGTTCTCGATTCTCGAGTTCCATAAAGAAAAAAAATGACAGTACAAGTAGTTAGATGCGATTCGGCGTGTTCGATGCGGACCAGTGGGCGAGGCCATGAGGAAATTCGATGAATGCGGCGCGGCCGGCGCGGCGGCGCGTGCGGTTCCTGCGGCGCGGAAAGGTGCGCGGTCACCTTTACACTGCAATCACGTTCGCTATCTTCCTGGGTCTGAAGTCTCGCACAGTTTGCATAGTGTAGAAAGAAATGCCCTTTATTTCAAAGCAGAAATGAGAAGTACAAGCTGAAATGAACTTTATTGCCTTAAAGTTACATTCTCAAATCTATTTTTTCAGGCCTAGAAGGAAAATGTCCACTATGGCCGGGGTAGGAAAGTCAGGTTAATTTTTCAAAATTAATATTTCTATAAATTAATATTCTCAAATTTAAATAGGTACATAGGCACCTACTTTTTTCACATCCTTCCATAAAGTACACACACAAAATAACACTGGAAATTAATGTCGAACAGCACCAGGGGCGACCTTTATCTGCGGTCATTTTATGAACTTTAGTTTGCCTCAAATATAACTAGATGTCGTGCTTTTTTGTACGAGGGCTATATCGCGAACGATGCGTTTTGGTTCGAAGACAACCCCATTGAATCACATCCCTTCAGTAATATTAAATCACTTTATTTTGTCGGAATGCCCACACAAATCTTCTATAGTTTAGCATCTAAGTACCTATTTAATGACGATGATGACACTGAACAACGTACAGATATTATATTCTTCCACTTCCATTAACAGCTCAAGTGACAAGGAACCAATGCACACGATTATAGTTTTGTTTGAGATAATGCAGATTTTGTGTAAAAGTAGTGTGGAAAAAATTGAGAATCTAATTTTTACTTTTATGTAGGTTAACCGGGCCACATAAATAATATTGTTGAAAGAAGGTATACCTACCTACTGAATGTTTATTATTTGCTGACGACACAACGGTAATTGTCAGTGGAAATGTAATTGACAATGTTGAAAACGATATCAACGCTTCACTTGGGTCCCTAAATCATCGTTAGACATTAATAATTTAAGATTAAATGTACACAAGACTAAGTATATACAATTTCTGACGGTTCAAAGACGGGAATATAATTTAAACATTCAACTTAATAATGATATTGTGAATATTTCCAGCTAGAAAAGATCCAATAACACAAATCTTGGCCAGACTCGGGATTTAAACCTGGGACCTCATTATCAGCGGTTGAAAACGCGACCACTAGACCAAAAAGGCAGTCGGATAAAAGTATAAAATGTCCTGCATGAAGACATTTACTCTACATTTATCCCAAAATGTTTAAAAATAAATGTCCATCCGTGCGAAGCCGGGACGGGCCGCTAATAATAATATTATCAAGAGGAAAGATTTTTTTGTTTATTTGTTTGTTTGTATTGAATAGGCTCCGAAACTACTGGACCGATTTGAAAAATTCTTTCACCGTTAGGAAGCTTACTTTTCAGGGAGTGACATAGGCTATATTTTATCCTGGAATTCACACGGGAACGGGAATTACGCGGGTGAAACCGCGAGGCGAACGTCTAGTATGATATAAAATCTTGTCGCAGCAGATGAGTTGTTAAGACTGTCTTACGTAAAAGAACTTGACGTGATCGCAAAGCAGCGGCCCATACGTTTTTTATTAAATTTGGAATTTGTAAATGTATGGATTGCCGCTTCGCAATTTTAATTATATTTTGTTTTATAATTTGTGGTCATAGTGACAAAAAAAAATACAAATTATGTGAACATTTCAACTGTCTACCTTTTACGATTCATGAGATACAGCCCGCTGACAGACGGACAGACAGACAGCGAAGGATAATTAATAGGGTCCCGTTTCCACTTTTCCGGTCTGGAATCCTAAAAATTGGCTTTGAACCACGGAGCTGTCTCTCCCGGTGCTTGGCCACCGTAGGCTCAGGATTTGCAACCAAATCACCAGGCTAACATGATTCACTAGGAGTTAATAAAATCCCCTCACCCTTTCCTTCTATTGATTTATCTTCCCACGGGGCGTTGCTATCGCTACCGCTATACTGCCAGCTACTGAGATTGCAAAATAAACAGGCCAAGTGAGAGTCCAAAAAACCGAAATACGATTTCATATTTCAGTAAAAAACAGAGAGGAGATGAATTCAGGACACAGATTAGGCAGTGATGTTACTTCGGCTCAGCTGACGTTCTGAATCCAATATAAAATGAACCACGTATTCATAGAAACTCTAACAAATAGGAGCTCTCGTTTTTTGGAAAATTCTTATGTCTAACATAAGAATTGATAAGAGGTGTGAGTGTGTGTGTAACATAATGAGTGTGAGTTATAACTCACACTCGTGGAATTACCAGCATTTTTTTTCTAGCACTTAACGAGTTATAACTCTTCCAGCATCTTCTAGCCTCAAAACCTGACTAAGCAGAGCTTGTCTTACGAGTACCAGATGACTTATTGTACTTAATACATGGATATAATATTTTTTTATATTTTTATAGCGACCCGCCCCGGCTTCACATGGGTTCAATCCTGATACTAAATATACTACAGAATAGGCCCCCCAGCCGGTACCGCCGCAACAGCTATGTCCCTGCATTTTAGATCTGTAATATCTTCGAAAATATTCATTTAAATTACATGTTGTAAAGGGCCATATTGAGCTATAATAAATGTACAATGTATTTAAGGTACTTAATTGGATAAGGATTAATGTTGTATTGCTTAAAATCGCTTCGTAAATAAGCCATTGTTTCTCATAAAAAGTACAGGATAAAAAATGGTTATAACCTCTCCCGTGGCAAGAGGCCATAATAAAAACCTGCCTGTCAAATAAAACCGTTGTGTGGCTGCCCTCACTCCACGATCTGACCCGGGCAAAGAGCTCCGCTTCAAAACAACCAGGGGCTCATAACTAGCTGGGAGTCATATCCAGTCAGGATCCAGGACGATATTCCAACCTGCATCCTTATTGCTGTTACTTAGGAGCATAAATCGTGTGGCAACTCTATAATGTATGTGTGTGTTAATCACAATTGAAGGGTTATCATGGCCAGTCTAAAGTTGTTTGTAAATCGATCTTTATGTCGGACAGGATATGGCCGGTATCACATTGAAGCATTTTACAGACTGTAAGGCTTGACGTAATAGCATATATAGCATATAGGTAGACTGTGGTAATAGGCTAAGCACGAGGATTGTTCTCTAGGGTAGAATAGACAATAATGACATTGTATCGTCCGTGATACATAGTGGTTCCGTTACGACCGAGGGTCCACATAGGAATTTCATGATTCTGAATACGCTATTAATTAGAAAATGATCTAATTAAAACATTTTTAGTACAGCTAAAATTCAAAAACAGTAAATTTGTCCCACACAGACGTAGGTACTAGGGTTGTTGCTGATGTCGTTTTTAGACACTTCAGCGGATGCTGGACTTTTTATCTTGACATCAGCGGATGCTGGTACTGATTTTGGCCAAGTGCGTGTCAGAGTGGCAAACCAAGTGTTCCGCGCAAATTTAATGTAGATTGTTCATCCAATCGAAACCGAGTCTCGAAAAATTGTGCACTTCTTAGGGTTCAGTACCCAAAGGGTGCTAATGGAACCCTATTACTGAGCCTCCTCTGTCTGTCTGTCCGTCCGTCTATCAGTGGGCTGTATCTCATGATTTGTTAAAGGTAGTGGTAATTTTCTCAGTATGTATTTCTTTTGCTGCTTTATCAAGAAATAATAAATTAAAATATTAAAGTTAAAGGGGGCTCCAAAAAAACATGTTGTTTGACCGTTTTTTGCTTGACCTTGACAATTGCTGTGTCTGTTGAGATGTAAAAGGTAGACCATTGAAATTTGCACAGAATATCTAGGTATTTGTTGTCACACGGACGACGACAACGAATTCATCATGTAGCATATCGTTCAAAAGGGAAATAAATAAAAACTTTTTAAGAGAGTACTAAATTCAATTCATTTCACACCTTCTGCGAGAAAATAGCTAAAGTTTGGTAACGTGTTTTGCCGCATTCGTTTTTTTCCGCTTTCTAAACAACGGGTACTTCGAATTTCCAAGAAGATCTCAATCCTAAATCCGTGTGTAAGCTGATTGTAGCTTTATTTATTTATACGGATATTTTAAGACCATGAAGAAGAAGAGGGTTGCCTGGGAGAAATCACTCTCAGCGATAAGGCTGCCTTTTGTACTATGTGAATTAGTCATTTAGAAATATCTAAGACTTTTATTAACTTTATTTACTTGTTAAATTTCAAAATATTCGGACATAAACGACTGTAACTTTTGATTGCGTTGACCTTTAGGTAGGTACATAAGTTTTACTTATATCGAGGCTCCAAGAGGTTACCGACTTGAGTATTTGATGTTAATATCAACTCGATTCCTCCACGCGTTCCTGAGAAAGGGGGGTTGACAGACAAATAAAGTGTTAATTCATTCATTCATTCATTCATTCAAGAAGAAGACGAGCATTCGCCTGTACTAGGCGATCATAACTCGGCAGGAGGTCGACGGAAGCGTTTGATCGATACCGTACCGACGACCACATGTTTGCAATACATATGTATGTGTGCGGCACGTTTACCTTCGTTTTAATGTCGATTATAGTATAACTAGCTTCTGCCCGCGGCTTTGCACGCGTTGTTTCTAAGGAAACGTTTTGAGGTTATTTCTATCCCATGGGAACTGATATATGGGATAAAAAGTCACCTATGTTTGATTCCAGGGTTAGACTTACCTGTATTCAAAATTTCAGCCTGATCCGTTCAGTAGTTTTGGCGTGAAGAGGTTACAAACATCCATCCATCCATACATCTATCCATCCAAACTTTCGCATTTATAATATTAGTATGATTTTGTATTCAAGCTTCTGCCAGCGGCTTTGCACGCACTATTGCCGTATAGAAAGTTTGATTGTATTTAAGTTGGATTGTATTTATGTTTTACGCGAATGCAACATTTAATCTAGGTTTGTTGAGTAGTTTTGGAAATCTGACATGAGCAAAGCACCGTTAAAATGTTATGCATAGAGAATTTTGGTTGCATCGAAAAATACGTCGAGAAATAAGTAGGATTTCTAGCTACCGGGTTTTTTAGTCCCTTTCGTCCTATTTATAGTTATTCCAGACCAAGAAATACAACCACGCGAAATTTGAACCAAATAAATAATGAAGATATTATAATGATTTTGGTGATCCCTGCAGAGTATTTGGTATGGTTTGCTTACAAACGTTTCTACCTCAATGAGTTTGGTTTTCTTTTCAAATACGTTATAAGTGCTACGTATTAGATGGCACTCCTTTTTACTCTCTCGTAGTATGGTTGTTTGCAATATTTCTAAAGGTATTTAACCCCACTTTAACTCACTAAATTATTTATCTGGCTCAATACTTTTACCAACCTATATGTAAAGGGGGCTTACAGTAAGTATACATTTTCCCTTTGACGCATTTTGTAGCTCAAGACGATTGCTGCACTCCTGCGACTAGGTGTTGATAATTATTATATTGCTTGTTTTTGGCGCCAATTGCTTTGCTTCATAGTTAAATATATCGCCATCCTGGAACCTACCATAGTGTATAATTTAATGGTAGACCATTATTATTTTTGTTCTGGACATTCAAAATTATTTATTTATTTAACGAGGGGCCAGATGGGGTAGCAGTAAAAGACACTTTTCACCGAGACGCGGCTTATTTACAGAGAGGGAACGCGGTTACAAGGGGGTCCCGGGTGGACTTTGGAGCGGATGGCCAGTTTGGTCAAACGAATCGGTTGCCGGATAATCCGAGTCTCACCTCAACGTTAGCCAAACTTAGCCCAAATAATACCAATAGCCGAGTGTTCCGACTTCCGGGATAATTGGTTTGGTTCCCTAGGATTCGATACAGAACAAATTTTACAAAAACTATGTGTAAATCGATAGAAGGAAGGGGATTAAAATAACTCCTAGATAGTCATACTATCCTGGTGATAGACACAAGTTTTTTCGGTTTTTACTTTTGTTAATGAGTACGATTCTTTCATAGTAAAAAGTGCATTGTCAATATCGACAATTTAAGTTTTTGTCATTGTCAGTATTCGAACACATTTCAACTATAACAGATAGGTACCAATTATGGTTATAAACTTAACATTAACGCATATGTGAATATCCGACGACCACTGCCCGGTCCCAAGTTAACATCGGCTCTTTCACCACCAAGCGCAGTGGTCGTATTTTATAATACACATAAATTCAGTATTATTACTATATTATTTTAACCATGGGTTATTGTAGTTGGGTTATTGTTTGCCCACTTGATATCATTTTCATCTACATAGATATCATTGGTTTATATCAATCTAATAACTAATAGATACAGGACAGGTGGAGTACTTTTTGTCTGATCTACTAAGCTTAATACGCAACCACCTTTGTGGTGAAGTGGTTTTTGTCTGCCTGAGATGCAGAAGATGCGTGACAAATAAAATAAAATGTCGAGTGCGAGTCGTACTCCCACGGCGAGGGTTCCGCACAAACTTGTACCTTCTGGTAAGCAATTAAATCGACGCATAGTGCATTTATAATGTGAAGTTATATATATATAGGTACTGTGCCGGATACCCTATACAGACCTTGCTTTTTGCCAAATTTCATGATTGTACATAAACGGGAAGTAACCTTTAGCTTATGGTCCCTTGCTAAAAAAAATCTGTCCTATCTTCAAATTTGGAGTTATCGTATTTTTCCCTTTACGTGTGCTTTAGGACCTCGTTATTTACCATGCCAACGGGAAGTACGAACTCTATAGGTTTTGTGTGCATGTCCTTCCCTGGGTGGGCATAAACGGCTGTAACTTCTTATTAAATTGTCTGGTATCATCGGCATAGAATCCATATTATAAAATTCCTCTTTACGCCTGCCAGTGCCAGCCTGCCAGATTGGATCTGAATGAAATTAGATAGGTAACTACTCAGTACCCCAGAGATGGACACAAGCTACTTTTAATTCCGGAAAAGAGCACGCAAAGCCGCGGCCAGTAACTAGTTGATAATTCATTGCCTTTATTGTATACATAAAAAACAATGTGAGATCACGTTAAGACAAGCACTCCTTATTACGATTATTATAGAAACTATCTTTGTTAGTCGGGAGTTGCATTAATGTAGAGTAGGCTTAGGTCTTCTGTTTACACGCAGTTTTTCACCGTAAAAATCTATAGAATGTCAATAAACTTCCTCAGTGACCTGTACAACATTAAAGACCGTACGTACACACGGCCGACTACCGTAGCCATTTACGGCGAAAATCCATTTGAAACTTGTCAAAGAAAGTAAGTATTCTTTAGTTACCCCTTATTTTTACAAGCTTATATTTAATTTGCCCGGTTAGCATCTATTAGTACATGTATAGTATGTGGGGAAATATCTTGCAATTGGATTTTAGACCAGTTTCCTCAACCGATGGAAGTTCAGTGAAAATTTAATTATGGTGCCATCGAGCTGGTTTGGTCACAATATATACATTTATATACTGTGGTTTGGTGGTGAAGGTGGTCATAGGAACTCCTAAACGAAAAGACGTAACACCGTCGAGTTTTGAATTAAAGCTTGTTTTAAAAACAGTATTTTTTAAAAAAAAATCCTTATGAACGTTAAGTGATGTTGGATTCACGTGAACTTAAATGTTGGCAAGATTTTGGCGGTATTTCAACCAGGGTATCATAACAGGAGTAGAGAGCGAAGGAATCCAGGGGTGCGAGAGGACATTGCCCTCACGTTCAACCACCCCTTCCACCTTCTCTGTTTCATAAACGCATCGGGACACCTGAGAGCCTGAGTGAGATAGACTTATACGCATACATGTAAATGCATATAGGAAATAAAGTGATAACAGTCTTGTTACTTCGACAGCAAAGTTAAATTTACAAACAACTGAGAAACACATTGCGATGTTTGCATATATCTGTCTCAGCATCGAGGAAAGTGAAAGTGCTCCGTGCCAGATGCAGTCGCTACACGTGGTCGGTATTGATCGGAACTGGTATAAGGTAACCACAACAAGGCTAAATATTCCAAAAAGCTCGCTCTTATGGCAGAGTGGCAAACCTTCCAAACAATATAGGAACCTTCAACCAACTCCCTATGGAACAGTCTAACGAAAACGTTTTCTGAAAATACCTCTTCGAATCTAATAAGGTGTTTGATCGAAACGACAAAAAAAATTATACAGGAGAGCGAAGCGATTTATTGGTGAAGTTGTCGGAATTGAATTCCAAGCTGGCGAAGCAGTCAAGAGTCACTTCTCTTATACTAAATCCACTTGCTATGCTCGTGACACTTCACGAGCGTAGCAAGTATCTTTGGTATACTGATGAGCCAGCATAATGAAAATTGGCCACAAATTAAGGCCTTTTGTTGTATGCATTACAGTTAAAATTACTTTTATATTACAAAACATAAACATGCTACAAGTACTTAGACACGTAGAGTCCTCGCAGAATGCTACGAAGTTTGTCGTAGCAGCGGGACGCTACGGCGTAGAACTTACATTGAAAAGTATTCCTCAAAGTACCCAGGTGTAAGGTATCGTAGCGAGAGGTTTAGAGGCTATTTCTTCAATATTCTATAATATTTCCTATGATGGTATAATTTCCTGGTGAATAATGTTTCAGCAACTCGCTGATATGTCCCGCGAATGAATGTAAAATCTGTTGTTTTTAGATATTGTTTGATTTCTTGATTTACTTCTTAGTAGCTTATTATTGTTTGAAATATTTTCATTTACATTGACATCACATTTCACACTAATATTATAATGCGAAAGTTTGGATGGATGGATGTTTGTTACCTCTTCACGCCAAAACTACTGAACGGGTCGGGCTGAAATTTTGCGTACAGATAATTCTAGGCCTGGAATAAAACATAAAACATAGGCTACTTTTTATCCCATAAATTGGTTTCCATGGGATAACAATCACCTTTAAGCGTTTCCATAGAAACAACGCGTGCGAAGCGGTGGGCAGCAGCTAGTTATAGAATAAGTATCGTTCAGATTTGATAGGAGAAGTAAGTAGAGTTGAAAGTAGGTAGGTAAGTATTGTAATTTTTCTCTATGGGTCCTGCGGCTAAGTAAATTTAGTAAAAGTAAACTTTCATTCCCATCTCCTAAACGAACCGTACCTACTGCGTTCCGTAATAGAAAGTACTTCATGTTCTTTTTCGTAGTATGGAAAAGTGGATGTATGGAAAACTTGGAAAGGTGTTCCTGGTTAGAAATAGAGTTGATTAAGACTACCAACTTGTTTCTTTTTTACAAATGAAATTTTTTGGGTGAAACGTACTTATTTCAAAAATCAAAAAATGGCAATATTGTTTCTTCAAAATAAATCAGAAAATTCCAAAGAACAAAACCTTGTAACTACAAAAGAAGAGGTAGCTACCCTTACTGGGCCAAAAATTTGCCCCACCCTGTATAGTATTATAATATCTGTGCTCGTAGTATGACCTCAAATTACACAGCAAATTAAATGTAATGCAATGCCATTTTATAGCTGGTGTAGTTAAAATACCTGTACACAAAAACACTTATTGTGGATACAACCTTTTTACTAGATGTTATTACCTGTTATTTCCTGTTCTATTAACAGTTTTAAGAACTCTTGCAACTTTTTATCTACCCACAGTTACAAAACTGAGAAACCCGAGGAAGTGATTTTTAGTTTTTGAAAAATTACACATAATGAAACCAACTAGGTTTGTATGTACATATGTAAGTATCACAAAATAGTTTTTGCTGTTATACGAGGTCGTGCTACGTCGTAGAACTATAACGTGCTACGACAAAGTGCTACGCCTAAGCACATTCTACGACATTATCACGTTTGTCATCTTTCGATTATATGTGGTTGCTTACGATCGATTTGTCTTCGAAGGCACTTCGGTTCTTGATAGAAGCTTGTGTTTATTAAAGTTTTTTCTTTATATTTAACTATTTATTCTATTTTTCAAGCATTTATTTAATTAATAAAACGCATTATTCATCAAAAGTGTCCCGTAACTCACAATCGTGTGGATATCCATATTCGTTCGGAGCTACATTCACCCACAGTAGAGGGGGCGGAGTCGGTACAAGGTCGGATTTATTCATAGACTGAGTCAACGGTTACTCATAGTTATTCTGTGCCAATGTTAACAACAGGGCTACCTCCTACGATCTTTTGAGCTCCTGGTATCTCCGAACGAATATGGATCCACACGATTGTGAATTACGGGACACTTTTGAGAATGAACACACTAACAACTTCATGTAGATAATGATGAATGTTTTATTAATTAAGTAAAAGCCCATAAAGTAGAATAAATAGTTAAATATAAAGAAAAAACTTTTTTAATCAGCTTTTATCAAGGACCAAAGTGCCTTCGATGACAAATTCAACGTCTCAACCTAATTGTTGTCAGTTCGAGTCCACAGCGAGATCACAGAACTAATGAACGATGCGAATCTTTGCGCACTAAAAAAGAAGGATGGCGGTATAAAACTCATAGCCGTGGGCACCATCAACAGATAAAATCTGCTGTCGGAAATAAGCCGACTAACTAGGTGTTAATTTTCGACCAATTTATCTAGGTTTTGGATCGCGAGGCGAATGTAAAGCCACTGTACATTCCCTCCAAACATTTATATGCCAAAATTATGGGGAGGTATTTCTGAAGGTAGACGTCAAAATCACCGTCAATTACGAAAATCAAAGGCGCCTTGCTATAAAAAAGTAAGACAAAATTTCAGAAAGGGGTTTGAAGAATTTGGGCCTCACATCGGTCACCATTTTGTTATTTTTTCATGTTACTACTACTTTACCCACTCGCGATTTCATTGCACGGATTTTAGGGAAAGTTCCAGAAATCAGTTTTCAATAACGAGAAAATCTCGTTTAATCTCCTTCTATGGGTTGTTCTAAAAATTCTAAAATACATGTTTCATTGTTTTGTATTTTTCGTATTCTCAGAGTTTCAATCAAATTGGGTCACTGGCTACGTCACTGGTAAAAAAGTTACAAAAAACTTTGACTCCCTTTTTATTCTTATTTAGAGATTTTTATGCAAATCCTGAAACACATGTTTTGATTTATTGTTGCTTTTGATACTGAAAATTTCAAGTCCCATAAAAGTCAACCGAATGGTCCTAAAGGATATAAAGTTACAGAAATTTCAATACGCAGCCAAACTATGAATCTCAAACTTATAGATGGTATAGTAGAATTTAGTGTGTTTTAAAAAACTATAAACTGACTTCAAATCCCTGTAAATATCCACCTATGTCTCAGACGAACGAAATCACCCCTCCCTTACCTTTAAGTTTTACGGGATAAATAATACAAATACCTCGGGAATCAAATTATTTTGCGACCACCTCGGGATAGAGAATTCTATACAAAATGAAAGAATCAGAAGAATTGGCTAACCATTATTGGCGGAGATATGTAACATATTGTAGAACACACACATTTGCTCCCCTTGGAGTCGAGACGCTAGGTCCGTGGGGTACCGAGGCTCTTCGGGTTTTCAAAAAATTATCTAAGCGTCTGGTCGAAGCGACACTTGACCCGAGAGCTGGTGAGTATCTGGCACAGCGCATCAGCATTGCCATACAGCGTGGCAATGCAGCCAGCGTCTTGGGGACGCTTCCGACTGGTGTTGATATGGATCAGTTGAGCTACCTGTAGACTGTTTGCAACAGTCAGCAGTTAACTCAATTGATTCAATTGTAAATACTAGTATAATTTTCTTTGTGAATAAAGTCTTAGAAGTCGGTTATAAAGATAAACCAGCGTGTGTGCGTGAAATCTATGAGAATTTCACAATAATGGCGGTATTTACGGATTCAAACTACCAAGGCCTCATAACATCGAGAGAGTGACCAGATATTTTATTAGGGAGGCTGGTTATTTAGGGATGAGGTAGGATGGTGCATTGTCGCCACCTACTATCAAACCATTCTCTTATAACTGTTTCATGAATGCAGCGCAATACCTGAGAGACTGAGCGAGACACAATTATATGCACACACGCAAGTCCATCTCTCGAATTCATCAATGTGAGGAATGTCGCAATGCTCGAACCCATCTCGGACAAGGCGAAGAGGGGGTTCTGATATAATTCAACAACCATTTGCAGTAGAAACAAATTAGAACTGAACTATGTGTCCAGAAAAAGGTGGCTTAGTAACTTAGAGTGGAAGTAACGCTCACGCTCCAAAGTTTGGATCCAAACGAAAAAAAAAATGTTTTAAAGGCACTGTAATTTTCTCACATATTTTTCATCATACTTATAAGCACATCACTTTTAAAACTATATTATTTGTTATAAAGAGACCTATTTCGGCTAATTTAAGTATATTTCGTTAGACTTTGAAGATTATATTTGAAGACACAACTTTTTGTTATTTTATAAAACAGAACTAAATTCTATTGTCAACAATTAAATTTCAAAATAAGAATAGAACACAATTTGATTTAGGTAAGTACATGTACGACCATAGAACTAGATAATATTATTCCCTGAAACTACTACTACTACTTCTTTCTTCCGAGTGTACAACTGAGCACACACACAGTTGCGGCGTTCATTCATCAAATAAAACACTACAATCTGTTCAAAGGCGTTATACTACAAGATCGCAATATATTCATCAACAATCGATCGACGACGTGTACCTACTAATCGTTATTCTGTGCTTACTTTGGCTACAAAGCGACCTCCTGCAATCATTTGATCCCCTAGTACCTCCGAACGAACTTGGATAACCACGCGTTGGTGAAATACGGGAAATTTTACGCAAAGAAAATACATAAATCACAAAATATAATACTAATTTATAGTAAATAAAATGAGAGTAAATAAATAAGTTTTAGTTATTTAAAAATATAGCAATGAGCAATCTAGCAACCTGAATTGACGTTGACAGAAGGACTTAATTTTTGATCAATTAATTATTATCAGATGATCAACGTACAAACAAGGAAGCACATTAACTATAGTTCCTGAAAATACGAACAACCGGTTGTAGTTTAAGTTTTAATCACACAGACGTGAAATTATTTTAGGTGGCCACGAAACTATTTTCCCCAAACTCTGTCTTGACCTTATAAACAAAGTATTATCTATTATAAAGTTATCAAAAAAGCTTGTAAATAGAAAATTGAAAAATTGTATGAAACTAAGGAGGAATACAACCTCTTTACGAAAATGACGAACAAAAGTTATCCTTCATAAACTTTTTAGAAAATGGTCGTCATTGCATTCCCTTCATTCCATTCACTTCCGGTTTCGCGCAGTTACTACCAGGCTCTCATAAACACGCAGGAGCTAAAAGGCTTTACTGGCTATTCGCGTGGACTTTAGGGTTTATTCTCGAAATCAGGTGAAACGTAGAGTTTCAGCTGATTTCGAGAAGTTTTAGGGGTTTTTGGAATTTCCGACTCCTACAATAAATAGGTATAACAGTAAGAATTTCCTAAAACCAGTTTTCAATTTTAATAAATCCCGCTTTTGGCTTTTATAAGGGTGGTTTTAGTCCCGTAATATTATTAGGTAATTTTTAGGTTTACAATCTTGATACACTAAGGATCGGAAAGTCTAACAAGCTACTTTAGCCCATTTAATAGAAGTTTTGAAAATATATGGAATACGTATTTAATTATTTTGGATTATTTTAGTATAAAATATGGAACATTTATATACAAAGTTTCCAAGCATGTGGAGTCACATGAAACATCGGGAACTTTGACACCACTTTCATCCCAATTTAGAGATTTTCAATTTTACCTTCTTAACAATAAACCTCGTAGTTTATCCATAAAAATAGTATTTGTGCTATTCAAATCAGTGCCAAGGCCAACGAACGGGCAACCAAAAGGTTCACGGCCAAAGTTGACTGCACGCATCGAACTTGCAGCACTCATAATGAATATAAAGAGGGGCGCTAAGTAGGTCACCGTGTCAGCATTGTGCCACCCTACCCTAATGACACACATTTGACAGCTGGTGGCGCTATCAACCCATTTCCCCTCCGAACGCAGACGCGGCCATCATGGATTCGCGAGGTTTGTGTGACGTACCTAGGGTGGTGTAAGGCCACGTTCGATATTAGGTTTTTTGGGTAATTTTGGGTGGTTGCTTCTTAAGTTGAAAATAGAATAGGTACTGTGTTTTTTTTCAAAATCGCTGTAAGTACGCTATAAATGATAAAAAGGGCTGTCTGGTGCCGGCTTAGAATTTGCACCACCCCAACTCTTCCAGTGGGTGTCGTAAGAGGCAATTAAGGGAAATCTAAGCTTATGACTTGTTAAGCACATGGACTAACAAGTATTTGACGACTGTCTGCGAAATCCCACCGGGGGCGGGCAGCAGCGCCTCCTGCAGAATAATTCTACCACCGAACTGCGATCCCCAACCCGCATGCGTCTTGACGCTCTTTTATTTTTCTCAGATATTAACGAAGAAAATATACAGTTACTAGTTTATGCCCGCGGCTTCGCACGCGTTGTTTCTATGGAAACGTTTAAAGGAGATTGCTATTCTATAGAATATTAAAAATTAATTAAAAGAACACTGTCCAGCGGACAAAATTGTGAATCTAAACCATTCCCAGATCCCCTTGAACACACACAAAAAATTTCATCAAAATCGGTCCAGTCGTTTGAGAGAAGTTCAGTGACATACACACTCACAGAAGAATTATATATATAAAGATTTTCATCTGTGAATATCTCAGAAAGTTTGCAGAAAGCTGACACTTTAATACATTATTTTGTATAACATTTTTATCTGTTTTATCCAAATTTATAACTTTTATAGTGATCGGCGATTTGCCAAAAAAACTTTGGGCCACCCTCCATACAAAAATGTTTCAAGCCCCTTTACGGTTTTCGGACGTGTTCGTGTTATTTGGACATAATGTACTCTTAGCCGAATTTCGACTACGGCCGGCGGCCAGTCTCATCGGAGACTAGCCAGATGCGCAGGACATATTATAGTGCACAAGTGTGTGCGCAAACACAGGTGCACTCTCTATTCCCTCACTCTCATAATCCGATGGAACGACAGATCGACGTGACCGGGGAGAGGACAGGTGCAAGACCAACGACTTAAGGGTCCGGCGGAGGATTAATGTGTAATTTCCCATACAAACGTAGTACCAAAATGATTTGTAATATAAGAATATTTTCACCATGGTTTGCTATTATTTGTATTAGAATTGTATTTATTTAGGTTCCTGCCACAAGCTTTTTACAAAATACTTATCTAGAAAAATACTAGGAAAACATTCATTCTTTCATGTAAAAATGCGATTCGGTTTAATTTCATTTCAGAATGGTATTTTGAAAAAAAAAATGTGTCAGGAACCTAGATAAATACTATTTTAATACAAATAATAGCAGACCATGGTGAAAATATGTTCAAATTACAAATCATTTTGGTATTACGTTTGTATGGGAAATTCATCCTCCGCCGGACCCTTAACATGCTATCCGAGGCACAGGGGTATAACACCGCCAACTTCCCGACTCCAGGCTGCTACTGTGAATTTTCCTTGCTAGAAAAACCCCAGTAACAACTATTGGCACGATCCGGGAATCGAACCCAGGATCTCGTAATCAGCGTTGAACAAGCTGACCGCTAGACCAACGAGGCAGTTATGATTGGGCATAACACCCCATTGACTACCTAAGGTCATCTCGATTTAAAATCCACGCCATCTAATAGCTCTAAGGTCAGGAAATAGGGTTATTTTTTCAGGTCAGTAATAGCACAGCCTACCTATAAATGGCTAACGACTTATTGTATACCTACCTAGGTATTGTCTCAGTATAAAATAATAGGTAGGTACTGTATCTACTGCTGAACCTACCTACTGATGCATAATCCCCCTAAACCGCGTTGGGTGCGAGTAGTGCGACATTCCTCACATTGAAACATTCCAGAGATGCACTTGCGTGTGTGTGTATAATTGTGTCTCACTCACTCTCCCAGGAACTGCGATGCATTCATGAAACACAAATAAGGGAAGGGGTTGGATGTGTCGACAACGCACCATCTGACCCCATCCCTAGACTTTCAGCCTCCTTTATACATTTATATCACTCTCTCGAAGTTATGAGACCCTAGTAGCTAAAATCCGAAAATATCGCGATCTTGCAAAACCTCAAAGCCCTCTCCTCCGTCCCAGATTTCAACGCGCACTGGGGATTAATTTTTTTCGAACATGAAGCAGAAAATACGTCATTGTGTGTAGGTATGTAACGTTATGACTGTACTAATAAAATGCGACAACAAAAACTCTATGGACATCCATTTATATATATCGACGGGTTCCGGGCTAATTGTATTAAGCGACACTCTGGGCGATATAGACTTTTATACATATTTGGAATCAGCAAATTTTTCTGCGTCGTTTGAGCTGGGTTTGGTGACGATCGGAGCACTTTTTTGTCGCTTAATACAACCGCATTTTTGGGGCCCATTTTGGACTGCAATGTATGAAGCAACACAAAATATTGACAAATTTAGGAACTGTGTACTTAAGCTCACTACCAAATACCAGACAGTCGGTTAAACTTTTTTTCCTGGAACAACAGTTCACAGGTAACGTACGTTAAAGCATTTAGCCTGGCCTTATAAATATATAGAAATGTCGCTTCATATAATTAGCCTCTGTGTTAAATTCTTATCCAGTGTCGCTTCATATAATTAGCCTCTTTGTTAAATTCTTATTCAGTGTCGCTTAATACAATTAGCTTTATCTTATAAATATACAAGAATGTCGTTTAATACATTTAGCCTCTTTGTCAGATTCATACCCAAGTTGTATGGATTTGTCATCATTGTTACATTTTTATTATATTACTAGGTATCTACACTAATATTTTGTACGAAAAAAATTATAATTATAATATATTCACAAAAAAAATGCAATTCATTTATTAGTCTAAAAGTCATTCCCTCATCGTGTCCCTCGGTCCGAAATAAAAAAAATATATATTTATTATACCATCAGATCTGTTCATATTCTTATAAATTTTATATTACATAAATATTTGGTAATAAGTAATGATTGCATGGTCAAGCTTTCATTGCTCTAAAATAATAAGGAATATAAAAAAATCGACTTAAACATTATGTCCCTTGGAATAAAATCATTCCCTCACCGGTTACAAATATTCGATTTTTCAACGCACCGTTTTACATTCTTGAACGCCGCTGTTAAGTTTTTAAAACTTGGCAACACTGCGAAAAATGTCAACATGGTGGATTTTCGTCATAATGAAAGGAGTTAATGCAAAAAAAAATTTGGTTTAAATTTTTAAAACATTACATTTCTCTGCGTTTAAAACATTTCATTACCTCACTGTTGATATAAAAAGGTAAGCCTTTATACTATTCGAGTGTTTGAATGTTTTTATATGGTTTTCGGGAGTAAAATGCATTAATGAAATGATAAATAAATTTAATTTATTCAAGTCCGTCAGTCCCTCACTATTTAAAAAGTGAGGGAATGACGATTGTATGAGGGAATGATTTTTGCATATAAAATTGCGTCTTATTGTTTTTAATCAGCTTGTATAGCATGCTTTTTCATTGCTTAAAAATACATATTATATGAACATCAAGAATAGGGAAAGTCAAAAAGTTAAGTGACGAAGAAAAGAAATTAAAAAAGAAAGAGTACGTACGACCGAAAAAGGCAGGATAAAATTAAAAGTAATACCGAGTCTTTAGAAGCTTTGCGTGAAAAAGGAAGATTAAAGTAGTATTTAAAAAAAGAGTAAAGATCAAGTTAAATCAATAAGATCTATGAGTGCAAGAGAAGCAAGACAAAAACGAAAACAATGGAAAAAGAATAGTAAATTATATAGGGAAAACCATGTTACATTCCAAAAAGCCTTTATTGAAAATAAAATAAGGAATGACTGTGTTCCTTAGCTTAGCCAAAAATACAAGAAGAGGTATTGGAGATTGAAATCTAAAAATTCTGACCCTGACTCTGCAGCAACTAAAGTGTTTTCGCTTGTAAGAATATACGAGTTCCTGAAAAAAAGACTAATTTTCGGAGAAACACTATCAAGGGACCTCAAGAATAACTATGAAGATCTTGGAAATAAACACGGAGAAAAGAAAAATATTACAAAATATTAAAGCTGAAATATATATATAGTAGTACAAAAAATAGAGATGCCAAAGTTAATTAAAATGGGGAACGTCATTATCAAGGAGCTAAACGGTTCTTAAAGTTGAGTGTAACTGAAATGTGATTGAGATTTTAAGACAAAAACAAAGTGAGATTAATAAATAATAAGAGTAAAGATTTAAAAAAAAACACGTTTCGAGTTAACCTGATACCTACAGTATCTTTGTGATATTGTTATGAGAACCTAAGTGGCTCTCTAGACTATAAGACAGATCTCACTACCTATTCACCAATTAATAATGCCTTTTATTACCCATTTAGTATCAAGTTGTCAATAAACATCATTCCCTCATCCTGTCTGTCATTTCCTCATTCCATAGTTTTTTTGAAGTCATTTTTCTACAAGATAAAAATAAAAATATGGAAGACCTTCATTTTTAATAAACGTTATTAAATTAAAACTTATTTCTGCAAAAAAAAATGTATATTAAAATATAATTATTTTAAGAAATGCAAAATGAAATTTCTACATTTTGTGAGAAATACCCAAATTCGTAATGTGTGTTTTATTTCTCATTTCATAAGTATTAAAAAGATACCCTATGTATGTACCTTTTAATTTATCAATGTTTTAACCGCCAATTTCTGCAAACTTCATTATTCAAGTATAATTAAATTGCTTACAAACAATTTATTTAAAAAAAAAATCAGTCGCATAAACTAATTAGCCATAATTAATAAGTTTAAGATATGATATATCAACCAATTAGCTTAGGTTTGAAATATGACCATCTCTTTGATTAAAGCACTTAGCCTAGAGCCATTATATGCATGCCTAGGCGGTTAAGTCATTTAGCTTGGAACAAGAAATAATAAACCTAGGCGGTTAAATCATTTAGCTTGGAACAAGAAATAATAAACCTAGGCGATTAAGTCATTTAGCCTGGAATAAGAAACAATAATCATAGGCGGTTAATTCATTTAGCCTGGAACAAAAAAAAGTAAAATATGGGTCATTTTGTATTAAGCGACATTTATCTTCGTTAAAAATAGGAATATAAGAAAAAAACATGAATCCGATTATGGGGAATACGTTATAAAAACAATAAAATCCTTCTTTTTTTTAAAATAATGCGATTTGCTAAAGTTATATTTTTTTTTCTAAAAATCGACACTTTAAACTGCTCTCCTGTAAAGTTTCAAAAATGTCGCTTAATACAAATAGCCCGGAACCCGTCGATATGTACTTATTTGAATTTTTGATGTAGTATATACATATAAATATTTCAAACTTTATTCAACTTTATTTATTTGAAAAAAGAACTTACACGTTCTGTTACATAATTTTAAAAATCGGAACAAAATTCTATTGTCAACAATCAAAATCAAAATAAGAATAGAACATAATTTGATTTAGATAAGTAGGTACATGTATGACCATAGAGCTAGAGAACATAAGTCCCTAAAACTACAACTACTACTTTCTTCCGAGTGTACGACTGAGCACACACACAGTTGCGGAGTAGGTACTACCACAAGCTGGCATTTTATTCATAGAAAATCGATCGATATGTACTATTAGTTATTCTGTGCTTACTTTGACAACAAAGCGACTTCCTGCAATCATTTGATCCCCTGGTATCTCCGAACGAACTTGGATAACCACGCGTTGGTGAAATACGAGAAATTTTACGCAAAGAATACTTATATGTATACACAAAATATAATTCTAGCTTCATTCAGATGAGTAAATAAATTAGTTTCAGTTATTTAAAAATAGAAGAAATGAGTATCTACCTCGTAATCTGACGACCTCTGTGGCGCGAAGGTCTACCTGCGACGCAGGAGGTTGCGGGTACGATTCCCGCCTCGGGACAAATGTTTGTACGATCTGCAGACATTTGTCCAGGGCGTTCTGGATGTTTTCTATGTATAATAAAAATATCTATCTATGTAGTGTATTGTATTAAGTATATCAGATAGCTAGTACCCATAACACAAGCTCTGCTTAGCTTGGGGCTAGATAATGCTGTGTGAATTGTCCAGTATTATTTATTTATTTATTAATCTAGCAACCTGAACTGACGTTGACAGACTTGAATGACGTAACAATAACAGACTTGACTTGAAGCCGTGATATAAATTAAACTTCTAAGTCAACGCACTCAAAAGTTACAGCTGTTTATGTCCGAAAATTTTCAAATTTCCAAGGGAATCACATGCACCCAAAACCTATAGGGTACTTCCCGTAGACCTAGAATCATCAAATTTGGTGAGCAGCAAAGTCTTATAGCACGAGTAAAAGGAAAAATCCGAAAAACATAAATTTGTAATTTATTCACAAAAAAAAAAATATTTTAATGCTCGCCATGGACCAAAACCTATAGGGTACTTTTCGTTGACGTAGAATCGTAAAATTTGGCAAGAAGCAAGGTCTTACAGCACAAGTAACCGATAAGCACCGATTTTGTTTACGGTGTCGTTAAAATGCGGTAAGAGGTATTGTTCGTGTTGGATTTCGACCAAATCGACAAAATCGGTGTTTATTGTTCATGTTGAGTTTCGACCAAATCGACAAAATCGGTGCTTATCAGTACTTACCGAAGTCCATGCTCGTTCCCCTGTCGGGACTTGAACCCGCAACTTTCCTCTCTGTACGGGAATGCGCAAACTACGCCACCAAGTAGACCACTGACCAATCAAAAATTTTATATCTTATCCGATTTAAATGGGTTTTCACAATGATAACGCGTTATTCAGTTGTGTAGGTTGTGTAGCGCTCCATTTTTAATAATCGGAACAATCGTTAATTCCAGCTGTCAAATTCCAGAGCTCCAACCTGCAACGAAAAAAAATGGCGTCTAATTTAAATCGTGCACTCTTATTGAGACACCCTATACCTGTGACCCTGAAAGAGACTTTGAAAGAGGCAAGCGCACCTTTGAAACTTATTACGCTACAACTAACGGTCATAATCCGCGCAAAATAAATTCATTTTCGTGCGCGACCGGTGACATTCACTCATTCACTTAACCATTATCCAATGACAGCAAACATTTCTTCGTAGTGCAAATACTACGCTGCCCTCCGATAGCTAAAACATCGCTAAGCCACAAAACCAAGTTTTGAGATATGAACGAAAAACGCGGGAGTTTTTTGAAAGTGATGCCATTTAACTACTATTAGTCGTATCAAAATCTTTGAATTATCAAAAGGTAGCTCTTTTAATTTACTGCCGAATAGCAAATATCTAGATTTTAAATTACTAGTTTTTAAAGGAGAAAATTGTGTTTTGGAGTTTTAGCTTTGGAATATTGAGTTATTTTACTATCAAATACTTTACAAAAATATCGCTAAGTACACCCTAGCGATATTTTAGCGTAGGACTTATTCGTCAATTGTGACCTGTTTCTTTATTTAATAAAATTATGTGCTTTTCCTACACTAAAAAGTCGCTAAGCGCATTTAACGTTGTTATAGTTCAGTATTGATTTTAGTTTTTGGCATCTTTCCGTAGCTACAATGACGCTATAGTTGTTTAATGTTCTTATAGACTAGCTTTTTCACATTAGCGTGTTATTGTTTGTTTTCGAAAGCGTTTTATCCAAAAAATACTACACTTAACGAACGCTAATCTTAAAACCTTTAACGATAACGTTGTTTTAGTTATGTATTTGGAGTCGACTAATTGAAGAGAGGTACGAAAACTACGCTACCAACAAAACAAAAGAAACAACATAAAATTACAAATTGTTTATTTAAGGAATCACAGGCACTTAATTCTTAAATTTTAGTTATAATTACAAAACAAAATCACTTGGTGAGTATCAAAACTACAAATATTTATTGCAATCAAAACTTATCCATAAATATCTTATCATAAAACATAAAAATACAAAATGGCAGTAGAATCAGTCTTTTAAGTAAACCCTATTGTATTATTATATTTAGGTATTTAAAGCATTAAGTGTGTAATGGTTATCTTGTGTTTCACACTTAATACTATTAGTATGTTATTTTTCGCATTTCCCATTTTTCCCATTTCTCGCATGGAGTCGGAAAGATCTTTTAGGCTTTCTTTTTGGCTCGGTAGTATATTTTCTTTTAGGGACTGCTACTTCTGTTCTGAACGTGACGTACAGTTTTCTTTCTTGCCACTTTAGGCTCCAATATTCCTTGTTTATAGTCTCGCGATCTGTTTCGTCAAATTTTGTGAAACATTTTTTGAGGCATATCTCGTTGCAACCTAGAATAAAATAATTTATTTTACCAGTTGCATACAATAATGTAGGTAGGTACTTACTTTATCTTAGGTATTAAAACAAAAAACATCAACCTAAAAAAACAAACCTGATTTCACAGCATACTCCATCCGCTTTATATTTTTCATTTCTTTCTTTCTATCAGCCAAACTGGTGTCATATCTTCGTTTTTTTGTTGGGACACGATTTTCTTCACCATTCGTTGCATGTAGAGCAGTTTCTTCATTTGTGTTGTTGCAGTTTAAATTACTTTTATTCACTATTTCTCTGCCAGTATAACTGTTGCTTCGTTTACGTGCATGCATTTCAGATTCTGGGCATCGTATTTCACTGGAATCGAAAGTTAATCGTCTCTTCTTGGTCTTGTCTTTTGCAATTTTGAAAGGGAGTTGCAGTGAAAGAGACGGAGCAGGTTCAGTGGATGATGTTACCGAAAACTTCTTCGTTTCTGTTGTGAACACGTAGCTGTTTCGTCGTCGTCGGAATCTTGGCTCGAATCAGATGGTACATAATCTTTGTCTAGCACAGAATCGTCAGAATCTTAATAAAATGAAGCTAACTCAGTATTTGGCGTCGGAAGTCCTAGAGTCATATTATTGCTGTTCTGTCGCTTATTACTGGGATCAAGTGACTTGCGCTCAATACATAGCTATGGTTCTTGTGGTGAAGAATTGCTTAACAATATAATTTCATGACAGGTTAAATCCACTGTTCTTTCTAGACAGTCGGGCGCAGACCGTGCAGTTGCAGGGAGCTCTTGACTTTTCAAAGAAGAAGATGGCTGAAAAGTATTCTTCATCATAACTAAATCACTTTCCAGGTCATGAAAATGGTGAGAGTTTCTTGTAGTTTGTGTTTCACAAAACTGGTCGAATACAGGTAGTGTCATGGAGAATGGCCGCGCATTGCATAAAGTTTATTTAAACCCGCTTCCAGCACTGGGTCCACCTTTTCTTGGTTCTTCCACTCACCCCAAGGTGACAAAGCTCTTGTAGTAGCATTTTCAACCTCACAGTTGTTAGCAGTATCAGTATCTGCATCTACCATACTGAGTATGGCTTTCGTTCGGTTCGATTTCATCGGAACTTCTGCAAATAAGCAAATGTTTAAAGCAAGCTTTTGTTTGCGACTTCGTTAAAAAAAACATAAAAAGGGAAATATAGCCATTGTGTTTAACCAAATTCCATCCAAAACCGTTCAGCCATTCAAGCGTAGCAAACATTCACACATAATAATAATGTTTACATTCATTCATACATCCTCATAGACTTTCCCTTTTATAGTAACGAAAAACGGCAGGGAGTCTGGCGCGAGTCCACAAATAATAGCACCCAAAATCTTTACTCAGTGGAAATTATAAGCAAAATTTAAAGTGCATTAGATTGCAAAATAAAAACCAGCAACTTACCGATAGCAATTCCCTTGGTCGTATTACAATTTTGCGGGAAATAGCCCGACGCGACGTGCGTTCCCACTTGACGACTGCCTGGGCGAGGCGACACTGGTATACGGGCGGTGCGGACTGCGAGGCATTCCTCGTAGCGCACCCAGATGAATCGCACCCAGCTGAACCGCACCTAAGTACTTCCACATAGCGCACCCGTTTTGGTGCGATTCATTCAGTAGGTATAAATGTTAAGTTTTTATTCCTCGTAGCGCACCCATGACAATGTAGGGTCTAGTGATGGGGTTGTTTTCATCTAATTAGTAACCTATAGGTGGAAATTTATAGTTAATCAATCACTGATGAAACTGAAACGTAATTCAGTAACATGTTAAGTTTTTATTCCTCGTTGCGCACTAATGACAATGTAAGGTCTAGTGATGGGGTTATTTTCATCTAATTAGTAACCTATAGGTGGAAATTTATAGTTGGCTTTCAACTTACATTTACTTAGTATGTAAATAAATAAAATTAGGATTTAGGTAATTAAAAGTAATATAATAATAATTTAAAATATTTATTTTTGTTTGGATGATTGGATGCACATCATTACAATACGAGTAGGTATCTGATATCATCAGATACTTACGAAACGTTGATTACATAATTTAGAAAATCAGTCTTACAGAAAACTAGAACACACTTAACACTTAAATATAGTAGATATTAGATTTATGATTTCACAATCAGATTTATTATGTATACATATTTATATGACTTATATAATATAATATTTATATCTACTTACTCCTACTTATATATCTAAAATCACAAATGTTTCATTTTGAGTTCTTGTTTTATTATTCACTTTTATTTAACTTTGTTTACTTTAGGTTTTTAATCCTAACAATAAATATTTTTATTTAGTTTTTAACAATCAGTCTTACAAGTATATTATCCTAATCTAAGCCTGACATGATTTTAAAATTAGTGATCAAATGAAAATAATCATCAAATTATACAATTTAACAGTATTGTTTGTTTTTCTTCAGGTGCTTATAGTAATAAAATTATGTAGATACCTGTAAAAAAACAAACATTACTTTTGAAACGACCTGTAAATATCGTTCAATGGAACATACAAAAATTCAGAACATCAGTCTCACGTTGCTTATAATATAATATCCCTTAGTCCAGTTGTACTTAAATTTAGATAATCACATCAGTTGCATTGTTAATGATAATTTACTTTTTATAGTACCTACCTCGAGTACCTAAGTACTCGAGGCTTGAGATATATAAGTAGGAGTAAGTAGATATAAATATTATATTATATAAGTCATATAAATATATAACAAATAATACATAATAATACATAACAAATCTGATTGTGAAATCATAAATCTAATACCTACTATATTTAAGTGTTAAGTGTGTTCTAGTTTTCTGTAAGACTGATTTTCTAAATATGTAATCAACGTTTCGTAAGTATCTGATGATATCAGATACCTACTCGTATTGTATTTGATGTGCATCCAATCATCCAAACAAAAATAAACATTTTAAATTATTATTATATTACTTTTAATTACCTAAATCCTAATTTTATTTATTTACATACTAAGTAAATGTAAGTTGAAAGCCAACTATAAATTTCCACCTATAGGTTACTAATTAGATGAAAACAACCCCATCACTAGACCTTACATTGTCATTGGTGCGCAACGAGGAGTAAAAACTTAACATGTTACTGAATTACGTTTCAGTTTCATCAGTGATTGATTAACTATAAATTTCCACCTATAGGTTACTAATTAGATGAAAACAACCCCATCACTAGACCCTACATTGTCATGGGTGCGCAACGAGGAATAAAAACTTAACATTTATACCTACTGAATGAATCGCACCAAAACGGTTGCGCTATGTGGAAGTACTTAGGTGCGGTTCAGCTGGGTGCGATTCATCTGGGTGCGCTACGAGGAATGCCTCCGGACTGCGGGGTGAGACGTGAGCGCAGGTAGCGACGTTTTAGCTAAGTATTGTAGCATAGCGTTCTTGTAGCGTAGCATTCGCACAAAGTTTATTAATCATAGAAGTCTTTAAGGGCGGATAGAGTTTTCGAGAAAAGTGAACTGTTTATTGTTATGCCCGCTATCCTACGCTATAAAAGCACTAAGAGAGTTTAACGTCTTTATAGTGTAGTATTGTTGTATGACGTCTTTTTAGCTAAGATTAATGTCGTTTTCTGGCTAGCTGAACCATGACTTAAATATCGCAAAAGTATCATAACGACTACCTAGTCTTGTAAAATTGAATAAAGTCTTTTTAGCTAAGCAAAGAACGGAATATTTTTTAAATGCTGACAACGTTAAGGGCTGCAAGTGACTATTTAGCCAAGTATTGATGGATAACGTAGTTTTAGTGGTGTAATATATATATTTTACCGCAGTTAACGCTGTTTTTGCTAGAGCTATCTCCTAAACTAAAAACGCTACAAGAAAGATTCCAAAACAGATCGATAGAGAATTTTTTTCTATGTAGACAGGCATCAAAATCTCAAAATCGACCCCCTGTGGCTTAGCGATGTTTTAGCTATCGGAGGGCAGTACGTAAGTCTTGTATGTGTGGGCTTCGCGGCAGTGGTAACCGACCTTCAACCATCTCATGTTCCCCTGGTAGTTTCGAATGAACTCTGATCAACACAACCACTTGTTGCGCTTGGCTGCTAAGCTAACTATAAATTAATCTAGGTTCAACTGTGTTGCTCGTCCCGGCTTTACCGCTATGCTTTGCGAAACCAACTTTGTCTGTCTATATGTTATTTATTTCGTTAACAAAGTTCATGATACAATATTTTATAGCTTCTTTTTAGTATAGAATACTTGAACTGGTAGGTATCGCTCTTCTATAGTTACATTAGCCAGATTTTAATTAAATCTTTTTTGGATAAAACATATTGGTCAATACAAAAAATATAAAATAATGAATAACAAATTTATTCTACCCTACAGAACAATCCCCGGGCTTAGCCTACAGTCAAACCTTACAGTCTGTGAAATACTTCAATGTGATACCGACCATATGCTGTCCGACATAAAGATCGATTTACAAACCACTTTAGACTGGCCCTGATGACCCCTCAATTGTGATTAACACACACATACACATAGAGTTGCCACACGATTTATGCACCTAAGTAACAGCAATAAGGATGCAGGTTGGAAAATCGTCCTGGATCCTGACTGGATATGACTTCCAGCAAGTTATGAGCCCCTAGTTGTTTTGAAGCGGAGCTCTTTGCCCGGGTCAGATCTGGGAGTGAGGACACAGACAGAGAATATACACGTCTAAAATACTATGACACAGATGAGAGCTCTTAAAGTGCATCCAGATTTAGTACTAACAGATAGTAAAATAATGAATAAACAACAAGAATTAAAATAAATAGGTGACAAAGTTAGCTTCCACTTCAAATTTTTTAAGTATTATATGTATACAAATTGAACTTATGAAATGGGTAACTTAGAGAAGCTAAATCGATGGGGGGGTTTTAAAGATATGGGGGCCCCCAAGGGGGTTAGGAAAATAAAATCATTGTAATAAATTAAGAAGGGTTTCGTGGGAAAACTCTGCTGGTGTAAATAAATTTCAAAATTGGTTTTTGGATGACCTCCGTGTCGCAGCGGGCGAAGGTCCGCTTGCAACGCAGTATGTTGCAGGTTAGATTCCCGCTTCGGGATAAATATTTTTACGATCTGCAGACGTTCGCTCCGGGGATTCTGGGTGTTTTCTGTAAATAATATAAAAATATTATATCTATGTACATATGTATTAAGACAAGTATAATTAGTCATCTGGTACCCGTAACACAAGCTCTGCTTAGTTAGGCTTTGAAGCTAGATGATGCTGTGTGGTTCTAGCACTTAACTCTTTAAGTGCTAGAAACTAAACAGCTGACAGACATTCCACACAGTTTAATGAGTGTGAGTTATATGAGAAAAGAGATAAGAATTATACAAAAAACGAGAGCTCCTATTTGTTAGAGTTTCTATGAATACGTGGTTCATTTAACATTGGTTTCCGAACGTCAGCTGAGCCATAGTAACATTACTGCCTAATCTGTGTCTTGAATTCCTCTCTTCTCTGTTTTGTTCTGAAATATCAAATCGTATTTCGGTTTTTTCGGACTCTCACTTGGTCGGTTTATTTAGCAGTCTTCGTAGCTGGCAGTATAGCGGTAACGATGGCAACGCCCGGCGGGAAGATAAATCAATAGAAGGAAAGGGTGAGGGGATTATTGATATTGACGTCGTGAACGTTAGTGAACGAAAGTCTTCGTTTCAGGTCTGGCCAAAATGGCGTTTTTGTCAGTATGTCCGTACTCCTCTACAGGTCGTATTTTAAAACCGATCGGTATGAAACTTTGTGTACAGATTCTATGATTTTATAGAATTTTATTGTCGTCGGGATTTTTTGATTAAAGGCGTACTTCTTCCACAATAAGGCAAAAAGGCGGATTTGGAATATCTCCGATTTAAGAGATCTGATTTTGATGATTGTACTTTTAATTGAAAGGTAATAACTTTATACTGTTCTTATAAAAATTTGGTAAAGTTCTGATGAGGATTTTCGGCATGACGAGCAGAATAGCTTCGCAAAATGCAGTAATATGCAAGAGAGCATTTACAGTACAGCGCCACCTATTAGTACATCTTTGTAACACTTCGAGAATTATATGAAATACCTAGCGCGGCCGCATACACCGTCGTCGTCGGTTAAATAAATAAAATAACAAAAACTTTGGGCTGATGGATCAACGCCATCTATTGATACTAGGTACAGAATTTCGAGCTTTGCTGAGGAACGTAACTTAGGTAGGTACTTTGTATGGACAATTGGTCTAATGGTTGATGTGTTTGTGCAACATTTCGTTCAAAAATTCCGACAACAAACGTATCGCAAGTGAAGTGATCTGTAATACCTACCTACCTTTCCAAGTGCACCTTACCTACCTCACCTACCCTACCCACAAACAAGATTGAATCCGTTCAGGAGAAACAGACGCCTATTCTTGCACGGTGGGCATTATTTCAAAGGTAGGTACCTAAGGAAATCATTTCATTCGTTTTGAGCTAGGTATATAATTATACCTACTAAACAATTACCCTTACCTACTTACCTACCACCTAAGGTTGGTAAGTTGCCCAATGCACACCACACTAGCGTAAAGAAATATTTAGGTAGGTACCTACCTACCCATAGGATTTTACTTACAACGCGTCCAAAAGTAAGAGGCACCGATAATTACATAGATATTAGGTACCTTGACAAGTTTAGCGCCAAGTATGAACCCCACAGAAGTTCTCATTATATAGGTACCTACCTAGGTACCAAAATATCCCGTTTTAAATAAAATTACTTTATTACATTAAGTATTATGTAAATTAATTGTTGAAAAAAGTTAGTGTTCGCGACGTCTACTCTTCGTAGAACTACTAGTAATAGCTCCTAGCGAATCATGTTAGCCTGGTGATTTGGTTGCAAATCCTGAGCCTACGGTGACCAAGCAACGGGAGAGACAGCTTCGTGGTTCGTAGCTAATTTTTAGGATTCCGTAGCGGGAAGGGTGGAAACGGGACCCTATTACTTACCCTCCGCTGTCTGTCTGTTTATCTATCCGTCTGTCCGTCTGTCAACGGGCTGTATCTCATGAGCCGTAATAGGCAGACAGTTGAAATTTTCATAGAATTTGTATTTTTTTACGCTAAAGTATATACTTACCTAAGTAAATAAAACGAAACAAAGTATAAAAATAAAATATAATTTACGTCGTGAAAGAATTGAACGAAGAATTATATATAGTAAGATAATCCAGAATTGGTCCCATAAAAATGTTATTCCCAAGGGTTTTTAAATTTATAAAAATATATATTATGTAATTATAAAATTGATATAAAAATACTTTTGAAAAATCACATAAAATTAACTCTCTATTCTATTTTACAGGCTTTTATTTAATTAATAAAACGTAATATTCATCATTATCCAAATGAAGTTAGTAATGTGTTCATTCTCAAAAGTGTCCCGTAATTCACAATCGTGTGGATCCATTCTCGTTCGAAACTACCAAGGGATCATAAAGATGGTAGGAGGTAGCCCTGTTGTTAACATTGGCACAGAATAACTATTAGTAACTATTGACTCAGTCTATGAATAAATCCGACCTTGTAAGTACCGACTCCGCCCCGTCTACTGTGGGTGAATGTAGCTCCGGACGAATATGGATAACTACACGATTGTGAGTTACGGGACACTTTTGATGAATAATGCGTTTTATTAATTAAATAAATGCTTGTAAAATAGAATAAATTGTTAAATATAAAGAAAAACCTTTAATTACCACAAGCTTCTATCAAGAATCGAAGTGCCTTCGAAGACAAATCGATCGTAAGCAACCACATAAAATCGAAAGAGGACAGACGTGATAACGTCGTAGAATGTGCTTAGGCGTAGCACTTTGTCGTAGCACGTTATAGTTCTACGGCGTAGCACGACCTCGTTTATTCGCAAAAACTATTTGTTGGTATGATTTGTGTAAATTTTCAAAAACTAAAACGCGCTTCCTCGGGTTTCTCAGTTTTGTAACTGTGATAGCCAAAAAAGTTGCAAAAGTTCTTAAAACAGATAATAAAACAGGAATAAGAGATTAATCAAGATCTGGTAAAACTCACAATAAGTTTTTTTTGTGTACAGGTATTTTAACTACACCAACTATTATAAAATAAAATTGCATTACAAATAATTTGCTGTTAAATTTGAGGTCATACTACGAGGAAGGATATGGGATACTTTTATCCCGGAATTCAGTAAGGTTTCCTTGGAAAAGGGAATGAAACCAAAATTTCTTGGCCGCGCTTAACGCTGAAACTACTGAATCAATGTTATGAAACTTGGTATGATTTGAGTTAATACTACGAAAAAGAACACGAAATACTTTTTATCCCGTAACGCAGTAGGTACGTTTTCCTTAGGGGAGGGGATGAAAGTTGCATTATCATCATCAACCTATATTAGTCCTAATAAGCGCCATAGCGCCCTGTCTTTAGCTTGCCGCATCCAGCATTTGCCTGCAGTCTTTCGCAGATCGTTATCCCACCTGGCTGGAGGGCGTCCTACACTACGTTTGCCTAGTCGCGGTCTCCACTTAAGAACACGTTTACCCTAGCGGTTGTCAGTTCTTCGCGAGATATGGCCGGCCCACTGCCACTTCACCTTGCTGATTCTTTGGGCTATGTCGATAACTTTAGTTCTCTGTCGGATGTATTCGTAACGAATCCTATCCTTCAGAGAGACTCCGAGCATAGCTCTTTCCATAGCTCGCTGAGCGACTTTAACCTGGTGGACCAGCCCTACCGTGAGTGTCCACGTCTCAGCTCCGTAGGTCATGACAGGTAGGACGCACTGATTGAAAACTATCGTTTTCAAGCATTGCGGCATGGATGACGAGAAGTCTCGACGTAATTTTCCAAACGCTGCCCAGCCTAGCTGGATTCTTCGCTTGGCTTCCTTCTCGAAATTGTTTTTCCCCAACTGCAGAATCTGCTCAAGGTAAGTACACTCGGAAACAGTTTCGAGATGGTGGCCATGTACGACCACCGGTCTTGGATCAATGTGGCCATTGATCATGACTTTGGTTTTATCCGCATTCATGCCAAGACCGATACATCGGAAGGCTGAAGCTAGGCCGTCCAGCATCTGGTTCATCTCCTCTAGTAACTCCGCCTTTAAGACTATATCATCAACGAATCGTAGATGTGCGATGTAGTTACCGTTTATGTTAATGCCCCTACCTTTCCAGTCCAGTATCTTAAACATATCTTCCAATGCGCTTGTGAACAGTTTCGGGGATATGAATCCCCCTGCATCACTCCTCTGCGCAGTTGGATAGGTTTAGGCTGCTGGCCCTGTACTTGGACACTCATGGTGGCGGCCTCGTAGAGACATCTCAGCACCTCGATATAACGATAGTCTATCTGGCATCTATTTGGTTCTGGAATCCTTACTGATTCCAGAACAGCCCAGGTTTCGACGGAGTCCAAGGCCTTTTCATAGTCCACAAGATTAAAATTTACTTTTACTAAATTTACTTAGCCGCAGAACCAATAGAAAATATAAACATAAACTCGCTGTGCCCACAACTAGGCTACACAAAAGTAATGTATCTTTTAAAGGGCAATGTATACGCTTCTACAACAAAACTCCTGGTGAGTTGCAAAAATTATCAGTAAATAAATTCAACAAATTATCAAAACCTTGCTGTGCAAAAAGGCTTACTATAATATATCAGACTAGACGATCGCCTCGCGGTTTCACCCGCGTAGTTCCCGTTCCCGTGGGAATTCCGGGATAAAATATAGCCTATGTCACTCCCTGAAAAGTAAGCTTCCTAACGGTGAAAGAATTTTTCAAATCGGTCCAGTAGTTTCGGAGCCTATTCAATTCATACAAACAAACAAACAAACAAAAAATCAAACCTTTCCTCTTTATAATATTAGTATAGATTATCTAGAGGAAAAGCTTGAGACGGGTTTTGCTCGAAACTCGAAAAATAACAACTAACAGGCTAAAGGTTTCTTCGTCGCTTCTTTACATTAGTCTACATACCGAAGCAACAGAAATCAAAAAATATCACTTTATTTCCGTGTCAGTGTTTAGTTTTATAATTTGACCTTTTCTAAGTGTACATTTATTGTATTTAATTTTTTTTTATAAAAATAAAGAATTTTTGATTTCGATTTTTTATAAGAGTAGTGACTCTTGACTGCTTCGCCAGCTCGGGATGCAATACCGGCATCTTCACCAAAAAATCGTTTCGCACTCCTGTATAAATTTTTTTGTCGTTTCGATCAATCACCTTATTAGATTCGAAGAGGTATTTACATAACACGTTTTCGCTAGACTATTCCATAGGGAGTTGGTTGAAAGTTCCTATTTTGTTTGGAAGGCATGCCACTCTGCCATAAGAGCGAAATATTTAGCCAAGTTGTGGTTACCTTGTGCCTGCAGGTAGTTCCGATCAATGACGACCACGTGTAGCAACTGTGTCTGGCACGGAGCACTTTCACTTTCCTTGATACTGAGACAGGTCACACAACATCGCAATGTGTATGTCAGTTTTTTGTAAATTGAACTTTGTAGTCGACATAACAAGACTGTTATCACATTATTTCATACGTGCATTATTTCATACATGGATGCGTCTAAGTCTATCTCACTCAGGCTCTCAGGTGTCCCGATGCGTTTATGAAACAGAAAACGTGGAAGGGGTGGCTGAAAGTGAGGGCAATGTCCTCTTGCACCCCTAGATTCCTACGCTCTCTACTCCTGTTATGATACCCTGGTTGAAATACCGCCAAAATCTTGCCAACATTTAAGATCACGTGAATCCAACATCACATAACGTTCATAAGAATTTTATTTAAAAAAAATACTGTTTTTAAAACAAGTTTTAATTCAAAACTCGACGGGGTTACGTCGTTTTGCTTAAGAGTTCCTATGACCACCTTCACCACCAAACCAGCTCGATGGCACCATTACATTTAATTGTCACTGAACTTACATAAGTAGCTCAATCGGTTGAGGAAACTGGTCTAAAATCTAGTTGCAAGATATTTCCCCACATATACTAATAGATACTAACCGGGCAAGTTAAATAAAAGCTTGTAAAAATAAAGGGTATCTGAAGAATACTTACTTTCTTTGACAAGTGTCAAATGGATTTTCGCCGTAAATGGCTACGGTAGTCGGCCGTGTGTACGCACGGTCTTTACTGTTGTGCAGATCACTGAGGGAGTTTATTGACATTCTATAGATTTTTACGGTGTAAAACTGCGTGTAAACAGAAGACCTAAGCCTACTCTACATTAATGCAACTCCCGACTAACAAAGATAGATTCTATAATAATCGTAATAAGGCGTGCTTGTCCTAACGTGATCTCACATTATTTTTTTTATGTATACAATAAAGCCAATGGATTATTAACTAGATACTGGCCGTGGCTTTGCTTGCTCTTTTCCGGAATTAAAAGTAGCTTATGTCCATCTCTGGGGTACTGAGTAGTTCCCTTCTACACCGCAATGTATCACGGACGATGCAATGTCATTATTGTCTATTCTACCTTAAGAACAATCCTCGTGCTTAGCCTATTACCACAGCCTACCTATATGCTATTACGTCAAGCCTTACCGTCTGTGAAATGCTTCAATGTGATACCGGCCGTATCCTGTACGACATAAAGATCGATTTACAAACAACTTTAGACTGGCCATGATGACCCCTCAATTGTGATTAACACACACATACATAATAGAGTTGCCACACGATTTATGCTCCTAAGTAACAGCAATAAGGATGCAGGTGGGAATATCGTCCTGGATCCTGACTGGATATGACTCCCAGCTAGTTATGAGCCCCTGGTTGTTTTGAAGCGGAGCTCGTTGCCCGGGTCAGATCTCGGAGTGAGGGCACAGGCAGAGAATCGAGATACTAATCCTACTAATATTATAAAGCTGAGTTTGTGAAATCTGAATTTTTGTTACCTAGGATCTCCAAAACTACTGCACAGATCAATTTAAAATTTGGCGTACGTGTAGAGCAAAGACTAACTTAGATAATAGGCTACTTATTATACCGAAAATACGCGTGAAAAACCGCAAGTAGAAGTTAGTAAGATTATAAATGCGAATATTTAAATGTTTGTTACAACTTCACTTTATAACTACTGAACGGATCGGGCATGTAGTTTAGTCATGTAGATGAAAATTGAAATAAAAATTTTGCATACTTGTAGTTCTAGGTCTGGAATAAAACAAAGTGTACGTTTTATGCCATAAATCAGTTTCCATGGGAAAGAAATAACTTTAAGCGTTTCCATAGAAACAACGCGTGCGAAGCCACGGGTAGAAACTAGTATTCTTATATTTCTTAGAAAGAAAATGCCTATTTGTTATGAGTTTCTATGAATACGTGGTTCATTTTATATTGGATTTCGAACGTCAGTTGAGCCGAAATAACATCACTGCCTAATCTGTGTACTGAATTCCTTTCCTCTTTGTTATTTACTGAAATATGAAAAAATATTTCGGTTTTTTCGGACTCTCACTTGGCCTGTTTATTTGGCAGTCTCAGTAGCTGGCAGTATAGCGGTAGCGATGGCAACGTCCGGTGGGAGATAAATCAATAAAAGGAAAGGGTGAGGAGATTATAATAACTCCTAGCGAATCATGTTAGCCTGGTGATTTGGTTGCAAATCCTGAGCCTACGGTGACCAAGCAACGGGAGAGACAGCTTCGTGGTTCGTAGCTACTTTTTAGGATTCCGTAGCGGGAAGGGTGGAAACGGGACCCTATTACTTACCCTCCGCTGTCTGACTGTTTATCTATCCGTCTGTCCGTCTGTCAACGGGCTGTATCTCATGAGCCGTAATAGGCAGACAGTTGAAATTTTCATAGAATTTGTATTTTTTTACGCTTAATATATACTTACCTAAGTAAATTAAACGAAACAAAGTATAAAAATAAAATGTAATTGACGTCGTGAAAGAATTGAACGAAAGTCTTCGTTTCAGGTCTGGCCAAAATAGCGTTTTTGTCAGTATGTCCGTACTCCTCTACAGGTCGTATTTTACAACCGATTGGTATAAAACTTTGTGTACAGATTCTATGATTTTATAGAATTTTATTGTCGTCGGGATTTTTTGATTACAGGCGTACTTCTTCCACAATAAGGCAAAAAGGCGGATTTGGAATATCTCCGCTTTAAGAGATCTGATTTTGATGATTGTATTTTTAATTGAAAGGTAATAACTTTAAACTGTTCTTATAAAAATTTGGTAAAGATCGGATGAGGATTTTCGGCATGACGAGCAGAATAGCTCCGCAAAATGCAGTAATATGCAAGAGATAATTTACAGTACAGCGCCACCTATTAGAACATATTTGTAACACTTCGAGAGTTATATGAAATAGCGCGGCCGCATACACCGTCGTCGTCGGTTAAATAATAACAACAACTTTGCGCTGATGGATCAACGCCATCTATTGATACCTAGGTACAGAATTTCGAGCTTTGCTGAGGAACGTAACTTGAGTACGACGTAACGAACGGACTTTGTATGGACAATTGGTATAATGGTTGCACACTAGCGTAACGTCGTACTCAAGTTACGTTCCTCAGCAACTTATAAGGGTTTTTCTGATTTTTGGATATACCTACCTGGGTAACTACTTAGGTCGGTAAAGTGTAGATACACTACCTACCTACCCATAGGATTTTTCTTACAACGCGTCAAAAAGTAAGAGGCACCGATAATTGCATAGAAATTAGGTACTTACCTATAATACTTATGACAAGATTAGCACCATTATAGGAAGGCTGGTGCCTACCTATGCTGGTGCTTATTCTGATAAGTAAGCACTTTTGCTCCGTCATACATAAGATGTTTTCATACTGGCATGGCGATTTGCAAGGAGTCACCGCCGAAAAACATGGTAGGTACATATACCTACCTAAATATCCCGTTTTAAATAACTTTAGTAATAAGTTACTAATATGTTGAAAAAAATTTAGTGCTTGCGAAGTCTACTGTTCGTAGAACTACTAGAACATCATTGAACTACTAGAACATGTACAAGAACTTTTGAAAAGGTGTTAGTTTTACAAACTTGTCAAAGTATATTTTTCCTGTAAAATAATAGATCCATATCCACAAACGCTACATACCTAGGTACATTTCAGATGGGTCGCTATGCAATCTTCGGAAATGGGGGGGGGGGGGGGGGTAGTTGAAATGGTAACTATTTCGACTATTTTGAAAATATACCTACCGAACCTACCTACCAAAATATCCCGTTCTAAATTACTTTAGTGCATTAATAAATAAATTAATTGTTGAAAAAAGTTAGTGTTCGCTACTAGTTAAAATTCAAGGGGTCTGCTAGAAGCAGCAGAAGTGAATAGAATAATGGTATACCTAGATATTTAATTGAAAGTGTTATTGTATGTCTGTTATGTAGATAAGCTGTTGACCTGTACACCAATTTATAAGATCTCTTACTCTTCTATTTTTATCTTCGATGGTATCATCATCGACTGTATGGTATCATCGGAGCTAATTGCAGTAGTTTGAAATATTTTTTGGCATTGAAAACTTACTTCATCATTTGATTTGTTTCTCCGCCGTTTTTAGAGATCTAGAACCACACTTTCTTAATATTATGAGAAATAATCATAAAATATCTGATCATTTTAGATTTTCAGATTTCAAAAACGTTATTTCTTTATCATACTAAACAAGGTTTTAGTAATTCACTTTTTTTTAAATCTTTTATTTAGGTTTACATTACTGATAAAATAAAAGGATCAAGGCCGAAATTCAAAATTATTATGGTAAAAAACAAAAAGTAAAATACCAAAACAAATATACAGATATATTTCTATATTTCTAGATTTTGAAATCGCATGCATACGCTGCCCACCTGAAACATAAAATTGAGACCGGACAAGAGATTTACTAAATCATTGTTGCTCTTCTAAATAAAATAATCGGTCGGTGTACAATAAAGAGTTGATGAATACGAGGCAAATAGATCTCTCAGTGACGATCTACATGAGGTAGTAGGTACATGCTTGTTTATAGAGGCCATTAACTGGCTATGGCTTTGTTGTTGACAAATTCACACCTCTCGGAATTCTGCGACTTTTCTGTTTTACTTATTTGCATGCGTTCTTAGCGCTAACTTTTTTATAAGGTTTATTAAAAAATATTTTTAACAAACCTTCCTCTGTAGTTCACAAAAGACTAGTTTTAACATTATCTTCAATGTTGAGTCCTTTGCTTGTGATTACAACCTACTCGCAGACAACTTCAGTAATCACATAATCAATTAATCATAGCGCCGCAAGTGCGCTATCAGTCTATTACCTACCCGTAACACAAGCCCTGCTTAGCTTGGGGCTAGATGATGTTTTGTGGATTGTCCAGCATTATTATGGAAATGGAAAACTAAAAGATTCCAATCATGATGAACAATTTATATCCCTTGATGTTCTCTATGCTCAGATTTTATTAGGAAACCCACGCTCTATCTCTAATCTATATCTAACACAGCTCCTGTACAATATCGCAAATTAATAGAACGTCGAGTACAGCGGTAATGTGTTTTAAATGAGCCCGTAAAGAGCCAATAAACAACATTAATTGCTGGTGGAGGCGAGCGTGATATTGATTCCACGATGGGAAACGACAGTAGTTAATAAATTTTGTTAAAATTAAAATTGAGTTAGTGGTTACACTCAGCAGGCCAGTCAATTATAATTTTATACGTAATCCATTAAAAAATTTAATATTCATTAAAATTTTCAGTTTTTTTGTTGCATTTCTAACATAGAAGATACGAAAAGCACGTGTATTAAAATGCAATTTAACCTAGGTACACCTAGGTAACTTGGGGACGCTTCCGACTGGTGTTGATATGGATCAGTTGAGCTATCTGTAGACTGTTTGCAACAGTCGGCAGTTAGCTCAATTGTTTCAATTGTAAATACTAGTATAATTTTCTTTGTGAATAAATGTACTTAATCTTGTTCGGTAACAATAGTTGTTGATCTGTAAATAGAAAAAAGTGGATGATCATCCACTTTTTTTCAGACACTTTTCACTGTAAAAACCCTTTTATCGAGTAATTTATCGCTTTAAAGTTGACTTACCCAACAACAGCTCGCAATACCACAGGTTAGGTAATTTTACCTTTCCTTAGTAGGTATTGTAGAAAGGGAACATAATAAATGTAAGTGCATTATGTCACTCAAATAACGAGCACAACGTAATAAGCCATGGAGCTCAGAACGTATTACCAGCTTCTTAATTTTTTTTCCCTTGACCACGATTACTCAAATTAATCCGCTAGTAACTTTTTAACGATGTTTAAAATGTATTTATATTTTTAGGTTATAACATAACCACAAGTATAAGAAAGTAGGGTGACCACGCAACGGAAATCTATGGACGACATCATGGAAATTGCGGGAGAAGAGATTTTATTTTTTAAAAAGAAAAGGGTTGAAGATCCGACTATTCGTACAGTTCCCATAGAAAAATTATCATGAAATACTAACAGAAATCCACGTTAGACTGGTGGCCGACTGAAAATGATAGAAAACATTATAAATAAGATGACAATCCAAAAAAATATAGTGAAACTTCTCTAATATCTCTCATTTTTGTGATAGTAATAATATTGTTATAGTGTGTAGTGATAAGACTGTGACCTGTAATAATTTTTAAAGATTTTTATTAGATTTAGATTTAGTCAATTTTTTAAATTATAATGTTGCCAGTTTAAACTGCAAGCCAACTGCAATAAGCAATTTATTGTACTTACAAAATCAATAGAAAATTCCATCGTTATTTGGATTTTATATTAAACCTTTGATGTCATGGTAACATAGAAACCCTACATTAATGATATGGCCAAACGTTGATTGAAATATCATTAAACGTATAGTCAGTTTTAGCTGGCCATATAATGAACAACCACTTCATGAAATGGTCGGTTTCATCATGAAGTGATCAATTCTAGGATATGGCCACGACACATACATACATCTAGGTGGAACCGACTATAACTACATCAAGGTCGTCCCGGGCAAACAGTTTGGATAACCAAGATAACAGAAATAGCTAGGAGTCTCGTGTCGTCGCATCCCATCCGAGCATCATTTGAGCTTACCGAGTGAGTGTGCCTACATAGGTGTAGAGGCGGCCCGGGCAGGCACCAGGCAATTATGAATAGCTAGGAGTTTTTATGATGCACTCACCCCATTATTGATTAACTGTTGCACCGCGAGCGTTGTCTTGGTTACAACACGCAGATGAGTTGCTGATACTGTGTCTGACGTAACGAACTTGACGCGGTTGCGAAGTCGCAACCCATACATTTTCGAATTCCAAATTTAAAAAAAAAAACGTATTAGCCGCCGCTTCGCGGTCACGTCAAGTTCGTTCACGTAGGATGCGGCCTAATCAATCAGCTGATTTACGATGCCACCAAAGGAATCTAGAATAAGTTTCGAGATGGTCATACGACGGTATTGTAAAACTACGCTTTTGGTTAATTTTCCAAAAGCGTAAAGCGTGCCATGCACTTTCAACATCCAATCATGTGACCGTATGATTGACAGCCCTGTATTTACGTGCTGTCAACACACACCTCAGCTCCAACTCCTTTTTTTTAATGGCGCCGCTTGCTTTTTCCTACGACTCTCCCATTGTCTGTCATAATGTCCTATACTTCGAAAACATTCCCTACAATCAACTCATATTCACTTTGATGGGTCGGGTTAAAAACAGGCTATCTGTAGAAAAAAGTTGTTATATTTCATTTTGAAAATATCTTTATACTAGTTTAGGCCCGCGGCTTCGCTCGCTATCCCATGGGAACTGATTTATGGGATAAAAAGTATGTTTGATTCCAGGATTAGAATTGCCTGTATGCAAAATTTGCAGCCCTATCCGTTCAGTACTTTTGGCGTAAAGAGGTAACAAACATCCATCCATCCATACACCCATCGAAACTTTCGCATTTATAATATTAGTGTGATGTGTGATTATCGATAAAATTCAAATACCTAACAACGAATACATAACATCACTAGCAATACTAATTACATTTAATACTTAATTAATTTACGTCCAAATATTGGTTACACCTACGCAACATCAACCATTATTACATTTTGTATGGCATTCTCATATGGCACATCTCTATAGAAACTAGATATTTTTTCTCGGTGATTTTTGGCTTCAGAAATCGTTAAATCACACCATCACTCTGCTGTTATAGAAGCGACCAAAGATAGTTGTATAGGTACTAGTATCTTTGGCAGCGACTAATTTCTCTACAAATTTATGTATTTCTGGGATACTTGGGACTCTTTTTCCTCGAAGCTTACTATCATTATAGTTCGTAGCAGCACGCTGATAACACTATCCCATTATTATGAAGGTTAATACTACAGTTAGGATATTGTCAATAAACGTTCAATAACGATCAATAAACTCATCATAGTCATCTGCCGTATTTAACGTTGCAATGCTATCCAAAAATTGCTTCCCATTTGCTTCCTACAATAATATAATTGCTTCCTTTATATTTAAGAAGAAATTCAACATTTCGAAGTGACCGTTCATTCTGACGTCAGGATGGCCGGGTCACCTAGCCCGTAGCGGTGCGTGCGGTGTGGAATCGCTGAAATTTATACATACCAATAATTGCTTCCTATTATATTTCCATCAAAGCTTTCAAACCTAGATCCTGTACCTATCAAGGAAAAAAGATATATCGATATAAGATGAATATAAGCCTTTCAAAAAATGGAGAGCAAAGGTGCAGTCATAGGTATATAATTGAATTTACTTTATTTTATATAGATGGTGTTTGGTTGAGGGTTAGACAAAAGTCGGTAGGTGTGTAGGTGGACCTATTTATAAAACACATTGAAGTAGAATACCCTAACTGTTTTTTTTAATCCTTTTTTTTATATTTTTAACGGGGACAATTACTTAGAATTCTTGCAAAACAATCTCCCTGAATCGATGACCTGATGAAGCAAATGGGAAGCAATTTTTGGATAGCATTGCAACGTTAAATACGACAAGTGACTCATCATCCTGACGCTAACGACATAACTACTGATAGATCGGCCAGAGCACAAATATAATCTAGTGAAGTAACATAATTTGGTGTGTTTTAAAAAACTATAAACCGACATCAAGTCCCCCAAGTGGCATCTAGTTAAAATTTTAATCTAACTTATGGTGCCGTCGTCATGTGGACACATGTGTCCACAAAATCCATGTGGACTTTGAGAGTGAATTTAAATCGTCCTAGGAGGGAATGCATCATTTCAAGACGATAGTAACGTTTGAACGGCAAAAGCGAGTTAAGTAGTAAGCTGTTGATTAAGTTAAGTTGAATAGATAGCGATCCTATTTTCCGGCTAGTCCAAGTGCGAAGTAGCCCCTCAGTCGCGTCTCCCGCACCCCGCTAACTTAACTGGCCGGCATGTAGACGGGCGAGTTTAGTACAGTCCATTAAGTTTGCACACAGCGGCCGCGTACTGTTGTTTTTAGTGTAAAAATGAAGTGGTCTGATAATACTACCTTTGCATTTGTATAAGAATATCATAAACATGATGGTCTACTCATTTCTATGAATATTTCGTTTTCTAAATTGTGTACAAGTATCGGCACTATTTCTCTTTTTATTAGGTACCCTACCTACATCATTACATATTTATTATTATGCTCGTAAATTTTTGTTAAACAATTTAACGTCAATTTTCTGGATTAAAACAAGTTTTTCGGAGGAAGTCTAGTAAAACAACCGTTAACGCAGTCGCGTAGACTAGTCCGTCTTGTTCTCGGAACCGCAACTTATGACTACTGGACTAATTCCCGTTTGGACGCTACTTCCTACTTACTATTTACTACTTAACTGACTAATATCTTAACTCGCTACTGTACTCATTGAAGTGTAAATCGGCCTTTACTACACGTCACACATCAAAATCAGTGAAGCCTTTTAACCTCTCCTCAGTAGCCTGTATTGGTCCAATACTGGATTTCACTACCGCAAGCCTCGCCCTGATTACCGCCTTTTAACCTCTAGGAAGACACAAAACATAAATACATACCTACATACATCCAATTACTTTTTCCATCCTTCTTGGGCAGTTAGGTATAAATGTTTAGCACCACTGGAAACTTGTTCCTTAGGAAATGTGCCGCACTTTCCCCATACAACTTTGTTTTTTTTTAGATGAACCTTATTTCTAGGATCTAAGAGTCGAATAAGGACTTCTATTTAAAGGTTCCTCTTACTGACATTTACATTAAAATTACAGATTTTAGTCATTTACTGGCAATTTCTGACTACTGCCACCCTTGCCCCATTTTGTCGGGAAAGTGCGGCTAGGGACAGGCTTTTTTGTTTATATAGTGCGTAACCCCACACTAAGGGTAATTTCTAAGATATCAAAATAATATCGCAAGAATTTTCGACTTCGAAAATTTTCGGGTTCAAGTCCCGTCGAAGTCGAAAATTTTTGCGATATTATTTTGATTTCTTAGGGACAGGCTGTTTAAAACCCAATGAAATACCTAAAATACTGTATCAGATTGCTGAAATTGTAGGTTTCATACGGAGATTAATTATCAGGTAATGTGGGTAGTACGAAAACAAATTATTTCAAAATGGTTACAGTAACAAAACTATTCGAGTGCAAAGTGAACTTATAAAATATTATGCCGCACTATATAAAAATCAATCAAAATCAAAAAACTCTTTATTTCCATATATAATATATTTACACTTAGAAAAGGTCAAAATATTAAACTATAAACAATGACACGGAAATAAAGTGATATTTTTTTATTTCTGTCGCTTCGGTATGTAGACTAAAGTAAAGAAGCGACGAAGAAACCTTTAGCCTGTTAGTTGTTATTTTTCGAGTTGGAGCAAAACCCGTCCCAAGTTTTTTTATTTTTTTTATAATCTGATATTTTATAGTAAGCCTTTTTGCACAGCAAGGTTTTGACAATTTGTTTGAATTTAACTACTGATAATTTTTGCAACTCACTAGGAGTTTTGTTGTAGAAGCGTATAAATTGCCCTTTAAAAGATACATATTTTAATTTTGTGTAGCCTAGTTGTGGGCACAGTGAGCTTATGTTTGTTTCTGGTATTCAAAATATGTTTATCGCTATTTTTAGGGAACTGATTTATATTTCTATGAATGTACAACAAGTTCTCATAAATATATTGACATGGTACTGTCAATGTGTTTATTTCTTTGAATTTATCACGCAGGGATTCTCTGGGACCCATATTATAGATTGCACGAACAGCCCTCTTCTGCAGCACAAATACGGTGTTAATATCTGCAGCGTTCCCCTACAGCAGTATACCATAAGACATAATACTATGGAAGTAGCTGAAATAAACAAGTCTAGATGTATCCACGTCTGTAAGATGACGGATTATTTTGACTGCATACGCTGCAGAACTATGTATCTTCGATAGCTTATCTATGTGTGGGCCCCATTGAAGTTGATTATCTAAGGTGATTCTTATGAATACAGTACTTTCTACTATTTCTAACGTTTCTCCTTTAGCGTTTATATCAGCTTTCACTTGTTTAACATTAGGTAGAATAAATCTAATACATTTTGTTTTGGTTTTGTTTAGCAAAAGATTATTGACACTAAACCAATGGACTAGGTAGGTACCTACTTTTGAGATTGCATTATTCACATAAGTATTAAGTAGTCGAAATTTGTTTTTTGTCGTATAGAAATAGTTTAGCTCTGAAATCGTCTTAAAATAAAGACACATACGTGGAGATTACCGCAAATCACCAAGATAGGTGTTTCCAAAGGAAAATTCAACATTTTGTTGCAATAGTTTCAAACAACACTCAGTAACGGTTTTTAGTTAGTGAAACATAAACAAGAAGGAAAGACCATAAAATAAGAAGCAGAAAATGTGAACAGAAGGTCCGTAGACACAATTCTATAAAAATAAAGTGTCTTTAAACTTCGCAGAGAGAAAACTAGTTGAATAACCTGATACAAACGAAAACAAACTAAAAGAAAAAGTTGAAATCGGCGCCATCTCACGACAAAGGCGAAAACTAAATCACAAACAGACCGTTTGAGCTTCAGTTTAGTTCCTTGTCAAAAGCCTAGGTTATAGCTAGCTACCACGTGAGTCCCAGTGAGAAAAGATTACTAATTTTATAACTAGATGTCGCTACTAAAAGTGAACGAGGGCTAAATCGCGCTGACGAGAACGCACGGGTTTGTGTCATATGCTCTACTTGATTTTCATCAGTTAGCATTGAAATGTAATGGCATGGGGCCTTGCATAGGTATTTTTGAGTTGCAGTGTCTAGAATTTCTAGAGCTGCACGTTATAATAGTAGCTGATTGATCGTCTCGTTACCGATCGCGGAAACGAAATGTGAAAAACATTTCGTTGTGTTTAGTTTTCTTCTGCGTTAAATACAAATTGTTGAACTGCTTGTGGACTAGTGTAGAGTATAATAAACAATGAAGTAGGGGAGCGGCGGCGGCGGAGTGTACGTACCTACACCGGAGGAAAACCTCTTACTGTGGAATAACTATAACCATTACCTACTACAACTACCTACATACCATTGTAATCTATAATATAAAAATGAATCGCAAAATGTGTTGGTAAGCGCATAACTCAACAACGCCTGGACCGATTTCGCTAATTCTTTCTTTGTTGTGTTTGTTATTGTCAGGAGAAGGTTCTTATGAAAGAAAAAATTAAGAAAGTTGGAAACATAAATTTCCACGGGGGCGAAGCCGCGGGGCGTAGCTAGTGTACAATATAATTAGTTAATTTAATTCGTTTTTGCAAATGCAACACATCAGATAATCACAACTGTCTTATCCTACTATACTAATCATTATAAAGCTGAATGTTTGTGAAATCTGAATTTTTGTTACCTAGTAGGATCTAACTACTGAACAGATCGAGTTGAAATTTGGCGCACGTTTAGGGCAAAGCCTAACTTAGATAATAGGCTACTTAGTAAACAGAAAATCTATAGTAAAGAAAATAAAATGTCATGTGTGAGTCGCACTAAGGGTTCTGTAAGACCTTGTGTCTTACCAAATTATCATGATTCTAGGTCAACGGGAAGTACATACCCTGTTTTAGTCCATGGCTAAAATCTAAAATAATTTTTTTGTGAATTAACAACAAATTAACGGTAATTTCTGGATTATTCCCTTTATTTGTGCTATAAGACCTTGCTTCTTGCCAAATTTCATGATTCTAGGCCTACAGGAAGTGCCCTACAGGTTTTGGTCCATGGCGAGCATTAAAAGTATTTTTTTTATTGAATAAACTAGCTGCGCCCCGCGGCTTCGCTCGCGTGGAAATTTATGTTTCACACTTTCTTAATTTTTTCTTTGCTATAAACCTCACGGAGCCCGAGACCTTTCCAACGAATGCAATACCGTGGAAATCGGTTCGTGCGTTCTGAAGTTATAGTGTCAGGAAGGAAAACCTGACTTATTTTTATATAGTAGAAGGTTACAAATGTATGGTTTCCGGATTTTCCTTTACTTGTGCTGTAAGATCTTGATGCCCACCTTTTTTTTCGGGGGTAGATGTGAAACTCTACAAACATTCTCTACATTTGATTTATTGTAAATATTATAATAATACAAGTTTTGCGACAATAAATCCATAAAATAAATCAGTAAGACCACCCACCAGCCATACAGTGTTTTGTACCGCCCAAAGCAAAACTCTACCCTACACTCTACAACATTCTTCACTAGTTCCAGTATTTGTGTTCAAAACCAAGATGGAGGACATCAGAAGCACTATGTCTGACTTGGCCAAGTCAATTGCCCAGAGGATGGAGCAGTTTGAGAGTGGGCTGCCTAGGAGTCCTACTCCTTCCACCGTGGCTGGTTTGTCGACAGATTACTTGGAGTTCAAGTCATTTGTCACTGGGGCACTGCGAGCACTTCAAACACAAATTGAGTACATGGCAAAAGAACTTGATACTCTGGAGAAGAGAGGTCGGCGAAAAATACTGTTGCTTCATGGAGTGCCATAACAGCAAAAGGCGGATGTGGCACAGGTAGTTGTGAAGACCTTGGCAGAGCAGGTGAAGCTGCCTGGTGTCACAGCAAGCGACATAAGGCGATGTCATAGGGTGGGCTGTCCGGTGGTCTCCGATCGCCCACGGCCTATACTCTTCAAACTTAGAGACTTATCGCTCTGCAGTAAGGTTAGGGCAGCAAAGTCTTGTCTAAAGGGCTCCGGCATCACCATGTCCGAGTTCCTTACATAAGTCAGGCATGACACATTTATGTTAGCTCGCGAACGCTTCGACTTATCAAAATGTTGGACGATGGACGGGACCGCTTTCGTCATGGGAAACGACGGAAAACGCCACCGAATTAGCTGTCCTGCAGATCTTAGCATCATCGAGATTGTGGCCACTGCATCCGGAAGCCCGCAGGCCAAGACCCAGAAGCTCACGGTAGTGCCCAAGGTGTCGAAGCCAAAGCGCGCTGCGACATCGTCCAAGAAGACTTAGATTCCGTGCATATAGTTCGCAATGTGTGGCCATAAACGAAGGTACAGATTGATCTCTCTGTTTTTCCCATTCTGCTCAATTATTGTCCAGTCCAATTAAATTATGTTACATATTTGTTTACATTTTATTTTATTCTTGTTTTTGATTGAGCAGACAAGTCAATCAAATGTCACTTTGACATGATACTGACAGTTACTTACATACTTGTTACTTCTTAATTTTGGTTGTGGCTTCTTGGAATTATATATTTATGTTTTCGGGTAATATTTTCAGGGCGTCAATTTACTATTTTCTGTTTAATTAAATTGTGATTTAGAGTTTTTGCTATGGTTTCTTTTTGTTATCTACCAGACACAACTGGCAGATGGATGGGTAGGTATAATGGTATAGGTAGTTAAGTTAGTTGTGTGGTAGAAACTAAGAAACTGTATAGATTGTAGTGTTTTTATAAATTAGGTACCTACACTACAAATTGTTTATTATTAATATTTTATTTGAAGTACTTATATTGTATTTAATATTATAATACTCGTATTTATTAGAGCATCAATCTGATGCCGCTCTGTGATGAAAGTTCAGACAGCGATGAATACGTGTTCTTTAGCGATACCTACTGATTCTGTTATTGACGACAGCTTCTGTAGTATTCCTTCTCTTTCTGGCTCTATCTCTTCTTTCTTTTCTGGATGTTCCAAAAAATCTCAATATCCTTCACATAAACGCTCACTATCCTGACTTACTTGCTTCTTTTGATCAAAAGAACATTCACGGCCAGTGTTCTCGAACTACATACCGACTTTTCGGTATTTCTACCGATATAAGCTCTGTCCTACCGAAATACTGAAATGTAACGATTTTTTTACGATTTCAGAGAATACCATGCATGGTCGATTTTTCATATCAATTTTATGAAAATAAAACTATTAATTAAGCTGTCTACTGAGTCAATCACTAGTCTATTATATGCAGAACTTTCTGGACGGTAATTGTTATGACTTGGAAATTAATTCAAAGATGACCGCGGCTATGGCCAAAGAATATTGGTATGATCCTGAAAATCGTAAAAAGTAATTATCCTGTACTGCGCCTAGGGCCGCTGGACGGGAAAAAAACACCAGAAATTCTCAATAATACCGAGTGCGCCTCGTCAAATTGTCTATTTTCTCATAGTTTTTCGTGTTTGGAAAAGAATATTTTGTTTAATAGACGTCGAAATACCAACGTCATTTCATAAATTTGTCATCTGACTACAATTTAACAAGTTCGGGTAAAGCGAAAGGGTGTGTAGACGTTGCATCGACGAAAATTTGAACGGTCCAAACTCAAAATGCCGATTTGGGTCGGTCGGGCGAATGCGTGCTTTTTTGCACCCATATGCACGTCAGTTACAGGACAGTATTTAAGTGCGTTTAAGACCAACTTGTTTTTTTGACAAATGTCATTTTTTTTCAACTACAAAAGAAAAGGTAGCTACCCTTACAGGACCAAAAATTTGCCACATCCTGTATATGTTTAAAATAGGCGCCGATTATGTTTATAGAGCAATACTCAAAGGAAAAAATACAATGACGATGAAGTTATACTAGGGTGGATCAACATTGACATGTTTTATACCTACTTCTAAAAAAGCTTTTAGGAGATTTGCCTTGTTCAGTATTGTTGTCGCCCAGTGTACATACAAATGCCACTATAAACGTAAACATACAGACGAATTGAGAACCTTCTCCTTCTTGAAATAGGTTAAAATAACTAAAGTTCGCGGCTTTTAAGAGACATCTATTTAGTAAAGTAATAAATAAAACGTAGACGTTCTACGAGTGTAGAGGGTCTACGAAACCGTAGCACCGCGTAGCTGCCTAGAGCGTAGCAGTAGCAGGCAACAAAGATTTCAATGAAGTTCACTGGAATAACACTAGATGTAGCTGATTTTTACTGCAGATTTTGGGAACACTGCTTAAACTATTGCATATCGACGTTTTACGTTTATGTTGCGTAAGTGGATAAATTGATAAGTTACTATTGATTTTATTGTTAGTGTAAGGTCTCAGAATGAGAAAGCAATTGTGAGGCAGAAGATAATGACATTGGACACATGGACACCCTTACATACAGTGCCTTTTTTTTTCGCTTGTCCTTTACCAGACTTGGGGTAATACTTTAGATGTTTCCTAGGCGTAATTTGAAAAAAAAAACGATTGTCAGACTGTAAGGAGGTTCCATTCCCTGAATAAATCAGACGTGGGAAAACTAAAAGTTAGCCAAAACTAACTTTTATGATGGCCTTCTGAGCCCTTTCTAACATAATAAGGTGAGTTTTTCCTGCACCACCCCACGAAGCTATGCAATAATCAACAACAGATTTGCATGGTGCGTAATATACCATAATATAATTTACGATCAATGTTTTAAAACTGAATGATAAATAGTACCACCAACGTGCACATTTCTAAACATTCTAAAGACTTGTTATGCTAATCTGTGGCGTTGCTCCGAAGCGATCCAGTTCCTGCATTTTTATGAGAGCCTGGTAGTAACTGTGCGAAACCGGAAGTTGGCCGAACATTCGGGGAGCCGCTACCACTCCCCGCAGTAGTCTTCCGGAATAACGCCAGACTACGGATTTTTACGAAGACTCCGGCGCTATTGTGCTATTGTGAATTTTGTTTATTAGCTTAGATTATGTTCTACCATTCATATCTATAATCATTCAAAGTGACTTAATAATTAAATAGGTACAGGAAACAGCATTACATCTTCATTTGATGTAGGACTGACTAGTTTCCGCCCGTGGCTTCGCACGCATTGTTTATAAGGATCTATGACTTCTGTGGCATTTATAATAGTGTGATAATAATAATTTCCATTTGTCATGTTTCGTAAGAGATTGAAACCTCCTGAGTTTCATAGAACTTTTCACTTTTCCTAATAACTTTCACCTTTTTTAATGCCTCTGTTAGGCTGCTTTTCCACTAGAGATGTTCGAGGCAGCTGAGCGGTGCAAGGCGGATGCGTTGCGATGCTGTGGAACGATGTGAGTGTCTCCACCAGAGATGTGGGAGCAAGCTGACCGGTGCGAAGATGAATAGCGACGCTATGCAGTTGAGCGCTGCGAGGATGTGTACCGGGCTCTTTTCAAATAAGCGAGCTAGTTTTTCACACACATCTTGTTGTCTATGTACAAAAACTTCGCTCCGTTGAGTGAGCCATTTCTACTAGAGCAGTACTGAGCGAGGCTAGGTAAATGAAGTGATTATATTGGTTCTTAACAAATTTATCCCTCGCTAAGCATCCTTGCACATCTCTGGAGGAAACGCAGAATAATAGTCATGTAATAAATTTGGTTTGTACAATAAAGATGGGATCGGGAACAGATTTCTAAGGCGGTCGTTTATCTGATGTCTTATTGCATTCATAACCTCATGACCTCTCATTATTCAATAAATGTTTCAAGCCTATGCCACAAATATTTTATTTCAAAATCCAAACCGGCGTTCTTATTGGAACACCTTTATTATAACGGTAAAGATAATAAATAAAACGCACTATTCATGAATATAAATGAAGTTTATTAGGTATATTGAGTTCATTCACCACGAAAATTTCCCGTTATTCACAAACAGGTGGTTATCCAAATTCGTTCGGAGATACCAGGAGATAATACGAACGAAGGAGGTCGCTTTGTTGTTAAAACTGGACTATTATACAGAATATAACTATTATACAGGCTGTGTGGAAAGTCGATGCGTAGAACCGCGTAGCTGCCTAGAGCGTGGCAGGCTACAAGACTTTCGACGTAGTTCACTGTAAAAACACTAGATGGAGCTGATTTTTTCTGCAGTTTTTGGGAACACTGCTTAAACTTTTGTATCCAGATGACGTTATGGTTGAAAGTAGACCATATTTTTATGTTTTCGTGTTCGAGTATGAAACCCTTATCTCACTCCGTCCATCCTTTTTTCCTCTTGAACATATCAGTAACTACGAAATCTATTATCTGAAAAAATAACAATAAATATCGTGCGCCTGTACAGGATAAAAGAAAAAAAATCAAATAACAAGCCAAGTATAATGTAACTGAGCGTGTTATATAATATTGTATATTTTCTTAACTAGGCTTGCTACAGTGCTATCGTCTAGTCAAGTCTATTCTTTAAGACGTTTCAAACCTCGCTCTCTCCAGTAGCGTGCTGATTTTTGCAGAACACGGACGACGGACGTCTTTAAAAATCGTACTTGAAGTTGGTGGGCTACGCATGAATCCCACGCGATAGTTGAGAAATATCAAAACCAAGAAACCAAGAACCAGTTGCGTGTGTCGTATGTCGTGCAGTTCGACGACGATGTCGGATGTGGAGAAACGGAATTGATACCCAGGGCCTACCTTCGCACGATAATTTGAGATAGGAACCCTAAAAAGTTCCATAAATAACAGTAAATTAGACCTAGTTACCAAAAAAAAAACCAGATATGTAAGAACTCACTCTGTTATTATAAAAAGTATGAGTCAATTGAAACGAAGGTAAATATAATAATAAAAGAGAATAAAAATATAATAAAATCCATAATGTACTCACACAGAAGCAAACCTACAAAGAAGTTTGCCGTACCTACCTACTCATTAATAGGTTAAAGAAAATGAAGTTGCGTGAGAACATACCTAAAACTATAGATGAGGTAAAATTGAATCAAGTTAGGGAGAAAAAAGAATTGAAAAACGAGGCATGAATTTTATACTACACCTGCTCGGAAAGTTGCCTATCCCGGGAGGAAAAACTCTATGGAATTTCATTTCTCACGTGTTTTAGCGGGAGGAAAAAGTGTATGGAAATCCATTTCTAACGTGTTATTTTTTTTGACGTGACAACGTCTTATAATTCGATAGAGCCGGCTGCACGCACGAAAAAACACATGACGTCATTTGGCGTTACCTCGCTCTGAGGCGTTACCTCGCTCTGAGGCGTTCCATGTAAGGCTTGAAGTGCAAGCAAGAGCGCTCGACATCCGTCTCTCTCCTACTTGAGTGAGCGATGCGTCTGCGTTGTCACGTTCAACTATCGTCAGTAAACCGACTTTACAGACAACCATTTTTTTTAATTTCCTTAAAGATCGGCCGGTAGCTATGGTTATTTTCGTTCGGTCAAACGACAAAAAGTTTTTACTCCAAGTCCATTAGGCCTCCTCCGATTTCCGAACAATATTTTGAAAAAAGAACCCAAAGGCTGGCGCGGTCAATGAGGTTTTACCAACATCATTGGGCGCGATTTCAATTAATAATTAATTCTGCTTTTTATTTTCCTAGAAGGTGTAGTATAAAGCACTATTTATCACTCGGCAGCAAGTGCGATTCCTACCTCGTGTGTTTTTTAAGGCCCGCGGCTGCGCCTCGGGCCCAAAACGACACACTCGGTAGGAATTGATCACTTTCTCGCCTTGGTGTAAAATGCACTATTATTTTAAAACATAGACAAAATGACAGTACCATGTCAATATATTAATGACATCGAGCACATACCCAATAGAGAGGAAATGTCATTAATTTTGATTAGACAACAATTCCGCCAAATCACTGCGGCGACAGATTGCGATGGCTTTCGTAGAAATGTAATAGACCCACGAGGAAAATCATCGTTTTCGAATCCATAACATCACTCGACGACATTCTGAGTGTAATCAAATTGTAAAAAAACTAGTTTCCGCGCGCAGTTATTTCATTGGTTCTATTTAAAAACTGCAGCTTATGCTACTATGTCTTTGTTTATAACCATTTACAAATGACTAGCTGACCTGGCAAACTTCATTCCGCTTCGTGGCATGCGAAAAATTAATGAGAAAAGAATTTTATTAAGAAATTATTTCATGAATATATATAGTTTTGGGACGGAATAGGCTGAATAAAAAAAAGAAAAAAAATATATTATATTTTTAATTTGTAATTCTGTTATTCGGGACGGAAACAAAACGGACAAAAACAGGACTAAAAAATCAAAAATCATTAAAATAGGTCCAGCCGTTTTTAAGCTTGAAGTTGACTTCTAAAAATCATGGTTACCGCCTGATATTACACAAAATTAAAAAAAGTATAATGAAATGGATTTCCATAGAGTTTTTGTTGCCGCATTTTATTATGACAGTCATAACATAATACATAGCTACACATAATGACGTACTTACTGCTTCATGTTTGAAAAGGAATAATTCCGAGCAGGTGTAGAACTAGATAAATCAGCAGGTGCGCGTTGAAATCTATTGGGTAGAGGAAAGGGAAGCTTTCAACATTGCGGAATATTCTGATTTTAGCTACCAGGGCCTCATAATATCGAGAGAGTAGCCACATATAAATTTATTAGGGAGGCTCGAAGTCTAGGAATGAGGTGGGATGGTGCGTTGTCGACACATCCAACCCCTTCCCTTTTTTCTGTTTCATGAATGCAACGTAGTACCTGAGAGACGGAGTGAGACACAATTATACGCACACACGCAAGTGCATCAATGGAATCCTTCAATGTGAGGAATGCCACCCTACTCGCACCCGTCGCGGCCTTGGATTATGCAGATCGATCATAGAGTCCAGTCATTAGTGAATTCAAATCAAATATATTTATTTTTCTCTCACTATAAAAGCTTAGTTGCTAGTAAACATTATTGGTGCAAGATTTGCTTTCTGGCCTATCTTCCTTGTGATCGACTTCATTTAGAGGCCGTTATAATTATAGCACTATATACCTTCAAGGACTTTGTGTTGATTTTTTATCGTAGTAATTTTTTGCAATCGTGTTTTGTAATTAAAGGAACGAAGAAAAAAGTTGATTATGAGGTTTGAGATATTTATTTTTCTCTTAAGAATTTACAAATTCACTTAATGAGAAACTATAACTAAATTAATCAAAGTAAGTAGGCCTTTCAGCTTTACAAATATAGGTAAATAGTAAGGGTAAGGTAATACAGTGGTATATAAATTAATACCTACTTCGGTTGTTAGGTCGAAGTAGTACTTAGTTGATTTTTTAACAAATTTCTAGATATGTGGGTAGCGCTGAATAATTTTACCAACATAGCATCGTATCACGCTAGTAGGCAAACGACCCGATTGAAACAATAGAAGTCTTATGAGGGCTGTGTTCCAGTGAGTTAGTAGATAACTATTTTAGTTAAAGAGATTATATGAAATTCTAGTTTTTTATCCCGTGAGTACTGAGATCTAGGCCTAGTTTGACAGGCAAACCCGCTAGGTTTGCCCCTTAAAGAGCCAGCTTGCCTATTATGCTTATAAACCATTTCTCTTTTTCAGTTGTTCATATAATAATAATAATAATAATAATAATAATAATAGTCATTTATTTCAGATAATTAAATCCATATAATAGTTAGTAACAAATGTCTTAAAAATTATGTTAGTATATTATTATTATATAGGAGAGTGAGTGTCATTTTACAAACACAGCAATGCTGTGTTTGTATAGCGGCCCATCTAGCTTGTCCGCTATCATCATCAGGATGCTGTTAGTGGACCGGCGGACCCTGCTCAACAGTGAGGCCGTTTTTTTGCGCATGCAGGCAGCGAAGCCATCTACGCGCGCCTCGGCGAACATGCCGGATGCGCTGCAGAACCGCCGGAGCCCTAACAGCATCCTGAAGGCATTGTTATATTGGACGCGAAGAGTGTTGACGGCTTTCTGAGTGCAGCTGAACCACAGGCCGCTCGTGTAAAATGACTGACAGAATGATCTGAAAAGACTTATTTTGACGTCATCAGAACATCGAGCAAACCTGCGGGCCAGCATATTCGCTCTCACCGTCAAAGCTCTTCGCTCCCTCTCTAGGTCCTCTTCATCCCTTAAATTATCAACTATCATATGTCCTAAGTATTTAAATTTATTTACCCTATTTACTAATATTCCATTTAACATAACTGGAGGTACATGTTCAATCTTTTTACCACTAGGTCCAAACATCATAAATTCGCATTTTTTTACATTATACTGCAATCCATGATTTGCAGCATATGTCTCACAGTAGGTCATAAGGGTTCTCAAAGCTCCAATAGATGGCGCCAGCAGTACCATGTCGTCAGCATAACTGAGATTATTGACTGAGACTCCGTCAATAGTGCATCCGACAGGCAAGCAGCTGAGGCCATCTATTAGGCTATCAACAAATAAATTAAACAACTTTGCTGAAGTTACCCCCCCCTGCCGCACACCGCACTCTAGCCTGTATGTATCAGACAGGACTCCAGCCCATTTAACAACGTTACTTTGATTGTGGTACCAATATTCAAAAACAGAACAAAGCTCTCTCGGCATCGACGTATCACGTAACTTCCTCCACAGTACGTCGTATCGTACAGTGTCAAATGCCCGAGACAAGTCGAGGAAGCACGCGTAGACCGGCGTCTGCCTGTCAACATAGTACCTAACTGTATGTTTAAAACTAAGTATAGCACTCTCGGTCGATAGTCCCTTCTTAAACCCAAACTGCCCGTCGTGCAGATGTAGGTGCTTTTCCAGGTGGCTATCCAGCAGCCGGTCAAATACTTTCGCTAATATGGTCGCTAATGATATCGGTCTATAGTTGGTTTTATTCGCTACGTCCGCAGTTCTGTTTTTCACTATTGGCACAACAATAGTTTTCATGCATTCAGCAGGTACATAGGCATGACTAATGCATAACGAATAAAACATCGCCAGAGTGTTGGGTAAGTGTACTCCCGCGTGGCGCAGATGTTCGATGCTAAGACCGTCATGCCCCGGAGATTTACCTGTAGTCATGGACTGGATGACTTTTTTAACTGTTCAGATGAACCTGATCCAGCAGGCCTCCTCTACGCCAATATGACTGTAATTTGAACACGTCGTTCTGCCTGTTTTGCCACTACCGCTGTAGGGAAGCGTATAAATGGGTGGTTAGAGACGCTTGAAAAACAAACCGGCTTTTCAATTTAATAGGTTCTACAAGTAGGTTTACAATAACACCAAATAAAAGAAACAAATTAGAACTTATAATTGAGCTAACTGCAGACTGTTGCGAGTAATCTACGGGTAGCTCAAATGGTCCATATCAATACTAGTCGGAAGCGTCCCTATGACGAGACGCTGCATTGCCCCGCTGTAAGGCAAGTTTTGTTAGGTAGCAGATAAAAAGTAAAGGCTTAATTGACTTACACAGGGTCACTGACAGACTCCGAATTCGAGTCAATTCAGCGTTGACTTGAAAAAAACCCAATTCAAATTTATTTGAATTCAGTAGAGCGGTATGAAGTGTATATTCGTTTCTGTCGTCAATCCATTTTCTTATCCAAATACGTTTATTCTTAGTTAACTCATTTTCAAGCAATTCCGCCAACTCCTACAACATCAAATTGGAAAAAATCAACAAATTATTCAATCGTTGTTTCTGCTTTTCTCGCGAATTCATTTTTCTTTCCCACTGACTTCTCACACGTGTGCTCACCGTGAAAAACTTACCGCGACTACCGACTCCATGAAAACAGTCGAAGTCAGTGTCGGCGCCGGCACTGGCGCCGCTACTGACTTGTGCTATGACTCTATGTAAATCAGTCTGTATTAATCAGTCTGTATTACTTACCCAGATTATAATCCACTAGAAAAAAAATTGCGCGGTTTATATCAACTTTTACAGTTTCTCAATTTTTTAATTTGAATAGATTTCTTACGTGAATACAAACTAATTGCCCTCATACATAAGTCCTCTTTTATTTTATTGGTTGACAAAAGTCACGAGTGACAAAAAAAATAGGCTTAGCAACATTATAATTTTAAAGAATGAAATTTTTATTCTCTACTTAGTTTTATCTCTAACTAGACAATTGCCTCGCGGTTTTACCCGCGTAGTTCCCGTTCCCGTGGGAATTCCGGGATAAAATATAGCTTATATCTTTCCCTGAAAAGTAAGCTTCCTAACGGTGAAAGAATTTTTCAAACCGGTCCAGTAGTTTCGGAGCCTATTCGACAAACAATCAAATCTTTACTCTTTGTTATTATTAGTATAATTACATTAGTAAGAAGTATAGATGTCGGCAGCTGCCTGGCGTGCCCACGTAGCCTCAGAATCAATGGATAGTACACGGCTTGTACCAGGTTATCATAACATTGAAGGTGTATCTCGGTAAGTCTAGAAACAACCCCTCCATATCGTTCTGTTTCATCTAGCCTTTGCGAAAGAATGAGAGAGCTGTAAGAAACCCACTAGTAAACCGTCGTATAAGCCTCGCTCGCCAAATCAAACTTATTGGTGCACTAATTACAGCTGAAATTGGTTTGTATTCAACAACGAACAAAAACTACTGAGCAGACTCAACATAGCTACCTCTACGAGAGCCCGAGGCTTTGATATTTTCCCTTTCCCGGTTATGAGAGCCTAGTATCAAACTTTGAGAATTCGCAGGCGGTTTCGACGAATGCTCCTCGAGGTGAAATTAAATTGAATTAGGTAAGAAAAATACTATTCAATGTAACAATATTATGGTTTAACGCTATGCACTATGCAAAAGAAAAATTACAATCAATTATAGAATTTGAAGAAGTATTTATAAATTTTTTTATTCATTCCATTGTGAGTTTATAAAAAAAAGGTTTTTTGTACTATATTCTTAACTTTTTTATAGAAAATCTACTTGCTTAATCTTCGTTACGTAACCTGTTTTGATACATATCGGAGCTCTCGTTAGTCCAGAGAGGTTAGTCTACGGTTAGGTAACGTGAGACGTTAGAGACGTGATTGTGACGTCTCCATTTCCCATACGATTTGGTAAAGTTAGGTACTAACGTCAAATAGACTTACACTAGATATATTTCAAGTCGCCACATTCGCATTACTAAAATTACAACACGTCTTTGAAATAATTGCATTATGTCATTCATTCAGTGGGGGCATTTATTTTACAGGTTTGGTTTCTTTGACTTTTTGCAAAACCCATCTCTCCCCCGCTCTCCTGAACGTTTATTATTTCCAGTGGGTTCTGTTTTGCTTCTACTTTTGTTAATTCCCAAATTAGCAATCTGACAAGCAACCACCTATCTGCCACCCTAAAAAAACTTCCATCGAAAGTGCGGCCACCCTAGAAGGTACGTCACACAACTCGCGATGTAAATCCATGATGGCCGCGTCCGCGTTCGAAGGGGAAATGGGTAGATAGCGCCGCTGTCAAATGTGGGTCATTAGGGTAGGGTGGCACAATGCTGACACGATGACCTACTTAGCGCCCCTCTTTATATTCATTATGAGTGCTGCGAGATCGATGCGTGCATTCAACTTTGGCCGTGAACCTTTTGTTTGCTCGTTCGTTGACATTGGCATTGATTTGAATGGGACAAATACTATTTTTATGGGTGAACTACGAGGTTTATTGCTAAGTAAAATATTTTTCTGTGAATAATAGAAAAATACATATTATCGAACAAAAATTAGTTATGAATAAGGCTTATCTTAGTTTGATAATGTTCCAACGTACTCAGATCGGAACAAACATTTGCTCCAAACGAATGTCTGAGCTTCTTAGTCTATAAATAAATAATAAATAAATAATGGTGCTTTAACTTAGTCTTATTGAATTTTAAGTTGACCTGTTACTTCATCTATTTATACTCCGTCCACTGGTTTATTTTACTTTGAAACATGCACGCCTATGAAATAAAATTAAAAATACAAAACAACTAAACACATGTTGCAGGATTTTTCTAAATATTTCTCGAAATATGGGTTTTTAAAGTTTGAGATTTATAGTTTGGCTCCGTATTGAAATGTCTGCAACTTTTTAATGAGGGATACGATCTGATACCTTTGTCATATTATTGGGCACTACGGCTATAAATAACGAATCGATTTTGTCTGGGAATAACCGTAAATATTTGGCCTTGCTATAGCGCATCACAAAATATTTCTAGCATTTTGATAATACAAATACTTAAAAGTTCTTTTGAAAAATCCCGTAATTTTATTTGTTATTTTTTTTCGTTACAACTTGCGTACGGATGCCATATTAAAGATCTGAAAGTCTAACATCCTACTTTAACCCATTTTAAAAGTTTTACTAATTCCCAGAGTACTTATTCATTATGTTGTATTATTTTAGTATATTGAACATCTATACAAAGTTTCAACACATGGAAAATTGGGAACTCTGACCCTCATTTCATCCTGTTTTACAGCCACCTCACCCCCGCATCCTCTACAAGCCGCAAATAATATAATCGGACGCTTGGAAACCTACCAGATTAAAATTAATAAAAAATAAATGAACATAATACGCTGGGCTATTTTAAAAATTTTTGATCAGTGCCATGCAGAATCATCTACTAGAGCATTCGGTGATTTTACGAATTACATTTTTTTTTCAGCTCGTTACAGCAAGCCGAAAAATAAAATTCAAGCAATGATATTTCATTTCAGAGCAAACGACGACTCTGATGATATTTTTTTTTGGTCCACCACCAGGATCGCATACATTAAACTATTACTAGTTAATTCTACGCCTTAGCAAACTGTAGTTACTACAGTGGCTCTACGGCATAGCATTGTTCCGTAGCATGTATGCATGTTCGGTTAAAATGTCAAAAAAATAATTTTTGAAATTTTCGTCAAAGAGTTCTATAATAAATTGGCGTGTTTTAAAAAACTATAAAATGACTTCAAATTATTTTAGTTGCAACAACTAGGAAGATTCGAGTCTAATTTAGTTTGATCTGTGGCGCAGGGGGTTGCGGGTTCGATTACCGCCTCGGGAACAATGGTTGTACGATTGGCAGATATTTATTCAGGGTGTTCTGGGTATTTCTATGTAAAATAAAAATATCTACCTATGTAGGTACCTACCTACTAGACTTGTATTGTATTATGTTCGTATATCAGTTATCTAGTAGGTACAGTTGGTACCAATAACACTACTATACTCGCTTTGCTTGTTTGGGCTAGATAATGTCTTGTAAATTGTCCAGTATTTTTTATTAATTTTATATCAATAATTATTTAATAAAAAAAATGCTACTACATTGATCATAATAATTATATATAATTCATTGCTTAAGAGTAAAGCTCTCACAGTAAGGAGAAATTGCTATTGACTTTGTCGACCCAAACCGAGCAAAAAAAAGCAGCAAGGAACTGAGGGAAATCGTGCTCCATCAATCCCGTAGCTTGGTCACCGTGGCTCGACAATTGCAAGTAAATTACCAGGCGAGCATGTCTAGCTAGGAGTTATTATAAATTCCCCCTGGGGCGTGGCTAGCGCTGCTGCACACTGACGTAAATAAACTGTCTATGTGGGAATCGGACTCGCACACCAATGATCCCGCACCGTACAAGCACGTACAAGTACAATGTTGAATAAGATAATTTGGTGTGTTTTAAAAAACTATGAACCAACTTCAAATTTACATGGGACCAACTTTGGGGCATATCCTATCCAATAAAAGAAGAATTATCAAAATTGGCTTACTCTGTAACAAGTTATGCGTGATGAAAGATAAACATAAAAAAATACGCGTCGACTTGAGAACCTCCTCCGTTTTTCGTCGGTTGAAAATAATACATCCCTTCCTATCTAAATTATCACTGATTATTGTTATAGCAGCCAATAGAAAACACAAACAAACTCTTTCAAAAATCCAAACGTCTATCATGGGAGTCTACCTATTACGGTTCAAAAGATACAGTCCTGGGGGTCTACTATAATTCTACGAAACTGAAAATTGCGTGCATCGTTTCGTCAAATTGCTATTCTAATTCACCAACTAATTCTTTAATTCACCTCTATTCTAATGGGCAAAATGTACGAACGAAACATTGAATTTGACAGTATTTTTTCAAGAACCACTGTCAATTTGCACGGTGGCTCAAGCATGGCACAAGGCTACCTTTTCTTTTTCGTAAGTATTGTAATTTTTCACCAAATTTTGATCATTTATCATTTACACTGAATGTTCGCTAGGTTTATGATTGTTATAGTATTTTAAACACGTAGCTTCCTAAATTATTGAAGTTTACTCATTATATTTGAAGTCACTTTCCGTTCGATATTTTTCAGAAGCGGTGCTTATCGATCCTTACCGAAGTCCGTGCTCGTTCTCCTGTCGGGACTTGAACCCGCGACTTTCCTCTCTCTAAGGGAATGCGCAAACTACGCCACTAAGTCGACCATTGACCTATCATTTTATATCTTATGTTATTTAAATGGGTTTACACAATGATAACGCGTTGTTCAGTTGTGTAGCACTCCATTTTTAATAATCGGAACAATCGTTAATTCCAGCTGTCAAATTTTAGAGCTCCAACATGCAACGAAAAAAAATGGCGTCAAATTTAAATCGTGCACTCTTATTGAGACACCCTATACTTCCCGTTGACCTAGAATCATGCTTACAGCACAAGAAAATGTATTTTTATCTTTAAGTAAAGAGAAAGAACCTAAAACCATTAATTTTTAGTGACATCACCAAAAAAACGTGTCTGTGTAAATTTTTCAGCTCACAAGTATAATTGTGGCACACCAATATTATAAATGTGAAAGTTTGGATGGATAGATGGATGGATGTTTGTTACGTTTTCACGCGAAAACTCCTGAACAGATTGGGCTGAAATTTTGCATCGGTGTAGCTCTAAGCCTAGAATCAAACATAGGCCACTTTTTATCCCATAAATCAGTTCCCATGGGATAGAAATGACCTTTAAACATTTCCTTAGAAACAACGCGTGCGAAGCCGCGGGCAGAAGCTAGTTTGAAATGAATGTAAGCGGGTTAACTTCGAACCTAGTTTATGTTGGAAGAACACCAACGTTTCATCCCTTTACAAGGGACTTCATTAGGGTAAGTATAAGTTTGTACGGAACCCTCACACAAGTTCTACGAGACTTTTTTTATTTCATTTGGCCAAGGCTTCTATGCTTTATGGTGGTTTCATTCACATGATCGTTCACTAAGGTAGTCGGGTGTGCCCGCATCTCGCCCGCATGAAAAATGCCCACCCGACAGTGAAACAGAATAGCTATCGCTTGTGTGCGTCGTCGGTCCTATGTGACTGGTGTAGACAGTGTCGGTTGCGGAGAATTGAAATAGGCCCCCTGTTACGGACAAACAGAAAAATGAGACTGACGGCAGCGAAGCCCTTACTATAGTCTCGATGTTATCCTTTGTCAACGGAGCCCTAACAAATATAAAAATCGAATACAACGTCATCTCAACGAGTCGTCGTCGTTGCGTTCGGCCTCAGCATGAAAGTGAAATTGCTCCGTGCTAGAAGCTGTTGCAAACACGTGGTCGGTATTGATCGAAACAACCTACAGCAATTATACCAGGTGATCATAATAAAAAGGGTCTCGTTGGCACTCTTGGTGTACGATACACCCTAAAAATATCAACAAAATTTGTCCATCCCATTCGGATCGCGCTCAAATACCCAAAGGTCTTATGTTTTCCATTCACAAACGAGTTCAACTTGCACTTAACTGGTTTTTTTAGGGTTCTGTACCCAAAGGTTGCCATCGGGACCCTATTACTAAACCTCCGCTTGACTGTCTGTCCGTCTGTCTTTCAGCGGGCTGTATCTCATGAACTGTAATAGTTATACTCTCAGAATTTTGACAAAATGTGTCGCTTTTGGCGCTATAACAACAAATAACTAACAATATCGTTGTGAGTGTTTTAGTTTGTCTAGTATAAAGCAGTATAGTCTAGTTCAAACAAAGTAAAATACAAACTCAGCCACAGATTACTTCAGCTCAGCTCACGTTTTTACAAAGAATCCAATAAAAATGCAAGAAATCGTAAGGAAACTCTAATAAATGGCAGCTATTGTTTGGTGTCCTATTATTGGATCATTCTTCAAGACTGAAGATGATAAAAAATAAAAACCATTTAGTAAAGAAAAAGAAACATTTACTTACCACAAGCATTATTGAAATTTAACCTATTTTTACCTCACATTCATATCCTCATCTATCGTAACATATCTTGTTCTATGGCACGGAACGTTTCATGTGCATAGGAAATGCAATCGCACTTGTCCGGTTTCATTTTTCATTCAGAAACGCTTTACTAGGCACTTAGTTTACACGGCTAGGAAGGCTAAAATACTTCTTTCTAACTCGGATCGCCTTAACTATTTTAAAATGTCATCACTTAAAAAACGTCGTAATCAGCTAGATCTCATATTTTTATATAAACTCCTTAACAACCAAATAAATTGTCCTCCTGTACTTAGTAAAATCCGCTTTAAAGTCCCCCGTAGAATTCCCCGTAAACCGATCCCTACCCTCGACCCACCACACCGCTCAACAGTCCTCGGCAAAAACTCACCTATTCCTAGAATCAGCAAAGAACTTAATAATCATTGCGCCCTGATTGATATATTCTCAATAAAGCTACCGATTTCCCGCAAGTTCTTATCCGAGAACTTGTCCAACAGTTCTGAATAAGTCACTTCCAAATATGTCTTATTTATTTATGTACCTACTTAATATAAGCTGTTAATTTTAGTTTATAATTTTATTTTATAAAAGGCAGTTTCATCTATTTCCAGTTGCTATTCACTTCAAAATTTATTATCATTCTATGTCGTAATTTCTATATTCTATTCTAATTTCTATATTATTGTATTGTGCTATTGTCACTAACTTCTTGGAGATGGTGAAATTGCTGCATCTTACATTTACTTTAGTTATATCTTACTTACTTATCTTAGTATTATCTTACATTTATTTTACTTTAGTTGTTCCTCTGATAACCTACTATTTAGCATGCAGTGTCCACCTATAACTGGTTGTGCAATGAACTATCTCATTAAGTGTGCATTTTATATTATAAGAATTATTGTAACACCCACTGGTAGACCTAATAAATAAAATAAAATAAAAAAATAAAAAATAGCGTCAACTTTTGATCATATTTTTATGCCGATAGAAGATATTCTTTTTGTTTTATTAGGTTCATTAATAATGTATGCACCATAAGGTTGTATTGCACAAATCATATAATTTGTTATCTGTAACATAAGCTTGATATACATACAATATTTCATTTACTTTGTACAAGGCTCTCATAACCAGCAAGAAGCTTACACTAAAGTTGCCAGCGCCACGTGGTGGTGGGTCCATTCATTCCTTCTTTAATTAGTGTTTGTGTCGGGAGCTGTAACTTCCATATCTATTTCATCGAATGCCTGAAGAGTAAAATTGTCAAAACGAGATAACACTATATTCGGTCAATACCTGCATCCAGTGTCGGCATAACACATATAAATCGGTTGGACTATTTTAAACCTTTTGCTCGAAGCGTTACAGTTCAAAGCATTTTACATCCATGACACAAGCATATCTGCTGCGTAGCAAATCTCCGTAGACCCTTCGTAGAACGCTACGGTCACCTACGGCGTAGAACTAACGTCTCGTTTATTGATGTTGTGAATTTTTTTTTCTGCGTTTTCAGCTTTTCAACAGAAGTCTTTTTAGTGTTGGACTAGAGGCTTAAGGTAATAAGGTAGTTTATTTTCATATTCGATTCCCGGCAACTGTACCAAAGTGCTCTTATAAATGAAATGTAAGTAGTCAGAGTCGTCTTATTGTCGTATATCTGACAACGCAGAAGTGAAACATGTGTCAGAATGAAAATTAAAACGTAAAGTGCGAGTCGGATAAGTGAGCAAAAAAAAAAATAGACTTGCCCATAATCTGCACGCTGGGCATGCAGGTTGGGGATCGCAGTTCGGTGGTAGAATTGTTATACAGGGGGCGCTGCTGCCCGCCCCCGGTGCTTATCCCTTAGTCGCCTCTTCCGACACCTGCCGGAAAAGTTGGGTTGGTGCAATTCTAAGCCACACAGCTTGGTCAAACGCTTTACCATAATATGCAAAATAAGTATACCTTAAATATTGCCAAAGGATCGTTATATGGGTTAACAATTATATACCCGGTGCTTATCCCTTAGTCGCCTCTTCCGACACCTGCCGGAAAAGTTGGGTTGGTGCAATTCTAAGCCACACAGCTTGGTCAAACGCTTTACCATAATATGCAAAATAAGTATACCTTAAATATTGCCAAAGGATCGTTATATGGGTTAACAATTATATACCCGGTGCTTATCCCTTAGTCGCCTCTTCCGACACCTGCCGGAAAAGTTGGGTTGGTGCAATTCTAAGCCACACAGCTTGGTCAAACGCTTTACCATAATATGCAAAATAAGTATACCTTAAATATTGCCAAAGGATCGTTATATGGGTTAACAATTATATACCCGGTGCTTATCCCTTAGTCGCCTCTTCCGACACCTGCCGGAAAAGTTGGGTTGGTGCAATTCTAAGCCACACAGCTTGGTCAAACGCTTTACCATAATATGCAAAATAAGTATACCTTAAATATTGCCAAAGGATCGTTATATGGGTTAACAATTATATACCCGGTGCTTATCCCTTAGTCGCCTCTTCCGACACCTGCCGGAAAAGTTGGGTTGGTGCAATTCTAAGCCACACAGCTTGGTCAAACGCTTTACCATAATATGCAAAATAAGTATACCTTAAATATTGCCAAAGGATCGTTATATGGGTTAACAATTATATACCCGGTGCTTATCCCTTAGTCGCCTCTTCCGACACCTGCCGGAAAAGTTGGGTTGGTGCAATTCTAAGCCACACAGCTTGGTCAAACGCTTTACCATAATATGCAAAATAAGTATACCTTAAATATTGCCAAAGGATCGTTATATGGGTTAACAATTATATACCTATTTTATTTAACAGAGCCCTGACTTCGTCGACGATATCGAGACGTCTCGATATCGTCAAACAGACGGGTGAGTCCAGTTTACGATAGAATCGAGACGTGGTCGTGACGTTTCTTTTTTCCATAGGATTAGTTTAGCGCCTCAATCGTGCGGACAGGGAACTACGCAAATCCTATACCAAAATTAGGCGTTACGATCACGTATCGATACTGTCATAAACCGGACTCGGTGACCTGAACTCAGGGCTCTAGTAGGTATAAAAGTAACCCCCTCCAAATAGGACTATAATTTAATGACTATTAAAGTAAGCGACTATGATAATAATAACGAAACTGAAACGAACGCTTTTATATATTCTTGATTGTACGTAATATGAGGAAAACAACGAAATGTAAAGGGCATTCACCCCCACTGCATGCATTATCTCAAAATTCACACGTCATATAGGTATGATTCGGATATGCTAGTACCAGGTTCCCATAACATGCAAGAAGTTTACTCTCAACTTGAACATGTATAAGTCGTGACTTATCCTACTATCCTACTAATATTATAAAGCTGAAAGTTTGTTAAATCTACATTTTTGTTACCTAGGGTCTCCAAAACTACTGAACAGTTCAAGTTGAAACTTGTTGTACATTTAGTACATACGAGTAGCTACTATATGTATAATAGGCTACTTATTACCGAAAATACGCGTGCGAAGCCGCGGGCAGAAGCTAGTACTATATAAATCTCCTATATGGAACCCATTCCTCCTTTCTTTTGTTTCTTCCGAATAAACTACAAATTTACGGTTTTAGGATTTTTTCCTTAACTTGTGCTTTAAGACCTTGCATCTTGCTAATACGATCCTAAGGCTAGTGTTCACTAAAAGATATTCGGACAAAATTAGGCTGTTTCGTCGGTTAACGTTGACGTTTAATGTATGAAAACTTGTGTCAAACACGTTAAAACAACTGTTTTTTTAACCACCTGTTGGTGACCTCGGATCAAAAAGGCTCTGCTGTACGTAAATTTACCTTGCGCAGAAAACTGCGCGAAGGCTGCGTCATGCACCAGGCAAACATAACGTTATTGGAGATATAAATTTGGTTTCAAATAGTCCTATGGAGAATCCTTGAACTAAGATTTAAATGTAGGCTTCCTTGGACTATCGTAGGTTGTAACTTATCATGCTGTGGTAGCATATTAAACTAAGTTTCAAGTATAAACTAAAGTATATACTAGTATAAAGTATATTCTTAGTGACAAATCACTAAGAAAATAACAATCAAATAGAAATAGTTTCAGGTTGCATTTTTATTTATTCCATGCACTTAGAATAATCAATACGATCATTTTGTTGAAATAATAAAAATATTTTACTTGAACAATAAAATAATACTCAATTAAAACAGAGTGTGTCGTAAAGAGTAGTCAAGCCTTTACATACGGGTGGGGGGCATCAGAATTGTTCAGAAAATAAAAAAATATACTCAATAAAAGTCCCACGGTTTTCGAAGAAGAATAGAATACATGGAATAGAATCGTTTATTCACAGAAATCATGTCAAATATTACAATGCTGTTGTTGTATCAGTGCTATCAATGCGTCACTACCAGTAGTTTTGGACTACTGCATTGTCGCGTGAAAAAAAGCACGTCCTGCATCTGTTGAAGATTTTTTAGTCGATTTGAAACAATATAATATGTAACTTAGATGATATAGAAATAGATAGGGTACCTATCAAAATAATAATGATGTCCGCCAAGCCTAATTTCGGCCAAGACGGCCGGTCTCAACGGAGACTTGCCATTTGCGCAAGAAATATTATACCTAAGGTTTTTTGTTATTATAGTGCGTAACCCCACACTAAGGGTAATTTAGGGGAGGACGCGGGTTCAAGTCCCGTCGAAGTCGAAAATTTTTGCGATGTTATTTGATTTCTTAAATATTATACCTATCTGAATACTTATGTAGCAAAACGACGACATCAACAATACGCCAACATCGTAAAATGCCCTAGTATTCAAGTTGTCTTTAATACGTGCCTGATCGATAGACATCTTTCTTTCTTTTTTCTTTATTCTAGCAAGCGAGGTGAAGTCAAGAACTATTTAAGGATTACATGACCATCGTAACGGAAGGAAATAATCAGTCTACCGATTTAGGACCAGAGTGTTCTTTGAAGCGGGAAGGGGTAGGTGTTAAACTCAGAGGTGTAGTGTGTCATCTTAAGCACAAAACAACGTGAAAGTTGTATTTAACCCCGTAGACTGCATAATAACTGCACTGGCTAGGTTTCACAGGTAGGTATTATTTTACTACACGACATGAAATAATTAGCGGAACATGGGCAGTGAGGCTTCCGATGAACTCTCATGTGCCTGGGGTGGTTGTAGTGCTGAAACGCGATATAAGGATAGAGTTGTTAAATTGTCATGACAATTTTTTTTCAACTTACGCGATCTGACCTCTTTATTAGTAGTTCTACCTATTTATCGGGTATGATCGCGATTATTTACCTATTTTTCCTGTTATCATTATTTTCCTATTTTATGGCGCTAGCGCCATTATTACACTTGTCAACACGTGACCGCGACAGTGTTTAACCCTGTTGAAACGTCAGGAAAAACGCTTTTGCAAAGCGCGGACAGCAATATTTGAAACTACCTTCACTTGTTTTTCGAAACTGCACATTCGGAAGACACACAACACTAACAATGTCCGCGACGCACTGAGACAGCGGTCTACGACAAATACACGTGTATTATTGGGTTCCACGAGACAGAAAGTCTGAAACCGTCTTCATGATTGAAATTAGCGTATTTTTTACTATCAATCGCGTCCCGAAGCATTATCTTGTAGTAATGTCTTTCATTACAGATGACTTGCTTAGTTGTTGTCGACTTGTTTATTTGTCGATTTTTGTCCGCTGCTATGTGTTCTATAGCAGGTTCCGCGACCAAGCGATTAGCCTGGCCTATGTAGGAACGCGCGCAGCTGCAATCAATCTTGTAGACTCCACTTCCAAAGGAAGTAGGTACGTCTTTTGGTGTTCGAAGCCGCTTCACAATCTTAGTAAGTAGAGTGTAGGTAGATGGACTTGATTGACTCCTTTCACATAGGGCAAAAACGCCGGCTGTCATTTAGGCTGTATTGTCACTTCAAATTATTTTGCTGATCTACGCCCTAGGTACTTCCGTTGATTATACAAAACACAGGTCGAAATATAAACGCGAATACCCGTTTAAAAATAATAATAAAAAGTCATGACAAAGTCAACCGTCTATACCCATACATATACATGCACGGGTGAGTACGCAGACGCGTCGCGATTAGGGCATTGCTCCGTCACGTGCGCTCAGTTTTATATGATATTCCTTATAACTGCATTGTGTTTCATACTGTTTCTCACTCAGGCTCCATGGTTTTCCGATGCATTCATGAAACAGCAATAGGCTGTCGTAAACGCACAATCCGGGTCAAGGGATGAAGTGGGAGGCCGTGCCACCCACGTTCCCGTATTTATCCGTCCACTCTCTTGGTGCTATGAAGTCCTGGTAGAATATTCCGCCATTTTTCGAAATTCGTAAAATTGTGGGTGAATCAACGTTACCCTGATAACAAATTTCCTTCGGCCGGTGCTTTATCGAGATGTTTACCCGGGTCTTTGTCTGTCCGTTCAACTCAGCTTATTATTGATACCAGAAAGATACCAGTAAGTTATTTAGCAATTAATTTCAAATAATAAATATTGATGGTCGAAAATAACTACCGTGATAAAAATAATTGGGTACGGTATATGTAAATTGAAGGAAAACCCTGGGTTTTGATCACCAACACTCTAATAAAAACAGATTTTAGGAAATTGGCATTATAATCATGTTCAGTCCCTCTCGCACTGACATAATGCCAATTTCCTAAAATCCGTTTAGTTAGTGTCTTGATTATGTCGCAAAATTATATACTCGTAGATCCATTCAGTAGTTTTAGCGTTACTAGTCTTATTTTGGCCCGTGCCTTCGCGCACGTTATTAAAAAGTAAAAAAAATTGGTTGTCTGTAAAGTCGGTTTAGTTGAACGTGACAACGTCTTAAGAAAAGAGCGAGGTAACGCCGCATGAGGTAACGCCGCATGAGGTAACGCCGCATGTCGTCATGTTTTTTCGTGCGTGCAGCCGTCTCTCTCGAATTATAAGACGTTGTCACGTCAAAAGTTGCGTATATTCTTGCCAAATTTCAGAGATAAATTTAATTTCGAGTATTTATTTTTATGACAAAGATTTCGTTTCCTTTCGAATAATTAGTAATATCATGACAACTTCCATTCAATGAAATATTATATTTACTAGGTTTCTACTCACTAACCTCACCTCACTTTGTTTGAAAATGTCAATTTAAATGAACTGAAAAAAAATTGGTTGACTGTAAAGTCGGTTTACTGACGATAGTTGAACGTGACAACGCAGACGCATCGCTCACTCAAGTAGGAGAGAGGCGGATGTCGAGCGCTCTCGCTTGCACTTCAAGCCTTACATGGAACACCTCAGAGCGAGGTAACGCCGCATGCGAGGTAACGCCGCATGACGTCATGTTTTTTCGTGCGTGCAGCCGGCTCTATCGAATTATAAGACGTTGTCACGTCAAAAAAAAAAACATTACCTTAACGTTTTAAATAGATTTTAGGAATTTAAATTACAAAAATATCAGTTATATTTCAAGTTAGATTATTACAGCATCTGAGTTTTAGAAAATTTTAAAAGCATTTGTATGGGGGATGGGGGATCTCTAGGCTGTCGTTAGGGAGAGGGTGCAATGTGCTATTTGAAACCGAGCGCAATATGCAGTACCTGAAGGGTGAATCTTGAATGATGTCCTTCGAAACTGTATCTTCCGAATGTATGGGGCCCTGGTAGAAACTTGGACTGCTTCCAGTTTTCATTTAGTGAAGGTTCCTATTTTGTACTGTGTTCCTTATTTGCCAACATAATATATTGCCTCAAGGTTTTTTGCTGACGATACTGTATTTTTGCAAATCCGTAGGAAAGTACCAAAAAGCCAGAATATTGTGGATCCTTTTTTATAAACCCATACTTAAAGCCTGTTCACAATCGCGTGCGGATCACGCGCGCCTTACGAACTCTTTGTTGCTGGAAAAATCGACTGATTACGGAAACGAGGCGTGACCGCGACGCGATGCCGCGACGAATATGCGAATGGGATCTATGCTCGTGGTTTGCGGGTGGTTCCGCGTGCGAGTGTGGAAAGCTTTTAAATTTTTCACGGAAACTTCTTATGATGCCTTGTGGTAAAACTGTGCCGAAGAAATCATAATGCTTATTTCTACTTACATGTGCAGTTTCATTGAAACGGCCTTATGTATAATGAAACACTGTCGCAGTTTTAGCATTGACTTGCTTGAAATGTTCGCTAAGATAAATAAGCCAACGATTGTTAACTTTTCAATTCAACGGTCTCATTCATAATGAGTTCGCAAGCCACTAGAAGCTCACTAGTGCATTGCTTAAGGCCGTATGCGTATAATAAACTCAATAGCAGAAGCTAGTTTGTCATTAATACATAATTACCAATTTAATAAAGAATTATTTTTGCTGATACAATTTGGTCTGTATCTGTCTAACAAACAAGTTTAATGCCTGACGGTTACTTTGCACCATCACAAAGTTAACTGCACCAGTAAACTCAACAACTTTTAAAAAAATTGCATTTTAAACCTTAACGGGTCCCTGAAAATACGTGTAAATTGGTTTTCACTACATTTTTTACACCAGCTATTCCACGATACCCCATGCCATGGGCTTGACAAAAAACAAATATTCATCCCCTTTTTAGGTTTAGGGAAGGCACCAACCGAAAAAAATGTTTATTCTTGATTTGATTTTACAACTTTGTCGGTCTGATTGATTATACATAGCTTCAGCCAAAAAACAATTTTCTTGTGCTACTATTATCTGCTAAACTAAGCCGCGGACAGAGAGACAGACGTCTGTCTGTCTGTCACTAAAATAATAATAAGGATACGAAAACATAAGTGATTATGTTGACTACGGAACCCTAAGACCGGCACTTGGGAGCAATGAAATACGGATATTAGACATTTCACGATATGATCACGTTTTAGCATGTTTAAAAATCGCCGCCTGCATACCGTAGGAGGTGACTAGTTTCCCTGCAAGGCCTGTTATGACTGGTCAAATTCGAGTTGATATTATGTATTCCATCCATGTTTATCCAAATAAGTACATGTTTTGTCATTTCTCTGAACAAAGATCTCATAACAAGCACGTAGTTTACGGTGAACACACAAACAGGTTTGGTAGGTACTCGAATCGGAAACTGCTACTCCAATAATTATTTAATCTGAAGCTTGAAATTCAATTTATCAAAACAGGATAAGACGATTCAATGACTATTTGCACCCAGCTATGTCGAATCATGTCAACAAAACCAGATCGGACCTGTGCTTGTTAAAGGGATAGAAACTGTCCCGTGTGTGAGGTTAAGCGATACGCTTAACCTTATTTAGGATTCTCAGCTTCATGGCTGCTGTTTCAGCCTTCGACTTGATCAAGGTACTAAAGTGCGAAGTTGGTGCAAGAGTGACATCGAGGAGCTCCAGTTGATCCTTTATTAGGTACCTGTACATTCCAGAAAACGGGAACCTGGAAAAACGGATTCTTTTTTGCAGAGAAGAGGCAGGCTTGCGTTTTCGTGGCATTGAAATTGACCCTGGCTTTGCCCCAATCCGACACTGCCTTTAAGGCCAAGTTGAAGCGCTGCAGCATGTCTTCTCTTTGCACCTGTATCTCATTCTGACTGGCCTGGAAACATTTGTTTACTTGACGGCAGCCCAGATTTTGGTGTGTAAACTTTATTCTACGTTCCTAGCTGCTTATACCTACGCTTGCAGTGGTAACCATGGCTTTCTAAACGCTATTGTTGAAAATGACTGCTCGTCGTTGCACTTCCATGAGTCGCAGTGTAATTGCGTTTCACTTTTTTATGAAACTATCGCAGCACATCGTACACTAAATAAAGAGTGGAAATAAAGAGGTTTTGATTTTGATTTTGATTTTTTTTTTGACACTAGGTTCCCATAAGTTCCTAGAGGTAAGGGGAAAATATACATACATATGTATATTTTCATCAAAATATACATAATGTTCATCATTTGATTTGTAATATTTTTTACCACAATCTTACAAACGTCCTTTTTGAGTTTGGATAGAAGATACAACCTAGTAATTTTGTTCGTAATCTATTAAAAAATAATTCTGAAAATTTTCAGTTTGAAAACCTTTATTTTCACAAGGTCAGACTTTCAAATGGTCAGATTTTCAAAAAGTCGCTCTTTCTAATCGTCGCTCTTTCTAATCGTCACCCTTTCAAATGGTCAGAGTACAGTCAATGCCAGATTCGAAACCATTAATTAAAGCTGAGAGTTTTGTCTTGCATTTTTCACCTGTAGGTCACGAAAAACCCGTGTGTTATAATGCAATTTAACCTAAGTACACACCTAGGTAACAATTTATATTGTTGGTGTTTAGGTAGAATAAATATAAAAACTTTTTTAAAACATGTTTTTATTTGAATGCGCTAAAAGAATAAAATAAACTTTTTCTTTGAATTTTTTATTATCAACTTATAACTTCATTACTCAATTTATATGATATAAAATCTTGTCGCAGCAGATGAGTTGCTAACACTGTGTCTTACGTAAAAGAACTTGACGTGATCGCAAAGCAGCGGCCCATACGTTTATTTATAAAATTTGGAAATTGAAAATGTATGGGTTGCCGCTTCGCGATTTTAATTATATTTTATTTCATAATTTGTTGTCATAGTGACAAAAAAAAATACAAATTCTGTGAAAATTTCAACTGTCTACCTTTTACGATTCATCAGATACAGCCCGCTAACAGACGGACAGACAAACAGCGGAGGATAATTAATAGGGTCCCGTTTCCACTTTTCCGGTCTGGAATCCTAAATGGCTTTGAACCACGGAGCTGTCTCTCCCGTTGCATGGTCACCGTAGGCTCAGGATTTGCAACCAAATCACCAGGCTAACATGATTCGCTAGGAGTTATTATAATCTCCTCACCCTTTCCTTTTATTGATTTATCTCCCACCGGGCGTTGCCATCGCTACCGCTATACTGCCAGCTACTGAGACTGCCAAATAAACAGGCCAAGTGAGAGTCCGAAAAAACCGAAATATGATTTCATATTTCAGTAAATAACAAAGAGGAAAGGAATTCAGTACACAGATTAGGCAGTGATGTTATTTCGGCTCAACTGACGTTCGAAATACAATATAAAATGAACCACGTATTCATAAAAACTCATAACAAACAGGCATTTTCTTTCTAAGAAATATAAGAATACTAGTTTCTACCCGTGGCTTCGCACGCGTTGTTTCTATGGAAACGCTTAAAGTTATTTCTTTCCCATGGAAACTGATTTATGGCATAAAACGTACACTTTGTTTTATTCCAGACCTAGAACTACAAGTATGCAAAATTTTAATTTCAATTTTCAACTACATGTATAAACTACATGCCCGATCCGTTCAGTAGTTTTATAGTGAAGTTGTAACAAACATCTAAATATTCGCATATATAATCTTACTAACTTCTACCTGTGGTTTTTCACGCGTATTTTCGGTATAATAAGTAGCCTATTATCTAAATTAGTCTTTGTTCTACACGTACGCCAAATTTTAAATTGATCTGTGCGGTAGTTTTGGAGATCCTAGGTAACAAAAATTCAGATTTCACAAACTTTCGGCTTTATAATATTAGTAGGATTCTCTGCCTGTGCCCTCACTCCGAGATCTGACCCGGGCAACGAGCTCCGCTTCAAAACAACCAGGGGCTCATAACTAGCTGGGAGTCATATCCAGTCAGGATCCAGGACGATATTCCAACCTGCATCCTTATTGCTCTTACTTAGGAGCATAAATCGTGTGGCAACTCTATATGTATGTGTGTGTTAATCACAAATGAGGGGTCATCATCATGGCCAGTCTAAAGTTGTTTGTAAATCGATCTTTATGTCGGACTGGATATGGCCGGTATCACATTGAAGCATTTCACAGACTGTAAGGCTTGACGTAATATCATATAGGTAGGCTGTGGTAATAGGCTAAGCACGAGGATTGTTCTTAAGGTAGAATAGACAATAATGACATTGCATCGTCCGTAATACATTGCGGTGTAGAAGGGAACTACTCAGTACCCCAGAGATGGACATAAGCTACTTCTAATTCCGGAAAAGAGCAAGCAAAGCCACGGCCAGTATCTAGTTAATAATCCATTGGTTTTATTGTTTACATAAAAAAAAAATGTGAGATTACGTTAGGACAAGCACGCCTTATTACGATTATTATAGAATCTATCTTTGTTAGTCGGGAGTTGCATTAATGTAGAGTAGGCTTAGGTCTTCCGTTTACACGCAGTTTTTCACCGTAAAAATCTATAGAATGTCAATAAACTCCCTCAGTCACCTGTACAACATTAAAGACCGTGCGTACACACGGCCGACTACCGTAGCCATTTACGGCGAAAATCCATTTGACACTTGTCAAAGAAGGTAAGTATTCTTCAGATACCCTTTATTTTTACAAGCTTTTATTTAACTTGCCCGGTTAGCATCTATTAGTATATGTGGGGAAATATCTTGCAACTAGATTTTAGACCAGTTTCCTCAACCGATTGAGCTACTTATGTAAGTTCAGTGACAATTAAATGTTATGGTGCCATCGAGCTGGTTTGGTGGTGAAGGTGGTCATAGGAACTCCTAAACAAAACGACGTAACCCCGTCGAGTTTTGAATTAAAACTTGTTTTAAAAACAGTATTTTTTTTAAATAAAATTCTTATGAACGTTAAGTGATGTTGGATTCACGTGAACTTAAATGTTGGCAAGATTTTGGCGGTATTTCAACCAGGGTATCATAACAGGAGTAGAGAGCGTAGGAATCTAGGGCTGCAAGAGGACATTACCCTCACTTTCAGCCACCCCTTCCACGTTTTCTGTTTCATAAATGCATCGGGACACCTGAGAGCCTGAGTGAGATAGACTTAGACGCATCCATGTATGAAATAATGCACGTATGAAATAATGTGATAACAGTCTTGTTATGTCGACTACAAAGTTCAATTTACAACAAACTGACATACACATTGCGATGTTGTGTGACCTGTCTCAGTATCAAGGAAAGTGAAAGTGCTCCGTGCCAGACACAGTTGCTACACGTGGTCGTCATTGATCGGAACTACCTGCAGGCACAAGGTAACCACAACTTGGCTAAATATTTCGCTCTTATGGCAGAGTGGCATACCTTCCAAACAAAACAGGAACTTTCAAACAACTCCCTATGGAATAGTCTAGCGAAAACGATTTATTTAAATACCTCTCCGAATCTAATAAGGTGATTGATCGAAACGACAAAAAAATTTATACAGGAGTGCGAAACGATTTTTTGGTGAAGATGCCGGTATTGCATCCCGAGCTGGCGAAGCAGTCAAGAGTCACTCTTATAAAAAATCAAAATCAAAAATTCTTTATTTTTATTTTTATAAATACAATAAATGTACACTTAGAAAAGGTCAAATTATAAAACTAAACACTGACACGGAAATAAAGTGATATTTTTTGATTTCTGTCGCTTCGGTATGTAGACTAATGTAAAGAAGCGACGAAGAAACCTTTAGCCTGTTAGTTGTTATTTTTCGAGTTTCGAGCAAAACCCGTCCCAAGCTTTTCCTCTAGATAATCTGACATATTAAGCCTGCTTGCACAGCAAGGTTTTGATAATTTGTTGAATTTATTTACTGATAATTTTTGCAACTCACCAGGAGTTTTGTTGTAGAAGCGTATACATTGCCCTTTAAAAGATACATTACTTTTGTGTAGCCTAGTTGTGGGCACAGCGAGTTTATGTTTATATTTTCTATTGGTTCTGCGGCTACGTAAATTTAGTAAAAGTAAATTTTAATCTTGTGGACTATGAAAAGGCCTTGGACTCCGTCGAAACCTGGGCTGTTCTGGAATCTGTAAGGATTCCAGAACCAAATAGATGCCAGATAGACTATCGTTATATCGAGGTGCTGAGATGTCTCTACGAGGCCGCCACCATGAGTGTCCAAGTACAGGGCCAGCAGTCTAAACCTATCCAACTGCGCAGAGAAGTGATGCAGGGGGATTCATATCCCCGAAACTGTTCACAAGCGCATTGGAAGATAAGTTTAAGATACTGGACTGGAAAGGTAGGGGCATTAACATAAACGGTAACTACATCGCACATCTACGATTCGTTGATGATATAGTCTTAAAGGCGGAGTTACTAGAGGAGATGAACCAGATGCTGGACGGCCTAGCTTCAGCCTTCCGATGTATCGGTCTTGGCATGAATGCGGATAAAACCAAAGTCATGATCAATGGCCACATTGATCCAAGACCGGTGGTCGTACATGGCCACCATCTCGAAACTGTTTCCGAGTGTACTTACCTTGGGCAGATTCTGCAGTTGGGGAAAAACAATTTCGAGAAGGAAGCCTAGCGAAGAATCCAGTTAGGCTGGGCAGCGTTTGGAAAATTACGTCGAGACTTCTCGTCATCCATGCCGCAATGCTTGAAAACGATAGTTTTCAATCAGTGCGTCCTACCTGTCATGACCTACGGAGCTGAGACGTGGACACTCACGGTAGGGCTGGTCCACCAGTTTAAAGTCGCTCAGCGAGCTATGGAAAGAGCTATGCTCGGAGTCTCTCTGAAGGATAGGATTCGTTACGAATACATCCGACAGAGAACTAAAGTTATCGACATAGCCCAAAGAATCAGCAAGGTGAAGTGGCAGTGGGCCGGCCATATCTCGCGAAGAACTGACAACCGCTAGGGTAAACGTGTTCTTAAGTGGAGACCGCGACTAGGCAAACGTAGTGTAGGACGCCCTCCAGCCAGGTGGGATAACGATCTGCGAAAGACTGCAGGCAAATGCTGGATGCGGCAAGCTAAAGACAGGGCGCTATGGCGCTCATTAGGACTAATATAGGTTGATGATGATGATGATGATGAAACTTTCATCCCCTCCCCTAAGGGAAACGTACCTACTGCGTTACGGGATAAAAAGTATTTCGTGTTCTTTTTCGTAGTATTAACTCAAATCATACCAAGTTTCATAACATTGATTCGGTAGTTTCAGCGTTAAGCGCGGCCAAGAAATTTTGGTTTCATTCCCTTTTCCTAGGAAACCGTACTGAATTCCGGGATAAAAAGTATCCCATATCCTTCCTCGTAGTATGACCTCAAATTGAACAGCAAATTATTTGTAATGCAATTTTATTTTATAATAGTTGGTGTAGTTAAAATACCTGTACACAAAAAAAACTTATTGTGAGTTTTACCAGATCTTTATTAATCTCTTATTCCTGTTCTATTATCTGTTTTAAGAACTTTTGCAACTTTTTTGGCTATCACAGTTACAAAACTGAGAAACCCGACGAAGCGCGTTTTAGTTTTTGAAAATTTACACAAATCATACCAACAAATAGTTTTTGCGAATAAACGAGGTCGTGCTACGCCGTAGAACTATAACGTGCTACGACAAAGTGCTACGCCTAAGCACATTCTACGACGTTATCACGTCTGTCCTCTTTCGATTTTATGTGGTTGCTTACGATCGATTTGTCTTCGAAGGCACTTCGATTCTTGATAGAAGCTTGTGGTAATTAAAGGTTTTTCTTTATATTTAACAATTTATTCTATTTTACAAGCTTTTATTTAATTAATAAAACGCATTATTAATCAAAAGTCTCCCGTAACTCACAATCGTGTGGTTATCAATATTCGTCCGGAGCTACATTCACCCACAGTAGAGGGGGCGGAGTCGGTACTTACAAGGTCGGATTTATTCATAGACTAGGTCAATAGTTACTAATAGTTATTCTGTGCCAATATTAACAACAGGGCTACCTCCTACCATCTTTATGATCCCCTGGTAGTTTCGAACGAGAATGGATCCACACGATTGTGAATTACGGGACACTTTTGAGAATGAACACAATATAAACTATACAAATATAAACTTCATTTGGATAATGATGAATATTACGTTTTATTAATTAAATAAAAGCCTGTAAAATAGAATAGAGAGTTAATTATATGTGATTTTTCAATTTTATAATTACATAATATATATTTTTATAAATTTATAATCCCTTGGGAATAACATTTTTATAGGACCAATTCTGAATTATTTTCTATGTAATAGTAATATTAGTTTACCACACTTTGCTCACCAGTTGGCGCCACTGTTGATTAGTCAATGGTCCAGAACATTAAAATTTGGTATTAATGATTAGGTATTAAACAGTAGGTATTAAAAAATAAGTTTGTCATTAGGTATTAAAAAATAAGTTTCCGACAGCTGCTCTTTGAGGCCGCTTATTTTTGCGCCTCTTTTTCGAATTTCCGCTTTCAAAGAAATAATCCATAGTTGCGATAATTTCATGAGATCACTTTTGAACAGTTAAATTAAAGAAATTATAATTTATGTCACGAAGCCCGCCAAAACCAGTGAATACTGAATTAGACTTCACGCAACACAAGCGCCTCTAGTGGCAAATTCACACGCAATAACCTCCATTGAGAACCTCATTCTTTTTTTAGAAGTCGTAAAAATGGTTATTGCCTGAATCGCAGCTCCCCCACCTGACAACTTATGATATTTATTTGCTTATTTTATTGTAAAACAAAATGAGTTGTACGTAAATTCTTCGTTATTTTAAAGTAGTAGTATTCTAAAGTGTAAGAGTAACAATAAATAAATCTACGGTTCAGTTGTTATGAATCACTATTGAAGTTAGTTGACGGCGACGAGCGACCCCTACACGAGCAATGTTTTGATTCAATGTACCAGGGCAGCATAGTTGAATAGGAGATAAACCACGGCGTCACCCCCTTCGGTTTTGGTTTAGCGAATAAAGTGTACATGAGTCATTAGAGTTGTTTGTAAATTGAACTTTAAAGTGGACGTTTTAAAGTCCAATATAAATTTTTTTCTGTTCACTGCACCCAGTTGCAGAAACGATCTTTATATCTTTATTTTTAAGCATCTTTTTCCTAATTCCGCTTTCAAAGCGTTCACATTGATCGCCAAATAATCCATATTTGCGATAATTTCACGAAGGAGATCACTTTTGAACAGTAAAATTAAAGAAATTATAATTTACTAGACGATCGCCTCGCGGTTTCACCGCGAGTTCCCGTTCCCGTCGAATTCTGGGATAAAATATAGCCTATGTCAAGCTTCTTAACGGTGAAAGAATTTTTCAAATCGGTCTAGTAGTTTCGGGGCCTATTCAATACAAACAAACAAACAAACAATCAAATCTTTCTTCTTTATAATATTAGTATAGAAGTACAGATGTCACGAAGCTCGCCAAAACCAGTGAAAACTTAATGTTATTGGACTTCAGGCGACACAAGCGCCTCTGGTGGCAAATTCACACGCGATAGCCCCCATTAAGGCGAAGAGTAGGGGCGATAGTGGTGCCACTACAAATTTAATTTAATCATTTCGTTATACAAAGGAATTATCAAAAAATCGGACCGCGCGTAGACGATATTTGTCATAAGCTTTTTTTAAATGTATCTGTAATAGTTTTGTACTGTATTATTTAGGCAGATACTGGTTTCAAGAGTTTAGTTCCTATTGGTGGCCACCAAGCTCTCCAAACAAGGTTTTTGATTGAATAACACAAAACAAAACTATTACAGATACATTAAATAAAAGCTTGTGATAGATATCGTCTACCAGCGGTCCGATTTTTTGATAATTCCTTTGTTTATCTTAATGATTAAATTAAATATGTAGTGGCGCCACTATCGCCCCTACTCTTCGCCTTAAAAACCTCCTTCGTTTTGAAGTCGTTTAAAATGGTTCTTGTTTGAAACGCAGCTCATATACGAACCATTGATATTCTCCACCTGACAACTCAAAGGCTAGATTATGATATTTATTTGCTTATTATAATGTAAAACAAATGAGTCGCTTGCACGTAAATTCTTCGTTATTTTATAGTATTAGTATTCCTACGTGCTAAAATAACAGAATAAATAAGCGATTTAAGCGCCACGTTTTGATAAAATAAAGGACTTTAGGGTCTATGAACCTAGAAGTAGTTGCAGTTGCATTATTAAAAGATGGCATTAGAATCGCGATACTGTAAAAATATTATTTACGCCTTATTTATGGCGTCTACGTATTATTTATCACTTTTTACCACTTGGTCTCAGGTAGGTAGTATGAATATTTCGTAGGTACCAATCAAAGATCGACTACGTGTATATACTATCTTTGGTAGCAATGTAGGGGTATGAATTCTTCGAAAATAAGTTCTCTAGTTAACGGTGACGAGCGAACAAATAACAAGATAAATCAGGAGGTAAGTAAGAAGAAATGAAAACAGAAGTGGAGTAAACCTTTGCGCACATTTATTCAACGCCACTACCGCGAAGCACAAAAATGTGCATTTTATTATTTAAGTTTTTGGAGCACACTCACAAATTTTATGCTCTATAATGAAACAGCTGATTAATGATGGGCCGCCACCTCTCATTAACAGGCTTACAGAACGTTCGACTCCGTCTAAAATATACTTAATATAGGTACACGTTTCTTTCGTTGTAAAAATCTACGGTTAAATTGTATGAATCACTATTGAAGTTAGTTGACGGCGACGACCGTCGAGTTTTACTCTCCGTGAGATCTCCGCATGCGACCCCTACACGATTCTAGCAATGTTTTGATTCAATGTACCAGGGCAGCATAGTTGAATAGGAGATAAACCACGACGTCACCCCCTTCGGTTTAGGTTTAGCGAATAAAGCTGTACAGCGTGAGTCATTACATTAGAGTTGTTTTTAAATTGAACTTTAAAGTGGACGTTTTAAGGTCACCTAGCACATCTTATTAACTATTACCTAAATTGTGAGACATATCATATCATATCTTCCGTTGACTTGCCCTGGGGTACATATTTAATATCAATGTTATTTTTCCTGGCAGTCCTTTGTATATCTTCTATCCTATTTTCAAGTATTGAAATTACTTCTTTATCCTTTTCTTTTGTTATTCTAGGAGATTAATTTTTTTCGTGAGTTCCTCATTTTGGCTTATAAGTAGAGCGATAGAGTTTTCTATGTTTTTATTTGTGCTCTGGATTTTGCTAAGCATGGGAGCGAAGTATTTCTTAAGTTCAGTTTATAAGTTAGACAATAGCGTTTCCATCATGTCCCTTATTTCCTCCTTGAAGAAGTATTCGTCATCTCTATTTCTTTTGCCACGAAGAAAAACAAAGCTTGGAGGGGTAGTCATTTCCATAGACGCTTGGTCTATGTTCAGTTTACTTGGACATTTCTTGGCTAGATTCGTAGGTTTGGGGAGTTTAGGCATTGCTACTTGTTATTCAAGAACGTTCAAACACGCTAACGCTTAAGAACTTCGGCCTAGCGACAACTTAGCGTACAGGGACTGTGACGTAAAGGCAGCGTGAACTCATAGTAGTACTGCTGTCTCTGTCGGGTCCGTGGTGTCTCGTTCTGTTGTCTCGTTCCGCTGCACCGAGAGTTTAGCGTAGCTCTTTTCGATTTCTGTTTGCCTGGTACTTGTGATATTTAGGACGAATTTAATTTATGATTAAATTTAAATAACTTGTGTGCGGGTCACAGACGTCTTAACGTTTTTGCGGTCCGGGGAGAAAAGGGGGAAGAGGATGATACACAGATTCAGTTGTTTTTCGTAACGTAACTTAAAATTCATCAGTAGCTGCTTAAATAACATAAACGAACTTAAACGACAAATTAATTGTATTTTGGGAATGACCCTGATTATATAGCTGCACAAAACAAACACCGAATGACAGATAACAGAAACTGCAAAAAATAGACAATATGCAATAATAGAAAAAATAGAAATAGGCACTGCTGTCGCGCAGTACCTGCATCTGTCATAAGACTGGTCTACCCCGCGTCATAAAATCGATTCGTAATAAATGTTAAGTGTGTTAAAAACACCGACTAAAACTGACATGACCAAGTATAGAACGCGACAAAAAACCGAACATGACATCCATCCAACAGCCCTCTTAAATTCCACTTAAATTAAATAAACCGCTTCAACTTAGCAATGGTATTGTCTCAGAATTAACAACTTTGGCATTTTACATTTGATGAAAAAAAAAACTACGGATGGATGCGCGTCCCTCCACGTGTCAAAAATGTCAAGGTTGAAACGAATTTATCAATCTCTCCGTGAAATAGCGGTGCCCGCACTATGATTTCTTTTAAAGTTTTCTTTCATGTATGGACGATTTTGCAACGATACTATTGTCATAGTAAAGCGATTGGTAAACAGAATTTTAGTTGCAATTGGTGTGAGTCACTTTGTCACGACACGCCCGCCGCTTGACAAAGTAACACACGTGACGTCAATCATGTCAATAACGCATCGACCGTTCAATGAATTTCTATAGCGTTTCTTTTACGTAGTTCATTCCGCACGTATCTACTATGAGAGAAAACTATTTACGTACAGGGCATTCACCTCATAAAGGAAGAGAATCACCTTGATGAGGTGAATTCCATGCTCCAAGCTGCCATACTACAAGCAGCCATGATGTTGCAGTGATTTTGAAACGTTGCCCGCGGAGCATTTTATATTATCCATAGAATGTACTTTTAGCAATTAATTGAATTATTTCGTATCTTTGCTGGAGAAATACATTGTTTAATTTACATATTTTACAAAGCAGATATGACAACCATGATAACATCACAAATTCAAACAATATTTTGGCAAAAATAGACAATATTGCATATTATTTTGACAAAAATAGACAACATTGCATAGACGGACTTTTTATCTATGTTTTGGTTTCTCGTTGGATGTGAAAATTACCAAACCTAGACCAAGAATTTAACGAAGAAATTCTAAATGAAAGGGGAGAAGCCCTAAAAAAGTAGCCTATTGTTTAAGTTGGGCTAAATTCTAAATGTATGCCGAATTTCATTTTGATCTGTTCAGTAGTTTTGGAGATCCTGGGTAACAAAAATATCACTTTTCAACTTTCGCATTTATGATATTAGTAGGATGCTACTTAATCTGGACTTACCTTGAAGCCAAATTATCACCTTGGTTACATACCAATCTGTTTGATTAACAAAGAAAACTACAGTCAAAGAATATAAACAAATTTGAACCAGTGTTGTCAATTGAAACGATTAAGCTAACTGCAGGCTGTTGCTAACCATGTACAGGTAGCTCAACTGTAACTAATTTATTATATCTGTGAAAATTCACTGCAGACACGCTAATACATACATAAATTCAAGATATATCCCCCCACCACCTCCCCTCAAAAAATCGTAGATCCAGTACTGCATAGAAGGGGTTGGGAAAGGTTTGGTCAACGTACCCATCTAATCCCTAGTGATGCTTTGATGCCCTGGTAGTTTGGAGTCGCAAATACCGCCATAGTTGTGAATTTTCCTTGATATAAGATGAATAAGTGAAAATAGAAAATTGACGGTCAAACCTCGTATTTTGATTGAATCTCCATAACTTTTCGCTAAGATTCACTGAAATAGTTTGTACTTGCATCATAATATTCACCCGCAACGTGTTTTTCGATAATTTTGTTTATTTTGAATTTGAGGAAAGGATTCGCATGACGCGGCGGCTATATGCATCAACTATGTATGGTTGGTATGGTGAAGCAGGGGCAGTAAACGCAGTGACGATACACACCGATAGCAGTGATTGCAGTGCCAAAAAATCACTATTGTAAATAGTGATCGAGTCTTGTGTAGCTGCGGGTGTTTTTGTTTTTAAGATAATGAAACGATTAGTACCCTCAATCCGAGTTTATACAAAAAACATTCGATACCTACAAGTAATCGAGAACCATTGATGTCTTACACAAACAAAATCCGTCAACTCGCGCGCCGAGGGTTTCGAACGTTTGTCAATTATAAATATATGTACTTATAAAGGTACCGGTTAGATACATCGCAATTTGATGAATGCCTACCTAATAATAGTATGTACCAAACTACATATTAGATGGATCGCTCTGCGTAGGTACTTCGAAGACTAGGTCAATTGATTGACTTAATTCAAAATATTTCAAAAAGAGTGTACTCAACAGAAATTGTTTTGAAATGTACAAACCAATAACTTTCATTTAATACCGCACTCGTTGTCGTGGCCCCCTTTTTTGTAAATTATTCCCTCCTTTGCGACAATTTTTCTAAAAGTATTCAATTTATAAACTTCTCTGGCTTTTTTAGTTCTTTTATTTTAAATACATCACCCATAACAGTTAGAAAATTACATTAACAATGTAGAATAAAATAATAACAACTAGTAACAAAATAATAACACTTACATCTACTTCTTAAAAATCTAAGCCGTCGCCAGAAGGCAGAACGCCCAGAATGCTGGCAGCATTGCCACGTTGAACGGCACGTGCAATGCTAATTCGTTGACCGAGATAGAAGCCAGAATTCCGATCAATTGTGGACTCTTTATAAAGTTTGGTAAGATTTTTATAAATTGCGTGTGCCCCAGGGCCTCAAGCACCAAGGGTTTCAACCCCAAACGGCTTAAATAGGTAATCGCGGTCTAGGTTAGCGTATTTTCGCCGTTTAAGGGACTCCGCTGATGTTGCTGCAGAACCGGTCATTACCGATGTCCCTGCAAGATGTGAAGGCACTAAGGTATCTACACTAAAGGCCGACGCATCCTCCAGGGAATCAGAGTAGTGACGGTATGCCGTCAGGTCTTTTACCATTATCTCGCATAGGGCTGCCACACTGACGCTTGTAAAAGCCCGACGGATGATGTATTTAATTGAACTATGACGGGACATACGTCCTGCACTAGTGCAGGACAGCTTGGTCATCATGCACTGGCAGTTTGGTCAACATGCACTGGGATGTATCTCTAGAGATACATCCTAGTGCATGGTGACCAAACTTATCGACTGTTTCACCATACTGACAACTTGAAAAATCCTTTATTTGATAATTTTTACATTGAGTTAGAAGCAAATCTTGTCATAAGTTACAAACGTGTCGTGCGCAAGCCACTCTAAGGACCTGAAAGTCTAACACCTTACTTTAGCCCACTTTAAGAGAACCTTTGATAATTCCTGAAAGACATTATTTAATTATGTTGTACCAATTTCATGGAATATTTTAAAAAATGAAGAGATAGAAATACAGAAATACCATTTATTTATAAAGCCAATTTACATATCTGCAAGGACTATACTGTCACTGGTCAAAATCGAGTTGATATTGTGTATCCCATCCGGGTTCATCCAAATAAGTACATATTTTACCTTTCCTCTGATCAAGGATCTCATAACAAACAAGGACATCACGGTGAGCACACAAGCAATTTTGGCACTCGATTCGGAAACCGCTACTGCAATAATATCTATGTATTTCATCTGACGCTTAAAAAGTCAATTTATCAAAAACGATTCGATCAATTTTTGCACCCAGCTATGTCGAATGTGTCAATTTGCAACGCAAATTCATAACTATTGTTGTTTGCGTTTAAAGCTCAAATCATTTAAAAGTTATACAAAACGAATGCACGTTTCTACCAGCATACTTATGCTACGACGACGTGGAGCCATCGTAGACCCTCTACGCTTCAATACAGCTACGGCGGAGCATCACCAGCCTGCGCATCGCCCAAAAAACTAGTTGTTATCCAAACAGTGTGTCCCACGCACAGTCATGGGACATGGATGCCAATGACTAGAGATAGTGAAGTTACTAATAATTACATAGAAAGTTTTATTACTGAAATGTAAATTCGTAACACACTGGCCTGGTTACAAACTGTTCGGGATTTTGGGCTATGTGGGCGCTAAGCGAGAAAACTCTCTGGATTGAAATTATTATGTACTAGAAGATCGCCTTGCGGTTTCACCCGCGTAGTTCCAGTTCCCGTGGGAATTCCGGGATAAAATAATGCCTATGTCACTCCCTGATAAGTAAGCTTCCTAACAGTGAAATAATTTTTCAAATCGGTCCAGTAGTTTCGGAGCCTATTCAATACAAACAAACAAACAAATAAATAAATAAATAAATAATAAATAAATAAATAAATAAATAATGCTGGACAATTCACACAGCATTATCTAGCCCCAAGCTAAGCAGAGCTTGTATTATGGGTACTAAATCTTTCCTCTTTATAATATTAGTATAGATACAGATGACATTTCGTATTATGAATAAGGGAGGAATAAGGTATATCCGGCTATATACTCTAGGACTTTTTTTTCTATAAAAAAAAAACTACTTTCAGCGAGTTTTTTTGAACCGGACTCGACTCTGATAAAACTATAGAAAATGGAAATTACTCTGGTTTTATACATTTTTCTGCAGGGGGGCTGCTGCCCGCCCCCGGTGGATATCCCTTAATCGCCTCTTACGACACCCGCGGGAAGAGTTGGGGTGGTGAAATTCTAAACCGGCACCACACAGCTGACTAAGACCATAGAACCTCAAATGAGTATTTTTATAGCTAAGATTCACTAAAGCAACGATGAGACGACCTTCATCTAACGTATGCGCTTTTGATACCTATCTACATCTACACCAATATTATAAAGAAGAAAAAATATGTATTTCTGTATGTTTATAACGAATAAACTCAAAAACTACTAAACCGACATTAATTCTTTCACCATTAGAATGCTACATTATCCCGGAGTAACATAGGCAATATTAATGTCCACCCGTGCGAAACCGGGACGGGCTATAGAGAGAAGAGAAAAACCGACTGAGTCTAATTTCAAGCTAAAATTAAAAATTAGACCGAATATGCTCCATAACCGATACAATAATAATTTTTTTCTGAATAAATTAAAAGTAAAAGAGGAATAATTTTCAAAGGAGATGTAGGTAAGCTCATAAGCATTTGTCTACCTTCAAAAATTTGTCGACATGTCGCCGGCCCGCCGATTTTAGTGTGTAAACTTTATTTATCTACGTTCCTAGCCGTAGATGCAGCCGTAGAAGCGTCGGTATAAGCTATCTACGCTCGCAGTATAACCATGGCTTTAAGATTTAGCTCGGAATAGGTCAATTAAGTTAATTCTAAAACGCCATTGTTTCTGTATTAAAAACAATGGAAAATTACAGCTCGTCGTTGCGCTGACAAATTGCGCTTCCATGAGCCGTAGTGCAGTTGTTACCTTTCACTTCGTTATGAAACTATCGCTGCACATCGTACACCAGGCTCCCATAAGTTCCTAGAGGTAAGGGGGAAATACATGCTAGCCGCCCTAGGGTAGCACCTAGATCGCGTGTTTCAACGATGCATCGTGAACCTCTATGCGATAAACAGAGACAGGAAATAACTTAATGCACACTCCTCGCGACTCCACAATGCCGGACCAAAATGGACAGTATATCTGATAACGTACAGTCGATATGATTAAATTGGCATTTTTGACTTATGAAAACTAGATACGGTGGATAGACCAAGTGAGCCGTACTTTTTACTTGAATGTTAGCTCCATCTAGCCCATGCTCTCCTGGTAGTTGAAACTAAAAATAGACCCTCCAAAGAGAAAAAAAAACATGGAAGTATGTAACGTTTAATGTCAGATCACTTGCAAGCGAATCAAAATGAACAGAACTTAAGCATGGTCTTTTTCAAATTAAATGGGACGTACATACTTGGCAGGTGAAACCCGAAGAATAGGTAAGATAAGACATCGAAGACAGAGAAAAATACTAACTGTACACATGCGGCCAAATCAAAGGAAAATAATGGAGTTGGCTTTCTCAAGAAACAAAATAACATCACAGTACAGAGAATTTCATAGGTATATATATGCAAAATAATTTATCTTTACCTATATTATAAAGAGAAAAGATTTGATTGTTTGTTTGTTTGTATTCAATAGGCTCCGAAACTAGTGGACCGATTTGAAAAATTCTTTCACCGTTAAGAAGCTTACTTTTCAGGGAGTGACATATCTTATCCCAGAATTCCCACGGGAACGGGAACTACGGGGGTGAAACCGCGAGGCGATCGTCTAGTAGTTTATAAGACAAGACCAAATTAAAACTAAAAAAAACCAGGCGACGTTAATTAGCTGAACAAATTTTCATGAAACATGGCTAAGAACACTCGGGTTAAATTATCTATGAAACAAAATAAACTAAACGAAAATCGGTTCATCCGTTTGGGAGCTACGATACCACAGACAGATACACAGACAGACACGTCAAACTTATAACACCCCTCTTTTTGCGTCGAAGGTTAAAAATAGCCACGATTAATGTAGAAATCTACGGTAAGATTTTTACTATTGCCCAAATCATACCCCCAACAAATATACTCCTACCTCGCGCCCTGCTGAAACAGAAATTGATGTTTTTTTTTACAAATTCTAAAAATATTTGACAATTGCACCAACGAAGTAATATTTGTACCTACCTCAGAGGCATAGTAATAGCTGTGGTAACTCCACATTTTCGGAAATTTAGTTTTTTCGCTCATTGCAGTCGTATGAATCAGTTCTACGTATTGGTATAAAGCATGCGTATACAATACACATACGAAACCTTAATGCCTAAATCTTCATTTTAAAGAAATATTCAATCTTTTAGGACATTAAATCTACAGTTACAATTATGGTATAGGAACCTCAACTGATCATAAATCTGTACACCTCTAAGCATTTCGTGACTTAGTGTTGAGATCTTTGAGACTAATGTCACTTGCATAAGATAGAGTTTACACGACAACGAATCAGAAACTTCGATTTTCGTTTTTACGAGTAGACCCCTAGTGATTATGATTTCACAATCACTAGGGGTCTACTCGTAAAAACGCCTGATAATTTTATCATGATTGTGATGATTTTTTCAACCGACGAAAAACAGAGGAGGTTCTCAAGTCGACGCGTATATTTTTTATTTTATTTTATGTATGACCACGCATAACTTTTTACAGAGTTGTTCGTGTTCGATTATTATTTTTTTATTGCAAAGAATATTATATTCCCATATAAATTTGAAAAAAAGAATCCAACTCTAAGGGTAAGAAAACAGGGGATGATTGATTGTTCACTCACTGATTGTAATGTTAGACCACCCATGCATAAGTTATTACAGAGTAGTCTGATTTTGATAATTCTTTTTTTATTGTATAGGGTATACCTTCATGTGTCATCAAACTAAATTAGACTCGAATTTTAACTAGATGTCGATGTTAGCTCAATTGTTTCAATTGTAAATACTAGTATAATTTTCTTTGTGAATGTACCTTACTAGATGTCGCCACTAGAAGAATAAGAAGTCGGTTTATCATTTTTGTAAAACACGCCAAATTATACAAAGCTATGTTTTACGGCACACATAGCAATCCCTCGAGAACCAAACTCAACGAGGGTGACCTCAAAATCAATCTGCACACAACAACGAAAGAATAATCATAATCTTTGATTTGGCGCAGATATCACCAAAATCGTTGTCTAGTCTTGATTCTCATTCTACTCTTGAAAAAAGGAGGTTCTCAATTTGTCTCTGTTTTATTATTTGTTCTAATTGTGTATGTTACTTGATTTAGCTGATTCACTATTGTATACTTATTCGACATAATTGAGAAGCTTGGCTCATGCATTAACTATCAAGTCGCTAAACCACAAATCAATTACGTGAGCCGTATTCCATCTTTCAACGGTAAAGATAAGTCTATAGTACTGAGCTTCCTCAATCGCTACGTAAAGGAAGATTTTATTGCATCGGCTCGCCTGCAGAAATCCCTGTCAACAACGGATATTGGTATGAGCGGAGGTGGAAGGATTTATGTCAATGACCATCTGTCCCCGGACTACAAAAAACTCCTCACAGAGACCAAACAGCTGGCCAAGGACAAAGGTTACCAGCATACTTGGGTAAAATACTCCAAAATACATGTTAGAAAAAATGACACATCGCCTGTTATTACAATCAAGTCGCCGGTGGATTTAAACAAAATAATTTAATATGTGTCATATTTTGCCTTCTAGAATTAGTTAAGTTTGGTTATTTTTTCTTAACATGTAACTCAACATTTTTAACTTTAAAGTGGTTTTATCGTAACTTCATTTCTTGTTGTTGTTTCAACCTGCATTGTAACTACGGACTCTGTACTTTTTATCCACAATTCATCACTTATTTTACACCTATTACGTTTTTTTTATTCGCATTTACCATAAAACTTCATTTAATAATGCCATTATGCAAGAAAACTATTTCATTCGCTCATATTCATAGCTTATTGCTGCTACCTATTGTTTCCACTGCTGCCTGGAATGTCAAGGTCATGCTCGATTCACTTGCACCGCTTATCTATTACCACAAAACTACCTACTACCCGCTACACTCAGTAACGCACACTCTAACAGCTGTTACTGAGATTAACTATAAAACTAGCTTGGTATTGTTTTACCACTACAATGTATCTTAGGAAACTTGAATGCTACTACCAAAACGTCCGTGGCTTACGTACGAAAACATCAATATTACGTCGTAACTTACAATTAAATAACTATGATGTTATTGCCCTAACGGAAACGTGGTTATTGGACAGTATTTCAGATACGGAACTTTTCGACAATAGGTACGTCGTATGGCGTCGAGACCGTAAGTATGACGTCACCAACCAAACCCTTGGCGGCGGTGTGTTGCTGGCGGTTAAAACAAGCTACCAAGTATTATCTCGACCCGAGTGGAGTTCTACCGCAGAGGATCTGTGGCTCACGATTAGGTCTACTGATACTGGCGCGACAATGAGCTGCATTCACATTTGTGTTTTGTACTTGTGTAATCAGAATAACGGATTGAATTTCTCGCAACAACTCACTAATTTTTTAAATAATCTGCGTGATATTGTTATAGCTAACCCCGCTGATAAGATTGTTGTAATGGGCGACTTCAATCTTGGATCGATTCAATGGCATTTAATGGACGGTTTGGGTTATCTTGTTCCAACCAACCCATCAGGAAAAATGGAAGTTGAATTGACCGATGAGCTCGATCTCATAGATTTTCATCAGTACAATTGCGTTCCTAATCAGCATGGTCGATTTTTAGACTTAGTTTTAGCCAACCTCGATGTCAGCATTTCTAACTGTAGCAACCCACTGGTACCTCTAGATGCTCATCATAATGCACTTGAGGTGACAGTTAAGATTTGTATGGCGCAGATGTTAAAACCAGCACCTCGGACCAAATATTGTTATGACAAGGCTGACTTCAATGCATTTAAACTTAGTTTATCAGAAATAGATTGGGAACTTAATTTAACTAAGAACTCACTTGAGGAAGCTACCGAATACTTCTATTCACTATTAAAATCTTTGCGTGATAGATATGTTCCATCAAGAGTAATTAAGCATAGCCAATTTCCACCATGGTACTCTGCTGCATTGAAGAAAGTGTTAAAGGAGAAATATAAATTTTATAGTAAATTCAAACGCTATGGTATGCTAGCAGATAAAATAACTGTTGACTACTTAAGGAATAGGGCAAAGATCTTGGAACAGAAATGTTATACCTCATTCATCTCTTCTGTAGAGGATTCCATTAAAGATAATCCAAAGAACTTTTGGTCATACATTAAGTCATTATCAAAATCGACATCTATTCCTTGCTCCATGACGTACAACGATAGGAATACCACATCAGGAAATGAGATTTGTGACTTCTTTGCAGATTACTTTCACTCCACATATTTACAACCAGACACACCATCGTCTCTAGCTTCTTCCTCTACAGCAACTAGTCCAGCCTCAACGCACACTGTCAGCTCAGATTGTGATCTTTCTAGAATAGAATTATCGATCTCTCTAATTAATAAGAAACTTTTAAAATTAGATAAGAATAAATCAGCGGGACCAGATACTATACCGCCTATTCTCTTAATTAAATGCGCAAATGAACTCTCTGTTCCCATATTCATACTGTTTAATAGGTCTCTAAACGAGGGATATGTTCCTAAGGTCTGGAAGTCTGCATTTATAACACCAGTTCACAAGAAGGGTGCCAAAGATAACGTCACCAATTACCGTCCCATCTCCAAGCTCTGCATCTTAGCCAAAATGTTTGAGCGGATTATTTACGAGCAAGTAATCGGGCCAGTTAGGAACATTCTCCCACCCTCACAGCATGGGTTTCTTTCAGGAAGGTCTACCGTATCAAATCTTATTCTGTTAAACGAAGTACTCACTGAAACTATGGATGGCGGTAAGTATCAAACCGACGTGGTTTACACAGACTATGCTAAAGCCTTTGACCGAATCGACCACAATATTCTTTTATATAAGCTTTCTGCTGTGGGTATAAGAGGAGACTTAATAACCCCTTGGCAGGCGCCCGCCATTTTGCAGTTTTTGACACAACCGGCAAGCATCCACCAGCACTTGCTGGCGTATTTAGCGCGAAGTTACCGCGCGCTACAAAAATCAATATTTCTACATGGTTTTGTATGAAACTACATAAGAACCTTATATCTTTGGAATGGTCTTGAATGCAGCTATCAGATTCTAAAACATATTATACCAATTTGGTGCCATTTATATTGTCAGTCTAAGGTTAAAAGTAGAGAAAGCTAATTTTTGGCCGTCACATGGCCGTCACACAAATATAAGTCTGAAAAAATATATCAAACGATTTTTAAGCACATGATTACTTTACTTACATAAATAAACACCAATAAACATTATTCAATCGAAATATCACACCACTTCATACATTTTATAACTCAACAAGCTTCTAAAAACCTGACGCGTAAAACACATCACCCGAGCCTCTCGAATAACAGCAAAATTTCGATATAATTTGTTTGGCGGTCACAATTGAAGCACAGAATATATTTATCCTTGTCTTTTCTCGTATCAACCATACAGAACAAAAAAGGATAGATGCCCGTTTCATTTTATAAAAACGGCAAATAAAAAACATGTGACAACCGACAAGCAGCGGCCAGGAGCTGGCCGCTTGCCATTTGGAGACCTTGTTAATGGAACCAGATACTGGTCCCTTGCCCGCTAAGGGGTTAAGATGGTTCACCTCTTACATCAACAATAGATCTCAGTTAGTAGTCTTGGGTAACTTTTCATCGAAGTGGATGGATGTTCCAAGTGGTGTTCCTCAAGGTTCATTACTGGGACCACTCTTGTTTTTGTTATTTGTATCGGACATTGATACTTGTTTTCACCACTCGTTTGCATTGGCTTTTGCTGACGATATGAAAATTTTTCGTCCAATCTCTAGTTATGAAGACGCTATCCTTCTTCAGGAGGATCTCGATCGTCTTCATGAATATTGTCTGAAAAATAAGCTAGATCTAAATGTTAATAAATGTCATGTTACAACTTTCACAAGAAAATCGAATATAGTAAATTTCAATTATAAACTAAAGGACCACACTCTTCAAGTCGTTAGTAAAATAAAGGATCTTGGGGTCACCCACGACTCAAAGCTCCTATTCGATGCTCATATCTCTTCAATTGTCAGTAAAGCCTCTAAGTCACTTGGCTTTATAATGCGGTCTTCAAAAGATTTTAAGAACATCAAGACGATCAAGATTCTCTATAGCACCTTTGTCCGGTGCCACTTGGAATATGCCTCCCAGATCTGGAACCCGAAGTACTCTGTCTATATAGACAGAATCGAAAATGTACAACGAAAATTCCTTCGTTACGTTAACTTTAAATTACGATCGAATGAATCTGACTACCTTCGTAGCTGTGCCAAGCAGCATCTTCTTCCACTGTATCTAAGACGTGATTTTGCGGATATAGTCTATTTGGCAAAAATATTATCCTCTTCTATAGATTGTCCCCAGCTGCTGAGCAAAATTAATTTCTATGTTCCGAACAGATCTTTTCGGAAAACCAATCTTTTTCATATTCCTTTAGTATTGACTAATTATCGCCAAAATAGTTTTTTGTACAGAGCCAGAAAAAAATTTAACCTTTTGGATAGTGAAATTGATCTTGACCTCTTCAACGGCAGTATTTCTAGTTTAAAAAACAAACTCAATAATTCCTTCTTCAATAAATTTAAATTAGATGATAAATGAGTGAACGATAGCAGATATTATTATTATTCTAAAAACAGATAGTCTATAACTTATCAGATATTATATACCTAACTATAGTTTATATCTATTATGGTAAACGCGAATATAAGCCTAATAATACTATTTTTGTGAATGTTGTAAATTTGTATACTGTTTCTATAAGTGGGAACTTGTTAATAGCCACCTGTATCTTCACACATCGCTACTATGTATATTGTGCTGAAAGATCCCCTAATATAAATAAATAAAAAAATAAATAAATAAAATAAAATAAAATAGAAAATGGTCCCGATATGGGCCCCTCAAAATGTTATTCTCAAGGGATTATTAGTAGTTAACTAATCCCTCCTCCTTTTTTTGAAGTCGGTCAAAAAGGCTACTTTTCCATAGTCCATGCAGTCTCAAAATGCACGTTTCCAAAATAATGGTCAAAAAAAATTTCGTGGTTGTTTATGACAGAGGTCGTTCCTGAATGAATTCGTTAAGAACGGTGACACCTTCTTAAGCGACTATCGTCTGCACCCTCACGAAATTTGCACTGTTTTGCATGTGTGTGTTTATTTGTATTTTACTCAGCCGTCTAGGTATTGCAATGCATTCAGAAAACAGAGAGAGGGTAGGAGGCGTCGGCAACGCACCATCCCACCCATCCCTAGACTTCCAGCCTCCCTTCAAAATCTATATCCGTCGGGCCACTTCCTCAACGCTATGAAGCCCTGGTAGATTAAAACCATAAATAGCGCCAAACTGCGAAATTCCGCTGCCTCTTCCAAAAGACTTCAACGCGCACCGCTTATGTAGCTACAAACAAAACAAAACTTCTCTTAATATTTGGGGGTGTCTCAAGGAGATGGTTGACAAGGAGCCCATCACCTCAATTGAGCTGCTGCGTGAGCGAATATAATGGGCAACCCAAACCTTTACCGAATCCAGGCATACACGCAAAATAAAGCGCTCTTTAGTGGTAGCCGTTTTAAGCACTTGTTGTAAAAAATTCATATTTCATATTTCATATTTATTTATTGCAATCACTGTGTACATTTTTAGGTCTTAGTATCTAGGTAATGTATAAGAGACACAATGGTACCCTAGCAGGGCGTGGCAATAGGTACTGAGAGTGGAGGTGGACCGGGTTTCTATAAGAATCTCAGGTTGGGCTTTAGCAGGAAAATAGAATTCAATAACTTATGTTTTTAGTGAATATGTACGTTTTTATAAAATATTGTATAGGTTGCAATGTAAGTATTGATAACGCATTTTTATTAGTAGGTATTTTTATTTTATTATTTTAATTTGTCGCTGAAGAAGTCATTTAAATCATAATAGCATTTATGTAAAAGGTATTGTTTTAATTTGGTTTCAAATATTTGGTCTTTTTCCTCGTCTTTTAGTTCGGTATTTTATTATAAATTTTAGAAGCCATGGCGTTTGGCCCAGAACTTCGCATTTTTAGTTTTGACTCGGGTAGTGTGATTTTGTGCTGATACCTAGACGGATAGCGTCGCGGTAGGTCAGCTGTTTTTTGGAAATATTTGGGATATTTTCGAATAAATTTGCAGCATTCTAATATATAAATGCATGTCAGTGTTAGTATTTTTAGTTGACGAAAGTGGTCTTTGCAGCTCTCAGGGCTCTTTATATTAACTAAGATTCGGATACACGATTTTTGAAGAACAATAAGATTTTGGACGTCAGTACTATTTCCCCAAAGTAGGATTCCGTATGAGAGCCAGGCAAAAGCGTAAGCATAATACGCCAAAACGGCAGTTTTGAGGTCTGTTGCCTTTCTAAGTTCTCTCAGAGCGTATGTGAAACTAGAGAGCTTTGTCTTAATTTTATTAATATGATCTTTCCAATTAACGTGCGTGTCAATATTTATTCCTAATTGCGAAAATGAATTTACACATTCTATTTTTATGTCGTGGTATAAGAAGTTTATGTCAAGGGGGGTTTTTTGAAACGGTCGAAATTGCATTATTTTAGTCTTAGTATAATTAATGTCAAGGTTGTGGTCATTCATCCAATGCAATAAGCGAGTTTCTACCTTAATTGTTGTAATTTTAAAAAATGACTCTTACCCATATTAACTTAGGAATATTCTCTGCATGGAAAATTGGAAATACCAAGTGTTTTATCATTTCGGAATGTCATTGAAGTGGGCAAATTTTTTATTGGTCGGTCACTTAGGTTTTTCATCACAAGAGATCAAACTTTTGGAAAAATTAAGAAAACTCATTTTTGTTTGTTGTAAAAGAAAAAGTATTCTTTTGGCACATAAATGGCAGTTAGCATTTGATAGCACAGTTATCCAAGAATGCTACAACAAAACAGATTGAGAAAATTCCTTGATTTGTAGCCTTGGCATAGAAAAAAATGGACAAGGGTAAAAAACGGTTAAAATTTCTAAAATGTCCAATATCTGGAAAACCGTGAGACTTTTTCTGGGTACAATTTTTTATTTTCTGAACAGTTCTGATGCTCTCTACCCGTATGCCATCGCTGAAAAATACGATAAAACGACCTGTAAACGGTAGGTATACGTAGAAATGGTCCTCTACGGAACTTCTATGCGAATGTGCAATAACCATCACAATGAACATCTTGAAACCTCCAGCCATATCATGATCTCCTGGGAGTTGTAGGTAAATTCCAATCAATACCGACACGTGTACCGACCGCGTCGAGCATGGAGCACTGTCGCTTTCTTTGATACGCAGATGTGTGTGTGTCATGAACTAACACAGCCTGAGGAACTTTGTGCTGGACGTTAGTACAAGAACGTTGTCACTCTATTTCATAGATGCACCTGCATGTGTGCGTATCAATCTATCTCACTCACACTCCCACGTATCCCGATGAATTTCTGAAGCAGAACTAGTGGAATGGGTCGTTCAAGGTAAGGTCAACGCACTTTTCTAGGTTTCCAGTTTGTCTGCGCTCTGGATGCTATGATGCCCTGGTAGAAGTACCGCCATCTTCATTGTGCAGGTCTACCTAGCACAATGCTGAGTATAGGCCATATTTGCCCTAATCCTGCTACGCACACAAATTGAATCTAACGTTTTTTTAGTGTTTAGTGCTTACTCAATGTGTTGTGTAGTAAATTTAAGGTAAATAAAATTATTTTCTTTCTTTCTTCTTTCTTCTTATCTTGCAAATTTACGTTTAAAAAATTAATTAAATTTTCGCTAAACCGGGATACCGGGCCAGGTTTTTCTGGGATAAAATGTAACCTATATGTGCTTTCCAGTCCAGAATCCAGATCCTTTTAGTAGTGTTCTAGCTATTCATGCAACTTCTGTCCCTCTTTATCAGCAAAATAATTATGCTTTTATATCTTAGGTACCTAGGTATGCAAGTTTATTGGTTAAGTCGACCTAAGTCCTTGAGGGGGTTGTAGTTTCCATGATTACTGACTGATTAGACTACGAAACACTATAAGTAAAGTACCCCCAAACTTGGCCGTTTTCGAGATATTAGACTAACGTTTTTTTTTTGCCACAATTTTTAGTGTTGTTTACTACTTACCTTTCAATTTGTGCCTCGTAGTTTTTTTACGATTTTAGTGTAGTAGATAAGAAGCTTTATTATTTTAAACACCAAAATTGCAGGTAAATAATTTGGCGTGTGTTAAACCGACTTCAAATCCCCCAAGTGGCAACATCTAGTTAACATTGCGGTCTAGTTAAGTCTATCTTAGTTAAGTTAGACATCCGTGAGGGCGGGTGCGGCGGCAGATTTGGCCGAAGATCTCAAGAGGCGCAAATATGCAGGTCTCGACAGAGCCTACACATTTGCTCCCCTTGGAGTCGAGACCCTAGGTCCGTGGGGTACCGAGGCCAAGGTAATATTATCCTATAAGTAATCCGACTTCATACAAACGGGCGAAACGCGAGCTATACCTACGCGCCTCGATCTCGGCATGCGCTCAGCATGCAGACAGTCGCGGCTGTGCCGCAGTGACGAACGGATGGTGTGATGTTTTTTTAACAATAACCGCGCGATTTTTTCTCTAAAAATAAGTTCAGGTACATATTTAATAAAGTAGCTGCAGGTATCTATAACCAAGTAAAAGATATTCCTTTTTCTCCAAAAAAATCTCCTAAAATTTAATAATAAAGCATTTTGTAGGTACGTCTCAGTCGAGGCGAAAATATTTTTCGGTCACAAATTTATAAGACCGATTTGTTATTCAAACATAAACAGGTTTTTTAATTAAATCTACCAATCAAAAAACAACACGCATTTTTATTGAACATTTCCCATTCAATTCACAAAGTATTTTATTTGTTTATATAAAAAAAGTACCTTCCTATATTTACAATCACAAAACTAAATGGAAACACAAAGTAGGCAAATGTAATTAAAATGGTGGAGGCGGGCAGCCCTATCGCATGTTTACCTACCGCGCGGCTGTAGGCATTTATTTCAAAGATACGGCCGAGTCCAAATACTGTTGGATAATATTACCGTGCCGAGGCTCTTCGGGTTTTCAAAAAACTATCTGAGCGTCTGGTCGAAGCGACGCGTGACCCGAGAGCTGGTGAATATCTGGCACAGCGTATCAGCATTGCCATACAGCGTGGCAATGCAGCCAGCGTCTTGGGGACGCTTCCGTCTGGTGTTGATATGGATCAGTTGAGCTATCTGTAGACTGTTTGCAACAGTCGGCAGTTAGCTCAATTGTTTCAATTGTAAATACTAGTATAATATTCTTTGTGAATAAATGGTTTGTTCCTAGTTAAGTCTTAGTCTAGTTTATATTAAACACTATTGCGATTAAACGCACACGTTTAATCGCAAGTCTGAAAACACAAAATAATATAACACATAGCTTTCTGTACAAGCGCATGCATTATCGAATTTTTAAGTGATTGATTTTAAAAACGCTACTTAATTTCGTTTGCCGTTTGTAAACGCGCTATTTTTCGTGTCCCATATTAATTGTATGGTAGCGCACGCACAGTAGTTAACCGCATTCGGTTTTTTATTGTAAGCCCAAAGCCACAACACACGCTGTTTGCACGAAATCCATGGTGTTACTGAAATAAAATTAAGCAAAACGCCAGACGTAGTGCGTGTTTGTACGCGGTTTGGCGTTTTCAGCTTTTCAAAAACCGCTTGCACTTAATCGCGGTGCGTGCGCGGCCTATTTTCCTAATTCCGAAACACTAGTTTGACTTTGAAGCCATGTTGTCATTGAAACCATTACTAACCAGATATATTGAAAATTATCATGTGTTTATGGTACGTTTTACGGCGCACATATAAATTCCTCGAGAATCAAACTTATATGGGACCACCTCAAAGTCAACCAAGTTAATTACGAAATTACGTGTTTCATATCCGTATCCATAAACCTTGCTTCTTACCTTAAAGGTTTTTCCATGGCGAGAGTCAAAACTTTTTATTTTCGTAATTAACTACAAATGTACGATTATTCGAAGTTTTTCCTTTACTTGTGCTATAAGAACTTACTTCTTGCCAAATTTCATGATTCTAGGTCAACAGGATACATAAAGATTGTGTGAGCATGTCTCACCCTTGGAAATTTTAAAAGGTCTGAGCTGTCAATGACAAACACATGTTCGTGATAACGGACTAATTTTTACCATCATTTACGATTAAAGCCCGTGATATCCAGTATATTCAGTACCAACAAGACAATGCTACTCGCTACACAGCACGTGAAAACAACCATAACCTTCATTGCGAGAACAATTCGTAAAACAGTTAAGTTGGCTGCCTAGATCCTGTGACATCACACTCCTCGTTGGAACGCTAACTGTGACGTTAGCCACTCTTGTAAAGTTGACTCAAAATAATAGATGTCGCTAGTAAACGTGGACGATTAGATCGCGCTGACGAGAACGCAATGCTTTCATCGAATTTCGGAAAATGGCGGAATATTCTACCAGGACTTCATAGCACCGAAAGAGTATACTTATAAATTTGTGAGCGTGGGTGGCCTCCCACCTCATCCCTAGACCACAGAATAACTATATAGTTACCATGAGTTCCCCCAACTCCCCTGACCACAGAATAAGGTACTGTTAGTTCGTAACGCTAAGCACGCCGTGCCGCGCCTGCGTACTCAACCCAGGTGCTTTGGATTTACGCATTTGGTATGGGAAATTGAGGCAATGAGTAAAAAACAAAATAATAAATATCTATAATATCTGTTTTTACATAACTTTTTTGTTTTTATACATAAAAGGTTGGTTTTAGGAAGAAAGTTCTTATATTTGGGATGTACTTTGTTTCATTTAATTACAGTTCTATACGAGCGTTTGTTTAAGGCGAATAGTAGGGTGGATAGTGGCGCCACTACATATTTAATTTTATAATTACGTTATACAAAGGAATTATGAAGAAATCGGACCGCGCGTAGACGATATCTATCATAAGCTTTTTTTAAATGTATCTGTAATAGTTTTGTTTTGTGTTATTCAATCAAAAACCTTGTTTGGAGAGCTTGGTGGCCACCAATAGGAACTAAACTCTTGAAACAAGTATCTGCCTAAATAATACAGTACAAAACTATTAAAGATACATTTAAAAAAAGCTTATGATAGATATCGTCTACGCGCGGTCCGATTTTTTGATAATTCCTTTGTATAACGTAATTATAAAATTATATATGTAGTGGCGCCACTATCCACCCTACTATTCGCCTTAAGAGTTAGCATGGACCCCTGAATACCTAAAAATATGTATCTACGCCCTAATCTACGACCCATTCATTAATGTCCTGGTAACAAACGTCTAAAGTAACAGCCATTTAAGTACATACAAGGGTAATTCTTCAGGTTAAATAAATCATAACTTTTGCAAAATGTGAAAAAAGAATATTAAATTTTAGGTGATAAGAACCGCTTATTTCGTCGTAGCGCAATTTTAGATACACAGATCAAAATCAAAATGAAGCAGAAGTTACACAAACTGCTAGAACTTGTCCACTAGAGGGAAGTTTTGAACTCGTTACATGATGTTTTACGTTGCCAATTTATATTTTACACTCGTTATAGAACTGCGCAATTCGAATGACATTGTTATGTTGACTATTCGAAAACAATGCAATAGATGATGAAAAAACTAGAAACAACAGGCACTGAAATATGCAAGTCCTTGCGCGTTTAGGACTTCAAGTAGGTTAGGTACTGATATGTTTCGCGAATTACGTGAAATTTATTTTAGTCGTTTTAGCACCAAACGAAAAAAATTAGAGAGTATGCGTTAAAAAAAAATCACTTTGATTTTTTAGGACATTTTAATAGATTACTATACTGTATAAAGACTAGGTATTATTAGCGTATTATTAAGGTATACGAAGGGAAGGGAATATACGAAGGGTTTTTGCATAAATACTTATTACTCGCAAATAATTCGATAGCTGGCCATGGCGTCGCATTGCTAGTGTCAAATTAAATAAATAACAGACATGACAGACTTGAAGATTTTTCCACCTTCTCGTTATTAATTTTTTTTGCGAGAAGGAGCTTCTCGTAGATAGATTTATTGCGTTGAATTGAAACTCACTGAAGACGCTGACGAGACCCTACATAATCCGATCGAAACGTTGAGGGACGAAGAAGGAAATTTGGTACTGATCCAGTTTATGTTGTATTCCCGAGGGATTTGAGATTGACGACCTCTGTGGCGCAGCGGGCGAAGGTCCGTCGGGACAAATGATTGTACGATCTGCAGATATTTGTTCAGGGATTCTGGATGTTTTTCTATGTATAATAAAAATATCTATCTATGTTGTGTATTATATAATGTTTGTCCAGCATTATTTATTATTATTTATTTATTTATTTTTTGTTATAATCCGTAATAGTAAAAACACGAATTATTGTTAGTTAGAACTAATTATTGTTAGTCAGATCTAATAATTATTATTAGTTTCGGGAAACAGTGTAAATATTCAGAAATTTGAAGTAGGTATGTAGTTTTTTAGTTTTTTTATCAGGGGCAGGCCTGCGTCCAGCAGTGGACCAATACAGGCTGTTGAGTTTTTTAGTTTCTGCAAAAAAACATCAAATTATATTTATTTCAAGAAGTCGGTATTGTACCACCGAGAGAGTATTAAAGTTGTTGGGTTTATTCTTACTGTTTGCTTGTTTTTCCCGTGTTCCCGGGCCCCACTCGGAGAGATTAATAATAATAACCGAAGGTTTCTGGTTAAATCGGAATTTTGGAAAGTGTGCTCTTCCACGAGTAAAATGATGATCCCCTCCCCCGTGCTCATGTACCTGAATAACCAGCCCAATAACCTCTTGATTCGTTTGACACCTGATTACACTATTCCTTGTGACCCTTTATAATAAAATGAAACGGAAAAAAACAATTTTATAATTATAGTGCGTAACACACTCTGGGTAATTTCAAAGAAATCAAATAATATCCCAAAAAAGTTCGACTTCGACGGGACTTGAACCCGCATTCTTCCCTCAGTACGGGAATGTGCTGACCCCAACTACACCACGAGGTCAAGTGACGTAAAAGTCCAAAATCTCTAAGACTTCCCACGGACTCTAGCGCCGTTATTTTTGGGATATTACCTACGAATAAGTAATAAATCTTATTACTTATTCGTAGGATATTACTTGATTTCCTAAAAACATTGAACACGTACGGTGGTCTGGAATCCTTGGTGTGCGAGTCCGATTTCCGCATAGCGAGTTTATTCGTGTTAGTGTGCAACAGCGCTAGCCACGCCCCAATAATGAGAAAACAAAACGATAGCAGGGGTGTGGGTATTATAACAACTCCTGGTTAGTCATGCTAGCCTGGTAGTTTGGTCGCAATTCTCGAGCCACGGTGACCAAGCTACGGGATTGATGAAGCTTCGGTTCCTTGCTACTTTTGATTTTGCGCTTTGGGCCCACAATAATAGTACCAAAAGAGTATACCATGAAAATTACAGTGGCAATTTCACTTGTAAGCTCCTTGCTGGTTTTGAGAGCTTTGTACTCGGCAATAAATTTGTATGGAAATAATGTAATGCTAGACAATTTACAGTTTTATCTAGCCCCACCTAGCTGAGCAGGTTAGAGTATTATTAGTTACAGAACTACTAGTTAACTGATATACTTACATAATACAATATATTAGACTACATAGATTTTAGAACTACATAGTTTTTTTTTTATATTTTTTTATTATCAAAAAAGAGGAATTTTGTTGCTTAGCGATCACATCGCCACATAGAAATAACATAAAATTATGTAACAACAAACCTTAACATTATAATTATGTAACAACAAACCGTACTCAATTATGACTAATTAAACAACAATATACCTAAAAACAAGTTGAACAAAAATAGATAGAATTGTTTTTTATACATAGAACTTTTTATAATACCCGAAACGGGTAGAACAAATAAGTGCAAATCGTACAAAAATTGGGGTGCAATAAATGAACTGCACAAATGTTATTTTTTATTTCTCCATCATTCATAGGACGACATATTCTATGGCATAGCAGGTAAAGGCCTTGACACGCACAAGGTTGCGGGTTCGATTCCGCCCTGAGGAGAAATGTTTTCTTGCTAAATATCCATAGTAGCAGCGGTGACAGATGGCGGTGTTTACACCCCGTGCCTTGGAAAGCACGTAAAGCCGCCAGTCCTGACTTCTCCCCGGTGGTCGTGCCAGTCTACCGTCCCATCGGATTATGGAAGTTAGTGAATGGAGAGTGCACCTGTGTTTGCGCACACTTGTGCACTGTAATAAGTACTGCGCACATGACAACTGTCAAGTCTCCCTCGACATCATTTGTGTGCAGTCAGGCCATAAGGGAGGCTCTCTGTGAGTAAACAGTGCCATTTATAAACTGTCTGTTACGGTCCGTCTTACGAGCACAATTGTACATAATTTGGCGTATTTTAAAAAGCTATAAATAGACTTCAAATTCTTCTAGTGGCGATATCTAGTTAAGATTTGAGTCTAATTTAGTTTGATGACACATGGATGAAACGACGAATAAAAAGGTCTACTTTGAAACACGAAATACGAAGTTTCGATAGACGGATCCCACGAATCGAAAATCACAATGACATCAGACCTTTCAAAATTAACAATCAAAAACAAACGGATCGGTCATCCTTCGTTTTATACGATCCGCCATCACTGTCAACTTTGAAATTTGTAATATTTGAAGGTAGACCTCTTGTTCCGTTGCCATGAAACCATATAGTTTCTAGTGATTATGAAATTATCATGTGATGATGTTTTTACGGCGCTCATCATCAATTCGTCTAGAGGCAAGTATATGTGTTTTATGTCTTTTAAGGGACCACTTAAAAATCTAACCTTTATACATCAACGAAAGAATCATCAAAATCTAGTATGAATTAGCGAAGATATCACCAAAATTGTTGTAGCTAGTCGTGATTTTTCAAAAGTATTATGTTGTTTTTAAGCTTTACGGGATTAATACAAATCCTTTGCGAATAATATTTTTATGGGACCAATTATGAAAACACCTAGTGTAGTACCAATGTGATGTTATTCAATGTGAAAACGGCCATATTTTGTCTGACATAAAGTTCAATTTACAAACAACTTGGTCAGCCACGTGGACACACACATACACCTAAGGTTGCTACGCCATTTGTGCACCTACGGCAGCAGCAATAAGGTGTTAGGTTGGGAAATCATCTTAACAACCTGGATCCTGACTGGATTTAACTCCCAGCTATTTATGGGGCCCTGGTAGTTTTTATGCCTAGCTCGTTGCCCGGGCAGATCTTAAAAGTTGAGGTAGGACGGATCATTTTGGCGAAAGTAGAGCCGTTCTCTTACGGTCTGACATATATAAGACGAAGATGAAACACAATATTATATGATACAAATCTTACCTTTGATGACGATTCTACTCTGAAAGCTTTTATACCAAAAATCTATGCAAAACCCATTTTTTAACCGACTTTAAAATAGGAGGAGGTTCTATGTTAGTCTGAATGTACCTATGTTTTTATGTAAGTTCATCGATTTATCTGTCAATTATGAACAGATTTGGTAAATTATTTCGCTATTGTATTGAAAATGATCTCGAGGTGGTCCCATAAAAATTTAATTCCCTTAGTTTTTTACGTAAAACTTTAAAAACAGTATAAATGCTACGGCATTGGAAGTCGGATTTTCAAAACAATCAAGTTATACTCCACGTTTACAATACGTTCTACACAAATCTAAATCAAAATCGGTTGCCGAAAACAAAATGCTACAGACAGACGTCACAAATATCATCATCATCATCGCCCCATTTTGTATTTCCGCGGCGGGCGAAGGTTGCGGATTCGATTCCCGCCTTGGAACTCCTTGTACGATCTGCAAATTTTTGTTCTGGGTGTTCTGGTAAAAAATATCTTTCTATGTATTGTACTTTGTATAAGTATATCAGTCATCTAGTATCCATAACACAAGCTCTGCTTAGTTTGGGCTACGAAATAACATTGCTTAATCTGTGGCTTGGGGCTAGATGATGTTGTCTGGATTGTCCAGCATTACGTAGTCCTTATTTATTTATTTTATATTAATCCACAGCTGGACATAAACACTTCAAACTTCAAATACCCCTCGTTTTTGGTCATGGAGCTTATGTCCTAGATAAAGGAATCCAATAAAATTCAACATTTTTTCGTTAGTTCCTAGAATGTGAAAACACTATTCAGAAAAAAATTGCGATAAAAAAACCATGGAAGTAGACAGTTTCACACACAATTTGGTCGAGATGTTAAGAAACCTGCTGTCTATTGAAATTAGGTACTTATGTTTTGGTTCGTAGGTTATTACTAATTATTTGGTTCCTTGATCCTTGTTTCTTCATAAGTTGTGTAGTTTTTTTGAAAAATATGATTTTTGCGCTTACGCCGTTACAGAATTTCATCTGCCTTTCTGTTACATTTTCACGCCTAATATAATTAAGATCCGTTCAGCCGATTTCTGAACGGATCTTAATTCTATTTGGCAGAGTAGTAGTAGCATAATTATAGTTATTCTTTGAACCCAGGTTTTTCGCAACGTACGATTGATAAATCAGAAGCACCAACTTGATCATTTTGAGCGGTAATCTGAAACAGTTTATGTCCATTTTTGCAAAGCATTGTCGTTCCATGTAGGTGTGGGTTGGGTGTGGGGTGTGCACAACGGCAATGACTGTCATCTCTGTTCAACTCGTTGATGTTCCCGATGCATTGAAGCAACATGGTCATAGCAATACTAGTTCAACTGATGATATGAGATGTTTTCCGCGCTAGATCACAGTTGAGTTTACCCCTTCAGTTTTATGCAAGCCTGGTAGTAGTATATTATTGGGCACATCACCCCACTTTTCCTCCAGTGCCTTCGGCACTTACGGGTGGGGTGAGCGCCCAATAATATTGAAGTTATAGTGGAGTGAGCGCCCAATAATATCGAAGTTATTTGGTTAAAACTCATTTAACTATCTACTAACTTACCTCAACAACTGCAGCAGGATGACAATCAATCACATTACACATTTATATTTAAAGTTCACTTTGTTGACTATGTCGCTATCTTAAAACTCAGGTTTGTAACTGTGTCATTCTACAGAAGTAAGAAACCACGGATTATTACTGGTATGCAAGACAAGCGCACTCAGTTATGTGAAGTCAGATTGGTATCATGAAAACTAAACTTTGTAAATTTTTTCGATCAGAATGACACCATGTCTTCCACAATAGTTAGAGGCAGATAAATACACACTTGGTTTTCTGTGACCAGATTGGCACGAGGACATCAGAATAACTCAGTTTATATTTTAATTCAGGTCAGATTGACTCATATCATTTCACAGAATTAGAGATAGCGCATTTATGTATAATACAACACACTCTAGCAATCTGTAACCAGTTTGGCACAAAGATATCTGAAATTAAAATATATTTACTGAGTTTCCGGTCAGATTGACTCATGTCTTTCCACAGAAGTTAAAGTTGGATTAAATACACCCTCCGTTTTTGTGGCCAGATTGGCTCGAAGACAACGAAATAGCTCAGTTTTATTTTCAGACCAGATTGACTTGTCTCTCACAGAATCTTCACAAGATAGAGATAGCACATTACCACAGTACAGGACATACACTAATACTTGACTTTCTAAAATCAGAATAACACAACAACATCCACTGAACTTTAAAATATCGATATCTACATTTATTTAACTTAAATTTGAATCAGTTTGACTCGTGTTGTTCTATTAAGTTTAATTTAGTAACTGCAAGAAGACACTACTTGATAATAAGACATACCTACTTTTCCGTACTGGGAATTATTTTGCAAGTGTGCAATTAAGCTCTAAACACACTGCGGCAATTCGGAACGATGGCGATGATAGAAATATTGATGGGTAACTAACTGCTTGCTTAATATTTTGATAAAATTAAATAGCTCAACTATAACGGGACTGTAAGAAAATAGTTGACGATTTTATCTGTTTTTGATGTGAAACATCTAATGCGCCGGGTCAGACCGCATGTTGAAAATAATTTTGTTAAGTAGGTACCTACTTATATGAGACATCGTTGTTCGACATATTTAAGTTTATGCGAACAAATGTAACATAACTAATTACTCATTTAGTTTTTTAATAAATTTCATATTTTAGGATAGACCTACTTTTTACTTAATCTACAGCGTGGGTATTATTATTATTAGGTACCTAACTTCAAGTTAATTTTGTAAAGTACATTGCAAAAGGAAGTTTTAGTGTGCTTCAGGCTTAATAATTCGTTCTGACTAATAACAAAATTATTGTGAATGAAAATAAGTATTTTGTTTTGTGATTGTACTCTTTCACATAGCAAAAAAAATACCGATTTGAGATGATTTTTCCACAGTTACAATTTGCAAAAATTAAGTATCTACTAAGTAAGTACACTAAACAACGGTTTAAAGAAAATACGTAACGTACGTGATGATGATGTTAGTTGTCTCATCAGAAAGTGATACAGTTTTCGTCTCATCTGATGAATATTTTATTATGATAAAATAACCTATCCATCTACGATGTCGCGCGCAATAGCTGGTCATAATAAACAATAGGTTTGTAGTCAGCGAAAATATATTATCGTGAGAATGCCGCAGGTATTTTATAATTATGACACCGTGATGTAGACTGTTATTTATTCTGTTGTAGCGTTGTTAGCAAAATGATATCAAGACATATGTACATAGGTACTAACTTTTTAACGTGACTTGGTTTAAACCTGATGTTATAAATAATTATGTATGCAACAATTTATAGATTTGATAATGATGTACCTAATACCTTCTCAAAACAAACTTAGATGTTTCTTAGATTATTTTATACATCTAATTTACCTAAATCAGTACATCTAAAACTTTTTTGCTAGATTTACCTTGCTTAGGTATAGGTTGTTTTCGTTGACTCAACATACATAAAATAAGATGTGTTTAATAAATAATGATAATACTTACAATTTTTAATCCTATAAAGTTATATACGAGAAATGTATAGAATTCATTAATATCATAAGTAGGTAGGTATTTACTAAAAAGTCTATTAGGGTTTAACGAGCAGACAAACATACATTTTACCTAAGACTTGCATTTAACCGATTTTTTGTATACGCAAATGTTTGTTACATTTTACGTAAACGAATGTAGGGTTACCATAACATAATTTACAAATGTTTACAATGGACATTTTCCTTCAACTTAATCGATATAATAAAGGTTCTTAGAATATTATTATTAACATTTATGCGTGTTTGATCTTAAGTAAATTTATAAGCAAAGTACCTCTAAATGTTGGTTGTTATTGTAGTTTTATTTGACAATATTTCACTTAAGTATCTTCTACATTATAGTCAAGTATCTGCCTTGGTACCTAAGCACCCATGCAGGCTGAACAAATAAATGTTCGTAATTAAAATTTCTTTTTTCGTAAAAATCGAATTCACTTTATTTTTTACACTTAATCAAGTCAGCAAAGTACTTGTTCAATATGTTCGACAAGGTTACGAATGAGTACGTCGGTACGAAGTTGCTCGCGTTTGTTCCATGAAATAGGAACTTATGGTAACCCTTATCATATGTGGATTCCAGATAATTACGGCTTCACTTTTGTCGGTGACAATAAATGGATGGTGTTTTATTTCATTCTCACGGGAACATGAAACAACAAAATAATGCAATATTTCAATAACGATTATTTAGACGTAACCGACCTCATTATAGTCATGTCACTTATTACATGTAACTAAGGTTTAGATTAAGAATGTGTTCAATTTTACTTACGAAGCATTACTTTATGTGTATAAAATCTAATAATTGGAGTGAATAATTACCATTCGCTTCAGAACCTTCGAGTGACAAAGTACGACGTAATTTATCATCTAAAATGTACGTAAGTACCTTTCTTAGTACCTACTTAGTACTTTTTTGTTCATCAAGATGAGCCTCTGCGGGACGAACCGGTTCCATTCAGTACTCTTATGGCTCTAGTCGTTGCAAGCGCAGCCACTAAGCAGAGGTGCGGGTTCGATTCCAAGTTTTCTTAATATCACTCAATCGCGAGATCTGGTGGTTCAGCAGGACCGTTACATTTGTGATGGACTCTTTAAGTAAGCTCTATTTCCAGTAGAAGATTTCTCGACTTCTCTGTCGGCTGATGATGATGGTAATTATGTGTTATTAATCCCTTTCGTTCGATTTCAGGTCTGACTCAGAGTGCTCAGAGATTCAAGCCCGTTCAATTGCCGTTGAAAAGGCTCCAAAAAAACCAGCAGCCACCAAACGCAAAAGCCCGATCACTAAATCACCTTCGGAACCCAAATTAAGGTAATTTACCTACTTTATTATTTAAACCGAGTTCTTGTGTTGTGTTATTTCATGCGAATTGAGCTAGTAACTTCGATGTTAGACTCTCTGACAATCGCTAAGTTATTGGGTTCCTACTAGTAGAATATTAAGTTACTGGCTGTTGCCTGCGACTTCGCGAGTGTTCACTCACTTCGAGATTGTTTGTGAAACAAAAGGTAGCATATAAAAAAGATAGTAAATATTATCATATCATGCATGATATCTATTTTCTTGCAAAATTTCATCCAAATCCGTTCAGCCGCTTACACGTGAAAAGGTAACAGACAGACAGAGTTATTTTCACATTTATAATTTGAAAGTTTTGCTACCTGTAAATTGTTTGCAGTTTTTCTACAGTTGTCAATTGTCTACAGTTAGCTCAATAGCATCGATTGTAAAAACTAGTTCTAATTTATTTCTATTATTTGATATTTCCTTTTTTCGATAAAGACTAATTATTATCAATGAAAGTATTGATTTGTTATTAATTATGAATTAAGCGGGGATCGCTTACAATCATCATCATCAGTCCATCTCAGTGCACTGCTAAACAATATAGGTAATAAATATTTTAATGTTTGTTTTACAGAGCTACTTCATCTAAAGGGAGCGCATTGTTTGCGGACTTGTTTGGGCTAGAAGACTCTTTCGTGATCCCTCCACCGACTACAAGTGGAGAGCTCACATCATCCTTAGTGTCTCGCGTTGCCAACGGGAAGGTGCGTCGCACGGCAGACTTGACTGGCGCCTATTTCGTAGAGGTAAAGGTGTATAACACCAAGGAGATAGCCCATACCCCAGCCCAAGAAAGATGGAAAAAAGCGGAGGTGTCCTTGAAGGTTCAAATGGAGAAGGATACCCCGCATTGGGGCAGCCTACAAAAGTTTATGCTTCGCGCTCATAATCTTTTCGATGCATCGGAGCCGGTGTACTACGCAGATAAAATAAACATACGTACATAAATTTAAATAAGGAAATTGTGATTTATGCAATAAAGAACACTTATCTACTTAATCATAAGAACTACATTTTTATTTCATAAGCATTTTAGGTAGTAAGCAAATAGGTTCGTCAGTTAGTCGTTTAATCCATTAGTCCACCCTTTTGAGATAATACTTCGATTTAAAATTATTTATATATATAATTAAATAGGTACTAAAATAAATAGCTATATTAACTTTATCGCACATAATACTTAACACTAGCATACATATTGTAAGATAGCATTCTCTACCTGCTAACCTTCAAGGAAAAGTAGCGGTAGGGTCCTACCTGGTACTGTACGTTATTTTAGACTTTAAATCTTAGGTAGTTACGACTTGTTAGCACATTGATCTTATTCTGAACGATTCGTAAATATATTTTCGCAAAAATGCCTTTCTGTACTGTTTGTAGCACAACTGTCAAGCGCAGTCACTGGTTAGGACATCTACGCAGCACTAATCATAAAAATAAAAACATTTCACATTTTTGTGAAGGTATTGAAAAAATAAATTCTGCATTTCGTAATCGCATCGCGACTTTCAGAATTATGGATCCTGATGAGAATAACTGTTCCATCGAACTATTTTTTAATAATATTCAAGACAAGATCAAAATGTTAATAGACATGGCTCTTAAAGACCATACAAATTTGAAAATCAATTTTGAATACTATGCTTTATTTTTGATGGTTAAAAATGATACTCAGGAGATGAAATCATTTTGTACAAAAAATTTCACTATACATAAAAATTATGACAGTGATTCATTGATGTCTCAACTAAAAAGCACTTTCTTAAAGAAAAATGAAGAATTTCAGGATCGTGATAGTGGTTGGACGTTTCTGAGCAGTTCTCATCTAGAAATTAACATAAATAAATATCAACCTCTGAGTGGTTCAAGCTTTATCAAGTTGCCGGCTGCAATAAAATCAAAAAGAGCCTGCGTTAATATTCACAATAATGATAAATATTGCTTTTTATGGTCCATTGTTGCTGCATTGCATCCCGCTAAAAGTCACCCTGAAAGAGTAACGTCATACCCCGATTTTCGTAACGTGTTAAACTTTCAAGATATTAAGTTTCCATTAAGTTTTTCGGACATTGAACGATTTGAAGCAAATAACCCTGAAATCGGTATTAATATTTATGGTTTAAAAAATAATACCGTAGTAGGACCGCTTTACAGAACAAAAACCACGAATAGAAAAGTGATTCATTTACTTTATTTAGAAAATGATGATTTATCACATTACTGTCTTATCAAAGATTTGTCACGACTTGTAAAAAATCAAATAACAAAACACCATAGTAAATTGCACTTGTGTGACGATTGTTTGTCATTTTTTGAATCAAGCGATAAGCTTAGTTCCCACATTTGTGGAGGAGTCGCTACTGAACTACCTCCGAAGGGCTCATTTATACAGTTTGAAAATTTTAATAGAAAACAAACTGTACCGTTTGTTATATACGCCGATTTTGAAACGATGCTCGAACGCTACGAATCTTGTGAACCTGACCCAACTACAGCGAGTACAGTAACGCGGCAGCGACATGTACCTGTAGCTTTTGCTTATCACATAACGTGTACGCTAGACGAAAGCCACAATCGATTGGTTTCATACCGCGGTTCCGATTGTGTAAAAAAATTTGTAGAATCTATATATGAAGATGCTCGAAAAATATATTCTATTCTAAAAAATAGCGTACCGATGATTTTCTCAGAAGACAACGTTCGCGATTTTGAAAATGCTGTTACATGCCACATTTGTGACCACATTTTGGATGTTGATAGAGTTCGCGATCATTGTCACTTGACTGGTAAATACCGAGGCGCTGCCCATAGTTATTGTAATATACAATACAAACTACCCAAATTCATACCAATATTTTTTCACAACCTATCTGGTTACGACAGTCATCTTTTTATAAAAGAATTGGGCGAAGCTCCAGGATCTATGAAATTGATACCTAAAACTAAAGAAAGCTATATTTCCTTCACCAAGTTTATTCCAATTTCTAACGAAGAAAGCATTCAGGTTCGGTTTGTTGATTCTTTCAAATTTTTGGGAACTAGCTTAGAAAAATTAGCAATTACAATGAACAAACAAGACTTTAAACAATTGAAGTCTTATTTTCCTAACGAAGAACAGTTCAACTTGCTTACTAGAAAAGGAGTGTATCCTTATGACTATATGTCTCGGAAGGAACGTTATAAAGATACTAGTCTGCCTTCTAAAAATGAATTTTATAACTCCATCACCGATGAATCAATAACTGATGATGACTATGAACATGCCCAGGCTGTTTGGTCAGTGTTCAATATTAAAAATATGGGAATGTACACAGATTTATATGTAAAAACGGATGTTCTCTTGCTAACAGATATATTTGAAAATTTTAGAAAGACCTCTAGGCGGTCATATAATCTTGACCCCGCGTTCTATCTTACAGCACCAAGCCTATCATTTGATGCCATGCTATTGAAAACAGGTGTTCGGTTAGAATTGATAAGCGACGTTGAAATTTTTAGAATGATACAAAAAGGTATTCGTGGAGGCATTTGTTTATGCTCTAAAAGACATGTTAACGCCAATAATGAATACATGGATACTTTTGACCCATCTAGTAAAAAGTCGTTCATTATGTATTTGGACTGTAACAATTTATATGGTTACAGCATGTGTCAATGCTTACCCTATTCTGATTTTAGGTTTATGAACAGTGACGAAATAAATATTTTACAATTAAACTTAACAAATATAAGTGAAACTGATGAAAATGGATATATTGTTGAAGTTGATTTAATGTATCCTGAGACATTACACACTGAACATAATGATCTTCCATTTTGTCCAGAAAAATACATACCATCAGGTGGCAAGAATAAAAAACTTATACCAAATTTGTATGATAAATTCCACTACATTATTCATTATGTTCATTTAAAAAAATGTTTACAGCATGGTTTGGTCTTAAAAAAAATCCATCGTGCTATTACATTCAAACAAAGTAATTTTTTAAAGCAATACATTGATCTTAACACTCAGTTGCGTCAGGAGGCAGAATCTATATTTGCCAGTGATTTTTATAAATTACTGAATAACAGTGTGTTTGGAAAGACGTTAGAAAACAATGAAAAACGGATAGAAGTAAAGTTAGTAAACAAGTGGTGTGACTCGAACAATAAAACGAAAAAGACAAATAGTGCTGAGAAATTGATAGCCAGCCCATATTTTCACAGTGCTTCAATATTTTCTGAAGATTTAGTAGCAATCCAATTGAAGCCTTCGCATGTTATTCTCGATAAACCGATATACATAGGGTTTACTGTATTAGAATTATCTAAGAGTCACATGTATGATTTTCACTACTCCGTTATAAAACCGTTTTATGGTAACCGGGTTGAATTATGTTACACTGATACCGACAGTCTAGTTTATTATATACAAACCAATAATCCTTACCAAGATTTTAAACTAAATTTCTTAAAATATTTTGATACGAGCAATTACGACGTTAACAACGAATTTAACTTACCCATCATAAACAAGAAGATTCCAGGACTATTTAAGGATGAAATGGGTGGTCAAATTATAAAAGAATTTGTAGGACTGCGTTCAAAACTTTATTGTATTAAAACAATAGACAAAACAATAAAGAAGGCGAAAGGTACGAAGAAATCAGTAGTAAGAAAATTGAATACATCTGACTATAAAAATGTTTTGTATAACTGCAATGTTATTCGCAAAAAGAATGTACTATTCAAGTCAATAAAACATGAAATATTTACACAGAGTGTAAATAAAGTAGCACTTTCTAGCAATGATGATAAACGGATACTATCGTCTGATAAGATCTCCACTTTAGCCTGGGGTAATGCTAGTATATTTAAGAAATAAATGTTTTCCAAAATAAATAACATTTAGATGTCTATTATTGTACTATAAGTGTTAGAATGCTCGGACCTCTAGATTTAGCATGCTCAGATCTTTATAGCGTAGAACGGACTACAAACCGATATACTATATAGTGCTAGCTACTTAGTATAATGCTCTGTAATCTAGCTTGCTATTTGATTTCCGTCAGTAGTAAAAATAATAATAAACCAGTACCTAAGCATCCTTTCAACATATAGAGGTTCGAAAATCCTAAATAAATACTTAATATAATGACTTATTTTGTAAAAATTTAATTAATAAGTAAATTTAAAATTGTTTTGTGCTCTATATCAGGCTAGCTTTATTGCATAACTAAATAAATAAATAAAAAACAGACACTGTAACGTTCGTTGCTTGATAATGAAAAGGTTCTTTGTGATCTTATAAGTAAGAAAAATAGAATAAAATAAATAGCTTAGACAATAACTGATTGTTTTTTTTTTACTTAATACCTTACCTACTTTAGTTAGGTAGATATATGCATCTACATACATGTTCCTTTTATCAAAGCGCATCAGTCTGCAGCAACTTCAAAGTGGAATATAACACCAGACAGGTGACCATAAAAACTTGTTAGAACACGAAAATGCTGAATACACGTATATTGTTCACATTCACATTTATAAGCTCAACTTATTACTGCAAACAGATCACTCATTAGTCAGCTTACTGTCGAAGGTGAAACATAGGATCGAAGTCAGAAATTGTAAGTAATAAATATTTTTTCAGAGTTTATCTTAAATTTTATTTAAAAAACCTACTTATTACCTTTTCTGTCTGTTTCAGATCCTCGAAAGTATATCTACATATTTCTTCAATATTAGTGATCTCACAATATAAGTCGCGTTTTATTAAGAAGTTAAACTACTGGTAAGATTTACTTTTTCAAAATTAATAATATTTAGTGTATCGTGATTACTCCATGTCTATTTGTGATTAATGTTGGTATTTTTATTTACAGATAATGACAGATCTTGGAAACAGAATTATTGATGAGACCCAGGACGGTCTTTTTGGGATTAACACTCAAGATCTACTGTTCCACTGTGGACAGGTTCCTCCTGGGGAATCGGAGGAAGACTTGCCTCTAATCACATTCAATAGTTTAACGAAGCGAGCTAAGAAAACAAAGTCTAAGAAGAAATTAGACGGTGTAGATAAGCAACGTCATCGATCTAATCAATCGACATTCGTACTCAGCCGCGATATTTGTAAGGGTAGGAGACTGATTCAAATTAAAATTACTGATATTGAAAATGACAATGAAAATGTGATAGTGTCGGCTCAGTATATAGTTAAAAGCATGTATGATGAAGTGTTGGATCAAACAGAACGGATTGTAAAAAAGATATGTGAAAATATAACATGTATTCCCTAGTTCTAAGTTATTTTAATATATATTAATTACCTAGCAGATATTGGTTTTTTATTTATAAATTATAGAATAAAACAAAGTAGGTGAATAGGAATTAAAACAAATTTATTCTTTCAAACATACAATCAGTACTATTACTAGGTTCTTAATTATTAGGTATTAACTTCATAAAATAGTAACATGATGATTATAATATTAATTTAAAAAAACATTTAAGACTCAGGTAATCTTATTTTATTATTTTCACACCACATTTTAATACACAACACATTTTTCAAAGCACATGTTTTCCTATGATGCACACAGTTCAAATAAATATTTGATTTTTCATAGTCACTGTACAATTTCATAAAATTAGGACATCCCTTATCGCCTATATCTAAAATATCACAATTTAGACACAATTCTCGTATCCATTTAATTTTTTCCATGCCTTTAGTTACAATTTTCTTGTTATTCAAATAAGGTATGATGGTGCGCTTGAATTCTCGATGATCGATAAAACCTTCACTCCAGAAGATTCCACGATTATTTTCCAACCACCGTACGCGCTTTTTTTCTTCATTAGATAGATTGTTAAAGGGATACGGTGGTTTAATTATAAATGTTTGAGTGTATCCGTTAATCAGAATAGCAAACTCCTTAATAATAAAATAATTATTAATGTCTTTGAATCCTTGCAAATCTACTATTACTGTATTACAATTCATGTTATTTTCTTTACTGTATTGCTCAGAGGTCTATACTCAATTAAGCAATCGTTTAAAATGAGGCAATATGCAGCTGTCTGATCCGGAATCTCTGAATTACACTCAAGTTCAACGCGAACGCTTACTACAGGACCTGATTTAAGGTTTTCGCTTTGCCTAGAACAATCAATTACAAAAAGCGGTGCTTTTTCTTTAAACTCAGAAGCAGTTAACAGTGGTTCACTTCTACGTCCGTAATATGATTGTTGGAATTTTACATACTGTTCATATATTAAAGCAAATTTAGAATTAAGAAAACTGACATTAAAACTTTCATAGGGAAAATATGTAGAGTTGAGATAAACTTTAACATCTCTTAAATTACAATGATCGAACTGTGACATGTCTTTTTTTGCTAAATTTTTTCGGTCTGTTTGTAGTCCAATGATGACGTATCTGGGTTTTTCAATCTGTGATGACGTTTTTATTGACCAGGTATGTTTAGTAGTTCGCGGTAACAATGGATACTCGTATAGATCCCAATTTCTAAATGCAACATGCAAAGGACGATCTTTTTCTAATAATTTTAGTAAATTAACTTTTTCCTTGTCCGACACTTTAACGTGCGGCACACGCCAAACTAATTTGTTTATTATTACGTCTTCAAGATGATCATCTGTTAGAATTTTTATTGAATTTAAATTGGTATTACTGCGTAATAGTATCAATTCATGTTTACAGTTTATAATAATTTTTTTATAATCCTCAGCGAAACCTAACAAATTGCTAAGAGGAATTGAAGCTGCAAAACTTCCATCAGTTATTGTTCCATTAACATCCCAACCCCATGCTTTCGACACTCTAGCATCATTTAGATTATAAGATAATAAACCTTTCATTGTTGTAGTAATTCCAGCATTTTTGATTCTATCTATTTCCACTCCATTAATTTCATATCGAATATCTTGAAAAAGATAAATCAAAGGATTGTTAGTAAATTCCACACTCGTAACCTTTTGTTTGGAATCCTTTTTTACGACATTCACTGATCCTTCTAAGTAAAGAGTGCTTGCTGATGGTAAAACGTATAGATCTTGTTGATTGATAGGTATGCGAATTTCATCATTCCTGTTGAAACTTGTTATGTATGGTTTATATGAATGATATTCGATACTATCGATGGTATTATCGAAAGCTGGTGTACTTGATATATCCAAAATACTCATTTTAGAAGTCCAATTAATTTTAGAAACCTCTTATTTTCTTCGGTTAATTTATTTATTCTCTTAGCTCTTACTTTACGGGTTGTTCGATTGACACTGATGTGTTTGGTTTTTACATTACTGTATTTATTATAGTCGATCATCTTTTTTTAATATGCAAATACAACTGAACCTCTTCACCACGTAAATTAATTAAATTATTCTTATTATCCAACAATCTAATGTTTATAGAGCTTACGGTAGTTTGATTGACAGGAAAGTATATGATATTTTTAGGTATTTCTATAATTCGATATCCTGGTGGGACGTTGGGTGCAAATTCATGAATGATATGACTTGATTTTCCATCAATATACGAGCCGCTCACTATATCACATTCGATTCTTAGCACGGTCGTAGATAAAATGTTGACTGGAAGTTGTGACTCATGTAATATATTGGCTTTCAGAGTTTGTTTACCAAACCCTAGTAATGTTCCGAGAGATTTGTCTTTTTCAAAATGTATGTCTTTGTTGCAAAAAATAAATGTTTTCAACGTGTTGTTATTACAAAATAAATTGAAAGTGATTCCCTTTAATTTTAAATTTTGTCTTATGTAGTCAGAAATATCTTGTAGTTCGTATGCACCTTCCGGTATTTCTAAATTTTCATTGTTTCCATAATGAAATATATTGTTTTTACTATCGATGTTAGGAATTGAATTAAACGTTGATAAGTGCAATAGAGCGCATTCATATTCACCGTCAAATTGCAAAGCTGGATAATATAAAGTTGATAAAGCTGATTTATTACCAGTTATGGACAGTGTAAAGGACATTTTGCTAATGCGTAAATTAGATCAAGTGCATTAATTTATATTGACGACCTCTGTGGCGCGGTGGGCGAAGGTCCGCCTGCGACGCAGGAGGTTGCGGGTTCGATTCCCGCCTCGGGACAAATATTTGTACGATCTGCAGATATTTGTTCAGGGTGTTCTGGTCGTTTCCTATATATAATAAAAAAAATATCTATCTATGTACTCGTATATTATTATGTATATCAGTTATCTAGTACCCATAACACAAGCTCTGCTTACCTTGGGACTAGATAATGCTGTGTGAATTGTCCAGCATTATTTATTTATATTTATTTATTTATTTTATTTATTTATATCATTTATTTAATAATTTAAATAGCTCTAAAACATTTATCCCAAAATTCATGCAGAAATTTTAAACAAAGATGACCACAATTTATCGTGTTGAAACGTTGATAGCTACAATAGTTGTACGTTAAATTTGATTTTAAATATTTAACTATCTCTAACGGAGGTTTTAAATCTCCAAAGCTGTCAAAATATTCGCAGTAACCAAATTTTTTCACATAGGCTACCCAATGTGTACCTTCATTCTCTGAACTATCTAAATTAATAATACCACATTCGATATCTTTTGGTTTTTTCGGTAATTCGTCTCTCATATAAACACCTCTAAAATAGGGTATGTATTCAAAAGCATATTCAGACAATTCTACATCAGTAAGAGCACGATTGGGTAACCTTTTCATCAGTTTTTTGAACTTTTGACAAACAGACCATTCCCTTTCTTGTAAGGTTTCATATAAAGACCTTTTCCTAATGCAATAGATTCCATCATTTTATTATGTCTCTGAGCTTCTTCAAAGTTCTTTTTGGCTGATTTGTGATCATTTACCGCTTTAGTAATACCTGCAGCACCTCCAGCCAACGCACCAAGTGCAGACAGACCTGCAAATATTGGTATTAGTGGAAGAATACCCCCTGTTTTTGGTAATGGTATTACGCGAGGCATGCGAACTCCTTTATGTTTTTTAACGAGTTTCTTCGCAGCTGAATATGCTACTTGTATAGCTTTTGAATTGTTTGATGGTTTTAATTTCTTCAGACGATTGCGAATTGTAGAAACAATAGATCTGAATGATTTCGTTCCTGCACCGTGCTTTACTTTGTTTTTCATTACTTTGCTTACTAGCCACGAAGCTAATTTCTCTCCTTTCCCTGCATTCTTAGACTTTATTCGCTGTTTAGCCATGTTTAATAATTCTAAGTCAGCTATGTGCCGATCTTCTAACTTGTTAGAATTATTATAGGCAATGTCGTGTTGCATACAAGCGTTATCCAACTGATTAATTCCTTTATCACCTCGCAATAATCGTTCTCTCAATTTCGTACCAGGACCACAATAATTATATCCCGGTAAATGCAGCTCAAATGGTAAGCTATTTATCAGACTGTTAACTAGTCCTCCACCGCGCATTATTTAGATGGTAATGACTGATTACAATGTGTAATACATATTTTTATATAATTTTTTAACCCTCTTCTATAACAGGGCACGTTTTTCTATCCAACTATTTTCACTATTCGCGAGACCTAACCATTTAACATACAGCTTACTACCTTTTTTTCTTAGAATTTTTTCAATTAAATAAATATTAGGACAGCTTGTTTTCTGAAGTTCTTGAGCATAAAAAGTCCCCAAAATGGGATTTTTGTGCAAATCTTCAATAACGTATGTAATTGGTTTTGTAGGATTAACTTTCTTAATTAAAAATAACTCGGTAGACCAATTTGGTGTATAACCTTTTTCGAAAGTACTTTTATATTTGCTTATACGTACCAAATCTCCTACAGCTAATTTGTTTATCTTTGATTGATAATTTGTTATCTGTGACTTTTTTATATTCCTCATTACTGTTTTCTGATTTGACTTGTTAACATCGTTTGGTTTATGTTTTGTAATTCGATGTGTTGTATTATTGTATGTACCTACAACATTTTCTAACGGCTTCCCAATCCATTTATAGCTACCATTTAAACTAAAACATTTGTATAATTTATGTTTCAGAGTTTTTATGACTCGTTCAACTATGGAAGCTTTTTTTACTGAATATGATGAATAATGGTTAATTTTATTCGAAGATGATATTTTATTAAACTCGTCGTTATAAAATTCTGTACCCATGTCCGTTTGTAAGTTAACAGGTTTACGGTTTGTTGTAACTAAAATATTATTAAATGCATTTGCGATCTCGGATTTTGTCTTAGTTTTTACTGGAATAGCCCAGGTAAACTTTGTGAAACAATCTAATACTACTAATATAAAACTAAAGCCATGATTAAAACATTTTAAATTTTGAAAATCAATAAGATCTGCTTGCCATAAATCATCAATTCCTTTTAATACAACAGGTCGTCGAATAAAATTTTTTCTTGCTGCTTTATGAATTTCGTTAACAACTTGCAGTTTACTCATTTTTGATTGATGTACTAATTTTATCAATATCGGATTTTGTAAAGTAGTCCTTCACAAACTGCTGAATATATTTTTGAAAGTCTAATTTTACAGTGTTTAATAAATCATAAACTTCTTGCTTGCTTGCAAATGATTCAAACTGTTTATCTACGTATTCTTTATTAACAGCATCGTTTACTTTCAAAGGAATTAAAACACCAGTCAATCTCTTTGATTGTACATCTATTTCTTCTGGTATTAATGCTTTGTCGGAGGTTTCTAAGAAATCGGATAAGCGTAATCGTTTATTAATATGGTGACCAAATTTATCCATTTTAATGGAGAACTGATAGGTTACAAGGATCAGACTTGAATGAAAGTATGTTTTGAACTGAATCTTATTTATTTGAAATAATACCACTCTCACGTAACTCTTCTAATATAGATATTATTTCATTATCCAACCCAGTGTTACCAGCATCTCGAGAAGCAATTAATAGTTTCAACCTATCGACCAATTCATTAGGATCATCCCAGTAAACATAATCAACATTTTTCTTCCATTTCTTCAAAATAGACAACCCTTCTCCTCCATGTATATTCGGCTGACTACTGTCCGTGCTTGCAGAAATCTTTCGTAACTTAAATAACGGCTTAATGATGTGTAAGTATTTGCGTCCCCTGTTACTTCTAATTGGTTTATGTGGATCATAATCTCGCCGATGAACATTTGTTTCTAACAACATCAACTTATAATGTCTTAAATCTTCGTCAGTTATTGTTGATAGATTAGGAACTTTTTTAAATAAAAGCTCGTCTAAGCCAGGAGTTTTTTTAAATTTGTTTGTACCTACTTGGATATCATCATTAATAATAAGCACACGTGCGGATCCCATCATGAGTTTACCACGTTCATTTCTTACGCCGAATGGAACATCGCTTACAACTTCTGAATTTAAAGGCCACGAAGAAACTTCATTTTCATAATTAGGCTCACTCGTACCTGATTTGAATGATTCATCATGTTGATCTTCATCCTCAGATTCTGAGCTTTTCGAGTTGTCTGATGCGTTTGAATCTTTATTTTGTGGACTAAATACATTATACCCAACACTTGAAGATACTCTCTTTTTCAGTGTTTTATCGAATGGACTTGATGTTTCAAAGCTAGGTTCATTTGTATCAACTTTAAATTCTTTTCCAACCATTTGATTCAGAGGTTTTGTTATTGGTTTAAAAAATGAATCCAAAATATAACTTTTCTCCGTGTCAATGCTTCTCATCTTTCGTACCTTTCTTTTTACAGCTTCTGCAGCATTTACAATTTGTCTTTTTATATTCTTTTCCGTCATATTATAACTAACTTTGAATGAACTATGCGTTGTATGTGAGAGTTATAACACAAGAATGGGTAAATTTTAGCCATAGTTCTGTTATTTATAGTAGTTGTTAAAAATACAATCTAATAATATTAGTGTACACTTTTCTACACATAGGACAGTTTTTGAAGATTGAAAGAGCGCACTTGGCGCAAGCCACAGCATGACCACAAGGTGTGAAGCATGTGTTTACGTCTTCTACCAAACAAATTCTGCAGATAATAGTTGTAGTTGTTCTTATAAGTTCATTTTCGTTAATTTTGTAAGAATCATCACTGGGTACAGGGGAGGTGTTAGTTTTGTATCCATCATCATTGGGTACCGGATTTTTATACATCAGATTATCAATATTTTGTACATATTCTTCACCTTTCACAATTAAAACATATAAACAGGACTTGAACCAGCGTGCGTGTTCTTCCCATGGTTTGTCCTCAGGAGGCCAATCCTTAAGTTTTCCATTACAATAATAACAAATAACTCTATCACCTTGTCCTGTATAAAAAAATCCTGCATCTACCATATCCAGTGGCTTTTGAGACAATCCAATAGGCCAGTTCTTGAAACTTTCCAAGCGCATGCTTTCAGTAGCATAGTAACGATGTACAGGATTCATATTTCCTTTGTTTTTATTTTTAAGTTGACGATGAAGTTACAACTCGCACGACAGACACTTGCTACGTTCAAACAAATATGACTAAGTGAAAACAGATATCTTCCATGAATCTGTGGATGATTGTTATTTAATTAAACTCAATAAAAGTATCAAACTTTTTACGATAACATCCCTTATTTTTTTCACAATCTTTGTTAATCACTAAATAACTATAAGGTTCTCTCCAAACATTTGAACACATGTTTCGAAATTCTTGCCATGTCATATCCGTGTTAACATGTTCATCATAAACATGTCTCATATTAATATCATCTTGCTTAAAGAGGATAATTAAATTTGCATTATCTCTTACTAGCTGTTTGGGTATTCTGCTATAAGTTTGATTTAAATAAAAACAATCTATATACTTATGTCTACCCATCGCAAAATAATCACGCACATTATTTTGATTTTCACATGCTACGTCATCAAATATAATAATGGAATTACATTTTGCAGCCTCTGGTTTCAAAACCTCTTCATTTTCATGATATTTAGAAAATGTTATACTTGGAACCATCATGAGAACGCGTTCCAAAAATACATACTTCGGCTGATAAAGAGTTTTTGAATACACATAAAGATTTTGAAACTGCAATCCATTTTCATGCAGGAGTAAACCTATTAATAAATTTGTTTTTCCACAGTTAGATGGTCCACATATTATGCACCGTATGGTATTTGGTAAAAGTTTTCCATGACGTAAGCTAGTTTTTTCAGAATCAATACTAATGTTGTCCAATTTTAGCGAAATCGGTTGTTTAACAAACTTCATTATGAGAGTGTTGGAAGTAGAATGACAACAGCTTTAGGTGACCAAATGAGTTATATCCAAATAACTTCGATATTATTGGGCGCTCACCCCACTATATCTTCAATATTATTGGGCGCTCACCCCACCCGTAAGTGCCGAAGGCACTGGAGGAAAAGTGGGGTGATGTGCCCAATAATATACTACTCCTGGTGCTCTGTATGCAGCAATAGTTTCTTTGTTGCAGTGAATAAAGCGTGCAGATAAACTGCATACGTAGACTTTAGAACTGTATAGCAGTACAGAACAAGTTTTTCAGGAGTAGGTGATGACCATACAGCTCGTTAAATAGCCGATTTCTTTCTTCAATGGTCACGACGACCGGGTAAAGTTTGAAGGAAACTATCATGAACACGTGTAGGTACTAATTTTGTAGGTGTCTCGAATATACATCTACTAAATTTTATCTACTACGAGAGCATACCAGTGTATAAGTGGCTGGCGAGACAGCATGCTATCCTGATATCCGTTTATCCGGCGTCTGACTGCCAGCGGGTTGTATCTCAAGTACCCTCATATTTCGTACCTATTGCTTCTGCTATCACAACAAATCAAACAAATTCATATACATTTTTGGAACCCACAAGAGCGGGAAGCTGACTGCTCTTTTGAGACCATCAGCCAAATTATGTTCACCTGGTATATACCTGTAGGTAGTTTCGATCAATACCGACCACGTGTTTGCAACAACGTCAGCACGAAACACTTTCACTTTCCCGCAACCACGTGACGGCACGTTGAGATGACGTCGGTACGTTCCTCCATTTGTTAGGGTTCCGTTGTCAAATGGCAACAACGAAATCCTTTAACTAAGGCGCGGAGCCTTAGTTAAAGGATTTCGTTGTGCTATCTGTTTATGTGTCTGTTTGACTGTAAAAGGACAGTATTATTTGAACCGTAAACAGCCAATGATGGACGCTTGGATTTTCCAAACAGTGCGTATTGCGATCACCATGGCGTCTAGTGCCAGGTACAGACCATGCGAGAGCAAGCGAAGTCTAACGAACGAACACAAAAGAACCAATGTGGACGTCACAGCGAAAGCAAGCGAGCCCAAACATAGGCTTTTATTCGCATTCAGCCGTGCTCCGGCGGTTGTCACTACATCAAAGAAAATGAAAAGAACGTACCGATTGTCGAATTCCACTCGTTTGCATTCGGTCGCTCTCGCTCGCTTGGTACCCACCGTCAAACAACAATTAAAAAACATGATAATTTAGAGGGGACGAAATGTGCTATGTAACTTTTTGTTCAATGTTGTACGGTGGTACGGACCCTGTGCCTGTGTGGGTCCAATTCGCGCTTAGCCAATTTCACAGAAGTGCAGACTGAAGCGGGGCGTGGTCATCGAGCCACGCCTCGGTAGGTGAGTAAATCAATAGAGGGAAGGGTATCATAATAACTCCTAGTTAGTCATACGAGCCTGGTGATTTTGGCGCCATTCCTGAGCCTACGGTGACCAAGCTACGGGTCGGAGAACGAGTTCCTTCGATTTCTACTTTTATTTTTGAGGACGACTTTCTATAGTCAAAAGTGCATTGTCAACATAATAATGTCCGCAATGAACTAATATCGTCAATTTAATTTTTTATGGGGGTTTGAACACATTTCAACTATACGAGATACCTACCTATTGTAGCTATAACGTTTTAGTTTATGTGAATACTAGCTATAACCCGCAACTTCGTTCGGTAGGTAGTGGGTACCTACCTAATCTATCGGCAATAAGATGTCACTTTTATCTATTGACCGCGATAACTAGATGATCTCTCTAAGTTATGCAGCTTATTGTTTGAAGAAACGAAGTCCACCATGAGCACCTTGCCTATACTTGCTGGTCAGTGCTACCACTGATGGTTTTACCAGATTAATCAACTTCCACGCTTCCATTATACACTCGCATAGGAAATGCGAATACAGCTTTGACACGTTTACACGCGAGGCATCAAATAATTATCTTTTCTTAGAATGTACCTTTAGCAGTTCATGGAATAATTTCGTATCTTTGCTGATAAAAAACATTCTGTTTAATTTTCATACTTTTACAAAATGATATGACAACCATTATCAATATCACCATCGGACTCATATCGACAAAAATAAAATTCTCGACAACATTGCATAGACCGACTTTTATCTATATTTTTTATTTTATCGTTGGACGTATATGTTAATTATCAAACCCTTCTTTAAATCGTAAATCGGGAGCAAAGCCCTAGTAAACAGTAGCCTATTGTATAAGTTAGGATACATTTTAAATGTATGCATAATTTTATCTTGGTCTGTTCAATAGTTTGGGAGATAATATGTAACAAAAATTAAGATTTCAAAAAATTTCGGCTATAAAATAATAGTAGGATAGGATCTCACGACCGTTGTCCCGTCCCGACGCGCAGACCGGCTTTTTGACCACCACGCGCAGTGGTCGTATGGTATATTAGTCATAAATTCAGTAATATTAGGTACATACTGTATTTCCACCATGGATTATAGTTTTTGGGTCATTGTTTGTCCACTTGACGTCATTTTCATCTTTGATTCATGTAAAACTAATCTATTTATATAAAAATCAATCCCTATTTCCCGTGGTGACGGCATCGGGCCGAATTCTCCAATTCATTTTTGTTGTGTTTTTTATGAGTGAACACCCGGGTGTTCGCTAAGCACGCGACGGGTTAATTGGTCCAGCCGTTCATGGGTGATGCCGTGACCATGAATAATAGGGGTTAATTTTATTACAGGATGGAAAAAATCAATGGGCCCTGAAGGAAAACCACTCGTCTGTCGTACAAAAATATTTAGTACTTATGGGCTTTAATCAACATTAGCTAGACTAGAACCGTTCACTTTCAACAAGTTAGACACGTTATAATTTTCTTATAACTCTTTCCGCATTGAAGTATGTTGTAGGCTGTATCAGTCTAGCGTAGCATGTGCTACTATGTTTTTCGATAAAATCTATGTGTGAGTGGTACAAGTAAGACATGAGAAAAGAGAAGGCCAAATTCCCTACATAATGTTTAAGTCCTCATTTCTCTACGACGCTTAGTACGACGTTTAGCTTTACGAGATATTAGGAGTTTAGTAATATTTCGTGCAAGTTCCACTCGCGATAATGTCCATTCGCGCAAATCTCTACTCGTTCTCGCGCAAATGTATACTCGCACCAAAATGTAAACTCAAACGCGCGAATGTTCACCGCGAATGGCTCTCTCGTGGAAATGGCTTCCGCGAAATTGTCCTGATACCGTCAATATGTATAGCGCGGCTCGCATCGCTCGCTATGTTACGAGATGGAAGTGCGGCTCGCGTCGCTCGCCACGCTGTGGGAAGGTTTTCAGAATGCCTTACAGAGCTATTTACAATTATAGCTACTGTAGGTGTATTATTTATCAATACCTCACTTTTTTTCTAAAAATCACTAGAACAACATTTCCGTGCTCGATTTTAATTTAGCTTAGCTGCCATATAATGAATTAAAGTACGCTTCAAGAGCTTTCAAATGACATAATAACGTTTCCCCACTGTTTGACCAACTTTGAGAACGGGACCCAAAAATCTCCTCATCCTTTAAGGGGGTACCTACCCTCAAATTGCTTATTTTCAACTCCGTCGGACCTCCATATCTTCCAAATTACTGAATATTTAACTTTGAAATTTATATATGGTAAAGTTCAGGACTTATTCTATCGACCATATGTTTCGAAAACACGATTCCATAAAATTTTCTCGATAGAAAAAAATCGCAAAGTTACCTCTAATTTTTTACTAAAACCCTAATTTCTCAATAAATACAGATGATACGATCTTGAGATTAAGCATAGTAATTGAGCTAAGTATAAAGAACATTTTATATGTTACCTTTTTTTCAATTAACTATTGTAATGTTTGTGGGGAGCAAATAACTACTAAAAACTTGATTTTTGGGCTTACGCTGCTTTGCTCTGTCCCGCTCCTGTGAACGCGAAATCCTATGCCTATCCTCTTCACACAATAACGAGGTAAGGTACCGCCTTAAGAAAATTAGCAACTATAGCAGTGTTGCCGACTCTATATAACCAGGACATCAAAAGGTCGAGAGATTGGATGAAACAAGGGTTCTGGGAGGGCAACTAGGTGTGAGGTGGGTGCGTTGGCTATACCATACCTTTCCCAAGCATTTCTATGAATGCATGTGCCTGTGACCCTGAAAGAGACTTTGAAAGAGGCAAGCAAACCTTTGAAATTTGCTTTGACAAACGGTCATTTCACATTTTCACAATTCTGCGGGACATAAAGTTCATTTTCCTGCGCGACTGGCGACTCCCATTACCGTCCACTACGCTAAAGTGCGTATGCTGAATGAGAAACATTCACCCAACCATTATCCAATAAAAACATTTCTTTGTAGTGCAAAATACTACGTAAGTCTTGCATGTGTGGGTTTGGCGGCAGTGGTAACCGACCTTCAACCATCTCATGTTCCCCTGGTACCTACGAACGAACTCTGATCAATACATTGTTGCGCTTGACTGCTAAACTAACTATAAATTAATCTAGGTTCAACTGGAGTTGTGTTGCTCGTCCCGGCTTTACCGCTATGCTTTGCGAAACCAACTTTGTATGTTGGACTTATTTAAAATACAAATGTTTTTTATTTAATTCACAAAGTTCATGATTATCTTATACAATAATAATTACAATAATCCGACGTGAAGTGCTTGGTGCTCGAGTGGTGGACCAAAATGTAAATGAAGCTGTTACATTGCCACCGCAACCAATGACATCAACACCAGTGATCTCCCAGCCTGATTACGCTGTGAAAGAGGTCAGTCACGAGAGCATTGAGGTAAGTACCCAAAATGATGAACAATTGAGGAGGGCTTTGGAAGATGCGATTTTTAATTATAAAAAATCGAATGTAAGACCACGTCTGCTTCGTTTCCACCCATAGACGTAATTTAGCTATAGTGGGGGCCTTGAACCCACTTTTAGTCCCATTTCTACTGACGAGTAGTGATCTTACTGATTCCCACTCTGCGAAATCCTCTTTCTTTCGAATTCTTATTCTTCTATCAAACAATACAACTCAAGAATTTCATTCAATAGTGCTTTTATCTACCCTCAACTTTTAATTTGTTATTCATTTTGTTATTTATATTTTTTGGTTTGACCTAAATGTTTTATCGTACAAAGATATTATTAAAATCTGGCTAATATAACTATGGAAGAGCAAAACCTCCCAGTTCAAAAAGGAAGCTTTAAAATATTGTAATATCTATGTAATCTATTGTATTATGTATATCAGTCATCTAGTACCCATGTGGATTGTCCAGCATTATTATTACTATACACTCATTTATTCTTAAATCTAGTTTATAAAAAACATTTTGACTATAGAAAATAAAATACTATATTACTATTCAATAGTAAAAATATATATCAAAACGGTAAATCACCAGCCGCGAAGCTAGGCTCAAGCGGTCGGTGACTATGGCTGCAGAGAAAGGAACTTCCTGACGATACGCGCCGAGCCCAGGAGTACCGCCTTTTGAATATGGCTCTTGATCCAACTTCCTAGCGAAAGTCTCTTGAGATGTCGAGGCTCTTTGCTATTACGCCGTTAACCGAAACGACTTTCGGGACGATAGTCGCTGAATTAACATCAGCATGTGGGATGTTGATTCAGCGACTATCGTCGACAACCTCATTAGCCAAGTCAAGATACTTGTTGATTTTATCTTTCTCAGATTTAACGAGGTTTCTATCATGTGGTATGGTGACATCAGCGAGCACCGCCCTCCGTTCTAACCGATCTATCAGTACAATATCAGGTTAATTCGCCAGAATAGTCCTGTCTGTGATGGTAGATCGGTCCCTATAGAGCGTGGCACGGCCGTTTTCGAGAACTGGCGCCGGTGTGTACTTATAAGTACGGAACTTCAGGTCCAGTAAGGCCATATCGGAGAGCAAGTTGCTGGTGCATAATTTTGGCTTCTTGGTTGTGTCTGTGCAAGTACTGAGAGTTAGCAAGGTGTAAACAACCCGTGCCATCTTTCATGATATAGGTACTTTCGGTAACTGTTCGTCTTGAGCACCTCATCCATAATTGCACAGACAAGACCTTCGGTTTCCCCGAAGAGGTACCGAAGCGTAGCCAGTTTACTGAGCTTAGGAGATCCACATCAGGTCCTGTGAGGACCTTGTAGAATCTTCCATGTAGCTCTTTGCTCTCCCAAATAGCCATCCGCTCCTGGATGCTCATCACCGTAGGTTTGCGCCAGTTCTCGTTAGCTAAGGAGATAGGGGTAAGGTTCGAGTTGCAGCCATTTAAATTTAATAGTTAATAAAGTAACGATGCAGCGTGGTCACGGGACGATTCATAATCGGTAAATGATCTTACACCTTGGAAGCAGCAAGCTGAAAATTAAAATGATAGAATCCAAAGACCTAATAATCTAGTTAAATGTACACCGTAGGATACGTAGCGGTCTACGGTGGCTCTACGGCGTAGCATTGTTTCATAGCAAATGATTTGATTTGTACCGTATACAATTAGTTTAGCCGCGTTCACGCCTCAACAATAATGTTATGTGTCTACAGCAAAGGAAACATATACATATAACTATCAACACCTCGTCGTCAGAGCCCCTTGAAATGATGTTGGTTTATAAAGTAAATAACACGACTGAAGCAGGTTCTTGAATGAATATTTATTTATCAGCCAGGAACCAGGCCTTTTATACTTTTACGTACTTCTAATTAAATACTAAATAATTATATCTTAACTAAAGTCGGATTAAGTTCATCGTATCATCTGATACGTTTGACATTTAATAAAATACAATTATATTTTTGGAACGAAGTTCATAATGTTCTATTGGTCATTGAGTGACGTCTACGATATATATGTATTACGTTAGGTACCTACTCTACATCCGCAGGAGATCAACAATCGTTTTGAACTACCAAATACGTCAACGGGGAAATCCGTACTTATTCTAAGCCCCCTTTACATATAGGTTGGTAAACGTACTGAGTCAGATAAATAAGTTTAGTGAGTTGTCAAACCATGCAAATAAATCATCAAAGTTAATAATGATGGGAGTGGCTAAATACCTGCTAGCCACCATACTACGAGGGTAAAAAGGAGTGGAGAGGCAATCTAATACGCACTACATAAAACGTATTTAAAAAAGATTATCAAACATATTGAGTTAGGAGCGTTTGTGCGCAAATAATACCAAAAACTTCACAAGGATCCCCAAAATCATTATAATATCTTCATTGTTGTATAATATCTTTCCAAATTTGAACCATATAATGGTTCAAATTTGGGAAGCTAGCTACCACGTGTTAAGTCCTATTCATGAAAAATTCGAGGAATAAGTCGGATTTCTAGAAATACCTGTCATTCCCAAGGGACTAATGAGTTTTGAATTTGGAATCTCAAAATATATACCAAGGAGATCCGTAATATCCATGTGTATGCTGATTATCCAGCTTTATTTATTCATACGGATATTTTGAGACCATGAAGAAGAAGATCAATTCGCCTATACCTACGAGTACTAGGCGATCATAACACGGCAGGAGGTCGACGGAAACGATCGAACGATACGGTACCAACGAACACATGTTTGCAATACGTCTGTGTGCGACACGTTTACTTGAGGTCGATTATAGTATTATTTTGCATATTAGTTTCTGCCAGCGACTTTGCGCGCGCTATTGTTGTATAGAAAGTTTGTTGAGTAATTTTGGGAATCTCGTAGATAACTTACACGACCAGAGCACCGTTAGAATGTTATGCAAAGAGAATGTTAGTTGCATCGAAAAATGTAATTTGGTATTTTAGATGGATCGCTCTGTAAACTTCGGAGAAAGGTGAATTTTTCGACTTCTTTTCAAATATTTGAAAAGTATGAAACCTACAGAAATTTCAAAAACTGCTTTGAAATGTACAAACCTTTCATTTGATTCCCCACCCGATGAGGTAGCCCCCACTTTGAAAATTGTTCCCCCTTTTGACCATTTTTCGAAAAGTGTTATTTTTACAGATTTCTCTATATTTTTCTAGTAAAATATGGATCCACATTGACAAACGCTACCTACAAACCCAAACTCGACTGGGTGACGTCGTTACGTTTAGGAGTTCCTTAGGCCACCTTCTGTCTTCATCATCAGACCAGATCGATAATGACATTTTTTTCAAAACACTAGCAATTTTTTTTAAACACTAGAACCATTAGAACACCAAGTCAGATGGTAGACGGTATAAACAGTGCACTCGTGTGTTTTACAAAAAAAGCTGTTTGCAAAAAAAGCCTAGCATTTCATTAAGTACCTAAGCGTTTTCTAAAATTACACTAAAACATCATGATTTTGGTATCCATTTCGTTGAATGTTGTGTTATACTCAGTTTTAGTTTTTTTTTTCTTTCTCGGACGGATTCATGAAGAACGACGATAACTACTCTTACGAGACGTAGTACCTAGTAATGTTATTAATTTATTTGATTTTATGTGTTTTAACTTTTTTTGAAATTTCATAGTAATTTCAATACAATTTCGTATTATATATACTTACTTATCTTTATGAAAATTTGACATGGAAATTGGTTTTTCTTTCAAGACGCCTGTCTATGTCTAGGCCTAAGTATTGTTCGCTACCCAGAGCGGTTATGAAATCCGGTTGGGTATGCGGGGTACATTATACTTACTCTCACTAAAATACCCAAAGTAAAATCGCAACCGCAACAAGCAGCTGGTTCGACTAGAGCAGAAAGCACATTGTCGAATCTTATTGGATTGTTTGTAAATTTATTAACGAACGGTCGTCAATCAGGAGGCCACAGTGTTAATGCTCACCAACAAATATTGCAATATTTCACTTTCATTTTCCTCTTGCTTCTGGTCGAACACTACGGACGACGTTTGTGACGTTGCATCCTCTATGTATTAGCAAAGTTTAGAATAGACCATTCACGAGCAATTGCTATTTGTGGTCATAGTGTTGTTCCTATTTACTATAGATACGAGTACTATTGTACGTTAGTATCGTTATTTGTTCTGTGGTATTCCTAAATTGCTAAAGAAAAAGTCGGTCATACATAACCGTGCAAAAGAAGAACATTAAGTACACAAATTAAATGTAGATTATGTCTATACTCGGTTCCCAACCTCACCTCAACCCAAATTCTAGAAAAATAAACGTAAATCTAGGCAAATTTGGGATGAAATTTATTTTGTAGTTATATCAGTCATAGAGAAACGTTTCTTTAGTCCCAAAAGATTGAGAAAAATGGCTTTCGGAACAACGACCGGAATAAATAAATGTCCCTATTCTACCCCCGACATAAGTCTACTGGTTGAAGGCATGACGGTAATGTTCACATTGAAAACTTTCAGAGATGAACTTGTGTGCGTTTATGTGTATCTCACTCAGTCTTCCAGGTATTGCGGTGTAATCATGAAACAGAAATAAGGGATGGGGTTGGTGTCGACAACGAGGCACCGAAACACATAATCCCTAGAATCCCAGCGCCTTTCAAAATCGATATCCACATCTTCGACGCTATGAAGCCCTGGTACATTAAAATCGTATATATCGGAATTTCTGTTGCTACTCTTAAAGATTTTAACGAGCTCCCCGCTTTTACCAAATCAAACTTATATTCTTTCTGGAAAAATAGGTCGTGCCGAGGTTGCGCTTTCAACCGCGTCCGCGGATTTGCACTCCTTTTTTTTTAATAAAAATAGCTTCTATTGTAGTATTCCAGATCTTTATGTTTGCAAAATTTCAGCACGATCCATTTGGTAGATTTGACGTTGTCTTCGGCCAAAAATCTTCACAAAAGCACAAACTTTCGCCTTTATAATAATAGTAGGATAGGATAACACACCTACTCGGAAAGTGGTTGGGTCCTTTTCCCAACATGATGAATATAATAGTAGGTACTCGTACATTGTACATCTGGGCGACAAAGTGCCCAATTCCTATCCTGAGTATTATTTAAGGATTCGGAGTAAAATGTTTCTGTCGTTTGACCTATAATAAAAAAAACCCTATCTACCGGCTGATATTTCAAAAAAATAATTTAAAAAAAATCGTTAGAAACGGATTTCCATACATTTTTCTCTACCGCTTACGCACTAATGCGTCAGAAATGATATTTTATAGACTTTTACGTCCCGCACTTTAGTAAAGACTGGTACGTAGACATACTTTCTACCTTATGTTTGGATAAAGAAAAGGCAACTTTTTGAGCATAATTATTTTCTATGTGTATTTTTCATAGCCTGCCAAATTATATCAGCCTGCCAAATTATAGCTAACTGGTGTGACTCAATCATCGGTTGCTGTGGGATGGGGGACCTCAGTACCTATCGATTTAACCCCCCTGTATGTTCTGCGATATTCAGCGGTTTAAAAGTTTTTAGTCAAAATAAGATTTGAGCCTCAACTTCGCTATTGCAGCCAAACTAATAAGTCTGCGACCCTGCCTTTTTTAAAATAAGATATAGTGGGTCTTTTGTACCCAATACCAATCAGTCTCAGATTTATAAAAAAAATTATATATTGTAACAAAAAACTTTTTTCTTCAAAAAGCTTTCAATGGTTCTTGAATTACTTATTCGTAGGTCACATACTATTTCTTTCTATAACTTACCTCAAAAATTCATGCTGAAAAATGTTGTAAGCATGACGTTAATCCGTGGGTAAAGTCAGGTTGTGGATAATGATGATGATTAAATAGTTCTCTCATATTATATTATAACTGTTAAACTAATACTTGAATAACTATACATTGTATGATTTCGCAGACAGTCGTCAAATACTTGTATGTCCATGTGCTTAACAAGTCATAAGCTTAATTTGTCAATTTCACAATTCGTCAAATCCTTTATACTCGTATATCATTATTATTGTCAAGTCAAAAGCTTTTATCACTCTACGCGAGCGAAGCCGTACTAGAAACATATAGCGTTCACTGTTGTAGGCAAATCATAACTAGATGTCGCTACTAAAAGTGAACCAGGGCTAGATCGCGCTTACGAAGCGTTCCGGGATTTGGACGACCTGAGAACCTCAAATTGTACAGTTCGAACGAGAACCACTCTGAGTGAGAGTCTGTTCGTCAACATCATGTTTTGTATTTTTGTAGGGTCCACCTCTGAAGAGGAAGCTTGGAACTTCTGAAAAAAATTATGTCTGACGTCGGCCGCATCGTCATTGTCAATCTCCATCTCGGCATGTGATTGAAAATGGCGATGTGGAGATAAAATTCTATCTTAATATTACCGCAAGGATGAGACATCGCGGCACATGCCGTCGGTGTTTCTAACCTGAGATCTCCACAACTGAACATTATAGGTATCCAGATTATATTTTTTAATTAATGTAGGTAATTTTTTAAAATTTTAAGTAAATAAATATTTAAACTATGAAATTAATGATACGTGTTGTACGACTGTTTGCAACAGTCTGCAGCAAGCCCAACTGTTTCGTACGCATTTTGTAACGTGTAATATAAATAAATTGTTTTTTTCTTTGAACATATATTAGTTGTTTTACGCTTCATAATTAGGTATCTATACTAATATTATAAAGAGGAAAGGTTTGATTTTTTGTTTGTTTGTTTGTTTGTATGAATTGAATAGGCTCCGAAACTACTGGACCGATTTGAAAAATTCTTTCACCGTTAGGAAGCTTACTTTTCAGGGAGTGACATAGGCTATATTTTATCCCGGAATTCCCACGGGAACGGGAACTACGCGGGTGAAACCGCGAGGCGATCGTCTAGTTAATAATAAGAAGGTGATAGGATGGAATCTACATGTGCCTCCGTATCAGTAGTACTACTAAGAAGTACAACTGGTAGTACAAATGACACAACGTTGTATCTCTAGTACTACCAGTAGTACTAGTAAGCCTCCATGTCAGTAGTACTGCTAAGAAGTACAACTGGTAGTACAAATGACGCACCTTTGTATCTCTTTGGAGTTTATGCTGTACAACTGAACATTTAGTTATCATGACAATCTACATGTTAGTGCAACTCACAGGGAGGCTAAAAGTTTGAAAAATTGGTTAGAATATGGCAAACCTATAGCAGATTTATGAATTAATGTATATTATTGTAGAAAATTCAAAGCTAAAGTGGTGAGATTAATATGGACATTATTGATAAACATCACCAGAAAAGAGATTCTACAACATTTTGGAAAAGCAATATTTATTTAAATTCAAAGCCAAGCCTTCCGGTTAGTGTGGATGGCGCTAATGATCACAAACATAGGGCTAATATTTGAATGCAGCAATTTAAAAACAAGAGAAACAAACTTAACTACTCAATCGTGAAAAGGCACTAGTTTATTTCCCGACTCATGTAATTTTTTTTATTAAAAATACGCGACGTGGCAAGTCGTTGGGTCACGATGGGTTCAGCATCGAGCACGCGGTGGTGCACCTGCCTAAACTAATTAGTCTGCTTTATAATTTATGTATTACTAGTTTATGCCCGCGGCTTCGCACGCGTTGTTTCTATAAACGTTTAGAGGTGATTTCTATCCCATGGGAAGTGATTTATGGGATTAAAAGTTGTTCATGTTTTATTCCAGGATTAGAATTAACTGTACGCAAAATTTGAGCCCGATCCGTTCAGTAGTTTTGGCTTGAAGAGGTAAAAAACATCCATCCATCTATACATCCATCCAAAGTTTCGCATTTATAATATTAGTGTGAAGCACAGTTAATTGCCTCGAGACCTCATGCGAACAACGACTCGTCTGATAAGGCCAATTACAGACCAATATCATTGGCCACAGTAACGACAAAGGTGTTTGATGGTCTCCTTGATGAACAGCAAACACCTGAAGCTACACGGCGCTCCGTTCGGTTTCTTTTTTTAAATCTTTATTTAGAGAGTTTAATTAATAACACTGCGATTATGTCGCTCTAACTAAGTAACAACAAAAGAATAACAAATTCTTAAAAGAAATTTATTAATAAACAGTAGTAATAATTAATTTACAACTACAGTAATAAGAAACTAATAATAACTAAACTTTCATCTACTAAACTATACTCGTATATTGTACTAGCTTCTGCCTGCGGCTTTGCACGCGTATTTTTAATAAATAAGTAGCCTATTATATCAAGTTGTGCTTTGCATTTTTATGTAGGTACGCCAAATTTCGTCTTGATCTGTTCGGTAGTTTTGGAGATCATAGGTAACAAAAATTCAGATTTCACCAACTTTCGGCTTTATAATATTAGAAGAAAGTTTGTTTAGGCACTGGTATGCACATCAAGACAACTGCGTCAGGTGGCCAGATGAAGTATCGGACCCGTACAGGCTGGAAGGTGGGAGGCCCCTTAGAAGTATACCTCGGCCTCAAACAACCCCTCATTGCTAATTTATTTGTGCGTATTATGTAAACAATATTTGTTCCATATAAAGCTACTCACCCATCAATGCCCGGTTTGCAGTAGCACTGGCCTGTGGTAGGATGGCACGTGCTGTTGTAAGAACCCTCCAGGTTACAATCGCAAGGCTTGCAGCCGTCCCCGGAATCGATGTTGTAGTATCCTGTAAAGTAAACGGCACATTCTTAGCACAATTACATCCACTGCTGAACGTGCGTGCCCAAGCGAAGAGGGGTTTTGCCATTATCATCACGTTTGGCGCCTGCCAACCCTCCACCTATTCAAGTGAAGACAAAATCAACAAACACTTTATTTCTTGTTTGTTAATCACGCTAATATTTTAAATGGTTTGGATTTTTAGATGTATGGATGGATGGATGGATGTTTGTTACATCTTCACGCCAAAACGACTGAACCGATCGGGCTGAAATTTTGAATATACATATAGCTCTAAGCCTGGAATCAAACGTAGGCTACTTTTTATATCACAAAACAGCTACGATAGGAATAACCTTTAAACGTTTCCATAGAACAACGCATGCGAAGCCTCGGGCAATTTATACGCCCAAATTTTAATTTTTAGTTTACGAGCCGATTTTGTAGCTGAAAAAAAAACGTCATTGAGTTTTGATTTCTTGACTATGATCGCAGTAGATGTGTAAAAATCAGAGGTAAAAATACGAACGAGGAAGCTCCGTTACTATGACACCCACGGGTTGAGTTGTCAGGTCGATTCTTACGCCACGGCGGCACCGCAACTGCCACTACAAGTAAATGGCAGTTTAAAGACAATAGGGTAAAACCGTTGAGTGGAGACTACGGTGGTAGAATGTTTCTGCAGGGGCGCTGCTGCCCGCCCCCGGTAGATATCCTTTAGTCACTTCTTACGACACCCGCGGGAAGAGTTGGGGTGGTGCAAATTCTAAGCCATACAGCGAATCCACCACAAAGTTTATTAGTAAACATCTAATAAATATCAACATTGTAGAAGTCTACTGTTGCCACATAAGTCGACTTTTCGCGACCTTTCTTAGAACTGCAAAAAGGAACGGTAGATTTTATTGGTGCTTACTTAATGAGGGTGGTCCCCTATGTTAATGAGAAGTTTGTGACGGTAAGGTGGTAGGTACATAAAAAAGAGGTTTTTGAAATTCTTACCTGTCTCGAATCTTGCTTGGCCCATATTTTTTGAGAAGATATGGCCTGTTGTGGGCCTATGCCACTCAAAATGCTGGCAGAGTTTTTGAAAGATTTCCTTGTTCTTAGCCGAGCGCCAATGCTTTGTGACACATACCATAGAGGGCCTTAATTAGTTGAGTAACATCTATGCCTGATATGCTACTATCTTATCCTACTATCCTACTTCCTACTAACTATCTACATCTACTGTAATATTATGAGGCCGAATGTTTGTTATTGTATCTAAAATACGCGGGCAGAAGCTAGTTATTTATATGCTTTTCAATCGCTGTTCCGTTTTGAAAATATTGTCTCCGACTGACGTTGATTTGACTTTGACAACATTAACTTATTGACGTCTGGTCTGTGTCATGTAAGGCCCATAGAGCTAGATAATTAGTTCTTATGGGCTGCCACAGGCTGCCACGCACGAAGGTTTTTGAATTAGTGATTTGGTTGCGTTTTAAGTGTTTGACAGCGATGTAAATAGACATCTACGCCATTACAGTAATACTTTTAAATATTAGATACCTAAAACCCCTTAATTATAAGTGCAGAGTTCCAATAATATTTCGTCCGCCCGGCGTTCGTCCATAGATTTATCTTATGTTCCATACGGCCACACTTACATTCAGCGGTACATCTAGCTGTACTGTACCACTCAACTGCAATGCTGTAATAAATTGTAGAATTTTTAATGATTTGTTAGTAGAATTCTAAATTAATCACAGTCAAGTTTTTAATCGCTAGGCGCTGCTGTGACATTATTTTTAAATAGTAGAAATTGAGCCCAATTAGTAGAATTTCTTTGTTTTCTCTCTATCCCTAGTGATTGGAGAGCCAATGCTGTATAATACGTTAACTTGTATTAATCAACCGTCAAAGCTACGGCTGACACCTGAAAAGGATTATACCATGATATTTTACTAAAATACCAAATGGTGTCAATGGCAGAGTGATTAGGACGCAATACCTATGACACAATTGTATTAACAGAATTCGGCCCCTGGGTCGTAGTCTCAGTCGTAGCAGACGATTGATAGTTCGCCCTGTCAAGGATCTAGGTTGACTTAACCAGTGACCCTGTATTTAAAAACACGAAGTCGTGTAAGGCGCTATGCAGACTGAGCAACTATTGCGGCAACATGCAACTCGCAATTAGCTGTTGACATAATTATAATCTAAGTCATATAGAAGAAACTCGTCTTATAACTATTGTTTACAAAGCTCGTTAACCCAATATTGCTTCTATCTTTGGGGCAGAACACATAAAACCACCCTTATGCAGTTAGAAAGAGCACCAAGATGCGTTTTAAAGGTCATGTCCTTCAAGCCATATATAGATACCCGACTAGACTACTTTACACTGAATGTAAATTACTTACAGACATACTGCAAGTATTTAAACCTTTTCCAGTAAACGTTATTATTATACACTAATTTATTCTTATATTTCGTTTATAAAATATATTTTTTACTACAGAAAATAATATATTATAAAACTACAGTAAAAAATATATCTGAAAAATATATATGGCTGCAGAGAGAGGAACTTTCTGACGATGCGCGCAGAGTCCAGGGGTACCGCATTTTGAATCTGGCCTTTGATTCAACTTCCTAGGAAACCTGCATGCAACATTTCAGTCTCGTAGCTTTTCTAGTTATTGAAATTTCGTGATAATGTCAATGAGTCGCCAAACTTCGACTCCACACCATTGACCTTTTGGGTGCGAACTTCAAAAAACCCTGAAACACGTATCTGATTATTTTAAGTGCTGACTTAAAATAATCGGATAATTTAAACGTAGGAAGATGTTCCTACATGTAAATTTTGACGCAATGTAATAGTTTTATTTTGTATACTTTAAGCAGAGATGCCAAGTTGCTCTTCTCGAAGTGCAAGTCCGACTCGCACATGACGTCTTATTTTTTAATCAGACACTTTCTCGACTTCTGCATTGTAAGATACGAAAATAAGACGAATATGACTACTTCTATATCATCTATAAGAGCATATTGGTACAGCACTCGGTTACCTGGAAATCACATAAGAGAGTCCGGTAACCGGACGTAGTGCACACAATTTCCCTGATTTGTATTCAATAAATAAATTAACCAATTTAGGCGCTACCCCGACCCAAATCAGTATTGGCTATCAATGTAATAGTTTTATTTTGTATACTTTAAGCAGAGATGCCAAGTTGCTCTTTTTGGCCACCATGGTGGTCAAAAAGAGCAACTTCGCATCTCTGCCTACACTATACAAACTAAAACATTTTTAAAGGCATTAAAAAAAGCTTGTGATAGGATTCACAAACTGGCAAATCGATTTTTTAAAATTCCTTCGTATAACGGAATAATAAGATAAAATAGGTGTTGGCGCTGCTGATTTGGGTCGGGGTTGCGCCTTAAATAAAAAAATGTCTTATGTAACAACAAATTTATTTGATGATTTTCAGATTAATTCCTTTACTTGTGCCTTAGGATCTTGCTTCTTGCCAAATTTCGTGATTCTAGGTCAACGGGAAGTAACCAACCTTCAAGTTTTGGTCCCTTGCGGGAATCAAATACGTTTTTTGTGATATAGCTACTATAGTTAGTTGATAGGGTAGTTTTAACTTTACAACATGAAATGCTAGCATGAACAAGGCGGTTTGGGTAGTTTTAACTTTACAACATGAAATGCTAGCATGAACAAGGCGGTTTGGGTAGTTTTAACTTTACAACATGAAATGCTAGCACGAACAAGGCGGTTTGGGTAGTTTTAACTTTACAACATGAAATGCTAGCATGAACAAGGCGGTTTGAGTAGTTTTAACGTCGTAATGGACACCTCTTCCTTAATGTCAAAGTGTAAGGGGATATCATCTTAAAAACTATTGAGTTTAACGAGGTTAAACTTATGTATGTTTATCTATAGATCAAATTATTTTAAAACATTCTGTCTAGAAAGCATCATCATTTAATAGAAAAAAAAATGACAAAGTTGTGACGTTTTACACGAACAAATTTTGTTTTTTGGATCTCCTGTATATCCTAGGTTTGTCCCTTACGACATTTTAAATTTCCAGCGTCAATATCGTTTTATAATTAAATAACTACAAACTGTACAAACTTTCGGCTTTATAATATCATTTAGAATCCTACTAGGATTCTAGCTTAATGTTACTTTAGAATCCTAGGTACTAGGATTCCAGAGTAACATCCGTACTCATAACAATTTTTATTATGCGCCCAACACCATAAAGTGTAATCACGCTTCAAAAACTATATAGGGTGTGACCCTGCAGTGTATGATGCCTTACGGCATGTACTAACTAAAAGTTAGGGTTCTGAAACCGTCTCGCGGCGGGAACGCTTCGATAGCGCCTTCTAATTTTTCTAGTAGCGACACCTAGTTATATTTTAGGGAACTAAATATGGAGCTTAGTATTATGTATTATCATCACAGCTTTCTATGTATTATTTATACTGTGTTATTATTATTTATTCTCTGCAGCTCCACTTTTTTTATTTTGGTTCGTTTAGGTCAACGACTTAAAACGATTTAAATCTTTGACGTATGTACCTAGGTACGTAAATGCGTTTCTTCTTAAGAGTGGAGACGGATGTTTTATGGTCCTCGAAAGCAGATTTCAGATAAATAAGAACGTGACCACCGTAAAAAAATGTGTTCGGGGCTTTATTGCAAAACAAAAGAAACGTGCAGGTAGCCCAACGTTTTGCATCATAAAAACTATCCAGTTTTCGTGTTCACTTCACACGAAATGCACATTTCCCGAGATGAGTGCCGCGTACCTATGCTTCCCGCTATGAGGAAGTGTTCCTTTGTTTGCATCCCAAAGGACCAAAAATGTCACGCGTTCAGGCTGCAAGCTGCAAGTATGTATTATGAATAGGTAAGTCAAAAGAGTTCGTGACCAAGTGGGCGGGCCGATATTTAGAAACAAAAAATGTCGATGACCTACCAAAACGTGGTAAAACAATAAAACTTCGTCCGCCGAGTATAAGCGGATAACTGACCGATTTTTGAAAAAAACCACGTCTATCGTTTGATCTGCACATGAAAAACTGAAGCAAAAAGGACTAAGTAAGTATATCTCTTGCTACAATTAGAAGACGTTTAATAGAGATTAAGTTGAATATAGAAGCACATTAAGGAAAGTTAATTTACAATTAATTTACAATTTTCGGATTTTTACTTTCATTGTGATAAAAGACCTTGCTACTTGGGAAGTTGGTACCTTATAAAATTAGTGTGCACGTGATTCCTCTGAGAATGACGAAATATTTGGGCACCGAGTAAAAACTTGCTGCAGTCGTGTTCTTCTAATTATGCGGATAGACGACTGTATATGGATTGCGTTGACTTATAAGTTTGGATTTTTTGCAGGTTCAAGAATAACCTAACAGAATTTAGTATTTTAGTTGAATTTCAACTCAGTACCTTTACGCGTTCCTGACAAAATGGTATTGACAGACAGAGACGGACTAAAAAGTGATCCTTGAACAAAGGGTTTCTTGTTTCATTTTGAGGTACAGAAAATATTGTTAAAACTAAAAACCAACTACGTTAAAGTCTTAAACGCCGGCCGAGGCCATTGTTCCTACTAGTAACCTTGGTATATGAACGGTGCCTCTGTATTGGTGCCCTATGTATGAGATAGGGTACCAACCTCATAACCCTCCTCAGTTGGTAGTCGGGTAAAATCATTTAAATGGGCAATTTCATAGATATGCATCTATAGACGTCATCTGTCCTGTCTGGGTAGTGTCTGGAGCAATAACCACGCCCCAAGCGCAGAGGTTAATCAATAAAAAGAAGGGGATGAGGGAATCCTATAACTTCTAGCAAGTCATGCTTGCCTAGTAGTTTTACAGCAATTTCTGAGCCTACCTAGACAGACTGGCGGAACTATTGATAATGACGACCTCCGTAGCACGGCGGGCGAAGGTCCGCCTGCGACGCAGGAGGTTGTGGGTTCGATTCTCGCCTCGGGACAAATGTTTGTAAGATCTACAGATATTTGTTCAGGGTGTTCTGGATATTTTCTATGAAAGAAAGATCTATCTGTGTATTATTTATTTATTTCCAGCGTTATTTATTTATTTATTTTTATTCTTAAAAAACTGGCCCAAATGACCTCAAGGCCTCATGAAGGTTTTGAACGGCCTCATGGCCGAGGGTTTCGAACAGTACATACGCACATTTGGCAGCTGTTACCTACAGGATGTGGATGCAATAAGAGACTCCCAGCTACTTCTGTAGTTCTGGGAATTGGGAAAGCTTGCCCGGGGACCGGCCTAAAGTTGAGGCTTTCAACAGTAACTTCGAGGGTTAACTTGCTATAAAAATCATAAACGGGCGAAATTGAATGTATCCTAAGGGATCTCATTATTTATTGAATATATCAATAGGGGGCAAATTTAATGAGTGTGGTTGTCAAACTAGACCTAGATCTCAGTACTTACGGGATCCCCGTGGTAATAATCTCGAAGTACATAAAATTAAACATTTCTTTAACAATAGAATATCTTTATTCACAAAGAAAATTATACTAGTATTTACAATTGAAACAATTGAGGTAATACTGCTGACTGTTGCAAACAGTCTACAGGTAGCTCAACTGATCCATATCAACACCAGTCGGAAGCGTCCCCAAGACGCTGGCTGCATTGCCACGCTGTATGGCAATGCTGATACGCTGTGCCAGATATTCACCAGCTCTCGGGTCACGCGTCGCTTCGAACAGACGCTCAGATAATTTTTTAAAAACCCGAAGAGCCTCGGTACCCCACGGACCTAGGGTCTCGACTCCAAGGGGAGCAAATATGTAGGCTCTGTCGAGACCTTATTTGCGCCTCTTGAGTTCTTTGGCCAAATCTGCCGCCGCACCCGCCCTCACGGATGTCCTCGGAAGATGGGAAGGCGCAAGTGTGTCGACGCATGTAGCGTCATTGATGATGATGATCTCTAAGAAATAAATGTCAAAATAATTCTCAAAGAAGGGTCATCGAAAGAACGGATTGATCATCCTTCGTTTTAATAACACCCACTATACCTCCCCATCCAACATCAAGCAGAACAATTATGTCAGTGAGTCAGTGAGTGAGTGGTAATCGAGCTTTATAGATATTCACTAGTTGTTTATAAGTGCGCGAGCTGCTTGCTTTGCAATTTTTGCTCTGTGCAAGATAAATGTACAACCACTTTTAATTACATAGTAAGTGATACTTTGTTGGTACACCCCGCCTGGAATTGAGTTCGAACATGGAAGATAATGATTATTAACTAATGGTTACTTAAATGCTGTTCACTAGTGTCAATTTGAAGGGAAAATCAACACTAAGGAATGACATAAGGAACCATTACCACCTCTGAGTGTGGCAGTTAAAGCCAACCCATGTCAATGCACCTACTTATTGTCTGGCAGTAACCCCCCCAGGTCGTGCAATCCCCTTAATAAGTGATACTTTGTTGGTACACCCCGCCTGGGATTTAGTTCGAACATGGAACATAATGTTTTTTTTTTTTTTATCGGCTTACAATCACGAAAGACATGCACAGTTATAGTGCATAGTTAACCTTAATTTTGTTTCACTTGTAAGTTTAGAATTTAATAGTTTTTTATATAAATAGTTTTTTACTTTGAGGAAAGCATTCGTGGAAACCTCGCCTGCAAATACATCGCGTTTGATACTAGGCTCTCATAACAGGGAAAGATAAATCAAAAATCAGCTCTTGTACGGGTAACTATATTATAGTCTAGTCTATAGTTTTTGTTCGTCGCTGAAATCAAACCAATTTCAGCTGTAACACGTACAGGAATAAGTCTAATTTGCTGAGCGAGGCTTATACGACGTTCCTAGTTTACTTGTGGGCTGTAACCTTAATAGCTCTATCTAATTTTTTTGCAAAGGATTGATGAAATAGCACGATAGGGTTGGGTGGAGCTTCTCTCTGGGTTTTCTCGAAGGACAAGTATTCTATAGGTACTTACTTTGACAGATTACGAGTAGGCACACCTGCAATGTTATGATAGCCTGGTACAAGCACGGCCATCTGTCGTATCCGACCACCGTGCGTGCCGTGCGTATCCAGCTGCCGACATTAGAGATTTCAAATCTGTCAAATGAAAACTTTGCTTAGCATCACTTTTCTCACATTGACTTGTACCTATCAACCCGAAAAGTAAAGAGGGTTTTAAGAATAACACCATAAACTCAATATTTGATGAGAGGCGAAAGTATATATAGGTAGCCTATTATATAAGTCAGGTATTGCTCTAAACGTACGCCAAATTTCATCTTTATTTGTTCAGTAGTTTTGGAGATCCTAGGTAACAAAAATTCAGATTTCACAAATTTTCGGCTTTATAATATTAGTATGTTTTATATTATGAGGATTGAGATCTATAAGTGAATTATAGCGGATACAGTAAAAAAGCATTTATTTAGCTGCATTTCGACAATGACTTTAAATATTGTTATTAAAATAAAAATAGCCTATATTAAGCTGTCTTTTTACAGTAAAGTAGAATATTGTTAAGCCCCACGCTGTGTGGTGCTGGCCTAGAATTTGAACCACCCCAACTCTTTCTGTGGGTGGCGTAAGAGGCGACTAAGGGATATCCACCAGGGCGGACAGCGGCGCCTCCTGCAGAACTTTCACCACTGAACTGCTATCCCAAACCCGCATGCCCAGCGTGGGGACTATGTGGGGGAGGCCTGCGTCCAGCAGTGGACCAATGTAGGCTGTTGAGGACATAAATAAAACTTATAACTCAACGCACTCAAAAGTTACAGCTGTTTATGTCCGAATAATTTGAAATTTCCATGGAAATAACATGTACACAAAACCTGTAGGGTCCTTCCCGTAGACCTAGAATCATGAAATTTGGTGAGCATCAAAAGTCACTAAAATCTATAGAATACTTCCCGTGGGCCTACAATATAGACCTTATGAAATGTGGCAAGAAGCAAGGCCTTAGCACAAGTAAAAGAAAAAATCCGAATACAGCAAATTTGTAGTTAATTCACAAAGAAAAAAAAAGTATGATTCTCGCCATGGACCAAAACCTATAGGGTACTTCCCGTTGACCTAGAATCATATAATAAAGTAAGAAGCAAGGTCTTACGGCTCAAATAAAGGAAAAAGCAAAAAACCGTAAATCTGTAGTTTATTCACAAAAAAACAGTTTTTGGTTCTCGCCATGGACCAAAACCTATAGAGTACCTACTTCCCGTTGACCTAGAGCCATGATAATTTGGAAATAAACAAGAAGACAAGGAACCTTTAATGCGCGTGTCTGACTCGCACTTGACGTTTTATTTGTTTTTAATTAAATGTGTTTTATTCGACCCTAAATAAGGCGTTTTCGCGTCTGTGTTTGACTCAAAGCGTGCCCTACAATTTAATCTCTAGTGGTCAGTGATGCCACATTACTTACGTAGTGTGCATCAAATATGTGCAATATTTTATTTTATTTTAGCGAATGTACTTTTACACTTAGCCAGCCTAAAAGGGATCTTAAACTGTTTACATTTACGATCCATAATTAATAATATGGCAGCACAGTTCATTGCACGGCTTCGAAACGTTAACTATCACTGACCTATGAGATATGGTTATGTTTTCAAATTATACGTAGTACTTTATTGAATGGTTACCAAGCATTACTTGAGTAATTGCTTATTTAAAAAAATTGTAAGTGTCAAATCTCTGATTGGTGATTCTTTGTGGTGGTTATTTCAAATTAAACCATAGACAAAACCCTATTTACTCAAGCAGACATTGTCATAATTTGCAAGTGCAACCAGAATGGGGTCAGAGTAACGTTTTATTTACTTGAGCAGAGATTCAACGCTCACGAGAGCTCACGTAATGACTGCTTATGTAATCCTTTAGTAAACTTTCATTAGCGCATTAGTCGCAACATTTAGTCTCCTCCAGCCTGCAAAATTTGCGATAGGTTCCACCAAGCAAAGATACGAATTAGTAAAAAGTCGTATCAGAAACAACAGAAGCATTACACTACCTGCAGTAACGTATTGCCCCTGTAGGACCTATCCTTTGACCCATAAATTACAAAGCTATCAAAACGGTAAGCTAGACGTCAGAATTCCAGTTTTAAGCCTTAGTTTTTAATCCCGGATTAGAGGAGGATATTTTGTATGTACTTTGTAATATTCGAATTTTTCAGACGCAACTCTCGTGACAATTTTATCTTACGTCACATAGCTTACAGCCCCCTACCTAAGTTTAAAGACGAATCAAACAATACCTCGTTTGTTTAAATTAAAATAGACTGAAATCTACCGAAACTAAACTTTCCAGAAATATCAGGCCAAATAAAGGATATTGAAATAATAATACTGTGTACCTAGTTACTTAATAATACAGTTTTACATAATAACCAATGAATCATAAAACCTAACTTCGGCCAAATCGCGAAAGAAGCGGATAAGTACGTAAATATCTGCGGAACATTCAGTACGCAGAAATACCAGGCTGCCATAAACAGAAAGAACAAACCGCAGAGGACTGCGACGGTTAGTCGTAGCAGCAGTTTGTAGCTAAATTGTGCATTCTCTGTATCGTCATGGAGATTCACGGCAACTTAGAAGCAACTACCAGAATTCAGTGATTTCAACATGTTTGATTTTTATTTTGCTTAATGACTGTGCCTACATCTCTATGTGGGTTTACCAAACACAGTCCAAAACAAAGAAATATTGCTTCCATAACGTCTCCTCAGCTCACAAACATCCAGTGCTGTACGTGCCTCTCTCAAACAAGGGGGGTTTAACCATAATAACGACGCTTGACCGGCGGATTGGATGTCACAGTTAAGATGTTGAAAATACACTGGCGGAAGCTGCTGTCCTTCCTCCGGTAGAGTCCGATAGTCGACTCTAACGACATCTATTTCATTACGTGATTTAAGTTCAATTACTTAAATGTTCAACAGACATCTATAGAAATTCCCTAACCCTATTCATGGTAGTCAACTGTGTAGTCTCGCCATTTTGTTTCAGTTTCAGTCAAAACGTAAACGCGTCCTGGATAAGCCATAACGTGGAAGTTATAAAGTCGAAAATGGTTGCAAATACAATATTAGTCTGGTGAGTCTGATAAGACTTATTAAGGGCGCCATAACCGCATGTGCGACAAAGCCCTTAATAAAGAATTTAAAAAAACTTATTAAATTTAAAGGTATAGGGGTAAAGGTGAACTAACAATATGGAAAGTGAAAGGTTTCACAACCGTACTCATTCCTCTCTTAAATCCACCCCCTTCCTACGTTAAATTCAAAACAACGCGATTTTGCCTAGTTATAATTACGTTACTTTTGATTGTTTAAAATTTATTATTTATATAAATTTATATCTATATTGGGGCAAAACTAGATATTTACGCAGATTTTTGGCAGAATTGTGACAAACCAGACGCAGAGCCATATTAAAGAAATTAAAGTTCAACTGAACTGTAGAAGATATTTCAATCTGATTAGCGAACAATCAGGCTGTTTTATAATTTAAATAGGTTTAGATTAATTCTTGGCATGACGTCAAAACGACTAGAGGCTCATAACTAGCTAAGAGGGAAATCCAGCCGAGTTGTCGGAAGGCTGCCGGTCACGCCAATCCTTCAGTTGCAATCCTATTGCTGTTCAGTACGAGCTTTAATCGCGTAACATCCCGCTGCGTCCAACGGTGTGCCATATTAATAATGCACTTGCATGTGTGCTTATCAATCTATCTCAGTCAGGCTCACTTGTCCCCCGGTGTGTTTGTGAAACAGAAATATGTGACTCTCAGATCGAAGGATCTACTCGTACCTCCTTCTTACGCTACGTTTCATTCGAAACAACGTACCTCTGCCTATTTATGAGAGCCTGGTACTTGGTGTGCCATTGCTATGCTGGGTAGAGAAGATCGCCGCCCCGCCTGCGAAGAATAAACAAACAGTTCACGTTTTCTTTGCATTCAATTTTATATCGCCATAATTATTGGAATATGACGTTAAAAGTGTTAAAAGGAAACTTTATCTTCAATGTCTTTATCTCCTCAACCTGTACAGTCTTCCACTGCTGGACGCAGCCTCCCCTGATAAGCGCCTTATTGGTTTTTATCTCATGGGGGTAGTGCCCATAATCCCCATGCTGGGCATGCGGGTTGGGGATCGCAATGCGGTAGTAGAATTGTTCTGCAGGAGGTGCTGCTCCCCGGTGGATCATTTTACACCAACGGCCTGTGGGTTACTTATAACAAGGCGTCCATCAGTGCCCTACGTGCCCTCTATAATAATTTGTTTAGAGCAATGGTGGGGCTGCCCAGATACTGTAGTGCGTCTGGCATGTTTGCTGACGCACATGTAAAGGACTTTTACGCTGTGATTCGCAATAAACTAACATCTATAAAACATAGGATACTGGGCAGCACCAACCGCCCGGTTACGGCTGATAGACATTGCAGTAAACTGTAGATGTCAAGCCTGATCAACCCCTCCGCTAAACAAATTTATTATATATATAAATTATATAAATTAATTATGTCACAGATATTATAATATAGTATATATACTATACTACTATGCTAGTGAATTATTAGTAGTAGTATTTACCTGGAAGAGTTTAAGGGGAGACCTTTGGCCCGCAGTGTTACCGCTGCGGGCATATCAAAATGTAAATAAGTAGAAATTTATCTGGAATAATATTCACAGTCACACCACAGTCACAACACAGTTTCACCGGTGCAAAACCGCGAGCAGAAACTAGTACATTTATATAAAACGATCGTTTGCTTTATATTTCCTATGACTACTAGTATAGTATTATAATATCTGTGCTATGACCAACAATAATTCAAAGTATCAAAATAATGTTCAGGCACAAATATTATAATACTATACTAGGTTCAGGTGAGGTGGCAGCCCTAAGCCCAAAAATTCCGGATAAAGATTAAACGTAAAATGCTGATAACTTCTAAATAACGCGGAGTTAGATTATTGTTTTAATATTGTAGATAAAAGTTTGCTCATACGATTGCTTAGTTTAGAAATTTCCGTCTAATACGGCATTAAACTGAAGAAAAATAGAAAAATTATATAAATATTAATAATTTAATAAATTATTCAAAAGTCAAAAGCTTGCTTGATGGTCTGGTATTATGTGTACAACCATTTTATATCAATAAAACTTAAACAACTTGTAAACCTTGATCGGTACATTGAATATTGCGCCATCAAATAGTCCTCGACCGAACTTTGTAACTAATATTGCGCCATCTCATAGTGCTTGACGGAACTAGAACCCATTCCAATGTAAATAGTCCCTAGGTTATCTAGATAGTTCCGTCAAAGACAGTGAGATGGCGCAGATAGAAATGAAATCCATGTTTGCTCTTAGCATTTTATGCTAGCCTGGTACGGATACCACAGATTGGAATAATACTTAGTATACCGACTCTATCGTGACATCTCACCGTCTTTGACGGAACTATCTAGATAACCTAGGGACTATTTACATTGGAATGGGTTCTAGTTCCGTCAAGCACTATGAGATGGCGCAATATTAGTTACAAACCCTCGGTGCGCGAATTGCACTCGCACTTGACGGATCTTGTTTTTTGTGTCATTGATCATTTTATACCGAGTGTTTTTAGCCATGGTTCATGAAAATCTGTTCAGTCAATAAAGGTCGGCTGGTTTTTAAAATTCTTAATTTTGTTTTGTGCCTGCTGAATTTAAGCGTCCGTCAACCCCTCGTCTGTTATACCCCGTCTAACTGCTCTGTCCGGCCAACAATTGGTATAACTACTGAGCGGTTAGTTCCTATGTTCCTACTGATTATTCCGAGCCCCCCGTTAGGAACGCCAGAGGTTGCGGGTTCAAACCCAAGCATTTTATTACCGAAAACGTTCTTTTTCTTTTTCTCGGAGCTTTTCTATGTCAACTTTCTCTTAAAAATTCTTAATTTGATTGTTCCTAGGTGATTTGAGCGTTGTTAGTTTAACTCGTCGCTTGTACAGGCGGGACAGAGATGAGTAGGTCTCCCAAGAGATATATTGACGTTGTCAGTCTGGCTGGTGTCGACGGCGCATGCGCGCCGCGCAGCTCCGGTGTGACGTTGAATACAACAAAGCTCAAAATGAGCCGCCATCAATCATTTAGCTCTTCATTAACAAAACAAAATAACGTAAAAGTAAATATTAACTATTCTTTGGCTACTTTATAACGTTACGTCGATTTTACAAAGCCATTTCCATAGTAAGTCGGATGTTAATTTGTGTTTTAAGCTATTTGAAAGTTTATTGGGGGCTCCAAGTTGCATGTATTTGCGGACGTTGGCCTATGAAAGTGCAATCTGCATCGAAGAGATGGCTCTAGTTAAGCAAATTTTTGGATGGGAAACCTTTTTAGGCTTTTATAAAGTCAACATTTACATATGTGTCAACTTTAACACGCCTAAAGGTGTTTTTCGAAAGTTTCTTTGCAACTGAAAAAATGCAGTAATCGCCGATGGCTAGTTCAGGAGATTTTTTCACATTTCCTAGATCGCGCAAACGATGAAATTTCTCGACATTTGAGGCATTCAAGTTTCTGCGTTGAAAGATTGGGGGAGTCCGTATCTACACAGTAATGGTCTGCCGGGACGCCAACGTACAAAGTCACCGGGGAGGGATGAAAAAACCCAAAAAATCCAAAAAAAGAGCCTGTGTAGTCTCTCTCTCTAAGAGATTGCCAGCCCAAACCCCACTGATGTAGATGATTTGACTTCCCTTTTACTAATTTGAACGAAAGCTATCGATATGATTTTTTTTGCATTAAGTACCTATATTATTTTGTAAGCGCTTAGAATATCGATGTGCTGTTTCCAAATTATATGAATGAAGATATTAAAAGTAGGTACGTAGGTAAGTAATTACATAATGGAAGTAAAATAAATGAATTAAAATAGTTGAAAGCACGTCCCCATGCGTTTACATGCCTGCTGCATTCATATGTACCTACCTATTCACTTGACATATGACATGTCATACATATGACAAGCCCTCTTGCGGTGGCTTTGGGTTTAAATTACCTTGGTCAAGTCATCTACTTCGTCTTACTACAGTCAGTCTCTATAATAGGGACTTCATTGAACGTCTCTTTAAATAAACAAATAATAATATTGTTTTGTGAGCTTTAAAAATATATTATTAAATAAAATATATTAATGCTGGACAATTCATATCTCCAGCCCCAAGCTATGCAGAACTTGTTTTATGAGACTAGATAACTGATATACTAAAAACAATACACTTAATAGATGTAAAATTAAACATAGAACACGTCCAGAACACCCTGAACAAATATCTGCAAAATGTACAAAACTATGCCCCGAGTCGGGATTCGAACCCGTAACCTCCTGCGTCGCAGGGACCATTGCCTGCCGCGCCGCGCGCCGGAGGTGGTTGAAATGGTTCAATTTTTTTTACTAGATGTCGCTAGTAAAGTTCAACGAGGCCTAGATGGCGCTTACGAAGCGTTTCACGAAATGAGGTGGTCAGCCAAGTATTTTGTCGCAATCACTTGGTACAGCGCTACTGTCGTCGTCACCTTCATTTGAAACAGTTTTTGAAGAGTGGGACAGATTCATGGGATAAAAAAAATCCAATAAATCCGTCTATGTTTTATTCCAGGCCGAGATCTCTGAATGCAAAATTTCAGCCTGATCCGTTCAGTAGTTTTGGCGTGAAGAGGTAACAAACTCAACAGCCTGTATTGGTCCACTGCTGGACGCATGCCTAAAATGGTATTACAATACGACGTATCCTCCAAAAAACTAATTAAGTACCTATTTTTATCGGTCGAAAACACTCAAAGACATGCTACGAGATCTTCGCCGTAGCACTACTACGCCGTAGCAGTGCTACGACGTAGATAGAAAGATTGACTAAGTTCTGAATAATTATGCTACGAAGTTTCATAGACTTACCAATACTGCTATTCTTGGCAACTGTCTACCGAAACCGGACAAATATTTTGATTTGTACACCTTAGCCTGAAAGAACACCCAGCTTTAAACAATTATTTTCAGTACCTACAGATTTATTGTACCACAGCAGGAATAGAACCAAACACTTCGACTTTAGATCCAAATGTTCATTCTACGCGCCATTGTTTCAATGTTTTCGCAAACATGTGGTCATGAATATTATATTTTAACGAAGGTAGCATAGATTTTAGGTACAGAACCTACTCGCTTTGCTCTGTCTTATAAACAAGGCAGGATGGCCTGGATGGGGCCATCTCTCAACCTGTAGGCGGTTAATTGTGCCACTGAGTGTATTGTAGTGGTACGCTGCCACTTCAATAATTCCCCTTGACTTATCAACGTAACCCATAAATAAAATTTGAGAAAGGCAAATAATTTGTTTGGTTTTAAAAGCAATTCCTACGTCTGCAAGTCATTAAAATTTTTCTCAAGCTGATAAATAGACCCAACAGCCATAAAAAAGCATAACACTTTAAAACAATAACCTCTGGCAATAAATTTCGATACCAAAGAGCTTTTTTTTTTAAATTCGAAGAAATTCAGTCTCCACACGTGCAGTTTAAGATAAAACGTGGAACCATGGATGGAGTTCGGCTATTGAAATACACTTTTGGTACAAAACCATAAAGCAGATATTTTATTGCTTTTGCCTTTTTGTGACTAGGCGCGTTCTAAGTGTCGCATATGGTCAACAATATTTTTGTTACGAATGTTTTAGTTCTAAGGAATGTTAATTTTAATGAAATGCTTGAATTAGTATTAAGGCTTAGTTATAAATGCATGTAACATTATTCATTCTCGTTGGAGACGTCACAGCGAAAATGAATATAAATTAATTAAGGTCTCTCATCTGTATTACCAAATTCAAATGCCATACAATTGGCGAAATTGGAGATTAATTATCACGAAAGCTCAAAGTTATTGGCTCTCTATGCTGTGATAAATTCAAACTAATGTTTCTATTATTTTCGTTATTTTTATGTGAAGCGGCGATGTTGGCGAGACTAGCGACATCTCGTGGCGGGGCGTCAAATCAATCAAAAGGGGAGGAAACAATTACGCCTCCACAGATCCCGGAGGCGGGTAACAGGCCAATGGAGACGCGGCGCAAGCGCAGGTTTCTTGGAAATGCCATGATGCGTGCAGGCGGAAAGGGATTGTTCGGTCTTTGCTCAAATAAACATAGGGTAGTTTAATTTAGTAAGGCCATCAGCCGGTTTCATCCTACCCTCTGTTGGGAAATCGGCGAGAGAACTGGATGTGACGTACCATGTCCTACACAAACGAACGAGTGAAAAATGGCTGCTTCGCTTCCCTCTGTTCAATCTCAACCGTCGCACAAGTTGGATATATTTACGTGAAATTTTGGAAATATCGATTACTTCTCACTGTTATTTGTGTTGCCGTGCAACTTACAATAAGCCGTGTAAAACTGCCTAAAAAACATTACACTCGCGAGTGAATATCTGGTGCTGTGTTCTGGAAGCTGGATCCTTGCATGGTTTGGAGAATTCAGGTCAGTGGTCAAGCTACTTTATCTACCCTGTGTAACGAGCAAAGATCTATTTCTTTAGGTATTTTCGTTAGGTACATACAGCATTATAATTATTTCACCCCAAAATCTTCGGTCCTTCGATTCATATTTTTTTACTACCAGTTACCTATTGTTCAGATCCCACATTTTGGTCCTTCGAGCCGGATAAGAATAATTTAAATAGATTTTCGTAAAATCAACCATATTTTGTTCGATATTCTTACGTAATTTTGTCCCACTACGCATAATTACCACGTTGGTAATTTTCTTTGTAAGACGCCATTTTGAACAGCGACAAAGACGTTACGTACCGTGTGCGCAACGATTTGTTCAATTCACAAGCCGTGCTTGTTTTATTTTAGTTATATTTCAATCTGTTTACCTAGGCACTTCCCCTTATTTCTTTACTCTTCCATAAAATGTCTACCGACACAGAAAAGGCTCCCTCCAAGAAAGAGCTAGAAGCTGTTAGAAATTTAAACAAGTCGATAGCTAAAAAACAACGTTTGTTTTCGCAAATGCAGCAGGTTTATGATTTGTCGAAAAAACTTGATACTCAACCAAGCATGAAAGATATGTTTCTTTTGCGTGCCTCAGAGGTACAATCATTGCGGGAATCTTTTGAGGCCATTTGCTTAGATGTTTATGAACTGCAATTAATATTAAACCCTGAAACGCAATTCTCTGAGAACGACCAAAAAAGCTTTGATGACTTATTTTTTCATGTTAAATTGTGTGCCGGTCAATACAATATGGCTGACGTGTCGCCAAGTGCAACGAATAAAAAACTTAACGTTGAAATTCGTCCACGTTTGCCCAAACTCGAGTTATTCACGTTCGATGGCGATATTGAGAGTTTCACTACATTTTATGAAACATTTTGTTCTTTGGTGCACAATCAGACTGGAATTTCAAACATAGACAAATTTCATTACCTGTTGTCATGCACAAAAGGTTCCGCGCTTAGCATCGTAAAAAGTGTACCTATAACTGCCAGTAACTACGAGGTAGTCTGGCAATCCTTGTTAGACAAATATCAGGATAATAGAATGCTCGTAAGTAAATACCTAGATAAGATGCTCAACTTTCCCGCGCTAAAATCAGAGTCTCCTACAAACTTAAATAACTTTATCGAAAATTTTGATCACTCGTACCGAGCTATTAACGCTCTTAATATTGAGCACTTATCTAGTTATGTACTGTGCCACATAGCTTTGAGAGGATTAGATCCAAGTACAAGAAAATCATTTGAACAAAGTCTTGATCAAACGACTATACCTACCTATGAACAGCTGATGTCCCATGTACGCAACCAAATAAAAATCTTAGAGCATTCTCAGGCTTATTCAAGTCCCACTATCTCGCAAAATAAAAATTCTACGCCAAACAATCAAAACCGGAAACCAAGTGATAACAACAATAGGAAGGTATTTGCTTCACAAACACAATCGAAGGATAATAAATTCGCTTGTTGTCATTGTGACAAAAATCATATGATTTTTCGCTGTGTGCAATTCCGTGAATTGTCTCCTGCGCAAAGAATCAGCCGTGCTGATGAATTGAAGCTTTGTCACAACTGCCTCAAGCAAAATCATTCGACTTCTGACTGCCGAAGTGAATACAAATGTTTTACATGTAATCAACGTCATCACGCATTACTGCACATTGACTCGGAAATCAAACCTGCTACCTCGCGAGCCGTGCCCGCCAACTGTAGCAGTGTTGAACCGATAAATGCTTGCACAGCGCATGACACTAGTTGTCACTCATCCAACGTAAGCAAACTTCATACGGTGTTATTAGGTACGGCCATAGTTAATGTGAGTGACTCACTCGGGAACACCCATGCCTGCCGCGTTCTTATCGACTCAGGCGCTCAGTCAAACTTCATATCCTTGAATTGTTTAGAGCGGCTAGGGTTGTCACGTCAAAGATGTCCGTTCAATATTGTAGGTCTGGGTGGAAACGCAGTAAAGAATTTTGGCATGACGTCTTGCACAATCACACCGCGTTATTGCGATAAGCCTACTTTAAAAATCGATGCGATTATTTTACAAAAAATTACTTCGGACTTGCCTACGGTAGAAATTTCTGAAGAAATATCCCAACAATATAAAAATCTATTGTTAGCGGATCCCTACTTCCATAAAAGGTCACCTGTGGACATCATACTCGCAGGTGATGTATTTCCTCATATTTATGATGGAAACAAAATTACAATAAGTTCCACATTGCCCACTGCGCTAAGTAGCATCTTTGGGTACGTATTGTGTGGCAAAATTGAAGTACCGTGTACTTCTGATGATGTCGCTAATATTGCAACGTCTTGCAATTTAGTGTCGTACACTAATGACGGCGACACCATCAACAATCAATTAAAATCGTTTTGGGAAATAGAGGAGGCGCCGTGCGACATCCCTATGAACCCACTCGATAAACTCGCTGACGAGATTTATTCTCAGCTTCACTACAGGGACGAAACCGGTAGGTACGTTTCACCTATCCTACTGGACCCTAATCAAAATCCTCTTGGCGAATCTTATAACCACGCCGTGCGTCGGTTACAGCACTTAGAGCGACGATTTGCTCGTTCACCTGAGTTGCGTGAGCCCTACATAGAATTTATGCGCGAATACGAGCAGATGGGGCACATGCAACAATACACCGGTACAGAGCCAAGTAGGTACGTCATACCACACCACTGTGTGGTAAAGAGCTCCAGTACAACCACTCCCGTGCGAGTAGTATTTGATGGCTCAGCAGCAACATCTAACGGCGTATCATTAAATGATAACCTACTTACAGGCAAAAAACTGCACCATGACATATTAAAAATAATCTTTAATTTCCGCTTGTATCCCGTTTGCTTTACTGCCGACATAGCCAAATTCTACAGAATGGTTCATATCAACCCTGCTGAACGTTGTTATCAACATATTCTGTGGCGGGAAAAGCCAACTGATAAAATAAAGACTTTTGAGCTTGTGACGAATACCTACGGCCTACGCTCGTCTGGGTATGTAGCTGTACGTTCCCTACAGCAACTAGCTACTGATGAAGGTGCACGCTATCCTCGCGCGGCTGATATACTTATGAATGGTTTTTTTGTAGACGACCTGCTATGGTCGACGCAAGACCTTAACGAAGCCTGTACGTTACAGGACGAGCTCGTAGCTCTGTTGAAGCTTGGTGGCTTTGACCTTCGTAAATGGGCAAGCAATGACCCCGAGTTGCTTGCAAGGATCGACGCAGATCAAGCAGTCGCTATAAACTTTAGTGACGACACCGTGTGTTCGTCACTGAAGGTATTAGGTCTAAAATGGCTACCTATCGATGATTGTTTTTCGTTCGATTACAATATGACGGATAATACCTATACTAAGCGGTCCGTACTCAAGTTGCTTGCTAGCATTTTTGATCCGGTGGGATTTTTATCCCCATGTACATTTTTAGCAAAATGCATAATGCAAGACTTGTGGAAGTTAAGCCTTGGTTGGGATGATCCGCTTCCTTCCGATTTACGCGATAAGTGGTCTGCATTTATCACTTCATTGTCTTGCCTCTCATCACTAAAGATTGAGCGACACATGCTTATACCTAAATTTTGTGATGTGCATTTAGTTGCATTTTGTGACGCATCGACCCGTGGTTATGCTTCAGTAATTTATTTACGCAGTGTTAATCAAAACAATGAGGTGAAGACCCGTTTGCTTATCAGTAAAAGCAAGGTCGCTCCCATTAAGCCACTTTCAATCCCAAGGGGCGAATTGATGTCTGCGGTGTTGCTATCCAAGCTGGTTTTGTTCGTCAAACAAAACATTCAAAACATTTCATTTAAAATTACAGCCTTGACAGATTCAAGCGTAGCGCTAGCCTGGTTGCAAACACCTCCCTTCAAATTAAAAACATTTGTTTCAAGCCGTGTCGCTCAAGTGGTGGAGGTAGTTCCGTCGAACTGCTGGTTTCATGTACGAAGTGAGAACAATGCCGCTGACCTGTGCTCACGCGGCGCATTACCAACTCAGATCGTAGCTGAGTATGAGCGTTGGTCAGGCGGCCCAGCTTGGCTCAAGGATGACGTTCATCTGTGGCCGATCAGTACATTTTACATAAATGAAAAAACAGAAATTTTAGAACTTAAAACCAATACTGATGCATTCAATTTCACTTCTCAAAACATAAAAAATGAAAACTTAGTAGCCATAATTGAAAAATTTTCATCGTTTAATAAATTGCAACGCGTCATTGCTTGGTGTTTGCGGTTTATAAAAAATTGCAAAGCATCTCAACGTTCGGTCGGTCCGTTATCAGCTCATGAGTTGAAAGCGTCTCATGACTTTTTAATAAAAACAACACAACAACAATATTTTTCTAGCGAACTTAATAATATAAAAAATAATAAATTTGTTCCTTCTCTAAGGAAACTTTCACCCTTCGTGGATGCGCATGATTTCCTCAGGGTGGGGGGTAGGATCAGTGAAACTGACCTACCCTACAACAGTAAGCATCCCTTGCTGTTGCCTAAAAAATGTCATTTAACAATTTTGATAATTGAGCATTATCACAAAATGTACCTACACGTAGGACCTCGTTCCCTACAAGGAATTTTGTGCAAGCGATATTGGATTTTATCTGATAGTTCGAGTTGTTACCTTGAGGACGCAAAAGGGACTTATAAAAAGACCGGTTAATAAGCTGTGTCCTCTTCCTTATTCAAATTAAACTTAGTTTTCACAAATCTTAAACCTGCTTAACATTTTATTTGAGTAGGTTTCTATGTAATAATTAATAATATAAGTTTACTATATACCATAAAACTTGTTTAAATTTTATTGTTTCTGCCCTATTTTGGCAACATTCCTTCTTTCAACCTTATAATGCTGTACTTAATCACTGTTAGGTACTTTGGGAAATTATCATGATAATTTCTGTGGGGGGTATGTTCGGTCTTTGCTCAAATAAACATAGGGTAGTTTAATTTAGTAAGGCCATCAGCCGGTTTCATCCTACCCTCTGTTGGGAAATCGGCGAGAGAACTGGATGTGACGTACCATGTCCTACACAAACGAACGAGTGAAAAATGGCTGCTTCGCTTCCCTCTGTTCAATCTCAACCGTCGCACAAGTTGGACATATTTACGTGAAATTTTGGAAATATCGATTACTTCTCACTGTTATTTGTGTTGCCGTGCAACTTACAATAAGCCGTGTAAAACTGCCTAAAAAACATTACACTCGCGAGTGAATATCTGGTGCTGTGTTCTGGAAGCTGGATCCTTGCATGGTTTGGAGAATTCAGGTCAGTGGTCAAGCTACTTTATCTACCCTGTGTAACGAGCAAAGATCTATTTCTTTAGGTATTTTCGTTAGGTACATACAGCATTATAATTATTTCACCCCAAAATCTTCGGTCCTTCGATTCATATTTTTTTACTACCAGTTACCTATTGTTCAGATCCCACAGGGATGGAGAAGGGGTTGCGTAAATAGGCGAGCAGCGAGGATCTCGGGACACAGAGAGACGTTGGATACCTCAGGGAGATACAGATTTAGATGTCCTAGCGTAGTACGGAGTTCGTTAAATTTCATTATTAGCTTTTGGAATAGTGTTGATTGAGATTATACCTAGAGTCTATTCTATCTAACTTCAGTGTTGCCTTAAGATTGTATCTGTTGTATAAGAGAGTGGTGTTAGTATTAGAGCTAGAATCTGTGATGAACGTGTGTTCCTGTTTCGAGTACAAAAGCTAAGTTTATTGTATAATCGCTGTACCTATACGATTGATATTGGTGATTCTAGAATATATAGCTTACTGCGAGTCTGAGAGGCCCATGTAATTTACAAAATCAGACCCCACTGTTACTAAAATCAATCGTATTATTTTCTGTCTATTATTGTGTTTTCCACAGGATAATCCCGCCTATTTTGAGGCCATTTCCCCGTAAAACTCTACTGAGTTAATAGAGCGACTGTGGTTCGCCTTTTGCATAAATATCTCTTGGTTTCGGGTACAGGGTTGGCGGAAGCCTTCTGCCCCGACAGCCCTGGAGGCGCTTTATTGAACAGAATGGGAGCTTAATAACTGATAGCTTTGGTATCGTGCTTATCCAAACACATAACAAAGCTCTCCGTTACAGCGACAGGGTGGCGAAACCAATCAAAACTTAAAATTGTTTGATCGTTTATTGTAATATTTTCTTGTGCACCCTAGGATTAAGTTCTGTCTATTTTACTGCCTGTTTACTGTATTTCAATGTGTTTGTGTGTGTGTGTTAAATGTATTAAACAATACTAAATTCCTACAAATCAGTTTGTTTACATTTTATATTAATTTGCCCTATAAGTTAGAAATTTCATGAAGCTTACGCTGCTCAATTAAAGTCTAGGTTTTCTAAAAACTTTTCCAAAGAACTTATCACTATAAAGAAAGGATAAGCCTTACTCACAACTAAGTAGAGTCATACAGAGTTTTAAATAACAGATATGGATTGATACCTCACTTTAAAATGTTACTGACTATCTCATCATGAGCAATGTCGATGTTGAAATTGATTTGGTCTTTTCTATTAGGACCTAACACACATGTTGTCCACATAGCGAAACATAGTGTCCGCAGTCGGGGTCCCCAAATAATTAAAAATATAAATACATATTACGTCCCGTTGACGTAGACTGCCTCCGGCGAAGCCCAAGCTGGAAGAACACAGGGGTCTGAACGAATAAGAACCAAATCAATAGGTCTTGTAACCAGACCACAGGTCATTAATCTACCTGAGGCCCAGCTTCACTGACTGGAGGCTTCCACAAGGGTAAGAACTGGACCTTATAAATTAAAACTTACTGCTCTGTATGGTATCGATCCATAAACTGTATTATTCGATAAGGTCACTGTTTTATGAGCTACAAACAAATGAATAAGCTGTAAATGCTATTAGTACAATATATAATCTGGTGTTCATACAGACACAGGCCAGGGTCCGTTACAGTATTTCGATATGCTTGTTAAATGAGAGGAACAAAAGGAAGATTAAATTAGTTAATAGAGTTGGGGCGAAAACCTAAGATTTTCAGAATAATTAAAATATACTCTATGAAGTACTTAACTGCATATTTAGATATGTTGGGGTTATCTCCTCGTTGAGGGCACTCCAGTTATAGTTAAGTTTGTAGGTAATATAACAACACCAAACCACTATTTAAAGTCTTTAGATTTATTAACAAGTTAAACGTTAATGGTTGGTAAACGAGAGGAACAAAAGGAAGGTTGAATTAGCTACTAGCGTTGGGGTGAGAACCTAAGTCTCTGGTGGTTTCTGTTCATCATGTTTCTTTATCTCATCTCGTCTCATCTTTTCGCACAATTTAGTCGTACAAAGAGTCGGGTTGGTGTTAATAACTCAACTCAGCGGGTATTTAGACCGGCAACCCGCCACAACCGGCTTACGCAGTAGCTACGTACCTTCCCAAACAGTAAGCAGAAGAACTTTTACACTTGCATACGGACCGAAAAATGTTGCTTGCGCGATCTAGGATTCAAATTATGATCTCTGATTTTGGGTATTTACAAGCTACTTTCTTATCAGGATTTCAACCATATATATTCTAAACTATGTATATTTATTGATGGAAAAATATTTATCCATCAAAATTGGGTTTTTCATGAGATGTTTGGAAAATAAAATAATCGCCTTGTCATAGGAGTTCGCTGTAGTGCGAACGAGAAAGGATGAGGGGGTGCATCGAGCTTTCGCGCCTTTGGTACGCACATGCGCAGTTGCTATTTTATGAGAGGTCAGTAGCATTTTTCTTCTACTGAATGTAAATAATTTTTCTTCCACTGAATGACAATAATTCAGTTTATTTGATAATAATATTTTCAAGAACATTTCTGAACGTCTACCTACCATTCAAATAGAATTATTCGGTAGGCACTATTATAAAATGCTGCGCAAGTCTAACGCGCTGTTGGAAATATTATAGAACCTGCCAGCGATAATCAGAGGTTGCGAGTTCAAATCCCGTCGGATGGGACACTTTTGAAGAAATAAACTTATTTTTCAATTTAATAACTAGGTCAGTCAGGTTTTTGTTATTGCCCTAACACTCAGAGTAATTTCTAAAAAAACATAATATACCAAAAATAAAATAAATGATTTTATTTCTTTCTTAGGTGTGTTGTGTTTTCAAATCTTCGTCATCTCAGCCGAACGACGTCCACAGCTGGACTGGTGATAAATGTTTTAATTTGTATGCGGTTTTTCCATTCGGCCGAAGGAAGCGAAAGTTTGATGCACCCATTCATTCATATTTCCGTTCTCAAACATTATTATCACGCCACGAACTGCCCGTCAGTAAAGAGAATCTCGAGCAAGTTAACAACTTGCGATATTCGTGGCAACTGCTGCAAGTAACGGTGGCGTTGGCCTTACGGTTGTTTAATGCAGATGCAGCCTCAGCTTGCGGCGGATCAAAGGGGGAACGTAGACAGCTTCAGGGATGTTTAATAGTCATCCTAATCGATGTTATATTTATACCGTTCATAAATAAATACTTTTAACTTAAAATATCACTCTAAACGCACGGTATATGCGTTTAGGGTGATATTTTATTATTTATGTAAAAGGTAACACGTGAGCTAGTAGAGATTAATCTAACAAACCAGTTTTTTTATTCATGATCTATATCTTATGAATTTCAAATCAAGAAAAATTACTCTAGTAAAAAAAAAACAATACAACAAAATAATCAATTATAATCGATTATTTTGTTGTAGTGGGTTTTTCAAAAAATAATTATTTCAGATCGAGTCCCTAAAACTAAAACAATAAATAAATAAAATCAGGTTGGTTTATAAATTATGGTAAGAATTAACACCTGAAATAAGCGGCGGCAATGGAAATTACGGGTCGCAAAACACGACTGCGATGAAAATTGACGGTGCCTTTCCAGTAAGCCGGCAAGGCTGACTTTGCTCAAAGAAAGTTGTTAAAAAGATTACGTAGCGTGTTTGAGCAAAACATATACCCATGGTATTCTCCTATCCTATTCTACTTCCTACTAATATTATAAATGCAAAAGTTTGTGCCATTTGATACTTTTGTAGGATCTCTAGGATCTCCAAAACTACAGAACAGATCAATATGCAATTGGGCATACATTTAGAATGTAGCCTAACTTAAACAATTGGCTAGGTTTTTAGGGCTTCGCCTCTCGATTTAGGATTTAAAGAAGGGTTTGATAATTTACACATCACGTCCAACGAGAAACTAAAAGATAGATAAAAAGTCCGTCTATGCAATGTTGTCTATCCATGTTAAAATAGTGATGGAATTTGTCATGGTGTCATATCTGCTTTGTAAAATATGAAAATTCAACGAAATGTTTTTCTCCAGCAAAGAAACGAAACAATTCAATTAATTGCTATAGGTACATTCTGTGCATAAAACCTATAATGGCTTCGTGTGTAAGAAGTCACAGATGTACCTATTCGCTTATTCCATGCAAATGTTTTCTTCGTTCACTGATGTGTCTTTAGTAAGGTACACTACCTACCGCGCTAAGGAAGTTGCGGGTAACAGCTACTAATAATATATGTACTATGCATATACCTACTCGGTTATAGAATGTTTATTCTTACTAATATTTTATAAATTCGAAAGTTTGTGTGAATGTTTGTTACTACGTATCTCCGTAACTACTAAACCAATTTAGATGAAATTTGGTAGGTAGGTATGTAGTTATTTTATGTTCTCGAATAACACAAGCAAATCAAATTTTCAAAAAATAACCTCTAAAGGGGTTAAAAACGTCACGCCGTAAAGGTGTCACGTTTCTATGGATAATTAATATTCCTTGGTTCGATTCACCCAAAAAACTATACTAATCTATACTAATATTATAAAGAGGAAATATTTGTTTGTTTGTTTGTATTGAATAGGCTCCGAAACTACTGGACCGATTTGAAAAATTCTTTCACCGTTAGGAAGCTCACTTTTCAGGGAGTGGCATATATTTTATCACGCAATTCCCACGGGAACGAGAACTACGCGGGTGAAACCGCGAGGCGATCGCTTAGTAGTTTCTAAAACTGTCAAAAACATTTAAAAACAGTGTTCATTTGTGTTCCGAAACTACTAATCAACAGACCGTTCAAAATTGCAAGCGACCCTCTAATTTTGACTCTTGTTTCAGTTCCGATCTGTCTCTTTTTTGTTCCGTTCCAGTAATTTTTTATGTCCATGAGTGTAGTTACCTACCAAAACTATCAAAATCATTTCAAAAACAGTGTTCATTTGTGTTTCGTCTGTTTTACTCATTGACGGTGGCCGCAAAAACTTTAAATAGACCCTTCGAACATTGCAAGCGACCTCTTCTGCGACTCTTCAATCCTCGACTTGCGGGCTCAGTTGGTTTTGGTTGCGAACTGAGTTAAACTTGACTTGGAGGGTGATAGTTGTACCGCTTGTTCGAATCTCAGCTCCAAGTCTAATTTTTGCACAAATATTATTGTTTTTAAAAATAATGAATGATTAAATAAAAAAATTTTTTTTAGAATTGAGCTAGGCTTTGTTTCGTGAGTTGGGTATGAGGCCGCAATACATTCAATTCTGAAGGTAGACATCAAAAACGCCTTCAATTCTGTAGACAAGGGCAAGCCATTGCTAAAAGTTTTTTTTTTAATTCGGTAGTGGAGACATGTTCAAATTAAAGTAGAGTTTGAGTATTCATGGGATACAGAATTAAAAAGTAAAACAGCAGTGGGCATATGTCATCTAGTGCCATACCACAATCACTGCTTACTTTATTCTACTGTGTTAAATGCCCACCATATTTCAATACAGAAATTTCAATATAGATACACAATAAAAATAGAAACGCGCGGGGCAACTCGCGCGTCAACGTCCCATCCGGACAGGCTCTAAAAAGAAAAATGCGCCAACTTTTTTTTTAAGTAATACAAAGTATCATTGGCGTCGATGCCTTTGGTTGGTACACAAACTGAACTTTTAGTGCAATTAGTTTTTTTTGTGTATCTTAACTACCAACAGAATCGATACAGTATCTACAAAATAAATTAAAGCTGCCAAAATGTCTACAGAGCCCTCTTTGTGTAAATCATGAAATTAAAACTTGCCCTCATCACGGTTCTAAAAGCGTGAAAGCCTCGGTTATGTAACGAATAGGGTTTATACCGTTTCACGCACACACAACGAGATGTCGCTTAAAAACATCATCTATTTGTTTTTAATTTTTCTTGCTTTCTGAGAATCTTTTTTACGATATGAGCCTGAAGTTATATTACTACACTGATATTATAAAGAGGACAGTTTTGTAGTTTTGTTTATTTGTAAAGAATAAACTCAAAATCTAGTAGACCGATTACAAAAATTCTTTATCCGTTAGGATGCTATATTATCCCTGGGTAACATAGTCTATAATTATTTGTAAGTTTAAAAAAAAAAAGTCAATGTAAGCTTCTTTCCACGGTTTTCTTCTGATTTTTCCGGTGTAAAAAGTTCATGTCCTTGGCAAATTTTCAATCCTACGCGATCTGAACACATAAAATACACGTTAAATAATACTAATAATAAGGAAGAGTTTTGTTTGTAAATTTAAACCGCTAAAGGAAAATTAGAGATGAGTGAGCGCAGCGTCATCTAAACGCTTTTGCTTTTACTACTGGTTGGCAAAAATACAAGTTTGCAGTTTACTCTTGCGAGTTGAACGGATGGGTCCTTAATGAGTCCGCTCGCTCCGCTCGTGATGGAAACAGGGCCTTAGTATCTATCCATGGTACGAGTACTTTCAACAGATATGTCTGATGTTTAAACTAAAGCTTCATGTTGGTGTCGAAAACCCGGATACAGCAAGATGCCTTGTGCTACCTCTAGATTGTTTACAGAACAGTCTGCAGAGAAATCGTTCTATTTAATTCGTATTTTGTACATTATGTACTTGTACTATTTTTAGTATAGCTCAATAGTTGTTATTTTCCTTGTAAATAATAGATGATGCTCCTAATTTCGACTTCCGCCGAAATTCGACCACGGCGGCCAGTCTTATCGGAGTTTAACCATATGCGCAGGACATAATATTATAGTGCACAAGTGCGTCACTCTCATAATCCGATGGGACGACAGACCGACACGACCAGGGAGATGTCAAGCGCAGGACCAACGGCTTAACGTGCTTTCCGAGGCACGGGGGTTTAACACCGCTAGCTTCCTGCTCTCTCCGGGCTGCTAATGTGAGTTTTTATTGCCAGAAAGATCCAAATAAAACTATTGGCCCGACCCGGGATTTGAACCCAGTTGGTACCTCATAATCAGCGGTTGAAAAAACTGACCGCTAGACCAACGAGATACCTAGTCGTATTAACAGATACCTTGTTAATGATTAGGATTTAAACTGACAAACCATATCTTCATGCCATGATTAATCAATTTACTGGCAATAATCTAATAATAGTAATGAATTCAATAATTATCACGTAAGCGCGATTGCTATTATATTATTCAAATTTTCGATAAACCTATCTACAAGCCGTCATGACAGCTTCAATAAAAAGTATCATTATACCCGGAGCCCGAGAGATGTATTAAAATTAAGTGATCAAAAAACCGACCTAAAATTTTTAGAGATATATATTACAAAATATGAATAACATCACACTAAATATTATAAATGCGAAAGTTTGGATGGATAGATGGATGGATGGATGTGTGGATGTTGTTACATCTTCACACCAAACTACTGGACATATTGAGCTAAAATTTTGCATCGGTGTAGCTCTAAGCCTGGAATCAAACATAGGGTACTTTTTATCCCATAAATCAGTTAGGTCAGAGAAATTACCTTTGAACGTTTCCATAGAAAGAACGCGTGCGAAGCCGCGGGCAGAAGCTAGTAGTCGTCCATATAACATCAACAATTGATTCTCGTGTGACACGTTTATTTTATGTGGCAAACTGAGGCCCCTTTTATTCTGCAGCGTGCAATTTGTATAAAGGCTGAGAGAGAATTTTACTGTGCTGGGTGCGGCCGGTTGCATTTTTCAACAAACCCAAATACATGACAGCTGGCCGCGCACCCCGCTAAAATAATTAAGTAAATTGCATTTACAGTTGTAAGTACAGCGATACGAATTCATCACTCAGCAAACGTCCCGAAGTTAGAAGATGCATGAACAATTTTCCTTTTCAGTTAGCACAGCATGTTTTGTTGTGATGATATAGCACAGAAATGCAAATAAGTTCGTTTTTATTGATTGGTGTCATTGGAGAGAAAGTTGCCTATAGACAGTTTTCATATCATATTCCAATTTTTATGACCTTACTAGCTGCGCCCCGCGGCTTCGCCCCCGTGGAAATTTATGTTTCCAACTTTCTTAATTTTTTCTTTCATAAGAACCTTCTCCTGACAATAACAAACACAACAAAGAAAGAATTAGCGAAATCGGTCCAGCCGTTCACGCGTGATGCCGTGACAACGCGAAACGGGTTTCATTTTTATAAAAATGAAACCCGTTTCGCGTTGTCACGGCATCACGCGTGAACGGCTGGACCGATTTCGCTAATTCTTTCTTTGTTGTGTTTGTTATTGTCAGGAGAAGGTTCTTATGAAAGAAAAAATTAAGAAAGTTGGAAACATAAATTTCCACGGGGGCGAAGCCGCGGGGCGCAGCTAGTATAAGATAAAATTGAACTTAACTCAAACCATATAAAACGAACAGTTTATTCTTTGCAAGCGGGGCGGCGATTTCCTCTACCCAGTACAGTTATGACACACCAAGTACCAGGCTCTCATAAATAGGCAGAAGCTTTGTTTTGAATTTAACGTAGGAAAGATGTAGATACTTCGATATAAGAGTCACATGTTTCTGTTTCACAAACGCATCGGAAGACAAGGGTGCCTGACTGAGATAGATTGATACGCACACATGCAAGTGCATGATTGACATGGCACACCGTTGGATGCAGCGGGATGTTACGCGTTTAAGCTCCTACTGAACAGCAATAAGACAGTCCCGGCAGCCTCCCGACAAATTGACTGGATTTCACTCCTAGCTAGATATGAGCCTCTAGTCATTTTGACGTCATGCCAAGGATAAATCTGAACACTTCTTAAGTTAGAAAAACAGCCGCTTTATTGTACGATAATCAGATTAAAATATAAAATTCAGTGGAAATTTCAACTATAATATTAGTAGGACTAAGGCAAAACTAGATATTTCGGGTGATTTATGGCAGAATTGTGACAAACCCGACGCAGAGAAATGAAGTTATAAAGTTGAAAGTCAGAATTTTTGTTACCTAGGATCTCCAAAACTAGGTACTGAACAGATCAAGATGAAATTTTGCGCACGTTTAGAGCAAAGCCTAAATTAGTCGATGAGCTACTTTTTATACCGATAATACGCGTGCGAAGCCGTGGGTAGAAGCTAGTATAGATATTAATTTTCAGCGATCCAAATTAACTTTTTTAAAATGAATTGATGTAAATTTGATGGGAGATTTCAATGCTAGTTGGGGAGGGCCAACTATTGCATAGAAATCTCATATCAAAAATATTATCTGTATTTTTAACTAAGGCTTAAAATCTTTTGGATAGGCAAGAAAAAATCCATTATTTACGGTTTCAATGTACCAGGGCTTCATTCCGTCTAGGAAGTAGCCAGATAGATATCGATTTTTAAAGTAGGCTGGGATACTAGGGATGACGTGTGTCGGTGCCTCGTTGTCGACACCTCCAACCGCATCCCCTATTTCTGTTTCATGATTGCAACGCAATACCTAGGAGACTGAGTGAGATACATATAAACGCACACAAGTGCATCTCTGAAAGTCTTCAATGTGAGCAAAACTGCCATGCCTGCAACCGGCAGACTTATGTCGGGGGTAGAACAGGGACATTTATTTCAGTCATTGTTCCGAAGGATTGATTCTCGATCGTTAAGGACTAAAGAAAAAAATATCTACGACTGATATAACTACAAAATAATTTTGACCCCGAATTTAGCTAGAATATGAACACAAGTTTATTTTTCTGTAATTCGGGAACCGAGTAAAGACAAAATTCACTTTAAATTTTTATGAGAACAAATGGTTCTTCTTTTGCAATTTATGTGTCACCACTATAATAGCACACAACATATCTTACTATATATAGTAATTCTTCTGTGAGTGTGTATGTCACTGAACTTCTCTCAAACGACTGGACCGATTTTGATGAAATTTTTTGTGTGTGTTCAAGGGGATCTGGGAATGGTTTAGATTCACAATTTTGTTTAATTAACGCGTGCGAAGCCGCGGGCAGAATCTAGTTTATTATAAAGTACTAACAAGTACAATAGTTAAGTAAATTGGAACACACTATGACCACAAATTGCGTTTGTATAGTACGTGAAAGGTCTATTCTGATACATAGAGTCCTTTTGCTAATACACAGAGAATGTGTCATATACGTCGTCATCATACTTAGTGTTCGACTGAGAAGCAAGAGGAACATGAAAGCTATCGGCAAACGTAATACTACACGTGGTTGGTATTGATCGGAACTGTCTACAAGTACCCGGTGATCATAGCTTGGCTGAAGACATCAGGATTGTACTCTCATCAGCGTCATGGCGTAATAAAGCAAAATTTGTATGTGAACATTAACACTGCGGCCTGCCTAATTGACGACTATTCGCTTGTAATTTACCAACAATCCATTAAGATTCGACTTTATTTTATCTGCTGTTAAACCAGCTACTTGTTGAGGTTGCAGGAGAAGCAAGCAATGCTTAGGCCTGGACAGGACAGGCCTCTTGAAAGTAAAACCAATTTCCATGTAAAATTTTCATGTTGATGAAATTGCATCAAAAACTAAAAAATATAAAAAAAATAATAATATAAAACAAACAATATTTCAAATAAATTAAAAACATAACTAGTTACCACGTTCCGTAAGTGTCGGTGTCACCGTACTTCATGAATTCGTCCGGGAAAAATACTCAAAATAAGACACGACCTCTGTCTTAAACGACCATTACTGCTCCGTCATGTTACTGCTCCCAGGTGAATCACTAATCGATCAGCTGATTTTCGATGCCACCAAAAGAATTTCCCATAAATTGTGTTATGATCTTGCGACGCTTCTTCGACACTTCGCTGATGGTTAATTCTCACAACTCTCCAATCGTTAAAAATCAAATTCAAAATGTATCACAAGAAAAAAATAAAAAAAATTTAAAACCCTCTGACAGATTTTCATGAAACATGGCTAAGAACAAATATTTTGATTTCAAATTCTGAAATGTATAATTTTGAAAAATTATCAGTATAGAGAAAAGTTTCTGCTATTATCTGTTCAGCTCAGGTAGAGTCTAGGTAGGATAACCTGAACTAATATAATTTAACCAAACAAAATTAAAAATCTTATAAAACCCACCGGCGTTTATTGGCTGAACAAATTTTCATGAAACATTATCTATGACATGATAAAATTATCTATGACACAAAAAAAAACTAAACGAAAATCGATTCATCCGTTTTCGAGATACGATACTACAGACAGATATACAGACAAACACGTTAAACATAAAACACCCTCTCTTTTTGCGTCGGGGGTTAAAAATCAAATACATCAAAGTGCCACCTTATCATATTTCTTTATCAGCTTATTATTGAGACTAACTTTCACAAGAAACCAAGTTCCTATAATACTTCATTGCGAGAAACTCTCTCGTTTGTTGAACAACATTTTGAGTTATGATTTTATCACACTCTTTGCTAAACAAAAAATATATTGAGACGTGACTATCGCGTATTTTGACTTTGTGCGATTGCATCTTTTTAAGACAAACCAATGTAAGTTCTACGCCGTAGCCTCCTGCTACGGCAAACTTCGTAGCGCTCTACGAGTATCTACGTATTGTAGAACTTGTATATGAGAAGGCGCAAGTGTGTGGACGCATGTGCCTCCTACAGAGTCATGTAAGATATCAAATGAAAGGTATCAGTTTGTACATTTCAAAATAGTTTTTGTAAATTCTATAATATGTTTCATACTTTTCGAAATATATTGAAAAATGACGAAAAGTTACTCATCCCCTCCTATTTCCAATGATTTCAGAGCGATCCATCTGAAATGTATGTAACGTTGGTAGATATGGATCTGATTACAAGGTAAGGAAAGTGAAAGTGCTTTTCGTGCTGTCGCTGTTGCAAGCACGTGGTCGGTATTGATCGAAACTACCTCCAGCTACCAGGGGAACATAATTGGGCTGATGGTCTCAAAACAGCAGTCAGCTTCCCGCTCTTGCTTTGCCAGTACATCGTGAAAACTATGTATGGAATATGTCTCTAGTTTAGAAATAAATTAGCAATCTTGTACTTCATAGAATGTCTTTGGATTCAATTCAATTTATTTATTCCACCGTAGGTACATATTTATACACTTGATGTCGTGGAAATCTAATTTACTATTATTGCTAATTAAACTAATTATTTAATTATAAGATTTTTGAGAGGGAAAAAAACATCATAAGGGATTGTAAGCTGAACAATTGCGAAAAAAACCAGACAGACAGTGATTCATATCTAAACACATAATTAAAAAACAACAAATTTGGTTGGCTGTAAAAAGGCCTGCAATTAATTATGACGTCAAAAATTATATTATAAAAGTAAGATACGTGTCAATAAATGTCAATAAATAAAACAGCTGTATAAGGACTTGTCAAAATAAACAAAATAAAGTAATGTAAGTATGAACCTCCCATATTAAAATCCAAATTAGTAAAGATATGGACACAAGGTCAAATAATATTTTAATAAGGGGCATTGTCCAATCAAAAATATATGTAAATAATAATAATGTCAACAAGTAGGTCCATTAATACCTTCATAACGTCAGGGTTACAATTACCAATTAAATGTCAATTTAGATTGATTAATTAATTATACAATCTATATCTATACTAATATTAAAAAGAGGAAAGATTTGATTGTTTGTTTGTTTGTATTGAATAGGCTCCGAAACTACTGGACCGATTTGAAAAATTCTTTCACCGTTAGGAAGCTTACTTTTCAGGAAGTGACATAGGCTATATTTTATCCCGAATTTCCCACGGGAACGGGAACTACGCGGGTGAAACCGCGAGGCGATCGTCTAGTAATAAATAATTATTATTGAGTACCTGCAAACAGTCGTTTTTCCTCCAAAGCCTCGTTAGGTGTGTAGTAACACTTTTTTATGAGTATATTTTTCAGTTTCCTCTTAAAGAAAGCAATATTAAGGTCTTTTAGTTCGTCACTAAGTTTATTGAACATTTCTATTCCGATACATAAATAGCTTTTGGAACCTTTGGATAGACGACATGAAGGATGCCGAATGTTGCCACCATGACGCGTATTACAAGTATGTGTCGAGGACAGTGTCGGTTAAACTTGCCTAATTTTTTGAACGTGAATAAGGCACTGCAGTACAAATTCTCCAGTGAAGGTTAATACACCTAATTTTGAGAATAGATTTCTACAAGACTCTCTCGGTATAAGACCTAGAATTGATCTAACTGCTCTTTTTTGCAATCGAGAAATTATTGCTGAGGCGGATGCATTACCCCAAACTAACAATCTTTAAGTCATGAGACTATGAAAGTAGGCAAAAAGGTTGTGAGGAGTTATAAGAAAATTATAAATCATAAGTGAACACATCGTGGTTCTAGTTTAGGTAATATTGATTAAAGCCTTTACGTACTAAATTAGACTTCATGGATATTCTTACACATTTGCTCCCCTTGGAGTCGAGACCCTAGGTCCGTGGGGTACCGAGGATCTTCGGGTTTTTAAAAAATTATCTGAGCATCTGTTCGAAGCGACGCGTGACCCGAGAGCTGGTGAGTATCTGGCACAGCGCATCAGCATTGCCATACAGCGTGGCAATGCAGCCAGCGTCTTGGGGACGCTTCCGACTGGTATTGATATGGATCAGATGAGCTACCTGTAGACTGTTTGCAGCAGTCTGCAGTTAGCTCAATTGTTTCAATTGTAAATACTAGTATACTTTTCTTTGTGAATAAAGGCTATTGTCCAATAATTGAAAAGTTGAAAATATTTATTTGCCTGATAAACAGACTACAGACAGATAATTTTACAAGCTATATAGTTATTCGACGACTTATCTGAAAATTGATAAATCGGCCCTAAGCTTACAAAATAAGCTCCTAAACAAGTCAAAATGTGTACCTTAAATTATTATCAAATCCTACTAATATTATTTAGTAGTTAGTTTGTGAAATATGATTAAGATGTTAAGATTCAGTGTTAATAGATTGTCTCATTAATTTAATTTTTTGTCCGTAACTAAAATACGTGAAAAAAATTGTGTTCCCGAGGAACCGCCTATATCGCATTAACTGCCCAGTCACGGGGAGAAGACTGGCATCTGCGTCTTGGACATGAATGTGTTAGTAGGTATATTAGCTGTGCTTACACAATATGAGATCAGGGTGCGTACACTGCTTTCGGACTTTGCATCGGCAATACAGGTATTTCCTAAGTGCTCGAGTTTGTCGATGACGTCATCGGCAGAAATACCAGTCTCTGGCATCGAATCCTTACGCTTGCACTCCGATTCCGATGCAATGACGCATAGATTTAATCACATTAAATGCGTAGGTATTTAATTTTTTTAAATCTTTTCGAGTGACAACGCACTGAGTACCTACTCACAAGTTCACCGGCCTAGGCTGTACGTTGTGTGTGAGGTACTAATTTATCATGGACATATCCCGCGCGAAGCAAAGCAATCCCGCGCGAAGCAAACAACTCTTTTTCTACCGTTTTCTGATGAATGGATGTCCTCGTACCTCTTTTGGATTTGTGAAATCTTATCTGATCATAGTTACATAAATATCGCTGTTTAGCAATTTTCATTGTTTTACAAACTGCGATACAAAGTAGGAAATAAACTACAGTACCTGTAATACCCGTTTCACTGTTAGTATATATACCCACCTCAACTTTTAAGATCTGCCCGGGCAACGAGCTAAGCATCACAACTACTAGGGTCTCATAAACAGCTGGGAGTTAAATCCAGTCAGGATCCAGGTTGTTAGGATGATTTCCCAACCTAAAACCTTATTGCTGCTGTCGTAGGTGCACAAATGGTGTAGCAACCTTAGAGGTGTGTCCACGTGGCTAACCAGGTGTTTGTAAATTGAACTTTATGCCGGACAAAATATGGCCGTCTTTACATTGAATAACTTCACATTGGTACTACAGTATGTGTTCTCATAATTCTTTTTCACTCACAAAATTAAGTTAAAATCTTAAGAATAAATAGAAGGGGCCTGTTCCTTGAATTTAAAAACACTTTTTTTTATTTTTATGTAAATTGTTGGCCTACTTGAAATTTTTGTGTAAATTTCAATGCCTGACATCAAATATAGGCTTTTATTTTTATCCCATAAATCAGTTCCCATGGGACAGAAATTACATTTGAACGTTTCCATAGAAATAACGCGTGCAAAGCCGCGGGCAGAAGCTAGTTGATCATAAATTTATAAGCTACGTTTATAAACAGCAGGTGATCCTATTACCTACTTCCTACTAATACTATAAATCCGAATATAGTAATTATAAATATAGTATGTAATATGTATATTACTTCAGATAGTGGCCTTACCGTTAAAAGAGCTGAGATCATATACATAGATAGGTGCAGAGTTTCATAGCAGTTCATAATCTTAATTTGTAAAGTTCCTTCATTATTTAATTTGCGTCTTGGCAAGTTTATTTATACCCTTCGCATTTGTTTTAAGATTTTTAAGATTCTGCAGTTGAGTAAATACAATTTCGAGAAGGCTAAAGCAAGGGCAAGGGCGCTGTGGGGCTCATTAGGGGAGGCCTATGTCCAGCAGTGGAATCGTAGATTTCTTATTATAGCTAGTTACGAGCTTTTAAATGTGTCAAGGTTGTCCGAATTCTTTTTGGAACGAAGTTCCTTATCGCGCGTTGCCAAAAGGGGCTAGACGGAAAAAAGTAAGACCAAAAGTTGTAACGACACTTTTGTTTAGCGACCCGAACCGTGTAGGTCATCGTGTACACTTCGTGCCAGTAGGTACTACGAGATCGTCCCGGGAAAACATTTTTGATTCCCAGGACAACAGAAGTAGCTGGGAGTCTCGTGTCGCATACTGGACTTACCCCTCCTCCCTGTATTTTATTGACTGACCTTTGCACCGGGCCGCCCCGTTACCATGGCTACTGCAGGCAAATCAATTCTGTTTCGAAACCATTATTTTGAGGCCAGTCCCCAGGCAATTATTTTAGACTTCCAGGATGACATAAGTGCCTAGGATTCTCGACCCGCATGCCGTAGTTTCCATACCTATACGAGTTTACATTTATGAGTTTACATTTGTCAAGGTGGGATCGGGAATAATATTAATAATAAACAAAGTTACTTGTATACCTAAACGTAGTCATACTTGATCTTTGATAATAACTAATTCGTGAACTGTCAACGATTTATAAAATATTTGCTGCCATTCTTTCATCTCGGATCAATAGAAATATTGAAGAAAACCAAACTCGCGAACAAGCTGGATTTAAAAAATATTATTCAACCACTGACCACCCACATATTTACACTTACCCAAATACTAGAGAGATACGAGTACACGGAATATGGCAAAAATATCTAGATATAACTTTATTTGAATTTTATTGATTACCACAAGGCTTTCGATTCTATTAAAAAAATTGGTTGCCTGTAAAGTCTGTATACGGGCTAAAGTTTTACGTGGCAACGACTTTGAGTTCCTTTCACTTTTTATGTCTGCATAACGTGAGCGGAGCGTAACGCGTAACGCAGTTTCTTGAAGTGTCACCCGGCAAACCAATTTAAAGACGTTGTCACGTCAAAACATAGAGTTCTGGAAAGAAAATTCCATCAGTAGTCCAAAACTACTGGTAATACGAGTACATAGATACACAACAACAGCATTGTAATATTTGACATGATTTCTGTGAATAAACGATTACATTTCATGTATTCTATTCTTCTTCGAAAACCGTGGGACATTTTATGAGTACAATTTTTGACGAGACAACGTCTTATAAATTGGTTTGCCGGGTGACACTTCAAGAAACTGCGTTACGCGTTACGCTCCGCTCACGTTATGCGCTCACAAAGTCGTTGTCACGTAAAACTTTCGCCCGTATACCGACTTTACAGGCAACCAATTTTTTATTTTCTGAACAGTTTTGATGCCCACTACCCGTAGGTAAAGGAAAAGTTTTTTATTATTTTAACAAAACGATTGTATGGGATTATTCTAGGTTCGTTGAATAAAAAAAATGCAACTAGAAATTATTTCTATTATTTGATTAATATTTTCTTTGAGATAAAGTATATACTTAATTCTAACTTAGTTTAATATGCATTTACCACAGCATATTACCACAATTACTATGATAAGTTACAACCTATGATAAGAAGCCTACATTTAAGTTGATCTTAGTTCAAGGGTTCTCCATAAGACTATTTGCAACCAAACTTATATCTCCAAGAACGTTATGTTTGCCTGGTGCATGACGCAGCCTTCGCGCAGTTTTCTGCGCATGGTGTACCCGTAGAGCAGAGTGTTATAGAATCATAAAATTTAGAAAGAAGCAAGGCCTATTGCACATGTAAAAGGAAATATCCTAAAACCGTAAATTTGTAGCTTATTTAAAAAAAAACTTATGATTCATTCTATGGATCAAAACCTACAGGGTCTCAGTCTCAGTTTCTGGTACTTCCCGTTGATCTAAAACCATCATATTTTGCAATACATAAGGTCTTACAGTCCAGCAGTGGACTAATATAGGCTGATGATGATGATGATGATGATGAAGGTCTTACAATTGTACGGAACCCTTAGTGCGTCCGCCCAACTCGCATTTGACATTTTATTTCATCCTATTGTAAGAGTCGGACATTCGTAAAACCCCTAAAACTCAAAAACGAAATCAGCTGAAAGGCGAGGTTTGAGAGATTAAAATAATTTAAGATTTCATGGTTTTCCTAACATTTAATTTATCAAGTTTGTTGGAGAGACTTATAATTGACCCTAACGACCGATGCAATAAAAGTAAAGGGTATAATTTTTACAGATTTGAGTCGGATCGTTTCCCGGGTGTGACAAGCGAATTTTAGAAAATCTTTGTATGCAGTTTTCTTTCATTTCAAAAATAATGGAATATTTTCTTTGAGTAAAAGTTCTATCTTCAGTATACTCGTATACAGTACTTTCCCTTTAGGTGGCATTACAAAATTCCAGTTGTTTTAATTCCAAAATTCCTGTTCAAGTTGAGAGAACCAACAAGTTGAGAGAGAAACAATCTAGATACTCGCAACCTAGTACAATTTTTTATTTTCTGAACAGTTTTGATGCCCACTACCCTAGGTAAAGGAAAAGTTTTTATTATTATAACAAAACGATTGTATGGGATTATTATAAGCTCGTTGAATAAAAAAAATGCAACTAGAAATTATTTCTATTATTTGATTAATATTTTCTTTGTGATAAAGTATATACTTACTTCTAACTTAGTTTAATATGCATTTACCACAGCATATTACCACAATTACTATGATAAGTTACAACCTACGATAAGAAGCCTACATTTAAGTTGATCTTAGTTCAAGGGTTCTCCATAAGACTATTTGCAACCAAACTTATATCTCCAAGAACGTTATGTTTGCCTGGTGCATGACGCAGCCTTCGCGCAGTTTTCTGCGCAAGATGTATCCGTAGAGCAGAGTGTTATCCATATATATTAGGGGTTCCTCTTTGTTGGTGCCCTATGTTTTATACAGAGTGCTAACGTCATAACACTCCTCCATTAGAAGTCTGGTAAAAACGATTGAATGGGCAACCAATGCATAGATATGCATCCATTAAACGTCATCTGTCTGAATAGTGTCTAGGCAGCGCCACCCAGTGCAGATGTAAATCAATAAAATGAAGGGGTTGAGGGGATCCTACAACCCCTAGCTATTCATGCTTGCCTGGTGGTTTTACAGCAATTCCCGAGCCTATAGTAAATCTTTTCATTGAATGTTTCATTAACATTCAGCATTTTTGGATTGTCCTTTGGGGCTGGCAAAGTTACCAAATTGTGATTAGGCTGGCTCAAAGCTTATGTAAAACTTCTTTGTAAAAGAAATATACTCATCGATTAGAGCCCTGAGTTCAGTTTGACGATAATTTCGAGACGTGATCGTGACTCATTTTTGTATGGGATTTGTGATAAAAGCACTGTACCAAAACATATAAAAAATGAGACGTCACGACGATGACGTCTCGATAATATCGTCAAACCGAACTCAAAGCTCTAAACTGCCTTTTTTTGAATGGCTTTATATAATAGTAAATCCCCAGAGAGATAAAGTTTTATCACTCTATAAAGGCCACTACGAAAGCTGTGTGACTGCATAGCCTGTCCTATTTGTGCAACAGGCTATTCGGATGCACCAACTGAAACAGCGTGAGCTTATACGTTCATCCTGCCGGTCAACTCCTATATTCACGATGTTTTACAAGACTCCTAACAACTCATGATATCCTAGTCATCTTGGTGGAGTGCCAAGAATTCCCCAGGAAGCCTAGCGCATTAAATTTTCTCTTTTGTCCTTTTGCCGAGTTCCTGCGTCGGTTATCTATATTGAACACTTAGGCCCGTATTATAGAAGCTTGCTCAGTCATCGATCTATACTTGAGTAACGATTTTCTATGGCAAAAGCGTTACTCAAGCATATATCGATGACTGAGCATAGTTTCACAATACGGGCCTAAACTTGGAAGCAATTTTCACGAAACAAATATCACATAAGTGACGATTACCGGTGTCAATCGCTCATGAGCAATCTTTACCAGACAGCCTCATATAACATCTTCTTGGCATAATAAGTCCCAAACTATTTTTCATAAAGAATTGATTGTGGCGTTACCTCGCTGATAAGTCAATGGATTTGCATCGGGTGCGAATGGATTTATGACATTGACAAGTGATAAGTGTTAAAAACAATAGTTTCAATAGTATTATAGCGGAAAGTAAAATCCCGTTAATAATTAAGATTTTAATAACGTATTCGGACATTGTGGCCCACCGATCATGGGACATGGAGGTTAAATACTAGAAATATTAAGTTATACAAGAACCACCTTTATTTATAAAACTGTCAAACGGAAAACAGAACTGTATCAACAGTATTTTGAAAAATTACATGTCTTGTCCGAGAATCTAAAAAATAACACATTGTGTTTTATGAAACCGCTCGCATCTGTGTTTTTCAATTTAATTAAAATATGATATTGAACATAATATTGTTTTTTCAGTTGAGCTACCTGTAGACTGTTTGCAACAGTCAGCAGTTAGCTCAATTGTTTCAATTGTTAATACTAGTATAATTTTCTTTGTGAATAAAGATGTTTTTCTCCTATATTGTTTTTATTTAAACTTCTAAACACTGCAACCGGGGTCCGTTTCTAAAACTGCTTCATTTAGGTTTGTCGCTACGGATATCGGGATCAGCAAGTCAAAATATTTATTTGCTTTTTTTTGGAAACCGATCCCGGTATCCGTGGATACAAAGGTGTTTGTATCCACGGATATCGGGATTGGTTTCCAACAAAAATAAATTGGGGAATCACGACAATCAATTCAGACTAAGATCAAGCAGACTACGTTCCGTAGGTTGAAGACCATCAAATTACGACAAATAGAATAGAATAGAATAGAAAAGCATTTATTTCGACACACATAATTATAAAACATACAAAACCAAACAAAGAATAAGGAGCTAAATTAAAAACAAATTTTGACCGTCAAATCCAGCATTGCCCTTACAAATCACCTTATATGGCTAATAAATAGTTACAACCTCAGTGAGGTTACGTTCGTTGGGTGATTTCCTTCGTCCGAGCGTTCATTACAGAAACTTGTCTAATAGCACATTGTGTGGTGTAATATAGTTTCTGTCCTCTGCTTTGCCCACGTACTTAAACTTAGTCTAGTCTATGGCGCTCAAGGATAATGTAGTTACCTATCAGTCTGGTGCCAGAGATATATTTCAAAATCTAATCAGGAGTGCAAGCACTGACTTTGATAAGGATCAATGAGCACCGTTTCTGTCTCTAACACTTACGGTTCGGTAAAGGTAAGTTTATGTCGAAGTACGGCTTGTTTATGTCGAATTTTATCCCCCACATCCGAAACGAACTTTTAATTCTCCTCAATAAAGTGTTTTTCTGTTTTTTACAGACTACGACTTACCCTTTTCGACGATTGTTAGGTGTCTCCTACGGTTCCAGGTTTCAGCACCTACAAATGGACATATTGTATATAGTATACAGGATCCATTCCAAAGTTGCGCGTGATATTCGCAATTTCTTTACAGTAGCAATTGCGAAACTAGCTTGGCCAAGCTTGGCAAGAGCGCAACAAAAAAATACAAATACTCCACCTAAGTATATTATTAAGTTAAACGGAGGAATTTTCAAAAATCGAACTTGCAGTTCATAAAAATAAGCTTATGATCATTATGTATCACTATACATAATGATCATGAGCTTATTTTTAATGCCTCTGTAAAAGTTTATTTTGTTATTGTAGGCCTCTGGCTAGTAAAAAAGCAACTTCGTTGCTTTTTTTGCTCACCATCGTAACTTTGCATCTATGTTCGATTTTTGAAAATTCCTTTTTTTAACATAATGATAAAAATAGGTGGTGGCGCTGGTTTGGGTATGCGCCTTAATGGGCGGTTTGTCTATGTAATATTGAGTAAACGTTTAATAACGTTTATAAAACTAATGCCTCGAAGGCATTCATTTTATATTCTGCCTTCTGAATTGAGATTTGTTCGAATTTCGAAGAAGTTTGATTGTGCGGATCTCCTTGGTAAGATTTTTTTGAACCACTTTCAATCTCGTTATTCCTTTCTGATATTTCTTACCAGTATTGTGAAGGAGTCTGCTGCTATAATGCCATCTGCACGCGTCGTTCAGTAGGCACTTGATAGTTTCGGAGTTCCTGAAAATCCATCGTCAGACTGATTTCTGTCTATATATGACCCTATTATCAGTAGAGGGCTCATGGTGTGGGGTGGGGTTTTATGGAACTTAAAGTAGTTAGGGAAATGATTCTCCCGTCCATCAACGTTTTGACCAGATGTTGTTCCTCTCTACACAATCGTCTCGTCACCGTCTTCAGTGGCAACGTTCTATCCCCGACCTAGCATAGGGATCAAATTAAATACCTACCATGGTGGTCAAAATATCTTAAAGTATAAGTTTTATTTTACCGTCAATTAGACATCTATACTATTATTACTATATAATACACACACCGGCAAAATTAGGGGAACAGGCAAGAAACTTCGTTTTTTTTTTCAACTATGTGGGTAGTTGGGTATTTTCGTAAGTGGACAATTTTTTTGTACCGCGAACCTCTTGGGTATGCTGACCTAAAAATAATTCTGTTCTTCGATGTTTAAACATTCAATTATACCCACTTGAATGTTTGTTGACAATTTAATTATGCTAACATTTTATAAACTGCCTTTACCTCACTCTGTAGAGTTTTTGTTGTTTGCTTTGAAGACTATACATTATTAGTATTGAATACAAAATGAGTGAATTGCCTGCAACTGAAGTGGCCAGAGCCGTAGCAATGATCGAGCCAGGTCACTCCTACCGTTCAGTGAGTAGAGTGTTGGGTGTGTCGGTATCTGTGGTCTATCACAATGTTCAACGGCACAGACAAACGGGGACTTACGTGCGTCGGCGAGGACAAGGAAGAAATCGGGCAACTGACGCCTTAGATGACCGTTTTATAAAGGTGCAAACTTTAAGAAACCGTCGTCAAACTGCTGTTCAGACACGAAATTTGTTAGAAGAAGTCCGTAATGTCCGTGTAAGTGAACAAACAGTGAGAAGACGATCAAATGAAGTTGTTTTGCTGTCACGAGTGCCAGCCAAAACTCTGGACTCGGGCTCTGGACTCGGGCTCCGTTACGGTGTAGGGTGGCATCTCTTTGGGAGCCTGTACAGAGCTGGTCGTTATTGAAAATGTATCTTTGACTGCGATACATCTCAGAGATCCTTGAGCCTCATGTAATGCCATTTGCCCCATTTATTGGCGATGATTTTGTGTTTATGCACGATAACGCTCGGCCCCACACAGCGCGCGTGGTGCGCGATTACATTTATGAGGTTGCCATTGCCCAAATGAACTGGCCAGCCCGTTCTCCAGATATGAACCTTTCTTCAGATATGATATGAAAATTGAGTTTTTTACCTTTGTTCCCCTAATTTTGCCGGCGGCGTGTGTATTATAAAAAGGAAAGATTTGATTGTTCGTTTGTTTGTTTGTATTGAATAGGCTCCGAAACTACTGGACCGATTTGAAAAATTATTTCACCGTTAGGAAGCTTACTTTTCAGGGAGTGACATAGGCTATATTTTATCCCGGAATTCCTACGGGAACGGGAACTGCGCGGGTGAAACCGCGAGGCGATCGTCTAGTTTTAGGATATAGCAAATGTCCTCCGCATTGAATTAAAAATCAGTTCAGAAAACACCGACACGGAGCTGTTTTGGGCTAGTTAGCTATACAACGTTATGGCCATCAATCGAATTATTAGCAAATAATATTGATGCCTTTTACTCTGTCGAATTCGAACAAAGTTATCGACATAGCTCAAAGAATTAGCAAGCTGAAGTGGCAGTGGGCCGGCCTTATCTCGCGAAGAACCGACAACCGCTGGGGTAAACGTGTTCTTGAGTGGAGACCACGACTCGGCAAACGTAGTGTAGGACGCCCTCTAGCCAGGTGGGATGACGATCTGCGAAAGACTGCAGGCAGATGCTGGATGCGGGAAGCTGAAGACAGGGCGCTATGGCGCTCATTGGGGGAGGCCTATGTCCAGCAGTGGACTAATATAGGCTGATGATGATGATGATGAATATTTATGCAAATTGAAAACCCCTTTTAGATTAATACCTTGTCTCTATATGATTCGATTATAAATAACGTTGGTTGGGCACTAACGGTGTTATTAAATACCTACCTTTAGATACAAACGGACGTAGATAGATCTTTTATATAAAATTCTCGAGTCACAGTGTTAATTCCCGTACTCCTCCGAAACGGCTTGACCGATTCTCATGAAATTTTGTGAGCATATTGAGTAGGTCTGAGAATCGACCAACATCTATTTTTCATACCCCTAAGTGATAATTTTAAATTTCCACGCGGGTGATAGATTCATGGCCTTTACCTACCTATAAAATGATCTTATTTCGATAGAATCATGGAATACCTACCTTACAATGCAACCTCACAATTTAGGAATTGGAAATAATGAAATCAGAAGTCAGAAGTCAATAACTTTATTCCTTTAGGCTCACAAGATAAACACATAGACAAGTCTACCCATCAATTACTATCAAATAAGAAATAAAGTGTTATTGAAATTCTCTTCACTTCAATCTTTTGTCCACTAGTGGAAGAAGTGAAAAAGAAACCACCAGCACATTTATAACAATCACATATTAAGTGTATTATACTTACAATGTTCGTTATTAAAACAAAAGCATTAGATCATATGAATAGAAACATTATAAAAGAATAGATAACCTTATAATTTAATCTTGACCTTCAATAATTTCAATGCTAAAACAAACTAGGGCACAATATCTAGAAAAAGGTTCTACAATGTAAAATATCTTACCATAATGAGAGATGCTTTCAGCTTACAGGGCCATCAAAGAGTGTCAGAGCCAGCCCACCATCTTTTTTAAATATCTTTAGTTCAACGAACCGTTGGCTGTCGTTATACCTTGAACCATTCCGTCAAACATCGGCAAAATGGTTTGTTATAACATTTCACAACTAAATACATTGAAATATCTTCCAATATGCTATAATATCCATGACAAATGTTCTTAAATATAAATTAACATTTAAGATACCTACTATATTGAATATAATGCAATATGAAATAGTTTAATTATTAAATGAAACTGATTTGTCCTAGAATTTGAATTTGAGCGGGGAAAACAAGTAGGAAATCAGGCCTGTTACATTTTAGTTTTGAATATCTTTTGAAACCTTATTGTTTACCACTATGTATACTTGTTATATTATATATTAATTATTAAATAAATTACAATATCTTACACGGGCGTAGCCGCGGGGCGCAGCTAGTAGATAGATAAATGATTTATTTGGATCACAAATGGACAGCACAAAATATAATAAAACATAAACAAGTAGGTAGGTATATAAAATCTAGTTTAAAACTTATGAGTAGGTACAAGTCATAGTTTATATAATCTTATATTCTAGCTAAGCTTACATTCTAAAAAGTTATACCCACTAACTTATCCTACTCGTGACATTTAGGTGTGTCAGTGCTGCCGAAGTGAGCCAAAACGGATCAGTCTCAGCTTTATGCTGTTTTGCAACGGGGTACAAAACAGCGCTGGTTTTCAGACTGACCCGGTCGTAGTGACACCAGGAACCGAGACGAGCTCTTTGAATTTCGGTATCAATGCTTATGTGGAATTAGTGCAAAACATGTGCAAAAAAACGCGCTGTTCCAAATTGATTTTGTCAGTGTCAGAAATTTTTTATGCTATTTCAAAGTGAAATAGTGGAGAGAGGTTAAACAAGAAGTTGAAGCTTACTGACACTGGCAGAGTCGTAGCGAAAAGCAAGCGGTGCCATTACAGAAGAAGTGCAAGTACTGTCACATGCGACTTGACGTGTCATGTCATGACACGTCACGCACGTCCACATACATTCATTTCCAATCCCAAACAAGAAGTTGAAGTTGATTTCCAATCCACCGATAATACGTGGCAACTAAACGGACTGTATTCGATCGAAGGGGAAAAATAAGCATAGCACCACCAGTACAGCACTGCAGTGGATGGAGAGTAAAAAATAAAGTAGTCTGGATCACAGAAGAATGACACGAAAGTGCAGAAAAGAATGGTGAGTGAGTAGCATAGCAGTGTAGGTGAAATTGGACTTTCAGGATTTTTGCCGCCCTAAAAGCTCTTTTTTGTATTGTACTCTAAATGAACCAACTGTTTTAGGGAGTGGAGTGATGGAGGCTTCAACACATTCCAACAACGAGTAGCGGCAAATCGAAAGGACCCTCTGAAAGCCACAGACTTATGCCTTGGCGTACGGAAAATTAGTTGAGAACAGGTTCGCTTAGGGTAACGATTACAATCACTAGCCCAATTAAGTTTGGAGTAGAGGTAGGGGGGAGATTTATTTATAATGAGGCCAAAAAGGAGGGTTGCTAGATGTAGTTCTCTACACTCTTTCATTTTCAAACGGTTTGAAGAATTAAGGAATGGGGTTATGTGAGTACGGGGGGGAACATGGAAGCAATAACGTGCGCAGGCATTCTGCACACGTTGTATGAGATTAATAGTTCGACTAAGAAGACAGGGGCCATAGACAGTGTCACAATAATTAAGACGGGACAAGACTAATTCACAGAGCATTATTCGAACATCTTCACTTAAGTAAGGACGAATCTTATATAGGAGCTTGAGGCGAAAGATCGACTGACGCACTGTTTTAGCAATATGGGATTCAAAATGTAGGTGACTGTCCATAGTTAACCCAAGGTTTTTGGCTTCATGAACACGCTCAACTAGCTCCCCGTCAACGTTAATATTAACATTGCTGAGCTTGCCAAGGATATTTTTGGTACCAAAAACCATGTATTTAGATTTTTTGGTACCGTATACTTTATGCCCCTACATTCTAAAGCAGCGCGCTGTTATCGTAAATGCCGCTCTAAGTTGCTGCGTTCCGTTGATAGACAAAATCGATTTGAGTGCTCACAAAGCGGTCCGTTTATCAGATATCGCGTCTAACCAGTTACGCCTGCACTATTAATGGGGCAAATCAATGGTGCAAATGTAACCGCGGGGTCTACAGTTGTTAACGAAACGTCATAGATGACGTCATAACCGGCGCCATCTTTGCACTCGCAACGCTCACGCTACCGAGCATGGTCGCTGTGAACGATTTGTCAAATTGTCAAATGATTATAGAAATTGAAATAAGAAATTGTCAAAATCACCATAAACTTGAGGTTATGCGTGAGCGATGTGAGCTGTTCCGTTGAACATATCCCGATATATTCTGTCGTTATCGTGCTCAAAGAAATTGGAACGACATTGAGCGCTGTTAGCGCTGAAATCGATTATTTTTATATAAGGAAGTCATAGCTTAGCTTGGCAAGGATTAAGGTGGAAACACACTATTCAAACGCCAAATGACCCGACAAAACGCGACGTGTGTTGAGTTGAATCAAATCGTGTAAATTTTATATGACCAGCGTCATCATAAATATTGAAGTAAAGAGAAAATCAAATAACACCTCATTCATATTTGACATCTAATTATTTATAGTTTACAATCATCGATCAAGTATGCGGCCTCCCCCGTAGATATCTAGAACCTTACAAGAATGACACTCAAAAGTCAAAAGTCAAAAGTACAAGAATGAAACTCACGTTTTGTTTTGACGCAGACAGTTTGCGCAGAGCCTGACAAGTTTTTTGCATGCGGAACAAGAGATTAGTGGAGTCGAATTTATTTTATTTTATTTTGTAAGTAGGTAGGAAGGTACCTCAAAATAATTTATACACTGTTTATTTTTATATGGATAAAAATTAAATACTAAGTTGATTAAATCTAATACTTTTGGTAGTCTTTCTTTTATTAGAGAGTCCACGCAAATAAAATCGAGGGAGGGTCAGCTAGTTATTTTATAAACCTCAACCAGGTATTTTAAATGTCTTTTCATAAAAAACAATTATCATTTACAACTTACCACAAATAAATAAATAAAAAAATAGAAACAATAGCCGCTCCATTCATCAACTTAGAACAAAATAAATATTTTTACATAGGCAAACCAACAACAATATTTAATGCTGATTTCTCAAGTATTTATGGCTCAATTGGCTCATATCACCAATACACAGGTAAAAATTACATTAAAACTTACTGAAAATAAGAAATTCCATCCTTTTTCTGTTGCTTGCTCGGTCGATTATTGCATTTTTATACGAGCGCTTGACCATGCTTTCCGTCCGAGAGCTAAAATGACACTAGTTGAAAAGGTATCCCAAAATGCCAAATGGGATACCTTTTGATACTGACGTTTTCAGGGCGCGCATTGTGCATCTAGGGGGGGGGGGGGGCCGGAAATTTTTGATCGATGTTTACAATTTAACATCTTAATGAGCTTGTTTTTGTAATCCAAAATAAATTAAAGCGCGTTTCAAAATTGTATTTCCACCCTTAGACAAAATAAAATGATGATTTAGAATGGGACGGAACCTTGTAGCCAAGCCGAAGCAACAGTACCTTATTTTGTGGTCAGGGGAGCTGGGGGAACTCATGGTAACTATATAGTTATTCTGTGGTCAAGGGTGGGAGGCCACCCACGCTCACGAATTTATAAGTATATACTCTCTCGGTGCTATGAAGTCCTGGTAGAATATTCCGCCATTTTCAGAAATTCGGATTATTAAAGCCTTGCGTTCTCGTCAGCGCGATCTAATCGTCCACGTTTACTAGCGACATCTATTATTTTGAGTCAACTTTGCAAGAGTGGCTACCACCACGATTAGCGGTCGCCGAGTTAAGCAACGTCCTTACGTGTTACGTCTTCATGCCAAAACTCCTTTAAGGTTAAAACATAGGCTACTTTTATCCTATAAATCAGGTCGTATGGGATATAAATAAACTGTAAACGTTTCCATAGAAACAAAAAGTGCGAAGACGCGGATATTAACTAAACTCGCGTGCAACTGAATCGACTCAAGCCGACGTGTATTCGCACATGAATCTAATTTTTCGAGAAACGGCTTTTCCGATTTACCTACAACTTTTTTATTTGAAAACCTCATATTTTTTATTTAAAATGACATCTACTCTATGGTTTTTACTTCAGCAGGTACGGTGGGTGGAGGTGTGGTCAAAATATGAGCGTATCACAATGAGCTCGCTGCGGTACCCACTGGTTGAGAGACTAAATCGACTTGAAGGCTCAGGTGACCCATATTTCTTATCAGTAACTCATTAGACTGACCGCAGTTCGCCGTCGAACCTGGCTTTAATTTGCTCGACAACAGCTTAGCTGACCATTGAACCCTTTATTTTCACAAGGTCAGACTTTCAAATGGTCAGATTTTCAAATAGTCGCTCTTTCTAATTGGCACTCTTTTAAATCGTCTGCTTTGGTACAGTCATATCCAATTCACACACGTCTACTTGGTAAGAAATATACTTAAACATACATATGATCAGAGTACACCGATATCTGATGCGTTTATTCCGAGTTGTCTTGTGTAGTTGTTCTGTACAGGACAACTGGGAAGAGTAAAAATAAATTATGTTCCAGTTGTCCTGTGCACAGAAAATATAGATTATGGAGCTCCGTCCTGTTTTTTGACGAGAGCAGAATATGTCTCCGTGATAACGGCAGAAGAGGCCGAGTACAATGGCGTCTATGGGAACGGTTTTCCCAATGCTGTTTTGCTGAATCTACTTTTTGTGCAAAAGTACGGCTTGAGTCGATTCGGTTGCACGCGAGAGTAGTTCTTATATAAAAATGAATACCTATTTCCTTTGGTCATGGCATGCAGGAACGGTTGGACTAATCTATCTTCTTCTATATTATACTAGCTGACCCGCGCGACTTCGCGTGGATTTTAGTAGTAGTACTAATGTACATCCGAGTAATATAACCCGAGTACCACGCGTTTGAAGCCGCAGATAGAAGTTTAGGAGGAACATAATAACTCAAGAAAGTTAATTTAAAAAAAAACTGTTCTTATTAGGTAGGTGCTTATGTCCTAAACTAAATTTTCATCCAATATTTTGCCACGTAGCTTTACTAGATAAGACTTTCTAGATTTTCTTGATGTCAGTGAGTGGCCTAACATTGACTCCACACTATTAACCATTAGGGTGCGAACTTCAAAAAACTGAAATACGTGTCTATTTATATTGAGTCATCTTCCTACGTTTCAAAAGTTACGGTTCTGAACTTATCATAAAAATGATAGGTAGATGCTTACGTCCTAAACTAAATTTTCATGCAATATTTCTGCCTCGTAACTTTTCTAAATAAGTCTTTTCTACATTTTCTTGATAAGTCAGTGAGTCGCCTTACTTTGACTCCACACCATTAACCATTAGGGTGCGAATTTCAAAAAACTCTAAAATACGAGTCTATTTATCATATTTTTAGTCATCTTCCTACGTTACAAAAATTACGGTTCTGAACTTATTATAAAAATGACCTTTGACCCCCTCAAAATACGAATTTACCTGGTGCCTACGTCTTAATTGATACTTCCAAGCAAAATTTCAGCTTCGTAGCTCTTCTAGTTCTTGAGATTTCGTGATGTGTCAGTGAGTCGACTAAATTTAACTCCACACCATTAACCATTAGGGTGTGAATTTCAAAAAACCGTGTCTATTTATTTTAAGTCATCTTTTACGCTTCAAATTTTGAAGGGCCAACAGTTACGGTTCTGAAGTTAAAATAAAAATGACCTTTGACCCCCTTAGAAAACGAATTTTCAAAAATCCGTTCTCAGCCTACGTCCTGAAAGGAACCTGCATGCATAATTTCAGCTTCGTAGCTCTTGTCGTTTCAGAATCTCTTGATGAGTCCAGTTTTCTCTTCTATTTTATATATATATATATAAATAAAAGATTATCTCTATATATAAAAATAATAATAATATAATAATTTATTTATTTAAGGCACAGACAGCTGTGACAGCTATATTTACCGCAGGAAAATTCTTCATTCCTACGGGAAAATGGGTAATAGGACAACGGGTAGTAATAAATGCAGCTAGTGTTTGATAAACACATTCACTGCCCAGCCTCACTGCCGACACGTGGTGGCGGTGACCGACATATGCATCTTGGGCCATGAATGTATTAGTATTTAACGCATTTACGGCCCAGCCTCGGCCTCGCCGCGCCGCCTCCACTTAGTGGCGCTGACGGATTTGAGCGTCTAGGGCCATGAAAGTGTTAATGGTCATCCATGGAACCGTATATCGGTTCCTCCAAAGACTTAAAGAGCCAAGCGCCTTTTTCTTAACCAAATGTATTTACGCCTGATAATGAGGCAAGCCCAATGCTCGCAGAAGCACGCATTTTTCTTGACGCCATTGTGCAAGGACGCTATTTCCATTTTAGTCAATGCTTGTGGAGATAAGAGCAAACTGGCGTCACGAAATTCAGATCACACATCATGAGATGCACTGCTCTAGCTCATCTTCCCTCATTCGAACAGATAGTGAGCGGAGGCCGTTGTACTAACCTAATATCCAGTTTACAACATTTTGATATACGGAAAAGTTGAAAAGTAACGACGATCTAATCGTGGTCGAGTGGTCCACAGTACTTTGGGGTAAGCGACAACTGGCCTGAATGAAAAATCAAAAGACTTTTTTAGTTTTCTATTATGCTTTATAAAAAAGGTACAACACGCCCCGAGTTTATTCGCGGGCGAGATGTAGTCTAACCCAAATTTTTTGGCCAGCTGTAAAAACTGTCCGTAATTTTTTTATCTATCAGTGAAATACCTACCTATACGTTTAAGCCGTGCCTCAGCATAATGTTGCTACACAAAGTATGTAACCGAAACAATGCACATGTTTTCTATTACATGAAATAATAGTCCATACAGTCGATTTTAGGACTGTAGAGAAACATGTAAATTGGTGGACGGAAATAGGCTGCAAATAATGATGGTCAAAATATTTGTTTCTCACAGACACAACGACCTCCCGTGTAACATCCGCAAGTTCCTCAGCAACCAGATCAACGAGTTCGAGCTGAACACAGACTTGACCGTGGTGGAGCCGTACTCGCACACAGACCTGCCCCGCATGAGGGAGGGCATGGTCGGCGCTCAGGTGAGACACATCATTTCACATTGTATTATCATTGCCTTTGAATATTATTTTCTTTGACCTCCAGTCTTTTATGAGTAGAAAACAGACATCACAATAAGACGCATTCATTCTTACAATCAGCGCGTGCTTCTTTCAATATTTTCTCGTATACAAAAAACAGTTCCTCGAAATTACAGAATCCTTTACGAACATTAGCCTACAAAGAAAATGAATCGACATAGCTAAAATAATTAGCAAGCCCGACACCCACTGGGATAAACATGTTCTTGGGTGGAGTCTGCGATTCGGTAAACGTGGTGTAGGACGCTCGCCGACCTGGGAAAGACTGCAGGCAGATGCCGAGTGCGGCAAGCTGAAGACAGGGTGCTCACTGGGGAGGCCTATGACCAGTAGTGGACTAGTTAGCTGAAGATGATGACGATATTATCCTACTTTTGGACCTATCACCTGAGTTAATGAACAAGCATGATTGACAACTACCAAAGATCACCAAGCAGTGAACGGACGAGATCACCACCCTTCCGATTTATTTGGTAAACTAAATAAGCGTCAGATAAGCGAGTTATGAGAGTGGAAACACCCTTGTAGGTACAGTTTGTCGCAAACTAGTCGAATCTGGTTATTTATTCAGACTTATCATTTCTCTTTAAGATAAATATTACCATATTGTTTCATTTTTAGGGTTTCGAGACCCTTATGGTCTCGCTTTGTCGGACCTTTTCCCATCTTTCTAAGCAGCTGCCGCAGCTGCAAACATCAAGTGGGGTATCTAATTATGTACACCTCAAAACAGTTTATGAAACTCTTTTGGGTTTCATACTTTTTGAAATATTTATTAGTCGGCAGATGTGGCAATAGCGAACGAAGTCGCGGGTACAGCTACTTTATATTTTTGTAAATAACTTAAATTTTATTTTATTGTAGGTAAATGGAAAACAAACGGCTTGCACAGCTTAAACGAGTAGAAAATATTGGTGATATTAGTAAAGCTTAACAGATTTCACTTTTACATAGAACAAATTATTCAGAGTTCGTAGTTTTTCACTCACCCGCTAACACACTCAACAAAAGCTGTACCTACTTTTGGCAAAAAAAGATGAATTTAATAAATTTCCCGGAATATTAGAATGAATAATTGGCCCAATAAAGATAAACGGTTCAGTTTTGTTGAGTCACTGTAACGCTGACAAATCGTGAGTGTCAAGTATCGCAGTTCGCGCCGCAGCATAAATCATCCGAACGAGAGAGATACGGCTATCTCGGGAAACAGCCTCTTTATTAAATACCCTTACGCTCCTGTTTATCCAGTCCATCTCAAGGTTGCCTAGGAATATCGGTTGCAGCTTTTTCTACATTTTACTCACTCACCAATCCTTACACTACTTAGTATACCTTACCGCCTTAGGACAAATGCCTACCATGTATGCTTAATCAGGTCAGAAAATAGACGTTATAATATTTAGTTTATCTTTTAGAGAGTAAAGTGTGTCAGCTCTATTGTATTGGGATGGACGGCTTTACTTTTTGTTCGTACAATTTTATGGCTTATTAACGTAAAGGAGCACTTACCTAATCCGGTCCCTGACTCTCTGACGTTATGTGCTCCGGCATCAGAAATAGGTTTAGCGGAGTGCCTGACGGCGTTCATCGGTTATCGAAGTTTATTTCAGTAAAATAAATTTCAATTACTTGTACTAAGCTGCGCGTTCTCTAGATCGAAATCGGAGTGTACGGAGCGTAATGATTTGTTGCTTGATATTGATTTCTATGGTAGAGCATGCACAAGAGCGACATATCCGCCAAAACCGATGCCACAGACCGGTATTTCTGCCGATTTGCCAATCGGCAAACTCTAGCATTTTGAAATTTCAAGGTATATTGTCTATGCAAAATCCGAAAGCAGCCGACGTCCTCTATCGGAATATTGTAAATACCGACACCACGTGCGCTGCGTACGCTCCGATTCAGATCCAGTGGACGCGCTGGGAGAAAAGACGACCGATTTGGCTCGGCGGGCAAATGTCCGCCTGCGACGCAGCAGGTAGCGGGTTGGATTCCCGCCTTAGGACAAATGCTTGTACGATCTACGCTGGCCTGCAAAACTAAGTATTACACTTTTACAATTTCAATAACTTTTTAAGTACACACAGCATTTTTAGGTATTGAGCACGCATAAGATGAGCTAGGAAGGCTAGCCAGAAGCCGCAGACCACCACCTACCACCCTCGGGGTACTAGAACAGGCCCTGTTAGAAAAATGGGAGATTATTCCCCAACATCGGATGCTCTGAAACCTCGTGTTCAGTATGCCAAACTGGTTCGAAGCTGTAATCAAAGCCCGAGGAGGCAAAACCAGTTACAAAAACTAAATAACATGTAAAACATACTTATATAATGTAAATTGAGTTTTTGGGTCAAATCTCGGGTCGTGCACACACTTGTGCACTTTATTAAGTAATGCTCATCTTTGTTTAAACTGGCCGCTGTGGCTGAAATCCAGCTAGAAGGACATCATTATCATGAGTGTGATAGTGTTATAAGTGGATATTACTGACATGATAACAGTGCTTCTATTTTTATTCTTCGTTTTACGTGATATCTGCGCCAATTGATTATATGTATAATATTACCAGCTGACTCGGCGAACTTCGTACCGCTCTCACCTTATAGACCGTCCCTGACTAAGCTATTCTATCTTTCAAGTTGGATCAAACTGCATACGGTGTACAAATTTAATTTAAAATCGGTTAAGTAGTTTAGGAGTCCATCGCGGACAAACAACGTGACACGTGATTTATATATATATTAAGACAATGAGGAAAGATTTGATTGTTTCTTTGTATTGAATAGGCTCCGAAACTACTGGACCAATTTTAAAAATTACTTTATCGTTAAAAAGCTTACTTTTCAGGGAGTGACATAAGATATTTCATCTCGGAATTGTCACGAAAACGGGAACTACGCGGGTGAAACCGCGAGGCGGTCGTCTAGTTGATTATATAATTTGATGAATATTTCGTTGTTGTATAAAGATTGATTTTAAGGTGGTCCCCTATAAGTCTGATTATCGGGGGATATCTATGTGTGCACATCACTGTCACTGGGGTCTACTTGTAAAAAAGAAAATCGATGTTTCTGATTCGTTATCGTGTAAACGATATCTTAAGCAAGTGGCACTAAAGTCAAATTCTCAAAAATTTCTGCATTATTGCATAAATATAAAATACATAATTAAGTTTTAATCTTAAGATCGGTTGCCATATCCTATTCGACGGGTGCATTAGAATTTACAAAATCAAACTAATATTATAATGCGAAAGTTTGGATGGATGGATGGATAGATGTTTGTTAACTCTTCACGCCAAAATTACTGAACGGATCGGGCTGAAATTTTGTGTGCAGATAATTATAATCCTGGAATCAAACAAAGGCTACTTTTTTCCCATAAATCAGTTCCCATAGGATAGAAATCACCTTTTAACGTTTCCATAGAAACAACGCATGCGAAGCCGCGGGCGGCAGCTAGTTGTGTAATATTTTTGTCAAGGAATATAATATTGATTTTATAGGCTTATAGTTTTCTATAACACGTCAATTTATATTTCTGTGCACTAGTGGTGTGTAAAGTAGAACCAGGTATTGTTACAACCACGAGGTTGGGTACATAGTGGGCGGTCTGTTTTTCTTGCCTCGTGAACTCGGTCTGTGAACAAGACCTAATGGTTATTTTCCTGAATGTTGTTTCACGCCTGACCTCGCTGGCACCCCACAAGACTATGAGGCCTACCTTAAAAAAAGATATACGAAGTATTGGATGAAACACGCACAATAACGATGTTGAACCTTACCACCAAGTTACTGCGGCCGCTACCTTTCGTTGCGGGTTTGTCTAGATATTTTCGAAATATTGGATGTGCCCTGCGCACTTTGACTTTAAACTTTAGTAAATAGCAATTAGATAGAAGAGTCCCCGAAAGAATGATCGGTGATCGGATCCATATAATTAGAGTTCCGTACCTCAAAAAGAAAAATTGAGCCTTATAGGATGACTTTGTTGTCCGTCTGTCTGTCCATCTGTCAACCCCTTTTTCTCATTATTGCGTGGAGATATCGAGTAGAAATTATCATCACATACTCAAGTCCGTACTTTCTTGAAGCCGCAATATAAATAAAACTTCTAGGTCAACGCACTCAAAACTTACAGCCGTTCATGTTCGAATATTTCGAAATTTTCAAGGGAATCACATGCACACAAAACCTCATAAACCTAGAATCATGAAATTTGGGAAGAAGCAAGGTCTTACAGCACAAGTAAACAAAAAATCCGAAAACCGTAAATTTGTAGTGTATTCTTAAAACAAAATACTTTTCATTCTCGCCATAGACCAAAACCTATAGGGTTCTTCCCGTTGACCTAGAATCATAAAATTTAGCAAGAAGCAAGGTCTTAAAACACAAGCAATGGAAAATATTCGAAAACCGCAAAATGCATTTTATTTACCAAAACACATATTTTTGGTGCAAGGTAATACAGGTAATACTTCCCGTTAACCTAGAATCATGTTATTATCCATATAATAAGGTCTTACAATTATACAGAACCCTTAGTGCGTTTTACAATATTACGTATTTGTAACAGGTACGAAAACTTGGGATTCAGCATCCGAAACTTCGCCGTTGGTTTATCAGAGTAGCCCTCCAGTTCTGCGTCTTCCCAGTAATATATTCCGTCAAATAATTCCTCATTGTCGAGAAAAATATTTACTGCTAGCATAAATTCAAATTAGCCTAACCTTTTATTCGGGTAAAAAAAACACAGATCGGGCCGGAATTCCGCGATATGCTTCATTTAACTTGACCTATAATATACGTGAAAGCAAGTCGCGGAATTATGTTTATAGGGCGTGTTTTATTTTGATTCTTAAGAATGCGGGGATAGGCTGTGTTCTTGGTAGTCTGTGGGGACGAAGAGCGAAAGCTAATTCCCACGACTTTTGCTAAGTCGTCCTATAGCTCGTTTGGACGACCTCGATATTCTGTGCCTGTTTTTGGCCTCCATTCCGTCAGAGCCTCAGTTCGCCTGCATCACGAGATAGCCAAGTGTCCTGCCGAAATTATCATTTCTGAAGTTTGTAAACTAGAAAAGCATCAAACAATATTGCCGACTACAAAATAGACTACAAAACCAAATTAGCACAAGATTTCACCGAAGTTTTGTTTCGTATTTCATACATTTTGTGTTCTTAATTCATTATTTGCGTCCATAATTATAGGTAGGTGAATATTGTAACCAACCAACAACCGCAACCGGCATACCCAGGGTGGGGATTATGGGTTAATACTCTCATGAGATTAAAGCCAACAAGGCGCTCATAAGAGCGGCCTGCGCCCAACGGTAGACCAATACAGGCTGTTAAGGAAACATGAATATTTTACTATTCTAGCACTCTTGGTTGGTAGATCTTATAATTAAGTACCCGGTCAGAGTACTTAAGAAGACTTGAGTAACTTGGTACTAAAGTAAATTTTAAATTACTTAGTATCACGACGGTCATTACATAATCTTATCATCAAAAAATTCAATAAGTGTATAATAGCTTTTTTAAGTAGCACTTTCTTAATAGTTTTTTAAATTAATGTCGGATGTATCTTTTTAATCGTCAGGTATCTTATTGTAAATTTTTCCCGCTATTTTATTTGGGCCTGTGTTATGTATATTTAGTTTTGAGTCAGGTATTACAAGTATATTATGATAATTGTCTGTTTCGTATCGTTCAGGTATATCAATTTTCTTCATAAAATATTCTGGGTATTTTCTTCTTGATACTGAACAGATCAAGATCTTTCATCTTGATCTGGTCAGTATTTTTGAAAATCCTAGATGGCAATAGTAAAATTAAAATGGGGCTTTATATACCTATCCTCCAAAAAACTAATTATGTAGGTACCTATTTTTATCGGTCGAAAACACTCATAGACATGCTACGAGATCTTCGTCGTAGCACTACTACGCCGTAGCAGTGCTACGACGTAGATAGAGAGTTTGACTAAGTTCTGAATATGCTATGAAGTTTCATAGACTTACCAATATTTGCTATTCTTGGCAACTGTCTACTGACTGAATAACTTTTCATATGCATTGAAAAATTATTTTGATTTGTAGACTAAAGTCTACAAATCACACGCAAACGAACACCTAAAAGAACACCCAGCTCCAAACAATAATTTTCAGTACTGCTTTATTATCCCACAACAGGAATAGAACCGAACACATCGACTTTAGATACAAATGTTAATCCTACGCGCCATGGAGTCCATGTTTCGCATACATACTTGACTAGAATATTATAGTTTAGCGAAGGTAGCATAGATTTTAGGTGGAGTTTAGTGGTATTTTTTGATTTTAGGTGGAATTTAGTGGTACTCTCTTTGCTCTTTCTTATTAACAAGACATCAAAGAAATCCTCCTTAAAATATATGTTGTAAAGCAACGGTCTCGCTAAATAAATTTACAAACAAACGTTCGGCTTACATTCCCCATGTTCCGCACGCAAAACAAATCATCCCCTCACCTCCCACACGAACTCCAGCCTTCACCGCGTGAGCTAAAGTTGTTTTTTCCGTGCACGCTTTATTTCTCGACGGTAATTGAATAGGGCTAGCTTTTAAATTGGTAAAAGGATTGATATTAGGGGCGCACTACACTCGCGAACTTATTGTGGGAGTCCTCACTTGCGGCATGAAAATAGCTTTGAACCTTTGAGATCTCGGTCCTTTCAAACCTTTTGGCGTACTATGGGTAGGTAATAAGAAGCATCATTTAAGTACGGCGTGATTCAAAAATGAGTTTGGTCAAACGGCTCAGAACCAATGTTCACTTTGGTATTTTCGTCCATTTTCAGTTGAAGGCGAGAGTGAGTGCGATTTTGAGAGCAGTCATTATCGCTGTTTCGGCTTGCAGCTGCTTTTGCTTTCATTCCAGCTGCCAAGCATAGAAAATAACTCAGAAAAAAAAACTACTCAAAACATACGTGGAGACGTTCATCTTTAACATGAAATCTTAATTATATTTACCGATTTTACTCTGAAAATTTGTCCGTGAAATTTTATTCCAGATGTCACCCGCGTGATTCAAATCAAATCAATGAATTTAAATAGTCTATTTCCATAAATACAATAAATGTAGTGGTTAGCTCAATTGTTGCAATTGTAAATACTAGTTCTAATTTATTTCTGGTTGTAATTTTCTTTGTCAAAAAAGATTTTATAGTTCTATAAATGTACAATTAGAAAAGGTCAAATTAAGAAATAAATACTGACACGGAAATAAAGTGATATACTTACGAGGGAAAATTACTTACCTATTTAATTTCTGTCGCTTCGGTATCGGTATGTTGACGAAAGTAAAGAAGCGACAAAAAAACCTTTAGCCTGTTAGTTGTTGTCTTTTGTGTTGGAGCAAAATATCAGTAAATAAATATTGTATTTATTTTCAAAAGTTACAGCCGTTTATGACCGAATATTTAGAAATTTTCTAGGGAATCAAATACACACAATACCTATAGGGTACCTACTTCCCGTAGACCTAGAATTATGAAATTTGGAAAGAAGCAAGGTTTTATAGCTCAAGTAAAGGAAAAAATCCAAAAACTCGCACTTAACATTTGATTTTATTTCTGCTTCATTGAATGGAAATTGTTTAGTTTAAGAAAGATTTTTAGGTTATGCTATTCAAAACAAACAATTTAAACTATGCGTTCTGAAACTAGTCGTGCGTGATTTGAAACATGAAACAAATCAATATTTTTGGGCTCTAAATTATCAAATCTACTTAAATATTGTAAGTTATGGTTGAGCAAGCTTATAATTTAGGATATTTATTACTTAGCTACTTGATTTTTAACTTATATAGAAAATTAGAAACAAAGCAATCATTTATAATAAAACCAATAATAATGTAAGATTTTGAACCAATCATGAGAAATAATCAAAAAACAAAACACGGGCCATAGACAACTAGTCTTGTGGAATACAGAATACAGTTTTTCGATTCCATACCAAGACGCGTTTGGGAGTCGCGTTTGTGTTTAGAACATATTGTGACGTAACACGGTTCGGTCAAGGAATCTCCTGTGTCATAGAGAATAATGACCAAAGTGCAACACACAACAAAGTGCAGTCACTTAGCGAGTCTTCCGGGAGACCCTTTAAGTAACAATGTCTACAAACTCAGAAGTTACAAAGAAAGAGAGAAAACGTATCTAAATAACAAGACGATCGCCTCGCGGTTTCAGCCACGTAGTTCCCGTTCCCGTTGGAATTCCGGGATAAAATATAGCCTATGTCACTCCCTGAAAAGTAAGCTTCATAACGTTGAAAGAATTCTTCAAATAGGTACAATAGTTTCGGAGCCTATTCAATACAAACAAACAGACAAACGAACAATCAAATCTTTTCTCTTTATAATATTAGTATAGAAAAACTGGGCATGCTCACACAGTATCATCAAATAAAACTTATATAAACAAAAATGCTGCATTGTATCTAGCTCCAAAGTATGTGGAGCTTGCGTTATGTGTACCAAACGAAAACTTACTAAAAACACGAATACCAGTACCTATATTTTCCTTGATTTAACTATGGAGTTTCCTATTATTTTGGCACAGTTGCATGTGCTATGATCACGAAATTACTTCAATTGCGAGAACGTCGTTGTTATTGAATGCAGAGCGCCGCCGCGTTCAGCGTCACAGCCCCAGTACCTCGCAGCATTTAAGTCAGAAAACGAGTGATTTTTACATGTTTGGGCACTTCGACCTACCGATGAAGATGATCAACAAGCAAGCTGAATATTACTGATATTTCTGCTCAAAAATATCGTAGGAAATTATAATCATTCCTGATAAAGATGTTAGAATCAACCAAAGTGAACTATGGCAGAGTTTTCTTATTATGTCAGAAATATTTAGGGTATGTATCAGAATAATTTTGCCCTCAAGTTAATGCTATTGATTGGTTGGAAGGCGACGTTTGAATACTTACTAGTGTTCAGTCACATAAAGTTATGAAACATTCACAGCGTCGCCAAATTTTGGTAAAAGGTGGAACTATCCATCACACAAGGATTCTAGGACCCGACTTTGGGGCACATTTGTTTTATAAAATAGAGTAAAAGAATAAAAACTCGACCAATACTTTATCATTTTCTGGGGTATTTTAGGGATTTCGTAACTACAAATAAGTTCATGCAATGCGGTCGCAGGTTCCATTTACGGAGGGTTGAATGTCGCTCAAATGTTCGATGGCGGATGGATTTTCTGACAATCCTACAAGTGTTCAGTAGAACTTTTTGCTTTATTGTATTATTTTGCACTGGCTATTTGTTGATCTGATCGATTGATGCCCGATTATATTGATCATGACCAAACTATCGGGTTGATAAGTTTATTCTCCCATTAGACCAGCATTTATAGTTTTTTAATTTATTATTTTTATGGATTACTTACGTAATGATCTGAAATGAATACAAATTAAGTACCCTCATACTTAAAACCCTCTTTCTATTTTCGGTCGACACAAGTCAGAGTGAGATAAAATAAGCTCAAGCCACAGATATTATAATACTATACTAGTACTCAAGCAAAGTTTTAATCTCTAATGGTGGCTTTGGAATCGACAAATAGCCGCGCTTGTACCAGGCTATCATAAAATTGGAGATGTGCCTACTCGTAATCTGTCAAAGTAAGTACCTATATAATACTTGTACTTCGATAAAACCTAGCCCCCAACCCAACCCTATCGTGCTATTTCATCTAGCCTTTGCGAAAAATGAGATACAGCTATTGGGGTTACACCCCTCGAGAAAACCAGTGACGTCGCATAAGCCTCGCTCGTCAAATCAGACTTATTCCTATTAGTGTTAAAGCTTACATTGGTTTGAATTCAGCAACGAACAAAATCCACAGACTATCATTATAGTAACCCCTGCAAGAGCTGCTTTATGTTATCTCCTTCCATTTTATGAGAGCCTGGTATCAAACTCGATCGAATAACGTAGAATTTGCAGGCGGGGCTTCCACAAAGCATTCGTGGACACCCCGCCTGCAAATTTCACGAATGCTTTTCCTCAAAGTAAAATTAATATGAAAAAAAAGAACTATTCAACTGCTTACAAATGAAAAAAAATTCAATTCAAACTAATTAAAAGTTTCAATTCAAACTAATTAAAACGCTAAGATAAGGTCAAAATCCATAAAATGAAAATATATTGCACTGGTAACTAATTGTTTCCATGGCAACGGCCGTAAGCAGTTTCATCCATATGTTAACATCAATCCAAATTAGACTTAAACTCAGACACTTGCGTTTGAGGTCGAATCTACGTATTACTTTTGTATACTAGATTGTGTGAATCTACGTATTACTTTTGTATACTAGATTGTGTGAATCTACGTACTACTTTTGTATACTAGATTGTGTGAATCTACGTATTACTTTTGTATACTAGATTTTGCCAGCGCCAGCTTCATACGCGCATTTCCCGGATTTATGGTTTGATTCTATTTAGCCTGTAAAAATAAGTCATAGAGAAGTAGAATTTGCAGCTACCACGTGATAGTTATTCCAGACCATGAACTACAACCATTCTAAATTTGAACCGAATAAATAATGAAAATTCAATTATTCGTTTTCTTCTCGCCACAGAGATCGTGAAATTACCTAAAGCGTTTTGATTAGTGTTCATACTGCGAGAAAGGCCATAGGATACTTTTTATCTCCGAACTAAGTAAGGCTGCCCTGGGAGAGGGGATGAAATAAAATTCCTTCACCGCGCATCACGCCGAAACTATTGAATGTATTGAAATGAATTTCGGCATGATTTGAGGTCGTACTACGAGGCAGAACATGCAATACTTTTTATTCCGGAATTCAGTACGTACGGTTCCCTTAGGAGAGGGGATGAAAGCTTACTCCCACTAAATTTACTTAGCCGCAGGCCCCATAGAGAAACACACTACAAACACATTACAAAAGCGCGCGGATTGGACCACAGAATAATTACAGGCAGAGTTGGTAGTGTTGTCAATGTCAAAAACAAAATGTCGGATTCTACGAGTTTTTATCACCCTAGCTTCGCCAAAATTCATCCACATTTTCAAAATGTATTTTAATTTTTCCTGCAAAAATTATGGAAAAACTAAATATACAATTTTATTCAGAATTTCCGGAGCTATCGATTGATACCCGTGGGATCTATCCTCATGATAGCTCATAATTCTTGCCATTGTTCTTTGCGAATGAAGAACAAACTGCACCAAAGACAAATATGATTAAAGGCCCTATCTCATTAGGACACCATGGTATGCTCATAATTAAATCTTGCACTATACGTCATGAAATTAAACGTCAACATGCCTTTAGCCAAGCTATGATCACCTGGTACCTGCAGACAGTTCCGATCAATACCAACCACGTGTAGGATTACGTTTGTCCCTAGCATTCATTTTCCTCTTGCTTCTCGGTCGAACACTATGACGACGTTTGTGACGTTGCAACCTCTATGTATTAGCAAAGTTTAGAATAGAACATTCGCGTGCAAACGCTATTTGTGTTCATAGTGTTGTTTCAATTTATTATAGTTAGTTTTGTACGTTAGTACCATATTATAGTTATTCTGTGCTATTGTAGTGTTTTCTTTTACTCGGTTTACGAATTCCAGAAAAATATAAGTACGTGTGTCTATAATCTAGCCCAATTCGAGATTAAATTTATTGTAGTTATATCAAGACAGTCTTAGAGAAATTTTTCTTTAGTACCGAAACATGGAGAATATGAACTTCTTAACATTGACCGAAATAAATAAATGTACCTATTCTACCTCCGACATAAGTCTACCGGCGTAGTGCTCACATTTAAGACTTTCAGTGATGCACTTGTGTGCGTTTATGTGTATCTCACTCAGTCTGGCAGGTATTGCGGTGCAATCATGAAACAGAAATAGGGGATGGGGTTGAAGGTGTCAACAAAGCACTAACCAACCTCATCCCTACTTACTCGGCGCTATGAAGCCCTGCTACATTAAAACCGTAAATATTACGGAATTTCTATTCCTCATCCAATAGATTTTAACGAGCTCCTCGCTTATACAATAAAACCAAACTAAATGTATCTACTTTCTTAAACAAGACAAAATTAAAATTTTAAAAAACCCGCCGATTTTTGTTGTCTGAACAGATTTTCATGAAACATGGCTAAGAACACTTGGGATAAAATTATCTATGACACAAAAAAAAAACTAAACGAAAATCGGTTCATCCGTTTGGGAGCTACGATACCACAGACAGATAGGTACACAGATACACATACAGAAACGTCAAACTTATAACACCCCTCTTTTTGCGTCGGGGGTTAAAAATAGGATGTGCCGAAAATGCGCTTTCAATATTTTTTACTAGTTTCGGCCCGCGGCGGTGCTGCAGATTTTAAAATAATTTCGCTTGAATTAAAAAACGATAAACCGTCTTCAAATTCTTCTAGTGGCGACATCTAGTTAAAATTCGAGTCTAATTTTGTTTAATTACACATCGTATACTCTATCCAATAAAAAAAGAATTATCAAAATAGAACTACTCTGTAAAAAGTTATGAGTGGTCAAACATTACAATTAGTGAGTGAACAATCAATCATCCCCTGTTTTCCTACCCTTAGGGCTGGTTTTTTTTTCAAATTATAATGAGACCACCTTCGGGGTAGACCCTTTTTAAAAAAAATAATTATCGAATTCGGACTACTCTGTAAAAAGTTATGCGTGGTCACATAAAAAAAAATACGCGTCGACTCGAAAACCTCCTCCGTATTTCGTCGGTTGAAACGGAGTGGGTTCCCAAGCCGTCTGTATGTTTTTAGGGTTTCGAGATCAGAGATCGATTTCGAAACCCAACAACTTATGGTCTTGCTTTGTCTGTCCTTTTCCCCTCCTTATACTTTCAGGGATTCTTACTTATTATAGCTTTCATCCCTCAAGGATTAGGGGTGGCTCCCGGTTAATATCTCGGCAACTACCGCAGCAATTAGCTTGAATATTAAAATAATAATACATTTCGTGCGCCTGTACAGATAAGAAGAAAAAAGAATGAAAAATGAAAATGAAAATTTTCCATACAAATGTTTAATGCAGAAATTTTAGAAGAGTTCTACAAAGTCAGGTGGGGTATCAAATGATGTATTATTAATTTATTAGTAATGTAATTATAGTATAAAGTAATTATAAAACATTAAGTACTAATTACAACACTTACAATTTGTATCAATATTAGAAAGGCGAAAGTATGGATGGATGGATGTATGGACGTTTGTTATTATTATTACTGAATGCTGAAACTACCCATTAGGTTTTGATATAAAAATGTGGACATTTAGAAAATAATCTGGAATAATATTCACAGGCCACCTTTTATCCGGGTCACACCGATGCGAAACCGCGGGCAGAAGCTAGTACATTTATGTAAAACGATTGTTTGCTTCATACTTCTTTCGAATTTTTCAAATCGGTCCAGTAGTTTCGGAGCCTATTCAATACAGGCAAACAATCAAATCTTTCCTATTTATAATAATTAGTATAGATATAGAAAACTTAAATAAATAGCCCAGTTTTTTATCTTCTATTTTGTTGCAAACCTTGATCGGTGGTATTACGCATTAAATATTGCGCCATCTCATAGTCTTTGACGGAACTAGAAGCATCCCAACTTACATAGTCCCTAGGTTATCTATATAGTTCCGTCAAAGACAGTGAGATGGCGCAGATAGAAATGAAATCCTTGTTTGCTCTTAGCATTTTATGCTAGCCTAGTACGGATACCACAGATGTCGGTATACTAAGTATTAATTCAATCTGTGGTATCCGTACTAGGCTAGCATAAAATGCTAAGAGCAAACAAGGATTTAATTTCTATCTGCGCCATCTCACTGTCTTTGACGGAACTATCTAGATAACCTAGGGACTATGTACGTTGAGATGAGTTCTAGTTCCGTCAAGGACTATGAGATGGCGCAATATTTAATGCGTAATACCACCGATCAAGGTGTTTAGCCGGCCTCCCATAGATTCATCTGTACCAAAAGAGAAGCCTTTTGGATTGATAAGACCGTTTCAAGGCGCCACCTTCTACGCCAGCAACAAAATGTGTACAGTTGTATGGAGGGTCGCTCACCTGGTATCAGCTTGGTTGCGCAACCAAATTTGTGGCCGGCAACCAAATCACCCGTTAGTGGAGCAACCATTTATATGTATTTGGTCACTATTTGGCGACTTTACTCCGACACCAGTTGGTGATGGTGTTTGTTTCGGTGTTTCTCGCTTGGTAGCTGAAGACACCACAGTGGTGGCGCGACCGGTGGCGCCACCACTGTGTCCTAATGAGATAGGGCTCTAAGTCTAACATTCAACAGTGGGTGGGCGTGGCAGATATCAGCGAATTACGATGATAAATCCTCAAGTTAAGACATCAACGGAACTTTACTTACTTTGAGGAATATTGATGAGAGCCTTCAGAATGGCTGGCATCACTGGAACCGCGCTATGGTATCACTGGAACCTTTCTCCATCTGCGAATTTAATATAAGTAATACCCAAGGTACTTACGCTTTTGTAGAACCACCAATAATATTTTAATGTTTATGTTAGAGGAATGCATAGAGACAGACTATAAAAAATGTATAATAAAACAAGCAAGATAATGGTGTGACTATAGTCCAGTGTTATTTATATAAAAACAAGAACAAATAACAATATAAATCAGGAGGTAAGTAAGAAGAAATGAAAACAGAAGTGGAGTAAACCTTTGCGCACATTTATTCAACGCCACTACCGCGAAGCACAAAAATGTGCATTTTATTATTTAAGTTTTTGGAGCACACTCACAAATTTTATGCTCTATAACAAAACAGCTGATTAATGATGGGCCGCCACCTCTCATTAACAGGCTTACAAAACGTTCGACTCCGTCTAAAATATACTTAATATATACTTAATATCGTACACGTTTCTTTCGTTGTAAAAATCTACGGTTAAGTTGTATGAATCACTATTGAAGTTAGTTGACGGCGACGACCGTCGAGTTTTACTCTCCGTGAGATCTCCGCATGCGACCCCTACACGATTCTAGCAATGTTTTGATTCAATGTACCAGGGCAGCATAGTTGAATAGGAGATAAACCACGACGTCACCTCCTTCGGTTTAGGTTTAGCGAATTAAGCGTACATGAGTCATTGGAGTTGTTTGTAAATTGAACTTTAAATTGGACGTATTAAGGTCCATTATTCATTTATTTCTGTCTCAGTCAGGCTCTCGGACGTGCATTCATGAAACGGAAATAGGGGATGGGGTGAGGAGAGGGTGGTTTGATTAACGTTTTCCTATCTCACCCCCTAAGTCCCCCTCTCTGATTTTTCGAGGTATGTCTATTTGTCCACACTCTCGATTCTATGTAGCCCTGGTGGAATGAGTCGTCAATACTGACTGACAATATCATGCGAGGGCAGGTAGGTCTCCGTAAAAAACAAAAACCTCAGCGTTATTTCTAGAATCTATGAAAGTTTTTTTATTCAGGACTACCGTGAAAATCATAAATAGGTGTTATGGGCTTTTGATTGTTTTACTCCTACCTAGCTACCTGCTTTATACGATTTTGGTCCATAAGCCGTATACTAAAGCTCTCCGAGTTTTCAAAAAATTATCTGAGTTTCGAATGACTGAGTGGATGGCAATGCTGATTCAGCATTGCCATACAGCGAGACAATGCAGACACCGTCTTGGGGACGCTTCCGACTTGTAATGATATGGATCAGTTCGCTTCGTGTGTAAGAAGTCAAAGATGTATTCGCTTTTTCTATGCATATGTTTTTTTCCGTTCACTGATGTGTCTTTTAGTAAGGTAAGTACCCTACATAACACGCTAACGAAGTTGCGGATAATAGCAAATACCATAAAGATCATATTCGCTTCAAGGTTACTACGAATTAAAATTGTAAATTTCATCTAATTCCTAATTTCAACCCAACGTTACTACTGTATGCTACACGGTCTATTAATAAGCGAGCGGTATGGTAAGTCGATATGCCAACGCCGTAGCACGAAGCACACATGCTTGCATAAAAATCATTCAGGTGGTGTGTGTTATGTATACACATCACCTCTCACCTACCCTCTCACCCAGTAAAACACGACGCTGAATATATGTCATCGTGCTCCTGCTTAGTTCTGAGAGCCTGGTGATTCGACCTCTTCTGCAGGCGGGCGTAGACTATCAGTATCTACAACCCCGCCTGCAAAAAGGCACCAGTTAGAAAAGTGCTTAACTCCTTTACTACTTTAGTAACTCTATTGTCAATGTTGGATAAAAAACGATCTATTATTTTATTTATCTACTCTCGCCCGAAAACAGTGACTTGCAGCTCAAAATCAGTAAGAAATAGTGCATTTTACACCAAGGCGAGAAACTAATCAATTCCTACCGAGTGTGTCGTTTTGAAACACACGAGGTAGGAATCGCACTTTCTGCCGAGTGATAAATAGTGCTTTATACTACACCTTCGAGGAAAATAAAAAGCAGAATTAATCATTAATTGAAATCGCGCCCAATGATGTTGGCATTGACCGCGCCAGCCTGTGGGTTCTTTTTTCAAAATATTGTTCGGAAATCGGAGGAGGCTTAATGGACTTGGAGTAAAAACTTTTTGTCGTTCGACCGAACGAAAATAACCATAGCTACCGGCCGATCTTTTAGGGAATTAAAAAAAAATAACACGTTAGAAATGGATTTCCATACACTTTTTCCTCCCGCTAAAACACGTGAGAAATGAAATTCCATAGAGTTTTTCCTCCCGGTTTCCTATAGGCCTGCAAAGACATACTTTCTATTCTGTAAATGGAAAAGGAATAGGCAACTTTCCGAGCAGGTGTAGTATTAAATCATTTGCTACGACTTTCGGTCTAAGCTACCGTTATATAACGCTAAATATCATCATCTTTCCATTATATAAGATGTTACGTTATTTGGACAAAATAAGCCTTATGAGCCTTTTGATCGGTAACCTGAAATTACTCATGTTTATTTTACAATTTGGCCTGTTCGATTCCCCGTTCAGATAGGCGATTATTCAAAAAGCTTTGCTATATATGTTTTGGTTTCTCGTTGGACGTGATGTTGTAATTATGAAACACTTCTTAGAATTTAAATCGGGGGCGAAGCCCTAATATAAGCCCATTGTTTAATTTAGGCTACCTTCTAAGTGTGTGCCAAATTTCATCTTGATCTGTTCAGTGGTTTTGGAGATCCTAGGTAACAAATCACACTATCACACTAATTATTATAAATGCGAAAGTTTGGATGGATGGATGAATGGATATTTGTTACCATTTCACGCCAAAACTACTGAACGGATCGTGCTGAAATTTTGCATGCAGGTAATTCTAATCGTGGAATAAAACATAGGCTACTTTGTATCCCATAAATCATTTCCCAAGAATAAAGTTATGTTAAAAATGTAAGTATAAAATATGTTAATGTAGGTAATAAGTAGATTAAATAGTAGGTAGGTAGGAACATTATGATTTCTTAAATATTTCATCATTGCACTACACTACACTGTTAAATTGTCACTGAAATATCCAGTTATGGGCTTTATTTCTCCGGAATCAAAGACCTAAGTGTCACGGTTACTGAGAAATATTTTTTATTCAAATTAAAATCACCATATAAATGGACCTTCATACGGTGAGAAGGCGGCCAATTTGAGCAAATTTGTGATTTGAATTTATTCAGAAGAACAAATCCCAAAGAAGTGGCTGCTTTATCATGACCCTAGCAGTCAAGTATCTTCTTTTTCTTACTCTAAACCAAGTGCACTTCATGTGCTAGGTGCACTTTGCAGGATTTTTCTGATAATCCTACCAGTGTTCAGTAGAGCTTTTTGCATTATTGTATTATTTTGCACTGGCTATTTGCTGATCCGATCGATTGATGCCGGACAAAATGCCCGATTTTAATGATCATGAACAAACTATCGGGTTGATAAGCTTGTTCTCCCATAGACCTACTTTTACAGTTTTTCAATTTATTAATATTTATGGATTACTTATATCTGAAATGAATACAAATTAAGTACCCCCATAAATAAAACCCTCTTTATATTTTCGGGCGATACAAGTCAGAGTGAGATAAAATAAGCTCAAGCCACAGATAATAAACTATTACTCAACCAAAGTTTTAATCTCTAATGTTGGCAGCTGCATACGCACGGTGGCTTCGGAAACGACAGATAGCCGCGCTTTTACCAGGCTATCATAAAATTGGAAGTTTGCCTACTCGTAATCTGTCAAAGTAAGTACCTATATAATACTTATATACTACTTATACTTCGAGAAAACCTAAAAAGAAGCTCCCAACTAAACCCTATCGTGCTATTTCATCTAGCCTTTGCGAAAAAATGAGATACAGCTGTTGGGGTTACACTGGGTTACACCCCTCGAGTAAACTAGTGACGTCGTATAAGCCTCGCTCACCAAATCAGACTTATTCCTATACGTGTTAAAGCTGAAATTGGTTTGAGTTCAGCAACGAACAAAATCCACAGACTATGTTATAGTTATCTAACAAGAGCTCTTTTCATTTTATGAGAGCCTGGTATCCAACTCGATCGAATAACGTAGAATTTGCAGATGGGGCTTCCACGAAGCATTCGTGGACACCCCGCCTGCAAATTCCACGAATGCTTTTCCTCAAAGTAAAATTAATATGAAAAAAAAAACTATTCAACTGCTTACAAATGAAAAAAATTAAGATAAAACTCGTTTTAGATGTGCAATGTCTGATTTACAATATCTGTATCATAATATCAATATCAATATCGAATTTAGTTTTTTTTTTTAATTAGGTATACATTTATTCACAAAGAAAATTATACTAGTATTTACAATTGAAACAATTGAGCTAACTGCCGACTGTTGCAAACAGTCTACAGATAGCTCAACTGATCCATATCAACACCAGTCGGAAGCGTCCCCAAGACGCTGGCTGCATTGCCACGCTGTATGGCAATGCTGATACGCTGTGCCAGTTTATTTTATTTAGTTATTTACTAATATTGAAAATTAAAATTTATATAATTCTAGCTTCTGCCCGCTGCTTCGCACGCGTTGTTTCTATGGTAACGTTTTGAAGTTTTTTCTATCGCATGGGAACTGATTTATGGGATAAAAGTCTATGTTTGATTCTAGGGTTAGACTTACCTGTATGCAAAATTTCAGCCCGATCCGTTCAGTAGTTTTGGCGTGAAGAGGTAACAAACATCTATCCATGTATCCATCCGTCCATCTCAAACTGTAAAACTGTGATTTTCCTCGCAGATCGATTCCGAAGTCCTAACTGGTGTGAAGTCTCACCCTTTCTTCTACTATTTTCTTAGACCTACTAAGTAAACAAGACCGGGGTATTTTTCTCCCACGCATAGCAAAATTTTCATGATATTGGTGGACAACATATTAATTGTGGTATTGATGAGTTTTGATGACTGTTTTACGCATAATTAAATAAATAATAATAAATAATTGTTTAAAAGAAGTTCAAAATAAATAATTACAAGTTTAATTAAAGTATTTATGTACAGTGAAATACAGTGAAATGAAACTTTGGCAGTGTTATTTTCTTATCACTGGTATTTGAACACCGTTCAGCGTACAATACCATCATAATATTTTATGTGAGAGCTGCTTTTCGCGCCATTTGAAGTATTTTAATACAAATTGAGTCGTACCTGTGGATCCATTTTCTGAGTCTTACTTCGTTAGGTTATGAGGTGATGAGAACTGAAATCCCATATTTTACCAATTTCATGATGTAATTTATGAGATAAAACGTAGCATATGTCCCAGGGATACCATTTATCCAAAATTTCATTAAAATTCGTTCAACCGCCACACATAATTACATACATTCGAATTTATAATATTGGTATGGAAACCAACTCTCAATACTTGTGTAATACCATGCCAAACCCAGAGTTGGGTGGCATTTATTTGAATTTAGGTACTTATGGGCCTGATTAGACCTATTGTGGTAATCGCTACCCAGATGGGCAGCGAAAAACTTCCGAAAACCGTTAATTCATAAAATAATTGAGTCTTGCCACAGATATTATAATACTATGGTTCTCAATGGAGGTTATTGCGTGTGAATTTGCCACTAGAGGCGCTTGTGTTGCGTGAAGTCCAATTCAGTATTCACTGGTTTTGGCGGGCTTCGTGACATAAATTATAATTTCTTTAATTTAACTGTTCAAAAGTGATCTCATGAAATTATCGCAACCACAGATATTATAATACTATACTAGTACAGATGCCTCATCCCATAGTAAGAAATGTGACTCGCTTCGGGCGAGATTTCTGCGGGCGAACCAGGTATTGTTTTAAGTTCACTAGATGGCGCAAGCCTTGGCCCGCAAGACCGAATGAAATAATACCACCTTCCACTATTAGATGTCGACTCGTGCAATATTTTAATGACGCCATCTAGTAGTGAGTAGACTTGCTAATAATTTTCTGAAAGCGTCAAAAGATACTTACGGTTTATTTAAATTTAGAACATAGACTTGAAGAAAGTTTTTCAGCTTAATTATAAATTGTGTTACCGTACTTTAAAGATAGGTAGTTATTTTATAAACCTACAGCAAGTTTCACTTACTTATTCGTATTATAGACAATGTAGGTTTCGGTAAAACGCATATTTTCTTTTAAAACTATCATAGTCAAGTTCTACACTAAAGTAATTTACATACTTACGGGATATACAGGGTGAGTTTTTTTAGGGCCACTGAGGAGAAGTCGGAAACCGTGAGAGTTTTCGAAAAGTGCCTTCTATATAATTTTACGTGCTCGATTTTCAATGAAATAAGTTCTGCATTTAAAAAAAATGTGCAAAGTGAAGTTTTTTTAGTTTAAGTTTTTTTGTTATAGAAAAGTGAGTCTTTGAACGTTCATATTCTGAATTTGAACGTGTAACCTGTACTGGAATTCATAAAGTTGAATTAAAAAAAAATCAATTTTGGAGGATTTTGATGATTTTCAATGCAGCCAGCGTCTTGGGGACTCTTCCAACTGGTATTGATATGGATCAGTTGAGCTACCTGTAGATTGTTTGCAACAGTCTGCAGTTAGCTCAATTATTTCAATTGTAAATACTAGTTCTAATTTAAAACAAATCTATTTTATCAATAAATATGGATTATTTTAAACTTAAAATTGTTACATAGGTCTGTAGTGACACAGATTAACATAAAGTACGCGGCGCAAACGCGTTTCGTTTATTCGACGTTTTTACAGTCTAAGCCGATCGCCGTTAGTCACTCCTCAAACCCTCGCCTAGAACACACATATCCTAATTAAGGATTATAGATTAAAGTTAATGTAATTTCATGTACTCGTGTTTAAAGATATTGAATAGACTCAGTGAAGTTAATAACATCTTTTATTCCAACCAACCCACATAGTTAAAGTTAAAGACAATATAGACATAAATACAAAAGTGGTGACCCCGACGTGATTCATTGGCCGACGTGATTCATTGCCCGACGTGATTTAATTTAATTGTGGGTTGTGTTTAAAGTCAAAAATCAAAACGGAGTGACTCCCTCCCGATGAAGTCCACGCCTCGGGAGGTTAAAGAAAATAGCCAAGCAGCCAACTAACAGGATGACGCAACATCGATGCAGCGACGCCACGCGGTATGGAATGCGCAGCAGGTGACGCCAGCAGATCCCTTTCCTGCCATCTACAGAAGCCCTTGAGAAGGAGACGGTCATCAGCGTATGAAGAAAGAAATATTGGCAGCGCATGGCCGGGGAGTGGTTCACCCGCGGTCCAGCCAAGTAATTTAAGCATTTATGGTCTAGCGGCAGATGTATAGATTTTGGAAGCCAGCGATATCTGAGGTGTATTCAATCCTAAAGAAAATGGTGTTTAGACCTGCAGATTCACTCAACTTATTGCCCGGTTGGAGTAGGTACGCTCACCGGAGGATCAGTGTTGGAATTGGAGATATGGCTCATTCCCACTGCTACGAGTGACTGGCATAAGATGTTCCTGCGCTACATGGAGACCAATATAGAAAATGACGGTGATTTTGAGAAGGTGCTGATGTGTAGGACTGGGTGAGGCGTATAGTGTGCGTGTGTAAAGTTCTTTATAAAAAAAATTAAATTCAGTGAGCAAAAAATTTTTTTAAAGCCAGTGTTAGTTCTAAGAATTTATCGGATAAGTAGAGTACCTAAACGATAACAGGATACGGTAACTTGAGAGCCTCACTCACATATTGTAATGTAGCGAGCTATTTGCAGCGTTAGCGAATTTGCAATTGTGTTGTTTGAGATTATGTACTCTACCTGGGCAGCTTGAATATTTTATTTGATGATATTTTACTTGATGATTTTACGTGATGATTATTTTGATGTTCATTTCAGGTAATGTTGTTGAAAATTTAAGTAAATGTATTTTTGGAATTTTTTTTGTGCAAGTAAATTTATTAAAGCTGAAAGAAAAGGTTTGATGTATGCTAAAAAATGTTGTTAGGGAATCCAGACTTTTAATTTTATATAATGCTAAAAATGTATTGTTTATAAAATTTTATTGTTTTCAGTTTATTTTTCATATTTTTTATACCAATTTATTTAAAGATTAAATGTTTCAATGTATTTTAAAGCTTTTTCAAAACAATGTATGTAATTTTGTAGGCTGACTGTACTTTTCGTTTTCATTCAATTTTGGTGTATTGTACTTAGGAATGCGACTTCGTAACATGAGCGCATAGTTGATATCAGCAAATTTCTGTATGTAGGCACGAACTTGTGCAACTTTTAAGCGATTTTTAAATGTAAAGTTTTAACTTGAATATTACCTCTAAGGATGAAAATTTTTATTGTCAAAAAATTTTGAAAAAGGGGGGGATTGATGTAGTGACACAGATTAACATAAAGTACGCGGCGCAAACGCGTTTCGTTTATTCGACGTTTTTACAGTCTAAGCCGATCGCCGTTAGTCACTCCTCAAACCCTCGCCTAGAACACACATATCCTAATTAAGGATTATAGATTAAAGTTAATGTAATTTCATGTACTCGTGTTTAAAGATATTGAATAGACTCAGTGAAGTTAATAACATCTTTTATTCCAACCAACCCACATAGTTAAAGTTAAAGACAATATAGACATAAATACAAAAGGTCTTAGGTATAAAATTCATAAAAGTCTACATTATGTATTAAATTAAATACACAGCTTAAAACTTAGTCATTAAATAACCGGCCCCTGACCATTCCCGGTGCAAAGGTGCCCATAATGCTTGCAGCATTACCTCGCTGAATAGCGATGGCAATCCTTTGCACCAAGAACGACCCGGAGCGGGAGCTAATTTAATTGTTTTATTTCATTGTAATTTACTTTGTGAATAAACTATTTTAAAGGTGTTCCAGCAACTTTGGACACATAATCGTCGTATCGTCGTACATTTATTTATTGAATATCGAACAAAGAACCCAAAAATGAAAAAAAAACGATTTTCAAAAACTCACGTAGGTAACTAAAACAAAAAAAAATGTATTTTTGAATGCAGGCCTTAATTGTTCCAAAATCGAGCAAGTAACTCGAGTAGTATTTTTGATAACTCTCTCACGGTTGCAGACTTCCCCTCAGTGGCCCTGAAAAAAAAACTCACCTTGTGTACCATGATTTGAGTTTTGAGCTTTCAAATATTTCCGCACAGCTTCATGCGCCATGATCACGGACAGCTTCATGCGCCATGATCACGGAATACTGCGAATAAGTATTTATTGGCAGACAGGTCTCAATCTACCAAAAAATCATCTTAAATTGTGGTAAACTACCTGCGCCCCGCGGCTTCGCCCGCGTTGAATGATGTCAGTGCAGTATTATTATTATTATTATTATTAAGAGCCTACATGATCCCACTGCAGGGCAAAGGCCTCCCTTTCCACCTTCCATTCCAAAAATAAAAATTTCAAATTTCTTAAATTTGTATGATTACAAATTTAAGAAATTTACTGAACCTGGGGGTAATTTTATAAAAATAAAAAAATCTTCATGCTTTATTTACTTTATAGTTTATTTAATCCGAGTTTTGAGTGAACCGATCCAAGGAATTATAATTTTCCATAGAAACGTGACCACCCTGTATACCTCTTGGAAATCAAAATCTTCATATCCTTCTATAAAATCAACAAATCAACCTTTATACTCATTTCACAAAAACATACCGCAAAAGACCTCTCCTTAATTGATTTATTTGCAAATTTATTTTTAATAAGCATTTTTAAATATTTCTTTATTGATTCCTGGCAGACAATTTGTTTCCTGCAGCCAACAACGTTGTATTGTTGATGGTGCTGCTAATATTATCCCTGAATTGATCATAAATTTATAAGTTACGTTTATAAACAGCAGGTGATCCTACTTCCTACTAATACTATAAATTCGAAAGTTTGTGAAATGTATATTTTTGTTACCTAGGATATCCATAAGTACTGGACAGATTAAGGTAAAATTTGGCGTACGTTTAGAGCAAAGCCTAACTTAGATAATAGGTTACTTATTATACCGAAAATACGCGTGCGAAGCCGTGGGCAGAAGCTAGTTTGTAATATAAGGACTTGACAAATTCCGATAGCTTGCCAAAAATAGATCGATTAAGAAAGAATGTTCAGTTAGAAATCTAGCCGGGTCACTAAAATATCACTGAAAAATTCTCGCTCAACATACAGCAAGGTAGACAGACGGATACAGTGCGAAGTACATCAAATCAATAAACAAAGTAAAGCCTCTACCCCACAGCCGCGATTTTCAAGCGCGTCTCTTTGTCGCGCGTTTTGTTGCGATATTTGTTTGCAGTACATTATGTACTAACACGCATACGATCTAATACGCATACGATTTTACACACAACTACGATTTTATAGACGTGATACAAGTTGGACGGCGCGTTTCCGCGTTCTGCGATTTTGCGATAATTATTCACAGAACATTTTGTATTTAGGACGCATGCAATCTTACACACAGTTGCGTCTTGCGTTTTGGGAGGCGCCGGCGGCGCGCGGGGTTTAGAAATCGCGCTTACAAAATCGCAACAAATCACGCGACACAAGACGTACTTCAAAATCGCGGCTGTGGGGTAAAGGCTTAAACCGCTCGCTCGTGACACTTGACTGACAATAATTTTGCGTTTCGTTCATTCTGTCACTGCGGCGGAGGCAAATAATTATTTCTAAAATAAACAAACAAAAAACGAAACGCATTTCAGTAACAAACCTGGTTCGCCATCTGTCAAGGAGTAGCGCTTACTATTTACTATCATACAAAACAATCATGAGATTTGATAAGTTCATTTAAATTCCGCAAGGAGAACTTCGATAATAATGAAATTTTTAAATTTATGAAATTTTTATTTAAAGGCATACAAATTCAATTATATTGTACTCAAGGGTTTTTCCTAAAAGAGTGCAGACATTTTTGTAATGAAATTCTATATTGTTTTGTCAGTTTACACAAACCTCGCTAACTAAGTAATACACCTAACGCCATCAATCGTCAATTTTTGGAACCGCAAAAACTTTTCTATGGAATGAGACCCCATGGTCTCGCAATGGACCAAAACATAATAATGATACTTCTACTAATTTGTCAAGAAGCAAAGTCTTATAGCACAATTTTCGTCAGCGAAGTCACTTGTCGCCATTAAAAGTCTCGTGTATAACGGCTTATTAATGCACATGAGAAGTAGATTTGATTAAAAACGGGCGTTTTAAACCGTAACTAGTTGATGAAGCAGGCTTTTGGTTTTCGTGTGCAATAAAACAACTTTAAAAAGTTATTCCATGGGAACGACGTCCACAGCTGGACATTGGCCTCCCCCAAAGATCGTTATAAAGACCGATCCTGTGCGACCAGCATTCAGCTGTTATCCGTGACCTTCACCGAGTCGTCGCTCCATATCGCGGGGACCAGAAACCAGAGACCAGATCTAACATACATCAGCTGTACTTGGGTAGATATGGATTCTTACCTATTGAGATCCCTGTTTCTAAAGTAGATACAGGATAATAGGTCACATTTGACGATTGTCAGTCTTGGCTTGGTAGGTAGGTGACATATTTTTAACTACAGTAAAATTATCGATTGAATTATGACTTAAAAACTTTTGCGACTGCAACTCTTGCGAAAAATAAAACCGAGAGGACAGAGACCCTCCCTTAATTATAATTTTAATTTATTAAATAATGAGTGCCATTGCGACCTTCAGCTTGTCGCATGCAGTATATGATTGCAGTATTTCGTAGGTCGGCATCCTTCCTAGTCGTCCTAAACTACGTCTGCCGAGTCGCGGTCTCCACTCAAGAACTCATACCCAGTGGTTGGGCTTCAAATGACACCCTCGAAATCGAAAAACTTTAAGCTTATTTAGGCTTACAAAATAAGTTCATTGTCAAGTCAAGTTTTAAACAAAATTAATGAATTATTATTTTGTTTGTAGTGAATGATATGAAGGATTGTCTGTAATACCTTGTTTCGGCTTGCGTATAGGTTTTGTTGCGAACATCAAAAAATATTTTTTGTATTTAACTATGTAACTTTAAATAATGTATGGTTTCGGATTTCCCTCTTTATTTGCGCTAGCTCTTTGCTAAGTTTAAACGTAAGCGGCTGTCACTTTTTATTGCGTTGACTAAGAAGGATGTTTTTTCACAGCTCCAAGGTGTTACAGACAGTGTTCGATGTTAATTTCAACTTGATACCTCCACGCGTTCCTGAGAAAAAGTTTTTCAGGTAAAAGGTATACCCACAGTCAGGTAGACAGACTGAAAACAGGGTGATTCTATAATCTATAATATCCAGTGTAGACTCTTTCAATGACATCCAAAGAAAGAGAATTGCGTCATTAACTTCCTGAGGTTGACATGTGTAAAAACGACATTATTGTAAGCCTGTCTGACCGTCTGATGTTGTCGGACCCTTACATACAGACGGAGGGTGAATATTGCTACGTGACGTACTAAGTACTCAACCTAGTACCTTGAATTTTATATTTTAATTTATTATGATTTTTATTTAACTTTCCTTTTTTATCACCTCAAAAATGGATCTTGTGTCTGAAATAAAGAATTAATATTATAGGCGTTCCTTTTTCCATTCGAACCACGGTACGGAACCCTAAAAAGAGCGGTTTTAGCGCAAAGTTTTGGTAAAATTAAGAACTTCGTCGTCAGCTGGGGGAAGTTGTTAGTTGTAGGCTTTGCTAAGAGCTGGCGGTAGAGCTGCTTTTCTGAAAAATATGGAACAGAGAGTGATCTTTAAATATCATGAGTAAACTTCAATAATTTAGGAGGCTACGTGTTTATAATATTTTAACAATCATAAACCTATCGAAATTACAGTGGTAAATGGACAAAATATCGTGAAAAATTACATTACGAAAAAGAAAAGGTAGCTTTGTAGCTACCGTGCAAATTGACAGTGGTTCTTGAAAAAATGCTGTCATGTTTGTCATGTTTCGTTCGTACATTTTTCCCATTAGAATAGAGGTGCCCGCCGCAAAAGCCGCCATTTCAAACTTCGTGCCGTAGCTTCGAGTTTTGATGAATTAGAATAGCAATTTGACGAAACTATGCACTTAATTGTAGATTTCGTAGAATTGTAATAGACTCCCAGGACTCCCTTAGACTTATTCCAATGTGTCTTTTGTTTATTACTCAATTTAGTGAGTGAAATAATTCTATTTCATTCATTGGTACTACACTAGGTGTTCTCATAGAATTAGAGAACTCCTAGTACCAATGCGATACAAAGAATGTAAGATGAATTTTTTCAATGTGAAACCATATTTTGTCCCACATAAAATTCAATTTACAAACAACTTGGTTAGCCACGTGAACACACAACTACACTTAAGGTTGCCACGCCATTTATGCACCTACGAAAGTAGCAATAAGGTTTTAGGTTGGGAAATCATCCTAGCAACCTGGATCCTGACTGGATTTGACTCCCAGCTATTTATGGGGCCCTGGTAGTTTTGATGCTGAGCTCGTTGCCCGGGCAGATCTTAAATGGTAAGGTAGGTAGGGACCTATGTAAGGTACTAACAGTGAAACAAATTTTATAGGTACTGTAGTTCATTTCCTACTTTGTATCGCAGCTTGTAGAACAATGAAAGTTACTAAACAGCGATATTTATGGAAGTATGGTCAGATAAGATTCGATTCCCGCCTTGGAACTAATGTTTGTACGATCTACAAATATTTGTTCCGGGTGTTCTGGTCGATTATATGTATAATAAAAAAAAATATTATCTAAGTTATGTATTATTATTATGTATATCAGTCATCTAGTACCCATAACACAAGCTCAGCTCAGCTTGGGGCTAGATGATGCTGTGTGGATTGTTCAGCATTATTTATTATTTATTTATTTTTATGGTCGACGATGCGTCAGAATCAGAATGCATTTATTTCATGAGTAGCTTATCTATAATTTGTCCTATATAATATAAATGTATATTTTGCCATTGGCTAACTCGGGCCGTGCGGATATGTAAAATGGAGGAGAAAAAAATCTGATTTTATTCTCAATACTCGATTTTTTATTGTAAACATGTTGTAGAGGGTGTTAAACATAACTAGTTACAAACAAGCACCCTGCTAGGGCACTGCAATTATTTTGCTAGGTGGCTAATTTAAAAGTGATCCAAAATTAAGCATGTAGTAATTAGTAGATTATAGCCACAAAAAATTGTTTTGTATCAGCGAGGAGCTCGCTAAAATCTTTTGTGAGAATAGAAATTCCGTAATATTTTCGGTTTTAAAGTACCAGGGCTTCATAGCGTCGAAGAGGTGGTCAGATAAATATCGATTTTTAAAGGAGGCTGGGATTCTAGGGATGAGGTTGGTCAGTGCTTTGTTGACTCCTCCAACCCTATTTCTGTTTCATGATTGCACCGCAATACCTGGCAGACTGAGTGAGATACACATAAACGCACACAAGTGCATCACTGAAAGTCTTCAATGTGAGCAATAACGCCATGCCCGCACCCGGTAGAATTATATCGGAGGTAGAAAAGGGAAATTTATTAATTCCGGTCAATGTTCCAAAGGTCATATTCTCGATCTTTCGGAACTAAGAAGAAATTTTTACATGATTGTGTTGATATAACTACAAAATAAATTTCATCTCAAATTGGGCTAGGTTATAAAAACATGGATATTATTCTGGAATTCGGAAACCGAGAAAAGACAAAATCTACAATTAATTTATGTACAATCATAATACATTTGCAGATTAGATATGACCACTACATTATCACAGAATAACTACTCGTAATATGGTACTAACGTACAATACTAGCTTTATAGCACAGATATTATTAATACTACATGAGGTTATAGCTAGCTACCACGTGAGTCCCAGTGAGAAAAGTTTACTAATTTTATAACTAGATGTCGCTACTAAAAGTGAACGAGGGCTAGATCGCGCTGACGAGAACGCACGGGTTTGTTTCATAAGCTCTACTTGATTTTCATCAGTTAGCATTTTCGAAATCCAATGGCATGTTTTATCATGGATATTTTTGGGTTGCAGAGTCTAGAATTTCTATTCTATAGCTGCACGTTATAATAATAGCTGATTGATCGTCTCGTTACCGATTTCGGAAATGAAATGTGCAAAACATTTCGTTGTGTTTAGTTTTCTTGTGCGTTAAATACGAATTGTTGAACTGCTTGTGGACTAGTGTAGACTATAAACTAGTAGTTCTACGAACAGTAGACGTCGCGAACACTAACTATTTTCAACAATTAATTAATTTATTAATGCACTAAAGTAATTTAAAACGATATATTTTGGTAGGTAGGTTCGGTAGGTATATTTTGAAAATAGTCGAAATAGTTACCCTTTCAACCATGTTTTTCGGCGGCGACTCCTTGCAAATCGCCATGCCAGTATGAAAGCATCTTATGTATCACGGAGCAAAAGTGCTTACTTATCAGAATAAGCACCAGCATAGGTAGGCACCAGCCTTCCAATAATGGTGCTAATCTTGTCATAAGTATTATAGGTAAGTACCTAATTTCTATGTAATGATCGGTGCCTCTTACTTTTTGACGCGTTGTAAGAAAAATCCTATGGGTAGGTAGGTAGTGTATCTACACTTTACAACCCTTATAAGTAGGTAGGTACCTAAATATTGGTTTACGCTTGTGTGGTGTGCATTGAATTTTTGAACAAAATGTTGCTCAAACACATCAACCATTATACCAATTGTCCATACAAAGTACCTAAGTTACGTTCCTCAGCAAAGCTCGAAATTCTGTACCTAGGTATCAATAGATGGCGTTGATCCATCAGCGCAAAGTTGTTGTTATTATTTATCTGACGACGACGGTGCATGCGGCCGCGCTATTTCATATAACTCTCGAAGTGTTACAAAGATGTTCTAATAGGTGGCGCTGTACTGTAAATGCTCTCTTGCATATTACTGCATTTTGCGGAGCTATTCTGCTCGTCATGCCGAAAAGCCGAAAATCCTCATCCGATCTTTACCAAATTTTTATAAGAACAGTTTAAACTTATTACCTTTCAATTAAAAATACAATCATCAAAATCAGATCTCTTATAGCGGAGATATTCCAAATCCGCCTTTTTCCTTATTGTGGAAGAAGTACGCCTTTAATCAAAAAATCCCGACGACAATAAAATTCTATAAAATCATAGAATCTGTACACAAAGTTTCGTACCGATCGGTTGTAAAATACGACCTGTAGAGGAGTACGGACATACTGACAAAAACGCTATTTTGGCCAGACCTGAAACGAAGACTTTCGTCAATTCTTTCACGACGTCAATAAGCAATGAAGTAGGGGAGCGGCGGCGGTGTAGTGTACGTACCTACAACTGAGGAAAACCTTTTACTGTGGAATAACTATAACCATTACTTGACGACCGATGTGGCGCGGTGGGCGATGGTCCGCCTGCGACGCAGGAGGTTGCGGTTTCGATTCCCGCCTCGGGACAAATGTTTGTGCGATCTGCAGATATTTGTTAAGGGGTTCTGGATGTTTTTCTATGTATAATAAAAAATATCTATCTATGTAGTGTATTGTATTATGTATATCAGTTATCTAGTACCCATAACACAAGCTCTGCTTAGCTTGGGGCTAGATAATGCTGTGTGAATTGTCCAGCATTATTTATTTATTTATTTATTACCTACTACTACTACCTACATACCATTGTAATGTACAATATAATTAGTTAATTCGTTTTTGCAAATGCAACACATCAGATAATCACAACTGTCTTATCCTTCTTCCTACTAATTATTATAAAGCCGAATGTTAATATTAGTAGGATAAAGAACTAGCTGTTACCCCCTTCGTTACCGTGGTAGGTAGGGTACCTACTTTAGGTACTAGGTGGTACACATCAGTGAAAAAACCATTTGCATAGAAAAAGCGAATACATCTGTAACTTCTTACACACGGAGCATATTATATTATCCATAAAATGTACCTTTAGCAATTAATTGATGTATTTCGTTTCTTAGCATGAAAAAAATATTCTGTTTATTGTTCATATTTTACAAAGCAGAACCATGATAACATCAGAAATTCAATCACTGTTTCGACAAAATAAACAACATTGCATAAACGGATTTTTTATCTATGGTTAAGTTTTTATGTTTTTAAGTCTAACCGGTACGTTTAGTATATTTCTATAATCGACAAACGTTGAAATCCCTCGGCGCGCGAGAAAACACTCGCACTTAACGGATCTTGTTTTTATCCTGAAAAGAACGCAGACAGAGCCGCGGAGAGTAACCAGAATTAGATTTTTCTAATAAGTTTTATAAAAAAAACGGGTTGTCTCAATCTCAATCGATTCTATCTAAAAAGTTATTATATAGTTCAACCAGAGGGCGCTCTAGTAGTGGCTATGTGATGTCAAACCTTCCTTAACATTCCGTGAAAGATAACAATGGGTAAAATAGTCAGGTAAATCAGATTTCTCCACAATGTCTTAGGCGTGTCGCTTGTTGTCGCTAGTTGAGGCGAGGTCGAAGTGGCGTCACGGCGATGTCGCGCCGCGGCCGAGGCGTGATTTCTATGTGACGAGGCCCTGTTGGCTGTTTTCCTTCACACAAATTCTTTCCAAAATGGATACGGAGTCTTTGTCGGAGTCGTCATTTCGAGCCCAGCGCGCATTTATTTTTAATTTGTATATATTTACCATTTTTGACGTGACAACGTCTCATAATTCGATAGAGCCGGCTGCACGCACGAAAAAACATGACGTCATGCGGCGTTACCTCGCATGCAGCGTTACCTCGGTCTGCGTTGTCACGTTCAACTATCGTCAGTAAACCGATTTTACAGACAACCAATTTTTTTATTATTTTTATGCCACGCAACATGGGATAATGTTGATGATAGTTAATATCTTTACAAATATTACAACCAAATTGAATGAAATATTAACAATATTTATTGTTATCAGGCCTCCCTCAATCACACCTCAGCCGTAGAAGTTGCTACAGCGTAGAGGGTCTACGTCTCGTAGCAAGTTTGCTACGAGACGTAGTAACTGCTTTAGGACATTCTAACTTATAATGAAACCTAGAAAATAATGCAAAAGTTTTGCCTTTTCAATGATTATTTGACGTTCAATCGGACCGGATTCTATACACACATCTTTTTTCTATCGTGTATATATTAAACGATTTGAAAAAACGAGGAGGTTCTCAAATCGGTCGTCTGTTTTTTAGAGTTCCGTACCTCAAAAGTAAAAAGGAAACCCTTATAACATCACTTTGTTGTCCGTCTGTCTGTTTGTGTATCAAACCTGTTTTCTCGGGAAAGCGTGGAGGTATCGAGTTGAAATTAACATCAAATACTCAAGTTTTGACGACCTACGTGGCACAGCGGGCAAAGGTCCGCCTGCAACGCAGGAGGTTGCGGGTTCGTTTTCCGCCTCGGGACAAATGTTTGTACAATCTGTAGATATTTGTTCAGGGTGTTCTACATGTTTACTATGTATAATAAAAAATATCTATCTATGTAGTGTATTGTATTAAGTTTATCAGTTATCTAGTACCCATAACACAAGCTCTGCTTATCTTGGGACTAGATGTGTTGTATGCATTATTTAGTATTTATTTATTGAAGTCCTCTTCAAGCCCCGATATACATATATGACGATATATATGCCCCCTTTTCACATGCAGTAACCGTTGCCGTCAAAACGGCATGCGCGATGTTGTTTCGTGTATGTGCTTTCACACATGTGAATTCACTTGCACACTGCTTACGATCTTAGTATAATCGAAGTACCTACCAGACTGAAGACATCACGTCGGTCGTTTTTATTATTAACAGACCACTCATTCATTACCAAAGAAAATATTACATAATAATAACAAATTCAAACTTTATATCTCTATTATATAACGTCCTAGCTTCTGCCCGCTTCGCATGCGTTGTTTCTATGGAAACATTTAAAGGTGATTTCTATCCCACGGGAACTGATTTATGGAATAAAAAGTATCTATGTTTTATTTCAGGATTACAATTACCTGTATGCACAATTTCAGCCTGATCCGTTCAGTAGTTTTGGCGTGAAGAGGTAACAAACATCCATCCATCTATACATCCATCCAAACTTTCGCATATATAATATTAGTGTGATTTACATTTGGAGCAGTTGAAACCGATGAATGCATATTCGTTCACCAGTTGAAACCTTCAGACTGTGTTGCAAATTTGTGAAAATTTAATTTGATATCCAATCTATCTCTGTGTATATCAGAATTATTTAGTTACATTTGCGCTTTTAACGGGAGGCCCATATCTAGCAGCGGACTAATATAAGCGTCATCAATAGATGACGGTAAAAAATCAGTTGTAATGTGAACCAGTGAACCACTAAGTTAGAAAAAAGTCAAATAAATATTTTTCTAACTTACGGTAGCATTTTCAGCAGGTTATTTAGTGTTCTGAATTAAGTTTACAAATAGTATCAGAAACAAATTGTGTCACAATGTGTATCGTATACCCCAGTTGATTAATTCACGACGGCTTCTACTGACTAGGAGTCCAGAAGCGACCCGATATCAGTTCCTAGTTTTCCAAGGGAAGTTTAAAATCTACACACATTTCAACACAAAAACTACGAATATAATAAGATAAAGCTTGGTAGATGATGTCTATCTGTTAAGTTAATGATTGTACTACCGCAAAAAAACTGGTTTGTGTGATTTTAACCAAGCGTTCAATTGTATCCAACTTATAGGCATTTTATAGGTACACATAGATGAAGGTCAGTGAAGATAAAATGATGCAAGATTTGACATTGCTATAAGTACTGCACATCGTGTGGAAATCTTACACGTTGTAGTTTTCGAACTCGAAGGTGTTGAAGGTATTGTAGATCTCCTTGCATATATATGAGAGCCTGGTACTTCGTACAGATCTTAGTAGAGTAAATCTACCCCTTAATCAATAATACGAAAAACATTTTGCAGGCGGGCAGATTGTCTTTATGGGAATTTCAGTATTGATATGTAGGCAAAATTGTGTGTCTCATAACGTTGGAGACAATTTCCCGTAAATTTTTGCTCGAAGGTCTGTATCTACCGCGCAGATGACTCCCAACTGTAGGGATAACCACAGATACTTATAACTGTCTTTTTGTGATTACGTAGTTAAACTTTATGTAAGTTAGTCTGTTGTTTGGTTTGCAATCATTTTCGGTGTAACTTTCAAGTTGTTTGATGTCAAGTTGTTTTTGTCTATTTTTATTATAACTGCTGCGCTAAAATCTAGTGCTGAAAAAGTCTCACTCAACAAACGTGATGTGCCAGCCATTCATATGCATACCATTGCCTCTTCTATTCCCTCCCAGGTCCCGCGTATTAGGTACGAGACTCAGAATATACGCGCCGTCTCTGCAGGCGGGTGAAGTTTAGTCGTCTTCCGCCGCCTTAATTTGTGAATGTTTTCCACTTACTGAAGCCGTAGTATTGAAGCGTAGCATAGAAGGTACCCTTCACATTTAACTGTTACATCAAACATTTAAATCAGGCTGATAATAGGCAAGCATGAATCACATTTTTAACGAAAAATAAATTGAGTTAGTGCATAAAAACATCGTGTTGTGCTTAGGTGATAAGGCGGCTAATTTGTTTTTTAAATGCATTCAGAAGAACAAAACAAAAAAGTGTCTCCTTAACCATGACCTCAGTCAAGTAGGTATCTCTTAGTTTGACCATCTTATAAATATAACTTTACGTTATGTAGCACATCGCCTGAAAGAATTTAATTTAAATTAAATTGAAAAACTTTTGAAAGAAAATTAAATTCAATATGAATACCTATATTTTTTATTTTTGTAAATGAATTTAGAATTTGTCACAATTTGTAACTTTTCCACAGGTGGCTTTGAATGATCGATACTTATTTTTTCGAACTGAATTGTATCAAATAATTATTTATTTAGAATAAGTATACATTTTTAAAGACATCATAAGTTATTTTGTGGCATGATCAAGACACACTCAAAGCAATAAATATAGCTAAACTACAGCATTCCTAAGTCCGTTGAACCCGCAAGATTTTCCGTACGGTTCGGATTCTAATAAAGCATAGGTAAATAAAAATTTAATGCTCACATCATTTTCAATATCTAAAAAATTCGTTTTGAATGAATATTTTGCTACATTATTACAATTCTAGTTCAAAACTCTTCACTGAACAACTACAGAAAGAGTATCTATCTAGACTAACCTCGAGAATCTTTAATATATTTGTGTGAAAACGGGATCCTGCCCAGAACGCTACCAGGGTCCCATAAACAGCAAGAGATACGAGCTTACAAAGTAATGGAATCACATTCAAAATGCATCCTTGTACTCTTCCATATTGAGCTCTGTATGAAATAGTACGCTTCTCACCCTCCCCATCGATAACTTCGTATTAACAACGCCCAGTCCTAATACAAGATTTTGAATTTTATTTTGAACTAGACGATCGCCTCGCTGTTTCACCCGCGTAGTTCCCGTTCCCGTGGAATTTCTCGGATGAAATATAGTCTATGTCACTTCTTGAAAGGAAAGCTTCCTAATGGTGAAAGAAATTTTCAAATCGGTCCAGTAGTTTCTGAGCATATTCAATACAAACAAACAATCAAATATTTCCTCTTTATAATATTATTATTATCAATTTAAACACGATTTATGAATCTCACTTTCCCCATGATGCTTTTACACTCACGAGAAAAATCATCATTTCGGTAAACGGCAATCACATTCAAAGCGTAGGTAATCGAATTGTAAATTGGACCATTGAATTTAATTTAATATAACATGATTTTATTAATAACCTTTTATATGATAAAAAGTGATATGAAAAAGCAAGAGGCCGATATTATGGTTACCAGCTGATATTTCGCATATTAGCAATGGATTTTCATGAATTTTTTTTTCTGCATTTTATAACGACATTTTAATCATAGCAAAGACGTACTTTCTGCTCATATTTGGATGGGAACGATCCCGAGCAGGTGTAATCTTCTTCTTATATATAAAAATGAAACCCGTTTCGCGTTGTCACGGCATCACGCGTGAACGGCTGGACCGATTTCGCTAATTCTTTCTTTGTTGTGTTTGTTATTGTCAGGAGAAGGTTCTTATGAAAGAAAAAATTAAGAAAGTTGGAAACATAAATTTCCACGGGGGCGAAGCCGCGGGGCGCAGCTAGTAGATGATAAATTAGCGGGTGCGCGTTGAAATCTTTTTGGGGGAGGCATAGGAATTTCGCAATACGGCGGTATTTACGGATTCCAACTACCAGGGCCTCATAAAATCGAGAGAGTAGCCACAAGGGAGGCTGGTAGTTTAGGGATGAGGTGGGATGGTGCGTTGTTGTGTAGAGGTTTAGCAAGAGTATTTTTGCATATAGCCAGCCTAAAAGAGATCTTAAGCTATCTATATTATATCTATATTTAATTTATATCTATATTTATCTATTTAATTTATATCTGTATTTATATCTATATTTAACAAAATGGCAGCACAGCTGTTCTTTGCAAGGCTTCGAAACGTTAACTAATCAACGTAGGTACTACGGCATTAATTATTGCGCCATCTCATCGTCCTAGACGGAACTTGAAAGCATCCCAAGGTACATAGTCCCTATTGTTATCTAGATAGTTCCGTCAAAGACGGTGAGATGGCGTAACGGCCACATACACAGTCGTTATAGGTAACGTTGGCGCCGGTTCTCTATAGATACTATGCCAAAATGCCCAAAATTCACTGACGGTCCAAAGGAACAAACGACAAAATGTGCAACCGTCAAAACTTTCAGTGGAACTATTTATTGTTCCGCGTTATGACGTGTATGCGCATTTCACTTATGGTTTTGGAGCACGCTCGAAAATTTTATGCTCTTTAACGAAACAGCTGATTAATGATGGGCCGCCACCTCTCATTAACAGGCTTACAAAACGTTCGACTCCGTCTAAAATTATACTTAATATAGGCACACGTTTCTTTCGTTGTAAAAATCTACGGTTAAGTTGTATGAATCACTATTGAAGTTAGTTGACGGCGACGACCGTCGAGTTTTACTCTCGCATTTGAATTGATTCGTGAGAGTCTCCGCATGCGACCCCTACACGATTCTAGCAATGTTTTGATTCAATGTACCAGGGCAGCATAGTTGAATAGGAGATAAACCACGACGTCACCCCCTTCGGCATAGGTTTAGCGAATAAAGCGGACATGAGTCATTGGATTTGTTTGTAAATTGAACTTTAAAGTGGACGCATTAAGGTCCATTATTAATTTATTTCTGTCTCACTTGGGCTCTCGGACGTGCATTCATGAAACGGAAATAGGGGATGGGGTAAGGGGAGGGTGGTTTGATGACGCAGGCCTCCCCGTGATAAGCGCCTTATTGGTTTTTATCACATGGGGTAATGCCCATAATCCCGACACTGGGCATGCGAGTTTTGGATCGCAGTTCAGTGAGAGAATGGTTCTGCAGGGGGCGCTGCTGCTCGCCCCCGGTGGATATTCCTTAGTCGCCTCTTACGACACCCGCGGGAAGAGTTGGGGTGGTGCAAATAGGCTACTTATTGGTGTGTGTTATGTACACACATCACCTCTCACCTACCCTCTCACCCAGTAAAACACGACGCTGAATATATGTCATCGTGCTCCTGCCTAGTTCTGAGAGCCTGGTGATTCGACCTCTTCTGCAGGCGGGCGTAGACTATCAGCACAGCCTACCTATATCCATATCAGTATCTACAACCCCGCCTGCAAAAAGGCACCAGTTAAAAAAGTGCTTACCTCCTTTACTACTTTAGTAATTCTATTGTCAATGTTGGATAAAAAACTATCTATTATTTAAAACTTCAATAATTTAGGAGGCTACGTGTTTATAATATCTTAACAATCATAAACCTACCGAAATTTCAGGGGTAATTTCAGTGGAAATTTCACTGAAATTTCGGTAAATTTCGGACAAAATATGGTGAAAAATTACATTACGAAAAAGAAAAGGTTGCTTTGTAGCTACCGTGCAAATTGACAGCTGTTCTTGAAAAAATGCTGTCAAATTTAATGTTTCGTTCGTACATTTTGCTCATTAGAATAGAGGTGCCCGCTGCAAAAGCCGCCATTTAAACTTCGTGCCGTAGCTTCGAGTTTTGATGAATTATAATAGCAATTTGACGAAACGATGCACGTAATTGTCGATTTCGTAGAATTGTAATAGACTCCCTCAGCGCGGCCAGCATTGCAGCCCTTGATAGACAAGCTGAAATAAAGATATGAATTATTGCGCCATCTCATCGTCCTTGACGGAACTAGAAAGCATCACAATATTTTATCTAGATAGTTCCGTCAAAGACATTGAGATGTCGCGCAGGCATAAATCGGTATCGGTAGTAAATTTCGCTCTGGACGGTACTTGGCTCTCAGAAACGTATTAGACGTATTTCGTTTCTATCTGCGCCATGCCACAGTCTTTGACGGAACTATCTAGATAACCTAGGGACTATGTACATCGGGAGCCGTTCTAGTTCCGTCGAGGACTATGAGAAGCGTTACAAATGATTTACTAACTGCTGTTATTTATAGAATTCATGAGCTTTGCTCAGGGACCTATTACAATTATCCGCAACCGACACTGTCGATGCCGATGACATGCGGCCAACGCACACAAGCGATAGCTATTCTGTTTCACTGTCGTTTGGGCATTTTTCATGCGGGCGAGATGCGGTCACACCCTTCGAGAACGATCATGTGAATGAAACCACCAGAGAGCATAAATAAATAAATAATGCTGGACAATTCACACAGCATTATCTAGCCCCAAACTAAGCTGAGCTTGTGTTTTGGGTACAAGATAACTGATATACATAATACAATACACTACTTAAATATATTTTTTTTGTTATACATAGAAAACATCCAGAACGCCCTGAACAAATGTCTGCAGATCGTACAAACATTTGAGGCGGAAATCGAACCCGTTACCTCCTGCGTCGCAGGCAGACCTTCGCCCGCTGCGCCACAGAGGGAGTCATAGAAACCTTGGACAGATTAAATAAAAACAAGTCAAGTACGAGTACGACTTGTGCGAGGGTTCCGAACAAACTTATATTTACCCTAATGAAGTCCCTTGTTAAGGGATAATACGTTGGTGTTCTTCAGACACAAACTAGGTTCAAAGTTAACCCGCTTACATTTATACTGGAAACATATAATTGTGAGCCGAAAAATTTACACAAACACACTGCGTTTTTTTGGTGATTTTGCTAAAATGAATGTTTATGAACACGAAATCCTATTCCTATCCTATTCGTTCATATGGCTGCAACGTGCCCTCGTAAAGGATACAATATAATATTTACAGTTTTAGAATGAGTATTAATACATTCTAACAGAATGGCATTGTCAAATGGAATTTTAATAGACTCTTAGGCTTTTTTCTTTCTGCAGTGTGTGGCCGCGCTGCGGGTCGAGTTAGGCATTGCACAGTTTTGCGTGTGCACTCGACTGGGCTGAAGGTGCACAGTTATGGAACCAATCAATAAAAACCAACCTATTTGCATTTCTGTGCTATAATCATCACAATAAAATATGCTGTGCTAACTGAAAAGGAAAATTGTTCATGCATCTTCTAACTTCTGAACGTTTGCTGAGTGATGTATTCGTATCGCTGTATTTACAACTGAAAGTAAATGCAATTCATTTAATTATTTTAGCGGGGTGCGCGGCCAGCTGTCATTTATTTGCGCTGGTCGGTCGGGCTTGTTGAAAAATGCAACCGGCCGCACGCGGCACAGTAAAACTCTCCTATATGGTTTGTACAAATTGCACACTGCAGAATAAAAAGGGCCTCAGTTTGCCACATAGTAAAATCAACGTGTCACACGAGAATCAACTATTGATGTTATATGGACTATGTTTTTCATATTTTGTAATATATCTGTATAAATTTTACGTCGGTTTTTTTATATTACTTAATTTTAATATATCTCTCGGGCTCCGGGTAAAATGACACTGTTTAATGAAGCTGTCATGACAGCTTATAGGTAGGTATATCGTAATTTTAAATAATATAATGGTAACCGAGCTTGTGCGATAATTATTGAATTTCATGACTTTATTAATATTACTAGCTGTACCCGCGACTTCGCTCGCGATTGCCATACCTGCCGACTAATTAAGTTCACATTTAACCACAGTTTCTCTCAAACTATGAAACGCCGCCGTGCAAAACAATTTCGATGCGCGGAATTGCACCTATTACACTTTTAATAAAAGCATCTATATTTGGATCCTTGTTAAATTGTGTATAAATAGGGTAGGGTCTACAGGGGATAGCATGTTGTCATCTTCAATCCCATTCTTTATCCACACGACTTTTAGCTACGACTCGGCCATGTTCAGAAGTGTCATATTCGTTTCACTTCTTACTCATGGTTTCGTTCAGCTGGGGCCCTATTCTGCTAAGCTAATCGCCTCACTATGATAGCGGTATCGTCACAGAATGACACGTTTTGGTATTCTACCTTAGATGAAAGAAATTATGAAGAATGCAGATGGAGAGACGCGCGTCAAGTTGGAAACTATTAATTTATCTCGCACGCACTATCTGGAGTTTAATTAATCTAGAAATTCTACGTCATAATTCTGCGACGGTTCCATTGTCATAGTGAAGCAATTGTATTGTAGAATTGAGCTCCTGATCCATTTGACTGGACCACCGTAATTTTTTTTTCGATAGTAGGTAGGTACAGTTGTTTGAGTACCTACCATAGTATAAAAAATGTTTTGTGGTCCAGTTAGTTTAATTAGAACACTTACTCCAACCAAACTTCGGTGGTACAGTTAACTGGACCAGTTAAACCACCAAATATCATGTACATGAAGATCGCATGGACTATTTGTACATTTTACTTTGCCTGAAACAGGCATTGACGCACCCATTAGTTAGGTTCCACCTAACTAATGGGTGTTTTCTACTCGATTTTCTACAGATTTAGTCAAATTCGATATTGCAACACTGTTTCTAACAAAAAAGAATGCATGAAATCGGACGACGCGTTAATGAATTACAACTAAGTACTAAGTACATTTTGAATTTATCCGGGTCTCTACTGAAATCCCAGATAAAATGTATCCTACCTATGTTTTTCCTCGTAGTATGAGCTCAAATCATGCATAGTTTCATTTGAATTCATTAAGTAGCATAATTTTACTTTCACCCACTCTCCTAACCTAAGGGAACCGTACTGATTCCGGGATAAATAATATTGTTCATTTGAATTCATACTCTACTTTTGGCGTAATGCGCGGCCCAGGAATATGGCTTTTATCCTCTCTCCACGGGGAACCTTACAAAATTCCGGGATAAAATGTACCTATCTTTCCCCGTAGTAGGAACTCAAATTATGCCGAGTTCCATACGAATTCATTCAGTAGTTCCGTCGTGATGCGCGATTAAAGGATTTTATTTTCATCCTCTCTCCCGGGGGAACCTCACTGAATTCCAGGATAAAAAGTATCCCATGTCCTTCCTTGTAGTATGAATGATCTCAAATCGTACCAATTCAGTCCACCTCATTCAGCAGTTTCGGCGTGATGCGTAATATAACTTCAGGCTCATATCGTAAAAAAGATTCTCAGAAAGCAAGAAAAATTAAAAACAAAGAGATGATGTTTATTTTATTTATTTATTTATTTATAAGCGACATCTCGTTGTGTGTGCGTGAAACGGTATAAACCCAATTCGTTACATAACCGAGGCTTTCACGCTTTTAGAACCGTGATGAGGGCAAGTTTTAATTTCATGATTTACACAAAGAGGGCTCTGTAGACATTTTGGCAGCTTTAATTTATTTTGTAAATACTGTCTCGATTCTGTTGGTAGTTAAGATACACAAAAAAAACTAATTGCACTAAAAGTTCAGTTTGTGTACCAACCAAAGGCCTTGTTATAAGTAACCCACAGGCCGCTGGTGTAAAAAGATCCACCGGGGGGCAGCGCCTCCTGCAGAACAATTCTACTACCACACTGCGATCCCCAACCCGCATGCCCAGCATGGGGATTATGGGCACTACCCCCATGAGATAAAAACCAATAAGGCGCTTATCAAGGGAGGCTGCGTCCAGCAGTGGAAGACTGTACAGGTTGAGGAGATAAAGACATAGGAGAGAAAGTTTCCTTTCAACACTTTTAACGTCATATTCCAATAAATATGGCGATATAAAATTGAAGGCAAAGAAAACGTGAACTGTTTATTTTTCGCAGGCGGGACGGCGATCTTCTCTACCCAGCACAGCAATGGTACACGAAGTACCAGGCTCTCATAAATAGGCAGAGGTACGTTGTTTTGAATGAAACGTAGCGATCGTAGAGTCACATATTTCTGTTTCACAAACACACCGAGGGACAAGTGAGCCTGACTGAGATAGATTGATACGCACACATGCAAGTGCATAATTAACATGGCACATCGTTGGACGCAGCGGGATGTTACGCGATTAAAGCTCGTACTGAACAGCAATAGGATTGCAACTGAAGGATTGGCCTGACCGGCAGCCTCCCGACAACTCGGCTGGATTTCCCTCTTATCTAGTTATGAGCCTCTAGTCGTTTTGACGTCATGCCAAGAATTAATCTGAACCTATTTAAATTATAAAACAGCCTGATTGTCCGCTAATCAGATTGAAATATCATCTACAGTTCAGTTGAAATATCAACTTTAACTTCTTTAATATGGCTCTGCGTCTGGTTTGTCAAAATTCTGCCAAAAATCTGCGTAAATATCTAGTTTTGCCTCAATACAGATATAAATTTATATCTATACCAGCTGTACCCGCGACTTCGTTCGCGATTGCCATACCTGTCGACTAATTAATTTCACATTTAACCACAGTGTCTCTCAAACTATGAAACGCCGCCGTGCAAAAAAAACTTCGATGTGCAGAATTGGACCTGTTACACTTTTAGTATAAGCATCTATATTTAGGTACCTAGTTATATTATGGATAAATCGTGTTGGGTCTACCCGGGGGATAGCATGTTATTAACAGCAACCCGACTCTTCGTACGACTAAATTGTGCGAAAAGATGAGACGAGATGAGATAAAGAAACATGATGAACAGAAACCACCAGAGACTTAGGTTCTCCCCCCAACGCTAGTAGCTAATTCAACCTTCCTTTTGTTCCTCTCGTTTACCAACCATATCTTAATATGCAGTTAAGTACTTCGTAGAGTATATTTTAATTGTTCTGAAAATCTTAGGTTCTCCCCCAAACGCTTACTAATTTAATCTTTCTTTTGTTCCTCTCGTTTAACAACCATATCTTAATACACTCAGCGGCACAATTAATCGCCTACAGGATGAGAAATGGCCCCATCAAGGCCATCATAGTCAACGCGCGTCAAACACAAATTATTTTATTATGACATGTTATTGTTATGTTGTATTAGTTATTTTAAAATGTACTTAGTAATAATCCCTTATACAGTCAAATTTGACGTGTTTAAAACTAGAAACCGAATCCAAATTCCGGTAACTAGATTTTATTTCGGATAAGCGCCTTATTGGTTTTTATCACATGGGGTAATGCCCATAATCCCGACACTGGGCATGCGAGTTTTGGATCGCAGTTCAGTGAGAGAATGGATCTGCAGGGGGCGCTGCTGCTCGCCCCCGGTGGATATCCCTTAGTCGCCTCTTACGACACCCGCGGGAAGAGTTGGGGTGGTGCAAATAGGCTACTTATTGTATCGAAAATAAACGTGCGAAGTCGCGGGCAGAAGCTAGTTGTTTTATAAATGTTGAATCAGTAATAATTGCAAAGTTGTCTTTTTTCACCACCTTTTGTTCGTATCTACATATGTACAATGAAGTAGACTTCTTACACACGAAGCATTTACTTATATTATAAACTAGCTGACCCGGCGAACTCTGTTCCGCCTTTAAGGCAATAAATAAGCAGATTTTCGAATTTATTAATTTAATTTTTTTATTAGAAACAAAAAATGAAGTACATTAATCATTTATTATTGTTTCTGCATTTTAGTACATAGGTTGCTCTTCACTTTAGTACCTTGTGATACACGACATTTTTTGTTTTATTATCAGGCGCTAAAATAAACAACGCAGATGGTTTTCCGACCCGTGAACATGCCACATATTATAATTGACCATGGGAAAAACATGGATGTTCTAGATTCAAAACACAAACTTTTAAGGATTGACCTTGTGATTTCATGGCAAATGCAAGACGGATCGGAAATTGAAGTCTTTTAAATTCAAACGGCATATCGATTGGGATCATCGAGATCCTCGGAATGAGAACTTCCTCACCTTTGAATTTTCCTTTCAGTATCGTCGCGTAAATTACGTTGTTCATCAATTTTCTAACCACCAAACGCGTACCGTTGCACAGTTTTGGTTGGTTTATGTTTCGAAGCATGATTACTACGGAGCCAACCATTAGGCGTCCAAAAAATAAATAGTAAAAATAGTACAAAAAATAGTATCCTATGTCCATCTCCTGGCTCTAAGCCATTTTCAGCCATATCGGTAAAGCCGTTCTTGAGTTATAAATAGTGTAACTAACATGACTTTATTTTATTTTTATAGATATATGTTTATTATAAATGCGTCGTGTGTAAGAAGTCACAGATGTATCGTCGCTTTTTCTATGCATATGTTTTTTTCCGTTCACTGATGTGTCTTTTAGTAAGGTAAGTACCCTACCTACCACGCTAACGAAGTTGCGGATAATAGCTAATACCTTATAGATCATATTCGCTTCAAGGTTACTACGAAATAAAATAGTAAATTTCATCTAATTCATAATTTCAACCCAACGTTATTACTGTATGCTACACGGTCTATTAATAAGCGAGCGGTATGGTAAGTCGATATGCCAACGCCGTAGCACGAAGCACACATGCTTGCATAAAAATCATTCAGGTGGTGTGTGTTATGTATACACATCACCTCTCACCTACCCTCTCACCCAGTAAAACACGACGCTGAATATATGTCATCGTGCTCCTGCTTAGTTCTGAGAGCCTGGTGATTCGACCTCTTCTGCAGGCGGGCGTAGACTATCAGTATCTACAACCCCGTCTGCAAAAAGGCACCAGTTAAAAAAGTGCTTAACTCCTTTAGTACTTTTTTAGTAACTCTATTGTCAATATAGGATGAAAATCTATCTATTATTTTATTTATCTCCTCTATCGCCCGAAAACAGTGACTTGCTGCTCAAAATCAGTAAGAAAAATCATTTGCTACGATTTTTGGTCTAAGCTACCGTTATACATATAACGCTAAATATCATCATCTTCCCTTTATATAAGACTAGTTTATGCCCGCGGCTTCGCACGCGTTGTTTCTATGGAAACGTTTAAAGGTGATTTTTATCGCATGGTAACTGATTTATAGGATAAAAAGTAGCCTATGTTTGATTCTAGGATTATAATTATCTGTATACAAAATTTCAGCTCGATTCGTTCAGTAGTTTTGGCGTGAAGAGGTACCAAACATCCATCCATCCAAACTTTCGCATTTATAATATTAGTGTGATGCTATGTTATCTGGACAAAATAAGCCTTATGATGAGCCTTTTAATCGGTAACCTGAAATTACTCATGTTTATTTTACAATTTGGCCGGTTCGATTCCCCGTTCAGATAGGCGATTATTCAAAAAGCTTTGCTATATATGTTTTGGTTTCTCGTTGGACGTGATGTTGTAATTATGAAACCCTTCTTAGAATTTATATCGGGGGCGAAGCCCTAATATAAGCCTATTGCTTAAGTTAGACTACGTGGTCGAATTTCGGCGGAATTCGAAATTAGGAGCACATCATCTATTATTTACAAGTAAAATAAAAACTTTTGAGCCATACTAAAAATAGTACAAGTATAAACATAATGTACAAAATACTAATTAAATAAAACAAATTCACTGCAGACTGTTCTGTAAACAATCTAGAGGTAGCTTCATCTTGCTTGTATCCGGGTTTTTGACACCAACATGAAGCTTTAGTTTAAACATCAGACAAAACTATTGAAAGTACTCGTACCATGGATAGATACTAAGGCCCAGTTTCCATCACGAGCGGAGCGAGCGGACTCATTAAGGACCCATCCGTTCAACGCGCAAGAGTAAACTGCATACTTGTATTTTTGCCAACAAGTAGTAAATGCAAAAGCGTTGAAATGACGCTGCGCTTACTCATCTCTTTTATTTTCCTTTTGTGATTTAAATTTACAGACACAACTTTTCGTTATTATTAGTATTATTTAACGTGTATTTATGTGTTCAGATCGCGTAGGTTTGAAAATTTACCAAGGACACGAACTTTTTACACCGGAAAAATCAGAGGAAAGCCGCGGGAAGAACCTAGTCTGTTTATAAAACACTAGCGGCCCGTCCCGGCTTCGCACGAGTAGACATTTATTTTTAAACATAGAGATAATTATAGACTATGTTACTCAGGGATAAAATAGCATCCTAACGGAAAAATAATTATTGAAATCGGTCTACAAGTTTTATAATATTGGTGTAGAAATATAACTTCAGGCTCAGATAGTAAAAAAGATTCTCACAGAGCAAGAAACATCAAAAACAATGACATGATGTTTATAAGCGACATCTCGTTGTGTGTGCGTGAAACGGTATAAACCCTATTCGTTACATAACCGAGGCTTTCACGCTTTTAGAACCGTGATGCGGGCAAGTTTTAATTTCATGATTTACACAAAGAGGGCTCTGTAGATATTACGACAGCTTTAATTTATTTTGTAAATACTGTCTCGGTTCTGTTGGTAGATAGGATACACGACCAAAACTAATTGCACTAACAGTTCAGTTTGTGTACCAACCAAAGGAATCGACGCCAACGATACTTTGAGTTACTTAGCAAAAAAAAAACAAGCTGGCGCGTTTTTCTTTTTAGGGATTTGTCTGTCCTTTTTTCTTCCTTAATACTCAGCAACTACCGCAGCTATCAACTTCAAATTTAAAATAATAATACATTTCGTGCGCCTCTTATAAGAAAAATAAATGATATATGAAAATAAATATTTTTCATACAAATTGTGATGCCAAAATTTTAAAAGATACCTACAAAGTCAAGTGGTAAAGAATAAGAATAAGAAAGGTATTAGTTTGTACATTTCAAAATAATTTTTGAAATTTCTGTAGGTTTCATATTTTTCGAAATATTTTGAAGAGGAACTTGACGATGTCTATGACCATCCGTCCGGGGGAAATCTGCAGCGGCCCCAGATGAGTTGATGAGTTGATGGAGAACAGGTGGACCAGCTTCAATGCACTGGGGACAAATCACCTTACCTCTGATTGGATAATACAAATATGGTGGGCATTTAACACAGTAGAATAAAGTAAGCAGTGATTGTGGTATGGCACTAGATGACTTAAATGCCCACTGCTGTTTTACTTTTTAATTCTGTATCCCATGAATACTGAAACTCTACTCTAATTTGAACATGTCTCAAATGCCGAATTAATACAAAAAATTTTGCAAGTGCTTGCCTTTGTCTACGGAATTGAAGGCGTTTTTGACGTCTACCTTCAGAATTGAATGTATTGCCGCCTCATATCCACCTCACGGACCAAAACCTAGCCAAAATATACAATTTTTATTTTATTTAATCATTCAGTTAATAACTTTAAAAACAAAAATATTTGTGCAAAAATTAGACTTGGAGCTGAGATTCGAACAAGCGGTACAACTATCACACTCCAAGTCAAGTTTAACTCAGTTCGCAACCAAAACCAACTGAGCCCGCTAGTCGAGGATTGAAGAGTCGAAATTGGAGGTCGCTTGCAATGTTCGAAGGGTCTATTTAAAGTTTTTGCGACCACCGTCAAAGAGTAAAACAGACGATAAACAGATGAACACTGTTTTTGAAATTTTTTTTACAGCTTAGGTAGGGTACACTCATGGAAATAACAAATTATATGAACGAAACAAAAAAGAGACAGATCGGAACTTAAATGACAGTCAAAATTAGAGGTCGCTTGTAATGTTTGAACGGTGTCTGTCAATAATTTCGGAACACAAATGAACACTGTTTTTAAATGCTTCTGACAGTTGTAGTAAAAACGAGAAAAACCACTTTATTCTGTTATTTTGCATGTAATGGGATTAGGTAGGTAGTGTAGATAGAACGTTTGTTGTGTCTTGGCTGGCACAGTTTATTATTTCTTTGGTTTTATCCCACAGCTAAAGAAACTTCTAAGTAATTAAATAATATCCCAGAAACTACATTAAAAAAAAAAACAAATACTTGTTACTGTTTATTATTGTTTACAGAGCCCCGAGTCTATTTAACGATAGTATTTATTTAGACGTGATCGTGACGTCTGCAACGCCTCTATCGTGCGAACTACGAGTACACTCGATCGCTTTACGTTACCATATAATATAAAGGAATACAAACTATTAACGGTACGAATAAATAATGTCTGAAATGCTTGTCATATTTTAAGCACCAAGTAGTAGCAAAATATTTTTTTAAGCCTTAGTAAATACATTCTGTAAATAAGTTAGTAGTACGCTTCCTTCGGCCGAATGCAAAAACCGCAGACAAATTAAAACATTTATCAGCAGTCCAGCTGTGAACGTCGTTCGGCTGAGATGACGAAGATTTGAAAACACAACACACCTACTTATCAAAGAAATATTTTTTTTTATTTTTATTTTATTACCCTGAGGGTAAGGGCATTAACAAAACCTTACTGACCTAGTTATCGAATTGAAAAATTTGTTTCTCCTCAACAACCTGTATTGGTCAAGTGCTGGACGCAGGCCTCCCCCCGATAAACGTCTTGTTGGCTTTTATCTCATGGGGGTAACGAAAAATATGTTTATTTCTTCAAAAGTTTAGCATCCGACGGGATTTGAACTCGCAACCTCTGATTATAGCTGGCAGGTTTTATAATATTATATACATAATATTCTATTTGAATGGTAGGTAGACTTTCAGAAATGTTCTTGAAAATATTTTTAACAAATAAACGGAATTATTTTCATTCAGTGGAAGGAAAATTAATTACATTCAGTAAGAGAAAAATGCTACTGACCTCTCATAAAATAGCAACTGCGCATGTGCGTACAAAAGGCGCGAAAGCTCGATGCACCCCCTCATCCTTTCTCGTTCACACTACAGCGAACTCCTATGACAAGCCGATTATTTTATTTTCCAAATATGTCATAAAAAACCCAATTTTGATGGATAAATACTTTTGCATCAATAAATATACAAAGTTTTGAATATATATGCTTGAAATCCTGATAAGAAAGTAGCTTGTAAATACCCAAAATCAGAGATCATAATTCGAATCCTAGATCGCGCAAGCAACATTTTTCGGTCCGTATGCCAGTGTAAAAGTTCTTCTGCTTACTGTTTGGGAAGGTACGTAGCTACTGCGTAAGCCGGTTGTGGCGGGTTGCCGGTCTAAATACCCGCTGAGTTGAGTTATTAACACCAACCCGACTCTTCGTACGACTAAATTGTGCGAAAAGATGAGACGAGATGAGATAACGAAACATGATGAACAGAAACCACCAGAGGCTTAGGTTCTCCCCCCAACGCTAGTAGCTAATTCAACCTTCCTTTTGTTCCTCTCGTTTACCAACCATATCTAAATATGCAGTTAAGTACTTCGTAGAGTATATTTTAATTGTTTTGAAAATCTGAGGTTCTCCCCCAAACGCTATTTACTAATTTAATCTTCCTTTTGTTCCTCTCGTTTAACAACCATATCTAAATCACTTATCACTTAGACCTAAGAATGAATGTACTTGCAAGCAAAAATAAGTAAATATATAAATAAATACACTCAGCGGCACAATTAATCGCCTACAGGATAAGAAATGGTCCTATCAAGGCCATCATAGTCAACGCGCGTCAAAGACAAATTTTATTGAAATGTTATTGTTATGTTGTATTGGTTATTTTAACATGTATAATCTATCTATATTTATAAAAATGTAACCCGTTTTCCTTGGTCACGGCATGACGCGTGAACGGCTGGACCGATTTCGCTAATTCTTTCTTTGTTGTGTTTGTTATTGTCAGGAGAAGGTACTTATGAAAGAAAAAAATTAAGAAAGTTGGAAACATAAATTTCCACGGGGGCGAAGCCGCGGGGCGCAGCTAGTATATAATCAAAGTATAATATAAAATATTAAATATATAATATAAAATATATAATAAAAGTAAAAAGTTATCAAGGTAAGCAAAAACGGGTGCGGGGTTTGAACCCCCGCACCCGCTCCCAACCTCGGGAACCAGACTTTAAATCTGGGGGCTTATGCTCTCGCCCAACCTGGCTGTGACGATGTGAGCGAATTTCCACAATACAACTAATATTTATCTGTCTGAGACCGTCATAGGTGGCATAAATCGGAGAAAGCATCACCACTAGACCAGCAGTGGGTTCTAATACATGCTAGTTTGATATCATAGGCAGAGTAGTGTTTTTATTAGTCTGTGTTGCCTATGATATCAAACCAGAATAGCACCATGATAGTGTTTTTATTGTTTGAATGTTTTAAATAATAAGATATAAGAACAAAATAAAAAAATTTAAGACCCCCCGACTAATTACCCGGCTAAGAAAACTAGGGATATAGTTACCTTATCTTAAATTTTCTTAAAACTAAACAAACGACGACTGATGGACGACTACACAGTCCAGTCAACAAGTCCAAAATGGTTCTAGATCAAGCTCCTAAAAATACGTGCGATAGCTCATTCGATTCGGAATGACGCATGTTTGATTTTGCGCACAAAAAATTGCAATGTTATTAACAAAATAAGATACTTATATAAAAAAGATGTTTCGTTTTGCGTTAATATATTATTAAAGAACTATTTTATTATTTAAGAACTATTGAAAGAAGCTCCTTAAAAAAGAGGATATTATTTCATGTGAGTCGAGACTTTTTTATCGGAAATATCCTCTTTTATGTGAATTCTTCTTTCATAAGTACTTAAATAATAATAGTTTTTAGTTATTAACGAAAAACTAAAATGTTTTTTCTTAAATCTTATTTTGTTAATAACTATTGCAATTCTGTAAATGCAAAAAAATCCACGAGAGACATTTTTCTGTACCTCATCCCGAATCGAATTATGAAAACGTATTGTGTCTATGGAAACGTCCTAATGTTATTTCTATCGATGTGCTGTCACGACATAACACTTCTTTTAAAGAAATCTAGAGAATAGAACAAATTTTGTTGTTTTCTAATATATAACGGTAGTAATTTGACTATTCACCAAAAAAAAATACTTTTAATTCTTGCATAGACCAAAACCTATAGATAGGGTATTTCTCGTTTACCTAGAATCATAAAATTTGGTAAAAAGCAAGGTCACATAGCACAAGTAACGATAAAAATCTGAAAATTTGTAGTTTTAACTAAAAAAGTAAGTTTTGATTCTCTCCCTCGACCAAAATATACAGGGTACCTACTTCATGTTGACCTAGAATCATAATATTTGGCAAGAAACAAGGTCTTACAATTAAACGGAACCCTTAGTGCGCGAGTCCGACTCGCACTTGACGTTTTATTTATTTAACTTTTGTTAGAATTTGTTTACTGATATTTTTTGTAACTCACTTGGATTTTGTTGTAGACGCGTATAATTTCTTCGTATGCGATTCGACTCGCACTTACAACTAAACTGGCTATGACCAGATTTTTCATGCAACTGTTCAAACTTACTAATCTGTATTTATTATTCTTTCACAAAAGAAACAAAAGAAAAACTTAAAAAACAGTTTTTTTAAGGATCGATAAAACAACAACTTGATGCGGTCACCCATCCAAGTACTGACCGCGCCCAACGTTGCTTTACTTTGGCGATCGGTAATTAACTTGGTATAGACGTTGCTGCCCTTAATAAATGAATTAATTTTATTTTAATTATTTTGTTGTCATAGTGGTATCAGAAAATTTTCAACTGTCCTGACCTGTGACCTATTACTTCATCCGGACACAGTGTCCTAGTAATATGAACACAAATCGTGCCAAGTTTCATTCCGATTCATTCAGTAGTTTCGGCATGATGTGCGTTTAAGAAACAGGCAGACAGACAGACACATGAATGAAAAAAGTAACAGTTTCGGCTTCAGTATCGATAATAGTGTAGCTAAAAAAAAATCAAAATATCTTCAATGTACAGAATTGGACATGTAACAGTTTAATTATAAGTATAAATTATTATTTATATGATTTTTTCAAAAATATAAACTGACAGTATTTTAATAGGCAAGTTCCAGACCTACATATAAATCACCCTTTTCTCAAAATGCTTACATAACCATGAACCATCTATCAAGCTAATTTAAAAAAGCTCAAAAAAAAGTAACGGCCTCACCGAGATTCGAACTCAGGTTTTTGGATTCAAAGTCCAATGTGCTAACCACTACACCATGAGTCCTTACTTCCCTTATTCAAAATCAAAGTTCACATTGAACGTACAAAAAATGTCCTAACCACAATGTATTTTTATGAATGTTTTTCAAAGCTTCAAGGCCATGCACGGTAGGTAGGTAAACCTGCGACATAAAAGCTTTTCTTTTGCCTAGCACCTATACCATGAATTTAAGGTACTTAAGTAGCTAACCTAAAAGTAATGTCGCATTTGGTCTCTGTAGAGCCTCGTCAATCAATATTACATTCGTAAGCTAACTGCCCCCTTGTGTCATTTAAGCGCATTATTCAGTCAAGTTTCACTTCTTCCTGAAGCCCGGACCTGGAGATACTGCGCCGTGTTAGTCAACAGTGCCTTCAGTAGATGGAGCAAGCGAGGCGCCGTCGTACTTACTATTTCAATTGAATTAAAAAGAAATGAGGAAAGTTTTATTAATACGATCACATTTCATTATCACAGCAAATCAAAGGCCCAAAAATAGGGTTTATAATACTAAAAATAAAATAACATTACCTGAGATATAAAAATCGACTAGAATCACGACTCAACTGCCACTCCACCTGGATAATTGTATTATTTGCAAGCTGCAGTTGTGAACTAATAAATAAATTTTCTTTCTTTCTTATAAACTGTACCCGCGACTCCGTTCGCGATTGCCATACCTGCCGACTAATTGAGTTCTTTCACTATACAATAGAGAATGATTCCGAAATGATTCCATAAGAATAATTTTCCCAAGGGATGGGTATTTATTCCGTAAAGTTTCAAAATCAACATAATAATATTGGAAAATCACAATAGCTACAACAATTTCTGCACAATTCATAACAGATTTTGAAGATTCTTTCGTTGTTGTAATGTGGCTGATTTTAAGTTGATCCCATAAAAATTTTGTTTCTCGAGGAATTGATGATGTGCACCGTAAAAGTATATAAAACATCAACACATGGTAATGGTTACAATCACTGGCAGAGTATCTAATACTATAAATGAATACTAATCCCTCGGGAATAAACTTTTATAGGACAAAAAGTGTGACCGGCATAAGTCTTCTCTAAACATTTTTCACATCATATTCCATCCTAATTTTACAAGGTTAGGAAAATACGTAGCAATTATACAAAGATTCCAGAATAAAGTACTCAGGGCAATCGTTAATGCTCCCTGGTATGTAAGATGGCGATCTTCATCGGGACCTGAAGATTGAATTCGTCGATAAAATAATACAAAAATTTGCAAAGGCTCATGAACAGAGGAATCATCATCATGTGAACGTCGAGGTTATCCAGCTCCTCGCCAACACGGACACAGTGAGAAAGCGAAGTAAAGATTTATAGTGAAACTGCATTAGTGCTAAATTTAAAGAACATTGTCATGAACCAAGTGTCTTCCCCATAAATAGAGACAACAAGAAAAGTTTCGCGCCGATGGAGACGATCTTGGTGATATCCTACTTCAAAGCCTTCCTACTAATACATATTTTAAATTAGTATGGAAGTTTATTTTAACGAAATATATTTTTTGCTTGTATTTTCAGCAAAATTAGTGTTTTGTCGTGAAATTATTTCAACATGATGTAATCCTTTGAAATTGAAATTTCTGAAAAAATACGAAGAAAAAACTCTCTAATATTAAATAAAGGAAAAAAGTGTACGAAATTCAAAAAACTGCAGTACAAACGTTGGCCCCCTCGATGTTCAGAATCACCTCCTTTCGTCTTAGTTACACCCTTACCATGCCACCCTGTATAAATAACCATGTTTTTGTTTCAGTTCTCTACTGCGTCAATAACAATATTCCTAGCCTGGGTTGAACTATTGCTTCTCTTGCAACGGTTCGACCAAGTCGGCATCTACGTGGTGATGTTTCTAGAAATCCTGCAGACTCTGATCCGGGTCCTGATGGTATTCTCGATCCTGTTCATCGCGTTTGGTCTGTCGTTTTACATTCTACTGTCAAAAGTGCGTATATAAATGGTACTTATTTGTATTTAGATTGTATGGTTTGGTTAGATGTTAGTGTGTTATGTTATGATAGGATGATGCATTTATCTATCTATGTAGTGTATTGTATTAAGTGTATCAGTTATCTAGTTGCCTTAATACAAGCTCTGCTTAGCTTGGGGCTAGATAATGCTGTGTGAATTGTCCATCATTATTTATTTATTTATTTAAATATACTTATGGTTTTGAGTTACCTTTTTGTACACAAAGTAACGTTAGTAAATATCTACGTCCACCACGTTTCTACTAATATCATTCGTAAGTACTAGCACAGATTAGATAACAGGATAATCTGATTTTTTTGGCATACCTACTTTTTATTTCTAAGTACATGTAGAAAAACTTTGCTTATATTAATATTCAAAAACACCTTCTAACAAGCTTAACATTCTGTGCTTAAATAGTAATAATGTTGTGATGTGATATATTATGATGCTTTTAATAACATCAATAGCGTGGCGTTATTTTATTATTTCTCTAGTTGTTCTGCACTGCAAAATTAATTTAAATTCGTCATTTCATACATGCCATACATCAAATGTAGGTAGATATTAGAGTAGCATAGCTAATAGACGTAACAAAAAGCTCAGCGAAAACTACCATTGGAGCGTGAGTCTTGAATTATAAAGTCATTCACTTGAATTCGTTAGAATATTATACCTAATTTTTATTTATTTAGTGGTACATTATTTACTTATATTATTAAACTAAGCCTTTATTTGGCCTTATTTTAGCATAAGGATTTTATACTGTTTTATGTAACACAAAACAGTATAAAAACCTTATGCTAAAATAAGGCTAAATAATGGATTAGGTACTTAGAGAAAGTAATAATGTTTAACAGAAAGATGAGTGACGCTAATAAAAGAAAAAGACAAATATTAATATGAAAACAAAAAGTAGGTTGTATAAATACAGTAAAAATATGTGGGTCATTCCTTTGGTTATTTCTATAGTTTACTGATCGAAACTAATTTAAACGCTTTATTCCAACTCCATTATTCGCGTCGAGGTTGGATGGAATATTCTCAAAATTTTTGAAGTTTCAGTTAAACGACCAACTATTACCTACCGATATTCGGGCGATATTTTTTTCCAATTGCTTATAGTTCTTGTTAAATTCAAGGATCAATATCTACTTGAATATTTTGTGAGTTCAGAAAAAATTCCATTTATCAAAGTGAAGTCGTTTGGAATAACGGGGAAGCATCTGAACCACTGAACGGACTTAATTAACTGATTCTGATTTCAATTGCTACTCATCTACTAGTTCGATTCTGAAGAGACTTAATTGCCAATTTGCTAAGTCTGACCGGGGTCAAATAAATACTTGAATCAGTCTAGATAATCTATGTAGAATTTAGATTTGCTCTTTTTATATTTGCTGAGAAAACTTACTGTAAGGCTTTACACCTTTTTCATAAAGTCGAAGTAATAACATTACTATTATTTAATTATTTATATCCCCACTTTATTAACGTAATTGTTTAATTGACGTTTTCTTCCCACCATGGGTTAGGTAATTCATCATAGAAGGACAGGTACCTAGTCTACATATACTAGGCAACATTATTGCGGATTTTGACATTAGCTATTTTCAAGTGTGTAATTTAATTATCTGGTACAGATATTATATTTCACAAAGTCCGTTGGGCTATGTATGCCATAGTGAATGCAAGTACACATTGTTTTAGTGTGCGTAAGCTCAGAAGCAATCAGTCTCGCCCGTGACGCGGTCCGGGGCACTAGTGCTCATTGTATTCACGTCAGATTTTGGTAGCGAGTACTGTCAGCATGACAACTAACCGCAAAGTCACTACTACAACCAGGGCTAAACGGACTTCGTGAGATAGAACAACTGTACATTACGTCCGAGGTCAGTAATGGCTGGGTTGCTCACCGCGATGATGATGTCCGCAAGCGTCGGTTAGCGTAGGTCGACGCCATCACAGCACGGTCAGCATTGCAGCCCTTAATGGACAAGCTGAAACGAAGACCGAGACCGGAGGTCGAAGCCCTTATAGCGCAGACAGCACGGGCTGCAATGGTGACCAAGGCTGAAGGCCGAGACCGTAGTAAGCTTAGCATGAGGCCATCAGTGGCCAACAGGGCAGTCATTGTGGACCAAGGCTTGTATAAATAGTGCTACACTCAAACAATGCTCAAATTACACCATTAGTCGCTCGCTGCCTCACGGTCTCGTCGCCCTCAACAGGTTACGGCTTTCCCAGATATTTGCCGATTATACATACATATTTGCAGACGAATGAAAGATCTTCAATATCTCAATCTGTCTGCTCTTTTGTGAGAGGAATGCTGATCGATTATTATTATTTCTTAATTTTGTTTCTCTTGTATAAAATTATGACTAATAATTTAGTAATGCATAATTTTACGCTGTCATTTTTATTTAAGTAATTTGTATAATTTAAATTTTTTGTTAGTTTTATAAGTTGCATTGTGTGCATGTAATTATAATAATTAATTAGAAATTAAACACATTGAATGCGTCGCTTTAATGGTTAATTTTTACAATAAAATTTATACACGAAAATTGATAAAACACATGCTAAAATTTCACCGCGATGCTCTTTTGTCAGTTTCCCGCGTTTTCTTTTTTCTAATCAGCCAGTGAAGCTTGTACTGCTCATATAGCTATACATATAAAAATGTAACCCGTTTTCCTTGGTCACGGCATGACGCGTGAACGGCTGGACCGATTTCGCTAATTCTTTCTTTGTTGTGTTTGTTATTATCAGGAGAAGGTTCTTATGAAAGAAAAAATTAAGAAAGTTAGAAACATAAATTTCCACGGGGGCGAAGCCGCGGGGCGCAGCTAGTTATGCATAAAACCTTTATGCACCTATTTTCAAAACAAAATACAATTCGAAATTCATAATACATTAGGGTCCGCAAAATACGACAGCATCGATCAAGGTTTTCGCCGGCCCCCCATTAATCCACAATGCGCACCCTGAACCCGTCTGTATCAAAAGAAAAGCCTTTTTGCATGATATTTCTACTAGTGTCCTTTTAGCGCTCGGACAGAAGGCATGGCCAAGTATGAAATATGCTCGTATAAAAATGCAAAAATCACTCGTCCAAGCAGAAGGAAAATTATGGAATTTTGGATTTTCAGTACGTTTAAATGTATTTTTTACCTTCGTATTGTGATATTAGCCATATCCTTAAGAAATCAGCACTAAGTATTTTTTCGGTCTGCATATGTTACAATATTTATTTTGTTCTAAGTTGATGAATTTATTTGTAGTAAGTATGTGTTTATTTATTTTTCTTAAAACGACTTAAACAGTGTACCTATATTATTTTCAGGTAAGTACCAACTCACAAAATAAAATAAATTCGACTCTACTAATCGCTTGTTCCGAATGCACAAAAATTGCTCTGCTCAAACTGTCTGCGTCAAAACAAGCCGTAGACAATTTTGGGTGTCATTTTTGTAAGGTTCTATGTAACTACGGGGGAGGCCGCGGAATATTTGATCGAAGCACAACAGTAATGGAAATTGCTGGCCGCCTTTCGAGTAAGCCGGAAAGGCCGACTTTGCTCAGAGAAGGTTGTTAAAATAATGTACAGATTACGTATGATGTTTGAGTAATTGTCGATTAAAGTTCATCATTATCAGCCCGTATACTGCTTACTGCTGAATAAAGGTCATGCATGATTTATTACAAGCATTGCAGCCCTCACTTAACAAGCTGTTTGCTGACAGTTTGCACAGAGCCGTTAAAAATAACAATACAAACATTAACCGAGTGTAAAATGCGATTGATTCTTTGTCAAATACTTAGTATTGATAAAAACACATAAATCCCAGAAATAATTAACTCACAATAAATACCAAAAATTTAAAGGACAAGCTGCAAGCATGTGTAAAGTGTGTAAAGTAATTTATAATAAAGTAAATCAACAAGTAGAGGCTCCATAATAATTTAGGACCCTCTACTTAGTAAGACCCACCAAAACAATGTGTGAAATAGGCGGTAGCAATTGAATAAATCTATTTCGGTAAGTTCATAAAGACAAATACTTACAATACGCACCATAATACCTACATAACCTACAAACATTTTAGTAACCTCACGTAAACATAAAAATAAGGTTGTCAAACTTTCAATTCACTGTCCATTTTCATGTTAGGCGGCGGCAGTGGGTTTGTACGTGTGAGGGACAACCTTAACCTTAAGCCTGTAACAGACTCAATGCAAGAAACTTTCCAAATTCATATCCGAGACCATTCTGATAACGTGCACTCTCGATATTCGAATATTAGTATTCAATCCTTAAATCGCTTTGCCTTTCGCGAGCTGAGAATTTATGATTGGACACGTTCTTTTAAGAATCGTTTAATTCTAGTACTTAATGCAAAACAATTTATGACCTGGTTATTGATATCGGACGTTAGTCGTCGCTTTGCGTAACCATCTAGGCTACATTCATACTATACGAAGGCTAATAAATTAATATTAATGCGAAAGTACCTGTTACCATTTCACGCCTAAACGACCTGGATCTTAATGAATGTAATGAAATTTGGCAGGAGATAGATGGTTTCCCGGAAAACGACATAGTCACATTTTTATCCCGGTAGAACGCGTGCGAAGCCGTGGGCAGACTGTTGTAATTTTACAACGTTTCAGATCCCACAATGTGATGTGTTTTACATAGATAATCGAGACACACGATAGAGCTTTTGCCAATTTCGGAAAGAAACGAGCCACGCCACGCAATAGCAGTGTGTATTTACATGAACCATTGGGCACGCTTTTGGTCTCTTCTGTATCTTGGACATTATCAAACCTACAAACATGCACATTTGCATGTCTACTTAGATATTTAGAGCAAATGTAGAATTATATCAGCTCAAGTATACATTATGGATTTTCTTTGCTTGCGATTAATCTGCCTTAGACAATACCAAACCTACACTTGCAATTTTGCATGTCTAGTTAGAAGTTTAGAGCAAATGTAGAATGATTTGAATTGTATCAGCTCAAGCATACATTATTATTTTGCTTTGCTTGCGATTAATCTGCCTTACGACTACAGTTAGCAAACGAGATATTCAATGTTAAATGACAAAGTTATGTTCACAGGGGAACCACGTGTCGTTCAACAGCATCCCTCTCTCGCTGATGCGGACCTTCGCCATGATGCTCGTGGAGCTGGACTTTGTTGGAACCTACATACAAGTAAGATAACCATACTTAATACAGTTCAAAATTTTATCAATAAAATAATCATCAATTTCATCAGAAGTCTACTTTAAAAAACGAAGTCGACGGATGACGTCGATCGCACGAAACGGACAACCTTTTCACCAAGTTGTTTCGGGCGCGTCACCAAATGACAATTTTCGTTTCGAATCTAATCACACAACAAACACTTCAATACGCCACACCACAATATAGTGTGGTTGTTCCTTTAGTTTTGGCTTTTCATTCAGGCACTTTTATACGAAGATGGTAGATAAAGAACATGAAAATGTTTATGGCTGTTTACACTACAAGTGCCTAGATTAGCTAGTCATTGGATGAATGTTGCGAGGCGATGTCTGAATTTATACCTCGGTGGTTGCCTAACTTGCTGTGTGGTGCCGGCATAGGATTTACACCACCCCTACTCTACCCGCGGATGTCGTAAGAGGCGACTAAGGTATATGCACCGGGGGATGGGCAGCAGCGCCCCTTGCAAAACGATTCCACCACCGAAGTGCGATCACTAACCCGCATACCCAGCGTGGGGATTATGGCCACTACCCTCCATGAAATAAAAGCTATTTGCCATGATATAAAGTAGATATTCAGCAGTTGACGTCAATGGGCTGATGATAATAATGATTTTAAAACTAGATTATTCTAAAAAACAACTATGTATGACTATGTATGACAATTGTTTATGACTACCCCTTTCTTGAACAGCCTTACATAAAGCCCGAGGACCAATGGCTGCCGTTCCCTATCCCGACGTTCCTGATCCTCTGCATGTTTATGGTCCTGATGCCGATTCTCCTCATGAACCTGCTGATCGGTCTCGCGGTCGGACACATCGAGAGCGTCCGGAGGAATGCGCAGCTCAAGAGATTGGCTATGCAGGTCAGTCGTTGTCATTTGACGATCTCTGTGGTGCACCGGGCGAAGCCGTGGACCTTCGCCCGGGGCTACACAGGGGTCGAATCTGTAACCTCCTATGTCGCAGCCAACTGTGATACAGGAAATCACGGTTTTGCCTTCCGCTTCGGAACAAATTATTGAAAGGTCTGCGTCTGCAGTTCCGGGTGTTCTGGGTGTTTTCTAAGCGTTTTAAATATATTTCTTTCTATTTAAGTGTATTAACAGACGCGGCTCTAGCCAATGTAGCGCCTGTGTGCAATCAATAACAAGGAAACCTCTAGTTGGAAGAACGGGTGGGATGATGACCTGCTAAAGACTGCAGGCAGATGCTGGATGCGGCAAGCTGATGACAGGGCGCTATGGCACTGATTAGGGAAGATCTATGTCCATCAGTGGACTATTATAGGAAGATGATGATGATGATGAGTCTAGTAGGCGTGCGAAAAAATACATCAGCTACAACAATTTCTGCCGCACATTGCCAGCATTTTCAATTCGTATAGAATTTAAGAAGAAATAGAATCAATTAGCGGCGAAAAAATTGGTACTTCCCTAGTGCGTGGCTAAACAGTTCGGTTCAGTTATTTATTTATAAGAAAATTTTCTTACAGGTCAAACTAACTTAGATAAGTACAAAATAATGTAAAAACTAAGTACAAATAATTGTCCTTGGTAATCTTACCAAGAGTATTTAAATCATACTAATATTATAAATGCGAAAGTTTGGATGGATGTATAGATGGATGGATGTTTGTTACCTCTTCACGCCAAAACTACTGAACGGATTGGGCTGAAATTTTGCATACAGATAATTCTAGGCCTGGAATAAAACATAGGCTACTTTTTATCCCATAAATCAGTTCCCGTGGGATAGAAATCATCTTTAAACGTTTCCATAGAAACAACGCGTGCGAAGCCGCGGGCAGAAGTTAGTATTATTATAAGTGTGGATCTACGACATCGGCGTCAAACAGGTCCAGCCTCAGCTTAACGCCGCTACCGCCCGAGGACGGAAACAACGCTGGTTTTCAGTCTAAACCTCTGGGTGACGTTACATTACGAGTCTATAGATAACAAAAATCAATGAGCAACACAGCTTAACAAACGGGAGTTTAGTTAGGTACCAATATAAATACAAAGAAAAATTCGTGTAAAATATGAGATGTAAAAGCAGTAAATTATGTGAAAACGAATTCGATTCCGATTCCGACGGATCTTTATAACGCTATTTTGATTTTCTCTCGGGTAGATGATCGTAAGTATCCGAAGCGAATCAGCAGGTTGATAGAAAATGTGCATTTACGGAGACTGATTTTAAACAGTAAAAACTAGTGCTTAAAAAAATTTAAAAGGATAATTCTCATTTAATTTTGCATTATCTTATTGTTATTTATATCAAATTCAATCAACAAATCACTGTGATTCTAAAGTAAGCACACATTACATTCACATCGAAATATATTAATTGAGCAAACTTACTTCGTATACTGGCTTCACACCATTAAGCTTTCACCCGACAGCCGCGATTTTGAAGCAGATTTTGAAGCGCGTCTTGTGTCGCGTGATTTGTTGTGATATTTGTTTACAGTAGATTTTGTACTAAGACGCATATTATACGATGTTACACACTGCTGCGATTTCGCATTTGGCACGCAGCGGAATCGCACTAGAATATCGGAACAAATCGCGCGACACAAGACGCACTTCGAAATCGCGACTGTGGGGTTAAGGCTTTACGTTGGTCAAAACTGTTACCAAGTTACCTGTTACCAGACTTCTCGCCAAATCTAGCAGGTTTAAGTATCAAAAGAAGTAATTTCAAAAAACGCCCAAAAAAATTATTGTTTTTATTTACAGTTCTTAGACCCTCAAAACATATTTTCAACTGACAAGGACAAGTTATGTGTAACAATACAATCATTCTCGTCCAAACTTGTACTAGCATACGTGATTTGTCTGTATTGTCATCTTAGACTACTTGTTTACAACTTGGTTAAATCGAAGCGATAGCAAGTGAGCTGCAGAATGGGCACTCTAACATAAGCCTTACGGCGCTACCCCGACCGAAATCAGCGCCCCCACCTATTATATCTTTTTATTCTGTTAAACGAAGGAATTTTGAAAAATCGATTGGTTAGTTTGTGAATCCTATCCTTAGCTTTTTTTAATGACTCTGTGAAAGATTTATTTTCTATACTTTAAGCAGAGATGCGAAGTTGCTGTTTTTGGCCACCATGGTGGCAAAATGAGCCTTAATGCAAGGGACAAAAATCGCTACCACGCCGTAACACAGTACTAGCGCGGGAGGTAGAGACTGTATGCTTAAAAAACTAACCTACCGCAGCGTAAACAACAAACTGTTGGAATGTTTTCATCTTTTTGTAAAGTTTTTCGTTTTTTTAATGGAATATGTTCCTTACAATTAGTTTTATGCATGATTTTTATAAGATGGCATAAATAAAAATAATTCATTTCAATAAGTTTTTGTAGAAATAACAAACTTAAGCGTTTGACTATATTTTTTATCAGTGGAAATATTTTTTCCAAGTTCGTCGCAACTTCACTTTTGATTTGGAGTGAACAAGTCCTAATTAAATAATGTTGGACAATCCACACAGCATCATCTAGCCCCAAGCTAAGAAGAGCTTGTGTTATGGGTACTAGATGACTGTTAGAGGTACTTATTATAATACATTACATAGATAGATATTTTTACTATACATATAAAATACCCAGAACACCCGGATCAAATATTAGCAGACCGTACAATCATTTGTCCTAAGGCGGGAATCGAACCCGCAACCTCTTGCGTCGCAGGCGGATCTTCGCCCGCCGCGCCACATCGGTCATAACATTATGTCGTCGAGCTCTCTCTCTCTCTTACAAGCATGTGCTCCAAACGGTGTGTTTACTCAATTTGTAAAAAAAGATACTTAACCTAAAAAAGAAAACATTGGCAGAAAATCACCTCGATTGATTACCTACTGCTACTTCCATGAAGATTATTATTGTATTCACGTTGTTGTTATGTACGAGTTAAGAGTTATCCTTGAATCTAGTCTAGACTAAAACCTTAAAATTATAAGCAAACACGAACAAAAACTTTCTGGCGGAATCGTTAGCGACAGTGAGTAGCTGTCGGAAACTCTAATTAGAATGTCAAAAGTTTTCGAATCCGATAGTTTAAAATAGCGTTCTGCGTCAAAAGTTTCCGATTTCGAAACCGAAGGCCCTTCCGACGAATTATAATAGCCCTGCTGGAGCGTAGATCTGCCCTCGGAAGAAGTCAAAGTGCGATTTCTCAGAACACGCTCACCATCAGTCGATTGTCTCCCGCTGAAGTGACTCTCTTGCGATCTTGCCTGCACGTCTCGGGTACCTACTCTCCAGTCTGCCGATAACGTCTTACAACTCGAAAGGTGACGGATTTGGAAACTCGCAATGGCTGAGTCACTTCTTTACAACTGACTATTTTCAATTAAAGTAACTGCTTTGGAAACCTGAGCTACGCTAAGATCCGGCATTGTTCCTTCAGGTATTCATTGATGTGTAAGCACCACTATTGCGATACGTTTTTTGTGAAAAAAATTGAAAAAAGACAGAATTTTATAAAATGAATATGCACACGTCGGCAAAAATAATTCCAATAGACTAGTGAAAATAACAGATAAGTAAACTAAAAATGAAATGAAACCCTGAAGCAAAAGACTATTGAAGTAATTCTTTCAAATTAAATATTAAGGTATAAGTAGGTGATCAAAATAGTTGCAACGTCTCACTCACACAGGCAAAGATTATAATGGATTAAAATTATTACATTTTTCGTTAGAGGTCGGCTCAATGCCTAGCGGCCTAGCGGTTGGCACTGTCGGGTACGATACGCATTCTGACAGTACCCGAGTTCGAACCTCTTACTTACACTTTTACTTTTTGTTTTTTGGTAGAAGTTTTATTCACACTGTAGGTACATCTTGTCAATATTAGTTCGAGTCCCACCTACTTTACCAACATTTTACTATTATTTTCTGTAAGTAAACGACTCCATTTGTGCGTTCATTGTATGCATGATTACGACATTACCCCCCGGTAATGCTTAAAATATGATTCTAGATCTAGAATTTATTGTCAGTGAATTAATTCATTACTTCATCCACGTTTATTTATTTGATACACATACATTTACACAGGGTGGAAGTTTTGGACGGCACAGAAAGGGCAGGTACCTTAACCGTTGAAGCTTCTTGAAAATTGTTTTAGGAAACTACCCATCCTTTTTAGAAAAAATATCTTCCCCATTCACAGATTCTCATAAAGTTACAGGTTTCGAGAAAAAAGACGTTTTCCACAAAAACTTTTTGATGCCAATCGATCCTGTTTCATAAACTGATCAAAAGTTTTCTGGACCCTCTAGGTTTGAGTACTAGAAAAGTCAGAAAACTATGGACATAAACTGGTCACTGATCGATCCCACTCAATCAGTGGCCAATTTATGGCCATAGTTTCATGAAATGTTTTGTTTCCAAAATTAAATATCTATCAGTACATACTGAGAACCAGAGAAACAAAAGGAAGGTCAAATCAGCTACTAGCGTGGGGTTGTAGACAAAGTCATTTTTTGTTTTTTGGTTTTATGTGCCATCATGGCAGCGAGGAATTAGACCGGTGCCCCGCAAGCACCGGCTTACGCAGTAGCTACGGACCCTCCCAACATTCTTACTTCAGAACTTCATCAGCTTAAACCAACGAAATTTTCTTGCTTGCGCGATCTAGGTTTTGAATTTTGAACGCTGTTTTCAGCAATACGCGTCTTGTTATTATACTACAAACAAACAATTTACAGTCAGAATACCCGAAACTCCGTGTTTAAAAGCAATTTTTCAAGATATTGTCACATTAATATGAAATATTCCAATTTCTAATTCTTGGCTGCTGCATTGAAGAAACCGGTAGAGCAAAAGAGAAAGCAGGACATTTCTTTCCCGCCTAAGGTAGTGCGCAATGCGCATGTGTGACAAATGACATAAATGTGACAAGCCCTCTTGCGGTGTTTTTGGGTTTAAATTATCTTGGTCACGGCATCTACTTGTTCAGGTACATTCAACGAGATGGCACTGTTTCAATAAACAAATATGAATAAAAATACCTGCAGGGGGTCAAATTATCACCTTCTCTAAATATTACTCTATATCTTTATATTTATAATTCTTCTGTGAGTGTGTATATCACTGAACTTCTCTCAAACGACTGGACCGATTTTGATGAAATTTTTTGTGTGTGTTCAAGGGGATCTGGGAATGGTTTAGATTCACAATTTTGTCCGCTGGACAATGTTTTTTTAATTAATTTTTAATTTATTAGTAGTTGTTGATTTTGGAATGTTTTACATTGGATCCGACAGACGGCGCTACCATCGCAGTGTCAAATTTTAAATAATATTCGATTTTGGAATGTTTTACATTGGATCCGACAGACGGCGCTACCATCGCAGTGTCAAATTTTAAATAATATTCGAATTTTAATTTTAGTCTGTCCCGACAGTTAGCGCTGCGATCAAATTAAAAAAAAGTTTTGTTATCATTGTGTTATTGTAGACCATGTGCTGGATCAAATATTAAATTAAAAGGTACTGAGTGTTTTGAGAAGAGTTTTGAAGTGTGCCTAAAAAATAAGTATATAAAAATCAATTGCTGTTCGTTTGTCTCGCTAAAACTCGAGAACGGCTGGAGCGATTTCGCTAATTTTGGTCTTGAAATGTTTGTGTAAGTTCAGGGAAGGTTTAAAAGGTGAGAGCGGTACGAAGTTCGCCAGGTCAGCTAGTCTATAATATAAAAATGAATCGCAAAATGTGTTGGTAAGCGCATAACTCAACAACGCCTGGACCGATTTCGCTAATTCTTTCTTTGTTGTGTTTGTTATTGTCAGGAGAAGGTTCTTATGAAAGAAAAAATTAAGAAAGTTGGAAACATAAATTTCCACGGGGGCGAAGCCGCGGGGCGCAGCTAGTATTATTAATAAAACATTGATTATAAATGTTATTATGCCTGTTGGAGCGAATAATTACCTTTATTTTACTTTGTACCCAAAGTCCTGCAGGCATTTGATGGGTAGGATTTAATTGTTTTTATCAAGAAGCTTTTCCCAGACCAACGAAAAACAACGTATAATTTCAGCGAACATTGGTATCATCAATATAAGCAATTATCTAAACAAATTAAATGTTTTGTTCAGTATTAAGTGTATTTATCATTCCTTGGAGATCTATGTATTACTTAGTTTGTTCATCTCATATGCCTTCCCACAAGCGTTTACAGCCTCCATAGCTTCGAAACCTAAAGGATTTACGGCATTAAATATAACATTATAATGAAAATTTGGTTTATTCAGACATAAATTTTTGTCTATAAGTTGCACATTAAAATAACAAATGACATAAATAAAAAAACAATCAAAATTTGGAGTTATGCAGTCATCCAAAAGAGTCCCTACCTAGCAGATTCAGAGTCTAATCCTCAACTTCATATCCATTCTACTCAGGGTAGTGTACACGTGAAATTCCGGGAAAGTCCCGGAATTTCACGAAATGAAATGAAATGAAAACATTTATTGAAAATAAAATACACAATAACAGTGGTTAACTCAATGTTAAGCTAAAGCTAGGTGTTATCAGTTTCTCGTCAAGTAAAATTAGGTATAAATTAAATTACATAGATTAGTTTGAATTAGGCATGTAGAGATCAGGAAAAGGTTCATCGTTGAGGAATTACGAATTGTTTATAGTCATTGTCTAAAAATTCACTTACAGAGTATATGGTTTTATCTAGCAGAAAAAGTGTCACATTATTTAAAAGTGATTGTTCACAATTTATGAATCGAATACACAATGGAAGTTTGTTAAAAAGTGTAGGGCCAATAACTTCCGGCTGCTTTTTAGAGATGTATCCGAGTCTATGGGCAGTTGCCTCTAAGTACATTTGATGTCTGTTACTGTATTTGCTTTGGCTCTCTCTTATCTTAAATTGAGACATAATATTTTGTATTGTAATACAAAATATTATGTCTCAACTTTAAAATTTCATAGATAAATAAATAGGCAGAGGTTAGTATTTTCAGGTTTTTGAAATATTCTCTACGAGTCTTTAAATTTGGCGCTAACCAGCATCCTAATTACACGTTTCTGCATTTTTAAAACTCTTTGCTTTGCCGTGTCTTCACGTGCTTTCCCGTGTCCAGTAATTACACTTTACTGTCCCGGAATTCATGAACACTAGTTTTTTCCACAAAGTCACGATACTACGGGGCGGTGCGGCGTATGTACCTAACTGAGATATCGCAATTCAGTAGGCATACCTACTGAAGGGCGCCGCGCGTTGACAGTAAGTCGTTATTAGGTATATTTATAATCTATCACATCACACTATTATTATAAATGCGAAAGTTTGGATGGATGTTTGGATGTTTGTTACCTCTTCACGCCACAACTACTCAACGCATCGAGCTGAAATTATGCATTTTACATCTACTTTTTATCCAATTAATTAGTTCATCAGTCTTTCTGTTAGAGAATACCTGAAGTGGATTTTAGTATTAAGGAGGTCCCAATTTTTTTTGGAACTGTGTTGCTGTGTGGTGCCGGCTTAGAATTTGCACCACCCCAACTCTTCTCGCGGGTGTCGTAAGAGGGGACTAAGGGATATCCACTGGAGGCGGGCAGCAGCGCCCCTGCAGAACAATTTTACCACCGAACTGCGATATCCAACCCGCATGCCCAGCGTGGGGATTATGGGCATTACCCCCCATGTGATAAAAGTCCTTATCAGGGGGAGGCCTGCGTCCAGTAGTGGACCACTACAGGCTGTTGAGGTGAGGGAGGAAATATGTGGTTGAAATCTTTTGCATTTTTACCTCTTATAATACCTAACTAGTAATTTTGTAGTATTGTTTTCTATTGCCCGTCCAACAGCAAACATTTGTACTTGGATTTGGACTCTGAAATTCAAACTCCGTTTGTAACCCCAGAAATGTTCAGGAAACTAAACCCGAGTCAGGAAACTAAACCTGAACCGCCGAGGCTGGGCAGTGAATGCGTTAACCAGCGTAGCTACCGAAAAATGGTCTTAGGAGACTATCTATATTTTACGAAAAAATATTATGCCCATTTTTTGATTTTATCATATGTACAGATAGCAATAAAATTAGCATACTTATTACATGAAAATTTCTTGATGAATCTGTTTTTATATTGATCAAAAAGTTCTATCGGGCCAACTGAGGTTGGAGAACTAAAAATGTAAGAAATCGCAAACAAAACAGAACCGCATATAGGTTAAACTCTTAATATAGGTATATATTTGAAAGCAAATTATTGTGGTGTTGGATTAATTTGCGCAAAGCTTTACTCCACTTCTGTTTTAATTTCTTCTTACTTACCTCCTTATTACTGTTTTTCGTTATTTGTATAAATACATAATGCTGGACTATTGTCACAGCATTATCTTGTTTGTTTGTTTTATATATTTTTTTGTATGTCGAAACAAATGTCTATTCTATTTCAGGTGGTCCTTCACACGGAGCTGGAACGGAAGCTGCCGCAGTTCCTCCTGGAGAAGGTGGACAAGAACGAGCTGATCGAATACCCCAACAACAACAGCTGCAAGCTGGGCTTCTTCGATCTCATCCTGCGCAAGTGGTTCTTCAACCCGTTCTCTAATGATGGTGATTTGCTTTCTTTACTACTAACCGTGCCTGCGGCCTCGCAAGCGTTGTTTCTTTGGATTATCATTTATTGTCCAACTAGCTGCGCCCCGCGGCTTCGCTCGCGTGGAAATTTATGTTTCCCACTTTCTTAATTTTTTGCTACAAACCTCACGGAGCCCGAGACCTTTCCAACGAATGCAAAACCGTGGAAATCGGTTCGTGCGTTCTGGAGTTATAGCGTCAGGAAGGAAAACCCGACTTATTTTTATATAGTAGAAGATGTAAAGAGCTATAGCAAAATTGCCTCTATAAAACCTAGTGCTCGGCACAATGCAATGGAGTCGTGAGATGAGTTAAAAGATAAATAGCTAGTAGAAAAAAGTAATACCTTTCTCGTAAAAACCCTAAACAAATTTTATAGAATGTTGATTACCAAGAGACAAACCAAACGAATTAATTAAAATTTATAAAGCTGTACTAGAGGCGGTCAATAAAATATTTAAAAAAAATTAAAAAACAGAAACATTTATTTGTGTATAATTTGTATTCTTAAATATTATGTATAAGACTACTGCTATGTGGCTAATCCGGTACTGGTAGGGATTCAGCTGAGATCAGAACATAACTTTCAAATGGGAACAGATTACTGGATAAAAATTGCCTGTATCAAACAAAACACAATGATAATGTTATTCCTGATACACGCTGTATCAGGAATAACATTATGAGACACCAACGTTTCATCCCATAACGAGGATCTCGCAGGGAAGCGGAACGCGCGCGTCTAGAACCGCACTCACCCTGAAGAAGTCCCTCGAGGGGATGAAACGTTGGTGTTCTTCCAACACAAATAAGGTTCGTAGTTAACCCGCTAACATCCGTAATGAATTCCTGAAACTACGATAGTTAAAGAATTACTTAATAAAAGTAAAAAAATAAACTTTATATCTGTGTAAAAATTATGTAATGTGTAAAATGAAAGATATTTTATGAACGTTATTTTCGCATAGATGTAGGCCCTAAAACAGTTTTGGAGTTCCGTAAGAATATAATACCGAAAGTGGTCAAATAGCCTTTTCAAAGTGGTATTTTATATTTTCCAGTTGTACTGGACTTGGTTCTGGAGACGAGCGAAGACTACCTGGTGTCTGAGATGGAGATGAACAAACGGCGCCTGGAGAAGCTGAACACGGCCATGGAACAGCAGCAGCAGCTCATGAGGCTGATGGTTCAGGTAACATACACTAAGTACATAATGTACTGTTCGTTTTCTCTCTTCTACTCGTTCGGTAACAATAATAATTCACTCAATACAAAAAACATCACATAGATAGATATTTGAGTTATACTTAAAAATACCGAACACCCGGAACAAACATTTGCAGATCGTACAAACATTTGTCCCAAGGCGGGAATCAAATCCACAACCATGGGCCATGGCAAGGGCCTATCTTTCTGAGCCTGAAAAAAAAAAAAATTTTAGCTTCTAAACGTAAAGCAATAAAGTTTATTTCAACTTGTACTTCTCCTTCGGAGCGTTAAATGACTATCAGCTGTCTTTATGCGTTGAAATAGGAGCATCTCTTTCTTCATTATGCAAACGAGCAGTAACTGAGTCAGACACAGTTAGTGCACTGACGCAGCCTTTCCACTAGTAAAAGCGCCCTCTGTTGTTAACTGAATAAACTAGTTACCATACATACCGTGTTGGGGTCCACCATTTGTAGGATTTTTTTTTCCTACATGTCCTGAGAACGAACCAAAATGGCGTTCTTATCCTCGTCGAAGTTTAACTGCCTTACGGATAGAGATGGCGTGCAACACAATTTCGTGAGCTATATAATTACATCCGTCATGACGCACGAAGCTTCGAGACATGCGCAGTTTGCTAAATCGATAAAAGTTGTAGAGGCGCCACTTAAGCAGCAACGCTGCGAGGTCTGTGATACTTCGAAATATCTTATTGAGGCTTTTAATACCTAGATATTGCACGTGGCTCTATCAATAATATTTTATGTTATTCTTTGGCAGTAGATGATAAAGTGCATCTACCACCAGTTTTTCTTTTTTTAAATCCCTTGATGACGCACTTCGAAGCCCCGCTAAACAAAATGGCGTACCCCTATACAGTTTAACTACCAATCGGATAGGTGGCGCAAGTAGTCCGTGAAACGACGCGAGGAATGAAAAATCGTTAATAGTTGTAGAGGCGCCACTGTCTCTGCAACGTTTATTTTATATATAAATTAATTTAACTTTTTGCTTTGTTTAAATTTAGCGATTTTGTCTTTTTTGTTTTGCCAACTCTAGCTTATTTCTAAATTTTACATAGACGTATCCACCTATAAAAAGGGGATCATTACCTCATGTTTTTTAGTTTTGTGGTATTTAACTACTCATTTAGGTACCGATCCTGTGTTCCCACCAGGGCTTGAATAACCCGAAAATACCGGTATGAAAAGGTTAAGGGTATGACGTCATACCTTTATATTACGATATCCTTTTATAACGGTACCGTTATGTTTCGATAGCGAAAAATAGCGATAGCTTTATTTTTAGTGGTAGCGTTATTTTTAAATAAAAGTACCGAAATGAGTAAACTATAAATAGCTCTCGGCTCAGCTGCAGATTCTTTCAAGACAGTTCCGTTCTAGTCGAGCCAGTGAGACCGGACAGTCGTGCGACTCCTGCGTTTCGAAGTTTTAAATAAGTGCTCTAATAAGTGCTGATTCGAATTACCGTTTGCTAAGCTGAGCTTATTATTTATTAGAGTTCTTATCAATTATATTCCATAGCGTTTAAGTGTAGGTGTAGTAGGTACGTAGTTTGCGGACGGTACTTACAGGAAAGAAAAAGATGGATAGCAAAAAAAGTAAGTACCTACCTACCTAATAAAAAAATACAATAGTACCTACTTTACGCAAATCACCTAGTTTTTGTACTATTATATATTAAATAAAAGCTTTATAGGTGATAGCTACTATTGTTAAGAAGTAGGTAGATATAAATAATCGATGTAAGCTTAGCGGATTGCTTTGACAATAGCTAGTCGCGAGGCTTTGACTAAACTCTAATAATGCCACGTGAGTAGCTATCAAAGAATTTAGTTCAACCCGCCAACCCTACGTGGGAGGTAGCCACGCTGTAGTAAATAAATAAATAAATAATACTGGACCCAAGCTAAGCAGAGCTTGTGTTATGGGTGATGACTGATATACATAATATAATACATTACATAGATAAATATTCTCTCTTATACATAGAAACAACCAGAACACCCGGAACAAATATTTATAGATCGTACCAACATTTGTCCCAAGGCGGGAATCGAACCCGCAACCTCCTACGTCACAGGCGGACCTGCGCCCGCCGCGCCACATCGGTCGTCGTAGTAGGCTGAGATCTACTCAAATTATTATAAAAAAAAAAATATTAAAAATCAATTTTATGGTTTATTTTAGGATCAACAATGCAGCGCCAACACTCGCCAGATGTTTTATTAGGAGAAACTGAGGAACAGGGCTCTCCCTCCGTACTTTATCCTAAAGTGCCTAAATTGGATAAAGTTACGGAAAAAAGAAATCATCCACCTGAATGTTCCCACTGCTTAGCCATCAAACGAGACGAAAAGGACCGATGGAATGACATGTTTGTCTTGCTCTTAAATGAGGAAATGAATAACATAAAACCTTGCATGCGCGCCCGTATGTACGGGCGTATGTAGATTACCACTGACTGACTGACTCACTCACTAATTGACACGATTGTTCTCCCTGTTGGTGGATGGGAAGGTATGTTTTTTTTTACGGAAACGTGTAGGAGGAGTGGGGTGAGTCGGGGAAAATCCCAACTTTATGAGATTTCCCCCCCCCCCAGAGCCCACCCCTCCTCCCCTTCTTTTCAACGGAGCGATTTGGATGAAAAATTTTTAGGAATTCGTATAGAGGGGCACGAGTGATTTCCATTGCAAAAAAAAAATTACCCCCCTCTCCCCCCAGGACCCCCCTTTTGAGAGTGCTACCGGATGCCGACGTGATAGAGGAGTTCCGATTGCAGGATCGTATAGAGTGTTTCTTTTCAAGTTGGAAGAAAAAAAAACATCCCCCCTCCCGTCCCAATTTTCACCCCCCCTTTTGATATCTCCCAAACGAAGTGAGATAGAAGAAATTTTTTTTCACAGTCTTGTAGAAGGGATGATACCATTTTGAATTTAAAAAAAAATTCGCCCCCCACCCCTCTACACCCCCATTATTTATAAAAAACTGAAATTTTGCCATTTTTAGCCTATATTTTGACCTCTTTTTAGGGCGGAGCATTGCGGCGAGGCGAGCCGTGCTATGACCCCCGCCCCCCCGTGAACCCTCTCCCCCGAACACGGGGGAGCATTGCGGCGAGCGAAGCGAGCTGCAATGCGACAGCGGGGGAACAGGAAGTGGTTAAACAGATCCAACAGTGGGAACTTCCCACTGTTGGATCTGTTTAACCACTTCCTCCAGCAGTACGACAAAGCCGACATATTCGATGACAGAATATAAATAACCTGTAAAGACTGACCCCCAAATACTCAGGCGCAACTCAGAATTAAACACGTCTCAAAAAGACGAGTTTTTGACAGATTTTCATTACCGACGGTAAAAACATCGCGACTCGAGACGTCCCTAAGAGGGCTTCACGGTAAATTTCCAATTCTGTCCTCACCGTTTTAAAGATTTCTCTAAAATTCATCTAGTATAAGTAATAAAACAAAACAAATCATTAAATATGACCATTCTATCTACACAAAAAAATATTACGTTTTACAATTTTTGTGTAGGTACTTTGCTAATAAATTACTGTAGAAAATAAAAAAAATTGTGCGGGGTTTTAACCCTCCCAGTAAACAGGAACCACCAAATTGAAAATAAAACGTCAAGTGCGAGTCGGGTTCGCGCACTAAGGGTTCCGTAAGACCTTGTGTCTTGCCAAATTATCATGATTCTACGTAACGGGAAGTACTGAATTTTTCTCTTTATTTGTGCTACAAGACCTTGCTTCTTGCCAAATTTTATGATTCTACGTCAACGGGAAGTATTATGGCGAGAATTAAAAGTATTTTTTTTTTGTGAATAAATAATCTACAAATATACTGTTTTCGGACTTTTCCCTTTACTTGTGCTATAAGACCTTGCTGCTCACCCAATTCCATGATTCTAGGTCTACGGGAAGTACCCTATAGGTTTTGTGTACATGTGATTCCCTTGGAAATTACAAAATAATTGGACTTAAACGGCTGTAACTTTTGAGTGCGTTGACTTAGAAGTTATATTTATTTTACGGCTTCAAGAGGTTACGGACGTGAGAGTATTTGATGTTAATTTCAACTCGATACCTACACGCGTTCCTGAGAAAAAAGGGTTGACAGACGGACAGACAGACAGACAGACAGACGGACAACAAAGTGATCCTATAAGGGTTCCTTTTTTCCTTTTGAGATACATTTGTATTATTACACAGTTATATATATTTCCGTTATGTTATACAGATTTTCGTATTTATTATTAGATTCAATACAATAATAATAATAGCACAAAAAATCACTTTTGTAAAGCGCCTTGCGAAAAAGTGCAGCAAATTTAATATTTATCCCAAAAGAATTTCAACCTAATAGGTATATTGCTATGATATTGGTTATATTTCGTGATTCGTATCATTACTTTGAATTGATTTGTTTTAGAGAAATATTTATAGCGGTGAGGACCCTATTGGGCAATTTACCGCGGAGCGGCCTTAAATCTGAGTTGCGGTTGAGTATTCGGGGTGACTTTCTTATTTTTAACCCCCGACGCAAAAAGAGAGGGGTGTTATAAGTTTAACGTGTCTGTCTGTGTATCTGTGTATCTGTCTATGGTATCGTTGCTTTCAAACGGACGAACCGATTTTCGTTTAGTTTTTTTTTGTCATAGATAATTTTATTCCGAGTGTTCTTAGCCATGTTTCATGAAAATCTGTCGGGGGGGGGGGGGGGGTTTAATTTTTTAATTTTGTTCTTAACCTTCGTAAATGAATCTAACAACATCCTTAACTTCTGATTTATTATTCAAGTAAACAGATATAAGTATTTAATATTTGTAATTGTTATTGCTTGTATTGACTCGATATTGACTGTAAGATTGATAATTGATTACTTATTTTCATTGTTTTGCTATGGTATAATTCAAGATTTGACTTACTTTATGCCTATTTTGATATATTTATGTACCTGACTTCTGGACGTTTTGGTCTGAACTGTAAAATCACTTGTAAAATAAGTAAATTGTCCATAACACTAAATAAATTAACGCTGCGAGTTTTATGATTCTCGTTAATATTCGGTAATATTTCGTTGGTTCTTAATATCAAGATATGTTATTTTTTGGTGGTAGATGTAAGTACTATAAAACAGTCTTGAACAACCAAATTGTTGTGTATGTAGGTACGTTGAAGTACTCTATAACTCGTAGGTTGCCAACTATGAAGAGAAAATAAGTAGGTCTCTTTTTCAATACGTGGCATCGTAAAACATTAACGCTCTGTTAATGTTTAATTTACAGATTTCTATTTTCAGTCAATCACGAATCCTGTTATTTTCGGAACATAAATGATTTTGCCTTTATTAATCAAAGTTCATGTAAACCAATCTGCACTTAGGTACACAGAATCTATATACAATTTTGTCAAAAACTTTTAAGACTCACTGAATTATATATATATAATCAAAATCCACAAGTAGGCTTTGCCGCTATTTTCTCTGCCGTCCAGCTGTGGCCGTTTGTGGGCTGGGGCCGAATTGTGCTAATCAATCGCTTTACTATGACAATGGAATCGTCACTGAATACTCCATAGGAGCAAGAAACTCGAGAGTGCAAATAACACCATTATTTGCACGGAGAGATTAATTATAATGGTTTCAACCCTTGACACTTTTGACACGCATCCATCTGTAGTTTCTTTCATCAAAGGTAAAATGCCAAAATGAGTGAATCTGAGCCTACACCACTGTTATGGTGAAGTTATTAATTTAATGGCCCTGATTGTCGGCTTAGAATTAGGCCTTAGGCCCGCGGCTGTCGTAAGGGATGTCCACCGGAGTCGGGCAGCAGTGCCTCCGACAGACTAAACCTACCATCAAAGTTTGATGGGTATGCGAGTTTGGGATCGCAGTTTGATGATCAAACTGCGATCCCAAACTCGCATACCCAGCGTGGGAATTATGAGCACTGCCTTCCATGAGATAAAAGCCAAAAAATCACTTAGGGAGGCCTGCGTCCAGCAGTGGACCAATATAGGCTGTTGAGGTTCAGGTTAACGCATTCACTGCCCAGCCTCGATGGTGCGACCCGCAGGGGCGCGACGCCGTCGCAACACTAAGCTACAGAAGGATATCTGCGTCTTGGGCCATGAAAGTGTTAAGGAGGGCCCTGATATGATAATTTTAGCAAGTAGACGTCTGTGTGCTGAAGTTGTGTGTTGTTTTAGAAAATGGAGATCCGTACGGAGGCGGACGACGTGGACGAGGGCGTGTCGCCGAGCGAGGCGCGCGTCATCCCGCGCTGGAGCTCGCCGCGCATCCGGCGCCTGCGCACCGCCAACTCGTTCAACAAGGGCAACTAGCGCGCACTACCACACCTTCTTCATTTACTAATATTACTTCAAAGAATAACCTGCGTACTTAAGTAATGGTTTTGAGAATGACGTCATCTCTCACGCTGTGCTGCCCAGCAGTGCTATTGCGATAAATCCTCCCGCCCTACAATTGATGTTTGAAATACATTTTACGGCCGATTGCCGATTGTCAATGGATGATTGATAGTCCCAGTCGTAATTGAAGCCCATAAATGAACGAATCAATGTTTTTGATGGAATCACATTATCGATTACGTTTCAAAGTACTACAACTCTTATTCAAAATACGAGCATCTTCATTTTTATTGATTGTAGCCTCAATTTTTAGTCTTCACTGTTCACTGTTGTTGGTAAGGATTTTGTGTAATTTTATTAAATAGGCACCTTTTAATTTTCTGTTATGTATTATTTATTTAGCTAAAATATTAAAATTGTTTTATCGCAATGCAGGACAAACTAAATACGTTAATATTATTTATGTGAGATTATAATTAATTTTCAATACACAATATACAACATAGCTAGGTAGCTTTTACAAATGCTTAAGCTTGCCGTTATAAAGTCGAATAGATTGATCTCAAATTAAGGCCGCTTTTTTTATTATTCGCTTTTTGACACGTGGAACGAATTGCGAACCAATTAACTCATGCCTCTGGGTGATGGTTTTCTTTTGTAACCTCTTTAAGCACTTGAAAAAATACAATTTTGAATAAGAAGTGTCATAAGGAGGTTACAAGGCTCTCTGCAATACATGATTGGAAATGTGGAAAGACCTAGTAAGATTTGACAAAGTGTCAAAAGACAAATAACAAAATGAAGCGACTATTAAGTACCTAGTCTCTATTTTTAGACACAATTTTATTGATAATTTTTGTTATTTATGATACATTAGATACCTAGATAGGTAGATAGATATAATACTGTATTGCACACTTAAATCAAAGAAACAATTAACAACAAAACAAGAATGTAATGTTAAAATAAAACTCTGTTATCCGAATCTATGATATTTTCACTCACCATTTTCCTATAGCTCCCAGTTCATTATAAATTAAATAAATAAATAATGCTGGACAATTCACACAGCATTATCTAGTCTCAAGCTAAGCAGAGCTTGTGTTATGGGTACTAAATAACTGATATACTTAGTACAATACACTACATATAGATATTTTTTATTATACATAGAATACATCCAGAACGCCCTGGACTCTGCCTGCGATGCAGGAGGTTGCGGGTTCGATTCCCGCCTCGGGACAAATGTTTGTACGATCTGCAGACATTCGTCCAGGGCGTTCTGGGTGTTTTCTATGTACATATAGTAAAAAATATCTATATATTTAGTGTATTGTATTAAGTATATCAGTTATCTAGTACCCATAACACAAGCTCTGCATAGCTCGGGGCTAGTGCTGTGTGAATTGTCCAGCATTATTTATTTTTATTTATTATTTTATTTTATTTATTTTATTTAATTAACCTCCTCCTATCGCCGCCTGATCGTAAAATCTGTCAGTTCGTAGAATGGCTTTTTGTCGTAACATTTAGATAGGTACCTATTATGTTACGCGAATGGTTTTTAGTTAATTATAAGCGTCACAATGATTATCACATAGCAGTGATAGTTAAGTGGCCGTTCCGACCCGCTGCAGTTTGAAGCTAAACAAACAGTAGAAGTACTACTTTGGTTCATTGTCCCCATCGTGCTAATAGGTGAAAACTCCGGCCTATTGTTCACCTTCCCGTTAAAATGTTATAAATTGAAGTTATAAAAAATTGTTTCATAATTTATATTGTCACTCACCGTATACGTTTAACGGGTGGTTTTTTTTATAAATTTATATATTTTTTAAAGTGCTTATGCAAGTACTTAGTTTGTCACGCAAAATAACACTTTTACCCAGTTTGAGTGTCCTATAGGTGTATTACACAATTGCTCGTTGTTTTCTATCGTCATGGAAATAAAGAATATAGCAATTATTCTCGTAATTACGTTCAAATTATGCAATACAAAAGTAACATCTTTCGATAAGGATACGAGTAAGCCAACTCTAAATAGAGGAATTAGTAAGTACTACTGAACCGCTGATATTATTATATTTATAGAGGAAATTGAGGTAACTTGGTATGGGTACCATTTTCTTTTAGGGCTGGCATTTTATTCTGTGAGCTTAAATTAAACCTACTGAAGGTTTAATTTATTTTAATATGATTAAATTATCAATCTGGAAGTTAAACATTCCATTCAGTTTCTGTGAAGCCTTGCTATTTATTTGTTTCATTTTAGTTTATTAGGTACTCAAAACACATGACAAGCAATAATATACATGCATATGTACATACATGCAAGCAAAAATAAATAAATAAATAAAAATAAAATAGGATTATGCAAAAAATATGATTTAGCTTTAAACGTAACATATGTGGACACAACAAATAATATAATTACATGTTAAGTAGTAGTTATGCATAATTAAATTTTACACAATCTTATAATTTAATTCAACTTTTGAACAACTAATGATCGGGACAAAAAAAATTAAACATACGAAAATACATAGGTACTTATTAAATAATAAAAATATTAACCCGTATGTAGGTTATTGTTATATTTTACTAATCAATGGTAACTATGGACGTGATACCCTTCCGAGCATCGTCGCCCTCGCAGTTAAAATATCCGCTCGCCTATTCCAAATTGCCTGCAGTTCTTTATAATATTTTTATTGTTCCGCTACGCCAAAGAAAATTACCTTTATCTTTTGCATTTGTGCTCCATTCCTTAGAAAAACAAGACCCGTCAAGTGCGAGTTTAACTCGCTCGCCGAGGGTTTCGAACGTTTGTCAACAAGTAGGTATGTACAAAAAGTACCGGCTAGAGACTTCGCCATTTAATGAATAGGTACCTAAAACTAGTAGGTACCAACCTACATTCCAGATGGATCTCTCTGCATGGTTCGGTGATAGGGGGTAGCGGTAAATTTTTCGAAAAGTATGACACCCACAGAAATTTCAAAAACTGGTTTGAAATGTACAAACCAATACCTTTCATATGATACCTCAGAGGGTAGCCCCCCCTTTTGAATATAATCCGCCACTTTTTGACCATTATTCAAAAAGTATTCTGTTTATAGATTTTTCCTGTAAAATAAAGATTCTACAAACGCTCCATACATTTTGAATGGATCGCTCTGCAAACTTCGGAGATAGGGAGGGGGAATCTGAAGGAATCATATTTTTCGACTATTATCAAAATATTTCAATAAGTATGAAAAATACAGAAATTTCAAAAACTGATACCTTTCATTTGATACCCCACGTAGCGGGGTAGCCGCCCTTTTGAACATTTTTCAAAAAGTGTAATTTTTTTTCTAAAATCTGTACAGGCGCACGAAATATATTTAATAAATGAAAATAAAATGTATTATAAATTTCAAGTTGATAGCTGCGGTAGTTGCCGAGTTATTAAGGAGGGACAAAAGGACAGACAAAGCGAGACCATAAGGGTTTCGAAACCGATCAGCAAATTATTAAGTCGTTGTAATTTGTTACAATATTCTTAAACTTCAAAACGTTCGCATTTGTTTATTGTATGATTGTTTCTTTCATGTTCTTCAAATCCAGTTATTGTTGTTGCATCTTTACCTCTAGTACTTTCATACAATTTTCATGATTTCCTCCATGTTAGCAGTATGAAAAAATCTGATTTTATCAGATACTAGCTGCGCCCCGCGGCTTCGCCCCCGTGGAAATTTATGTTTCCAACTTTCTTAATTTTTTATTTCATAAGAACCTTCTCCTGACAATAACAAACACAACAAAGAAAGAATTAGCGAAATCGGTCCAGGCGTTGTTGAGTTATGCGCTTACCAACACATTTTGCGATTCATTTTTATATTATAGACTAGCTGCGCCCCGCGGCTTCGCCCCCGTGGAAATTTATGTTTCGAACTTTCTTAATTTTTTCTTTCATAAGAACCTTCTCCTGACAATAACAAACACAACAACGAAAGAATTAGCGAAATCGGTCCAGGCGTTGTTGAGTTATGCGCTTACCAACACATTTTGCGATTCATTTTTATATTATAGATGTAGGTATTGAAAGTTTAGTACAGCGCCCTCTGTACTTTTTCTATACTCGTGCAATCTAGACGCGAGTAGCAAAAAGCTCTATAACAGGTCCGAATTAAGCTCACTAGGAAGTTTGCGGAGTCTCGCATAGATGGCGCTATGCGGAAATGATAAACAGTGTCCATTTTCGGTTCTGTTGTGAATGGACACATCAGTGTTGTAAAGGGTTTTAAATTTCTAGACTTTCGTATTTTCAAAGTTCACTGACTAGAATCTGTGTGGGGGCAGATGTAGCGCAGATTTTTATATCCCAGTATTATATTATGTTCTATCATGTACTATCTTAATATATTGTTGTTTTGATTGAATTTTTCGTTAAATTTACTCTAGTTCTTCTTTGTTATATCTAGGTATTTAAAGGCTTTGTCGAAAAATAAAGTTTACAGACACAGAATTAAACTGGTGTTGATATGGATCAGTTGAGCTATCTGTAGACTGTTTGCAACAGTCGGCAGTTAGCTCAATTGTTTCAATTGTAAATACTAGTATAATTTTCTTTGTGAATAAATGTATTAAGCCAGAATTAAATAAAACATATCATTTTTACCGAAAAATGTAGAATGTAGTGTAGAATGTAGGTAACTATATTTTCACTACATTTTTCTAGTCTTTCTGTAAAGAAAGACTCAACTGAAGTAACTAAATTTTTCGGTAATGTATTCTAGGACTGCAAACTCCTACAAACTTTTCAGTCTTAATGTAGGAAGCACTAGCTTGTTTTCGTATGTAAGTTGTATTGACTTGGTGTAGGTCAGTTGTTTGTTTTATATTAATGGAATAATTAAAAGTTTACTACCAAATGCACAAGGAAAACTATACATTCACCTACTTACCTAACCTTACGTTTTGATTACCAATTTATTAATTTTACCAACACAGTACCTACCTACCGGGTAGACCTAAAATGAATTATTTATTTTATCGCGTTATTGAAACGTTGCATGTTAAGATTAATGTTTGTATAAAATGAAGTGAAAATTAATGATTATGATGGAACCAAGCGAAGAAATCCCAGGGGGATCGTCAGGATCATGTGCGTTTACTTTTTTGCCAAGTACGCACGGGGGGCGTATTTTAATAAGAGCTGGATACCGATATTATTTAAAACCTGTCACTCTATCTGGTTCGTCTGTGTGGAATTGTCACAAAAAAACATCGTGCAAGGGGTTTTTAGTCATAGATGCAGACGAAAGAAGCATTTTGCGAAATCACAAACATTCATGCGTACCTAGGTTTATACATAGATCTTACAATTATTATTATAGTTACTATTACCAAAACCTGCCTTTTCAGGCGTATGAATTTAATATAAGAATATAAATGATTGTTTGTAGGTTGTACTTGTAAATGAAAATACAAATTAAATAAAATTTACATTAAAAAAAGAAACATGTCACACATAATCATGCAAAATCAATTAATAGTTACCTACAGTTTATATTCAAAAAATTCATTTATACTATAAAAACATTTTTCGGTCAGCCATTTTGTCAGGTTACATTTAAATCTAGTTAATAATGTCATTTCTTTAAAATTGTCGGGAATTTTATAGTATATTTTAATTGCCATCATAAAGCTATTATTCGTGGATAATGTCAATCTTGTTTGAGGTCTAAATAATTTATTTTTGTCTTGGTCGGACGCTATAATTACTCATTTGATTTGCCGATTGAAATATGTCTTTATTCTTAAAAACAAACTTACATCGAGTGTGTATAAGCTAGTCAACGTTAATATCTTAAATTGTCTAAAGTATGGCCTGCAAGAGTCGGTCATTTTTAACACATAAATTTTTTTTTTGTTTGTTTTTCATTTACATTAAACCAGACCCGTCAAGTGCGAGTGTAACTCGCGCGCCGAGGGTTTCGAAAGTTTGTGCACAAGTAGGTATGTACTAAAGGTACCGGTTAGAGACTTCGAAATTTAATGAATACCTAAAACTAGTAAGTACCTACATTTCAGATGGATCTCTCTGCATGCTTCGTTGATAGGGGGTAGCGGTAAATTTTTCGACTATTTTCAAAGTATTTCAAAAAGTATGAGACCAACAGAAAATTTAAAAACTGTTTTGAAATGTACAAACCGTTACCTTTCATTTGAACCAACAGAAATTTAAAAAACGGGTTTGAAATGTACAAATTGATACCTTTCATATGATACCCCACTCAGTGGGGTAATCCCCCCTTTTGAAAATTATCCCCCCCTTTCTTGACAATTTTTCAGAAAGCGTTCGTTTTAAAGACTTCTCTATATTTTTCCTGTAAAATATAGATCTATATCTACAAACGCTCCATACATTTTGAATGGATCGCTCTGCAAACTTTGGAGATAAGGGGGGGGAATGGGTATTATTTCGACTATTTTCAAAATATTTCAAAATGTATGACAACTACAGAAATTTCAAGAACTTTTTTGAAATGTCCAAGCTATTACCTTTCATTTGATATCCCACTTGACTTTGTAGGTCTCTTCTAAAATTTCGACATCTCAATTTGTATGGAAAATGTTCAATTTCATTTTTCATTTTTTTTTCTTAAAATCTGTACAGGCGCACGAAATGTCTTATTATTTTAAATTTCAAGTTGATCGCTGCGGTAGTTGCTGAGTTATTAAGGAAGGAAAAAAGGACAGACAAAGCGAGACCATAAGGGTTTCGAAACCGATCTTCGAAACCCTAAAAATTGTGAGTGGGTAAATGTTAATTATTTTGTAATTAGAACAATGAAGTAGATATAGATCTCCTTAATACCTCAACCAGGCATCTTAAACGCTTGTTGAGTAATTTATTTTTTGATCCGGTTAAAATAAAATTGTAACTTAGGTAAGTTACAATTTTCACTTTTTTCTTATTATGAACCAAACGCGCCGACTATTTATTTACATTTTTCGACTGTCATTAACATTTAATTTAGTTATTTTTTTGTGGAAACTTTTACTATGCTGTTAGTTACCCACTATATCTGTAATTATAGTTACCTAGCTGTTAGTTCCCTAAAATTGTAAAATAAATAAATAATATAATGATAATTGTACACAAGTATTTTTTTAAAAGCTGGTACGTTTGTCATTTGTTTCTTCATACAAATTATCCACGATAACGTCTAACAAATCTGGATCGCACAAGCTTTTAAAAAGGGGTCAGAAGAGCCTTTGAACTGAAGGTACTTCGCCAGAAGTACTGTCCATAATTAGTATTATATCAATAACCAGACATGTGGTGCGGCGGGCGAAGGTCCGCCTGCTACGCAGGAGGTTCGATTCCCGCCTTGGGACAAAGGTTTGTACGATCTGCAAATATTTTCTCCGGGTGTTCTGGGTATTTTCTATGGATGGTAAAAAATATCTATCTATGTATGTAATGTGTTGTATTGAGTTTAACAGTCACCTAGTACCTATAACACAAGCTCTGCTCAGCTCGGGGTTAAAGAATGTTGAGTGGATTAATATTCAGCATTATTTATTTATGTTTTCAATAAGATTTGAACAAAAAAGATCTTTCGTTTATATTAAAACTAGCTGCGCCACGCAATGTTTCTATGGAAACGTTTAGAGGTGATTTCTATCCCACGACAACTGATTTATGGGATAAAAGTAGTCTATGTTTGATTCCAGGATTATAATTATCAATGCACAAAATTTCAGCCCGATCTGTTCAGTAGTTTTGGCGTGAAGAGGTAACAAACATCGATCCATCCAAACTTTCGCATTTATAATATTAGTGTGATGTGATGGCGTCAAAAATCATTCGAATAAATAAACAATAGTGAGACTTCATCGTTTTAAATGGTTCTAAATGATCTATTCTAGCTTCATCTTGTATAACATTTTATTGTGCACAGAGATTTTGAAAATAAAAACAACTAGGGGCCAACCTTCAATGCCCTCCATACAAATATCTGTAAGCCCGTAAGCCCCTTTGAAATGACTCAGCCAGGTGCAAACACCACTTATTATTATTACATGCGTATAAATGCGCACATAGATCTAAGTAAAATTTAATTTTGTAGATAAGGTACGTTCTCCCAGAGCGCTAACTCAACAAATGGCCTGTTATGTGTTACAAGTGTTACAATTACCTACAACTAAACGCAAAGACACGCGATTTTCAATCTTTTGCAATATGCTTCCCTAATGAACCACAGATTTGGAAAGACGTGTCTAGACCGAAGTGCGACTGAGACAGCAATACGCACGTGAAACACGAACGTTAGCACGCCGTAACTCCAATCCAATTTTTAAAATATATGAGATAGGTAGGTAAGTAGTTCATATATTGATAGCCAATAATGTTCTAAATCAGTACATATTGGCCAGTCTTTTAAGTATGTATTTTTTTTAAACAAGTCGAGACACGCACGCACATTACCTAATAAGTAATTAAAAATCGAGTTATTACAAACAAACCCAATTGGCAAAGTTACAACACGCACAACACGGCCTATCTAACCATTTAGTTAGATCTATGGGTAACCGTAGCAACGCCCTTATTGATCGTCTGCTGTTCGAGTGGGGGAAACGCGCGCATGTCACATGCCAAGCCAGCCCGCCATTCAATTCGTACCGCTCCAGCGAGCTCCACGTCTGCCGACCTATATCTGTGAAAAAGTGAATATCTGTGATTTATTGACAAATGATAACGCCAACAAATTAATCAATACGTCATGAACAACGTCATCGCCCGCGACCTGCAGATCCACTCCGTTGAAGACTTCGTCGTGCAGTCGGCGCGTCGGATGTACGACCGCACCGACAACGGCCACCACGCCCAACTCCACCACATAGCGACTCGAAAAACGGTAATTAAAAAATAACCCAAACCACACAAAAAAAACAGATGCAGCCAAAAAAAATATATTAAAAAAACAAGCTAAAAAACGAGCAATTTAGCGAAACCCAAGGACAGAGGGGTCGTCACCCCTCGAGTTAATGCCGGGGTAAAGAGCCTACAAGGGCCGGAATGAACAAACATCATCACAAATTAATATTTTGTGTAGTTCTTTGTGACTGTTGATCGCATTTAGCAGCCACGTCAGTTCATCTAACGTAGTACCAAAATTATTTGTAATTTGAGAATATTTTCACCATGGTCTGCTATTATTTGTATTAAAATAGTATTTATCTAGGTTCCTAAAACATTTTTTTTTCAAAATACCTTTCTGAAATGAAAGAATGAATGTTTTCATAGTATTTAGAAAAAAGTTTTGAACGCGTACTTTTTTTTACTGATTTTTTCTAATGGCAACCTTTGGTTTCAGATGACAAAATTTGAGCTAACAACAATGGTCTCCCATCAAAACGTAAATAAATGGCGACTGTTGTTGTTACGTTCATATTGTTTTGTAAAATGTACGCCGAGGAAGGCAGAGAAAGGCAAAGGTAAACATAGAACTTGCCTAAAAAAACCAACTTTTAACTCGGAAAGTTGTGACAAAGTCGTCTTCATCCCAGCATGGAGAGCGGTGGAGCAGGATGTCGCTAAGCTACGCAGCCGGTCACACCGCATGGACACTGCTTCGATCGTGACGACGCAGCCGTAAGTGCGAACGGCAAGCGCCTCCAATGACACCTCCCAGCTTTTTCACTTAACAATCATTCAATTTCAATAAATCTATCTCAATAGCTAGACAGAACAAATTATTTCCTACTTAATCTACCAATTCATAAAAACTAATTTAGTAGAAATCAAATGACATTATTAGACGATAGACAAACAACTCTAGAATTTTTGTTATTATGAAGTTATGACACTGTTTGACATTATTTAACAGATTCTACACGATGTCATTCGGTAGTGTTTTTTCTTTCAAGTTTTTTGATTGCCATAATAAAATTTGCTTATTACACTATACACAGGCCTGCAGACAAATTCTTTCTGCTTACAGGCAGAGGTGCTGCCCCGGCCTACGCGGACCCTGTAAGGCTCAGCCGCTACATGATGTCCAAAAAGGTCAATGCCGCGGAAATTACTTAGTCGAAAGCGGGTGACCCTATCGGCTAAGTACACCGTTTCCGTAGTACCTTGTACAATGGTCTCGTCATAAACAGTGGATTAGGCCTAAGGGGGATACCACTATAAAAAAAACGCACCTTGTGTTCAACCTCTTGGGTGGTGTGGAATAGAGCACACAGATCACATACAATAACTAGACGATCGCCTCGCGGTTACACCCGCGTAGTTCCCGTTCCCGTGGGAATTCCGGGATAAATTATAGCCTATGTCACTCCCTGAAAAGTAAGCTTCCTAACGGTGAAAGAATATTTCAAATCGGTCCAGTAGTTTCGGAGCCTATTCAATACAAACAAACAATCAAATCTTTCCTCTTTATAATATGTATTAGTATAGATAACTGCTATCACCAAAACATAAAAGTTTCTCATTTGACATCCAATGTTGACAAATCTTAATTTTTACCCAACTTCAGAAATGGAGGTTGTTCTCAATTCGTCAGTATGATTTTATTCACGAAAGTGGTCCGGAAATATCAGTACCTAAACCTGCTGGCTCTATCGTTGTTCTTGCATCGTTGGTTTGTTTCGGTGGCGAGAAAACATCGTTGATTTGGCATTTTGTTTGAGTATGTATCGTCGGCGCGGTCCGGAGTTTTAGCTCTGCCGCCATTTTGTTAATACTGAAAAAGGAGGTTGGTTTTAATCCTGCCCCTAACCTGAAACTAACCTCTACAACTGAAACCTTTTTTGTCACCCCGCCGCCATTTGCAATGAAGAGATGAACCAAGGATCGGAAATTATTCTGCCAATTTTCAAAAAAATATTTAATTTTTTCTGGAATAATCACGGAAAAACTAAAAATGCAGAGTTCCTTAAAATTTTGAGATGAATCGAATGGTATATTTCTTATCTTTCCTCAAATTTTTGGGACAGACCATAAGGGAAAGTTGCCATTGTTCTTTGGGCATTTAAGTTTGACAGATTGCTAAATATGATTAGGAGCTTAATTTTTGTAGTGCAAGACAGGAATCGTACTTAAGTCATGAATTTCATTCAGCGACTATTTAAATATCCTTATGCAAGTGGCCCTAATGTGTAAAGTACGCTCGAACCACACTACTGGTGAGCTGACTGAGACCTTATCAGAACGGGACAGCCCTATTAGCTGGCCACAATACTGATGCAATAGGTATTCAATATGTACGATAAAAAAGACAAATACTATAGTGTAGTGAAGAGGTAGTCCATCCCAACTGCACACAACCCAAATCTCTAATAAGGAGGTAAGAACCTACTACATAATGAAATATCGCAAACTCGAACCATAATAAGGTGAGAGGTGATAGTGAAGAAATAGCCCCCATGAGCTAGTCACAACACTATAATGGTGGCACGAAGCAGCCCTAGTAGCTGCCCACAATACCGTTTCATTATTCAACCTCCTTAGGTTAGAAGAAATCTCATGATTTTTACGAAAAAAGCCAATAGGTCAGTTAGGTACCAACCATTTGGTTTCCTGTGATTCTTCTCGTGATGGCATCGCCGCATCGCCGACGTACATCATGAGCTGGAACTGGAAAGCACTCGACGACATTTCGCAACACGGTCTTGATTTCCTTCACGATGAACTTATTTTTCAAGAAGTTTAGGTTATTTTTAGGTATTTTATATTTATTTTACTTTTATTAAAAAGATTTAGTGCAAAATGGCTACGCGCTGAATCGCGAATGATAAGGAGACGACAGGCTGCAGGCGAGACCAGTAGCGCCTACCCCCATAATTTTTAAATAAAAAATAATAACGATAAGGGCGGGAAATTTAAATAATTCCAAACAGTGCGAATAAATGGTAAACGCTGGGCGCAACTACAAGTATGTTATAATCTACATATCACATCTAGTCTCTTCGGATCAAGCCGAGCATAATTTTCAGTATATTTTTTCTTTTGAATCAATACCATTCACTTGTTCCGAATACAAGACAATGATATGGCATTTGTCAAGAAATATTTGGGAACTGTCAAAAATTAAAGACAAAATGAGCTGGTCAAAAAGTTCCTACTAGAGAAATCATTTGGAAGAAAATTTCCGCTACATAGGTGACACTACAATAGTCCTTATTGAAAAAGAAGTTCGATTTTTTTCTTTATTTGTATGTTTCATCACTGATGAATGACGATAATTTTTTGAGCATAAATAAAAGTTAGATACTAGGTACAACAAATGTCAACGAAAAAAATAATACAGTTGTTGTCAACAAAGATACTTGTCATTCTGTAAATAATAACTCACTAAATAGGAATAACCTTTGAAAGTCTAAGAAATATAGTAAACGTTGGAGCGGTAGACCCTTAAAATCTGAATTTAGAGTAAAAATTTGATTAAGTATTTTTTTTAATCGTTTTCTCAAAAACATCTATCTACATTATTTTGTGCAGACTACTTTAAAAAGATCTACATGTTTTAGCTATCCAAAAAGGTGCAATAGTTGAGGTACCTGTGTACGACCTTTTTAAAAATTCGATAACAAAGGACTCAGGTAGTCAAATCTCAAGTAACGGTATTTCAAGATTAAGTGCTTGCTTTCGTCATTCGTACGCGGTACATAATCACTCTCTCTCAGAAATTAAGTTGGCTTTGAATATCGGACACTGACACGGCTAAATTCAAATATCTCGAAGGGGCTTAACTTGAGACCAGGGTACCTCATAGTCAAATTGGTTTCTACTGAACCCTTCTCACGTCACGTCCTGAAAGGATCGGGTCTACTTACAAGTAACCCTGTATATGAGAACTAATTCGCTTGTGAATGCTACTGGCATAGCTATAAAACCAGTTGCTGACCGATAGTTAAGCCAATTTGGTTCAGCTTAAATCGCATAGCTGACTCGGTTTTTTATACCTAGCTAGCTATAACTAGCTAGCTAGTTACTGGTATCAAAAACTAATAGTCTGTTTTCCTATAGCTTGTTTCGGATATTTTTATTTCAATAGCAGGTACCGTGTACATTAAAATAACTTAATGCCAATTGAGACACGTATGTAATGTTGCCATGTTAATCGTTTTAGCGGTGGTGTCACCCAATGCGCCCTCTAGGTGTCGCATAAAACCAGCGCACAGTAGCGCCATCGTTACTGTGCATCATGCTGAGCAACGACCTTTTTTGATGTCACTGTTTTAACTTTTATTTATTTGTACCAACTTTCCATGTAATTTTTGTGACACAGAATAAATACTTTTTACTTTACGATAATAAATGTTATTATTTCGGATTATTTTCTCGGACAACGGTTCTTTCCGTTAGCAAGGCTCAGTGAAAAAGCTTCATTTCCTAGTACGTAAGTTTTGATTCTGATATTAACATGCAAATATCAACGGAGAATTCGTTTGACATTTGCATGACGACACACAGGCGGGACTCAAGGACCAAAGGAAGCCACCCCGTTTGGTCCTTGAGTCACCCTTATTTTGCACAAACAGCCGTTAATAGGGGTGTGGTCGGAGAGCCGCGGAAAATAAAAGCGGGAGCGGTTCGCGAAGCAGACGAAAGGACATTATAGCACACATGTAAATCACCGCTCTCGCACAGCTCCCACACACCTTCGCTTAAGGCGGTACCCTACCTAGTTATTGTGTGAAGAGGATAGGCATAGGATTTCGCGTTCACAGGAGCGGGACAGAGCAAAGCGGCGTAAGCCCTAAAATCAAGTTTTTAATAGTTATTTGCTCCCCACAAACATTAGAATAGTTAATTGAAAAAAAGGCAACATATAAAATGTTCTTTATACTTAGTTCAATTACTATGCTTAATCTCAAGATCGTATCATCTGTATTTATTGAGAAATTAGGGTATTAGTAAAAAATTAGAGGTAACTTTGCGATTTTTTTCTATCGAGAAAATTTTATGGCATCGTGTTTTCGAAACATATGATCGATAGAATAAGTCCTGGACTTTACCATATATAAATTTCAAAGTTAAATATTCAGTAGTTTCGAAGATATAGAGGTCCGACAGAGTTGAAAATAAGCAATTTGAGGTTGTATACGCCCTTAAAATAGTGCTGACCGCATGCTGTCCGCGCCGTCTCCTCGGTGACAGCTAGCAACAAGCTCGCTCTCCACGCACGACCCGTAAGGTATGATCGAGCTACTTGCTTCAAGCGAGCGCAGTGGTCCACGCTACCACACGCACGCTCAAAAACACTCCCGCTTACGCTCTCTACCGAAAACTCAGCCTTATAGTTCGTTAATTCATGCTATTATCTTATCTCAAAGGGTTTTGAGTATTAATAATATTTTCAACGTTTGGCCATCTGTCTGTATTACGCGCTGGCTTTTGTTCTCATTGTTAAAAAGCCGGTGTTGGTTTCAATGGATAAATGGCGTTATTGTTACAATTCCATTTTGTGGAGCCTTCTGTTCCGTTTTTTGTTGTATATTATAAATTCACGACTAATTTCTGTCCAGGGCTTCGCACGCGTTGTTTCTATGGAAACGTTCAAAGGTTATTTATCCCATGGGAACTGGTTTATGGGGTAAAAAATAGCTTATGTCTTACTCCAGGTCTAGACCACATCTATGCTAAATTTCAACCCGATCCGTTCAACAGTTTTGTTGTGAAGAAGGAACAAAGATACATTATACATCCGAACGTTCGCATTTATAGTATTTTTGTGTAAGTGTAACGGATCTGAGTTTTGTTGCCATCCAGAACTCCAAGGGCAAAGTGGCAACACCCTTCGCCTTAAGGAGCCTGGCAACATCCTTAGCCGTCACCAGAAAGCGGGTCGCCACGCTACCATGGCCAAGGTCGACCTTTTATTCCCCTCGAGGCAACGCCAGCTGTTTTAATATTACGACTGCGTCTTAAGTTCAAGTTCTTTCTTGGTAACAAATAGGGTTACACCGGTTTTTAGTCTTTTTCCTCGGAATAATAATCCGAGATACTCATATATTATAGCCGCTGGATCGTGAAATCCATTCCGTTGGGGAAATGGCTCAAATTAAAAAATACACCTAAAATAAAGTAAGTTAGTAAAAGGGTGGTTCTGGTGACGGCTTAGTTTTTTAGGTAATAGATATGAGGGTAAATACTAGTTGTTATTGATCTTTTTGTTAATTTTGTTCTATTGTTACTTTTTATATAAACTAGTTTATGCCCATGGTTTCGCATGCGTAGTTTCAATGGAAACGTTTAAAGGTTATTTCTATCCCATGGAAACTGATTTATGGAATAAAAAGACTGGCTGGGCTGAGGCTGGGCAGTGAAAGCGTTAATTTGTTTTTAGTAACTTTATTTAATTTTTGCGCTGCCAACTCTTTTATATTCTGCTATGTGGCTACTTATTATTGCAAGAACATAAGTTCATGCTAATATACATATACCTTTTAACGGCTTTTGTCGAATTGTGTTTTATTCGTTGGTAGCTGTTTTATAAATAAAACTTTTAATTTGCTGCCGTTTTTTTTCAACTATGTTTAGCAATAAGTTTTCCAAAAATAAATAATAAAATAATGTAAGAACACTGGTTTTCATCGCTGCAAACAAAAATAAATGTATACATCGGGAATTCCTCCGAATGATTAATTTGTGGCATTGCTATTTCGGATATCCTGTAAATTAATTAAATAAATAATAAACCATTGGTCGGAAAAGACAGAACCCGTGTTTCGTTGTTGTTCATATATTTCTATTTTGTTCGATATTCTAATAGAATAATTAATGTATATAATAATAAAAAAAGTAATTTTATGAAAGTATAGAATAATTCTATATATATAATCTTCTTCTTCTTATAAATAAAAATCAATTGCTGTTCGTTTGTCTGGCTAAAACTCGAGAACGGCTGTGCCGATCGAGCTGGTTTTAGTTTAAAATGTTTGTCGTAGTCCAGGGTAGGTCTAAACGGTGAGCAAATAAGGAAAAATTGCGAGTAAGATAGAGTAAAACAACAATTCCATTTTCCCATATAAAAGTTGACCACTTACTTTCTGTCAGGCCTAGTATCAGTAGTCCGATGATTTAGTCCGATGATCGGACTGATGAGACTTTTTAGTTTCATCAGTCCGATGATGCTGATCATTACAGATCATCGGACTGCTGAGCCTTTTACTCCGATACTTACACATTTCGACTTTCCCAAAAAAAGAAATGCCTTAACTTCAGTTTGTCACGGGCGGCTGCGCGTGGAGGAGGCAGCGAAATTTCGCAGTTTGGCGCTATTTATGGTTTTCATCTACCAGGGCTTCATAGCGCCGAGGAAGTGGCCAGATGGATATAGATTTTGAAGGGAGGCTGGGAGTCTAGGGATGAGGTGGGATGGTGCGTTGCCGACGACTCCAACCCTCTCTCCGTTTCGTGAGTGCATCGGATTACCTAGACGGTTGAGTGAAATACAAATAAACGCACACATGCAAAACAGTGCAAACTTTGTGAGGGTGCGGACGATAGTCGATGATAAAAGTGTCACCGTTCTAAACGAATTCATCCAAGAATAATTTGACTGTTTTGATTTTGGAGTCCCGTTGCCATGGAAACCATTAGAAACGTTTTACGACACACATATAAATTCCTCGAGCATCAAACTTTTATGGGACCACCTCAAAATCAACCTTTAGGCAATAACGAAAGAATCATCAAAATCTACACTTGCGAGCTTTAAAATGGAATCGCTTCATCGCGAGTTGATTAAAACAATTTTTTTACAATTTATGTACAATGAACTATAGATTGTGGTATATCATTTGAAAGGTAATTTTGTTACCTTTCAAGTGATATCAAGAAGATTTAAAATTAATTAAATTGGCTACCTAAATTTTGGGAATTATTGCAATTTGTCGAAGTTGCATCTATCGGCTTCTATCGAATTGGCGAAATATCACTAAAATTGTTGATGCCAGTCGTGATTTTTCTAAAGTATTAATGTTAATGTTTTTTAAGGTTAACGGGATAAATACCAATCCCTTGGGAATATCATTTTTATGGGATCAATTCTTTAAACAATAGTGAAAGAATCAGTAAAATTGGTTTACCACAGGCGGGGTCAAGTAACATACAAACATAAAACAAGACCCGTCAAGTGCGAGTGTAACTCGCGCGCCGAGGGTTTCGAACGTTTGTGAACAAGTAGGTATGTACAGTCAGCTGCACAGACATGTATACACTTCCAAGGTTTAATTTTTATTTTACTCGGAACTTTTCAAATAAAGGGACATGCAAACGTTTCTCGTACAAAGTAGTCATCGTACTTCGTCAGAATGCGGTACATAAATTATCATAATTACTATACATTTACTATTTAGTCAAATTGAAAACTTGGGAGTGTATACATATTTTTGCAGCCGACTGTACTAAAGGTACCGGTTAGAGACTCCGAAATTTAATGAATACCTAAAACTAGTAAGTACCTACATTTCAGATGGATCTCTCTGCATGCTTCGTTGATAGGGGGTAGCGGTAAATTTTTCGACTATTTTCAAAGTATTTCAAAAAGTATGAGACCTACAGAAAATTTAAACACTGTTTTGAAATGTACAAACCGTTACCTTTCATTTGATACCCTATTCAGAGGGGTAGCCTCCCCTTTTGTAATTTTTTTTTACTTTTTTCAAAATATTTTAAAAAGTATGAAACCTACAGAAATTCAAAAAACGGTTTTAAAATGTAAAAACCAATACCATTTATATGATACCCCACTTAGTGGGGTAGCCCTCCCTTTTGAAAATTATCCCCCCCTTTTTTGATCATTTTTCAAAAATTTGTTTTTTTTTTAGACTTCTCTATATTTTTCCTGTAAAATATAGATCTATATCTACAAACGCTCCATATTATTCTGAATGGATCACTCTGCAAACTTCGGAGATAAGGGGGGGGGGGGGGGGATTGGGTATTTTTTCGACTTTTTTCAAAATATTTCAAAAAGTATGAAACCTACAGAAATTTAAGAAACGGGTTTGAAATGTACTAATTAATACCTTTTATATGATACCCCACTCAGTGCGGTAGTCCCCCCTTTTGAAAATTATCCCCCCCTTTTTTGACCATTTTTCAAAAAGCGTTCGTTTCACAGACTTTTCTATATTTTTCCTGTAAAATATAGATCTATATCTACAAACGCTCTATACATTTTGAATGGATCACTCTACAAACTTCGGAGATAAGGGGGGAAGGAAAGGGTATTTTTTCGACTATTTTCAAAATATTTCAAAAAGTATGAAACCTACAGAAATTTGAAAAACGGTTTTAAAATGTATAAATTGATACCTTTCATATGATACCCCATTCAGTGGGGTACTCCCCTCTTTTGAAAATTATCCCCCCCTTTTTTGACCATTTTTCAAAAAGTGTTAGTTTTTCAAACTTCTCTATATTTTTACTGTAAAATATAGATCTATATCTACAAACGCTCTATACATTATTAATGGATCGCTCTGCAAACTTCGGAGATAAGGGTATTTTTGAATGGGGGTATTTGAATAAGGGTATTTGAATGGGTATTTTTTCGACTATTTTCAAAATATTTCAGAAAGTATGAAACCTACAGAAATTTAAAAAACGATTTTAAAATTTACAGACCAATTCACCTTTCATATGATACCCCACTCAGTGGGGTGGCCCCCCCTTTTGAAAATTATCTCCCCCTTTTTGGACCATTTTTCAAAAAGTGTTAGTTTTTCAGACTTCTCTATATTTTTCCTGTAAAATATAGATCTATATTTACGAACGCTCCATACATTTTGAATGGATCGCTCTGCAAACTTCGGAGATAAGGGGGGGGGGGGGGAATGGGTATTTTTTCGACTATTTTCAAAATATTTCAAAAAGTATGACACCTACAGAAGATTCAAAAACTTTTTTGAAATGTCCAAACCATTACCTTTCATCCCATTTAATACCCCACTTGACTTTGTAGGTCTCTTTTAAAATTTCGACATCTCAATTTGTATGGAAAATGTTCAATTTCATTGTTCATTTTTTTAAATATTTTTTTCTTAAAAGCTGTACAGGCGCACGAAATGTCTTATTATTTTAAATTTCAAGTTGATCGCTGCGGTAGTTGCTGAGTTATTAAGGAGGGAAAAAAGGACAGACAAAGCGAGACCATAAGGGTTTCGAAACCGATCTTCGAAACCCTAAAAATAAACATACAGAGGAATTAAGAACCTCTTTCTGTTTGAAGTCATTTAAAAAGACACGACCTCTGTCATAAACGACCACGAACACTTTTTCGATCACTTATTATGAAAACGTGCATTTTGAGACTGCTTGGACTGTGGCAACGTATCTTTTTTACCGATTTAAAAACAAGGAGGAGGGATTAGCTCAAGCTCAAGCTCAACAGCCTGTATTGTACTACTGGACGCAGGCCTCCCCCTGATAAGCGCCTTGTTGGTTTTTATCTCATGGGGGTAATGCCCATAATCCCCACACTGGGCATGCGGGTTGGGGATCGCAGTTCGGTGATAGAATTGTTCTGCAGGGGGCGTTGCTGCCTGCCCCCTGTGGGTATTCCTTATTCATAAATATATAAATATAAATTCCTCGATCATCACACTTCTATGGGACCAATTCGAAATCAACCTAAGTGCAATAACGAAAGAATCATCAAAAACTATTGAGAATTGGCAAATATATCACTAAACTTGTTGATGCTATATATATATATTGCTATTTGTTAATTTCACCAATTAACTTTAAGCTTTATGCATGTAGAAATGTCTCTAACGCTCTGATCTCTACTAGCGAGGCTACTTGCTCAAAGTCATCCGCGCCCGGCCACCTGCTTGCTCACCCATATTGACTAATGGCAATTAAAGTAAAATCTGTAGAGCTAAAGATTTAACTTAAAAAACAGTTTTTCTCTATTCGACGGGCATTTATTCGTTTAATTATTTTAAAGTCGGTTCATCAATTCGTAAACTCACAGTGAAAAAAAAACGTGGACTCGGCTGTCCCAAACCAAAACCTTGTATGAGCCATTTCTTTTGTAGACGTTTTCTTGCGACATCGTTCCTTGAATGTTCAGCCGCGTGTAATGCAAAAAACACCCGTATTTCTATTGCATTTAGAACCAAAGCTTCGTGACCCATTAATCCTTGTAACTCCACTTGCTACACTGCGATACAAGATCAAAATCCTAGCTTGTAACATTTCCAAATTCATATACCTCGTAAATGGTGCTCATACTAAATGTTTATTATATAGTTAGGAATTTCTACTTACAAAGCTTTTGGATTTGTAAAATCACTTAATAGGTTTTTCGATTTGGGATTGGCTTTTATAACCTACGATATCAAATATGCTCACACAAAACACAGCAAGTCGATGCGTAGTGCGTGTCGATAAGGAGCGGGGTGAGGGGCGGGATGTGCGTGTTAGTACTAGGGCATGAATACCGGTATTCGGTATTACCGAAAAACCAGTAATACCTAAATCGGTCCACAAATGACGGAGACGGAGAAATCGACGGACATACATAAAAAACATACACACAGCCGAACATACTCGTAAAACCTCTTCCTTTTTTCTAAATCTATCAAAAATTGGAAAAGAACCTCACATAAGTCAAGTCTTACAGACTACAGATTAGAACGTAAATAGACATTTTTGGCTATGTATTTTGACTTCAGGGTGTTCTAATTTTCAGACTCAATGTTTTTCTGGTATTTTCTATACTACTTCCTGCTAATATTATAATGCCGAAAGTTTGTAAAATTTGAATGTTTGTTACCTACCTACGATCCAAAGCTACAAAACAGATCAAGATGATATTTGGCGTACATCTAGAACAAAGCCTAACTTAGATAATAATATTTTATGTATGCGTTTTTTTTGTTTTTGGGTAGGATACTGGATTTTTTTCTGAAATATACTACTGAAGCTGAAACAGACTAAAGCTACTTCGTCTTCCTACAAATCATAACATTCGTCCTCTGAAATTTATGTACCTATTAATTCAACTCAAATTAGAAACACTCTTGTCGCAATCTAATTGGATAACTCTCGAACAATATTGAAACACGAAAGTGCGCAGCCAAATTACAATTTGAGATTGGGTCGATACACGTAGGGTCGGCACCCCTCGCGTCATCCCCGCGTCGCCAGACAGGGTGGTCACCCCTTGCACCCTCACTATTTTGTCTTTGATCTATTAATAGATGTATAAGGGTAGAAAGGGACAGAATGTTTGGATGAGGGGTATGTTTTAAATCTATTTCGGCTTTAACTTCGGTACCTACTGTCCATATCAATTGAGCCCTGCAGCGCTGATCAAATAAATAATCCTGCAGCATCCGTTGTCAATAGAGCTAAATGAAATCCGGCAGCGGAGATCAAAAGCCGACTCACACAGACAAATATAATCTCTCTCCTTGTCCAGACAGTTTCCGATCGATTCAGAGGGGCTTCACCCCTCGTAATAAACTGGTTAGGTATCCACGCTGGTTAAGGGCCACAATCTGCTGCATAGCAACAGCAACTCAGAAGCATCAGTCAAAAAATTCGTCGAAATCACTTTAATTTGTCCATTTCTCCCGACGAACCGACAACCGCTGGAGTAAACGGGCGAGGTAAACAGGGCGCTATGGCTCTCATTAGAGGAGGCCTATGTCCCGCAGTGGACTAGTACTTATAGGCTAAAGATGATGATGACTTTCATTTGTTACACGGAGTCTTAGCCTTATTCGACCTGAACTTTTACGCTCACTGTCTCTAGTAAAGGTAATTTAGTAAATCTTTGGCCGATTGTTCTGACCTATCGTTCTGGTTGACATAAGAGCCAGCTATTGCGTGTCTCTATAAACGGGATGGGGAAATTTGCAATTTGCGACGATGCCAGATGTATGTATGAGGGGAAGGGTAACAACGTATTATTACTAACGGTTTTTTCTATAACATTGTGTCCTGCCTGTGTTTGCGTATTATTACTGTATATAGTTAGTTGAAATAGATATAGCTAGTTGGAATAGAGTTCTTTTGAAATCGGTAGGGGTGATGTTGTGAGTCATAATCATAACACAAAGAATGATCCTGCGTAGTTATGGGAGCCTGGTCGTTCAGGTCATCTTCCACGTCCATAGTCATCATTTCCATATATTTTGGAGTTCCAAATTCAAAACTAAAGTAATTTTCATTATTTTCAACCCAAGGGAGTAACCCTTGGGTTGGACACAATGAAAATTACTCCCAAGGGAATGATGAGATTGAATTTGGAACATCATAATTTGGCGTATTTAAAATCTATAAATCGACTTCCAATTCCAGTGAATAGTATTCGTCATTGTTCACTTTCCGATACGATATTCTTTGAAGAAAAAAAATAGGGTTTGACAAACTTGTAAATCGCGATCTAATTTTTCAAGCCGCAACATCTAGTAATAATTTGAGTCTAATTTGGTTTGATGGTGACACACGGATGAAACTGTTACGCCCGTTGCCATGGAAACCATCAGTAACCAGAGGGTTTACTCAGAAAAATAAAACTAATGTTTCTAATTCGTTTTCAAAAAAACCAACTCAATTATTGAATACCTACCTAGGTATTAATATTATAAATGAAAATATGGTGTATTTTGTTACAGCGTGGTAATGCAGCCAGTGTCTTGGGGACGCTACCGACTGATATAGATATGGATCAGTTGAGCTACATGTAGATTATTTGCAACAGTCTGCAATTCGTTCAAAAGGGTATTGACTGGACTATGAGGCTAATACGTGACATTAATAAAACTAATATTTTTTATTTGATACTAGACAATCGCCACGCGGTATCACCCGCGTAGTTCCCTTTCCCGTGGGAATTCTGGGATAAAATATAGCCTATGTCACTCCCTGAAAAGTACGCTTCCTAATCTATACTTATAATAAAACTGTAACAGGTCCAATTCTGTACATTGAAGATATTTTAATTTTTTTTTTTGGAGGGCACTCTATTATCGATACTGAAGCCAAAACTGTAATTTTTTTCATTCATGTCTGTCTGTCTGTCTGTCTGTCTGTTTCTTAAACGCGCATCACGCCTAAACTACTGAAGGTATTAACATGAAACTCGGCATGATTTTAGGTCATACTACGAGGAAGGACATAGGATACTTTTTATCCCGGAATTCAGTCAGGTTCCCTTGGGAGAGAGGATGAAAGTAAAATTCTTTAATTGCTCATCACGACGGAACTGCTGAGTGAGTTGGACTGAAACTTGGTATGGTTTGAGTTCATTAAAACTGTAACAGGTCCAATTCTGTACATTGAAGATATTTTAAATTTTTTTTTTGGAGGGCACTCTATTATCGATACTGAAGCCAAAACTGTAATTTTTTTCATTCATGTCTGTCTGTCTGTCTGTCTGTCTGTTTCTTAAACGCGCATCACGCCTAAACTACTGAAGGTATTAACATGAAACTCGGCATGATTTTAGGTCATACTACGAGGAAGGACATAGGATACTTTTTATCCCGGAATTCAGTCAGGTTCCCTTGGGAGAGAGGATGAAAGTAAAATTCTTTAATTGCTCATCACGACGGAACTGCTGAGTGAGTTGGACTGAAACTTGGTATGGTTTGAGTTCATACTACAAGGAAGGACATGGGATACGTTTATCCCGGAATTCGGTAAGGTTCCCCTGGGAGAGAGGATGAAAGTAAAATTCTTTAACCGCTCATCACGACGTAACGACTGAATGAATTCGAATGGAAGTCGGGACGATAGAAGTTCATACTACGAGGAGAGATATATTTTATCCTGGAATTCAGTAAGGTTCCCCTGGGAGAAGGGATTAAAGTCAAACTCCTTCACCTCGCATCACGCCGAAACTGCTGAATGAGTTGGACTGAAATGGTACGATTTGAGTTCATTCATACTACAAGGAAGGACATGGGATACATTTTATTCTGGAATTGAGTGAGGTTCCCCCGGGAGAGAGGATGAAAGTAAAATCCTTTAACGCGCATCACGACGGAACTACTGAATGAATTCGAATGGAACTCGGCATAATTCGAGTTCCTACTACGGGGAAAGATAGGTACATTTTATCCCGAAATTTTGTAAGGTTCCCCGTGGAGAGAGGATAAAAGTCATATTCCAAAAAGTCATATTATGAATTTAAATGAACAATATTTTTTATCCCGGAATCAGTACGGTTCCCTTAAGTTAGGAGAGTGGATGAAAGTAAAAATATGCTACTAAATGAATTCAAATGAAACTACAATGCTTGATTTGATCTCATACTACGAGGAAAAACATAGGATACATTTTATCTGGGACAGTAGGCACGGTTCTCTCGGGAGAGGGGATAAAAGTTAAAATGTGTAAGTACTTAGTTGTAATTCACACTTTTTGCCACAGAACAAATATATCCTAACATTTGTTGGAAAGTAAACACAATATAGATAGTAGGATAGGATAGTAGGATAGGATAGTAGGATAGGATAGTAGGACAGGATAGTAGGATAGGATAGTAGGATAGGATAGTAGGATAGGATAGTAGGATAGGATAGTAGGATAGGATAAAAGGATAGGATAGTTGGATAGGATAGTAGTATAGGATAGTAGGATAAGATAGCTGGATAGGATAGTTGGATAGCATAGTCGGAAAGGATAGTAGGATTGGATAGTAGGATTGGATAGCAGGATAGGATAGTAGGATAGGATAGTAGGATAGGATAGTAGGATAGGATAGTAGGATAGGATAGTAGGATAGTAGGATAGGATAGTAGGATAGGATAGTAGGATAGGATAGTAGGATAGGATAGTAGGATAGGATAAAAGGATAGGATAGTAGGATAGGATAGTTGGATAGGATAGTAGTATAGGATAGTAGGATAGGATAGCTGGATAGGATAGTTGGATAGCATAGTAGGAAAGGATAGTAGGATAGGATAGTAGGATAGGATAGTAGGATAGGATAGTAGGATAGGATAGTAGGATAGGATAGTAGGATAGGATAGGATAGTAGGATAGGATAGTAGGATAGGATAGTAGGATAGGATAGTAGGATAGGATAGGATAGTAGGATAGGATAGTAGGATAGGATTGTAGGATAGGATAGTAGGATAGGATAGTAGGATAGGATAGTAGTATAGGATAGTAGGATAGGATAGTAGTTGTAACGACATATTTTGACGAAGAGAACCGAGGAGAACCGAAGCGACGACCGCAGCCGAGTTGAGCCGAGGTGCGCTTCGATTCGAACAATCGTGTGTTCCGCTCGCTCGCGCAACGTGTCATTGGAGTGAGCGGGATATATCAGTTTTCTGCGGCCTCACTGAAGATGACGCGAGGACGCGCGATTAATCGAAAGGAACTTCGTTCCATCCGGGTGTCCCTTGACACCTCTCAAGTTTTTTTTGTTAGAAACAGTGTTGCAATATCGAATTTGACTAAATCAGTTGAAAATCGACTAGAAAATAGGTAGATTGATGAAATAATCTGTAGATTGAAGAAAAAATAGTAGATAAAGGGTAGGTAAGTTCCTATCTATTTATTTTTTGAAGACGCCACCCATTAGTTAGGTAGAACCTAACTAATGTGTGCGTCAATACCTATTTCAGGCAAAGTAAAATGTACAAATGGTCCATGCTATCTTCATGAACATGATATTTGGTGGTTTAGCTGGTCCAGTTAACTGTACCACCGAAGTTTGGTTGGAGTAAGTGCTCTAATTAAACTAACTGGACCACAGAGCATTTTTTTTTACTTTGATACTCAATCAACTGTACCTACCTACTATCGAAAAAAATTAAGTCACCATGTGACTTAATTTCTTTTCGATCAAGAACCCAATTCTACAATACAATTGCTTCACTATGACAATGGAATCGTCGCAGAATTATGACGTAGAATTTCTAGATTAATAAAACTCCAGATAGTACGTGCGAGATAAATTAATGGTTTCAAACCTGTCGCGCGTCTCTCCATCTGCATTCATCATAATTTCTTTCATCTAAGGTAGAATACCAAAACGTGTCATTCTGTGACGATGCCACTGTCATAGTGAAGCGATTAGTTTAGCAGAACAGGGCCCCAGCTGAACGGAACCATGAGTAAGAAGTGAAACGAATATGACACTTCTTAACACTGACGCTGGCCGAGTCGTAGCTAAAAGACGTGTGGATAAAGAATGCGATTGAAGATGACAACATGCTATCCCCGTAGACCCTACCCGATTTATACACAATTTAACAAGGATCCAAATATAGATGCTTTTACTAAAAGTGTAATTGGTCCAATTCTGCGCATCGAAGTTTTTTTGCACGGCAGCGTTTCATATTTTGAGAGAAACTGTGGTTAAATGTGAACTTAATTAGTCGGCAGGTATGGCAATCGCGAACGAAGTCGCGGGTACAGCTAGTGGTGAAATAATTTTTCAAGTCGGTCCAGTAGTTTCGGAGCTTATTCAATACAAACAAACAAACAAACATTCAAATCTTTCCTCTTTATAATATTAGTATAGCTACTCGTATCATATCATATCACACATATTATATAAATATATATCTAACTAATATTATAAATACGAAAGTTTGGATGGATGGATGGATGGATGTTTGTTACCTCTTCATGCAAAACTACTGAACGGACCAGGCTGAATACATACAGCAAATAGTTTACAATTAAGTATTAACTCCGTCTAGCCCATGCGCTCCTGCTAGTTTAAATTAATAATTTGGCGTTATTTATGAAAGTCATCGATCAAGTATGCGGCCTTGCGGCCTCCCCCGTAAATACCTAGAACCTTACAAGAATGACACTCAAAAGTGTCCACGTTTTGTTTTGACGCAGACAGTTTGCGCAGAGCCTGTCAAGTTGTTTGCATGCGGAACAAAAGATTAGTGGAGTCGAATTTATTTTATTTTATTTTGTAAGTAGGTAGGAAGGTACCTAAAAATAATTTATACACTGATTATTTTTATAAGGATTATAAAATCAACAGAATTCTGGTAAAGATAACGAATCATTTATTGATACAACTATAAATTAGCGATGCGAAGTAAAATTGAGGGCGGGTCAACTAGTTATTTTATAAACCTCAACCAGTTATTTTAAATGTCTTTTCATGAATAAAATTTATCACTTACAACTTACCACAAATAAATTAAAAAAAAATTAGAAACAATAGCCGCTCCATTCATCAACTTAGAACAAAATTAATATTTTTACATAGGCAAACCCAACAACAATATTTAATGCTGATTTCTCAAGTATATAAGGCTCAATTGGCTCATATCACAATACACAGGTAAAAATACTTACTGAAAATAAGAATTTTTGTATTATGTAACGCTAGCCATTCACGCTGTGCCTAGGTACATACCTACCTATAATCTAGCAATCACTGTTGCCTACATGCCTACCTAGTTTTAGTTGCTAAGCAGTGTTCATTTCTAGCTAGCCTATCTTATGTACACGCCTATGTGCCTGCTTTGCACCTACACGTCTGTGTGTATGCCTATGTGCTACCTACCTACGTAGGTACATTTAATTTTAATATTCTATCATTGTAAACTCCGATCTGTCTGACCCCTGTCTGACCGCCACACATCATACGATCCATTCTTCCGGCCTTCCTAGTAGTGACGTGGTATCGCCTACGGCGGTCGAGAACAGGATCATGAATATCGGCAGAGACTATAACTAGAACATTGATTCCAGGGAACCACACTGGGAGTACGAGCCCACAATAAGCTAAGCTTGGGTTCACTCAACCAAGGCTGGTGTATTGACTCACTCGGCGGACTATGGGAACCCTTTGTCTTCCCCTTCGCCGACTTGGAGGCCATCACCATCCATCTACCTGGAAACAGCCACACCTACCCCGAATCGGCGCTCGCCCTGGACCCGGACCTGCGGCCTGCGTTCCAGAACCATCCGCTACAGGGAAGTGCCGAGTTAAGGCGAAGTGAAAGTTAGGCGGGCCATAGAACCTCTACCCTCTTCTTTACTTAATAAATATTTTTTATGTTAACTTTACCCATCGTCTTTGTATTTAAATTCCACGATAGGGTACCTGTAGGTTACATTGGCCCATCCTTTTTTTGTTGCTTGGTCGGTCGATTATTGTATTTTTTATACGAGCACTTGACCATGATTTCGGTCCGAGAGCTAAAATGACACTAGTTGAAAAGGTATCCCAAAATGCCAAATGGGATACCTTTTGATACTGACGTTTCAGGGCGCGCATTGTACATCTAAGGGGGGGCGGCCGGAAATTTTTGATCGATGAAGAAAGTATAAAATTAACTATCTAATTCTTGAATAATAAAATAGGGTTTAGAAAGTTTTAAGCCCGGAACACTTCGACAACGCAATCTAGTGGCAACATCTAATTAAAAGTCGAGTCTCTCTGAAGGATAGAAATCGTAACGAATACCGGATGTATTCGTCAGAAAACCAAAGTTAATCGGCACAAAGAATTAGCAAGCTGAAGTGGCAGTGGGCCGGCCATATCTCGCGAAGAACCGACAACCGCTGGGGTAAACGTGTTCTTGAGTGGAGACCACGACTCGGCAAACGTAGTATAGGACGCCCTCCGGCCAGGTGGGATGACGATCTGCGAAAGACTGCAGGCAGATGCTGGATGCGGCAAGCTGAAGACAGGGCGCTATGGCGCTATTAGAGGAGGCCTATGTCCAGCCGTGGACTTATAAAGGCTGATAATGATAATGATGAATATTATAAAGAGGAAAGATTTTATTGATACGGACCGAACCGGCCGTTATTTCATTGTGGTACTGTTTTTAACTGTGGTAATTAAACGCTCCGTATACGTTTAATCAATATTTAGTTTATTATGAGAGAGAGAGAAAAAATAGAGAAAGTGAGAAAAAAACACAGGGCGATGAGAAAAATATATGAGAAATGATATGTAACCTATGATTTTAGGGTGGATGGATATGAATTCTAAATACATATAATAGAGTATTACCACGTATTACAAGGAAAGCAGCAACATCTAAAAATCACAGTCTTTCATTGAGATCTGGAATTTACATCTCAATGTCTATGACATAACTCTTTATCATATGATAGCAAAAAAAGTCATTGTAATGATTTTTCGAAAGTGTTTTTGGCGCGTTACGTCCTGTCGCCATGACAACGTAGAACAACGGGTTCGGCGTACAATATACCGAGGCTTGCATAAAAGCGAGAAGTCAGAACAGGAAATTTCACACTAAAGCTCGCATTGTAACCCATACGTATCCCCATTTACTGAAAAGCGTGAATGCAGGAGTGCACGCACACCCTCAAAAACTACACAAAGCTTGCCAAAAATGAACCTTGTTTGTAGATAGGTACAGTCCAGTCCCCAGAAACTACTTATGACCAATCACGATCTCAAAATTTCCGGTAAACCTAAGTATTATACGGATGTTATACACTGCCCGTGTAGGATGGGAAGGGGTACGCAGTACTTTATTTAATGCAAAGTTTTTCTGTGGTAGGAGGTAGAATGTTATTTAGATCACAGAACATTGAGAGAGCAAAGCCACCTCCTCTGTAGCTTTACTCTCCTAGTGTTTCGCGCACGTTGTTTTAGATGTGGCACATGCAAGCGCGCTGCATTCTTTTTTGAGGTTTTCAGGAATAGATACTGAGGGAAGATACATAATTAAATTACACTTGGTAGGTACTCAAGTTTTCGTATTATAATCCTTGAGGTAGCGGTTATGTAACGGATGAAGGATTTCAGCAAGGTCAGTCGGGCAATCTGCCAAGAGTTGATTGTTTGTTGGTGGCTCTATCCATAAAGCCGTTATAAATTGGGAAGTAACTCTGTCTGTATGTCTGTCTGATACCTATTCACGCCTTAATGGCTGAATGGATTTTATTAAAATTTGACAGGGAGGTAAATGGTATCCCGGGCACGGACAAAGGCTTCTTGATAAGCGCGTGTGACGCCGCGGGCAAAAGCTAGTATTTCTTAAAAATAAAAATTTTACGGTTGCCGAAATTAGGGGTATAAAATATACGTACTGAACTATACATAGTAAGGCTATTGCTGATATACTTAATAAGCAAATTACAACTAGTAACAATTGAAACTTATTAATAATAATGATAAATATCTGTGTCAAAAAATAAATTTCTATACCCACTCAATAGCGTGTATGTAGGTACTAACTTTAGCTGTAATTAGAACCCAAGCTACATTTCTATGTACACATCTGCAATTAATAAATGAATTTGAATCATGCCGGTCACACTCTTCTGTTACATGAGTACGTCACACGTATGAGGAAATTACGAGTCTAACGAGATAAATACTATAATTTTCATTCTGGACGTAACTATCAAGAGGGAAAATTATTTATGTTCAGTGCATTCATCTCAACAAGGTGATACTCTTCATACTTCTAGCTAGCCATGATGACCCAATGGTTTTAAAACGTTGCCAGCGGGGTATTTGAAGGCCCCTGGCCTTATTTTATCACCTTTAATAACCTGTGCCCTGTGTGTAATTAATTACGTAGTGACGCTGATTTGGGTCGTAGTAGCGCCTAAATATGTATGAAATAAGAAAATTAACTGTCAAAGCACATTAATGATCGAATTTCCCTTTTTAACCGACGAAAAATTGAGGAGGTTCATCACGAATACCAGTCGGAAGCATCCCCAACACGCTGACTGCGTTACCCAGCTACATGGCAAAGCTGATGATCTTCAAATAATTTTCTTTACGATTTTCAACTAGATCCTTCACCAGTACCGGAAAACAAATTTATTGCTCCAAAGATACTTGGTTCCGTCAATTCCTTCGAAATCAAAGCCCCCACTTTTTTTTTGCAGACGGACAGACTAAACACTTCCACGCACAGAAATCTTTGATTTCCACACAAAGAAATCTGAATCAGTAAATAGGGTAAACATGCTAATTGTTGTCAAGGTCTTACGAGATTGAACTCGTTGCTTTTATAATTAAGGTCAAATTCAATTTATTTATTCAATCCTATAGCATACATTTATAATACGCTTGGAAACGTCATATGACGCATATAAATGTAATAAGCACTCGTTTAGTTAAATTATAATTATGTTTCCAAGCATCTTTAACTGAAAGGAAGCCTTTTACACAAGGTTGTTGTACATTTGCCACAAAGTAAACTCGTCACATTTTTGTATACTCAATACATTGAAAGTAAATTCGTTACATGCGTTAAAAAAATATGTGTGGTTATTGTAAATGTCCCGAACTCTCAGTAGTATGCTTTTTCTTGTAGCGTCTTTTTAATAATGAACATTCTTTCGATCAGTTAAGTTACTTTCTCAGGTAAAGTATATTTAACAGAATTCACAACAAACGATTTGTTAACCTTCGTCAACCGTTTAAAAGGTTCAACCAGCCTATTTTTTGATCTCGTATCGTACTGGTGGCTGTCCGAATGTTTACAGCATGGTAAAATAATACAAGTTATGCTACTCCGAGATCTTCCCTTAAACTGATTATTTTTATAAGGATTACTAAATCAACAGAATTCAGATAAAGATAACGTATCAATTATTAATAAAACTACCTCTTCAGAACGTATTACACTTTCATTATTATCTGTTTCTAATTTTAACGGTTGTACTTGCTCAATGTGTGTATTGTTACTGATATAAATAATAAAAAAATAGACACACGGAATGAAGATAAAAAATAAAGCAATAGATACTCTAATTATCATAAATGAATTATCACTTATAGTATAACTACTATATCATATATTCCTTTAATGTACAAAAATTAATCTTGCGTCTTGGGGACGCTTCCGACTGGTGTTGATATGGATCAGTTGAGCTATCTGTAGACTGTTTGCAACAGTCGGCAGTTAGCTCGATTGTTTCAATTGTAAATACTAGTATAAGTTTCTTTGTGAATAAATGTCCATTTATAAAACTATAAATTGCTCCCTATACAAAAGGGTCATTTTGAACATACAATAATTTAAGTAAGTTAACAAAAGTTAATGAAATAAACTTTAAATACAAATTTCAGGCAGGCACTTTAACTGAAAAAGAACTAGTTTCTGAAAGCGGCTTTGCACGAGTTGTTTCCGGAAAAAAAAAGAAACGTTATTTCAAGTTAAAAATGATATTATAAATTACTTTTAAATGATTTAAACACATTATTATTAGTACGTACTATATAATTTCAAACGTCTTTTCAATACTAAAAATAAACACGTACTTATCACACATAAATAAATAAAAAACTGGAAACAATAGCCACTAACTTAGAACAAAATAAATACTATAACATATGCAAACCAAAAAACAATGTTTAGTGCTGATTTTTTAATAATATGGATAATATCACAATACAGAGTTAAAAAATACATTTAACTTAATGAAAATAAGAAATACCATAACTTTTCTTCTGCTGGGACGAGTGATTAATACATTTTTGTACGAGCACATGGGCATGTTTTCTGTCCGACCGCTAAAAGACACTAGTTGAAACGGTCTTATTATTCCAAAAGGCTTCTCTTTTGGTACAGATGAATCTATGGGAGGCCGGCTAAACACCTTGAACGGTGGTATTACGCATTAAATATTGCGCCATCTCATAGTCCTTGACGGAACTAGACTTCATCCCAACATACATAGTCCCTAGGTTATCTAGATAGTTCCGTCAAAGACAGTGAGATGGCGCAGATAGAAATTAAATCCTTGTTTGCTCTTAGCATTTTATGCTAGCCTAGTACGGATACCACAGATGAATTAATACTAGTATACCGATTTCATTTCTATCTGCGCCATCTCACTGTCTTTGACGGAACTATCTAGATAACCTAGGGACTATGTAAGTTGGGATGCGTTATTTTTTTATTGGATAGAGTATACGATGTGTAATAGAATCGAATTTTAACTAGATGCCGCCACTAGAAGAATTTGAAGACGGTTTATCGTTTTTTAATTCAAGCGAAATTATTTTAAAATCTGCAGCACCGCCGCGGGCCGAAACTAGTAAAAAATATTGAAAGCGCATTTTCGTCACATCCTATTTTTAACCCCCGACGTCAAAAGAGGGGTGTTATAAGTTTGACGTGTCTGTTTGTGTATCTGTGTACCTATCTGTCTGTGGTATCGTAGCTCCCAAACGGATGAACCGATTTTCGTTTAGTTTTTTTTTGTGTCATAGATAATTTTATCCCAAGTGTTCTTAGCCATGTTTCATGAAAATCTGTTCAGACAACAAACGTCGGCGGGTTTTTAAAAATTTTAATTTTGTCTTGTTTAAGAAAGAAGATACATTTAGTTTGGTTGTATTGTATAAGCGAGGAGCTCGTTAAAATCTTTTGGATGAGGAATAGAAATTCCGTAATATTTACGGTTGTAATGTACCAGGGCTTCATAGCGCCGAGGAAGTAGGGATGAGGTTGGTTAGTGCTTTGTTGACACCTTCAACCCCATCCCCTATTTCTGTTTCATGATTGCACCGCAATACCAGCCAGACTGAGTGAGATACACATAAACGCACACAAGTGCATCACTGAAAGTCTTCAATGTGAGCAATACGCCGGTAGACTTATGTCGGAGGTAGAATAGGTACATTAATTTATTCCGGTCAATGTTCCGAAGTTCATATTCTCCATGTTTCGGTACTAAAGAAAAATTTCTCTATGACTGTCTTGATATAACTACAATAAATTTCGTCTCGAATTGGGCTAGATTATAGACACAAATATTTTTCTGGAATTCGTAAACCGAGTAAAAGAAAACACTACAATAGCACAGAATAACTATAATATGGTACTAACGTACAAAACTAACTATAATAAATGGAAACAACACTATGAACACAAATAGCGTTTGCACGCGAATGTTCTATTCTAAACTTTGCTAATACATAGAGGTTGCAACGTCACAAACGCGCCATAGTGTTCGACCGAGAAGCAAGAGGAAAATGAATGCTAGGGACAAACGTAATCCTACACGTGGTTGGTATTGATCGGAACTGTCTGCAGGTACCAGGTGATCATAGCTTGGCTAAAGGCATGTTGACCTTTAACTTCATGACGTATAGTGCAAGATTTGTTTGTGAGCATACCCACTCGGATTTCGTTACCGCTCTGGGTGGCGAACAATGCTTAGGAAAGACGAAGCCTTAGTTCGCAACGAGCAACGAGACGAATTTTAGCACACTGCGTAACGTATCATGTTCACTGCGCATGGCAACTATTTAGCCGGGTTAAGTCCCGGCTAAATAGTTTTACGAAGCTGAAACATACATAAATCTTACCTTTGACGATGATTCTACTCTGAAAGCTTTCCTACCAAAAATCTATGCAGAACCCATTTTTTAATCGACTTCAAAAGAGGCGGACGCTCTATGCTCGGGTAAATGTACCTGTTTTTTATCGATTTATTCGTCTATTGTGAACCGATTTGGAAAATTATTTCGCGCATGGAGAATGATCTCGAGGTGGTTCCATAAAAATTTTATTCCAGTATATGTTACGAAAAACTTAAATAAAACGTCAAGTTCGAGTCAAACTCGTACACTAAAGGTTCCGTTTAATTGTAAGTCCTTGTTTCTTGCCAATATCATTATTCTATGTTAACGGGAAGTATATTTTGGTCCAGGGAAAATATCAAAACTTTATTTTTTTGTGAATAACCTATAAATTTACGGTTTTCGGATTATACAGTTTCTTGAAAAATTTTGTTATTCTTAGTCAACGGGAAGTACTCTATAGGTTTTGTGTGCATGTGTGCCCTTCGAAATTTCAAAATATTCGGACATAAATGGCCATAACTTTGATTGCGTTAACTTAGAATTTTTATTTACATCACGGCTCCAAGAAGTCACAGACTTGAATATGTTAGTTTCACCGTTAATTTCTGCGGGTTGACCAACGGACAACAAGGAGATCCTTTATGGTTTTTTTTTCCGTTTGAGGTACGGAACCCTAAAAACAGTGCAAATGCTATAGGGCATCTAAAGTTGGATTTTAGTTTTATACAATTAATTAAGTTATATATCACCTTAGATTAGGATTTTGATCATATTTTTTTATGCCGATAAAGATATTATTTTGTTTTTTTAAATTCATTAATTATGTACGCACATATAAGGTTGTATTGCACATATTAAATTATTTTTTATCTGAAACATAAGCTTGATATACATAGGTACATTATAGTGGTTCATTTTTCTTTGTATAAGGCTCTCATAATCAGCAAGAAGCTTACACTAAAGTTGCCAGCGCCAGGTGATGGTGGGTTCATTAATTCCTTCTTTAATTAGTGTTTGTGTCGGGAGCTGTAACTTCCATGTCTATTTCATCGAATGCCTGAAGAGTAAAATTGTCAAAATGAGATAACACTATATTCGGTCAATACCTGCATCCAGTGTCAGCATGACACATTTAAATCAGTGGCACTTTTAGACCTTTTACCTAAAGCGTTACAGATCAAAGCATTATACACCCAAGACACAAGCATATCGGCTGCGTAGCAAATCTCCGTAGACCCTTCGTAGACCGCTACGGCTGCCTACGGCGTAGAACTAACATCTTGCTTAGTGATGTTGTGAAATTCAAATTGTTTTGCAGTTTCAGCATTTCAACAGGAGTCTTTTTATTGTTGGACGAAAGTGGCATAAGGTAATAAGGTCATTAATTTTCATATTCGATTCCCGCCAACTGTACCAACGTGCTCTTCTAAATGAAATATAAGTAGTCAGAGGCGTCCTAATGTCGTAGCTGGTGTCTGACAATGCAGATGTCGAACGAGTGCTTTAATAACAAATAAAACATTATGTACGAGTCGGAACTCGTAAGCAAAAAAAGTGACATACGCTCATTCCATACAATTCCCCGATTCGGATTCATTATGTAAATAAACTAATCATGAGCAAGATCCGTCAAGTGTGAGTGTAACTTGCGCGACGAGGATTTAGATCGTTTGTTAATTATACAAATATGTACTAACTAAAAGAGTAAGAGATATCGCGCTAAAAAATGGGTTGGTGCCGGTCTGTAGTTTTGTGATCCTAGGTAACAAGAATGTCACATTTCACAAACTTTCGCAATTATAATATTAGTAGGATGGGATAGGGCTCTGTAGAGACACATTGCGCAGAAAACTGCGCGGAGGCTGCGCCATGCACCAGGCAAACATAACGTTCTCGGAGATATAAATTTGGTTTCAAATAGTCTTATGGAGAACCCTTGAACTAAGATCAACTTAAATGTAGGCTTCTTTAGACTATCGGTTGTAACTTATCACAAGTAACTTTTAACGCCTAGTACTTGTAGGTACAGGCGAATGCTCGTCATCTTCTTCTTCATGGTCTCAAAACAACCGTACGAATAAAAATAGCTGGACAAACAGCATACACATGGACATTACGGCTCTCCTTGGTATATATTTTGAGGTTCCAAATTCACAACTTAATTTAGACATCCGAGGTTACTAAAATTCGCAGCGAGCTGAAAATTGGAAGGATTGTTCAAAACACCATATAAATGAAATGTGAAAGTCCTCATCAATCAGATAGGGAGAAAATAGATACTCGGCGTCAAAGTCACAAAAACAGGTTTTACGAGATTTTTAGCAAAACGGCAAAATTAGTTTAAACAAAAATTGTAGATCAGATAATTATCTATACAATTTTTTCTAAGAGCCACCGACTGTCTGATCACTAACTTTAGACCAATATCAGTATTGGTCTTAAGTTAGTGGGGTCATACCTACTTCCCGATTTATACAGTGGGATTATTTTACTACATTATTAGATCAATAAATACGCCACAATCAATAGATTCATTATAATATAAAAGCTAGATATTTTGCAATGTTATCAATTAATGGTTTAATAATTGTAACGGAAACGCCCCAGAGAGTTACAGTTTTCTTTATACATATTTTAAAGTTAAAAGGCTTTTTTAATATCTTTTCGATATTAAAAAAGCCTTTTCATCGAAATTTCAGTAAAATAAAATTCAAATGCTTGAGCTACTTCGACATAATTTTTGATTGAGCAATGGATTAATCTTTTAATTGTAATCATTAACGTACGTACTGACCTTTCCAATCTCACTTTTTATTTTTCAAGTTCTTTTTATTACATTTTCATTTCATCAAATGCCACGAAACACGTTATTATTATTATTATTATTAAGAGCCTACATGATCCCACTGCAGGGCAAAGGCCTCCCTTTCCACCTTCCTACGAAACACGTTACCAAACTTTATTTTCTTGCAAAAGTTGTGAAAGTAGAGTATCCTCCTCGTAAAGCCGACTTTGTCTGGGGCGTGATTAAATACTGCTACAATATAAAAATACCAGGAGAGCATGGAATGCTGGATGGAAGTCGAACATCCATGCTAGTTTGGTGAAAGCCTGAAAATTGCTTAATGATATCGACTATACTGTTGCAGGAATTATGTTAATTTTGGCCCAGCATTTCGTTTTCTTTGTGAGTTAGCACTCGTGTATTTCCTGTCTCTGTTTACTTCGTAGATATTCATTATGGTGTATGTGGGTAGGAGTTAGCATGGCAGTGGCAATCAAATCTTTGCATCACATCAATATTTTAAATTCAGGTGGATGGATGGATGGATAGGATACTTGTTACTTCTTTTCGTCAAAACTACTGAACAATAGCCCAATCGGCTGAAATATTGCATCGGTGTAGTAGCTCTAGATCTGGAATATATCATAGTTAGGGTAATTTTTATCCAATAAATGAGTTCCTATGGGATGGAAATAACAACGCGTGCAAAACTGCGGGCAGATTTTATGTTTATAAAATGGTGGGTGTGACATTTTTTGTTACTCTAAATAATTTAATCACTAGGTTCTAAAACCTATGATTTTGTTAAAAAAAATTCTATCTCCCAAAATCTCGGTGTTACATTGACATACCTTTTTGGTTTGTAGTTGCAATGCCACAAAATAACATGTGCTGTATTCTTCAATGTACACGGATAATAAATAAATTATTATGCCGACTGACGGCACGCGGCGCTCAACGGAGTTTTAGTTTCTGCCGTCTGTCGGCAAATGGCGCTTGAGGGGATAACAATCTTTTAAATAACCTACAGGTAGCTTTATAGTAAATAAGCTACCTGTAGATTGTTTGCAACATCCTGCAGTTAGCTCAATTGTAAATACTAGTTGTAATTTATTTCTAAAGTTGATTTTAATATTCAATCTGAATATAGAGTATTATTTCATTAAACTATAAAATCATTATAGCTTCAAAAGGTGGCCCAGCTACTTTACAAGATGGTCATCCTACTTCAAAAGATTGTCCAAGTTCTTGATGCTCCAGCTACTTGGTCTCTAACGTCTCGGCCTTGATTAAAAATAAAAAATATATAGTTAATGCAACGTGTTCTTGAGTGTAGACTGCGACTCGGCAAACGTAGTGCAGCTCCCGATTCGCGGTCCTTAATAACAACAAATGTCCCAAAAGACATGTTTACATTATGATTAGGATGCCCTACGGCCTGGTGGTGGGATGACGATCTGCAAAAGACTGCAGTGCAATATGTGTGTCAGTTGTTTGATGTCCACGTAACAAGGCTGTTATCACTTTACTTCATACATGCATCTACATGTGTGCTTATAAATCTATATCATTCAGGCTCTCAGGGGTACCGATGCTTTTATGAAACTGAAATAGTGGAAGGGGTGGTTAAAGGCAAGGGCAATGTCCTATCACTCCCCCACCCCCTCATTCCTACACTCTCTACTCTTGTTATGGTACCCTGGTTAAAATACCGCCATTTTGCCAATATTCAAGTTCATGTGAATCCCAAATCGTCTATCAGAACGTTAATAAAAACGGTTTTGTAATAGGTACTAAGCGTGTCTGTTGAAACGTGATCTCACATTGTTTTTTTATATAAAACTAGCTGTTGCCCGAAACTTCGTCCGCGCGGAATTTAGTTTTCTACTTTATTTTGATTTAGGTTGTCGCTCTACTTTTCATACTATTTGATAAATGTAATGATCTGACTAACCGCTGTGTATATTTATCGAAGAAATCTAAATAGGTACCCAAAATTATGTCCGTTACGACTGAATTTACTCTACCAAATGATTTACCAACTGTTGTAATTTATGGAATCCATGAGCTTTGCTCAGTTCATGAGGTATGACGATCTCCAAGCCACGTCTGAGGGACCACATATAACCGGTTGTAACTATTGACTGGATACTTTTACAAATTAGAGACTGTACTAACAAATGTTTCAGAACATTTACTTATGAATAGCGTATTCAGAATCATGAAATTCCAATGTGGACCTTCGGTCGTAACGGACACCGCAATGTATCACGGACGATGCAATGTCATTATTGTCTATTCTACCTTTTAGAACAATCCTCGTGCTTAGCCTATTACCACAGTCTAACTATATGCTATTACGTCAAGCCTTACAGTCTGTGAAATGCTTCAATGTGATACCGGCCGTATCCTGTTCAACATAAAGATCGATTTACAAACAACTTTAGACTGGCCATGATGACCCCTCAATTGTGATTAACACACACATGCATATAGAGTTGCCACACGATTTATGCTCCTAAGTAACAGCAATAAGGATGCAGGTTGGAATATCGTCCTGGATCCTGACTGGATATGACTCCCAGCTAGTTATGAGCCCCTGGTTGTTTTGAAGCGGAGCTCGTTGCCCGGGTCAGATCTCGGAGTGAGGGCACAGGCAGAGAATCCTACTAATATTATAAAGCCGAAAGTTTGTGAGATCTGAATTTTTGTTACCTAGGATCTCCAAAACTACTGCACAGATCAATTTAAAATTTAGCGTACGCGTAGAGCAAAGCCTAACTTAGATAATAGGCTACTTATTATACCGAAAATACGCGTGAAAAACCGCAGGTAGAAGCTAGTAATATTATAAATGCGAATGTTTAGATGTTTTTTACAACTTCACGCTGAACGGATCGGGCATGTAGTTTATACATTACCATTAAATATTAACATTACTAATAGTTCCTAAGATAATAGGGGCGTATGTGCACGTCTGAGAGACCACCTTCTGCAGTTGATTTTGTTTGTTCCAGTGAACGGAAAGGGCTAATTTATTGTAATTTACTCTAACAAATGATTTACCAACTGTTGTAATTTATGCAATCCATGAGCTTTGCTCAGTTCATGAGATATGACGATCTCCAAGCCACGTCTGAGGGACCACATATAACCGGTTGTTACAATTGACTAGATAGTTTTACAAATTAGAGACTGTACTAACAAATGTTTCAGAACATTTACTAATGAATATCGTGTTCCGAATCATGAAATTCCAATGTGGACCCTCAGTCGTAATGGACGCGTCTTTTTGACGTGACAACGTCTTATAATTCGATAGAGCCGGCTGCAAGCACGAAAAAACATGACGTTATGCGGCGTTACCTCATGCGGATTTACCTCGCTCTGAGGCGTTCCATGTAAGGCTTGAAGTTTTGATCGAGTATCAAATGCTACCATTCCATCAGTATTTTCTTAAGACGTTGTCACGTTCAACTATCGTCAGTAAACCGACTTTACAGTCAACCAATTTTTTTCACCACCTTTTGCTCGTATCTACATACAATGAAGTACAGTGCCTATAGTTACTAAGGGGTAATTATCTTCAAACTCACAAGCGTTATAGGTATCAAGCTAAGATAGCCTTGAATGGAACGTTATAGACTAATTTTGCTTTACTGGTTAACTGTCGTATTCATTCATACTCAGGGCCAATGTTGTTTGTAAACACACCTACGGCTATCTCATGTTCTCCTGGTAGCTCCAAACGAACTGTGATACCACTTGTTGCGCTTAGCTGCCAACTAAAACTATAATTTATTTCGCGTTCAACGGGAGAGTCGTTTTATTAACGCTGTGCTGGGGGGCACACGAGGGTCACAGCACGGCTCGCTTCACTCGCCGTGCAGTTCCCCAAAAGTCGAATTGCGGTTCGCTTCGCTCACCGTAATACGAACCCGCTCGTACTGCCACGCAGCAATGTGACGCAGCTGTGTGACGTATTGCGGTTCGCTTCGCTCACCGTAATACGAACCCGCTCGTACTGCCACGCAGCAATGTGACGCAGCTGTGTGACGTATTGCGGTTCGCTTCGCTCATCGCAATCCGACACACGCCCGCAGTCATCAAATTGGTAATCCTCACCCCCATGTCAGTCGAAAACGATAGTATCGTCCCATCAAAAAATCTGATATGGGTTTGGGATACCCATATCAGATTTTTTGATGGGAAAGGGGGTTGAGGAGGGCAGGGGACAGGGGGCGAGGGGGGTCACATCACGGCTCGCTTCGCTTGCCGTGCAGTTCCCCAATAGTCACGTTGCGGTTCGCTTCGCTCACCGCTCTCGCTTGCACTTCAAGCCTTACATGGAACGCCTCAGAGCGAGGCAACGCCGCATGACGTCATAGCGAAGTAACGCCGCATGACGTCAAGTTTTTTCGTGCGTGCATCCGGCTCTATCGAATTATAAGACGTTGTCACGTCAAAAAATGAAATCGGTCCTGTAGTTACGGAGCCAATTCAATACAAACAAACAATCAAATCTTTCCTCTTTATAATATTAGTATAGATAATTGCTTCGTGTGTAAGAAGTCACAGATTTATTCGCTTTTTCTATGCATAAAATATATTTTTTTCTATGCATATATTTTTGTCTTTTAGTAACCTACCTACCACGCTAACGAAGTTGCGTGTAACAGCTAGTACCATATAGATCATACTCGTGAAGTGAAACAACGGATACTTGATATTCAATTATATTTCTTGAACTTGTCTTATAAGTACTTTGTCTTATACATTTATAATGACCTGCCAGCTCGGCGCTTGGAATCGAAGTGCCCGCATTTTTCCACTCATTTTACATCATGGCTTCGCAAGGCGGCACAATTCGCGCCAACGACGCGATTGGACGAGCGTTAGGCGCTCACTATTGGCTGGCGCTGCTGGTCCAATCGCGTGCTACGATGGTGGCGCCATGCGTTATTAGTGTTACTGACATACAATCATATTTGACAATGACAGAAATGAGAGGAGTAACATTCTACCATTTACAAAGATCACGACATTCGGCCATATGACATCGTACAATCCTCCGGATGTGCGATTATTCTCAAGTAAATAACAATAATTTTCTGCCCGTTAAAGCACAAGCACAAGACTAATATTTTTCGTATATTAAAAAAAATAAACGAACTTACAACTATTTCCTTATTATAAAATATTTAACAATCTTATTACATTTGCGCAGATTAGATACAAGATAATTAATGTGGGTATTTTATATTTTAAGTATTAAGTTGGAATACAACAACTAAATATGTATATATATTTACTTGCTAATCTTTATTTATGTATCATGTTCGCTATTATAATACAACAAAAGTAACTTTCTTTATCACACTGGAATAATTTCTGGACAATTTGTCTAAGTCACATCACGACATTCGGTTCAATTTTTTTTTTTTTTTAGTTCGGACAGCGGTATATTATCGTCACTCTCATCGCTAGATAAATCATCAGCGTTAAGCATCGAAGATTGTAAATTTATCCATGGTCTCATCCTATCTGCTGAGACAACGGTTTCAAATTTTCGCTTATTATTAAATCCTGGTATATTGATTATTTTGTATCTATCTTTGCCTATTACTTTTTCTATCCTATATGGTCCTATAAATTTAGACAAAAGTTTTGTGCTGTTCCCGCTGTTATAAAAATGTGTCCGAGTAATCTTAACTAGATCTCCTTCGCTAAAAGTGGCGGCAGGAGTCCTTTTAGCATCATGTCTCAACTTTTCTTGTTTCTGTTTTTTACTAATATTAGCCGAAACGTGAGCCCTTACATCTTGTATGGCTACCGGTGTGACATTTGTGTCTATATCCAATTTGTTACTTAAACTGTCTCTGAACCTAACACCAAATAAGACTTCAGCCGCAGATTTTTGTGTTGTTACATTCACAGTATTATTAATGCCCCATTGTATTTTACCCAGCCATGTATCCCAGTCGCGTTCATCTTGACCAGAACCACGTTTTGTTAGTGCATTTAGGATGGTCTGGTTAAAACGTTCAGCTTGACCGTTCGCCCTGGGACACGCCACTGCGTTCAATACATGTTTGATACCATGATGGTCACAAAAACTTTTAAAAGCATTTGACGTGAAAGACGTCCCACGATCAGAAATTATACGGGCTGGTAACCCAAAGTCATGAAAAATACTTTCGAGGACTTTTAATGTGCTTTTGGTTTTTGTGTCTCTCACAGCCTTGGCAAAGACATATTTAGTAAATCCGTCTACAACAGTCAGTATATATGCATTACCTTTTTTACTTCTTACAAAGGGACCCAAGTGGTCGATGTGAACTGTGTGAAATGGAATGCTTACCTTCTCTATTGGATACAAAAATCCAGCTTTTCTTTTTGATGCACAATCCTTATTATAAGCACAATCTATACAATGTTTTACATATTTTTTTGCAAATTGCCGCATTTTAGGGAACCAGAATTGACTTTGAATCTTTTCAAGGGTTTTTGACTCTCCGGGGTGGCCTATATCATCGTGATTGGATTTACAAATTTGCAGTCTCGCACTTCGAGGAACTACTAAACACAACTTACCATCCAATTTCCTATATACCTTTTGATTTTTGAGGGCATAGTTTTTCTTAATATCTTTAACATCTTCATCAGTTTCGGGACTAATTATTTTAACGATACGCGAAATTTCAGGGTCAGACATTTGCAAAGTAAGAAGCCAATCTTCAGTCTCTATATGGTAAACAGTCAAAATGGGTTCGTCGACATTGTCAATCTTTAAATTAGTATTCCTACTCAAGGCGTCTACATGAGTCATACGCGACCCGGGACGATATTCTATATCAAAGGTAAATTCACTCATTTGAAGCCACCACCTAGCTATTCTTGGCACAAGGTCTCGTTTTGTAAGAGTTGTTCTTAGAGCAGCGCAATCAGTCACTACTTTGAAACAGGTTCCTAGTAGGTACACCCTAAATTTCTTTAGAGAGCTGACAATCGCAAGTGTCTCCAGTTCATATGAGTGGAGGTGACGCTCTTCAGGTGTTGTTTGTCTACTAAAATAAGCTACGGGCTTGAGTACATGAGGATTTTCTTGCCACTGCAATAGCATTCCACCAACACCAAGAGCACTTGCATCTGTATGTAGTTCTGTTACAAGCTTAGGGTCATATAGTGCTAGTATCGGGCGTTCTATTAATTTATTTTTCAATGAATCGAAAGCACTGGCTTCTACCTCAGTCCATTTAAAACAAGAGTCCTTTTTAAGAAGGCTGGTTAGTGGCCTGGCTATTTCACCAAAACCCTTCACAAATTTTCTAAAGTAACTGGCCAAACCTAAGAATTGTCGGACTTCGTGGTTATTTTTCGGAACAGGGAATTGTTTTACAGCCAGAATTTTGTTCTCATTAGGTCTTATTCCATCAGCTGAAATTTCATAACCTAGATAATTGATTCTACTATCAAAGAATCTACATTTACTTAGTTTCAGGGTTAGATTATTTTCACGTAGTAACTTTAGCACACCATGTAATCGTTCAAAACCTTCTTCTATATCAACGGAAGGTAAAAGTATATCGTCTAGATATGCTAACGCAGATTCAAAACGTTTCGAGCCAAGCATGCTATTGATAACCTTTTGAAACACGGCCGGAGCATTAGAAAGGCCAAATGGCATTCGCTTGAATTCATAATGCCCATCAGGCGTGACAAAAGCAGTCAGATGTTGACTTTCCTTTGCCATTGGTACTTGATAATAGCCGGATGCGAGGTCTAACGAAGTGAAAAACTTGTTACCACTAAGGTTAGTAATTTGGTCATCGATTAGGGGAAGCGGAAAACAATTTTTCCTAGTTTTATTATTAAGGGCCCGAAAATCAACGCAAAGGCGTTGTTCACCTGTCTTTTTTCTAACCATCAGAATAGGACTTGCATAGTCGGAGGACGATTCCTGAATAATATCATTTACTAATAATTCATGAATAATCTCACGAACCTGGCCTCTCTCAACATGGGACAATCTATATGGACGGTAGATAACTGGCTTTGTGTCCATTAAGTCTATTTTCATTTCTGTATTGTCAACACAGCCAATCTCGCTCAAATTTGTTGCAAAACACTCGCGATACGACTGCAAAAGAGCATATAACCTGTCAAATGTCTTGCCGTCGACATCCTGACCTACTTTTACCTCTGATCTTGCAAGTGGTGCCATAGTGGCAACGTCCCTCACAATCCTATTGACGCATCGAACTTTATTCTCTACGAAGGATATACCCCTAGCTATTAATGAATTTTGCAGCAGTGCAAGGGGCTTACTCATCAAGTTTGTCACGACTACATGTCCTTTCCCGGACTCCACGCGATAAACGCCCTGATGTAAATGGTATTCCTTTTTAGGCTCCGCGCACGTATAGCCTTCTACATAAACATCGCCGGTAAAGTTTGAGTCTGATGTAATTACATCTACAATACCTATCTCTTGTATTTCAGTAGGACCCGACACCGAAATTTGAAGGTTGCCATTTTCATCAAAGCAGCTATGGGGATTGTTAAAGAAGATCAGCCTATTGGAATCTTTCAGGACAGTTACAAAGGGCAGTTCCGTCAAATTTTGTCCTATCAGCAGAGGGGTCTGAAGAAATTCATCATTGACAACTAGTAATTCGATCAGGGTCTCGATATCGTCTAATTTCAAGGTCACCATTGTCTTGTACAAAGGGACTACAATAGAGTTACCAAACCCCTTTATAGTAGGAAGGCTGGTGTAACAATTGTGTGAGCCTAGTAATCGAGCATCCGATTCACGTATAAGACTACTGTCACTTCCAAAATCTATGTATGCTACTAAACTTTTACCATTTACTTCAGCTTTTTTGTAAAACTTATCATTGTCATATTTGTCAGTTGTTATTGTAAGCGTCTTACGTTCGCTACTATTGGCTACCCCTTTTTCCGTAGTACGTGTAGGTAGTGGTTCAAGTTTACATGACTCAGAGTTATGCCCTACTCTTAAACATTTCTGACACCTTGTGATAGTTTTTGGGCATCGAGAGAAAGCATGACCTTTTTCGCGGCAATTGAAGCAAGTGACCGAACTGCCGCCTGTACCGGGACCGGGAGTCGTAATGCTGTTAGCTTTATGAGTACCGTCAAAACGTCGTTTTGGAATATGGGTGCTGTTACTGGGACCTTGGGAGCTGAGAAAATTCAACAAGTCTTCTGGTTCCTTACAATTTAAAACATGCGCACCGTTTCTAACAGACTTATCAAATATTCCGTGAATGATACAATCTACAGCGTCTTTGCCAGTAATTCGGCACCTATTTAGAAGAGATAACTTATCATAAAAGTAATCGCAGAAGCTCTCATCTTTACGTGTCGTGCGACCTATCATCTCCTCTAGTAGCTGACCGTAATTTTGTTCGTTAGGGAAAGCCTTTTGTAACTTGCGCTGCCATTCCTCCCAACTGAATACAACTGTTGAGAGTGACTCGAACCATTTTTTTGCTAGTCCAGTCAACTTCTGAAGTGCAAAATGAACTGTTTGCTTCTCGTTCCATTCGTAGATAATCCTGCACTCGTTGACTTTCCTAATCCAACTATCTACAGACTGGCTTTTGTTCGCGGGATCATACTCGGAAATAACGTTGAACATATGGTTGTTACTTAGACGATGAGATCCCGACTCTTCAGCCTGACGTACATTATATAAAGCTTTCATTACCTCGTCTGCTGCAACTTCCTTCCGCCTCTTTGTTTCGGGATCCTCCGACGCAATAGTGGGTTCGCCTTGCTGTTGTTGACTACTCGTTTCATGGTCAATGTCCTCCACGATCCATTCGGATCGTCTTTTACGGCGAACATGTTGCCTTGGAGGAGGCATTTCTCCAGTGATATTCAGTACCTCAAAACAATACAATTGCATTACAAAATATTCAATTTAATGGCAGCTATGTAGTGGAATATCAATTGGTTGCCATACTTGCAACTCTACCCGACTGTTCCTCATTTGTACTTGATTTTAACTTTACTAGTTTAGACTTGCACTTTATTGCATTTGACGTATACTAATTGTGCTTAAATTGTGCTCAACGTTTATTAACTGTGCTTCGATTTTACTAATTATTCTTAACTGTACTCTCAACTTTTAATAAGTGATCTCTACGTTTGCTAATTGTGCTTAATTTGTGCTTGACTTTTATTCAATGTGTTTAATTGAGGTCGGCTTTAACAAACTGTTCTCGATGTTTAGTAATTGGAATTAACTCGTGATCAACGTACTTAATTTGTGCTTTAATTTTACTAATTGTGCTTTTCTGTACTCGACTTTCAATAATTGTTTTCAGGGTTCACTAATTGTGCTTAATTTGGGCTTGACTTTTATTAATTGTGCTGAATTTGAGCTTTATTTTAACTAATTTGTGCTTCATTGTGCACGATGTTTAATACCTGTGAATAATTTGTGCATCAATTTTACTAATTGTGCTTTACTGTACTCGACTTTTAATAATTGTTCTCAGGGTTCACTAATTGTGCTTAGTTTGGGCTTGACTTTAACTAATTGTGCTTAATTGTGCACGACGTTTAATAATTGTGCATAATTTGTGCTTGAATTTTACTAATTGTGCTTAATTGTGCACGATGTTTAATAATTGTGCATAATTTGTGCTTTAATTTTACTAATTGTGCTCTACTGTACTCGACTTTCAATAATTGTTCTCAGGGTACACTAATTGTGCTTAAATTATCATAGCTTGGCATACTTAGCCCAAATTCTGTAGGTATACATAACCATGCCTTGAGTCTACTGGGCGGCGTACTTAGCCATGGCATACATAACCATTAAAACAGTATGAAAACTTGGCAATAGAACTCACGTGGTTCTTTGCGATACTGATTGTTGCACACTTGGCAATTGAACGCACATGGTTCTCTAAGACACTGGATCCATTTGATTCTAAACGGATTACACACAAAAGCAGACATGACATTAAAACAGATCATAAAAAAAACTTGGCAATTGAACTCACGTGGTTCTGTGGGGCACTGATTATTGCACACTTGGCAACTGAACACACATGGTTCTCTTAGACACTGGATCCATTTGACTCTAAACGGATTACACAAATTATTGGCCGTAAAATTCAACATTTGATGTGGTTCAAAGTTCTTGGCCTTTCTACATTTTGCAAAATTGAGCACATTCCGGCTCATAGAGAATATAACGTGGAATTGTAATGCAAACACATGGCGATTTCCTTTAGCCACGCGGTCCACCGGCGGCTACAAAAATCGCTATCAGAGAGTAGCCCTGATCGAAGCAGATTTTAGCAACTTCCGTAAAACGCACAGTATCACATGCTAACACGATCGGAGAGTAGCCCCAATCACGCATTAGACACATGCTACCTGGACTAGCAATCATCGCATAAAATGCTTTTAGACACGTGGTGGCTGACCCATGCGGTCCACCGGCAGCTACAAAAATCGCTATCAGAGAGTTGCCCTGATCGAAGCAGATTTTAGCAACCACCGAGAAACACACAGTAACACATGCTAACACGATTGGAGAGTAGCCCCAAACACGCATTAGGCACATGTACCTAGATTAGCAGCCATCACGTGAAATACTATCTACCTACTGTACAAAATCCTCGCGATTCGAAAGGAACCATGCACAAACGGATTGTCTCGGTACTATACCGACCGCTTATACATAAAACTCCACTCGAAATGCTTGATTTACTACAATAACTAAATGGCTTGAATTTTAATTTGAGAAAATGTACCCGCATTCAAATTTATTAATCTAGGCAATCTGGCCAAGAACTTTTCAATACTTTATTACAAATATATTCTGATTAACATACCTGGGTTCACACCGCTTCTGAGATGAAGTGAAACAACGGATACTTGATATTCAATTATATTTCTTGAACTTGTCTTATAAGTACTTTGTCTTATACATTTATAATGACCTGCCAGCTCGGCGCTTGGAATCGAAGTGCCCGCATTTTTCCACTCATTTTACATCATGGCTTCGCAAGGCGGCACAATTCGCGCCAACGACGCGATTGGACGAGCGTTAGGCGCTCACTATTGGCTGGCGCTGCTGGTCCAATCGCGTGCTACGATGGTGGCGCCATGCGTTATTAGTGTTACTGACATACAATCATATTTGACAATGACAGAAATGAGAGGAGTAACATTCTACCATTTACAAAGATCACGACACTCGCTTCAAGGTTACTACGAATTAAAATAGTAAATATCATCTATTATACATATATATATATATATATACATAATATCATCTATTATACATATATATATATATAATTCCAACCCAACGTTATTACTGTACACGGTACACGGTATATTTATCAAGTTAGCGTTATGGTAATATGCCAACGCCGTAGCACGAAGCACACATGCTTGCATAAAAATCATTCAGGTGGTGTGTGTTATGTACACACATCACCTCTCACCTACCCTCTCACCCAGTAAAACACGACGCTGAATATATGTCATCGTGCTCCTGCCTAGTTCTGAGAGCCTGGTGATTCGACCTCTTCTGCAGGCCGGCGTAGACATCAGTATCTACAACTCCGCCTGCAAAAAGGCACCAGTTAAAAAAGTGATTAACTCCCTTACTACTTTAGTAACTCTATTGTTATTGTAGGATGAAAGACTATCTATTATTTTATTTATCTCCTCTCTCGCCCGAAAACAGTAATTTGCGGTCTAAGCTACCGTCATATAACGCTAAATATCATCATCTTCCCTTTATTTAAGATACTATGATATCTGGAAAAAATAAGCCTTATGATTGAGCCTTTTGATCCGTAACATTACTCATGTTTATTTTACAATTCGGCGGGCTCGATTCCCCATTCAGATAGACGATTATTCAAAAACCTTTGTTATCTATGTTTTGGTTTCTCATTGGACGTGATGTCTTTATTATGAAACCATTCTTAAATTCTAAATTGGGGGCGAAGCCCTAAAAAAGCCTATTGCTTAAGTTAGGCTACCTTCCAAGTGTGTGCCAAATTTCATCTTGATCTGTTCAGTGGTTTTGGAGATCCTAGGTAACAAATATTTCATAAATTTTCGCATTTATAATATTAATAAGAAGTAGGATTAGTAGGATAGGATAGGATTGAAGCTGTATAACTTCTCATAATATTTCTGTGTTTATTAATTGTAGAACCTCGCTCGAACCTAGACATACAACTCGTACGTTAATACGTAGAAGTAAATAACAAACAGTCTCGTTTCTACCAAGAAACTCTCTACTTTGTTCATAGGTACCCTGCGGTTGAGATGGCGTGCTTCTATCTGTTTATGTCAGCCTGGTAGTCTGTGGACTGAATGTTCCGCAGACTTTCGCGTGTATTCCGCAGCAGCACAGCCTGTTTCTAATAACTTTTGTCAAAAAAAGTTAAATAGTTCATATCTGAATGAAAAGTTGATAATTCATTATTGACCGATTCGGTGACCATTTTTATTCAGGACTAGCTGCGCCCCGCGGCTTCGCCCCTGTGGAAATTTATGTTTCCAACTTTATTAATTTTTTCTTTCATGAGAACCTTCTCCTGACAATAACAAACACAACAAAGAAAGAATGAGCGACGTCGAGTCCAGCCGTTCACGCGTGATGCCGTGACCAAGGAAAACGGGTTTCATTTTTATATATATAGATTAATCCGGCTCGAAGGACCAAAAACTGAAGGGGTTCTTACAGTTATAAGTTAACTTAATAGTTATATAGTAGAGGGAAGGATAAGGTACGAATGAAACCCCCGAGAGCTTGTTTGACAATGATTTAATATTCGTAAGTAATTGCACAACATTTGCACAATAATACGTACGTAAGCAATTTGGTGCAAAAACATTTGGTAAGTTTGGTCATGTACAGCTAATACATGACCTAGTTCATTGACTCTACCTATCGTGCGGTACTACGTACATTCTGCCGGCCAAAAAGGTAACGGTCAAATCACTAAATTTATCTAAATGCTAGGTTTAGTCCGTTTTCGCAATTGTAGTTTCACAATTGACTGTGAAAAAAGAATTATTTTTCACTGTTTCGTAATTAACTGTCAAACAAGAAATTCTTTTCTGTTTTCGCAATCAAGTTTCACAATTGACTGTGAAAAAAGAATTATTTTTCACTGTTTCGTAATTAACTGTCAAACAAGAAATTCTTTTCTGTTTTCGCAATCAAGTTTCACAATTGACTGTGAAAAAAGAATTATTTTTCACTGTTTCGTAATTAACTTCAACAACTAGGACCATGCTAGGAACGTAACGGACAAGTACCTACTATTTGCAATGAAACGTACCTCTATATTATGACTTTGCCCACCAGACCATTCCGTAACCGGTTCATAATTTTCACATATCTGACACATACGTTCCTAGCACGGTCCATAAGTATCGATCTCCGAAAGTGAATTGGAAGAAATAAAAATATGAAAATGGTAAATAATTCCCTTTATTTTTCTCGAAATAGAAAAACCTCTTTTACATTAAAAATAAAATTCTAATTCTTACATACTTAACAAAAAATATACTTCTTACTTTAAAATAATACTTCTGAGCTTATTTAATAACTAAATGGAGCAATGATCTCCACACAGTGCCCGACCGTAATCTCGTTATTACATAATTCTGCTATTGTTTTTTTAATCTCTTCATCGATTTCCTGATAATTTTTATTTATTTTCATAGCAGGTTTAAAATTACGAAGCTTAGTTTCTTTTTCTAAAACTTCCAGTATTTGTGCCAGATTAGGGTTTTTTCTTCCAACATATTTATTTATTCGCGAGTGCCATGCCTCAACTGGGTTTGTAGTTCGGATTTCCTCATCTTCACAGCACCACTTTTTGACAAATCCGATGTCTTTCATCCATTTATTTTGGTAGTACTTATTAAATATTGTACTTTTTTCATCCGTTGGGCTTCTTTTCTTCACATACTCGTACCCATTCTTGAGAAATGTTAAAGGTAGACGGGCTAAGCCGGCACAACGGGCTACATGACGTCTTTGAATCCTTGAATTCATGTCAAGGGCTTTTGATTTTCGAAAGAGGGTATTGCAAAAATGAAAATAGCAACCCTTTACTATTGTGTCTGGAAATACGGTTTGAACGCCTTTCATAGCTGCTTGTTCATAATCTAAAGTCATTTTTACTGGTTTCCAACATGGGATTTGATTTTTAATCATTCGGAATAATATCTCATACGATCTTTCATTCTTGTTTCGTAAGAACGCAAAAAAAATTGGTACTACCTTTTTTGCTTCGACATCAAATCCATGTATACTATACAATTGTTTAAACGGAAGTGGGCACGATTTGAAAGTACCATCAAGAAAAAAGTGCTGAAAGCGATGTATTATTTGTTGCGTATCAGGGGAACCAAACACGAGGATTCTCATATCGACATCATTGTAATCGGCGATGAGTAAATGTTTAAACTTAATCGGCACTATTACCTCTTGAGGCGATCTAAATTGTAGTTTGGGCACTCCCAAGTTTCTGTATCTTTCTTTGTATAAACCGGTTTTGATGTTCTGAAATTTAGGTAACTCGTGAAGAAAGTTTACTCCTTTATCGTTGAGTTCACTCACCATTTTGTCAAATTGTTTCTGAATAGGATAGTTGTTAGTGCACACTTTTTTTTTCAGAGCACTAAGTTCTTGTTCAAATATGCATTTAGCGTCATTTGCCAAACAATCACTGTTATGATACTTTGATTTTACTATGAAGTTTTCTTCACTCAGCGTTATGCTACCCTTGCATGTTGTTTTGCTGTAACACTGCCAAAATGTATTACGGTCAGCGTACGTACTCTTTTTGTGATATTTACGGCCATTGTATAGCAATGCTTGGCCTCCTCTCTTTGTGGGAATGAACCGAATTTCATAATTCAAACTTTTTGATGCAGTGCACTCAGAAGAATCAGCCATAATACTGTAGTCTGATATAATGTATTGTGAAAATAGGTTTTATCAATTCCAAGTGCACTTAAATTTTAATCACAAGTGAAAAATAATTCCGCTTTCAAAGTCCATTGTGAAACCGTAATTGCAAAATAGAAAATTGATACAATAAATATAAGGATAATGTCACAATCGATTTTTTTCTTTATTAAACTGAAGGAAGGAGGTTAGTTTAGGACCTCAAGTAATTTATTTACCAAGGAGTTCAATAGTGCGATTAATTCTTGTTTCGTAATTAATTGTGAAAAAAGAAAATGGATATGTTTTTAGTAATTAACTACGAAAGGAGAAAAATATTCGATTACGAAAACAGAAAAGAATTTCTTGTTTGACAGTTAATTACGAAACAGTGAAAAATAATTCTTTTTTCACAGTCAATTGTGAAACTACAATTGCGAAAACGGACTAAACGAAATGCTATGGTTTAAAAGTGTAAGAAAGTAACGCAAAAAGAACATGTAAGGAAATAAAGTTATGTAAAAATGTAAGTATTAAATATGTAAATGTAGGTAATAAGTAAATTAAATAGTAGGTAGGTAGGAACATTATGATTTCTTAAATATTTCATCATTGCGCTACACTACACTGTTAAATTGTCACTGGAATGTCCAGTTATGGGCTTCATTTCTACGGAATCAAAGTCCTAAGTGTCACGGTTACTGAGAAATATTTTTTATTCAAATTAAAATCACCAATATCAATGGTGTTGTGCCTTCATACGGTGAGAAGGCGGCCAATTTGAGCAAATTTGTGGTTTGAATTTATTCAGATGAACAAAACCCAAAGAAGTGGCTGCTTAACCATGAGCAGTCAAGTATATTCTTTTTTTTACTCTAAACCAAGTGCACTTCAGGTGCTAGGTGCACTTTGCAGGAAATTTCTGACAATCCTACTAGTGTTCAGTAGAACTTTCTGCATTATTGTATTATTTTGCACTGGCTATTTGCTGATCTGATCGATTGATGCCCGATTATATTGATCATGACCAAACTATCGGGTTGATAAGCTTATTCTCCCATATACCAACATTTACAGTTTTTCAATATATTATTTTTTATGAATTACTTACTTATTGGTCTGAAATGAATACAAATTAAATACCCTCATACTTAAAACCCTCTTGCTATTTTCGGTCGATACAAGTCAGAGTGAGTTATAATAAGCTCAAGCCACAGATATTATTAATACTATACTAGTACTCAAGTAAAGTTTTAATCTCTAATGGTGGCTTCGGAATCGACAAATAGCCGCGCTTGTACCAGGCTATCATAAAATTGGAGGTGTGCCTACTCGTTATCTGTCAAAGTAAGTACCTATGTAATACTTTTACCTCGAGAAAACCTAGCCCCTAACCCAACCCTATCGTGCTATTTCATTATAGCCTTTGCGAAATTACACCCCTCGAGTAAACCAGTGACGTTGTATAAGCCTCGCTCACCAAATCAGACTTATTCCTATACGTGTTAAAGCTGAAATTGGTTTGGATTCAGCAACGAACAAAATCCACAGACTATCATATAGGTACCCTTGCAAGAGCTGCTTTATGTTATCTCTTTCCATTTTATGAGAGCCTGGTATCAAACTCGATGGAATAACGTAGAATTTGCAGGCTTGGGGCTTTCACGAAGCATTCGTGGACACCCCGCCTGCAAATTTTACTAATGCTTTTCCTCAAAGTAAAATTAATATGAAAAAAAACTATTCAGTTACAATTGAAACAAAATTAAGGTTAAATTATGCACTATAAATGTGCATGACATGTGTTTTCATGATTGTAAGCCATCGATCAAAAATTTCCGGCCGGCCCCCCTAAAGTATGCGGCCTCCGGAAATTTTTGATCGATGATGAAAATGTAAATACCTATTTCAAACAATATTAACTGAAAGAATATATGGGATTATTAGATGAGAAGAAACGAAAATTAAACCTTAGTAAATTCAGTATTTACTTCTTGCGATGCTAAGCCAAATATATAATATAATAAAAATATAAACATAATAGGGTAGGCACATCAACCATTATACCAATTGTCCATACAAAGTACCTAAGTTACGTTCCTCAGCAAAGCTCGAAATTCTGTACCTAGGTATCAATAGATGGCGTTGATCCATCAGCCCAAAATTGTTCTATTCCACGATTAAACCAAGTAAATCAATATGAGTCGTTTGTAAATAGTAAAAAAACTTTTTTAGTTTATTCAATAACCTTTTTGAAGCTTGCAAATTGTTAGTTTATTCACATAAAATTGTTAGTTTATTTACAGAAGTTCAGTAGATATCTCTAAGATGTTCTAATAGGTGGCGCTGCTTATCACGTAATTCTCATCAGATCTTCACCAAATTTTTATGAAAATATCTTAAAGTAGAGTAGGTACTTACCTACTAAAATTTAAAAATAATCTTCCAAATCAAATCTCATATTATATCAAAAAAGTTCAGTAGCTTTAGCGACATCTATAAGATTTCTTACTTGCACAAACTGGCAAGTGGCCGTGCTACGTAAAAGGTAAGTACAACGTGTTACAAAGATGTTCTAATAGGTGGCGCTGTACTGTGTATTCTCTTGCATTATACTGCATCTTGCGGAGCTATTCTGCTCATCATGCCAAAAATCCTGATCAGATCTTTACCAATATTTTATAAGAAGAATTATAAACAACAACCTTTCAATAAAAAATATAATCATCGAAATCAAATGTCTTAAAGCCGAGATATTCTAAAGCCCCCTTTTTGCCTTTTTTGAAGGAAGTACACCTTTAATCAAAAAATCCCGACGACAATAAAATTCTATAAAATCATAGAATCTGTACACAAAGTTTCGTACCGATCGGTTGTAAAATACGACCTGTAGAGGAGTACGGACATACTGACAAAAATGCCATTTTGGCCAGACCTGAAACGAAGACTTTGTTCACTAACGTTCACGACGTCAATTAATACCTATGCTATGCCCATTCATTTATTAATTAATTTAAATCTTATATTTTTAAAGGGCTTTAAGCCATACACTGACTACGTCAGCCCTGTTAGTACATTCAATTATTTGCTTATCTTATAAAAATATCATAAATCATTTTATAGAGAATCCTGGCCACCGTGCAAAGCGGTAGAAGCGATTTATCTTTCTTGGCCAGATTACACGTGGTTGCTACGTCACACGCGGTACATACTGGATCGATATCTTGTGACGTCACGTGACGTCATCCAAACCAAACAAATCCAGCCCGCGCATAATTAGATGTCGCTACTTAAAGTGAACCGAGCTCTAGATCGCGCTGACGAGAACGCACGGGTCTGGTCGACCTTTCCAAATGGAAAAATGGAAGTTACAACAATACAAAACCTATCGCTCATGTTAATATGACTATATTTTTGGAGAACAGTGTCTTTGCTGTTCGTTAACATTATCAAACAAACACGTATAGTATAAATAATTAACGCCGTCAATATTTATAATATACTATAGTAGCGACCCGCCCCGGCTTCGCACGGGTGCAATGCTGATATTAATTATACTACAGAATCGGCCCCTCGGCCGGTACCGCCTGTAAATCTGTATGTAATCTTCGAAAATATTCATTCAAATTAGATGCTGTAAAGGGCAATATTGATCTATATTAAATGCACAATGTATTCAAGGTACTTAAATAAAAAAATAATGCTGGCTGGACAATTCGCACAGCATTATCTAGTCCCAAGCTAAGCAGAGCTTGTGTTATGGGTACTAGATAACTGATACGAGTATACTTAATAAATAAAATACACTACATAGATAGATATTTTTTTACTATACATAGACAACATCCAGAACTCCCTGAACAAATATCTGTAGATCGTACAAACAATTGAATCGAACCCACAACCTCCTGCGTCGCAGGCGAAACTTTGCCCGCTGCGCCACTGAGGTAGTCAAATCCAAAGTTGGATAAGGATTAATGCTGTATTGTTTAAAATCGATTCAAAATTGTTTGAAATAAGCAAGTAAGGGACAAAAAATTGTTATTGTGGGTTATCCCCAAGAGATAGACATTATACTATCGCGGATTTTTTTGTAGACCTTGTTAGCTTGTACAATACTGTAGTGCATTATTTTTATCTATCTCGTAGGGTTCAGCCAGCGTTTGAAATGTAAGCGCAAAAAAATGTGTTTATTTACGACATCACTTTAGAAACTTCTAAAACTATCAGTGTTTCTCTACTATATTATGCATGTATTATGCATATAAACCTTGCTCGTGAATTACTTTATCTATTAAAAAAAACCGCATCAAAATCCGTTCTGTAGCTTTAAAGACCTAAGCATACATACACTGTCTGTCCCAGACAGACAGACAGACAGACAGCAGCGGGAGCGACTTTGTTTTATACCATGTAAAGATAATAATAATAATATAGAACATACAATGTGTCTGGTTACCGGTGTCGGAGACTTTGGGGGGGGGGGGGGGGTGAAGTACGGTAAATTTTATCGACAAATCACTATCCCTATTTCTTTTTCTCGCTCCCTGATAAAATGGCAGCCATTTTGTTTTCTTTTGCCTCGAAGCACGGGTGCTTGTATTGTTTAAGCTATAGCTACCCATGCAGAGGTTCTAGGAGGACGATAGAGGACTCATTTGATAGCCAGTAATGTAGACAATAAAGCAATGTTAACATTGTTGCAATTTCTATTTTATAATAGAAGAAAAGATAATTTATAAAACAAAAAAAAGTTTTTCTTAACATTTTTTTTGAAATTATTAGCTATTTCATAAAATTGAAACCGTCAAGCTACATGATTTTTGTTATTGAACGATAGTACAGAATGTGTGCTTTAAAATAAGTTTTGCGTCTTAGCCCTAAGTAAGATAGTTTAGAAGTTATGACGATTTAAAAATGATGTGTCTCTAAATCCTGGAGTCCAAAAGGAAAACAAAATAAATCGATTAGGTATTTTAATGATTTGTCTATCAAAATCAATAGAAAGGTTACAGCCACGATTCAAAATGTCCTTCGTGTTATTCAGGATCAAAGCGGGATATTCAAGCTTTCAAGAGTCATATTCAAACCGTCATAACTTCTAAACTATCTTATTTAGGGCTAAGATGCAAGACTTATTTTGTAGCACACATTCTGTACTATTATCGTTTAGTAACAAAAAACATGTAGCTTGACAGTTTCGATTTTATGAAAAAGCTAATAATTTCAAAAAAAATGTTAAGGAAAACGTTTTTGTTTTTATAAATTCTATTTTCTTTTACTTTCTATCGTTTTTCTAAGACCTCTACATGGGTAGCTATACCTTAATCAGTTCAAGCACCCGTGATTCGAGGCAACAGAAAACAAAATGGCTGCCATTTTATCATGGAGAGAGAAAAAAATAAGGATAGTGATTTGTCGATAAAATTTACCGTATTTCACCCCCCCCAAAGTCTCCGACACCGGTGACCGGACACATTGTATACACACCCTTTCAGTCACAGAGTCGCCACATAACCCCCCCCCCCCCCCGCTTCGCGGGGGTTGGACGGGCTTCGTTCGGAGTAAGTTAATGTTTACCCCCCCCCCCCCCCCCGATGTGGACGGTCAAGTAGAGCTGTAACAAACCGTATGTATTCGGTACTAAGTAACGGGTGCGCAATCGAGTACCGAGTAACGAAACGTTACACACGAATGCATTTCGTTACTCGCATCTTTCGTACTTTGGGTACCTACGCTGTTTCAGTTCGCGCAAGTACCGTTGATGCGTGTATTGAAATGTTCGTATGTTTTACGCATGCGCGCGCTTATTCGGTGAATTTAAGAACGTACGTTACAAAGAACGATGCTTGATCGAAGAAAAGAATTTTCCGAGTAGACCAGATGTATGATATTGAACGAATCATGTGATATAATCGAAAAAAAAAACACGGGGCATAGACGTTTGTGTTTAGAACACGTTGGGGGCCATTCATTTATTACGTAAGACGATGTTCGCTCATTTTACCCCTCCCCCCCTATTATAAGAAAAAATAAGAATAGGCCGACCCCCTCCCCCCTGTTTAGTATTTATTACGTAAGAATCCAAAGAAAAATATGAATACCTACACGTTTGGTTTGTTTATTTTCAAAGTACCTAACAATTTTTAGAAATTTTATTTGTAGGTACCTAGGTACTTACAAAAGTACTGATAATTTTTAAATAGCAGTAATGAGTGTTGTTTACGCAAACGAGTAGTCCACAAGCGGGGAGTTCCCGGGAGGCGCAGTGCGACTAGAGCGAGTGGCGCGGGCCCGTTGCCATGGAAATGGAAATCATTTACCTAATACGCATCCGAGCGAACGTCGGCACTCGCGCGGTTGCCCGCGCTTTTTCAAAGTATACCAAATAATAATTTTAATTGTGCGCATTTTTGTGATCTTACGTAAGAACTATCGAGACTCCCTCCCACCCCCTTGTAAGAAAAAATTGGTTGTCTGTAAAGTCGGTTTACTGACGATAGTTGAACGTGACAACGTCTTAAGAAAATACTGATGGAATGGTAGCATTTGATACTCGATCAAAACATGTAAATGTACTATAGTATACCAGCTGTCCACGCAGACGCATCGCTCACTCAAGTAGGAGAGAGACGGATGTCGAGCGCTTTCGCTTGCACTTCAAGCCTTACATGGAACGCCTCAGAGCGAGGTAACGCCGCATGACGTCATAGCGAGGTAACGCCGCATGACGTCATGTTTTTTCGTGCGTGCAGCCGGCTCTATCGAATTATAAGACGTTGTCACGTCAAAAATAAGACATGGTCGACCCCCTTCCCCCCTAAATCGTCTTACGTAATAAGTGAATGGCCCCTTGTGACGTCATGAGAATGGTGGCCCTGTACGCGTACGTAATACGACTCGATTCGATGCTCTAACATAGCATGTTATGATGAGGTATCAGAAGTAACGAGTAACGATACGATAGTAACGAGTACTAATACATAAAGTAACGAATACATACGGGTACGCATTTATTCGTTACTTTTACACCTCTACGGTCAAGTGTGTGATTGGCGGGACCACGAAAAAGTTTTGTCCCACCAGTGGGACCACGGTTCCGTCACTAAATAAACAATGAAGGCAGAAGGAAGAAGGCCAGTTTAAAAGTACCACAGAATAACTACATAGGGTACCCTACAGTTGAGAAGGCGTACTTCTATCTGTTTCTGACAGCCTGGTAGTCTGCAGACAGAATGTTCCGCAGACTTTTGCGTGCCTCGATCAAAAATCCCGGGGATCTTTGATCGGGGGAATATCGGGGATTTTTGATCGAAGTTTGCGTGTATTCCGCAGCTGCTCAGCCTGTTTCTAATAACGTTTGTCCTCTCCCTACACACAAATAAAAAAAGTTTAAAAAAAATTTAATAGATAAAAAAAGTTTAATTGTAATATCTGATTGAAAATTTGATAATTCATTACTTCACAATCAATTTGACATGTCTGATTGCTTATTTTGTGAGCTTAAAGAAATAACGTTATTGAAATCTGAAATCACCATCATCTGATATTTTATAACTGTTTGGTAATTTCTCACAAAGAATATAAAGAATGTGTTATTTCTCTTTATACAAGGTGTTTTGGTATTGCGGCAGACATAATTTTTCGGAGGGTTGGGGGAGGGGGGCTATGGGCTACATTTCTCCGGCAGAATCAAAGTCCTAAGAGTCACGGTTACTGAGAAATATTTATGTATTCAAATTAAAATCATCAAAAATCAATGGTGTTGTGCCTGCATAAGGTGAGAAGGCGGCCAATTTGGGCAAATTTTGTAATTTGAGTTTATTCAGAAGAACAAAACACAAATAAGTGGCTGCTTAATTATGACCCTAGCAGTCAAGTGTCTTCTTATTCTTAAGAAATCAAATAATATCAAAAAACCTTAGAATTAAGCTACGCGACACCTCTCGTCATACGAACAAAATGTAACTTTAGTCTTTGAACAGGATTGGATAAACTTCAATGTTTCCCCTGTAGGTGGAGCTAACGGCGCTAGAGACCGTAGGAAGTCGCAAAGATTTTCGACTCCCACGTCACTTGACTTCGTGGTGTAGTTGGTTATCACATCCCCGTACTGAGGGGAGGACGTGGGTTCAAGTCCCGTCGAAGTCGAAAATTTTTGCGATATTATTTGATTTCTTAGAAATTACCCTTAGTGTGGGGTTACGCACTATAATAACAAAAAACCTTCTTATTCTTACTCTAAGTCAAGTGCACTTCAGGTGTTGGGTAGTTCACTTTGCAGGAATTTTCTGACAATCCTACAAGTGTTCAGTGGAGCTTTTTGCATTATTGTATTATTTTGCACTGGCTATTTGCTGATCCGATCAATTGATGCTTTATTATAATAATGATGACCAAACTATCGGGTTGATAAGCTTGTAGGCTCACTTGTTCTCTCATAGACCATCTTTTACAGTATTTCCATTCATTAAATTTTATGGATTACTAACGTAATGATCTGAAATGAATACAAATTATGTACTCTCATTTTCGGTTGATACAAGTCATAGTGAGATAAAATATATGCAAAGTTTTAATTTCTTGTTGGCAGCTGCATAACGCACGCACGATAGCTTCGGAAACGACAGATGGCCGTGCTTGTACCAGGCTATCATAACATTGGAGGATGCTTACACGTATTCTGTCAAACCTATATAATACTTGTACTTCGACAAAGCCCAGAGAGAAGCTCCACCCAACCCTATCGTGCTATTTCATCTAGCCTTTGCGAAAAAATGTGATAAAGCTATAAGGGTCACACCCTCGAGTAAACCAGTGACCTCGTATAAGCCTCACTCACCAAATCAGACTTATTCCTGTAAGTTTTACAGCTGAAATTGGTTTGAATTTAGCAACGAACAAAAGCCACAGAATAGACTATAGTATAGTTACCCATAAAAGAGCTGCTTTATGTTTTCTCCTTCCATGTTATGAGAGCCTGGTATCAAACTCGAAGAATTTCCACGAATGCTTTCCTCAAAGCATTCGTGGAAGCCCCGCCTGCCCCGGCTGCTAAATTCATATAAGAACGGTGTGGACCTTAGCCCCCATACAAACGTACTTTTCGATTCATTTGGAAACTACATGCCCGGCTTAAATAAAATGAGTTTTTCAAAAAACATTATCTTTGAATGAGAGCGAAACTAATTTGCCATATTTTGAGCAACAAATCGAGGCATTTTCAAGCTATTTTTTTATGCATGATAGACACCTTTATTCGAAAATATATAGCACTGCAAACATCCTAAATATATTCAAAATAAATAATTAAATCATTAAAAAAATATGTTTAAAAAGCAGATTTTTAAAGCTAAGGATAATATCACAATACAGTGTAAAAAAATACTTAATGAAAATAAGAAATTCTATAATTTTTCTTCTGCTTAGACGACTGATTTTTGCATTTTTATACGAGCACATGGACATGCTTTCTGTCCGAGTGCTACAATGACACTAGTTGAAACGGTCTTATCATTCCAAAAGGCTTCTCTTTTGGTACAAACGGTTTCAGGATCGGCATTAAATATTTGGCATTAAATATTGCGCCATCTCATAGTGCTTGACGGAACTAGATAGATAGATAGAAAGCACTTTATTATACCTCACAAATACAGGAAACAATACAGAGAAAATGCTTAGAAAAAAAGGAAGTGTAAGGGCGGCCTTATCGCTGAAAGCGATCTCTTCCAGGCAACCTTGGGATGGACTGGAAACCTTGATCGTAATTACGCATTGAATATTGCGCCATCTCATAGTCCTCGACGGAACTTTGTAACTAATATTACGCAATCTCATAGTGACGGAACTAGAACGCATACCAAATTTAAATAGTCCCTAGGTTATCTAGATAGTTCCGTCAAAGACAGTGAGATGGCGCAGATAGAATTTAAATCCTTGTTTGCTCTTAGCATTTTATGCTAGCCTAGTACGGATACCACAGATGAATTAATACTAGTATACCGATTTCATTTCTATCTGCGCCATCTCACTGTCTTTGACGGAACTATCTAGATAACCTAGGGACTATTTAAATTTGGTATGCGTTCTAGTTCCGTCACTGTGAGATTGCGTAATATTAGTTACAAAGTTCCGTCGAGGACTATAAGATGGCGCAATATTCAATGCGTAATTACGATCAAGGTTTCCAGTCCATCCCAAGGTTGCCTGGAAGAGATCGCTTTCAGCGATAAGGCCGCCCTATATAAAATATATAAAATAAGTAGCCTATTATCTAAGTTAGGCTTTGCTCTAAACGTACGCCAAATTTCGTCTTGATCCGTTCAGTAGTTTTGGAGATCCTAGGTAACAAAAAATCAGATTTCACAAACTTTCGGCTTTATAATATTAGTAGGATTTGAAAAAGATTACCAAACTCATTGAGGTAGGAACGTTTGCGCGCAAACAATACCGAAAACTCCACAAGGATCACCAATATCATTAAATTGTCATTATTATTTGATTCAAATTTCGCATGGTTGTAGTTCATGGTCTGGAATAACTATCACGTGGTAGCTGCAAATTCTACTTCTATATGACTTATTTCTACAAGCATCCAACCTTTACATAATCAAACTTTCAATTCGGGAATAGCGCGTATGAAGCCGCTGGAAAAAGCAAATACTTACGTAATAAATTACTTACGTAATACGATTCGACCTCAAACGAAAGTATACGTACTGCAAGTGTATTGCAAACATGACGTGTTCGGTATCGATCGATCACTTCCATCGACCTCCTGCGTAGTTATGGGAGCCTGGTCGTTCAGGTAATCTTCCACGTACATAGTCATCATTTCCATATATTTTATACTACACCTGCTCGGAAAGTTGCCTATTCCTTTTCCATTTATAGAATAGAAAGTATGTCTTTGCAGGCCTATAGGAAACCGGGAGGAAAAACTCTATGTAATTTCATTTCTCACGTGTTTTAGCGGGAGGAAAAAGTGTATGGAATCCATTTCTAACGTGTTATTTTTTTTTAATTTCCTAAAAGATCGGCCGTTAGCTATGGTTATTTTCGTTTGGTCAAACGACAAAAAGTTTTTACTCCAAGTCCATTAGGCCTCCTCCGATTTCCGAACAATATTTTGAAAAAAGAACCCAAAGGCTGGCGCGGTCAATGAGGTTTTACCAACATCATTGGGCGCGGTAAGGCTGAGCGCAGACTTGAGTCACGACAGTTTTAAGACAGACTATTGCTTCACAAAATTTATGAAGATGCGCACACTTCGAACAAAACGTCTCATAGACAAAATTGTCTAATACCTAAAAGAACTGCACGGCGACAAGTCTGACTAACGATCGTCGGCTTCCCTTTTGTATGTATGCGGGCGCGCACATCAAAGACAAAACAGTCTAGTGACGTACCCCCAGGGCTGCCATTTGTACGATTTAAATCGTACAAATGGCAAGTAAAATTATTGAAATAATATTAAGTGAAATTATTGAAGTTATAATATTACTAGCTGCCGCCCGCGGCTTAGCACGTGTTTTTTCTATGAAAACGTTAAAAGGTGATTTATATCCCATGGGAACCGATTTATGGGACAAAAAGTAGCCAATGTTTGATTCCAGGATTATCATTAGCTGTATACAAAATTTCAGCTCGATCCGTTCAGTAGTTTTGGCGTGAAGAGGTAACAAACCATCCATCCATCCAAACTTTCGCATTTATAATATTAGTGTGATGTACTTATTAGAACTTTAAGGTACCTAGTAAATAAGAATTTGGACCTTAACGTAGAGAATTTACAGTTGATGATTACATGGCGTAGAAGTATTAACAAACATTATAAGGGAATTCCTCATAAGGACTACCTCGGACTAGGAGTTGCCAGGTGTCGGTAAAATTATTTCCAACAAAATTTAATATCCATAATTTTTTGGTCTTACTATAAAATTTAATTTTATTGTATACGTATAATCTCCAAAATAATTATATAAGAAGGTCACAAAGTTTTTGTTCCCAAATCTGTCAAAATCTGCCACACTTCTATTTCGTCAACGTAATATGCCAAACTAAAAATTCCATAGCCAAATCTGCCAAAATGGCAGAAATCTGCCACAAATGGTCACACTGGACGCAGACTATGCGCGATGTCGTAATAGACAAAACAGTTTCGTTTTAGGTGTGCGACGTGTCGTAGACAAAACAGTTTTGTTTTCGTTTTAAGACAGACTTGTCTATGTGAGGCAAGTCTGTCTTAAAACTGTCCTGTCGAACTTAGGCTGAGTCTGCGCTCAGCCTAAGTTCTTCTTTGAGTTTCAATAACTGTACTTATCTATACTAATATTATAAAGAGGAAAGGTTTAATTTTTTGTTTGTTTGTTTGTTTGTATGAATTGAATAGGCTCCGAAACTACTGGACCGATTTGAAAAATTCTTTCACCGTTAGGAAGCTTACTTTTCAGGGAGTGACATAGGCTATATTTTATCCCGGAATTCCCACGGGAACGGGAACTACGCGGGTGAAACCGCGAGGCGATCGTCTAGTTTTAATATAAATTTCAATTAATAATATATCTGCTTTTTATTTTCCTCGAAGGTGTAGTATAAAGCAATAATTATCACTCGGCAGAAAGTGCGATTCCAACTTTGTGTGTTTTAAGGCCCTCGGCTGCGCATCGGGTCCAAAACGACACACTCGGTAGGAATTGATCACTTTCTCGCCTTGGTGTAAAATGCACAATTTTTTTAGAACCTCCTCATTTTTAAGTCGGTTAAAAAATAACTTAACATACACCTAGTCGTTTTTGAACTGAACCCTAATGAGATGAAACTTTACAATATGGAGTTGACATAAATCTGATATATAATATTCAAGTAGGCTCATCTGACTTATGACTTGACTGTAAAACGCGTCCATTACGACTGAGGGTCCACATTGGAATTCCATGATTCTGAATACGCTATTCATTAGTAAATGTTCTGAAACATTTGTTAGTGCAGTCTCTAATTTGTAAAAGTATCCAGTCAATAGTTACAACCGGTTATATGTGGTCCCTTAGATGTGGCTTGGAGATCTTCATATCTCATGAACTGAGCAAAGCTCATGGATTCCATAAATTACAACTATTAGTAAATCATTTGTAAGAGTAAATTACAAAAAATAAGCCCTTTTCGTTCACTGGAAAATGTTGAGTTTATCAATGCGTGTAGCTTATGCAAAAGTTCTTGGACGATTACAAGTGAAGTCCCTAATTTCTAAAAGAAGCCAGTAAATAGTTAGGACTAAAGTTGTGATTTTTACACAAAATAAACTCATTTGGAGAAAATCCGAACGATATATAAACATTCAGAATATACCAACCTGTAGTTAAAAATGTCCAGTTTTAACAATAATTCTTGAGTTAATCTGCAGTGGACATTTTTATGCAGGTTACCTCAAGAATTATTGTTAAAATTTATTGTTAAAAGACCGTTTCAATTTAGCTCGGACGAGGTGGATTAGGTTATTTCTAGAGCCGAGCGTGATTGTTTCATGACAGGGTTAGTACCTACTTCATAGGCCCCTATATATGAAAACCTATCCTGTTATGATGTCATCACACTATTACACTAATATTCTAAATGCGAACGTTTGGATGGATAGATGGATGAATGGATGGATGTTTGTTACCTCTTCACGCCAAAATACTGACGGATCAGGCTCAAATTTCGCATACAGGTAAGTCTAACCCTGGAATCAAACATAGGCTACTTTTTATCCCACAATACAGTTTCCATGGGATGGAAATCACCTTTAAACGTTTCCATAGAAACAACGCGTGCGAAGCCGCGGGCATAAACTAGTAAATAATAAATAAATAAATACCAAAGAAAATAACAGATCATCGTTATTGTACTTCCATGATCCGCAGTGCAGTTGTTGCATTCCGCTTTGTTATGAAACTATCGGTGCACACCGTACACCAGGCTCGCATAAGTTCGTGGGAGTAAAATGTGGTATTATATTGATTTCTGAAATCTAGAGCTATACGTTTATCTAGACTGCTAACTCATACGAACGGGAAATATCCGCAACGCCCATCTCCCCCATCACCTAGATCGTGTGTTTCATCGATGCATGTTGGACACCTACGCGATAAACAGAGACAGGAAATGACAAAATGCACACTTCTCGTGACAACACAATGCCGCAGGAAAATAAACAGTATTTCTGATAACGTACAGTCGATATGATTAAATTGTCTCTTTCGACTATTGAAAACTAGATACGTTGAATAGACCTAGGTATTATTAAGCTACAGGCTTACAGCAAATAGTTTACAATTAAGTATTAACTCCTTCTAGCCCATGCGCTCCTGGTAGTTTAAATTAATAATTTGGCGTTTTTTAAGAATTTCAAATTCCTGGAATAATAAAAATGGGTTAGGAAAAGTTTTAAACCCGGAACACTTCGACAGTGGCGACATCTAATTAAAAGTCGAGTCCTTATTAGTATGTTAAATTTAATAAATATTGAACAATTTCTTCCACTTTCATTCAAGAAAGTTTTTTTTTGTGTAGTGTTTTAGAGTATGTAGTAGCAACACGACCCAAGTGAAAGGTTGTTCGTTGCAATCAAAAGTATAGGGTGTCCATGAAACAATACGATGTTACAGGGCTCTTGAACAGAGATTTTGATCGTTCAGCCGTTACAGAGTGAAGGAGCAAAACGTACGTACACATTGACAAACGCATAAGTTAAGTGATTAACTTTTAAATTCCTTAGCAGATTTAAATGTAATGATCAGGTATCGGCTCTTACCTTTTTGACAAAAGAAATACCTGCAGTCATGATTTTATTGTGAAATTAGTTATCATCAAATATTATTGAAATACCTTACTGGCTGTGTCTTTTTTATGATGTATAAAAAACACATCGAGCACAAAGTACCTTTCTTGTTCACGATAAAACGACTCGGATATTATTAATACTATAATACGAGTATAATAAAGAGAAAAGATTTGATTGTTTGTTTGTTTGTATTGAATAGGCTCCAAAACTGCGGGACCGATTTGAAAAATTCTTTCACCGTTAGGAAGCTTACTTTTCAGGGAGTGACATAGGCTATATTTTTCCCGGAATTCCCACATGAACGGGAACTACGCGGGTGAAACCGCGAGGCGATCATCTAGTATTTCTATAATTTTGTGATTTTGATTATTCTATTAGTTATGAAGGCCTGTAAATACTATTCATTGTTATCATCTGCAATATTTTTTGCGGAAATGAGCTAAGACTTAATTTTGCAGTTTTTGGTTGAACATCGATATAATTATAATATTATTAAAAGTAAAATAAGGTGACTCATAATTGAGACTATTAATTACTTGAAGAGATTATGATAAATTCGAGCAAATGTCTCCTAATTAGTGAGGAAGAGGTTCTGGACTTTTTAAAATATGTTTATGCGTCGATCATTTTCGATCGAGTTTCCCCTGTTTTGGGGAGTGCAGTTATTCCGGGGACTGACATTTGTAAGTGCAACCTCGGCACGTCATATTGTTTCAGAAATAAGGGAAGTTTTATTTTGTTGTTCTTAAGCGGGTGCGCGTTGAAGTCTTTTAGAGGAGGCATCAGAATTTCGCAGTTTGACGCAATTTACGGTTTTAATCTACCAGGGCTTCATGGCGTTGAGGAAGTGGTAAGATTGTTATAGATTTTGAATGGAGGCTGGGAGTCTAGGGATGAGGTGGGCTAGTGCGCTGACGACACCTCCAACCCTCATTCTGTTTCGTGAATGCATCGCAATACCTGGACGGCTGAGTGAGATACAAATAAACGCACACATGCAAACCAGTGCACCCTTGTGACGGTGCGGGCGATAGTCGTGAGCTTGCCGACGTGGCGTGTCCTCTATGAATTGGTGTCGCCGTTCTTCATAACCTACATCATTATTCTTTATTGTTCGTATAAGTTCATTGTTTTATAGTTTTAAGATTGTATAATTATTCAATGTAGTAGGCATAACGCTTTGGAGGCATCTGTAATGTTATGGTCTTTTGTTAATGAATTATTTAAATTCATGAATTCGTTCAGGAAAAAAATACAGAAAAAGACACGACCTCTGTGATAACCGACCAAGAAATTTTTTTCGATCACTTATTTTGATATCGAGCATTTTGAGACTGCGTGGACTATGGAACTTTTTTCGCTTATATCGATCGCAACAAATGCAACCAACATAACATAACCTAATATATCTCAATTCTGACCTTTTGACATTACTAGCCTAGAGTTAGATGAACTAACCCTTCCACATCAGTGGGTTAAAAATTTCAATATTTAACACATGGTTACTCCTAACTTTTGGTGGTACAAGAAATAATTCGCTAAGCGTTGTATCGTAAGGTTGTCGTAGGTCAGAGGCGCATCACTACAGCACAGTAAATGTGCATTCAAATATCGGCTATAACTCGTAACATTTTAGACACATTTCAAGTTAACAGCATGAGATGACAGACAGTTCGCGGGCAACTAGTTTGAAGCTTGTGGGAAGCCATTTTGTCATCTAACGAATATTATCTATACTTGACGACCTCTGTGGCGCGGTGGGCGAAGGTCCGCCTGCGACGCAGGAGGTTGCGGGTTCGATTCCCGCCTCGGGACAAATATTTGTAGGATCTGCAGATATTTGTTCAGGGTGTTCTGGTCGTTTTCTATGTATAATAAAAAATATTTATCTATGTACTCGTATATTATTATGTATATCAATTATCTAGTACCCATAACACAAGCTTTGCTTACCTTGGGGCTAGATAATGCTGTGTGAATTGTCCAGCATGATTTATTATTTATTATTATAATATTATAAAGAGGAAAGATTTGATTGTTTATTTGTTTGTTTGTATTGAATGAGCTTCGAAATTACTGGACCGATTTGAAAAATTCTTTCACCGTTAGAAAGCTTACTTTTCAGGGAGTGACATAAGCAATATTTTATCCCGAAATTTCCACGGGAACGGGAACTACGCGGGTGAAACCGCGAGGCAATCGTCTAGTTTTTATAATATACAAATTAATTATCTAAAGATAACAAGTTAAAGCCCATATTTGATTGTGCATTTTTGTGCTGCGCGGTGGCAGTGGATGGACAAAGCTTCAGTAAAGGCCGGGCAAGCCTTCCGGACTCCCAGGACAACAGAAATAGCTGGGAGTCTTGTGGCTTATCTTGGTAAGTACGTACTTACGTTACGAGTTTACTTATATAGTGCACTTAGTTGTAGGTAAAGGATGCCCGGGCAAGCACCAGGTCTCCATGACTAGGCAGGAATCATTAAGATACTCTCAACCCTTTATTGATTAACTGTTGCCCCAGCTGCGTCGTCATGGTTACTGCACCCAGGTGAACCACTAATCGATCAGCTGGTTTATGATGCTTCCAAACAAAGTTACAATAAATTACACTCTAAATTATGCGACTATATTTCGGCACTATGCTTTAGGTAAACTCTCACATTTTTTGAATCATTCTAAGAAACAAATTCAAAATCGATTGGTTTTTATTAAAAGTAAAATATAAAACTACAATCAAAATAGAAACCAATTAGAACAAGTATCTACAATTAAAACAGTTGAGCTAAATGCAGACTGTTGCAAACAATCTTGAGGTAGCTCAACTGAAGAAAATAGTTAATAATCACTAAAAGTTAATATTATCTTGTACATCGATACTGCCTGTTTGTGACATACGTACTAGGTAGACTTCATTATTGAGACTAATTTTTACCAAGAAACTCTCGAGTTTGCTTAGCAATATTTTGCATTACGATTTTAACACGTTTTGTGCTCAAATAAACCTGTTTTGATAAGCATTCAATATGTACCTAGCCTCATCGCCAGAGGGCGCTGTAGTTTCAAATGAAAGTTACCACAGTGTAGCACATTCTTTTTTAATTCTTTTTTCAAATTTTCATTCCAATCCCTTCTTTTGTTTTAATTTGACAACTTATGGAAGCGAACGTGTCGATCGGTTATACAAAAATGGAAAAAGAGCAATATCGTTCGGTGATTCGATTCCTATTTTTGAAAGGGAAAACGCGAAAACGCGCATCGAAATCAAAGAGCGCTTGGATGCTGTGTACGGTGACTCTTCTCCATCGATGGCCACCGTCAAGAATTGGTTCAACGAGTTTGCACGTGGCCGTACGTCGGTTTTTGATGAACCACGTCCAGGTGCACCGAAAACAGCTGCTACGGAGGAAAACCTTAAAAAAATCCATGATCTCGTATTGGCAGATCGCCGATTGAAGGTTCGGTAGCTAGCTGAGACTGTAGGCATTTCAGAAGGAACAGTGCATCATATTCTTTACCAGGAACTTGGCATGAGAAAGCTGTCGGCGCGATGGGTGCCACGTTTACTCACACCGGAAAACAAGCGCAACCGTGAGACCACATCAGAGACGTGTTTGGCGCTGTTTAAGCGGAATCCAGCTTAGTTTTTGCGTCGTTTTGTGACCGTCGTCGATGAAACCTGAATCCACTGGTACACACCAGAGACCAAGGAGCAATCAAAACAATGGATCCAGACCGGGGAACGTGCTCCAAAGAAGGTGAAAACTGTAAAATCGGCCGGAAAAGTTATGGCCACCGTTTTCTGGGATTCACAAGGTGTGATCTACATCGATTACCACGAGTAGGGTAAAACAATAACAGGGCTTTACTGTGCCGATTTATTGGGCCGATTCGACGCCGAATTAAAGAAAAAACGACCCCATCTGGCGAAGGTAAAAGTGCTGTTTCACCACGACGACGCACCGGTTCACACGTCTGCCGTTGCCATGGCCAAATTGGTCGAATTACGCTACGAATTGCTACCCCATCCACCGTATTCTCCAGATTTGGCCCCTTGTGACTTCTATCTGTTTCCTAATCTGAAAAAGTCACTCGCCGGGAATAGATGTGGATCAAATGAGGAGGTCATCGCCGCCACGGAGGCCTATTTTGCAGAGTTTGATAAAAACTATTTTTCGGACGGGTTAAAAAAGTTGGAGCATCGCTGGGCTAAGTGTATCGAACTAAAAGGAGACTATGTTGAAAAATAGATTGCCACTTTTCCAAAATTTTCGTATACTTTTTGTAGGCTAAGTATTTATTGAATGACCAAGTGTAAGTTCTACGCCGTAGCTTCCTGCTACGGCAAACTTCGTAGCTTTCTACGAGGGATCTACGTGTCGTGGCACTTCTAGCATGTTTATTAGTTGTAATGATTTGAACTGTTATCTAGGTAGGTCTATATTAGCAAGGCAGACTGAATATTTATGTGCGAGCTTAGCGATCTACTGAAGAGCAACTCGCTACGCTAGTGACTACTCTAGACTGCATCGCTTGCTCGGAATTTAATATCTAGTTAGGCACGGTGGTTGAAATGTCAAGTATGAGGATGTTTTTCAGGACACGGGGTTGTTCCTATGTGAAATTTTGATATAAAGATGGATCACAATCAGCACAATGTATCTGAGACAACGATTCTATGCTCTTGAGAAGTTTCAGATTTCTGCCGGGGTGTTGATTAAGAGAATGTAGTCTATGATAACGAGCATCTTGAAACCTTCGGCTAGGTTAAGTACCTGGTAGCTGCAAGTAGATCAATACCGACCACCTATACTAACCGTGTCTAGCACGGAGCACTTTCACTTTCCTTGAAACTGAGTCAGGCAGATGCAAACATCGCAATGTGTGTGTCAGTTGATTGTAAAATGAACTTTGTCTTCAACGTAACAAGACTGTTGTCATTTTATTTTGGCGTTGTATTTACATGTACGCGTATAAATCTATCTCACTCAGGCTCCCAGGTGTTCTGCTGCGTTTATGAAACAGAATTGGTGGAAGGGGTGGCTGAAGGTGAGAGCAAATGTTCTATCTCACTCCCAGATTCCTACGCTCTATACTCGTACTCTATTTATGATGCCCTGGTTGAAATACCGCCATTTTGCCATTATTCAAGTTCTGGTAAATCCACCATCATCTAGCAAAAGTTGAATCGTATCGTACTAATATTATAAATGTAAAAGTTTGGATGGACGGATGGATGCATGTTTGTTACCTCTTCACGCCAAAACTACTGAACGGATCGGACTGAAATTTTGGATAGATGTAGCTCTCAACCTAGAATGAAACATAAGCTACTTTTTATCCCATAAATCAGTTCCTATGGGAAGAAAATAAATTGAAAAATTGAGTACCTATGATGCCTGGATATGTAGATCGCAGGTTGTACAAGATAATAAAAATGAGAGATAAGTGAAGGAGGGAAGGGTCTTTATGACGGAGGTCGTGTCTTATTCTGCGTATCTTTCCCGGACGGATTCATGAAGAACGACGATACCTACTCTTACGGGACGTGGTTCCTTGTTATGTTTTTAAATATTTGATTTTATGTGTTTTTTTTTGTAATATCATAGTCATTTAAGTACAATTTCGTATCAAACGATCCTTATGCAAATTAGACATGGAAATTGGTTTTTCTTTTAAGAGGCCTGTCTTGGACTAAGTATTGTTCGCTACCCAGAGCGGTTACGAAATCCGGTTGGGTATGCGGGGTACATTATACTTACTCTCACTAAAATACCCAAAGTAAAATCGCAACCGCAACAAGCAGCTGGTTCGACTAGAGCAGAAAGCACATTGTCGAATCTTATTGGATTGTTGGTAAATTATTAACGAGCGGTCGTCAATCAGGAGGCCACAGTGTTAATGCTCATAAACAAATATTGCAATATTACGTCATGCATGATGCTTAAGATGGGAGTAAACATCTTGACGCCTTCAGCCAAGCCATGATCACCTGGTACATGTAGACAGCTTCGATCAATACCAACCACGCGTAGGATTACGTTTGGCCTAGCTTTGATGTTCCTCTTGCTTCTCGATCGAACACTAGTTTGAAGATTTTGGCCCTAACATCGGTCACCATATTGTTTTATTTTTCAAAATCACCGTGCACATTAAAAGTTATATATATGTATTTGAATAGAAGACTTTAAAACAAATAAAAAAAGTCTTATAAAATAATATCCTTAAGCGTCAGGTTTCCCAGATACTCACATATGTAAATAATTATATATTTTCTTCATATGTGAATATCTGAGAAATCTGATGCTTTAGGACATTTTTTTTTTTGCCGAACAATTTTTATTTGTTTTCGTGTCTTCTATCCAAATAAACCGCTTTGTCTGCCATCACAAGTTTTTATGAGTATTTCTCAGACGAAACCCTTCACAACGATTCAGAATACGACCATATTTACTAATATTGGAATTATCGCACCTTAGACCACCTTATCTCATTAGACCACCAATTTCGTCTGACGAGACTATGTTTTGTAATGCACAAACGAAATCCTTCACAACGATATCCCACACGAGCATAATATTTACTTAAGTTATCGTACATGTCTATAACTGTAAATTGAATAAGTATTATCAGACTCACTATTTGCAAACATTATCGACTTTATAACTTCTACGGTAAGCCTCATTCAATACGCGTTTACTTTGTGACGTCACTGAAACAAAATGGCGGAATTACACAGTGGACCACAGATTCAATGATAGTTTACCGAAAGTCGGCGCAACAAGTGGTATTGATTATGGTTCGTTTGGAGCTACCAGGAGAACATGAGACCACTCGCGGTCGGGTTGTTTTTAAAATTTCTAACAACAGTGTTATACAACAGTGTCCCCAACAGAGCATGAACTGAATGACAAGACGCGCTACGGCGTTATTGCCCGGCCGCACGCTCCGTCTTACCTGCAAGCATGCCTGCACAAGCCAATTTTCGCAGGTAAGAATGGACAAAGTGCTAGCTGGCCAAATAAGGCCTATCACGATAGCGGAACTTAAAATATGATTATTCCACTGGAGCTACAAATCATTGAGAGAAATAAGTCTGGCAACCGGAGGGTGAAATCAGGCTTGAGATACGATGGTGCGGTGATTACACCTACGTCATTATCTTCACATGTTTCTGTTTCACAAACCCATCGGAATAGATGGAAGCCTGATAGATAGATTATGATTTTGAACTGAATATACACAGACATGGACACAGACATTGGAGAGAAAGTTAACATTTAGAAATTGAACATTTAATTTTAAGTAAACATTTTTTACGTCTTATTCCATCCCAATTTCTTTACCATATAAAATTGAAGGCAAAGAAATCGTGAGACCTGCGAAGAACCGGGCAGGCGGGTCGTTCACGAATTCTGAATTTCTCTAGCCAGCACAGAATTGTGCACCAAGTACCAGGCTCACATAACTAAGCAGAAGCACGTTGTTTTGAATTTAACATAGGAACAGGGTAGACCCATCGATCAGGGAGTCACATACGTCTGTTTCACAAACGCATCGGAATACGCGGGAGCCTGACTGAGATAGATTGATACGCACACATGCAAGTGCATTATTGACATGGCACATCGTTGAACACAGAGGGATGTTACGCGATTAAGGATCCTACTGAAAAGCAATAAGAGTGCAATTGACGGCTTATCCCGACCGGACAACATCTCGAAAAGTTGGCTAGGTTTAACTTCTAGCTAGTTATGAGCCTCTAGTAGTTTTGACTCAAGGCCAAGGATTCATCTGAACCCTTCTTCATAAATTCTACGGCCGCTTGAGTAGTCAATGATCGAAATCTCTTGACATTTTAGCGCTTACGCCGCGCCGTTCCAAATACTTTGTCCCGCTCCTATGAACGCGAAACCCTGTGCCTATCCTTTTCACAAAATGGCGCGCAATGCGCCCTCTTAAACCATAGAGCTTTACTGAAAAACATGGCCGGACTGATCTCGCCATGAAGGTTTAAGTATATACTAACTAGCTTCAGCCAGCGGTTTTGCACGCGTTGTAACGTTTTGAGGTTATTTCTATCCCATGGGAACTGATTTATGGGATATATCGCCTATGTTTGATTCCAGGGTTAGGCTTACCTGTATGCAAAATTTCAGTCTGATCCGTTCAGACTATGAATAAATTCAAACCACCTTGCTAAAATATAAAACTTTATGCCTGTGGTGAATTAAGTAGGTAGGTACCTATTTATTAAAGGGATTTTATAACTTTTCCATTCATCTTGTATTATCGGTACATTCTTAAAATTTAATACACAAAATAATAAAATTAAAATAGTGTTCAAAATTGTTCAGTATATTTCATCGCTTCTCTTGTTTTTTACTTAATTTACTGTAGAATTATGAGCACACCTATGTAAAGTTCTTCATTGTGAAAACGACCATATTTTGTCCACAATAAACTTCAATTTACAAACAACTTGGTTAGCCACGTGGACACACACATCCACTTAAGGTTGCTACGCCATTTATGCACCTACGACAGCAGCAATAAGGTTTTAGGTTGGGAAATCATCCTAATAACCTGGATCCTGACTGGATTTGACTCCTAGCTATTTATGGGGCCCTGGTAGTTGTGATGCTTAGCTCGTTGCCCGGGCAGATCTTAAATGGCGAGGTAGGTAGGACCTATGGTACAGTACAGTAACTATAATACCTGTTTCACTGTTATGTACTAACAGTGAAACAGGTATTATTGTTACTGTGTCAAAAATTGCTAAACAGCGATATTTATTGAACTTTGATCAGATGATGTTTCGTGCATCGAAGCGCGAGCGCAAGCATTTGGTGCTTTGTTCTACTTCCTATGGCAGCGTCCACTGGATCGGCATATCTGCCGGTATCGATGCCAGAGACCGGTATTTCTGCCGGTGACGTCATCGACAAACTCGAGCACTTTGAAAATATCTTCATAATATATTGCCGAAGCAAAACCCGAAAGCAGTGGACGCGAATAGCCGTTTTGGTTTTCTATCTTAGATAGAAACTACTCTTTTGGGGTTTTTAAGGACTACGAGTAAGTTTTATGCTAACACATGACATGAATTGGTATCCTGGTGCCTTTGCAGCTCCGCAAATTCTCGTATTTGTGGTGGAACGCTTAGCGTTTTATGAAAGCCTGGTATATTGTCCGGAATTCCTGCAATGAATTGGCTTGTCCAACGGCCGCCCCGTATGGTTAACCTAATTCAGAACCGTGTTCGTTGTTATTTGTCAAAAATAGCCAACCTCTGCGTCTTGTTTTACCCGACTACGCAAGACGGAAGGTTATAATTTTTTTAATATGTAAACCTACGGAGTCCATACACGTAAAATAAATACTTATGACAAAACACCGGAAAAGTGTAAACAACAATGTGATAGTACAAAATTACCTGAAAATTATGAAAATAATAGTTATAACAGCCCAATTATCCATACTTAATTATAATAAAAGCGAAAGTAATTTTGTCTGTCCTTCTGTTAGCTTTTCACGCCTAAGCGACTAAACAGATCCTAATGAAGTTTGGCAGGGTGGTAAACTTTATCTTGGCGACTGAAATAGGCTAATTACAAAGTGGGTGCGAAGCCGCGGGCAGAAGCTGGTACCATATATTATAGTTTTTCTATATATTATAAAACCTAGGCTTAGCCCAACGTACCTAGTAGGTATTAATAAATCGGAAATAAAGTACCCTCATACTTGTTACCCTCTTTACTTTTTGGGTTGATACAAGTCAGAGTGACAAAAACTATGCTGCAACGTTTTAATTTGAAAGATTTGAAATCTCTAATGTCGGCAGCTGCATACCTCGGAACTCCTCGGCCTCGGAAACGACAGATGGCCGTGCTTGGACCAGGCTATCATAACATTGGAGGTGTGCCTACTCGTAATCTGTCAAAGTAGAAGTAAGAAGCCCCAACCCAACCCTATCGTGCTATTTCATCTAGCCTTTGCGAAAAAATGAGATAGAGCTAATAAGGTACCAACCCACGAGTAAACCAGGGACGTCGTATAAGCCTCGGACCAAATCGGACTTATTCCTGTACGTGTTACAGCTAAAATTGGTTTGAATTCACCAACGAACTAAAGCTACTGAGTCGACTACCTATAATATAGTTACCCGTACAAGAACTGCTTTATGTTTTCTCCTTGCATGTTATGAGAGCCTGGTATCAAACTCGATCTAAAACGTAGAATTTGCAGACGGGGCTTCCACGAAGCATTCGTGGACACCCCGCCTGCAAATTCCACGAACGCTTTTCCTCAAAGTAAAATTAATATGAATAAAAAACTATTCAATTCTAAACTTACAAATTAAACAAATTTAAGGTTAAACTATGCACTATAACTGTGCATGTGCTTTTATGATTGTAAACCAGAAAAAATTAAAAATAAATCACGACCTTCCATGATTGAACTAAATTCCAGGCGGGGTGTACCAACAAAGTATCACTATATCTTGCACATAGCAAAAATCGCAAAGCAATGTCATCTTAAAGTTGGTGTTGTAAATACGTCTGATCACAAAAAACTTATTATAGATGCAACCTTATTACCAGCATTTTACTCCTAGTAATCTTAATTTTTATGCCTCTACTGGCTGTACCCGCGCATTCGTTCGCGATCGCCATACCTACTGACATCCACATTATGATAACAGTTTCTCTCATAATTATGAAACGCTGAATAATACATTGAGTACTGTGGCCCTTTTCATCTATTTAGAAAACAGTCATCGCTTTGTATAGAGCCTGAGAACGTCGTTTATGTTACAGGCTTACCGCGCGGTAGCAACAGGATAGGGGCCTTATATTGCTAAACTTAACGTGTAAGAACAAAATAGACGGTGACACTCGAAAAAAAAAACCAATACTTACACTACACTATAATACCTACATACATTAAACCTACTATACGATCGCCTCGCGGTTTCACCCACGTAGTTCCCGTTCCCATGGGAATTTCGGGATAAAATATAGCCTATGTCACTCTCTGAGAAGTAAGCTTTCTAACTGTGAAAGATTTTTTCAAATCGGTCCTGTAGTTTCGGAGCCTATTCAATACAAACAAACAAACAATCAAATCTTTCCTCTTTATAGTATTAGTATAGACAAATATACCTATATAGGTATTGTGTTTATGGAAATAAAGAGTTTTTGTTTTGATAGAATTGATTTATAATAGAAACAGTTGGGCTAACTGCAGACTGTTGCAAACAATCTAGAGGCATCTCAACTGACGAAAACAAAGTTAATTACGTCATTATGTAAAAAAATGGTGCATCGATACTGCCTGGATTGATGTTTACGTATTAGGTAGACCACATTATTGAGACTAATTTCCACCGAGAAACTCTCTAGTTTGTTCAGCAACATTTTGCATTATGCTATTAACATCAACTAATAAGCCAGTAATACTTATTGTTCTATTCTGATATGTTGCGGACTAAATGGGTGAATGCATCTTTTCAAAACAAGGCAATGTAATCTCTACTCCGTAGCGTCCTGCTTCGGCCAACTTACACGTAGAGCGCTCTACGAGTGCTCTACGTGTCGTAAAACTTGTACCATGTTTATTTTTTGTAATTTGTGAAAATGATTTGAAGTGCACTGCACACAACAATAGGTCTAAAATATCAAGGCAGATTTGTTAGCTCAGCGGTCTACTGTAGAGGAAGTCGCTACGCTCGTGACTCTCTCTACTCTAGACAGCATCGGGATATAATATCTTGTTAGGCACGGCAGTTAAAATGTCATTGTGTGACGATGTTTTTCAAGACATGGGGTAGGTCCTGTGAAAGTTTGAAAGGATAATGGATCGAAATCAGCACAAATAATTTCAGAAGAGATAATGATTCTATGCTTTTGCGAAGTTTCTGATATGTGCGGGTGTTGATTTAGAGACTGTTTAAGTATTTTCTATGAGAATGAGCATCTTGAAAGCTTCAGCCAAGTTAAGTACTAGGTAGCTGCAGGTAGTTCCAATCGATACCGACCACGTGTGCCGACCGCGTCTAGCAAGAGCACTTTCACTTTTCTTGATGCTGCAACAGGTAGGATGCAAACATAGCAATGTGTGTGTCAGTGTTTTTATTTGCATGTATGCGTTTGCGTATGAATCTATCTCACTCAGACTCCCAGCTGTCCCGATGCGTTTATGAAACAGAATTGGTGGAAGGGGTGGTTGAAAGTGAGCGCAATGTCCTATCTTTATCTCACCGTTACATTCCTAAGCTCTCTACTCTAGTTATGTTGCCCTGATGAAACACCGCCAAATTTCAGTTATATTATTGATCGGAGTGAGCAAAGCCAACGAAGTTCTCAGTGGCAGCTTGGGTGATTTGGCTGTATGGAAAAATAGTCACTTGGAGCATAACTGTCCAACCGTTGATCTGATTCGCGTGAAATTTGATAGGTCGATAGATGAGACATGTGAAATATGCTGGTAACTTAGTGGGGCCAAATCCGTCTAGGTGTTATTGAGAAAAGGGGGTCCAAAGGAGGGTAAAATAAATCAATTATATCTAGATTGGTCTCATATGAAAGGTATATTTGAGTTCTTTTTAAAATGGTTTTAAGTTATTTCTAACCGTTAAGTTTTTTAATTATTTTCCTAATTGTTGACCATTTTTAAGACCTCTATTTTGTAGAATTATTTATGTTCAGTGCACTCATCTGATCAAGGTGATGATCTATTGTTTCAATTGTAAATATTTGTATAATTTTCTTTGTGAATAAAGATTAAAAAAAAAGTGGTGATACTCTTCATACTTCTAGCTAGCCATGATGACCCAGTGGTTTTAAAAGGTTGCCCGCGGGGTATTTGAAGGCCCCTGGCCTTATTTTATCACCTTTATTAACCTGTGCCCTGTGTGTAATTAATTCATAATAACCTTCGCCTTATCTTTTGTTATATCCGTTGCAATATAAAATCACGGACAAAATAGAATGCCCAGATTCAGTAATTCCAAATGGGTTCTTACGAAAATGAACTTTATGTCTCGCAGAATATGACTATAAAAAGAACTAGTGGTTGTATGTTAGTTGTAAGTTTCAAAGTTGTGCTTGCTGTCTCTCTCAGGCTCACAGGTATATGCATTCATCGAAGAGGTTGGAGAAGGGTTGGTCGACCTCATCCCTAGCTGCCTTCACAGACCCTCTGATAGACACTCTCGCGATGCTTTGATGCCCTGGTAGTACGTAGTTGCAAATACAGCCATAGTTGTGAATTTTCCTTAAGGCACTACCCCGACCCAAATCAGCGCCACCACCTATTTTATTGAATTATTAAGTTAAACAAAGGAATTTTAAAAAATCGATTGGCCTGTTTGTGACTCCTATCAGAAGCTTTTTTTTAATGCCCATGTAAAAGTTTTATTTTGCATACTTTAAGCAGAGATGCGAAGTTGCTCTTTGGGCCACCATGGTGGCAAGAAGAAGCCACTTCACATCTCTTTCTACAGTTACAAACTAAAACATTTATAGAGGCATTAAAAAAAAGCTTATGATGGAAATCACAAACTGGCCAATCGATTTTTAAAATTCCTTTGTATATCAAAATAATTAAATAAAATAGGTGGTGACGCTGATTTGGGTCGGGGTAGCGCCTAAATATGTATGAAATAAGAAAATTAACTGTCAAAGCACATTAATGATCGAATTTTCCTTTTTAACCGACGAAAAACGGAGGAGGTTCATCACCAATACCAGTCGGAAGCATCCCCAACACGCTGACTGCGTTGCCCAGCTACATGGCAAAGCTGATGATCTTCAAATGATTTTCTTTACGATTTTTTCAGCCACTATACCCTGGAAAGGTAAAAAACCTCCAAGGGGTTGTATCCAAAAGTAACTAATCACAACACAACTTACACAACATAAACACCCCCCCCCCCCCCCCCCCCGCCCCCCCAACTTGACCCTTCACCAGTACCGGAAAACAAATTTATTGCTCCAAATATACTTGATTCCGTCGATTCCTTCGAAATCAAAGCCTCACCTGCTTTTTGCAGACGGACGGACTAAACACTTCCACGCACAGAAATCTTTGATTTCCACACAAAGAAATCGGAATCAGTAAATAGGGTAAACATGCTAATTGTTGTCAAGGACTTAGGAGATTGAACTCGTTGCTCTAATAATTAAGGTCAAATTCAATTTATTTATTCAATCCTATAGCATACATTTATATTGCGCTTGGAATCGTCATATAACGCTTATAAATGTAATATACACTCGTTTAATTAAATTGTATATTTCCAAGCATCTTTAGTAAAAGATGCTTGGAAATATATATTTTATCTTCTATTTTCTTGCAAACCTTGATCGGTGGTATTACGCATTAAATATTGCGCCATCTCACAGTCTTTGACGGAACTAGGACGCATCTCAACATACATAGTCCCTAGGTTATCTAGATAGTTCTGTCAAAGACAGTGAGATGGCGCAGATAGAAATGAAATCCTTGTTTGCTCTTAGCATTTTATGCTAGCCTAGTACGGATACCACAGATTGAATTAATACTTAGTATACCGACATCTGTGGTATCCGTACTAGGCTAGCATAAAATGCTAAGAGCAAACAAGGATTTCATTTCTATCTGCGCCATCTCACTGTCTTTGACAGAACTATCTAGTGATAACCTAGGGACTATGTATGTTGGGATGCGTTCTAGTTCCGTCAAAGACTATGAGATGGCGCAATATTTAATGCGTAATACCACCGATCAAGGTTTGCAAGAAAATAGAAGATAAAAAACTGGGCTATTTATTTATGTTTTCTATATCTATACTAATATTATAAAGAGGAAAGATTTGACTGTTTGTTTGTTTATATTGAATAGGCTCCGAAACTACTGGACCGACTTGAAAAATTCGAAAGAAATATGAAGCAAACGATCGTTTTATATAAATGTACTAGCTTCTGTCCGCGGTTTCGCACCGGTGTGTGATCCGGATAAAAGTTGGCCTGTGAATATTATTCCAGATTATTTTCTACATGTTTATATTTTTTTATCAAAACCTGATGAGTAGTTTCAGCATCATCAATAATAATAACAAACATCCATACATCCATACATTCGCCTTTCTAATATCCATACAAATTGTAAGTGTTGTAATTCGTACTTAATATTTTAAAATTTACATACTAATACATTTCATTTGATACACCACCTAACCTTGTAGAACTCTTCTTAAATTTCTGCATTAAAATTGGAATGGAAATTTTTCATTTTCATTTTTAATTCTTTTTTTTCATATCTGTAAACAGGCGCACGAAATGTATTATTATTTTAAATTCCAAGTTAATTGCTGCGGTAGTTGCCGAGATATTAACCGGGAGCCACCCCTAATTCTTGAGGGATGAAAGCTATAATAAGTAAGAATCCCTGATAGGTTAAGGAGGGAAAAAGGACATACAAAGCGAGATCATAAATTGTTGGGTATCGAAATTGATCTCCGATCTCAAAACCCTAAAAACATACAGACGGCTTGGGAACCCCCTCCGTTTCAACCGACGAAAAACAGAGGAAATTTCGAGTCGACGCGTATTTGTTTTTATGAGTGACCACCTACGAATAAATAATTATACTTGTTCGTAGGTACGCATAACTTTTTACGGAGTAGTCCGATACCGATTATTATTTTTTTATTAAAAGGGGTATACGCCGAAGGTGGTCCCATTAAAATTGGAAAAAAAGCCAACTCGAAGGGTAGGAAAACAGGGGATGATTGATTGTTCACTCAGTGATTGTAATGTTTGACCACTTTATTTACAGAGTAGTCCTATTTTGATAATTCTTTTTTTATTGGATAGAGTATACTTCGATGTGTAATTAAACTAAATAAGACTTGAATTTTTACTAGCTGTCGCCACTAGAAGAATTTGAAAAAGGTTTATCGTCTTTTAAATCAAGGGAAATTATTTTTAAGTCTGCAGCACCGCCGCGGCCCGAAACTATTAAAAAATATTTACGAGTAAAGCGCATTCTCGGCACATCCTATTTTAAGCCCGCGACGCAAAAAGAGGGGTGTTATAAGTTTGACGTGTCTGTCTGTGTATCTGTGTATCTGTCTGTGGTATCGTAGCTCCCAAACGGATGAACCGATTTTTGTTTAGTTGTTTAGTTGTCGTAGACAATTTTATCCCAAGTGTTCTTAGCCATGTTTCATGAAAATCTGTTCAGACAATAAACGACGGCGGGTTTTGACGTGATAGCGTCTTTGAAATCGTTTTATTCGGGTGACATGTTCAGAAACTTGTGTCACACCAAAACCTCACGAGCGCGATCGCAGGTATAATGAGAGAGAGACGGACCGATCTCCCGTCTCATCTCGAGCGCTGCCAGTCATTCCGTGAAACTTGTCACGCGGAATCCTCACGAGCGGAGGCTGGCATAGCGTTCGCGTAGCAACAGCTGTTCGCTTTGGTGCTCCATATCATTATTTCACAAAATAATTATTTTTACGTAGTATTCTAGTCCCTATTTCGATTTCATCGTATATTTATAAGATAAAATAAGTGTACAAATAGTTATAACCGTATAAAAGTTGTATGATTAATGTGTTTGGCCCTCGGGATACCGGTTCTTTTTCGGTTAGGATTCCTGAGAAATTTGGCTTGTGTGTGTGTTCTGAGGAAGCTCGAGTTTACGTGAGTGCATTTCTTATACGTAGGAATACTATTTCCAACATAGCTAACATCTTTTACTGACACGTAAGTACTTACAGCATTTTCAGACACATAACCTATTGACATTGTATTTTCTGTCTTGAGCTCGTTACGGTAAAAAACGATTCAACCATTAAAAATGAATACAAGAAGCGCCTTGTTGCGTCAGGCAGAAATCAAATTAAACCAGGCTTTATTAGAGCTCAAGTCAGCAAAGAGACAGATTGCACAATTAGAATTAGAACGAGATGATAATGAAAACATTCTCTTAGAAGCGCTAGATAATAACAAAAAATTAAAAAATGAGATGACCACGTTATTTTGCGAGAACAATTCTATTATTGAGGAACGGGATAGGCTTCAGACTATAATAAATACCTTCGATGAACGATGTGGCATTGAGTTTGAAACGGCCCTGCACAGAACTTCAATCCTGCAAAAGGAATTGTGTGATGCACACCACCACATCACCCAGCTAGAAGAAGCGGCCCAGAACTCTGCCACCGCGAAAACACAAACACTATTCGATGAGCTAGTATCGGCTAACTCACCATTGGGCCATGTTTCTGTTGCCGGCTGCAGCATACACACATTGCATAATATTGACTTAACAAAAGATGACTCAGTGTGTAATGTGGAAGCTAGCAGCAAAAACCAACACAAGCTAAGCAAAAATAAGTTTAAATTTTTTTTTAAAATAAGTAAGTTCATAAAAAAAACGCAAAATTTATTAGAAAATCAAAAACATAAAGTATCTGAAATCAAATGTAATAGAAAACTTGTTGACGAACTAGAGCTATGTACAATAAAGCTAAATCAAAATCAGCTGCAATATGAGGCAGAATTGCAAGAGCTGAGGTGTAAACTTGGCCAGGCCGAGCACTCCCTAGGGCACTACATCAGCCTTTATGAGAGAACTACTGAACAGACAAGGGAACTCCACCTGGCCATGGATGCGCTCCTCGGTAGCCAGACGAGTCTGGAGGGCAGGATTCTGGAGGGCTGCGGGTGCTGTGGACCTAATTTGGTCGGTCACAACTTAAGTCCGGACAGTACTGTCTCAGCCGCATCCCACCTGGACCTCAGCACTTCATGCTCAGGTAATAAAACCATTAATGTACTGCGATGAAATTGGAAAAAATATGGGCCAGTTTTTAAACATGAGTATGGAGCACTCTATAAATAATTGCTTACCTAACTGCAATCTTCATGATATTCATGATATATGCACAGAATTGATAATGAAAGATTTGACATTAACTCAAACTTGATAATTTTACTTGGAAATAGGGGTAATGTGAACAAATTGGACTTAATTAAATATATGGACAAATTATGTTCCTTAAAATTAAATAAAATTGTAATGTTCACATTCCCCTACAGCAACAGCTTGCCAAATATAGAAAATAACATTAGATATAAGGTAAATATGACATTGCATACTATTTCATGCAATAATAATAATAATATACATGTGATTGACACTAACAATACTGTTAGTAAAAAATATTGCTTGACTAAAAAAGGTAATTACTACCTTTCAAATTATTACAAAAAACAAATAGCTGTGTCGCTATCCTATTACTTTACTATTACAGCCAAAAATTTGGCTAAACAAGATGCTTCTTTTGAGCATTGTAATAAATTTACAACCAAGACCTTGGAACTTCTTCCAAGCCATTTAAATTAGATTTAACGACAATAGAGGAAGTCTCTAGCCATAAACAGTCAAATAATATTGGTTACATAAAAAGTCAAAGAAACCAAACCTGTAAAATAAATGCAAAGTTCACTAACTTGGTGCATCAAAATATTCAAGGATTAAAAAGTAAATTACTAGAGTTGGAATTGTACATGAACGCTTTTCATATTGATATCATCTGCTTAACAGAACACTGGCTGAAAAGCTATGAGCTCATGTTCAATTTCAGTAACCACCAGGTTGGTAGCTCTTTTTGCAGATCACATGCTATTCGTGGAGGCTCATTAATATTAATAAACAAATTAATGAAATTCAAAGACCGTAAGGACATAAAATGCTTATCCGTTGAAAGCCACATTGAAGTAGCATGTGTAGAGTTGGAGCAAATTATTGTAGTAAGCGTATACAGCCCACCATCAGCTTTTTTTGAAATTTTTGAAAATGTCATGGAGGACATTTTATTTAAATTATCAAAATCAAATAAAACTATAATGGTATGTGGAGATTTTAATGTTGACCTTTTAGTAGTTTATTCCCTCAGTACTAGATTGACTAATTTATTTAATTCTTATAATCTAAGGCCATTATTTATGGAACCTACTAGAATAACTGAAACCTCAGCAAAATGTATAGATAATGTATTTGTTTGCCAAAATGAAAAAATTGTTACTAAGAAAATAATAAGTAATTTAAAATCAGACCACTTAGGTCAACTAATAAAACTAGAAATTCAAGTAAAAAACAATAATTGTAAAAAGAGATTAACTTACATACCTGTGACCACCAGTCGATTTGAACGGTTGAAATTGGATTGGGATTCTAAGCCATCACCTAATTACTCACATAACAACCCAAATGAGTCGTATTGTAGTTTTTTTTATAAATTCACCAATGCGTTCAATTCAATATTCACATCCAAATCGATTATGGTCTCAGAAAAACTTAGCTTTAGTGAGTGGGCAACAGTAGGTATACATAAGAGTAGAGAAACTTTGTATGAACTATATAGTGAAAAACAATACAATTTTAGCCAGGAGTTCAAAAAAAAAGTAAAAAATTACTCAAAAATGTTTAGAAAAGTTTGTCAAATCGCAAAATCAAATTATTTAAGCTCCAAAATTAGAAATAGTGAAAATGTCATAAAATCAACGTGGAAAATAATAAATAGTGAGACTGGAAAGGTCAGTACCTACGTTAATGATTACAATTTAAAGATAAATGATTGCACAATCAAAAATGACATTGAAGTAGCCCAAGCTTTTGAAAACTTTTTTACTGACATTCCAATCTCTACTACGAAGTGTCTAAACTCTTCTCAATTAATCGCTGAGTCATTACTCATAGAAAATGTACCTAAATGCGAAAATAAACTTAATTTCAACTATGTCGATGAAAAAGATATTAAAAAAGCCTTCAAACTTTTAAATATAAAGAAAACTGCAGATCTCTGGGGCATTTCCGTTAAAATTATTAAACCTTTAATTGATACGATTGCACCAGATCTAGCTTTTATATTCAATGAATCTATTGATTGTGGCGTATTTCCTGATCTAATGAAATGTAGTAAAGTAATCCCACTATTTAAATCGGGTAGTAGGTCTGACCCCACTAACTTTAGACCAATATCAGTACTGCCAACTTTCAGCAAAGTTTTTGAAAAACTTATTTTACATCAATTGCTTAGGCATTTTAATGGCAATGACCTGCTACATGGTAAGCAATTCGGGTTTACTCGGGGCAGGTCAACTACTGATGCCGGTGTAGAGTTAGTATCGCATATTTTTGATGCTTGGGAGAAGTCGCAAGACGCTTTAGGCGTTTTTTGCGACTTGTCAAAAGCGTTCGATTGCGTACACCATGAAACATTAATCAGGAAACTACATCACTATGGCATAAGAAACACCTCTTTGGATCTTCTTACATCTTATTTGAGTGATAGGATACAAAGAGTTGACATTAATGGGAAACGGTCTTCGGGGTCTGTAGTTACAATGGGTGTACCGCAGGGTTCTATCCTCGGTCCTTTCCTATTCTTAGTTTATATTAACGACCTGCCTCATCTTGTCAAGAATAATCACGAGATTGTATTGTTTGCTGATGATACTTCATTAATTTTTAAAATGATGCGACAAAACACAAATTTCGACGATGTGAATAATGCAATCTCAAAAGTAGTTCATTGGTTTAGTGTCAATAATCTTTTGCTAAACGAAACCAAAACAAAATGTATTAGATTTATTCTACCTAATGTTAAACAAGTGAAGGCTGATGTAAACGTTAAAGGAGAAACTTTAGAAATAGTAGAAAGTGCCGTATTCTTAGGAATCACCTTAGATAATAAACTTCAATGGGGCCCACACATAGATAAGCTATCGAAGAGACTCAGTTCTGCAGCGTATGCAGTCAAAAAAATCCGTCATCTTACAGACGTGGATACATCTAGACTTGTTTATTTCAGCTACTTCCATAGTATTATGTCTTATGGTATACTGCTGTGGGGGAACGCTGCAGATATTAACACCGTATTTGTGCTGCAGAAGAGGGCTGTTCGGGCTATCTATAACATGGGTCCTAGAGAATCTCTACGTGATAAATTCAAAGAAATAAACATAATGACAGTACCATGTCAATATATCTATGAAAACTTATTGTACACTCATAAAAATATAAATCGGTTCCCTAAAAATAGCGATAAACATATTTTTAATACCAGAAATAAACATAAACTCGCTGTGCCCACAACTAGGCTACACAAAATAAATGTATCTTTTAAAGGGCAATGTATACACTTCTACAACAAAACTCCTAGTGAGTTGCAAAAATTATCAGTAAATAAATTCAAACAAATTGTCAAAACCTTGCTGTGCAAAAAGGCTTACTATAAAATATCAGATTATCTAGAGGACAAAAAAGCTTGGGACGGGTTTTGCTCCAACTCGAAAAATAACAACTAACAGGCTAAAGGTTTCTTCGTCGCTTCTTTACTTTAGTCTACATACCGAAGCGACAGAAATCAAAAAATATCACTTTATTTCTGTGTCAGTGTTTAGTTTTTTATTTTGACCTTTTCTAAGTGTACATTTATTGTATTTATGGAAATAAAGAGTTTTTGATTTTGATTTTTTGATTTTTCGAGTGAGTGGACCGATCTTCCGTCTCTCTCACTCTAGCGGCATAAGACGTTATCACGTAAACATCTCGATCGTAAACCTACTTTACAAACAACCAATTTTTTTCAAAATTTATGTTTGTCTTGTTTCAGAGAGAATAATAAACATTTAGTTTGGTGGTTTTGTATAAGCGAGGAGCTCGTTAATATCTTTTGAATGAGGAATAGAAATTCCGTAATATTTACGGTTTTAATGTACCAGGGCTTCATAGCGCCGAGGAAGTAGGAATGAGGTTGGTACCTTCCTTCTGTGCTTTGTTGACACCTTCAACCCCATCCCCTATTTCTGTTTCATGATTGCTCCGCGATACCTGCCAGACTGAGTGAGATACACATAATCGCACACAAGTGCATCACTGAAAGTCTTCAATGTGAGCAATGCGCCGGTAGACTTATATCGGAGGTAGAATAGGTACAATTATTAATTCCGGTCAATGTTCCGAAGTTTATTTTCTCGATCTTTCGGTACTAAAGAAATATCTCTCTATGACTGTCTTGATATAACTACAAAATGAATTTCATCTCGAATTGGGGTAGATTATAATAGACACGTATATTTTTCTGGAAGTCGTAAACCGAGTAAAAAAAACAATACAATAGCACATAATATCTCCAATATGGCACTAACGTACAATACTAACTATAATAAATGGAAACAACACTATGACCACAAATAGCGTTTGCACGCGAATGTTCTATCTAAACTTTGCTAATACATAGAGGTTGCAACGTCACAAACGTCGTCATAGTGTTCGACCGAGAAGCAAGAGGAAAATGAATGCTAGGGACAAACGTTATCCTACACGTGGTTGGTATTGATCGGAACTGTCTGCAGGTACCAGGTAATCATAGCTTGGCTAAAGCCATGTTGACGTTTAACTTCATTCATACTTCAGTGCAAGATTTGTTTGTGAGCATACCCAGTCGGATTTCGTTACCGCTCTGGGTCGCGAACAATGCTTAGGAAAGACGAAGCCTTAATTCGCAACGAGCAACGAGACGAATTTTAGCACACTGCGTAACGTATCATGTTCACTGCGCATGGTACATTATGTCCCGGCTAAATAGTTTTATGAAGCTGAAACACACATAAATCTTTCCTTTGACGACAATTCTACTCAGAATGTTTTTTGACGTGACAACGTCTTATAATTCGATAGAGCCGGCTGCACGCACGAAAAAACATGACGTCATGCGGCGTTACCTCATGCGGCGTTACCTCGCTCTTTTCTTAAGACGTTGTCACGTTCAACTATCGTCAGTAAACCGACTTTACAGACAACCAATTTTTTTAACAAAAATCTATGCAGAACCTATTTTTTAACCTACTTTAAAAAAGGAGGAGGTTCTATGTTCGGGTGAATATACCTGTTTTTTTTATCGATTTATCCGTCAATTGTGAACCGATTTGGAAAATTATTTTGCTATTGCATGGATAATGATCTCGAGGTGGTTCTATAAACACTTGATTCCGGTATATGTCACGAAAAACTTAAATAAAACGTCAAGTGAGAATCAGACTCGCACACTAAGGGTTTCATTTAATTGTAAGTTGTGTTGTTTCTTCCCAATATCATTATTCTAGGGCAACAGAAAGTAGGTACCCTGTATATTTTGGTCCAAAGAGAAAATAAAAACATTATTTTTTCTGTTAATAAACTAAAAATTTACGGTTTTCGGATTTTTACAGTTTCTTGCCAAATTTTGTTTTGGCTAGAAACTGTAAATGTTAACCTAAAGTCAACGGTTGGTACTCTATAGGTTTTGTGTGCATGTGATTCCCTTCGAAATTTAAAAATATTCGGACATAAATGGCTATAACTTTGATTGCGTTAACTTAGAATTTTTATTTACATCACGGCTCCAAGAGGTCACAGACTTGAATATCATAATGTTAATTTCAACTCGATCCTGACCGTCAAATGTCATGTTACGAAATAAAAGAAGTTGATGAGATGTTGACAGGAAGTTTATTGACAACCACGTTGATATTTACAAGTGTCAAGTTAAAGTAAATTAAATATCTATATATCTAGAGGTAGATTTAAGGCTAGAGGTCTATGACCCTTATTACAGCTAGGGCCTTAATATATACTAAAGAACCCTAAAAATGGGCGGTCGATGTGAAGCACCGACCTTAAATGGGACGCGTGAGAAGCGCTCCAGATTATTGAAGTGCCTCTAATATAAATTCAACCTTTATAAAAACCTAATGTGTATTGTGAGAAGCACCCTAACTTAAAACCTATAGAAACGGGCCTTATATTCTCGGGCGTGAGGCGCCTACATAATGGCCTTTAAAACTAACCTATAAAACAAGTCCTTCCTACCTATCAGGGGAAGAGAGAACACAGGGAATCTTGTAATTTAATGTAGAATAAACAGAAGAAAAGAAACAAAGGAGGAACACAACACAACCAGCCACTGTACGGAATCATAAAACAGGTCAGGTTAAACAGGTCGTCGTCGCCGGGGAAGGGCCGCGGATCGCTAATCGTCCGCTCGCACCAGAAGAAGAAGGTCCAGGTATGCACCTCAGTTCTCCACACGGGACGCAGATGGGGACGTCCGCTCGTGTGAAGAGTTTACGTTCCTGAGAAAAGTGGGTTGACCAACGGACAACAAAGTGATCCTTTGTGGGTTCCTTTTTTCCGTTTGAGGTACGGAACCCGTGCAGTGCAAATGCTAAGGCATTTAAAGTCGGATTATAGTTTTATACAATTAAGTTATATTCCACTTTAGATTAGGATTTTGATCATATTTTTTTTATGCCGATAGAAGATATTATTTTTGTTTTATTAGATTCATTAACACTACAGTACACGCGCCCCTTTTTTTCACACGAGTACACGCGTGGCCTACTATATTAGGCCATTTTAAAATGTCAATATATTGTCTATATTCCTAACTTTCTGATTAAAACAAGAAATGGAATGGAAAAGTTATATAATTTACTTAGTTTTACAACCGTACATTTTAGATAAATTATTATGAATACTGAACAATCAACAATTTTGTAAATATCTAAGAAAAAGAAACAAAAATGGCATTTCTGAGATCAACATGTTTTTTTCTAACATAAAACTAAACTTAGTTACAAATTTCTTTAGTTTCGTGGCATTCAGGACACACTACTGCTTGGTGATCGGGACAAATCCATTTATTGCAAGTCTTGCACCACTTTTTTGTCGACCGATTTCGGGCTTTCGAGCAGAGTGCACATCGACCAACTTGTCCTATCTTTTTCGGTTTTCGCATCTCTGTTTCTTTGGTAATCGTCTTTTATTTTTCTTCTATGTATATATTAGTACACCTTACCAGGATGTCCAAGATATCTTGCGTGAAGAACAGTTCAAAACAGGATCACGGATCCTTAGCATTCCTAGCTGCATCTCCTTTTGGGCCTGGTGGTCTTATCCTAATATTTTGGGGTCGAGCTCGCGTGGCTGGTAGAACATCTTTTTGCCAAATAGTTCCGTTCGTAGATTTATAGACTGCACCGTGCCTTCTGGTTGCAAGTTCCGAGAGTGGCGCGTCTTCTGAACTTGATGTTTCGTCTGATTCGCTCAATCTTTCCTCTTCATTTTCACGTTCTGACTCGCGGACTAGGGCCTGCAAATCTGGATCTGGCTGAACTTCATCATCTTCACTCTCAATCACTTCTTCATCTTCAGTTTCTACCTCTCGCAGCCACCTTTCCACTTGTAGATCATCCATGACGAAAATCTGTAAAAAAGTACTAAATTAGGAAAAAAGAAATACATTTTACAACTTGTAACTAATAAATAATTAATAATCATTTGATATACATACATATAAATATATAATTTTTTACAAAAGAACATTGTAATAGCGTTATAAATCAATAATACATCAAAAGTTACATACCTGCATTTGGTACACCAATACACGCGCGGACTACTTTAGTAGGCCCGCACTTTTGGCGCCAAATTGCTTGTGCATGCGTACGCGCTGAGGTCGCACGGGGTACTGAGGTTGTGACAAATATATCAGACGAGGATTACCTGGAATCACTAGTTTCTAGCGCGCTTAGTTAAAAAGTTATTGCAAAAAGAGTTACCCTGGTCTACTATAGTAGGCCGCGCGTGTACTCTAGTGTTAATTATGTACGCACATTAGGTTGTATTGCACATATTATATTAATTTTTTATCTGTGACATAAGCTTGATATAGGTGCATATAGCGGTTAATTTACTTTGCACAAGGCTCTCATAACTAGCAAGAAGCTTACACTAAAGTTGCCAGCGCCAGGTGGTGGTGGGTCCATTCATTCCTCCTTTAATTAGTGTTTGTGTCGGGAGCTGTAACTTCCATGTCTATTTCATCGAATGCCTGAAGAGTAAAATTGTCAAAACGAGATCGAACGAAAACTATATTCAGTCAATACCTGTATCCAGGGTCGGCATCACTCATATAAATCAGTGGCACTATTTTAGAACTTTTACCCAAAGCGTTACAGATCAAAGCATTTTACACCCAAGACACAAGCATTATCTGCTGCGTAGCAAATCTCCGTAGACCCTTCGTAGACCGCTACGGTTGCCTACGGCGTAGAACTAACAAATTGCTTAGTGATATTGTGAAATTCAAATTGTTTCGCGGTTTCAGCATTTCATCATCATCATTATCATCATCATCATCATCAGCCTATCCACTGCTGGACATAGGACTCCCCTAATGAGCGCCATAGCGCCCTGTCTTCAGCTTGCCGCATCCAGCATCTGCCTGCAGTCTTTCGCAGATCGTCATCCCACCTGGCCGGAGGGCGTCCTACACTACGTTTTCCGAGTCGTGGTCTCCACTCAAGAACACGTTTACCCCAGCGGTTGTCGGTTCTTCGCGAGATATGGCCGGCCCACTGCCACTTCAGCTTGCTAATTCTTTGAGCTATGTCGATAACTTTGTACGTGTACGTGTGATACGAGTTTTATCCTTCAAAGAGACTCCGAGCATAGCTCTTTCCATAGCTCGCTGAGCGACTTTGAACTGGTGGACCAGCCCTACCATGAGTGTCGACGTCTCAGCTCCGTAGGTCATGACGGGTAGGACGCACTGATTGAAAACTTTCGTTTTCAAGCATTGCGGTATGGTATGGTATCAGCATTTCAACAGGAGTCTTATTAGTGTTGCACGTTAGAGGCATAAGTTAATAAGGTCATTAATTCTCATATTCGATTAACGCCAACTGTACCAACATGCTCTTCTGAAATATAAGTAAACAGAGTTGTCTTCATGTCGTAGCTGGTGTCTGACAAGGCAGATGTGGAACAAGTGTCGGAATAACAAATAAAACGTCATGTACAAGTCGGAGTAAGCAATAAAAAGTGACTCACACGCACAGTTCGTACAATTCCCTGATTCGGATTAATTATGTAAATAAACTAATCATTAACAAGATCCGTCAAGTGCGAGTGTAACTCGCGCGCCGAGGGTTTCGAACGTTTGTCAATTATACAAATTTGTACTAAAAGTACCGGTAAGAGATATCGCTATTTGATGAATACCTAAAAATATTAGGTACCAAACAACATTTTAGATGGATCGCTCGGTATAAGTACCTATACCTACTTCGGAGATTAGGTAATATTTTGACTTTTTTCAAAATACTTTCATAGCCCAAGACGCATTTATGTCGGTCAGCGCCACCACGTGGCGGCAGTGAGGCTGGGCAGTGAATGTGTTTATCAAACATGGCGGCCGTGTCCACCGATAAGAAATTAGAAAACACCCTCCGCAATTTAAAGTCTGGAATACGAGCGCCTTAGCATGTGCTTTGTCAGTCAGTTAGGACCTTAGAAACGGCAACACACTAAAAGTTTCTATTTTGTAGTCCCCTTTTGATTTCAGTTTCCTGAAGCTAATGAAATCTTAACATTCACTTTTTTCAACTTCTAAACCTAAAAGTAACAGGTTGGCAAACAAAATGGTGCCGAGCCTTTTTTCAGGAACGTTTCAGAATACGAAATTTCAAATGATTGTTCGTTTTGTAAGCGGAATCTTCTGAGCGGAATCTGTTCAATTTTGTAGGCGTTGTAGGTTGCTAACGGTTGCTGAATACAGAGCATTTTCGTATTCATTCGATCCCTATTTGGAACCCCATACGGTGTGATTTTCAAAATTCCTTTCATATTGCTCATTTTTGTACCAAATCCTACACACCCAGCAAGTTCCATGTATCTATGACCAGTGGTTTGGACTGTGGGATGTTTAATGAATAAATGATTCAGGACAAAGACGATGTTATTAGTAAAGATAAAATTAGGCAAAGCATGTCTAATTATACAGAAAAAACAGACAGCTGATTGAAGTCAGACTAAAGCACGTATAAGATAAGGTCTGGGGTTACTCAAGCTGTGATAGCACTGGCTAGTCATTCCGTTACCACGACAGAGTGTAAACCTGTTAAAACATCGGAAAACATAGGTAAATAAACGCGATAAATCCCCGTAAATATTTATAATAATGAATCTCATCGAGTGATATAATTTACCTTAAGAAGTTTGGCAGCAGTTGTGGCGAAATCTATCGCCTTTAATGATCATCTATTGAGCTGTACTAAATCTTTTAAGATCACCTGCTAGATTGCGCAAAGTGTGCGAATCCGCGGGCAGATGCTTGTGGTAAACTGATTAACTGTATGATATTTGGTTATTTCATACATATGTTTACAAAAGTTCGGTAAGGTCAAACAGATAGAGAACAAAAGCCGTTGTACATCTATATCTATACTAATATTATAAAGAGGAAAGATTTGATTGTTTGTTTGTTTGTATTGAATAGGCTTCGAAACTATTGGACCGATTTGAAAAATTCTTTCACTGCCAGGAAGCTTACTTTCAGGGAGTGACATAAGTTATATTTTATCCCGGAATTCTCACGGGAACGGGAACTACGCGGGTAAAACCGCGAGGCGATCGTCTAGTACCCAATATAATTGTACATACCCAGTTTATAACATTTCAATACGGTACCCTCGAACAGTAACAACGATCTACTCGTGGGTGGGTTATTCAATTCACTTTGGGGTAAGGGAAAACTGGCCTGAATCAAAAACTAAAAGACTTTTGTTTCGGGCTAGTTGTCTACTATGTTTTTAAGAAAAGGTACAACTCGCCCGTAGGCAAGGTTTATCGCAGGCGAGATGTACCCTAACCCAACATATGCGAGCTTTAAGATGTACATACAGTTTGTTCTTCGTAGATGTCAGTTTTTTTTACAATTCCACCATCTTCCGGTTGCATACCATGTCATAGAGGTCACGTAAGGACTACAGGATCAATTGACCATTATGTCTGCCTGGGACAAACCGTTGAACGTAATATAAACCAGTTCGGATTCAGGAAACTACGCTGTGTCTTAACCGATCTGCGGTAGATGAGACCATTTCAAGACGTTAGTTTTCGACAAGCGTTTCTTGCTATATACGACACGAAAACATCGCTTGTACTAACCCGTCAGTGAGAGGCACTTCCTCCAGGATCAGCTTGGCGGTCTCGAGCGCTCGTAGGAAACCGCTGCCGCCACCGCCAGCACGGCCAGCAGGAGGCAGCCAATCACGTGCCGGCGCGAGTGGCCTCCCATTCTTGCTGCAACAATACAACATACTTCAATAACCTAAAACTAACTTCTATGATCATTACATTACCAATAGAATGTAACATTGATGAAAACACAATAATGAAAACTAGGTTTTCACAGAAGCGTCACCAATAATGAGCTGAAATACGTACAATGACCTAAAAAGACCTTGTCCTATATCGTCTAAACCCCTGTATCTAAATGTCTGAAATTGAAATGCTCTGCTAGTGTGTCCCGACCCGTGTAACGTAATCTCTTAGCAAACTCCGTCCCGTTTAAGCCCAGTCCTGTCCCGAACTTGAAACAAGTCCCTATAATGTACAGGACACCCATACACCGAGAAACTTACCCTCTTACTTTATACTTTATACCTCTCTCGTATTAATAAATATAATATTAGCTAAGAGCCAATAGCCATATAAATAGTTTTGAGTATGGTTCTCCGTTACATAATTTAAACCTTTTTTGATGCTCTTTTATTTTTTTCGACGGTTCTCCGATTGCAAGGCGCATCACTCACTGGTGAGTCGAGACAAGGTCGAGGCACGGTCAAGGCTACATCAATATCGCGCTTATCAGAGGGAGGCCTGCGTCCAGCCAATATAGACTGTTGAGGATGAGGATGAGGAGGTATGGTATGTGCTGAGTCAAATCTACAGCGCCTATGCTTCCGTCACAAAAAAGTGTTCAAAATCAAATTGTATCTAATATAGTTCGTACTTACACAAGAACCTTTTTATACAAATCCCCGATTACGCAAATAAATCGTTTCAATCTCCTGTGTGGCCACTATATTTTGTTCCCGTGTGCCATACCAGAACTGCATCCATTTCCAGCCCGAGGGCCCAAAGACATGTTAACTCGCAAGCTTGGCCCCTCATGGCTTACTAGACGATATGACCTAATAGGTAACGAATACGGACATTAACGGGTAAAATAATGTTTGAAGGAACGTAATCTAGATTAGTTTACTATTTTTGTGTGTGTAGTAAAGAAATTAGGAAAACGGAGATACATGCAACTACAACTTATTTCGTAAGTACGTAACATTTTTTTTTTGTGTATTTAAATGAGAAAATTCTAAATATCGACGAGGATTTTATCGTACCCATATATTCCAAATATACAGGATATACACTATTTACACAGAAAATATACTATTTACACACGTAACTTAATTGTTAGGCATTTTTTTGTGTTTATTGTATAAAAACTTTTGTTTAGAAACCTAAGTTAGGAACCTAGATAAAGGTATGGAAGTTGTGTAAGCATATTCACACACGTAACTGACAATTCATTCCACAGCAATGTTTTAAACACCCTGCTTAGGTTTAGAGTACCGAAATAATTCGGTAACAATGGTCAAATCACGGTAACAATGCACGCAAATAAATAATCTTCTAAATCCGCCGCTTGAATAGCCTCATCCCTCCAAACTTACACGACCTCATCCTCATCAGCCTAAAAAGTCTTCTCAAGGCACGGCGTTTTATGTCTGATGCGATTATGTGTCATCGAATAGTGCGAGTCACTCAGCAAGCGACAATCGTTGCTTGGATGCGTCATAGCTTCCATCCTACCACCGAGCTTCTTTGGTAAAGGCACCAGTTTTTGATATTTGGTCATATTGTGTCATGGTTCATCACAATTTTGCCAGATTACTGTGAATGTTATCGCCATAGCCCGCGTGGCGTAAGATCTAGACTCTCCAAGGGCTGATTATAAATCAGATTCAACCGCTTCAGCAAAAGGCGCTGCAGTGGTATAGTACACAAGTGCAAACTCTAAAAGGAAGCCGGGACTCTACTCCTCGTTGTGGTTAGAAACCGCCGTTGTACAACGTTCACAGCCTGGAACGGCAGATATTAGGTCTTCGACCTCTTACGTGATATCTGAGTCCACTGCCACAAGTACTGGGCGTATTCCTTGAAACAAGCTTATTGTGATTTTGGAGAGGATGTAAAAACTCTATAAGAGCACATAATTTTCTGCTTACGTGATATCTGAGTCCACTGCCACAAGTACTGGGCGTATTCCTTGACACAAGCTTATTGTAATTTTGGAGAGGATGTAAAAATTCTATAGGAGCACATAATTTTCTGCTTTTATGGCATCCTTGGAAGACTTTCGGCCAAGCCGTATTTATTTTTTATAGGCTTCTCCATTGTAGTCATACGATACGTTCTGATAATGTCAAAGTCAGAGACTCTCAGTCAATTCCAATGCATTAAAAAAGTCAGAGACTCTCGGTCAATTTTTATTTATTGTTTACCATGTTTTATTTACTTATATTGACCGTATGGTTATTGTTATATCTTACAATTTCATCTGCCATTGACTGGAGAAGACGTTTACGTCACCCACACTATTCTTATTTACATTACTGGTAATGTTATAATTTTCACTGCACTTCGCTTTGGCATTGCTTCTATCATGGTAAACGAAAGGTAATTGCGAAATAACATGATTCATATCATATTGAAACTACGGTAGGTACGTGTTTTCATTGCCTCGCAAAAAAAAAGGAATGATAATCACAGATTTGTAAGTATAGTCCTAAAATGATAATCTGGAGGAAGACATCCGTCAGGCTGGTCTTAGGCAATTCTTTTACTCTATGAATTGTCTATAAAAAGGTGCGATTTGCCTAGAAAAATTTAAGGATATTAAAGGCCTAAAAAAGTAGCCTATTGTTTAAGTTAGGCTACATTCTAAATGTATGCCAAATTTCATATTTATCTGTTCTGTAGTTTTGAGATCCTAGGTAACAAGAATTTCACATTTCACAAACTTTCGCATTTATAATATTAGTAGGATAGGATAAGGCTCTGTAGATACACCTTGCGCAGAAAACTGCGCGGAGGCTGCGCCATGCACCAGGCAAACATAACGTTCTCGGAGATTTAAATTTGGTTTCAAATAGTCTTATGGAGAACCTTTGAACTTAGATCAACTTAAATGTAGTCTTTAGACTATAAGTTGTAACTTATCATAGTAATATGCTGTGGCATGCGTATGAAAATAAGTTTCAAGTACCTACTTATAAACCTACTTAGAAGAAAACGAATCGGTTCAAATTTAGCATGGTTGTAGTTCATGGTCTGGAATAACTAACACGTGGTAGCTGCAAATCCTACTTCTCTATGACTTATTTCTACAAGCTAAACATAATCAAACCATAAATCCGGGAAAAACGCGTATTATGCCGCTGGCAAAATCTAGTATACAAAAGTAATACGTAGATTCGACCTCAAACGCAAGTGTCTGAGTTTGAGTCTAATTTGGTTTGAAGTTGACACATGGATGAAACTGCTTACGGCCGTTGCCATGGAAACCATTAGTTACCAGTGCAATCTATTTTCATTTTATGAATTTGACTTAGCGTTTTGATTAGTTTAAATTGAAACTTGATTCTTGTGGAGACTATCAAAAATCTTTAAAATGTGATCGGTAAGACTTTGCGACCGATATGGATCGCCATGCGATCGCTATCTATGTCGAGACTGCATCCCCTGGTATTAAAATTTTTGTTATTGAAAATGCGTTCAGCGTACTTGCGGTAAATAGACTTCAGTGCATCAAACTAAATAAGGCTTGGTGCAAACGGATCACCGGCCACCGCCACTTGTGAATGTGTGCCATGTACATTGTAGAGTTGATGACTACGATTTAAATAGAGCTCTCAGCAACGATCTACATGAAGTAGTACATGTTTGTTTAAAGAAGCATAAACTGGCTATGCTCTTTGTTGAAATAAATATTCTTATCAAACCTCTCATCTGTAGTTCACAAAAGACTAGTTTTAACATTAACTTCAATGTTGATTACAAGTTACTCGCAAACAACTTCAGTAATTAGATAATCAATTAATCATAGTGCCGTTACACAAGCCCTGTTTAGCTTGGGGCTAGATGATGTTTTGTGGATTGTCGAGCATCATTATGGAAATGGAAAACTAAATGATTCCAATCATGATTAACAATTTATACAGCAATATTATATTTTATTAATTTATATAACAATTTTTAGCAGTGAAGAGGTTCATAGTTCCTAGTCGATGGATCTTTTAAAAACCTCGGAAGACGTAGGGTAGTACGTAGACTTAAAACGCTAGGTAGGTATTCAACTAAGTACAGGTACCTGATTTACCGAAAATATTAGAAAACAAGGAAGCTTTATCTTTGGGAAGAAAAGAATAATAATAGACTGTATCGTAAAAACAAGAAATTATTTTCTTTCACTGTCGTCATTAATGAAAAACAAAGTGAAGTTACGCTATGGCAACAGAGCTAAGGTTGATAAAACACGTCGACAATACATTGGTATTTATTGCAACATCCATACATGATATAATGATAGCGTGGGAGTATTTATAGATTTCTTATAGGTAAAAGAAAGGTCGGAAGAAACCTGTTGTTGCATTACGTCTTTCGTTTTTCCAACTTAGAATGATTAAAATATTATCTGATGCAGATACTTATTTTTCTGTTTCCTTAGACAAGTCTAAAACTATCTTCGAGTAGGTATGGCTGATGGTAAGGCATCATTTTTTTAACCTTATAAGATTCTTATCTGAATTTAGATTGTTTTTTCATCATAACGCCCCTAGGGGTGAACCGAATTGGATTTCGTTACCCCGTCCATTTTAGTCTATACTAATATAAGAAAGAGGAAAGATTTGATTGTTTGTTTGTATTGAATGCTCCGAAACTACTGGACCGATTTGAAAAATTATTTCACCGTTAGGAACCTTACTTTTTAGGAAGTGACATAGGCTATAATTTACTCTCGGAATTCCCACGGGAACGGGAACTACTCGGGTGAAACCACGAGGCGATCGTCTAGTATATAATAAAGTGAGCATATGAGTACTAAAATTTTAAATATTGCAGTGCACGACGGCTACCTACATACTATCAAATTGAAAGTAAGTAGCCGTCTCATTAGTTACTACTAATGAATGAGAGGTATGAATGTAATAAGCCCTCGCGCACCTCCTTAGAATTTAGATACTGTACTACTAATGAGTCGCACGACGGTTACCTATTTTACTTTGTTAATGATTTATTAGCATCTTCCACAGCTAGTGGAAATATTGCTTTAAAAAATAAATATAGGGAGGGCTACACCCAGCAGTTTAGGGTTGCTACCTGGATGATAAATGAAAACATGGTTCCCATCCTGTCGAAAACTCGAAACGCTTCGTAAGCGACTTTTAATTTTTCTAGTAGCGACATCTACCGAACAACCGTGCGAGAAAGTTTCACTTCCTACGTTTCGTACGGGGACGTTCATGCTGCGGCATAGTGAAATGATTTTGTTGTCAAGATAATTATTAGAATTGCTAATAATTTTAAGCTTTACCTACTATAAAGTCGACCGTTTCGTGTTGACGCGAGATATTTTTTTTGTGGCTTTAATTTTTTATTGCGATGTACAAGGAATAAAACTAGCAATATTCTTCACCGATGTTCAGCGCAGCAGCCTCAAGTGGCAAGTCGCGGTCACGTCACTGCTGTAGTGAGTGGCTGCCGACGCGTGTGCGGCGAGTTCGTACAAAATGTATGAAAAAGCGCATGAACAGCTTGTCTCTCGCCACCGATAGCAGTGCTTGGTGGTCCGTTTGCGCCTAGCCTAAGATTCTAATGATATCGCGATCTAAGTATTTTGGGTTCCAAATCCAATTCAGGGTTAGGATAGGGGGTTTACGGTGTCGAGGTACAACAAATACTCTCATAAAGTCATATCTTAGTAAAAGAATCCAGGTGAGCCAAGTTAATAAAACATGTCTAGAATCACACACTGACACCATTTACGAATCTTGCGCTAGAGTAGTGTCACACTGGGTATGCCCCAGCGAAGCGTTTAGGACCACTCCTATTACATACACAACACGCGATAAGGAACTTCGTTCCAAAAATTCAATGTTTATTTATGAAACCCAAAATTTATTTTATGCACTTTGGTATATCTGCCCCCGTGTTTATCTGTGCTCGAATAACTTCGAGTACCCACGAACTGGCCGGTAGTAACGCCGACACTAAGAATTTAAATCGGGGGAATTCACAGGGGCGTCCTACCTATCCCATGGAGATGATATTATGTGCAAAAAATTATATCGCTTTGACACACCATAGAAAAACAAGATACATAAGTCAAGTGCGAGTATAAAGAGACTTCGCTATTTAATGAATACCTAAAATTAGTAGGTATTCATTAAATACCTACTATTTTAGGTAAGTACCTACATTTCCGATTGATCGACGTTTTCAAAAACATTTCAAAAAGTATGTACGTAACCCACAGACTACACCTAACTGTTTTGAGATGTACAAACCGATACATTTCATCACGACAAAGACACCTCTTTACAATTAGGTACTTATTATACTAGTTGAATGCACGCGGCTTTGCTCGCGTAAAGTTATTTTATTCATATTAATTTTACTTTGAGTAGAATTCGCAGGCGGGGTGTCCACGAATGCTTCGTGGAAGCCCCGCCTGCAAATTCTACGTTATTCGATCGAGTTTGATACCAGGCTCTCATAAAATGGAAGGAGATAACATAAAGCTACTCTTGCAAGGGTAACTATATGATACCTAGTCTGTGGCTTTTGTTCGTTGCTGAATTTAAACTGATTTCAGCGTTTGTATAAGCCCTAAGAAAGGACACAAACTAGTTAGAAGTCGCGTGGTCATTCACTATAGTTTATTGCACGTTTCAAGAAAGGAAAGGTTGCTGCATCGAACGAAGACTTTTCCCAGGATGCCTCTGAATATATGCATAATTTAACATTAATTTTGTTTCATTTGTAAGCTTAGAACTGAATAGTTTTATATTATTGATATTAGTTTACTTTGAGTAGAATTTTGCAATTTGCAACTGAATAGTTTTTTTTTTTACTTTGAGGAAAAGCATTCGTGAAATTTGCAGGCGGGGTGTCCACAAATGCTTCGTGGAAGCCCCGTCTGCAAATTCTACGTTTTAGATCGAGTTTGATACCAGGCTCTCATAACATGCAAAGAGAAAACATAATGCAGCTCTTGTAAGGTAACTATATGATAGTCTGTGGCTTTTGTTCGTTGCTGAATTTAAACCAATTTCAGCTTTAACACGCAAAGGAATAAGTCTGATTTCGTGAGCGAGACTTATTCGACGTCACTGGTTTACTCGAGGGGTGTAACCCCAATAGCTCTATCTCATTTTTTCGCAAAGGCTAGAAGAAATAGCATGATAGGGTTGGGTTGGGGGCTAGGTTTTATCGAAGTACAAGTATTATATAGGTACTTGCTTCGACAGATTACGAGTAGGCACACCTCCAATGTTATGATAGCCTGGTACAAGCGCGGCTATCTGTCGTTTCCGAAACCACTGCGTTATGCATCTCAACATTAGAGATTAAAACTTTGCTGAGCTCAACTTTACAACATTATGAAAATTCAACAATTTTGGACTCAACATTTTGGAAATTCAACATTAAAGGAATTGTAACTTCAACATTATGAGAATTCAACGTTTTGGGACTCAACTTTTTTGCCATGTCAACATTTTAGGACTCAACGTTTAGGTATATTCAACATTATAAGAATACAACATTTTGGCAAATTCAACATTCCGGGCCTGAAGGACAAATTGGAAGATGGATTTTGAAAATTCCTTTGTTAAACGAAATAATAAGATAAATAAGGTGGCGGCGCCACTTTAGGTGGGGTATGGGCCTTAAAAAGAAGATGTATTTTGTTTTTTAATGTTGGTAAAATATATTTCTCTTTTTGTTTCATTTCATTCTATTTATTGGTAAGGACTCCGTTCCGCAGTAGAAATATTTTTGTCCCGGCCCGTTTGACCCGCGTTATACTTCAGGTTGTTAAAGTAAGTTCGGCGCGCACCGCACATTTTTATTTTGCTAATATCTTTGAAGATATTTGCTTATACTGTATAGAGTTAAGGGCACACATATTCTACATTAAATTTCCGTTTTAAAAAAACATATATATAAAGATATAAATTAATACCATATGGCCTAAATAAGCTTCAGAAAAAGATATTGACGTGACAACGTCTTATAAATTGGTTTGCCGGGTGACACTTCAAGAAACTGCGTTACGCGTTACGCTCCGCTCACGTTATGCAGACATAAAAAGTGAAAGGAACTCAAAGTCGTTGTCACGTAAAACTTTCGCCCGTATACCGACTTTACAGGCAACCAATTTTTTTTAATCCAAAACTTAACATTAAAAGCAGTTATTTTGAGTTATTCGTAGGAGATAGGCATATGCTATCTCGGACTTTTTTACTTAGATTTTGATACGTTCTTTAATATTGTAGTACATTGTTTTGTTCTATCCTCAACAGTTTCCGCAGCGCACGCGATGAAAGCATTTTTTTTAGAATTTTAATTACATTATTCAAGTTTAAGTAAAGATCTGTAATGAATTTTCGAAATTATGACACTCCACAATAACTTAGCTTTCTATTGGTGAAAAAAAATTAAATCCGTTCTGTAGATCCAGAGATTACCCCTTACAACGTCACAAGCTCACAAACGCTACTTCTTTATAATATTAGTATAGATATGTACATAGGTTGGCAAAGTTTTTAAATCACAGAACTAATGCGGAGAAATTACCAGAAGTTCTGTCATCAGATTACTCAACAAAACAGGTGGGAATAGTTGAGATAAAAGTCAGGTGTAAAGCATAGTCTTTTAAGTCACAGAACTAATGGTAAAAAAAGTCCCAGTAGTTCTGTCAACAGAACTACTCAACAGAACAGGTGGGAGTAAACGCTATTTCTGACTTGTATGAATCGAAAATAAAAAGAGGGTTTTAAGTATGAGGGTACTTAATTTGTATTCATTTCAGATCAATACGCAAGTAATCCATAAAAATGAATAAATTGAAAAACTGTAAAAGTAAGTCTATGATAGGACAAGCTTATCAACCTGATAGTTTGGTAATGATCATTATAATCAATCGATCGGATCAGCAAAGCCAGTGCAAAATAATACAATAATGCAAAAAGCTCTACTGAACACATGACGTAGGAAGTGCACTTGGCTTAGAGTAAGGAAAAGAAGATAATATAAGTACTTGACTTGAGTTAGAATGTAACGACATCAAGTGTAACACAAGTTTACCTACGATGGAATAAATAAATACAAAATACAAATACAAATACTGCTGGGTCTTGATTAAACAGCCACTTCTTTAAGTTTTGTTCATCTGAATAAATTCAAATCACAAAATTTGCTCCAATTGGCCGCCTTCTCACCTTATGCAGGCACAACACTATTGATTGTTGGTCATTTTAATTCGAATAAAAAATATGTCTCAGTAACCGTGACACTTTGATTCCGGAGAAATGTAGCCCATAAGTTTGGGCCGGGGGGCGACCACGACTTCCATCGTTACAATTGGACATTCCAGTGACAATTTAACAGTGTAGTGTAGTGCAATGATGAAATATTTAAGAAATCATTTTGATCCTACCTACCTACTATTTAATTTACATATTACCTACTTTTACATTTACATATTTAATACTTCCATTGTTTACATAACTCTATTCACTTACATGTTATTTCTGCTTTACTTTCTTACACTTTTGAACCATAGCATTAAGATAAATTTAGTGATTTCACTATTACCTTTTTTCTATCTGCGCGCCATCTCACCGTCTTTGACGGAACTATCTAGATAACATTGTGGACTATGTACAGGAGGATGCTTTCTAGTTCCGTCAAGGACCATGAGATGGCGCATTAATTGATGCCGTTGTACGTTGATAGTTAGCGTGTCGACTTCGTGGGAGCCGCGACGTCTTGCGGCGCGCCGCCCGCCGACGTAACCGCCGCGTGCGGGGCGCTGGCGGCCGCGCGCCCAAGCGCTGATCGCTCGCTGCGTCTGAGGCCCTTCACGCCACTGGAGGTGTATCGCATTCTCACGGCCGGCGTGGCAAACAAGAAGACAAAGGACATTTACGACCTATCGATATAGTTATTGCGTGACGCCGCAGCACCTCTAGCGCGCGTGCTATCATGCTTATACAACGAATGTGTGAGACACGGCATATTCCCAACCGCCTTAAAACAGGTAAAAGTCACCCCACTTTATAAAGGGAAAAGCAAACAAGAAAACATCAATAGCTACCGGCCCGTATCAATCATACCGTGCATTGCAAAAGTGTTCGAGTATGGTATGAGCGCGCGCCTGATAGAATACCTTGCGGAGAGCGACGCCCTGTCGGAGCGGCAGTACGCCTACCGCGCCGGACGATCCACCACGGCGCTGGCGCGGGAGCTCGTGCGGCGGGTCATGGAGGCGCGGGAGAGGCACCTACTAGTGGCTGTCATCTTCTGCGACCTCTCAAAGGCGTTCGACGTCGCCGATCACCGCGTACTCGCCGCCAAGATGAGGTACTACGGTATCGAGGGCCCGGTGCTACAACTGCTGACGGAGTACATGTCGGGTAGAAGCCAAGTAGTAGTCGGATGCGGAGGCGAAGTAAAATCGAAGCCACTCACCACGCAGATCGGCGTCGCTCAAGGTTCCTCCGTTTCTAACATTTTGTTCTCGGTGCTACTCAACGACCTGCCTAGCTGCGTAAGGCAGGGTCACGTGCTTATGTACGCCGATGACGTCGCAGCGATTGTTACCGCGCCGACGGTCGACCTGCTCGAGACAAACCTGAACGCGACAGCGTCCGAGCTGAACGGGTGGTTCGAAGCCAACGGACTCATACTGAACGTTAGCAAAACTCACTTCGTGCACTTCAATCTCTCGGGTCGGAAGTACAGAGAGCTGTCGGTAGATATAGGCGTGGAACACATCGAACAAGTATATTGTACAACCTTCCTTGGCTTCCAACTGGACAGTGCCCTGACGTGGGAGCGGCACATCGAGAGCCTCAGTAAGAAAATGGGTCGGGCCAGCTTTGCACTGTGGCGGATTTCTGCGATCTTGCCTGAACACACGATAAAGAGTTTGTATTTCGCGTTGGTCCACTCACAGCTACAATACGGTATCGAACTCTTCGGACGCGCTGCCGACTGGCATAGAGTTATCAGGATGCAAAAAAGAGCAATAAGGGCCATGGTGCGAGTATCTAAGGAAACGTCCGCCCGGCCGTACTTCAAATCCCTAGGGATACTTTCGGTCCCCGCCATGGTAATCTTCCAAGCGGCACTGTACGCGAGGGAGAACCTAGCTACGTTCGCAAGACTAGGGGATAGCCATAAATATAACACGCGCAACGCGCAGACCCTTAGTGCTATTTCACGGCGACTGGAAAAGACGTCGAGGCTAGTACACGTGATGGCTCCCACTGTATACAACAGACTACCTGACAAAGTAACAGGCCTCCACGCAATCTTTCAAAACCAAACTTAAAAATTGGTTAATTGAGCAATCACCCTACGACTTTGACTTGGATAAACTAGGAAAGGATACGTAATTTAATTTAATGAATAAATTTGAATCAATTAATACAATTGTAGGATCATGATATTATTTTAATACAACAATGAACTAACTATGCTATTATATCTACATTGTAGTTAAGTTTTTATTATTTTTTTGTGACATGTAATTGTGTATTACCAATAAATGAGTTATGAATTATGAGTTATACTTACGGTTGAAAGGGTAACCATTTCGACTATTTTCAAAATATTTGTAAAAGTTGAACAGAAGTTCTCATTATATACCTACCTACAAACAGGAATTAGAAAAAACATGGTATATACCTACCGAACCAACCTACCAAAATAACCCCTTTTAAATTACTTTAGTAAGAAGAAAGAAAGAAAATTAATTTATTAGTTCACTAGAAAGCCTGCAACTATTACAATACTTAAACTTACTTAAGAATATTACATTAACAATAATAAAATAATAGTACCTAACAGTAGCAAGCAATGCAGCGAACCAAAAGGTCCTATCTCAGCATAATGTTGCTCCACAAGAAGTAGAGTAACGCTGATTTTCTGACAGGACCTTTGGCTCGTGTCAACACGGGTGGCAGACCACAGACAAAAAATAACACAACACTACTAAATAAAAATACAAAAAAGTTACTTGTCTAACAATGATATGAAGTGTATGAATAAACTATTTGCCTGTTCAACACGGGACCCCAATCTCAACACAGAACTATCAAACAAGTCTACAACATACAGACTGTGATTTCTTTCGTCCAAGCAGCTTTTGGAGTGTCATTGACTATTGACATTTCGCTCTGAACGTTGACTGACAGACAGACGAGATGGCGTCGGATATGAATATGGCATGGCACTGATAAACTCGGAGTGAAAATGCGATACATTAAGTGTAGAAAGAAGAGAATACAAACTGAAAAACAATAAGTCAACGAGGAGTACTATGTACATAGCATATTAATTTGAAAACAAAAAGATCTAGTGTGTAACCGTGAAACTTATGTGCTCCTGCAACACAAAGTGAAAAATAAATAAAACGGTGGGTAAGTGGAGTTTTTCCGAAAGAGACCTACTTGAGAATACCTTGCTTTTGCAATGCTAGAAGCTCTTTTTTCACATGAATTCTAAAGGTACTAACTGTTTTCAGGGCCCTCGTTGGCGGAGGCAGATCATTCCAACACCGGGACGCGGCAAACCTGAAAGATCCGCGAAAAGCCATGGTTCTATGTCCCGGTGTGACAAACACGAAAGTACAGGCCCTACTAGGATACCTAGTTTGAAAACATGCCCAAACAAGTTTATCGTACAAGTACCTTGGAGTTTTGCTGTTTATGATTCCGAATAAGAGAACTGAAAGATGTAATTTCCTTCTTGCTGACATCTTCAACAAATTTGAAGAATTCAAAAATGGTGTTATATGAGATCTAGGTGGAACATGGAAACAGAAACGCCCACAAGCATTTTGGACACGCTGTATCAAGTTTTTGGTTCTACTCAGAAGACAAGGGCCATACACCACATCTGAATAGTTAAGCCTGGAGAGGATAAGAGACTCACAGAGCATGATCCTAATGTCTTCACTGAGGTATGGCCGTATTTTGTAAAGCAACTTTAACCTATACAGACAGTTCCGCACACACTCTGATATATGTTTTTCAAATCTGAGATGATTATCCATACAAAGTCCCAGATTCCTGGCATCAGTTGTATACTGTACCGCTACCCCGTCAACAATTACTTTAACATCATGTAAATTTGTTTTGTTAACCTTATCACGTGTACCAATCAACATGTATTTACACTTGTTCGGATTTATTAGAAGTGAGTTGCTATGGGACCAATGAGTTATCTTTTCTAAATCACAGCTTAATTTGTTTACAGAGGCCATTAATTCAGATGGAGGAAATGAAATATAAAGCTGCAAATCATCTGCATAGAGATGATATTTGCAGTGTGAGATACCTAAGATTATGTCTGCACTGTACAATATAAAGAGGATGGGTCCTAAGATAGACCCCTGCGGCACCCCTCGAGGAACTGGCTGCAGGGCTGATTGCATTTTGGAACCATCTGACTTAGACAGTTCAACGAGCTGTTGCCTGTGTACAAGGTAACTATGGAACCATTGTACTGATTTAGAGTCAAAACCATAGTAAACAAGCTTCGACAGTAACAAAGACACGTTGATCGAATCAAATGCTCTGGAGAAGTCCAATAGCACAAGCAGGCTGACTAAACCTTTGTCTTGAGCATCGAGCAGACCATCCACAACATCAAGTAGAGCAGTAGCTGTGCTATGTCTCTTACGAAAACCAGATTGCTGTTGAGGGAGGATCCCATTATTCTCCAGAAATTTGGTTACCTGCATGCACACTGCCCGTTCAAGAACTTTAGATACACAAGGAAGGATGCTTATTGGACGTAGATCCTGCGCAGAAATGGGGTTACTAATTTTAATTTATTACCTACTTATTATGTAAATTAATTGTTAAAAAAAGTTAGTGTTCGCGACGTCTACTGTTCGTAGAACTACTAGTCTAATATGGGAAGAAGAAGTAAATCAGCTAAAGTGGTTTTGGTTTGCAAAGGAAGAAAATTCTAAAATCTCTTGAGGAAATGAAACGAGTATTAAACTCGCTGGCTGATTGCGTTGCATAAACATATCGATCTTTAGGCTCTTTAACGAAAAAGCTGTTCGACTCAGCATCATCTAAAATATACTTTATACTACACCTGCTCGGAAAGTTGCCTATTCCTTTTCCAATTATAGAATAAAAAGTATGTCTTTGCAGGCCTATAGGAAACCGGGAGGAAAAACTCTACGGAGTTTCATTTCTCACGTGTTTTAGCGGGAGGAAAAAGTGTATGGAAATCCATTTCTAACGTGTTATTTTTTTTTTAATTTCCTAAAAGATCGGCCGGTAGCTATGGTTATTTTCGTTCGGTCAAACGACAAAAAGTTTTTACTCCAAGTCCATTAAGCCTCCTTCGATTTCCGAACAATATTTTGAAAAAAGAACCCAAAGGCTGGCGCGGTCAATGAGGTTTTACCAACATCATTGGGCGCGATTTCAATTAATAATTAATTCTGCTTTTTATTTCCCTCGAAGGTGTAGTATAAAGCACTATTTATCACTCGGCAGAAAGTGCGATTCCTACCTCGTGTGTTTTAAGACACACTCGGTAGGAATTGATCACTTTCTCGCCTTGGTGCAAAATGCACTATTTCCTCATTGCTGGCCTTTCTTCACACATGTTTTTTTTTGCCGTAAAAATCTATGGTTAATTAACCTTATGCACGCGCCAGTGTTGTATGGATCAAAGTTAGTTGATCGCGGCGAGAGGCGACATCTACACGATTCTAGCAATGTTTTGCTTTCAATTTACCAGGGCAGCATAGTTGAAAAGGAGATAAACCAAGCCGTCACCCCTTTCTGCTTAAGGGTGGTTAGGGAGAAGGAGTATGAGTTTCCCCCTTTCTACCCCTGGCCCTGATTGGCGCACCCACTTCCCTGTTTTTAATTTGTGGGAGGACACTCACAAATTAAAAACAAGACTCATTAAAATTTACCAATAAGGGAAGCGGGGTGTGAATAAATTTTCCTGCAGACAACGGTTTTCCAGCTGAGTTACTAGGAGAGCATGACAGGTGAAGAGGTGTCTAACCACGCCTCTAGGTGTCTAGGTGGCTAGAGACCGCCTCTGGGTGCCGTCAGCCGGTTTTGCTTCAGTGGGGTTAGGGAGAAGGGAGTTTGAGTTTCACCCTTTCTACCCCTGATTGCTACACCCACTTCCCTGTTTCGTTCGTTGTTCATTACGTAGCTTCAGATACATATTTTGCAAACATTTTCAATATGAGTTTTAGCTTAAATTGATATAATTTTATATAGATATAAATTTATTAATGTAGGAAGTAAACGAATAGATAACATCATTATGCAAGATATTATGTGAAACGTGACAACGGCGTGGATAGCAGGAAATTGACCTCATGTACCAGCTTTATTAAATTTTAGATCATTATTCTCTTAATCAGAACTATTAGAAATATTTAATAATAAAATGCCGGGTGGTGCCAGTTTAGAATTTGTAACACCTCAACTCTTCAAGTAGTGTCGTAAAAGCTGACTGAGGGACATCGAGGGGCGGAAAGCAGCGCCCCCGTAGAACACCACCGAACTGTTATCCCAACCTGCATGCCCAGCGTGGGAATTATGGGCGGGAACCCCCAATGACGAATAAACCCAAAATTAAATGGCCCCTCAGTTCCCGGCTGCCTCGTTCTTCCTGGCCATAGTAACGGCACGGCTAGGGCTGCTGAAAATCACCGGACTACCTTAAGTTACCATTTAGAGTTAATACACACACGCACAGAAAATACGTTGTTAACAAGGGCAAGTGTGTACTCAGCGCCGTATGTTGCAAGTACCGAATGCACCCCTACCCAATGTCGCAGGAAACGGCCGTTCAGATCTTCAGCCATCGCTGGCAGGTAGTCGTTACGGATGACGCGCATAAAAGAACCTTTTCCAGAAGAACAATATTATCAGTTAAAATTTCTTATGCAATGAATATAACAATAAAGCGCACACATTGGCGTGAACCGTTTATATACATAGGTATTTATGCCTTACCTTTGAAAAACCTAAGTATTTAAAAAATAAACAAGCAACCAAAAATAACAGAGTAGTGCAAACAACTTTGACAACACATTTTAAGTCATCTTTCTACGCTACAAATTTTGACGGGCCAACAGTTACGGTTCAAGTTATTATAAAAATGATCTTTGATCCTATTTACCTTAGAATACGAATTTCCAAAAGAAAAATCCGTTCTTAGTGGGTGCTTACGTCCTAAAAGGAACCTCTATGCAAAATTTCAGCTTCGCAGGTCTTGTCTGAGATTTCGTGATGAGTCACCCAGTTTTCTCTTTTATAAATTCATCGCTTCCATGACAACGAGCATAAACAAGAGTTCTGAGAAACAAATTACTTAGTTAACGGATGGCTGATCGCATAAAATGAAGGATGACCGATCCGTTTGTTGTGTCATCAAACTAAATTAGACTAGAATTTTAACTAGATGCCGCAACTAGAAGAATTTGTAGTTGGTTTATAGATTAAAAAAAAATTGGCAGAAGCCTTTATTCACAAAAAAAAATACACTATATTTAAAGATTTAAAAAACACACCAAATTAATTATATCAAAAAAGCTTAAAGTTTTACAAAAAGCCGCGTCTCAATTTTTGGGAAGACTCGGGACAAAGTACGAATAGTATGAATTTCGGAAATTGGCGGAATTTTCTACCAGGACCGCATAATATCGAGAGAGTGGATAGATAAACATGGGAGGCATCCCATCCCTAGACTCTTTGATGCTGCGTTTACGTTAAACCTCCCCTATTTCTGTTTCATGAAGGCATCGAAATACCTGGGAGTCTAAGTGAGATGCAGTTAAACGCACACATCAATCATGAGTTTATATGTAAAAGTTCTTTACTGAGATAACCGCCGTTAACAACGGTTTGAAACAAAGTTCAGTTTACAAATAACTCTAAAGGTCTTTAAATAGGTGTATACTGTGCCGATTTCATGTACCATCACACAAGATAAATAGTAACAAACAGTAACGATAAATAAAACTTTGTTGGTCTACTACACCCAACACCAGGTTTAACACGTCCAGTGCCACTGACTCCCCTCGCGTGTTCACGTAATTCGTATTCCAGTGCCGGTAACTCCCCTAGCGCGTCCACCGTGAAATGTTCCCGGCATCCGGCAATACATTATGAAAATCGTGGTGGCATTGAACGCGTAAAACTTTCATGGCCCAAGACTCACACGTCGCCCCGCAGCCCCTTGTGGCGCTACTCAATGGAGGCTGGGCAGTGATTGCGTTAATAAGAGGGTAATTAGCTTGCATTCAGTTCAGATCATTTCAGTACTTTGGAGTTATTCTGTATCATGACATTTAGTATAAAAATTAATCCATAAAAATAAAAATTAATTTTTTTATATTAAATCTTCTAGCATGGCAATTCTGATGCGCTACGCCAGATACTCACCAGGTCTTGGGTCACGCGTCGCTTCGACAAGACGCTCAGACATTTTTTTAAATTATTAATTACTAGACGATCGCCTCGCGGTTTCACCTGCGTAGTTCCCGTTCCCGTGGGAATTCCGGGATAAAATATATCCTCTGTCACCCCGAAAAGTAAACGTAAACTTCCTAAAGGTGAAAGAATTTTTCAAATCAGTCCAGTAGTTTCGGAGCCTATTCAATACAAACAAACAAACAATCAAATCTTTCCTCTTTATAAAGAGAGAACAAGCGTGCCTAAAAGCATAACAAGCCGATAGTTTGGTCATAACTACAAAAAAATAAACTGACATTATTAATGTAGTACATAAAATGTTGACAATGCACATTTGACTATGAAAGAGTCGCCCTCAGTAACAAAAGTAGGAACCGAAAGAACTCGTGCTCCATCCCGTAGCTTGGTCACCGTAGACTCGGGAATAGCGCCAAAATCACCAGGCTCGTATGACTAACTAGGAGTTAGTTTGATCCTCCTTCTATTGATTTACTCTCCCACCGAAGCGTAGCTATAGTCGCTACTGATTGCAGAATAGCAGACTGAAGAAATGAAACTGGCTAAGCGCGATTCGGACTCGCACAGGCACAGGGTCCGTACCACCGTATAACAAAAAATTTACAAGAAATGAAATAAAATTCCATAGCACATTTCTACATTTTACATTTCTAAATTTACAAGAAATTCATAGCACATTTTTACCCCTCCAAATTTTAAAGTTTTTTTGGCTGTTGTTTTAGATAGATAGATAGATAAAAGATTTATTCGACACTGCAGCACAAAATACAAAACGATTACAATAATTATGGCACATCTTAACATAACACAGAGAATATTAGTTTTTGACGTGACAACGTCTTATAAATTGGTTTGCCGGGTGACACTTCAAGGAACTGCGTTACGCGTTATGCTCCGCTTACGTTATGCGCTCACAAAGTCGTTGTCACGTAAAACTTTCGCCCGTATACCGACTTTACAGGCAACCAATTTTTTTTTTTGATGGTACAAAACTTGAGAATAATAAATAATAGTAAATAATTTAAGAAGTAAGTCTAAAAATTGTACCAATTTTTAGAAATTGTGTGTGTGCTGCAGCCTGTTAAAAAGGCAATAGCTCAGCGAAAAGCTTTGCTCGAAGAGCAAAACACTGATTTTCAGTATTACCCTTAGAGGCGACCAGAAGAACGAAACACTAATCAAACATAATGTGTGATTGCATGCATTATTATGTATTTAAGTCATGTTGGATCTTGGCTGATGCAGTGTTTAATCACATGAGAATAAATAAGGGTTTGGTGTTTTTGAGGCGGTACAATTTGTCGTAGGTATACTGTACTTTAGCTGGAATTAGGAACCATTAAATAAGTAGAAGTAGCAGCCCCAGTGTTTCCTATCTCTGGCAAACGAAGCGTTTTGGAATACCCTTGTTTTGTTTCTGTAACAGTAAAAGCTTGAGATGTAATTTGAAAGTGAATTTAGTGTTGAGATTACGTAAGGGTGGAGGTATATTGATCCAACACTTCGTTGCCAGATATCGAAAACTACCTTTAAACGCTGCTGTTTTATGGCTATGATACAGGAGTGCTGATTTAATTGACATCGAGTCGTATTTGTAAATTTTAGCTTAGAGTGCAGGTATTCAGGTTTTAGACGCCATGGAAATCTTAATACACATTGTTTGAAAAATCAAGCGTCTATCATAGGTGTTCACGATTCAAATAATACCCATAGTCCTTTTATAGTCAAACAGACACAAAGACAGACAGCAGTGGAGCTTTATTTAAAGGATCCCGTTGTTGCCCTTTGGCTACCGGAACCCTAACAAATAGACGAAGGTACCGACGCGTCGTAGCGGGAAAGTGAAAGTGCTTCGTGCTGACGCTGTTGCAAACACGTGGTCGGTATTGATCGAAACTACCTACATCTACCAGGTGAACATAGTTTGGCTGATAGTCTCAAAACAGCAGTCAGCTTCCCGTTCTTGTGGGGTGCTCTGCCAGGACGTCGTGAAAACTATGCATCAAAAATTTATATGAATTTGTTGATTTGTTGTGATAGCAGTAGCAATAAGTACAAAATATTAGGGTAATTGAGATACAACCCGCTGGCAGACAGACGCCGGATAAACGGACAGTAGGACAGCATGCTGTTGTGCCAGTCACGTTTTCTTTAATACTCGATCACTATTTACAATAGTGATTTGTTGTCACTAAGGTGCGTATCGTCACTGCGTTTACTGCCCCTGCTTCACCATACTATCCATACATAGTTGGTTCTTAAAGCCGCCGCGTCATGAGAATTCTTTCCTCAATTTCTAAAAGAACAAATTGTCGAAAACACATTGCGGGTGAATATTATAATCAAAGTGCAAATTATTTCAATAAGACATTGCAAAAAATTATGCAAATTCTATGAAAATACGAGATTTGAGCGTCAATTTTCTATTTTCACTTATAATAAGGAAAATTTACAACTATGGCGATATCTGCGACACCATACTACCAGGGCATCAAAGCATCGAGAGAGTGGATGAATGAAGGGGTTTGGGAGAGCAGCTAGGGATGAGGTGGGTGCGTTGACCAAACCTTTCCCAAACCGTTCTATGCAGTACCGGATCTACGATTTTCTCGAGGGGAGGGGGTGGGAGGGTTGAAACTTGAACAAATATGTTTTAGCGTGTCTGCGGTGAATCTTTACAGATATATTATAAGGTTACTGTTTCAAGCAAAATCATTCGACTTCTGACTACCGCTGTGAAGACAAGTTTGGCATTAAATCAACGTCATCATGAATTACTGCACGTTGACTCGAAATTCAAACCCGCTCCCTCGCGAGCCGTGCCTGCCAACTATAGTATTGTTGAGCCGATAAAATTTATCGGTGACGTAGCGTTCCTAAGAACAATTATTAACGGTAGTTAAAAAATTGGTTGTCTGTAAAATCGGTTTACTGACGATAGTTGAACGTGATAACTCAGAGCGAGGTAACGCCGCATGACGAGGTAACGCCGCATGACGAGGTAACGCCGCATGACGTCATGTTTTTTCGTGCGTGCAGCCGGCTCTATCGAATTATAAGACGTTGTCACGTCAAAAGCTTCTAACAACGTCAGGTTGGCTGTTTGGGTGCATTCGGAGTGAAATTGGCAATGACAGTAACAAGAAAGTTTCACAGCGCCCAAGCCAATCCCGCTCATTGATCAGCTGATGCTATTTTTGACGTGACAACGTCTTATAATTCGATAGAGCCGGCTGCACGCACGAAAAAACATGACGTCATGCGGCGTTACCTCCCATGCGGCGTTATCTCGGTCTGCGTTGTCACGTTCAACTATCGTCAGTAAACCGACTTTACAGACAACCAATTTTTACTCTGTGTTTTTGGCAACCACCACAGACTAAATTATGAATTGACGTACTGACAAGCTTCATTCAAACCAGTTCCATAGAACATAAATACAAAATGAGTTCCATTGTAAGTCTATCATAGCCTATCATGATTTGATTAAAAAAAATTCCAACTGTTTACAGATAGAACCATTTTAAGTTAAACTAAAATTGTATGGGTAAAATATAGTAAACAAAGGTTCTATTTGGTAGATGGAACTGTTTCTAACCAATAACATTTGAAAAATATCACAAAATAGAACCTTTTTAAAACACAAACCGCAGAAATCTATGTCTGATGGCGCTGAATTCAATTTTGGAACGAAGTTCCTTATCGCGCGATGTGAAAGGGGGCTAAACGGAAAAAATCAGAACGAAAAGTTATAACGACACTTTTTGCTATAGTAAGCTATTGTAAGCCGTGCGGCGTGCGCATGTTTCTCTGTCTGTCTCTCTCTCTTTTATGAACTTCGTTCCATCCGGGTTTTATGTTGTAGATAATGATCATTTGGAACCATTTTATTCCAAAAAGTGTGTTTGAGGGAAATTGAGAGTTGGAACCTTTTTATTCCAGGGTCACGAAATGCTTGCACATGTATATGTATAAGGTATATGTATATGTGAGATGTAACTTAAAATTTTTCAATAAAAATAGCGACAAACACAAGTATAATACTCGACGAGCGGACAAGCTCACCACCCTGCCTCGTACTCTCGCGAAGTCGGGAAAGTTAACGCGCATAATGGGACCGACAGTCTACAACAGTCTTCCAAAAACTTTACCTATTGATGTATAAGTACTTAGGGTACTTAGGTATTCAATGTGATATAACTTTATTAATTTAATTGTTATTATGGTAGTACCTACATACGTAGGCACTAACCTATGCGTAAAGTGACGTATAGTTCTAGAAACATATGAAATAAATGATTATTGATTATGATTGTCACTCATCAAAAGAAAACAAAAGAGAAGAGAAAACTGAATCATCAAGAGATCTCTGAAACTACAAGAGCTAGGAAGCTGAAGTTTAGCATGGACAAAGGGGTCTCATTCCATATAAAAGTTTTTGCGGTTCAAAAAAATGACGATTGATGGCGTTAGGTGTATTACTTAGTTAGCGAGGTTTGTGTACACTGACAAAACAATATAGAATTTCATTACAAAAATGTCTGCACTCTTTTAGGAAAAACCCTTGAGTACAATATAATTGAATTTGTATGCCTTTAAATAAAAATTTCATAAATTTTTTAATTTCTTTGATAACGAAGTTCTCCTTGCGGAATTTAAAATGAACTTATCAAATCTCATGATTGTTCTGTATGATAGTAAATAGTAAGCTCTACTCCTTGACAGATGGCGAACCAGGTTTGTTACTGAAATGCGTTTCGTTTTTTTTTTTGTTTTATTTTAGAAATAATTATTTGCCTCCGCCGAGACAGAATGAACGAAACGCAAAATTATTAGTAGTATAGTATTATAATATCTGTGACATGGAGGTTCCTTTCAGGACGTAGGCACCCGCTAAGAAAGAATTTTTGGAAATTTGTGTTCTAATGGGATCAAAGGTCATTTTTATAATAACTTCGATACTGGTGGCCCTTCAAAATAAAACAGACACGTGTTTCAGGGTTTTTTGAAAATAAATCCGTAATGGTAAATGGTGTGGAGTCAAAGTAAGGCTACTCACTGACTTATCAAGAAAATCTAGAAAAGACTTATCTAGAAAAGCTACGGGGCTGAAATTTTGCATGAAAATTTTGTTTAGCACGTAAGGACCTACTTACTAAGAACAGTTTTTTTAGAAATTCACTTCCTTCGGTTATTATGTTCCTAGCTAAACTTCTATCTGCGGTTTTTAACGCATGGTTCATTAGTACTGTACTACTACTAAAGTCCACGCGAATGAAATTGCGGCGTGTCAGCTAGTGATGGGAATAAAATAACATTATGTTATACATTACCCACTGCGGTAAGTAGCATCTTTGGGTACCAACGTATTGTGTGGCAAAATTGAAGTACCGTGTAATTTTGATGGTGTCGCAAATATTGAAACATCTTGCAATTTAGTTTCGTACACTAATGACAGTGACACCATAAACAATCAATTAAAATCATTTTGGGAAATAGAGGAGGCACGTGCGATATCCCTATGAACCCACTTGATAAACTCGCTAACAAGATTTATTCTGACCTTCTTGGTATCAGGACACTCGCGCGAAGGACACTTCCGCGAAATACAGTTGCGCGAAGGTCGTTTCCCCCAGTGGTTATTGGTTCTTCGCGAGATATGGCCGGCCCACTGCCACTTCAGCTGGCTAATTCTTAGAGCTATGTCGATAATTTTGGTTCTCTGTCGGATGTCTGTGGAAACCTATCCTTCAGAGAAACTCCGAGCATAGCTCTTTCCATAGCGTATTCCATATGCTCGCTGAGCGAAATTTATTTACGCAATGTTAATCAAAACAATTAAGTGAAAATCCGTTTGCTTATGAGTAAAAGCAAGGTCTCTTTTAACGCCACTATTGATCCCAAGCGGCGAATTGATGCGATGTTGCTATTTAAGCTGATTTTATACAAGAAACATTCAAAACATTTCATTCAAAATAACAGCCTGAGGGATTTAAGTGTAGCGCGCTAGCTTGGTTGGGAAAAAATATCGAGAATGAAAATGTAGGGAAAATATAGAAATGTCTGTGAGTAGAATACTTTTTGAAAAATGGTCAAAAAGGGGAAATCATTTTCAAAAGTCATCGGCGCGCACTTGACGAAACTGGTTTTTTCGTGCGCCACTATTGTAAGCCTCGTAAACTTAAATAAAACTAATAGTTAGCCCCTAACAATAACATCGTGGAGGTTTTTTCTCCTGATTTTTTAGAATTATTGTAGAGTTCGTATATCAATACAAAACAAAATATGAGAGCTCACGGATACTTCAGTGCATATTTGATGCATTCATTTTAGATGACCTCCGATGTTATTGAATCTCTACAAAATAGAGGTCTTAAAAATAGTCAACAATTCGGAAAATAATTAAAAAACTTAACGGTTAGAAACAACTAAAAACCATTTTAAAAAAAATTGGTTGCCTGTAAAGTCGGTATACGGGCGAAAGTTTTACGTGACAACGACTTTGTGAGCGCATAACGTGAGCGGAGCGTAACGCGTAACGCAGTTTCTTGAAGTGTCACCCGGCAAACCAATTTATAAGACGTTGTCACGTCAAAAGAACTCAAATATACCTTTCATATGAGACCAATCTAGATTTTATTGATTTATTTTACCCTCCATTGGACCCCCTTTTCTCAATAACACCTAGACGGATTTTGCCCCACTAAGTTACCAGCATATTTCACATGTCTCATCTATCGACCTATCAAATTTCACGCGAATCAGATCAACGGTTGGACAGTTATGCTCCAAGTGACTATTTTTCCATACAGCCAAATCACCCAAGCTGCCACTGAGAACTTCGTTGGCTTTGCTCACTCCGATCAATAATATAACTGAAATTTGGCGGTGATTCATCAGGGCAACATAACTAGAGTCGAGAGCTTATGAATGTAACGGTGAGATAAAGATAGGACATTGCGCTCACTCCCAACCACCCCTTCCACCAATTCTGTTTCATAAGCGCATCGGGACAGCTGGGAGTCTGAGTGAGATAGATTCATACGCAAATGCATACATGGAAATAAAAACACTGACACACATATTGCTACCTGTTGCAGCATCAAGAAAAGTGAAAGTGCTCTTGCTAGATGCGGTCGGCACACGTGGTCGGTATCGATTGGAACTACCTGCAGCTACCCAGTACTTAACTTGGCTGAAGCTTTCAAGATGCTCATTCTCATAGAAAATACTTAAACAGTCTCTAAATCAACACCCGCACATATTAGAAACTTCGCAAAGCATAGAATCATTATCTCTTCTTAAATTATTTGTGCTGATTTCGATCCATTATCCTTTCAAACTTTCACAGGACCAACCCCATGTCTTGAAAACATCGTCACACATGACATTTTAACTGCCGTGCCTAACAAGATATTATATCCCCATGCTGTCTAGAGTAGAGAGAGTCACGAGCGTAGCGACTTCCTCTACAGTAGACCGCTGAGCTAACAAATCTGCCTAGATATTTTAGACCTATTGTTGTGTGCAGTGCACTTCAAATAATTTTCACAAATTACAAAAAATAAACATGGTACAAGTTTTACGACACGTAGAGCACTCGTAGAGCGCTACGAAGTTGGCCGAAGCAGGACGCTACGGCGTAGAGATTACATTACCTTGTTTTGAAAAGATGCATTCACACACTTAGTCCACAACATATCATAATAGAACAATAAGTATTACTGGCTTATTAGATACATTGATATATTGATGTTAATAGCATAATGCAAAATGTTGCTAAACAAACTAGAGAGTTTCTCGGTGAAATTAGTCTCAATAATGTGGTCTACCTAATACGTAAACATCAATCCAGGCAGTATCGATGCACCATTTTTTTACATAATGAGGGTATTAACTTTATTTTCGTCAGTTGAACTACCTCTAGATTGTTTGCAACAGTATGCAGTTAACCCAACTGTTTCTATTATAAATCAAATCTATTAAATCAAAAACTCTTTATTTCCATATACAATATATAGGTATATTTGTATGTTATATGTATGTACGTATTATAGTATGAAGTGTAAGTCGTGTTTTTTTTTCGAGTGCCACCGTCTATTTGGTTTTTACACGTTTAGTTTAGCAATATAAGGCCCCTATCCTGTTGCTACCGCGCGGTAAGCCTGTAACATAAACGACGTTCTCAGGCTCTATAACAAAGCGATGACTGTTTTCTAAATAGATGAAAAGGGCCACAGTACTCAATGTATTACTCAATGTATTATTCAGCGTTTCATAATTATGAGAGAAACTCAGTAGGTATGGCGTGGTATGACGATTGCGATATGCACAGTTATTAGTGCATTAACTTTAAATTTGTTTAATTTGTAAGTTTATTTATTTAAATCTTATATTTTTAAAGGGCTTTTAGCCAAACACTGACTACGTCAGCCCTGTTAGTACATTCAATTAGTTGCTAATCTTATAAAATATCATAAACCATTTTATAGAAAATCCTGGCCGCCGTGCAAAGCGGTGCGGCTAAGATGCTTTGAAAAATGCCAATATTTAACAAATTTAATTCAAAGTGCGTTTCCAATCTGACTGGAGACTGGCTCCGTACACACTCAGTCAGAAGATGATGTACATCTTCTATGACTCCACAAAGCTCACAGTTATTTAATTTGTAAGTTTAAAATTAAATACTTTTTCAATAATATTAATTTTACTTTGAGGAAAAGCATTCGTGGAATTTCCAGGCGGGGTGTCCACGAATGCTTCGTGGAAGCCCCGTCTGCAAATTCTACGTTTTAGATCGAGTTTGATACCAGGCTCTCATAACATGCAAGGAGAAAACATAAAGCAGTTCTTGTACGGGTACAAGTAACTATATTATAGGTAGTCGACTCAGTAGCTTTTGTTCGTTGGTGAATTCAAACCAATTTTAGCTGTAACACGTACAGGATTATGTCCGATTTGGTGAGCGAGGCTTATACGACGTTCCTGGTTTACTCGTGGGTTGTAACACAGCTCTATCTCATTTTTTCGCAAAGGCTAGATGAAATAGCACGATAGGGTTGGGTTGGGAGCTTCTTACTTCTACTTTTACAGATTACGAGTAGGCACACCTCTAATGTTATGATAGCCTGGTACAAGCACGGCCATCTGTCGTTTCCGAGGCCGAAGAGTTCCGAGGTATGCAGCTGCCGACATTAGAGATTTCAAATCTTTCAAATTAAAACGTTGCTTGGCATAGTTTTTGCCACTCTGACTTGTATCATCCTAATATGTAAATAGAGTTATTAGTATGAGGGTACTTAATTTGAAACTCTCATACTGAACTTTTGTAGGATTGTTGAAAATTCCTGCAAAGTGAACTATCTAGCACCTGAACACAGCTTAGAATAAGAATAAGATGATACTTGATTGCTAGGGTCATGATTAGGCAGACACTTCTTTATTTTTTGTTCTTCTGAATAAATTCAAATAAAAAAAAAATTCAAATTGGCCGAATTCTAATTAACTTTTCTCAGCAACCGTGACCCTTAGGACTTTGATTCTACCGAATAAATGAATCCCATAATCACCAAAAGTCTCCGAAAAATTATGTCGGTCGCAATACTAAACACCCTGTATAAAGAGAATAATACGTTCTTTATTTATGGGAATTACAAAACAGTAAAAAAATCTCTGGCGATTTCAGATTTCAATAACGTTATTTCTTAAGGCTAAGGTACAAAATAAGCATTCAGCCGTTAATTTGCGTGCGAAGTAGGTAATGAATTATCAACTCTTCATTCAGATAAGTATTATTATTATAATTTGTGTGTTAAACAAAAGTTATTTGACGATGAATAAGAACAGGCTGAGCTGCTGCGGAATACACGCAAAAGTCTGCGGATCATTCAGTCCGCAGACTACCAGGCTGTCATAAACAGATAAAAGTACGCCTTGTCAACCGTATAGGGTACCTATTTAGTTACTTCGTGGTACTACGTGATCGGTTGTAGCAATATGACATGCGCTGTATGTATCATAGTTGAAAATGATTTTAGTATTGTATTCATCAATCCCCGCAATCAATCTTAACCAATCACAATGGCTTCGCTCGCGTTTTCTTGGATAAAATGTAGCCTATGTATTGTTTTCATCAATTATAGGCCTGAATAAGCGTGATAGACTTACATTTATTATGTTGCGTTACTTGATTCTGATACTGGCATTATGGATTAGATGACATTAGATTGGGGCAGAATACAAAGATTTGTCAGGACATTTTCTAAGTCATTGTTACTCTTCTTAATAAAATAATCGGACCGTTTTACTTTTATATCGACGGTTTTAACAGAAGTTGTATACAAAATTCGTCGAAATTAACCAATGAAGTAGATGATCATCCCTTTCAGAGAGGACCAACCTTGATTTTTTAACAATGAAATATGAGAGTGCATTATCTGGATGAAGGTCGTTTTATCAACGCTGCCTACTTCATTTTAAACAAAAACAGGAAGTTACTAAAATATACTTTGAGACACACATGGACGATGAAAAATAAATACAGGATGGCGCAATAGAACGTGCATATTTAAAATATTGATTAAAAAATAAATACAAAAGGTATAGTTAAAATAAAACTGAGGTATTGTTGAGAAATAACTCAAGTTTATTTTTTAAAAATAACGTCGTCTAAATGATGACCCTCTCTACGATGGCACTCCATTATTTTTCTTTGAAAATGCGCGGGGGCAAAACGTCACTGTTAATACCGAACGCTATTTTGCGATGTTGGAAGGTTTTTGGCTCCAGAGCTTGAAAATTCAAGAATACAAGTTCTATTGCGCCACCCTGTATTTTATACATAATATCTCTTGTCATAGAGCAATTAGTCGTCTACTGCCTAACAATGAATAACACGCAGATAAAGACACGAGCTTTGTCACAAATCACAAAGGCAAACGGGAGAATTTTTAAATACCATCTTCGAAACGTGCTTTTTGTGTTTGGATGGAAGATTATACCTAGTCATTTTGTTTGTAATCCGTTAAAATGTAATTCTCATCGAAATTTCCAGTTTCAGAACGGTCCTCGGACAAGCTTTTCGGTCTCCCAAGACAACACAAATAGCTGGGAGTCTCGTGTCGCATCCCATCCTGTAGGGGTCTACTTTCGAGCTTATCGAGTGAGTATACCCTCATAGGTGTAGAGGCGGCCCGGGCAGGCACCCGGCCATCATGAGTAGTTTGGAGTCACTATGATGCACTCGCCCCATTATTGATTAACTGTTGCACTGGAAGCGTTGCCATGGTAACAACACGCAGATGAGATAACACTGTTACTTGCGTCAGCGAACTTGACGCGATCACGAAGTAGCAACCCGTACAATTTCAAATTCTAAATTGAGTGTAAGATGTGTAAATTTTTTGCCAACAAATATATGTTTCCAGTATAAATGTAAGCGGGTTAACTTTGAACCTAGTTTGTGTTGGAAGAACACCAACATTTCATCTTTTAACAAGGGACTTCATTAGGGTAAATATAAGTTGGTTCGGAACCCTCGCACAAGTCCTACTCGTACTTGACTTGTTTTTATTTAATCTGTCAAAGGTTTCTATGCTCTTTGGTGGTTACATTCACATGATCGTTCACTAAGGTAGTTGGGTGTGCTCGCATCTCGCCCGCATGAAAAATGCCCAAACGACAGTAATACAGAATAGCTATCGCTTGTGTGCGTCGGCCGCATGTCATCGGCATCGACAGTGTCGGTTGCGGAGAATTGTAATAGGCCCCTGAGCAAAGCTCATGAATTCTATAAATTACAGCAGTTAGTAAATCATTTGTAACGCCATCTCATAGTCTTCGACGGAACTAGAACGGCTCATGATGCACATAGTCCCTAGGTTATCTAGATAGTTCCGTCAAAGACTGTGAGATGGCGCAGATAGAAACGAAATCCTTGTTAGCTCTTATACGTTTCTGAGAGCCTAGTACCGTCCAGAGCGAAATTTACTACCAATACCGATTTATGCGTGCGCGACATCTCAACGTCTTTGACGGAACTATCTAGATAAATTTTATGATGCTTTCTAGTTCCGTCAAGGACGATGAGATGGCGCAATAATTCATATCTTTATTTCAGCTTGTCTATCAAGGGCTGCAATGCTGGCCGCACTGAGGGGGTCTATTACAATTCTACGAAATCGCCAATTACGTGCATCGTTTCGTCAAATTGGTATTCTAATTCATCAAAACTCCAAGCTACGGCACGAAGTTTGAAATGGCGGCTTTTGCGGCGGGCACCTCTATTCTAATGGCGGCTCCACATTAGTGCCGTGAAGCCCCGTGAACAGGCGTGAACGTGAATGTGGACGGTTGTCGCGGGGTTCACTCGCATTCACGCCAGTTCCCCGATCAGTGTCGGTATTTTGTTCCGCAACAAAGGGTTCGCGCCCCCTTCGCGCGGCGTTCACGCGTACACATCCACATTCACGGCCCCGTGCCAGTTTACTCCGGACTACAAAGGCGAACAAAATCAAAATCAAAATCAAAAACTCTTTATTTCCATAAATACAATAAATGTACACTTAGAAAAGGTCAAATCATAAAACTAAGCACTGACACGGAAATAAAGTGATATTTTTTGATTTCTGTCGCTTCGGTATGTAGACTAAAGTAAAGAAGCGACGAAGAAACCTTTAGCCTGTTAGTTGTTATTTTTCGAGTTGGAGCAAAACCCGTCCCAAGCTTTTTTATCCTCTAGATAATCTGATATTTTATAGTAAGCCTTTTTGCACAGCAAGGTTTTGACAATTTGTTTGAATTTATTTACTGATAATTTTTGCAACTCACTAGGAGTTTTGTTGTAGAAGCGTATACATTGCCCTTTAAAAGATACATTAATTTTGTGTAGCCTAGTTGTGGGCACAGCGATCTTATGTTTGTTTCTGGTATTCAAATTATGTTTATCGCTATTTTTAGGGAACCGATTTATATTTTTATGAGTGTACAATAAGTTTTCATAAATATATTGACATGGTACTGTCATTATGTTTATTTCTTTGAATTTATCACGCAGGGATTCTCTGGGACCCATATTATAGATTGCACGAACAGCCCTCTTCTGCAGCACAAATACGGTGTTAATATCTGCAGCGTTCCCCCACAGCAGTATACCATAAGACATAATACTATGGAAGTAGCTGAAATAAACAAGTCTAGATGTGTCCACGTCTGTAAGATGACGGATTTTTTTGACTGCATATGCTGCAGAACTAAGTCTCTTCGATAGCTTATCTATGTGTGGGCCCCATTGAAGTTTATTATCTAAGGTGATTCCTAAGAATACGGTGCTTTCTACTATTTCTAAAGTTTCTCCTTTAACGTTTACATCAGCCTTCACTTGTTTAACATTAGGTAGAATAAATCTAATACATTTTGTTTTGGTTTCATTTAACAAAAGATTATTGACACTAAACCAATGAACTACTTTTGAGATTGCACTATTCACATCGTCGAAATTTGTGTTTTGTCGTTTCATTTTAAAAATTAATGAAGTATCATCAGCAAACAATACAATCTCGTGATTATTCTTGACAAGATGAGGCAGGTCGTTAATATAAACTAAGAATAGGAAAGGACCGAGGATAGAACCCTGTGGTACACCCATTGTAACTACAGACCCCGAAGACCGTTTCCCATTAATGTCAACTCTTTGTATCCTATCACTCAAATAAGATGTAAGAAGATCCAAAGAGGTGTTTCTTATTCCATAGTGATGTAGTTTCCTGATTAATGTTTCATGGTGTACGCAATCGAACGCTTTTGACAAGTCGCAAAAAACGCCTAAAGCGTCTTGCGACTTCTCCCAAGCATCAAAAATATGCGATACTAACTCTACACCAGCATCAGTAGTTGACCTGCCGCAAGTAAACCCAAATTGCTTACAATGCAGCAGGTCATTGCCATTGAAATGCCTAAGCAATTGATGTAGAATAAGTTTTTCAAAAACTTTGCTGAATGTTGGCAGTACTGATATTGGTCTAAAGTTAGTGGGGTCAGACCTACTACCCGATTTAAACAGTGGGATTATTTTACTACATTTCATTAGATCAGGAAATACGCCACAATCAATAGATTCATTAAATATAAAAGCTAGATCTGTTGCAATGGTATCAATCAATGGTTTAATAATTGTAACGGAAATGCCCCAGAGATCTGCAGTTTTCTTTATATTTAAAAGTTTAAAGGCTTTTTTAATATCTTTTTCATCAACATGGGTGAAATTAAATTTATTTTTGCATTTAGATACATTTTCTATAAGCAATGACTCAGCAATTACCTGAGAAGAGTTTAAACACTTTGTAGTTGAGATTGGAATTTCAGTAAAAAAGTTTTCAAATGCTTGGGCCACTTCGACATCATTTTTAACTGAGCAATCATTGATCTTTAAATTGTAATCATTAACGTATGTACTGACCTTTCCAGTCTCACTTTTTATTATATTCCAAGTAGATTTTATTACATTATCACTATTTCTAATTTTCGAGCTAATATAATTTGATTTTGCAATTTGACAAACTTTTCTAAATATTTTTGAGTAATTTTTTACTTTTTCTTTGAACTCCTGGCTAAAATTGTATTGTTTTTCACTATACAGTTCATACAACTTTTGTCTACTTTTATGTATACCCACTGTTGCCCACTCACTAAAGGTAAGTTTTTCTGAAACCATAATCGATTTGGGTGTGAATATTGAATTGAATGCATTGGTAAATGTGTTAAAAAAATTGCAATATGACTCATTTGGGTTGTTAAGTGAGTGATAAGGTGATGGTTTACACTCCCAATCCAATTTCAGCCGCTCAAATCGATTTGTGGTTACAGGTATGTATGTTATTTTCTTTTTACAATTATTATTTTTTAGTTGAATATCCAGTTTTATTAGTTGACCTAAGTGGTCTGATTTTAAGTAGCTTATTATTTTTTTGGTTACAATTTTTCCACTTTGGCAAATAAATACATTATCTATACATTTTGCTGAGGTTTCAGTTATTCTAGTAGGTTCCATAAATAATGGCCTTAGATTATAAGAATTAAATAAATTAGTCAATCTAGTACTGAGGGAGAAAACTTCTAAAAGGTCAACATTGAAGTCCCCGCATACCATTATAGTTTTATTTGATTTTGATAATTTAAATAAAATGTTCTCCATAACATTTTCAAATATTTCAAAAGAAGCTGATGGTGGGCTGTATACACTTACTACAATAATTTGCTCCAACTCTACACATGCTACTTCAATGTGGCTTTCAACGGATAAGCATGTTATGTCCTTACGGTCTTTGAATTTCATGAATTTGTTTAGTAATATTAAGGAGCCTCCACGAATAGCATGTGATCTGCAAAAAGAGCTGCCAACCTGGTGGTTACTGAAATTGAACATGAGCTCATAGCTTTTCAGCCAATGTTCTGTTAAGCAGATGATGTCAATATGAAAAGAGTTCATGAACAATTCCAACTCTAATAATTTACTTTTTAATCCTTGAATATTTTGATGCACCAAGTTGGTAAACTTTGCATTTGTTTTACAGGTTTGGTTTCTTTGACTTTTTATGTAACCAATATTATTTGACTGTTTATGGCTAGAGACTTCCTCTATTGTCGTTAAATTTAATTTAAATGGCTTGGAAGAACTTCCAAGGTCTTGGTTGTAAATTTATTACAATGCTCAAAAGAAGCATTTTGTTTAGCCAAATTTTTGGCTGTGATATTAAAGTAATAGGATAGCGAAACAGCTATTTGTTTTTTGCAATAATTTGAAAGGTAGTAATTACCTTTTTTAGTCAAGCAATATTTTTTACTAACAATACTGTTAGTGTCAATCACATGTATATTATTATTGCATGAAATAGTATGCAATGTCATATTTAGCTTATATCTAATGTTATTTTCTGTATTTGGCAAGCTGTCACTGTAGGGGAATGTGAACATTACAATTTTATTTAACTGTAGGGAACATAGTTTGTCCATATATTTAATCAAGTCTAATTTGTTCACATTACCCCTATTTCCAAGAAATATTATCAAGTTTGAGTTATTGTGAAATCTTTCATTTTCAATTCTGTGCATAATATCATGAAGATTGCAGTTAGGTAAGCAATTATTTATAGAGTGCTCCATATTCATGTTTAAAAACTGGCCCATATTTTTTCCAATTTCATCGCAGTACATTATGGTTTTATTACCTGAGCATGAAGTGCTGAGGTCCAGGTGGGATGCGGCTGAGACAGTACTGTCCGGACTTGAGTTGGGACTGACCGAACGGACGTATGCAATCGTTTTTATATAATTAATAAAGACAGTTCTAATCATATGCCTACTAAGTAAATTCATAAATTCACTAGGTACACCAGCAAACATACCTGGATCGGTTACGATATATTTCAGACATCCACCATCTTCTTTTTTTCCAACGCTTTCTAGTATGTTTCTTGTTTTGGACGTCTAAATAGTTATATATTGCTACAGCAAACAAAGTTATTGCAGAAGCAGCTTCTACGTCCATTTCGCGGTAGGTTTCAGGAACGATTGCGAGCATCCTGTGAATGTGGAGGGCACGACTTGTGCCGTGAATTCACGGCGAAAATTCGCGCGTGAATTCACGGCACTAATGTGGAGCCGCCATAATGGGCAAAATGTATGTCAAGGTACTAGGTTGAGTACTTAGTACGTCAGGTAGCAATATTCACCCTCCGTCTGTATGTAAGGGTCCGACAACATCAGACGGTCAGACAGGCTTACAATAATGTCGTTTTTACACGTCATGTCAACCTCAGAAAGTTAATGACGCAATTCTCTTTCTTTGGATGGCATTCAAAGAGTCTACACTGGATATTATAGATTACTAGCTGCGCCCCGCGACTACACCCGCGTGGAAATTTAAAATTATCACTTAGGGGTATGAAAAATAGATGTTGGCCGATTCTCAGACCTACTCAATATGCTCACAAAATTTCATGAGAATCGGTCAAGCCGTTTCGGAGGAGTATGGCAACGAAAACTGTGACACGAGAATTTTATATATTAGATAGAATGACCCGGTTTTCAGTCAGTCTACCTGACTGTAGGTATACCTTTTACCAGAAAAACTTTTTCTCAGGAACGCGTGGAGTGGTATCCAGTTGAAATTACCTAACATCGAACACTGTCTGTAACACCTTGGAGCTGTGAAAAAACTTCCTTCTTAGTCAGCGCAATAAAAAGTGAAAAAACTTAGCAAAGAGCTAGCGCAAATAAAGAGGAAAATCCAAAACCATAAATTATTTAATGTTACATAGTTAATTACAAAAAATATATTTGATGTTCGCAACAAAACCTATACGTAAGCCTTTATCCGTTGACCTAGAATCATGAAATTTCGCAAGAAGCAAGGTCTTACAGCACAAAGAAATGTATTTTTATCTTTAAGTTAAGGGAAAAAACCGAAAACCGTTCATTTTTAGCAAAATCACCAACAAAAACGCAGTATGTCTGTGTAAATTTTTCGGCTCACAAGTATATGTTTCCAGTATAAATGTAAGCGGGTTAACTTTGAACCTAATTTGTGTTGGAAGAACACCAATGTTTCACGAAGATAGTTGGGTGTGCCCACATCTCGCCCGCATGAAAAATGCCCACCCGACAGTGAAACAGAATAGCTATCGCTTGTGTGCGTCGGCCGCATGTCATCGGCATCGACAGTGTCGGTTGCGGAGAATTGTAATCGGACCCCAGACGCGGTTGGGACACTTACTGATCGGAACTACCTACAGCTACAAGGTAACCAAAACTTTGCTAAATATTTCAAAATGCTCGCTCTTATGGCAGAGTGGCAAACCTTCCAAACAATATACCTTCAACCAACTCCCTATGGAATAGTCTAGTAAAAATGTTTTATGAAAATACCTCTTCGAATCTAATAAGGTGATTGATCGAAACAACGAAAAATTATACAGGAGAGCGAAACGATTGTTTGGTGAAGGAGCCGGTATTGAATCCCAAGCTGGCAAAGCAGTCTAGAGTCACTTCTCTTATACTAAAGCCACTTGCTATGCTCGTGACACTTCACGATCGTAGCAAGTGTATTTAGTATACTGCTGAGCCAGCATAATATTCATATCGTACAAAAAAAATTAAACTAGTAGGTATCTTTCGGTATAGTGAAAATAGAAAGCAATTTAATAAAACGGTATCCCCTGAATACCTGCACACCCCAAAATAGAAAGAAAGAAAGAAAAACATTTATTTATAACAACACAGTAAGTACAAAAATAGAAAACACACGTATGGGGTATAGGTACATAAAGTTGTTATAAAAAGGCCCTAACTCAGCATAATGCTGGCTAAGATCCCGTAAGAGGCCTAGCCAGCGCTGGTCTTCCGTTAGGACCCGTACAGATGTCGTCACGAACGGACCAACGCCTACTTACTTATAGAGTACTATAATAAGAACTACTCGTAAATACTTAGAGTGATACTTAGCGTGAACATTCAGTTTTCACTGGTTTTGGCAGGCTTCGTGACATCACACTAATATTATAAATGCGAAAATTTGGATGTATAGATGGATGGATGTTTGTTACCTCTTCACGCCAAAACGACTGAACAGATCGGGCTGAAATTTTGTATACAGATAATTCTAGGCCTGGAATAAAACATAGGCTACTTTTTATCCCATAAATCAGTTCCCATGGGATAGAAATCACCTATAAGCGTTTCCATAGAAACAACGCGTGCGAAGCCGCGGGCAGAAGCTAGTAAATTATAATTTCTTTAATTTAACTGTTCAAAAGTGATCTCCTTCATAAAATTATCGCAAATAATGGATTATTTGGCGATGATTGTTAACGCTTTGAAAGGGGAAATAAGAAAAAGAGGCGCAAAAATAAGCGGCCTCAAAGGGCCGCTGTTTACAAACTTATTGTTTGAAACTTATTTTTTAATACCTACTATTTAATACTTAATAATTAATACCAAATTTAAATTTTCTGGACCTTTGTCAACAGTGGCCCCAACTGGTGAGCAAAGAAACGATAGGCAATTCATCTGCATAATTTTTTTTTTATGTAGTTACTTGATATCTCCGCCTGTGGTAAACTAATTTTACTGATTCTTTCACTATTATAATGAGAATCTACCTTTATATATAATAACTAGACGATCGCCTCGCTGTTTCACCCGCTTAGTTCCCGATCCCGTGGGAATTCCGGGATAAAATATAGCCTATGGGCGCTCCCTGAAAAGTAAGCTTCCGTGAAAGAATTTTTCAAATCGATCCAGTAGTTTCGGAGCCTATTTAATACAAACAAACAAACAATTAAATCTTTCCTCTTTTTATTATTATTAGTAAGTATAGATATAGATAATCCAGAATTGGTCCCATAAAAATGTTATTCCCAAGGGTATTTATAAAATCAAAATACTTTTGAAATATCACATAATTATAATTAATTCTTTGTTCTATTCGGCTATTCTATTTGGCTTTTAATTAATAAAACGCAATATTCATTTTTATCTAATAAATCTATCTAATAAATATAATAATTATTATCTAATAATGAAGTTAAGTTACGTGTTCATTCTCAAAAGTGTCCTGTAATTTCACAATCGTGTGGATATCCATACTCGTTCGAAACTACCAGGGGATCATAAAGGTCGTAGGAGGTAGCCCTGTTGTTAACATTGGCAGAGAATAACTATTAGTACCACCACCCATTAACTCAGTCTATGAACAAATCCGACCTTGTAAGTACCTACTCCGCCCCCTCTACTGTGGGTGAATGTAGCTCCGAACGAATATGGATAACCACACGATTGTGAGTTACGGGACACTTTCGATGAAAAATGCTGAATAAATAAATAATTATAAAGAAAAAACTATAATTACCACAAGCTTATATCAAGAACTGAAGTGCCTTTGAAGACAAATCTATCGTTTTCTAAAATTTTCTAAAACTAAAACGCACTTCCTCGGGTTTCTCAGTTTTGTAACTGTGGGTAGCCAAAAAAGTTTAAAAAGTTATTAAAACTGTTAATAGAATAGAGATAAGTCAACGGGAAGTACCCTATAGGTTTTGATTGCGTTGATTTCGAAGTCTAATTTTTATCACGGCTCCAAGAAGTTACGAATTTGAGTATTTGAGTTGAGCGTTTCATAATTATGAGAGAAACTGTTGTCATATGTGAAGTCAGTACGTATGGCGATCGCGATAAGTAATAAGATATATTAAGTGTTTAGATATTTTAACAACCAGTAAAAAATAACATTGCTTTGCAAGTTTTGCTTGAAGCAAGATAAACTGCAAAAACCTTTAGTAACATATAATAAGCGATACTTTGTTGGTACACCCCGCCTGGAATTTATTTCGAGCATGGAAAGTCATGTTTTTTTTTTAATTTTTATCGTTTTACAATCATAAAAGCACATGCACAGTTAAAGTTCATATTTTAACCGTAATTTTGTTTAATTTGTAAGTTTAGAACTGAATAGATTTTTTTATTCGTATTAATTTTTAGAAGAATTTAACACTTCCACGTGCGCGTTCCTATCCCGTACGAACATAAGATCTAAGTCCGTACAAGAGCTGGATTGGCAAAGATTCTATTTGGAACTGAGCATTGGATCTTATAGGTGTATTTTGAGGCTTAGTCTTACTTCTATTTTGGACTGAGCATCTTCTGTTCTTATATGAATTTAGCAGCCGGGGCAGGCGGGGTTTCCACAAATGCTTTGAGGAAAGCATTCGTGGAAATTCTTCGAGTTTGATACTAGGCTCTCATAACATGGAAGGAGAAAACATAAAGCAGCTCTTATATGGCAAACTATACTATAGTCTATTCTGTGGCTTTTGTTCGTTGCTAAATTCAAACCAATTTCAGCTGTAAAACGTACAGGAATAAGTCTGATTTGGTGAGCGAGGCATAAACGAGGTCACTGGTTTACTCGAGGGTGTAACCCTAATAGCTCTATCTCATTTCTTCGCAAAGGCTAGATGAAATAGCACGATAGGGTTGGGTGGAGCTTCTCTCTGGGTTTTCTCGAAGTACAAGTATTATATAGGTTTGACAGAATACGAGTAGGCATCCTCCAATAAAGCCACCGTGCGTGCGTTATGCAGCTGAGCCAACAAGAGATTAAAACTGTGCATATATTTTATCTTACTCAACCGAAAATAAGAGTACATAATTTGTATTCATTTCAGATCATTACGTTAGTAATCCATAAAATGTAGGCAATGAATTGAAATACTGTAAAAGATGGTCCATGAGTGAACAAGTGCTTGTAGGCTACAAGCTTATCAACCTGATAGTGTGGTCACTATTATTTTAATCGAGCATCAATCGATCGTTGTTATAAATAAATGTCTTTCTATATTTCTTATATTGTCAAACACTACTTTATTTGCCAGTGGTGTTCTTCTGTATGCCTGTATGGCAATGTTGATGGGCTGTGCCAGATACTCACCATCCATACATAGTTCATATGGCCGCCGCCGCCGCGTCATACAAATCCTTCCCTCAACATTTAAAAAAACAAAATTATCGAAAAACACGTAAGGGGTGTATAAAATATGAAAGTACAAATTATTTCAACAAGAATTTGCCAAAATTTATGGAAATTTAATCAAAATACGAGCATTGACAATCAATATTCTGTTTTCAATTTTATCAAGGAAAATTCAGAACTATGGCGGTATTTGCGACTCCATACTACCAGGGCATCAAAACATCTAGAGAGTGTATGCATCTAGGGGTTTGGGAGGGCAGCTAGGGATGAGGTGGGTGCGTTGAAAAGCCTGAAGGGGTGAACCTCAATGAACCTACATAATTATGTATGTATTTTCGTATCTGCGGTGAATCTTGAGGCACGGCTATAATGAATTATTTACAGTTAGCTATCCGTTGATTGTTTGCAACAGCCTGCAGTTAGCTCAATTTTTTTAATCGAAGATACTAGTTCAAGTTTGTGTCTTTTCCTTAAATATAGTTTTTTTTGCTAATGGAAAATGATTTCACGCAGGGAAGATTAATAAAGGTGATAATTTGGCATTAAGCTGCGTTATACTTAACTTATTATTTACTAGACGATCGCCTCGCGGTTTCACCCGCGTAGTTCCCGTTCCCGTGGGAATTCCGAGATAAAATATAGCCTGTCACTCCCTGAAAAGTAAGCTTCCTAACGGTGAAATAATTTTTCAAATCAGTTCAGTAGCTTCGGAGCCTATTCAATACAAACAAACAAACAAATAAACAAACAATCAAATCTTTCCTCTTTAAAATATTACTATAGATATAGATAACACGTTCATATTATAAAATATGTTATATAACTTTGTTTTATTTGGTTTTAGTGCCTTGTTTAGGCATAACTACAGGAATATATGGCGCTGATTTTCGATTGTGTGGGTATTCACTGTTATCTAATTAAATTATGCATATATATTGGCCACAAATAGTTGGTTATTTTTATGGACCAAAAAAATTTTCGAGTGTTGAAAGCAAAGAATTTGAATTTTGGAAGAGCAAATCGCTGCTACGACTCACTCACACAGGCAAAGACGTATTAAAATTATTACAAATTTTCGTTTGGTGGCGGCATTTTCACATGGCGGTTTGAATGATGACAATACGCATTCTGACAGTACCTAGAGTTCCATAGCTCTTACTAATTTCTTTTTGTTTTTTTGATAGACGTTTAATCCACACTGTAGGTCCTACATCCTGACAGTACGGGTTCGAATCCCACCTAGGTTATCGATATCGATTATCGATTATCGATTTAACTTTTTAATATCATGGATCAAGTCAATGGATCTAACGAGATACATCGGAGATTTCGTGATAACGCTTGTCGAGATTCCGTGCGTCGAGCACGTTTGTCGAGATTCCGTGCATCAAGATAACGATGCCGTCGTTCACCCATTCTTTTTCTGCAAGTAAACGAATTATTTTGTGCGTTCATTACTTGCATGTTTACTTGTATCAACCTACCTATTGTGACATATCAACATTTTTCTGACAAACAAATTCATGTTCGTTTATATAGTATCCCTTCATAAGTCATTCATTTGATTGTGATAAAACTTTGGTGGACTGTTCTGTGTACTCCCACGAAGGAACCTGACCTCGGTTCCTAACGGTCGGATACAGACGGCCTATTAGATCATAGACTGCTCATTCGGGCACCAGCCATAAACCGCACTCGTGTGCGGTTTTCCTATACAATGGAACGCAAACCAGCATTTTTTCCTTACCTATAAGGAGTGACGGATAAGCTCACATCTTGCAAAAATCGTCCATCAAAACCATTTTCAAGCTGTCGAAAACGATCACACACTACCTGCGCACGTATAAAGACACTTTCTATTATTTGCGCGCCTTTTTGTGAAAAGGCATAGAGGCAAAAATGCATCGCAAAAATGACAAGAGATTTCGATCATTGATTAAACAAACGGCCGTAGAATTTATGGAGAAGGGTTCAGATTGATTAAACAAACGGCCGTAGAATTTATGGAGAAGGGTTCAGATTAATCCTTGGCATTGAGTCAAAACTACTATAGGCTCATAACCAGCTAGGAGTTAGGACCTAGCCAACTTTTCGAGATGCTGTCCGGTCGGGTTGAACCGTCAATTGCACTCTTATTGCTTTCCAATAGGATCCATAATCGCGTAACATCCCTCTGCGTTCAACGGTGTGCCATGTCAATCATGCACTTGCATGTGTGCGTATCAATCTATCTCAGTCAGGCTCCCGCGTATTCCGATGCGTTTGTGAAACAGATGTATGTGACTCCCTGATCGATGGGTCTACCCTGTTCCTATGTTAAATTCAAAACAACGTGCTTCTGCTTAGTTATGTGAGCCTGGTACTTGGTGCACAATTCTGTGCTGGCTAGAGAAATTCAGAATTCGTGAACGACCCGCCTGCCCGGTTCTTCGCAGGCCTCACGATATCTTTTGCCTTCAATTTTATATGGTAAAAAAATTGGGATGGAAAAAGACGTCCTCGTAAAAAATGATTACTTTCTCAATGAAACTAAATGATTGAACATTTAGTTTCATTGAGAAAGTAATCATTTTTTAAATTATTTTCTAAATGATAACTTTCTCTCCAATGTCTGTGTTCATGTCTGTGTATATTAAGTTCAAAATCATAATCTATCTCAGTCAGGCTTCCATCTATTCGGATGGAGTTGTGAAACAGAAACATGTGAAGATAATGACGTAGGTGTAATCACCGCACCATCGTATATCAAGCCTGATTTCACCCTCCGGTTGCCGGACTTATTTCTCTCGATGCTTTGTAGGTCCAGTGGAATAAATCATATTTTAAGTTCCGCACTCTTGAAATACATATAATTTTATATTGGACCTTATTTGACCAGCTAGCACTTTGTCCGTTCGTACCTGCGCAAAGTGGTTTGTGCAGGCTTGATCGCAGGTAATACGGAGCGTGCGGCCGGGCAATTACGCCGTAGCGCGTCTTGTCATTCAGTTCATGCTCTGTTGGGGACACTGTTGTATAACACTGTTGTTAAAAAATTTAAAAACAAACCGACCTCGAGTGGTCTCATGGTCTCCTGGTAGCTGTAAACGAACCCTAATCAATACCACTTGTTGCGCCGACTTTCTAAAAACTATCATTGAATCTGTGGTCAACTGTGTAACTCCGCCATTTTGTTTCAGTGACGTCACAAAGTAAACGCGTATTGAATGTGCCTTACCGAAGAAGTTATAAAGTCGATAATGGTTGCAAATAGAATGTGAGTCTGATAAGACTTATTAATTAGCTAAAACGACTCAATCTGTGTGCGTCATTTCTGATAAATTCATTTTATTGATACTAGCCGAATTTGCTTTCAGTTGTAATGACCCAAACTATGCGATTCATTTCAGTTCATTACATTTAAAAGAGTTAAGATTATTAACAGAACTTATTTCAGAAAAACTTAACGGAATGGATGAGATTTAATTATTATTTCTAGAACATGGGTTCAATAACGAGTGCCAGCTATGGCTGTATAACAGTGGGATTCATAGTAGTAATAATAATAAGTAGTAATTATAAGTATTCATAGGCGTAAAGAATGGTCGCTACAGGTAGGGGGTATCAGAACTGGTTAGAAAATAAAAAAATGTAGGTATCCTGTAAAAGTCTCACGGTTTTCGAGTTATTGGACATTTTTGAAATTTTTTATTTTTTTTACCCTTGTCCATTCTTTTCTATGCCAAGGTTACAAATCAAGAAATTTTCTCAATATGTTTTAGTTATAGCATTTTTTGATAACTGTGCTATCAATGCCATTTCTGTACTAAAAGAACACTTTCCTTTTACAACATGCTTAACGTATTCACTGCCCAACCTCGGCGGTGCGACCCGCAAGGGCGCTCCGCGGGGACCGAGACTTACATCTGTGTCTGTCTTGGGCCAATGAATGTGTTAACAAACAAAAATGTGTTTTGCTATTTCTTTCCAAAAGTTTGACCTCCTGTGGTGATAAAAAAAGTATGGCCATCTGAGTACCGACTAATAAAAAACTTGCCCACTTCCATGAAATTCCGAAATGGTATAAACACTTGGTATTTCCAACTTTTTATGCAAAGAATATTCATAAGTTAAAATGGGAAAGGTTCATTTTTTTATATTACAAGTAGTGTTAAAAGTCGCTATTGCATTGGAATTTCTTACAATATGTGCACAAAATGGCTACCAATAGCTTTTAGCACGCCCTGCATCTTCTAATAATGGGAAATAATAATATATTAGAAGATGCAGGGCGTACATAAGAGCTAGTGGTAGTCATTTTGTGGACACAATATTGATAGAAATTTCAATGCAATAAGCGAGTTTTAACCCTACTTGTAATTTAAATAAATGACCCTTACCCATCTTAACTTAGGAATATTCTTTGCATAGAAAGTTGGAAATACCAAGTTTTATACCATTTCGGAATTTCATTGAAGTGGGCAAGTTTTTTATTAGTCGGTCACTCAGATGGCCATACATTTTTTTTACCACAGGATGTAAAACTTTTGGAAAAGGTTAGCAAAACACATTTTTGATGGTTAAGCATGTTTTAAAAGAAAAATGTTCTTTTGGCACACAAATGACGGTTGACATTTGATAGCACAGTTATCCAAGAATGCTATAACAAAAACATATTGCGAAAATTCCTTGATTGACGAAATTGAGACATTGTTGATCATCGTCTAAACTTTAAAATGTCGATTTAAGCAAAACCCGCTCTGAATTTCTACAACTCGCTGTTATATTTTTAGGTCATACAAAAGTCTTTGTAAAGCTTGAAGTTCTACTAAAAGGCACGTCTCATATTTGGGAAGAGACCACATCTTTCTATTTCCGAATATTTTCTGAAAATAGCAAGAATTTCGGAAAATGGCGGAAATTTATACCAGAGCCTCATAGGAACGAGAAAGTGGATAGATAAATACGGGAGCGTGGGTGGCAACCCATCCCAACATTCATTGATGGTGCGTTAACTTCAGCCCTCCCCTATTTCTGTTTTATAGATGCATCAATATCTATCTATGTACTCGTATATTATTATGTATATCAGTTATCTAGTACCCATAACACAAGCTTTGCTTACCTTGGGGCTAGATAATGCTGTGTGAATTGTCAAGCATTATTTATTTATTATTATTATTATTATTATTATCAATATGCCGGGGGGGGCAGCCTGAGTGGATTGAGTGAAACGAACACATTTATAACAATATTATGTTTATTTGTGAAATTCTTCAATAAGATAGCGGCTACCGTTAGATGATAAAGTTCAATTTACAAATAACGTTATAAGCCTATTTTGACACTTAAGTTGACATTGACTGACATGGGCATTATGGTGTAATAATGTCTCTAATAATGTATACGGTGTTGTGTGCATGTGTGATTTTTGGTACAGTCACCACTAAAAGGCGTTGAACAGATTAAGACTCGACATCCCCGTGTACACACAAAGCAATAGAGATCGCTTAACTACACCATTCCTTAATCCGTTAAATCCGCAATACAACATTATTCTTCCAGATTTCCGTGTGGCCCTGTATCATTAACTGGGATTCAGGGAAGAATAAACGAGCGTTTAACTTCTACTCTAAAAATAGATATTTTATATGCTTTTATTTTCAACTTGCCCTGTTATTTATTAATTATTTAATTATTATAAAGGATCACCAACAGCGAATACATACAGCATTCAGACAGTTATACTTATGTAAGCACGTTTTAAATTACCACCTATGAACGTAAAATGTATGCAGATGTGTGGGACAAATCTTGCAACAAAATTTTAGACTGATTGAGCAGAAATTGCTTAGAAAATAATAGCTTGCTTATAATAAGTTGTTTTTAAATTAACTATTATATTTCTGATACGACCGCAATAAATATACTTTGTCTTTTATACATAAATATTCAATTTAATTTAACTCACACATCTTTATTAGGTTTGTTGCACAAGTCATGAAATCGCTCGCACCTATCACACTCGCGGTATGCGAGTTTTATTGAACACCCGTAGCAAGAAATAGCTAGCTAGACTATCTAAACTTGCTAGAGATCCTTTAGAATACTTGTGTGAAAATTGTATTCCGTCCAGATTCCTACCATGATCTCATATCTGCAGCAGGAGATACGAGTTTACAAGGTTACGGAATCACATTCAAATGCATCCTTGTACTCTTGCATATTTAGCTCAGTATGAAATTGTAAGATTCTCACACGTGCCTCTTGTACACGTGCAAGTTATAATTTTAAATTAGCCTTAAGTACCGTAGAAGTTATAAAGTCGAAAATGGTTGCAAATTGAATGTGAGTCTGATAAGTCCTAATAGATTTACGTAGGTATACGGTAAAGGTCTACAAACATAATGGATAGTGAAAGCATTCACCACCCTACTCATTCCCTTACAGCACTTCCACGCCCTCGTAAATCCACCCCCTTCCAAATTCAAAACAACGTGATCTTGCTTAGTTATGAGAGCCTGGTACTTCAAACAGCAATTCAGGCGGTTAAAAAATCCACTGCACCGCCTGCGAAAATTATTTCTAGGCGGTTCGTTGAGGTGATTCAAAATTGTGGAGGCAAACTTCCCACAAGTTTTTGCTCCAATGTCTGTCTACCACGATACCACAAATGGTAACATTATGGTACAATGCATGGATTTACGTTGTATTCAGTTGTACCTACCTATATATTGTGTTTTAACTTTGTATTGTGTGTTGCAGTTAAAAATAAATGTTTTATCTATCTATCATCTATCTAACATTTTTGCTTGAAATCACTGTTCCTGACGGCAGGAGTTGCTTATAGCACGGGCACGTCGCGATATTTATATAGGTAATTAGACAATTGCCTCGCGGTTTCACCCGCGTAGTTCCCGTTCCCGTGGGAATTCCGGGATAAAACATAGCCTATGTCACTCCCTGAAAAATAAGCTTCCTAGCGGAGAAAGAATTTTTCAAATCGGTCCAGTAGTTTCGGAGCCCATTCAATACAAACAATCAAATCTTTCCTCTTTTTAGTATTAATTTAAATAAACAGAAGATGTGTAAAATGGCGTCAAAAACGCTTTAGGGGAAGTGGGGGGGGGGGGGATTGATAGTTGTGGAGGATTGATACAGGCGAACTAAGAAGCACACTGAACGCACTACGTAGTTATGTACCCCTACTCAAAAGTGAAGTGGACATCTCGTCCGTGGATCAGTTTGAGATTCGGACCAGAATGTACCCTAACCCGTTACGAGTGTGACCAAGCGATGGCTCTTGTAGTTAGTCAAAACATACGTATGAATGGCGCCATTGTATCGGTTCGGTGGCCATGTTTTTATTTTATTCGATCTTCGTGTTTTGACAGTCGGTAGTATTTTTTTTGGCGCTTGGAAAAAATACACAAATAATGCATTTTTACGGATTTCATCTAGGTAAGTGTTATTTCTTACCCGCGTGTATTTTAGCTGAATCTAAGAATATTTTCAATAAGATGTGCTTGATTTTCAATATCAATAGATTTTATTACTTAGGTTGTTTGTGGGTGGCATTGATACAGATAACCAAGGGGATGATGGATACACTGTATTAAGCATTAGAAGAAACTTCAATGACAGAGTATGAAGTGTCTTACATGTGAAAACGTCAAAGCTTCATAAGAATCATGTTAACGTTTCCGAAAGAGCCGGTTATGCCTTTAGCAAATTTCACGAACGTCCTGCTAAAACTTACCTACTCCACAAAATAAAAGTTTGTCTATACAGCGATCTCATTTGTACAGTTTTGACGAGATCTATCCTCATTTAACATATAATAGTAAGTGAGGGTTTTGCTATAATTATATAATAAACAGTTTTCATACATTATAATAAACATACCTACTGACCGATTTATCTATGTTTCTTTCCTTCCCAACCTCTGTATCAATCCACCCCTTGGCGGGGGAGCATTGATACACTTTTCACTTTTTTTTTCAGGTCAATGATTACATTACTTCATTTTACTATCTCACCCACATTAGCTTCTTCTTAATAAAATAATCGGACCGTTTTACTTTTATATCGACGGTTTTAACAGAAGTTGTATACAAAATTCGTCGAAATTAACCAATGAAGTAGATGATCATCCCTTTCAGAGAGGACCAACCTTGATTTTTTAACAATGAAATATGAGAGTGCATTATCTGGATGAAGGTCGTTTTATCAACGCTGCCTACTTCATTTTAAACAAAAACAGGAAGTTACTAAAATATACTTTGAGACACACATGGACGATGAAAAATAAATACAGGATGGCGCAATAGAACGTGCATATTTAAAATATTGATTAAAAAATAAATACAAAAGGTATAGTTAAAATAAAACTGAGGTATTGTTGAGAAATAACTCAAGTTTATTTTTTAAAAATAACGTCGTCTAAATGATGACCCTCTCTACGATGGCACTCCATTATTTTTCTTTGAAAATGCGCGGGGGCAAAACGTCACTGTTAATACCGAACGCTATTTTGCGATGTTGGAAGGTTTTTGGCTCCAGAGCTTGAAAATTCAAGAATACAAGTTCTATTGCGCCACCCTGTATTTTATACATAATATCTCTTGTCATAGAGCAATTAGTCGTCTACTGCCTAACAATGAATAACACGCAGAAAAAGACACGAGCTTTGTCACAAATCACAAAGGCAAACGGGAGAATTTTTAAATACCATCTTCGAAACGTGCTTTTTGTGTTTGGATGGAAGATTCCACCTAGTCATTTTGTTTGTAATCCGTTAAAATGTAATTCTCATCGAAATTTCCAGTTTCAGAACGGTCCTCGGACAAGCTTTTCGGTCTCCCAAGACAACACAAATAGCTGGGAGTCTCGTGTCGCATCCCATCCTGTAGGGGTCTACTTTCGAGCTTATCGAGTGAGTATACCCTCATAGGTGTAGAGGCGGCCCGGGCAGGCACCCGGCCATCATGAGTAGTTTAGAGTCACTATGATGCACTCGCCCCATTATTGATTAACTGTTGCACTGGAAGCGTTGCCATGGTAACAACACGCAGATGAGATAACACTGTTACTTGCGTCAGCGAACTTGACGCGATCACGAAGTAGCAACCCGTTACTTAGATGAGAAAATTAAAAATTTCCACAAAAATTCGGACAGACTGCTCAAAATTAATAGTCATATGGCTTTTACAATTATTCGGTTCTGTCTATTTGTACCTAAATTTACGTATTCTTTGAGATGTAGTCAAATGTGGAAACACAGCGAGCTCTTGGAAGGCTTAGACAACATAATAAAGAATACATTATCATCGGTTTTGAATATCGATTTAGATGACAAGGCATGGTCGCAGGCCTCCCTGCCTGTCAAATTGGGAGGCTTAGGTATACGCAAAATTTCAAGTGTAGCCCTACCAGCGTTCTTGTCTTCTGTCTACAGCACTAGTTCTTTAGTTGAAAAAATTTTAAATCCTTCTCTTTTGGTCCCACCTGGAATGTCATTGAAAATTTCATTTTTAGACGAAGCTCGAACGGCTTGGCATAGTGCTTGCCCCGATGCTGCTCCCCCAAAATCACTTTTGTCCCAACGGCAATGGGACGGGCCTCTGTGTGAGTTGACACGGAACTGTTTGTTACAAACGTGCTCCAGCTCTGCAGATCGTGCCCGCCTCCTGGCCGTTTCTAAATGGGAGTCAGGACATTGGTTGCAAGCATTTCCTTCATATAACACTGGTACTTTATTGGATCCCGTAACTTTCCGTATCGCAACATGTCTCCGGTTGGGTGCAAGGTGTTGCGCGCCTCATCAATGCCAGTGCGGTACTGCTGTCGAACAGCTTGGTCATCACGGATTATCGTGCACTAGGGCCGCTGGTCGGATATCTCGCCACGCTAGCCTTAACGACATCATCCGGCGGGCCTTTGTCACCGTTAACGTACCAGCTATTCTCGAACCGAATGGTCTGTTGCGTGACGATGGTAAGAGGCCCGACGGTATGACACTAGTCCCATGGGAGTTGGGGAGGCCCATTGTGTGGGACGCTACATGCGTCGACACACTTGCGCCTTCCCATCTTCCGAGGACATCCGTGAGGGCGGGTGCGGCGGCAGATTTGGCCGAAGATCTCAAGAGGCGCAAATATGCAGGTCTCGACAGAGCCTACACATTTGCTCCCCTTGGAGTCGAGACCCTAGGTCCGTGGGGTACCGAGGCTCTTCGGGTTTTCAAAAAACTATCTGAGCGTCTGGTCGAAGCGACGCGTGACCCGAGAGCTGGTGAATATCTGGCACAGCGTATCAGCATTGCCATACAGCGTGGCAATGCAGCCAGCGTCTTGGGGACGCTTCCGACTGGTGTTGATATGGATCAGTTTAGCTATCTGTAGACTGTTTGCAACAGTCGGCAGTTAGCTCAATTGTTTCAATTGTAAATACTAGTATAATTTTCTTTGTGAATAAATGTCGTGCAACCCGTACAATTTCAAATTCTAAATTGAGTGTAAGATGTGTAAATTTTTCTGCTCACAAATATATGTTTCCAGTATAAATGTAAGCGGGTTAACTTTGAACCTAGTTTGTGTTGGAAGAACACCAACATTTCATCTTTTAACAAGGGACTTCATTAGGGTAAATATAAGTTGGTTCGGAACCCTCGCACAAGTCCTACTCGTACTTGACTTGTTTTTATTTAATCTGTCCAAGGTTTCTATGCTCTTTGGTGGTTACATTCACATGATCGTTCACTAAGTAGTTGGGTGTGCTCGCATCTCGCCCGCATGAAAAATGCCCAAACGACAGTAATACAGAATAGCTATCGCTTGTGTGCGTCGGCCGCATGTCATCGGCATCGACAGTGTCGGTTGCGGAGAATTGTAATAGGCCCCTGAGCAAAGCTCATGAATTCTATAAATTACAGCAGTTAGTAAATCATTTGTAACGCCATCTCATAGTCTTCGACGGAACTAGAACGGCTCATGATGCACATAGTCCCTAGGTTATCTAGATAGTTCCGTCAAAGACTGTGAGATGGCGCAGATAGAAACGAAATCCTTGTTAGCTCTTATACGTTTCTGAGAGCCTAGTACCGTCCAGAGCGAAATTTACTACCAATACCGATTTATGCGTGCGCGACATCTCAACGTCTTTGACGGAACTATCTAGATAAATTTTATGATGCTTTCTAGTTCCGTCAAGGACGATGAGATGGCGCAATAATTCATATCTTTATTTCAGCTTGTCTATCAAGGGCTGCAATGCTGGCTGCACTGAGGGGGTCTATTACAATTCTACGAAATCGCCAATTACGTGCATCGTTTCGTCAAATTGGTATTCTAATTCATCAAAACTCCAAGCTACGGCACGAAGTTTGAAATGGCGGCTTTTGCGGCAGGCACCTCTATTCTAATGGCGGCTCCACATTAGTGCCGTGAAGCCCCGTGAACAGGCGTGAACGTGAATGTGGACGGTTGTCGCGGGGTTCACTCGCATTCACGCCAGTTCCCCGATCAGTGTCGGTATTTTCACCCGCGTAGTTCCAGTTCCCATGGGAATTCCAGGATAAAATATATCCTATGTCACTCCCTGAAAAATAAGCTTCCTAACGGTGAAATAATTTTTCAAATCGGTCCAGTAGTTTCGGAGCCTATTCAATACAAACAAACAATAAAATATTTCCTCTTTATAATATTAGTACTTATAGATTTATTCCGTTTTTTTAGTGAATCGAACCATGGAATATTAATTATCCATGGAAACGTCACCACCCTTTTTAACCCCCTTAGAGGTTAAGTTTTGAAAATTTGATTTGTTTTTTAGATACTAGAACATAAACTAACTACATACCCACTTACCAAATTTCATATAAATCTGTTAAGTAGTTACGGAGATACGTAGGTAGTAACAAACATTCTATGCATACTAAGCATGATATCAGTTATGCAAAACATCATGGATTCTATAACCGAGTAGGTAGGTATATTCATGGTACTTATTAGATGTCGCGGCTTGAAAAATTAGATAGCTATTTAGAAGTTTTCCAAATCTTTTTTTTGCTTCAAAGAATATCTTAGCGGAAAGTGAACATAGACGAATACTATTTACTGAAATAGGAAGACGGTTCATAGTTTTTATATACGCCAAATTATAATGTTCCAAATTCAATCTCATCATTCTCTTTGGGAGTAATTTTCATTGTTTTCAACCCGAGGGAGCAATTTTGGTTTTGAATTTGGAACTTCAAAATATATTGAAATGATGACCATGTACGTGGAAGATTACCTGAACGACCAGGCTCCCATAACTACGCAGGAGGTCGACGGAAGTGATCGATCGATACCGAACACGTCATGTTTGCAATACACTTGCAGCACGTTTACTTTCGTTTGAGGTCGAATCGTATTACTTATGTATTTGCTTTTTCCAGCGGCTTCATACGCGCTATTCCCGTATTGAAAGTTTGATTATGTAAAGGTTGGATGCTTAGAAGAAGAAGACTTAAATGATAGTTGACACAAACGAGGTAAGTCTAAAAAATTTCGACGGACCGTCGCAATTTTCATTTTGAGCCGTTAGTACAATACTTTAAATGAGACGGAAAGCAGCTCTCACATAAAAATATAAAAATAATGTGTTGTGCGGTGCAAGGATGTTTAAACACCAGTAACAGTAAAAATAATACCGCAAATATCTCATTCCACCGGTAAGTACTAATATTCCATTTGTAATTTTGCCTAAAACAGTCATCAAAACTCATAAAGAAATTTAAAAATTTCGTCCATCATTTTCGAGAAAATGTTGGTATGCACTCGGAAAAAAATACCCAGGTTTTGTTACTTTGTACTTAGGTAGATATATAAAATAGTAGAGGAGAGGGTGGAATTCCCTCAAGTTAGGACTTAGGAATCAAACTACGCGGAATAGCACAGTTTCAGAATTTTCAGTCACTCGACGATATTCTGAGTAGATTAATGTAAACTCAAATTACTATTTACGTAGAAAATTACAATCAATGAATGGAAACAATTAGAACTAGTATTTACAATTGAAACAATTGAGCTAACTGCAGACTGTTGCAAACAATCTAGAGGCAGCTCAACTTATCGATATCAATACCAGTCGTCGCGTCCCCGCTACGCTGGCTGCATTGCCCCGCTGTACGACAATGCTGGTGCGCTGCGCCAAATACTCACCAGCTCTCGGGTCCCGCGCCGCCGCTTCGACCAGGCGCTCAGATATTTTTCAAATTCCGGAAAACGTCGATACCGCATGGACCTAGACCTCTCTCGGCTCCAAGGGGAGCAAATGCAATAAACTCAAATTTAAAATTGCAATCCATCCCATCACCATAACTGTAGCAATATCTGCACGTGCACATGTTCTTTTTTAGGATTCCGTCGTCAACAAGGAACCCTTTTAGTTCACTATGTCCGTCAATCCGTCCGCAGATTAGTCCAGAGACTAATAGTACTAGAATGCTGTAATTTGGCAAGGGTATAAATAATATTAATACTAACGCTGAAGAAATCGTAGGAAAAATATCTGTTTTTTTGTTCAGTGTAGGTACTTGTCTAAGTTGGGCATTATTATTTGTGAAAAAAATGCTAGTAGTAGGTGGTGTGAATTTAAATGGAAAACTACACAGCTTTAGTATGCTTTACTAGTTGAGTACATAATCATAATCAACTTAAAAAATGTACTTTGGTAGGTATGTGTAAAATAGGTAAATAAGTTAGTTTAGATAGGCCATGAACCGTGCAACTAGTTACACTGCACGTGGCCGAACACGAACTTGACCGTCTATATTAAATTATTGTTCCGAAAATGATCGGAGCCGATCTTATTTGACTTGGAGTAAAACCTTTTTGTCGTTTGACCTAGGTAGAATGATAGTAACCATAGGTACCGGCTGATATTTCGTAAAATTAAAAAAAAAAACAAGACGATGGAAATGGAATTTCATAGATTTTTTTAGATTTTTGCTATTTGACAATAAACTATTGACACCTTCGGTAAATTGAAATAATGTAATATCAAAAATAATAAGGTAGGTGATAAAAACAATGAGGTGTTTTCTTAATGGGAACTTTGCTTCAGTTACCCAATTTTTTAGGGAAAATGCTATTCACTTGCAACATTCAATCATACGAATGTGTGAGTGAAGGCACTGTATTTACGTGCTGTCAAAACACACATAGATCGGTTTTTGGTTACACAAATTGTCAAATTGTTGAATGACACTATCCCTCTGCTGAGACAGCAGCGAATTTTTACTCTATGGTTGGATACTTGTAGAAATAAATCATAAAGAAGTAGGATTTGCAGCTACCACGTGTTAGTTATTCCAGACTATTAACTACAACCATGCAATATTTGAACCAAATATTAATGAAAATTTAATGATATTGGTGATCTTTATGGAGTTTTCGGTATTGATTGCGTGCAAACGTTCCGACCTCAATGAGTTTGGTAATCTTTTTCAACTCCTACTAATATTATAAAGCCGAAAGTTTGTAAAATCTGATTTTTTGTTACCTACGATTTCCAAAACTACTGAACGGATAAAAACGAAATTTGGCGTACGTTTAGAGCAAAGCCTAACTTAGATAATAGGCTACTTAGTTTATCGAAAATACGCGGCAAAGCCGCGGGCAGAAGCAAGTTCTATAAAGAGGAGTGATTTTTCAAAAGGCCGTATTTCCACCAAGGCCAAATTTTCAGTAAAGCTAAATTTCTGTGAGAGATACAAAGGTAGTATTATTACTTTTGAAAGAGGTCAAGATCAGTGAGCATTAGTATTTCTGAACATATGGCATTAAAAAATAAATTAAAAACCTACTCATAGTCTTTTTATTTGATAATTTATTTTGGAAATATGACCTTTTGCTTCCAAAAAAAAAATAAGAAAGTTACGGGATCCAATAAAGTACCAGTGTTATATGAAGGAAGTGCTTGCAACCAATGTCCTGACTCCCATTTACAAACGGCCAGGAGGCGGGCACGATCTGCAGAGCTGGAGCACGTTTGTAACAAACAGTTCCGTGTCAACTCACACAGAAGCCCGTCCCATTGCCGTTGGGACAGAAGTGATTTTGGGGGAGCAGCATCGGGGCAAGCACTATGCCAAGCCGCAGCGCGTCGAGCTTCGTCTAAAAATGAAATTTTCAATGAAATTCCAGGTGGGACCAAAAGAGAAGGATTTAAAAAATTTTCAACTAAAGAACTAGTGCTGTAGACAGAAGACAAGAACGCTGGTAGGGCTACACTTGAAATTTTGCGTATACCTAAGCCTCCCAATTTGACAGGCAGGGAGGCCTGCGACCATGCCTTGTCATCTAAATCGATATTCAAAACCGATAAAGTATTCTTTATATATATTATATATTTTTTTCATTTGTAGATGAGAAAATTCAAAATTTCCACAAAAATTCGGACAGACTGCTCAAAATTAATAGTCATATGGCTTTTACAATTATTTGGTTCTGTCTATTTGTACCTAAATTTACGTATTCTTTGAGATGTAGTCAAATGTGGAAACACAGCGAGCTCTTGGAAGGCTTAGACAACATAATAAAGAATACATTATCATCGGTTTTGAATATCGATTTAGATGACAAGGCATGGTCGCAGGCCTCCCTGCCTGTCAAATTGGGAGACTTAGGTATACGCAAAATTTCAAGTGTAGCCCTACCAGCGTTCTTGTCTTCTGTCTACAGCACTAGTTCTTTAGTTGAAAAATTTTTAAATCCTTCTCTTTTGGTCCCACCTGGAATGTGATTGAAAATTTCATTTTTAGACGAAGCTCGAACGGCTTGGCATAGTGCTTGCCCCGATGCTGCTCCCCCAAAATCACTTTTGTCCCAACGGCAATGGGACGGGCCTCTGTGTGAGTTGACACGGAACTGTTTGTTACAAACGTGCTCCAGCTCTGCAGATCGTGCCCGCCTCCTGGCCGTTTCTAAATGGGAGTCAGGACATTGGTTGCAAGCATTTCCTTCATATAACACTGGTACTTTATTGGATCCCGTAACTTTCCGTATCGCAACATGTCTCCGGTTGGGTGCAAGGTGTTGCGCGCCTCATCAATGCCAGTGCGGTACTGCTGTCGAACAGCTTGGTCATCACGGATTATCGTGCACTAGGGCCGCTGGTCGGATATCTCGCCACGCTAGCCTTAACGACATCATCCGGCGGGCCTTTGTCACCGTTAACGTACCAGCTATTCTCGAACCGAATGGTCTGTTGCGTGACGATGGTAAGAGGCCCGACGGTATGACACTAGTCCCATGGGAGTTGGGGAGGCCCATTGTGTGGGACGCTACATGCGTCGACACACTTGCGCCTTCCCATCTTCCGAGGACATCCGTGAGGGCGGGTGCGGCGGCAGATTTGGCCGAAGATCTCAAGAGGCGCAAATATGCAGGTCTCGACAGAGCCTACACATTTGCTCCCCTTGGAGTCGAGACCCTAGGTCCGTGGGGTACCGAGGCTCTTCGGGTTTTCAAAAAACTATCTGAGCGTCTGGTCGAAGCGACGCGTGACCCGAGAGCTGGTGAATATCTGGCACAGCGTATCAGCATTGCCATACAGCGTGGCAATGCAGCCAGCGTCTTGGGGACGCTTCCGACTGGTGTTGATATGGATCAGTTGAGCTATCTGTAGACTGTTTGCAACAGTCGGCAGTTAGCTCAATTGTTTCAATTGTAAATACTAGTATAATTTTCTTTGTGAATAAATGTTCTTTATATATCTATACTAATATTATAAAGAGGAAAGGTTTGATTTTTTGTTTGTTTGTTTGTTTGTATGAATTGAATAGGCTCCGAAACTACTGGACCGATTTGAAAAATTCTTTCACCGTTAGGAAGCTTACTTTTCAGGGAGTGACATAGGCTATATTTTATCCCGGAATTCCCACGGGAACGGGAACTACGCGGGTGAAACCGCGAGGCGATCGTCTAGTATTATTATATATGATTTGTTGTCTAAGCCTTCCAAGAGCTCGCTGTGTTTCCACAGTTGACTACATCTCAAAGAATACGTAAATTTTGGTACAAATAGACAGAACCGAATAATTGTAAAAGCCTGACTATTAATTTTGAGCAGTCTGTCCGAATTTTTGTGGAAATTTTGAATTTTCTCATCTACAAATGACTGAAAAGACTCATCAAGAATTGGTGAACCAAGGAGTCGAAGTGAAAATTTATCAACAACTGTAATGTTGGGGGCTAATGTATTGAATTTCTCAATGATTGTTTTTGTCTACACAAGAGTCCGAAATAAAAAGCTCACACTTTGAAAACTTTAATTCCAAACCTATTTGTCGAAATTCGTCGGTGATGATTTTTAGATCATCAAAAACTGTGTTCACCTCTCCACCTAATCCATCATCCAAATACCAAACATTAAGCTTGGATTGGAGACGTTGAATTATGGGATTATATTGGATCTTAAAGTTGTATTTTGAGGCTTTCTTTTTTGGACTGAGACTGTTTAATGAATTTAGCAGCCGGGGCAGGCGGGGCTTCCACGAATGCTTTGAGGAAAGCATTCGTGGAAATTCTTCGAGTTTGATACCAGGCTCTCATAACATGGAAGGAGAAAACATAAAGCAGCTCTTTTATGGGTAACTATACTATAGTCTATTCTGTGGCTTTTGTTCGTTGCTAAGTTCAAACCAATTTCAGCTGTAACACGTACAGGAATAAGTCTGATTTGGGCTTAGTCTTACTTCTATTTTGGACTGAGCATCATGAATTTAGCAGACGGGGCAGGCGGGGTCTCCACGAATGCTTTGAGGATAGCATTCGTGGAAATTCTTCGAGTTTGATACCAGGCTCTCATAACATGGAAGGAGAAAACATAAAGCAGCTCTTTTATGGGTAACTATACTATAGTCTATTTTGTGGCTTTTGTTCGTTGCTAAATTCAAACCAATTTCAGAATAGACAATAATGACATCGCATCGTCACATTGCGTAAATTATTGAAGTTGAAGGAATGAATTTCAAACAATTTGCCTAGGTACGCATTCGATGACAAAGTGACATGTATACTGTGAAGTGACGTAGGTAATTTTTCTCTATTCTACCCTAGACAACAATCGCCATGCTATAGGGGGGCTGGTCTACCTATGTAGGTCATACTACTAACTTTAACTTTGTGACGTGTTTGAGGCTTTTTGGCAGGAACTTGCGGAATAGGTACATAGATATCTACCTACCGAACGTGCTTTTTTATGTTAGGTACCTACTAGGTAGTTTCCTGTTGTTTTTTCATGTATTCTAAACTTACTTAGTTAACTACTTACCTCTAGATTTCAATGAAGGATACTAAATTTAGGTAGGTAGAGATATACCAGGTGGGGCGTGCAGTTTTACAATGATTTATCTCTACTAGGTTCCTACTTACATACCTGGTGTTTTCGGTTCCTTTGGTTTTTGACGTGACAACGTCTTATAAATTGGTTTGCCGGGTGACACTTCAAGAAACTGCGTTACGCGTTACGCTCCGCTCACGTTATGCAGACATAAAAAGTGAAAGGAACTCAAAGTCGTTGTCACGTAAAACTTTCGCCCGTATACCGACTTTACAGGCAACCAATTTTTTTTACCTAATCTAATTATTACATATAGGTAAATAAAAGTGAATCGCCGAACGCATTCCTATGTAGGTAGGTACCTAAGTACCCTATCACTTCCGAACGACTGCACCAAATTGAATGATTCTTTTATTTTAGATAATGCTGTGTGGATTGTCCAGCATTATTTTCATTTACTTTATTTAAATATTATGTGTTCGTTATTGTTAGGACAAGGTTAATATTGGTCGTATTTCGTACTTTCCGATTCATTTTGAATAAACGACTGATTTCAGAAAAAATTTTGATTACTTCTAATGTTGAATACATTTTGGATGTTTGCAGCGCGATAGATTTCCGAATAAAGGTGTCTATCATGCATAAGAAATAACTTGAAAATGCCTCGATTTGTTGCTCAAAATATGGCAAATTAGTTTCGCTCTCATTTAAAGATAATGTTTTTTTGAAAAACTAAAACGCTACTAACATAGCTATTTCTTATCCGGTTATGTATACAAAATTTCATTTAAGCCGGGCATGTAGTTTCCAAATGAATCGAAAAGTACGTTTGTATGAGGGTATTATAATATCTGTGGTCCGCACCGTTCTTAAATGAATTTAGCAGCCGGGGCAGGCGGGGTTTCCACGAATGCTCTGAGGAAAGCATTCGTGGAAATTCTTCGAGTTTGATACCAGGCTCTCATAACATGGAAGGAGAAAACATAAAGCAGCTCTTTTATGGGTAACTATACTATAGTCTATTCTGTGGCTTTTGTTCGTTGCTAAATTCAAACCAATTTCAGCTGTAAAACTTACAGGAATAAGTCTGATTTGGTGAGTGAGGCTTATACGAGGTCACTGGTTTACTCGAGGGTGTAACCCTTATAGCTCTATCTCATTTTTTCACAAAGGCTAGGTGAAATAGCACGATAGGGTAGGGTGGAGCTTCTCTCTGGGCTTTCTCGAAGTACAAGTATTATATAGGTTTGACAGAATACGTGTAGGCATCCTCCAATGTTATGATAGCCTGGTACAAGCACGGCTATCTGTCGTTTCCGTGCGTGCGTTATGCAGCTGAGCTGCCAACAAGAGATTAAAACTTTGCATATATTTTATCTCACTATGACTTGTATCAACCGAAAATGAGAGTACATAATTTGTATTCATTTCAGATCATTACGTTAGTAATCCATAAAATGTAATGAATTGAAAAACTGTAAAAGTTGGTCTATAAGAGAACAAGTGAACCTTCCAACAAGCATAACAATCCGATAGTTTGATCACCATTATTATAATCGAGCATCAATTGATCGGATCAGCAAATAGCCAGTGCAAAATAATACAATAATGCAAAAAGCTCTACTGAACACTTGTAGGATTGTCAGAAAATTCCTGCAAAGTGAACTACCTAACACCTGAAGTGCACTTGGCTTAGAGTAAGAATAAGAAGATTCTTGACTGCTAGGGTCATAATTAAGCAGCCACTTATTTATGTTTTGTTCTTCTGAATAAACTCAAATTACAAAATTTGGCCAAATTGGCCGCCTTCTCACCTTATGCAGGCACAACACCATTGATTTTTGGTGATTTTAATTTGAATACATAATTATTTCTCAGTAACCGTGACACTTAGGATTTTGATTCTGCCGGAGAAATGTAGCCCATAGCCCCCTCCCCCAACCCTCCGAAAAATTATGTCTGCCGCAATACCAAAACACCTTGTATAATGAGAAATAACACATTCTTTTTATTCTTTTTGAGAAATTACCAAACGGTTATAAAGTATCTGGTGATTTCAGATTTCAATAACGTTATTTCTTTAAGCACACAAAATAAACAATTAGACAATATGTCAAATTGATTGTGAAGTAATGAATTATAAAATTTTAAATCATATATTACAATTAAACTTTTTTTATATGTTTAAATTTTTTAATACCTTTTTTATTTGTGTGTAGAGAGAGGACAAGTCTGCGGAACATTCTGTCCGCAGACTACCAGGCTGTCAGAAACAGATAGAAGTACGCCTTCTCAACTGTAGGGTACCCTATGTAGTTATTCTGTGGTACTTTTAAAGTGGCCTTCTTCCTTCTGCTTTCATTGTTTATTAGGGTTTCGAAGATCGGTTTCGAAACCCTTATGGTCTCGCTTTGTCTGTCCTTTTTTCCCTCCTTAATAACTCAGCTCTCAACTTGAAATTTAAAATAATAATACATTTCGTGCGTCTGTACAGATTTTAAGAAAAAAAAAATGAAAAAAAATGAAAAATGAAAATGAACATTTTCCATACAAATTGAGATGTCAACATTTTAAAAGAGACCTACAGAGTCAAGTGGGGTATCAAATGAAAGGTATTAGTTTGTGCATTTCAAAATAGTTTTTGAAATTTCTGTAGGTTTCATACTTTTTGAAATATTTTGAAAATAGTCGAAAAAATACCCATTCCCCCCCCCCCTATCTCCGAAGTTTGCAGAGCGATTTATTCAAAATGTATGGAGCGTTTGTAGATATAGATCTATATTTTACAGGAAAAATATAGAAAAGTCTGTAAAATGAACCGTTTTTGAAAAATGGTCAAAAAGAGGGGGGATAATTTTCAAAAAGGGGGGTAACCCCAATGAGTTGGGTATCATATGAAAGGTATTGGTTTGTACATTTCAAAACAGTTTTTGAAATTTCTGTTGGTTTCATACTTTTTGAAATATTTTGAAAATAGTCGAAAAAATACCCGCTCCCCCCCCCCTATCTCCGAAGTTTGCAGACCGATCCATTTAAAATGTATGGAGCGTTTGTAGATATAGATTTATATTTTACAGGAAAAATATAGAGAAGTCTGAAAAACGAACACTTTTTGAAAAATGGTCAAAAAAGGGGGGAATAATTTTCAAAAGGGGAGGCTACCCCACCGAGTGGGGTATCATATGAAAGGTATTGGTTTGTGCATTTTAAACCAGTTTTTAAAATTTCTGTAGGTTTCATACTTTTTGAAATATTTTGAAAATAGTCGAAAAAATACCCATTCCCCTCCCCTTATCTCCGAAGTTTGCAGAGCGATCCATTCAAAATGTATGGAGCGTTTGTAGATATAAATCTATATTTTACAGGAAAAATATAGAAAAGTCTGAAAAACAAACACTTTTTGTAAAATGGTCAAAAAAGGGGGAGATAATTTTCAAAAGGGGGGGCTACCCCACTGAATGGGATGTCATATGAAAGGTATTGATTTGTACATTTTAAAACCGTTTTTCAAATTTCTGTAGGTTACATACTTTTTGAAATATATTGAAAAAAGTCGAAATTTTACCCGTTCGCCCCCCTCTATCTCCGAAGTTTGCAGAGCGATCCATTCAAAATGTATGGAGCGTTTGTAGATATAGATCTATATTTTACTGTAAAATGAACCCTTTTTGAAAAATGGTCAAAAAGAGGGGGGATAATTTTCAAAAAGGGGGGTTACCCCAATGAGTGGGGTATCATATGAAAGGTATCGGTTTGTACATTTCAAAACAGATTTTGAAATTTCTGCTGGTTCAATACTTTTCGAAATATCTTGAAAAAAGTCGAAAAATATACCGCTACACCCTATCACCGAAGCATGCAGAGAGATCCATCTGAAATGTAGGTTGGTACCTACTAGTTTTAGGTCTTCATTAAATTTCGGAGTTTCTAACCGGTACCTTTAGTACATACCTACTTGTTCACAAACGTTCGAAACCCTCGGCGCGCGAGTTATACTCGCACTTGACGGGTCTTGTTTTTACATGCCACCCCTTGATAAAATTGTTTGTACTATCCGTTTCGCCAAAGACACACCAAGAATCAATGAACTTATAGTTTTTGAACCAGAACTTTTGTTGATATGACGTCTATAAATTCTTTAATATAATTCCATTCCAATTTAGTATTCTCTCTGGGAAGTAAGGGCAAAACAGCGCACAAGGCAACAATCCTTTGGGTTACTGTATTCTTTGTAAGTTGTAGTTTTTCTCCAGCAAAGTAACGAAATAATTTCAATTAATCGCTAAAGGTACATTCTATGGATAGTATCATATTTATTGCTTCGCGTGTAAAAGTCACAGATGTATTCGCTTTTTCTATGCAAATGGTTTTTCCGTTCACTGATGTGTCCTTTAGTAAGATAGGTACCCTACCTAGCACGCTAACGAAGTTGCGGGTAACAGCTTGAAATAATAATAAAGCCGATAGTTTGTGAAATGTAAAACTTTTGTTAGGTACAGGATCTCCCAAAGTTACTGAACAGATCAAGATGAAATTTTTTGAATGAATGATAAAATTGGCGTACATTTAAAACATAGCCTCACTTAGATAATAAGCTACTTATTACACCAAAAATACGCGTGCGAAGCTGCAGGCAGAAGCTAGTATGTAATAATTCTTAAACCATTATTGGCCAACCACTATTGGTTAAAGATTTTTAACCACCGTTCTCAAACAAAGAAATAAACACAAAATATACTTAAATAACCAGGGAGCAGTGATGAGTTGAGCTAGCTAGATCATACGATTACTGAAAGAAGAAGTCATTTTAATTTTAAAAACAAATAAAACTGCATTCAAAGAATTTTGAATTATCGTCTATCTGAATGGGGAATCGAATTCTTCAAATTGTAAAATATACACTCATCCGTTATTTTATGTTACCGATCAAAGTCTCTACCTTAAAGATTATTTTTGACGTGACAACGTCATAAAACTTGATAGAGCCGGCTGCACGCACGAAAAAACATGACGTCATGCGGCGTTACCTCGCTCTGAGGCGTTCCATGTAAGGCTTGAAGTGCAAGCGAGAGCGCTCGACATCCGTCTCTCTCCTACTTGCGTGAGCGATGCGTCTGCGTGGACAGCTGCTACGAGTATACTATATACTCGTATACTATAGTACATTTACATGTTTTGATCGAGTATCAAATGCTACCATTCCATCAGTATTTTCTTAAGACGTTGTCACTTTCAACTATCGTCAGTAAACTGACTTTACAGACAACCATTTGTTTTTCCAGTTTTTTTTTTTCCAGATCATCTCAAATTAAGCCAAGAGGATGATATTTAGCCTTATATAACCGTAGCTTGGATCGCAAGTTGAACAAATGATTTTTCTTACTGATTTTGAGCGGCAAATCACTGTTTTAGACCGAGAGAGTAGTTAAATAAAATAATACATAGTTTTTCATTTATTAACAATAGATTTAGTTAAGCACTTTTTTAACTGGCGCCTTTTTGCAGGCCGTTGTTACTGATAGTCTACGCCCGCCTGCAGAAGAGGTCGAATCACCAGGCTCTCAGAACTAGGCAGGAGCACTATGACACATATTCAGCGTTGTGTTTTACAGGGTGTGAGGTGGTGTGTGTACATCAATGAATTTTATGCAAGTGTGCTTCGTGCTACGGCGTAGGCATATCGACTTACCATAACGCTCGCTTGTTCATACCGTGTACAGTAATAACGTTGGGTTGGAATTCGGAATTAGATGAAATTATCTATTTTAAATCGTAGTAACCTTCAAGCGAGTATGATTTATAAGGTATGTCTCCTATTATGACCGCAACTGTACATGTTTGCAATTAATTGATTTATCTGAATCGTGTGTGCGTGGCAAGAACTTCGTCTACACTAAATGGCAGACATTTGAAATTTTGTTTTCCGCGAGTGGTTATGCTGCATAATATGTATAAATTCGTCATAATATTTATTGTAACCGGTGTCCGACCGAACCTGGATTTTTGCCGAAGCCGAAACCGAACGTTCGGCTTCGGTGTCAGTTTCGGCCGAAACTGAAACCCAACTTTTTTCAAACATGCTAAAATGTGATTGTTTCGTATTTCACGAAACATTCGTGCGTTTTTACCCCAACACATAACTCTTTTTGTGTGTTTTGGGTGATAAAAGTTAATCTTATCAAATAAATGTAAGTTATAGCTCCCAAGCGGATGAATCGGTTTTTGGGTTCCGTAGTCAACATAACTATCCCTTATGTTTTCGTAACCCTTTTTATTATTTGAGTATCCCTTATAGTTTTGCCATGTCCATCTGTCTGTATTTCTGTTTGCGGCTTAGCTTAGCAGATAGTAGTAAAATGAAGCTGTTATTTTCCGGAAGTATTAATCACGCCGACAAAGTGGTTATATAAAATCCAGAAACTACATTGTTTTCGGTTGATGCCTTCCCTATACCAAAAAAGGGAATGACTATTTCTGACGTCGAGCCCATGGCATAGGGTATCGTGGGATAACCGGTACAAAAAATATTGTGAGTGAAAACCATTTTACAATTCCGGGATCCGTTTACGAAAAATTAAGGTTTTAACAGATAACTGAGTAATAAATAGCTTGAATTTACTCAGAATTTCGTCGAGTTATGTATTAGGACTAATTCTTAGAGATAACTGAAGGAACTGGAAGAGTCAGCTTAGTTCTATATTTTTGTTAAAATGGAAACATCCTTATTCAATCGTCGTAGCTGAAAGTATCAAAAAGTCATGTCGTACCGGTCCCGCGATTTGTGATGTCAGAGGCCCTAGCCTTGTGTCTGTGTTTCAAAGCTCTATTTTCAACTGAAATGACCCAATTGGTCCAAGGAGGTCACTTTGTCGTTAAGATTGGCACAGTATTTAGATATTATATACAGGGAGTCCCACGGCTATGCCACATGGAGGGAAAGTATCATAAATATTGCATTTAGAAATTTTTACTGAAAAAGACTTCATGTTGATTTTGAAAGGAATTTAAGCTGCATACAAACATTTTTGAATAAAAGCCTGTCTGAAACGGGAATTGAACCCGCCAAATTTTAAAAAAGCAACCGTCATTTTACGATACCGATTAAGAGGCTTAATCGTAGTTTAATTTTACTTTGAGGAAAGCAAGCATTCGTCGAACTCGCCTGCGAATTCTACGTTTGATACTAGGCTTTCATAACTGGGATAGAGAAAACATAAAAGCATCGGGCTCTCGTAAAGGTAGATATATTGAATCAACTCTGTAGCTTTTGTTCGTAGTTGAACTCAAACCATTTCAGCTGTAATGCGTGCAAAAGTAAGTCTGGTTTGGCGTGCAAGGCTCATACGACGGTTTAGGTACTCGTGATTTGTACCCTAATAGCTCTATCTCCTCTTTTTGCACAGGCTAGATGAAATAGCACGATGGGGTTGGATTGGAAGTTTCTCACTATGTGATTCTTCGACACAAGTATTACTCGTATACTTTCGGAGATCGATAACGAGTAAGCACACCTCCAATGTTATGATAGCCTGGTACAAGCACGGCCATCTATTGATTCCGAGGCCGCTATTCAGCTGCCTACGAAACGTAGTCGGGATCTACGAGTATGAGCTGCCGACATTAGAGATTTAAAATTCTGCCCAATTAGAACGTGACAATTTCGACGTTCAGATAATTTTGATGGAAATTAAGGAAGGTACCTAGGTAACTAAGGTAGGTAGGTAACTGAGGTTTTTATAATAAAATAGCTTCTGCTCGCGGTTCCGCACGCGTATTTTCGGTATAATAAGTAACCTATTTACTAAGTTAGGCTTGGCTCTAAACGAACGCCAAATTTCATCATGATCTGTTCAGTAGGTAGTTTTCGAAATTCAAGGTAACAAAAATTCAGATTTCACAAACTTTCGAATTCATAATATTAGTAGGAAGTTCAAATAACTTTGCTAAAATACCTACAAAACTTTTTGCCCATGGCATTCATCTATGCCTATGGTGAATTAAATAGGTATCTTTTAATTAAAGGGGTTCAGATTTTGCAACTTTTCCATTGATCACGTAATAGATAGATGACTTGAAATTTACAATAAAAATTCAAACTACCAACAATTTACATAAAAATAAAGAAGTGTTCAAAATAAAAGGAACGGGACCCCTTTTACTTATTCCAACGCGTTTTTTGGTTTTTACTCAATTTAGTGAGTGAAAGAGAATTATGAGAACACCTAGTGTTAGTATCAATGTGAATTTATTCAATGTGAAACCATATTTTGTCCTACATAAAGTTCAATTTACAAACAGCTTGGTTAGCCACGAGGACACACAACTACACTTATGGTTGCTTCGCTATTTGTGCACCTACGACAGCAGCAATAAGGTTTTAGGTTGGTAAATCATCCCAACAACCTGGATCCGGACTGGATTTGACTCCCCGCACAGCTGTTTAAGAGACCCTAGTAGGTAGTTGTGATGCTAAGCTCGTTGCCCGGGCAGATCTTATAAGGTGAGGTAGGGTAGTGTGGGTGCCTATGTAGTAACAGTGAAACAGGTACTGTAGTTCATTTCCTACGTTGTATCGCAGCTAGTAAAACAATGAAAATTGCTAAACAGCGATATATATGGAACTATGGTCAGATAATATTTTACAAAACCAAAAGAGGTACGCAGAAATACCTACATCAGAAAACCGTAGAAATTGTGTGGTTGGCTTCGCGAGAGATTGCTTTGCTTCGCGCGGGAAATAGCCATGATAAATTAGTGCCTCACACACAGCGTACAGCTTAGGCCGCTGGACTTGCGTGTGCCTACTTAGTGCGTTGTCACTCGAAAAGATTTAAGTAAATACAAAATATGCATTTCATGTTATTAAAGTTGTGCGTCCACTGCATCGGAATCAGAGCGCGAGCGTAAGGATTTGGTGATTTGTATTGATTTCTCTGGTACAGCGTGTTAGACCAGCATTGAAAAGACAAGTGCTTTGGACAGAGTTTATTATCACTTTTAACACAACTTCACTTTACAAAGAGTTTACAGCGACTCCGGTATTTAGCAATGGCTCGTTCCCAAGTAAAGTACTGCGCGCCACCGGAATAAACAACATCAGTGATTGTCTAAATAAGTATTTACTTGGGAACGCTGCAGTGATTTAAATATTAAATTATCAATTAAAATACTAGGAAAAATAAAATAATTATTTACATAAATTAAACCAATTCTAAAGACTAACTTCACGCCGGAAGTATTCTAATTAAAAGTTACAAAGAACTATTAAAATAAATCAGTAATTCACAATAATTATTGGTACTAATATGACTGCATTAACCGTTATAGAAACTGAAAGCTAACAGTCGGCCTTTCCTGAAATTTTCACGTCTCGGGAAATGGATTAGTATTAATAACAATTACAACATATTCTTACTAATACCTCATACATATTTTTTTCAGTAATACTACTAAGTACCATACATAATGTGTGAAGCTCCTTCATGTCTTCAGTCCCTTATCTACATTATCAACTCTATCATTATTATTTATATAACCAACATTAACCCCTACTGAAATCCCTACACGTTTTCAGAATGAATGTAACAAAAACTTATGTATACTGAAACACCTATACATGTTTCCAGAATGATTAGGTATAACAAAAAATTAAAATAAAAATCTTATCCATACTGAAACCTCTACATATTTTCAGAATGAATGTAACAAAAACTTATGTATACTGAAACACCTATACATGTTTCCAGAATGATTAGGTATAACAAAAAATGAAAATAAAAATCTTATCCATACTGAAACCTCTACATATTTTCAGAATGAATGTAACAAAATAAAATTATATAAAGTTATAACCGTATTTTCTATTTTAAATAATATGTATTAGTTTAAATATAACAGTAATTTTTAGGTACATTTTTAGGGAAATTGTTTGGCTATGTTTGCAACACTTTTCTAATCTTGTTATGTTTACATCTAGGTTTACAATCTGGTTCACTACTGTAACTATATTATAAAGTGTATACATTTGATTGTAAACTGCGTTGTGAACTTATTATAATCAATGAATAAAAATAAAACAAATATCTGTTTAATACTGAAAACCCTTCTGTTTCCAGAATGAATGTTTGATCAATTCTTAAACACCTACACGTTTTCAATTTATATGTAACTAAAATCTTATACAAACTGAAATGTTTTCAGAATGGATGTAACAAAAATCGTATCCGTACTGAAACACTTACATGGTTTCACAATGATTGTAACAAAAATCTTATCCATACTGAAGCCTCTACATATTTTCAGAATGAATGAAACAAATATCTGTTTAATACTGAAACACCTTAATGTTTCTAGAATGAATGTCTGATCCATTCTAAAACACCTACACGTTTTCAATATAAATGTAACAGAAGTCTTATCCAAACTGATATGTTTTCAGAATGGATGTATCAAAAATCGTATCCATACTGAAACCTCTACATATTTTCAGAATGAATGTAACAAATATCTGTTTAATACTGAAACACCTTAATGTTTCTAGAATGAATGTCTGATCCATTCTAAAACATCTACGCGTTTTCAATATAAATGTAACAGAAGTCTTATCCAAACTGATATGTTTTCAGAATGGATGTATCAAAAATCGTATCCATACTGAAACCTCTACATATTTTCAGAATGAATGTAACAAATATCTGTTTAATACTGAAACACCTTAATGTTTCTAGAATGAATGTCTGATCCATTCTAAAACACCTACATGTTTTCAATATAAATGTAACAGAAGTCTTATCCAAACTGATATGTTTTCAGAATGGATGTATCAAAAATCGTATCCATACTGAAACACTTACATTGTTTCAGAATGATTGTAACAAAAATCTTATCCATACTGAAGCCTCTACATATTTTCAGAATGAATGTAACAAATATCTGTTTAATACTGAAACACCTTAATGTTTCTAGAATGAATGTCTGATCCATTCTAGAACACCTACACGTTTTCAATATGAATGTTACGAAAATATATAATGTCATAAGTACCAGAAAGAATAGTCTTATTATAAATGAAGCCCCCTCATGTCTTCGATACTGCCCTTGTAACGAAAAGGACACAATCTAAAAGTATTTTCCGATTTGAGATATATACGTGGAATCGTTTCTTAATTTAGTATGGAGCTTCAAGAAGCCTACAAGGCACATGTAATGTCAAAATTCATATTATTTTTTTTAAAGACCGTAAATGAATTATAATCAGTTGCTTCCAAACGTTTTTCTTTGAAAATCGAGACTTTAAGCATTTATAGTGTTTTGGTTGGATAGCTGCGCAGCACAAAATAAAAATTGGATTCTGTATTCTTATCTGGTTCATCTAGTAAACTCTCCCGAAGTTAATTTTGAGACTATCACACTGCGATATCTGGAGGTCGGTCCCACATTCATGGCTGCAGATGACTTCCACCACAGATTGGTTGGAGCTTTCTTTTAAAAAGGCCAAACGAGTCTACGACTTTAGAGACCTTTCTAAAGCTCTGATACAGGTACAAACACTAAAGTAAAAATATGACTGTACAAGACTTTTATGATTCTGAAGACTGTTCATCGATACATAAATAAGCGACAACACTCTAAACCTCGTGCTTATTATGAACAGCACGTGTGAAACTTTTTTTTCGAAGAGGGTTTACATCACTGTGGTATAAAATCAACCATAGCACAGACAATCAATTCGAGTTACATTTTCTTAAGAATAAGAACATAAAAATGGCATTCCACCATCACTGCAAAAGTTGGTCGAGAGAAGTGCTATTCTCTGCTATTTTGACAAAGCTGGGTAAGCATTTAATCTCATGCCTTCCAATAGAGGAATGTTTTGGGAGACTTTAGCAGTTTATGATTATTTTAGTGACCTTACTCAACTTATAAAGATTAACAGATTTATTGTTGAAACAAAATGGAGAAACATTCTAAACCAACGTTGATTAATTTCATAATCAGTTAAAAAGTCTTCCATTTAGGTATATTTCCAAGTGTAATAATTAATCTCTTTCTAAAAGTGTAGTTTAAGTTCCTTTAAATCGAAACGTTATTAATATACCAAAAGGAATGCTAGCTCAAGTAGGTGTCATTTTATTATAAATAAACTTAACAGTCTATCATAGTTATTTGTTTTGATCTCAATCATTTTGGTGTGCCATCTACTTATTTATCCTTGATTAATAATAATAATAACAAGTGTGTGAGGAAGGTTGGGTGATAATTAGGTAAGTAAGTACTTATAACGAAGGGGTCAAATAACGTGACCTCTTTTAATATGCAAACAATTAGAAGGTAAACTTGTTGATTGATTTTAAAAATGTGATTTTCTTATAATGTTATTTTTGTTTCATTTAAATCAAAAATAATCTCCTGCTTGGTAAGCAGTTGAAATATTTTTGAATACCTATGCGTAAAAATATGTAATTGTACCTTTATTAAGTAAATAATTTCCAAAATAAATTGTAATGATATTACTTAAGAAAGACTATTGAGTAGAACGTCTCCTTTTATTGTAATATTTAAAACAGTATAACATTCAAAAGTTACATTTGGTTAGTTATGACTTTTTGATGTTATACTGATACTCTAATTAGTTTTTTTTTTTAATAAGTTCAAAGGAAAAATTATAATCTTAAAATAATGGAATTACATAAATATGTAATATAAATATGTATAGATAAATCTTCCGTAAGTATATGCAATTAACTGCATTCAAAAATATTTTAAAGAATGTAATTTCAGAAAAACATTATGAACTTTAGACCCATTTAACTCGACATTTACAATTTGTTAGTCGTGCTTTTCTTCGTTGTGAGAGCAGAATACTGCAATAACACTCTGTAGGTATAACTAATTAATAATAAACAAATTATTGCATACCTACGTTGAAACTGAAGCCTAATTACATTGCCTCGGCTGATGGTGATGATGATGATTGTATCATAGTGTAAATGATTCAACTGGACCACCCATCTTCATTGTAACAAGCCTTCCTCAAAAAGCTATTAATTACTATTTGATTAATGTGTTACTTAGTAAATTGAACAATATTATACTTGATTTGAAATTATTTACAATGAATAATATGTTATGCATGATGTCACTAGTTTTTTTTTTATATTTTGTTTTTATTTCGATTTATTTAACTGTGACATAATGCAATTACTTTGAGCCAAACTGTGTCAATATCATATTTTATTCCTATTAATTTTCTGCATATAATATTGTTTCTATGTGATAAATTCAAAGAAACAAACATAATGACAACTGCAGCACCATGTCAACAAATTTATGAAAATGTTTGAATAATTTAGGCTACACAAAATTAATGTATCATTTATAGGGCAATGTGTACACAATATGTTTGTACAAGAGTTGTTTACAACAAAACTCCAGTGAGGTGCAAAACCTATCAGTAAATAAATTCAAACAAATTGTCAAAACCTTGCTGTGCAAAAGGCTTACTATAAAATATCAGATTATCTAGAGGATAAAAGAAAGCTTGGGATGGGTTTTGCTCCAACTCGAAAAATAACAAATTACAGGCTAAAGGTTTCTTCGTCGCTTCCTTACTTTACTCTACATATCGAAGCGACAGAAATCAAAATATTTCCGTGTCACTGTTTAGTTTTATAATTTGAGCTTTTCTAAGTGTACATTTATTCTAAAGTCATTTACAACGGTATATTTACCATGATTTGAGTTTTGAGCTTTCCAATATCCTTTAGTGTTAGTAACCATGATGGATTTAAAAGTTTTGTACATTTATTGTTCTTATGGAAATAAAGAGTTTTTGATAATCAATCAATTAGATTTGATTTTTAGTGTAAATAACCTAATCAATCTATTTTTATCTTTACTCAAATCTTACTTGTAACAAATTCCAGTATTTTTTTTATAATTAGGGGAACTTGCCAAAATCCAAAATAATCTCAATCACATTGAACTAAATTAAATATTAGATCCGCCTTTTAATGCAATATTTTAAAGATATAAAATTGTAATCATCTTTATCTACCTCAAGATGAAATATCAAATATCAAAGTGCTTTATTTCCTTTAGATCTTACAGGACTCTTGGACGCATTAGAAGTTTGAACTTGGCTAGTGACATACTTACTACTCTGGTTACATAATTCACTAAAACATAAGTTATAGAATTATATTTTCCTGCTAAAATCTAACTAGAGATTCTTATAGAAACCCGGTCCAACGGTACCTATTGCCACGCTCTGCTAGGGTACCATTGTGTCTCATATACATTACTTAGATACGAAGACCTACAAATGTACACAGTCATTGCAATAAATAAATATGAATATGAATAAATTTTGCTTGATGTTTTATGACCGTGAACTATGTTTATGTATGTGCATCGGAATTGGGCGCTGGGTTGTCGATTGTGGGCTGTCCGTGCGTCCTTCGGCGCGCGCATCAGGTCACCCAGCTGCAACTGCGACTGCTGCGTACCGTAGCTACATCGCGGACTGGGCTGCGACTGCTCCCCCTGCAGCACGATGCTGCTCACCAGGATGCTGACTGCAGGCTAGGCTGCAACTGCGACTGCTGCGTGCCGTAGCTACAACGCGTACTGGGCTGCTACTGCACCCCCTGCAGCACGATGCTGCTCACCAGGAGGCTGACTGCAGGCTAAGCTGGAACTGCGACTGCTGCGTAGCGTAGCTACAGCACGGGCTGGGCTGCGACTGCGCCCCCTGCTGCACGATGCTGCTCACCAGGAGGCTGACTGCAGGCTACTACGCCTGGCCTTACGTCGCAGCAACAGCAGGCGTCCTTCCATGTATATTCTGGGGTTCATGATTCTGCAAATAAATTTAAGAACAAGTAGCCGTTTTTTTTTGTCGTTACGGAATCAATAGTTGCTAGCTTGTAAATAAATAAATAATGCTGGACAATCCACACAGCACCATCACCCCCAATCTAAGCAGATCTTGTGCTATGTGTACTAGATGACTGATAAACCTAATACATTACATAGATAGATTTTTTTATAAACATTTATGATACCCAGAAATCCCGGAAACAATATTTGTAGATCGTACAAAAATTTGTCCCAAGGCGGGATTCGAAACTGCAACCATTTGCGTCGCAGGCGGACCTTCGCCCGCCGTGTAAGATCGGTCGTCAATTGCTCGATTTATTCTTAATTCATTTTATTTTAAAACATTCAAAATAAAAAGGAATTTAGCAAATAAAATAAGAAAGTAGAAAATTCATTGATTACTAAAGCATTTATAGTAGACAACAAGAATTGAAAAATGATTTGACACAATACCAATTATAAATAGGTACACCAAGAATAAAATGTTTTTTTTTTTAATCACTATTAAAGCGACAAATTATCAATTCGCCGGCATTGGAAAATACAAAAAGGAATTTAAGAACATTATTAAACTGCAAACCCAATCATTTACCGAACATTAAATTGTAATTTTATATAATGTTCCATAAAATTTATGACCAGGTATTTTATCAAAATTATTAACTTCTTTATTGGTTAAAAACCTCTATTTATCAAAATTATTTAGAGAACCAAAAATAAAGAAGTAGGTAGGTAGGTACTTTTACCACAGTGAGATGATAAAGAAAATAATAAAATGTATTTTTCAAAATTACTCAGCAAATTCTTTGAATGCGAAATATTTTCCACAAGTAGGCAAATAAATATGTGAACAATTGAATAATCCAAAACAGGACACACAGAAGGCGGTTTAAAATTATTTTTAAAGCCATATAAATTTTTCATTACACTGATTTACAATAGGTATAATACCTTTGCACTTTTGCAAATACAAAATTACGTTGAATTGGCGAAAAAAATATATCATTGGTTTCGTTAACAAAAAAAAGAACCACAGGTTAGGTAATGTTAATTCGTAAACTTTCAAGATACCGAAAACTTAATCTAGTACTTAACTTGTATTTTGTAGGCGCAGGGTTTCACCAAGATCGTTCCTCTCGGAACAATTTTTTTCTTGATGACGACGTACCACTTCTGATCTGTTAGACCAGCATTGAAAAGACAAGTGCTTTGGACAGAGTTTATTATCACTTTTAACACAACTTCACTTTACAAAGAGTTTACAGCGACTCCGGTATTTAGCAATGGCTCGTTCCCAAGTAAAGTACTGCGCGCCACCGGAATAAACAACATCAGTGATTGTCTAAATAAGTATTTACTTGGGAACGCTGCAGTGATTTAAATATTAAATTATCAATTAAAATACTAGGAAAAATAAAATAATTATTTACATAAATTAAACCAATTCTAAAGACTAACTTCACGCCGGAAGTATTCTAATTAAAAGTTACAAAGAACTATTAAAATAAATCAGTAATTCACAATAATTATTGGTACTAATATGACTGCATTAACCGTTATAGAAACTGAAAGCTAACAAGCGCGTCCACTGGATCGGCATATCTGCTGGTATCGATGCCAGAGACCAGTTTGTCTGTCGATGACGCGGTAATTCTGCCTACGACGTCATCGACAAACTCGAGCACTTTGGATATATCATTGCCGATGCAAATTATTTCAGATGCAATATTGCCGATGCAAAATCCGAAAGCAGTGGACGCGATCTCGAAACGTAGTCATAGGGCATATATATGTCGTGGCCATATCCTAGAATTGATCACTTCATGATGTAACCGACCATTTCAAGAAATGGTAGAATTTCATGAAATGGAAAATACGCGCTGGCCATATCATGATGTAGTCAGGCCAGATCAATGAATAGTCAGCGTTTAACGATATGAAAAGCTAAACGCACGGCTACTTCATGATAAGGTCAAACAATATCCTAAAATAGTTACATTATCCACCGTTAGAGGCACTGATATTGTTTTGTTTTTGCCATTGGCTAACTCGGGCCGTGCGGATATGTAAAATGAAGGAGAAAAAATCTGGTTTTAATTTCAATACTCAGTTTTTTATTGCATAGTAACATGTTGTAGAGGGTGTTAAACGTAACAAGTTACAAACAAGCACCCTGCCAGGGCACTACAATTATTTTGCTAGGTGGCTAATTTAAAAGTAATCAAAAATTGAGCATGTAGTAATTATTAAGTAGATTATAGCCACAAAAAATAAATGCTAAGTAAAAAAAAAATAACCGCCGAAAAACTGAAAAGCAAAAGAACTTAGATAAAAAGGTTAAAAAAGGTTTATTATTTATTGCTTTTTAGTTTTTTCGGCGGTTTAATTTTTTTGTTAAAGTTTTTTCAGACTTAAGATAAATTTAGTATGGTTGTGTATCCGCGAGGAAGCTCGTTAAAATCTTTTGGAGGCGGAATAGATATTCCGTAATATTTTCGGTTTTAATATACCAGGGCTTCATAGCGTCGAGGAGGTGGTCAGATAGATATCGATTTTTAAAGGAGGCTGGTATTCTAGGGATGAGGTTGGTTAGTGCTTTGTTGACACCTCCAACACTATTTCTGTTTCATGATTGCACCGCAATACCTGGCACACTGAGTGAGATAGACATAAACGCACACAAGTGCATCACTGAAAGTTTTCAATGTGAGCAATAACGCCATGCCCGCACCCGGTAGACTTATGTCGGAGGTAGAATAGGTAAAGAACAATGGCAAGAATTATGAGCTATCATGAGGAAAGATCCCACGGGTATCAATCGATAGCTCCGGAAATTCTGAATAAAACTGTATATTTAGTTTTTCCAAAATTATTGCAGGAAAAATTAAATTAATTTTTGAAAATGTGGATGAATAGCAATTTGGGCGAAGCTAGGGTGATAAAAACTAGTAGAATCCGCCATTTTGTTTTTGACATTGACAGCACTACCAACTCTGCCTGTCATTATTATTCTGTGGTCCAATCCGCGCGCTTTTGTAATGTGTTTGTTGACAAAATGATTTTCAAAATAAACTTATCAAAATAATACTACAGGTGAACCTTCTATCCTTACCCAATATACCTAGTATTATAATATCTGTGCCCAAGTGTTTGTGAGAGTGATTTCACAAAAAGTTGTAGTAGCAAAGAAACTTGTTTCAAAGAATATATTTTCTTTCTTGGGTGCTAAAGAACTACATAGGTACCTACCCTTCGCCATTGTAAGTTATTGTACATCGAGAGTTTATTTTGTTTTCATTGTTCACCTACCTACCTACTTCGTAAGATTGTCGGTATGTGCCTAGTCTACATAAAATTATGCATACCTAGTAAAAGTTAGTAGTACTTACCTAATACTCCGTAAGTACCTACCATATAAATCTAAATAACAATTTAGATTTCTATGGTACCTACATACCTATGTGCAGTGTTTGTATTGTACCTACCTAGCTATCGTTACTAAAATTCTCCCATACATTTTAGTAATAAGTCTTACAAACATTGAACATTCCTTTCCTTTTATAAATAACTAGACGATCGCCTCGCGGTTTCACCCGCGTAGTTCCCGTTCCTGTGGGAATTCCGGGATAAAATATAACCTATGTCACTCCCTGAAAAGTAAACTTCATAGCAATGAAAGAATTTTTCAAATCGGTCCAGTAGTTTCGGAGCCTATTCAATACAAACAAACAATCAAATCTTTCCTCTTTATAATATTATAGTATCGATGTGTTTATTTTTCAGGTATTTAGGTACCTATCTAAATGACGATAGAGAGGAAACCGAATAACAATACTTACTCGGTAGCGCTACCTCACAGCACAGATAATGGAAAAACTTACTAAGAATTGAAAGAAACTAACCCCAAGAATTGATATACTGTACTTACCTAAGCATTCTTGAAAATGTATAATTTAGCACCAAGATAAAAAATATTTCATCTATGAGTTTGCCTGAGCATATTAATAAAATTATACGATTCCACTGACCAGTTACCTAGTTGGTATGTTTTCTTATCTTATGCATATACACTAGCCAAACTCGATTTAGAATGTTGGTAAACAAACCGCCCATACTTAACCTAAAATTCACTCTGTTGCCGCGTCTTTTTATATAATATAAATTATTAGGTAGGTATTTGATTGCACTTATTTTCTTTGTAAATAAAGTATTTAAAATTAATAAATTATAAGTAATATTTATTGAAGGAAGGATCTCAAATCGGCAGACGTAAGTAAGGATGTAAATTGCGTATAAAAAGACGCAGCAACAGAGTGAAATTAGAACTAGTATTACTTATTGAAACAATTTGGCCACGATTTGGCTAACTGCAGACTGTTGCAAACAATCAATGCAATTTATTATACGTAGGTACCTATCTGAAACTCGACGCCAAACAAAGCAAGTGAGTTTTAGTTTTTTGTGTAAGCGTTGTGTGTGTGTGTTCTTAATGGTTTGCTTATAAACATTCCACATCTAGTTTGGCTAGTTTATAGATAGTATTACCTATTGGTAAAGCTAGAATGGTACGTAACGTAGGTAGTAAGGCCAACCACTCGATCCTTCTGGGATATTAGGAATTATTACAAAATTATCTATTTTGGTAGATAGGTACCTACCTAAAAACATTTTTGATTAGGTACTACCTAGGTAGGTAGGTGCTCGTAACTCGTTAAGTTGAAGACTCCAAAACCGTCAAGAGCAATCGCTAAACTACACTTATTGCAAGACAACAGAAGCTGCTCTGTGCTTTGGATTGGAATCTTCATCTGTTCACCGCTATACCTAGGTAAGTAATTTTGGCGATGACTATAGGTAGGTAGACCTATGACTTTTATTGAGATAGCGGTTAATTATATGTCTTCACTTCAGGAAGGTACGGTACGTACGATACTCCGTGGAGTATCGTACGTACCGTACCTTCCTACAACTATTATTTGTATTATAGGTAGGTACGTGTACCTACCTATAATACAAATAATAGTTGTGCCATGGGTAAGTTAAGAATCGAAAAGCAAACGTGTTCTTGTCTTTAGTGGAGACTGTGACTCGGCAAACGTAGTGTAGGACGCAATTGGTAGGGAGATGCTGGATGCGGCAAGCTGAAGACTGGGCGATATGGCGCTCATTAGGTACCTATCAATATTATTTGAACAGGTAGGCGACACGTTCTTGGAACACATTGTAAAGCCGCGGCAATACACCTGAGCTGGTTTAGGTTAGGCTGGGCTAGGTAGGTATAGGCTAAGGGTACTACCTACATAAAAAGTTAGGAAATCTCTATCCAAAAATGTAGCAGGGCCTAAGACCTAGCTATTTTCGTCCATGGCCGATAAACCTACTCTATTCTACCTACCAACTGAAAAAAGGAGGTTGGTTTTAATCCTGCCCCTAACCTGAAACTAACCTCTAGAATTGAAACCTTTTTTGTCACCCCGCCGCCATTTGCAATGAAGAGATGAACCAAGGATAGGAAATTATTCTGCCAATTTTCAAAAAAATATTTAATTTTTTCTGGAATAATCGCGGAAAAACTAAAAATGCAGAGTTCCTTAAAATTTTGAGATGAATCGAATGGTATATTTCTTATCTTTCCTCAAATTTTTGGGACAAACCATAAGGGAAAGTTGCCATTGTTCTTTATTATTTCCGGTCATTGTTCCAAAGATCATATTCTCGACCTTTCGGTACTAAGGAAAAGTTTCTCCATGACTGTGTTGATATAACTACAAAATATATTTCATCTCGAATTGGGCTAGGTTATAGAAACATGTATATTTTCCTGGAATTCGGAAACCGAGTAAGGACAAATCTATATTTAATTTATATACGTGATGCATAATTCTTTTGCAGTTTAGATATGACCACTACAATAGCACAGAATAACTACTCGTAATATGGTACTAAAGTACAATACTATAATGAATTAGAACAACACTATGACCACAAATAGCGTTTGCACGCGAATGGTCTATTCTAATCTTTGCTAATACATAGAGGATGCAACGTCATAAACGTCGTCATGGTGTTCGACCGAGAAGCAAGAGGGAAATGAAAGAGACAAACGTAATCCTACACGTGGTTGGTATTGATCGGAACTGTCTACAGGTACCAGGTGATCGTAGCTTGGCTGAAAGCATCAAGATATTTACTCCCATATTTAACTTCCTGAAGTACTAGCTTCTGCGGCTTCGCACGCGTATTTTCGGTAGCTATCTAAGCTTGGCTTAGCTCTAAACGTACGCTAAATTTCATCTTGATCTGTTCAGTAGTTCTCGAGATCCTAGGTAACAAAAATTCAGATTTCACATACTTTCGGCTTTATAATATTACTAGCTTCTGCCCGCGGCTTCGCACGCGTTGTTTCTATAGAAACGTTTCGAGGTTATTTCTATCCCATGGGATCTGATTTATGGGATAAAAAGTAGCCTATGTTTGATTCCAGGGTTAGATTTACATGTATGGAACATTTGAGCCTTATCCGTTCAGTAGTTTTGGCGTGAAGAGGTAACAAACATCCATCCATCCATATATCCATCCAAACTTTCGCATTTATAATATTAGTGTGATGTGATAGTAGGAAGTAGGAAATAAATATAAATAGTATAGTATAGTATTATAGTAGGATAGGATAGGAAGTGGGAAGTAGGGTCTCCTGTAAAGTTTTTACACATCCACTCATTTTGACTTGTCTAATTAGTGGTTATTTTATAAGCCTAAAGAAATAAGGGCCAACAAACCAAAATAAGGGAGAAAATTTAAATTTGAAAGCTGACGAGTTATAGAACATTAAATTTCCACTAGTAGTTATTTATTTTTATGTTCAAAATGAGTGCACGCAGGAGTTACTTATACCAGCACGGGTGCGTCTCGATATTTATATAATTAATTGATTTGTATATAAAACAAACGATTGCGACACACACGGTTTTGTATGATATTCTGATCCAATTTTGATAATAAAAGCAATAAATAAAAACAAATGGTATGGTAGATAGACACCGACATTGGAGCAAATACTTGTAGGAAGTTTGCCTCTAAAGTTTTTCACTTAATTTTGAATCTCCTCAACGCCCGCCTGGAAATAATCTTCGCAGGCGGTGCAGTAGACTTTTTACCCGCCTGAATTGCGGTTTGAAGTACTAGGCTCTCATAACTTGGCAAGATAACGTTGTTTTGAATTTAACGTAGGAAGGGGGTGGATTTAAGGGGGTGTGGAGGTGCTGTACGGGAATGAGTAGGGTGGTGAATGCTTTCACTTTCCATTGTGTTAGTTGACCTTTAGCCTTATACCTGTGTATTTAATAGGTCTTATCAGACTGACATTCTATTTGTAACCATTTTCGACTCCATAACTTCTACGGTAAGGTTTATTTAAAATTATTGTATTTGATTATTCTCAGCGCGTTATAATCTCCTCGCCATTGAAATACCTAATTAAAAATACAACTTGAAACTTAACATCAAACCGTGAATAGACATGCCTGTCGCAGGCACACTTGCATAGCTAACAGCTCCTTGCACAGACCACCTATTGTCATGTGTACCTATACACTAACTGGTTGATCGCAAGCAATTTGATTTACCGGCATGTAATATGAGGGAAGGGTCGCGGGGTGCTGCAAAAGAGGCACGTGTAAGAAGCTTACAATTTCATACTGAGCTTCAAGAGTACAATGTTTTTCCTGTCCAAAAAAAATTAAATCCTACTATCCTGCTAATAATTATACATGCGAATGTTTGTGATATGTGCAATTTCCAAAACCACTGAACAGATCAAGATGAAATTTGACATACACTTAGAACGTAGCCTAAGCTAGTAAATAATAAATAACAGGGCAAATTGAAAATAAAAGCATAAAAAATGCGTCGTTCTTGCAAGTATTTCTTTCTAAAACTCAATTACGAACATTATTCTCATGCGAGCTCGGATTAATTTCCTATGCAAGTATTTCACTTTCAAGGTGCGAGACCCGCCACGAGCCGCGCCCGCCCGCCAGCGATACCCGTACGTAATACTACAAGGTATCGACATACTTGAAAGTATTTTAACCCTGGTTTTTGGCGCTGGTTTTTATACTAGGAAGTGCTTGGAAGCCCTGGTACTCGATTTTGCAAGTACGTCTCATCTCTACAACTTAGGTGTCAAAATAGGCTAATAACGTTATTTTAAATTAAACTTACTATGATCTTACAGTAGCCGTTATCTCATTTAAAATTTCACAAATAAACTTAATAATGTTATAGGTGTTCGTTTAACTCAATATCGCCCAGGCCCCCCCCTCTACGGTATGTCGATGCATTCATGAAAAAGAAATAGGGAGGGGCTGACGTAAGCCCACGATCAATGAATGTAGGGATGCGATGCCACCCACGCTCCCGTATTTATCTATCCACTCTCTCGTTCCTATGAGGCCCTGGTAGAGATTCCGCCATTTTCCGAAATTATTGCTATTTTCAGAAAATATAAAATTGTGGTCTCTTCCCAAATATGAGACGTGCCTTTTTGTGTAACTTCAAGCTTGACAAATACACTAAATTTTAACAGCGAGTCACGACAATGTTGTAGAATTCAGAGCGGTTTTGCTTAAAATGAGGAATTAACTATGACCAAAAAATAATTTAACTTGACTGGCAGTCTTTAGGCAGCGTACCTAGTGGTAAATCACGACTATTGTATGTATAATCAGCTGATATTTCAGTAGTTTTGGCGTGAAGAGGTAACAAACATCCATCTATCCATCCATCTTGGGGCTAGATAATGCTGTGTGAATTGTCCAGCATTATTATTATTATTATTATCTACATTCATCCTAACTTTCGCATTTATTATATAAGTGAGATTAGTGTGATATATGTACTTAATTTGATGACATGTATAATGTTTTTATAAATAAAATCTGTACCTGTACCGCCCAAGAGAAAAGTTATAACGGCGAGCGGAGACGGCTGCGAAAAATGTTTAGATGCTTGACTATGGGCGGCAGTCTACAGCTTGTCCACACCTGGAAAGACCGCCAGATAGATGGAAAGAACTCGTTACAAGGACTCACTTTTTGATTGGCAGACAAATGATGGCGATCCCCTCGTCAAGCTATCTAGACAGCGCTACGCATCGCCTCAATCGGTTCAAGCGCCTGGAGCAAGTCAAGCAGCACTTCTGGAGCAGATGGTCCTCGGAGTGCATCGCTGAGCTTCAACAAAGACCCAAGTGGCGAGTGAAGTCCCGAGATCATGATGACCTAGTCCAGATAAAGGAAGCTCAAACGCCCTCCTTTTGCTGGCCCCTTGGGAGAGTTAGTCGTCTAATAAATCAGCTGGTCATACGTCCTGCATCTAAAGAGAATGAAGAAGACAAAGCTTGAAAGCTTCCCTAGAGCTTTAAACGGCCGGGAAGATATTTACGCCGATCTGTTTCCGAACGCGTCAACCTTTCTGTTGTTTTTGAACGAAGAAGGTTCTTTCACCAATAGAATAAGTATAACTCAGCGCTTTAGTAAGACCTTGGAACTTCAGGAACTATTAAAATGCGTATTGTACCCGACATTCGAACCGCTAGCTGAAATGGCTCCACTTAACAAAAATCCTACTAATATTATAAACGCGAAAGCTTGTAAGTATGTATTTATGGATGGATGGATGTTTGTTACTCTTTCACGTAAAAACAACTGAACAGATCGGGCTGAAATTTTGGATACAGATTGTTTGATGAATTGTAATCCTGGAATCAAACAGGCTATTTTCTAAGCCATACATAAGTTCCCGTGGGGTAGAAATCACTAAATCTAAACTAAACTATCGAAAGTTTCCACATAAACAACGCGTGCGAAGCCGCGGGGTGCAGCTAGTAAGTTATAAAACATGCAACTTATCGCAGCTTAATGACAAATTATCACCTTTATTAATCGTCCTTGTGTGAAATCAATCTTTATAAGCAAAGAAAACTACATTCAATGAATAGAAACAAATTAGTAACTTCGATTAAAACAATTGAGCTAACTGCAGCCTGTTGCAAACAATCAACGGGTAGCTCAACTGTAATTAGTTCATTATAACTGTTCCTCAAGATTCACCGCAGAAACGTAATAAATAGGTTCAAGGTTTACCCCCCCCCCCCAGGCTTTTCAACGCACCCACCTCATCCCTAGCTGCCCTCCCAAACCCCTAGATTCATACACTCTCTCGATGCTTTGATACCCTGGTAGTATGGAGTCGCAAATACCGCCATAGTTCTGAATTTTCCTCGATATAACTGAAAATAGAAAATTGATTGTCAAACCTCTTATTTTGATTGAATTTTCATAAATTTTGTCAAATTATCATTGAAATAATTGGTACTTTTATATTATATTAACCCGCAACGTGTTTTTCGAAAATTTTATTTTTTAAGCTGTTGAGGGAAGGATTTGCATGACGCGGTGGCGATATGAACCAACTTTATAGGGTTGGTATGATGCAGGAGGAGCAGTGGCGATATTCATTGACAAAAAACACTTGTAAATAGTGATCGGCGAGTATCGATTAGTTGCGGCTAAGTTTTTTTGAAAGATGAACGAACAGTAGCTTTGTCGGTTAACTTTAACCTTTAAGGAATGATCGCACGAAATGATGGACCGCACGAATGATGGATCGCACGAAACGAACAACTTACTGCTGAAAGTACAAACGTGCCTTGCTTCGGACGCTTCACTAAATGACATTTGGTTTCGAAGTCCTATGAAATAAAAGTGAAAATTATTTTTATAGAATGAACATTGGCGAATGCTACACGCTCGATATTTATCGTGATTTTTGACGTGATATTTATCGAGTAATATTTTTATAAACTACACATACGATACGAATCGCGTCAGTATGACGGTAAATTTCATTGAGTACACTTGTGCGTTTCATATTGTTCGTTTTGTATTTGGTCCTAATATTATAAACTATGAGTGATAATATTAATAAAGCTTGCGTTGCTATTATATTAGCGATAGCATTGAAAAAACGTTAAAAGCGAAAAAAATAGACGAAACATTGGTTTACACAGAGAGAAAAATATACACATCTATGAATTCAACACAAGTATGAATTCTTTCAAGTGTTTTTGATCATTCGTTTGAGGTACGGCGGGCCCCGCCGCCTCAATATGCGCGTCCTCTTCCATCGCTGACAGAATGAATACTGACGCGATAAATATCGACTAGAGACTAGACGCTCGATATCTATCGACGATACTTGATACAGATCGTGGATTTCTGGTTTTCTAGAAATCCAGCGATCCGTATTACGATACGTGATACGCTTCACTACATACTCGATAAATATCGTGATCCTGGATTACGATCCAAATATCACGATAAATATCGAGCGTGTAGCATTCGCCATTGAAAGAACGGATCGGTCATCCTTCGTTTTATACGATCTGCCATCCGTCAACTTTATAATTTGTTAAAAGTCTAAGTAGACCACTTGTTTACGGCCCGTTGCCATGGAAAATATTAGTTACCAGTGATTGTGAAAATTATCAAGTGATGATGTTTGAATACGTTTTACGGCGCACGGCATCAATTTCTCGAGAAACAAACTTTTATGGGACCACCTGAAAATCAACTTTTATACAACAATGAAAGAATAATCAAAATATATTATGAATTGGCGCAGATCTCACCAAATTATATAAGTTATTTTCAATTAAATTTGTTCAAATTTTCCTTTTTACCTACCAAAGTACATTTTTAAAGTTGATTAGGAAGACTATTGGGTATTCAACAAAAGCATTCTAAAGCTGTGTAGTTTTACTTTGAAATGTAGACCACCTACTACTAGCATTTTTTTTCACGATTAATAAAGCCCAACTTAGACAAGTAACTACACTGAAAAAAAAAAACAGAATTATTTTCCTACGACTTCTTCAGCGTTCATTCGTTCATCTTAAACATATATTCATAGATTTTGAAGACGTTCCAATTTGTTGAGGATTTCCTTCGTGGCGTCAAGGAAACAAGAGTCAGCATGATCTAATATGGGAAGAAGGAGTGATTGAGTTAAAGTGATTTTGGTTTGTAAAGGAAGACAATTCAGAAATATCTTGAGGGTATAAAACAAGTAGCAATCTCGCTCTCTGATTACGTTGCAAAAGCACGTGCTTTTGCCAGGATAACAACGGGTTAAAGATGATATCCAAATTCTTGTCAGCAGAGTAACTAATAATCACTGTAGAATAGACGAAGAATTGGTGATTTTCCAACTTGTGTCTGAACAACAAATAGGGCTGCCGCAGTTTAGAGCCTGAGATTTCGATGGGTTGACCAAAAAGCCAAAGGCCTTTGCCCATGCGTGAATACTTTTATTTTTTGATTTGGACTAATTATAAAACCAAATAAACTATCGGACGATATAAAGTCTGTGGCTTTGTGGTCTGCTGGGACTCCAAAATGTTCGACTCAGCACCGTCTAAAATATGTATAAGCAACCTGAGGGCCTTTCTTCGCACACGTTTTTTTGCCGTAAAAATCTACGGTTAAGTTTTAGGCTGAGCGCAGACTTGAGTCACGACAGTCTTAAGACAGACTATTGCTTCACAAAATGTATGAAGATGCGCACACTTCGTGCGACGTGTCGTAGACAAAACAGTTTTGTTTTCGTTTTAAGACAGACTTGTCTATGTGAGACAAGTCTGTCTTAAAACTGTCGTGACTCAAGTCTGCGCTCAGCCTAAGGCACGGGCCAGTCTTGTATGGATCACTATGGAAGTGTTGACGGTGCAGCCACTACACGGTTCTAGCAATTTTTGGATTTCAATCTACCAGGGCAGCATATTTAAATAAGAGATAAACCACGCCGTCACCCCTTTCTGCTTGAGAGGGGTTAGGGAGAAGGAGAAGGGGTTAGGGAGAAGGAGAAGGGGTTAGGGAGAAGGAGTATGAGTTTCCCCCTTTCTACCCCTGGCCCTGATTGGCACACCCGCTTCCGTTTTTAATTTGTGGGGGGAACCTCATTAAAATTTACCAATAGGGAAGCGGGGCGTGGCAACATTTTCCCGCTAACACTGTTTTCCAGCCCAAGTTACTAGGAGTGCATAACAGGCGAAGAGGTGTCTAGCCACGCCTCTAGGTGGCTAGAGACCGCCTCTGGGTGCCATCACCCGTTTCGGCTCAGAGGGGTTAGGAGAAGGTGTTAGGAGTATGAGTTTCCCCCTTTCTACCCCTGATTGGCACACCCACTTCACTGTATTTAATTTTTGGGAGAAACCTCACTAAAGTTCACCTTCTACCGTGGCAGGCGTCCAAAATGTTGACGATTGAAATTCTCCGTTGAGTGGCAAGCAAGTGGCAAACGTCCTAAATTTGGACGATTTCCGGCTTCTTTTGTTACGTCTAAATTAGGGTACGGAGAGCTAACCTCGGAGCCAAGTCAATAGTTGCATGGTGCTATTACATATTCAAGCCGACGTCAAGACCATAGACCAAAAAAGGTAAAAAAAATTAAAAAATTAACACGATGCGGCATGTACTGCATTAGCAGTAGATTTTCCGACGTTTGAAAATGACAGTATGGGGACCACCGCAAAAGTTTAAACTCATATGAACTGAGGTATGTATGGTCAATGCAGTGAAATTTTGTATAGAGCATCTGCTCTGTACAAAATGTCACTGCCTTGACCCCCCACAACTGATCACCATTGGGTTCTGACCCCCCCCCCCCCCTTCGGCATAGTACACATATTATGATACACTGTGTATAATACGTATAATATCATATGCAAGTATTTTTTAAATTTAAACTCAATAAAATGGGTGTGTTTTGCTAATTAGAAGTAACTATGTAGGTATATGTTTGTTATTTTGGTCTGGAGGCATTTTTATGTATAAACCATGGTCCCAACCAATCCATACCAACTTAAAAAAGTAGTTACATACTAATTTAAATTAATAACCATTGAATGACTTTGTTGTTTTCACTTACTCGTTTTTTCATAGAAAATGTATGGGAATGTTTTTTTTTTTAATTATTGCCAAAACTTACGATTTGATTTGGTATGTTACTTTGGAAAAAGGGTTCCTGGTTGGAAATAGAGTCGATTAAGACCAACTTGTACTTTCACAAATGTCATTTGTTGGGTGTAAAGAACTTATTTCAAAAATCTAATAATGGCAATATGTTTTTCATCAAAATAAAACAGACAGTTCCTAAAAACGAAACCTTCTAACTACAAAAGAAATGGTAACTACCCTTACGGGGCTTAAATTTTGCCCCACCCTGTGTATATATTTAAAATAGGCGTCGACTATGTGTAAAGAGCGATACTCAGAAGAAAAGATACAATGACGATGCAGTTAAACTAGGGTATTTTCAATCAAGACATATTTTATACATACTTCTAAAAAAGTTTTTAGGAGGTTTGCCTTGTTCAGCATTGTTGTCGCCCAGTGTACATACAAACGTCACAATAAATTATTAAATAAATAAATTCTATTAAATTAAATTAAAATAAATTATTGAGAAACTTTTTTTAAGTAGGTTAATAACTAAAGTTCGCGGCTAATAAGAGACATCTAGTTAGTAAATGAATAAATGAAACGTAGACGCTCTACGAGCGTAGAGGGTCTACGAAAACGTAGCACCGCGTAGCTGCGTAGAGCGTAGCAGTACTGGCTACAAAGATTTTGATGAAGTTTACTGGAAAAACACTAGATGGAGCTGATTTTTACTGCAGTTTTTGGGATATAAACTATTGCACACCGACGTTTTACATTTATGTTGCGTAAGAGGATAAATTGATAAGGTACTATTGATTTTATTGTAAATGTAAGGTCCCAGAATGAGGAAGAAATTGTAAGGTAGAAGATAATGACATTGGACACCCTTAGGTACATACAGTGATTTTTTTCTTCGCTTGTCCTTTACCAGACTTGGGGTAATACTTTAAATGTTTCCTAAGCGTCATTTGAAAAAAAAAACGACTGTCAGACTGTAAGGAGGTTCCATTCCCTGTATAAATCAGACGTGGCAAAACTAAAAATTAGCCAGAACTAACTTTTAAGATGGCCTTCTGAGCCCTTTCTGACATAATAAGGTGAGTTTTTCCTGCACCACTATTTATTTATTTAATATAATTTTACGATCAATGTTTTAAAATCGAATGATAAATAGTACTACGAACAACGTGCACATTTCTAAACATTCAAAAGACTTGTAGTAATGCTGTGGCGTTGCTCCGAAGCCGTCCAGTTCCTGCATTTTTATGAGAGCCTGGTAGTAACTGTGCGAAACCGGAAGTTGGCCAAACATTCAGGGAACCGCTCTACCACTCCCCGCAGTAGTCTTTCGGAATAACGCCAGACTACGGCTTATTACGAAGATTCCGGCGCTATTGTGCTATTGTGAAATTTGTTAATAATAATTTTATTTAAAACTCCAACCCTCCGTCACCCTCCGTTCTTAGAAGTTTTTAGAAGTTTAGAAGCGCCATAATGGCGCTTCTAAACGGGCTATACTTTGCTGCAATTTGTAGCTGCAATACATGTGTCTGGTATGGCCCGGCAACATTGCCAGCAACACCAGACACACTATGCAATCTTGCAGTAATGGCCCGGCAATCATTGCCAAACATTTTCGGTGTAGCCCGTATAGCCGGTATTGCGAGCAATACCGGCCATACATGGCCGAGCGATCGCTGACCGATCGATCTGAACTGCAATATTGCCGGGCCAGTTCTATTGTTGTTTCAGTCGCTCCATATTGTAATGGCATAGTGCATCTTTTTCTACCGACATGAAGTGTTTGTTTTGAGGACTGTGCTTGTTTGTGTTTGAGTTTATATTTATTAAAAACAAAAATGACTAATACGTGGACTAACGAGAAAATCCACAATATCTCTTTTTTCTTTTTTGGTTTTATAATACCTAATATAAGCCGCTGCGACAAGTGTGATTTCGTCAGCCATTGTTGCCGATTTGTGTAGCCCGTTTAGGAGTCTGCATCATGAGCCACTGTATAGCCGACATGGCCGGGCCATGTGTTGCACATGGCCCGGCCATACATTGCCCGGACATCAATTGCCGAGCAATATTTTTGTAATGGCCGGGCCATCAGTTGCCGATAGTGCAGCTACAAATTGCAGAAAAGTATAGCCCGTTTAGAAGCGCCTTTAGAACACCTTTATTATAACGGTAAAGATAATAAATAAAACGCATGTTTAAATGAAGTTAGTAGGTATATTGTGTTCATTCACCACGAAAATTTCCCGTAATTCACCAACACGTGGTTATCCAAATTCGTTCAGAGATACCAGGGGATCATACGAACGAAGGTTGTTGTTAAAACTGGCACAGAATATAACTATTACACAGGCTGTTTGGAAAGTTGATACGTAGCACCGCGTAGCTGCCTAGAGCGTGGCAGGCTACAAGGCTTTCAATGTAGTTCACTGTGAAAACACTAGATGTAGCTGATTTTTTCTGCAGTTTTTGGGAACACTGCTTAAACTTTTGTAGCCAGATGGCGTTATGGTTTGATTTCCATTGTTTTCGTTTGATTATGGCGTTATGGTTGAAGGAAGACCATAAATTATTCTTCACTTTTATGTTTTCGTGTTCGAGTACGAAACCCATATCTCACTCCGTCCGTCCTTTTTTCCTCTTGAATATATCAGTAACAAGGAAATCTATTAACGAGAAAAATATCAATAAATATCGTGCGCCTGTACATAATAAGAGAAGTAAATAAAACGTTAATTGCGAGTCGGACTCGCGCATAAAGGGTTCCGTTTAATTGTAAGAAATCGTTTCTTGCCAAAATATCATGATTCTAGGTCAACATGAAGTAGGTTCCCTGTATATTTTGGTCGAGGGAGAGAATCAAAACTAATTTTTTTAGTTAATAAATTACAAATTTACGGTTTTGAGATTTTTCTCGTTATTTGTGCCATATGACCTTGCTTCTTACCAAATTTTATGATTCTAGGTTAACGAGAAGTGCCCTGTAGGTTTTAGTCTATAGCATGAATCAAAAGTATATTTTTTTATGTGAATAAACTACAAATTTACGATTTTAAAATTTTTTCCTTTACTTGTGGTTTTTGACCTTGCTCCTTGCCAAATTTTAAGATTATACGTCAACGGGAAGTACCCTATAGGTTTTGGTCCATGGTCAGTATCAAAAGTATTTTTTTTGTAAATCAACTAGAAATTTTCTGCTTACGAATTTTTCCCTTTACTTGTGCTATGAGGCTTTGCTTCTTGCCAAATTTCATAATTCTAGGTTTACAGAAAGTACCCCTGTTAATTTCAACTCGATACGTTCACGCGTTCATGAGAAAAGGGTGTTGACAGACGGACAGACAGACAGAAAGACAGAAAAAGAACAGAAGATAAATGTAAGAAGTCACGCTGCTATCATGAAAAGTATGAGTCAGTTGAAACGAAGGTAATAAAAAAATATAATAATATCCATAGTGTACCCACACAGAAGCAAACCTACACAGACCTACCCATTAATAGGTTAATGAAAATGAAATTACGTGAGAACATACCTAAAACTATAGATGAGGTAAAAGTGAATCGAGTTAAGTTATCGAGTAAAAAACGAGGCATGTATTTTATTTTAAAACATAATGACAGTACCATGTCAATATATTTATGAAAACTTGTTGTACACTCATAAAAATATAGTGTAAATCGGTTCCCTTAAAGTAGCCATAAGTATAATTTTAATACCAGAAATAAACATAAACTCGCTGTGCCCACAACTAGGCTACACAAAATTAATGTATCTTTTAAAGGGCAACGCATACGCTTCTACAACAAAACTCCTAGTGAGTTGCAAAAATTATCAGTAAATAAATTTAAACAAATTGTCAAAATCTTCTGTGCAAGCTTGGGACAGGTTTTGCTCCAACTCGAAAAATAACAACTAACAGGCTAAAGGTTTCTTCGTCGCTTCTTTATTTTAGTCTATATACCGAAGCGACAGAAATAATAAATGTCACTTTATTTTCGTGTCTGTGTTTAGTTTTATAATTTGACTTTTTCTAACTGTACATTTATTGTATTTATGGAAATAGAGAGTTTTTGATTTGATTGATTTAGGGGAATCAGCAGGTTTTCTGTTTGTTCATAGTTCAGTGTTTTAAGCCAATTGCATACCGCCGACGTTTTATATTTATGTTGTGTAAGAGGATAAATTGTTAAGGTACTATCATCGATCAAAAATTTCCGGCCGGCCCCCCTTAGATGCACAATGCGCGCCCTGAAAACGTCAGTATCAAAAGGTATCCCATTTGGCATTTTGGGATACCTTTTCAACTAGTGTCATTTTAGCTCTCGGACCGAAAGCATGGTCAAGTGCTCGTATAAAAAACGCAATAATCGACCGACCAAGCAACAGAAAAAGGATGGAATTTCTTATTTTCAGTAAGTATTTTTACCTGTGTATTGTGATATGAGCCAATTGAGCCTTATATACTTGAGAAATCAGCATTAAATATTGTTGTTGGGTTTGCCTATGTAAAAATATTTATTTTGTTCTAAGTTGATGCATGGAGCGGCTATTGTTTCAAATTTTTTTTATATTTATTTGTGGTAAGTTGTAAGGTGATAATTTTTTTTCATGAAAAGACATCTAAAATAACTGGTTGAGGTTTATAAAATAACTAGCTGACCCGCCCTCAATTTTACTTCGCGTCGCTAATTTATAGTTGTATCAATAAATGATTCGTTATCTTTACCAGAATTCTGTTGATTTTATAATCCTTATAAAAATAAACAGTGTATAAATTATTTTTAGGTACCTTCCTACCTACTTACAAAATAAAATTAAATAAATTCGACTCCACTAATCTCTTGTTCCGCATGCAAAAAACTTGACAGGCTCTGCGCAAACTGTCTGCGTCAAAACAAAACCTGGACACTTTTGAGTGTCATTCTTGTAAGGTTCTAGGTATCTACGGGGAGGCCGCAAAGCCGCATACTTGATCGATGGGTACTATTGATTTTAAGTGAGTTTTTCCTGCACCATAATAGTGCGTAATAGACCATTATTTAATTTTACGATCGGTGTTTTTAAAATATAAAATGAATGATAATACCAACGTGCGCGTTTCTAAACATACCAAAGACTTGTGGCATTGCTACGAAGCCATCCAGTTCCTGCGTTTTTATGAGAGCCTGGTAGTATCCGTGCGAAACCGGAAGTTAGCCGAACATTCAGGGAACGACTTGATTGATCTTCATTTGATGTAGGACTGACTAGTTTCTGCCAGTGGCTTCGCACGCTATGTTTCTATGGAAAAGTTCAAAGGCCAATCGCATAGCTTTCGAATTTAATAGAACTTTTCACTTGTCCTAATAACTTTTACCTTTTTTAATGCCTCTGTTAGGCTGCGTTTCCATGAGAAATGTGCGACGCAGTTAAGCGGTACAAGGCGGATGCTTAGCGATACTGTGGAACGATATGAGTGTTCCCACCAGAGATGTGGGAGCAAGCTGACCGGTGCGAAGATGCATAGCGACGCTATGCAGATGAGCGATGCGAGGATGTGTAGCGGGATGCGAATGGAGCATTCAGATAAGCGAGCTAGTTTTCACACACATCCTTCCCTTATTTATATACGTACGAAAACTTTGCTCCGCTACGTGAGCCGTTTCCACTAGAGCTGCACTGAGCGAGGCTAGGTAAATTAAGTGATTCTATTGGTTCTGAACAAACACATCCCACGCAACGCATTCTCGCACATCGAGGAACATCGGAAGAAACGCAGCATAATAGTCATCTAATAGGTTTGTTTGTACAATTCGGACAGAAATCGGGGAACAGATATTTGTCGTACTGTAATTTAAAGCTATGGCGGTCATTTGTCTGATTCCGATGTCTTATTCCATTCATAACCTCATGATGTGTACTTCGTTATTCAATAAATGTTTCAAACCTATGCCACTAATATCTACTATATAAAAATAAGTCGGGTTTTCTTTCCTGACGCTATAACTCCAGAACGCACCACGATTTCCACGGTTTTGCATTCGTTGGAAAGGTCTCGGGCTCCGTGAGGTTTATAGCAAAGAAAAAATTAAGAAAGTGGGAAACATTAATTTCCACGCGAGCGAAGCCGCGGGGCGCAGCTAGTTATAATATATAATATTTTATATAAAACTCTAAACCAGCACTCTTATTGGAACATCCTTTATTATAAAGGTAAAGATAAAAATAAAACGAATTTTTTATCAATATATAAGTGAAATATTGTGTTCATCGACCACGAAAATTTCCTGTAAGTAATTCACAAACACGTGGTCATCCAAATTCGTTAGGAAAAATTCGATTTAAAAGATTTCAAATTCGTCATAATATAAATCCTATTATCCTTCTTCCTACTAATATTATAAAGCCGAAAGTTTGTGAAATCTGAATTTTTGTTACCTAGGATCTCCACTACTGAACAGATCAAGATGAAATTTGGCATACATTTAGAACATAGCTTGACTTAGATAAAAGGCTACTTATTATACCGAAAATACGCGTGCGAAGCCGCGGGCAGAAGCTAATTATAAATAAAATGTTGATCTGTGTATCTGTCCGATATAAAACAGCAAAATGAACGTTATGTCGCGCAAAATATGACCCGTTACAGTCGTTGGAGCTAGTTTCAAAGATGTGTTTGTTGTCCCTTTCAGGCTCACAAGTTTATGCATTGATAGAAGAGGTTAGGGAATGGTTCGTCCACTTCATCCCTAGCTGCCCTCCCAGACCCTGATTTGTGCACTTTCTCGATGCTTTGATGCCCTGGTAGTACGGAATCGCAAATACCGCCATCGTTCTGCTTTTTGTAGGATTTTTCCCTAAATATAGGAAAATAGAAAGTTGATTGTAAATCCGTAGTCAGTGTTTGGCTAAAAGCCCTATAAAATATATGATTTAAATAAATAAATAAATAAATATCTTGATCGGATTTCGATGTTTTATTTGCAAGTTCTCATGGAAAACATTTATACTTTCACATATAATATTCATCCGCAATCTACGCCCGTATTATGAAAGCTCGCTCAATCATCAATCTATGCTCGAGTGATGTTTATGCCTTGTTTTTATTAAATACTAATTTTTAAACAATGCTTGGGAACTCGTGTCAATATTTATACGCCTACTGTTTATAAAATCTTTTATTGAACGGTTACGGTTATTAACGGTACCAAGGATTACTTGAGTCATTACCACTCGACTTGCTTGAGAACTTGTAGGTACGTATTACTTAAGGGATTCTGAACTTAAATCTCTGCTTGGCGACTCTTTGAACTCTGATTACTGAAGTGTGGAAAGGACCATTCTTAGTCAGAGATTAATACCATTTTTGACCGTTATTAACGGTCAAAAATTCCTTTATTTTTAATACGAATAACACAAAATGCGATAAATACGATGATTGAAATTCAACGAAATCATTTTATTTCAATGAAAGCAAAAGGACGCGAAATCACCGCCTTTGTCGCTTCGATGTTGAATTTATTTGGTGATGGCATAGTGATGCTTTGTCTTTGGCAGGGCTACACACAGACCTTTCTTCTACTTCAATGCCAAAAACCATCCCTCCAAGAATTATTTTGCCTTTCGTACCTAGGAACCTATAGTCAGTAATGACCTCTGTGGCACGTCGGGCGAAGGTCCACCTCGCCGCAGGTGGTTACGGGTTCGATTCCCACCTCGGGATGTTTATACTATCTGCAAGTATTGTTCCGGGTGTTCTGGATGTTTTCTATGTCTACTAAAAGAATCTATCCATGGAGTGTATTGTATTAAGTACATCAGTTATCTAGTACCCATAACACAACCGCTGCTCAGCTTGGGGCTAGATAATATTGTGTGAATTGTCCAGCATTATTTATTTTTATTATTTTTCCATGATCTCGGGTCATATTATCATCATTATCCGGTCTTTTGTAACAGTACACAGGCCCTCTGTGAGCGTTAATCAAAAGGCGAGGGCTATACATAACGGGTGTCATCCTCAGGTGGAGAATATGACACACCCGAAGACGATAACTTTATGGACAAAAATCGTTTAAAGCAGGTAGTTGGGTAAAACAATCAAAAGCCCATAATACCACGGTTTCCAAATACAGATGATTTTCACGGTAATCCTGCATAAAAAAATTGGTTGTCTGTAAAGTCGGTTTACTGACGATAGTTGAACGTGACAACGCAGACGCATCGCTCACTCAAGTAGGAGAGAGACGGATGTCGAGCGCTCTCGCTTACACTTCAAGCCTTACATGGAACGCCTCAGAGCGAGGTAACGCATGACGAGGTAACACCGCATGACGTCATGTTTTTTCGTGCGTGCAGCCGGCTCTATCGAATTATAAGACGTTGTCACGTCAAAAAGTTAAACCTTAAAGTTCAATCTACAAACAACTCTAACAAGCTACGATCAAGGAGTATTTATATACCCTGGGGAGCGATTTCTTCCGTCCACGGTACCAAGACCGAACCATAGACATGTTTATACTTAATTGACACGTTTACTTTGCAACGCCGTTACAATTTTTTTAGCAATTTATTCATTTTCATATTGAAACTACTCGATAATCCGAATTTTCCGCCTATAAGTTGTCGACTCGGATCGACTAATTTTCTACGCTCTTCAATTTGATGTGCATTTCGTTCGAGTCTACCGTAGACCGGTCCAAAATTATTAATATAGCTATAAGATGATCATGGTAAATCTCATTCATTTTAGTTGATAAAATTGGTTTATACTACTCTCGCTTTGTAAAAACGTTGAATTTGCTGCCCAAACACAGTGATCTGAGTGAGTCGATGTATGCTCACATTGTGTCTAGAGCAATGATGTTTTATTATACCACTGAAGCTCTAGGGTACACAACAGATCAACCAAGTTTCATGAAATTTGGACATTGGTTGGGTCTTTTTCAAAAGCGCCGGCTACCTCGCTGAATGGGGTATCAAATGATAGGCATCGGATTTCTGGAGGTTGTTTCGTAGCTTTCATACTTTTTGATATATTTTTAAAAAGTCGAAATGCCTAATGCACCTTCATCCGAACAAAATAAAGATTTTATCTTGATTTTACTAGCAGACAGAGATAACAAATTCATCTCCCCACGTTACTCCAACACTAGGAAATCATAACAAGGCAGGAGGTCTCTTTGCCCTCTAAACGTCCTCTATATCGACGAGACTTACCCCACCCCCCAGCCACCTACAAGGCAGCCTGCTGTCATATACGAATAACACCTAGGTGTGATATTAAATCAAAACGACAACATCACCGCCGAAACTTTGCGTTCCCCCCGCCCCCTCCCCGCGTCACCACGTGAGGAACCGACATGTGTGCAAGCGCCTTTCCCCCCGCGCGCATACGCCACCGTCGCCGCCACCGCCATCGCCGCGAGCTGTGCCGTAGCCGCTGAGCGCCCTCAGCCTGCAGCGCGCCCCAAAAGGAGGCGGAAAAAGAAGAAGCAGCCCTGTGGACCTTCATGTGTTCCTGTGCCTGAGCTACCTTCTGGCAAGGGACCCTGTGATTCGGATGGATTCATCAGGGTAGTTCGCCGGAAGCCCTCTAGTCGAAACCGGTGCGGTGTTGGACCGCTAGATATCACATCTGGCTTCAGGGCGGAAGTCCCTACAACGCAGCTTTACATCTCACGCGTCCACTACGCTGTGCAGACAAAGGCTGTGGAGGACTACCTGAAGACGAAGACTGGGCTCTCGCTGCGCGTCGAGAAGCTGGACTCTCGCCATAATTTAAGCTTCTGTTCATTTATGGTGAGAGTTCCAACTCAACATCTCTCGACCTACTTGAGTGAAGAGTTTTGGCCGAAGGGTGTCAAATTCCGACGGTTCACTGGCCGCCTGCAAGGGGACACCGCCGTGCACCGTCGTCAGCTGACACCCTGATTGCGTCATACACGTCGACGCCGCAAATTTAGAACGTGTGCAATTTTATTTAAAATAAGTTTTAATATTTTTATGTATGTTAGATTTAAGGTATATATTCATATGGACCGTAGAATAAGTTAATAAGATCTGTACTTGTTCTAATGTTGTCTGAAATAAATGTATTATTATTATTATTATTATTAAATGGTCATAAGCGGTTACTGGGCGACATTTACTCTTACCAGAATACAAACAAAAGTCATTTTTGCCAAGCTTCGCGGAGACGATGGTGGTGTGCGTATTGTATACGTGTATTGAAATACGCAATCGATGCGGTATCTGTGGGAGTAATACAGGGTTACTAACTATGAACTACGGCGTCACATCTTTAGAGTACATTTGTGTCACGAGCGTCAGTCAGCATTTGATTTATTGTTACTTCAAAATATGGCAACCAGAACAGCTTTTTGGATTTTGAAAGTTTTGTATAGTTAGGTAAGTCAAACAAATTATTATACAAAATATACTTAAAAAACCCAGGGAGTAGTGATGAGTTGAGCTACCTGTAGATTGCTTGCAACAGTCGGCGCTTAACTAAATTGTTTCAATTGTAAGTGTTAGTTCTGATTTGAACCCATTACTTGATTGTGGTTTTCTTTGTAAACAAATTTCTATGAATAACCCATAAACCAGCAAAATATCCACCATTAAATGAAACAATAATAGAGATCAGACGGTCCAGAGCAATTACGTAGAACCATCAAAACGGTAATTTCAATAACTAAATTCCTATTGTGTTCTTAAAATATGAAAATTTGCACTGGATCTTAAAGAAAAATGGGTGTGAAATGGATTAAAAAAAGGCTGAGTGTCATTAAGTTTTTAATTCATAACTCTATAAATACAAAGATTGAACGGTAGTTTAGACATTCTAACCTGAAAATTGTAGGAAATTATTTTTCTTATTGCTTTTGAGCAGCTGTTTCCAACCGAGAGAGGAGATAAATAAATTAACAGATAGTTGTTCATCCTAAATTTCTAAACAATGACGTTACTAAAGTACCTAGTAAAGCAGTTCTAGAAACATTTTTACTGGTAGCTTTTTGCAGGTGGAGTTGTTGTTTGTGTAGATTCTGAAAGTCTACATCCGCCTGCAGAAGAGAATCACCAGGTTCTCAGAACTAAGCAGGAGCACGATGACCGATATATTCAGCGTTGTGTTCTAAAGACTATGAGGTGGTGTGTGTTCACCAATGAATTTTATGCTAGCACGTGTGCTACGTGCTATGGTGTTGCACATATCGACTTACCATTGCGTACACTCGCTCATATCCAACTATGATCAACGGCGGCGTCACATTTATACAATCCAATCCCATTTCAATTAACCACCTTATATAGAACACTTATGTCACGAATGAACAGTAGCCATAAACCATATTATAATTGCTACTTTAAAATATGGCAGCCAGAATAACACTATACTAAAAACTTACCTTACCCAATTTTTTTGTAGGTGACTTTTATACTTTGTTGACCGCAAAGTATGAACAGGATGTTTCCACAATCTTTAAAGTTTACAATAACACTTTTTTGTTTATTTTTTTTATTATTATTTTGTATAATTGCTTTACTAATTATTTTCAAATCATACTCAGCAGCATCTCCATAACTAACTTGGACAACGTGCATATTTCTGCTCTCTTATTCTATAAATTGCACGGACTATTAATGGTATTCTGTGGCTTTGCTTGTAGCTCTTGCTTATTTATGACAGCCTGGTAGTAATTGTGCGAAACTGAAAGTGCGAAATATTATGGTTGAGAGCGAATCTAAATTTTATCCTACTAATACATCGATCAAAAATTTCCGGCCAGCCCCCGGGGGAGGCCGCATACTTGATCGATGTACTAATATTATAAATGCGAAAGTCTGTGAAAAGTAAAACTTTTGTTACCGATCTCCAAAATTACTGAACAGATCAAAATTAAATTTGGCATACACTTAAAACGTAGCCTAACTTAAACAATAGGCTACTTATTAAACCGAAAATACGCGTGCAAAGCCGCGGGCACCTATCCGCAAACGGGGCTTAGAATAAGTACGAATCTTCTCTTCGATTGGGAATAAAGCTCAAGACGACTACTGCACCCCTGTGGCACGCTGACGACCTGTTGTTGATAGTTATTTTTGTTTGCTTCTGCTGTAGACACAGCTCATACTGCGAGGCGTTAACGTGACAACACTTATTGTATACGGTATAAATGGCGGTGGGTCTACGGCGCATCGTAGAGCTACCGTAGAACACTACGGGTAGCTACGGTGTAGAAATAACTAGAGTTAGGATAAGGATCGGGTGTTGGCCGATTGTAATAGTGTATGCGGTCTTGGCCAATAGAAATATATTCCGAGTCGTCCAAGTTTCCTATTTTTTTCCTAAGTTTACTCTCAACTTGAACATGTATAAGTCGGACTTATCCTACTATCCTACTAATATTATAAAGCTGAAAGTTTGTGAAATCAACATTTTGGTGTACACTTAGAACTACTATATAATAGGCTACTTAATAAATCAAAAATATGCGTGCGAAGCTGTGGGCAGAAGCTAGTACTATATAAATCTCCTATATGGAACCCATTTCTCCTTTCTTTTGTTTTATCCGAATAAACTACAAATTTACAGTTTTAGGATGTTTTCCTTAACTTGTGCTATAAGACCTTGCATCTTGCAAAATTTTATGATTCTGGCTAGTGCTCACCAAAAGATCGGACAATTAGGCTGCTTTGTCGGTGAACGTATGTATGAAAACTTGTGTCAAACACGTTAAAACAACTGTTTAAAATTAGTCATCTGGTGGTGAAATCGGATCTGAAAGGCTCTGCTGTACGTTTTACCTTGCGCAGAAAACTGCGCGAAGGCTGCGTTATGCACCAGGCAAACATAAAGTTATAGGAGATATAAATTTGGTTTCAAATAGCCTTGTGGAGAATCCTTGAACTAAGATCAACTACTTCCTTGGACTATCGTAGGTTGTAACTTATCTGTTTATCTGTGGTAGCATATTAGTTTCAAGTTTATACTAAAATATATACTAGTATAAAATATTTTCTTAGAGATAAATAAAACAATCAAATAAAAGAAATAGTTTCAAGTTGCATTTTTATTTATTCCACGCACTTAGAATAATCCAATACAATCATTGTGTTAAAATAATAAAAGATTTTACTAAAGAAGAATAAAATAGTACTCAATCAAATTATACAGAGTGAGTCGTAAAGAGTGGTCAAGCCTTTTTTACCTACGGGTTAGGGGCATCAGAACTGTTCAGAAAATAAAAAAAATAGTTCCACGGTTTTCGAAGAAGAATAGTATACATAGAACAGAATCGTTTATTCACAGAAATCATGTCAAATAATATTACAATGCTGTTGTTGTATCAGTGGTATCAGTGCATTACTACCAGTAGTTTTGGACTACTGATAGAATTTTCTTTTCGATGCCAAGTATAGTTTCATAATACCGCCCTTAACTTAGAAACAATTATCAAATAAGTGACGATTCTCGGTGTCAATCGCTCAAGAGCAATCTTTACCAGATAGCCTCATACATCCTATTGGTATTAACTTCCAAACAATTTTTCTTAGACAATTGATTGTGGCGTCACTGTTAAGCTGAGCTTACCTCGCTGTTAGGACAATGAATATACGTTCAAATGAATGGGATACGCGACATTAAATAAAATAAATATTTAGAGAGCCATTATGGTGCTTATCAGGAGAGTATATAGGCTATAGTTGTGTGTCTGTAAGCCAGTAGAGGTAATTGTGAAAAAGTCTTTGTGGAGAAGTATTTTTTCTTTCTTCCTTTTCTTTAATTATCAAAATTTATTCTATTTCTATTTATAAAACACCATAAACCAGAATATTTTTGTGTAAGTACCATACTTATTTCTTTTTGCCATGCACACATAAGCTAGATGACAAAATCGTTACTAAATCTTGTGGGTTGAGACTTAATGTAAGTAGGTACCCTATCCGTACGATAAAATGGTAGTCAAGTATTCAGAAAAAGAGGAAAGGATAAACAATTTGTGTGGCACGTCCAATAGGGTACATGCATGTGACTTCAAAAAAGCTATGCAATATGCAATAATATTGTCTATTAATACACTTACTTATATAAACATCTGTAAATTTATTTTTGAATTTATTTATCTGTTTATTGTGAAATTTAGTCATTGATAGGTTGATTTTAAATCTCAATCGCAAAATTTCTAAATGCAACGCTATTGGCACAATTGGCAAGCGAGCAAGAGCGAACCGTGACGTCAAACCACTTCATATTTTGTATTGTCATGAAGCTTTGGCGGGATATTATCTTTTTGTACTATTTCGCGGTTGTTTTCTGTTATATCTTTTTCTATAATAAATTACTACAGAAGAGATATAACGATATTCAATCTTAATTGATTAATTTCTTTTATTTTATTTATATTAATTTTTAATACTATAAATTATTATATTTTAGGAAGTAAAATTTTAGTTTTATAATTTTTTTCTATAATTTTATTTTGATTGAAAATCAACGAAAAAACGAAAGTGCTCGAGTAGAAAATGTGAACTGTGACGTCACAGATCAAGGGCCAATATGGCAGCGTTTTTATCACCCGAAACTGAGCGCAGTTTTACTTTTTGTTTATATCTTAATAATTAAAATTTTGTGGGTGTTATTTTTTTCGGTAATATATTAACCTAAATAATATCTTTGGGACGCTCCCGACTGGTATTGATATGGATGAGTTGAGCTACCTATAGACTGTTTGTAACAGTCTGCAGTTAGCTCAATTGTTTCAATTGTAAATACTTACTAGTATAAATTTCTTTGTGAATAAAGGCCAACAGCACCTAAATAATCGAATAAAATATGAAAAAAATTTATGCATATACCCTATTAGTGTCTACTTCACAAAAGGGGCAAAAAGTACATTTTGTTTATTTGAAATAGTCGGCCGATGACGTAAAGTAACTGCGAACATACTTTTCGCTAGACGTCCATGGTATCGTAAGTCTTTTTTCCATTTATAATGGCGAAATGTTGTGAAATTTGAAGGAAAGAGATGACGAAAAAAGCGAAAAAGTTTTATTTTATCTTAAACAACATAATATGGACTACTTTATATCCCATAAAACCACGGTTAGAAGCTAGTTTTATAATAAAACTGTGTACTTATCATAATGATATCGATCTGTAAGCTGTGTGAGCCTGAAAGAACAAAATAAACTTGAGACTATGAGGACATACTTATACATTACCTTGGGGCTAGATAATGCTGTGTGAATTGTCCAGCATTATTATTATTATTATTATACTTATAGAAACTGGAGTTTCCTCCTAAATTAATTTAGCTGGAGTCGAATAAATTTTGTAAGAGCTAAAATATTGACTATAATAATGATGCACGAGGCTTTAAGTCAAGTTTCTTAAACAGTGAGCAGGCTATTGGTGTTATAGTTAAGCTAGTACAGGCAGGACACTCGTTGCCTTTTCAAATGTTTATTTAGTATACCTACGGAAATAAAGCTGGTGGATCTTTATTATTTTCTCAATCTTTTAGTTTTTTTAGTTTTTTTAAACTATTATTTATTTTTTATGTTATAAAGGTAGACATGTAAGTTCCTGTTGTACACTCTTTTTGTTTGTTTTCATTTGTTTTTTTATTTTAAATTTTGCTATTTTACTTGTGTATGTGTGAGTTGCGCCGCGACTCACGTGTTTCATTCTGGCCTCCGCGGAAGACCAGCGCTATGGCAGGATACATCCTACCATAGCATCTGCTGAGTGTTGGCCATTTTTGTGACCTTTATGTTACTTTTGTATTAACTTTTAGCTTTTGTATGTGCTATGTGTGTATTGGTTACAAAATAAACGCATTTTTACTTTTACTTTACTTTACAATCAACGTAAATTGTATTCCCGATACATTTCAGGTAGGTTGGACTTATAATGGACCTAGCCGTGATCAATCTCAATTTATTACGAATCTAAATCTAGAGTCTTATATATTATGTTGCATCTTGACACATGATGACACATGAAATGACACATGGAAACCAATAATAAAACTCGCTTTTACATATTTTACTTGTTCTTTTTCTAATTTTGGTTATCATGAAACAGCAACGGACGTTTTCAATATTATTTTGTACTGTAATCTACATTATGATATACATCAATCTAACAATAAAATAACGAGTTAATGTCATTAACTCGTTATTTTATTGTTAGATTCCATGCATTGGTGCATTCCTTAGCTTATCAAATTCTTTAAATATATTTAATGATCAGCATACTTCATTAGTTGTGTACGGAATTAATTTTCAGTGTAATGGGTAATTAACTGACACTGCAAAACCCCTATGTTGTGCCCATCATCAGGAACACGTTCGTAAAGACGCAAGGTCTCAATTCCTTATTTTTATGTAAGTCCCCCTTAGATAAAAACGAAGAAAAAAACAACAGGTTTGTCCAAAACCCAAAAGATTACTAAAAACCAAACTCCCACTATTAATTCAAGGCAGAAACGCTTTTAAGTTTAGTTTCAAATAAAGCCTCTCCAAAGAACGATTTATTGAATAGAAGTCAGACTCGTATTTACATAACGATTGGGAATATGTAAAAAGGGTTTATAATTAAAGTATTAGAAAATTTTATGAGCTATTTGCCTAGCACCGCTAACACGCTGGCATACCGCTGGAAATATTACCAGGTACGGCTGTACACAGGTATGTGAGCTGTGCAAGAGGTTGATAATTTATCCCTGGATTGAATATCTATGAACTATCTTGAGAAACATAAGTAGGTATTTGAGTCACTAGATTACTGTTCTCTGAAAAACTTAGAAATGAAAAAGGTCTTTCATTAATCATTACACTCGTCTGACTGACCTTTTCTGAAGTCAACGTCAGGCGCGCTCTAAGTCCATTTATATGATACGATCCAGCGTTCTAGTTATTACTGCGTTAGACTTGATAAGACCATACAATTACTGTACTAAGTGGATTGAAAGGTTAATTAATAGCCATTCAAATAATACATTCAAAAAAATCAAAATCAAAAACTCTTTATTTCAATAAATACAATAAATGTACACTTAGAAAAGGTTGAAACATAAAACTAAACACTGACACGGAAATAAAGTGGTATTTTTTTATTTATGTCGCTTCGTTATGCAGACTAAATTAAAGAAGCGACGAAGAAGCCTTTAGCCTGTTAGTTGTTATTTTTCGAGTTGGAGCAAAACCAGTGCCAAGCTTCTTTATCCTCTAGATAATCTGATATTATATAGTTAGCCTTTTTGCACAGTAAGGTTTTGACAATTTGTTTGAATTTATTTACTGATAATTTTTACAACTCACTAGGAGTTTTGTTGTAGAAGCGTGCCCTTTAAAAGATATTTTTAATTTTGTGTAGCCTAGTTGTGGGCACAGCGAGCTTATGTTTGTTTTTGGTATTCAAATTAGGTTTATCGCTATTTTTAGGGGACTGTCTTATATTTGTATGAGTATACAACAAGTTTTTATAATTATATTGACATGGTACTGTCATTATGTTTATTTCTTTGAATTTATCACGCAGGGATTCTCTGGGACCCATATTATAGATTGCACGAACAGCCCTCTTCTGCAGCACAAATATGGTGTTAATATCTGCAGCGTTCCCCTACAGCGGTATACCATAAGACATAATACTATGGAAGTAGCTGAAATAAACAAGTCTAGATGTATCCACGGTATTATTTTGACGGATTATTTTGACTGCATACGCTGCAGAACTAGTCTCTTCGATAGCTTATCTATGTGTTGGCCCCATTTAAGTTAATTATCTAAGGTGATTCTTATGAATACAGTACTTTCTACTATTTCTAACGTTTCTCCTTTAACGTTTATATCAGCCTTCACGTGTTTAACATTAGGTAGAATAAATCTAATACATTTTGTTTTGGTTTCGTTTAGCAAAAGATTATCGACACCACAGATATTATAATACTAGTTGACACTAAACCAATGGACTAGGTACCTACTTTTGAGATTGCATTATTCAAATAAGTAGTCGAAATTTGTTTTTTGTCGTATTGAAATAGTTTAGCTCTGAAATCGTCTTAAAATAAAGACACACACGTGAAGATTACCGCAAATCACCAAGATAGGTGTTTCCAAAGGAAAATAAAACGTCAAGTGTGAGTCGGATTCACGCATTAAGGGTTCCGTTTAATTGTAAGACCTTGTTTCATGCCAAATCATGATTCTAGGTCAACATGAAGTAGGTACCCTGTATATTTTGGTCGAGGGAGAAAATCTAAAAGTATGATTTTTTGATAATGTAAATTTCCTAAGATCCGTTTTTAGTTAGTGTCTTGTTTATGTCGTAAAATTATATAGATCCATTCAGTAGTTTTAGCGTTGTCCTTCACAACACGACGCAAACTTTCGCTATTAAAAAATTAGTAGGAAGTATGATACATATTTAAACTAGTATGATTTCAGACCGCGCCTTCGCACACGTCATTCCAAAGTAAAAAGTTGCGTATATTATTGCCAAATTTCAGAGCTAATTTAATTTCGAGTTTTTATTTTTATTCATGACAACTTCCATTCAATGAAATATTATATTTACTAGGTTTCTACTCACTAATATCCTCACCTAACTTTGTTTGAAGATGGCAGTTTAAATTTACTGAAAAAAAAAAACACTACCCAAACGTTATAAATAGATTTTAGGAATTTATATTACAAAAGTAGGTATCAGTTATATTTCAAAGTAGACTATTTCAGCATCTGAGTTTTAGCAAATTTCAAAAGCATTTGTATGGGGGGATGGGGGATCTCTAGGCTGTCGTCAGGGAGAGGGTGCAATGTGCTATTTGAAACCGAGCGCAATATGCAGTACCTGAAGGGTGAATCTTGAATGATGTCCTTGAAAACTGTATCTCCCGAATGTATGGAGCCCTGGTAGAAACTTGGACTGCTTCCAGTTTTCATTTAGTAAAGGATCCTATTTTGTCCGGTGTTCCTTATTTGCCAACAAAATATATATTGCCTCAAGATTTTTTGCTGACGATACAATATTTTTGCAAATGCGTAGGAAATCCAAATACCCAGATTATTATGAATCCTATTTTATAAACCCATACTTGAAGCCTCTTCACAATCGCGTGTGTCTCACGCGCGCCTTACGAACCCTTTGTTGCTGGAAAAATCGACTGATTACGGGAACGAGACGTGACCGCGACGCGATGCCGCGACGAATATGCGAATGGGATCTATGCTCGTGGTCTGCGGGTGGTTCCGCGTGCGAGTGTGGAAAGCCTTTAAATTTTTCACGGAAACTTCTTATGATGCCTTGTAGTAAAACTGAGCCGAAGAAATCATAATGCTTATTCTACTTATGTGAAGTTTTATTAAAACGGCCATAGTATAATGAAATACTGTCGCAGTTTTAGCATTGACTTGCTTGAAATGTTCGCTAAGATAAATAAGCCAACAATTGTTAACTTTTCAATTCAACGGTCTCATTCATAATGAGTTCGCAAGCCACTAGAAGCTCACTAGTGCATTGCTTAAGGCCGTATGCGTATTTTAAGACTCAATAGCAGAAGCTAGTTTGTCATTAATACATAATTACAAATTTAATATAGAATTATTTTTGCTGATTACATTTGGTCTGTATCCGTCTAACAAACAAGTTTAACCCCTGATAGTTACTTTACACCACCACAAAGTCAGCTGCACCAGTTAACTCAACAACTTAAAAAAAATTTTATTTAAAACCTTAATGGATCCCTGAAAATACGTGTAAATTGGTTTTCACTCACCTATATTATTTTTTAAACCAGCTATTCCACGATACCCCATGCCATGGGCTCAACAAGAAACAAATATTCATCCCCTTCTTAGGTTTAGGGTAACCGAAAAAATGTTTAATCTGGATTTGATTTTACCACTTGGTTGGTCCTTATAATATTACTAGACGATCGCCTCGGTTTCACTCGCGTAGTTCCCGTTCCCGTGGGAATTCCGAGATAAAATACAGCCTAAGTCACACCCTGAAAATAGGCTTCCTAACGGTGAAAGAATTTTTTAAATCGGTCCAGTACTTTCGGAGCCTATTCAATACAAACAAACAAACAAATATTTCCTCTTTATAATATTATAGTATATAGAAATAATGACTAGTATAGATAAAACCTTGTCCATCTGCTGCAGATGAGTTGCTAAAACTGTTTCTTACGTAAAAGAACTTGATGTGATCGCAAAGCAGCGGCCCAAACGTTTTTTTTTTAAATTTGGACATAGAAAATGTACGGGTTGCCATTTCGCAATTATAATTACAGGTATTTTATTTTTATAATTTGTGGTCATAGCGACAAAAAAAAATGCAAATTCTGTGAAAATTTCAACTGTCTACCTTTTACAATTCATGAGATACAGCCCGCTGACAGACGGACAGACAGACAGCGGAGGATAATTAATGGGGTCCCGTTTCCACTTTTCCGGTCAGGAATCCTAAAAATTGGCTTTGAACCACGGAGCTGTCTCTCCCGTTGCTTGGTCACCGTAGGCTCAGGATTTGCAACCAAATCACCAGGCTAACATGATTCGCTAGGAGTTATTAAAATCCCCTCACCCTTTCCTTGTATTGATTTATCTTCCCATGGGGCGTTGCCATCGCTACCGCTATAGGCCAAGTGAGAGTCCGAAAAAAGCGAAATACGATTTCATATTTCAGTAAAAAACAGAGAGGAGAGGAATTGAGGACACAGATTAGGCAGGCAGTGATGTTACTTCGGCTCAGCTGACGTTATAAAATGAACCACGTATTCATAGAAACTCATAACCAATAGATGCTCTCGTTTTTTGGAAAATTCTTATTTCTTTTCTCATATAACACATACTTATAAAACTGTGTGGAATGTCCAGCAATTTTTTTCTAGCATTTACCTCTCTAAGTGCTAGAAAAAAAAATGCTGGACATTCCACACTGCATCATCTAGCCTCCAAACCTTACTCAGCAGAGCTTGTGTTACGAGAACCAGATGAATTAAGTATTATGTGGATATAATATTATTTTATAATTTTTAGAAAACACCCAGAATCCCCGGAGCAAACATCTGCAGAACAAGAGCGCTTCTAGGGCGGGTCAGCGGTTAAAAATATTTATCCCGAAGCGGGAATCTAACCTGCAACATTCTGCGTTGCGGGCGGACCTTCACCCGCCGCGCTACGTAGGTCATCTAAAAACAATCTTGAAAATAAATGTACCTACACAGGCGGACCTTTTTCACGACACCCTAATTAATTTATTACCGTGATTTTAGTTATTCTTACCCCCTTTGGGGTTATACCTTATCTCAAAAGCCCCTCTATCGATTTGGCTTCTCTAAGATACCCATTTCATAAGTTCGATTTGTATACTTATAATATACTTGCTGTAACCCGCGACTTCGTACGCATACAAGCCTCTAGAACCAGTGGTTTAGGCTGTGCGTTAACTGTCAGTGAGTCAGGTACTCGTTTATTATAATAGGTTGGGGAAAAAGTTTCTTCGCATTTTTAAGAAAATTTTAAATATTTTTTAAATAAACTTATTTATATTTAACTAAAGTATGTAGGTACATTTTGTTCGATAACGTTTTGCCATCTTGTAGGTAGGGAGAGACATGATCCCATTGCTTTAAAAATTTTGGGGTTTCTGATCAAAATACCGCGACAAGTGGTTTTGGCCGTCCTCTCGTGATGTTAACCTGACACTGCCTAAAGAATTCTGAAGAGACCGCAATAGGTGGAAATCTGAAGGTGCAAGGTCAGGACTATACGGCGGATGCATTTACACCTCCCAGCCAAACTCTCTTAATTTTTGCTGAGTGGCTAAAGATGTGTGAGGTCTGGCGTTATCATGATGAAACAAGACCCGTCAAGTGCGAGTGTAACTCGCGCGCCGAGGGTTTCGAACGTTTGTGAACAAGTAGGTATGTACTAAAGGTACCGGTTAGAAACTCCGAAATTTAATGAAGACCTAACACTAGTAGGTACCAACCTACATTTCAGATGGATCTCTCTCCATGCTTCGGTGATAGGGTGTAGCGGTAATTTTTTCGACTTTTTTCAAAAATTTTCAAAAAGTATGAAACCTACAGAAATTTTAAAAACTGTTTTGAAATGTACAAACCGATACCTTTCATATGATACCCCACTTAGTGGGGTAGCCCCCCCTTTTGAAAATTATCCCCCCTCTTTTTGACCATTTTTCAAAAAGTGTTCATTTTACAGACTTTTCTATATTTTTCATGTAAAATATAGATCTATATCTACAAACGCTTCACACATTTTGAATGGATCGCTCTGCAAACTTCGGAGATAGGGGGGGGGGAACGGGTAAAATTTCAACTTTTTTCAAAATATTTCAAAAAGTATGAAACCTACAGAAATTTCAAAAACTATTTTGAAATGTACAAACCGATACCTTTCATATGATACCCCACTCAGTGGGGTAACCCCCCTTTTTGAAAATTATCCCCCCTCTTTTTGACCATTTTTCGAAAAGGGTTCAGTTTACAGACTTCTCTATATTTTTCCTGTAAAATATAGATCTATATCTACAAACGCTCAATACATTTTGAATGGATCGCTCTGCAAACTTCGGAGATAGGGGGGGGGGAATGGGTATTTTTTCGACTATTTTCAAAATATTTCAAAAAGTATGAAACCTACAGAAATTTTAAAAACTGTTTTGAAATGTACAAACCAATACCTTTCATATGATACCCCATTTAGTGGGATAGCTCCCCCTTTTGAAAATTATCCCCCCTCTTTTTGACCATTTTTCAAAAACTGTTCATTTTACAGACTTCTCTATATTTTTCCTGTAAAATATAGATCTATATCTACAAACGATTCATACATTTTGAACGGATCGCTCTGCAAACTTCGGAGATAGAAGGGGGGGAGCGGGTAAAATTTCGACTTTTTTCAAAATATTTCAAAAAGTATGAAACCTACAGAAATTTCAAAAACTGTTTTGAAACGTACAAACCGATACCTTTCATATGATACCCCACTCAGTGGGGTAACCCCCCTTTTTGAAAATTATCCCCCCTCTTTTTGACCATTTTTCAAAAAGTGTTCGTTTTACAGACTTCTCTATATTTTTCCTGTAAAATATAGATCTATATCTACAAACGCTTTGCACATTTTGAATGGATCGCTCTGCAAACTTCGGAGATAGGGGGGGGGGAACGGGTAAAATTTCGACTTTTTTCAAAATATTTCAAAAAGTATGAAACCTACAGAAATTTTAAAAACTGTTTTGAAATGTACAAACCAATACCTTTCATATGATATCCCACTTAGTGGGGTACCTCCCCCTTTTGAAAATTATCCCCCCTCTTTTTGACCATTTTTCAAAAACTGTTCATTTTACAGACTTCTCTATATTTTTCCTGTAAAATATAGATCTATATCTACAAACGATTCATACATTTTGAACGGATCGCTCTGCAAACTTCGGAGATAGAGGGGGGGGAGCGGGTAAAATTTCAACTTTTTTCAAAATATTTCAAAAAGTATGAAACCTACAGAAATTTCAAAAACTATTTTGAAATGTACAAACCGATACCTTTCATATGATACCCCACTCAGTGGGGTAACCCCCCTTTTTGAAAATTATCCCCCCTCTTTTTGACCATTTTTCGAAAAGGGTTCAGTTTACAGACTTCTCTATATTTTTCCTGTAAAATATAGATCTATATCTACAAACGCTCAATACATTTTGAATGGATCGCTCTGCAAACTTCGGAGATAGGGGGGGGGGAATGGGTATTTTTTCGACTATTTTCAAAATATTTCAAAAAGTATGAAACCTATTGAAATTTCAAAAACTATTTTGAAATGTACAAACAAATACCTTTTATTTGATACCCCACTTGACTCTGTAGGTCTCTTTTAAAATTTTGACATTTCAATTTGTATGGAAAATGTTCATTTTCATTTTTCATTTTTTTTTCATTTTTTTTTCTTAAAATCTGTACAGGCACACGAAATGTATTATTATTTTAAATTTCAAGTTGATAGCTGCTGTAGTTGCTGAGTTATTAAGGAGGGAAAAAAGGACAGACAAAGCGTGGCCATAAGGGTTTCGAAACCGATCTTCGAAACCCTAAAACCACACCCTTTCTGTTGATTAATTCCGGCCGCTTTTTCCCAACTTCTTGCTTTAATCTCAAAAGTTGTTCGCAGTAGAGTTCAGAATTGATGGTCTACCTAGTGGTAACAGTTCATAATGAATAATGCCCTTCCAATCCGAGCTCGTGAGGTACCCAAATATCTAGCTTTTTTGTGTACCCAGTTTTTGACGTGACAACGTCTTATAATTCGATAGAGCCGGCTGCACGCACGAAAAAACATGACGTCATGCGGCGTTACCTCGCTATGACGTCATGCGGCGTTACCTCGCTCTGAGGCGTTCTATGTAAGGCTTGAAGTGCAAGCGAGAGCGGTGAGCGAAGCGAACCGCAATGCGACTATTGGGGAACTGCACGGCGAGCGAAGCGAGCCGTGATGTGACCCCCCTCGCCCCCTGTCCCCTGCCCTCCTCTACCCCCTTTCCCATCAAAAAATCTGATATGGGTATCGTTTTCGACTAACATGAGAGTGAGGATTACGAATTTGATGACTGTGGGTGTGTGTCGGATTGCGGTGAGCGAAGCGAACCGCAATACGTCACCGCAATGCGACTTTTGGGGAACTGCACGGCGAGCGAAGCGAGCCGTGCTGTAACCCTCGTGTGCCCCCCCCCCCCCCGGAACCCCCTTCCCCATAAAAAAATCTGATATGGGTATCGTTTTCGACTAACATGGGGGCGAGGATTACGAATTTGATGACGGCGGTTCGCTTCGCTCACCGCAATACGACACACATCACACAGCAAGGCGAGCGAAGCGAGCCTTGCTGCGTGGCAGTACGAGCGGGTTCGTATTGCGGTGAGCGAAGCGAACCGCAATGTGACTTTTGGGGAACTGCACGGCGAGCGAAGCGAGCCGTGCTGTGACCCTCGTGTGCCCACCCCCCGGAACCCCCTTCCCCATACAAAAATCAGGTAGGTAAAGGTATCGTTTTCGACTAACATGGGGGCGAGGATTACGAATTTGATGACGGCATATAATTCGATAGAGCCGGCTGCCCCCACGAAAAAACATGACGTCATGCGGCGTTACCTCGTCATGTGGCGTTATCTCGTTCTGAGGCGTTCCATGTAAGGCTTGAAGTGCAAGCGAGAGCACTCGACATCCGTCTCTCTCCTACTTGAGTGAGGGATGCGTCTGCGTTGTTCAACTATCGTCAGTAAACTGACTTTACAGACAACCAATTTTTTTCCAAAAGCGCCAAAACTGTTTTGTGGTCAATTCCTAGTTCTTCAGTTTCGTCGTTACAGATATGCCGATCTTGCTCCACATTTTCAAAAATGGCATCCATTTTATCCGTAATAGGGCGACCAGAGCGACGTGCATCTTTGACATCAAAATTTCCGGATTGAATTTTGTGCTACTCTCACAGACACTGCACTGTGTTATTTACAATTTATGTCAGTTTTAATTATGATTTATGTCACGAAGCCCGCCAAAACCAGTGAAAACTGAATTGGACTTAACGCAACACAAGCGCCTCTAGCACAGATTAGATAACGTAACCTCTAGTGGCAAATTCACACGCAATAGTCCCCATTGAGAACCTCCTTCTTTTTGAAGTCGTAAAAATGGTTCTTGTCTGAAACGCTCCCATTGATATTCCCCACCTGACAACTCAAAGCCTTCATCATCATCATCATCCGCAACCCGACTTCACCCACTGCTGGGTATAGGTCTCCAAACTTTTGTGCCACTCCACACGGTCCTGCGACAACTCAAAGGCTTATGATTATTTATTTGCTTAATTTATTGTAAAATAAAATGAGTTGCACGTAGATTTTTCGTTATTTTATAGTATCAGTATTCCTAAGTGTAAAATAACAGAATAAATAAATCTATGGTTCAGTTGTTAATCCCCATTGAAAAATGAACTGAATGAATGAACTAAATGACGGCGACGAGCGACCCCTACACGATTCTAGCAATGTTTTGGTTCAATGTACCAGGGCAGCATAGTTGAATAGGAAAGAAACCACGACGTCACCCCCTTCGGTTTAGCTTTAGCGAATAAAGTGTACATAAGTCATTAGAGTTGTTTGTAAATTGAACTTTAACGTGGACGAATTAAAGTCCAATATTAATTTATTTCTGACACTGCACCCAGTTGCAGAAACGATCTTTATATCTTTATTTTTAAGCATCTTTTTCCCAATTCCGCTTTCAAAGCGTTCACAATGATCGCCAAATAATCCATATTTGCGATAATTTCACGAAGGAGATCACTTTTGAACAGTAAAATTAAAGAAATTATAATTTACTAGACGATCGCCTCGCGGTTTCACCGCGAGTTCCCGTTCCCGTCGAATTCTCGGATAAAATATAGCCTATGTCACTCCCTGAAAAGTAAGCTTCCTAACGGTGAAAGAATTTTTCAAATCGGTCTAGTAGTTTCGGAGTCTATTCAATACAAACAAACAATCAAATCTTTCTTCTCTATAATATTAGTATAGAAGTACAGATGTCACGAAGCCCGCCAAAACCAGTGAAAACTTAATGTTATTGGACTTCAGGCGACACAAGCGCCTATAGTGGCAATTTACACGCAATAGCCCCCATTAAAAACCTCCTTCGTTTTGAAGTTTTAAAATGTTTCTTGTTTGAAACCTTTGAAACGCAGCTCATATACGAACCATTGATATTCCCCACCTGACCACTGACGATCCCTCAGGGTGAGAACGACAACTTCTATTTAAGATGTTGTCGTTTTTGAAAGTTGACATTCTAAAAAAGTTGTCGTTTTCGGAAGTTGTCGTTTTTGAAAGTTGACATTCTTAAAAGTTGTCGTTTTCGGAAGTTGTCGTTTTTGAAAGTTGTCGTCTTCGGAAGTTGTCGTTTTCGGAAGTTGTCATTTTAGGAAGTTGTCGTTGTCACCCTGAGGGTTCGAAACGTTAACTATCACTGACCTATGAGAGATGGTTAAGTTTTCAAATTATACGTAGTACTTTATTAAATGGTTACCAAGCATTACTTGAGTAATTACTTATATAGAAAAATTGTAAGTGTCAAATCTCTGATTGGTGATTCTTTGTGGTGGATATTTCAAATTAGACCATAGACAAAACCCTATTTACTCAAGCAGACATAATTTGCGAGTGCAACCAGAATGGGGTCAGAGTAACGTTTTATTTACTTGAGCAGAGATTCAACGCTCATTAGAGCTCACGTAATGACTGCTTATGTAATCCTTGAGTAAACTTTCAGTAGCGCATAAGTCGCAACAAATCGCGGAAGAAGCGGATACGTAAAAATCTGCGGAACATTCAGTACGCAGAAATACCAGGCTGCCATAAACAGAAAGAACAAACCGTAGAGGACTGCGACGGTTAGTCGTAGCAGCAGTTTGTAGCTAAATTCTCTGTATCATCATGGTTTAAAATAATTGGTGGTACGAGTAGTAGTTTAAATCAGCGTGACATAAAGGTTTCTTTATTGGATATTCACGGAGATTCATGGCAACTTAGAAGCACCTACCAGAATTCAGTGATTTCAACATGTTTGATTTTTATTTTGCTTAAAGACTGTGCCTACATCTCTATGTAGGTTTACCAAACACAGTCCAAAACAAAGAAATATTGCTTCCATAACGTCTCCTTAGGTCACATCACATACATCCACTACTGTACGTGCCTCTCCCAAACAAGGGGGGTTTAACCATAATAACGACACTTGACCGGCGGATTGTCACAGTTAAGATGTTGAAAATACACCGGAGGAAGCTGCTGCCCTTCCTCCGGTAGAGTCCGATAGTCGACTCTAACGACATCTATTTCATTACGTGATTTCAGTTGAATGACTCAAATGTTCAACAGACATCTATAGAAATTCCCTAACCCTATTCATAGTAGTCAACTGTGCAGTCTCGCCATTTTGTTTCAATTTCAGTCAAAACGTTAACGCGTCCTGAATAATCCATAACGTGGAAGTTATAAAGTCGGAAATGGTTGCAAATTTTCTTGCAAACCTTGATTGGTGGTATAACGGCATTAAATATTGCGCCATCTCATAGTGCCTGACGGAACTAGAATGTACATAGTTCGGTTACAAGTATCTAGATAGTTCCGTGAAAGACGGTAAGATGTCGGTACGGTAGAGTCGGTATACTAAGTATTACTCCAATCTGTGGTATCCGTACTAGGCTAGCATAAAATGCTAAGAGCAAACATGGCTTTCATTTCCATCTGCACGGTAGAGTCGGTATACTAAGTATTACTCCAATCTGTGGTATCCGTACTAGGCTAGCATAAAATGCTTGGATTTCATTTCCATCTGCACCATCTCACTGTCTTTGACGGAACTATCTAGATATCTTAGGGACTGTACATTGGGATGCTAGTTCCATCGAGGACTATGAGATGGCGCAATATTAGTTAAAAAGTTTAGTTAATATAGTTAATAAGAAAAATTCGATCATTAATGTGCTTTGACAGTTAATTTTCTTATTTCATACATATTTAGGCGCTACCCCGACCCAAATCAGCGTCACCACCTATTTCATTTAATTATTTTGATATACAAAGGAATTTAAAAAATTCGATTGGCCACTTTGTGATTTCCATCATAAGCTTTTTTTAATGACTCTATAAATGTTTTAGTTTGCATAGTGTAGAAAGAGATGTGCTTTTTTTGCCACCATGGTGGCCAAAAAGAGCAACTTCGCATCTCTGCTTAAGGTATGCAAAATAAAACGCTTATGATAGGAATCACAAACTGGCCAATCGATTTTTTTAAATTCCTTTGTTTAACTAAATAATTCAATAAAATAGGTGGTGGCGCTGATTTGGGTCGGGGCACAGATATTGTAATACTATACTAGTCGGGGCCTTAAGGAAAATTCACAACTATGGCTGTATTTGCAACTACGTACTACCAGGGCATCAAAGCATCGAGAGAGTGTCTATCAGGAGGTCTGTGAAGGCAGCTAGGGATGAGGTCGACCAACCCTTCTCCAACTTTTTCGATGAATGCATATACCTGTGAGCCTGAGAGAGACAGCAAGCACAACTCTGAAACTTACAACTAACATACAACCGTTCTTTTTATGGTCATATTCTGCGAGACATAAAGTTCATTTTCGTAAGAACCCATTTGGAATTACTGAATCTGGGCATTCAGTTTTATCCGTGGTTTTATACTGCAACTGATATAACAAAAGATAAGGCGAAGGTTATTATGAATTAATTACACACAGGGCACAGGTTAATAAAGGTGATAAAATAAGACCAGGGGCCTTCAAATACCCCGCGGGCAACATTTTAAAACCACTGGGTCATCATGGCTAGCTAGAAGTATGAAGAGTAGACGTGTGCGCCGGCGTTAAAATGATCTGCGGCGGGGGGCGCCGGCCTGAAATCAGCGGCGGTGGCGTGATTTCGGCGTGAAATCGAACATACCTACTCAAATTTAATTTGTTTTCAGTGTAAAGGTACCTCTTGTAATACTGAGGTTCGTTTGCTTACTTTTATTTTAAAGTAGGTACATTAGCAATGTTAGAATTATAGATGAACACAAGACGGTATCAGTATTATTAATTATATCATTTTATTGAATACAATATTCAACGATCACTTTTGAATCGATAATAGAAAAACTCTCTACGGTAACGAGCTGTTCATACTTCGTGCTCACCGATAAGGTAACCTCGGTTGGAAGGTGTGATGTCGAAGGCACGTTTTGGATTGCGACAGTATATTTGGGTTTTTGCATTTTAGAGCCGGCGGGGAACGCACGCGCGCTCTGAGATCAATCTGTGCGTGGTTACGTTTGTTTAATAAAGTTATAATACACACGTGTTTCATTATTTCTTTATAGGTTTATTTTTACCAGGTTTTGAGTGCATGTGCGAACCAGGGAATGTTTTTTGACGTGATAACGTCTTTAAAATCGTTTTAGTCGGGTGACATGTTCAGAAACTTGTGTCACACCAAAACCTCACGAGCGCATGACGTCATGCAATAAGACGTTTTAGTCGGGTGACATGTTCAGAAACTTGTGTCACACCAAAACCTCACGAGCGCATGACGTCATGCAATAAGACGTTTTAGTCGGGTGACATGTTCAGAAACTTGTGTCACACCAAAACCTCACGAGCGCATGACGTCATGCAATAAGACGTTATCACGTAAACATCTCGATCGTAAACCTACTTTACAAACAACCAATTTTTTTTTCATAAAAATATCAGAAAGGACAATGGGCAAAATTGTATGGAGCCTCCACTGATGGGACTTGCGGTAAATGAAAGGACATAGTTGCCGTATGATTCTGGCAAAAGCCTATTTAATTCTGTCCCGGGGTTTTTTTTGTTATGGTCATGTTTCTTCTACCTACAAAATATGACTCTACGTTAAACCTTAATAATTCACTAAGAGAGCCAAGAAGCCTGTTATCTATAAACTTTTTGTCAAGTTAATTAAGTAGTTAGGGGGCTGAATGTACCATTCGCAGAGAGCATGATATGTTACGCCATGTGCTTAAATCCGTCTCTTTGCTCGTTGCGCGCGTCTTCTTTCCCCATACTGACTGCACGAACGCTCGCTGTGTAACACTTTACATTACGTCCCGTAACGCCGGTCAGTATCTACCTTATTCATTCGAGAGGAGAACCGATCATTATTGTGATGATAGCGCTACATCTGAATGTAAATTTTGTAAAAATAACAGGGGTGCCATTCTGCTAACCGATCGCTTTACTATGACAATAGAATCGTCACAATACGATACGTTTTGGTATTTTACGCTAGGAAAGAAATTAGAGATGGCACGTCTATCAATTTTTCTTCACGATCACAAACACGCAACGAAGTCAATAACTATTTAAAAGTCTTAACGATCGCAACAGTGAGTGAATCGTGAATGCGATAAGTTCGTTTAGCTGTGTGTGAATCGTAAATACGTGATTTGCGTAATATCACATTTCATTCGATATCGATTCTTTTAGTGATTTAGACAGTTATGTTGTTATTGTTGAGTGAAATGTTCATTATTGATTCAACGAAATTATCACGTAGAGTCTTGGTGTTTATTTCTCTCCTGGATACAGAGATAGGGCGTAATAAGTTCTTATCACTACGTGACGATTCTGCGATCTTGCTCACAATCGAATCTTGTTACATTGATAAAATCTTGGACACTACACTGAACTACCAAGCTTATTTTTCTAAATTGATGCTATCGAACTCTATGATAATTAAAACTTTGTAAGCTTTCACGATTTGTTAACATCGTTATCTGATACAATTACACAAGGCACGCCGAATCTAGAAAATATATCCATTACTTTTTATTAAAAACGCTTGTAGAAGTGCCACCCTCCATAGACATACGCTCTAACCACTTGGAATATGCATCAACCATAATCAAGTACACAGCCTGCCCTAAAGACATTAGCGGAGGCTCCTAGTCTGAGAATGGGAGCCTCCGCGACCTTCTCAGAGTTCCAGGTCTCCTACGTCCATATTTAAATCCCAACTAAAACTCCGGCTGGTCAAGCAGACAGTCGACACCGTCGATGAGCACACAAGCCAGAAAATAACGGAATATCAGCTTTTATTTAACTAGGAACCAATTTGGTTTTTTACTTGCAAAATTTACTTTTATAACGGTGCTAGAGTCCGTAGGAAGTCCCAGAGATTTTCGACTTCCGACTTGACTCGACTCGACTCGACTTTCGAAGATCGGTTTCGAAACCCTTATAGCCTCGCTTTGTCTGTCCTTTTTTCCCTCCTTAATAACTCAGCAACTACCGCAGCTATCAACTTGAAAATTAAAACAATAATACATTTCGTGCTCTTGTACAGATTTTAAGAAAAAAAAAATGAAAATTTAAAAAAATATGAAAAATTCAAATTGGACATTTTCCATACAAATTGAGATGGTGAAATTTTAAAAGATACCTACAGGGTCATGTGGGGTATATAATGACAGGTATTGGTTTGTACATTTCAAAATAGTTTTTGAAATTACTGTAGGTTTCATACTTTTCGAAATAATTTGAAAAAAGTCATAAAAGTTACCTAATCTCCGAAGTACCTATGCAGAGCGATCCATCTAAAATGTAGTTTGGTACCTACTATTTTTAGGTAGGTATTCATTAAATAGCGATATCTTTTACCGGTACCTTTAGTACATATTATTTGTATAGTTCGAACATAGTTCGAAACCCTCGGTGCGCGAATTACAATCGCACTTGACGGATCTTGTTTTTTGTGTCATTGATAATTTTATCCCGAGTGTTTTTAGCCATGTTTCATGAAAATCTGTTCAGCCAATAAAGGTCAGCGGGTTTCTAAAATTCATAATTTTGTCTTGTGCCTGCTGAATTTAAGCGTCCTTTCAAATTTAGAATGACTTTAAGTGCCTGATAAATCATTTGAATATAATTGCGGCTGAAATTACGATAACTGCTAGACCAAAGGTTTAAATATTGAATTCCGGCAAGCAAAGCTTAGAAAACACGAGGACAGCTTCAATAATATTCTTGATTGTTCTTTAAAAATTCGTAGAAAAAAATAGTAGTATCCGCAATATACAAAATTAAACAGCCAAAAATGCGTTCTGCCAAAAACAAAAATGACGTTGAATGGTTAGAAAATTCTACCAAAAATTGTCTCTAATTCTACGATTCTACCCAAAAATTATTTGGTTGTTAGAAGATTTTGATACAGGGTCTAAGGTTTTTGTCAGTTTGATTAGGCACCTGAAAAAAATATAAGCCTACCTGTGGGACTAAAACAGAAAATTTCTTTTAAAACTAATTTGTGGTGCAAAGTCAGCAATTTTGGAAATGTAAAAAAAAAATAAAGTACAATCAAATAATAAAAACAAATTGGAACTTGTATTTACGATTGTAACTATTGAGCTAACTGCAGACTATGGCCAACAATCTACAAGTATCTCAACAAACTTTCTTGTTACCTATTATTCCGTATTTCCTAGTTGGTCCAATAATGAATTTTTGACGTGACAACGTCTTATAAATTGGTTTGCCGGGTGACACTTCAAGAAACTGCGTTACGCGTTACGTTCCGCTCACGTTATGCGCTCACAATGTTTTACCACTCAAAGTCGTTGTCACGTAAAACTTTCGCCCGTATACCGACTTTACAGGCAACCAATTTTTAATTCTTTAAGAGTAAACACCGTAAAAAAGCAAGGCTCAACTACCATAATATATTTTAGAGAAAATCATGTACAAAAAGAAGGGTGGAGACTTGGGATTTGAACCCAGCCCCACAATAAAAACAGGCGGCCTAGCTCAAGTGAGAACCACTAAGCTAGGCCGCCTGCTGATATATCAGCTGAATTTAGCCTTTCGTTCCATCTTTGGGGTGGGTGGGTGGTGAATCAACTGCCCTACTATATTTTATTAACCCAAACCGTTTTCAAATAATTCATACGAAACATCATAATATACCTAAAATTGTACTGGTAAAATAAATAAATTGGTAGTATATTATATACATGGGTATAACCTGTAAATAAACGAACTTTATGATAGGTATCTTCAAGTATCCTCCAACCCGTTAGTATTTAGTTCCTATAAAGTATAAGTCTATAAGTATAAAAGTATTTATTATTACAATCCTAATATCCTATGTTCCTACTGATTATTCCGAGCCCCCGGTAAGGAACGCCAGCGGTTGCGGGTTCAAACCCTAGCAATTTCCTACCGAAAACGTTCTTTTTCTTTTTTTCCAAGCTTTTTTATGTCAACTTTCTCTTAAAAATTTCTTAATTTGGTTGTTCCTAGGTGATTTGAGCGTTGTTAGTTTAACTCGTCGCTTGTACAGGTGGGACAGAGATGAATAGGTCTCCCAAGAGATATATTGACGTTGTCAGTCCGGCTGGTGTCGAAGGCGCATGCGCGCCGCGCAGCTCCGGTGTGACGTTGAATACAACAAAGCTCAAAATGAGCCGCCATCAATCATTTAGCTCTTCATTAACAAAACAATATGATGAATAAGTAAAAACTAACTTTTCTTTGGCTACTTTATAACGTTACGTCGATTTTACAAAGCCATTTCCGTAATAAATTGGATGTTAATTTGTGTTTTATGCTAATTGAAAGTTTATTGGGGGCTCCAAGTTGCATGTATTTGCGGACGTTGGCCTATAAAAGTGCAACCTGCATCGAAGAGATGGCTCTAGTTATGCAATTTTTTGGATATGAAACCTTTTTAGGCTTTTATAAAGTCAACATTTACAAAAATGTCAACTTTATCACGCCAAAAGGTGCTTCTCGAAAGTTTCTTTGCAACTGACAAAATGCAGTAGTCGCCGATGGCTAGTTCAGGAGATTTTTTCACATTTCCTAGATCGCGCAAACGATTAAATTTCTCAACATTTGAGGCATTCAAGTTTCTGCGTTGAGAGTTTGGGGGAGTCCGTATCTACACAGTAATGGTCTGCCGGGACGCCAACGTACAAAGTCACCGGAGAGGGATGAAAAAACCCAAAAAATCCAAAAAAAGGGCCTATGTAGTCTCTCACTAAGAGATTGCCAGCCCAAACCCCACTGATGTAGATGATTTGACTTCCCTTTTACTAATTTAAACGAAAGCTATAGATATGATTTTTTTAGCATTACTTAATGCCAAAAAAATCATATCACCTGTATTATTTTGTAAGCGCTCAGAAAATCGATGTGCTCTTTCCAAATTATGTGAATGAAGATATTAAAAGAAGGTACGTTGGTAAGTTCTTACATAATTGAAATCAAATAAATGAATTAAAATAGTTGAAAGCACGTCCGCAACCTTCAGAATCTCCGGCTGGCATGCCTCCCCGATGCGTTGACATGCCTGCTGCATTGTACCTATTCACTTGACAAATGACATGTCATACATATGACAAGCCCTCTTGCGGTGGCTTTGCGTTTAAATTACCTTGGTCAAGTCATCTACTTCGTCTTACTACAGTCAATCTCTATAATAGGGACTTCATTGAAAGTCTATTCAGATAAACAAAAAATAATATTGTTTTGTGAGCTTTAAAAATATGTTAATAAATGAAATATATTAATGCTGGACAATTCATATCTCCAGCCCCAAGCTATGCAAAACTTGTTTTATGAGACTAGAGATCTGATATACTTAATACAATACACTTCATAGATGTAAAATTAAACATAGAAAACGTCCAGAACACCCTGAACAAATATCTGCAAAATGTACAAAACTATGCCCCGAGTCGGGATTCGAACCCGTAACCTCCTGTGTCGCAGGGACCATTGCCTGCCGCGCCGCGCGCCGGAGGTGGTTGAAATGGTTCAATTTTTTTTACTTTATGTCGCTAGTAAAGTTGAACGAGGCCTAGATGGCGCTTACGAAGCGTTTCACGAAATGAGGTGGTCAGCCAAGTATTTTGTCGCAATCACTTGGTACAGCGCTACTGTCGTCGTCACCTTCATTTGAAACAGTTTTTGAAGAGTGGGACAGATTCATGGGATAAAAAAGATCCAATAAATCCGTCTATGTTTTATTCCAGGCCGAGATCTCTGAATGCAAAATTTCAGCCTGATCCGTTCAGTAGTTTTGGCGTGAAGAGGTAACAAACTCAACAGCCTGTAATGGTCCACTGCTGGACGCATGCCTAAAATGGTATTACAATACGACGTATCCTCCAAAAAACTAATTAAGTACCTATTTTTATCGGTCGAAAACACTCAAAGACATGCTACGAGATCTTCGCCGTAGCACTACTACGCCGTAGCAGTGCTACGACGTAGATAGAAAGATTGACTAAGTTCTGAATAATTATGCTACGAAGTTTTATAGACTTACCAATACTGCTATTCTTGGCAACTGTCTACCGAAACCGTACAAATATTTTGATTTGTACACCTTAGCCTGAAAGAACACCCAGCTTTAAACAATTATTTTCAGTACCTACAGATTTATTGTACCACAGCAGGAATAGAACCAAACACTTCGACTTTAGATCCAAATGTTCATTCTACGCGCCATGGAGTCAATGTTTTCGCAAACATGTGGTCATGAATATTATATTTTAACGAAGGTAGCATAGATTTTAGGTAGAGAACCTACTCGCTTTGCTCTGTCTTATAAACAAGGCAGGATGGCCTGGATGGGGCCATCTCTCAACCTGTAGGCGGTTAATTGTGCCACTGAGTGTATTTCGATATGCTTGTTAAACGAGAGGAACAAAAGGAAGATTAAATTAGTTAATAGAGTTGGGGCGAGAACCTAAGATTTTCATAATAATTAAAATATACTCTATGAAGTACTTAACTGCATATTTAGATATGGTTGGTAAACGTGAGGAACAAATGGAAGGTTGAATTAGCTACTAGCGTTGGGGTGACAACCTAAGTCTCTGGTGGTTTCTGTTCATCATGTTTCTTTATCTCATCTCGTCTCATCTTTTCGCACAATTTAGTCGTACGAAGAGTCGGGTCGGTGTTAATAACTCAACTCAGCGGGTATTTAGACCGGCAACCCGCCACAACCGGCCTACGCAGTAGCTACGTACCTTCCCAAACAGTAAGCAGAAGAACTTTTACACTGGCATACGGACAGAAAAATGTTGCTTGCGCGATCTAGGATTCGAACTATGATCTCTGATTTTGGGTATTTAGCAGCTACTTTCTTATCAGAATTTCAACCATATACACTCGAGAGCAATGAATCCGGGTCACTCAAAGAATCCAAAAAATCTCGGAAAGTAAGAATGCTAGGTTAATGCAATAAATTGTATTTAATAGACAATTTAATACTCCTTAAATGAAAGTTAAAAAAAATATGAGTCACCATACATTTTATTTACACAAAATTACATAAAGAAAAAAAACTGCTGATCTCTCCTTAAAACAAAAATAGGAAACATGAAATTTTTGAACTTTATGACGATTTTCTTGAATTTCAATACTTCGTATTACCTCCTCATGCTTCCATTACTGCGTTTACGCGGTTTGGCATGCTGTACACCAAGTTCCTTATACGATTTTGGGAAATTTTATGATATAACTTTACAATAACTAAGAAGTTTTAATACTTTCATTTAAGGAGTATTAAATTGTCTATTAAATACAATTTATTGCATTAACCTAGCATTCTTACTTTCCGAGATTTTTTGGATTCTTTGAGTGACCCGGATTCATTGCTCTCGAGTGTATATTCTAAACTATGTATATTTATTGATGCAAAAGTATTTATCTATAAAAATTGGGTTTTTTATGAGATATCTGGAAAATAAAATAATCGGCTTGTCATACGAGTTCGCTGTAGTGCGAACGAGAAAGGATGAGGCGGTGCATCGAACTTTCCCGCTTTTTGTACGCACATGCGCAGTTGCTAGTTCATGAGAGGTCGGTAGCATTTTTCTTCTATTGAATGTAATTAAGTTTTCTTCCATTGAACGAAAATAATTCCGTTTATTTGATAATTATATTTTTAAGAACATGTCTGAATGTCCACCTACCATACAAATAGAATTATTCGGTAGACACTATTATTAAATGCTGCGCAAGTCTAACGCACGGTTGGAAATTTTATAGAACCTGCCAGCGATAATCAGAGGTTGCGAGTTCAAATCCGTCGGATGGGAAACTTTTGCAGAAATAAACATATTTTTCAATTCGATAACTAGGTCAGTAAGGTTTTGTTATTGCCCTTACACTCAGGGTAATTTCTAAATATCATTATAATATCCCAAAAATAAAAACACAAATGTTTTTATTCTTTGATAAGTAGGTGTGTTGTGTTTTCAAATCTTCGTCATCTGATAAATGTTTTAATTTGTCTGCGGTTTTTGCATTCGGCCAACGGAAGCAAACGTTTGATGCACCCATACATTCATATTTCCGTTCTCATATTATTATTCAACATATTAACACGCTACGAACTGCTCGTCAGTACAGATAATTTCGAGCTGACAACTTGCGATATTCGTGACAACAGCTACAAGTAACGCGTTGGCCGTAAGGATGCTTGCTGCACATGCAGCCTCAGCTTGCGGCGGATCTAAGGGGGAACGTAGACTGCTTCAGGGATGTTTAATAGTCGTCCTAATCGATGTTATATTTAAGCCGTGCTTAAATAAATACTTTTTACGTAAAATATCACTCTAAACGCACGGTATTATGTTTAGGGTGATATTTTATTATTTATGTAAAAAGTATCCGTTCCGTCGCTAGTTAAACGATTAAATAGCTCCATTTTACAGGTAACACGTGATCTAGTAGAGATTAATCTAACAAACCAGTTTTATTATTCATAATCTTATGAATTTCAAATCAAGAAAAATTATTTTAGTAGAAAAAATAAAAATCACTACAACAAAATAATCGATTATTTCAGCTAGAGCTAAAATTAAAGCACTAAAAAAATAAATAAAATCAGGTTGGTTCATAAATTATGGTAAGAATTAACACCTGAAATAAGCGGCTGGCAATGGAAATTAATACGGGTCGCAAAACACGACTGCGATGGAAATTGCCGGTGCCTTTTCAGTAAGCCGGCAAGGTTGACTTTGCTCAAAGAAAGTTGTTAAAAAGATTACGTAGTGTGTTTGAGTAAACCCATGGTATCCTACTATCCTATCCTATTTCTTACTAATATTATCAATGCGAAAATGTGTGAAATGTGATACTGTTGTTACCTAGAATCTCCAAAACTACAGATCAGATCAATATGAAATTGGGCATACATTTAGAATGTAGTCTAACTTAAACAATAGGCTAATTTTTTAGGGCTTCGCCCCTCGATTTAGGATTTAAAGAGGGGTTTCATAATTAACACATCACGTCCAACGAGAAACTAAGAGATAGATAAAAAGTCCGTCTATGCAATGTTGTATATTCACTATTCATGTCAAAACAGTGATTGAATTTGTCATGGTGTCATATCTGCTTTGTAATATATGTAAATTAAACAAAATGTTTTTCTCAAGCAAATAAACGAAATAATTCAATTAATTGCTTATGGTACATTCTATGTATAACACCTATAAAGGCTTTGGGTGTAAGAAGTCACAGATGTACATACCTATTCGCTTTTTCCATGCAAATGTTTTCTCCGTTCACTGATGTGTCTTTAGTAAGGTACCCTACATACCGCGCTAACGAAGTTGCGGGTAACAGCTAGTAATAATATATGTCTATTGCATATACCAACTCGGCTATAGAATCCATGATATTTGGCTTATAAGCTGATATCATGTATACTATAACTAATATTTTACAAATGCGAAAGTTTGTGTGAATGTTTGTAACTACGTGTCTCCGTAATTACTAAACCGATTTAGATGAAATTTGGTAGGTAGGTATGTACTTACTTTATGTTCTAGAATAACACAAGCAAATCCAATTTTCAAAAAAAACCTCTAGAGGGGTTAAAAAGGGTGGTGACTTTTCTATGGATAATTAATATTCCTTGGTTCGATTCACTCAAAAAACGATATAAATCTATACTAATATTATAAAGAGGAATGATTTGATTGTTTGTTTGTTTGTATTGAATAGGCTCCGAAACTAATGGACCGATTTGAAAAATTCTTTCACCGTTAGGAAACTTACTTTTCCGGGATTGACATAGGCTACATTTTATCCTGGAATTGGAATGGAATGGGAACTACGCGGATAAAACCGCGAGGCGATCGTTTAGTAGTTTCTAAAACTATCAAAAACTTTTAAAAACAGTGTCCATTTGTGTTCCGCAACTATTGACAGACCGTTCAAAATTAGCAAGCGACCTCTAATTTTGACTCTTGTTTCAGTTCCGATCTGTCTCTTTTTTGTTCCGTTCCTGTAATTTTTTATGTCCATGAGTGTAGTCACTCAAACTGTCAAAAACAGTGTTCATTTGTGTTTTGTCTGTTTTACTCATTGACGGTGGTCGCAAAAACTTTATATAGACCGTTCGAACATTGCAAATGACCTCCAATTTTGACTCTACAATCCTCGACTTGCGGGCTCAGTTGGTTTTGTTTACGAACTGAGTTAAACTTGACTTGAGAGTGTGATAGTTGTACCGCTTGTTCGAATCTCAGCTCCAAGTCTAATTTTTGCACAAATATTTTTGTTTTTAAAGTCAATGAATGATTAAATAAAGAATTTTATAATTGAGCTAGGCTATGGTTCGTGAGGTGGATATGAGGCCGCAGTACATTCAATTTTGAAGGTAGACGTCAAAAACGCCTTCAATTCCTTAGACAAGGGCAAGCCCTTGCTAAAAGTTTTTTTTTAAATTCGGCACTTGAGACATGTTCAAATTAGAGTAGAGTTTGAGTAATCATGGGATACAGAATTAAAGAATAAAACAGCAGTGGGCATATGTCATCTAGTGCCATACCACAATCACTGCTTACTTTATTCTACTGTGTTAAATGCACACCATATTTGTATTATCTAATCAGAGGTAAGGTGATTGGTCCCCAGTGCATTGAAGCTGGTCCACCTGTTCTCCATCAACCCTCATCTGGGGCCGCTGCAGATTTCCCCCGGACGTTTTCAAGTTCCTCTTAAAAATATTTCGAAAAGTATAAAACCTTTTTCTGAGTAAACTCTCTGGTAAGTAATGGTTTCCATGGCAACGGGCGTAAACAGTTTCATCCGTGTATCACCATCAAACCAAATTATTAGACTCAAATTATTACTATAATAGTTGTCGCGGCTTGAAAAATTAGATCGCGATTTAAAAGTTTTCCAAATCCTTTTTTTGCTTCAAAGAACATCCTATCGGAAAGTGGACATAGACGAATACTATTTACCGGAATTGGAAGACGGTTCATAGTTTTTAAATTCGCCAAATTATAATGTTCCAAATTCAATCTCATCATTCTCTTTGGGAGTAATTTTCATTGTTGCCAACCCGAGGGAGTAATTTTAGTTTTGCATTTGGAACTTCAAAATATATGGAAATGATGACTATGTACGTGGAAGATTACCTGAACGACCAGGCTCCCATAACTACGCAGGAAGTCGACGGAAGTGATCGATCGATACCGAACACGTCATGTTTGCAATACACTCGCCGCACGTTTACTTTCGTTTGAGGTCGAATCGTATTACTTTTGTATTTGCTTTTTCCAGCGGCTTCATACGCGCTGTTCCCGGTTTGAAAGTTTGATTATGTTTAAGTTGGATGCTGGTAGAAATAAGTCATAGAGAAGTAGGATTTGCAGCTACCACGTGTTAGTTATTCCAGACCATGAACTACAACCATGCAAAATTTGAATCAAATAATAATGAGAATTTAACGATTTTGGTGATCCTTGTGGAGTCTTCGGTATTGTTTGCGCACAAACGCAAATTTTTTTTGACTTGAAATACCGTATTTTTGTCCCGAAAACAACTCTTGCGAAGCCGCGGTCCGAAACTAGTTCTTTTTAATTTAAAGTGCCTGTCTGAAATTTTTGTATTTATTTCACCAACTTTTATTATCTTATTTAAATTATTGTATGTCCAAAATGACCCGTTCACAATTTATAGTTTTATCAATAAATGATACATTATCTTAATCTGAATTCTGTTAAATTATTAATCCTTTTATAGGATAAACATTCGTCGTATTGTGGAAATTCGTTACATCGTCACAGCCAGGTTGGTCAAGAGCATAAGCCCCCAGATTTCATCTCTGGTTCCCGAGGTTGGAGAGCGGGAGCGGGGGTTCAAACCCCGCACCTGGCGTTACGTTTTTGCTTACCTTGATAACTTTTTACTTTTATTATCTTGATAAAATCATGTGTTCATTCTACGCATTTTTTTTGTATGTCATTTTCAAGAATTTCGAAAACTGTCTCTGTTCAAATGGCAAGTACGGACACCTACTGCTAAGTAGGTCACGGGATAATTCGCAGCACTGCGCAAGCGTGAACTCGATTTGGCCGGCACGGCGCCATTGTTTAAATGGCGCTGAACGGGAGCAAAATATTCCCTACATAAATAAGAAGAAATTCCTCTTTCACTATAATATCAATGAAAGCAAATCGTCACTTTCTCCCCTCCTGAATTTTACTTATCTCTTATATCCGCTCTTAACTTGAATCTACCGCTTGCATCTGAAGGACGTGTATTTCGTTTTTCCCCTTAAGGGGGTACCTACCCTCAAATTGCTTATTTTCAACTCCGTCGGACCTCCATATCTTCCAAACTACTGAATATTTAACTTTGAAATGTATATATGGTAAAGTTCAGGACTTATTCTATCGATCATATGTTTCGAAAACACGATTCCATAAAATTTTCTCGATAGAAAAAAATCGCAAAGTTACCTCTAATTTTTTACTAAAACCCTAATTTCTCAATAAATACAGATGATACGATCTTGAGATTAAGCATAGTAATTGAGCTAAGTATAAAGAACATTTTATATGTTGCCTTTTTTTCAATTAACTATTCTAATGTTTGTGGGGAGCAAATAACTACTAAAAACTTGATTTTTGGGCTTACGCCGCTTTGCTCTGTCCCGCTCCTGTGAACGCGAAATCCTATGCCTATCCTCTTCACACAATAACGAGGTAGGGTACCCCCTTAAGGCTAATCTTCAAGGGGGAAAACTGGAATTAATTTTTTTGACTTCCAGTTTTCTTCCTCAAGGGGGATTTCAAGGGGGAAAACTGGAATAACCCTATAGTCACATAATACGCTAAAGCTCGACTTGAAATCTTTATATTTAAAAACTAGACGATCGCCTCGCGGTTTCACTCACGTAGTTTCCGTTCCCGTGGGAATTTCGATAAAATATAGCCTATGTCACTCCCTGAAAAGTAAGCTTCCTAACGGTGAAAGAATTTTTCAAATCCGTCCTGTAGTTTCGAAGCCTATTCAATACAAACAAACAAACATACAAACAAACAATCAAATCCTCTTTATATTTATTATAGTATAGATGAATCCCTATTTCCCTTGGTCACGGCATCATGCGTGAACTGCTAGACCAATTTCGCTAATTCTCTTTTTGTTGTGTTTGTTATTGTCAGCAGAAGGTTCTTATGAAAGAAAAAATTAAGAAAGTTGGAAACATTAATTACCACGCGGGCCTGAAGCCCCAAGTTTTATTTCTACACTAATATTATAAAGAGGACAGTTTTGTAGTTTTGTTTATTTGTAAAGAATAAACTCAAAAACCAGTGGACCGATTTCAAAAATTCTTTATCCGTTTGGATGCTATATTATCCCTGAGTAACACAGTCTATAATTATTTGTTTGTTTAAAATAAAATGTCCACTTGTGGGAAGCCGGGACGGGCCGCTAGTGTTTTATAAACGGACTAGCTTCTATCCGCGGTTTTCTTCTGATTTTTCCGGTGTAAAAAGTTCATGTTCTTGACAAATTTTCAAATCTACGCGATCTGAACACATAAATACACGTTAAATTATACTAATAATAAGGAAGAATTTTGTCTGTTGATTTAAACCGCCAAAAGAAAATATGAGAGATGAGTGAGAGCAACGTCATTTCAACGATTTAGCTTTTACTACTTCTTGGCAAAAATACAAGTATGCAGTTTACTCTTGCGAGTTGAACGGATGGGTCCTTAATGAGTCCGCTCGTGATGGAAATAGGGCCTTAGTATCTATCCATGGTACGAGTACTTTCAACAGTTTTGTCTGATGTTTAAACTAAAGCTTCATGTTCGTGTCGAAAACCCGGATACAATCAAGATGCCTTGTGGTACCTAGTGTGTGTGGTGCCTGTGGTCTAGATTGTTTACAGAACAGTCTGCAGAGAATTCGTTTTATTTAGTAAGTATTTTGTGCATTATATATACTTGTACTATCTTTAGTTTAGCTCAATAGTTGTTATTTTCCTTGAAAATAATAGATGATGATGTGTCGACTTCCACCGAAATTCGACCACGGCGGCAAGTCTTATCGGAGTTTAACCAGATGCGCAGGACATACTATAGTGCACAAGTGTTTGTGCAAGTACAGGTGCAATCCCTATTCCGTCACCCTCATAATCCGATGGGACGGCAAACCGACACGACCGGGGAGAGGTCAAGCGCAGGACCAACGGCTTAACGTGCTTTCCGAAGCACGGGGATGTAACACCGCTAGCTTCCTGACTCTGGGCTGTTACTGTGAGTTTTTATTTCTAGAAAGATCCAAATAAAACTATTGGCCCGACCCGGGATTTGAACCTAGTAGGTAGGTACCTCATAATCAGCGGTTGAACAAACTGACCGCTAGACCAACGAGATACCTAGTCGTAATAACAGATAGCTTGTTAATGATTAGGATTAAAACTGACAAACCATATCTTCATGCCATGAATAATCAATTTACTGGCAATATTATTTTATTTGTCATGAATTCAATAATTATCACGTAAGCGCGGTTACCATTATATTATTTATCATAACGATATACCTACCTATAAGCTGTCATGACAGCTTCAATAAACAGTGTCATTTTACCCGGAGCCTGAGAGATGTTACTTCCTCCCTTTGGTTTGAGCCATGAACTGGAAACATGAAGCCTAGCACCAGTAGTGTCGGAGATAGGCTCATTTCAAGTTTGACAGCTGCTGTTAATGGAAATACATAGGTTTGTTTGTTTTGACACTGACGTTTGTTGTCATTTTGTCATTCTTCCCCTTCTAAATCGCTATACTTTTGAGGTTTTTGGAGCATTTAAACCAAATCTAACATAAGTATTTATTATTAAATCGCAACTCAATTAAAAGCTTAATTATGGGTACTTCTATTTATTCCCTTTCTAATAATGGGATGTGTGTATTTTGTTATATTTTTGTTCATCTTATTTATTCCATTTAATAATTAATTACATAATTGCTATCAGAAAGCATAGATAATGGATTTTTATCAGCCATACAAAGTTTTGATTTTCTCGATGCCGCAGCCGACTGTACACCGCGAAAAAAGCGATCGTCGTGGAGGGAGTCGCCTTCACAAGAATCGTCGCTAAGGGTATCGATATGGGGGGAATCGACGTGAAGGTAACAATTCATTGCCTCTTGCGTGTGGTACCTATGTGTACTTCTACGAATAATCTATAAAAACATGCAAATTTATTTTCTAGATATTTGAATTTAATGTTTCTTCGGACCTACTCTACCTGCCGGATAGTTTAAAAAGATAAGTGTCATAATGCCTTCGTAAATTGGTTCCTACTTACTACGCTAACAAAGTTGCGACTAACGGCTAGTTAGTATATTATTAAATTTTTACCATATTATCCATACCTAGATTAAGTTATCAACAGTTAGTATACTTACAGGTTCCAGAATATTTGCAACAGATCAAGATGAAATTTGGCGTACGTTTAGAGCAAAGCCTACCTAAGTTAATAGGCTACCTACTTATTATACCGAAAATACACGTGCGAAGCCGCGGTCAGAAGCGTGGTGTCCGTGAGGGCGGGTGCGGCGGCAGATTTGGCCGAAGATCTCAAGAGGCGCAAATATGCAGGTCTCGACAGAGCCTACACATTTGCTACCCTTGGAGTCGAGACCCTAGGTCCGTGAGGTACCGAGGCTCTTCGAGTATTTAAAAAATTATCTGAGTGTCTGGTCAAAGCGACGCGTGACCCGAGAGCTGGTGAGTATCTGGCACAGCGCATCAGCATTGCCATACAGCATGGCAATGCAGTCAGCGTCTTGGGGACGCTTCCGACGGTATTGATATGGATCAGTTGAGCTGCCTGTAGACTGTTTGCAACAGTCTGCAGTTAGCTCAATTGTTTCAATTGTAAATAAGTGCTAGTATAATTTTCTTTGTGAATAAAGGCTATTGTACCTATTATCTAAGTTAAGCTGCGTTCTAAGTGAACGCCACATTTCATCTTGATCTGTTGAGTAGTTTTGGAGATCCTAAGTAACAAAAATTTCACATTTCACAAACTTTCACATTCATAATTGACGTCGTGAATGAAATGAACGAAAGTCTCCGTTTCAGGTCTGGCCAAAATGGCTATTTTGTCAGTATGTCCGTACTCCTCTACAGGTCGTATTTTACAACCGATCGGTATGAAACTTTGTGTACAGATTCTATGATTTTATAGAATTTTATTGTCGTCGGGATTTTTTGATTAAAGGCGTACTTCTTACAAAATAAGGCAAAAAGGCGGATTTGGAATATCTCCGCTTTAAGAGATCTGATTTTGATGATTGTACTTTTAATTGAAAGGTCATAACTTTATACTGTTCTCATAAAAATTTGGTAAAGATCTGATGAGGATTTTTGGCATGACGAGCAGAATAGCATCGCAAAATGCAGTAATATGTAAGAGAGCATTTACAGTACAGCGCCACCTATTAGAACATCTTGGTAACACTTCGAGAATTATATGAAATAGCGCGGCCGCATACACCGTCGTCGTCAGTTAAATAATAACAAAAGCTTTGGGCTGATGGATCACCGCCATCTATTGATACTAGGTACAGAATTTCGAGCTTTGCTGAGGAACGTAACTTACGTACTTTGTATGGACAATTGGTCTAATGGTTGATGTGTTTGTGCAACATTTCGTTCAAAAATTCCGACAACAATCGTATCGCAAGTGAAGTGATCTGTAATACCTACCTACCTTTCCAAGTGCACCTTACCTACCTCACCTACCCTACCCACAAACAAGATTGAATCCGTTCAGGAGAAACAGACGCCTATTCTTGCACGGTGGGCATTATTTCAATAAAGTAGGTATGAACCCCACAGAAGTTCTCATTATATAGGTACCTACCTAGGTACCAAAATATCCCGTTTTAAATAAAATTACTTTAGTACATTAAGTATTAAGTAAATTATTTGTTGAAAAAAGTTAGTGTTCGCGACGTCTACTGTTCGTAGAACTACTAGTATAAGTAGGTTAACCTGTTCGTGGCCCAAGACGCAGACGAGCCTCTCGACCCTCGTGTGGCGGCGGCGCGCTCCTGTGGGTCGCACCGCCGAGGCTGGGCAGTGAATGCGATACGTAGGAAGGATATATATTAGACTAGCTTCTGCCCGCGGCTTCGCACGCGTATTTTCGGTATAATAAGTAGCCTATTGTCTAAGTTAGGCTTTTCTCTAAACGTACTCCAAATTTCATACTGATCTGATCAGTAGTTTTGGAGATCTCATGTAACAAAATGTCAGATTTTACAAATTTTCGGCTTTATAATATCAGTAGAATTGAAATGAACCAAAGATAGGTACTCGAACCTAGATGAAAATGAGGGTTAGGGTTAGGGGATATCAAGTGGACAAAGCATTACCTAACAACAATAGTAACCCATGGTGGAAATGTACAGTAATATTACTGAATTTATGACTAACATATAATACGACCACTGCGCGTGGTAGTCGAATAGCCGGTTTGCACTCTCTCGGGACGGGACAGCGGTCTTGAGATATTCACATAAACGATAATGTTATTATAGCTACAATGGGTATCTGGTGGTAAATATGTTCGAATAACTACAAAAAATTAAGTTGACGATATTAGTGCATTGTGAACATAATTATGTTGTCAATGCACTTTTGACTATAAGAGAGTCGTAAACAACAAAAGTAGGAATCAAAAAAACTCGTGCTCCAACCCGTAGCTTGGTCACCGTAGGCTCGGGAATGGCGCCAAATTTACCAGGCTCGTATGACTAACTAGGAGTTATTCCGATCCCCTTCATTCTATTGATTTACTCACCCACCGAGGCTTGGCTCGATAGCCACCCCCCGCTTCAGTCTGCACTTCTGTGAAATTGTGAAACTGGCTAAGCACGAATCAGTCTCACACAGGCACAGGGTCCGAACCACCGTACAACATTAAACAAGAAATTACAAGGCACTTGTGAAAATTTAGAGGGGACGAAATCCTCTAAATTTTCTCGTTTTTTTGATTATTGTTTAACATTGGGTGGCCAAGCGAGCGAGAGCGACCGAATGCAAACGAGTGGGATTCGACGATTGGTACGTTCGTTCCATTTTCTTTGATATAGCGACAGTCGCTGGAGCACGGCCGAGGGCGGACGAAGGCCCATGTTTGGGATTGCTTGCTTTCGCAATGACGTCCACATTGGTTCTTTTGCGTTTGTTCGTTAGCATTCATTACTCTCGCTTTGTCTGTACCCGGCACTAGACGCCATGTTAATCGTATTTCACACTGTTTGGAAAATTCAAGCGTCTATCATTGTTTGTTCACGGTTCAAATAATACTGTCTTATTACAGTCAAACAGACATATAGACAGATAGCGGCGGAGACTTAGATAAAAGATCCCGTTGTTGCCCTTTGGCTACGGAACTCTAACGAATTGAGTAAGGCTCTGACGTCATCTCAACGTGTCGTCATTGTGTTCGTCCTCAGTTGATAAGAAAAGTGAAAGTGCTTCGTGCTGACGCTGTTGCAAACACGTGGTCGGTATTGATCGAAACTACCCACAGCTACCAGGTGAACATAACTATGGCTTGTTGTATCTTGCCAGTGCCATTATGATTTATTTATTTAATTTATATTTCAAACTTTACCCGATCGTCGTGTGCATCAAAAAAGGAGGTAGTATAATTATTATAAAGCTCTATAGTTGCTATCTAATCGTAACGAACTTGTTCTGTACCACTATAGTAAGTTCTAGGATGCAGTTTAACTGCACGCTTTATTCACTGCAACTAGAAACTATTGCTATATTTGCTATATTTTCTATGAGGCCAAAAATCCCGTGCTTTTTAAAGTGTTTTTCTGCAGTGATTAATTATAAAACTACACAAAATATCGTAAAAAAAAAATACTGTCGTCTGAACATTGCAAACACCAAAGGTTGCCTGGAAGAGATCGCTGCTAGCGATAAGGCACCCGATTGTACCATATTCTATATAGTTAGTATTAAGTTCTTATTAAATTGTTCTGTGTATTGATGGTGCAATAAAGATATAATCTATCTATCTATCTATCTAACACGTATTGATTGAAACTACCTACAACTACCAGGTGAACATAATTTGGCTGATAGTCTCAAAACAGCAGTCAGCTTCCCGCTCTTGTGGGGTACTTTGCCAGTACGTCGTCGTGAACACTATGTATCGAAAAATGTATATGAATTTGTTTGATTTGTTGTGATAGCAGAAATAATACGTAAAAAATATTACGGTACTTGAGATACAACCCGCTGGCAGACAGACGCCGGATAAACGAACAGCAGGACAGCAGGCTGTCTCGGCAGTCACTTATACACTGGTATGCTCTCGTAGTAGATAAAATTTAGTAGATGCATATTCGAGATAAAATGAGTACCTAGTTCATGATAGTTTCCTTCAAACTTTACCCGGTCGTCGTGATCACCGAAGAAATATTTAGGCTATTTATCGAACTCCATTGTCGTAACCTACTCGTGAGAAACTTGTTCTGTACCCCTATGCAGTTCTAAAGTCTACGTATGCAATTATGATTTAACTGCACGCTTTATTCACTGCAACTAGAAACTATTATTGCATACAGAGCACCAGGCTTGCATAAAGCTGATAGGGGTAAATTCAACTGTAGTCTAGCGCGGAAAACATCTCATTAGGTAGTTGAACTAGTATTGCTATGATGTTGCTTCGATGCATCGGGAACATCAACGAGTTGAACAGAGATGACAGTCATTGCCGTTGTGCACACCCCACACCCAACCCACACCTACATGAAACGACAATGCTCTGCAAAAATGGACATAATCTGTTTCACATTACCGCTGAAAATGATCAAGATGGCGCTTCCGATTTATCAATCGTAAGTTGCGCAAGGGTTCAAAGAATAACTATAATATTTATGCTACCTACTAGCTTCTGCTCGCGGCTTCGCACGCGCTTTTAAAGAAGCCACTGTCGGTCCCCAAGATACCGTTTACCACTCTGCCAAATTTATTTAAGATCCGTTCAGCCGTTTAGACGTGAGATTGTTACAGAAAGACAAATGAAATTATTTTCGCTTTTAAAATAATTACGTATGGATTATAAGCCAAAAAAAAATCACACATTGTTGTCTACAGCAAGAATCAAAAGTAGTTTTTGTTGTTGAATAAACTATAAATTTACGGTTTTTTACTTTACTTGTGCTATAAGATCTTGCTTCTTGCCAAATTTTTTGATTCTACGTCAAAGGGAAGTTCCCTATAGGTTTTGGTCCATGACGAAAATCAAAAATATTTTTTTCATAATTAAAAAATAAATTCGGACACAAATGGCTGTATAACTGTTGAGTCCGTTGATTTAGAAGTTTTATTTTTACATCGCGGCTTCAAGAGGTTACGGACTTGAATATTTGACGTTAACACAAAGTGATCCTAAAAGGGTTCCTTTTTTCTTTTTGAGGTACGGAACCCCAAAAATGTCCAATTTTAAGTAATTCAAGTTTTTTTGCCACGGGAATCCCATGAAAACTAGGCTGAGTTTGGCAACCAAACCCGTTGCTCGCCTTTTAAGTTGTTTTGAAGAATGTAAACGTTATAAAAGAATAATACTAACGTAGTCTAACGTACAGCCTCGAACCAATAGATTAATGAAGCTGTTTGAATCGTACTGTTTGAATCGCTGCTGCCCGCCCCCGGTGGATATCCTGTAGTCGCTTCTTACGACACCCGCGGGAAGAGTTGGGGTGGTGCAACAGTAGTTCTGTCAACAGAACTACGCTACTAATATTAAAAAACCGAAAGTTTGTGAAATCTGAATTTATGTCACCTAGGATCTCCAAAACTACTGAACACATCAAGATGAATTTGGTGTACGCTTAGAGCAAAATCTAACTTAGACAATAGGCTACTTACTTATTATACCGAAGATATGCGTGCGAAGCCGCGGAAAGAAGCAAGTACTTCATGAAGTTAAAGATGGGAGTGAACATATTGATACCTTTAGCCAAGCTATGATCACTTGGTACCTGTAGACAGTTTCGATCGATACCAACCACGTGAATTACGTAGCTTTCACTTTCCTCTCGCTTCTCGGTCGAACACTATGACGACGTTTATGACGTTGCGTCCTCTATGTATTAGCAAAGATTAAAATAGACCATTCACGTGCTAACGCTATTTGTGGTTATAGTGTTGTTCCAATTTATAATAGTAAGTATTGTACTTTAGTACCATATTATTCTGTGTAGCCAGTAGTTATTCTGTGCTAATGTAGTGGTCATACCAAAATTGTCAATAAGTACATTAGGTATACAAATTAAATGTAGTTTTTGTCTGTACTCGGTTTCCGAATTCCTGAAAAATATACGTGTTTTTATAATCTAGCTATGATATTCTCTCTGTGTGAGTTGACACGGAATTGTTTGTTACAAACGTGCTCCAGCTCTGCAGATCGTGCCCGCCTCCTGGCCGTTTCTAAATGGGAGTGAGGACATTGGTTGCAAGCATTTCCTTCATATAACACTGGTACTTTATTGGATCCCGTAACTTTCCGTATCGCAACATGTCTTCGGTTGGGTGCAATGTGTTGCGCGCCTCATCAATGCCAGTGCGGTACTGCTGTGCGGAACAGCTTGGTCATGCCGGTCGGATACGAGTATCTCGCCACGCTAGCCTTAACGACATCATCCGGCGGGCCTTTGTCACCGCTAACGTACCAGCTATTCTCGAACCGAATGGTCTGTTGCGTGACGATGGTGAGAGGCCCGACGTTATGATACTAGTCCCATGGGAGTTTGGGAGGCCCATTGTATGGGACGCTACATGCGTCGACACACTTGCGCCTTCCCATCTTCCGAGGACATCCGTGAGGGCGGGTGCGGCGGCAGATTTGGCCGAAGAAGATCTCAAGAGGCGAAATATTCAGGTCTCGACAGAGCCTACACATTTGCTCCCCTTGGAGTCGAGACCCTAGGTCCGTGGGGTACCGAGGCTCTTCGGGTTTTCAAAAAATTATCTGAGCGTCTGGTCGAAGCGACGCGTGACCCGAGAGCTGGTGAGTATCTGGCACAGCGCATCAGCATTGCCATACAGCGTGGCAATGCAGCCAGCGTCTTGGGGACGCTTCCGACTGGTGTTGATATGGATCAGTTGAGCTAACTGCCGATTGTTGCAAACAGCAACAATCGGCAGTTAGCTCAATTGTTTCAATTGTAAATACTAGTATAATTTTCTTTGTGAATAAATTTATTAAAAAATCTAGCCAAATTCGAGATGAAATTCGTAATTTATTTTGTAAATGCCCGGAATTAACAAATGCACCAATTTTACCTCCGACATAAGTCAACCGGGTGCGGGCATGGCGTTATTGCTCACAATGAAGACTTTCAGTGATGCACTTGTGTGCGTTTATGTGTATCTCACTCAGTCTGCCAGGTATTGCGGTGCAATCATGAAACAGAAAATAGTGTTGGAGGTGTCAACAGAGCACTAACCAACATCATCCCTAGAATACCAGCCTCCTTTAAAAATCGATATCTGTCTGACCACCTCCTCGACGCTATGAAGCCCTGGTACATTAAAACCGAAAATATTACGGAATTTCTATTCTTCCTCCAAAAGATTTTATCGAGCTCCTCATACATTAGTTCAGATAGTGGCCTTACCGTTAAAAGAGCTGAGATCATATACATACGAGTATGTAGATAGATGCCGAGTTTCATAGCAGTTCATAATCTTAATTTGTAAAGTTCCTTCAATAATTAATTTGCGTCTTGGCAAGTTTATTTATACCCTTCGCATTTGTTTTAATTTTTAAGATTTTGCAGTTGAGTAAATACGATTTCGAGAAGGAGGCTAAAGCAAGGGCAAGGGCGCTGTGGGGCTCATTAGGGGAGGCCTATGTCCAGCAGTGGAATCGTAGATTTCTTATTATAGCTAGTTACGAGCTTTTAAATGTGTCAAGGTTGTCCGAATTCTTTTTGGAATGAAGTTCCTTATCGCGCGTTGCGAAAACGGGCTAGACGGAAAAAAATAAGACCAAAAGTTGTAACGACACTTTTGGTTAGCGACCCGAACCGTGTAGGTCATCGTGTACACTTCGTGCCAGTAGGTACTACGAGATCGTCCCGGGAAAACATTTTTGATTCCTAGGACAACAGAAGTAGCTGGGAGTCTCGTGTCGCATACTGGACTTACCCCTCCTCCCTGTAATTTATTGACTGACCTTTGCACCGGGCCGCCCCGTTACCATGGCTACTGCAGACAAATCAATTCTGTTTCGAAACCATTATTTCGAGGCCAGTCCCCAGGCAATTATTTTAGACTACCAGGATGACATAAGTGGCTAGGATTCTCGACCCGCATGCCGTAGTTTCCATACCTACAACCTAAGCCTACATTTAAGTTGATTTTAGTTCAAGGGTTCTTCATAAGACTATTTTGCAACCAAACTTATATCTCCAAGAACGTTATGTTTGCCTAGTGCCTGGCGCTGACTTCACGCAGATTTCTGCGCGAGGTGTATCCGTAGAGCAGAGTCTGATAGAATCATAAAATTTAGCAAGAAGCAAGGTGCACATGTAAAAGAAAATATCCTAAAACCGTAAATTTGTAGTTTATTAAAAAAAAACTTATGATTCTTTCTATGGATCAGAACCTACAGGGTCTCAGTCTCAGTCTCTGGTACTTCCCGTTGATCTACAACCATCATACTTGGCAATACATAAGGTTTTACAATTGTACGAAACCCTTAGTGCGTCCGCCCAACTCGCATTTGACGTTTTATTTCATTTAAGGAAGGTTTTAGAAATCATACACCTATTGTAGCAGTCGGAAATTCGTAAAACCCCTAAAACTCAAAAACGTAATCAGCTGAAACGCGAGGTTTGAGAGATTAAAATAATTTAAGATTTCGTGGTTTTCTATCATTTAATTTATCAAGTTTGTTGGAGAGACTTTTATTTGACCCTAACGATCGATGCAATAAAAGTAAAGGGTATAATTTTTACAGATTTTAGTCGGATCGTTTCCCGGGTGTGACAAGGTGTTTCCCTTCAGGTGGCATTACAAAATTCCAGTTTTTTGAATTCCAAAATTTCTGTTCAAGTTAAGAGAACCGAACTATCTAGATACTCGTAACCTAGGGACTATGTACATTGGGCGTAATACCGTCGATCAAGGTTTTTTGCCGGCCCCCCATAGATTCAGAATGCGCACCCTGAAACCGTCTGCACCAAAAAAAAAGCCTTTTGGAATGATAAGACCCTTTCAAATAGTGTCATTTTAGCGCTCGGACATAAAGCATGGCATTAAACTGGAGAAAAAAAAAGATGACAAAAATATTAATCATTTATGCACAAACTCAAAAACTTTCTTGATGGTCTGTAATTTCAATTGTGTACAACTATTTTATACAAATAAAACTTAAATAAATAGCCCAGTTTTTATATTTTTTTGTAAACCTTGATTGATGTCTCTCCCTGTATTTAAGAATATGGTCTATAAACACTATCTCTCTTCAGTTATAAATTGTTAGTCTTTTATTTTGCATCTCTTTTTTATTATATTTTTATAAAACTTGGTATTATTATTATAGTATATTAATATTAGTATATTTTATATTATGTATTATAATTATGTATGTATTGTATATTTAAGTAATACGCCACCGTCTTTACAAGCACAACTGTTTCGTGTCCATCCCAAGGTTGTCTGGAAGAGATCGCTCTTAGCGATAAGGCCGCCCATTGTACAACTCTGTATCTCTCTTTTCCTATATTTTTATTTTTGTATTTTCTTGGTGTGCAATAAAGTGTATTTGTATTGTATTGTATTGTATTGATGGTGCTACGGCATTAAATATTGTGCCATCTTATAGTCTTCCACGGAACTAGAACGCATTCCAATATACATAGTCCCTAGGTTATCTAGATAGTTCCGTCAAAGACGGTGAGATGGCGCAGATATAGTTAAAAACGAAATCCCAAGATCCCAACTACGTAAAAGTCTTAAACGACGGCCGAGGGCTTTGTTCTTACATACGAGTATACGCTAGGTATATGGGGTTCCTCTTTGTTGGTGCCCTATGTTTTATACAGAGTGCTAACGTCATAACACTCCTCCATTAGAAGTCGGGTAAAAACGATTGAATGGGCAACCAATGCATAGATATGCATCCAATAAACGTCATCTGTCTGAATAGTGTCTAGGCAGCGCCACCCAGTGCAGATGTAAATCAATAAAATGAAGGGGGTGAGGGGATCCTACAACCCCTAGCTATTCATGCTTGCCTGGTGGTTTTACAACAATTCCCGAGCCTATAGTAAATTTTGGTTTGTCCTTTGGGGCTGGCAAAGTTACGAAATTGTGATTAGGCTAGCTCAAAGCTTAACTAAAACTTACAAACTTCTTTGTAAAATAAATATACTCATCGACCTGAGTTCAGTTTGACGATAATTTCGAGACGTGATCGTGACTCATTTTTGTATGGGATTTGTGATAAAGCACCAACTGTACCAAAACACATAGAAAAATGAGACGTCACGACGATGACGTCTCGATAATATCGTCAAACCGAACTCAAAGCTCTAAACTGCCTTTTTTTGAATAGCTTTAGAATCAATATCATATATTTTTTCGTCGGATAACAACTAACAACAATATCGCGTAGTAAAGTAAATCCCCAGAGAGAAAGTTTTATCATCCTATATAGGCCACTACGAAAGCTGTGTGACTGCATAGCCTGTCTTATTTGTGCAACAGGCTATTCGGATGCACCAACTGAAACAGCGTGAGTTTATACGTTCATCCTGCCGGTCAACTCCTATATTCACGACACGATGTTTTACAAGACTCCTAACAACTCATGATATCCTAGTCATCTTGGTGGAGTGCCAAGAATTCCCCAGGAAGCCTAGCGCATTCAATTTTCTCTATTGTCCTGTTGCCGAGTTCGTCCGTCGGTTATCTATATCTATATTAAACACTTAGGCCCGTATTATAGAAGCTTGCTCAGTCATCGATCTATACTTGAATAACGATTTTCTATGGCAAAAACGTTACTCAAGCATACATCGATGAATGAGCATAGTTTCATAATACAGGCCTAAACTTAGAAACAGTTTTCACGATACAAATATCAAATGAGTGACGATTGCCGGTCTCAATTGCTCAAGAGCATTTTCTACCTCATACATCGAAGTGATTTATAGTTATGGGCAATAGTAAGCATAAGAATAACAGTGATAATGATGTTTGTCGAAACATTCGACAAACAGAAAGGAAATTGGACCGAGATAAAGGGAAGATATGCATAACTACCCTCAAATCGTATATCTACAAAGTTCAATGTTTTCATATCAGTAATCTTATGACAATTACCCATTACCTACGTACCATCTCAATGTGGTAATACGTGATATTATCCAGATGGTTACACAAACTATATTCCTTAACGTGGTGATACGAGATGTTACCCAGGAATCATATCGTGGTTCTTTCTTAACGTGATGGTACGTGATGCCATCCAGAAAGTAACCGTCATCGATCAGATATTCGATCGCTGAGCCCGGCCTACGTCCAACACGTACCTAAGTGACTAGGTACATTCTCCCAACATACCCTCGCCCGAAAGGTATACGACTTTCTGAAAGTACACTACCCAGAACCAAGCATGAAATCCATTGTGAGTGTGACTCCGTTTGCTTAAGTCTCCAGGAGCGCTTCGGCTCCCAATGTCAATATCAGACCCGCATACAATACCAGGTCTAGTACAGACCAAAAATGGGTTAAAAACCCCACCACAAATCTCTGAACGTTGGGGAAGATTTTACTGGGCGGATTCGCCAAGGAGCCCGTTTATTTTTCTATTTTGTTTAGACTGTCATTTTTAAATTCATAATATCTTTTGAATGGAATGTCCGTCAAGTTTTTTCTAGATATTTATATGTTCTTCAATATTGTAGAACATTTTTTGTTCTATCATCAATAGTTTCCGCAGTGCATGCGAGGATAGACAATTTATAGCTATTTTTTTTTAACCTTGGGTTACATTATTAAAGTTTTAGTAGGGATCCCTAATTTTTTCAAGTAATAAATATAGTATAAAATACTCAAGATTAATGTAGCATTCTAATGGTGAAAGAATTTTTGATATCGGTCAAGTAGTTTTTGAGTTTATTCGTTACAAACATACAAATCTTTCCTCGTTAAAATATTATTATAGATAAACCTTCCTGTATGGAACCCATTCCTCCTTTCTTCTGTTTCATCCGTTGGTTGCACTAAGCTACACAATTCGAATTTTCTTTTACGTATCTTGGCATAACCATAGTAGTTTCAAATAACCAATAGAAATTTCAAAATTAAGAAAGTTTATGTATGAACTGGCTGACCCGTTCGCGATTTCATTCGAAATCAGCGGAAACATGAGCTGATTTTGAGAGGAGTTTTAGGGGTTTTAGGAATTTCCAACTCTTACATTAGGTGTTTGGAGTCGGAAATTCCTAAAACCTGTTTTAAATGCAATAACACGTTAAATGTGAGTCGCACTCACGCACTAATGGTTCCGTATAACTATAGAAACCTTACTTCTTGCCAAATTTTATGATTCGACAAGGCTCCGCTCTACGTAAATATACCTTGCGCAGAAAACTGCGCGGAGGCTGTGCCATGCACCAGGCAAACATAACGTTTTTGGAGATATAAATTTGGTTTCAAATAGTGGTTATGGAGAACCCTTGAACCCTCAGATCAACTTTCAATGTCTTTGAACTATCGTAGGCTGTAACTTACCATACTAATATGCTGTGGTAATATGCATATTAAACTAAGTTTCAAGTAAGTATATTCTTTATTCACAAAGAAAATAACAATCAAATAATAAAAATATTTTCTATTTGCAATTTTATTTATTCCACGTACTTAGAATAATCAAATACAATAATTTTGTTAAGATAATAAAAAATATTTTACTAAGGAACAATAAAAAATAAATAAATTATACAGGGTGTGTCGTAAAGACTGGTCAAGCTACGGGTACAATCTACGGGTAGGGGGCATCAGAACTGTTCAGAAAATAAAAAAATGTACTCAGTAAAAGTCCCACGGTTTTCGAAGAAGTATAGAATACATGGAATAGAATCGTTTAACAGAAATCATGTCAAATATTACAATGCTGTTGTTGTATCAGTGGTATCAATGCAGTACTACCAGTAGTTTACCATCTACGCAGAATACCAGAATTTCATTTCATTTTGCAAATGACCCGATAATCAAATTACCAAGTCATGAACTTTGATGTCAGTGACACACACCCTTTCAGTCACGCCACGAAAACGCCCCCCCCCCCCCCCTGCTGCGCGGGGGTTGGGCGGGCTTCGTTAGGAGTAAATAAACCCGACATGTAGGTCTCCCACCCTACTTACAACCCGACGACATGTCGGGACGACATGTCGAGACCCGACGACATGTCGAGACCCGTCGACATGTCGGGACGACATGTCGAGACCCGTCGACATGTCGGGACGACATGTCGAGACCCGACGACATGTCGGGACGACATGTCGAGACCCGACGACATGTCGGGTTAACTCAAGTAGGAACAAGTTAAAACGGTATCGGGTCTTTCGCGAAAGAAATTCAGGTCATTTGCGTTCCGGGTCTATTGCGTATATGGTACTTCACGAATGAGAAGGCATGGTCATGTGCGAAACTGGTGACTTGCGTTTCTGGCACTATGCGTCGATATGAGGTTGAACACCGTCAAATTGAGTCAAATAACTTTGTATGGCTATTTTACACCAGTTCTTGTACCTCATGCGTTTCCTATGCAAAAATAGTTACAACCTCAGTGAGGTTACGTTCGTTGGGTGATTTCCTTCGTTCGAGCGTTCGTTACAGAAACTTGTCTAAGAGCTGGCAGCTTATAGCACATTGTGTGGTGTAGGTAATATAGTTTCAGTCCTCGGCTTTGCCCACGTACTTAAACTAAGTCTATGGCGCCCAAGGATAATGTCCTTTCAGTTTTCTATCAGTCTGGTGCCAGAGATATATTTCAGAATCTAAATAGGAGTGCGAGCACGGACTTTGAGCACCGTTACTGTCTCTAACACTTACGGTTCGGTAAAGTATGGGTAAGTTAGTACGGTTTGTGTAAAATGTGTCGAGTTTTATCCCCCACATCTGAAACGAACTTTTAATTCTCCTCATATAAGTGTTTTTATGTTTTCTACAGACTACGACTTACCTTTTTTGACGATCCTTAGGCATCTCCTACGGTTCCAGGTTTCAGCACCTACAAATGGACATGTTGTATATAGTATACAGGATCCATTCCAAAGTTGCGCGTGATATTCGCAATTGCTTTACAGTAGCAATTGCGAAACTAGCTTGGCCTAGTTTGGCAAGAGCGCAACAAAAAAGTACAAATACCTACTCCACCTATTTTTATTATACTATTATTAAGCTTAACGAAGGAATATTCAAAAATCGACCTTGCTATTCATAAAAATAAGCTTATGATCATTATGTATTGTGACCATCGATCAAGTATGCGGCTTTGCGGCCTCCCCGTAGATACCTAGAACCTTACAAGAATGACACTCAAAAGTGTCCACGTTTTGTTTTGACGCAGACAGTTTGCGCAGAGCCTGTCAAGTTTTTTGCATGCGGAACAAGAGATTAGTGGAGTCGAATTTATTTTATTTTATTTTGTAAGTAGGTAGGAAGGTACCTTAAAATAATTTATACACTGTTTATTTTTATAAGGATTATAAAATCAACAGAATTCTGGTAAGGATAACGAATCATTTATTGATACAACTATAAATTAGCGACGCGAAGTAAAATTGAGGGCGGGTCAGCTAGTTATTTTATAAACCCCAACCAGTTATTTTAAATGTCTTTTCATGAAAATAAATTTATCACCTTACAACTTACCACAAATAAATATAAAAAAAATTAGAAACAATAGCCGCTCCATGCATCAACTTAGAACAAAATCAATATTTTTACATAGGCAAACCCAACAACAATATTTAATGCTGATTTCTCAAGTATATAAGGCTCAATTGGCTCATATCACAATACACAGGTAAAAATACTTACTGAAAATAAGAAATTCCATCCTTTTTCTGTTGCTTGGTCGGTCGATTATTGCATTTTTTATACGACCATGCTTTCGATCCGAGAGCTAAAATGACACTAGTTGAAAAGGTATCCCAAAATGCCAAATGGGATACCTTTTGATACTGATGTTTTCAGGGCGCGCATTGTGCATCCAAGGGGGGCCGGCCGGAAATTTTTGATCGATGATTGTGATACATAATGATCATAAGCTTATTTTTAATGCCTCTGTAAAAGTTTTATTTTGTTAGTGTATGCGAAGTTGCTTTTTTTGCTCACCATCGTAATATTGCATCTATGTTCGATTTTTGAAAATTCCCTTTTTATCATAATAATAAAAATAGGTGGTAGCGCTGATTTGGGTCGAGTATGCGCCTTATTGGGCAGTTTGTCTATGTAATACTCAGTAAAAGTTTAATAACGTATATAAAACTAATGCCTCGAAGGCATTCGTTTTATATTCTGCCTTCTGAATATCTGATTTGTTCGAATTCCGAAGAAGATTGTTAGAGAGTTTGACTGTACGGCTCATCTTGGTAAGATTTTTTTGATATGCGAAATTCAATCTCTTTATTCCTTTCTGATCTTTCTTACCAGTATTGTGAAGGAGTCTGCTGCTATCATGCCATCTGCACGCGTCGTTCAGTAGGCACTTGATAGTTTCGGAGTTCCTGAAAATCCGTCCTCAAACTGATTTCTGTCTATGTATGACCCTGTTATCAGTAGAGGGCACCACAGTTCCATCTATTTCGATTTTACCATTAACCTAAGGGTATTATTATTAATGTCTGCCACTGGTGAACGGGCTCGACATGAACAGGGTACAATACCGTCATCTATACTAATATTATAAAGAGGAAAGGTTTGATTTTTTGTTTGTTTGTTTGTATGAATTGAATAGGCTCCGAAACTACTGGACCGATTTGAAAAATTCTTTCACCGTTAGGAAGCTTACTTTTCAGGGAGTGACATAGGCTATATTTTATCCCGGAATTCCCACGGGAACGGGAACTACGCGGGTGAAACCGCGAGGCGATCGTCTAGTCTTGAATAATATAAAATATGATGTTTTTTTACAGAAACTAGTAAACGACTTCAAATTCCTGCATATACACTGTTGTTTATGTTTTATGGAACTTATAGTACTTAGGGAAATGATTTCCCCGTCCATCAACGTTTTGACCAGATGGTGTCCCTCCCTACACAATCGCCTCGTCAGCGTCTTCAGTGGCAACATTCTATCCCCGAGAAGCTGCACAGGGAAAAAATTAAATACCATGGTGGTCTAAATATCTTCAAGTCTTAGTTTTTTTCTCCTAAATTCACATTTATACTAATAATATATGATAAAGAGGAAAGATTTGATTGTTTGTTTGTTTGTATTGAATAGGCTTCAAAACTACTGGACCGATTTAAAAAATTCTTTCACCGGGAAGCTTACTTTTCAGGCTGATGATAGGCTGTGACATCGGCTTTATTTTATCTCGGAATTCCCACGGGAACGGGAACTACGTGTGTGAAACCGCGAGGCGATCGTCTAGTTTTAGGATATAGCAAGTGTCCTCCGCATTGAATTAAAAATCAGTTGAGAAATCACCGACACGGAGCTGTTTTGGGCTAGTTGGCAATACAAGGCCATGGCTTTCAATCGAATTATTTGCAAATAATATTTATGCAAATTGAAAACCCCTTGTAGATTAATACCTTGTCTCTATATGATTCGATTATAAATGACGTTGGTTGGGCACTAACGGCACGGTGTTATTAAATACCTACCTATAGATACAAACGGACGTACTCACCGTATACTCATAGCCCCTCTATTCTAAACCAGCGAGCTATTATCGCAAATGCCGCTCTAAGTTGCTGCGTTCCGTTGATAGACAAAATCTATTTGAGTGCTCACAAAGCGGTCCATTTATCAGATATCGCGTCTAACCAGTTACGCCTGCACTATTAATGGGGCAAATCAATGGTGCAAACGTAACCGCGGGGTCTACAGTTGTTAACGAAACGTCATAGATGACGTCATAACCGGCGCCATCTTTGCACTCACATCGCTCACGCTACCGAGCATGGTCGCTGTGAACGATCTGTCAAATGAGCGATGTGAGTGCGTCTATAGCCGTTCCGTTGAACATATCCCGATATCTGTCGTTATCGTGCTCAAAGAAATCGGAACGGCTTTGAGCGCTGTTAGCGCTGAAATCGATTATTTTTATAAAAGGAACGCAGCAACTGTCATAGCTTAGCTTGGCAAGGATTAAGGTGGAAACACACTATTCAAACGCCAAATGACCCGACAAAACGCAATGTGTGTTGAGTTGAATCAAATCGTGTAAATTTTATATGACCAGCGTCATCATAAGTATTGAAGTGAAGAGAAAATCAAATAACACCTTATTTCATATTTGACATCTAGGTAATTATTTATAGTTTACAATTTAACATGTCAATGAGCTTGTTTTTGTAAACCAAAATAAATATAAGCGCGTTTCAAAATTGTATTTCCACCCTTAAACAAAATAAAATGATGGCTTCAGAATGGGAAGGAACCTTGTCGAAGTAAATGTTTTACGTTACGCCACGTTCCAGTAAAAAACGCAAGTAGTCTCGTCACAGTGGAATGGATCTTTGTCAACGTAAATATCTGACTGCACTCGTTTCAGTTCGCAATAGTTCCATCCTATTTTGATAGCGCACGAATTAAAAAGTGAAACACAGACCTGTATGAGTTAAACTTTTATTTTTGTTCATCGCATACCGGCACACAATACAAGAACAATGATTAAATACAAACCTTCCTCACCTCACCTCAACCTCAACAGCCTATATTGGTCCACTGCTGGACGCAGGCCTCCCCCTGATAGGCGCCTTATTGGCTATTATCCCATGGGAGGGTAATGCCCATAATCTCCACGCAGGGCATGTGGGTTGAGGATCGTAGTTCGGTGGTAGAATTGTTCTGCAGGGGACGCTGCTGCCCGCCACCGGTGGATATTCCTTAGTCGCCTCTCACGACACCCGCGGGAAGAGTTGGGTGGTGCAAATTCTAAGCCCATCTCGCACAGTTAGCCGGCACCACGCAGCAAACCTTCCTAGTACGGTCAAAATAACAGACGTGTATTGCCTTATTGTTTTGTTTCGGAATATTTACTACAATAAGCCCCGCTTGGCTGACCGCTGGGTTGTTAAATTCCATAATCCTGAAAAGCCCAACGTCGATTAATTACTTCTGCTGTTCCCATAGTTTTTATTAATTTTTCGATATGATAAAATAATCCTTAATGAAATGAGTCCATCGGCATTTTATTTATTTATCAGTTTGACTCAATAAGGACAACTTTACTTTGGTTAACAAAAATAGATTATGCCGAATTGGTTAAACTTGCTGTTTACCAAAGTTTTCCTTTTTCTCTCCTGCTTCTGGGCCCGTTCTTCCCATCCTATGATTTTTTTAACTAGAATGTTGAATCATCCTGTAAATAGTTGACACATGAAGCTTGCTCAGTCATCGACTTATGCTGGAGCAACGCTTTTATAAGGCATAAATGTCACTCAAGCGTAGATATATGCCTAAGCAAGCTTACACACTACCATCGCAAATGCTGCTTTAACAGCTATAACTTGGCGAGATTAAAAAGTTCAATAGGTAGGTGAAGTAACAAGACATACCTCGTTGAATAAAACTTTTATTTTTACCATGGCAACTATGCTAGACTAGATGCGTTTATTAATCTTTATTGAAAAGAAAATTACAATCAAATAATAGGATCCCATGGGAGTTGGGGAGGTCCAAAGTGTGGGACGCTATATGCGTCGACACACTTGCGCCTTCCCATCTTCCGAGGACATCCGTGAGGGTGGGTGCGGCGGCAGATTTGGCCTCAAGATCTCAAGAGGCAAGGAAAATACGCAGGTCTCGACAGAGCCTACACTTTTGCTCCCCTTGAAGGAGCGCTACAAGGACTCGCTTTAAACGCCTCATGGTTAGATACATAGTCTTTAAAACTGACAGCCAATGTTGCCAGATCTATTTAATGATTTAGCAGTAGATCTACCTGCTTTTTGAACCATCTACTGATTTGTTACTCACTTTTGGGGAATCTACCTGATTTCTCTGATAGTTCATAGCCGGAAAAGCTCAGCTTGATCCGTTCAGTAGGTTTGGCGTGAAGAGGTGATGGGACAAGAAATAGTCTATGATTCCTGGCCTAAACTCTCCCAATACATAACTTTACCCACATCCCTTTTAATAATTTTTGCGTAAAGAAGTAAGAAAATATCCAAAAATGCATCCATTGCATGATTCAGTATATCACTAGATTTTTAAAAAATCTGTTACATCTACTGATAAATAGTAAATCTAGCAACACTGAACGAGTGTGTGAATGGTGCCTCTAGTTGAGCGAACGAGCATCCAAATCGCCACAGTGTGTACTTTCGGCATAAGATGCAGGGTCTATGCCATTTTATTTGACAGGCCCAATCTAAAGCGGCCCTCAGACCTTCAATAATATTGCACATTAAAAGCATTGCGAAATATACTTGAGTGGTCTGTGGGCCGCCTAAGATAGTGGTGTCGATTCTGTTGTTTTAGGATTCCTAACTAAAAATTTACAATTTCAAATTTTCTAAGTTAAATTTATGGTATTCTCTGTACAGATCCTAAGAATACCTAAAAATATCACAAAATCCTTATATTAAATTTTTCAAAACAATCTGCTCGTTTTTCACCAGAATTAATTTTAATCACGACCAAATTAGATGCCTGCTAAAATTAGGTCGACGTTTCTAATCATAGCTAAAATGCAATGCAAAGAATAGGATTTTAGTTATTTTAACATAGTTGAGATTTTTTTTATTCGTCTACCTAATGTTAAACCTGGCACTCTAATTTTTGAAACATAGAATAGCTTTCGTCTATTTGACATTCCTAAATCGTAATTTTAGCTAAGTCTAAAACAACAGAATCGACAACAGTGCCATCTGTACAGTGTGGTCTAACTTTTTTTTTACTTTTAGAAAACGCTTCATTACAAAAATAATGTTAGGTAGATACATCTTAAAAGAAGCCTTAGCTTAGAATGCTAAAAGAAGGGGTTAGATACCCAACGTATTAGATGGTAACGTCGATTTGTATTAGTGGTATACTCGTACTGGTTTTCATTCAATTGACCTGGATGAGGTTACTAGTATAGTAACTAATACTATATACATTTATACATTTGTTACTTACTACAATGTTTCGATATAATACTAGCTAACCACCTACGGTAGACTTTCAATAAGTAGGTACACATACTTAAGTTACTAAAATAATCTTTTTTCACAAAGAAAATAACAATCAACTAATAGTAATAAATTACAACAAGTATTTACAATTGAAACAATTGAGCTAACTGCAGACTGTTGCAAACAATTTACAGGTTGAACTTACAACATGAGAGCAATTGAAATTACTACATGTATTTAATTTTTCAATTGTAAATAGGTACTACTTCTAATTTATTTCTTTTATTTGATTGTAATTTTCTTTGTCAATCAAGCAGAGGTCGTGTAGTGGGTACTAGATAACTGATATACTTAATGTAATACACTAATAATACATATTTACATGTATTTTGATATAAAGCGGTTAACACACTGCCACGCATCACGCTGCATGTTGCGTGTCGAGGCACCAACGCGCGTAGGTACTTGCGGGAGTGCAGATCTGCATCATCGTGCGGGTTTTCTACGCACTCACGCTCGTAGTTGCGTTTTGTGGGTTCACGGCGGCTCTGACTCATTTCATTCAAAGCTGTTCGCTGCACTCCCGGACTCAAAATCAAATCAAAATCAAAAACTCTTTATTTCCATAAATACAATAAATGTACACTTAGAAAAGGTCAAAATATAAAACTAAACACTGACACGGAAATAAAGTGATATTTTTTGATTTCTGTCGCTTCGGTATGTAGACTAAAGTAAAGAAGCGACGAAGAAACCTTAAGCCTGTTAGTTGTTATTTTTCGAGTTGGAGCAAAACCCGTCCCAAGCTTTTTTGTCCTCTAGATAATTTGATATTTTATAGTAAGCCTTTTTGCACAGTAAAGTTTTAACAATATGTTTGAATTTATTTACTGATAATTTTTGCAACTCACTAGGAGTTTTGTTGTTGAGTTGACTCGGTGTGCGATACCCTGCGTTTCGCCCCGCACCTACGCACGTGGGTGCATGTTTCTCTGCGCTTGAGCGTGTGATCTGCATGAACGCGCGTGGATGCATTTTCTGTGTGTTGGACTGTGCGTGTTTTCTATACAAACGGAGATACTTACAAGCAACGTTAGAACACGCATCCACGCAACATGCAGGGTGGTGCGTGGCAGTGTGTTGATCGCCTAAAAGTGATGAACGTCCTAAAAATTTTACACACAAAGTAAAAACGCGGACAGCACCAAGTGATCTTAAGAGGTGACTTACAAGCTCCGTTTCACCACTGCTGACGGCATCTTCTTCATCACTACTGCAGGTGGAAGCCAGACCCGTATGATCGCAGCTGCTGTCATCAACGCTCGAAAACTGATGAGAAAATATGTTATTAGTACCACCGTAAAAATCAACGATTTTTTATTACGAAACTCAATTAAGTCATAATTACCTGATACAATGGTGGTAAATGTTTTACTGGTATCCCTTGTGTTGACATTATTTGCAGCACTATACGAGATCAAGTATCGAGAAGATACTTCAGACAGACTCCAGATGTGACGGATGGTGGTGTGACGCAGCGTTAGGATATCGATCTGTCCGTTTGTGTCGGTTTTCTTTATACAATGGTCCCGACAGATTTTAACTTTTAAAGCGAGGTAAGCCAACGCTACTTTTATTGATTAGATACAACACATCGTCGGCATATATTCAATAATAGTGATAATAAACCATAACTAAGTTGACCGTCTACACTTGCGGGCGATAAACCGGTAACTGAGGACTCACAAAGCAAACTTGGATCGTTACGTGCTACGGCTGAGTACGCAGGCGCGGCGCGGCGTGCTTAGGGTTACGAAGTAACAGTACCTTATTCTGTGGTCAGGGGAGCTGGGGGAACTCATGGTAACTATATAGTTATTCTGTGGTCAAGGGTGGGTCTCTCGGTGCTATGAAGTCCTGGTAGAATATTCCGCCATTTTCAGAAATTCGGATTATTAAAGCCTTGCGTTCTCGTCAGCGCGATCTAATCGTCCACGTTTACTAGCGACATCTATCATTTTGAGTCATCTTTACAAGAGTGGCTACTACCACGATTAGCGGTCGCCGAGTTAACCCTCGGTTAGTCGCGTGGGGTCTTTAAAAGCCCAGGTGTTACAAAAATGAAAAATTTAAACAGTTTAAACTATCCCAGCCGTTCAATATTTTGTGTACCCTCCTAAGTTGGATTATAGTTGCCGCGAATCATCGCTTACTTTAATTCGCGTGCAAGCACTGTGAGTTATAAAAGTGTTTTGCGCGTACGGGCTTTGAAAGACCCCACGCGACTAACCACGTGAGTAAAATTGAAGCTAAATGTATTGTTCTATTTCTTTTGTAACATGTATTTTCCCGATATTTTTTGCTGTTTTTGATATAATTAACTTATAAAATGTACAAAAAACTACAACGTCGCACATAGAGCTGGTTGGAACATGAAAGCGATGATGTTTGTAATGATGAAGATGAAAGCGGTATACCCGCATGAAAGAAGCGAGTATAACACTGACTCAGAGCAGGAATGTGAAGATTAACCTACAGAACAACATGAGGTATCTCCAGATGATCTGCCTGAGAATTTGGAATCTGTTAATAAGCATCAGGTTCTGGAATTAATCGAAACAGACTATGAGATTATTTTTACTTCCTCTTCAGAATGTTCAACCCAATGAAAACAATTTTGTTTCTTTGAAAAAGCGTTGTGTTCATTGTCCAATACAAACAGATTGAAAATTTAAATCCGTTTGGTATTTTTGCATGGATAACATACGCCCAGTACGTATGTACTATAAATAGGCATGTAATGACTGTGTTCAAAAAAAGTAAGTAAAAAATTGTCTGACTTCAATTGGTAAAACTTTATACTTTTTTTTATTAGAGGATTCCAAATTTTACGTAAACGTCTTCGTTGTTCAGGCGTTATCGCATCAAAATTTATTAAAAAGATACATTCTTTCATTTACTAGGGTTAAAACATTTTTTTTATGACTATGATTACATAGAAGAAAATTTATGTTCCTATTTTTGGACTGTCAGTTTAGGGCAGCAAACAAACAATATATCTTGGCAATTTGTTGTAGTTTTATTGTTTTATAGTTAATAATCAATGACTTAATTAGAAAATTAGGTAAAATTTAAGAAAAATGTGTTTATTAGCCTGTTTAGTTTTGGGGTTTTCAGAGACCCCATGCGACTAACTGCGTAAAGAAAAAACGCGCGACTGACCGAGGGTTAAGCAACGTCCTTACGTGTTACGTCTTCATGCCAAAACTCCTTTAAGGATAAAACATAGGCTACTTTTATTCTATAAATCAGGTCGCATGGGATAGAAATAAACTTTAATCGTTTCCATAGAAACAAAAAGTGCGAAGACGCGGATATTAACTAGTTCTTATATAAAAATGAATACCTATTTTTTTTGGTCACGGCATGCAGGAACGGTTGGACCAATCTATCTTCTTCTATATTATACTAGCTGACCCGCGCGACTTCGCGTGGGTTCTAGTAGTAATACTAATGTACATCCGAGTAATATAACCCGAGTACCACGCGTTTGAAGCCGCAGATAGAAGTTTAGGAGGAACATAATAACTCAAGAATGTTAATTTCTAAAAAACTGTTCTTATTAGGCTTACGTCCTAAACTAAATTTTCATGCAATATTTTTGCCTCGTAGCTTTTCGTAGCTAGATAAGTCTCTTCTAGATTTTCTTGACAAAACAGTGAGTGGCCTAACTTTGACTCCACACCATTAACCATTAGGGCGCGAATTTCAAAAAACTGAAATACGTGTCTATTTATATTGAGTCATCTTCCTACGTTTCAAAAGTTACGGTTCTGAACTTATTATAAAAATGATAGGTAGGTGCTTACGTCCTATACTAAATTTTTATGCAATATTTCTGCCTCGTAATTTTTCTAAATAAGTATTTTCTAGATTTTCTAGATTTTCTTGATAATTCAGTGAGTCGCCCAACTTTGACTCCACACCATTAACCATTAGGGTGCGAATTTCAAAAAACTCTGAAATACGTGTCTATTTATATTGAGTCATCTTCCTACGTTTTAAAAATTAGGCTTCTGAACTTATTATAAAAATGACCTTTGACCCCCTCTAAATACGAATTTACCTGGTGCCTACGTCTAAATTGATACTTCCAAGCAAAATTTCAGCTTCGTAGCTCTTCTAGTTCTTGAGATTTCGTGATGTGTCAGTGAGTCGACTAAATTTAACTCTACACCATTAACCATTAGGGTGTGAATTTCAAAAAACCGTGTCTATTTATTTTAAGTCATCTTTCTACGCTACAAATTTAGAAGGGCCAACAGTTACGGTTCTGAAGTTAAAATAAAAATGACCTTTGACCCCCTTAGAAAACGAATTTTCAAAAATTCGTTCTTAGCCTACGTCCTGAAAGGAACTTGCATGCAAAATTTCAGCTTCGTAGCTCTTGTCGTTTCAGAGATCTCTTGATGAGTCCAGTTTTCTCTTCTATTTTATATATATAAATGAAAGATTATCTCTATATATAAAAATGAATCTCTATTTCCCTTGGTCATGGCATCACGCGTGAACGGTTGGACCGATGGGGTAAGATTCAGTGAATCTAATGCCTACTTAGTGATAAGACCTGACATTGTATACCTGACATCTTTATAAATAAACTAGACGATCGCCTCGCGGTTTCACCCGCGTAGTTCCCGTTCGCGTGGGAATTCCGGGATAAAATATAGCCTATGTCACTCCCTGAAAAGTAAGCTTCATAACGGTGAAACAATTTTTCAAATCGGTTTAGTAGTTTCGGAGCCTACTCAATACAAACAAACAATCAAATGTTTTCTCTTCTTTTTAATATTGCTATAAAAGTATAGATAAATTTTAATTTTAATTTAATAATAACAAAAAGTTAATAATTTGTACATCAATACTACATGTTTGTTTTATACTCGTACGTTAATACGTACGAGGATATAAAAAACAGTCTCAATAATGAGGTCTAGTTTCTACCAAGAAACTCTCTACTTTGTTCAGCGACATTTTGCATTATGATATTAACACGTTCTGTGCTCAAAAAACACTGTTTTGATAAAGACACATATAATAAAAGTCGGTCATTCCATTCATTCGAAAATGAAGAAAATTCGTACGTCCATGATTCCAAAATCTCTGTCCGGCAACACCTTCAATTCAATTTAAGGCGAGTTGTATGGGTGATAGTGGCGCCACTACATATTTAATTTTATAATTACGTTATACAAAGGAATTATCAAAAAATCGGACCGCGCGTAGACGATATCTATCATAAGCTTTTTTTACATGTTCGGTTTCGGTGTTGTGTGCTTTCGGTATTCCGTGATGCGGCCTCATATGCTTTCGGTATTGCGTTTTGTGGTTTCGTGTTCTTTCGGGATACTGTTCTCCGGTATTTCGACTTCCGGTATTCTGACCCACTGAACGAATCCATTGATGAAATAGATTATTATCTACTAGACGATCGCCTCGCGGTTTCACCCGCGTAGTTCCCGTTCCCGTGGGAATTCCGGGATAAAATATAGCCTATGTCACTCCCTGAAAAGTAAGCTTCCTAACGGTGAAAGAATTTTTCAAATCGGTCCAGTAGTTTCGGAGCCTATTCAATTCATACAAACAAACAAACAAACAAAAAATCAATCCTCTTTATAATATTAGTATAGATGACCAACATATTAATGGACCATAAGAAATTCAAACAAAACTTGTAAAATAACGAGGCTCTATGTACGGGACCCTTTAACGAATTCTCTGCGAGTGGTAAGGAGAGTGTTAAGCCATAAATTTAATTCCAACATATCCTCAACCTCAATCTTAACAGCCTATATTGGTCCACTGCTGGAAGCAGGCCTCCCCCTGATAAGCGCCTTATTGACTTGGACTTGGACTCATGGGGGTAATGCCCATAATCCCCACGCTGAGCATGCGGGTTGGGGATCGCAGTTCGGTGGTAGAATTTTTCAGCAGGGGGCGTTGCTGCCCGCTCCCGGTTGATATTCCTTAGTCGCCTCTTACGACACCCGCGGAAAGAATTGGAGTGGTATTAATTCTAAGCCGGTACCACATAGCTTCCAACATATTTAAGTTGCAAAATGTTAGAATTTGTATTTTTGCAGAAACATCTCAGTGTTTCTCTTTTTGGTCGCACTGTATGTGTATGCAGTAGCATACACATACATTAACAAGCTGCTTCGCATGCATTATTGTTTGACATAAAAAGCCAGCCTCTTATCTAAGTAAGGCTCTGTTCTAAACGTACGCCAAATTTCATCTTGATCTGTTCGGTAGTTTTGGAGATCCTAGGTAACAAAAATTAAGATTTTACAAACTTTCGGCTTTATAATATTAGTAGGATATAATATTTAATAAAACGCTTTAAACCGTATTACCGGACAGCGTTTAAAAAAATTGTCTTCCAGACATAAACAATTTACACATTTATGTAAACGTTCGCATTGCAAGAAAACACTCGCATCGCTTGCTAACCGGTTTGAGAATATTGGAAAAGCCCTTTGAGAACCCGAAACGTTCCGATAGCGCGTTTTAATTCGCCTGTGCTGACATCTAGTTATGAAATTGTTAACGCATATTTTTTGGATATTTTGGGTCTTTTTGGGCTTCGTATGCGTATTTTCAGTATAATATTTGGTGCGTATATCTTGCGTGCGTTAACAAATTATAGAAATTAATTGCAAAACTGATACGCGGCGGTTTTCCTCAAAAGTTGAGGGTCGCTGGTTCGTTGGAAAAACCTAAAAATGCGATGGTCTGACGTTTGGTCAGTTAGAACCTTGTAAGTACTCAAAATACGAATTTCCAAAAATACGTTTTTAACAGGTGCCTACGTCTTAATAGATACTTCCAAGCAAAAATTCAGCTCCGTAGCTCTTCTAGTTCTTGAGATTTCGTGATATGTCAGTGAGTCGACTAAATTTGACTCTACACCATTGACCATTAGGGTGTGAATTTCCAAAAACCGTGTCTATTTATTTCAAGTCTTAGAAAACTAATTTCCAAAAATCCGTTCATAGCCTACGTCCTGAAAGGAACCTCCTTGCTAAATTTCAGCTTCGTAGCTCTTCAGAGATCTCTTGATGAGTCCAGTTTTCTCTTCTATTATTTTTATATAAATAGATAAAAGATTATCTCTATATATAGAAATGAATCCCTATTTCCCTTGCCTGAACGGCTGGACCGATATCGCTAATTCTTTCTTTGTTGTGTTTGTTATTGTCAGGAGAAGGTTCTTATGAAAGAAAAAATTAAGAAAGTTGGAAACATAAATTTCCACGGGGGCGAAGCCGCGGGGCGCAGCTAGTAATAAATAATGTTGGAAAATACACACAACATCATCTAGTCCCAAGCTGAGCAGAGCTTGTGATATGCTAAATTTATTTTCATTGTACAGTTTTTAACAAGGAGGCGTTTTAAAGTGCTTATAGAGATTATGAAAATTTACACTGATGAACAATAACTCAATCAAATTGATATATACTAATTAAGTGATTTTGTAAAATCGGGAGTATTGATGCATAATAATTTTATTTAGCACAACAATAGTATGATATACATTATTTGTGACTCCTTTCACTCGTTTCTGCATCCATGTTATCAAATTAAATTAGACTGAAATTTTAACTAGATTTCGCCACTTGTGGGATTTGAAGTCCGTTTATAGTTTTTTAAAACACGCCAAATTATTTAAAAATCAAATCAGTCAAATAATAGAAACAAATTAGAACTAGTTCTTACATATAGTTGAAACAATTGAGCTTCTGAGAGGTTCTTGCCACTTTTTCAAATAGAATATTCGCCGATCATTTGCGATCTAGTTTCATAGGTTTTGGGGAGTGCAGTTATTCGGGAGACACCGTGTATACTCGTAATAATGTGTGTAAGTGCAACCTCGGCACGTCCTATTGTTTCAGAAAAAAGAGAAGTTTTGTTTTGTTTGTACATAGTTGGGGGTGCGCGTTGAAGTTTTTTGAAGGAGGCAGCGGAATTTTGCAGTACGGCGCTATATATGGTTTCAATCTACCAGGGCTTCATAGCGTTGAGGAAGTAGCTAGATGGATATAGATTTTGAAGAGGGGCTCGGAATCTAGGGATGGGTAAGATGGTGCGTTGCCGATGCCTCCAACCCTCTCTCTGTTTCCTGATTACATTGCATTACCAAGAAGATCGATTTTGAGTTGGACCTCTTTAAGTTATGTGCGCCGTAAAATGTAGCTTTGTAAAACATCATGACAATTTCACAAACAATAGGGTACTCGTAAAAACGAAAATCGAGTGTAGATGTTCACGATGCATCGTTGAAACACGCGATCTAGGTGGGGGAATGCGCTTATTTTCCATTCTGATGGGCTAGCAGTCTAGATGCATGTATTTTCCCCTTACCTCTGGGAACTTATGGGAGCCTAGTGTACGATGTGCAGCGATAGTTTCATTACGGCTCATGGAAACGAAACGACGAGCAATTTTCTATAGTTTTTTATCGAGTAACAATGGCGTTTTAGAATTACGTAACTTAATTGACAAGTTCCGGGCTAAATCTTAAAGCCATGGTTATACTGCAGGAGTAGATAGCTTATATCTACGCTTCTGCGGCTGCATCTACGGCTAGGAATGTAGATAAATAAATTTTACACACTAAAATTGGCGGACCGGCGACATGTCTACAAATTTTCGAAGGTAGACAAATGCATAAGAGTACATCTCCTTTGAAAAATTTTCCAAGTTTACTAATAATAATTTATCCAGCAGAAAAATAATTATTGTATCGGTTATGGAGCATATTGGTTCTAATATATAATTTTTTACTTGAACTATTTTGATGATTGTATTTTTAATTGAAAGGTAATAACTTTAAACTGTTCTTATAAAAATTTGGTAAAGATCGGATGAGGATTTTCGGCATGACGAGCAGAATAGCTCCGCAAAATGCAGTAATATGCAAGAGAGCATTTACAGTACAGCGCCACCTATTAGAACATCTTTGTAACACTTCGAGAGTTATATGAAATAGCGCGGCCGCATACACCGTCGTCGTCGGTTAAATAATAACAACAACTTTGCGCTGATGGATCAACGCCATCTATTGATACCTAGGTACAGAATTTCGAGCTTTGCTGAGGAACGTAACTTAGGTACTTTGTATGGACAATTGGTATAATGGTTGATGTGTTTGTGCAACATTTCGTTCAAAAATTCAATGCACACCACACTAGCGTAAACCAATATTTAGGTACCTACCTACTTATAAGGGTTTTTCTGATTTTTGGATATACCTACCTGGGTATCTACTTAGGTAGGTAAAGTGTAGATACACTTCCTACCTACCCATAGGATTTTTCTTACAACGCGTCAAAAAGTAAGAGGCACCGATAATTACATAGAAATTAGGTACTTACTTACCTATAATACTTATGACAAGATTAGCACCATTATAGGAAGGCTGGTGCCTACCTATGCTGGTGCTTATTCTGATAAGTAAGCACTTTTGCTCCGTGATACATAAGATGCTTTCATACTGGCATGGCGATTTGCAAGGAGTCACCGCCGAAAAACATGGTTGAAAGGGTAACCATTTCGACTATTTTCAAAATATACCTAACGAACCTACCTACCAAAATATCTCGTTTTAAATTACTTTAGTGCATTAATAAATAAATTAATTGTTGAAAAAAGTTAGTGTTCGTGACGTCTACTGTTCGTAGAACTACTAGTATTTCCTTAATGTGCCTGGTGAAAAACAGGTCTCTATATCTCAGCTCACATTCTATGAGCACCACAGACACTGTTCTGGTAAGGTATTTTCTCTGCGCCCAGTAAGTGAGAATATTGTTATGACAATTATTCGCGGGCTAAAATCGAATGCAATGGGAGTAGATGGTATATCTATTGAAATGATATTTTTGACCCTACCTGAATCTTTAGAGGCAATAACCTCAATCATAAATAAATCCATATTAAGTGGGACTTTCCCAGAACAGTGGAAGGTTGCTTTGGTTAAGCCCATTCCGAAAAATAACAACCCCATATCGTGTAATGATTTAAGACCCATTAGTCTTCTGCCTTGTTTATCTAAGGTACTAGAAAAGGTAGTCAGCCTGCAGCTAACCAAGTACTTGGAGGACAACGACATACTACCAAAAGTCCAGTCAGGTTTCCGTAGGGGCCACAGTACGTCTACGGCCCTTCTTGACGTGGTGGATAGCCTACTTACTGGTCAGGAAAGTGGTATGATCAACATACTTGTACTCTTGGACTTCTCCCGCGCATTTGATTCCATAAATACCTCCCTACTCATATCCAAGCTCTCATACTATGGTTTTGATGCGCAAACTGTTAAATGGTTCCATAGTTACTTGGATAACAGATATCAGTTTGTCCAACTCTCAAATGGGACCAGGTCTTGTTCTACATTACAACCAGTGCCGCAAGGTGTCCCACAAGGCTCTATTCTAGGACCAATCCTATTCATCTTATACAGTTCTGATATTATTAGAGCTATAAACCATTGTAATTTCCATCTGTATGCTGATGATTTGCAGCTGTACATATCGACCCACACGTCTAATCTCGACAGCGCCATTGGAAAGATAAATTCTGACTTAAGCCAAATTTGTAACTGGTCTAGGGACAATTCTTTAGTTATTAACCCTAAGAAATCTAAGTACATGCTCATAGGGACAAGACAGAAACTGCAAAAGCTTCAAAATTATACAGCAAACATTTTAGTTGATGGTGTCTTGGTGGAGCATGTATCAGAGGCAAAAAATCTGGGATTAATCATGGACAGTTACCTACATTTTGAAAAACATATATCTGAGAGTGTTCGAAATTGTTTTTATCGTCTGAAGCTCCTATATAAAATCCGCCCATACCTAAGTGAATCAGTAAGAGTAACACTGTGTGAATCACTTGTTCTATCAAAACTAAACTACTGCGACACTGTTTATGGGCCCTGTCTTCTAAGTAGAACATCCAAACTAATCCAACGTGTACAAAATGCTTGTGCACGCTTCTGTTTTTATGTTCCGCCACGCTCACACATTACACCATTTCTGAACTCGTCAAAACTACTTAAGATGGAAGCTCGCAGAAAGCTTCATCTTGCATCTCTTCTCTTCGGTGTAATTGCTAAGCGGTGTCCTAAGTACTTGTTCGAAAAACTCACAAGGGCCCGTAGCAATTCTAAATATCCTAGTAGAACATGTGCTCCTTTCTTTGAAACACCGCAGCACAAGTCAATGGCATTTCGAGGCTCTTTCAAATATGCAGCTTCCAAATGCTGGAACATTATTCCCCCTCCAGTGCGTGCTGTGAAAAATGTTCATATATTTAGGAGAGTGCTTAAAGAGCAATTGCTCAGTGCTCAAATAAAGAGCCAGTGACCAGTTCATCTAGCGTCAACGCAAACAAAACAGCTTCTTACTAAAAATAATCAAATAAATTAATTAATAAATCCCTATTTCTATTTACTCATTTTTATTTTTAATTCAATGTGTCATGGATATTTTACACTATTATTATTGTCTTCACTTATTCCTTATGACTATACCTAATTTCTCTATTTATTAACAATTTGTTTTACAATTCACTAACCTGTTTCTTATGCATAACTTGCCCAGGGGGAATTATGACTAGGCAGCAAATCTGTTCTCCCTCCTTCCCTTCACCCTCCAGCTGTATGCGTACCCTAAAATAATATCACTATATTGTATACATATATAGGTTATCTCTTGTAACAATAGTTGAAATTTAATCAAATTAATATTAAGTAGATTCACTTGCCTTAGTCTCTTCACACGACCAGTGTGAGATAGGGGTTTGCTAGCGTGCAGAGTGGGAATAATCTGGGGACACTTTTGGGATCTTTATTCACTTTGTTGATGTCTTGTTCAGTCCACTGCCCACTCCAACTCATCCATTACTCATTATTTTATTTTATTCCGTTTGTACTTTTGCGTGTGAAAACCATGAACCTATGTATCCAACGTATTAATAACTTTAACTGACCTTCCCGAACAAAAATAAAACGTAACATTAGAAGCCACAACCTGGAAACCGAATCTTGTTACATTATTTATTTATTTACTTTCTCACTCAACTCTCGCGAAGAGTGTCAGCCAGCAGAATTGACGTTTTACGTGACATGCATGTGATGCATGTAAACATCAACTTCAACTTCTTGTCTTATGGCTCTGCATCTGGTTTGAAAAATTTCTGCCAGAGCTTTCTTTCTTTTTCTTTTATGTTATTTTTGTTTGTTTGTTTTGTTATTCCTTTCTTATTTATAATTTTTTACATTTACGTTTCTTTCTCTGTATCTTATTTCCGTATCTCCATAGAGGTTTTACTCATTTATTATAATTTATTTTATCCTTTTTTCTTCCTCTCTTTTTTCGTATCTTGCTTGTAACTTGTGTACCTACTCTTTGTATTCTGTTTCTTTGTATTGCTGCCACACTAGGACCTGTCTGAAAACCAGCGCCGCTACTAGCTTCGGCTTGTAGCGGCATAATGCTGAGACAGGGACCTTTTTGGCCTATGTACTTAACACTACCACTAATTTGTATCTGTTTTTCTCTTATTTTGCTGTTTCCTTTCGATATTATCCTGTATGCTCATTGTATGTATATATAATTGTAATGTGTTGTGTTATGCATAGTCCAAATAAATGTATTTTCTTTCTTTTCTTTCTTTCTTCTTTCTAGTATAGCCTATGTTACTCCGGGATAATGTAGCATTCTAATGGTGAAAGCATTGATATCGGTCCATTAGTTTTGAGTTTATTCGTTACTAGACGATCGCCTCGCGGTTTCACCCGCGTAGTTCCCGTTCCCGTGGGAATTCTAAAACCTATGTCACTCCCTAAAAAGTAAGCGTCCTAACGGTGTATAATATTAGTATAGACAAATAATTAGGCAGAATAACAGCCTGCATCGGTAAATACATAGAATATTAGAAAAACATATTAAATGTATATTTGAAATTACTTTCTTCAACTCCAATACTACTCTTACCCACTGTACAGAGCCAAACTAGATAAAAATATTTGGAGCCGACGACAGTTCGAAATCCGAACTGTCCTAGAAACATTTTTATCTTCGGATCAAAATGAAGATTTTTGTTTGCTAAAAATAAAACTTCGATTATGGCGAGGTTTCAATGGCTTTATAATGATGAGATGTAATGAGATTTTAACATGGTTTTTCTCAGCTACAACTACATAGCTCTTTGGTATACAAGGTTAATGGTTAATCACAGACAATATTTCGCGGGCTACTGTTGAACATGGTCAACGAGGGTCGTCAAAACCAGGGTAAAAAACTCAAAAAAAGAAATGTTAAGTCTCTCATACGAATATGTTACGGTACACTAAAAAAAGATTTTGTCGCATCACAAGGATCCCTAATTGCAGTGGGCGTAGTATCAAACACGGCCACGCCGATGGGTGGATATCAAATCTAGTAAGGGGATTAGCACGTTTTTGCAAAACCACAACGATACCTGCTTTTTAAACCAAAAGCACAACTCAAACTCCAATGTGGCGCGGCGGGTCATGGTCCGCCTGCAACTTTAAAGGTTATTACATCGGAGCAAGGTCTACTTTAACATATGTTTCTCGTTAAAGGGAAGGGAGGGGCAGGAAAAGGTGAGATAATTGTACCACAAGAAAAATTACGGAAGAAAAAGAAATTAAAATCAAGATATAAAAACTATTTTATTATGGGTATATCATCTAGTACCCATAACAAAAGCTCTGCTTAGTTTGGGGCTAGATGATGTTGTGTGGATTGTCTAGCATTAATCTTATTTCTTTTTGAATTTTTGTGAAACCGTTTTTTTTCATTCTCTACTTTCCATGTACACAATCAAAAGAAACGGTCTCACCAAAATTCCTAAATGCTATAAGTTTAATTTTCAAGTCACCAAACACCGCGCGTTCTCGTCAGCGCGATCTAGAGCTCGTACACTTTTACTAGCGACATCTAGTTATAGAATTTAGCATTATACAGGGTTATTGGTAATTAGACCGGATCCTTTTAGGGGGTGATGGGGGAGGCCATTTGCAACTATTTTGACCCTATATCGTATTATGCAAAAGTTAACCATTTTTGAGATATTCGCAAATTCTTAATTTTTTGGGAAAACCCTGATTTACGTCTTCAAAATTAAATTAAAAAAAAGTGATCATCCAATTCAAATTTTAGTGACTGATTTAGATTGCCTGAAGTCTAATTATTAATAACCACTAACACAATTGTATGAATCTGTACCCATATGGAAGCTAAAGGACATGTTTATAAAAACAAAGTTTATTTTTTTTGTAAAGTCCTTACAAAAACCCCATTTAAAAAAAAATACTCCAGTGAATTTGGTCGGCATGTTATTTAAAAAATATCTACACATCTTTAACTATCCAAAGAGGTATAAATCAATGCACTTTGTAACACAATTGCAGAAAAATACGGGTAAATGTAATGACTTAGCTGGTGAATAAGTTTGGATACATTGCTTTACCAACATCTTGGACTTGGGCTTTGCTTGCGCGATTTTCACTTAGTTCTTTTTTTGAATTATTGTTCCGAAAACAGAATAGGCTGATATCATGGCGGAGTAAAAACTTTTTGTTGTTTGACCTGCAATGAAAATAACCGCCGAAATCTCCCGCTAAACGCATGACAAATGAAATTCTAATAGTTTTTCTTCTCGCATTTTTCGAACCGGTGAAGTAATAAAAGATTTAATTTATCAACAATTATGGCTGCAGTGCCACGCATCCTACCACCTCCTCGAGACTTTTCAAACGAAGAATATGCGGATATACTGTTTTGTTATGGTTATGCAAACGGTGTCTCTACACGTGCACGGGCAGAGTATCAGTCTCGGTTTCCTCAGCGCCGGTTACCTCATGAAGGTGTATTTGATAATACATATCGGCGACTTCGAGAGACTGGCAGTGTTCAGAGACGACAAAGTGACGCCGGCCGACCGCATGTTCATCGAACGGAGGACGAAGAAGAAATCATTCGTCATTTTGAAGAGGATCCTACCATTTCAACTAACATGGTTGCTCAAAGACTCGGTGTAACCCAATGGAAAGTTTGGCATACGGTCCATGGAGCAGGTCTCTATCCGTACCATTTAACCCCTGTACAAGTATTAGAAGACGGAGATCCCGCTAACAGGATAACATTTTGCAGATTTATGCTAAATGCTGACATAGAGAACCCTAATTTTTTCAGAAAAATATTATGGACGGATGAATCAAAGTTTGATCAAGATGGAATCACAAATTACCATAATATTCATTTTTGGTCTAGAAAAGCTGATCTTAATCCCAATAAAAAGAAAGAGCAAGGGTCGCAAAGACGATTCTCACTTAATGTATGGATGGGAATAATTGATGATAATTTAATTGGTCCCTATTTCTTGCCTAATTATTTAAATGGTGACACATACGAAGAGTTTTTAAGAAACGAAGTTTTTGGCCTTCTTAGTGAGGTACCATTAGCAACACGCCAAGGTATGATTTACCAACATGATGGCTGCCCCGCTCACTACAGGACTAGTGTGCGTCAATGGTTCAATCAGCATTTTCCGAACCGATGGATTGGTAGAGGAGGTAGTATTCCATGGCCAGCAAGGAGTCCCGACCTTACCCCATGTGATTATTATGTTTGGGGTCATATGAAGAGCCTAGTCTATGACGATTTGACGTCACCTATCTCATCAGTGGATGAATTAAGACGCCGAATAATAAGAGCTGCCGAAAAAATTAAAATAAATTTGACAACAAGGGTTGTTAAAACTGAGTTACGCCATCGTATGCGTCTTTGCATACGGAATAGAGGTGGACATTTTGAAAACGAATTGTAAATTGTAAATTAAAATTTGTAAATTGTAAATTAATAATGTAAATTGTAAATTAAATAGTAAATTGTTTTGATAGTAATAAATTTTTTGTTTGTTTTACAAAATTCATAGTTTGATTTATTGGAAGTTACTACCTGCTTATGGTTTATCCTTTTTTCTGCAATTATGTTACAAAGTGCATTGATTTATACCTCTTTGGATAGCTAAAGATGTGTAGATGTTTTTTAAATAACATGCCGATCAAATTCACTGGAGTATTTTTTTATTAAATGGGGTTTTTGTAAGGACTTTACAAAAAAAATAAACTTTTTTTTATAAACATGTCCTTTAGCTTCCATATGGGTACAGATTCATACGATTGTGTTAGTGGTTATTAATAATTAGACTTCAGGCTATCTAAATCAGTCACTAAAATTTTAATTGGATGATCACTTTTTTTTTAATTTAATTTTGAAGACGTAAATCAGGGTTTTCCCAAAAAATTAAGAATTTGCGAATATCTCAAAAATGGTTAACTTTTGCATAATACGATATAGGGTCAAAATAGTTGCAAATGGCCTCCCCCATCACCCCCTAAAAGGATCCGGTCTAATTACCAATAACCCTGTATAAAGAATATAATATAAATATTTTTTTACACCATCGGAAAGAAGAGATGGAAGAAAGGAAAGTTTTTACCAAATTTCGTGAAAAAAGAATTGTTTTGCAAAAGATAAAAAGAACAAACCAAAAACTTGGTACCTATTTTGAATTTTTACATAAATTTTGAGGTTATGTGAAAAAAGTGTGTACACAAAAGTTGCAGTTATTGTATTCTCTTTGTGCCTTTCAATGCTACTATCAAACGAATAATCCCCAAGCAATGAAAAAAGAGATCCCCTTCGGTTTCCTTGTTGTGTATTAAACCAGTAACCACAACTAATTAAGTAGGTATATTTAGTTATTTCTCGACTAAACTATGTCCTGGCCACAAGGTATTATTTTAGAAAAGAAAGTACCTAACCAACAAGACTTAAGTTCATATTTTGCTATTCTTTCAAGTAGTAAAGAAGTAGGTATCTAAGTAACTTAATTAGTTTTCGACTAAAATATTGTAGTCCAAATGTAGTGTTTTTTTGCATTTCTAAACTGAAAACTGTGATAGCCTGTGAGACTAAAAAATGCAGGAAAAATCGGTAACTTTGGTGGCATTTCTAATTCAACTTCGGCCAAATAGCGAGTTGATGGCATTTCGCTCTACGCCCACGAAATATGTTTTTCTATTATTCGAAGTATTTGCCGGTGGAGGCTGTCATTCTACCTAATTATTTGTCTATACTAAAATTATAAAGAGGAAAAATTTGATTGTTTGTTTGTTTGTAGTAGGCTCCGAAACTACTGGACCGATTTGAAAAATTCTTTCACCTTTAGGAAGCTTACTTTCAGGGAGTGACATATGCTATATTTTATCCCGGAATTCCCACGGGAACGGGAACTACGCGGGTGAAACCGCGAGGGATCGTCTAGTAATATTATAAAGAGGAAAGACTTGATTGTTTGTTTGTTTTTTATTTACCAGTAGGCCTAGCATGGGGGAATACTCGTCTAGGGTAGAATAGAGAAGAACGCCATCGCATTGTCATACATTTCGTAAATTATTGAAGTTGAAGGAATGAGTTTCATACATATTACGCATTCGATGACGATGTGACGTAATTTTTTACTATTCTACCCTAGACAACAATCTCCGTGCTAAGCTACCTACCTATTACTAAATGAATTGCTTGTTTATTTTCTTCTGCGATTACCAATCCGCCTGCCGAGTGTGGTGATAACAGCTAAACCTTTTTTGAAGAGGCGCATTCAGCAAGCTGTGGATGTAGGCATGAGTTGAGGAAGTATCTAACACCTAAGTAAGTCGTGTAAGTCTCTAACTTATCAACATTTAACCTATTTGGGGTTAAAATAAAAGAGCATTGTTTCACATATAAGAAAAAAAGGTATTATTATAAAATACATAACCATAACTAACTCGCAGAGATTGCAGCGATCTATACACATCCAGAAGAACGTTAACATTACTATTTATTATATAGTTACAGGGAGCTCCAATCTTCAGAGGATCAAATAAATTTTTTGTAATGATTTTCTGACTTTATTCTACGAAACAACTCTTTCAAGATGCTTATAAATTAATTTCCTTTAAATATACCATCGATGAATAAGGTATAAACATAAAGAATATCAGATGTAATTTATAAGGCTAAGTTACATTTTGTCCTCTTAAAAATGGAAGAACATCCCATAAAAGTATTTTATTAACTTACTACACGATGATTATAAATTATATATACTTGCTTACAAAATATGAACGTTCTGTGATTTTCAATTATTAAAAATAATACAAAAGTTTTAGTTAGTTACGTTATGTTGATATTGAATGACATTAGGGCAGATATTTTGTGCGCGAGGATAAAAATTGCAAGAATTTCAAAGTGTTCGTGATACTCCAAAGATATTCATATTCACAGTATAATAAAAAGTAGTGTAGGTAAGAAAGTGTCAGTGAAACTTTTTATTTACAGAATATTATTCATTTCTGGGGTAACACTGAAGCTAGAAAAAACCATCTTAAAATTACTACGGAAAGCACTTCCTTGCTCAACAAAGTTGATAGGTAGATTATCAAAATATATAAATTAGCTTTGAGCACAATAATATTTTTTTTACAATTAACAGCAAATAAATGGTTACAAAGGCTCTAAAACACCTGCTTATAAATTAACATTTCCATAACTCAACAATTTCATTAGAAAAAAAAATTGAAATTAATTTTTATTGATAAAAATTATTTGTCAATTGTTGCTTAAAAACAATAATTTTGTAAAACAAACTGCAAGCATAAGAAACAGCTTTGTAATAAATAAAAATATAACAGAGTATCATAATTAAATACATTTAGTTAGTAGATGTTTCCAACTACATTTGCATGTGCTGAAATCGATGACCTGTGTTTTTGTTACATAAACTCAATAAAATAAAAACAAAAGTACCTTTGTCAATCAGCGTAGGTATAATACAATAACTTCCTGTTTTTTTTCGTATTATCAAGTAACATTATATCATATAATGTGATGTACATGCACATATTACATAATGCTACCTACTTTATAAGTAATGCTAAAAATTTGCACGAACAGACATACATAATATGAGAATCTAACAGAGAAAGTTACATGAAATATACTTGACTTACTACCTAGTTTAAAAAGACCGATCTTGCTGTGAACAGACTTTACTTTTGTTTTCTATATCATTAAATTTGTAATGTTTCTAGTCACCTAAGCAAGCTGAAGTAGAAAAGTTGGTAATAAAAAGTATTTCTCAGGGAAACAAGACCGTTCGCAACAAGACCGACTACGTTTTATTATCTAATACAAAAACAGTCGTAAAACTTCCAAAAGGATGTAAAGCAAGCGAAAAAATTAAAGTTAACCTACCAAATTGAGAATCACTATGGAATGTTTGAGTTACTGTATACTAGGTTTGTAAAAGTGTATATTGCATACGAATTAAAAACAACTTCTAATAAAATACTCGGAAAAATAATATGCTTCGATAAGGGTTAAATAATTATAATTAGTGCATCAAAGTTAATACTTCGGTTTAGTGTACATAAAAATATGCTATAGACATAAATCATTCCAAAATATGGATATACAAACAGTTTTATAAATAAAGGGAAAACATTTTACGCACTCAACCTACATTACATACTAACACCAAATATTAATAAAGTGACAACTTACAGACTAAAACCACTGAAACTACAATAATAAGGTTGATTCTTAATCTCTCAAGTGGCACGCCCCGCGCCCCGCTATCTCCGTTGTGAGGCAGGTACTTCCGCAAAAATTATTTCATTGTAAAAGAAGGAAATAGAGCTCCTTTTCAATTTTGTCGGTTGAAAATCAAAACTAAACTGGTAAACTAAAGACAAGTTTGGCTCAGAAACAGATCAATTTTAAATTTTACTCTTAGTTTAGATTCAAGAGTTCTAGAAATAAAAAAAAAGTGCCTACGTCTGCGAATTTAACAAAAACGACTTGTTGCTCATCTTCCTATTACGATTGCCTAAGACAAGCTGTCATGGAGTTCGCTGTTGATAAGTGTGCGGTCGTACAAATACAACGTGAGGGAAAGTTGTAAGTTCTACTAATTTACAACTCTCAGAGATAATGTCTCTCAAATCTCTCTCAGAAGGTGAAACCTACAATTATCTTGGTATGCCAGAAGCATTGGGTATAGTGGATGGGGACATAAAGCAGTCGGTGAAGGAGCGCTTCTTTTGTCGTCTTACAAAAGTGTTAAATAGCCTTTTGTCAGGTGGCAACAAGGTGCACTGCTCACTTATACTTTTGGCATACTGAGATGGACTCAGACTGAACTAGACGCCTTAGACTGTAAGGTTCGTCAACTTTTAACCACACATTGCATGCGACACCCCCGGTAGCTTCGGTAATGAGATTGTATATCCCGCGGAAATGTGGTGGTCGAGGCTTTTTAAACGCCACCCTACACAACCGTGAGATATGCAATCTCAGAAATTACTTCCACTATGCCAAATACCAGATGCATCGCGATGTGGTTACAGTAAAGTTGATAAAAACCTTTCCCCTCTCTCCTTAGCTAACGAGAACTGGCGCAAACCAACAGTGATGAGCATTCAGGACCGGAAGGCTATATGAGAGAGCAAAGAGCTGCATGGGAGATTCTACAAGGTCCTCACAGAACCTGATGTGGATCTTTTAGGTTCGGTAAACTGGCTACGCTTCGGGGACCTCTTTGGGGAAACCGAAGGTTTTGTCTGTGCAATTATGGATGAGGTGATCAAGACGATCATATCATGAAAGATGGCACGACCAATATCTGTCGAGCGTGTCATCTTCCTGGGGAGACTCTTCGTCATATATTTTCAGGTTGTTCGCACCTTGCTAACTCTCAGTACTTGCACAGACACAACCAAGTAGCCAAAATTATACACCAACAACTTGCTCTCCGATATCTACCTGGAGTTCCGTACTATAAGTACACACCGGCGCCCGGTTCTCGAAAACGGCCGTGCCAAGCTCTATTGGGACCGATCTATCATTACAGACAGGACTATTCTGGCGAATAAACCTGATATTGTACTGATAGATCGGTTAGAACGGAGGGCGGTGCTCGCTGATGTCACCATATCACATGATGTTAACCTCGTTAAAGCTGAAAAAGATAAAATTAGCAAATATCTTGACTTGGCTAACGAGGTTGTCAGCATGTGGGATGTTGATTCAGCGACTATCGTCCCGATAGTCGTTTCGGTTAACGGCGTAATAGCGAATACCTCGATCAACATCTCAAGAGACTCTCCCTAGGAAGTCAAGGATCAAGGGACAGATTGAAAAGGCGGTACTCCTGGACTCGGCGCGCATCGTCAAGAAGTTCCTCTCTTTTCAGCCCTAGTCACCGGCCACTTGAGCCTAGCTTCGTGGCCGGTGATTAACCGTTTTGATATAATTTTTTACTGTTGAACAGTTTTACAATATTTTATTTTCTGTACTTTGTAAAAATATATTTTATAAACGAGATTTAACAATAAATGAGTGATATAAAAATAATATATAAAATTATAGTTAGAGAATGTAAAGAAAATAACGTTTATAATAATTTACTTGCAAGCCACGCCTAATGGCACAACACGCGCGGACTGTAAGCCCTAAACAATAGCAATAAACAACGGCAATTATACGAACTCTCAGCAACAAAGAACCGTAACGATACTAGAATGATGAAACGATGTAGAACTGTCAATGTCAAGATCACGAGATGATTAGTAGGGCATAATACGCACCACGACATAATATGTAATTATGTCGTCCGTTTTTTCGTTCATTTGTTTCATATTCGCATAAAAAACAGCGAGACAAAATAATCGATTTTTTTTGTCGCAGCTCGCATCGTAGTGCATCCAGTCAGATGGCAATATTTCAACTGCAGCATCGATTGACAAATGGCCACGTTGAGATCTCTCAATGTCATCCATAGACTCGCAAGTATCACAATCCTCCAGAGGCCGAACCTCAGGAGATTTTAAAACGCTTTTCTACATATTAATACGAATTATAGCAAAGTCCATTCGGCTTCAGCGTAGCGAATTCTTAGGCTTTAGTTTCTGATTCACTTCCTTTTATTCTTGCGGGGCGTAGGCCTGTACTCGGGCTGGCACGTGCCTCTTGGCATGCAGTGCGAGATGGTTGGAGCGGGAGATGCTCGCAGTGGCGGCAATGGAACGGTTTCGCGCTAGTGTGTTTGCGGAAGTGGCGGGTAAGCTCGTTCGGTACTCCTACCCGCATCGAGGTTCAACCATTTAAAAATGGCCAAGGGTCCTGAACCACTATCATTTCAGACTTTTAGAGACGAAGACATGTACGTACTAGATCAGTTAAATTGCGAATTGATATCAAACATTTCAATTCAAGAGTATTTGGAAGGTACGTTACCTTCCAAATAATAACAGTCAACAGAACTCCAGAACACTCGCCACCTTCACAAAATACCTTGCGTTGCGTCACATAGAACGTAGGAAAATGAACGTTTTTTTTTAAATTCTAATTTTGAACCGGTCTAGGTATTCGGTTAAGTATTCAGTTCACAGTCATTTGTTTCTTTCCAGATGTGAATGTAGACAAGTGACATGATTGAACTATAATTTGTTATTGGATTCGGGGGTATGTGTTTTGATAAGAACCTAAACCCCTCTCCTTAGCTAACGAGAAACCTACGGTGATGAGCATCCAGGATCGTAAGGCTACATGGGAGAGCAAAGAGCTGCATGGGAGATTCTACAAGATCCTCACAGGACCTGATGTGGATCTCCTAAGCTCAGTAAACTGGCTACGCTTCGGTGACCTCTTTGGGAAAACCGAAGGTTTTGTCTGTGCAATTATGGACACAAAAATTTGTTTTCTTTTCGTCCACCGACATACCCCCGAATATTCGAACGAAACTCAGACTTAAGCACGTCTCAAATGAATTTTTGACAGAATTTCATGAAAAACTGTCAACAAATCGCAACATGAGATGCTTAAATTTGAGTTGCGTTTGATTTTAAATTACAGTTCAATCATGTCACTTGTCTACATTCACATCTGGAAAGAAACAAATAACTGTGAACTGTAATCGTCGATTTCGGGGGAAAAACCACCTGCATCAATATTTGTGAATAGTCGTAATGAAACCAAATCCAAAATCTCGCCAGTACGTTGCCGTCATAAGCCTGCGAACTTAAAGAATGGAATTTAGAATGATGTCATCTCTCAGGCTGTCTTTCTGAACAAAACAGCATTAGAGATGACGTCATACTCAGTCTAATATTATAAGTACGCAGGTTATATCAATAAAATCAGGGCCCTAGTTGACGCAAGCCTTTAGTTTGTGGTTTACTTCCTTTCATTCTTGTGGGGCGGAGGCCTGTTTACGGGCTGGCACGTGCCTCTTGGCATGCAGTGCGAGATGGTCGGAGCGGGAGAAGCAACGCTCGCAGTGGCGGCAACGGAACGGCTTCGCGCCAGTGTGCGTGCGGAAGTGGCGGGTAAGCTCGTAAGAGCGGGCGAAGCGCCACTCGCAGCCTTCCCACGAGCACTTGTATGGTTTCTCGCCTGGAAAAGAGAAGAGCATGTTATTGAGCGGTACAGTAAAAGAGTCAGTGGGTCTACTCAAAGATCCCACTGAGCATCGACCAACGACCCTGCTATCACAGCGTGAAGGCAGGGTCGTTGGTTTCGAAATAACGACCTCTCTGGCGCAGCGGGCGAAGGTCCGCTTGCGAAAATCCGATAGACTGACGACATTGTATATGTCGCGGGGGGTTAATAGATAGAGTAGAGGTGCCTCAAGCATGGCCTCAATATTTAGCATCGTTTGAAGGAGGGATAACTGGGCAAAGGACGCAGGTGGTTGCGGGTTCGATTCATGTCTTGGGACTATCTATGAAATATATCTATACATACATGCTTTTGGGTACTAGACAACTGACATGTATGTCACATGTCAGTTGTCTAGTACCCAAAAGCGGACACCTTCAAAATTATATTATAATTTACTAAACTGAAAATCCGATAGACCGAAGACATTGTACATGTCGCGGGGGTTGATGGATAAAGTAGAGGTACCTCAAGCTTGGCCTCAATATTTGGCATCGTTTGAGGAAGGGATAACTGGCCAAAGGCCTCCTCCTAATCCACTCGGTTTGTTCACGCGCGGTCTCCCACTACCAATCTCTGAGGAAGGCAACAAGGTTGTCCCGACAATGATTTAGTAGCCGACCTCGTGGGCAGTTTCCTTTCAGGACTCAGGGTATTACAACACCTACCTTCAGCACCCGTGGACGGAAATGAGCTGAAATGCCAATCGAAGATATACAATCTGTCTAGGGAACCCTTTAAATTTTAACACGCTCATTGAGACCGGCAAGAGAAATACACTGTGAAAATTTAAACTGTCTACCTTTTACGGTTCTTTAGATACAGTCCGCTAACAGACGGACAGACGGACGGACAGACAGCGAAACAGCAACGGTAGGCTTAGTAATAGAGTCCCGTTTTCACCCTTCGGGTACGGAACGCTAAAACAGAACTGTTGTGAGGTTGAAGGACTTTGTGCGAGGAGCTCGAAGGCAACATACCGGGACTCTGTTATTGTTGCTTGACACTCTCGATGTCAAAGTCGAGTATCGTGGTGTGATGATGCGTCTACGGAAAATTCGAGTAAAACAATTCGTCTAATACAATTCGACTAAAACAGTTAGACTAAGACACAAATCGACTAAAAACATTTCGACTAATGACAATTCGACTAAAGCAATTCGACCTGGGGGGGGGGGGTAAAGTTTAATGTAGAATTGCACCCAGAGTTGACAAAAAAAATTTCGTTTTTAAAACGAATTGTTTTAGTCGTTAGTGGAATTGTTACTAGTTGAAATGTTTTTAGTCGAATTGTGTTTTAGTCGAATGGTTTTAGTCGAAAAGTTTGAGACCAATTTGTATAGTCGAATTTTGCACAAAGCGTGAAGATGATGTTTAATGGAGAGACGAAACTATTTGACGACTTAATTTGGTAGATTTAACTTAACAAAGCAAAATAAAAATATCGAGACGACTGTACTTTCGAACGGCGTCGGATGTACGCGCCAGTGGCTGCGCATAGTACATCCGACAGCTCATAAAGATTTACGCTAAAACTTTGTCTATCAGAGAAGGGTAAATATTTAGTAACGAGTGTACGTAGGACTCGTTACTAAATATTTACATCCTAATATTTATAAGGAAGTAGTTACTTTAGTGGTTCCTTACCAGTATGGGTGCGTTTGTGCGCCTTCAGGTGCGAGCTGGTGCAAACCTTATCGCAGGTTGGAAACTCGCAGCGGTGCATGCGGCGGCGGCGCGGCTCGGGCGGCAGCAGCAGCGGTGTAGGCAGCAGCAGCAGTGTAGGCGGCGGCGGCGGGACCAGAGGCTCCTCTGGAATACGACAACACAATATTTTAATTTAATAATGCACACAATTCATTTTACAGCTATTATCTACTCACAAGCCACAAGCTAAGGAGAGCTTGTGAAAAGGGTACTGGATGAATAAGTTGAATTTAACTAGCGCTTAGCTTGAGAAGGATTAACTATTTGTGCGTCAGCTTGTACAACCACTGATTATAAGGTCCTGGGTTCGAATCCGGGTCAGGCCAATAGTTGTTATTGTGGTTTTTTAGCAAGAAAAATTCACAGTAGCAGCCCAGAGTCAAGAAGTTGGTGGTGTTAAACCCCCGTGCCTCGGAAAGCACGTTAAGCCGTTGCTCCTTGGTCGCCGTGGTCGTCGAAATTCAGCTAGGGGGATAAAAATATTAATTTCATCATCATCATCAACAGCGTTTACAAATCCACAGCTGCTGTAAATAGGCCTCCCCTGATAAGCGCCTTCTTTCCTCCTTCTCAGCACATATAACTACGTCCACTGCTGGACGTGCATCTCCCTAAAAATACAATTCCCCCTTCCTCAGGTAGGTTTCCTTGGTTGACTCTAGCGACATCCAAGAGCTGGAGAGGTCAATTCTTATGCCGCGACCGCTGTGGCGGCCTTCTTATCAATAGGGTTAGGCCATTGATTATTTTTTTAGATACTTTCTAATTTTTTATGACTTTTAATTTTAATCACACCAATCAGTAATCACATCGCACTTCACATGTGGAAGTGGTAAAGAAGTTTGGATGTTTAGATGTATGGATGGATGGATGTTTGATACCTCTTCACGCCAAAACTACTGAACTGATCAGGTTGAAATTTTGTATACAGGTAATTCTAGTCCTTGAATCAAATTGAGGCTTACATATACAGCTACTTTTTATCCCATAAATCAGTTTTGAATAGAGAACGTTCCCATAGAAACAACGCGTGCGAAGCCACCGGCAGAAACTAGTTACTTGTAATTTATTGTTTGATAGATATCGAGAGTAATAAGATAATTCCAGGTTTAATCGCCGTCAAGGGTTTTCGAATTCTGTCAAATTAGCTTGTTTCGTGGGATAAAATAGATAATGTTTACAAGATTCATTTGGTTCCAAAGACTCCCAGTAAGGTGCTGCTTCCCCGATTTCCAAGGTAAAGCGATACGAGCTCGTCATGATGGCTAGTTATTCTTATAAGAACTTGCCCTTGGATAGATCTATACTATAATATTAAGAACTGGAAAGATTTGATTGTTTGTTTGTTTGTATTGAATAGGCTCCGAAACTACTGGACCGAAAAATTCTTTCACCGTTAGGAAGCTTACTTTTCAGGGAGTGACATAGGCTATATTTTATCCCAGATTTCCCACGGGAACGGGAACTAAGCGGGTGAAATCGCGAGGCGATCGTTTAGTAAATAAATAATGCCAGACAATTTTCACAGCATCATCTAACCTCAAGCTAAGCAGAGCTTGTTTTACGGGTAATTGATAACTGATTTACTGAATACAATGATTACATAGATCGATTCTAATGATACATAGATGGATACAGAGACACTCTCATACTCACCAGATTATAAGAGTGATGGACAGAGAGTGCACCTGCATTCACGCACAAACTTATACAATTTATAAAGTCTGCCGCACATGACTAGGAAGACATTATTATTTCAAAGGGAAGGCTATGTACCTTTAATGGTGATTATTTCCTGTGGCATGCACTGCGGCGATGCTTAGGGTTAAAATACCTCGCGACACACAGCACTACAATCGTGTGGTACCTGTAGATGGTTTTGATGGAACTTGCAGGTAGATGCTGGATGCGTCAAGCTGAATACAGGATGCTATGGCGCTCGTTAGGGGAAGCAGATGTCTAGCAATCGACTAGGAAAGGCTAATTATGGTTTCTAAGGTTACCTTTGATGGTGATCATATCCTCGCAGTCGCTGATGGCACCGATGTGCAGCAGCTGTGGCGGAGACGGCGGCGGCGGTGGAAACGGGAGCTCGAGGCCCAGCATCTCATCTGGTAACGTAGTACACAGTCAAAAGAATACCACAACTAAATAGTTGTTAGTAGTAGACTGCTGATCATCCGCGAATGAGAATTTTTATCAAAATTTACAGGAGAAAAATATGTAAACATAAAATAATCTTTTTAAGTGTACGCTTACAATTCTGTTAAATAAATGTTTTAAACTAAGATAATGTGTTATGATTGTAAAAGTACCTACATGTTTTATTTTCAAAATTATGGTAATATTCGCAAGAGAAAGTCACGTTAACTTTTGGTAAAATATTATAATTTTGGCGGATATGTTTTAGATCTGGAATTAAATCCAAACAAAAAAAATATTTTGATAAATTTATTGATATATTATACTTGCATAGTAATGTAATTATTAGTACTTATTTAGTTACTGTTTTTAAGAATTGTAAAAATCTAAATTTTATTCCTTTCTTCTTCTAATATAATTTTAAGCGTTAATGTACACCACTAACAGTGCAGTAATCAGAGACTGTTGTCCTATTTCAGCGACAACACAATTTGATGTGTGACAATTTGAAGAGATAAATCCTTAGGTACAGGAAAGCTGAGCTGAAACTTCCAGCTTGCAAGCTATGATTGAGTATCTAATATGAGACTTTCTGATGTTTTGACAGTAGCGTTGAAAAGTGTTTTTAATCGCGATTTCTTTAACCTATCTCCAAATCCCATGTCATCAAAATTTGATGTAGGATTGCGTATTAAAAGACCCAAAACCTTGGCCCGACCCGGGATTTAAACCCGGGACCTCAGTAGCAGCGGTTGAAATGCGACCGCTAGACCAACGAGGCAGTCGGATAAAGGTGTAAAATGTCCTGCTTAAAGATACATTTACTCAACGTTTATCCCAAAATGTTTAAAAATAATTATCCACCCGTGCGAAGCCGGGATGGGCCGCTTGTGCTTAATAAAAAGTATTTATCTATGTATAGTATTGTTTTAGGTATCTTTATCTGCTTAGCTAGGTGCTAGATGATGCTGTGTGGAATTTATAAAAAAAGTACAGATGTATGGCCATCCCACTAGAAAGAGATGAACTACTACTTTGGGGCCTCTCACTCGTCTTGTTTTTATGAAACACTGCACAGTCCAGGTTAGATATAGGTTCATGAGCATAATGAGCACAAAAAGTAATATGATAACTAACTTTGACTTAGGTTATTTCTTGACACTGACATTAAAATTTCGGTCATCGATCGGCTCCATCCCGCCAGATAATGTTTTTTTATGGAAGTTTTTTTTTGTAGTAGATTGGAAAACAAAATCGTTTATGCAGTCTCCCGGATGGTACGCATACAGCATAGGTATGGGAGATTTTTGCATTCCTAATCGCACAACAGGGAAGTAAATCCCCCCCAAGGGAGGATGATTGACTTGTTCGTCCAAGAGTACAGTGCCATCTAGGGTGGAGTCTAGTCGTACTCGCAGAATCAAACTTCGAACCAAATGAAACCATCAAGCCATCTCATCTAGCCTAGTACCGAGTAAATCCACAAGAAGGCATTATGAGACCTACCTAGTCCATGAATCTTTCGATAGGTTCATAACCAAATACTCAATAAGAGTTGCGCGGCTTTTTCATCGTCAGAATCAGAGGATAGCTTGTCATGCACTAGCCTATAGAGTTTCCAAAATCTGTAGGTAGGGTCTATGCTCGAGGTAACAAACCATCTCCTGCATTTAGACTCTCCGCTACCGCGTCATCGACATGGAATCTGACACAGGTTCGCGCGAAATTAAAATATTTCAGCGGTTCTTAATATTTTCTGCGTTCTACAAGGAAAACCTAATGTTCTTTAAGAAAAACTAAACTACCACAAAAGTAGTTTTCCACAAATTCATTTTCTACGAACGCATGTTAAAATAAAGTGTGACATAATGTAGCTCTTGGTATAGGTAATAGGTATCGATCGCAGTAAGATCGTAGCCAACACCCAGCCCCAGCTTCAGTGGTGCCACCACGTCCTGTCTACCCTTACCGGGCTTGCCAGTCCCTACTTTCAAGAGTGGACATAAGGGGCTGATGGTAATTTCACGTTAGGTTCTAATTCTTACTTGGCATCTCATCCTCGCTAATGTGCTCGCACTTGACGTCCACGTCCACGGTGAACAGCCGTGGCAAGTCCGACGCAGGAGACGTTTCGGGCGAGGTGGACGTGGAAGGAGTCGGTCTGTTGGAGCGATCCTCCTCCTCCGGGTCTTTACGCGGCTCTTTGCGCAAGTAACGCTCCATCTCGTAGAATGTCTGAAAGCGGATGAATTTGATTAGTGGAAACTATAGAGCGCAGACGGAGTGTTTTGTTACCTAGTCGTTTAGTATGTAGGTATTGGAAATTTGAAGGGATTGAATGTAGATGTAGGTACTCTTTAGTCGAATGTAAGAAAATAATTTTGGTTATCATCACCCACGCAGGTTACTTTAAAGATTAATAAACTAGGTAGGGAATAGGTAGGCTAGGTACAGTAGGTAAGTACCATGATCTAAGAAAACAAGGTCTGACATTTCGAGATCTTCCCAAGTCTACATCACTGTCCAGTTGCCACAAAAAAGGGAGGTTACGTTCATTTTTGCCGGTGACTTTTAAACTTTTATTGACGCCGCGCCGCCGGTGCTTCGTCATTCGCGTTGTTGATCAGATAAATCTTTAAAAAAATGGGCGGTTACCTATGTATATCCTACCTAAGTGTGAAGGGTGGTAAACTAAGGTTCTTTCATTCCCGAAAAAAAAATTGGTTGTCTGTAAAGTCGGTTTACTGACGATAGTTGAACGTGACAACGTCTTAAGAAAATACTGATGGAATGGTAGCATTTGATACTCGATCAAAACATGTAAATGTACTATAGTATAGCAGCTGTCCACGCAGACGCATCGCTCACTCAAGTAGGAGAGAGACGGATGTCGAGCGCTCTCGCTTGCACTTCAAGCCTTACATGGAACGCCTCAGAGCGAGGTAACGCCGCATGAGTCATGTTTTTTCGTGCATGCAGCCGGCTCTATCGAATTATAAGACGTTGTCACGTCAAAAATAATCTCTGGCTGAAGAATGTTCCTGCGATTGGATAAATTTAATTTTTATCTATGTGCAGAACTCATTGTCGTTGCTCAAATTATGGAAACTACGTTTGAGGAACTTCGTGGAAAACCTAAAACCTACATCTATCGATCTCGAGTTTCCCCAAACTAAAAAGTTTGAGAGCTTGGGAAAACCCACGTGACCGTTGTTTTTTGGAGTGCCATACCTTGTATTATTTTACCATGATATACAAACCCCATCCAATCTAAGCCATGAACGAACGAAATTAACATTCGTTTGCCGAGAGCTAGTTAGAGGTACCTAGGTATAAGGTGTTTTTTGCGTAGGTATGTAGTCACTCGCGCAAGTGTACATAACCACTCGGCTTTCGCTACCGCTCTGCGTAGCAAATACGGCATAGGTCTGAAATATTCCAATAATCAGTAAAGATGCGGCTCATAAGCTCGGCCACACGCTCCGTCTAGCCTGCGCAGTCCAATTAAATAAATAAATAAATGATGCTGGACAATTCACACAGCATTATCTAGCCCCAAGCTGAGCAGAGTTTGTGTTATTAATTGGTGCAGTCTAGCTGTACAAAAAGACGAAACACCGAACCGTGGCCGCACGTGCAAGTAAGCCCTCGCTTAGTGGTCTATTTTCCGACTTTTTTGAATATATTTAAAAAAATATGAATGCTACAAATATTTCAAAAACTACTATATTTTGAACTACTGTATTTTGAAATGTAAATGCAAACTGATACTTTTCATTTGATAACCCACTTGACCTTGTTGGTCTCTTTTAAAATTTCGACAACACAATTTGTTACCTATTGAATATTTTCATAATTCATAATTCTATAGTGCACAAGATTGGTACAAGTAGAACATTTACCAGGAAAAATAATGGCAAAGGCGAGCTTAACCCTAAAAAGGGTTCTCTTCCAGCAAACCTTATTGGGAGAGAAAGAGACAAATTCGTAAAAGTGGGTACATGTGCTTAAACAAAGGATACAAGATTTAATTTTGACCTACTTATTAAATAGACTAACTTAATATAACATTAACAAATATTATAATTATATACATATATAAATTGAATAAATATATGAACTACAACAAAATCATAAAGATAGGTAATGCTCTTTGACTTTACGCTTGAAAATGAAGAGAGAGGGGCTAGCACGAATATCGTGTGGGAGAGAATTCCATAACCTAACCGAGTCGACAGTAAAAGAGCCACCGTAGCGGCTGGATGATATTTTCATTTTGAGTTTTCATTTTTTTCTTTAAATCTAAACAGGCGCATGAAATGTTTTTATTTAAAATTTCAAGTTAATAGCTGCGATACTTACGTAAAAAGGATAGACAAAGCGAAACCTTATGGATTTCGGATCCATAAGGTCCCGAATCCCTAAAAAGAGACGGTCTGACCGCGAAGTCAGTTGTACTTTATCTAAATGTTTACTGTTTGCAAAATTACACTAATTAATTTAAAGTAAATGCGAAAGTTTGACTGTTTCGATATTTGGATGTTTGTTACCTCTACACGCCAAAACTACGAAACGTATCAGGCTGATATTTAGTGTAGTTCTAAAACATGGTTACTCTTATCCCATAAATCAGTTCCCATGGGAAAATATAACCTGTAATCGTTTCCATAAAAAAACGCGTGCGAAGCCGCGGGCAGAAACTAGTAACGAATAAAACTTGACTGGTATCCTTATTAATCATTTAAAGTCGAAGTAATTCCGTCTGTCTATGACCTTTTCACGTCTAAACGACTGGAAGGATATTAATAAAAGGCAGCAAAGGAGGTAGACGGTAGGTAACCTGCATAACGGGGGGCGGAGTTAAGCTACTTTATAAGTAAAAAAACCTCAAGTGCGAGTCAACTCGTGCACCAGGAGTTCCGTTAAGAAATTGTAAGACCTTGTGTCTTGCCAAATATTTGAACGGGTCAACGGGGAGTAGGTTTTGGAGTACGTTTTTGGAACAAACTGCCTGTCGCAATCAAACGTGCTCCTTCCATTAACTCATTCAAATCCCAACTCAAGTCCCATTTCCTATCTTCAGCTATTTAAGCTGTGCTTCCTTTCTTTCTGATTCGCCTTAACCTGTCACTTTTGATGTCAATGTAGCATAGATAATTGGTATATTACATAATATATTATCTATGTATAATGTTTGTATTTGTATTGTAATTGCCTATGTATATATTCCTGTATTATGTTTTTTTTATATGCACTACCAACAATTTATTTCTTATATCTACTGTTGTAGTAATAAGGTTGCCTGAAAGAAATTGCTTTAAGCAATAAGGCCGCCCATTGTACGTTTTTATTTTATTTAGATATAAGTTATTTTATGTATTGTAAAAAATTTAGTTATCATTCATTCATTCATTCATTTTGGTCCATGCCGTGAATCTAAATATTTTTTGAATGTACTTAAAATTTACGGTTTTCTGATTTTTTCCTTCCTTTGTGCTATAAGACCTTGCTTTTTGCCAAATCTCATTGTCTAGGTCAACGGAAAGTCCCCATAATGTTTTGTGTGCCTGTGATTCCCTTGGAAATTTCAAAACCTATTCGAACATATAAACAGCTGTAGCTTTTGATTGCATTGACTTAAAAAAATATATATGTTATATACGGCTCCAATAGGTTACAGACTTGAGTATTTGATGGTAATTTCAACGCGATATCTCCACGCGTTCCTGAGCAAAGGGGGTTGACACACGAACAGTCTATGAGAGTAAACTTCTTTAAACCGAACAGACAGATAGACAGACAGACGGACACCAAAGTGATCCTATAATGGTTCCTTTTTTCCTTTTGAGGTACATAACCCTAAAAAATGCAAAAAAGCGCGCGACCGTGGGCAGGAGCTAGTTAGAAATAAAACTCAAAGAAATGTGCACGAGAATTTATTTTTTACGGCTCACGGCAACCGTATAAGTGAAAATTAATGAAATCGTAAAGTAGAGAGCACTCTATTCTAAAATTATACTTGTGATCGATCACGGCTTATAAGTCGTGATCGATCAAAATCGTTCAGATAAGGATTCTGATTGAAAATATCATGCTGTCCCACACAGATCATATTATTATTTGATCTATAATTTAAGAGATCTAGGCATCTAGCTTGAGACTACAATCAGTGCTCCGTCACTCGCGCTCAGTTTTGAGTTATATACCTACAGTTTTCTTACCACCCCGAGGTGGCCCTGTCAAAGGTTGCCGCCGCCGCGCGCGAGCCACACGCGCGAGCCGCAAGCCGAACGAAAAGTTTTGTCTCGCTCGGACATAGCTGAGATTATCTCCGCGCAGGCACAGATAATAATAATACTATGCGTAGGTTTGTTTTTTGTCGACTACGAAAATGACTGAAACGACTAGAAATTATTTTACCATAGAGAATATAAGTACCAGGTCGTTGTATGAAATTACCGTGGACGGAAGAAATCGCTAACCTAAAATTTCTAATATGTCAGCTACATCTACCTATCTTTTGTGATTTGAGTGTACAATTTTTTCTGTACATACATATGACACATCTGTACATACCTACTACGTACAGAAAATAATGTCTTGACACTAAAATATTTAAATTATATCCTAGGATATAAGCAGCTACCTACCTAGCAATACCTTTTACCTAGCTTACAATGTTCTCTAATAATTATAATGTATTTTTTATTCTACGTTTGTTTTTGTTCACGGACTTATTTATTAAGTAGGAGTTATATTGCATGAGAGAGTTAAGGCACTTAAAGTATATTATCCGCACTTGGACAAAAACTATCGATGGTCAACCCTACCGTCAAGCCAAGGGCCGGCGAGGGAACTGTAGAGGTAGGGGGGCGCGGGTGGCTTTGATCGAGCCGCCTCGCTAACAGTGAGTAGAGCGTTACGAACTTTATTTCTTCTCCCTTAAGATTCAAAGTAGATTGGTTAAATCGAGTAAGTGAGGTATCTGTTACGTTATCTAATCTGTGGTTCTACTCCGATACAGTCCTTAATGGACGTGAGGCTCGAAGGGGAGGGGGGTGTAGTGTAGTGATATATCATATATCACGTGTATAATATTTTTGGAATACGCAGGTTTTGTAAATTGTGGGGGAGGGGAGAGGATTTGAAGAGTTGCTAGAAAATATCACGTGATTAATGGACGACCCTTGGCCGGTGATTAGGAGGACAACCTAAACACATTCTTGATGAAGTGCCAAGTTTTTGAACATCTATGCATGAATAAAAATTATAGATATAATTTTTTTTAAGCTAATACCAATAAGATTTTAGGGTTTATTGTAGCGCCCAACATGTACCCACATGTTTGGTACTATACTTTTCTATACTTATATTATTTTATAAGCGGATAAAATATAGCCAATGTCACTCCCTGAAAAATAAGGCTCCTAACGGTGAAAACATTTTTCAAATCGGTCCAGTAGTTTCAGAGCCTTTTCAATACAAAAAGAACAAACAATCAAATCTTTCCTCTTTATAATATTAGTATAGACTAGCTGCCGCCCGCGGCTTGGCACGCGTTATTTTATGGAAACTTTTGAAGGTGATTTCTATCCCATGGGAACTGATTTACGGGGTAAAAAGTAGCCTATGTTTGATTCCAGGATTAATATTACCTGAATGCAAAATTTCAGCCCGATCTGTTTAGTAGTTTTGGCGTGAAGAGGTAACAAACATCCATCCATCTATCCATCCATCCATCCAAACTTTCGTATTTATAATATTAGTATGATAATGATGGGTAAGCTACAATATACCAACTGCTGCAAGTGATCATGATGGGGAAAATACAAAGTAAAAGAGCAGTTGGTCGGAGGAAGGCTTCCTGGCTGCGCAACATAAGGCAATGGACTGGCAAATTTCATCTTGATTGATCTGTTCGGTTGTTTTGGAGATCGTAGGTAACTAAAATTCAGATTTCACAAACTTTCGGCTTTATAATATTAGTAGGATTGTAATACCTCAGTTTTACGATTTACCTTTATTTGGGAAGCTGATAGACCTAGTTTTATTATTTTATTAAAGTTTATCTATTAGTGAATTTGTAAATTCTTAAGAGAAAAATAATATCTCAAACGATATATCGATGATGATGAGAATGATGATGACTCAGTTGAAAACGTATCAAAATTTATTTGTTGGCAAGCTTCTGCCCGCGGCTTCGCACGCGTAGTTTCGGTATAATAAGTAGTCTATTATATAAGTTAAGCTATTTTCTTAACGTACGCCAAATTTCATCATGACCTGTTTAGTAGTTTTGGAGATCTTATGTAACCAAAGTTCACAAACTTTCGGCTTTATAATATTACTAGCTTCGGCCCGCGGCTTCGCACGCGTATTTTCGGTATCATAAGTAACCTATTAACTAAGTTGGGTTTTGCTCTAAGCGTACGCCAAATTTCATCTTGATCTGGTCAGTAGTTTCGGAGATCCTAGGTAACAAAAATTCTGATTTCACAAACTTTCGGCTTTATAATATTAGAAGGATAGGATTGTAGGATTAAACACTCACAGCAACAGGCAAGCAGCCACGGATAGACTTTCGTCTATAATCACTGTGTATTTTATAGGTATCCCGATGTTCAGCAGGTCGCTGCCGTGGTCACAGGATGACTGAAGTACCTATCGGAGTTTAAACCGTTGCGAAATGCGTCAATAGTAATAACAGTCCCTTCAGAGAAGTGACTCATTTCATTTTTTCTACCCACTTGAATGTTTTATGATTGCAAGACTTTTAAACTTCACTCACTTTCATTTTTAATTTGTTTCTTAATTTGTTTCTTAACTTGTTTTAGTTTTTTGTTTAAATTTATTAATTTTTAGGGTTCCGTACCTCAAAAGGAAAAAAGGAACCCATAAAGAATCACTTTATTGTATGTTTGTCAACTCTTTTTTTGCAGGAACGCTTGGACGTATTGAGTTGAAATTAACGTCAAATACTCAAGTGCGAGTCGGCACTTACTTAACGTTTTATTTTAGTTTTTATTACTTATTTTTTAGTTGAATTTTACGAGAAATCTGGTTGTGTGAAGCCGTCAAGCCTCGAGCGGTTCGACCGGACCGCGACGATAGGCGAATTTAAATCTTAATTAATAAAAGTTAGACTAATTTTTTAATGAAATTGGTATTGTATACGAATCAAAGTACGCAATATAAAAAACTTGTCTATGGTCTAACCGAAACACGTAGCAGAAAACGTGCCTTCGTACTTTTTTGCAACTAAATTGAAAGACCCTTAAATGCGTATTTTGTCTAATAATATTTAAAGAGGAAAGATTATAAGAACGAATAACGGTTAAAAATTCTATAAAATCATAGAATCTGTACACAAAATTTCGTGCGAATCGGTTGTAAAATACAACCTGTAAAGGAGTACGGACATACTGACAGAAACGCTATTTTTTCTAGACTTGATGTTATGATGCTTCGCTCACTTCGTTCGCTAGTTTTTTCGGTCTAATAATTTTTGAGTTTATTCTTTACAAATATACAAAACTGTCCTCTTTATAATATTAGTGTAGAAATATAACTACAGGCACAAAAAGATTCTCAGAAAGCAGGAAAATTTTAAAACAAAGAGATGATGTTTTTAAGCGACATCTCGTTGTGTGTGCGTGAAACGGTATAAACCTTATTTGTTACATAACAGAGGCTTTCAGGCTTTTAGAACCGTGATGAGGGCAAGTTTTAATTTCCTGATTTACACAAAGAGGGCTCTGTAGACATTCTAGCAGATTTAATTTATTTTGTAAATACTGTCTCGATTCTGTTGGTAGATAGAAGCCACAAACAAAACTAATTGCCCTAAACGTTTTTTGAGTACCTACCAAAAGAATCGAAAAAAAAGCAGGCGCGTTTCTCTCCATATTAACTCAGCAACTACCGCAGCTATAAACTTAAAAATTAAATTAATATCACATTTCGTGCGCCTCTACAGACAAAGAAAAATATATGAAAAATGAAAATGAATATTTTCCATACAAATTGTGATGGCGAAATTTTAAAAGATTTAAAAGACCTTCAAAACAAAGTCAAGTCATAAGAAATAATCATAAGAAAGGTATTAGTTTGTACATTTCAAAATAATTTTGAAATTTCTGTAGGTTTCATACTTTTCGAAATATTTTGAAGAGGAACTTGACGATGTCTATGACCATCCGTCCGGGGGAAATCTGCAGCGGCCCCAGATGAGGGTTGATGGAGAACAGGTGGACCAGCTTCAATGCACTGGGGACAAATCACCTTACCTCTGATTGGATAATACAAATATGGTGGGCATTTAACACAGTAGAATAAAGTAAGCAGTGATTGTGGTATGGCACTAGATGACTTAAATGCCCACTGCTGTTTTACTTTTAAATTCTGTATCCCATGAATACTCAAACTCTACTCTAATTTGAACATGTCTCAGTGCCAAATTTAAAAAAAAACTTTTAGCAAGGGCTTGGCCTTGTCTAAGGAATTGAAGGCGATTTTGACGTCTACCTTCAAAATTGAATGTACTGCGGCCTCATATCCACCTCACGAACCAAAGCCTAGCTCAATTATTATTTAAAAAAAAATTATTTAATCATTCATTGACTTTAAAAAGAAAAATATTTGTGCAAAAATTAGACTTGGAGCTGAGATTCGAACAAGCGGTACAACTATCACACTCTCAAGTCAAGTTTAACTCAGTTCGTAAACAAAACCAACTGAGCCCGCAAGTCGAGGATTGAAGAGTCGAAATTGGAGGTCGCTTGCAATGTTTGAACGGTCTATTTATAAAGTTTTTGCGACCACCGTCAAAAAGCAAAATAGACGAAACACAAATGATAACTGTTTTTGAAATGTTTTTGACAGTTTTGGTAGGTAACTACACTCATGGACATAAAAAATTACAGGAACGGAAATAAAAGAGACAGATCGGAACTGAAACAAGAGTTGAAATTAGAGGTCACTTGCAATGTTTGAACGGTCTGTCAACAGTTTCGCAACAGAAATGAACACTGATTTTAAATGTTTTTGACAGTTTTAGTAACTACTAGCTGTACCCGCGACTTTGTTCGCGATTGCCATACCTGCCGACTAATTAAGTTCACATTTAACCACAGTTTCTCTCATTTATGAAACGCCGTGCAAAAAAACTTCGATGCGCAGAATGGGGCCTGCTACACTTTTAACAGGTATAAGTATCGATTTCTAAGTACCTAGTTAAATTGTGTATAAATCTACGGGGGATAGCATGTTGTCATCTTCAATCCCATTCCTTATCTACACGACTTTTAGCTACGACTCGGCCAGCGTCAGTGTTAAGAAGTATCATACTCGTTTCACTTCTTACTCGTAGTTCCGGTCAGCTGGGGCCCTATTCTGCTAAACTGACAGTGATATCGCCACAGAATGACATGTTTTGGTATTCTACCTTAGATGAAAGAAATTATGATGATGCAGATGGAGAGACGCCCGTCAAAGTGTCAAGTTTGAAACTATTAATTTATCTCACACGCACTACCAGGAGTTTTATCAATCTTAGGATTCTACGTGATGATTCTGCAACGATTCCACTGTCCTTATCTTTTTCCTGAATTTTTGTATGCGAAGCCTAATCTTCCTATGAACCTGATGAAATAACCATTTCCTATGAACCTGATGAAATAACCTATATAATAACCTAACTTTTGAGTACACTCAAATTTGCTGTCTGGTTAAAACCCCAATGAGGCGACTAACTGTTTGGCTCAGATCGGTGGATCGCCTCACTGAGGCGACCAACGGAGGACACATGTGCCGCCATCTTGGACACAACCGATGACAGGTTAATGAATTACAACTAAGTAGGTACACATTTTGACTATTATCATGCCAAGTGTCATTTGAATTCATTCAATAGCATATTTTTACTTTCATCGACGCTCCCAAGGGAACCGTACTGATTCCGGGATAAATAGTTTTGTTCATTTGAATTCATCCTGTACTTTCGACGTACTTTGTAAAATGTATGACATTTCCTTCCTTGTAGTGTGAACTGCCAAGTCTCATTCCAATCATTCAGCAGTTTCGGCGTGAGGCGTGGTGAAGGAATTTAAGTTTAGTTTCATTCCCTCTCCCAGGGGAACCTTAATGAATTCCGGGATACAATGTATCTTTCCTCGTAGGAGGAACTCAAAACGTGCCACGTGAATGAGTTGGAATATAACCGCCAGGTTTCATTCCAACTCATTCATCAGTTTGAGTTCTATTCGAATTCATTCGGTAGTTCCGTCGTGATGCGCGGTTGAAGAATTTTACTTTTATCCTCTCTCCCAGGAAAACCTTACTGAATTCCTGGATAAAATCTATCTTTTCTCGTAGTATGAACTCTAATCGTGCCTACTTCCATTCAAATTCATTCAGTAGTTCCGTCGTGATGAGCGGTTAAATAATTTTATTTCCATCCTCTCTCCCAGAGGAACCTACTGAATTCTGGGATAAAAGGTATCCCATGTCCTTCTTTGTACTATGAACTCAAAACGTGCCAAGTTTCATTCCAACTCATTCAGCAATTTCGGCGTGATGCGCGGTGAATGAATTTTACTTTCATCCCCTGTCCCAGGAAAACCTTACTGAATTCCTGGATAAAATCTATCTTTCCTCGTAGTATGAACTTTAATCGTGCCGACTTCCATTCAAATTCATTCGGTAGTTCCGTCGTGATGAGTGGTTAAAGAATTTTATTTCCATCCTCTATCCCAGAGGAACCTTACTGAAATCCTGGATAAAAGGTATTCCATGTGCTTCCTTGTAGTATGAACAGAAACGTGCTAAGTTTCATTCCAACTCATTCAGAAGTTGGGCGTGATGCGCGGTGAAGGAATTTTAATTTCATCCCCTCTCCCAGTAAAACCTTACTGAATTCCGGGATACAATGTATCTTTCCTCGTAGTATGAACTCTAATCGTGCCGACTTCCATTCCAATTCATTCAGTAGTTCCGTCGTTATGAGCGGTTAAAGAATTTTATTTTCATCCTCCCTCTCAGGGGAACCTTACTGAATTCCGGGATAAAAGGTATCCCATGTCCATGAACTCATACGTGCCAAGTTTCATTCCAACTCATTCAAAAGTTAAAGAATTTTACTTTCATCCTTTCTCCCAGGGGAACCTTACTGAATTAGGGAATAAAATGTATCCCATGTCCTGTCTTGTAGTATGAACTCAAACCATGCCAGGTTTCATTCCAACTTATTCAGCAGTTTCGGTGTGGTGCGCGTCGTAAGAATTTTACTTTCATCCCCTCTCCCAGGGGAATCTTACTGAATTCCGGGATAAAAAATATCCTATGTCCTTCCTCAAAGTATGACTTAAAATCATGCCGAGTTTCAATTCAATACGTTCAGTAGTTTCGGCGTGATGCGCGACAGACAGACAGACAGACAGACATGAACGAAAAAAATTACAGTTTTGGCATCAGTATCGATACTAGAATGCTCTCCAAAAAAAAATTTCAAAATATCTTCAATGTACAGAATTGGACCTGTTACAGTTTTATTATAAGTATAGATGTTAGAAAAACAGACCACTTTATTCTGTTATTTTGCGTGTAAGGTAGGTAGTGTAGATAAAACGTTTGTGGTGTCTTAGCTGGCACAGTTTATGATTTCTTTGGTTTTATAGTGCTTACCCACACTAAGAGACACTTCTAAAAAATTTTGAATCACCCCGTATTTGAACGATGCTTATTATTACCTACCCATATAAGATTCGAAAGGACCGAGATCTCAGAGGTTTCAAGGCTATTTTCGTGCCGCAAGTGCAGTGAGCCCCTAACATTAATCCTTTTACCAATTTATGAGTTAGCACAATTTCAATTACCGTCGAGAAATCAAGTGTGCACGGAAAAAACAACTTTCATTCGGAAGGTGAAGGCTGAAGTTCGTGTGGGAACTGAGGGGATGATTTGTTTTGCGTGCGGAACATGGGAAATGTAAGCTTTTAAATATATTTAGCGAGATCGTTGCTTTACAATGTATATTTATTGGTAAACGGATGCTTTCTTTGATGCCTTGTTTATAAGAAAGAGCAAGGAGAGTACTCTACCTAAAATCTATGCTACCTTCGTTAAAAATAATATTCTAGACAACGTGTTTGCGAAAACATTGACTCCATGGCGCGTAGAATGAACATTTGGATCTAAAGTCGAGGTGTTCTGTTCTATTCCTGCTGTGATACAATAAATCTGTACTGAAAATAATTCTTTGGAGCTGGGTGTTCTTGAAGGCTAAGGTGTACAAATCAAAATATTCCAATGCATATGAAAAGTTATTCAGTATGTAGACAGTTGCCAAGAATAGCAATACCTATTGGTAAGTCTATGAAACATCATAGCATATTATTCAGAACTTAGTCAAACTTTCTATCTACGTCGTAGCACAGCTACGGCGTAGTAGTGCTACGGCGAAGATCTCGTAGCATGTCTTTGAGTGTTTTCGACCGATAAAAATAGGTACATAATTAGTTTTTTGGAGGATATATAAAATACCATTTTAATCTAACCAACATTTTTGCAATCTAGGATTTTCAAAAATACTGAACAGATCAAGATGAAAGATCATAATCAAGAAGAAAATACCCAGAATATTTTATGAAGAAAATTGATATACCTGAACGATACGAAACAGACAATTATCGGCGGCAAAAATTTGCAATAAAATACCTGACGATTTAAAAGACATACATATAGGACATTAATTTTAATAAACTACTAAAAAATATGCTACATAAAAAATGTTATTAAACACTTATTGAATTTTTTGATGATAAGATTATGTAATGGCCGTCGCGTCGTGACAGTAAATGATTTAAAATTTACTTTAGTATCCATCTTCTCAAGTTGCTATACTCTGAACGGGTACATAATTATAAGATCTACCAACTAAGAGTGCTAGAATAGTAAAATATTCATGTTTCCTCAACAGCGTGTATTGATCCACCGCTGGACGCAGGCCTCCCCCTGATAAGCGCCTTGTTGGCTTTTATCTCATGGGGGGCAATACCCATAATCCCCACGCTGGGCATGCGGGATCGGGTTGGGAACAATATATTCATGTACCATCCTATCATAATTATAGGTTGCATGAGGATGCAATAAATGAATTAAGAATACGAAATACTATACGAGACTTCGGAGAAATCTTGTGCTAATTTGGTTTTGTAATCTATTTGTAGTCAGAATATTGTTTTATGCTTTTCTAGTTTACATACTTAAAAAATGATAATTTCAGCAGGACACTTGGCTACCTCGTGATGGCAGGTGGACTGAGGCTCTGACGGAACAGAGGCTAAACATAGACACAAAAAATTGAGGTCGTTCAAAGGAGCGATAGGATGACTTAGTAAAAGTCGTGGGAATTCGCATCCGCTCTTCGGTTTTGACGACCTCTGTGGCGCAGCGGGCGAAGGTTCGCCTGCGACGCAGGAGGTTGCGGGTTCGATTCCCGCCTCGGGACAAATAGTTGTACGATCTGCAGATATTTGTTCAGGGGTTCTGGATGTTTTCTATGTATAATTAAAAAATATCTATCTATGTAGTGTATTGTATTATGTATATCAGTTATCTAGTACCCATAACACAAGCTATGCTTAGCTTGGGGCTAGATAATGCTGTGTGAATTGTCCAGCATTATTTATTATTTATTTATTATTCTTCGTGCCCGTTAATTTCCAAGAACATAGCCTAACGCAAACGATTCGTATGAATCAAAATAAAACAGCCCTATAAAAAAATCCCGCAACTTGCTCTCACGTATATAAATGGTCAATTCAAATAAAGCATATCGTGGAATTCCTGCCTGATCTGTGTTTTTTACTAGAATAAAAGGTTATGCTAATTTGAATTTATGCTAGCAATAAATATTTTTCTCGACAATGGGGAATTATTTGACGGAATATATTACTGGGAAGACGCAGAACTGGAGGGCTACTCTGACAAACTAACGGCGATGCTTTGGATGCTGAATCCCGAGTTTTCGTACCTGTTACAATTATATGGAGCCGACTTTAAATTCCGGTAAATAGAATTCATATATATTCACGTGCAAAATATAAAGATTACTTTTTTTCTAGTGGTGACATTTAGTTATAATTCGTGTCTGATTTTGCTTTGTCAGTCAGTTAGGACCTTATAAACGGACACACTTAAAATTTGGAATTTTGGAGTCCCCTTTTGATTTCAGCTTCCTGAAACTGAAAACTTAAAAATCAGGGGGACGCCAGTTTGGCCGCGGAGGTTTTAAATGTTCCCGAGGTTCGGCAAAAATGGCGAGAGAGAGACACTGGAGAGGTTTTAGTGGGTATTACCTTCTTCTCAGGGCGTCGAGTCCCACATAATTCTGGTCCCCCCAGACCAGTTTATTCGTAAACGAATTTCGGCCCTAATCCAAAAATTATACGAGTTTCAAGATGAATATACAGTTTGTTCTTTGTAAATGTTAGTTTTATCACAATTTCACCATCTTGCCGGTTGCATATCTTAGAGGTCACGTGAGGACTATAGGATCTATTAATTATGATGTCAGTCTGGGACGTTTGTCCCATGCTGACTAGAAAACTTTAACTAAAAATAAACCAGTTCGGATTCAGGAAGCTACGCTGTGTCTTAACCGATCTGCGGTAGATGACACCGTATGGGCCCAGTCGCCTGTATCCTCACCATTTCAAGGCGTAAGTTTTTGACAAGCGTTTCTTGCCATGACACGAAAATATCGCTTGTACTAACCCGTCAGTGAGAGGCACTTCCTCCAGGATCTGCTTGGCGGTCTCGAGCCGCTCGCGCTCGTAGGAAGCCGCTGCCACCACCGCCAGCACGGCCAGCCGGAGGCAGCCAATCACGTGCCGGCGCGAGTGGCCTCCCATTCTTGCTGCAACAAAACAACATATTTCAATAACCTAAAACTAAGTAACTCTACATTGAGTAGCTTCTACTCGAAAGCTTTTTCGGGTTCTACCATCATCTACATTACCAATAGAATGTAACATTGATGAAAACACAATGAAGACTAGGTTTTCACAGAAGCGTCACCAATAATGAGCTGAAATACGAACCTGTATCTAAATATCTGAAATTGTACTAGTGTGTCCCGACCCGTGAAACGTATAATCTCTTGGCAAACTCCGTCCCGTTTAAGCCCAGCCCTGTCCCGAACTTGAAACAAGTCCCTATAATGTACCGGACACCGATACCTTGCTCTCAAAGGAGGCTGGCTTGGCACGAGAAACTTACCCTCTTACTTTAAACCTCTCTCGTATAATAATAGCTAAGAGCCATAGCCATATAAATATCTAGAGTTTTGAGTATGGTTCTCCGTTACATAATTTAACCCTTTTTGATGCTCTTTTATTTTTTTCGACGGTTCTCCGATTGCAAGGTGCATCACTCACTGGTGAGTCGAGACAAGGTCGAGGCGACAGCACGGTCAAGGCTACATCAATATCGCGCTTATCAGCGGGAGGCCTGCGTCCAGCCATTATAGGCTGTTGAGGATGAGGATGAGGATGTAAGGTATGTGTTGAGTCAAATCGAGAGCGCCTATGCTTCCGTCACTAAAATGTCTTCAAAATTAAATTGTATCTAATAAAATTCGTACACAACAACCATTTAATACAAATCCCCGATAACGCAAATAAATCATTTCAATCTCCTGTGTGGCCACTATGTTCCCGTGTACCAAATCGGAACTGTATCCATTGCCACCCCGAAGACATGTTCACTCGCAAACTTGGCCCCTCATGGCTTACTGGACGATATGACCTAATACGTAACGATGTTTGAAGGAACGTAATCTAGATAAGTTTACTATTTTTGTGTACATGCAACTACAACTTATTTCGTAACTACGTACGATCGAACATATTTTTTGTGTTTTGAAATGAGAAAATTATAAATATCGATATTATATATCATATCCTACTAATAATAATATTATAAAGCCGAAAGTTTGTGAAATCTTAATTTTTGTTACCTAGGATCTCCAAAACTACCGAACAGATCAAGATGAAATTTGGCGTCCGTTTAGAGCAGAGCCTTACTTAGATAAGAGGCTGGCTTTTTATGTCAAACATAATGCATGCGAAGCAGCTTGTTAATGTATGTGTATGCTACTGCATACACATACAGTGCGACCAAAAAGAGAAACACTCGAGATGTTTCTGCAAAAATACAAATTCTAACATTTTGCAACTTAAATATGTTGGAACCTATGTGGTACCGGCTTAGAATTAATACCAATCTAATTCTTCCCGCGGGTGTCGTAAGAGGCGACTAAGGTATATCAACCGGGAGCGGGCAGCAGCGCCCCCTGCAGCACAATTCTACCACCGAACTGCGATCCCCAACCCGCATGCTCAGCGTGGGGATTATGGGCATTACCCTCATGAGTCCAAGTCCAAGTCAATAAGGCGCTTATCAGGGGGAGCCTGCTTCCAGCAGTGGACCAATATAGGCTGTTAAGGTTGAGGTTGAGGATATGTTGGAATTAAATGTATGGTTTAACACTCTCATTACCACTCGCAGAGAATTCGTTAAGGGGTACATAGAGCCTCGTTATTTATCCTGGAATGCGCCTATTATCTATGTGGATCGCTATCGTCTATTGTTTGACGTTAGACCAATTTCTGCGAAATGTTAGAAAGAAAATGGAAAATCATCTAAGAGGAGTTCTTGTTCATTCATCGAAGCAGAAAGTACTAGAAAGTCATAGAAACCATGTAGAAACGTCCTCACGATTCGTTTAGCCAGAGGCCCTAGCTTTCTGATTTTCAACTGGCATTACCTAATTCTATTGCTCTGGCGCTCATTAGGGGAGGCCTATGTCCAGCAGTGGACTAATATAGGCTGATGATGATGATGATGATGATTACTTAATTCTGCCCACAAGTGAGACAGATGAAGAACCTACTCCGTTGTATACATAAACTGTTAGCATACTGCTTCGCGTCAATCAAGCACATAGTACCCGAATATGCCCATTTCTCACTGTTCATACGTCTTCTAAGCAACTTTACCATACTCGAAAGGGGCTTAGCAATATCCTTGAGATCCAATAGATTGATAGTAGACTGGATAAGCTCGATAGAGACAAACATAGACTTGTAACTAGTAAGAGCAGGACAGAAGAAAAGGCAGCGAAGTAAATAATCCCAGGCATGTAATCCTCTTTTATCCCCATTTCGTACTCATAGGGAGAGTACGAAATGGGGATAAAAGAGGATTACAGGCTGTGTAATTGTACCATTAATTTAGTTGACGTAAATGTGTGAACGAATGTGGATGTGGCAAGTTTTGTATTGAATTATACAAGGCTAACAATACAATTTTTTTGTATACAAGTATTGTTTGAATTTCTTATGGTCCATTAATATGTTGGTCATAGATAAATCTATTCCATCAATGGATTCGCTCAGTGGGTCAGAATGGAATAGGGCGACTGTACTACGGAATACCGGAAGTCGAAATACCGGAGAACGGTATCCCGAAAGAACACGAAACCACAAAACGCAATGCCAAAAGCACACAACACCGTAAAACTGTACACGGAACGATCACAATCTCGAATTAACGCTAAACCGAAAGATCACGAAATCGAAAGAACGCTATGTCGAAATTTTCTTCAAAGTCTTACGTTAGATTTGTCACACCAATTAAAATATTTTCAAAACATTTTAGTCTAAGCAGTTCGTTCAATAAAGTTCCTTCTTTGTCTAACATAAAATACAATTTTTATAACTGCTAGGTAACAGTTATCTAAATAGAAGATAAAAACTTTTATTAGAGGTAGTCAAAGGTAAAAAAACTTTATTATTTTTATATTAAAACCTATCCTAGCCTGTATAGCTAACATGAAAAATTAGGTTTACTACATAGGTAAACTTTTTTGCTTTTCTTGCAGTGTTTTGTAATGTTGTTATTTTTTCAATTTATTTAAAAATGGGCACAATTTTTGTTGGGCTATTCCAACAAAAATTGTGCAAATTTGTGTGAATATTGTGTTATGAGGTATCAATGAGTGAAGCGCCTCAATGTACTGCCCTTAGTGTTTTTAACCCCCGACGCAAAAAGAGAGGGGTGTTATAAGTTTGACCTGTCTGTCTGTGTATCTGCGTATCTGTTAATATGTCTGTGGTATCGTAGGTCCCAGACGGATGAACCGATTTTCGTTTAGATTTTTTGTGCCATAAATAATTTTATACCGAGTGTTTTTAGCCATGTTTCATGAAAATATGTTCAGCCAATAAACGTCAGCGGTTTTTAAAATTTTTGATTTTGTCTTGTGTTCATAGATAGAGCGCTTGAGACAGGATGTACCTATTTCCTTCACTCTGCCAACGTTTGCTATTAACCATCAATGAAAATAGAAGGATTTTTTAAGTTGAGCATCTTTCAGTGTCTGTTTGATACACGGATACGGTTTAAAGCCCCTACTAATAAGCGGATTTATTTCTTTATTTTTTTTTGTTAGAATGGTTTTAATGATTTTTTAGCTGTTTTTGATAAAAATTGGTAGCCTTTCTTCAAATGTTATGTCAATACTCTATTTTTGAATTAAAATCGACGAAGAAAGTCTTCTTCTTCTTTGCCCTGGCGTTATGTCCCATTTCTCTTGGGGAAGATTTAGAACGGTCTATGGAAAAAAATGTTCTCTTGTGTTAAATTGTGTTTTCTTGTGCCTTAATTGTGGTTTACTTAACTTTTAAAAATACTGTTTTTTAATTCTTTATTGCACAAAATAAAACATTCATATTATATAAAACATAAAACTAGAGAAGGAATGGCAAAGGCGAGCTTAACCCTGAAAAGAGTTCTCTTCCAGCAAACCTTATTGGGAGAGAGAGACAACGTTATGTTTATTGCCACCAAACATGGTGTCCGCTCCTCTTTTCAATGCGCTATGGTATTCATAAAAGCTAGAAGAACGGTTTTGGCTAATACAGAACATCAAAGTAAGAAAATGAGTTGTGGGTAGGTATTTTCGGTCAACTTGCACCTGCCAGTAATGTAGCTTCTCACGTGATTTTCTTTGTAAGGCGGGACGCTACCGAATGGCATCGATATGGATCCTATTGATATGATAGATGGCGTGCAACACTGCCGTTAGCTCAACTGTGGCAACTGGAAATAGGCACTAGTTCTAATTTGTTTCTTTTCCTTTTTTGATATAATTTTCTCAATTAATTGCTTTTATTTGATATAATCGCTTTATTACCGAAAAAAAATACAAAATACAAAAAAATTAATCAATTGACTTATGCACTGTTTTAGCTAACATTCCTTACTATATAATATACTAGCTGTTACCCGCAACTTCGTTAGCGTGGTAGGTAGGGTACCTACCTTACTAAAGGGAAAAAGACAAGTAACGAGGGTAAATGTAGAAGGGTCAGCATTTTGACGCTGAGAGGTCATTGACATGGACCATTCAAGATTTTTCATACATTATTTAGCAAAGAGCTTGGTTAACTATGCTTGCACTACTTTCATAACTCGATAGTTATATTCTGTACGTTACTTTAGCTAACGCCAATCTATGTTTTTCAATTCAATTCAGGGCTTTAAAGTATTAATCGAGATAAACAGAAAATTGACATATTGGTCGTAAAAAAATATGTCGACCGAAAGAAAAAGAATACTTTATGAATGACAAACGATGATTAATTTAATTTTATGACAACTACAGATGAAACCAATCAATTTATCAAGAAAAGCAAATGTAATGCGGCAAAACCAATCTTTGGATTTTCATTCTTTCGTGGAAGCTTTTTGAAATAACAGGCACCGGCAACTTAACGTTGCATAGTACAGAGTCTCATTTAAATTAAGTTCATAAACTTACCGCAACAGCTTCACACAAATTAGGTTGGTTTGACCAGAGTCCCGCTAATTTGAAGCGATCCCGATCACAACGCATTTCACGGGTAGCAAAGTCCACGATCGATAACACCTCGGTCAATGCAAAGTCGAATACACGCAGCACGAGTCGCGGCAAGCACTCGACGCTTCCACCAGACATACTATTTTCTCAAGTTATTATTTTACACGCACGTCCACTCACGAGAAAAGCAACTTGAGACGACCACAGAGTTCGAAATCTTAACCCTCTACTACCTACCCTCTATTTTTGTCACATAACTACCTACACGCGGTCTCTGAGACTCTTGCAATATAATGCTGTCGCAAAGAAAAACTATGACTTTTGGGATTAAATTGAATTAAAACGTCTAATTGTAGTAGTTTTTAACATTTATTAGAATTATTGAAACATACAAAATCAACATTGTTTACCACATAATTCAAAATCTTCTCATAGAGTCAGAAAACACCGAAAAAAATTAACATATCTAGAAAATGGGATCCATGATCCAAGGAACATAATTTAGGAACTTTTCCTTACTAATTGAGCTTAGTTCAATAATCAACTCTTACATCTAAATAAAAATATCAATCAAAAAATACTTATTTCACCAAAATTGCAAGTCACCAACGTACAGTTTTTCGCGGCAATTTATGCACACCATTTTGGAGCACCCTCTATTCTTTTCCTGGCCCTCGAACGTAATGCTTCCAGCGGGACGTCATCGTCGGATGATGATTGCGTTGACAAACCCGGAGGCGTACTTTGGGGCCTCAACAAGTTACCTTCTTCCGTCAGCACTAAATTTTCTTCACCATCTACTTCAGGACCGGATTCGTGAAACTCTTATAACACAAAATCTTCTCCAATATCACTTTCCACATCACTATGGTCTCCGTTGGGTAAATCATCTTCTTCTGAAGGATCATCCTCTAATCAGCGCGCAATAATTTCTTCATTAGATGCCATTTTACACTAAAACAATTACAAGTATTTGGTGAAAAAAACTCCCGTAACTACCTACCTGCGGTCATTTAGACCGCTGGCAAAAAATTTTTACTCACCACCGACAAACGAACGCACATGAGACCTCGACGAGCACAGGCACGGTACTGCGGTGTGCGGGGAGAAGGTACATGGACGCACAAAATGTAAAATGGCGCGTACACTTAGTTTTTCACAAAAATATGTTCACGAGTGTCTGTGAGACCGCGGGTAGGTAGTTAAGGGTTAATAATTCCCTTCGCTGCAAATACTAGATGACAAAATCGAAGGCGTAGCCAAACGAGAAGCGATAATTTTGCACAATTCCTTCGATGTGACAACTCAATTTCTTAACTTAACGATTCACCTGGCAGTCTTTCAATTTTCACTTAAACCGATGATAATACTTCGCAAAAACTTCAAAAACTTCACAGAGCTACAAAAATTTGCGGCGCATCAGACGAATACCAAAATAATATGAATAATTATGGGGGACAGAAACCCGAAGTCGCGTAATAATAAGAGTGCTTGCGTGGGGACGGTTCGGAGGGTGCATTGTTCACCGGCAAAATATTGGAAGGGCCCGTACCGAAGCCCTTGTTTGTTCCCCCTGCACTTGCGAAAGATCCGAACCAGTTTTGATTTTTTTGAATCAGCTTTGGAATTAGCCCGTTTAAAAGGGGTCATTCATCCAGCCGCGCAACCGTTACTCGCAAACCGGTACCAAAAACATTGTCGTCATTCGCTTGTTGGTAGGTAGGCATCTGAACCGTAATTATTATTATAATCAAAACATTTTGAAAGCAGATATGACCACAGATATAAAAGTATAGTCCTGATATGACAACCATGAAAACATCACGTTAATTTTGACAAAAATAGACAACATTGCATAGACGGACTTTTTATCTATGTTTTGGTTTTTCGTTGGACGTGATGTGTAAATTATCAAACCCTTCTGTAAATGCTAAATCGGGGGCAAGGCCCTAAAAAAATTACCCTATTGTTTAAGTTAGGCTACATTCTAAACTAAACAAATTCGCAGATTTTGACTTGATAATATGTTTTTCTTAATGACTATGTATAAATAACTACAAAAAACACGAGCGCGGTGGCTTGGCAGGCGCGCGTTTTCCCTTACGCCTCCTAAAGCAGGAATACCTGGCCTTAATGTTTATTTTCTTTTGTAACTCCATTGTTTGCAATAAATACTGATACATAAGATTCCAGAACCGAGTAGGGATCTACTATTTTCTCTTGCTTGTTATTAAAGTTAACTGCAGTGATGAACACCCATTGGACCAGAGAATAGCTGCATTAATGACCAATTACTTTATTACCTCCTTCCCTGAGATTCAAACACTTGGCTATACAATAAATAAGGTAGTTACCTACTGCCAGTTTTGTGTGGGGTATAAAATCAGTTTAAAACATAATAACTAAGTGCTGCCTTAATGTACAAACTAAGTAAATAAGGTCACATCACTCAATAAGGGATGTTAAGTTTAGTTGTAAACAACCAAAAAAGGTAATTACTTCTTTTTTTGACTTAAACATAGAATTTACACACATTTTACACAGGTATTAAGTTATGATTTTTTTTTTATAAAAATAATTAGGTAGGTACCGCTTTGATTTTGTGTAGTTTAAGCAAATTGTTAATTATTCACCTAAATAAAATAAATATATTTTATATGAGCATTTATCTGAAGTGGGACGTAATTTGCATTTCGCACGCACACACGCATGCGAAATTAGCAAGCAGCTAGTATGGTATATCGTCGCCGTAGAGCGAAAAGTCACTAAGTAGTCATTTGGTGTTTTGAGTTATGAAGGTTTAAAGTTTTGAAAAACAAAATAAAATCATAACTTTTTTTCGGTATGGGATATTTCTAATTTTATGGTCTCATATGTTAGGAAATATAAAAGCTCTTAAGGTCAATTCACTACAGTCAATGAATGACTGATATTTTCAGGGAAAATGAAAAAAAAACTGACTTAGTTACTTTTCGCCCTCAAATCTTGTACTAACTTTGTGAGACAATGATTTGTTAAAAGTCACCAACTGACTTTTCACCCGTGTTTGGATAAGTTTATTTAGTGTTTAAGTAATTTTTCTAACGCTCTTATCTGCTTAATTTTATATAATTTCTATTTCTCGAATCAGGTAATCAATAAGAAAATGATAAATAATCAAATGCAGTTGTCATACTTCCTTGCAAAATACAAAAAAAAAACGCATTCACAACAAGTTATAAGTAAATTAATGTTTTCGACGTATTGTTAAGATTTTAAATATTGAAATCCTATTAAAATGATTAATGATAGCATTCTGGTCCAGTGAGTCTTAACATTGTGAATGTCGTATTTCTTGATCATGATTATCGCTTTTCCATGGCATAATCGCTTCTCAAACATAGACCGATGATTGAGTAAGCTTTCACAATACGGCCTTATAGTGGCATCGGGCACCAGCAGCTTTTCTGCAACATCTTTGTGTGTAGCTGTAAAGTAGAGAGTACTCGTACAATGAATGAAGATAACGGGGAATGGTCCAGTTCAGACGACGAACGCATATCAACGGGTTTTTTTTTTCTTGGCCTCTGAAATACATTTCAGTGTGGTACAAACGAACATTACCTGGACGGAGGGCAGTTACCCGAAATATTCAAGTTTTACTGAAAGGAAACATTCCTTTATATTATTTAAACTGCTGGACTACTTGAGAAGGCAACAACAGCCTGTAGTGGTCCACTACTGGACGCAGGCCTCCCCCTGATAAGTGCCTTATTGGTTTTTATCACATGGAGGGTTATGTCCATAATCCCCATTCTGGGCATGCGGGTTGGGGATCGCAGTTCGGTGGAAGAATTGTTCTGCGGGGGCGCTGCTGCCCGCCCCCGGTGGATATCCCTTAGTCGCCTCTTACGACACCCGCGGGAAGAGTTGGGGTGGTGCAAATTCTAAGCCGGCACCACACAGCGAACTACGCTGAGTCCTCGCCGAGTCATCCATTCTTTACGGGAGTGACCTTTAAAATAAATAAAGAAAAAAAGATTCATCCATACTGCAATGCTTGAAAACGAATGTTTTCAATCAGTGCGTCTTACCCGTCATGACCTACGGAGCTGAGACGTGGACACTCACCTTAGGGCTGATCCACCAGTTCAAAGTCGCTCAACGAGCTATGAAAAGAGTAATGCTCGGAGCTGTTAAGCCGGTAAGGGATAGGACTCGTAACGAATACAGAGAATCAAAGTTATCGACATAGCTCTTAGAATAAGCATGCTAAAGTGGTAGCGTGCCGGCCATGTCTCGCAAAAACCAACAACCGTGTTCTTGAGAGGAGACCGGGACTCGGCAAACATAGTGTAGGACGCCCTACACCCAGGAGGAGACGGCCTGCCAAAGACTGCAGTCAGATGTCGGACGCGGCAAACTGAAGACACGGTGCTATGGCGCTCATTAAGGGAAGGCCTATGTCCAGCAGTAGACTAACGATGTTGATGAACCAGCGAAGACGTTTTGGACAGGTGGCTAGGGCCTTATATAAGTCACTAGCCACCGAGTAAGCAAAATCAAGAGCGTAAAAGTAACTAAATTGCACGTTTAATTGTCTATCCTAACACAGACGTACGAAAGTTTGGCTTTAATAAATCAACAAAACACTTTAGCTATCATTAAAAACCAAACTTTGTAGTCAAAATGTTGGGGCGAAAACTAACTTAACATGTTAAATGATTTCTTGCTTTAAAATTATGAAGTACAATTATCGCAAATAGCGATCTAGAAGACACTAAGTCGACTTGGTTAGTTTTCGCTTTCAAGTTGTGTATCAAACCTGCTACCACATAACTAATCAAGTATATTTAGTTATTTCTCGACTAGACTGGGTCCTAGCAACAAGTTATTATTTTAGAAAAGAAAGTAACCAACCCGACTTAGGTTTATATTTTGCAATTCTTTCAAGTAGGAAAAAAGTATCTAAGCCTACTTAGTTGGTTTTCGACTAAAATGCTGTGAGCCAAATGTAGAGTTAGTGAATTTTTTGCACAACCTAAAATGAAAACCGTGATAGCTAGGGATACGGTTGTCAGACTGAAAAATGCAGAAAAAATCGGGGATTTTGATGGCACATCTAACTCGATTTGGCCCAAATAGCGAGTTAGTGACTTTTCGCTCTACGGCGACGATATGCAGTCTGAAGGGTTAAAATCGATACTATTATGAGTTATCTTTTTTTAATTAATTGCCCTTCCTTATGAACTAGAGTCGTCGGATAATCATTTTCCACACATGCCAGACCATGCCACGGGCTACCAGTGTTTGGCAAAAATAAATAAAAGTGTGTAAAAAAATTGCGACGAATATTAAATTCGTTATCAGATCACTTATTATACCGAACAAAAGCCGTGCGAAACCGCGGGCAAAAGCTAGTATTTGCATAGTTCCAACTGTTCCAAGTGGTGGCGCTGTAGTCTGAGGAGACGTTTCTATTGAAAGCTTGTTAGTTTTGTTACAGATATTATAATACTACTAGCTGCGCCCCGCGTCTTCGCCCCCGTGGAAATTTATGTTTCCAACTTTCTTATTTTTTTCTCCTTCTCCTGACAATAACAAACACAACAAAGAAAGAATTAGCGACATCGGTCCAGCCTTTCACGCGTGATGCCGTGACCAAGGAAAACGGGTTTAATTTTTATATAATATCGATTAGGTTTTGTGCACATTGCACCTTTACGGGGTGTTCATCAGTTCGTTTGACAAGTCTCTTATCGGCAGTTGACCGAGCACGAGGTGAGATACCACTTGCCCAAAACGAAGCTTCGTCAGAAAGGATTATCTTCTCCCAGGGACATTCTATTTTAACGTGCTTTTCTGAAAGGAGCGGTTTCCTTAATGTGCTTCGATGTTTAATTTAGCTCTGAAATCGTCTTAAAATAAAGAAACACACGTGAAGATTACCGCAAATCACCAAGATAGGTGTTTCCAAAAGAAAATTCAACATTTTGGTGTAATAGTTTCAAAAAACACTCAGTAACGGTTTTTAGTTTGTAAAACATAAACAAGAAGGAAAGACCATAAAATGAGAAGCAGAAAATGTGAACAGAAGGTCCGTAGACACAATTCTAAAAAAATAAAGTGTCTTTAAACTTCGCAGAGAGAAAACTAGTTGAATAACCTGATACAAACGAAAACAAACTAAAAGAAAATGTTGAAATCGGCGCCATCTCACGACAAAGGCGAAAACTAAATCACAAACAGACCTTTTGAGCTTCAGTTCAGTTCCTTGCCAAAAGCCTTGTAGGTTATAGCTACCACCACGTGAGTCCCAGTGAGAAAAGTTTACTAATTTTATAACTAGATGTCGCTACTAAAAGTGAACGAGGGCTAGATCGCGCTGACGAGAACGCACGGGTTTGTTTCATATGCTCTACTTGATTTTCATCAGTTAGCATTTTTGAAATGCAGGCATGGGTCTTATGCATGGGTATTTTTGGGTTGCAGAGTCTAGAATTTCTAGAGCTGCACGTTATAATAATAGCTGACTGATCGTCTCGTTACCGATCGCGGAAACGAAATGTGAAAAACATTTCGTTGTGTTTAGTTTTCTTCTGCGTTAAATACAAATTGTTGAACTGCTTGTGGACTAGTGTAGACTATAATAAGCAATGAAGTAGGGGAGCGGCGGCGGCGGCGGAGTGTACGTACCTACACCTGAGGAAAACCTCTTACTGTGGAATAACTAACTATAACCATTACCTACTACAACTACCTACATAACATTGTAATGTACATTATAATTAGTTAATTTAATTCGTTTTTGCAAACGCAACACATCAGATAATCACAACTGTCTTATCCTACTATATGAATCATTATATAGCTGTGAAATCTGAATTTTTGTTACCTAGTAGGATCTAACTACTGAACAGATCAAGTTGAAATTTGGCGCACGTTTAGGGCAAAGCCTAACTTAGATAATAGGCTACTTAATAAACAGAAAATCTATAGTAAAGAAAATAAAATGTCATGTGTGAGTCGCACTAAGGGTTCTGTAAGACCTTAATACCGAATAAATAATAATACCGAATAAATAATAATACCACAGTATTAATAAAACATAGAAGGCTGCGATGATAATACGTATTATAATATCTGTGATAATACTAAGCTCCATATTTAGTTCCCTAAAATATAACTAGGTGTCGCTACTAGAAAAATTAGAAGGCGCTATCGAAGCGTTCCCGCCGCGAGACGGTCTCAGAACCCTAACTTTTAGTCAGTACTTGCCGTAAGGCATCATACACTGCAGGGTCACACCCTATATAGTTTTTGAAGCGTTATTACACTTTACGGTGTTGGGCGCATAATAAAAATTGTTAAATGAGTACGGATGTTACTCTAGAATCCTAGTCCCTAGGATTCTAAAGTAACATTAAGCTACTTTAGAATCCTAGTAGGATTCCAAATGATATTATAGAGCCGAAAGTTTGTACAGTTTGTAGTTATTTAATTATAAAAAGATATCGATGCTGGAAATTTGAAATGTCGTAAGGGACAAACCTAGGATATACAGGAGATCCAAAAAACAAAATTTGTTCTTGTAAAACGTCACAACTTTGTAATTTTTTTCCTATAAAATGATGATGCATTCTAGACAGAATGTTTTAAAATATTTTGATCTATAGCTAAACATACATAGTAAGTTTAACCTCGTTAAACTCAATAGTTTTTAAGATGATGTCCCTTACACTTTGACATTAAGGAAGAGGTGTCCATTACGACGTTAAAACTACCCAAACCGCCTGGTTCATGCTAGCATTTCATGTTGTAAAGTTAAGGCGCTACCCCGACCCAAATCAGCGCCACCACCTATTTTATTTAATTATTATGTCAAACGAAGGAATTTTAAAAAATTGATCGGCCAGTTTGTGCCTTCTATCATAAGCTTTTTTTTAATGTCCCTGTAAAAGTTTTATTTTGTATGCTTAACCCTAGAACCGTACCCTGGGGTACAAATGAAAAAAATAAAATAAAATTGTCTATAACTTTTTTACTAATCGACGGTTTGTTTTGCGCCTTCGTGTATTTACACGGGGCGGGGGGACGCGCCGATACCTCAGTCGGACGTTAGTCCTGCTAGCGAGTGGACGTGACACGGTGCGTATGGGGTACACCAGCACCCCAGGGTACTTTCAACGTAAGTATTTAATTATGTAGATATTATTATGATTTTCGTTTTTTTTCATGCCATTTGTATTGTTTCTTGCTATTTTGATGTGTGGTTGATATGACATGTTCACATGCATAATTTATTTACTGAAAATGTAGCTATGCAGTGTAGGTTTTTATTAGAGATAAATTGTTTTACGAATTGTGGCTCTTGTTGCTTATGTTTTGGTGCTTTTTGCTTATTACTTTTTCTTTTCAGATGACGTCACAACGCAATTTGATGGAGAACGAAATAGAAAATATTCTTTTCGACACGGCCGATGAAGAAGATCTCATTCTAGGCGAGGAGTCGGAAGATGAGAAGATCGCTTTTCATGATGAACTCACTCTGCTATCATATGTGCCTCCTAAGCTTAGCAAGGGAAAGAAAAAAACGTCCTTATGCTTTCCACTATGCACTACAAAGCAGACACATACAAAGCTGTTAATTTGCCCGAAATAATATCATTCTATAATGAAACTAAGGGAGGAGTTGACACCTTCGACCAACTTTGTCACACATACAGCGTGTCACGCAAAACTCGGCGCTGGAGCCTTTGTGTCTTCTATGGAATATTAAATATTGTCGGAATTAATTCCTTGATATTGCTTAATTCATCAAATGCCACTAACAAGCAAGAATAGGCGCACTTATCTGAAGACACTCGCATTCGATCTCATCAAGCCTCACCTGGAAGACAGATTTCAATACCGTACTTTGCCAACGTCCCTACAAATAAGTATTGGAGATATATTAGGGAAAAAGCGATCATTAGCTGCGGTAACTACCGAAAATCCAAAATCTAAAAGGTGTTCTTTATGTCCAAGGTCCAAGGACCGTAAATCGTGCACACAATGTGTCACGTGCAAAACTTTCATTTGTAATGAGCACCAAAACCAAATATGCCAAAATTGTTTAAGTTTCTAATTTGATGTGCCTTAATTGTGTTCAATTAGACTGAAATTAATGTAAGAAAGCATATGTTAGTTGATTTTTAATAAAAGTTTAATATCTTTTGAGATATGTGTATTTTTTGCTAGGGGTGTGCCTGTACCCCAGGGTACCATTAATGAAATTTTTAGATGGGTACGGTTCTAGGGTTAAGGCAGAGATGCGAAGTTGCTCTTTTTGGCCACCATGGTGGGAAAAATGAGCAACTTCGCATCTCTTCCTTCACTATACAAACTAAATCATTTGTAGAGGCATTAAAAAAAAGCTTATGATAGGAAGCAAAAACTGGCCAATCGATTTTTTGAAATTCCTTCGTTTGACATAATAATTTATAAAATAGGTGGTGGCGCTGATTTGGGTCGGGGTAGCGCCTTAAGAAATGTATAGTAAAATGTAGTATAGTAAACAATAATGACATCATTTTTAAAAATATTAGTTTCGTTAGTGAAGCCTAGTACTGAAACCTAATTATATTTAAATGTTTATTGCAATTACTTAAAAACTTTACAAACAGGTTCTGAAGTCACCATCTATGCAAAATTTGCTTGTGATGAGAGATGTACATCCAGAAAAACAAATATTAAAAGGTTAATTGTACTTTTACTGACAAAATAATAGCCATAAATAAATAATGCTGGACAATCCACACAGCATCATCTAGCCCCAAGCTAAGCTAATTACTGCTTGAAAATTTATGGGTTGAAATTTTTTCTCAAAAATATGGATAGTCTCCTAAGACCATGTTCCTGTAGTTACACCGGTTAAGATACCTTCAGGGTAGGTTTGTTTAGTTATTAGAATTTAACAAAAAAATTGGTTGTCTGTAAAGTCGGTTTACTGACGATAGTTGAACGTGACAACTCAGAGCGAGGTAATAAAATAATAAATAATAATAAATAATGCTGGACAATTCACACAGCATTATCTAGCCCCAAGGTAAGCAAAGCTTGTGTTATGGGTACTAGATAACTGATATACATAATAATATACGAGTACATAGATAGATATTTTTTATTATACATAGAAAACGACCAGAACACCCTTAACAAATATCTGCAGATCGTACAAATATTTGTCCCGAGGCGGGAATCGAACCCGCAACCTCCTGCGTCGCAGGCGGGCCTTCGCCCACCGCGCCACAGAGGTAACGCCGCATGACGAGGTAACGCCGCATGACGTCATGTTTTTTCGTGCGTGCAGCCGGCTCTATCGAATTATAAGACGTTGTCACGTCAAAAATTGGTTGTCTGTAAAGTCGGTTTACTGACGATAGTTGAACGTGACAAAGTCTTAAAAAAAGAGCGAGGTAACGCCGCATGACGTCATGTTTTTTCGTCAAAAGTTATCGTTATCTATACTTATCGTTAGGCAGATGCTGGAACCGGCAAGCTGATGAGCTGATGACGCAATGACGACGCTCGATTTTGCTCACAAATAAGACCTATTAAGGGTTGCATTTTATGTGACTAAAGATTGAGGGTATAATTTTATATATAATCCGATGGAGTGAATCTCGGGCCGACTGCTTGTATCTTCAAACTCGGACTCTGCGCATGTGTGAGCTTTCCTATTAATTCCGCGGACGTGCAGTTTGCCGGCAGATGATGAATTCGTATAAACATTTTCTTCATTAGATTCATCATATCATAAATCTTGTCTGGCTTACCTAGTAGTATGTAGGTAGAGGTACCTACTACCTATGGCAGGTGATATTATTGTCCGATGAAGAAATATTCTTTCTGCGCACAGCTACGATGGCCATGTTATTTGTACGGGTTAGGTAATAGTGTAACGTATGACTCGCAATGGCGCATTTTCCTGTTTCGAATCTATACTTTTAATCTTTGTAATCATTATTTACGATTTTTTTTTATTCTTATGATGAGCATACCATCTATTGGTCAACAGATAAATTAGTGTCTGTCTAAAAAATTAACAGGTGCCGCTACTACCTATAAATCTGTTTAATCGACATAGTTTTTTCTTGAAGTCGCTTTTTTGGGTAGGTGCACAGATATTATAATACTATACTAGGTAGGTGTATGTTGACAACCTGCGCACAAGGTATTGTTATTTTATGAAATAAAATAAAAAAATAGATAATCAAATACCAGTTCATAACTAAATAAGGAATAAAAATAATTAAAAACTTTAAAAATTTCGATGTAGTTGTTTTACGTACAATGTATGTATGTATTTTGATAACGTTAATAAATAATTTTGTTCACACTTTGCTCCCTTCGGGTGCGAAAGCCGCGCGAATGTTCCGCACGCTACCAGGGTACCAGAAACAGTTAGGGGTGCTAATAATCGAAGGAGTGCTATTGGTGGAATTTCATACAAGTATCTATTATGTTGACCCAAGGACATGGGACGATACTCGTTGTTTGCATTTTAATACTAGTCATGTTACTACATTATATAAATTTCCATAAGCTTTGTTTTACAAAACTGAATTTAAAATTCGACGGTAGATAATCTAAAATTATAAATAAATTGGATTTTGGGCATAGCCCTGATTAGATATAGCTGCACGGAATGACGCTGTTTCCTTATTCGCTGTATCCTTATATTATTCCCGTATAGCAAAAGGAAACAGCAAAACATGGAAAATCGATTATATGGTCCGCATGTGCTACTTTGCGACCGAACACTCATTGTTGCAGTACGTAGCCGAGCTCTTTGGACGCGCTGCTGAAAGGGAACAAGTCTTCAGAATGTAAAAAAATGCCGTACGTGCGATAGTACGCTCGGAGAACATCTATTAAACCATACTTTATCCAGCTAAATATCATTATTTTTCCATCGATAGCGGGAATATTATTATTATCGATTTAACAGAAATCATTTATCAGAACGCATGTCCGTTGAAAAATAAATTCGTTTCCAAAACAAACGGAGATGTATGTATGTTCTGTAGATTGTTTGGAACAGTCTGCAGATAGGTCAATTGTTTCAAATGTACAAACAACCTAAATACTAGTTCTAATTTTTTCTATTATTTGATTGTGTTTTTTTGTTAGTAAAGTAATTAATTTTTCCAATTATTACTTTATTTTATTATGTTAAAATTGGTTAAAACAAATTGTGACGTATAGTTTGTTAAATATTTTAAATAACATGTTTATAGATCGGATATAAATTAGCAAAATTAACTTTATGTCGCGCAGAATATGACCGTTATAGTCGTCGTAGCAAGTTTTGAAGATGTGCTTGCTGTCTCTTTCAGGCTCCTAAGTTTATGCATGATAGAAGAGGCTGGGGAATGGTTGTTCAACTCCCCACCTCATTCCTAGTAGCCCTCCCAGATCTTGATGTGTCCACTCTCTCGATGCTTTGATACCCTGGTAGTACGGAATCGTAAATACCGCCATAGTTCTGAATTTTTCCGGATATTTGCGAAAAAGAAAATTGATTGTAAAACCTCATATTTTGATCGAATTTCGATCTTTTTTTTGCATATTCTCATGGAAAACATTTATTCTGTCATAAAATATTCATCCGCAATCTTGGCCCGTATTATGGAAACATTCTCAGTCATCGATCTATGCTCGAGTGAGGCTTAAGTGTTTTGATTAAAGACTAATTTTGAAACAATGCTTAGGAAGTCATATCAACATTTATACGTCTTCAATGAACTGTTTACACCTACCTACATTCTGGTTACCAAGTATTACTTGAGTAATTGCCAAAGAACTTGTAGTGTAGGTACGTATTATATAAGGATTTTGAACCTTCAAATCTCTGTTTGGTGACTCGTTGAACTCTGATTACTCAAGTGTGGAAAGCACCATGATTGGTCAGAGATTTTTACAATTTCTTACTGTTATCTATATCTATACTAATATTATAAAGAGGAAAGATTTGATTGTATAAAATAGGCTCCGAAACTACTGGACCGATTTGAAAAATTATTTCACCGTTAAGAAAATTACTTTTTATGGAGTGACATAGTCTACATTTTATCCCAGAATTCCCACCCCAGAATTGAACCCGTGAAACCGCGAGGCAATCGTCTAGTTATCTATAAATCATGGTAAGATTTGATATTTAAAATAAATATTTACAATACGAATAACAAAACAAAACGATTATTGAACAAATTATTCAACGAAACCATTTTATTTCAAATAAAAGCAAAATGACGCGAAATCACCGCCTTTGCCGCTCCGATGTTGAATTTATTTGGTGATGGCATAGTAATGATATGCTTTGGAAGGGCTTTAACTGGACTACACACATGGATTTATCTTCTACTTCAATGCCAGAAACCATCCTTCCAAGAATTATTTTGCCTTTTGTACCTAGGAACCTACAGACAGTGACGACCTCTGTGGAACGGCGGGCAAAGGTCCGCCTGCGACGCAAGAGGTTTCGGGTTCGATTCCCACCGTGGGACAAAATATGTTTGTACTTACTATCTGCAGATATTTGTCCCGGTTGTTCGGGATGTTTACTATTTATAATAAAAAAATTGGTTGTCTGTAAAGTCGGTTTACTGACGATAGTTGAACGTGACAACATCTTAAGAAAATACTGATGGAATGGTAGCATTTGATACTAGATCAAAACATGTAAATGTACTATAGTATAGCAGCTGTCCACGCAGACGCATCGCTCACTCAAGTAGGAGAGAGACGGATGTCGAGCGCTCTCGCTTGCACTTCAAGCCTTACATGGAACGCCTCAGAGCGAGGTAACGCCGCATGACGTCATGTTTTTTCGTGCGTGCAGCCAGCTCTATCGAATTATAAGACGTTGTCGCGTCAAAAAAACTATCCATGTAGTGTATTGTATTAAGTATATCAGTTATCTAGTACCCGTAACACAACCGCTGCTCAGCTGGTCTTCTCCACTCAATAAGACGTTTCCCCCAGCGGTTGTCGGTTCTTTGCGAAATGCGGCCGGCCCACTGCCACTTCAGCTGGCTAATTCTTAGAGCTATGTCGATCACTTTGGTTCTCTGTCGGATGTATTCGTTACGAAATATATCCTGCACAGAAACTCCGAGCATAGCTCTTTCCATAGCTCGCTGAGCGTAATTTATTTACGCAATGTTAATCAAAAGAATGAAGTGAAAACCCGTTTGCTTATCAGTAAAAACAAGGTCTCTCTTTTAACGCCACTTTTGGGCGCATCTCAAGGGGCGAATTGATGTCTGCGATGTTTGCTATCTAAGCTGGTTTTGTTTGTCAAAAGAAACATCCAAAACATTTCATTCAAAATAACAGCCTTGATGGATTTAAGTGTAGCGCGCTAGCTTGGTTGCAAAAAAATATAGAGAATGAAAATATAGGAAAAACAAAAAGTCTGTGAGTAGAATACTCTTTGAAAAATGGTCAGAAAAGGGGAAATCATTTTCAAATGTCATCGGCGCGCACTTGACGGAACTTGTTTTTTCGTGCGCCACTATCGTAAGCCTCGTAAACTTAAATAAAACTAATAGTTATCTCGTAACAATAATGTCGTGGAGGTTTTTTCTTCTGATTTTTTAGAATTATTGTAGAAATCATAAAACAAAACAAAATATGAGAGCTCACGGACACTTCAGTCCATATTCGGTGCATTCATGTTAGAAGACCTCCGATGTTATAGAATATCTACAAAATAGAGGTCTTTAGGTAGTCTTTAAAATGGTCAACAATTCGGAAAATTAATTTAAAAAATTCACTGTTGGAAAAAACTAAAAACAATTATCAAAAGTACTCAAGTATACCTTTCATATGAGACCAATCTAGATTTCATTGACTTATTTTACCCTCCTTTGGACACCCTTTTCTCAATAACACCTAGACAGATTTGGCCCCACTAAGTTACCAGCATATTTCACATGTCTCATCTATCGACTTATCAAATTTTGGTTGGACTGGAAGGTCAGCCTGCGACGCAGGAGGTTGCGGGTTCGATGCCCGTCTCGGGACAAATGTTTGTACGATCTGCAGACATTTGTCCAGGGCTTTCTGGATGTTTCCTATCTATATATATAAAAATGAAACCCATTTTCCTTGGTCACGGCATCACGCGTGAACGGCTGGACCGATTTCGCTAATTCTTTCTTTGTTGTGTTTGTTATTGTCAGGAGAAGGTTCTTATCGAAGAAAAAATTAAGAAAGTTGGAAATATAAATTTCCACGGGGGCGAAGCCGCGGGGCGCAGCTAGTGTATAATAAAAATATATGTCTATGTAGTGTATTGTATTAAGTATATCAGTTATCTAGTACCCATAACACAAGCTCTGCTTAGCTTGGGGCTGGGCAATGCTGTGTGAATTGTCCATCATTATTCATTATTTATTAGTTATGCTCGATGTGACTATTTTACCATACATTCAAATCACCCACACAGCCACTGAGAACTTCGTTGGCTTCGCTCACTCCGATCAATAATAAAACTGAAATATGGCGGTGTTTCATCAGGGCAACATAACTAGAGTAGAGAGCTCAGGAATGTAACGGTGAGATAGAGATAGGACATTGCGCTCACTTCCAACCACCCCTTCCACCAATTCTGTTTCATAAACGCATCGGGACACCTGGGAGTCTGAGTGAGATAGATTCATACGCAAACGCATACATGCAAATAAAAACACTGACACACACATTGCTATGTTTGCATCCTACGTGTTGCAGTATCAAGGAAAGAGAAAGTGTTCTTGCTAGACGCGGTCGGCACACGTGGTCGGTATCGATTGGAACTACCTGCAGCTACCATTTACTTAACTTGGCTGAAGCTTTCAAGTTGCTCAATCTCATAGAATCACTACTTAAACAGTCTCTAAATCAACACCCGCATAAATCAGAAACTTCGCAAAAGCATAGAACCATTATCTCTTCTAAAATTCTTTGTGCTGATTGCGATCCATTATCTTTTCAAACTTTCACAGGACCAACCTCATGTCTTGAAAAACATCGTCACACATGATATTTTAACTGCCGTGCCTAACAAGATATTATATCCCGATGCAGTCTAGAGCAGAGAGAGACACGAGCGTAGTGAGTTCCTCTACATTAGACCACTGAGCTAACCAATCTGCCTTGATATTTTAGACCTTTTGTTGTATGCATTACAATTCAAATCATTTTCACAAATTACAAAAAATAAATAAAATAAACACGTAGAGCACTCGTAGAGCGCTACGAAGTTGGCCGAAGCAGGACGCTACGGCGGCGTAGAGATTACATTGCCTTGTTTTGAAAAGATGCATTCGCACACTTAGTCTGCAACATATCAAAATAGAATACTAAGTATTACTGGCTTATTAGTTGATGTTAATAGCATAATGCAAAATGTTGCTGAATAAACTAGAGAGTTTCTCGGTGGAAATTAGTCTCAAATAATGTGGTCTCCCTAATACGTAACAATCAATCCAGACAGTATCGATGCACAATTATTTTACATAATAAGGTAATTAACTGTATTCTCGTCAGTTGAGCTACATCTAGATTGTTTGAACAGTCTGCAGTTAGCCCAACTGTTTCTATTTTAAATCAAATCTATCATCTATCAAGTCAAAGACTCTTTATTTCCATAAATACAATTAAATTATTAATTTTGTTAGCCTGGTGCATGCCCGGGCCTCCTCTACACCTCACGCCTCACCTTCACTATACAAGGTTATTAGTAATTCTCTGACACTGCGTAATCTGCAGGTTTTGGCCCAACTTCACGAAAGCGTTAGTGAAGACGGCAGGTCATAATTCATATTTTTTTGTAAATCTCTTCACATACAAACTTGTGTCCGAAACCTAATTAATTACTAAATACCAATCTCCCACTCATATTTAGATCTACATCATCATCATTGGCTTATTTTGCATCAACGCAAGATTATGACGGAGCGAACGAAGTGAGCGAAAGTCTTCGTTTCGAGTCTGGCCAAATAAGCCTTTCTGTCAGAAATACAGAAATACAATTTATTGATAAAACCAATTTACATGTCGAATTTTTGTGGGAATACACAATGTATCGAAGTCACAAATTAATAAAATAGGTCATCAGTATGTCCGTACTCCTCTACAGGTCGTATTTTACAACCGATCGGTACGAAACTTGGTGTACAGATTCACCAATTTTATTTTAAAAAAATGTCCTCGAGGTTTTTTGATTAAGGGTGACTTTTCTAAACTGTTCTTTATTTTTCCTGTAATGTATAGATCCATACCTATCCACAAACGCTACAGTATAAATCCATACCTATTCACAAACGCTACATACATTTCAGTGGATCGCTCTGCAATCTTCGAGATGGGGGAATGGGTAAAATTTCGACTATTTTCAAAATATTTAAAAAAGTATGAAACCCACAGACATTTGAAGTTCTCATTATATACTTAGGTACCTACAAAGAGGAATTACAAAAAAACATGGTACCTACCTACCCAAATATCCCGTTTTAAATCACTTTAGTAATAAGTAAATTAATTGTTGAAAAAACTTAGTGTGTAAATTACGTACCACCTTGTTATTTTCTGTTGTTTTTAGTTTATTCATATGTTTTTTGTTAGATAAATAAACTTTCTTAATCTCTACCGCTAAGTATTAGAGTGTTCATAGTTGATGTTTCCTTTAGCATGCTGTGTCAGCCTGTAAGAGGTTGGTGCACTTAGCGTTTATTCTTAAGTTTTTTTAAGAATCTACCTTGTAAGTTTTAGTGTACTCGCCGCGTGCGCTGACTTGTGCGCTGACTCCCTGTAAATAAGCTTTTATTAGGGTTACTAGCTAGACTACGGATTGTAATCCGCTAAAAAAATCACGCGGATTATATCCGCTGTGCGGGGTAAGTAAGTAGTTTTTGTCAAGTATTATAGTTAACCCTACACAGTTATGAAAGTCCGGTAATTCGCTGCCTCGCCGTCGATGGCTGGTCAAGCTTCCGAGCGCACTTTCTAGACCGTCATTGGCACTGGCCATTTACCGATTCGTTCGATTGCTGCTTGATTGTAATGATCATGACCAAACTATTGGGTTGATAAGCTTTTAGGCTCGCTTATTACTAAGTTGGTCCCATTGACCAACTTTTACAGTTTTTAAATTTATTAATTTGTGTGGATTTCTTACGTGAATACAAACTAATTGCCCCCATACTCTAATATTTTTTTGGTTGATTAAAGTCAGTGTGACAAAAAATAGCAACATTTTAATTTGACCGAATTTTATTTTTATTCTTAAATGTCGGCAGCTGCATATGCACGGTGGCCTCGGAATCAATAGATAGCCATGCTTGTACCAGGCTATCATAAGATTGGAGATGTGCGTACTCGTAATCGATCTCCGTAAGTACCTATAAAATACTTGTGCCGAGGAAACCTAGTGAGAAACTCCCAACCCCACCCCATCGTTCTATTTCATCTAGCCTTTGCGAAAGAATGAGAGAGCTATAGGGTAAACCCACAAGTAAACCGTCGTATATGCCTCGCTCGCCAAATCAGACTTATTTCTGCACGAATTACAGCTGAAATTTGTTTGTATTCACAGCGAACAAAGCTACTGAGTAGACTCAACATAGCTACATTTACGAGAGCCCGAGGCTTTGATGTTTTCCCATTCCCAGTTATGAGAGCCTAGTATCAAACTTGGAGAATTCGCAGGCGGGTTTCGACGAATTCTCCTCAAAATAAAATAAAATTGAATTAAATATCGAATAAGAACCGATAAAACATGAAAATATTTCATGACGTTCCATGTTCAAACGAAATTCCGAAGAAAAATTACAAACACCTTATATTATTTACTAAATTGCAATGCAATGTCGTAAATTGCAATACAATGTCGTAAATTCCAATGCAAAGTCGTAAATTGCAATGCAATCTCTTGTATTTTATTGTAATATTTTTAATATTTTCAGCGAAATCAGCTGAGACTCTAAGTTTCACCTGATTTCGAGCAGTTTTTACCCTAAAGTCCAAGCGAATGACATCGCGAGTGGGTCAACTAGTTATAAAATAAATTTTAAAAACACGTCGACGTAGTTCTAGTTCCATAGGAGTTGCGGAGGCCCATTGTGTGGGACGCTACATGCGTCGACACACTTGCGCCTTCCCATCTTCCGAGGACATCCGTGAGGGCGGGTGCGGCGGCAGATTTGGCCGAAGATTTCAAGAGGCGCAAATATGCAGGTCTCGACAGAGCCTACACATTTGCTCCCCTTGGAGTCGAGACCCTAGGTCCGTGGGGTACCGAGGCTCTACGGGTTTTAAAAATTATCTGAGTGTCTGGTCGAAGCGACGCGTGACCCGAGAGCTGGTGAGTATCTGGCACAGCGCATCAGCATTGCCATACAGCGTGGCAATGCAGCCAGCGTCTTGGGGACGCTTCCGACTGGTATTTATATGGATTAATTGAGCTACCTGTAGATTGTTTACAACAGTCTGCAAGTAGCTAAAAGTATGAGGCCGTAGCCTGATATAGCCGTAGCCTATGTCAAAATACAAAAGGCATAACCCAAGACGCTGTCTGCATTGTCTCGCTGTATGGCAATGCTGAATCAGCATTGCCATCGACAGTCATTTGAAACTCAGATGATTTTTTGAAAACCCAGGGACTTTAGTGTATGGATTATGGACAATAATCGTATAAAACAGGTAGCTTGGTAAAACAATCAAAAGCCTATAATACCTATACATGATTTTCACGGTAATCCTGAATAAAAAAACTTTCATAAATTATAGAAATAACGCTGAGGTTTTTGCTTTTTACGGAGACCGACCTGGGGCCCTATTACAATTTTCCGCAACCGACACTGTCGATGCCGATGACATGCGGCCGACGCACGCAAGCGATAGCTATTCTGTTTCTCTGTCGGGTGGGTATTTTTCATTCGGGCGAGATCCGGGCACACCAAACTACCTTCGTGAACGATCATGTGAATGAAACCACCAGAGAGCATAGAAACCTTGGACAGATTAAATAAAAACAAGTCAAGTACGAGTAGGACTTGTGCGAGGGTTCCGAACAAACTTATATTTACCCTAATGAAGTCCCTTGTTAAGGGATGAAGCGTTGGTGTTCTTCCAACACAAACTAGGTTCAAAGTTAACCCGCTTACATTTATACTGGAAATATATATTTGTGAGCCGAATAATTTACACAGACACACTGCGTTTTTTTTGGTGATTTTGCTAAAATGAACGGTTTTCGGTTATTTCTCTTTACTTAAAGATAAAAATACATTTCCTTGTGCTGTAAGACCTTGCTTCTTGCCAAATTTCGTGATTCTAGATCAACGGGAAGTACTTTAAAGGCTTACGTATAGGTTTTATTGCGAACTTCAAAAAATAATTTTTGTAATTACCTATGTAACTTTAAATAATTTAAGGTTTTCGGATATTCCTCTTTATTTGCGCTAGCTCTTTGCTAAGTTTAAACGTAAAAGGCTGTCACGAGTGATTCTATAATCTATAATATCCCGTGTAGACTCTTTCAATGCCATCCAAAGAAAGAGAATTGCGTCATTAACGTCCAGAGGTTGACATGTGTAAAAATGACACTATTGTAAGCCCATCTGACCGTCTGATGTTATCGGACCCTTACATACAGACGGAGGGTGAATATTGCCACCTGACATACTAAGTACTCAAACAAGTACCTTGAATTTTATATTTAATATATTATGATTTTTATTTAACTTTCCTTTTTTATCACCTCAAAAATGGATCTTGTGTCTGAAATTAAGAATTAATATTATAGGCGTTCCTTTTTCCATTGGAGGTGCGGAACCCTCAAAAGAGCGGTTTTAGCGCCAAGTTTTGGTAAAATTAAGAACTTCGTCGTCAGCTGGGGGAAGTTGTTAGTTGTAGGCTTTGCTAAGAGATGGCGGTAGAGCCGCTTTTCTGAAAATTATGAGACGGAGAGTGATCTTCAAATAGCATGAGTAAATTTCAATAATTTAAGACGCTACGTGTATAAAACATTTTAACAATCATAAATCTACTGAAATTTTAGTGATAAATGGACAAAATATGGTGAAAAAACACCTTACGAAAATGAAAAGGTAGCTTTGTAGCTACCGTGCAAATTGACAGTGGTTCTTGAAAAAATGCTGTCAAATTTAATGTTTCGTTCGTACATTTTGCCCATTAGAATAGAGGTGGCCGCCGCAAAAGCCGCCATTTCAAGCTTCGTGTCGTAGCTTCGAGTTTTGATGAATTAGAATAGCAATTTGACAAAACGCAGCACGCAACTGTCGATTTCGTCGAAAGCGAATAGACCCCCTGCTCTTTATCTTCGCATGATATTGTCAGTCAGTATTGACGACTCATTCCACCAGGGCTACATAGAATCGAGAGTCTGGACAAATAGATATACCTTGAAAAATAAGAGAGGGGCACTATGTATCCTGCAGGGAATACTTCGCACAACTTAAAATTATGACGCTACCAAGCGAGCTCATTTACCAAGTAGCGCTTTTCACCCATCAAAATCTGGACTTGTTCCAGCGTCGTGGAGTTAACCCGAACCGCGCACTCCGTAGCAACGACTACCACTACAGATTAAGAACACCCACACACAAACTTCGTAAGTCGGAAAGATCCGTGTACATAATAGGCCCCGCGGTCTATAACAGATTACCCGACAAAATAAGAGATGCCGCTTCCTTCAACATATTCAAGCACCGAATTAAAACATGGCTGCTGGAGAGAGTGTTCTACAGCTTCGGGGAGTTCCTAGAGTTACCGGAACTGTAGAGCACAACCCCCGTGCCTAATGCATATAAAATAGGAAAAAATAAAGCGCGAAGAAATATAAAGGTACCTTAGTCGATAGTGGATAAGATTAATTAATTAGCGAAATAAGTAAAATCAGTGAAATATTATAATCCGAAAATAAATAATATATCTATGTAAATGAAACGAAGACTATGTAATATAATATAATTAAATTTGACGTGTAAATTTATATTTTACCAATAAATTCTTGTATCTTGTATCTAGGGGGTGAGATAGCAAAACGTTAATCAAACCACCCTCCCCTTACCCCATCACCTATTTTGTTTCATGAATGGAAATCTGAGAGCCTGAGTGACACAGAAATAAATTAATATTGGACTTTAAAACGTCCACTTTAAAGTTCAATTTACAAACAACTCTAATGACTCATGTACGCCTTATTCGCTAAACCTAAACCGAAGAGGGTGACGTCGTGGTTTATCTCCTATTCAACTATGCTGCCCTGGTACATTGAATCAAAACATTGCTAGAATCGTGTAGGGGTCGCTCGTCGCCGTCAACTAGAGAAAATAGGCATTAACTTATTTTTGAAGAATTCATACCCTAACTACATTGGTACCTACGAAATATTCATACTACCTACCTGTGACCAATGTTTAGTCATAAATCGATTTATAGGTAGGTACATCAGTTTCGTCAGAGTGGTAAAAAGTGATAAATAATACGTAGGCGCCTTAATTAAGGCGTAAATAATATTTTTGCAGTATCGCGACTCTAATGCCATCTCTTAATAATGCAACTACAACCACTACCCTAAAGTTCTTTACTTTATATAAATATTTATTCTGTTATTTTAGCACGTAGGAATATTAATACTATAAAATAACGAAGAATTTACGTGCAACTCACTTTGTTTTACAATAAAATAAGCAAATAAATATCATAATCTAGCCTTTGAGTTTTCAGGTGGGAAATATCAAAGGTTCGAGCTGCGTTTCAGACAAGAACCATTTTTAAACGATTTCAAAAAGAAAAAGGTTCTTAATGCGTGAGAATTGCCACTAAAGGCGCTTGTGTCGCGTGAAGTCCAATAACATTCAGTTTTCACTGGTTTTGGCGGGCTTTGTGACATAAATTATAATTTCTTTAATTTAACTGTTCAAAAGTGATCTCCTTCATGAAATTATCGCAAATAATGGATTATTTGGCAATGATTGTTAACGCTTTGAAAGGGGAAATAAGAAAAAGAGGCACAAAAATAAGCGGCCTCAAAGAGCAGCTGTTTACAAACTTATTTTTTAACACCCAATGACAAACAAATTTTTTAATACCTACTATTTAATACCTACGTTAATTAATACCAAATTTTAATGTTCTGGACCTTAGTCAACAAAGGCGCCAACTGGTGAGCAAAGAAACGATAGGCCCTAATTCGTCTGCAAAAATATATTTTTATTTAGTATGTTACTTGATAAACATTGATAGCCTGTGGTAAACCAATTTTACTGATTCATTCACTATTATAATAGAGAACTAGACGATCGTCTCGCCGTTTCACCCGCGTAGTTCCCGTTCCCGTGGGAATTCCGGAATAAAATATAGCCTATGGCACTCCCTGAAAAGTAAGCTTCCTAACGGTGAAAGAAGTTTTCAAATCGGTCCAGTAGTTTCGGAGCCTATTCAATATAAACAAACAAACAATCAAATCTTTTCTCTTTTTAATATACTGGCTTCGCACGCGTTGTTTCTAAGGAAACGTTTTGAGGTTATATCTATCCTATTCTAGTTTTGAGGTTATGTCAAGTCACACATGAATGCTATCGAACGGAATAAATAGTATTCTATGTCCATCTCCTGGCTCTAAGCTACCTCCTCACCAATTTTCAGCCATATCGGTAAAGCCGTTCTTGAGTTATAAATAGTGTAACTAACACGACTTTACTAAATATAATAATTATTATCTAATAGTGAAGTTGTGTGTGAAATATGTGTTCATTCTCAAAAGTGTCCTGTAATTTCACAATCGTGTGGTTATCCATATTCGTTCGAAAGTACCAGGGGATCATAAAGGTCGTAGGAGGTAGCCTTGTTGTTAACATTGGCACAGAATAACTATTAGTATAACGACCTTGTAAGTGCCTACTCCGCCCCTCTACTGTGGGTGAATGTAGCTCCAAACGAATATGGATAACCACACGATTGTGAGTTACGGGACACTTTCGATGAATAATGCTGAATAAATAGTTAATTAAAAAGAAAAAACTATAATTACCACAAGCTTTTATCAAGAACTGAAGTGCATTTGAAGACAAATCGATCGTAAGCAACCACATAAAATCGAAAGATGACAGACGTGATAATGTCGTAGAATGTGCTTAGGCGTAGCACTTTGTCGTAGCACGTTATAGTTCTACGACGTAGCACGACCTCGTATAAAAGCAAAAATTATTTTTTTATACTTACATAAAAACCTAGTTGGTATAATTTGTGTAAATTTTCTAAAACTAAAACGCACTTCTTCGGGTTTCTCAGTTTTGTAACTGTGGGTACCCAAAAAAGTTGCAAAATTTCTTATAACTGGTAATAGAACAAGAATAAGTCAACGGGAAGTACCCTATAGGTTTTGATTGCGTTGATTTCGAAGTCTTATTTTATCACGGCTCCAAGAAGTTACGAGTTTGAGTATTTGCGTTGAGCGTTTCATAATTATGAGAGATATAGTCAATGTGAAGTCAGTACGTATGGCGATCGCGATAAGTAGTAAGTAATAATAAGTGTTCAGATATTTTAACAACCAGTAAAAGATTACAATGCTTTGCAATTTTTACTTAGTGCAAGATAAATTGCAAATACCTTTAGCAACATATAATAAGCGATACTTTGTTGGTACACCCCGCCTGGAATTTATTTCGAGCATGGAAAGTCATGTCTTTTTTTTTTTTTTATCGGTTTATAATCATAAAAGCACATGCACAGCTGTTATAGTTCATATTTTAACCGTAATTTTGTTTAATTTGTTAGTTTATAACTGAATATTTTTTTTAATCGTATTAATTTGTTGAAGAATTTAACACCTCCACGTGCGCGTTCCAATCCCGTACGAACATGAGATCTAAGTCCGTGCAAGAGCTGGATTGGCAAAGATTCTATTTGAAACTGAGCATTGGATCTTATAGGTGTATTTTGAGGCTTAAGTCTTACTTCTTTTTTGGATTCAGTCTGTTCTTAAATGAATTTAGCAGCCGGGGCAGGCGGGGCTTCCACGAATGCTTTGAGGAAAGCATTCGTGGAAATTCTTCGAGTTTGATACCAGGCTCTCATAACATGGAAGGAGAAAACATAAAGCCGCTCTTTTATAGGTAACTATACTATAGTCTATTCTGTGGCTTTTGTTCGTTGCTAAATTCAAACCAATTTCAGCTGTAACACGTACAGGAATAAGTCTGATTTGGTGAGCGAGGCTGATACGAGGTCACTGGTATACTCGAGGGTGTAACCCTAATAGCTCTATCTCATTTTCTCCCAAAGGCTAGATGAAATAGCACGATAGGGTTGGGTGGAGCTTCTCTCTGGGTTTTCTCGAAGTACAAGTATTATATAGGTTTGACAGAATACGAGTAGGCATCCTCCAATGTTATGATAGCCTGGTACAAGCACGGCCATCTGTCGTTTCCGAAGCCACCGTGCGTGCGTTATGCAGCTGCCAGAGATTAAAACTTTGCTATTTTATCTCACGACTGTATCAACCGAAAATGAGAGGTAATTTGTATTCATTTCAGATCATTACGTAAGTAATCCATATTGTTTTTTTGACGTGACAACGTCTTATAATTCGATAGAGCCGGCTGCACGCACGAAAAACATGACGTCATGCGGCGTTACCTCGTCATGCTGCGTTACCTCGCTCTGAGGCGTTCCATGTAAGGCTTGAAGTGCAAGCGAGAGCGCTCGACATCCGTCTCTCTCCTACTTGAGTGAGCGACGCGTCTGCGTTGTCACGTTCAACTATCGTCAGTAAACCGACTTTACAGACAACTAATATTTTTTTGAACTTGGTGCAGTCCATCAGGATGTGGTGCACATCATCTAGGACTTCACAAACTTCACAGTTTGGAGAGTCCGTTTTTTCGGAACCCAAATTACCTTGATAGATAATGACCAGATCGTAGCCTATGAGCGATAACAATAACATTTCTACTTATCTTACCTCTAACAAACCATGGTATACAAGGCGGCTGACACTGTATGGTTTTATACCATATACCTTTTTCTTTACTTCGCTCATCAAAATATTCCTTGTAGGCATCATAACATATTTTTTTACACGAAAGAACTTTAACAGTATACCTAGTTTGGTTTTAAATTAATTGGGTTTCCCTCTGTACTACCTAATTTTGCTAATTTGTCAACCTCCTGGTTACCTCTTAAACCTATGTGTGACGGAACCCATTGCAACTTCAAACTTATCCCCCTGAGTGCAAGATTATGAATTTTATTCAAAATACCATAAGCTACCGAAACACCTCTGAAACTAGAGGCGCATCGAGCTAAATGTTGCAATGCACTCCTACTGTCTGTCAGAACAACTATTCCCCTATTATTGGTTTCATTTACAGAACTGAAAGCTTCTGAAATTGCAATGAGTTCCAGTGTCATAATCGAGACGACAGAATCAATTTTAAAAACACCATTTCTAGAATATGTCGCGTCATAATAAGCAGCTCCCTGACCCACTTCACTCTTTGATCCGTCAGTATAAAGTATGTGCATTCCGTAATATTTATCATTTAATTCTTTATTTATATCGTATTTTAATCCAGTAATTTCATGACTTCTTTTAGATGCTTTCACACTATCTAGATAGCAAATTAATAACCCCCACAATAGGAATATATGTAACCCAAATATCTAATGAATACATATCCAATACATTTGAAGCATAAATATCAAAATGTCTGCATCAGTCATAAACTGAAACAAGTAACGGCGTATTTTTGGATTGCCATTGGCAATCCAAAAAGACACCGTTGCTTGGCAATTTGCCAATAATCGTTATTTCTCAAAGAGCTCATCAAGGAGCTGTATTGTTATGCTGTTTTCCTACGACATACTTTTAACACAAAATGTATAAGCTAAATATAATCTTCATATCTGTAACGGCTGTAGGTATGTTTCACATTCCATAACATGTATGGGGTGCTTTTAACTAGTAGTTCTACGAACAGTAGACGTCGCGAACACTAACTTTTTTCAACAATTAATTTATTTATTAATGCACTAAAGTAATTTAAAACGAGATATTTTGGTAGGTAGGTTCGGTAGGTATATTTTGAAAATAGTCGAAATGGTTACCCTTTCAACCATGTTTTTCAGCGGTGAATCCTTGCAAATCGCCATGCCAGTATGAAAGCATCTTATGTATCACGGAGCAAAAGTGCTTACTTATCAGAATAAGCACCAGCATAGGTAGGCACCAGCCTTCCTATAATGGTGCTAATCTTGTCATAAGTATTATAGGTAAGTAGGTACCTAATTTCTATGTAATTATCGGTGCCTCTTACTTTTTGACGCGTTGTAAGAAAAATCCTATGGGTAGGTAGGTAGTGTATCTACACTTTACCTACCTAAGTAGATACCCAGGTAGGTATATCCAAAAATCAGAAAAACCCTTATAAGTAGGTAGGTACCTAAATATTGGTTTACGCTAGTGTGGTGTGCATTGAATTTTTGAACGAAATGTTGCACAAACACATCAACCATTATACCAATTGTCCATACAAAGTACCTATGTAAGTTACGTTCCTCAGCAAAGCTCGAAATTCTGTACCTAGGTATCAATAGATGGCGTTGATCCATCAGCGCAAAGTTGTTGTTATTATTTAACCGACGACGACGGTGTATGCGGCCGCGCTATTTCATATAACTCTCGAAGTGTTACAAAGATGTTCTAATAGGTGGCGCTGTACTGTAAATGCTCTCTTGCATATTACTGCATTTTGCGGAGCTATTCTGCTCGTCATGCCGAAAAGCCGAAAATCCTCATCCGATCTTTACCAAATTTTTATAAGAACAGTTTAAAGTTATTACCTTTCAATTAAAAATACAATCATCAAAATCAGATCTCTTATAGCGGAGATATTCCAAATCCGCCTTTTTGCCTTATTGTGGAAGAAGTACGCCTTTAATCAAAAAATCCCGACGACAATAAAATTCTATAAAATCATAGAATCTGTACACAAAATTTCGTACCGATCGGTTGTAAAATACGACCTGTAGAGGAGTACGGACATACTGACAAAAACGCTATTTTGGCCAGACCTGAAACGAAGACTTTCGTTCAATTCTTTCACGACGTCAATGAAACCACCTATAATTCTTAATGCCTGATTTTGCACTTTTTTTAATTTACACAGATGTACCTTTGCACTAGTATCGTACAAAAAAGCAACCGAAGTCGATTCTACTCCTTATCAGTGAAATAAACAAAGTACGTAGGTATTTAGGATGTATTCCCCAACCAGAACCAGCAAGAACTTATAACAAGTTTAGGTATTTAGATGTTTTTTCGGTGGTTTCCTAAATATGTCTATTCCACAACATAGACCTATCCAACCACATTCCTAGGTTTCGAACATTTTCTACTTGATCCATTATCAAATCATAACACTTAAATTAATTCTATTTCGTCTTCGTCCCCTGCTGAACAAACACAGCATTGATTTACTGCTAGACAATTTCAGACCGATTTCTCTTAAATTTGTAACCATTATATTTAGTGCATGTTGCATTGCATCCTCGCAGATTTTTAAATTGTTGTTACGCAAAGAAAAAACGAAATCGTCATCATATTGGGACACTTTTATCGTTTGCTCTAGCTGGCTATAAATTTTATGAGTTGTTAGGTTGAATAACAATGCGGACATCAGGTCACCTTGAGCTAAACCTTTAGTTGTCCACCGTGAAAAATAGCTTTTGTCATTCGCTCTAACTAACAAACATCTTTCACTCAAAACATGACCAAATATACCTAAAATATTAGTATAGGCATTTTCTATGTCGAGAAAACAAGCTACTGTGGGTGTATTATTAGTTAAACCTAACTGTATGTATGTAGTTAACCTAGCCAAACAATCAAGGCACGATGGACCCCTTCTAAAACCCGAAATATTGTTCGAAAGGATTCCATTCTTCTCAATGTACCATTCAAGTCTCCTAACAATAATATGATGTAGTATTACACAAACACGAAATAAGCGATATAGGCCGTAACTTTTGTTCAGAACTGGCACCGACAGAAACTTTAGTTAGGTATCGATATAACAAGTATAATGCGCCATTGCGTAGGGACATAGCCAGAGGTATAGATATTATAAATCTGAAGTAAAATTTGCTTACCAACAAGGGGCAAGTGATGAATCATGGAATACGTAATCTCATCGCTACCCGGAGCCGTATCTTTTCTTTTTAAACAATTTAATGGGTAATTCTAATGTTTTTCTTGATGTAATATTAGGTTGTTGATTTTGAACTGAGTCAGGAGTTAACGAGTGCAATAGTTGTTTTATTTTAGTATCTGAATTTGAAAAAGTTGACTGACGATAACCTTTAAACCAACGCATTTTACGCCACATGACCGAGACTGACGTACTTTCATTAATTTCATCACAAAATTTTCTCCAACTTCGTGATTTAGCTTCTTTGATCATTTTAGTAGCTTGTGTTATTTTTTCTTCAAGTTTTCTATAATTGTCCGGAATTGGGTTTCTTCTAAATGTACTTAACGCTAATCTACGTTCGCCTACTAATTTTGATAACAAGGGGGTCCAATATTCTTTGGGTATTTTCATGACGGCTTATTACATAATGTTAGTGAGGGAATATTATTATCGGCAGAAATCGTAATTTTTTCTATTAAACTATTGTATCTTTCTTGTATTGAACTAAGACAATAAGTGCATTCAGAAAATAGCTCTAATAAGTCTTTACTATACTTTTCCCAATCCGCGTTCTTAAAATTCCGTTTTTTAATAATTTTGCATCTATCTTGAACATCCAAAGTAATTTTTAGTATTAAATGGTCACTTCCTAAATTCTCATTCAAAACTTGCCAGCGGAACTTTATCGACACATCAGCAGACACAAAGGTGATATCTGGTGATGATTTTTGTAAACTTCCGCTTACTAACCTTATCCTCGTTGCTTCTCCATTATTAAGTGATACCAAATTATTATCTGAGGATGAGTCTAACAGCTGAGTACCTCTCTGATCTATCTTGTACGACCAATTGGTGTGGTGACCGTTGAAATCACCTGCAAATAAACTCTTTCCAGAAGCAATCGAAAAAAGAGTATCCCAATCAGCTTGCCGCGTATTTACAGACGACGGACAATACCTATATTGATAAAATATTTTCTAAACTGCTACAATTTAATATTTTAGTATAAACAGCTTCTATTCCTGGGTTAGTTAGAATAATAGGATAAGAATAAGAATGCAGCGATTTATGCACTAAAATAGCAACTCCTCCGTAAGCGTCACTTCTGTCCCTCCTATAGATGTTATACCCGTTAATGTTTATAAATAACTGTGTCCATATCAAACCATGTCTCACTCAAAATAGCTACGTGAATCTTTTCTTGCAGTAGCAACGCTTCAAAGCTTCAAAGCTTGCAAAACTTACTTTGGGCTTCAAACTTTGACAGTTCCACTGAAGTATATTGATTCCAGGTTTCATGTTAGTGCCCTCTGCTATGAACATTCAAAAGAATGCCAAAACATTCTTTTAAATAACTCACCTTCAGCAAACATACTCAAAACGAATGAACTTAGTTCTTTAAACACAAATTTCGACACATTTACCACTTTTACTTCCAGCGGTTCTTCTGAAAACACAATGCTCTTTATCTTCTCAAATATTTCTCCCCAGTCAATATTCCACTTCTTCTTTTTTCCGTCTTTGCTTCCGCTATCATTGACACATTCATAATCACAACTTTCATGTTTCTCATTTCTTACTTTTGAAAGTTCCTCAGTTTCCATATTTTCAATGGTTATTGTTTTTTTTAGTTCTTCTTTTCCTAACTGTTCTTTGAGCTTGTGGTTGATCTGTAGTACCGTCTTCAAGGTCACTATGAACCGAACTTTCAATATCATTAGTTATAACACTTATAACTTCTAAAGGTCTATCGACAACCCTCTTATTATTGCTAGTTTGTGGACAAAGAGACGGAAATTCGCGATCATAAAACGTTTTCTTTCTCTGTTATTCTTTCTTCATAAAAGGTCCAATGCCTTTTTATAAGGTAAATTTTCTTCGCTCATAATATTTCCTAATACCTCCTTCTCTTTCGTGAAAACGGGGCACAATTTACCCAGTGCCATATCAGAGCCTTTGCAATTTATACACGAATACACTACAGTTTCACAATTTTCATGGGCTTTACCACATTTCGGGCACCAGCATGAAGATGTGGGGTAAAACTTTTTGATGTGTCAAAACTTCCAGCATCCTGAGCACTGTGTTACTGGGAAGACATAGCGGTCCACTTTAAATCTACACCGATAGGTGCTTACAAACGGATCCAACGTTTGTAACGTAGGGCTTTTGAAGCATATTTATCCATTTGTGATCAGTGTCTTCGAATATTTTTACGGACATAATATGAATTGGGCTACACAGCGATGCAATTATCTCCTCTTCACTAATCTCTAGATCCACACCTCTGATAAGACCATAGGACAGATTACCTTGATCTGTAAATTGAGCTCGTATTTCTAACTCGACTATAGAGATATCTATGATGGTGTTGATGCTCAAACTTCGTAATAATCTGGCTAATTCAATTTGCTTGGGTAATACTTTTAATGATGTCAAACATACTTCATAATGATTAGCATTTTTATCATGCTGACTGTCTGCGATCTGTACCATGAACTGGTCCACAGTTTTGTTTGTCAAATTATCCCCTGACTCGCTTAAAAGCAACTTCTTTGGTTTACTTATCGTTATGGTGGTAAACCCGCCTTCACTCTTTTCTATGTGCCTCTTTTCCGCGATTTTTTCAACAACTTCTTCTTCGGATGGTGACGAATCCCAATTCCTATCCACCGGCAATGGCGCAAGTTCCTCAACTTGTAACAACGCAAAAGGATTATTATTCATGATCGCTTATCACTAGCGGGCCGGAGCGAGCCGGCCGCCTTATCGGTAGTAAACAATTAGAACAGTCCTACGGGTAGAATACGTGCGCTCGGTCTGATTCACAACCCGTCACTGAATCCATAAAATTTAACGAATTGAAAATCTGTAAAAGTTGGTCTATGAGAGAACAACTGAGCCTACAAGCTAATCAACCCGATAGTGTGGTCACGATTGTTATAATCGAGCATCAATCGATCGGATCAGCAAATAGCCAGTGCAAAATAATACAATAATGCAAAAAGCTCTACTAAACACTTGTAGGATTGTCAGAAAATTCCTGCAACGTGAACTACCTAACACCTGAAGTGCACTTGGCTTAGAGTAAGAATAAGAAGATTCTTGACTGCTAGGGTCATACTTAAGCAGCCACTTCTTTATGTTTTGTTCTTCTGAATAAACTCAAATTACAAAATTTGCCCAAATTGGCCGCCTTCTCACCTTATGCAGGCACAACACCATTGATTTTTGGTGATTTTAATTTGAATACATAAATATTTCTCAGTAACCGTGACACTTAGGACTTTGATTCTGCCGGAGAAATGTAGCCCATAACCCCCCTCCCCCAGCCCTCCGAAAAATGATGTCTGCCGCAATACCAAAACACCTTGTATAAAGAGAAATTACACATTAATTATATTCTTTAAGAGAAATTACCAAACGGTTATAAAATATCTGGTGATTTCAGATTTCAATAACGTTATTTCTTTAGGCTCACAAAATAAGCAATTATACATGTCAAATTTATTGTGAAGTAATGAATTATCAACTTTTCGTTCAGATATTACAATTAAACTTTCTTTATTTTTTTAAATATTTTAAAACTTTTTTTATTTGTGTTTAGAAGATAAAAGTTATTTTATTAGAAACAGGCTGAGCGGCTGCGGAATATACGCAAAAGTCTGCGGAACATTCAGTCCGCAGACTACCAGGCTGTCAGAAACAGATAGAAGTGCGCCTTCTCAACTGTAGGGTACCCTATGTAGTTATTCTGTGGTACTTTTAAAGTGGCCTCCTTGGTCCTTCTGCTTTCATTGTTTATTTTTACATGCCACCCCTTGATAAAAAATTTTGTACTATCCGTTTCGCCAAATACATACCAAGAATCAATGAACTTATCGTTTTTGAACCAGAACTTTTGTTGTTATTGACGTCTATAAATTCTTTAATATAATTCCATTCCAATTTAGTATTCTGTCTTGGAAGTAAGGGCAAAACAGCGCACAAGGCAACAATCCTTTGGGTTACTGTATTTTTTGTGAGTTGTAGTTTTTCTCCAGCAAAGTAACGAAATAATTTCAATTAATCGCTAAAGGTACTTTCTATGGATAGTATCATATTTAATGCTTCGCGTGTAAAAAGTCACAGATGTATTCGCTTTTTCTATGCAAATGGTTTTTCCGTTCACTGATGTGTCCTTTAGTAAGATAGGTACCCTACCTAGCACGCTAACGAAGTTGCGGGTAACAGCTAGTAATTAATAAAGCCGATAATTTGTGAAATGTAAAAATTTTGTTAGGTACAGGATCTCCCAAAGTTACTGAATAGATCAAGATGATTTTTTTTGAATAAATGATATATTTGGCGTACATTTAGAACATAGCCTAACAGGCTACTTATTACACCAAAAATACGCGTGCGAAGCTGCAGGCAGAAGCTAGTATGTTATAATTCTGAAACCATTAATGGCCAACCATTATTGGTTAAAAAAATTTAAACATCGTTCTCAAACAAAGAAATATACACAAAATATACTTAAATCCAACCAGGGAGCAGTGATGAGTTGAGCTACCGGTAGATTGTTAACTCAAGTCTGCAGTTAACTCAATTGTTTCAAATGTTAATACATATCGATGCTTAACAGCCAAAATAGGCTAACCGCCACTATACAAACTGTACACCAGAGAGGTTTAAAGTTGAAAATTTATGAAAAAAATTCATAAAAATTCTGTTTTAGCTTCCGAAAACCTGAAAATTTTACTATTTAGCTTTATATTGTCACTCTACAAAATGGCATTATTAATTAGTTAAAAATCATCCTGTTTACACCCTTTACTGTCGCTTACCTCTAAATGGTCCTGATTTTGCAAACAGCCAGAATGTCTTAAGTGAAAATCTCTTATTCATTTACTTTCAGCCTAAATGATCTAACAGTTCTTTTTGTATTATTTAAGTCGAAGAAAAGCAGCATAACTGAGCTTTTATAACATAAAGTAGGGGCGATTACGGTATAACTGGTTATTGAATGTTGAAAGACGGACAGGGAATTGGTACTAAGTGCATAATTTTCGAAAGAAACGTTCGGCTTTTTTTGTAATCGACGAAACACTGTGTCTTTCAGTCTTTCAAAATATTGAAAAGTAACTCGTTACTGACTTCATCTCAGAAAATAAAAGCTTTTTATAACAAATCAGCAGTCTTTATCACACTAATATTATAAATGCCAAAGTTTGGATGGATGTATAGATAGATGGATGTTTGTTACCTCTTCACGCCAAAACTACTTAACAGATAATTCTAGGCCTGGAATAAAACATAGGCTACTTTTTATCCCATAAATCAGTTCCCATGGGATAGAAATCACCTTTAAGCGTTTCCATAGAAACAACGCGTGCGAAGCCGCGGGCATTAACTAGTTAATAATAAAAATGACACAAATTCACATTTTAACTCTCGTTTCCACAATACTACTAGTTAGTATAATTTTTATATCTTAACTTATCAAAATCTTTGGAGATCCATTAAAGTTCTACTAATATTAAATATTAAACAGGTAGGTGCTTATGTAATTAAATATTTTTTTAAATATTTCACTATAAACTATTAGGAATACAAGTCATCAAAAATACAGTCTTATCGAAATTATTCGCATCACAATAAGTAATCAATATTTACGTATAACAAAAAATTACACAAATTCTCATTTTCTCTGAATTACGGTTTCCACAACTCTACTACTAATTTTATATCTTAATAGGTATAAAAATCTTTGGAGATCAATGAAAGTCATATCCTATTAATATCAAATAACAGGTACCTACTTTCGTAGGTACTTATAATATTATTGACATTATCTCACTAAACTATTAAGAATACAAGTAATCGAAAACACAGTCATATCGAAATTATTATCATCACAAATGGTAATCAATATTTAAAGAATCAAAAAGAAATGTCGTGTTGAAAATGCGTAAGACTTTTATAATTTACTGTATGAAGATAGTAGAAAATGGCAACGGCAAAATGGTTCGCGTGCACGCGTGGCGCTTGTGCCACTGTCGCCTACGCACTAAATGTTTACTGATGGTTCATAACCCCATTTGTTTTGAACATATGAAACGGGTAACCGACGTTTTTGTTTTTTGTTGCACTAGGTAACAGACAAATGCCGTGTCATGAAATTAGAGTAAGTGTAAATTTTATTTATACCTTTTTATCTAACCACCACATTCGTTTGAATATCGGGAGGTAAAAAAATGATAAGCGACAATATGTTTGCTGAGAGTCACTAGGACAATTTATGTTAAGCTGCTCAGAGAATTTGAGCAGTGACAGGGAAAATGAGGCTAAGCGACAAACAAAGTCTTGGGAAATGCAGCCAAAACATACTAAACGACGATTATGTTTTTCTAAGAAACTGACAAAATATCCTAACCGGGATTTTATAAAAAAATACTTCCAGCTCAAACAGGCTAACGTTCAATCAAGAAATTTTTATTACATGCCAAAAAAGCGTAAGTGTCAATTTTGAGATTCAACTTTTAATATAACCACCAAAGTTAAAAATACACTTAAATGTGTGTCGTTTACGATTAAAAAATCGGGCTAAGGACCTTAATTTACAAACTGCCTAAGCGCCAAAAAGTGTTTCGTAGAGCTATGATACTTAGACCAAACGACGCAGAAAAAAAAGCCGATTCCAACCATATATATAAGTCGATTTCCCAAAAAATGGCGCTTAGCCCTTTTTGGCTGTTAGGCATCGATATAGTTTTAATTTGTTTCTATTATTTAATTGTTATTTTCTTTGTCGATAAATATCTATTAATTACCCATAAACCAGTACATAGCAAAATATCCATTATTAAATGAATCAATAACAGAGAACAAACAGTCCAGGGCAATTGCGTACCTAGAAGCATCAACAAACGTACTTTCAAATCCAGTCATGTCCTCGTCTAAGTTCTTTTTGTGTTCTTAAAATTTTATAATTTGCACTATACTGGGCGTCCCACGGCCATGCCACTTGGAGGGAAAGTATCTGAAATATTTTTGGTAGAACATTTTACTGCAAGAAGAATTCATTTTTATTAAAAAAAATAAAAAAAATAAACTGCATTCAAAGAATTTTGAATAATCGTCTATCTGAACGGGGAATCGAACCCGTCTAAATTGTAAAATATACATCCGTAATTTTATGTTATCGAACAAAAGCCTCGATCTTAAAGATTCTTTTTCCGAGATAACATAGCATCTTGAATAAAGCCAAGATGATGATATTTAGCTTTATATAACGGTAGCTTGGATCGCAAAGCAAATGATTTTTCTTACTGATTTTGAGCGGCAAGTCACTGTTTTCGACCGAGAGAGTAGATAAATAAAATAATAGATAGTTTTTCATCCTACATTAACAATTGATTTATTTGAAGGCAGGGGTTGTAGATACTGATAGTCTACGCCCGCCTGCAGAAGAGGTCGAATCACCAGGCTCTCAGAACTAGGCAGGAGCACTATGACACATATTCAGCGTTGTGTTTTACAGGGTGTGAGGTGGTGTGTGTACATCAATGAATTTTATGCAAGTGTGCTTCGTGCTACGGCGTAGGCATATCGACTTACCATAACGCTCGCTTATTCATACCGTGTACAGTATTAACGTCGGGTTGGAATTCGGAATTAGATGAAATTATCTATTTTATATCGTAGTAACCTTATAGCGAGTATGATCTATAAAGTATGTCTCCTATTATGACCGCAACTGTACATGTTTGCAATTAATTATTTAATCTGAATGTCTGAGTGTGTGTGCGTGTCAAGAACCTCGTCTACACTAAATGGCAGACATTTGAAATTTGGTTTTCCACGAGTGGTTATGCTGCATAATATGTATAAATTCGTCATAAATCATAATAATGTATTATAACCAGTGTCCGACCGAACCTGGATTTTTGGCGAAGCCGAAACCGAACGTTCGGCTTCGGTGTCAGTTTCGGCCGAAACTGAAACCCAACTTTTTTCAAACATGCTAAAATGTGATTGTTTTGTATTTCACGAACATTCGTGCGTTTTTAACCCAACACAAAACTCTTTTTGTGTGTTTTGGGTGTTTAAAGTTAATCGTATCAAATAAATGTAAGTTATAGCTCCCATGCGGATTAACCGGTTTTTGGGTTCCGTAGTCAACATAACTATCCCTTATGTTTTCGTATCCCTTTTTAGTATTTGAGTATCCCTTATAGTTTTGCCATTTCCATCTGTCTGATTTTCTGTCTGCGGCTTAGCTTAGCAGATAGTAGTAAAATTAAGCTGTTATTTTCCGGAATCACGCCGACAAAGTGGTTAAATAAAATCCAGAAACTACATTGTTTTCGGTTGATGCCTTCCCTATACCAAAAAAGGGAATGACTATTTCTGACGTCGAGCCCATGGCATAGGGTATCGTGGGATAACCGGTATAAAAAATATTGTAAGTGAGTGAAAATCATTTTACAATTCAGGGATCCGTTTACGAAAAATTAAGGTTTTAACTGATAACTGAGTAATAGCTTAAATTTACTCAGAATATATTCGTGTTATTAGGATTAATTCTTAGAGATGAAAGAAGGAACTGAAAAAGTCAGCTTAGTTCTGTATTTTTGTTAAAATGGAAACTTCCCTATTCAATCATCGTAGCTGAAAGTACCAGAAAGTCATGTAGTACCGGTCCCGCGATTCGTGATGTCAGAGGCCCTAGTCTTGTGTCTGTGTTTCAAAGCTCTATTTTCAACTGAAATGACCTAATTGGTCCCAGAAGGTCACTTTGTTGTTAAAATTGGCACAGTATTTAGCTATTACACACAGGGCGTCCCATGGCTATGCCACATGGAGGGAAAGTGTCATAAATATTGGAGATAGAATTTTTTTCTGGAAAAAGACTTCCTTTTGATTTTGAAAGCAATTAAACGCATTGAAACGGGAATGGGACCCGCCAAATTGTAAAAAAAGCAACCGTCCCTTTACGATACTGACTAAAAGGCTCAATCGTAGTTTAATTTTACTTTGAGGAAAGCAAGCATTCGTCGAACCCGCCTGCGAATTCTACGTTTGATACTAGGCTCTCATAACTGGGATAGAGAAAACATAAAAGCATCGGGCTCTCGTAAAGGTAGCTATATTGAATCTCCTCTGTAGCTTTTGTTCGTAGCTGAATTCAAACCATTTCAGCTGTAATACGTGCAAAAGTAAGCCTGGTTTGGCGTGCGAGGCTCATACGACGGTTTAGGTATTCGTGATTTGTACCCTAATAGCTCTATCTCATTTTTTCGCACAGGCTAGATGAAATAGCACGATGGGGTTAGATTGGAAATTTCTCACTATGTGATTCTTCGACACAAGTAATATATGTAGACTTACGGAGATCGATAACGAGTAAGCACACCTCCAATGTTATGATAGCCTGGTACAAGCACGGCCATCTATTGATTCCGAGGCCACCGTGCGTATTCAGCTGCCGACGAAACGTTAGTCATAGTATCTATGAGCTGCCGACATTAGAGATTTAAAATTCTGCCCAATTAAAACGTGACAATTTCGACGTTCTGATAATTTTGATGGAAATTTAGGAAGGTACCTAGGTAACTAAGGTAGGTAGGTAGACTGAGGTTTTTATAATAAAATAGCTTCTGCTCGCGGTTCCGGACGCGTATTTTCAGTGACGGAACCGTGGTCCCACTGCGATGTCCCACTGGTGGGACAAAACTTTTTCGTGGTCCCACGAAGCAGGGGGGGGGGGCGGGTTCGTGTCGTGGCGACTCTGTGACTGAAAGGGTGTGTATATATATAATTGCACCCAGAGCCTTATGTTGAACGGTCAAGTGTGTGTTTGGTGGGACCACGAAAAAGTTTTGTCCCACCAGTGAGACATCGCAGTGGGACCACGGTTCCGGAGTGGTATTTTAGGTATAATAAGTAGCCTATTGACTAAGTTAGGCTTGGCTCTAAACGAACGCCAAATTTGATCATGATATGTTCAGTAGGTAGTTTTCGAAATCCTATGTAACAAAACTTCAGATTAACAAACTTTCGCATTCATAATATTAGTAGGAAGTTCAAATAAGTTTGCTAAAATACCTACAAAACTTTTTGCCTATGGTGAATTAAATAGGTATCTTTTAAATAGAGGGGTTCAGATTTTGCAACTTTTCCATTGATCACGTAATAGATAGATGAAATTTACTTGAAATTTACCAAAAAAATACAAACTACCAACAATTTACATAAAATTAAAACATTCAAAATGAAAGGAACAGGATCCCTTTTACTTATTCCAACGCGTTTTTGGATTTTACTCAATTTAGTGAGTGAAAGAGAATTAATATGAGAACAATGTGAATTTATTCAATGTGAAACCGTATTTTGTACGGCATAAAGTTCAATTTACAAACAACTTGGTTAGCCACGTGGACACACAACTACACTTAAGGTTGCTACTCTATTTGTGCACCTACGACTGCAGCAATAAGGTTTTAGGTGGGGAAATCATCCTAACAATCTGGATCCGGACTGGATTTGACTCCCAGCTGTTTATGAGACCCTAGTAGTTGTGATGCTAAGCTCGTTGCCCGGGCAGATCTTAAAAGGTGAGGTAGGGTAGGGTGGGTACATGTATGGTACTTAGAGTGAAACAGGTGAAACAGGCAGTGAAACAGGCTGTAGTTCATTTCCTACTATGTATCGCAGTTAGTAAAACAATGAAAATTGCTAAACAGCGATATATATGGAACTATCGTCAGATAATATTTTACAAAACCAAAAGAGGTACGCAGACATACATACCTACATCAGAAAACCGTAGAAATTGTGTTGTTGGCTTCGCGCGGGATTGCTTTGCTTCGCGCGATAAATAGCCATGATAAATTAGTGCCTCACACACAGCGTACGTACAGCCTAGGCCGCTGGACTTGTGTACCTTAGTGCGTTGTCACTCGAAAAGATTTAGGAAAATACAAAATACGCATTTTATGTTATTAAAGTTGTGCGTCCATTGCATCGGAATCGGAGTGCAAGCGTAAGGATTTGGTGCTTTGTATTGATTTCTCTGGTACAGCGCGTCCACTGGATCGGCATATCTGCTGGTATCGATGCCAGAGACCAGTATGTCTGTCGATGACGCGGTATGTATCCAGGTAGAAAAGTCTGTAAAACTAACACTTTTTGAAATATGGTCAAAAAAAGGGGGGGGGATAATTTACAAAAGGGGGGCTACTCCACTTAGTGGGGTATCAAATGCAAGGTATCGGTTTGTACATTTCAAAACAGTTTTTTCAATTTCTGTAAGTTTCATACTTTTTGAAACATTTTGAAAATAGTCGAAATTTTACCCGTTCAAAAAAGTTGAAAAATTTACCGCTACCCCCTATCACCGAAGTATGCTGCGAAGATCCATCTGAAATGTAGGTTGGTACCTACTAGTTTTAGGTATTCATTAAATTTCCAAGTCTCTAACCGGTACCTTTAGTATATACCTACTTGTTGACAAACGTTCGAAACCCTCGGCGCGCGAGTTACACTCGCACTTGACGGGTTTTGTTTATTTGTAGTATGGATATAAGTGTGTTTTATCTTCGTCTTATAAATTTGTATTTGTATTTATTTATTCCATCGTAGGTACACTTGTGTTACACTTGATGTCGTTACATTCTATATTTATGTACTATTTTAATAATTACATCTATAGGTTTTTACTATAGGGACCATAAGGTAGGTACAAAGGTAAAAAAGAAAAAACAGACAACAAAATGTCAGATAATTCAACCGTAAAAGAACGGCTCTACTTTTGCCAAACGTCCTACCACCTACATTTTAAGATCTGCCCGGGCAACGAGCTCAGCATCAAAACTACCAGGGCCCCATAAATAACTGGGAGTTAAATCCAGTCAGGATCCAGATGATTTCCCAACCTAAAGCCTTATTGCTGCTGTTGTAGGTGCACTAATGGCGCAGCAACCAGTGTATGTGTTTGTCCATGTCGCTAATCAAGTTGTTTGTAAATTCAACTTTATGTCGGACAAAATATGGCTGTTTTCACATTGAATAACATCACACTAGGTGTTCTCATAAAGTTGTAAAATCTGATCCCCTCTAATTAAAAGATACAGGTAGTTATTTAACCACAGGCATGAAGTTTAAAATTTTTGCAAAGTTATTTGAACTTATTGATGAAAAAAATAAATTAAAAAAATTGGTTGTCTGTAAAGTCGGTTTACTGACGATAGTTGAACGTGACAACGCAGACGCATCGCTCACTCAAGTAGGAGAGAGACGGATGTCGAGCGCTCTCGCTTGCACTTCAAGCCTTACATGTAACGCCTCAGAGCGAGGTAACGCCGCATGACGTCATGTTTTTTCGTGCGTGCAGCCGGCTCTATCGAATTATAAGACGTTGTCACGTCAAAAATAAAATTGATGATGTGCGCCGTAAAAACCTCATCTCATGATAATTTCAAAATCACTGTAGACAAGAAGTCTACCTACAAAAACAAATTCCAAAGTTGACGGATGGCGGATTGCATAAAACAAGACGGATGATCGATCCGTTTCTTTTTAATTTTTAATTTTGAAAGGTCTGGTGTTATTTCGTGACATTCAGCAGTAAGGTTGTTCGATTTGTGCGATCCGTCTATCGAAACTTCGTATTTCGTGTTTCAAAGTAGGCCTTCTTTTATTCGTCGTTTCATCCATGTGTCATCAAAATCAAACAAAATTAGACTCAAATTTTAACTAGATGTCGCCACTACAAGAATCTGAAGTCGTTTTATAGTTTCTTAAGACACGCCTAATTATGTACAATTATGCTCGTAAGACGGACCGTAACAGACAGTTTATAATTGGCACTGTTTACTCACAGAGAGCCTGTCTTATGTGGGCCTGACTAAACACAAATGATGATGATGTCCTCCGAGCCGAATCTTAGCTACGGCGGCCAGTCTCAGGGGAGACTTGACAGTTGTCATGTGTACAGGACATATTATTACAGTGCACAAGTGTGCGCAAACACAGGTGCACTCTCCATTCACTAACTTCCATAATCCGATGGGACGGTAGACTGGCACGACCGGGCCATGACCATGACTTCTCGTCAGGACTGGCGGCTTAACGTGCTTTCCAAGGCACGGGGTGTAAACACCGCCATCTGTCACCGCTGCTACTGTAAATTTTTAGCAAGAAAACATTTGTCCCCACAGCGGAATCGAACCCGCAACCTTGTGCGTGTGCCTTTACCTGCTACGCCCTAGAAGTCGTCCTATGAGTGATGGACAAATAAAAATAACATTTGTGCAGATCATTTAGGTACTGCAGCCAAATTTTTGTACAATAATTAAACAATAATTTATTTCTTAGTGTCTAATAGTCCATCTAAATTATGTAGTATAGTACGATTTACAAATATTAAATTTGTTCCGGGTGTTCTATGTATTATAAAATACTAGACGATCGCCTCGCAGTTTCACCCACCTAGTTCCTGTTCCCGTGGAAATTCCGGGATAAAATATGGCCTATGTCACTCCCTGAAAAGTAAGCTTCCTAACGGTGACAGAATTTTTCAAATCGGTCCAGTAATTCGGAGCCTATTCAATACGTACAAACAAACAAAAAATCAAATCTTTCCTCCTTAAAATATTAGTATAGATATCTAACTATTTTTGTTTATCTTGTTGTTAGGTAAATTGTTGTTTAATTAGTGAGACAGTTATTTAGTACATAGAACATTACATTAACAGAATAAAACAATAACAACTAGTATAAACAAGTAAGTATATCAATTTCTTAAAAATCTAAGCCGTCACCAGAAGGCAGAGTGCCCAGAATGCTAGCAGCATTGCCACGTTGAATGGCAATGCTAATACGTTGACCGAAATAAAAGCCAGCATTCCGATCACCTGTGGACTCTATAAGAAGTTTAGTAAGATCTTTATAAATTGCGTGTGCCCCAGGGCCCCACGGACCAAGGGTTTTTTAATTAGTTTAATTATGTACGTAGATTTGTTGTTTTCGAATTTCATGCTCTTTCCAAGGACGATGTGGTCGCTAAGCGACTAAGTCCCTTTATTTTGATATAAATAAAATAAATATTAAAAAAAATCTATGATATCTAAAAAATAAATCTAAATCTAATAAATCTAATCTAAATCTGCTTCTTGGGGACGCTTCCGACTGGTGTTGATATGGATCAGTTGAGCTATCTGTAGACTGTTTGCAACAGTCAGCAGTTAGCTCAATTGTTTCAATTGTAAATACTAGTATAATTTTCTTTGTGAATAAAGTTATTTTTGTTTTGTAATCTAATATATTGTAATAAGTAAGTATATCAGTTAATTAGTAGTTCTGTAACTAATAATACTTACTCTAACCTGCTAAGCTTGCTGAGTACAAAGCTCTCAAAACCAGCAAGGAGTTTACAAGAGAAATTGCCACTGTAATTTTTATGGTAAGTATAATAATAATGGTAGGTACTATAATATTAGTGTAGACCCAAAGCGCAAAATCAAAAGTAGCAAAGAGCACATCTTGCTTCATCAATCCCGTAGCTTGGTCACCGTAGCTCAAGAATCGCGACCAAACTACCAGGCTGGCATGACTAACCAGGAGTTGTTATAATACCCACACCCCTGCTATCGTTTTGTTTTCTCATTATTGGGGCGTGGCTAGCGCTGCTGCACACAGACAAAAATAAACTGGCTATGCGGAAATCGGACTCGCACACCAAGGATTCCAGACCACCGTACGTGTTCAATGTTTTTTAGTGTATAGAATTGCATCTGAATAAAGTTTTATTGAACGTCGAGTGGCAGTGAATTTACTTGAAGTCGAGGTTAATTTTAACATTTCGAATATTGGCAGCCTTTGAACAATGAATTATTATGAGTTATTATCATGAGGAGATTGCATGGGTATCAATCGATATCTCCGGAAATCTATAATCTATAGGTACTAATATTATAAAGAGGAAAGTTATATTATGAAGAGTGGTGCTATGCCGCACATATTATTAAAGTCGGTATTCGCGTGACGAAATAATCTCACAAGCGTATAAAATTCAAAATTCAAGGTGCTTTATTATTTCGCTAAGATCTTACAGTGCCCTTGGACACGTCAGACTATTCAAATAACGTATTAAATGTTGCTATAATGTTCACTATTATATTCATTCATACTCAATGGCTCAATGGGCCCACAGTGTTTGTAAACAAACTGAACTCCAGCGCGTTCATGTTCCCCTGGTAGTTTCGAACGAACTCTGATCAACACAACCACTTGTTGCGCTTGGCTGTTGTGTTGATCGTCGCTATGCTTTGCAAAACCAACTTTGTTTGTTGGTCTTGCTGTTTCATTACGCGTTATTTTAAAGCGTTTTATGACGCTGATTTTTTTGTGTTTTTATTATATTTTACACATTTATCTAATTTCGGTATGAGGTTATAGCTTCGAACACGTTATTTACTGGCCAAGTAGCCCATTATTTAAGTTAGTATGCCATTCATCTTGATCTGTTCAGTAGTTTTAGCTTTTTCTGTCAATATTTTACCAAGAAAATCCGTACATTGAGATCTTTTTCGAAATTCGAACTAGCACCTGTTCTGAATAAGGTGCAGGAGGCGGAATAAAAAACAAATGCCGCGAAAAACGTACTGAGAAGTAGAGAAATGAAATAGACACACGAGCTCAAAATGCAATCCGATGCGGTGCAGCGCTCTCAAAGTCTTGATGTCCAGGCTCCTTTCCCCAAGAACCAAGATTCGCATATACAAGACGATCATTCGCCTGATCTTGATGTGCGGATGTGGTACTTAGACACTAACCCAGAAACATCCAGAAACATAAACACAAGCATCTGGTGACGGAGAGAAAAGTGCTTAGGAAGCTTCCAGGTCCAGTCCAACGAAAAGACGGATCCAGGAAGGTGCTGTGAGGGAAGAACCGGGAGATCTCTGAACTAGTTGGTTGAGCCCAATAACATTGGTGAAACAAAATCACACATGCTGCGCTGGCTCAGTGACGTGCTATGGTTTAAGATTAGGCTGCAAAACGTTTTCCTTGAAGCGCCGGTTGGCCGAGCGATCCATCTGAAATGTAGACCTACTGGTACCTACTATTTTAGGTATTTATAATTATGATAGCGAAGTCTCTAACCGGTACCTTTGGTAGATATTTGTTTAATTGACAAACGTTCGAAACCCGCAAGTGACACTCGCACTTGACGGGTCTTGTTTAACTTACTGGTTAAGTCAACCTTGATCCTTGAGAGGGCGAAAGTTCTGTCAACAGAACTACTCAACAGAACAGGTGGGAGTAAACGGAACCTTCAATCGTCTGCTACGACCCAGTTGGTTTATTTACCTATAATTTTGCTGTTGAATAATATAAAGCAAGTTATCTACAACACAGAAATCCTTAAAGAATAAAACGAGACGCAAAAAAGGTAGTTAAATACATCAAAAATAAGCAATTTCTGTTTAAACTTTAAAATTCACTATCTCGAAAACGGTTTAGTTGTGGGAAATGGTGTTTCATAGTCAAATCAGTCAGTAATGATGGAAACTACAATCTCCTTAAGGATTTAGGTTGACTTAACCCGTAACTATGTCTAGAGATTGTTCCAAAAAAGCAAGGGTCCGATATAATTTCACAGACTTGAAGTTGACCTCTAATGATCATACTTACCGCATGATATTTGACAAAATTCAAATAAGTATATAGAAATGAATGTCCATAGAATTTTGTTGCCGCATTTTATTAGTACAGTCATAACATAATACATACCTGCAATACACACGTACTTTTTGCTTCATGTTTGCAAAGAAATAATCCCGAGTGCGCGTTGAAGTTGGATTGGAGAGAGGAGAGGGAGTTTTGCAAGATCGCGATATTTTTGGATTCTAGCTACCAGGGCCTCATAACTTCGAGAGAGTGGCCAGATATAAATGAATGAGGGAGTATGAAAGTCTAGGGACGGGGTCAGATGCTGCGTTGTCGACAAATCCAACCCCTTCCCTTATTTGTGTTTCATGAATGCATCGCAGTTCCTGGGAGAGTGAGTGAGACACAATTATACACACACACGCAAGTGCATCAATGGAATGTTTCAATGTGAGGTATGTCGCACTACTCGCACCCAGCGCGGTTTAGGGGGATTATGCTTCAGTAGGTAGGTTCAGCAGTAGGTACAGTACCTACCTATTATTTTATTTTCTGACAATACCTAGGTGGTCATACAATGAGTCGTTAGCCCCTATTACTGACCTGAAAAAAAACCCTATTTCCTGACCTAAGAGTTAGTAGATGGCGATAGTAGATTAGATCCAGACCTTAGGTAGTCAATGGGGTGTTATGTACAATCACAACTGCCTCGCTGGTCTAGCGGTCAGCTTGTTCAACCGCTGATTAAGAGGTCCTGGGTTCGATTCCCAATAGTTGTTATTGGGGTTTTTCTAGCAAGGAAAAATTCACAGTAGCAGCCCGGAGTCAGAAAGTTGGCGGTGTTACACCCCCGTGCCTCGGAAAGCATGTTAAGTCGTTGGTCTTGCGCCTGTCCTCTCCCCGGTCATGTCGATCTGTCGTTCCATCGGATTATGAGAGTGAGGGAATAGAGAGTGCACCTGTGTTTGCGCACACACTCGTGCACTATAATATGTTCTGCGCATCTGGCTAGTCTCTAAAGAGACAGGCCACCGGCCGTGTTCAAAATTCGGCATTATGTCCAAATAAGCACGAACACGTCCGAAAACCGTAAAGGAGCTGGAAACATTTTTGTATGGAGGGTGGCCCAACGAGTTTGTTTGTTTTTTTTAAATCGCCGCGCACTATAAAAGTTATAAATTTGGATAGAGGACACTAAAACAAATAAAAATGTAATACAAAATAATGTCCTAAAGCGTCAGCTCTCTGAGATATTCACAGATGTAAATAACTGTATATTTTCAGCGTTATTATCTGAGAAAATCAAGACAAAACGAAATTTTTAAAAACCCGCCGACGTTTATTGGCTGAACAGATTTTCATGAAACATGGCTAGAAACACTCGGGATAAAATTATCAATGACACATAAAAAACTAAACAAAAATTGGTTCATCCGTTTGGGAGCTACGATACCACAGACAGATACACAGATACACAGACAGATACTAACTTATAACACCCCTCCTTTTGCGGCGGGGGTTAAAAAAAGTTCTTGTGCCATTCAAATCAATGCCAAGGTCAACGAACGAGTAACCAAAAGATTCACGGCCAAAGTTGAATGCACGCATCGATCTCGCAGCACCCATAATGAATATAAAGAGGGGCGCTAAGTAGGTCACCCTTTAAACCCTTTAAAATTTTAATTTTGTCTCGCTATGGATGAACTACGAGGTTTAATGTTAAGAAGGTAAAATATTTTTCTACGAACAATTAAACTAGGGTCGTATACGAATAAGGCTTAGTTTGATAATGTTCCGACGAACCTTGCTCGGAACAAACATTTGCAGATGATGCAAACGAATGTCTGAGCTTAGAAGTTTGGTCTATAATTATAAATAATAAAGTTCTGCAATAAGGGACCAGGCCACACATCTGCCAAAATTGAGTTACAGTATACAGAAAAATTGCAAATTAAGCCTTCTATCCACTCTGTAAGTTTTATAACGATCTGACAACTTTCATCTAACAAAGTAATAAATCGACAAAGTTACCAACCTACAAAAATTCTCAAACAACAGTTTCAAAATAAACGAAAAAGATCCATGCCGTATGGTTCTTAAAAAACTGAAGAATTAACAGGTTTGTATTTTGCGATACTGAACCAAGCCACATGGTGAAAAGATGAAATGTTCGAAATCTACATGAGATCCGGATTAGAAGAAGATTTTACGGTAGTGGAAATACAAAACGAATGCACGAGGAAAGAAACAGAGAAACGATTCAATAAAGAAAGAGATAATGGAGTCACTTTGGCCCAGCTAGCCTGCCTATAGCTTTTATACAAATCTAGTTGGTGATGAAAGCATTGAAGACTATATGGACGGGTTTTCAGGTGTACCTGAAAACACAATAATACAACACCTCGAAAACCAATCTTCGATCTCTTGCATCACAAACTTTTTATAAAGCAACTTAGGTACCTACACACTATGGTAACAATTTGTGTATTTTTAACGAGTTAAACGAGTTTTTTACTACATCTTCCTCAAAAATAGCTAAATCTTATATGTATATAAAATTCTCGTGTCACAATGTTCGCTCCCGTACTCCTCCGAAACGGCTTGACCGATTCTCATGAAATTTTATGAGCATATTCAGTAGGTCTGAGAATCGCCCAACATCTATTTTTCATACTCCTAAGTGATAATTTTAAATTTCCACGCAGGCGTAGCCGAGGGGCGCAGCTAGTCTTATATATAAAATTCTCGTGTCACAATGTTCGTTCCCGTACTCCTCCAAAACGGCTTGACCGATTCTCATGAAATTTTGTGAGCATATTCAGTAGGTCTGAGAATCGGCCTACATCTATTTTTCATACCCCTAAGTGATAATTTTAAATTTCCACGCGGGCGTAGCCGCGGGGTGCAGCTAGTTAAGAATAAAAACAAAAGAAAAATCAGATTTTATAAAAGCAATAAGGAACCAACCCTTAATTAAGCATTTTTGCAATAAGGAACCAGTGAGTTTTTCTGAAAAAAACCTACCACCCTTTTTAACCCCCTCAGAGCTTAATTTTTTAAACGCCTATTTAAATGGACCTTCATTTATATAGGCTTTAAAGTGTGACAATGGCAGCACAATAGTATGTTCTGCTCGTAATGTAATGGTCTTCGCTTTGAACCGAAGTATAATTTTAACCTGTTTTTTTTAAGTATCTATTGACTATTGACTTCAATTGCCAAAAACTTCTTTTATATCTATAAAGTGGTTTATTTTCTAGGAATTTCCATATTCTAGCGGCGCGGCGTTTTGACGCCGTTACAGGTCTCTAGTCTATATCTATATTAATATTATAAAGAGGAAAGATTTGTATTTTTGTGTGTTTGTAACGAATAAATTCAAAAACAACTAGACCGATTTCAAAAACTCTTTTACCACTGGAATGCTACATTATTCCTGAGTAACATAGGTTAAATTTATTACTTGAAAAAATTATCTATACTATTATCTTAATATATATAAATCACGTGTCACGTTGTTTGTCCGCGATGGACTCCTAAACCACTTAACCGATTTTAAATTAAATTTGCACATCGTGTGCAATTTGATCCAACTTGAAAGATAGAATAGCTTGTTCAGGGATGTCTTAAAAGGTGAGAGCGGTACCTACGAAGTTCGCCGCGTCAGCTAGTAATTTTATAAAGAGGAAAGATTTGTATTTTTGTATGTTTGTAACGGACAAACGCAAAAACTACTAGACCGATTTCAAAAATAATTTCATCAATAGAATGCTACATTATTCTGGAGTAATAAAGGCTATATTTATTTAATGAAAAAATTAGGGATCCCTATTAAATCTTCAATAACGTAACCATAGGTGAAAAAAAGTTTGCAATAAATTGTCTATCATCGCATGCGCTGCGGAAACTTTTGATGATTGAACAAAAAAATGATTTACGATATTAAAGGACATATCAATATCTACAAAAAAATTGCAATACCACATTATGTCCAACTGTTATAGTTATATCAGTGTAACTACTTTTTTTCACTTTAAAAGTTGATAAAAATACTGACAAAAGTCTGACCATGTTATCCATACCTTTGTATTAATCCTTATCCAAATAAATCATTTAATATTAAAGACTGTTTTAATACCTGTAGATTACTTTTTAAATTATTCAAATCGGACATTCCATTCAACAGAAATTAAGAATATAAAAATGTTAATCTACACAAAATACTAATAGAAAAATAAATGACGACGGGAGGTGGATAATAGTACATTATGGTATTAGTGTGTAAAGCTAGGTTCACATTGCTGTGTCATCAATACACACGTGTATCATACGACGTTTTTCAACAGACTTGTGAATAAAATAACAATAAAAACTTATTGCGATCGGCCACAGACTAAAGGGATGAGGTTTTTTTTTTATTTTCCGCTCATATTTGCTCCTATTCTGCCACGTACAAAATGGGGAATATAAAATTTTCTTTTATTACAGAGAAAACAAAAGTTATATTTGAGTAAAATTTTTATTTATTAAACACGTACGAGTTAAAATTATCTATTTAAGAGATAGCTATATTTAAGAGATAAGAAGTTGCATGAAATGAGCAAGCAATAGGAACATTAATTTATTTGTTCTACGAACACGATCTTTTTTTGAATAAAAACTTTTTTAAGAAAAAAGCAACTCAACCAACAAAATTTAAAAAAAAATCTATTAAGTACTCACTAGTGAGTTATAGCAATGAAAATGTCACAGTTTGATTATGGGTGTCATTCTGTGCTTAAATGCGGTGACCATAGAGCCACTTTATGAGAAAGTGTGTTGAAAAAATTATTATGAATGTCCTCTTAGCCGAATTTCGACCACGGCGGCCAATCTTATCGGAGACTAGCCAGATGCACAAGACATATTATATTGCACATGTGTGTGCGCTGCTGTGTGGTGCGGCTTAGAATTTGCACCACCCCAACTCTTTCCCCGGGTGTCGTAAGAGGCGACTAAGGGATATCAAGGGAGAGGTCTAGCGCAGGACCAACGGCTTAACGTGCTTTCCGTTAAAGTTAGGCCATCTAACACCGCCAACTCCCTTACTCCGGGCTGCTACAGTGAATATTTCTTGCTAGAAAAGACCCAATAACACAAATCTTGGGCCGACCCGGCCCACATTATTTGCGGTTGAACACGCGACCGCTATACCAACGAGGCAGTCGGATATAAGTGTGAAATGTCTTGCCACAGAAATATTAGAAACATTTACTCTACGTTTATCGTAAAAATTTTTAAAATAAATGTCCACCCGTGCGAAGCTGGGACGGGCCGCTAGTTATTTATATTCTTGTCGATTACACAACCAACCAACGGAGTGGTTTTATTATCTTTGGATTAATTAAGCGCTGTAAGCGCTATACAAAAATTATCACAGTTTAGATAGTCTCCAATAGGAAGCTAGCTAGGACCTTGAACCGATAGGTACTGTACATTTTATCTGAAGTCTAGTCGTAAAGAACCCGAAACGCTTCGATAGCGCGATCTAGCCCTCGGTCACTTTTAGTAGCGACATCTAGTTATAATTTTGAGAACTAAACGCGGTCGACTTTGTTCTCTGAGGGGTAAGGTTCAAATTTGAGTATCAACAAGAAGAGTTAAATAAATGAAAGCTGTTGAATAAATCTAGCTTTTGCTCACGTCTTTGCTTGTTTAACCTTTGTCGGCGACGAAACTTTAATGTAAGATTTATATTAATTAGTTCTACTTAGAATGTTACTAGATTGATTCATTTTCGCTATTTTGTCTGATAGAAAGTAGGTAGAATAACTAGATGTCAAGTTTCTACGTAACTTGAAATTTTCTTTTTTGTTTGTAAGTATTTTATGTAATAAAATTAGTGACTATTTAAAAATAAAATTATAAAAAGCAAAAGTATTTATTTCCAAAAAATGGTTGATGGTTTACAGAGTATAAATAATATAATAATAATATAATAATAAAAAAAGTATTTATTTCCAAAAAATGGTTTGAGCAGGTTAACAGAGTACTTAAAACTAATTTAATTATCTCTTACTTTATGTTTAAATTAAATTCACCTTAGTATAGTAGGTACTCTACCATAAAACCTTAGTGTTGTAAATGCATCGACTCCTCGCTCTAACTAAGTAAAACTTGTGTTTAGACGCGAGGGCTACTCTGCCTCACAGACCCCGAGGGTGCGGCTAAAGTACATTGGTATACTTGGTACATAGATAATGTTGAACATATCAAAGGAAAATAATTAACTAAGTATAACTAAAACATTAAATCGAAGAGAAATCCAAGGGACGCCACCTTCGAAGTTAAGCGAAACTTTGTAAAACTAACTAAAACTAAAAAAAAAAAAATAAGTAAGTATAATTAAACAGAGAAAAGATCAAGCCATTCGCGAAAGTGTGTATGTATGTGTATATGTGTGGGTAGAGTTTGTGTAAGTATGATTATGAGTGTATGCATGCTTAGTGTTGATTAGATAAATAATTTTACCTAATAAAGTATATTGTGTGTAAATTTGCGTAAAGTGAACTTAGATATTATTATAAGAGCAATATGCTAATATTATGTATTACATTAAGAACATATCAAAAAGTTATTTATTTATTGTAAGCAAATTTTCTGTTTCCAAGTAGTCACAGTTCAGTAAAAATAATTTTAACTTCCTTTTCAATTCAAAATAAGTAGTATCATGCAAAGTAATTATTTTGTTTATTTTATTATGTAAATATTTTCCTAGGAAGGAGGACTGCTTTTGGGCAAAACTAGTTTTACACGATATCGTTTGGTATTTTTTAATTCTCCTTGTTTTATCATGCAAAAGAGAGTCATTTGTATTTATTGCCCGTAGTCTAAGAATGGTTTGCTGTACAAAAAGTTTCCTAACAGTGAGAACCTGACATTCCGTATAGAGTTGAGATGTAGGGTATCTATATGGGTATGAGTTGGCTACTTTCAGCACAGCTCTCTGTGCTCTCTCGAGAGGGAGAATGTGCGTTTTTGAGGATCCACCCCAAACCGTCACACAGTACAGAAGTAGAGTTTGGCAAAGAGCAAAGTACGTAATTTTCAATTGTGTTTTAGCAGCTACATGTCTAATATTTTTAAAAATGGCTATAAGTCGGCGTATCCTAGATGTTAGTAGGTTAATATGGGGAACATACGTTAACTGAGAGTCAATTGTAACTCCTAAATATTTAATGGTCTCGCATCTTTCTAACCTAATACAGTCACAGTTGTTGCCTTGATTTGAGTAGATACACTGCATCGTGTGAGATTTTAGTGTGTGGACTGAGTCACAAGTATTGGGCAAACCAGTTTTCCGCAGCGAAAAAGCAAGATACTTAGTCTTTTCAGCGTTCAATGTGAGACGATTCTGGTAGAGATAGGCAGATACTTGATTAAATCCATGTTGAGCATGGTTATAAACTATGTTCCAAGTTTCTCCTGAAAAGAGTAAAACTGTATCATCGGCAAATGTAAGGAGTTTGCAATTTTCCGGGGTAAGGTCACATATTTGGTTAATATAGGTCAAAAATAGAGTCGGGCCGAGTATACTTCCTTGTGGAACGCCATATGTGACTGTTAATTCGGAGCTGAAGTGATTACCAATTTTAACGCATTGACTTCTATCACTAAGATAACTTTCAATTAATTTCAGTTGATCTCCTTCTATTCCTAGTCCCTCCAGCTTCTGTTTGAGCAAAGGAATTGACACCGTATCAAAAGCTTTTGCTAGGTCCAGGAAAATTCCTAGGCATTTTGTGCCGTTATCCAGGCAGCTAACAATAAAGTCATTGAGCTCTGAGACGGCGTCGGCAGTAGACCTCCCTTTCCGGAATCCATATTGGTTATTAGAGAGCAGTTTGAACTTTTCCAAATAGTTAACCAGTCTATTGTTGATGGCTCTCTCTAATATTTTAAAGAGAGTTGGCAAGATTGAAATGGGCCTATAGTTACTTGCCATGGTTTTGTCGCCACTCTTGTAGATCGGGAGTATGACTGATTTCTTAAACGCTTTAGGGAAAGTAAAGGTTGAGAAACTGAGAGAGCATATGTGAGTAAGAGGCCTACCAATAAACTCTATATTCTGTTTAAGAATCTGAGCAGAGATTCCGTCCCATCCTGTAGAGCAATCTGTTTTTAGAGACCTTATGAGTGTCTGAACCTCTGAACAATCAATGTCATATAACGCGAATGAATTACAACGTCTGCTATTTTGAACACCCCCAGCAATGTCCGCTATATTTGTAAATTTCTCAGATAAGGATTTACCAACATTTACAAAAAATTCATTGACGTAGTTTACAGCTCTAGCGGGGCATTTATCTTTTATTAAATCTTCTGGGAGTGCTTTAATTGGTTTGTAATTTGTTATAGTATTGATTATTTGCCATGTTTTTTTAATGTCTGAACCTGCTTTCTCAAATTCAGCTTTCTCAAAAGCCCGTTTGAGCTTTCGAAGTAAGGAATTGCAAAAGTTGCGGTATCTATTGTAAATCTTTTTAAGAGTTTCATCTTTTGGAAACTTTCTTAGTTTGCTATGAAGATGATCTCTGTGCCTCATGCATCGTATTAGTCCAGGAGTAATCCAGGGTTTTATAGGCATTTTACGGCGAGCTACTTTTAGTTCTTGTGTGTTTCTTTTTATGACGCTGGTAAGCATGTCTATGAAAGTATCAGTAGCGAGATCACAGCTATTACTGTTCATTACAGGAGTAAAGTCGGTGGTACTTAGTTCTTTATAAATTGCCGAGTAATTTATCTTTTTTACTATTGATTTACAGTTTCTACTGGACGAGTTTAAGAGCGATAATATTATAGCGTCATGATCTGTGACACTATTTTGGATTACTAGAGTCAAAGAGTTTTGGTTAGTCTTAGTAAAACAGTGGTCCAGACAATTTGATAGTCGCGTAGGAAAGGTATGAGTGGGCAAAAGGCCATGGAATGCTAGTGCGTCCAGGTATTCTGATGTGCGCTGATCGTTTGAGTCATCCAAGATGTTTAAATTGATATCTCCTTTCACAATAATATTTTTAGATTTTGAAAACGACATAAGGAGAGCGTCTAACGATAAAATAAAATTTGTTATGTTTTTATATGACGGTGATCGATAAATAGAAATAATTGGTATGTTATTGACTACAGTAACCAAGCAGTTAGCCTCTGAAAAATTAGGCTCATAAGTACTAGCTTGAAGATTACATTTTGAGTAGACCACTACACCGTCATTTTGTAAAATATTATTTTTTGTGAAAAAGATGTCATAACCATTAAGTAGCGGTGGATTATAACTTTTAGATAACCAACATTCCGTTAATATCATAATATCTGGATGTATTTTCATGCGTTTAATTAAAATGATAAAGTCGTCTAAATTTCGTGATATGCTTCTTATATTTTGATGGATTATTATAAGTTTTTGATCAATTTTCGACAAGTAGGACAGGCAATTTTCAGGCGCGCTTATGTAAGCCTGCGATTTAGTAGAGCTTTCTATGTTATGATTTATAAGTTCAATATTTCTATTCATTTTACTCCGTTCTAATTTTATTTTCATACACTGCGTAAAACAAACAGTGTAGTGGGTGTTTACCCGAAGGTTTTTTTGTTAATGATAAGTTGATAACAAAGAGCAGCCCCATAGACCACCGCAGAAACATATATAGAAGAAAGAGTGTGCTTGTCCTGACTTGTCTGTCGAATTTAATGAGTAAGATGAAAGTGGTTTGATGGCACGTCATCATTGGGAGCGTTCTATAATCATACCGGTATTGTAAAGTGTTTTTGAATGAGTGTTTGAGTATGGGCTTCTTGACTGTTTGTGAAGGCTGATCTGTTCCCAAAACTAGTGCTATGATAATAGTATAAATGAAAAATCTTAATGTGTAGCTTAACTTAAAAACGTAACTTAGGTATTTATATTTTAAACTTGAGTATAGTCAATCTTTTAGTTCCTTCAGTTGCTCTTCATTTCTTATCAGTATACTCTCTGTACCTTCTGATTTGCGTATGCGCACCTGCCCATAGCTAGTCCAGCAGTGAGCGAAGTTAAACTGCTTAGCGTGTTCTCTGGCCTTAAAGAACAAGGCTTTAGCATTATAGGTCAGGTTTTCACCTATGTAGACTGGTCTTGGCGAGCCCTCAAGGCTGAGATGTGTGGTGTTCAGCTTGCAGTTATTATTTGTTTTATTGAACTGTCTCACTTCACGCAAGACTCTATTTTTCATGTACATCGTAGCCAGCTCCACAACAATAGGTCGAGGCGCATCTAGTTTTCCTAGCGGTCTTCGGATATTTCTAATATCGGTTGGATGTATATTGATTTTTAAGGCCTTAAACATATTTTCAGTGATTTCCACAAGGTCAGCTGTAGTCTCTTGAGCTTTAGAGGGTATATTTCTCAATTCAATTTTGTAGGCGCAGGACTGACGGTTCATTGCCTCCAATTTATCCTCTAGAAGTTTTATTTTGGAGCAGTTCGCAGCTTGGCTGTTAGCAAGCTCCATTGTTCTTATTGAGTTTGTTTCGTAGTGGACGGTAAGAGTGTCTACCTTCTGCTCCAGATCTGTGTTAAATTTTCTAAGCTCAATGATCTCGGTTTTAACGTCATTAATGTCCGACTTTATGGACGAAAGAATTTCATCTTGTTTCTTCTGAAACTTAGAGAAGAGCAAGGTCATATGCTCAGTAAAATCATGCTTGAAGGAGTTTAACTTAAAAGTTAATGTCGCTTCCAGGTCTAATGCGGGACTCTTTTTCCTATTTAATCTGCGAGAGTCTCTGGCTTTTTTAGCTGGCTCTTGATCTGATTCTGAGAGGCTGGGGCCATACTGTGTCATATCCTCTTTGTGCGCGTTTGGTGGAGTACGCTCCATGTTGTGATATTTTATACTTTAAGCGGCAAAAAGCAATAAGAAACGGCAGTCAATAGCAGTTTGTGCTGAGCAGAGTATGGTACAGATTGCTAATCACAAAATCAAGGCGCAAGTTTTACGGGTGTTCTGTCCATTAACTGTAGGCTCTTTAGTACTAAGATATGTTAGTCCTGTTTTATTCTCCTATGCAGTCTAGATTTGGCCCTTCAATGACTTCTTCGCATGACCTACTTTTGGTGCTATGTGGTATTGGTTCGGTAATTTCGAGTCGGCCGCTTACTGTCTTCCTGGTGCAGTGGCCGCACACACGGACTGCCAAGCGGGCAACCGCGAGTTTGAATCCAGCTGGGCGCAATTATTTAAATGTTCACTCACGATCGGGGACCAAGATCCGCGCCGATTGCAGAGGCCGAAGCGCCCAGTCCAGCCAGGGTTGAAGCACCAGTTGAGCAGTCAGGGCCAGGGTCTCAGGGCGAAGTCACCAGAATTTAATTAAATCAAGTCAAAAGGCGAGAGCACGTCCGCACTGTTTAAGAGCCGCGAGGCAAGAGGTACTTATATGTAATTAATTAATTAACTAATTAATTCCCATGGGAGTTGGGGAGGCCCATTGTTTGGGACGCTATATGCGTCGACACACTTGCGCCTTCCCATCTTCCGAAGACATCCGTGAGGGCGGGTGCGGCGGCAGATTTGGCCGAAGATCTCAAGAGGCGCAAATATGCAGGTCTCGACAGAGCCTACACATTTGCTCCCCTTGGAGTCGAGACCCTAGGTCCGTGGGGTACCGAGGCTCTTCGGGTTTTCAAAAAACTATCTGAGCGTCTGGTCGAAGCGACACGTGACCCGAGAGCTGGTGAATATCTGGCACAGCGTATCAGTATTGCCATACAGCGTGGCAATGCAGCCAGCGTCTTGGGGACGCTTCCGACTGGTGTTGATATGGATCAGTTGAGCTGTAGACTGTTTGCAACAGTCGGCAGTTAGCTCAATTGTTACAATTGTAAATACTAGTATAATTTTCTTTGTGAATAAATTTGCTTTAGTTATTAATTAATTTAATTTAATTAATTCTTATTTTTAGGTAGGTACATCTGTATCTGGGATTGAAGATGCAAGATTCTACAAGCATAACAAAATAATATTCAAATCTCCTGCAAAAAAAGAGAAGGAAGACCTTATAATAATTGGACGATTTCAATTTTTACCCAATCAGAAAACATGACATGTACCTTTTGTTGATTACAATATTTTATTAGATTATTTTTAAAAGTGTTTTAGTAAACAAGTTGTTGTAAAGTATATCTATTATTTTTATGAATAAATGATTGCGATAATAATAAAGAATATGAAATTATTTTTGAAATCATAAATTTCTACAAACAACATTCTTAAAGAGTTGCCAGTTTACAGTAATTTTTCGTTTATTGATTAATTTTATTAATTTTGTACCTTTTCACGTTCCACGTTTTCAACAAAATTTAATTGCTAAACGCAAGGATCAAGACCGTTTGCGTCGTAGTATTCGTGTTGCCATCTAATTGACAGCAGAGGCCTCATTTATTTTCTACTCTTTTCGGTCGCACTGTACTTATATCTAATTAGGTTCCATCTATAATGTTTAAAAAATTACCAGTATGTAAATGATACTCTAAGAGTCTGCCTGCGCATATTAATAAAATTATACTTACGATTCCACTGACCAGTTAGTTGGTACAAAATATGCTTTCTTATCATCTGTATATACACTAGCCAAACTCAATGTAGAATGTTTGTTAACAAATCACCTATACTTATGTAGCGTAAAACTCACTCTGTTGTCGCGTTTTTTTGTACGCAATTTACATAACTTGGTGATTTGAGATCCTTCCTTCTTATTGCTTACAATTTATTATACTCATCTGAAACTCGACGCCATGCAAGTGAGTTGTAGTTTTTTTTGTGTCGTGGTTGGTTACAAATATTTCACATCGAGTTTGGCTAGTGTATAGATACGACGACCTCTGTGGCGCGGTGGGCGAAGGTCCGCCTGTGACGCAGGAGGTTGCGGGTTCGATTCCCGCCTCGGGACAAATATTTGTACGATCTGCAGATATTTGTTCAGGGTATTCTGGTCGTTTTATATTGGTAAAGCTAGAATGGTACGTCACGTAGTAAGACAACACTCAATCCTTCTTCTGGGATATTAGGATTTACATATGACAAAATAACTACTTTGCTACCCAACAAAACATTTAGGCATGATGAAAACACCTAGGTTAGGTAACACACTGCCACGCACCACGCTGCATGTTGCGTGTCGACGCACCTACGCGCGTACTTGCGGGAGTGCAGATCTGCATCATCGGTTTTTCACGCACTTACGCGCGTAGTTGCGTTTTGTTATTGCGTTTTGTCATACCTTGCGTCTCGCCCCGCAATTACGCGCGGGGGTGCATGTTTCTCCGCGCTTGAGCGCATGATCTGCATGTACGCGCGTGGATGTATTTTCGGTGTGTTAAACCGTGCGCGTTTTCTATACAAATGGAGGTACTTCAAGTGGTTCAAAGAGGTCAAGTGGAAGGGGTTGGAGGAGACCTTTGCAGAAAGAGGGCAAACAGACAAACAGTATTAAGAAACAAAATTTCAAAATTATTCTGGATAAAAGGCTTGAAATGAAGTTCTTAAAGCACAAATAAAGTTTTTACCTTTATTAATCACAAAAAAATCTTTTTTCTCGCCATGGAGCAAAATCTATACGGATACCTACTTCCCGTTGACCTATAATCATGATAATTTGGCAAGACACAAGGTCTTACGGAACCCTTAGTGCGCCAGTCCGACTCGCATTTGACGTTTTATTTTCCTTTTTATTTATTTTTGCTCATATGTTTAAGTAAACAGCTTAGGTCTTAATGATAGCGTAGGGCAATATTAGTACATACACCCTGTTGGGCATTGCAAAAGAATTTCTATAAAAACTAGACGATCGTCGCGTGGTTGCACCCGTTTAGTTCCCATTTCCGTGAGAATTCCGGGATAAAATATTGCCTATGTCACTTCCTGAAAAGTAAGCTTCATAACAGTGAAAAAAAAATTCAAATCGGTCCAGTAGTTTCGGAGCCTATTCTATACAAACAAACAATCAAATCTTTCCTCTTTATGGTATTAGTATAGATATAGATGTAGATTTAGATTAATTCGCTGTGTGGTCCCGCGGGTGTCGTAAGAGGCGACTACGGGATATCCACCGGGGGCGGGCAGCAGCGCCAATGCAGAACAATTCTACCACCGAACTGCGATCCCCAACCCGCATGCCCAGCGTGGGGATTATGGCTACGTTAGATTCGCCCCTTATTGATACATTCAATTAATAACAAGATCTCTTAGGATACATTGAATGATAAGATTTACCCGCTTAACATTTTTATAGCAAGTTTACCTTCGGTTTACTGTTGAAAACCTCAACTTTAGGCCGGTCCCCGGGCAAGCTTTCCCAACTCCCAGGACAACAGAAGTAGCTGGGAGTCTCGTATTGCATCCCCATCTTGTTGGTAACACTAGCTGCCAAATTTGCGTCTTATTATTTAAGAATCGAAAAAAAACTCAAAAACTTTTTATCGATTGAAAGCTACATTATTAGCAAATAACTGACTAACTTTTTAACACGGGAAATGTTGTGTGATGCGGTTATTAATAACTAGAATAATATATTTCTAGTTATTAATAACCGCGTCACACAAGCATGATACGTATCATAATTTGCTTATATACTGCACCAAGTGCAATAGCACAATTTATTTTATTTCTTAGAATCGCGGGCGTCACCCAAAAGTGCGTCGACCACTGGGGGCCTAAGCCACGAACCCTGTGAGTATACTGTTTGAAAACCTCTGCCATGAGGCCGTTCAAAACCTTCATGAAGCCTTGAGGTCGTTTGGGCCATTATTTTAAGAAGAAAAAGGATTATGAGTCTAGGTCTCATGAGATTCATTAATTAAGTAGGTAGCTTATTGAAAAAATAATAGAAATAATGTGACTAAATATAACCTTGTTTACTTGATGACTAATAGTAAGTGTTGTGACGTTGTTGATTTTAGTAACAAATATTTTTAATGTTAAAAAGATCCGCCAGTCTGTCTCGGTAGGCTCATGAATTGCTGTAAAACTACCAGGCAAGCATGAATGGGAAGCGGTTGTAGGATTCCCTCATCCTCCTAATTTTATTAACTAACCTCTGTACTGAGATCGTGGTTATTGCTCCAGACACTTACTTAAGACAGCAGACAGATGACGTATACACATATAGATGCATATCTATGAGTTTGACCATTTAAACATTTTTCCCCGACTACCAACGGAGGTTATGATTTTAGTACCCTATGTAATGCTGAGGGTATCAATACTGAGGCACCCTTCATATACCAAGGGTGCTAGTAGGAACAAAGGCCTCAGCTGGCGTTTAAGACTTTAACGTAGTTAGGTTTTAGTTTTTTACTAGAGGTATCGGCGGTGTCTTGTATGTAAAAATGATTTGAACTGTAACGCGTAAATGATTATAATGTATGTCCTGACGTGTCACTGGATGCAGATATTGACCGACCAATGCTATCTCGATACGACAACTTTACGTGAAGTAGATATGGAAGTTGCAGCTACTGACACAACCACTAATTAAATAAGGAATGAAAAACACCACTCCCACCTGCTGGTACCTTTCCTGTAAACTTCTCGCTGGCTACGAGCCTTGTTTGTACGGAGTAAATGAACCATTGTTTGTACATACATATACCTAGCTTATGTTACAGATAATACCAAATAATAATACAGTACAACCATAAGTACATACTTAATTAATGAATCCAAAGCATACAGAAGGCAATTCACATGAACTTCAGTAATAAAACAAAATAATATCATAATTATGTATCTACCTTCTATTGGCACTAAAATCAAGCAGCCTACGTTCATCGGCATACAAAATTCAGATCAAAAGATGACATTTTGTTGTGCTCATGTTGATCTTGAAGAAATAAAAGCTGATGACTGTCCTTTTAGCTGCTTGAGGCTGTGCCCAGTATTTATTTGTTACAATGTGAGGTGCCAGTTTTCAATACATTGATTTTGCTAGCAAGACAAGACAGCTGATAAATGATAGGTGAAATGAGCGTGTTTGGTTCGTTTTTTACAACATTTTTAGCAATTTTATATTGATTTTTCAATCAAGAATATCACGGGATCTGCCCCAGGGATTAAGCAAATATTAAAATTAAGGGGAACATGTTTTTTTGTATGGGAGCTCCCATACAAATAACATGTTTCTTTATTTTACAATTGATTCAAAGTTTCTTGTAGCAAAGATTCATAGTAAATGCAAGGCTTACGATGTGCGCGAAACTACAGTAAAAACCCGTTTTTCTTTCATGCGTCAATAACCACCTCGTAAACTTAAAAAATAGGCATAATAGCGATATTTCAACCAGGACATCATAACCACAGTAGAGAACTTGTGATTGTAGGGGTGAGAGGACATTGCGCTCACTTACAAAAAAGGTGAAATAACCACCCCTTCCACCAATTCTGTTTCAAAAACGCACCGGGACACCCGGGAGCCTGAGTGATATAGATTTAAACGCAAACACATACATGCAAATAAAAACACTGACACACACATTGCGATGTTTGCATCCTACCTATCGTTGCAGCAAGGAAAATGAAAGTGCTCTTAGCTAGACGCGGTCGGTATGCGTTAGTGTTGGGTTTTCAATTCGCACACCAAGAGATTCCATTTGCATAGCGACTTGCGAAATGATTTGCAGACAAAATTTTCTAGTAAAGAAAGTAGAAGGTAAAAAGTTTATAAAACCAAAGTTGTAGAAAACTTTATTAGCTTTAATTATCCTCTCACGTGGCAAGAGGCCATAATATGGCTTCTCAAATAAAACCGTTGTGTGGCAAGCGACCATATTATGGCCGATTTACCGATTTTTTTTTGTTGTTTTTTGTTTCGTCGAATTTATGTACTTAGAGTCAACTTTTCAGCCATGTCAATGTCTTAAAAGATGACTGACAGTGTCAAGCTGACGTTAAAACCATAAACTAACCAAGTTTAGAAACTTAAAAACGGGTTCTTCTTTTTCTGTAGACATTTTTCGTTCTGACGTAACGTTTTAAATCTGGTAGGTACTTCGATAGTTTTTTTTTTGGGGCAACTCCACCAACAAATAATTGCAAGTCTTACAAACGTTGCATTAGATCTGTGTTTGGTCTTACTGACTAATCAGAAATGGCCTAAGGTAAACTCTTGTAGATATAGAATATATAATATATATAGAATATAATAGATATAGCTACGGGATGCGACACGAGACTCCTAGCCACTTCTGTCTATCTGGGAGTCTAAAATACTTGCACGGGGACTGGCCTCAAAATGAAGGTTTCGAACCAAAATGCCTATCTTGATTTGCCTGCAGTAGCCATGGCAACGGCACGGTACAAAGGTAAATCAATAAAATGCACGGAGGAGGGGTAATACGAGGATGCGACACGAGTCTCTCAGCTACTTCTGCTGTCCTGGGAATCAAAAATGTTTTCCCGGGGACTGACCGCGAAATGAAGGTTTCGAAACAAAATTCCCATCTGGATTTGCCTGCAGTAGCCTTGGCAACGGCCCGGAACAAAGGTAAATCAATAAAATGCAGGGAGGAGGGCTAAGACCGGGATGCAACACGAGACTCCCAGCTACTTCTGTTGTCCTGGGAATCAAAAATGTTTTCCTGGGGACTGGCCGCGAAATGAAGGTTTCGAAACAAAATTCCCATCTGGATTTGCCTGCAGTAGCCTTGGCAACGGCCCGGAACAAAGGTAAATCAATAAAATGCAGGGAGGAGGGCTAAGACCGGGATGCAACACGAGACTCCCAGCTACTTCTGTTGTCCGGGGAATGAAAAAGGTTTTCCCGGGAAGATCTCGTAGTACCTACTGTATCTAGGTACCCTAGGTAGACTTTTATAAATACTCTGTGTTTATTCGTTTGTAAAAAAATATATTCGGGCAACCTTGACACATCTTAAGTACCAAAGGCTCGTAACTAGCCACAGTAAAAGTAGCTTGGTGGGGCATGCGGTTCGGTCGGGAAAATTATTCAATTGTAATTTTATTGCTGTTCAGTAGGAGCATAAATGGAGTAGTAGGTACCCTGCTGCGTCCATCGATGTGTCATGTCAATCATACACTTGCAGTACATAACAATCTACCTCTCTCAAATCCCAGCCTAGGTATTCTAATGCGTTTTGAAATAGAAATATTTGAATATAATACATAGACCTCGACCATCGACACACAAAGATACTTCCGAAGTAATCAACGCACTACCGCTGTGTAAACGTACACCAAGTGCACGATCACACAGAAGTCCGTTTTATAGGCCCATTTTATCGTATACTTACGTTTTTTTCGGCACTAGCGGATGTTTGTAAATGCATGAGAGTTCACTTCACACTCATTACTCGATCTGTTATGAGTGTGAACTACACACATAACAGTATTCATTAACGCTATCACTCGTGTCATTTCCTCTAAGTATCACCTGTATGCTGACGACCTGCTTTATTGTCATTTCAAGACAGACGAAATATTGTTAGGTGTCGACCAAATTAACTCTGACCAGAAAAGGGATATAATCACGCCTTCCATTCCATCGAAGTTTCCGGCTCTAATCTGTTACAGCACTTATATGTTAGTGCTGTAACAGATTACATTTACACTTATATGTTAGTGCTGCACTTATATGACGTTATTGAAATGAAATTATTTATTTGATGAAATTAGATATTTTATGCTCCTTAACGAAAATGCTGATTAACCCTTTCCCACGAGAAAACGGCCTCAATAACATGCTTACAAAACGTTCGACTCAGCACCGTCTGGAATATACTTTTCCTCATTGCTGGCCTTTCTTCACACATGTTTTTTTATCCGTAATAATTTACGGTTAATTAGCCGTGCGTATGCACGCGCCAGTATTGTATGTATGGATCACTATCGAATTTAGTTGACGGCGGCGAGGGGCGACATCTACACGATTCTAGCAATGTTTTGGTTTCAATGTACCAGGACAGCATAGTTGAAAAGGAGATAAACCACGCCGTCACCCCGTTCTGCTTAAGGGGGGTTAGGGAGAAGGAGTATGAGTTTCCCCCTTTCTAACTCTGGCCCTGATTGGCGCACCCACTTCCCTGTTTTTAATTTGTCGGAGAATACTCACTAATTAAAAAAGGACTCATTAAAATTCACCAATAAGGGAAGTGGGGCGTGGCTAAATTTTCCTGCAGACAACGGTTTTCTAGCTGAGTTACTAGGAGTACATGACAGGCGAAGAGCTGTCTAATCACGCCTCTAGACACGAGACCGCCTCTGGGTGCCGTCACCCGTTTCTGCTTCAGTGGGGTTAGGGAGAAGGTAGTCTGAGTTTCACCCTGTCTACCCCTGACTGCTACACCCAGTTCCCTATTTCGTTCGTTGTTCGTTACGTAGCTTCAGATATATATTATCAAATATTTTAAATACAAAGTTTTTATGAGTTTTAGCTTATCCATACTTATATAAGTACTTATAATCTATACCAATATTATAAAGAGGAAAGATTTGATTGTTTGTTTGTTGGTATTGAATAGGCTCCGAAACTTCTGGACCGATTTGAAAAATTCTTTCTCCGTCAGGAAGCTTACTTTTCAGGGAGTGACATAGGCTATGTTTTATCCTGAAATTCCTACGGGAACGGGAACTACGCAGGTGAAACCGCGAGGCGATAGTCTAGTATAGATATAATTTTATATAGATACTAGATGATCGCCTCGCGGTTTCACCCGCGTAGTTCCCGTATCCTTAAGAATCGTGGGCTAATGCCCAGCGTGGGAATTATGGGCGGGAACCCCCAATGATGAATAAAGCCAAAACTAAATGGCCCCCAGTTCCCGGCTGCCTCGTTCTTCTTGGCCATAGTAGTGGCCATGGTAACGGCAGGGAATCAAGAGGGGATCAAAGGCACCATTTAGAGTTAATACACACACACACACACACACAGAATATACGTTGTTAACAAGGGCAGGTGTGCACTCAGCGCCGTATGTTGCAAGTACGGAATGCACCCCTACGTGCCCCTACCCAATGTCGCAAGAATCGGCCGTTCAGATCTTCAGACATCGCTGGCAGGTAGTCGTAACGGATGACGCGCATAAAAAACCTTTTCCAGAAGAAAAATTATCAGTTAAAGTTTCTTACGCAACGAATATAACAATAAAGCGCACACATTGACGTGAACCGTTTATATTTACATAGTTACTTGTGCCACAACTTTGAAAAACCTAAGTCTTTAAATAATAAACCCAAATCCAGCCAAAAATTACAAAGTTGCGCAAACAACTTTGACAACAAATTTTAAGTCCTCTTTCTACGCTACAAATTTTGACGGGCCAACAGTGACGGTTCTGAATTTATTATTAAAAAAATCCGTTCTTAGCGGATGCGTACGATGGTGCTTCCTAAAAGGAAGCTATGCAAAATTTCAGCTTCGTAGGTCTTGTAGTTTCAGAGATCTCGTGATGAGTCACCCAGTTTTCTCTTTTATAAATTCATCGTTTCCATGACAATGAGCATAAGCAAGAGTTCTACAGAAACAAATTACCATAAAATGAAGGATGACCGATCCGTTTTTATTTCGTGTTTCAAAGTAAGCCTTCATTCATTCGTCGTTTCATCCATGTGTCATCAAACTAAATTAGACTAGAATTTAATCTATGTAGATGCCCGCCACGAGAAGAATTTGAAGTTGGTATATAGTTTAAAAAAAATTGGCAGAGGCCTTTATTCACAAAGAAAATTACACTAGTATATTATACTAGCTTCTGCCCGCGGCTTCGCACGCGTTGTTTCTATGGAAACGTTTTGAGGTGATTTCTATCCCATGGGAACTGAATTATGGGATAAAAAGTATGTTTTATTCCAAGATTAGAATTACCTGTATGCAAAATTTTAGCTCGATTCGTTCAATAGTTTTGGCGTGAAGAGGTAACAAACATCCATCCATCTATACATCCATCCAAACTTTCGCATTTATAATATTAGTGTGATTATTATTTGTTTTATGTTTTACACACCAAATTAATTCTATCAAAAGAGCTTATGAAAAGCCGCGTCTCAATTTTTGGGAAGACTCGGGACAAAGTAATATGAATTTCGGAAATTGGCGGAATTTTCTACCAGGGCCGCATAGCATCGAGAGTGTGGATAGATAAACATGGGAAGCATCAGACTCTTTGATGCTGCGTTTACGTTAAACCTCCCCTATTTCTGTTTCATGACGGCATCGAAATACCTGGAAGTCTAAGTGAGATGCAGTTAAACGCACACATCAATCACGAGTTTATATCTAAAGTTCTTCACTGAGAAAACCGCTGTTAACAACAACGGTTTGAAAGAAAGTTCAATTTACAAATAATAAAGGTCTATAAATAGGTGTATACTGTGCCGATTTCATGTACCATCATAAATAAAACTTCGTTGGTCTACTACAACCCCCCCTGACAATTCCTTCGATCGTGAAGTGTCATGGAATATTTTCTTTGTTTGATCGATTCATAAAGTTTCGTCTAGGTCGCCGCCGCCTCTGCGCGAGCGCATGATAAAAGCCGGACGTACACTACATTGCCCGTGCACACGCGACTTCGAAAAAATGTCGGGTGCAAAGTCTAATAACTGCAATGTAGTTATTAGTTGCCTAACGTAAGTTATTAGTAACCTCAGAACTATTGACGTTTATTCGAAATAAACTACAAGTGATGGATCAAGTGAGCTTGGTTTAAATTTGCTCGTCTGCCTTCAACGCGGAGGACATTCTTGAAGCTAAGAGTTTACTTTTTGACTGCGTAAAAACTAAGAAGCGGTCACAAAGGAAGAGGGATGGAAAAGCCCAGCGAGACCTGGAGGACATTAGTGGACTGCTTCGAGAACTAGACCCAGATGAGTTTCCCGTTTTTGTAAAGATCTGTATAAGCTACCCGCTATTAATCTCGATCATGTCGATGTTTCAAAATTATTACGAGATCTTCTACGACTGCAAAATGATGTTACGAATTTAAATCTAAAATATGTCACGGTAGAATAATTTGATGGGCTAAAAGCTGACGTAGAAAAAATTAAAACTGCATCTATTGTCAACAACTTTGATATGACAAATGTAAACATGGTGCGTGGTACCTCAAATACATGCTACGATAGCGGACCAATAGGATTATTACACATTCCTGACCCTGACCCCGAGGGTGCCGAGGCCTCAATGATGGCAACCCAGTTAGGAGATCAGTCGAAACCCGTCAATGCTGAATTGTCTCCAGCAGCGACGGCGACCATGAGTCCTTGTACTATGACTAACACGATTGTAGCATCACCTAGATGTAATAGTGACTCCTCTCCCATAACCAGGAGCAAGGCAGAGTCGGTTTCTAGACCCAAGCAGCGGTCTGAACACCCAAAATCCGTCATAAGCACCCGCAAAATGATAAAGGAGAATAAGGGCCTACCTAGAAGCGGAAGTGCACCATCACCCGGAACCGGGGGCCAGGCACATAAACATTTTTCCCTACCCAAGCACCGAAAATCTTTCGCCCAGGTAGCCTGTGACGTAGGTGAATGGAAAGATTGAGAACCGTCTACGGAATGGAAAATTGTACAAAGAAGAAGGCACAGAAATAGACTACAATCTTCTAGAGGGGAAGCGATACCGGAACCGAATAGTAAATTCATAGCGGCGAACTTAAAAGTACCGTTATTCATAAATAACGTGGATAAAAGTACAACTGCACAAGATATATCTAGTTATATCCTAAGAAGAACGGAGGTGGAAGTTTCTTTAGAAAAGATTAATCCAAGAACGGATCGAGAATATGGTGCCTATAAAGTTATAGTGCCGAAAAGTAAGCTACCGGTGTTCATGGATACAAAGTTCTGGCCCGAAGGCATCACTTTTAGACGCTTCGTCAGTCTTTGCAGACGAGACGAGGCCCGCTCGAGTGACCCTTTACACAAACAATAATGGATTGCAAGCTTATAACATTTAACTGTAAATCTGTGAAGCGGTCGTCGACATGTATTAGACAGCTATGTGACACGGCGGACGTCGTAGCCCTACAGGAAACTTGGCTCCTTCCTCATGATATTCCGTTCTTGGGGACGATTCATGATAGCTTCGAGTACACGGGGAAATCAGCTATGGACACATCAAAGGAATTACTTTGGGGCTCTTAGAAGTCTCTTAGCATATTGTGAAGCTTATGCTGCAAGACATGGCTTGCAGTATAATGTAAAAAAAAGTGTATTTATGTTGTTCTGGCCAGGCGGAAAAAGCCCAAGTTATGTGCCTCCAATCATATTGAATGGAAATTCAATAGCCAGAGTAAACGAGTTCCGATACTTGGGACATTTAGTGCATGAAAATCTTAGAGATGAAGAAGATATAGAGAGGGAGCGAAGAGCGTTGACGGTGAGACCTAATATGCTGATCCGCAGGTTTGCTCGTTGTTCAGAAGAGGTAAAAATAACTCAGTTCAAATCATTTTGTCAGACATTTTACACGAGCAGCCTGTGGTTCACATACACGTAGAAATCCGTCAATGCTATTCGCGTGCAATACAACAATGCATTCAGGATGTTGCTGGGGCTGCCGCGGTTCTGCAGCGCGTCTGGCATGTTCGCCGAGGCGCGCACAGATGGGTTCGCCGCCTGCATGAGGAAAAAAGCAGCCTCACTGCAGAGCAGAGTCCGTGGGAGCACCAACAACATCCTGCGAATGATAGCGGACAAGGTGGATGGCCCGCTATACAGACACTGCATTTAACACCCAGTTGCATAAACGATCTTTAAATTTTAATGGGGACTTTAAACACTAATCTTTCCTTAAACGGTTGCACTAAAGATGAACTGTCAAAAGTGATAGCTCATTAGGTGCTAATGGACGCTAATGTCGTTACGTCCAACGCAAAATCTATGTAAATGGCTGGTTTGACGTTTCATTACTTAAACATAATGGAACATTAAAATTTGGTAGAATTTTCGTTAGTGCAACCGTTTAAGGAAAGATTAGCGTTTAAAGTCCCCATTAAAATTTGAAGATTTTTTCGATCAACTGGTCGGTTCACTTTAACTTTGAGGAAAGCGTGTTCTGCGCTCGCTCAAGTTTGATACCGGGCTCTCATAACTGGGAAGAGAAAACATTAAATTTCGCGCTCTCGGGTAGCTATATGATACGTATAGTCTACTCTGAAGCTATTGTTCGTTCATGAATTCAAACCAATTTCAGTTGTAACACGTACAAGGATAAAGTCTAATTTAGTGAGCGAGGTTTAAACGACGTCCCTGGTTTACTCGTGGGTTATTATCCCAATAGCTCTTTCTCATTTATTCGAAAAGGCTACATGAAATAGCATGATAGAGTTGGGTTGGGAGTTTCTCACAACGTTTCCTTGACACAAGTAATTAGAGGTACGAGTACTTACCATAGAGGGGATTGCACTGAGATTACGAGTACACCTCCAATGTTATGATAGCCTGGTATAAACACGGCCATTTACATACGGATCCTTCGGATGTACCGATTCCGAGGCCACCGTTCGAATCAGCAGCCGACAAAGGAGAATGTAAAATCTCATGAATTAGTATACTTTTCTCACGCTGACTTTTGTTAACTGAAGAGATAAAAGAGGTATAGTAAAAGGGTAATTAACTTGCATTTAGTTCAGATCATTATTAGTACTTTAAAGTTATTCTGTACCATTACATTACACAAGTAATCCATAAAAATTCATATATTTTTATATTAAATCTGTATTCACATAGAAAATTACACTCTAATAATAAAAACAAATCACAATTAGTATGTAGCTTTTTATTTGTAACTTAATCAACAAAAACAAACATGATTTAAATATAAAATAAAAGATCTAGCTTCGTCACAAAACGGTCTCTGTCTCAGCATAAGCTAGTTGTTACCACGTAACAACCAACGCTGGTCTTCCGACAGAGCCGTTTGGTGACGTCACGGAAGATAACACAAAACAATCAAAAATATAACAATAAAAAAAACATAATCTACGGCAACGGTTGACAAACACAAGATACATATAATACAGATGTCATGAAATTATACACATTACATGAACTCTGGAAGAGACTCTGGAAGAGAGAGAGAGAGAGAGAGAGAGAACTAAACATAAGTACCTAACTTCTGTACACACCGACACTTTTACACAAGTAAACATAAAATATAGTGTAGGTAATAAATTTTACAAAAATAACTATTTTCATGTAATTGCATAGCATCATTATATGATACTTGTATCGTTTTTATGACTCTCTTGTCTTTTCTGACCTTCAAAAATAAAATTGCGGAAAATGGATTTATAGGAAGCTCAACTGATCCATATCAATACCAGTCGGAAGCATCCCGAAGACGCTGACTGCATTGCCTGCTGATTCGCTGCGCCAGATACTCACCAGGTCACGCGTCGCTTCGACAAGACGCTCAGATAATTTTTTAAAATTAATAACGTATAAAAGCTTGTCTATTAGAGAACAAGCGTGCCTAAAAGCTTATCAAGCCGATAGTTTGGTCATTTATTTGAAATGTCTTTGAATACCTTCATAAAAATAAATTGACAATATGAGTGCAGTATCAACATTTTATGTTGACAGTGCACATTTGTCTGTGAAAGAGTCGTCCTCAGTAACAAAAGTAGGAACCGAAAGAACTCGTGCTCCATCAGCTTGGTCACCGTAGACTCGGGAATAGCGCCAACATCACCAGGCTCGTATGACTAACTAGTAGTTAGATTGATCCTCCTTCTATTGATTTACTCTCCCACCGGAGCGCGGCTATAGTCGCTACTGACTGCAGAATTGCAGACTGAAGAAATGAAACTGGCTAAGCGCGAATCGGACTCGCACAGGCACAGGATCCGTACCATCGTAAAACAAAAACATTACATGAAATGAAATGAAATTACAGAGCACATTTCACATTTCTAAATTTTCAAGAAATTCATAGCACATTTCCCCTCAAAATACTTTAAAATTTTGAGGGGAAACGTGCTATGAATTTCTTCTTTGTTTTTTGGCTCTTGTTTTAAGCACAATGGAAATCGTAATACAGTGTGTATTTGAAAAATCAAGCGTCTATCATTGGTGTTTACGATTCAAATAATACCCATAGTCCTATTACAGTCAAACAGACACATAGACAGACAGCAGTGGAGCCTTATTTAAAGGGTCCAGTTGTTGCCCTTTGGCTACGGAACCCTAACAAATGGAGGAAGGTACCGACGTCATCTCAACGTGCCGTCGCGTCGTAGCGGGAAAGTGAAAGTGCTTCGTGCTGACGCTGTTGCAAACACGTGGTCGGTATTGATCGAAACTACCCACAGCTACCAGGTGAACATAATTTGGCTGATAGTCTCAAAACAGCAGTCAGCTTCCCGCTCTTGTGCTTTGCCAGTACGTCGTGAAAACTATGCAACAAAAATTTATTATGAATATGTTGATTTGTTGTGATAGCAGAAGCAATAAGTACAAAAATTAGGGTACTTGAGATACAACCCGCAGACAGACGCCGGATAAATGGACAGTACGACAGCATGCTGTTGTGCCAGTCACTTATACACTGATATGCTCTCGTAGCAGATAAAATTTTGTAGATACACATTCGAGATACATAATGATACCTAATCGTGTTCATGATAGTTTCTTTCAAACATTACCCGGTCGTCGTGACCATCGAAGAAAGAAGTCGACTAATTATCTATGGTTCTATACCACTTTGCAGTTATAAAATGGACGCATGAATTTTATCTGCACGCTTTATTCACTGCAACGAGAAACTATTGCTGCGTACAGAACACCAGGCTTGCATAAAACTGATAGGGATAAATTCAACTGTGCTTTATAGCGGAAAACATCTAATTAGTAGTTGAACTCGTATTGCTATCCCCGTGTTGCTTCGATGCATCGGGAACATCCACGAGTTGAACAGAGACGACAGTCATGTCGTTGTGCATACCCACCTACACCAACATGAAACAACAATGCTTTGCAAAAATGAACATAATTTATTTCAGATCACCGCTAAAAATTATCAAGGAGGCGCTTCCGTTTTATTAGTACTAGGTACTACTGGTGGTAATATTTTAATCATTGAAGTAGGTATGTAAACAAATGCACTGATATTTGTATGTTATAGATTAAAGGTACGCTGATAGTTGACAGTTCTAAGTTTACATAGCCGTATGACGTAATATCATGGCGACTACTATTTAATGGTGTTAAGAAACAGATTAAAAAAGCAGCAAAGAGCAAAGGTTTCAACCTTTGAATTGAATATTCAAATTTAGTTTGCTATTTTATAAACGAAAACTAACGTTTTCGTTTCTATTTTCTAACGTTTCCGACTGCTTTTGACGTGACAACGTCTTATAATTCGATAGAGCCGGCTGCACGCACGAAAAAACATGACGTCATGGGGCGTTACCTCGTCATGCGGCGTTACCTCGTCATGCGGCGTTACCTCGCTCTGAGTGTTTCACGTTCAACTATCGTCAGTAAACCGACTTTACAGACAACCAATTTTTTTGCCTAAGTTATCTCAAAAATATATTTTTAGATTTTTTCTCATTTAAAGAAAAATAATCTATTCTGAATATAGACGTCAAAAACGCCATCCAAGCTCAATGTTTTAGGATTTGGATGATGGAACATTAGGTGGAGAGGTGAACACAGTTTCTGAAGATCTAAAAATCATCACAGACGAATTTCAACAACTTCGTTTGGAATTTAATTTTTCCAGGTGCGAGCTTTTTATTTCGGACTCCTGTGTAGACAAAAACAATATCATTAGAAAATTCAACAGTTTGCCCCCAACATTACAGTTGTAGATAAATGTTCACTTTCACTCCCTGGTTTACCAATAATTGATGAGTCTTTTCCGTCATTTGTAGACGAGAAAACTGAAAATTTCAACAAAACTTCAGATCAAACAGACTGCTCAATATTAATAGTCATAATGGTTTTTAACAATTGCTTATTCGGTTTTGTCTATTTGTACGTAGTAAATTTACGTTTTCTTTAAGGTGAATTCAACTGTGGAAACACAGCGAGCTCTTGGAAGGCTTAGACAACATAATAAACGATACTTTATGACAAGGCATGGTCGCAGCCTCCCTGCCTGTTAAATTGGGAAGCTTAAGTATACGCAAAATTTCAAGTATAGCCCTACCAGATTTCTTGTCTTCTGTCTAAAGCATTAGTTCTTTAGTTGAAAAAATGTAAAGCCTTCTCGTTTGGCCCCAGCTGGATTGTCATTGAAAATGTCATTTTTAGACGAAGTACGAATGTCTTGCCATATTGCTTGCCCGGATGCTGCTCCCCCAAAACTTTTGTCCCAACGGCAAACGGTTTTTGTCCAAACGATTGTTCATTGGAACTCTATTAGGACACACATATATTTTGAAAAACCTGATTGGGCTCAAAAAAAATTAAACATTAACGAAGAATATCTGTCCAATTTAAGATTCGTGGATGATATTGTATTGTTATCTGAGAGTTACCCAAAAATACAAGACATGATATCAAGTTTAGATAGAGCAAGCCTGAAGTGTGGATAAAAGATAAACTGTGAAAAAACGTAAGCAATGACAAAAGAACAATCTCTTTCGTTGAAAACCAGAGACTTGAAATCGTTGAAAACTACATCTACTTGGGACAGAATATTAGTCTCGTTTGTAGAACTAAAACAAGACAAATATAAAAAAATTAAAAAGCCACCGACGTTTATTGGCTGAACAGATCTTCTGTTTGTGTATAACAAAAATTACACTAGTATTTACAATTGAAACAACTGAGCTAACTGCAGACTGTTGCAAATAATCTACAGGTAAAAACATAAAGAAAAATCTCGCTGACTCTAGCAATCTACCAACTTTGCTTTACGGATGACAAACATGGTCAGCACAGCTGAAAACAAAATTAAACTGAGATCCTTCCAAAGAGCGATAGAGCGAAATATGATGGGTCTTAAACTTCGGGATCGCATCAAAGCTCAAAAAGACTAAGCTTACTTTTGAAAAAATATTATTAAAAAATCATTCGAAAAAAAAAACAATGGTGCGACTTCGTCTTAGACAACCATGGATTTAAATGGTTCTGAATGATCTATTCTAGCTTCATCTTGTATAACATTTTATTGTGCACGGAGATTTTGAAAAAAAAAACAACTAGCGGCCAACCTTCAATGCCGTCCATACAAAAATCTGTAAGCCCCTAAGCCGCTTTGAAATGAAACAGCCAGGTGCAAAAACCACTTATTATTATTACTTGCGTATAAATGCGCACATAGATCTAAGTAAGATTTAATTTTGTAGACAAGGTACGTTCTCCCAGAGCGCTAACTCAACAAATGGCCTTTTATGTGTTACAATTACCTACAACTAAACGCAAAGACACGCGATTTTCAATCGTTTGCAATATACTTACCTAATGAACCACAGATTCGGAAAGACGTGTCTTGACCGAAGTGCGACTGAGACAGCAATACGCACGTGAAACACGAACGTTAGCCCGCCATAACACCAATCCAATTTCTAAAATATATTAGATAGGTAGTTCAGTAGTAAGTAAGTTCGTAAGAAGTTCATATATTGATAGCCAATAATGTTCTAAATCAGTACATATTGGCCAGTCTTATAGGTTTGTTTTTTTTAAATAAGCCGACACACGCACGCACATTACCTAAAAAGTAATTAAAAATGGAGTTATTACAAACAAACCCAATTGGCAAAATTACAACACGCGCGGCTAACAATGTGTTTAGATATACACCGATTCCAAATAAGTGAGCTATCCCATTTCTTAAAACAACACGGCGATGTCTCACTACGGTAAGGCCTATCTAACCATTTAGTTAGATCTATGGTAACCATAGCATCGCCCCTATTGATCGTCTGCTGGCTATTCGAGTGGGGGAAACGCGCGCATGTCACATGCCAAGCCAGCGCGCCATGCCCATTCAGTTCGTACCGCTCGCTCAAGCGAGCTCCACGTCTGCCGACCAACGATAATATCTGTGAAATGAATATCTGTGATCTGTGATTTAGTGGTGAATAATAACGCCAAAAAATTAATCAATACGTCAGGAACGACGTCATCGCCCGCGACCTGCAGATCCACTCCGTAGAAGACTCGGCGCGTCGAATGTACGACCACGCCCACCTCCACCACAAAGCGCCTCACCAACCCCGGCCCCCAGATGACCGCCCATAAAAAACGTGAAACAGTTATAAAAAAATAACCCAAGCAACACAATAAAAACAAATGCAGCCAAAAAAAAAATGAATTAAGAAAAAAGCTAAAAAAAGAGCATTTTAGCAAAACCCATGGACCGAGGGGTTGTCACCCCTCGAGTTGATGCCGGGGTAAAGAGCCCACAAGGGCCGGAATGAACAAACATCATCACAAATTAATATTTAATGTTGTTCTTTGTGACTGTTGGTCGCATTTAGCAGCCACGTCAGTTCATCTAAGATTTAACTTGAACCTGAGTGTTCCACGTTCATTTGATACGTGAGTTGTGAAGTTTTGCAAATCGGTGTATTGTTATGTCGTGTGCTAAATGAAATTGTACCACGTTCTGTCCGTGCGGGAAATTTTGCGACTTGTGTATTGTTTATCGTGTGTTTTTATGGAACATTAACCGCCTGATACTCAAACGCAACTCAGATTTAAGCACGTCTCTAGTGACAAATTTTTGACAAATTTTCATTGAAAACTGTCAAAAAATCGCAACTTGGGACGTGCGCAAACGTAAGTTCCGCTTGAGTATTCGGGCGTAAGACTGTTACTTGCTTTATGTAGCCAAGTCAGTTTATCTACGAGCTAACTTGAAGTTCATATAATACGTAAGTAGGTACCTTAATAAAATAATCACACGTTCTGTTCGTGTGGAAAGGTTTGCAAATCTGTGTATTTTTGCGTCGTGTTTTTTCATGACCACATTAAGACTGTTGATGGCTTTAAGTAGCCAAGTCAGTTCATCTACGAGTTAACTTGAACCTGAGTGTTCCACGTTCATTTATTGATTACGTCACGTCGTGAATATGAAATAATCACACGTTCTGTCCGTGTGGAAAGGTTTGAAAATCTGTGTATTGTTGCGTCGTGTGTTTCATGACCACATTAAGACTGTTGATGGCTTTAAGTAGCCAAGTCAGTTCATCTACGAGTTAACTTGAACCTGAGTGTTCCACGTTCATTTATTGATTACGTCACGTCGTGAATATGAAATAATCACACGTTCTGTCCGTTTAACCCATTCGTTAATTGGCCGGAATGGGTTAAGGGTTGAACTGTGTAAATTTATAGGCAGTAATTTTTTTAAACAATGAAGAGAATATAAATAAATAAAATCGTTCTCAATATGCCTGTGACGCAGGAGGTTGCGGGTTGGATTCTCGGCTCGGGACAAATGTTTGTACGATCTGAAGACATTTGTCCCAGGGCGCTCTGGATGTTTTCTATGTATAATAAAAATATCTATCTATGTAGTGTATTGTATTAAGTATATCCGTTATCTAGTACCCATAACACAAGCTCTGGTTAGCTTGGGGCTAGATAACGCTGTGTGAATTGTCCAGCAATTTTTATTTGATTATTATATGGGCAGAAATCTTAACCAAAACAAAACGTAGTACGTACGTAACGAAGTAAACTAAAGTAAAACAAAATAAAGAATCGTAAGAAAACGCCAAAGAGTTACATTTAATTGAGCCCAATTTCTTACTAACCTTTCAAATTTCTTTTGTCAGCTGTTGGTTCGGATGTAACCGTAGGTGTCTTTGTCAGCTGTTGGTTCGGATGTAATCACTTTGGTAGGTGTCTTTGAGTCTAGTTTCTTAAGGGTTCGTTTTTGTTAACGAACTGAAACTAAGAATCAAAACATTAAGTCAGTTTTTTCGACCAACCTCGCCTGCGCCCTGACTGAAAAACAAAAATAGTTTAAATACTGTTTTGCAACAAAATATATCTACATTTATCAATATGCATTTATTTAGTAATATTGTAAAAATGCCTGTCTTTTTAATTTAGTCAATATAGCATTTGAACAGCAGCGGAACAAATATTCATCTTACCTTATTATATTAATGAACTACACATCTAAAACTGAAACAATATTTCGTTGTCCTACCTGTGGTTGATGCGCGTAGGGAGCGTGAAATGGTGTCGCATAGTGCTGGTGCTTGCTTCTGTAGTTGCTTTGCTGTAAAACATTTGTTTACAGCAAAGCAAATAGTATATAGGATATTATATAAATAATAAATAATAAGTAAATAGGAAAACTCAAACACACTTATAAGAAAAATGCAAAAATTGGTTATGAAATGAATATACAGTGTTTTTTGAAGATGGAAGAAGTAGATGGACAAAACGTTCAACAAAACGAGTTAGAGAAAAGTATGGTATACAAATTTAAATGGGACCACATTCAGGGTATACCCTTTAAAATAAAAAAAAATCTTGCGCTAGGCTATTTTTAACCAACTTCAAAAAAAGAGGAGGTTCTCGACTCGTCTGTATGTTTTTGGTGTCTAAAGATCAGGTAGCGCTGCTGATTGTACCTATGTGATATGTCCTTTTGTGTTCTACTCTTCATATAATTATTAACGATTTAGCACGTTCTGCCCGTGTTGTTTTGACGTGTTGGTTTGAATGACTTACATCAAACTGTGCGTCAAAATTTATCGTCCCGGCTTCAGAAAACGCAGCTGGTTTAATTGGGCCCAATTTCTTACTAACCTTTCAAATTTTTTTTGTCAGCTGGTGGTTCGGATGTAACCGTAGGTGTCTTTGTCAGCTGTTGGTTCGGATGTAACCACTTCGGTAGGTTTTTTTGAGTCTAGCTCTACTGCTGGTGGTGGACAGTGTACATACAACATATTGGTGCCTCTCCATGAACGCTGGCTCCAAACACTTTGGATGGTAGTTTCTTGTATTCTGCAGGTAGATTAACATAGACTGTGTCTTGAGAAGGGCGAATAAAAACTCCATGGTCGATGAGCCATATCAAAAAGTTTACTTCCATGGAGATGATGCCACGGACCCATTTATGCAAATTTAGCCAATATAGCATTTGAACAGCAGCGGAACAAATATTCATCTTATCTTATTATATTAATGAACTACACATCTAAAACTAAAACAATATTTCGTTGTCCTACCTGTGGTTGATGCGCGTAGGGAGCGTGAAATGGTGTCGCATAGTGCTGGTGCTTGCTTCTGTAGTTGCTTTGCTGTAAAACATTTGTTTATAGCAAAGCAAATAGTAAATAGGATAATAAATAAATAATAAATAATAAGTAAATAATAAATAATAAGTAAATAGGAAAACTCAAACACACTTATAAGAAAAATGCAAAAATTGGTTATGAAATGAATATACAGTGTTTTTTGAAGATGGAAGAAGTAGATGGACAAAACGTTCAACAAAACGAGTTAGAGAAAAGTATGGTATACAAATTTAAATGGGACCACATTCAGGGTATACCCTTTAAAATAAAAAAAAATCTTGCGCTAGGCTATTTTTAACCAACTTCAAAAAAAGAGGAGGTTCTCGATTCGTCTGTATGTTTTTGGTGTCTAAAGATTAGGTAGCGCTGCTGATTGTACCTATGTGATATGTCCTTTTGTGTTCTACTCTTCATATAATTATTAACGATTTAGCACGTTCTGCCCGTGTTGTTTTGACGTGTTGGTTTGAATGACTTACATCAAACTGTGCGTCAAAATTTATCGTCCCGGCTTCAGAAAACGCAGCTGGTTTAATTGGGCCCAATTTCTTACTAACCTTTCAAATTTTTTTTGTCAGCTGGTGGTTCGGATGTAACCGTAGGTGTCTTTGTCAGCTGTTGGTTCGGATGTAACCACTTCGGTAGGTTTTTTTGAGTCTAGCTCTACTGCTGGTGGTGGACAGTGTACATACAACATATTGGTGCCTCTCCATGAACGCTGGCTCCAAACACTTTGGATGGTAGTTTCTTGTATTCTGCAGGTAGATTAACATAGACTGTGTCTTGAGAAGGGCGAATAAAAACTCCATGGTCGATGAGCCATATCAAAAAGTTTACTTCCATGGAGATGATGCCACGGACCCATTTATGCAAATTTAGCCAATATAGCATTTGAACAGCAGCGGAACAAATATTCATCTTATCTTATTATATTAATGAACTACACATCTAAAACTAAAACAATATTTCGTTGTCCTACCTGTGGTTGATGCGCGTAGGGAGCGTGAAATGGTGTCGCATAGTGCTGGTGCTTGCTTCTGTAGTTGCTTTGCTGTAAAACATTTGTTTATAGCAAAGCAAATAGTAAATAGGATAATAAATAAATAATAAATAATAAGTAAATAATAAATAATAAGTAAATAGGAAAACTCAAACACACTTATAAGAAAAATGCAAAAATTGGTTATGAAATGAATATACAGTGTTTTTTGAAGATGGAAGAAGTAGATGGACAAAACGTTCAACAAAACGAGTTAGAGAAAAGTATGGTATACAAATTTAAATGGGACCACATTCAGGGTATACCCTTTAAAATAAAAAAAAATCTTGCGCTAGGCTATTTTTAACCAACTTCAAAAAAAGAGGAGGTTCTCGATTCGTCTGTATGTTTTTGGTGTCTAAAGATTAGGTAGCGCTGCTGATTGTACCTATGTGATACGTCCTTTTGTGTTCTACTCTTCATATAATTATTAACGATTTAGCACGTTCTGCCCGTGTTGTTTTGACGTGTTGGTTTGAATGACTTACATCAAACTGTGCGTCAAAATTTATCGTCCCGGCTTCAGAAAACGCAGCTGGTTTAATTGGGCCCAATTTCTTACTAACCTTTCAAATTTTTTTTGTCAGCTGGTGGTTCGGATGTAACCGTAGGTGTCTTTGTCAGCTGTTGGTTCGGATGTAACCACTTCGGTAGGTTTTTTTGAGTCTAGCTCTACTGCTGGTGGTGGACAGTGTACATACAACATATTGGTGCCTCTCCATGAACGCTGGCTCCAAACACTTTGGATGGTAGTTTCTTGTATTCTGCAGGTAGATTAACATAGACTGTGTCTTGAGAAGGGCGAATAAAAACTCCATGGTCGATGAGCCATATCAAAAAGTTTACTTCCATGGAGATGATGCCACGGACCCATTTATGCAAATTTAGTCAATATAGCATTTGAACAGCAGCGGAACAAATATTCATCTTATCTTATTATATTAATGAACTACACATCTAAAACTGAAACAATATTTCGTTGTCCTACCTGTGGTTGATGCGCGTAGGGAGCGTGAAATGGTGTCGCATAGTGCTGGTGCTTGCTTCTGTAGTTGCTTTGCTGTAAAACATTTGTTTATAGCAAAGCAAATAGTAAATAGGATAATAAATAAATAATAAATAATAAGTAAATAGGAAAACTCAAACACACTTATAAGAAAAATGCAAAAATTGGTTATGAAATGAATATACAGGGTTTTTTGAAGATGGAAGAAGTAGATGGACAAAACGTTCAACAAAACGAGTTAGAGAAAAGTATGGTATACAAATTTAAATGGGACCACATTCAGGGTATACCCATTAAAATAAAAAAAAATCTTGCGCTAGGCTATTTTTAACCAACTTCAAAAAAAGAGGAGGTTCTCGATTCGTCTGTATGTTTTTGGTGTCTTAAGATTAGGTAGCGCTGCTGATTGTTCCTATGTGATATGTCCTTTTGTGTTCTACTCTTCATATAATTATTAACGATTTAGCACGTTCTGCCCGTGTTGTTTTGACGTGTTGGTTTGAATGACTTACATCAAACTGTGCGTCAAAATTTATCGTCCCGGATTCAGAAAACGCAGCTGGTTTATGTGCTGATGCCCGTGAGGCAAGGCCGGTAGTCGCTCGGCGTAACATGTCATCAGGGCTTAAATCGTACGTTAAAATGTATTGTTCGATGGTATGTGATTTGAAAAAACGCAGCTGGTCGATAGCCCTCTCGCTTCTTTTATGACCGTGCCATACCATGAACTTTTCCACGTCGAGTCTTTCGATATTGATTATCTGTCCGCTGCCGTAGTCCACGCGGTTCCGGTACTCGATACGACAACACGCTTCGCGTCGGCTTCCCAAGAACATAAATTGTAAACAGTGCAAAAAGTTTCCAGTCGGCTTCAATAAACACTATTTTACTTGTCAATAAAGATTTTAAAAGCCCTCGATGTCCAAAATGGTCGGTGCCGCGGAAATTACTTCTAAAATGGTCTCGTCATAAACAGTGGATTAGGCCTAAGGGGGATACCACTATAAAAAAAACGCACCTTGTGCTCAACCTCTTGGGTGGTGTGGAATAGAGCACACAGATGATTGATGATAACATTGTTTTCAGATGTCGGAGGACACCTCACACATCATTATATACGTAGAAGAAAGAGAATGCACTAGAATACGTGCAAATGCAATTCCACTCGTATGTACAAGTTCTTTTGAATATAAAAAGGTTCAACATTTACATTTTCTTAGATTTCCAAACAGACAAGGGTCAAAATTATGTTTTACGTTCATATTAATTAGTCTAACCTATACACAACCGAATATTTAGGGTTGCCTGCACTCGACAATAAAACTCCCAAATGGCGCATTGAAATATTTTTGAATACGAACATAGTGAACTACATGCTTAGCATAAAATGTTTATATTTGTTACAGATTTCCCGAAAACAACGATTTACGTCTGCTTTGGATAGAAGTCTTGGGTCCCAGAGATTGGAAACCCATTTGGGTCCCGTGGCTTCGCACGCGTTGTTTCTATGTTTAACGATTACAGGTCATTTCTATCCCATAGGAACTGCTGTATAGGATGATTCCAGGATAAGAATTACCTGTATGCAAAATTTCAGCCCGATCCCCTCAGTAGTTTTGGCGTGAAGAGGTAACAAACATCCATCCATACATCCATCCAAACTTTCGCATTTATAATATTAGTGTGAATAGTGTGATATAGTGTGAGTGTGACTATAATTATTTGAATAATTAGGCAGGGATGAAGGTAATATTGTGATGGAAAAGTTGCATTTAATTTTGTCATCAGCTGTGCACTTTTTATCTGAAGTCAATACACTCATTAAATCTCGAATTAAAGGTTATCTTAGCTATATCTAAGGTGTTAGATTAAATTAATTAGCAGTTTAACTTCGAAGTTTGTTGACTATGCTGTTGACTAACGTGTAAGAATTTAATTCCTTAAGAAAAATTTAATTTTAATAAACTACATTATTTTTCTATATTCTAGTCTCTAAAATTATTTCTACTCGTATCTCGTAATAAGTGCCTATACATTAAAAAAAATTATACCCAACTTAACGTTGTTTTACTTCTATGCCTACCTCAATTAAATGTGTACGTACCTATTCCCGCAAACGTACATAATTTAGGTACACATTTATTTATTTATTACTAGAACGTTTAAACTAAACCAATTACAAAGAAAAGATGCAAATGAGATATTTAAAGGAAACATAAGTTGCAGCTCGAATCTGACTGCTTTATTCGGTACACAGCGGGTAGGTCGTAAAATAATAATTCGGAAGTACCTACAAATACCCAACACCTCCTTACCTAAATATGACAATAAATATAGATCAACCTACTGAAACAAACTAATATTTTATGCTAAGTACCTACCTACATTATAGCACGAATTCAATGCCTTTTCTTTTACAATAACGAAGTTACATTTAAAACAACATTTACTTATTTGAGAGTTGTCTGTTGTGACGAGGGCGCAAGTTATACACGCGCTTTGAAAGAGGTGATGAACTGGCCATCTTGAACTCATCATTTTCCGAAATAGAGTCCGGGCCGTCGGTGGTAGCTCTATGCCAGGAATCAAAATTAAGCTACTTTTATCCCATAAATCAGTTCCCGTGGGATAGAAAACACCTTTAAACGTTTCCATAGAAACAACGCGTGCGAAGCCGCGGTCAGAAACTAGTTCTCTAAAACTTCTAAACTGTTCAATTTTAAGTCATTATTTCTTTTTTACAAATGCACACAGGTGCTAAACTACAAGTAATGAAAGTCAAATACTCTGTAGATGTAGTAAAAGGTATGTTTGAACATTTTTTTTTTTTTATCTGAGAGCTCTAGATGAACCTATATAACTCTGTAACAGCGTTTTCTAGCGTGTTGAAAACTCCTGCTAGCCTGTGAACATTCTATGCTAAATTCTAAAATAAAAATTAAAAACATAGACGTAGTAATTTCTGAAATATACGATATACCTATTCTTTAAGCTTGTGGACCGAGAGCTCTAGTCTAGGGGTTATACCGCCTTTACTTTAAGTTTTACAAATTGATGGAAGCAAAGGGATTTACGTTTTACAATATTTTTACTAAATCTCGCACATGGCACAGACAACCTCGGTGGCGCAGCGGGCGAAAGTCTGCCTGCAACGCAGAGTTTGTTTGTTGCGGGATCGATTACCGCCTTGGGACAAATGTTTGTTCGATTTGGTGTTAATATTTTAGGAAGAATCTACATGAACCCTGTAAGGGCCTTGCAATATTCTGGGTTAGAGTTCTTAGGTATAAAATAAATTTTTAAATATTTATTCACAAAGAAAATTATACTAGTGTTTACAATTGAAACAATTGAGCTAACTGCCGACTGTTGCAAACAGTCTACAGATAGCTCAACTGATCCATATCAACACCACATAAAATAAATGGTTTACAATTTTACATTATTCATTTAGTCCTCGTAAACATTTGTTAGAACTGAAAAAGATACTTACACAATTCGTCACCTCTATGTAGGTTTATCATAATTATTATGTCAGAAATATTAAAAATTTAATTAAAAGGTAGGTATAAGCAAATGTCAATGGTAGGTAGATTATAAATGTCAAAATTCGTGAAATCGTGAAATATGTCACACAACGCATTATTAAAATCAAAGTTTTAATAAAATAATTGTTATAAAATAGTATAATTTGCAGATATTTATTTAGGGTGCTCTGGGTATTTCTATGTAAAATATAAAATATATATCTATGTACGTTCCTACCTACTATACTTATTGTATTATGTTAATATATCATATAAATAGAAGTTACCAATAACACTACTCGCTTAGCTGGTTTGGGCTGTATAATGTTGTGTAAATTGTCCAGCATTTCTTATTAATTATATATCTATTTAATATGTCTATAAAATTGCTATAATATTTACTAATAAGCTCTTACAGCAAGGAAAAACGGCCATTGACTATATGACATGAACCAAACAAAAGTAGCAAGGAACTGAGGAAAATTGTGCTCCATCAATCCCGTAGCTTGGTCACCGTGGCTCGACAATTGCAACTATATTACCAGGCGAGCATGTCTAGCTAGGAGTTATTATAAATTCCCCCTGGGGCGTGGCTAGCGCTGCTGCACACTCACATAAACATACTGTCTATGTGGGAACCGGACTCGCACACCAATGATCCCGCACCACCGTAAAAGTACAAAGTTGAATAAGAAATTAACACATCCCTTCCTCTTTAAATTATCACTGTTTATTGTTATAGCACCCACTATAAAACACAAACGAACTCTTTGAAAAAAGAGTCTACCTATTGCGGTTCAACAGATACAGCTCTGTTACAGACAAACAGAAAAATAGACTGACGGAAACGAAGCCTTAATTAAATAGTCTCGTTGTAACCCTTTGGCAACGGAGCCCTAATAAATATAAAATTCTATAACAACGCAATCTCAACGAGTCGTTGTCGTTGCGTTCGGCCTCAGCATCAGAGTGAAAGTGCTCCGTGCTAGACGCTTGCAAATACGTGGTCAGTATTGCTCGAAACAACCTACAGCTACCAGGTGATCATAATAAAAAGGGTCTCGTTGGCACTCTTGGTGTACGATACACCCTAAAAATATCATCATAATGGATCCATCCCATTCCCATTCGGATCGCGCTCAAATACTTAACAGGTCTTATGTTTTCCATTCACAAACGAGTTCAACTTGCACTTGTCTGGTTTTTTTAGGGTTCCGTACCCAAAGGCTGCCATCGGGACCCTATTACTAAGCCTCCGCTGTCTGTATGTCTGATTGTCCGTTTGTCTGTCAGAGGGCTGTATCTCATGAACCATAATAAGTAAACAGTTAGAATTTTGACAAAGTGAGTCGCTTTTGGCACTATAACAACAAATAACTAGCAGTTGGCCACTAACAATATCGTTGTGAGCGTTTTAGTTTCTCTAGTCTAGAGCAGTCTAGTCTAGTTCAAACAAAATAAAACGCCAACTCAGCCACATATAACTTCAGCTCAGTTCACGTTTTTACAAAGAATCCAATAAAAATGCAAGAAATCCTAAGGAAACTCAAAAAATGCAGCTGTCTTGGTTTCCTATTTTCGTCGGTCCTTAATCGGTCTTCAAAACTAAAATGCTAAAAAATAAAAGCCATGTAGAAAAGAAAAAGAAACATTTATTAAAAACAACCATTATTGTTTAACTTCTTTTCTATCAACATTATTGTTTAACTTCTTCAAGTATTATTGTTTAACTTCCATCAGTTATCTAGTACCCATAACACAAGCTTTGCTTACCTTGGGGCTAGATAATGCTGTGTGAATTGTCCAGCATTATATTTATTTAAATTATTATTTAAAAATTATTTTTTTACCTCGCATTCATATCCTCATCTATCGTAACATTATCTTGTTATATTTTTCATAGCGTCAACCATATTTATTTATGCCGATAGCAGATACCTATTCTTTTTGTTTTATTAGATTCATTAATTATGAATGTACTGGTTGTATTGCACATATTATTTTATTTTTTATCTGTAACATAAGCTAGATATAGGTACATACAGTGGTTCATTTACTTTGTACAAGGCTCACATAACCAGCAAGAAGCTTTCACTAAAGTTGCCAGCGCCAGGTGGTGGTGGGTCCATTCATTCCTCCTTTAATAAGTGTTTGTGTCGGGAGCTGTAACTTCCATATCTATTTCATCGAATGCCTGAAGAGTAAAATTGTCCAAATGAGATAACAGATATTCGGTCAATACCTGTATCCAGTGTCGGCATGACACATATAAATCATAAATAATATAAACATTACAGTTCAAAGCATTTTACATCCATGACACAAGCATTCTGCTGCGTAGCAAATCGCCGTAGACACTTCGTAGACCGCTACGGTTGCCTACGGCGTAGAACTAACGTCTCGTTTAATGATGTTGTGAATTTTTTATTTTTTGCCTATTCAGCATTTCAATAGGAGTCATTTTAGTGTCGGACTAGAAGCTCAAAGTAAAAAGGTCATATATTTTCATATTCGATTAATATTTTCATTTTCAGAATCGTGCGGACAGGGAACTCCGCATATAACATACTTTTGTAGGGGATTTGCGTTCGACGTCACGATCACGTATCGATACTATCGTCAACCGGACTCGGGGCCTTGAACTTCAGGGCCTTTAGTCGGTATAAAAGTAAAAGAAATAAATGTTTGAGGAAAAACACCTGCTTTTCCAACTCGCTTAAGTGCGAATTGGACTATAATTTAATCTATATTATACAGGGTGGAATTTTGTAATGCCACCTAGAGGGAAAGTACTCTTAATACTGTAGATAGAAAATTTTACTCAAAGAAAACATTCCTTTAATTTTGAAAAGAAAGAAAACTGCATTCAGAGATTTTCGAAAATTCGCTTGCCACAACCGGGAATCGAACCGACTAAAATTTGTAAAAATTACACCCTGTATTTTTATTGCATAGATCGTTAGGGTCAATTATAAGGATGAAATCTCTCTAACAAACTTAATAAATTAAATGAAAGGAAAACCATGAAATCTTAAATTATTTTAATTTTTTACAATAAAAAGTCAACTAACTACAATTAGCTCAATTGTTTCAATTGTAAATACTAGTATAATTTTCTTTGTGAATAAATGTTTTACTAACTACTAATTAGTTGCTCAAAATGGGCTCAATTTTCTTGGATACACAAATTTATTCTTCTAATGAATTCATTTCTAGTAACTTTTAATAACGTGTTGTGGTGAATATTATAAATCGTATTCTGAACTTCAACTCTCAAATCGCTTACATTCGCATAAGATTTCATGTAAATCAGATTTTTTACAAATCCCCACAAAAAAAATCTAAAGGGGTGAGATCTGGTGATCTCGCAGGCCATCTGATTGTGCCGTTGGTACCAATCCAGGTATTAAAATGGTTTAATGTAGGCAGTAGTGATTCTGCTGTTATGGGCTGGAGCACCATCTTGCTGTATAATTATTTGGTTTCGCTCTGCCTCGGGGAAACCATTTAACTAATTTCTTAAGAGATCCAGTATTTTAAGATAGAAGAGTCTGCATTAGGTAAAAACACGTGCAAATTTCAATCGTCTTATCTAAATATTAATTCGTCATTTTAATGGATAAATGACGTCAATGATAATTATTAATTACTGACACAAGTAAACAGATGGATATTTATGTTAAAGTGCTTAACTTGAACCATTCAATTTATAATTTACGATTTCATGGTTTTCCTTTCATTTAATTTATTTAGTTTGTTAGAGAGATTTCATTCTTATCATTTGACCCTAACGATCTATGCAATAAAAGTACAGGGTGTAATTTTTACAGATTTCAGTCGGTTCGATTCCCGGGTGTGGCAAGCGAATTTTCGAAAATGTTTGAATGCAGTTTTCTTTCTTTTCAAAAATAAAGTAATGTTTTCTTTTAGTACAATTTTCTATCTACAGTATTAAGAGTACTTTCCCTCCAGGTGGCATTACAAAATTCCACCCTGTATATAAATGAAACTGTGTCTCGATACTCCTAGCTAGCCATGATATCCTAATGGTTTTGAAACGCTGCCCGCGAAAGGATCTTTCCCAGATCCTTTCGCGCAGTTAATGAGCGTACCCTCAGCGTATAAGTAATATACATGCCACTACATGTACCACCTCAAGATACACACGTCATATAGCTACGATACGGATATGCTTGTACCAGGTTCTCATAACATGCAAGAAGTTTACTCACAACTTGAACACACGTATAAGTTGTGATTTATACTATACCAGACGATCGCCTCGCGGTTTCACCCACATAGTTCCCGCTCCCGTGGGAATTCCGGGATAAAATATAGCCTATGACACTCCCTGAAAAGTAAGCTTCCTAACGATGAAAGAATTGTCCAAATCGGTTCAGTAGTTTCGGAGCCTATTCAATACAAACAAACCAACAAACAAACAAGAATCAAATCTTTCCTCTTTATACGAGTAATATTAGTGTAGATAAACCTTCCTATATGGAACCCATTCTCTCTCTCTTTTCTTCTGTTTATTCCGTTGGTTGCACTAAGCTACACAATTTGAGTTTTCTTTTTCATATCTTGGCATAACCATGGTAGTTTCAAAAAACAATTAGAAATTTCAAAATTAAGAAACAGTTTATACATGAACTATGCTGACCCACTCGCGATTTCATTCGAAATCAGCTGAAACATGCGGTTTCAGCTGAGTTTTAGGGGTTTTAGGAATTTCCGACTCTTACAATATGTGGGGTTTAGAGTCAGAAATTCCTAAAACCTGTTTTAAATGCAACAAAACGTCAAATGCGAGTCGCACTTACACACTAATGGGTGTGGTATAACTATAGAAACCTTGATTCTTGCCAAATTTTACAAGGCTCTGCTCGACGTAAATACTGTATAACCCACCTTGCGCAGAAAACTGCGCGGAGGCTGCGCCATGCACCAGGCAAACATAACGTGTTGGAGATATAATTTTGGTTTTAAATAGTCTCATGGAGAACCCTTGAACTTAAATCAACTTAAATGTAGCTTCTTTGAACTATCGTAGGCTGTAACTTATCACAGCCTCGTACGAGTATATCCTCCTGACAATTTTTCTTAGAATTGATCTAAGAAAAATTGCTTGGGAATTATTATGTTGTGGCGTCACTGATGAGCTTACCTCGCTGATAAGTAAATTAATTTGCGTCGGGTGCGAATGGACTTATGACATTGATAAGTGACTAGTGTTAAGAATAATAGTTTCAATAGTATTATAGCGGAAAGTAAAATCCCGTTATTATTCAAGATTTTTATAACGTATTCAGATATTGTGGCCCACCGACCATGGGACATGGAGGTTAAATACTAGAAATATAAAGTTATACCGAAAGAACCACCTTTGTTTATAAAACTGTCAAACTGAAAACAGAAATAGGTATGTCAGTATTTTTAAAAATTACATGCTTTTTCAAGAATTAAGAGTACCTAATCCACTAAAATTAAAAAAAATAACACATTGTGTTTTGATGAAACCGCTCGGTTCTGTGATTTTTAACTTAATAAAAATATGATATTAAACACATTGTATTTACTTAAACTTCTAAACACTGCAGCCGGGATCTTTTTCTAAAACTATTTTATTTAATTGGTTGTCGTTACGGGTCTATATATATTGGTTGTGTACACGGATCAGCGGGTAAAAATATTTATTTGTTTTTTGTTGGAAACCGATCTCGGTATCCGTGGATACAAACCCCTTTGTACCGGGATCGGTTTCCAACAAAAATAAATTGGGGAATTGTGACAATCAATTCTGTCTTTGTCTATAAGCCCCGCAAGTTGATATTGCGATTGGCGGCCATCTTGGTGACGTAGTCGACGTCGCACCGTCAGCACAATAGATAAATATACAGTAATCCGACTCCATACTAGACCGCCTGAAATTCCCTTATTTTCTCCTACCAACTTATTTTGCGGTCTAAATGTATTCTACATTAATTATAAAAGACCTAATTTTGGTACGGAACTCTAAATGTGCGAAGTCGACACGCAATTGGCCTTCGCTTTCTCGCTCAACTGTAGGTATAAAGTTCAAAGAGACGGCTGAGTCATTCTACTGTATATTTATCTACTGTGTCTGTACTTTTTTGCGACGGATGACGTCACGCAGCTGTTATTGTGACAAGGTTCCATCGCAATATCAACTTGCGGGGCTTATACGTTCCGTAGGTTGAAGACCATCAAATTAAGACAAATCACTTTGTACGGCTATTTTACACCAGTTCTTGTACCTCATGCGTTTCGTATTATATTTTTATCTAACCTATTTTGTCCCACTGCTGGGCAAAGGTCTCCCCCAAACTCTTCCAGGAATCGCGTTCGTTGGCCAGGTCCCTCCAATTAATTAAATAAAACCTCAGTGAGGCTACGTTCGTTGGGTGATTTCCTTCGTCCAAGCGTTCGTTACAGAAACTTGTCTAAGAGTGATATTGTGCCTCAGAAGAACGATCCTATGTCCTATATGACTAAAATACAAAAAATATCCAACCGTTTATTTACTTCCACTATGTATGCATTTACTCACTGTGTAAGGTAGGTCAACATTGTTTTTCTTCTGGAGTATAATTTGCTCCACGTTCTCGTTTTATAATTTGTTTTGCCTACATTTTTAGTTAAGTAACAAAGATTTTATAAAAAGAAAATAACACGCGCAATTCGCCACAAAACAAGGCATCCCGCTAGTAAACATAAAGCTCAGAATATTGTGCTGTGTAATATAGTTTCAAACCTCGGCTTTGCCCACGTGGTACTTAAACTTAGTCTATGGCGCTCAGGAATAATGTAGTTACCTATCAATCTGGTACCAGACGAATCTTTCAGAATCTAACTAGGAGTGCGAGCACGGACTTTGAGCACCGTTTCTGTCTCTAACACTTACGGTTCGGTAAAGTATGAGTAAGTTAGTACGGCTTGTTTATGTCGAGTTTTATCCCCCACATCCGAAACGAACTTTTAATTCTCCTCAGAAAAATGTTTTTCTGTTTTCTACAGACTTACCTTTTTCGACGATTCTTAGGTGTCTCCTACGGTTCCAGGTTTCAGCACCTACAAATGGACATATTGTATGTAGTATACCTACAGGCCATCCATTCCAAAGTTGCGCGCGATATTCGCAATTGCTAGGCTACTGTAATGGCTTAGCAAGGACGCAACAAAGTACAAATACTTCAGCTATTAGATGTGAAATGTTTGCTAACAGACCACAGCAGAAGAACTAAAGTTCACAAGATGAGTTTCAGACTTAATTGTTTTTCAAGTCAAAATAAACAAGACCCGTCAAGTGCGAGTGTAACTCGCGCGCCGAGGGTTTCGAACGTTTGTCAACGAGTAGGTAGGGGGTATGGGTATTTTATTTAAATTTTTTCAAAATATTTCAAAAAGTATAATATTTACAATAACTCAAACTTGATAATATTTCTTGGAAATAGGGGTAATGTGAACAAATTAGACTTGATTAAATATATGGACAAACTATGTTCCCTACAGTTAAATAAAATTGTAATGTTCACATTCCCCTACAGTGACAGCTTGCCAAATACAGAAAATAACATTAGATATAAGCTAAATATGACATTGCATACTATTTCATGCAATAATAATATACATGTGATTGACACTAACAGTATTGTTAGTAAAAAATATTGCTTGACTAAAAAAGGTAATTACTACCTTTCAAATTATTGCAAAAAACAAATAGCTGTTTCGCTATCCTATTACTTTAATATCACAGCCAAAAATTTGGCTAAACAAAATGCTTCTTTTGAGCATTGTAATAAATTTACAACCAAGACCTTGGAAGTTCTTCCAAGCCATTTAAATTAAATTTAACGACAATAGAGGAAGTCTCTAGCCATAAACAGTCAAATAATATTGGTTACATAAAAAGTCAAAGAAACCAAACCTGTAAAACAAATGCAAAGTTTACCAACTTGGTGCATCAAAATATTCAAGGATTAAAAAGTAAATTACTAGAGTTGGAATTGTTCATGAACTCTTTTCATATTGACATCATCTGCTTAACAGAACATTGGCTGAAAAGCTATGAGCTCATGTTCAATTTCAGTAACCACCAGGTTGGCAGCTCTTTTTGCAGATCACATGCTATTCGTGGAGGCTCCTTAATATTACTAAACAAATTCATGAAATTCAAAGACCGTAAGGACATAACATGCTTATCCGTTGAAAGCCACATTGAAGTAGCATGTGTAGAGTTGGAGCAAATTATTGTAGTAAGTGTATACAGCCCACCATCAGCTTCTTTTGAAATATTTGAAAATGTTATGGAGAACATTTTATTTAAATTATCAAAATCAAATAAAACTATAATGGTATGCGGGGACTTCAATGTTGACCTTTTAGAAGTTTTCTCCCTCAGTACTAGATTGACTAATTTATTTAATTCTTATAATCTAAGGCCATTATTTATGGAACCTACTAGAATAACTGAAACCTCAGCAAAATGTATAGATAATGTATTTATTTGCCAAAGTGGAAAAATTGTAACCAAAAAAATAATAAGCTACTTAAAATCAGACCACTTAGGTCAACTAATAAAACTAGATATTCAACTAAAAAATAATAATTGTAAAAAGAAAATAACATACATACCTGTAACCACAAATCGATTTGAACGGCTGAAATTGGATTGGGAGTGTAAACCATCACCTTATCACTCACTTAACAACCCAAATGAGTCATATTGCAATTTTTTTAACACATTTACCAATGCATTCAATTCAATATTCACACCCAAATCGATTATGGTTTCAGAAAAACTTACCTTTAGTGAGTGGGCAACAGTGGGTATACATAAAAGTAGACAAAAGTTGTATGAACTGTATAGTGAAAAACAATACAATTTTAGCCAGGAGTTCAAAGAAAAAGTAAAAAATTACTCAAAAATATTTAGAAAAGTTTGTCAAATTGCAAAATCAAATTATATTAGCTCGAAAATTAGAAATAGTGATAATGTAATAAAATCTACTTGGAATATAATAAAAAGTGAGACTGGAAAGGTCAGTACATACGTTAATGATTACAATTTAAAGATCAATGATTGCTCAGTTAAAAATGATGTCGAAGTGGCCCAAGCATTTGAAAACTTTTTTACTGAAATTCCAATCTCAACTACAAAGTGTTTAAACTCTTCTCAGGTAATTGCTGAGTCATTGCTTATAGAAAATGTATCTAAATGCAAAAATAAATTTAATTTCACCCATGTTGATGAAAAAGATATTAAAAAAGCCTTTAAACTTTTAAATATAAAGAAAACTGCAGATCTCTGGGGCATTTCCGTTACAATTATTAAACCATTGATTGATACCATTGCAACAGATCTAGCTTTTATATTTAATGAATCTATTGATTGTGGCGTATTTCCTGATCTAATGAAATGTAGTAAAATAATCCCACTGTTTAAATCGGGTAGTAGGTCTGACCCCACTAACTTTAGACCAATATCAGTACTGCCAACATTCAGCAATGTTTTTGAAAAACTTATTCTACATCAATTGCTTAGGCATTTCAATGGCAATGACCTGCTGCATTGTAAGCAATTTGGGTTTACTTGCGGCAGGTCAACTACTGATGCTGGTGTAGAGTTAGTATCGCATATTTTTGATGCTTGGGAGAAGTCGCAAGACGCTTTAGGCGTTTTTTGCGACTTGTCAAAAGCGTTCGATTGCGTACACCATGAAACATTAATCAGGAAACTACATCACTATGGAATAAGAAACACCTCTTTGGATCTTCTTACATCTTATTTGAGTGATAGGATACAAAGAGTTGACATTAATGGGAAACGGTCTTCGGGGTCTGTAGTTACAATGGGTGTACCACAGGGTTCTATCCTCGGTCCTTTCCTATTCTTAGTTTATATTAACGACCTGCCTCATCTTGTCAAGAATAATCACGAGATTGTATTGTTTGCTGATGATACTTCATTAATTTTTAAAATGAAACGACAAAACACAAATTTCGACGATGTGAATAGTGCAATCTCAAAAGTAGTTCATTGGTTTAGTGTCAATAATCTTTTGTTAAATGAAACCAAAACAAAATGTATTAGATTTATTCTACCTAATGTTAAACAAGTGAAGGCTGATGTAAACGTTAAAGGAGAAACTTTAGAAATAGTAGAAAGCACCGTATTCTTAGGAATCACCTTAGATAATAAACTTCAATGGGGCCCACACATAGATAAGCTATCGAAGAGACTTAGTTCTGCAGCATATGCAGTCAAAAAAATCCGTCATCTTACAGACGTGGACACATCTAGACTTGTTTATTTCAGCTACTTCCATAGTATTATGTCTTATGGTATACTGCTGTGGGGGAACGCTGCAGATATTAACACCGTATTTGTGCTGCAGAAGAGGGCTGTTCGTGCAATCTATAATATGGGTCCCAGAGAATCCCTGCGTGATAAATTCAAAGAAATAAACATAATAACAGTACCATGTCAATATATTTATGAAAACTTATTGTACACTCATAAAAATATAAATCGGTTCCCTAAAAATAGCGATAAACATAATTTGAATACCAGAAACAAACATAAGATCGCTGTGCCCACAACTAGGCTACACAAAATTAATGTATCTTTTAAAGGGCAATGTATACGCTTCTACAACAAAACTCCTAGTGAGTTGCAAAAATTATCAGTAAATAAATTCAAACAAATTGTCAAAACCTTGCTGTGCAAAAAGGCTTACTATAAAATATCAGATTATCTAGAGGATAAAAAAGCTTGGGACGGGTTTTGCTCCAACTCGAAAAATAACAACTAACAGGCTAAAGGTTTCTTCGTCGCTTCTTTACTTTAGTCTACATACCGAAGCGACAGAAATCAAAAAATATCACTTTATTTCCGTGTCAGTGCTTAGTTTTATGATTTGACCTTTTCTAAGTGTACATTTATTGTATTTATGGAAATAAAGAGTTTTTGATTTTGATTTTGATTTGATTTTACAGAAATATCAAAAACAATTTTGAAATAAACAAACTTTCACCTTTCATTTGATACCCTACTTAACTTCGTAGGTCTCTTAAAATTTCGACATCTCAATGTGTATGGGAAATGTTCATTTTCATTTTTTATTTTTTTTCATATTTATTTCTTTAAGTCTGTACAGGCGCACGAAATGTATTATTATTTTAAATTTCAATTTGATAATTGCGGTAGTTGCTGAGTTATTAAGGAGGGGGAAAAGGACAAAAAAAGCGAGACCATAAGGGTTTCGAAACCGATGTTCGAAACCCTAAAAATCAACAAGCAATGTGATTTTAAGTAATTTTCTTTGTGAGCAAGGAATATAAGTTGCGAGTAAAAACTTGGAACAAAGTGAATTTTAGGTTTATCGCTTACGCCGTTCCAAAATCGTATGCTCCGTCCCGCTCCTAAGAACGCGACATCCTATGCCTATCCTTTCACAAAATGGTGCGTTATGCGCGCATCTGTGGCGTCAATTTGTGTCAAAATAGTGATGCGGTAAGAAGTCACAGATGTATTTGCTTTTTCGATGCAAATGTTTTTTCCGTTCTGATGTGTCGTTTATTAAGGTAGATACCCTACCTACCACGCTAACGAAGTTGCGAGAAACAGCTAGTCTTATGTATTTAAAAATGAATCCCTATTTCCCTTGGTCACGGCATCACGCGTGAATGGCTGGACCAACTTCACTAATTCTTTTTTTGTTGTGTCTGTTATTGTCAGGAGAAGGTTAGTAATAAGATAAAAATAGGTGGTGGCTCTGTCTTGGGTCGTTTATCCGCATAATGGACAATTTATCTATGTATCTCACTCAATTTATCTGTGTACTCAGTAAAAGTTTGACAACGTATATAAAAAAATATGCCTCGAAGGCTAGTATTATATTCCACCTTCTGAATAGAGGTTTGTTCGAATTTCGAAGAAGATTCTTAGAGAGTATGATTGTGATTCCTTGGTAAGATTTTTTTTTTGATATGCCAAACTTTAAATTTCTTCGTTATTTCTTTCTGATCTTTTTTACCAGTATTGTGAAGGAGTCTGCTGCTACGCCACTTGCTCGCGACGTTCAGTAACCTGGTAGTTGATAGTTTCGGAGTTCCTGAAACCCGTCGTCAGACTGATTTCTGTCTATGTATGACCCTATTATCAGTAGAGGGCACCACAGTTCCATATATCTTCATTTTACCTTTAACCTTAGGGTATTATTATTAATTTCTGCCATTGGTGAGCGGGGCTCGCACCTGAACATCGTACAATACCGTCATCTTGAAATAGATAAAATTTGATGATTTTTTTTACAGAAAATAAGTACCCGACTTCGAATTCCTGCATATACACTGTTGTTTATGTTTTATGGAATTTAAAGTAGTTAGGAAAATGATCTCAAAGTCCAATAAATGTATGCCCGAGCGGGGCATACATTTATTGAACTTCGAGATCATCAACGTTTTGACCAGATAGTGTCCCTCCCTACACAATCGCCTCGTCAGCGCCTTCAGTGGCAACATTCTATCCCCGAGAAGCTGCACAGGGAAAAAAATAAATACCATGGTGGTCAAAATATCTTCAAGTCTAACTTTTTTCTCCTTCTACTTGACATTGGCACTTTTTGACAACGGCATGGCCAACAATCGAATTTTATTTGCAAATAATTTTTATGCAAATTGAAATCCCCTCGTAGATATATACTTTGTCACTAATATGTATCGATCATAAATAACGTTGGTTGGGCGCTAGAGGCTCGGCGATAGAACATACTTACCTATTGGTACAAACAAACGTACTCACCGTATACTCATAGCCCCTCTATTCTAAACCAGCGAGCTATTATCGCAAATGCCGCTCTAACTGTCATAACTTAGCACGGGAAGGGCTAAGGCTGAAACACACTATTGAAACGCCACACGACCCGACAAAACGTGATGTGTGTAACACACATCGCGATTAATAGTTAATCGTATACATTTTCTATGACTACCATCATCACATTACAATTGAAATTCATAATTGATACCCTTACCATATACATACACCTTATTTCATAATTGATTTCTAATAAATTTAAATTTACAACTTGACATACTGTCTATGATATTTTATGTAAGCAAAACATCGATCAAGTATGCGGCCTCCGGCCGGAAATTTTTGATCGATGGAGCCAAATAAATAAAAGTGCGTTTCAAAAGTGTGTTTCCACCTTTAAACAAAATAAGAAGTTGGGTTCAGAATGGGACGGAACCTTGTCAAAGTAAATGTTTTACGATGTGACGTTCCAGTACAAAACGCAAGTAGTCACAGTGGAATGGATCTTTATCAACTTAAATATTTGACTGCACTCGTTTCAGTTCGAAATGGTTCCATCCTATTTTGATGGCGCACAAATTACAAAGTAAAAAAAAAAACAAAAAAAAACACAGACCTGTATGAGTAAAACTTTTATTTTTCTTCTACGCATACCAACGTGTATTTAAACAATGTACTAATTTGTTGTTGTTGTGTACAACAAATTAGTACATTGTTTAAATACAAACCTTCCTAGTACGCCGTATGGTCAAAATAACAGACGTTTGTTGCCGAATTGTTTTGTTTCTGAATACTATCTCCGCTTGGCTGGCCGCTGGGCTGTTAAATACCATAATCCTGAAAAGCTCAACCTCGATGACTTACTTCTGTTGTTCCTATATTTTATTTTTCGATATGATAAAATGATCCTTAATGAAAATAGGTCGGCATTTTATTTATTTATCAGTTTGACTCAATTTTTGGACAAATTTAGTATGAAACTTAAAAAAACTTGATGCCGTTAGGGAGAGGGTGCAATGTGCTATTTGAAACCGAACGCAATATGCAGTCCATGAAGGGTGAATCTTGAACGATGTCCTTGACAACCGTATCTCCCGAATGTATGTGGCCCTGGTAGAAACTTGGACTGCTTCCAGTTTTCGTTTAGTGAAGGATCCTATTTTGTCTGGTGCTTCGTATTTGGTAACATAATTTCCATCAAGATTTTTTGCTGCCGATACTGTATTTTTGCAAATCCTTAGGAAAGTACCAAAAATCCAGAATATTACGGATCGATACGATACCCCATGCCATGGGGTGCCATGGGCTCGACAACAAACAAATATTCATCCTCTTTTTAGATTTAGGGAAGGCACCAACCGAAAAAATGATCATTAGGTACTTGTGTTAATATTCGTATTGTGTTAGATGATTTCTTGTTTTTTTGTACGTGTTAGTCTTTTTATTTTATTTTATTAGTAACTAGCTTCTGCCCGCGGCTTCGCACGCGTTGTTTCTATGGAAACGTTTTGAGGTTATTTCTATCCCATGGGAGCTGATTTATGGGATAAAAAGTAGCCTATGTTTGATTCCAGGGTTAGACTTACCTGTATGCAAAATTTCAGCCTGATCCGTTTAGTAGTTTTGGCGTAAAGAGGTAACAAACATCCATCCATAATAAATGGTTAACTTGTTTAGAATACTGTGGACTCTTGTAACGTCAGTTACTTATGTAGTGAAGTACCGTTCAGGTAATTTTAAAATCAATTCGTGTTCAGCGACTTTCGTTGCTGACTGTACAAGGTCGGATTTATTCATAGACTGAGTGGTACTAATAATTATTCTGTGCCAATGTTAACAACAAGGCTCCTACAATCTTATGATCCCCTGGTAGCTTCGAAGGAATATGGATAACCACACGATAGTGAATTACGGGATACTTTTGAGAATGAACACAATATAAACTAACTTCATTTAGATAATGATGAATATTAATAAAATAAAAGCTTGTAAAATACTTAGAATAAATGGTAAAACATAACATTTATAAACAAAGATTAACGTATGATTAATTTTACTCCAAGTTTTAAGTCCGTGGTAGATAAATTCAGTATTAATAAATAAAGAGTAGGAAGGAAGTAAGCTAATCCGAATCTACACCAGGATTAATATTTAATCTGAGTTTCGACCTAGTTTAGAGACAGAGTAGGCATATCATGACAAATTTGACAATTGACATATTCATAACCTAAGAAACCTGTCATTTATTTGTTTAATAACAGTATAGTACCTACAATTTCTTAGTGCAAAAATACGATTTAAAAAATATAGGTACTTACGATGGATTTTGATTACTATGTTAACGATTTGAGGCAGATAGAAGAAATTGATGAGATTGAGAACCAAATTCCATTACCGAGGCGAGTAAAAATGTATAAGATTCGTAAAAATCCTTTGGAAGAGCTTCAAGAATGTGAATTTAAGTCGAAGTACAGATTTTCAAGATCTACTGCCCATTTCATCATAGATATGGTGAAAAATGATTTAGCTGGCGATGCAAGAGGTGACTTTATACCATCCCACTTGAAAATTTTGACTGCAATCAGAACATGGGCCCGAGGAGAGGTAAGGAAATTCCTAATACTATTTTATCAATGTCATCGGTCAACAATCATCCAACAGCAACGGGTTAAACCTACCTACCTGTTATAGTTGTGTTTTTATGTTGACAGATCCAAGATGATGCAGGAGATTTAAATGGAATGAGTCAGCCAACAATATCACTTGTATGCAAGCAAGTTGCTTTGGCACTAGTGGCACAAAGAGCTCAATGGATAGCTATGCCTCAAAGTGATCTAGAGCAAAACAATGTCATTGCAGAATTTCATTCAATATGTGGATTTGGACAAGTGATTGGAACTATTGACTGTACACATATTCGAATCCCGAAAGTGAGTGGGAATATTGGACAGTACTATATAAACAGGAAAGGATACAGTTCAATAAACGTACAATTAACTTTAATGACACATAGGTATTTGTAATGCAACTGTAGCCGTGACAGCATCTAAATAAAAATATAACTTATTCCAGGTTGTTTCAAATGCTAATTTGGAAATCATGGATATAGTGGCACATTGGCGAGGCAGCAACCATGACTCGAGAATATTCAATGAATCCCGCTTAAAACAAAGATTTGAAAGGTTAGAATTTAAAGGAAGATTACTTGGAGATTCAGGTTATGCATGTACTCCTTATTTATTCACTTAGGAGTAGCGTTTTCTTATTAATACGGCTGATACGGCTGATAACGGTTTTTTTTAAATAAGCTTTTATCAAGATCTAAAGTGCCTTCAAAGACAAATCCAACGTCTCTTATCAACCTGATGTTGTCAGGTCGAGTCCACAACGAGATTACGGAACTCCTGAACGATGCGAATCTTTGCGCACTAAAAAAGAAGGATGGCGGTATAAGACTCATACCCGTGGGCACCATCAACAGCCGCCTTGTGGCTGAAGTCTGCTGTAGGAAATAAGCCGACTAACTAGGTGACAATTTAAGACCAATTTAGGCTTTGGTCCGCGAGGCGAATGTAAGGCCGCAGTACATTCCCTTGGTACATTTTCAGACCAAAACTATGGGGAGGTATTACACCCATTTTTGTCACTTTTCATAAATGGGTGTAATACCTCCCTATACATAGAAAACATCCAGAACACCCTGAACAAATATCTGCAGATCGTACAAACATTTGTCCCGAGGCGGGAATCAAACCCGCAACCTCCTGCGTCGCAGGCGGACCTACGCTCGCTGCGCCACAGAGGTCATCAGTTGCACCTAGCCGCAGGGTAACGCCTCGTAGATTCGCGGGGACTGCTGAATGAAGAACACGTTGTAGAGGAGCCCGCGCCCGCGACCTGAAACGCCTAGGATTCCTAAGGTCCACTGCAATATGGGGTGACTCTGCAGATGGGCCAGCTTCTTCTTCGTTTTCTTTCATGTACCTCCCGGGTAAAAATAATTTTCAACGACATCAATTGTTCAAAAAAGGGTCGTGATACTTGTTTTTAGGTGAATATTGTCGTTAGTAGGTTTAAATGTAAGGTATGTAACTTAATCTTACCAATGTCACTGAAACCCTATTAAAGTTTTTAACTTAAGTTAATTTATCTCTCAGAAGCCACGTTGTTGTATAAAAAGAAACGTTCGTATTTACGTACTTTTTTTTTAGAAAATTAAAACCATAGTTAAATAAAATTTAAACCATACATTAGAAACGTAAAACGTAAAACGCTGATAAGTACTTCCACTTCTTTAACCCAAGTAGGTAGGTACTACTTACTTCTAACATTCATAAAATCAATGTTATCTAGTCCAAGTTAAAACTACATAATCATTGATAATATAATTTTAGAAAACTCTTATAATAAAAGTATAAATGAATGACATTAATTGGAACTACCTACATCATGATTTCCAATCACTTGTAAAACTCAAAAAAAGCGATCAATATTGCGTACCTACTGCTTAAGGTTTATAGATTAGGTAGGTACTGATTTATGTTACATTGTCGTTTGTTTAAAACAGAATCTCATAGATATACATATAACGCTGCTTGCTAAAAGCACCAACATTCTCCAATTTTCTAGTAAATACGATCCTCGACTATTTGCCATAGGTATGGATGGGTTGGCAGTTGTAGGCTCGAGTTTAAATTGCAATTAAATGGCCTGCTTGGCAAAAAATATCATTAAAAAATCATTCGAAAAACAAAACAATGGTGAGACTTCGTCTTAGACAACCATGGACTTAAATGGTTCTGAATGATCTATTCTAGCTTCACCTTGTATAACATTTTATTGTGCACGGAGATTTGCTAGGGGCCAACCTTCAATGCCCTCCATACAAAAATCTGTAAGCCCGTAAGCCCCTTTGAAATGAAACAGCCAGGTGCTAAAACCACTTATTATTATTACTTGCGTATAAATGCGCACATAGATCTAAGTAAGATTTAATTTTGTAGACAAGGTACGTTCTCCCAGAGCGCTAACTCAACAAATGGCCTTTTATGTGTTACAATTACCTACAACTAAACGCAAAGACACGCGATTTTCAATCGTTTGCAATATACTTACCTAATGAACCACAGATTTGGAAAGACGTGTCTTGACCGAAGTGCGACTGAGACAGCAATACGCACGTGAAACACGAACATTAGCCCGCCATAACACCAATCCAATTTCTAAAATATATTAGATAGGTAGTTCAGTAGTAAGTAAGTTCGTAAGTAGTTCATTTATTGATAGCCAATAATGTTCTAGATCAGTACATATTGGCCAGTCTTAGTCATAGGTATGTTTTTTTTTTTAAATAAGGCGACACACGCACGCACATTACCTAAAAAGTAATTAAAAATGGAGTTATTACAAGCAAACCTAATTGGCAAAGTTACAACACGCGCGGCTAACAATGTGTTTAGATATTAGATATACACCGATTCCAAATGAGTGAGCTATCCCATTTCTTAAAACAACACGGCGATGGCTCACTACGGTAGGGCCTATCTAACCATTTACTTAGATCTATGGTAACCATAGCATCGCCCCTATTGATCGTCTGCTGGCTATTCGAGTGGGGGAAACGCGCGCATGTCACATGCCAAGCCAGCGCGCCATGCCCATTCAGTTCGTACCGCTCGCTCAAGCGAGCTCCACGTCTGCCGACCAACGATAATATCTGTGATCTGTGATTTATTAGTGAATAATAACGCCAAAAAATTAATCAATATGTCAGGATCGACGTCATCGCCCGCGAACTGCAGATCCACTCCGTAGAAGACTTCGTCGTGCAGTCGGCGCGTCAGATGTACGACCACGTCGACAACGGCCTCCACGCCCACCTCCACCACATAGCGCCTCACCAACCCCGGCCCCCAGATGATGACAACCCATAAAAAACGTAAAACAGTTATAAAAAATAACTCAAGCCACACAAAAAAAAACAAATGCAGCCAAAAAAAATTAATTAAGAAAAAAGCTAAAAAAAGAGCATTTTAGCGAAACTCAAGGACCGAGGGGTTGTCAGCCCTCGAGTTGATGCCGGGGTAAAGAGCCCACAAGGGTCGGAATGAACAAACATCATAACAAATTAATATTTAATGTTGTTCTTTGTGACTGTTGGTCGCATTTACCAGCCACGTCAGTTCATCTAAGATTTTACTTGAACCTGAGTGTTCCACGTTCATTTGATACGTGAGTTGTGAAGTTTTGCAAATCTGTGTATTGTTATGTCCTGTGCTAAATGAAATTGTACCACGTTCTGTCCGTGCGGGAAAATTTGCGACTTGTGTATTGTTTATCGTGTGTTTTTATGTAACATTAACCGCCTGATACTCAAACGCAACTCAGATTTAAGCACGTCTCAAGTGACCAATTTTTGACAAATTTTCATTGAAAACTGTCAAAAAATCGCAACTTGGAACGTGCACAAACGTAAGTTCCGTGTGTGTATTCGGGCGTAAGACTGTTACTTGCTTTATGTAGCCAAGTCAGTTTATCTACGAGCTAACTTGAAGTTCATATAATACGTAAGTAGGTACCTTAATAAAATAATCACACGTTCTGTTCGTGTGGAAAGGTTTGCAAATCTGTGTATTTTTGCGTCGTGTTTTTTCATGACCACATTAAGACTGTTGATGGCTTTAAGTAGCCAAGTCAGTTCATCTACGAGTTAACTTGAACCTGAGTGTTCCACGTTCATTTATTGATTACGTCACGTCGTGAATATGAAATAATCACACGTTCTGTCCGTGTGGAAAGGTTTGAAAATCTGTGTATTGTTGCGTCGTGTGTTTCATGACCACATTAAGACTGTTGATGGCTTTAAGTAGCCAAGTCAGTTCATCTACGAGTTAACTTGAACCTGAGTGTTCCACGTTCATTTATTGATTACGTCACGTCGTGAATATGAAATAATCACACGTTCTGTCCGTTTAACCCATTCGTTAATTGGCCGGAATGGGTTAAGGGTTGAACTGTGTAAATTTATAGGCAGTAATTTTTTTAAACAATGAAGAGAATATAAATAAATAAAATCGTTCTCAATATGCCTGTGACGCAGGAGGTTGCGGGTTGGATTCTCGGCTCGGGACAAATGTTTGTACGATCTGAAGACATTTGTCCCAGGGCGCTCTGGATGTTTTCTATGTATAATAAAAATATCTATCTATGTAGTGTATTGTATTAAGTATATCCGTTATCTAGTACCCATAACACAAGCTCTGGTTAGCTTGGGGCTAGATAACGCTGTGTGAATTGTCCAGCAATTTTTATTTGATTATTATATGGGCAGAAATCTTAACCAAAACAAAACGTAGTACGTACGTAACGAAGTAAACTAAAGTAAAACAAAATAAAGAATCGTAAGAAAACGCCAAAGAGTTACATTTAATTGAGCCCAATTTCTTACTAACCTTTCAAATTTCTTTTGTCAGCTGTTGGTTCGGATGTAACCGTAGGTGTCTTTGTCAGCTGTTGGTTCGGATGTAATCACTTTGGTAGGTGTCTTTGAGTCTAGTTTCTTAAGGGTTCGTTTTTGTTAACGAACTGAAACTAAGAATCAAAACATTAAGTCAGTTTTTTCGACCAACCTCGCCTGCGCCCTGACTGAAAAACAAAAATAGTTTAAATACTGTTTTGCAACAAAATATATCTACATTTATCAATATGCATTTATTTAGTAATATTGTAAAAATGCCTGTCTTTTTAATTTAGTCAATATAGCATTTGAACAGCAGCGGAACAAATATTCATCTTACCTTATTATATTAATGAACTACACATCTAAAACTGAAACAATATTTCGTTGTCCTACCTGTGGTTGATGCGCGTAGGGAGCGTAAAATGGTGTCGCATAGTGCTGGTGCTTGCTTCTGTAGTTGCTTTGCTGTAAAACATTTGTTTACAGCAAAGCAAATAGTATATAGGATATTATATAAATAATAAATAATAAGTAAATAGGAAAACTCAAACACACTTATAAGAAAAATGCAAAAATTGGTTATGAAATGAATATACAGTGTTTTTTGAAGATGGAAGAAGTAGATGGACAAAACGTTCAACAAAACGAGTTAGAGAAAAGTATGGTATACAAATTTAAATGGGACCACATTCAGGGTATACCCTTTAAAATAAAAAAAAATATTGCGCTAGGCTATTTTTAACCAACTTCAAAAAAAGAGGAGGTTCTCGACTCGTCTGTATGTTTTTGGTGTCTAAAGATTAGGTAGCGCTGCTGATTGTACCTATGTGATATGTCCTTTTGTGTTCTACTCTTCATATAATTATTAACGATTTAGCACGTTCTGCCCGTGTTGTTTTGACGTGTTGGTTTGAATGACTTACATCAAACTGTGCGTCAAAATTTATCGTCCCGGCTTCAGAAAACGCAGCTGGTTTAATTGGGCCCAATTTCTTACTAACCTTTCAAATTTTTTTTGTCAGCTGGTGGTTCGGATGTAACCGTAGGTGTCTTTGTCAGCTGTTGGTTCGGATGTAACCACTTCGGTAGGTTTTTTTGAGTCTAGCTCTACTGCTGGTGGTGGACAGTGTACATACAACATATTGGTGCCTCTCCATGAACGCTGGCTCCAAACACTTTGGATGGTAGTTTCTTGTATTCTGCAGGTAGATTAACATAGACTGTGTCTTGAGAAGGGCGAATAAAAACTCCATGGTCGATGAGCCATATCAAAAAGTTTACTTCCATGGAGATGATGCCACGGACCCATTTATGCAAATTTAGCCAATATAGCATTTGAACAGCAGCGGAACAAATATTCATCTTATCTTATTATATTAATGAACTACACATCTAAAACTAAAACAATATTTCGTTGTCCTACCTGTGGTTGATGCGCGTAGGGAGCGTGAAATGGTGTCGCATAGTGCTGGTGCTTGCTTCTGTAGTTGCTTTGCTGTAAAACATTTGTTTATAGCAAAGCAAATAGTAAATAGGATAATAAATAAATAATAAATAATAAGTAAATAATAAATAATAAGTAAATAGGAAAACTCAAACACACTTATAAGAAAAATGCAAAAATTGGTTATGAAATGAATATACAGTGTTTTTTGAAGATGGAAGAAGTAGATGGACAAAACGTTCAACAAAACGAGTTAGAGAAAAGTATGGTATACAAATTTAAATGGGACCACATTCAGGGTATACCCTTTAAAATAAAAAAAAATCTTGCGCTAGGCTATTTTTAACCAACTTCAAAAAAAGAGGAGGTTCTCGATTCGTCTGTATGTTTTTGGTGTCTAAAGATTAGGTAGCGCTGCTGATTGTACCTATGTGATACGTCCTTTTGTGTTCTACTCTTCATATAATTATTAACGATTTAGCACGTTCTGCCCGTGTTGTTTTGACGTGTTGGTTTGAATGACTTACATCAAACTGTGCGTCAAAATTTATCGTCCCGGCTTCAGAAAACGCAGCTGGTTTAATTGGGCCCAATTTCTTACTAACCTTTCAAATTTTTTTTGTCAGCTGGTGGTTCGGATGTAACCGTAGGTGTCTTTGTCAGCTGTTGGTTCGGATGTAACCACTTCGGTAGGTTTTTTTGAGTCTAGCTCTACTGCTGGTGGTGGACAGTGTGCATACAACATATTGGTGCCTCTCCATGAACGCTGGCTCCAAACACTTTGGATGGTAGTTTCTTGTATTCTGCAGGTAGATTAACATAGACTGTGTCTTGAGAAGGGCGAATAAAAACTCCATGGTCGATGAGCCATATCAAAAAGTTTACTTCCATGGAGATGATGCCACGGACCCATTTATGCAAATTTAGCCAATATAGCATTTGAACAGCAGCGGAACAAATATTCATCTTATCTTATTATATTAATGAACTACACATCTAAAACTGAAACAATATTTCGTTGTCCTACCTGTGGTTGATGCGCGTAGGGAGCGTGAAATGGTGTAGCATAGTGCTGGTGCTTGCTTCTGTAGTTGCTTTGCTGTAAAACATTTGTGTATAGCAAAGCAAATAGTAAATAGGATAATAAATAAATAATAAATAATAAGTAAATAATAAATAATAAGTAAATAGGAAAACTCAAACACACTTATAAGAAAAATGCAAAAATTGGTTATGAAATGAATATACAGGGTTTTTTGAAGATGGAAGAAGTAGATGGACAAAACGTTCAACAAAACGAGTTAGAGAAAAGTATGGTATACAAATTTAAATGGGACCACATTCAGGGTATACCCTTTAAAATAAAAATAAATCTTGCGCTAGGCTATTTTTAACCAACTTCAAAAAAAGAGGAGGTTCTCGATTCGTCTGTATGTTTTTGGTGTCTAAAGATTAGGTAGCGCTGCTGATTGTACCTATGTGATATGTCCTTTTGTGTTCTACTCTTCATATAATTATTAACGATTTAGCACGTTCTGCCCGTGTTGTTTTGACGTGTTGGTTTGAATGACTTACATCAAACTGTGCGTCAAAATTTATCGTCCCGGATTCAGAAAACGCAGCTGGTTTATGTGCTGATGCCCGTGAGGCAAGGCCGGTAGTCGCTCGGCGTAACATGTCATCAGGGCTTAAATCGTACGTTAAAATGTATTGTTCGATGGTATGTGATTTGAAAAAACGCAGCTGGTCGATAGCCCTCTCGCTTCTTTTATGACCGTGCCATACCATGAACTTTTCCACGTCGAGTCTTTCGATATTGATTATCTGTCCGCTGCCGTAGTCCACGCGGTTCCGGTACTCGATACGACAACACGCTTCGCGTCGGCTTCCCAAGAACATAAATTGTAAACAGTGCAAAAAGTTTCCAGTCGGCTTCAATAAACACTATTTTACTTGTCAATAAAGATTTTAAAAGCCCTCGATGTCCAAAATGGTCGGTGCCGCGGAAATTACTTCTAAAATGGTCTCGTCATAAACAGTGGATTAGGCCTAAGGGGGATACCACTATAAAAAAAACGCACCTTGTGCTCAACCTCTTGGGTGGTGTGGAATAGAGCACACAGATGATTGATGATAACATTGTTTTCAGATGTCGGAGGACACCTCACACATCATTATATACGTAGAAGAAAGAGAATGCACTAGAATACGTGCAAATGCAATTCCACTCGTATGTACAAGTTCTTTTGAATATAAAAAGGTTCAACATTTACATTTTCTTAGATTTCCAAACAGACAAGGGTCAAAATTATGTTTTACGTTCATATTAATTAGTCTAACCTATACACAACCGAATATTTAGGGTTGCCTGCACTCGACAATAAAACTCCCAAATGGCGCATTGAAATATTTTTGAATACGAACATAGTGAACTACATGCTTAGCATAAAATGTTTATATTTGTTACAGATTTCCCGAAAACAACGATTTACGTCTGCTTTGGATAGAAGTCTTGGGTCCCAGAGATTGGAAACCCATTTGGGTCCCGTGGCTTCGCACGCGTTGTTTCTATGTTTAACGATTACAGGTCATTTCTATCCCATAGGAACTGCTGTATAGGATAAAAAGATGATTCCAGGATAAGAATTACCTGTATGCAAAATTTCAGCCCGATCCCCTCAGTAGTTTTGGCGTGAAGAGGTAACAAACATCCATCCATACATCCATCCAAACTTTCGCATTTATAATATTAGTGTGAATAGTGTGATATAGTGTGAGTGTGACTATAATTATTTGAATAATTAGGCAGGGATGAAGGTAATATTGTGATGGAAAAGTTGCATTTAATTTTGTCATCAGCTGTGCACTTTTTATCTGAAGTCTAATTTCAATACACTCATTAAATCTCGAATTAAAGGTTATCTTAGCTATATCTAAGGTGTTAGATTAAATTAATTAGCAGTTTAACTTCGAAGTTTGTTGACTATGCTGTTGACTAACGTGTAAGAATTTAATTCCTTAAGAAAAATTTAATTTTAATAAACTACATTATTTTTCTATATTCTAGTCTCTAAAATTATTTCTACTCGTATCTCGTAATAAGTGCCTATACATTAAAAAAAATTATACCCAACTTAACGTTGTTTTACTTCTATGCCTACCTCAATTAAATGTGTACGTACCTATTCCCGCAAACGTACATAATTTAGGTACACATTTATTTATTTATTACTAGAACGTTTAAACTAAACCAATTACAAAGAAAAGATGCAAATGAGATATTTAAAGGAAACATAAGTTGCAGCTCGAATCTGACTGCTTTATTCGGTACACAGCGGGTAGGTCGTAAAATAATAATTCGGAAGTACCTACAAATACCCAACACCTCCTTACCTAAATATGACAATAAATATAGATCAACCTACTGAAACAAACTAATATTTTATGCTAAGTACCTACCTACATTATAGCACGAATTCAATGCCTTTTCTTTTACAATAACGAAGTTACATTTAAAACAACATTTACTTATTTGAGAGTTGTCTGTTGTGACGAGGGCGCAAGTTATACACGCGCTTTGAAAGAGGTGATGAACTGGCCATCTTGAACTCATCATTTTCCGAAATAGAGTCCGGGCCGTCGGTGGTAGCTCTATGCCAGGAATCAAAATTAAGCTACTTTTATCCCATAAATCAGTTCCCGTGGGATAGAAAACACCTTTAAACGTTTCCATAGAAACAACGCGTGCGAAGCCGCGGTCAGAAACTAGTTCTCTAAAACTTCTAAACTGTTCAATTTTAAGTCATTATTTCTTTTTTACAAATGCACACAGGTGCTAAACTACAAGTAATGAAAGTCAAATACTCTGTAGATGTAGTAAAAGGTACGTTTGAACATTTTTTTTTTTTTTATCTGAGAGCTCTAGATGAACCTATATAACTCTGTAACAGCGTTTTCTAGCGTGTTGAAAACTCCTGCTAGCCTGTGAACATTCTATGCTAAATTCTAAAATAAAAATTAAAAACATAGACGTAGTAATTTCTGAAATATACGATATACCTATTCTTTAAGCTTGTGGACTGAGAGCTCTAGTCTAGTGGTTATACCGCCTTTACTTTAAGTTTTACAAATGTATTTACGTTTTACAATATTTTTACTAAATCTCGCACATGGCACAGACAACCTCGGTGGCGCAGCGGGCGAAAGTCTGCCTGCAACGCAGAGTTTGTTTGTTGCGGGATCGATTACCGCCTTGGGACAAATGTGTTACAGTTTTATTAATAATACCTGTGTTTTGAACTAATATTATAACTATGAAATACTAGGTACAATTAATTATCATTTGCTATTGTTGAAAATACAGCGGAAAATCCCCAAGAAGCACAAGCAGCCTGAGTCACGCGCACCTGCACCTTGTTTTGGCGACCCGAGACGAGCCGATGAGTCCCGAGACGAGCCGACGAGCGTCAGCGCGCTCGATCGGAGCCCATTCTCATGAAAACCACAGAGCTAGACGAACGTTGCTACTTTGCTTGTCGATATACCTTTACCATTTTCATTTTGTGCTTGTAAGAAGAAGTTCGTTTGTTCCTAATTGTTCATAATGTAAATTCCGTTCAAGAAATTAAAGTAAAATCATCCTCTAAATTGTAAAAGTATTTCAATACATAAAGTATATACGATAACTGTGTTTTATGTTGAGATCCTGCCATCCTTCTGAGTTTATGGTCAAAAGCCTACTATAAATGTTTGTTCGATTTGGTGTTAATATTTTAGGAAGAATCTACATGAACCCTGTAAGGGCCTTGCAATATTCTGGGTTAGAGTTCTTAGGTATAAAATAAATTTTTAAATATTTATTCACAAAGAAAATTATACTAGTATTTACAATTGAAACAATTGAGCTAACTGCCGACTGTTGCAAACAGTCTACAGATAGCTCAACTGATCCATATCAACACCACATAAAATAAATGGTTTACAATTTTACATTATTCATTTAGTCCTCGTAAACATTTGTTAGAACTGAAAAAGATACTTACACAATTCGTCACCTCTATGTAGGTTTATCATAATTATTATGTCAGAAATATTAAAAATTTAATTAAAAGGTAGGTATAAGCAAATGTCAATGGTAGGTAGATTATAAATGTCAAAATTCGTGAAATCGTGAAATATGTCACACAACGCATTATTAAAATCAAAGTTTTAATAAAATAATTGTTATAAAATAGTATAATTTGCAGATATTTATTTAGGGTGCTCTGGGTATTTCTATGTAAAATATAAAATATATATCTATGTACGTTCCTACCTACTATACTTATTGTATTATGTTAATATATCATATAAATAGAAGTTACCAATAACACTACTCGCTTAGCTGGTTTGGGCTGTATAATGTTGTGTAAATTGTCCAGCATTTCTTATTAATTATATATCTATTTAATATGTCTATAAAATTGCTATAATATTTACTAATAAGCTCTTACAGCAAGGAAAAACGGCCATTGACTATATGACATGAACCAAACAAAAGTAGCAAGGAACTGAGGAAAATTGTGCTCCATCAATCCCGTAGCTTGGTCACCGTGGCTCGACAATTGCAACTATATTACCAGGCGAGCATGTCTAGCTAGGAGTTATTATAAATTCCCCCTGGGGCGTGGCTAGCGCTGCTGCACACTCACATAAACATACTGTCTATGTGGGAACCGGACTCGCACACCAATGATCCCGCACCACCGTAAAAGTACAAAGTTGAATAAGAAATTAACACATCCCTTCCTCTTTAAATTATCACTGTTTATTGTTATAGCACCCACTATAAAACACAAACGAACTCTTTGAAAAAAGAGTCTACCTATTGCGGTTCAACAGATACAGCTCTGTTACAGACAAACAGAAAAATAGACTGACGGAAACGAAGCCTTAATTAAATAGTCTCGTTGTAACCCTTTGGCAACGGAGCCCTAATAAATATAAAATTCTATAACAACGCAATCTCAACGAGTCGTTGTCGTTGCGTTCGGCCTCAGCATCAGAGTGAAAGTGCTCCGTGCTAGACGCTTGCAAATACGTGGTCAGTATTGCTCGAAACAACCTACAGCTACCAGGTGATCATAATAAAAAGGGTCTCGTTGGCACTCTTGGTGTACGATACACCCTAAAAATATCATCATAATGGATCCATCCCATTCCCATTCGGATCGCGCTCAAATACTTAACAGGTCTTATGTTTTCCATTCACAAACGAGTTCAACTTGCACTTGTCTGGTTTTTTTAGGGTTCCGTACCCAAAGGCTGCCATCGGGACCCTATTACTAAGCCTCCGCTGTCTGTATGTCTGATTGTCCGTTTGTCTGTCAGAGGGCTGTATCTCATGAACCATAATAAGTAAACAGTTAGAATTTTGACAAAGTGAGTCGCTTTTGGCACTATAACAACAAATAACTAGCAGTTGGCCACTAACAATATCGTTGTGAGCGTTTTAGTTTCTCTAGTCTAGAGCAGTCTAGTCTAGTTCAAACAAAATAAAACGCCAACTCAGCCACATATAACTTCAGCTCAGTTCACGTTTTTACAAAGAATCCAATAAAAATGCAAGAAATCCTAAGGAAACTCAAAAAATGCAGCTGTCTTGGTTTCCTATTTTCGTCGGTCCTTAATCGGTCTTCAAGACTAAAATGCTAAAAAATAAAAGCCATGTAGAAAAGAAAAAGAAACATTTATTAAAAACAACCATTATTGTTTAACTTCTTTTCTATCAACATTATTGTTTAACTTCTTCAAGTATTATTGTTTAACTTCCATCAGTTATCTAGTACCCATAACACAAGCTTTGCTTACCTTGGGGCTAGATAATGCTGTGTGAATTGTCCAGCATTATATTTATTTAAATTATTATTTAAAAATTATTTTTTTACCTCGCATTCATATCCTCATCTATCGTAACATTATCTTGTTATATTTTTCATAGCGTCAACCATATTTATTTATGCCGATAGCAGATACCTATTCTTTTTGTTTTATTAGATTCATTAATTATGAATGTACTGGTTGTATTGCACATATTATATGTGTTTCGAAACGGACAGCATGGTTTGAAGAATTGCAATTTGAAATATGGATGTATTTATGTGCTTTTATCGTCTTTTTGTAGTCATGCTGTGTGTTTTTCCGTCAAACTCATAGCAGCAAGTCCCTGTCATTGTGACATTAGTAGTTACTGTCAATGTCAACTCATAGCGTTTGAAATTTTCAGCGGTGTATGCAGAAAATTTTGTGTTTTTATGGTTTTTTTGGTGAAAAAACGATGTTTACGGTGAAGTACAAGCATTTACTTTGTGCAAAATTCGTGCCCATCTCTCCGAGTTATAATCCCGACCACTGACTATGAGGTAAGCGTGGAAAACTCATAATAACGAGCCTGGCACAAAGTTCCCATCGGATGGTAATACTTTGTATAGTTATGTCGCCGGTACCATCAGGCCGGCGGTACACACACGAGTGTGATCCTTTAGTACAGCTTGTCTTATCAAGTTATTGCGATAATAACCCAGGTTGAAGTACATAACCTATAGACGGAAGGTGCGGTGCCACCTTTTAGCACCCTAGATCATGTTAAATCATTTTGCAATCTCTAATTGAGTGTTACAAACATACTTTTGATAAAAAGATGATGAATTAGTAAACTACTATTATAAACAGAGTTATGTGCATGTAATAGGTATGAACTAATTGTTTGAAATAAAAACATCATTGACACCAAAGTTTGGCAGGGCAGGGCAAATGCCTACATAAATAACAGATCGAAATCTTCGTAGGCTACCTGGTAGTACCTACCTACCTGGTTTGGTAAATAAAAAGTTGACACATTAATGCAAAAAGCTGTCATACTAAACACTTGTAGGATTGTCAGAAAAATCCTGCAAAATGAACTACCTAGCACCTGAAGTGCACTTGCCTTAGGCCCATGTGCTTTGTTTTTTACTGGTTTTTTCACAGAGAAGATTTAAACCTTAGCACAATAATAATAATCATAATAATAAGTTCCCAGGTTCGGTTTGTACTGTTCGGGGCAGAATCACCACTTTATTTTGAACAATCAGAATTTAGCTAGGTACTTATTTCATTGTTACTGGCAGACAGAGTACAGAGAGTATATCAGAACAAGAGCTGATTTTTGACTAACTAATCTATATTGTATTGGAAGTTAAATATAATAATAAGAAAATGCCCTAAGTAGGTATATAATTATAGCTTTCTTTTGCTTAAATTATTTAAAGAACAGTACCTACCTTAACCTAACCTTATAACTAATAAGTTAAAAGGTTCTGCAAATTGACCTTTCACATTACAGCTTGTAAATAAAATTACCTGCAGGTATGTTTAACACTTACTCGGAGTAAGGTGCCAAACATAAAAATACTTTGTAGTCTCTCATTATGTTACTTTCATTGTATTGAAACTGAATATGCTCTAGATCATTGTCATGGTGATCTCCGACATTTTGAAGTACCTATCTAAAACATGATTTACTTCCAAGATCTGATGACACCAGTTGGAATGAACATCACATGTCATATTGAACCTAGTTTCACATTCCCAGAATCATAGGTTATTTCCACAGTTGTTACCTATGGCTTTTATAGAACAACTTTATTTAATAGTAAGTACCTAAAATTATTTCTTTTATTGACCCCGCATTATTCTGAAAATCATTTAGACCCAAAGTCTGAAATAATCAAAATTAAATTCTCTGCAACAAACTAAAAATGATCAAGACAAACAGATTACTATTATTAGCCTAGGATGTCCAACAGCAGGGCAATGGCATTCCTTTAAATTAAAGACAATTTCCTACTGCTATTTTGTTTGAGTTAGTGCAACTCACTTCAGGTGAAGGTTAGTGCACACCAACACACCATCAGAATCTGGTATATTAAATTTTTATTACAATATTCAAGAGTGTGTAAGTCACAAGAGCTCAGTTTTTTCTTAGCTTTGTTAATTAAGTAGCAGAGGATCATTACATAATTATTTGGTTTACAATAAATACTTTGAAACCTCATAGATAACCAAACCTTCACAGTTGGTTTCACTCGGATGTGATCCACATTTTGACGAGATGCATCGGATGCACTCATTTGAACGAGAGGTTCCAGTCAGGTGGGCAGTGACCCTATCAAATATCTGACACTCAAGCCAATATGTGGGACTATACCATTTCATACCGGTAAACGAAACTTATTATTTTATGTATAAAATAAGGGAAACTTTATCCTGTCGTCAGAAACAATGTAACTGGAACTAATAATGGTGATGTTCATAAGAGAGTTATGTTATAGTTTGGCCAACTAACAGTCAAATAATCAACATAATACCGGTATGGTACTTATTGCCCCTGGCCTCGGAGGCTATATCCTAAATTAGGGGCCATCGCATGCTTACTTGGGCTAGGCGATGATGTTACTGGAGCTGTCTTGACGACGATTCAGGACACTACTACGGCAGCATGCCTCTCGGGGAGGTATAACGGCATGGCCGTCTGCCAGCCAAATAATCTGAACAGAGTATCGGAACGGTACTTATTGCCCCCGGCTGCGGAAGCTGTATCCGGAACATGGGGCGTGGCATTATAGACATGAAATGAAGGCTATTACAGTAAAATAGTACAATACTTCTCATTATTATATTTCTTCTCATATTAACCAAGTGTGCCTTGTGCTCCTATGGCGAATAAATTTATGAGTATGAGTATTACCCCATCCATGGCCTAGACTCTGCGGTGTGACCCGCAGAGGTGGCGACTCTGGTGCCCCGTTGCTAAACCTGATAGGTTAAACTAGCAGATGGACACTAACAATATTAACTCCAGTGCGGAGGAGATACGGATGCGATTTTTCGTTTAGCCTTCAAAGGCGCGAATGGCTCTTAATACCTTTGGCCTCGGAGGCAAACTAACAGAGGGGAAATGACAATGTTAACTCCAGTACTGAGGAGGTACGGATGGCATTTTTCGCTACGCCTTCAATGGCTCGAATGGCTCGATCATCATCAGGCTATATTAGTCCACAGCTGGCTATAGGCCCTGTTGGCACTTGGTCTTAAAAGCGATACCGCGCTATAACAAGGTCAGGTCGACTTTTATAACACCTTCAGTCGAAGTGTGATCAGTCTTGTCTGAATATACACGTCGCCCTCGGAGACTGTATCCGGATGATGGGGCATACATACTAGGCGATGGACGCCCCAACAAAGTGCCTGACATTTTGCCAATATATTCGAGCCTGAGAAGATAGCACACAATCTATGATAAATATGATAATGCTTCTGGCTTATACATTTTAAATCTTGTATTGAGGTTCTGTCTGAGCTCCTTTAATGTTCTCTCCCCAGTGAAGTCCCTCCTCAGATGGAGACACTGGAACTCTTGGTAAAAAAGTGGGGGGGGGGGGGGGAGAAACGGTACGGTGAAGTAGACGAGTGGTAAGACTAGGCACGTCACCCACTGTCCTGTATCAGATTGTCCATCATTATCACCAACCAAGGTACCATTACCCTTTACCGTCGGATATGACAGGGTTCTCCGCAATTAAATATATATCGTCTAGCGGGAACACCATGGAGTTATGGTGTCAGTGGATTCATAACCAAGTATTTTTCATGAAAACAATAACATACCCAAGCAGACACCTGTTTTGGTGTTTTCTGCAACTGGACCTGATTCAAGTACTTATGTTGTTCAGTTCAGAGAACTAACAAGCTATATGTAGATATCATTAACTACCATCTTTATATTACATACAAATACCTATAATTACACAGCAAGGGTTATAGCGAAATAACCCCTTGTAAATAAGTTATCCATACCATAACATATTTTATTTTATATTTGTAATGTTAAAAGTCCTATTTGAACTAAATTCAACTATGGACAGTTAATTAAGGATATACATAAGAAGTAGGTACCTATGTTCATGTGAATCCCAGATCTCATAATAGCAAGATCAATTAAATTTCTTAATTCTAAAAATGAGCACATTACCAAGCATGTGATCAACAAATAAATCCTGAATTAAATAAAATTAAAACTATCACATTCAAACTGAAAATATTCTACTAAGCAGAACTCCACTCATTGAAATATTAGACCTTGCATTTTAGAGCAGTAATTTCTGATCAGCAAGATTTTATGAATACCATAATCCTATTTAATAAATTGATGAATCTAAATGGTTCATAGTAAAGTTTCAAATAGAAACCAGAACTTTACTCATTTAAATACTGAAATACCTATATTACCTATACATACAATATTTTCATACTTAGATCACTGCCTTTTACCCAGTTTATGACAGTTTTAAACATTGTCCGGCCCCACGAAGCGATCTGCTGTACAGCGACAGAACTGCGGCGTCACCGGCTGCCACTATACAGACCTAAGCCCCAACGAAGTGACCTGCATGACGGCGCACAATACAACTGCAGAACGGCGTCGCCGGCTGCCACTATCCAGATCCATGTGTACCTATATGTGCTTCAGGGGCACTTTGTGTGATGCTAAGTATCGTTGATTTCTGATCAATTAGATTTGATAAACACTCAATATTTTGTTTTACACAACTTTAAAGTCTTAGAAGTTATGTCCTAAGATCTTTGACTTGTTTGACTGTTATTTATGTATTACATGTAAGTACCTACTTAGTTACATGTCATACATTTTATTTTCACATAGCGTTTGTCCGTCTTTCACCAGCAGATAACAAACAGGTCTTCAAACCATGCTGTCCGTTTCGAAACACATATAATATTACCGTTTTGCACAAAAACAAAACGGATATTATGTGAGTGGAGAAACGGACAGCATCAGCAAGGTACTTGCTGGTGTTGATGACACTATGAGTTGACATTGACAGTAACTACTAATGTCACAATGACAGGGACTTGCTGCTATGAGTTTGACGGAAAAACACACAGCATGACTACAAAAAGACGATAAAAGCACATAAATACATCCATATTTCAAATTGCAATTCTTCAAACCATGCTGTCCGTTTCTCCACTCACATAATATCCGTTTTGTTTTTGTGCAAAACGGTAATATTATTTTATTTTTTATCTGTAACATAAGCTAGATATAGGTACATACAGTGGTTCATTTACTTTGTACAAGGCTCACATAACCAGCAAGAAGCTTTCACTAAAGTTGCCAGCGCCAGGTGGTGGTGGGTCCATTCATTCCTCCTTTAATAAGTGTTTGTGTCGGGAGCTGTAACTTCCATATCTATTTCATCGAATGCCTGAAGAGTAAAATTGTCCAAATGAGATAACAGATATTCGGTCAATACCTGTATCCAGTGTCGGCATGACACATATAAATCATAAATAATATAAACATTACAGTTCAAAGCATTTTACATCCATGACACAAGCATTCTGCTGCGTAGCAAATCGCCGTAGACACTTCGTAGACCGCTACGGTTGCCTACGGCGTAGAACTAACGTCTCGTTTAATGATGTTGTGAATTTTTTATTTTTTGCCTATTCAGCATTTCAATAGGAGTCATTTTAGTGTCGGACTAGAAGCTCAAAGTAAAAAGGTCATATATTTTCATATTCGATTAATATTTTCATTTTCAGAATCGTGCGGACAGGGAACTCCGCATATAACATACTTTTGTAGGGGATTTGCGTTCGACGTCACGATCACGTATCGATACTATCGTCAACCGGACTCGGGGCCTTGAACTTCAGGGCCTTTAGTCGGTATAAAAGTAAAAGAAATAAATGTTTGAGGAAAAACACCTGCTTTTCCAACTCGCTTAAGTGCGAATTGGACTATAATTTAATCTATATATACAGGGTGGAATTTTGTAATGCCACCTAGAGGGAAAGTACTCTTAATACTGTAGATAGAAAATTTTACTCAAAGAAAACATTCCTTTAATTTTAAAAAGAAAGAAAACTGCATTCAGAGATTTTCGAAAATTCGCTTGCCACAACCGGGAATCGAACCGACTAAAATTTGTAAAAATTACACCCTGTATTTTTATTGCATAGATCGTTAGGGTCAATTATAAGGATGAAATCTCTCTAACAAACTTAATAAATTAAATGAAAGGAAAACCATGAAATCTTAAATTATTTTAATTTTTTACAATAAAAAGTCAACTAACTACAATTAGCTCAATTGTTTCAATTGTAAATACTAGTATAATTTTCTTTGTGAATAAATGTTTTACTAACTACTAATTAGTTGCTCAAAATGGGCTCAATTTTCTTGGATACACAAATTTATTCTTCTAATGAATTCATTTCTAGTAACTTTTAATAACGTGTTGTGGTGAATATTATAAATCGTATTCTGAACTTCAACTCTCAAATCGCTTACATTCGCATAAGATTTCATGTAAATCAGATTTTTTACAAATCCCCACAAAAAAAATCTAAAGGGGTGAGATCTGGTGATCTCGCAGGCCATCTGATTGTGCCGTTGGTACCAATCCAGGTATTAAAATGGTTTAATGTAGGCAGTAGTGATTCTGCTGTTATGGGCTGGAGCACCATCTTGCTGTATAATTATTTGGTTTCGCTCTGCCTCGGGGAAACCATTTAACTAATTTCTTAAGAGATCCAGTATTTTAAGATAGAAGAGTCTGCATTAGGTAAAAACACGTGCAAATTTCAATCGTCTTATCTAAATATTAATTCGTCATTTTAATGGATAAATGACGTCAATGATAATTATTAATTACTGACACAAGTAAACAGATGGATATTTATGTTAAAGTGCTTAACTTGAACCATTCAATTTATAATTTACGATTTCATGGTTTTCCTTTCATTTAATTTATTTAGTTTGTTAGAGAGATTTCATTCTTATCATTTGACCCTAACGATCTATGCAATAAAAGTACAGGGTGTAATTTTTACAGATTTCAGTCGGTTCGATTCCCGGGTGTGGCAAGCGAATTTTCGAAAATGTTTGAATGCAGTTTTCTTTCTTTTCAAAAATAAAGTAATGTTTTCTTTTAGTACAATTTTCTATCTACAGTATTAAGAGTACTTTCCCTCCAGGTGGCATTACAAAATTCCACCCTGTATATAAATGAAACTGTGTCTCGATACTCCTAGCTAGCCATGATATCCTAATGGTTTTGAAACGCTGCCCGCGAAAGGATCTTTCCCAGATCCTTTCGCGCAGTTAATGAGCGTACCCTCAGCGTATAAGTAATATACATGCCACTACATGTACCACCTCAAGATACACACGTCATATAGCTACGATACGGATATGCTTGTACCAGGTTCTCATAACATGCAAGAAGTTTACTCACAACTTGAACACACGTATAAGTTGTGATTTATACTATACCAGACGATCGCCTCGCGGTTTCACCCACATAGTTCCCGCTCCCGTGGGAATTCCGGGATAAAATATAGCCTATGACACTCCCTGAAAAGTAAGCTTCCTAACGATGAAAGAATTGTCCAAATCGGTTCAGTAGTTTCGGAGCCTATTCAATACAAACAAACCAACAAACAAACAAGAATCAAATCTTTCCTCTTTATACGAGTAATATTAGTGTAGATAAACCTTCCTATATGGAACCCATTCTCTCTCTCTTTTCTTCTGTTTATTCCGTTGGTTGCACTAAGCTACACAATTTGAGTTTTCTTTTTCATATCTTGGCATAACCATGGTAGTTTCAAAAAACAATTAGAAATTTCAAAATTAAGAAACAGTTTATACATGAACTATGCTGACCCACTCGCGATTTCATTCGAAATCAGCTGAAACATGCGGTTTCAGCTGAGTTTTAGGGGTTTTAGGAATTTCCGACTCTTACAATATGTGGGGTTTAGAGTCAGAAATTCCTAAAACCTGTTTTAAATGCAACAAAACGTCAAATGCGAGTCGCACTTACACACTAATGGGTGTGGTATAACTATAGAAACCTTGATTCTTGCCAAATTTTACAAGGCTCTGCTCGACGTAAATACTGTATAACCCACCTTGCGCAGAAAACTGCGCGGAGGCTGCGCCATGCACCAGGCAAACATAACGTGTTGGAGATATAATTTTGGTTTTAAATAGTCTCATGGAGAACCCTTGAACTTAAATCAACTTAAATGTAGCTTCTTTGAACTATCGTAGGCTGTAACTTATCACAGCCTCGTACGAGTATATCCTCCTGACATAATAATTCCCAAGCAATTTTTCTTAGATCAATTCTAAGAAAAATTGCTTGGGAATTATTATGTTGTGGCGTCACTGATGAGCTTACCTCGCTGATAAGTAAATTAATTTGCGTCGGGTGCGAATGGACTTATGACATTGATAAGTGACTAGTGTTAAGAATAATAGTTTCAATAGTATTATAGCGGAAAGTAAAATCCCGTTATTATTCAAGATTTTTATAACGTATTCAGATATTGTGGCCCACCGACCATGGGACATGGAGGTTAAATACTAGAAATATAAAGTTATACCGAAAGAACCACCTTTGTTTATAAAACTGTCAAACTGAAAACAGAAATAGGTATGTCAGTATTTTTAAAAATTACATGCTTTTTCAAGAATTAAGAGTACCTAATCCACTAAAATTAAAAAAAATAACACATTGTGTTTTGATGAAACCGCTCGGTTCTGTGATTTTTAACTTAATAAAAATATGATATTAAACACATTGTATTTACTTAAACTTCTAAACACTGCAGCCGGGATCTTTTTCTAAAACTATTTTATTTAATTGGTTGTCGTTACGGGTCTATATATATTGGTTGTGTACACGGATCAGCGGGTAAAAATATTTATTTGTTTTTTGTTGGAAACCGATCTCGGTATCCGTGGATACAAACCCCTTTGTACCGGGATCGGTTTCCAACAAAAATAAATTGGGGAATTGTGACAATCAATTCTGTCTTTGTCTATAAGCCCCGCAAGTTGATATTGCGATTGGCGGCCATCTTGGTGACGTAGTCGACGTCGCACCGTCAGCACAATAGATAAATATACAGTAATCCGACTCCATACTAGACCGCCTGAAATTCCCTTATTTTCTCCTACCAACTTATTTTGCGGTCTAAATGTATTCTACATTAATTATAAAAGACCTAATTTTGGTACGGAACTCTAAATGTGCGAAGTCGACACGCAATTGGCCTTCGCTTTCTCGCTCAACTGTAGGTATAAAGTTCAAAGAGACGGCTGAGTCATTCTACTGTATATTTATCTACTGTGTCTGTACTTTTTTGCGACGGATGACGTCACGCAGCTGTTATTGTGACAAGGTTCCATCGCAATATCAACTTGCGGGGCTTATACGTTCCGTAGGTTGAAGACCATCAAATTAAGACAAATCACTTTGTACGGCTATTTTACACCAGTTCTTGTACCTCATGCGTTTCGTATTATATTTTTATCTAACCTATTTTGTCCCACTGCTGGGCAAAGGTCTCCCCCAAACTCTTCCAGGAATCGCGTTCGTTGGCCAGGTCCCTCCAATTAATTAAATAAAACCTCAGTGAGGCTACGTTCGTTGGGTGATTTCCTTCGTCCAAGCGTTCGTTACAGAAACTTGTCTAAGAGTGATATTGTGCCTCAGAAGAACGATCCTATGTCCTATATGACTAAAATACAAAAAATATCCAACCGTTTATTTACTTCCACTATGTATGCATTTACTCACTGTGTAAGGTAGGTCAACATTGTTTTTCTTCTGGAGTATAATTTGCTCCACGTTCTCGTTTTATAATTTGTTTTGCCTACATTTTTAGTTAAGTAACAAAGATTTTATAAAAAGAAAATAACACGCGCAATTCGCCACAAAACAAGGCATCCCGCTAGTAAACATAAAGCTCAGAATATTGTGCTGTGTAATATAGTTTCAAACCTCGGCTTTGCCCACGTGGTACTTAAACTTAGTCTATGGCGCTCAGGAATAATGTAGTTACCTATCAATCTGGTACCAGACGAATCTTTCAGAATCTAACTAGGAGTGCGAGCACGGACTTTGAGCACCGTTTCTGTCTCTAACACTTACGGTTCGGTAAAGTATGAGTAAGTTAGTACGGCTTGTTTATGTCGAGTTTTATCCCCCACATCCGAAACGAACTTTTAATTCTCCTCAGAAAAATGTTTTTCTGTTTTCTACAGACTTACCTTTTTCGACGATTCTTAGGTGTCTCCTACGGTTCCAGGTTTCAGCACCTACAAATGGACATATTGTATGTAGTATACCTACAGGCCATCCATTCCAAAGTTGCGCGCGATATTCGCAATTGCTAGGCTACTGTAATGGCTTAGCAAGGACGCAACAAAGTACAAATACTTCAGCTATTAGATGTGAAATGTTTGCTAACAGACCACAGCAGAAGAACTAAAGTTCACAAGATGAGTTTCAGACTTAATTGTTTTTCAAGTCAAAATAAACAAGACCCGTCAAGTGCGAGTGTAACTCGCGCGCCGAGGGTTTCGAACGTTTGTCAACGAGTAGGTAGGGGGTATGGGTATTTTATTTAAATTTTTTCAAAATATTTCAAAAAGTATAATATTTACAGAAATATCAAAAACAATTTTGAAATAAACAAACTTTCACCTTTCATTTGATACCCTACTTAACTTCGTAGGTCTCTTAAAATTTCGACATCTCAATGTGTATGGGAAATGTTCATTTTCATTTTTTATTTTTTTTCATATTTTTTTCTTTAAGTCTGTACAGGCGCACGAAATGTATTATTATTTTAAATTTCAATTTGATAATTGCGGTAGTTGCTGAGTTATTAAGGAGGGGGACAAAAAAAAAGACAAAAAAAAGGACAAAAAAAGGACAAAAAAAGCGAGACCATAAGGGTTTCGAAACCGATGTTCGAAACCCTAAAAATCAACAAGCAATGTGATTTTAAGTAATTTTCTTTGTGAGCAAGGAATATAAGTTGCGAGTAAAAACTTGGAACAAAGTGAATTTTAGGTTTATCGCTTACGCCGTTCCAAAATCGTATGCTCCGTCCCGCTCCTAAGAACGCGACATCCTATGCCTATCCTTTCACAAAATGGTGCGTTATGCGCGCATCTGTGGCGTCAATTTGTGTCAAAATAGTGATGCGGTAGGAAGTCACAGATGTATTTGCTTTTTAGATGCAAATGTTTTTTCCGTTCTGATGTGTCGTTTATTAAGGTAGATACCCTACCTACCACGCTAACGAAGTTGCGAGAAACAGCTAGTCTTATGTATTTAAAAATGAATCCCTATTTCCCTTGGTCACGGCATCACGCGTGAATGGCTGGACCAACTTCACTAATTCTTTTTTTGTTGTGTCTGTTATTGTCAGGAGAAGGTTCTTATGAAAGAAAAAAAAAAATTGCGCGGAACTTTAGAAACATAAATTTCAACGCGGGCGAAGCCACGGGTAGTAATAAGATAAAAATAGGTGGTGGCTCTGTCTTGGGTCGTTTATCCGCATAATGGACAATTTATCTATGTATCTCACTCAATTTATCTGTGTACTCAGTAAAAGTTTGACAACGTATATAAAAAAATATGCCTCGAAGGCTAGTATTATATTCCACCTTCTGAATAGAGGTTTGTTCGAATTTCGAAGAAGATTCTTAGAGAGTATGATTGTGATTCCTTGGTAAGATTTTTTTTTTGATATGCCAAACTTTAAATTTCTTCGTTATTTCTTTCTGATCTTTTTTACCAGTATTGTGAAGGAGTCTGCTGCTACGCCACTTGCTCGCGACGTTCAGTAACCTGGTAGTTGATAGTTTCGGAGTTCCTGAAACCCGTCGTCAGACTGATTTCTGTCTATGTATGACCCTATTATCAGTAGAGGGCACCACAGTTCCATATATCTTCATTTTACCTTTAACCTTAGGGTATTATTATTAATTTCTGCCATTGGTGAGCGGGGCTCGCACCTGAACATCGTACAATACCGTCATCTTGAAATAGATAAAATTTGATGATTTTTTTACAGAAAATAAGTACCCGACTTCGAATTCCTGCATATACACTGTTGTTTATGTTTTATGGAATTTAAAGTAGTTAGGAAAATGATCTCAAAGTCCAATAAATGTATGCCCGAGCGGGGCATACATTTATTGAACTTCGAGATCATCAACGTTTTGACCAGATAGTGTCCCTCCCTACACAATCGCCTCGTCAGCGCCTTCAGTGGCAACATTCTATCCCCGAGAAGCTGCACAGGGAAAAAAATAAATACCATGGTGGTCAAAATATCTTCAAGTCTAACTTTTTTTCTCCTTCTACTTGACATTGGCACTTTTTGACAACGCCATGGCCAACAATCGAATTTTATTTGCAAATAATTTTTATGCAAATTGAAATCCCCTCGTAGATATATACTTTGTCACTAATATGTATCGATCATAAATAACGTTGGTTGGGCGCTAGAGGCTCGGCGATAGAACATACTTACCTATTGGTACAAACAAACGTACTCACCGTATACTCATAGCCCCTCTATTCTAAACCAGCGAGCTATTATCGCAAATGCCGCTCTAACTGTCATAACTTAGCACGGGAAGGGCTAAGGCTGAAACACACTATTGAAACGCCACACGACCCGACAAAACGTGATGTGTGAAACACACATCGCGATTAATAGTTAATCGTATACATTTTCTATGACTACCATCATCACATTACAATTGAAATTCATAATTGATACCCTTACCATATACATACACCTTATTTCATAATTGATTTCTAATAAATTTAAATTTACAACTTGACATACTGTCTATGATATTTTATGTAAGCAAAACATCGATCAAGTATGCGGCCTCCGGCCGGAAATTTTTGATCGATGGAGCCAAATAAATAAAAGTGCGTTTCAAAAGTGTGTTTCCACCTTTAAACAAAATAAAATGTTGGGTTCAGAATGGGACGGAACCTTGTCAAAGTAAATGTTTTACGATGTGACGTTCCAGTACAAAACGCAAGTAGTCACAGTGGAATGGATCTTTATCAACTTAAATATTTGACTGCACTCGTTTCAGTTCGAAATGGTTCCATCCTATTTTGATGGCGCACAAATTACAAAGTAAAAAAAAAACAAAAAAAAACACAGACCTGTATGAGTAAAACTTTTATTTTTCTTCTACGCATACCAACGTGTATTTAAACAATGTACTAATTTGTTGTTGTTGTGTACAACAAATTAGTACATTGTTTAAATACAAACTTTCCTAGTACGCCGTATGGTCAAAATAACAGACGTTTGTTGCCGAATTGTTTTGTTTCTGAATACTATCTCCGCTTGGCTGGCCGCTGGGCTGTTAAATACCATAATCCTGAAAAGCTCAACCTCGATGACTTACTTCTGTTGTTCCTATATTTTATTTTTCGATATGATAAAATGATCCTTAATGAAAATAGGTCGGCATTTTATTTATTTATCAGTTTGACTCAATTTTTGGACAAATTTAGTATGAAACTTAAAAAAACTTGATGCCGTAATAGTTGAAATTGCTGTTTTCCAATAAAATTTTCCCGTTTCTCTCCTCCTTCTAGGTTCATTCTCCCCATACTATGTTTTTTTTTAACTGGGAAGTTATGGTAACTAGTTCATCCAGGTCTAAAACTATTAATCTACTTCTAAACTATTAATACTAATACACATAATACCTACTAAACTAATACACTAATACATACAACAAAATAATTATACCTTCTTAGTAACTATATTGGACATGCTCAATAATCTAGTGTGACGTGACGTTAAGAAAGTGATTGAAGACTTTCCTTTTAAAAGCGTGATGTGATGTGGACTTCTTAATATCCACTGGCAAATCGTTCCAAAGTCTGACAGCTATTATGACATCCATTCAATGAAATATTATATTTACCAAGTTTCTACTCACTAATATCCTCAAGTAACTTTGATTGAAGATGTCAATTTAAATTTACAGTAAAAAAACATTAACCAGACGATAAATAGATTTTGAAAATTTATCATGTAAAAGTCTAGGTTATATTTCAAGTTAAATCATTTCAGCATCTGAGATTTAGCAAATTTTAAAATCATAAATGTATGAGGGGATGGGGGATCTCTAGGCTGTCGTTAGGGAGAGGGTGCAATGTGCTATTTGAAACCGAACGCAATATGCAGTCCATGAAGGGTGAATCTTGAACGATGTCCTTGACAACCGTATCTCCCGAATGTATGTGGCCCTGGTAGAAACTTGGACTGCTTCCAGTTTTCGTTTAGTGAAGGATCCTATTTTGTCCGGTGCTTCGTATTTGGTAACATAATTTCCATCAAGATTTTTTGCTGCCGATATTGTATTTTTGCAAATCCTTAGGAAAGTACCAAAAATCCAGAATATTACGGATCGATACGATACCCCATGCCATGGGGTCATGGGGTCATGGGGCCATGGGGCCATGGGCTCGACAACAAACAAATATTCATCCTCTTTTTAGATTTAGGGAAGGCACCAACCGAAAAAATGATCATTATGTACTTGTGTTAATATTCGTATTGTGTTAGATGATTTCTTGTGTTTTTTGTACGTGTTAGTCTTTTTATTTTATTTAATTAGTAACTAGCTTCTGCCCGCGGCTTCGCACGCGTTGTTTCTATGGAAACGTTTTGAGGTTATTTCTATCCCATGGGAGCTGATTTATGGGATAAAAAGTAGCCTATGTTTGATTCCAGGGTTAGACTTACCTGTATGCAAAATTTCAGCCTGATCCGTTTAGTAGTTTTGGCGTAAAGAGGTAACAAACATCCATCCATAATAAATGGTTAACTTGTTTAGAATACTGTGGACTTTTGTAACGTCAGTTACTTATGTAGTGAAGTACCGTTCAGGTAATTTTAAAATCAATTCGTGTTCAGCGACTTTCGTTGCTGACTGTACAAGGTCGGATTTATTCATAGACTGAGTGGTACTAATAATTATTCTGTGCCAATGTTAACAACAAGGCTCCTACAATCTTATGATCCCCTGGTAGCTTCGAAGGAATATGGATAACCACACGATAGTGAATTACGGGATACTTTTGAGAATGAACACAATATAAACTAACTTCATTTAGATAATGATGAATATTAATAAAATAAAAGCTTGTAAAATACTTAGAATAAATGGTAAAACATAACACTGTTATTTATAAACAAAGATTAACGTATGATTAATTTTACTCCAAGTTTTAAGTCCGTGGTAGATAAATTCAGTATTAATAAATAAAGAGTAGGAAGGAAGTAAGCTAATCCGAATCTACACCAGGATTAATATTTAATCTGAGTTTCGACCTAGTTTAGAGACAGAGTAGGCATATCATGACAAATTTGACAATTTACATATTCATAACCTAAGAAACCTGTCATTTATTTGTTTAATAACAGTATAGTACCTACAATTTCTTAGTGCAAAAATACGATTTAAAAAATATAGGTACTTACGATGGATTTTGATTACTATGTTAACGATTTGAGGCAGATAGAAGAAATTGATGAGATTGAGAACCAAATTCCATTACCGAGGCGAGTAAAAATGTATAAGATTCGTAAAAATCCTTTGGAAGAGCTTCAAGAATGTGAATTTAAATCGAAGTACAGATTTTCAAGATCTACTGCCCATTTCATCATAGATATGGTGAAAAATGATTTAGCTGGCGATGCAAGAGGTGACTTTATACCATCCCACTTGAAAATTTTGACTGCAATCAGAACATGGGCCCGAGGAGAGGTAAGGAAATTCCTAATACTATTTTATCAATGTCATCGGTCAACAATCATCCAACAGCAACGGGTTAAACCTACCTACCTGTTATAGTTGTGTTTTTATGTTGACAGATCCAAGATGATGCAGGAGATTTAAATGGAATGAGTCAGCCAACAATATCACTTGTATGCAAGCAAGTTGCTTTGGCACTAGTGGCACAAAGAGCTCAATGGATAGCTATGCCTCAAAGTGATCTAGAGCAAAACAATGTCATTGCAGAATTTCATTCAATATGTGGATTTGGACAAGTGATTGAAACTATTGACTGTACACATATTCGAATCCCGAAAGTGAGTGGGAATATTGGACAGTACTATATAAACAGGAAAGGATACAGTTCAATAAACGTACAATTAACTTTAATGACACATAGGTATTTGTAATGCAACTGTAGCCGTGACAGCATCTAAATAAAAATATAACTTATTCCAGGTTGTTTCAAATGCTAATTTGGAAATCATGGATATAGTGGCACATTGGCGAGGCAGCAACCATGACTCGAGAATATTCAATGAATCCCGCTTAAAACAAAGATTTGAAAGGTTAGAATTTAAAGGAAGATTACTTGGAGATTCAGGTTATGCATGTACTCCTTATTTATTCACTTAGGAGTAGCGTTTTCTTATTAATACGGCTGATACGGCTGATAACGGTTTTTTTTAAATAAGCTTTTATCAAGATCTAAAGTGCCTTCAAAGACAAATCCAACGTCTCTAATCAACCTGATGTTGTCAGGTCGAGTCCACAACGAGATTACGGAACTCCTGAACGATGCGAATCTTTGCGCACTAAAAAAGAAGGATGGCGGTATAAGACTCATACCCGTGGGCACCATCAACAGCCGCCTTGTGGCTGAAGTCTGCTGTAGGAAATAAGCCGACTAACTAGGTGACAATTTAAGACCAATTTAGGCTTTGGTCCGCGAGGCGAATGTAAGGCCGCAGTACATTCCCTTGGTACATTTTCAGACCAAAACTATGGGGAGGTATTACACCCATTTTTGTCACTTTTCATAAATGGGTGTAATATCTCCCTATACATAGAAAACATCCAGAACACCCTGAACAAATATTTGCAGATCGTACAAACATTTGTCCCGAGGCGGGAATCAAACCCGCAACCTCCTGCGTCGCAGGCGGACCTTCGCTCGCTGCGCCACAGAGGTCATCAGTTGCACCTAGCCGCAGGGTAACGCCTCGTAGATTCGCGGGGACTGCTGAATGAAGAACACGTTGTAGAGGAGCCCGCGCCCGCGACCTGAAACGCCTAGGATTCCTAAGGTCCACTGCAATATGGGGTGACTCTGCAGATGGGCCAGCTTCTTCTTCGTTTTCTTTCATGTACCTCCCGGGTAAAAATAATTTTCAACGACATCAATTGTTCAAAAAAGGGTCGTGATACTTGTTTTTAGGTGAATATTGTCGTTAGTAGGTTTAAATGTAAGGTATGTAACTTAATCTTACCAATGTCACTGAAACCCTATTAAAGTTTTTAACTTAAGTTAATTTATCTCTCAGAAGCCACGTTGTTGTATAAAAAGAAACGTTCGTACTTACGTACTTTTTTTTTAGAAAATTAAAACCATAGTTAAATAAAATTTAAACCATACATTAGAAACGTAAAACGTAAAACGCTGATAAGTACTTCCACTTCTTTAACCCAAGTAGGTAGGTACTACTTACTTCTAACATTCATAAAATCAATGTTATCTAGTCCAAGTTAAAACTACATAATCATTGATAATATAATTTTAGAAAACTCTTATAATAAAAGTATAAATGAATGACATTAATTGGAACTACCTACATCATGATTTCCAATCACTTGTAAAACTCAAAAAAAGCGATCAATATTGCGTACCTACTGCTTAAGGTTAATAGATTAGGTAGGTACTGATTTATGTTACATTGTCGTTTGTTTAAAACAGAATCTCATAGATATACATATAACGCTGCTTGCTAAAAGCACCAACATTCTCCAATTTTCTAGTAAATACGATCCTCGACTATTTGCCATAGGTATGGATGGGTTGGCAGTTGTAGGCTCGAGTTTAAATTGCAATTAAATGGCCTGCTTGGCAAAAAATATCATTAAAAAATCATTCGAAAAACAAAACAATGGTGAGACTTCGTCTTAGACAACCATGGACTTAAATGGTTCTGAATGATCTATTCTAGCTTCACCTTGTATAACATTTTATTGTGCACGGAGATTTGCTAGGGGCCAACCTTCAATGCCCTCCATACAAAAATCTGTAAGCCCGTAAGCCCCTTTGAAATGAAACAGCCAGGTGCTAAAACCACTTATTATTATTACTTGCGTATAAATGCGCACATAGATCTAAGTAAGATTTAATTTTGTAGACAAGGTACGTTCTCCCAGAGCGCTAACTCAACAAATGGCCTTTTATGTGTTACAATTACCTACAACTAAACGCAAAGACACGCGATTTTCAATCGTTTGCAATATACTTACCTAATGAACCACAGATTTGGAAAGACGTGTCTTGACCGAAGTGCGACTGAGACAGCAATACGCACGTGAAACACGAACATTAGCCCGCCATAACACCAATCCAATTTCTAAAATATATTAGATAGGTAGTTCAGTAGTAAGTAAGTTCGTAAGTAGTTCATTTATTGATAGCCAATAATGTTCTAGATCAGTACATATTGGCCAGTCTTAGTCATAGGTATGTTTTTTTTTTTAAATAAGGCGACACACGCACGCACATTACCTAAAAAGTAATTAAAAATGGAGTTATTACAAGCAAACCTAATTGGCAAAGTTACAACACGCGCGGCTAACAATGTGTTTAGATATTAGATATACACCGATTCCAAATGAGTGAGCTATCCCATTTCTTAAAACAACACGGCGATGTCTCACTACGGTAGGGCCTATCTAACCATTTACTTAGATCTATGGTAACCATAGCATCGCCCCTATTGATCGTCTGCTGGCTATTCGAGTGGGGGAAACGCGCGCATGTCACATGCCAAGCCAGCGCGCCATGCCCATTCAGTTCGTACCGCTCGCTCAAGCGAGCTCCACGTCTGCCGACCAACGATAATATCTGTGATCTGTGATTTATTAGTGAATAATAACGCCAAAAAATTAATCAATATGTCAGGATCGACGTCATCGCCCGCGAACTGCAGATCCACTCCGTAGAAGACTTCGTCGTGCAGTCGGCGCGTCAGATGTACGACCACGTCGACAACGGCCTCCACGCCCACCTCCACCACATAGCGCCTCACCAACCCCGGCCCCCAGATGATGACAACCCATAAAAAACGTAAAACAGTTATAAAAAATAACTCAAGCCACACAAAAAAAAACAAATGCAGCCAAAAAAAATTAATTAAGAAAAAAGCTAAAAAAAGAGCATTTTAGCGAAACTCAAGGACCGAGGGGTTGTCAGCCCTCGAGTTGATGCCGGGGTAAAGAGCCCACAAGGGTCGGAATGAACAAACATCATAACAAATTAATATTTAATGTTGTTCTTTGTGACTGTTGGTCGCATTTACCAGCCACGTCAGTTCATCTAAGATTTTACTTGAACCTGAGTGTTCCACGTTCATTTGATACGTGAGTTGTGAAGTTTTGCAAATCTGTGTATTGTTATGTCCTGTGCTAAATGAAATTGTACCACGTTCTGTCCGTGCGGGAAAATTTGCGACTTGTGTATTGTTTATCGTGTGTTTTTATGTAACATTAACCGCCTGATACTCAAACGCAACTCAGATTTAAGCACGTCTCAAGTGACCAATTTTTGACAAATTTTCATTGAAAACTGTCAAAAAATCGCAACTTGGAACGTGCACAAACGTAAGTTCCGTGTGTGTATTCGGGCGTAAGACTGTTACTTGCTTTATGTAGCCAAGTCAGTTTATCTACGAGCTAACTTGAAGTTCATATAATACGTAAGTAGGTACCTTAATAAAATAATCACACGTTCTGTTCGTGTGGAAAGGTTTGCAAATCTGTGTATTTTTGCGTCGTGTTTTTTCATGACCACATTAAGACTGTTGATGGCTTTAAGTAGCCAAGTCAGTTCATCTACGAGTTAACTTGAACCTGAGTGTTCCACGTTCATTTATTGATTACGTCACGTCGTGAATATGAAATAATCACACGTTCTGTCCGTGTGGAAAGGTTTGAAAATCTGTGTATTGTTGCGTCGTGTGTTTTCATGACCACATTAAGACTGTTGATGGCTTTAAGTAGCCAAGTCAGTTCATCTACGAGTTAACTTGAACCTGAGTGTTCCACGTTCATTTATTGATTACGTCACGTCGTGAATATGAAATAATCACACGTTCTGTCCGTTTAACCCATTCGTTAATTAGCCGGAATGGGTTAAGGGTTGAACTGTGTAAATTTAAAGGCAGTAATTTTTTTAAACAATGAAGAGAATATAAATAAATAAAATCGTTCTCAATATGCCTGTGACGCAGGAGGTTGCGGGTTGGATTCTCGGCTCGGGACAAATGTTTGTACGATCTGAAGACATTTGTCCCAGGGCGCTCTGGATGTTTTCTATGTATAATAAAAATATCTATCTATGTAGTGTATTGTATTAAGTATATCCGTTATCTAGTACCCATAACACAAGCTCTGGTTAGCTTGGGGCTAGATAACGCTGTGTGAATTGTCCAGCAATTTTTATTTGATTATTATATGGGCAGAAATCTTAACCAAAACAAAACGTAGTACGTACGTAACGAAGTAAACTAAAGTAAAACCAAATAAAGAATCGTAAGAAAACGCCAAAGAGTTACATTTAATTGAGCCCAATTTCTTACTAACCTTTCAAATTTCTTTTGTCAGCTGTTGGTTCGGATGTAACCGTAGGTGTCTTTGTCAGCTGTTGGTTCGGATGTAATCACTTTGGTAGGTGTCTTTGAGTCTAGTTTCTTAAGGGTTCGTTTTTGTTAACGAACTGAAACTAAGAATCAAAACATTAAGTCAGTTTTTTCGACCAACCTCGCCTGCGCCCTGACTGAAAAACAAAAATAGTTTAAATACTGTTTTGCAACAAAATATATTTACATTTATCAATATGCATTTATTTAGTAATATTGTAAAAATGCCTGTCTTTTTAATTTAGTCAATATAGCATTTGAACAGCAGCGGAACAAATATTCATCTTACCTTATTATATTAATGAACTACACATCTAAAACTGAAACAATATTTCGTTGTCCTACCTGTGGTTGATGCGCGTAGGGAGCGTAATATGGTGTCGCATAGTGCTGGTGCTTGCTTCTGTAGTTGCTTTGCTGTAAAACATTTGTTTACAGCAAAGCAAATAGTATATAGGATAATAAATAAATAATAAATAATAAGTAAATAATAAATAATAAGTAAATAGGAAAACTCAAACACACTCATAAGAAAAATGAAAAAATTGGTTATGAAATGAATATACAGGATTTTTTGAAGATGGAAGAAGTAGATGGACAAAACGTTCAACAAAACGAGTTAGAGAAAAGTATGGTATACAAATTTAAATGGGACCACATTCAGGGTATACCCTTTAAATTCAAAAAAAATCTTGCGCTAGGCTATTTTTAACCAACTTCAAAAAAAGAGGAGGTTCTCGATTCGTCTGTATGTTTTTGGTGTCTAAAGATTAGGTAGCGCTGCTGATTGTACCTATGTGATATGTCCTTTTGTGTTCTACTCTTCATATAATTATTAACGATTTAGCACGTTCTGCCCGTGTTGTTTTGACGTGTTGGTTTGAATGACTTGCATCAAACTGTGCGTCAAAATTTATCGTCCCGGCTTCAGAAAACGCAGCTGGTTTAATTGGGCCCAATTTCTTACTAACCTTTCAAATTTTTTTTGTCAGCTGGTGGTTCGGATGTAACCGTAGGTGTCTTTGTCAGCTGTTGGTTCGGATGTAATCACTTTGGTAGGTGTCTTTGAGTCTAGTTTCTTATGGGTTCGTTTTTGTTAACGAACTGAAACTAAGAATCAAAACATTAAGTCAGTTTTTTCGACCAACCTCGCCTGCGCCCTGACTGAAAAACAAAAATTGTTTAAATACTGTTTTGCAACAAAATATATCTACATTTATCAATATGCATTTATTTAGTAATATTGTAAAAATGCCTGTCTTTTTAATTTAGTCAATATAGCATTTGAACAGCAGCGGAACAAATATTCATCTTACCTTATTATATTAATGAACTACACATCTAAAACTGAAACAATATTTCGTTGTCCTACCTGTGGTTGATGCGCGTAGGGAGCGTGAAATGGTGTCGCATAGTGCTGGTGCTTGCTTCTGTAGTTGCTTTGCTGTAAAACATTTGTTTACAGCAAAGCAAATAGTAAATAGGATAATAAATAAATAATAAATAATAAGTAAATAGGAAAACTCAAACACACTTATAAGAAAAATGCAAAAATTGGTTATGAAATGAATATACAGGGTTTTTTGAAGATGGAAAAAGTAGATGGACAAAACGTTCAACAAAACGAGTTAGAGAAAAGTATGGTATACAAATTTAAATGGGACCACATTCAGGGTATACCCTTTAAAATAAAATAAAATCTTGCGCTAGGCTATTTTTAACCAACTTCAAAAAAAGAGGAGGTTCTCGATTCGTCTGTATGTTTTTGGTGTCTAAAGATTAGGTAGCGCTGCTGATTGTACCTATGTGATATGTCCTTTTGTGTTCTACTCTTCATATAATTATTAACGATTTAGCACGTTCTGCCCGTGTTGTTTTGACGTGTTGGTTTGAATGACTTACATCAAACTGTGCGTCAAAATTTATCGTCCCGGCTTCAGAAAACGCAGCTGGTTTAATTAGGCCCAATTTCTTACTAACCTTTCAAATTTTTTTTGTCAGCTGGTGGTTCGGATGTAACCGTAGGTGTCTTTGTCAGCTATTGGTTCGGATGTAACCACTTCGGTAGGTTTTTTTGAGTCTAGCTCTACTGCTGGTGGTGGACAGTGTACATACAACATATTGGTGCCTCTCCATGAACGCTGGCTCCAAACACTTTGGATGGTAGTTTCTTGTATTCTGCAGGTAGATTAACATAGACTGTGTCTTGAGAAGGGCGAATAAAAACTCCATGGTCGATGAGCCATATCAAAAAGTTTACTTCCATGGAGATGATGCCACGGACCCATTTATGCAAATTTAGTCAATATAGCATTTGAACAGCAGCGGAACAAATATTTATCTTATCTTATTATATTAATAAACTACACATCTAAAACTGAAACAATATTTCGTTGTCCTACCTGTGGTTGATGCGCGTAGGGAGCGTGAAATGGTGTCGCATAGTGCTGGTGCTTGCTTCTGTAGTTGCTTTGCTGTAAAACATTTGTTTACAGCAAAGCAAATAGTAAATAGGATAATAAATAAATAATAAATAATAAGTAAATAATAAATAATAAGTAAATAGGAAAACTCAAACACACTTATAAGAAAAATGCAAAAATTGGTTATGAAATGAATATACAGGGTTTTTTGAAGATGGAAGAAGTAGATGGACAAAACGTTCAACAAAACGAGTTAGAGAAAAGTATGGTATACAAATTTAAATGGGACCACATTCAGGGTATACCCTTTAAAATAAAAATAAATCTTGCGCTAGGCTATTTTTAACCAACTTCAAAAAAAGAGGAGGTTCTCGATTCGTCTGTATGTTTTTGGTGTCTTAAGATTAGGTAGCGCTGCTGATTGTACCTATGTGATATGTCCTTTTGTGTTCTACTCTTCATATAATTATTAACGATTTAGCACGTTCTGCCCGTGTTGTTTTGACGTGTTGGTTTGAATGACTTACATCAAACTGTGCGTCAAAATTTATCGTCCCGGATTCAGAAAACGCAGCTGGTTTATGTGCTGATGCCCGTGAGGCAAGGCCGGTAGTCGTTCGGCGTTACATCTCATCAGGGCTTAAATCGTACGTTAAAATGTACTGTTCGATCGTATGTGACTTGTAAAAACGCAGCTGGTCGATAGCCCTCTCGCTTCTTTTATGACCGTGCCATACCATGAACTTTTCCACGTCGAGTCTTTCGATATTGATTATCTGTCCGCTGCCGTAGTCCACGCGGTTCCGGTACTCGATACGACAACACGCTTCGCGTCGGCTTCCCAAGAAAATAAATTGTAAACAGTGCAAAAAGTTTCCAGTCGGCTTCAATAAACACTATTTTACTTGTCAATAAAGATTTTAAAAGCCCTCGATGTCCAAAATGGTCGGTGCCGCGGAAATTACTTCTAAAATGGTCTCGTCATAAACAGTGGATTAGGCCTAAGGGGGATACCACTATAAAAAAAACGCACCTTGTGCTCAACCTCTTGGGTGGTGTGGAATAGAGCACACAGATGATTGATGATAACATTGTTTTCAGATGTCGGAGGACACCTCACACATCATTATATACGTAGAAGAAAGAGAATGCACTAGAATACGTGCAAATGCAATTCCACTCGTATGTACAAGTTCTTTTGAATATAAAAAGGTTCAACATTTACATTTTCTTAGATTTCCAAACAGACAAGGGTCAAAATTATGTTTTACGTTCATATTAATTAGTCTAACCTAAACATAACGAATATTTAGGGTTGCCTGCACTCGACAATAAAACTCCCCAAATGGCGCATTCAAATATTTTTGAATACGAACATAGTGAACTACATGCTTAGCATAAAATGTTTATATTTGTTACAGATTTCCCGAAAACAACGATTTACGTCTGCTTTGGATAGAAGTCTTGGGTCCCAGAGATTGGAAACCCATTTGGGTCCCGTGGCTTCGCACGCGTTGTTTCTATGTTTAACGATTACAGGTCATTTCTATCCCATAGGAACTGCTGTATAGGATAAAAAGATGATTCCAGGATAAGAATTACCTGTATGCAAAATTTCAGCCCGATCCCCTCAGTAGTTTTGGCGTGAAGAGGTAACAAACATCCATCCATACATCCATCCAAACTTTCGCATTTATAATATTAGTGTGAATAGTGTGAGTGTGACTATAATTATTTGAATAATTAGGCAGGGATGAAGGTAATATTGTGATGGAAAAGTTGCATTTAATTTTGTCATCAGCTGTGCACTTTTTATCTGAAGTCTTATTTCAATACACTCATTAAATCTCGAATTAAAGGTTATCTTAGCTATATCTAAGGTGTTAGATTAAATTAATTAGCAGTTTAACTTCGAAGTCTGTTGACTATGCTGTTGACTAACGTGTAAGAATTTAATTCCTTAAGAAAAATGTAATTTTAATAAACTACATTATTTTTCTATAATCTAGTCTCTAAAATTATTTCTACTCGTATCTACGAGATACGAGTAATATAATAAGAATAAGTGCCTATACATTAAAAAAAATTATACCCAACTTAACGTTGTTTTACTTCTATGCCTACCTCAATTTAATGTGTACGTACCTATTCCCGCAAACGTACATAATTTAGGTACACATTTATTTATTTATTACTAGAACGTTTAAACTAAACCAATTACAAAGAAAAGATGCAAATGAGATATTTAAAGGAAACATAAGTTGCGGCTCGAATCTGACTGCTTTATTCGGTACACAGCGGGTAGGTCGTAAAATAATAATTCGGAAGTACCTACAAATACCCAACACCTCCTTACCTAAATATGACAATAAATATAGATCAACCTACTGAAACAAACTAATATTTTATGCTAAGTACCTACCTACATTATAGCACGAATTCAATGCCTTTTCTTTTACAATAACGAAGTTACATTTAAAACAACATTTACTTATGTGAGAGTTGTCTGTTGTGACGAGGGCGCAAGTTATACTCGCGCTTTGAAAGAGGTGATGAACTGGCCATCTTGAACTCATCGTTTTCCGAAATAGAGTCCGGGCCGTCGTCGCTGGCGGCGCTGGCGTCCGCGACGACGAGGTCGCGTTCCTGCGGCGCACACGACACCGGGGCTTTAGGACTCGTCGCAACCGGCAACTCGTTACATTTGGCATCTGTGGGATTTTCATTTGTCTTGCTACAGGACAGCGAGAATATTTTCTATTAATACTAGTATAGCATTATAATATCTGTGCTATTAATAGCTTTAGGTACAATCATCTGGTCGACATGGCGTTTAACAGTACCCTTAGCAGCTGGTAGGTTTACCGAGAAAGACGAAGGTCCCACGCGTTCTTTAACCTGCCCTTCTACCCATTTATTTTTATGCTTACTATACTCGCGAACGTATACGGTATCGCCGAGCTGTACGTCTCGCTGCGTGCCCTCCACGCGCGTCTCCTGCTGCGCCTGCCGTGCGAACACGCGCCGCGCCGCGTCTTCGCCCCCCGGACGCAGGGCGTCCAGGCGCCCCCGCAGCCTGCGCCCCATCAAAGCTACTGCCGGAGCTACGTTAGTTGTGGCTTGTTCACAATTCCTATACTGGAAAAGCATCTTGCTTAAGGCTTGGTTCACTTCTACTCCTTCACTATAGGCTTTTTTAATACAATTTATAACTGTACGGTCGGCATTTTCAGCCGCTCCGTTACCTTTGGGCCGGCAGAGGCTGGTTGGCGTGTAAACTATATTATTTTTAGCAAAATAATCCTTCAACTCGAAAGATGAGAAAGGAGGTCCGTTGTCAGTCACTATCTGTAATGGAAGTCGAAAACGAGAAATCCTTTCTCTGAACCTATCTATGACAAATCTGGCGGCAGTACTGTACATTTGAAAGACTTCTATCCATTTACTGTGCGCATCGACGACCACAAGGTAGTGTTTTCCTCTGTACTCCGCAAAATCCTCGTGTAAGCGTTGCCAGAGACGCGATGGGAAGGCCCACGGCGTCAGCGGCGCGTGCGGCGGCGCGTGCGGCGGCGGCGCGTCGCGCTGCTGCAGGCAGGCGCCGCACGCGCGGCACGTCGCTTCTACATATTTCCGAGTCTAAACCGGGCCAGTACACATAATTACGGGTAATGCTTTTCATCTTTACTACGCCGAGGTGACTCTCATGTAGCTCGCGTAATATGTACCGTCTGTATTTAGGCGGTACGACAATGCGATAATTAAAAACAATGCAACCTTGCTCAATAAATAAATTATCCTTTCTATTGAAATACGCTTTCTCTTGTTCAAAGTCTGTGTTATCCGGCCATCCAAATGTTATATTTTTATAAGTCACACGCAAAACAGGATCAGTTTGGGTTGCTTCAGCGATATCTTTGTGACTAATGGGAAACTCATTCTCAATATACATTATGTATGATACAGCGTTGTCAAGTGCCGGCGGTCGACTGTCGCTGCCGCCGCCGCCGGCGCCGCCTGCGCCCCCGCCACGCTCGCCTCCCGGTCACGCCGGTAATCGCGATAAACAATCGGCAGCTGCGTTTTGTGCTGAGCTTACCCATTCCACAGAAAAATCATAGGCTGCTAGTCGCGCCGCATAGCGCTGCAACCGGCTGGCCGCCGTCTGCGGAATACCTTATCACCAAAAATGTATGACAAAGGTTTGTGATCAGTGCGTATGATAAAACGCCGGCCGTATGCTATAGGATTCCTCGGCGCTGTTTAGAGTGCCAGAAACGTAATACCGCATTTACATTCAGCCGTAGTGAGCAGGGAAGTGGGCAGGACGGGTGTGTAAACGCGAGACTTCTCTTCTCATGCCACTGCCATTGCCACTCGCGCTGCCCGGCGCTCCCCAAAATGGCGGTTTTTGTGCGGAAGTCAAAGGACCGGCAGCGCGAGCGGCACTGCGTGTTTACATTCTGCTCCGACGCTCAGTACTCGCCGAGCGCCTGGAGGCGATAAAATAACTCATACTTACTAGTAGAATTAGTATATGCATTAAAAAATTAGTTAAGTAGGTAGGTTGATAATTAGGTACTTACAAAGTTCTATTTCGATGAATAAATATCATCCACCATCGTCTACGACGAATATTCTTTTTTGTATTCGATATCTTTTTGAATATCGAACATAATTATGTATCGCAAGAAGAGACAGCGCGGCCGCTTTATTTATTTCGACGTCTGCCATTGCCGAAACTTGAAAGCGAAGTGAGTGGTAGGGCAGTATGTAAACACACACTCCTCTCGATCCTGCTGCAGCAGTATTTAGGGAATTATCGCCGGCAGCGCGAGGGGCAGCGGCAGGGGCTGAATGTAAATTAGGCAAATAGGGCGCTCCGTCGCGTCGGGGTACCGGTGCGCCAGCACGGTGCCGCGCCCGTACGCGCTGCTGTCCACGCTGAGGACCAGCGGCAGCTCAGGCTCGTAATGAGCCAAGCATTGCTCATTACACATTACTTTTTTATGTTTGTAAATGCCTGCTCACATTCATGGCTCCACTCCCATTTGACTTTAGCTTTTAACAAACTATACAGGGGGCCTAACTTTGTACTCAAGATTGGTACAAACTTTCCGTAATAATTCACAAGACCTAAAAAAGCTTTTAATTGGTGTACGTCGGTGGGACGTGGAGCATGAGCGATGGCATTGACCTTTTTACTATCCGGGTGCAATCCATCCTTATCTATAACGTGACCTACGTAGCATACAGCGGGTTTGAAAAATTCACACTTTTCTAGCTTTACCCTTAGGCCGACAGCCTGTAGTCGTTTCAACACCTCGCGGACATTTTTAATATTATCCTCTTTCGAAACCCCCCTATACACGCGTCATCAAAATAAATAGCAGTCATAGGTACTCTCCTAAGTACCTCGTCCATTAGTTTTTGAAATTTTTCGGGAATGCTGCAAATACCGTACGTACTGGAACGTGCACCCGCAACCTACTTGGGTGCTTATGGAAGTACACGGCCTGGATTCCGGGGACAAAATTATTTGTTCATAAGCGTGAGCTAAGTCAATTTTGGTAAAAACCTGGGCTCCACGCAGCAAAGCATACAGCTCTTCTATTCGCGGTAGTGGGTATGGCTCGCGTCTTATTTTCGGATTAATGGTTACCTTATAGTCCCCGCAAATTCGAATGCTCCCGAATTTTTTAACAACAGTCACGATAGGCGTGCCATACTCCGAATGCTCAACTTTAACTATGCTACCTTAATTCTTTAATTCTTTATTGTACAAACAATTTATACAAACGATGAACTTATTTAATAGAATATGTACATAGGCGAGCTTAACCCTGAAAAAGAGTTTTCTTCCAGCAAACCTTAGAGTTATAGGAGAGGCGATGGAATAGGTAGAGGAAGTGTACAAATAACGAATCTATACATATACTTATAATAAACATACAAAATATATATATATATATATATATGTCGAATTAAGAAGTAATAGTGTGTGTGAATAGGAATCAGGGTCCAAACAGGAATTGGGTCGAAACGGGAATCTGTGCCGCTTCTCGTGTTAGATCGGGACGGAACGGGAATCAGTGGGCTATCTCGGGTTTCGGACATGTAGGATTCGCGTGGATGAAAATGAAATACTTACTCCAAAGAGCACACGACAATTTTATTTTACGAAAATAAAATTCACGATCAAACAAATAACGATCACAAGTCATATTGGCACTTTTCTTTCATACTATGAAAATCAGTGAAGTTATCGCAATTTCAATATTAGCCAACTATCCACGTTATTATTTTCCGTAGGTTAATTTCGTGGTGGGAACAGACAAGTTCCTTCGTTCAGGAGTTACCTCGACGATACTCAAGAGAATTCGATCCTCCCGCGATGATTCTCACAACCAAAGTCGTCCATCTTTCTTTTCAAACTCCCGTCTACGGTAACTCCTACGAAGAGCCATGTCCAAACGTGAACAACTTTCACGTTTGCGTTTCCACCAATCAAATCCATCTAGTTACATTCTACTGATTCTACCAACATATCAGAGTAAATTCTTTAGTCTGATTTGACACTTGATCAGCCTCGGCAATATTACAAAATATAATAATAATCGGGATGCAAACATAACAGAACTAATCTTCACAATCTGATTGGATAACTGATCTGTTTAGGCAACATTACGAAACAAGATACTGAAAGCTACTGAAGGCTGACAACATGTCGGAACTAATCTTTGCAATCTGATTGGTTTACCTTGGTTTGATTAGTATAGCCAATTTAACAAAACAAAATGCTAGAAGTAAAGAATTGCTAGCATAAAATAATATCATCATAGTGGTCTATGTTATTAAAAGGAATGAGGAATGCGCATACGGTGCCATCTCTTGGTAACGTTACCAAATTTAAACAAGTACAAAGAGTATGGACAGTAAATGAGGTTATCTTTCAGAAGTTTACTCTATGACCACTAAACCGTTATTAGTTGTAAATCAAATTAATCTACAACTGGTTGCGTCACACATCTCGATTTGACATATACATATAAAAAAAATGACTAAATAAAATTAATAAATACCTATGGAATATATAAATATATATTTATAATATATACTATACTAGTAATATACTATGCTTAAATAGATTATATTTATGATAGTAGAAAGTGCTCTTTTACCTTACTTTTAAATATGTTAAGCGATGGACTGGCTCGAATTTCATGGGGGATAGAGTTCCATAATCTGGCTGCTTGCGCGGCAAAAGAACCTCCAGGCCTACTGGAAAGACGGAGTGATATTGCCGTCCTACAAGGCACACCGCGGGGAACAAGGAATTCAAATCGTTCGCGGAGGTATGTCGGAGCAATGGGGCTAAAGAGAATGAAGTAGAGATAAGACAGAATGTGAAGATCGCGCCGCCGGCGTATGGGTAGCCATATAGGCTTGGCTCTAAAAGCAGACACATGGTCGAATTTACGCAATCCGTATATGAAACGAATGCCCAAATTCTGAAGGCGTTCAAGCTTATTCCAGAGTTCCTCTGTCGCGTCCAAGAAACAAACATCCGCGTAATCGAGTAGGGCAAGTAGCAGACTCTGGGCAAGGATGATTTTAGTTTCAAACGGAAGGAAGTATTGTAGACGTCGAAGAGAATGAAACGTGTAGTTAACCTTCTTACTGATATTGTTTATGTGACTAGCCCAAGATAAATTACTTTCAAAGATAACGCCCAAGTTCTTAGCCTTCACAGAGAGTGGAATGATGTTATCGTCTAAAGTAATAGACGGAATGGGAGAAAGAGCTAAGGATTTCAACATATAATGACTACTACAGATCATAGCTTGCGATTTTGAGGGATTAATTAGAAGGCCATAGGCCTTCGCCCATAAGTTTATTTTACATAGATCCAAGTTAATGTAATTAATACCTTCAGAGATCTCACTCACTTTAAAATGATGGTAAATTTGCAGGTCGTCTGCGTAGAGGTGATAGCTAGAAGAAATGACTTTAGTAACGGAATTAATGAAGATTGAGAAGAGGAGAGGTGAAAGGACAGCGCCTTGTGGTACACCCGCAGAGATGTTACACCAATCTGAGTATGAATCATCAAGACGCACACGCTGCGAGCGGTCTGAGAGATAAGGACGAAACCAAGCGACTGCTGAGGAAGATACATTAAGAGAAGAGAGGACTGAAAGAAGGATATCGAGGTCGACAGAGTTAAAAGCACTGCTAAAATCCAATAACACAAGCGCAATAACCTTTCCATTAGAAATGGCCAAGCGTATGTCATTGAATATTTTAGTCAGAGCACCTACAGTGCTGTGACCAGGACGAAAGCCAGATTGGTAAGGACTCAAAAGGTTATTAAGATTAAGGAACAGAGAAAGTTACCTTTGGACTACATTCTCAAGGATTTTAGAAAGGACAGGTAGAATCGAGATAGGTCTTAATTGAGAAATAGAGGAGGGATTGGAGACACAAGTTGCGGCTCGAATATGACTGCTTTATTCGGTACACAGCGGGTAGGTCGTAAAATAATAATTCGGAAGTACCTACCAATACCCAACAGTTTTATTTATTATGTTCTGTTACAACAGGATTTGTTGAAGCGCCATCCAACCGCAGCAGCAAGTTCCTACCACGCAGTGTACCACAGTGCATCGTAACAGTTTCTACTACATTGTAGTGGCGTCATCAACAACCAATAGGAGCGCTTTTAAATGACGTGATGTGAACGCGGATTGGTTATTTGTTCTCACACCCCACTATCCTTTGTTTTTGTAAATTTTAATGGCAATAAACTCGCACTCTTGCTACTTGAACATTGACCTTTTATTTTCAAAATCTCCTCATCGACCTAAACCATTACAAACCGTTACAATAGTTGTGTAGCATTCACGCCACTACATAATTTGGTCCTTCGAGTCGGATATACCGAGTAGTTTGGTAAATTACGGCCAAATCTCTTCGTACGCGACCTTAGGACAACGCCACGCAGCACGGTCGAGTCAAGCATTGCAAGACGGATACGAAGTGTTTTTGTGCATTATCGTCAGGTGTATTAGCGATGCTGGAAATTCATTGTCAGTTTTTAAGGGTTTTTATCTACCGCTTGACTATTTTTATATATTCAGGCCAAAATGCGGGTACCCCAGCTTTGGGAATCGCTTAGACGTTGCTGATAATCTGGCATTGTATTTGCGGATAGAACGAGGATTCATTCCTTAGTTGTAACTGATCGAGAAACTAGCTCGCGTCATGTAATGATTCTAAAAGTATAGTTGTTATTTAAAAACTAGTTCTTTCACACGAATATAAAGTTATTAGCTTGATCTAATTGTAAGTATTATTTGGAAATCCCTGAAAGTATCAAAGTGTTCATCTGAATGGAGTGGATTTGGACAAGTGCTATTCGTGTGATGGTACAGCTGCCAATATTTAACAATTCAACAATATTCAATCGAAAGTAGAAGTAATTGTGCCTGACTCTGATATTGATGAACAGCTCGATCAGCGTCAACTTCGAAGACAGCTACTATAGTATTATTGCCAAAGTTGAATCTATTCTTACCAAAGGAGAGGTACCCAACTGTTCCTCATGTCCTCATCATTCGAACAAGTCCGTGTCAGTGAAGTTGCCTACAATTTCTTTGCCGACCTTTGACGGTGCATATGAACACTGGCTCGAGTATAGAGACACATATTTATCATTAGTACATAATTCAGCTGAAATAAGTGATATTCAGAAAATGCACTACTTAAAATCTTCGCTAAAGGGCGGTGCAAAAATGGTGATACATGCTACAGAAATATCATCAGCAAATTATTCCGTTGCATGGGAGCTTCTGTTAAATAGGTACAACAACACACGACTTTTAGTACACAGTCACGTAAAGGCATTATTTTCAATACTACTATCTACTATCGAAAGAGTCACCTTCACTTATTAGGACACTGATAGATGTAATTATTTATAATTTACGCGCTTAAAAATCACTCGGTGAGCCTACAGACTCATGGGACACCTTGATAATTTATATTGTTGCTTCTAAAATGGCCGGTCATCTTGACCGAAAGACAGTGGGAAGAACACAAAGGTTCTATATTGACCAATTCACATTCGAAAGGTAGTTTAAAAGTGAGAGATTTAATTAAATTTCTCAAAGACAGGGCCGATCTACGGAAACATTGGCCTTATCCCACACTAAAGATAACAATAATACGCAACATAAGCGAACTAGTTCAGTTCTCATCACAATGTAATGTTTCTTCTAACAAGCCGCAGCAGGCGCACTCTTCAGATCGCAAGTCGGGTAAATTTGAATGTGTCGTATGCAAAGGAAAGCATCCTATTTACACATGCTTTAAATTTATTAACATGGCCTTATAAGAAAAATTAAAAGTCGTTCCCGATCACAAATTATGCGAGAATTGCTTACGTTCCGGGCGTACTGTTGAAAACTGTTTATTCGGGCCTTGCAAACAGTGCAATTTAAAACACAACTCGCTCATTCATAAAAACATTATTAGTACGATGAGTGCTCTGCTCACTGAGGCTGAATCTGGGGCGGAGACGTCATGCGTCAAAAAATCCTACTTTGAGGAGAGTTATGACCTATTTTAATCACAAATGTTTATCATTACCAACAAATAATAAAAAAATACTGAATTGATTAGAAAAAAAGGTACTAATGCTTGAAGGTCAAATTTAGGAAAAATCTTAATAAAGTATAAAAACTGACAAATCACCAAAACTATAAAACTTTAGTAACGGAAATTAAGTTCCAATAATTAGCAAATGACCTCCTCCATTTGCGAATTCGCTATGGTGGGTTGAGTTTCACTCAACCTGTATTATTGCCAGTATATTGATTATTCAAGGCATGATGACATGGTTTGTCAGTTTTAATCCTAATCATTAACAAGGTACTCGTATCCATTATTACGACTAGGTATCCCGTTGGTCTAGCGGTCAGTTTGTTCAGCCGCTGATTATGAGGTACCTACCTACTGGGTTCAAATCCCGGGTCGGGCCAATAGTTTTATTTGGATCTTTCTAGAAATAAAAACTCACAGTAGCAGCCCGGAGTCAGGAAGCTAGCGGTGTTACACCCCCGTGCCTCGGAAAGCACGTTAAGCCGTTGGTCTTGCGCTTGACCTCTCCCTGGTTGTGTCGGTCTACCGTCCCATCGGATTATGAGAGTGACGGAATAGAGATTGCACCTGTGTTTGTGCACACACTAACTATGACATTATGTCCTGCGCATCTGATTAAACTCCAATAATTCTGGCCGCCGCGGTCTAATTTCGGCGGAAGTCAAAATTAGTAGCACTTCATCATCTATTATTTACAAGAAAAAAAAGACTTCAGCTATACTAAAAATAGTACAAGTATATACATAGTGTACAAAATACTAATTAAATAAAACGAATTCTCTGCAGACTGTTCTGTAAACAATCTAGAGGTAGCACGATAGTAACCGGGTTTTCGACACCAACATGAAGCTTTAGTTTAAACATCAGACAAAACTATTGAAAGTACTCGTACCATGGATAGATACTAAGGCCCTGTTTCCATCACGAGCGGAGCGAGCGGACTCATTAAGGACCCATCCGTTCAACTCGCAAGAGTCAACTAAATACTTTTTTGCCTTTGTAAAAGAAAAAGCGTTGAAATGACGCTGCGCTCACTCATCTCTCTTATTTTCCTTTGGCGGTTTAAGTCAACAGACAAAACTCTTCCTTATTATTAGTATTATTTATGTGTTCAGATCGCGCAGGTTTGATTTGCCAAGGACATGAACTTTTTACACCGGAAAAATCAGAGGAAAGCCGCGGGAAGAAGCTAGTCTGTTTATAAAACACTAGCGGCCCGTCCCGGCTTCGCACGGGTGGACATTTACTTTTAAATATATATATAATTATAGACTACTAGCTTCTGCCCGCGGCTTTGCACGCGTTGTTTCTATGGAAACGTTTGGAGGTTATTTCTATCCCATGGGAACTGATTTATGGGATAAAAAGCCTATGTTTGATTCCAGGCTTAGACTAACCTGTATGCAAAATTTTAGCCTGATCCGTTCATTAGTTTTGGCGTGAAGAGGTAACAAACATCCATCCATCTATGCATCCATCCAAACTTTCGCATTTATAATATTAGTTAGATATATATTTATATAATATGTGTGATATGATATGATACGAGTAGCTATACTAATATTATAATGAGGAAAGATTTGAATGTTTGTTTGTTTGTTTGTATTGAATAGGCTCCGAAACTACTAGAGCGATTTGAAAAATTATTTCACCGTTAGGAAGCGTACTTTTCAGGGAGTGACATAGGCTATATTTTATCCCGGAATTCCCACGGGAACGGGAACTACGCGGGTGAAACCGCGAGGCGATTGTCTAGTATCAAATAAAAAATATTAGTTTTATTAATGTCACGTATTAGCCTCATAGTCCAGTCAATACCCTTTTGAACGAATTGCAGACTGTTGCAAATAATCTACATGTAGCTCAACTGATCCATATCTATATCAGTCGGTAGCGTCCCCAAGACACTGGCTGCATTACCACGCTGTAACAAAATACACCATATTTTCATCATAAGATATATGTTGCCATATCTTACATATTCGCTGTACATGCCAGCCATACAGAGTGCATTAATGTTTATAAAACTCTGTTATAAATTATTGAATATCTAGGTAGGTATTCAATAATTGAGTTGGTTTTTTTTGAAAACGAATCAGAAACATTATTTTTCTTTTTCTGAGTAAACTCTCTGGTTACTGATGGTTTCCATGGCAACGGGCGTAACAGTTTCAGCCGTGTGTCACCATCAAATCAAATTAGACTCAAATTATTACTAGACTAGCGACCCGCCCCGGCTCCGCACGGGTGCAATAAAATACTACTATTACTATTATTATACATATTATGATTTCTCAATCAAAGAGCAAAGGAAACAGATCACATTATATGTACCAAGCTACGATCAAGGAGTATTTATATACCCTGGGGAGCGATTTCTTCCGTCCACGGTACCAAGACCGAACCATAGACATGTTTATACTTAATTGACATGTTTACTTTGCAACGCCGTTACAATTTTTTTAGCAATTTATTCATTTTCATATTGAAACTACTCGATAATCTGAATTTTCCGCCTATAAGTTGTCGACTCGGATCGACTAATTTTTACGCTCTTCAATTTGATGTGCATTTCGTTCGAGTCTACCGTAGACCGGTCCGAAATTATTAATATAGATGTCGCGGCTTGAAAAATTATATCGCGATTTACAAGACGTTCGTCAAACCCCATTTTTTTGCTTCAAAGAATATCATATCGGAAAGTGAACAATGACGAATACTGGAATTGGAAGTCGTTTTATAGTTTTTAACTACGCCAAATTATGATGTTCCAAATTCAATCTCATCATTCCCTTGGGAGTAATTTTCATTTTGTGTCCAACCCAAGGGTTACTCCTTTGGGTTGAAAATAATTAAAATTACTTTAGTTTTGAATTTGGAACTACATAATATATTGAAATGATGACTATGTACGTGGAAGATGACCTGAACGACCAGGCTCCCATAACTACGCAGGAGGTCGACGGAAGTGATCGATCGATACCGAACACAATATTGTGTTTGCAATACACTTGCAGCACGTGTATTGCAAACATAATATTGAACATAATCTTATTACTTTCGTTAGAGGTCGAATAGTCTTACTTTTGTATACAAGCTTTTGCCAGCGGCTTCATACGCGCTATTCCAGGATTGAAAGTTTGATTATGTTTAGGTTGGATGCTTGTAGAAATAAGTCATAGAGAAGTAGGATTTGCAGCTACCACGTGTTCCAGATCATGAACTACAACCATGCAAAATTTGAACCGAATAATAATGAGGATTTAATGATTTTGGTGATCCTTGTGGAGTTTTTGGTATTGTTTGCGCACAAACGCTCCTACCTCAGTTGAGTTGGTAATCTTTTTCAAATCCTACTAATATTATATTAACTTAAATGGACAAATGAAAGTGATTTCGACGAATTTTTTGACTGATGCTTCTGAGTTGCTGTTGCTATGCAGCAGATTGTGGCCCTTAACCAGCGTGGATACCTAACCAGTTTATTACGAGGGGTGAAGCCCCTCTGAATCGATCGGAAACTGTCTGGACAAGGGGAGAGATTATATTTGTCTGTGTGAGTCGGCTTTTGATCTCCGCTGCCGGATTTCATTTAGCTCTATTGACAACGGATGCTGCAGGATTATTTATTTGATCAGCGCTGCAGAGCTCGATTGATAAGGATAGTAGGTAGGTACCGAAGTTAAAGCCGAAATAGATTTAAAACATACCCCTCATCCAAATATTCTGTCCCTTTCCACCCTTAAACATCTATGTGTAATAGATCAAACACAAAATAGTGAGGGTGCAAGGGGGTGACCACCCTGTCTGGCGACGAGGGGATGACGCGAGGGGTGCCGACCCTACGTGTATCGACCCAATCTCAAATTGCAATTTGGCTGCGCACTTTCGTGTTTCAATATTGTTCGAGAGTTTTCCAATTAGATTGCGACAAGAATGTTTCTAATTTGAGTTGAATAGGTACATAAATTTCACAGGACGAATGTTATGATTTGTAGAAAGACGAAGTAGCTTTACTCTGTTTCAGCTTCAGTAGTATATTTCAGAAAAAAATCCAGGATCCTACCCAAAAACAAAAAACGCATGCATAAAATATTATCTAAGTTAGGCTTTGTTCTAGATGTACGCCAAATTTCATCTTGATCTGTTTTGTAGCTTTGGATCGTAGGTAGGTAACAAAAATTCAAATTTTACAAACTTTTGACATTATAATATTAGCAGGAAGTAGGATAGAAAATACGAGAAAAACATTGAGTCTGAAAATTAGAACACCCATAAGTCAAAATACATAGCCAAAAATGTCTATTTACCTCCGAGTACTGAAACCAAAATTTACGTTATAATCTGTAGTCTGTAAGACTTGACTTATAGGTTCTTTTCCAATTTTTGATAGATTTAGAAAAAAGGAAGAGGTTTTACGAGTATGTTCGGCTGTGTCTATGTTTTTTATGTATGTCCGTCGATTTCTCCGTCTCCGTCATTTGTGGACCGATTTAGATGATTCTTTTGTAGTTGTTTATAGGATGATCCCAAGGTCCCATAATAATACCCGAGGAATTAAAATTCATCCCAAAGAACTAAAAAATTTTAAACTATAAATTCGATAGAATCCAAGTCGGTTTTTAGTTTCTTTCTTAGGTTGTCTTTTCATAGGGTGACGGCAAAAATACTTTTCCAAATTCCAAAGCTATAAAAGAGTTCTTGTAACCAGATAATGATGATGATGTCCTCTTTCTGACTTTCGACCGAATTTCGACCACGGCGGCCAATCTCATCGGAGACCAGCTAGATGCGCAGGACATATTATAGTGCACAAGTGTGTAACCTATATGTTATGGATTCATAGAGAGTTGTCATTGCATGGAAAGAATAATAGGTACCCTACCTACCATTAATAACTATACTCGGTTTCAGAATCCAATAAGTTTTGTTAACAAAGACGTGAACCCACATGGTACGAAACCTTTACAAGAACTAACAATAACAGACTACATCCAGGCACCAGTGGTTACGCAAGATAAAGACTAAAAACCAAAAGTTTAACTTCAACAATACATTATTGCACACAATTAATTAAAAGGAAAATTGCATGCGGTACGGTATATAGGTGGTGTATGTTTAAATATGATCAAATGTATTTCTACCGCCACGGTGCGACTTGCGAACTCTGAGTGCATTATCACTAATTTAATCCTTTTCTTTAAAGTATGCGTGTAAATGCGGATGAAAAAAACTCGAAATGTCAAAGACCATTTTCTTGTAGCTATAACGGTTAAGACTGTCCCGTCCAAAAGATTAAATCTGTATAAAGAACAAATGAAGAATTTTCCCAAATGAAACTTAGATCACAGAAAACCTAACAATATACGCACTATGTAAGAGGAGACAACAATACTTCCTTACTGTAAACAAGTAATTAATTTAAAATATCATTAGAATGACGTCGCGGATTTCTTTCGAAAAATGAGGGTCAGACTTCCTTAAATGCACTAGCCTAATACGCAGCCAGCATTCAGGCGGGATTTTATCATCATCAAACGCTATGAGTATTGAGTATTTAGCATCCGTTTGGATGCCTCCTTGGATGTTTAGATGCTCACTATCGTAGTCATATCGAATCATCTGTTCGAGATATCTTTTTCCCTAGCTCTCTCTTCATGAACGAACCCACGTCCACTGCTAAACATACCTCAAAAGAGAGGTTTTTGCCATATTCATTACGCTTGGCAAGCGAATTGCTGTTCGCAGTGAAGTTGTTGATAATACACAGACGGAAGTTGCTCGGCTTCCTCTGGTTGGTTCTCCTTATAGTATTACTGGTTTTTCGGTAATACCGAATACCGGTATTCATGCCCTAGTACTAACACGCACATCCCGCCCCACACCCCGCTCCTTATCGACACGCACTACGCATCGACTTGCTGTGTTTTGTGTGAGCATATTTGATATCGTAGGTTATAAAAGCCAATCCCAAATCGAAAAACCTATTAAGTGATTTTACAAATCCAAAAGCTTTGTAAGTAGAAATTCCTAACTCAAACATTTAGTATGAGCACCATTTACGAGGTATATGAATTTGGAAATGTTACAAGCTAGGATTTTGATCTTGTATCGCAGTGTAGCTAGTGGAGTTACAAGGATTAATGGGTCACGAAGCTTTGGTTCTAAATGCAATAGAAATACGGGTGTTTTTTGCATTACACGCGGCTGAACATTCAAGGAAAAAAACGTCTACAAAAGAAATGGCTCATACAAGGTTTTGGTTTGGGACAGCCGAGTCTACGTTTTCTTTTCACTGTGAGTTTACAAATTGATGAACCGACTGTAAAATAATTAAACGAATAAATGCCCGTCGAATAGTGAAAAACTGTTTTTTTGAGTTAAATCTTTAGCTCGACAGATTTTACTTTAATTTCAATTAGTAAATATGTGTGAGCAAGCAGGTGGCCGAGCGCGGATGGGTTTGAGCAAGTAGCCTCCCTAATAGAGATCAGAGCGTTAGAGACATTTCTACATGCATAAAGCTTAAAGTTAATTGGTGAAATTAACAAACCAATCAACAAATATAGCATCAACAAGTTTAGTGATATATTTGCCAATTCTCAATAGTTTTTGATGATTCTTTCGTTATTGTACTTGGGTTGATTTCGAATTGGTTCCATAGAAGTGTGATGATCGTGGAATTTATGTCTATATATTTATGAATAAGGAAGGGGCGGGCAGCAGCGCCCCCTGCAGAACAATTCTATCACCGAACTGCGATCCCCAACCCGCATGCCCAGTGTGGGGATTATGGGCATTACCCCCATGAGATAAAAACCAACAAGGCGCTTATCAGGGGGAGGCCTGCGTCCAGTAGTACAATACAGGCGGTTGAGCTTGAGCTTGAGCTAATCCCTCCTCCTTGTTTTTAAGTCGGTAAAAAAGCTACGTTGCCACAGTCCAAGCAGTCTCAAAATGCACGTTTTCATAATAAGTGATTGAAAAAGTGTTCGTGGTCGGTCGTTTATGACAGAGGTCGTGTCTTTTTAAATGACTTCAAACAGAAAAAGGTTCTCAATTCCTCTGTATGTTTATTTTTTATGTTTGTATGTTACTTGACTCCGCCTGTGGTAAACCAATTTTACTGATTCTTTCACTATTGTTTAAAGAATTGGTCCCATAAAAATGTTATTCCCAAGGGATTGGTATTTATCCCGTTAACCTTAAAAAACATTAACATTAATACTTTTGAAAAATCAGGACTGGCATGAACAATTTTAGTGATATTTCGCCAATTCTTAATAGATTTTGATGATTCTTTCGTTATTGTCTAAAGGTTGATTTTGAGGAATTTATATGTGTGCCGTAAAACGTTTCTAATGGTTTCCATGGCAACGGGACTTCAAAATCAAAACAGTCCAATTATTCTTGGATGAATTCGTTTAGAACGGTGACACTTTTATCATCGACTATCGTCCGCACCCTCACAAAGTTTGCATGTGTGCGTTTATTTGTATTTCACTCAACCGTCTAGGTAATCCGATGCACTCACGAAACGGAGAGAGGGTTGGAGTCGTCGGCAACGCACCATCCCACCTCATCCCTAGACTCCCAGCCTCCCTTCAAAATCTATATCCATCTGGCCACTTCCTCGGCGCTATGAAGCCCTGGTAGATGAAAACCATAAATAGCGCCAAACTGCGAAATTTCGCTGCCTCCTCCACGCGCAGCCGCCCATCTGCACAACAAAACAAAGCTTATCTTATTTCTGAAACAATAGGACGTGCTGAGGTTGCACTTACATACTATACAGAATGTCCCCCGAATAACTGCTCTCCCCAAAACATAGGGAGAGCAGTTATCTGGATCGCAAATGATCGACGAGTATTTACATTATTGAAAAAGTGGCAAGAACCTCTCAGAAGCTCAATTGTTTCAACTATATGCAAATTCTATTTATTTTTATTTATTTCTATCTATTTATTTCTATTATTTGACTGTTGTTTTCTCGTCTTTTAAATATACTGTGTAAAAAAAGAACCTCTTCCTCACTAAATGGCAGTCATTTGAAATTTTCCCTGAACGAGTGGTTTTGCTCGTACTTAACTCGTCATATCTCTTCAAGTATTAGTTATGATCAAGTATAGAGAAGTTAGCTTATTTCACTCATAGAATTTTTATCAACCTATCGATTTATTACTATTGAACAAAGTACAAGAAGTATAACGAAACATATGAAAATGAATGCCTAAATCTACATCTACATTCATATGTAAAAGAGGAATGATTTGTATTTTTGATAGTTTTTACATTATAATAAATATAATAATATATAAAAAAAAATTAAATCAATAGGGTCTTAGAAGAAGAAGACTTAGAATGATAGTAAAATAAATTCATTCACAAAGAAAATTATACTAGTATTAGAATTGAAACAATTGAGCTAACTGCCGACTGTTGCAAACAGTCTACAGATAGCTCAACTGATCCATATCAACACCAGTCGGAAGCGTCCCCAAGACGCTGGCTGCATTGCCACGCTGTATGGCAATGCTGATACGCTGTGCCAGATATTCACCAGCTCTCGGGTCACGCGTCGCTTCGACCAGACGCTCAGATAGTTTTTTGAAAACCCGAAGAGCCTCGGTACCCCACGGACCTAGGGTCTCGACTCCAAGGGGAGCAAATGTGTAGGCTCTGTCGAGACCTGCATATTTGCGCCTCTTGAGATCTTCGGCCAAATCTGCCGCCGCACCCGCCCTCACGGATGTCCTCGGAAGATGGGAAGGCGCAAGTGTGTCGACGCATGTAGCGTCCCACACAATGGGCCTCCCCAACTCCCATGGTACTAGTGTAAAAAATAAAAAAATAATAACTAAATGATAATATAATAAAATATAATAATTATAAAGAGGAAAGATTTGTATTTAAGTTTGTTTGTAATGAATAAACACAAAATCTACTGGACGAATTTCAAAAATTCTTTCAACACTAGAATGCTACATTATCCCAGAGTACTATGGGCTGTATTTATATGGTTAAAAAATAAATGTCCACCCGTGCGAAACCGGTATGAGCCGCTCGTCCTTTTATTTAAAATTATTATTATTTGAATATTAAAACATATTGATTATTCTCTTTTAATTATTTTTACGCTTGATTATTATAATTTTACGTGTAAGGAAATAATGATTTTTTTAATTTTATCTATACTTATAATAAAACTGTAACAGGTCCAATTCTGTACATTGAAGATATTTTGAAAATTGTTTTGGAGGGCACTCTATAATCGATACTGAAGCCAACACTGTAGTTTTTTTCAAGTCAGTCTTTCTGTCTGTCTGTCTGTTTCTTAAATGCGCATCACGCCGAAACCACTGAATGTATTGAAATGAAACTCGGCATGATTTTAGGTCATACTACGAGAAAGGACAAAGGATACTTTTTATCCCGGAATTCAGTAAGGTTCCCCTGGGAGAAGGGATGAAAGTAAAATTCCTTCGACGCGCATCACGCCAAAACTGCTTAATGAGTTGGAATTAAACCTAGCACGATTTGAGTTCATCATGCAAGGAAGGCCATGGGATACATTTTATTCCGGAATTCAGTAAGATTACCTTGGGAGAGGGGATGAAAGTAAAATTCCTTCAACGCGCATCACGCCAAAACTGCTGAATAAGTTGGAATGAAACCTGGGACGATGTGAGTTCAAATCACAAGGAAGGACATGGGATACATTTTATCCTGGAATTCAGTAAGGTTTCCCTGGGAGAGGGGATGAAAGTAAAATTCCTTTACCGCGCATTACCCCGAAACTGCTGAATTAGTTGGAATGAAACCTGCCACGATGTGAGTTTATACTACAAGGAAGGACATGGGAAACATTTGATCCCAAAATTCAGTAAGGTTCCTCTGGGAGAGAGGATGAAATTAAAATTCTTTAACCGCGCAATAACTTAACTTTAAAACGTTGGCGTTCCTAAATGAGTGGTGGGAAATCGCGCAAGATCGCACGGAGTGGAAACATTTGGGGGAGGCCTTTGCCCAGCAGTGGGACGGAATAGGTTGAATAATCGCGCATCAGAACGGAACTGCTGAATGAATCCGAATGGAACTCGGCACGGTTTGAGTTTATACTACGAGGAAGAACATAAGATACATATTATCTGGGATTTCAATAGGCACGGTTCCCTTGGGAGAGGGGTTAAAAGTCAAAATGTGTACTTAGTTGTAATTCATTAAAGCGTCGTCCGATTTCATGCATTCTTTTTTGTTAGAAACAGTGTTGCAAGATCGACTTTGACTAAATCAGTAGAAAGTCGAGTAGAAAATTAGTAGATTAATGAAAAAATCTGTAGATTGAAGAAAAAAAAATTGGTTGTCTGTAAAGTCGGTTTACTGACGATAGTTGAACGTGACAACGTCTCAGAGCGAGGTAACGCCGCATGAGGTAACGCCGCATGAGGTAACGCCGCATGACGTCATGTTTTTTCGTGCGTGCAGCCGGCTCTATCGAATTATAAGACGTTGTCACGTCAAAAATTGGTTGTCTGTAAAGTCGTTTTACTGACGATAGTTGAGCGTGACAACGTCTTAAGAAAAGAGCGAGGTAACGCCGCATGAGGTAACGCCGCATGACGTCATCTTTTTTCGTGCGTGCAGCCGGCTCTATCGAATTATAAGACGTTGTCACGTCAAAAATCAGTACCTAGATAAAGGGTAAGTAAGTATCTTTCAATTTTTTCCAAGAAAGATCGCATGGACCATTTTGTACATTTTACTTTGCCTGAAATAGACATGACGCACCCATTAGTTAGGTTCCTACTTACCTTTACAAATGGTCCTTGCTATCTTCATGAATATGATATTTGGTGGTTTAGCTAGTCCAGTTAACTGTACCACCGAAGTTTGGTTGGAGTAAGTTGTCCAATTAAAGTAACCGGACCACAGAAAATATTTTGACGTGACAACGTCTTATAATTCGAAAGAGCCGGCTGCACGCACGAAAAAACATGACGTCATGCGGCGTTACCTCAACATGACGTCATGCGGCGTTACCTCGCTCTGAGGCGTTCCATGTAAGGCTTGAAGTGCAAGCGAGAGCGCTCGACATCCGTCTCTCTCCTACTTGAGTGAGCGATGCGTCTGCGTTGTCACGTTCAACTATCGTCAGTAAACCGACTTTACAGACAACCATTTTTTTTTACTGTGGTACAAAATCAACTGTACTAACAAAAAAATTACGGTGGCCAGTCAAATGGATCAGGAGGCCAATTCTGCAATACAATTGCTTGACAATGAAATCGTCGCAGAATCATCACGTAGAATCCTTACATTAATTAAACTCCAGATAGTGCGTGCGAGATAAATTAATAGTTTCAAACTTGACGCGCGTCTCTTCATCTGCAATCATCATAATTTTTGCATCTAACGTAGAATACCAAAACGTGTCATTCTGTGACGATACCACTGTCATAGAGAAGCGATTACTTTAGCAGAATAGGGCCCCAGCTGAACGGAACTATGAGTAAGAAGTGAAACGAGTACGACACTTCTTAATACTGACGCTGGCCGAGTCGTAGCTAAAAGTCGTGTGGACAAAAAATATAAACATAACATAACATAAAATGAGAGAAACACAGTTTCTCTCATTTTATGTTATGTTATGTTAATATTTTTTGAACTTAATTAGTCGTTAGTGAACTTAATTAGTCGGCAGGTATGGCAATCGCGAACGAAGTTGCGGGTACAGCTAGTTTTATAATATAATTACTATTATAATAATACAAAAACAAGCTTACATAGGCGGGGGATGGGAGACCTAGCGCTCAACAATGTTCCACTATGGAGAGGGACAAGCGGCCTTATTCTGTTGCAAGCTAATGAGATGAGACCGCAGGGTAAGTCGCATAGTAAGCTGTTCACATTCACTCACATTGATGGTCCGTATTTACAGGATCGTTATTAACGGACTCGTCTCTAAAGGAGGCATCATCAATCAGGTTGAGTGTTGAATCCGAAATGCTTTCGTGTATGTGAATGGTTGTAATGTTGTCATTACACAATAATATGCCATTGCTGAATAAAAACTTATACGATAAAGCGACCTGTAAATGGTAGGTAGCTCAAGGAGAAACGGTCCTTTATGGAACTACTATGTGAATGTGCAATAACAATCACAATGACCATCTTGAAACCTTCAGCCATCTCATGATCTCTTGGTAGTTGTAGGTAAATTCAAATCAATACCGACACGTGTACCGACCGCGTCCAGCACGGAACTCTTTCTCTTTCCTTGATGCGCAGATGTGTGTGTGTCATGAACTAACATAACCTTTGGAACTTTGTGCCGGACGTTAGTACAAGAACATTGTAACTCTATTTCAAAGATGCACTTGCATGTGTGCGTATCAGTCTATCTCACTCAGGCTCCCAGGTATCCCGATGAATTCCTGAACCAGAAATAATGGAATGGGTTGTTCAAGGTAAGGTTAACGCACTGTTCTATATCACCCCTCCTCCTCATCAGCATACATACGTCCCCTGCTGAACATTCCTCCTCCTGGGGGGTTCAGTTTTTCCTCAACCCTAAGTTTCCAGTTTGTCTACGCTCTCGATGCTATGATGCCTTGGTAGAAATACCGCCATCTTAAAATTTACGTGTCTTGATAAAATTCTTTTCGTTTTTTTTTAAGCCCAAACCCACATCACACGTTGTTCGCACGAAAGCCATGGTTTTAGGTACTGAAATAAAATTAAGCAAAACGCCAGACGTAGTGCGTGTTTGTACGCGGTTTGGCGTTTTCAGTTTTTGTAAAACCGCTTGCATTTAATCGCGGTGCGTGCGCGGCCTACGTTCCGAATTCCGAAACACTAGTTCGACTTTGAAGCCCCGTTGCCATGGAAACCATTAGTAACAAGGGGTTTCAAAAATTATCATGTGTTTTCGTCTGTGTGTTGTGGGTACGTCTTACGGCACACATATAAATTCGTCGAGAATCAAACTTTTATGGGACCACCTCAAAATCAACCTTTAGACAAAAACGAAAATCATCAACATCCATTAAAACTGGCGAAAAAATTGCCAAAATTACTGTAGCTAGTCGTGATTTTTCAAAAGTAATATGTTGTTTTTAAGCTTGACGGGATAAATACTAATCCCTCGGGAATAACATTTTTAACCAAGTGTTCCATTTCCGTATCCACAAACCTTGCATCTTGCCTAATTTTATGATTCTAGATCAACGGGAAGTACCTGATAGGTTTTGGTCCATGGCGAGCGACAACACTTTTAATTTTGGTAATTAATAACAAATTAACACTTTTCGGATTTTTTTCCTTAACTTGTGATTAAAGACCTTGCTTTTTGCCAAACTTCATGATTCTAGGTCAACAGGATACCTATAGATAGTTTGTGTGAGCAAATCATTCTCTTGGAAATTTCAAAACATTGGCACAAAAACGGCTGTCAATTTTGATTACGTTCACACAAGCAGTTTGATTTATATCACGGCTTTGAAGACCCACGTGATGATGTTCAAATCAAGGTACCTATGAATACTTAATCTTGTCAATCTATTAGGTACGTGTACTTCATTTTTATTACCCGGTTTCCTTAACATTTATTCACGCAATGCTTTAAATTATTATTTTCACAGGATAATTGTGACAATGACGAGAAACCTTCTAGTCCATCTTTTATAGAAAACTCACCGGAAAAACATATTGTGGACTGCACCCGAATTCTTCAAAATAAAGTACACAACTTCCTATTCAGACGAGGAATATGGGACAATTGATACGACAAATAAAAGAAAGAAATGACAAACGCTGCAGATGTAAGAACGGAGAGATTGTATCCCGAAAAATCAGGATTGAAAAAAAATAAGAAAAATGACCTCAAAGATCTAGTCAGGAAATAGTAGATTGCTAGCCTAGGGTTGAAAAGAACCAATTCCCGAGGTAGTTAGACGCCCGAGCGCAGCGAGGGCGTCTAACTACCTCGTAATTCGTCTCTCACACACACTCGTCAGTAGGAATTGATTCTTTTACCCGTGGCAAACACTCTACTTTTAATTTAGAATATGAGGAAAATAAAAGATTTCCTATGACACAATTTGCCTCGTCTGTAATGGAATCTGGTGTCAATATTTCGCTTGAACTCATTTTTAATATTCGATTCAAATCTTAGCACAAAAGTCCGTCACAGTTACATACATACATAACAGATTTTAGTATCCCACCAATTTTTGTTGACTTTTTAAATTTTAAATATGGAACTCGCCGCTCGCCGCGTGATTGTCGCGGCACTCACGGTTTATTCCGCTCAAAGAAGTTAACGCTAAATTCACACTGGCTGTTTAGAAAGTCATGATATTTTTTATATTAGTTTTTTTTTACATAGAACTCTTCACAGCTGACAGCAGTTCTATTTTTAAAGTCCGACCCGAGGGTTGGAATGAATTTGTATGAGTTTTTCCCTCCCTATGAAAGGAAAGCAGCATTTTCCATCCAATAATCAGATCAAAACAACACTACTTTCCGAGTATGAGAAATGAAAAATCTCATACATACCTACTTACTACGCAAACTTTTACAACTCTCTTTAGAAGTTGATTGGTTGTAAGAATTAATATAAAATTATAGTATTGTTATTATGATAAAAGATGTTGCTATAATGATAAAAGATGTTATGATAAAAAATGTTGCTATTCTGACGCGGACTGTGATATTTAAGTGAGATTATTAGAATATTAAGATTAAGTCTACCCATATTGAATACCTCTTTAAAGTTCCTGTTTTTCCATTGTGATGTTAATTTAGTGATCAAGTTACTGATAATTTATTAAGGTAAGAGAAGACTACATTTGCTAAGAGACTGTTTTTTGTTTGATTATTTTTAGGAGGTTTTTTTAAGTTTGTTATCATTCTATTTCGATTATTTCATTGTTGTCTTAGGCCCGTGTTATAAAAGCTTTCCCAGTCACCGACCTTTGCCTGAGTAACGCTTTTCTAAGGAATAAACGTCACTCAAACATAAATCTATGGCCGAGTAAGCTTTCATAATACGGGTCTTCAAATCATTTCATAGTATCGATTCTGAGTGATGTGTGCTAAAATGATAGCTGTTTTTCGTACTACAATCTATGAGATAAGCAATAGTTTTAAGAGTGTCAAAAAAGTTTAGCTAAGGAAAATGTACATCAGAATCGATACCATTGTCATACTTATGACTGATGACTAGGTACACCGAGAATTTGTATGTTGTTTTCTTAGATTTGCTTTAATTATAATGGGTTCATTGTTCAAGACTGTTATTAATGGTAAACAAAATGTTCAATAATATTGTACTGTTGGTTACCGATTTTTGATAAGGTTTTATTAGAAAGTAATTGAAGTTAACTTTCTTAATTATGGTGTTTTTCTAATAAACATATCGTCGCCGTAGAGCGAAAAGTCACTAACTCGCTATTTGGCCCAAATCGAGTTAGATGTGCCATCAAAATCCCCGATTTTTTCTGCATTTTTCAGTCTGACAACCGTATCCCTAGCTATCACGGTTTTCATTTTAGGTTGTGCAAAAAATTCACTAACTCTACATTTGGCTTACAGCATTTTAGTCGAAAACCAACTAAGTAGGCTTAGATACTTTTTTCCTACTTGAAAGAATTGCAAAATATAAACCTAAGTCGGGTTGGTTACTTTCTTTTCTAAAATAATAACTTGTTGCTAGGACCCAGTCTAGTCGAGAAATAACTAAATATACTTGATTAGTTATGTGGTAGCAGGTTTGATACACAACTTGAAAGCGAAAACTAACCAAGTCGACTTAGTGTCTTCTAGATCGCTATTTGCGATAATTGTACTTCATAATTTTAAAGCAAGAAATCATTTAACATGTTAAGTTAGTTTTCGCCCCAAAATTTTGACTACAAAGTTTGGTTTTGAATGATAGCTAAAGTGTTTTGTTGATTTATTAAAGCCAAACTTTCGTACGTCTGTGTTAGGATAGACAATTAAACGTGCAATTTAGTTACTTTTACGCTCTTGATTTTGCTTACTCGGTGGCTAGTGACTTATATAAGGCCCTAGCCACCTGTCCAAAACGTCTTCGCTGGTTCATCAACATCGTTAGTCTACTGCTAGACATTGGCCTTCCCTTAATGAGCGCCATAGTCTTCAGTTTGCCGCGACATCTGACTGCAGTCTTTGGCAGGCCGTCTCCACCTGGGTGTAGGGCGTCCTACACTATGTTTGCCGAGTCCCGGTCTCCTCTCAAGAACACGGTTGTTGGTTTTTGCGAGACATGGCCGGCACGCTACCACTTTAGCATGCTTATTCTAAGAGCTATGTCGATAACTTGTTGAGCGACTTTGAACTGGTGGATCAGCCCTAAGGTGAGTGTCCACGTCTCAGCTCCGTAGGTCATGACGGGTAAGACGCACTGATTGAAAACATTAGTTTTCAAGCATTGCAGTATGGATGAATCTTTTATTCTTTATTTATTTTAAAAGGAGTTTTGTCAACATGACCATGTCACTCCCGTAAAGAATGGATGACTCGGCGAGGACTCAGCGTAGTTCGCTGTGTGGTGCCGGCTTAGAATTTGCACCACCCCAACTCTTCCCGCGGGTGTCGTAAGAGGCGACTAAGGGATATCCACCGGGGACGGGCAGCAGCGAGCGCCCCTGCAGAACAATTCTATCACCGAACTGCGATCCCCAACCCGCATGCCCAGAATGGGGATTATGGACATAACCCTCCATGTGATAAAAACCAATAAGGCGCTTATCAGGGGGAGGCCTGCATCCAGTAGTGGACCACTACAGGCTGTTGTTGCCTTCTCAAGTAGTCCAGCAGTTTAAACAATATAAAGGAATGTTTCCTTTCAGTAAAACTTGAATATTTCGGGTAACTGCCCTCCGTCCAGGTAATGTTCGTTTGTACCACACTGAAATGTATTTCAGAGGCCAAGAAAAAAAAACCCGTTGATATGCGTTCGTCGTCTGAACTGGACCATTCCCCGTTATCTTCATTCATTGTACGAGTACTCTCTACTTTACAGCTACACACAAAGATGTTGCAGAAAAGCTGCTGGTGCCCGATGCCACTATAAGGCCGTATTGTGAAAGCTTACTCAGTCATCGGTCTATGTTTGAGAAGCGATTACTTATGCCATGGAAAAGCGATAATCATGATCAAGAATTACGACATTCACAATGTTAAGACTCACTGGACCAGAATGCTATCATTAATCATTTTAATAGGATTACAATATTTAAAATCTTAACAATACGTCGAAAACATTAATTTACTTATAACTTGTTGTGAATGCGTTTTTTTTTTGTATTTTTCAAGGAAGTATGACAACTGCATTTGATTATTTATCATTTTCTTATTGATTACCTGATTCGAGAAATAGAAATTATATAAAATTAAGCAGATAAGAGCGTTAGAAAAATTACTTAAACACTAAATAAACTTATCCAAACACGGGTAAAAAGTCAGTTGGTGACTTTTAACAAATCATTGTCTCACAAAGTTAGTACAAGATTTGAGGGCGAAAAGTAACTAAGTCAGTTTTTTTTTCATTTTCCCTGAAAATATCAGTCATTCATTGACTGCAGTGAATTGACCTTAAGAGCTTTTATATTTCCTAACATATGAGACCATAAAATTAGAAATATCCCATACCGAAAAAAAGTTATGATTTTATTTTGTTTTTCAAAACTTTAAACCTTCATAACTCAAAACACCAAATGACCTACTTAGTGACTTTTCGCTCTACGGCGACGATATTAATCCCATCATACTAAAATGCAAAAGTTTATTTTAAACCAAATATATTGCCAAGCGTTCCGAATTAAAGAGACCTATTTTCAAATAAGTCATTAGTATTGATTTAGTTTTACTACAAAACTGACTCAATTTCGGAAGGTTTTTTTGAAATGGTAATTACTTATATAATTTAAATAAATTTTCAGTCAGTAATAAGTTCAAAATATAGATAAAATACCAATTTATCCTAAGATTTGTAAAAAATATGGAAATTTCGTAATTTGATTGTGCCATGATACAAATACGTAAAAATAACGCAAAAGTGAAATAATTTTACCGCATTTCCCAAAAAACATGTTTTTTGAGATGAGTCACTTCTATTCTGGAGGTGCGAAATATCCGAACGTAAAAAAGAAGTAAATCAGTTCGTTCAATAACCTTTCACTCCAAGCCTTCATTCAACACATTCATTCTTCGCCATTACGCCGCCCGCCATCAAGAAAAGTCAAAAATTCAGCAAAAATAAAACGATTCATAAAAAAGGAAGAAAAATATCATACAAATGCAAATAGTATCTGCGATCAAGTGTGATTCTCCAATCCCGTGAGTATTCTCAACAACAGTATTGCTAGTTCAGATAATCTGTATTTTCATAATGATTTAAGCACTATTTTTCAACGCTGTACAAGGTATAACCAGAACCCAAAAATATAATACATTCAAGGATTTTTTCTCAATTATTTACTTCACACAATAATGAATACCCCAGCTAGACTGTACGGTGTAGTATAAGTTATTTCGAGTATAAAGCTCAATCAACATAGGAATTTGGAAAAAGGAACAGATTATATGCAAATGTTCCTTAACTAAAATCTAAATAAACAGAACCCAAAAATTTAACAGATTCAAGGATTTTATCTCAATTATTTACTTCACACACTAATGACTACCCAAGCTATACTGTAGGGTGTCAAATCTTTCTTCTCGGCATTAATCAGCTCTTTCGACGGATTAGGCAAATTAACCATCTATTAGTTCATAGGTTTTTTAGGGCCTAGTTACACAGGCAGATAATGTAGACAGAAGACAGTTGATTCAAGCAAAATTTTATATTTGGAATACTAATGGGAAGAGGTCGTCCACATTAGTCAAAAGAATTACCTACCCATGTAATGCCAGGAAAACCACAATGCGCCGCCGCTGGCACATCCGGCCTCACCGCAACCCATGGCACCGCGCCCTGTGATGCCAGTGGCGTTGTACCATTTCATACCCGATACATTGGTCTAGCTAGGGTTATTTTTTAAATGTTAAGGCGAAATAAATAGTCGCCAAGCCGCATTGGCCGGCGTGGCTCCTTATAACAAAACGAACTTGAACTCGAAACTCGAATTCGCTTTAACTATGAACTTTGGCGGAAACGACGCTCCTCCAACACTAGGATACCTCCATTTTCAACAACAACAATTCCATTTCTATCAACAATGATCCAATTTTTAACAAAATGGCGGCAGGGCTAAAACTCCGGACGTCGCCGACGATACATACTCAAACAAAATGCCAAATCAACGATGTTTTCTCGCCACCGAAACAAACCAACGATGCAAGAACAACGATAGAGCCAGCAGGTTTAGGTACTGACATTTCCGGACCACTTTCGTGAATAAAATCATACTGACGAATTGAGAACCACCTCCATTTCTGAAGTTGGGTAAAAATTAAGATTTGTCAACGTTGGATGTCAAATGAGAAACTTTTATGTTTTGGTGATAGCAGTTATCTATACTAATACATATAATAAAGAGGAAAGATTTGATTGTTTGTTTGTATTGAATAGGCTCCGAAACTACTGGACCGATTTGAAATATTCTTTCACCGTTAGGAAGCTTACTTTTCAGGGAGTGACATAAGCTATAAATTATCCCGGAATTCCCACGGGAACGGGAACTACGCGGGTGAAACCGCGAGGCGATCGTCTAGTTATTGTATGTGATCTGTGTGCTCTATTCCACACCACCCATGAGGTTGAACACAAGGTGCGTTTTTTTTATAGTGGTATCCCCCTTAGGCCTAATCCACTGTTTATGACGAGACCATTGTACAAGGTACTACGGAAACGGTGTACTTAGCCGCAAGGGTCACCCGCTTTCGACTAAGTAATTTCCGCGGCATTGACCTTTTTGGACATCATGTAGCGGCTGAGCCTTACAGGGTCCGCGTAGGCCGGGGCGGCACTTCTGCCTGTAAGCAGAAAGAAATTGCCTGCAGGCAGCCTGTGTATAGTGTAATAAGCAAATTTTATTATAGCAATCAAAAAACTTGAAAGAAAAAACACTACCGAATGACATCGTGTAGAATCTGTTAAATAATGTCAAACAGTGTCATAACTTCATAATAACAAAAATTCTAGAGTTGTTTGTCTATCGTCTACTACTTCATTTGATTTCTACTAAATTAGTTTTTATGAATTGGTAGATTAAGTAGGAAATAATTTGTTCTGACTAGCTATTGAGATAGATTTATTGAAATTGAATGATTGTTAAGTGAAAAAGCTGGGAGGTGTCCTCGGAGGCGCTTGCCGTTCGCACTTACGGCTGCGTCGTCACGATCGAAGCAGTGTCCATGCGGTGTGACCGGCTGCGTAGCTCAGCCACATCCTGCTCCACCGCTCTCCATGCTGGGATGAAGAAGACCAATGGCAATAGACCTGAGCAAACAGTTTGTTTGTTTCACTTTCTAGGTATTGGCGCGAAACTCTCCGTCAAGAACAATATTTTGATTTTGTCACAACTTTCTGAGTTAAATAAAGTTGGTTTTTTTAGGCAAGTTCTATGTTTACCTTTGCCTTTCTCTTCCTTCCTCGGCGTCCATTTTACAAAACAATATGAACGTAACAACAACGGTGGCCATTTATTTACGTTTTGATGGGAGACCATTGTTGTTACCTCAAATTTTGTCATCTGAATCCAAAGGTTGCCATTAGAAAAAATCTGTAAAAAAAACTACGCGTTCAAAACTTTTTTCTAAATTCTATGAAAACATTCATTCTTTCATTTCAGAAAGGTATTTTGAAAAAAAAAATGTGTTAGGAACCTAGATAAATACTATTTTAATACAAATAATAGCAGACCATGGTGAAAATATTCTCAAATTACAAATAATTTTGGTACTACGTTAGATGAACTGACGTGGCTGCTAAATGCGACCAACAGTCACAAAGAACTACACAAAATATTAATTTGTGATGATGTTTGTTCATTCCGGCCCTTGTAGGCTCTTTACCCCGGCATTAACTCGAGGGGTGACGACCCCTCTGTCCTTGGGTTTCGCTAAATTGCTCGTTTTTTAGCTTGTTTTTTTAATATATTTTTTTTGGCTGCATCTGTTTTTTTTGTGTGGTTTGGGTTATTTTTTTATTACCGTTTTTCGAGTCGCTATGTGGTGGAGTTGGGCGTGGTGGCCGTTGTCGGTGCGGTCGTACATCCGACGCGCCGACTGCACGACGAAGTCTTCAACGGAGTGGATCTGCAGGTCGCGGGCGATGACGTTGTTCATGACGTATTGATTAATTTGTTGGCGTTATCATTTGTCAATAAATCACAGATATTCACTTTTTCACAGATATAGGTCGGCAGACGTGGAGCTCGCTGGAGCGGTACGAATTGAATGGCGGGCTGGCTTGGCATGTGACATGCGCGCGTTTCCCCCACTCGAACAGCAGACGATCAATAAGGGCGCTGCTATGGTTACCCATAGATCTAACTAAATGGTTAGATAGGCCGTGTTGTGCGTGTTGTAACTTTGCCAATTGGGTTTGTTTGTAATAACTCGATTTTTAATTACTTATTAGGTAATGTGCGTGCGTGTCTCGACTTGTTTAAAAAAATACATACTGATAAGACTGGCCAATATGTACTGATTTAGAACATTATTGGCTATCAATATATGAACTACTTACCTACCTATCTCATATTATTTTAAAAATTGGATTGGAGTTACGGCGGGCTAACGTTCGTGTTTCACGTGCGTATTGCTGTCTCAGTCGCACTTCGGTCTAGACACGTCTTTCCAAATCTGTGGTTCATTAGGGAAGCATATTGCAAAAGATTGAAAATCGCGTGTCTTTGCGTTTAGTTGTAGGTAATTGTAACACTTGTAACACATAACAGGCCATTTGTTGAGTTAGCGCTCTGGGAGAACGTACCTTATCTACAAAATTAAATTTTACTTAGATCTATGTGCGCATTTATACGCATGTAATAATAATAAGTGGTGTTTGCACCTGGCTGAGTCATTTCAAAGGGGCTTACGGGCTTACAGATATTTGTATGGAGGGCATTGAAGGTTGGCCCCTAGTTGTTTTTATTTTCAAAATCTCTGTGCACAATAAAATGTTATACAAGAACCATTTAAAACCATGAAGTCTCACTATTGTTTATTTATTCGAATGATTTTTGACGCCATCACATCACACTACTCACACTAATATTATAAATGCGAAAGTTTGGATGGATCGATGTTTGTTACCTCTTCACGCCAAAACTACTGAACGGATCGGGCTGAAATTTTGTGCACTGATAATTATAATCCTGGAATCAAACATAGACTACTTTTATCCCATAAATCAGTTCCCGTGGGATAGAAATCACCTTTAAACTTTTCCATAGAAACATTGCGCGTGAAGCCGCGGGGCGCAGCTAGTTTTAATATAAACGGAAGATCTTTTTTGTTCAAATCTTATTGAAAACATAAATAATGCTTGATATTAATCCATTCAACATTCTTTAACCCCGAGCTAAGCAGAGATTGTGTCAAAGGTACTAGATGACTGTTAAACTTAATACAACACATTACATAGGTACATAGATAGATATTTTTTTACTAAAAAAAAAAAAAAATGCTCGACAATCCACACAACATCATCTAGCCCCATGCTAAGCAGAGCTTGTGTTATGGGTACTAGATGACTGATTATTAATATAATACATTACATAGATAGATATTTTTTATTATACATAGAAACGACCAGAACACCTAGAACAAATATTTGTAGATCGTACAAACATTTGTCCCAAGGCGGGAATCGAACCCGCAACCTTCTGCGCCGCAGGCGGACCTTCACCCACCGCGCCACATCGGTCGTCGACTATCCATAGAAAATACCCAGAACACCCGGAGAAAATATTTGCAGATCGTACAAACCTTTGTCCCAAGGCGGGAATCGAACCTCCTGCGTAGCAGGCGGACCTTCGCCCGCCGCGCCACATGTCTGGTTATTGATATAATACTAATTATGGACAGTACTTCTGGCTAAGTACCTTCAGCACAGATTAGATAACGTAACAGATACCTCACTTACTCGATTTAACCAATCTACTTTGAGTCTTAAGGGAGAAGAAATAAAGTTCGTAACGCTCTACTCGCTGTTAGCGAGGCGGCTCGATCAAAGCCACCCGCGCCCCCCTACCTCTACAGTTCCCTCGCCGGCCCTTGGCTTGACGGTAGGGTTGACCATCGATAGTTTTTGTCCAAGTGCGGATATTATACTTTATGTGCCTTAACTCTCTCATGCAATATAACTAGGTTTCCCACCTACTTAATAAATAAGTCCGTGAACAAAAACAAACGTAGAATAAAAAATACATTCTATTTATTAGAGAACATTGTAAGCTAGGTAAAAGGTATTATTATCTACCTACCTAAAGTAAAATATTTGTAGGTGGATAAATTTCGTACGTACTTACCTCTCTTCATCTTCAGCTAGTTTAAAAAAACCTAAATCTTTATCCGTTTTATTGCTAAAGCAGCCATCCACTGCACAATACGTTTTTCTGGGCATGGTTAAAAATACTTTGTAAAAAGTAAGTAAAATAATTTTACAACAATGAATACACAACACAACGCTCAGAGGAAAATAAAACGAAAATTCGAAATCCGAAAAGTTCCATAGTACCAAAAAGAATAAAATACTAGGAACGTAATTTAAATAAAGGTTGCCTGGAATAAATCGCTTTTAGCGATAAGGCCGCCCATAGTGAAACTATTTTTGTGTTTGTTTTTTCTTTTCTGTTTTTATTCTATCTTGGTGTGCAATAAAGAATATTTGTATTGTATTGTATTGTATTGTATTGTATTGTATTGTAATTATAAATGATAATCTCAGCTATGTCCGAGCGAGACAAATCTTATCGTTGGGCTCGCGCGAGCCGCACGCTCGCGCGCGGCGGCGGCAACCTTTGACAGGGGGACTCGGGGTGGTAGGAAAACTGTAGATATATATTATATTATATTATTATTATATTATATTATTATATAACTCAAAACTGAGCGCGAGTGACGGAGCACTGCCTTCAGTTCAAAGGCTCACGAACAGCTGCTAATAGCAGCTGTTCTTCTAACCCCATTTTAAAAGCTTGCGCGATCCCCGTGGATAATTGTATGAAGAAACAAATGACAATCGTACCTTACCAGCTTTTAAAAAATTATCATTTGATTATTTATTTATTTTACAATTTTAGGGAAACTAACAGCTAGGTAACTATAATTACAGAAATAGTAAGTAACTAACAGCTAATTAAAAGTTTCCACAAAAAATAACTAAATTAAATGATAGTGACAGTCGAAAAATGTAAAAAATAGACGGTGCGTTAGGTTCATAATTAGAAAAATGAAAACTAGGTAAGTTACCTACAATTTATACCGGATCAAAAAATAAATAACTCAAAAAGCGTTTAAGACGCTTGGTTGAGGTATTATAGAGATCTATATCAACTTCAATGTTCTTATTATTACACACAGTGTAAATCATTAAACAATATGCATGCCCTTAAGATAGCCTGTAGTTCGTCCTCACCAGTGGCTCGTACAAGAGATTAGGCTTGCGAAGTGAGCCTATGTTTGTGCGCAAACTTATCAGCTCTAACAGCTCTGGACAGTCCATCGTTCCGTTCGCTATGTTCATGACATAACATAAGTCTGCAATGTTCCTACGTTCAGGTACGGCTCAGTACGGGGTAAGAAGTGAAATTTACTACAGCGTTCAGTATAATCTGACAGATAAATCTTTAAACTTTTTATTTGTAATGCCAAGCATATTGAAAACTGATTATACTTTCTTTGGGTCCAATTGAATAATTTTATTTTGCACTAGTTTATGCCCGCGGTTTCATATTGCAAAAGGCTTCATATTGCAAAAGTCACAGAATTGCACTGAAAAATTGATGAAAATAATTAATTAGTGCTTTAATGGATGATTTTCGTCTAATTAAAATTTAAAAGATGAACTGTCAAAAGTAATGGCTCATTAGGTGTTAATGGACGCTAATGTCGTTACGTGCAACGCAAAATCTATGTGAATGGCTGGTTTGACGTTTCAATAATTAAACGTAATGGAACGTTCAAATTTGGTAAAATTTTCTTTTGTGCAACCGTTTAAGGAAAGATTAGCGTTTAAAATCCTCATTAAAAATTAAAGATCGTTTCTGCAACTGGGTGTTAGGGGGTGAGTTAGCAAAATGTTAATCCAACTACCCTCCCCTTACCCCATCCCCTATTTCCGTTTCACGAATGCACGTCTGAGAGCCTAAATGAGACAGAAATAAATTAATAATGGACCTTAAAACGTCCACTTTAAAGTTCAAGTTGTTTTCTCGCCACCGAAACAAACCAACGATGCAAGAACAACGATAGAGCCAGCAGGTTTAGGTACTGACATTTCCGGACCACTTTCGTGAATAAAATCATACTGAAGAATTGAGAACCACCTCCATTTCTGAAGTTGGGTAAAAATTAAGATTTGTCAACATTGGATGTCAAATGAGAAACTTTTATGTTTTGGTGATAGCAGTTATCTATACTAATACATATTATAAAGAGGAAAGATTTGATTGTTTGTTTGTATTGAATAGGCTCCGAAACTACTGGACCGATTTGAAATATTCTTTCACCGTTAGGAAGCTTACTTTTCAGGGAGTGACATAGGCTATAAATTATCCCGGAATTCCCACGGGAACGGGAACTACGCGGGTGAAACCGCGAGGCGATCGTCTAGTTAGTGTTAGCCGGCCGGAAATTTTTGATCGATGAAAATAACAAAGAATTTACGTGCAACTCATTTTGTTTTACAGTAAAATAGCATAATCTAGCCTTTGAGATGTCAGATGTTGATAAATTTGCCACTAGAGGCACTTGTGTCGCGTGAAGTCAAATAACATTCAGTTTTCACAGGTTTTGGCGGGCTTCGTGACATAAATTATAGTTTCTTTAATTTAACTGATGAAATCTGCTTTGTGAAATTATCACAAATATGGATTATTTGGAGATCATTGTGAACGCTATAAAAGCGCAATTAAGAAAAAGAGGCGCAAAAATAAGCGGCCTCAAAGAGCAGCAGTTTACAAACTTATTTTTTAATACCTACTGTTTAATACCTAATAATTTATACCAAATTTTAATGCTATAACTATGGACCTTAGTCAACAGTGGCACCAACTGGTGAGCAAAGAAACGATAGTCCCCATTCGTTATGCCACATGTATCGTGTCAAAAATATGTAAAATACAAAATAAAATAAGCGTTTGTCAAAAAAATCTTTCATTATAATACACTGAAAATTACTAACTTTTGTCCGTAATCGTGTTGTAAGTATTAGTTCAGTAGAACTTGCACCAATGGGGTGGAGATAGTTAAAACTAAGTGCAATTTTGTATGGTTGTCTTTTTAACCCTCCTCAGCATTACTTTTTTAAAGTTTTATATGGGAAAAACGTTATGAAGTTGAGGTTTTAAAAAGGCACCATTCTAAAAAAATATCCATTAAGTAATGCTGTTGAGAGTTAAAAAGGCCACCATATTATTGCATTTGGTTCAAATCTAATCTTCCAACGATTATTTTTTACATGATCAATGAATCATAGAACACAATTTCGGCAAAACCGCAGAAGAAGCGGATACGGGAAGACGCGCAAAAATCTGCGGATCTTTCAGTCCGCAGGAATACCAGGCTGTCATAAACAAAAAGGAGTGCGCGGTAGCGAGCCGTAGAGGCACAATAGATAAATATATCTACTGTGGTAGAGGACTGCGATTGCTAGTCGTAGCATGAGTTTGTAGCCAAAATTGTGCATTCTCTGTTTCATCATGTTATTGGTAATTTACTGACACTGCATTCATGCACTGCATCTGCAGTTCATGCAGCTTCTACCCATCATCACAAACACGTTCGTGAAGATACCAGGGGCTTAATACGAACTTTTTCGGTCAAGTTCCAGGCAGTGCAGTTTACGGCCTAATACTGCCTTGTTCTATTTCGTAGTATGAGGTACCTAACTCTTGCTGGATTCAATCTGGTTTACTACGGATACGTTATCTATGGCTGGTTTTTAAGTTTCGTCCGCATCGTTCAGCAACACCACTGAATATAAGTTAGAAAAATAATTTATTTTTGTAAAATGTTGTTATAATCTATCAAACAGTGAACTTAGTGTTAGGAATTTCATTACCGTATGTAATTAATATGATTTTTAGTCAAAATGATAACGTTACTAGGTTTCCGAACGTAACATCACTTGTCGTTGTTGAATCATACCGTCACTTTGGCGGGAAGTTCCTCGATTTTAACTTTAGTTTAACCACTTGAGAATCTAAAAATAATGATATTCTTTAATAACTTACTCACTTACTTATAATAACTTAGTGTAGTGAAGAGCTTGTGACTAATAGTAAAGTTGGTGTTAAGTGTAGAATGGCATAATTATTTTAGATATCGATATGTAGGGTTGTTTTTTTTTTGTTTAAGTTACCTACCTATTCAATTTACTATCTATTTACAGTAATTTTATTTATTTTAGTTCGTCAGGCAGTGGGTTCAGGAGTCTTACTCCCACACCCACTGTTCATTCAAAACGATTATTGAATGGAGAGGACCATTCCTACTGCTAATACCAAGTTTAAGAATTAAGACCTGGCGTCTTCACGAACGTGTTCGTGATGAAGAGCAGAACCTGCAGTTCACGCTTTGTCAGTGAATTACCAATAACCCTGTACATGTAAAACAATAGGTTTAAATCAGCGTGACATTATATAGGTTTCGTTATTGGTTATGCATGGAACACGGCAACTTAGAAGCACCTACGAGAACTCGTTGATTTCAACGATTGATTTTTGTCTTGCTAAAGACTGTGCCGTCATCTCTATGTAGGTTTACGAAACAGAGGTCAAAGCACAGAAATATTGCTTCTCCTCTCATAGCGTCTCCTCAGCTCACAAGCATTCACTGCTGAACGTGGGTCAACATGGTTTTCATTGGAAAAATAAGCATATCAATAAACCTATACTGAAAATAGTTACTCCCATTTTGATTTATCAACAGAAATTAATCTTCATGTTATAAATGCGAAATTTGTGAAATGTGAAATTTTTGTTACCTAGGATCTCCAAAACTACAGCACAGATCAATATCAAATTTGGCATACATTTAGAATGTAGCCTAACTTAAACAATAGGCTACGTTTTTTAGGGCTTCGCCCCTAGATTTAGGATTTAAGGAAGGGTTTGATAAAATTACACATCACGTTCAACGAGAAACTATAAGATACCTAGATGACCTCTGTGGCGCGGTGGGCGAAGGTCTGCCTGCGACGCAGGAGGTTGCGGGTTCGATTCCCGCCTCGGGACAAATATTTGTACGATCTGCAGATATTTGTTCAGGGTGTTCTGGTCGTTTTCTATGTATAATAAAACATCTATCTATGTACTCGTATATTATTATGTATATCAGTTATCTAGTACCCATAACACAAGCTCTGCTTACCTTGGGGCTAGATAATGCTGTGTGAATTGTCCAGCATTATTTATTTATTTATTATAAAAAGTCCGTCTATGCAATGTTGTCTATTCATGACAAAATTGTGATTGAATTTGTGATGTTGTCATTTGTCTGCTTTGTAAAATTAAACAGAATGTTTTTCTTCAGCAAAGAAACGAAATAATTCAAGTAATTGCTAAAGGTACATTCTATGGATAAATATAAATGCTTCGTGTGTCACAGATGATGATTGTATTCGCTTTTTCCATGCAAATGTTTTTTCCGTTCACTGATGTGTCCTTTAGTAAGGTAGGTATCGCACCTACCACGCTGACGAAGTTGCGGGTAACAGCTAGTTATTATATATTTTCATGCAATCATTGGAAATATGTAGGTTATTTCATCAGGTTCAAAGAAAATTAATAAATCATAGGCCTTTGCATACAAAAATTCAGAGAAATCATGATTTATAAGCTCGGGGGGATGTTGCCAACCCCTTTCTGAGTAATGTCTGAGCAAAACCACCATGTGGTTGCTCCAATACGCATGTCCGCCATCTTGGCTATAAACAAATGACAGGATTAATATACCTACGAAAAAAGAGATACAAATAATATTCACTGATATATACCAATAGAATTGTTTTAAGATGCTAACGCATCAAACCAGCGCTTTGTCAGGAGTTTGTTAATTTTGAGTCATTTTGTGATTTTGAGTCGAATAAATCGAGATCGGGGATATCGACCAAACCGTTGAAAGTTGCTACTGCTCGACTGAAAAAGGAGTTTTGCCTATAATTCGTGAAACTGAACGAAATGTCTAGATGAATAATAGCGACGCCTGGCCTGACCGCCGGCCAAGCGAAGCTCCTCCGGTAGAGTCCCGTAGTCGACTCTTACGACATCGATTTCATTACGTAATTTGAGTTCAATTAATCAGACGTTCAATTGACATCTATAGAAATTCCCAAACCCTTTTGTGGCTTTTGTTCACGATGGTGAACTGTGTGGTTTCACCATTTCGTTTCAGTGACGTCACAAAAAATAATAGTAAAGTAATAAAAAATCATGAAAGTGTGCACTGTTTCGTACATAATTTGGTCGAGATCTCAAGAACGATATGGAATGACTTGTTTTGATTCGTAAATTATAACAAATTATACGGTTCCTTGAACCAGTTTTTTCATAGGTTGTAAAAGTAGTTTTGTTGGAAGTAAGCAAAAACTTAATTTTTGCGCTAATGTCGTTCCAAAAACGTATGCTCATTCCCGCTCCTATGAATGTGAATTTCTATGCCTAACCTTTTCACAAAATGGCGCGCATTGCGGCCTCGGAAAATGATTTATGGACAGGGCATTCACCTCATCAAGGTGATTCTCTCTACTCCTAGCTAGCCATGATGTCCCAGTAGTTTTGAAACGTTGCCCGCGACGGCCTTGAAGGCCCCTCGCGTAGATGCGCGTCCAGATTTAGTAACAAATCCTGTTTTAGACAACGTTGTTAAGCATGTTTGATAATGTGGACGTGTTGTAATATAACATGTTTGATAATGTGGACTTGTTATACAAGTTCAGTAATATAACAAATGTTACTTTTTCCGGACGCACCCTAATGCCAAATTATCACCTACCTTTCTTGCGTGTAATTAATCTTAATTAACAAAAAAAACTACGACTAAAGAACAGAAACAAATTTGAACTAGTGTTGTCAATTGAAACGATTAGGCTAACTGTAGGCTGCTGCAAACAATCTGCAGGTAGCTCAACAGTAATTAATTCATTATATCTGTGAAGATTCACCGCAGACAAGCAAAGGTTCTAGTTTCAGCCCCCCCTCAAGAATATCGTAGATCGGCACTGCATAGAAGGGGTTCGGAGAAGCTTGGTCAATGCACCCACCTCATCCCTAGACGCCCTCCCAGACCCATTCATTCATCCACTCTCTCGATGCTTTGATGCCCTAGTAGTATGCCGCCATTGTTGCGAGTTTTCCTAGATATAATGGAAAATAGAAAATTAATTGTAAAACCTCGTATTTTGATTGAATTTGCATAGTGTTTTGCAAATTCTCACTGAAATAATTTGTACATTCTTATGATATTTACCCGCAACGTGTTTTTCTTAGAATATTTATTTTTTAAATTTCATCAAGCCATTCAGGCTTCACACGGGTATTTTCGGTATAATAAGTAGCGTTAGGCTATGCTCTAAACGTATGCAAAATTTCATCTTGATCTGCTCAGTAGTTTTAGAGATCCTAAGTAACAAAAATTCAGATTTCACAAACTTTCGGCTTTAAATTAGTTGGATATTTTTTATTGATGTAGACAACTACAGTTAGATTTTTACTATAGCCCAAATCATATCCCCGACGGATATGCTTAAACCTCGCGTTCTACTGAAAAGAAAATTGATGTATTTTTTACAAATCTCTTCAAAAAATATTTGTTAATTGCATCAACAAAGTAATATTCCTTGTCGATATGAACGCACGAATCGGAAAACCGAGATAGCGAAATTCAAATAATGAGAAAATGCGGATATAGTTACATAGGTTACATACGTTCACTGCGCGAGAGTGGGAAATAAAAAATGGTTCTATTCATGTTAGTTCTGATAGAAGGTTAAAATCAGACCATTTTATTTCATTTAAGGAAAAAGGTTGACGTGTTGGATTCAATTAGCTCAAGTTTCAAGTTTTTGTGCCTTTTGTTGTAAGCCGCCCGCTGAAAGAATCACCTGAAGCATTCATACCGCATCGCGGTGTATTTAAAGAAGTAGTTCTACCACTAAACAACGCATTGTTTTCGATGGTAGTGCTGTAAAAATTTCGAATAAATCGCTTCGTTGTACAGTATTCAGGTCCAGCCATACAAAACAATATCTTTTCAATACTGTTACGCTTAAGACAGTATACTCGTAAGTACGTAATTTGCACTGATGTTGAGAAAATGTCTAGATAAGTCTTAGTACAACCAGATCAAAGACCACTTCAGCTTTTGCTGTGGAGGCATACACCAGCAGAACCTTTAGGTATCTTGTGCTGGAACGCAGTAAGCTACGAAACTGCGTCAGCGTTGCATACGTCAGTTAGCGTAAGAGTGTAGCGATGACGTCATAGCTAGGGTTATTAGTCAGTATTTCTTCGTAGACGATCTTTGCTCAGGTCACGACAACTATCACGAGCTCCTAGCCATATGCGAGAAGACGTGGCAAGTCAGGGTGCTCCCACTACGTAAATGGACTTTTAACGCTGACGTAACTAACGAATCTTGCGCTCATGCCTTTGTCGGTGAACATACACAAAACAAAATGCTAGCTAGCTGGCAAAACGTTCAAGACAAATTCCATTTCACAACAAAAATAGATTGAGATAACAAAAATGTTATGTTGAAAAAACGGGTTATGTTATCTATCAGTTTTTTCGCAGATTTACGATTTACTTTCTCCTGTAGTCAAATTACCAAAAACGCTAAAACAAAAATTATGTCTCGATAAGAAAGGTTGGTATGCCGCCGTTTCGGAAACTTTCGTTGATGGGGAATAACTTTTTAAGTACGATAAGTTGTTTGCATAAATTATCCATACATCGTCACGCAATCGGCGCGGCGATAGAGATCATGGAGTTACATATTTTAACAGACATCTCAAAAGGCTTACGGTGTTCGCACATAGGTATATGACGTTCCAATAATGATGATTTTCATGTTATTGTATGCAAAAAGCACATTTTTGTGAAATCTCTCAGCATCCCTAAATTGGAACTATTCAGTTCTCTAATGGGAGCGAGGCTTTATAAAAAGATAGTCAACTCATTACTTTGACAAAACAAACAAATAAGTCTATTTATAACTTTACGAACTTTATGATGGATTAGAACGGGGTTACACCGCAATAGGTTAATACTTCTTGTTATGTTTGTGTATTATGCACAATGTTTGTGTATTATGCGCAATTCATATGAATATAGCTAGGCAACTTATGGTGAGCTATAAAGGAACGTATTTTTAATTTTGTTTTGAACATGCATAAGTTAACACAATAATAAATTAATAAGAAAACATTAATTATTTTATTTGTTTTTACTCTATGAGTTAATTAATAAACAAGCTTGGGAAGAGTTTTGCTTCAACTCGAAAACTAACAAACTAACAAGATAAAGGTTTCTTGTTCGCTTCTTTACATTATTTATAACGATTGAAGTGAACAAGAAATCAAAGTGATTACTTTATTTCCTAGTTTTACATAAGTAGTTTGCGACGGGTGACGTGTCCAAGATTCTAAAGGAAATAAAGTCTAAAGAAATTAAAGCACTTTGATATTTGACATTTTAATTGTAGATACTACATGTAGTATGTATTTTATCTAGAATTCAGTGTGCTATTTTGCGTTAAGCCGAGCAAGGGCTAGGGCGCTTTGGAGCTTATTAGGGGAGGCCTATGTCCAGCAGTGGAATCGTAAATTTCTTATTATAGCTAGTTACGAGCCTTAAAATTTGTTAAGATTGTCCGAATTCTTTTTTTGCAAACGAATAAACACAAAGTACTTCCAAGTCTACCAAGTAGTCTAGGTTGGTACCTAGATACAATAGGCACTACGAGATCGTCCCAGGAAAACCTTTTTGATTCCCAGGACAACAGAAGTAGCTGGGAGTCTCGTGTCGCATACTGGACTTACCCCTCCTCCCTGTATTTTATTGATTGACCTTTGCACCGTGCCGTTACCATGGCTACTGCAGGCAAATCAATATACCTTGGCGTTCTCTTTCGAAACCTTCATTTTGAGGCCGGTCCCCGGGCAATTATTTTAGACTCCCAGGATTACATAAGTGGCTAGGAGTCTCGTGCCGCATGCCGTAGTTTCCATACCTATTCGAGTTTACATGTGTTCCTAAGTCAAGGTAGGATCGGGAATAACATTAATAATAACAAATCGTTTATTTCGTGAACTGTCAACGATTTATAAAATATTTACTGCCCTTCTTTCGTCTCGGATCAATAGAACTATTGAAGAAAACCAAACTCGCGAACAAGCTGGATTTGAAAAACATTATTCAACTCATTCAACTATTGAACACCCACATAATTACACTTACCTAAATACTAGAGAGATACGAGTACACGGAATATGGCAAAAATATGTTTATAGCTTTTATTGATTACCACAAGGCATTCGATTCTATTAAACACATAGAGCTCTGAAAAGAAAATTCTATCAGTAGTCCAAAACTACTGGTGGTAATGCATTGATACCACTGATACAACAACCGCATTGTAATATTTGACATGATTTCTGTGAATAAACGATTCCTTTCCATGTATTCTATTCTTCTTCGAAAACCGTGGGACTTTTACTGAGTACAATTTTTGGAACGAAGTTCCTTATCGCGCGTTGCGAAAGAGGGCTAGACGGAAAAAATTAAGACCAAAAGTTGTAACGACACTTTTTGCTATAGTTGTGAGCCGTGCGGCGGAAATATTATTATAACTTAAAGAAAATACAATTTTATTACAATTCCTTCACTAATTATTCGAAAGGAACTTCGTTCCATCCGGGTGTCCCTTGACACCTCTCAAGTATTTTTTTATTTTCTGAACAGTTCTGTACCCGGAATTAAGGATTGACCACTCTTTATGACTCACCATGTATAATTTGTTTGAGTATTATTTTATTGTTAATAAGTAAAAAATTTTTTGATTTTAACGAAATGATTGTATTGGATTATTCTGCGTGGAATAAATAAAAATTCAACTTTTTTTTTTTTTAATATTATAAAAGACATTTATTCACAAAGAAAATTATACTAGTATTTACAATTGAAACAATTGAGCTAACTGCCGACTGTTGCAAACAGTCTACAGATAGCTCAACTGATCCATATCAACACCAGTCGGAAGCGTCCCCAAGACGCTGGCTGCATTACTGCACGGACACGGAACTGTTTGTTACAAACGTGCTCCAGCTCTGCAGATCGTGCCCGCCTCCTGGCCGTTTCTAAATGGGAGTCAGGACATTGGTTGCAAGCATTTCCTTCATATAACACTGGTACTTTATTGGATCCCGTAACTTTCCGTATCGCAACATGTCTCCGGTTGGGTGCAAGGTGTTGCGCGCCTCATCAATGCCAGTGCGGTACTGCTGTCGAACAGCTTGGTCATCACGGATTATCGTGCACTAGGGCCGCCAGTCGGATATCTCGCCACGCTAGCCTTAACGACATCATCCGGCGGGCCTTTGTCACCGCTAACGTACCAGCTATTCTCGAACCGAATGGTCTGTTGCGTGACGATGGTAAGAGGCCCGACGGTATGACACTAGTCCCATGGGAGTTGGGGAGGCCCATTGTGTGGGACGCTACATGCGTCGACACACTTGCGCCTTCCCATCTTCCGAGGACATCCGTGAGGGCGGGTGCGGCGGCAGATTTGGCCGAAGATCTCAAGAGGCGCAAATATGCAGGTCTCGACAGAGCCTACACATTTGCTCCCCTTGGAGTCGAGACCCTAGGTCCGTGGGGTACCGAGGCTCTTCGGGTTTTCAAAAAACTATCTGAGCGTCTGGTCGAAGCGACGCGTGACCCGAAAATTCAACTTGAAATTATTTCTAATATTTGATTATTATTTTCTTTGTGATGAAGTATATACTTGAAACTTAGTTTAATATGCATTTTACCACAGCATATTACTATGATAAGTTACAACCGATAGTCTAAAGAAGCCTACATTTAAGTTGATCTTAGTTCAAGGGTTCTCCATAAGACTATTTGAAACCAAATTTATATCTCCGAGAACGTTATGTTTGCCTGGTGCATGGCGCAGCCTTCGCGCAGTTTTCTGCGCAATGTGTCTCTACAGAGCCTTATCCTATCCTACTATTATTAAAAATGCGAAAGATTGTGAAATGTGACATTCTTGTTACCTAGGATCTCAAAACTACAGACCGGCACCAACCCAATTTTTAGCGCGATATCTCTTACTCTTTTAGTAGGTACATAATTTGTATAATTGACAAACGATAGAAATCTTCGTCGTGCAATTTACACTTACACTTGACGGATCTTGCTTATGATTAGTTTATTTACATAATAAATCCGAATCAAGGAATTGTACGGAATGAGCGTGAGTCACTTTTTTTGCTTACGAGTTCCGACTCGCACATGATGTTTTATTTGTTATTCCAACACTTGTTCGACATCTGCATTGTCAGACACCGGCTACGACATTAAGACGCCTCTGACTACTTATATTTCATTTAGAAGAGCACGTTGGTACAGTTGGCGGGAATCGAATATGAAAATTAATGACCTTATTACCTTATGCCACTTTCGTCCAACACTAAAAAGACTCCTGTTGAAATGCTGAAACCGCAAAACAATTTGAATTTCACAACATCACTAAACGAGACGTTAGTTCTACGCCGTAGGCAGCCGTAGCGGTCTACGAAGGGTCTACGGAGATTTGCTACGCAGCAGATATGCTTGTCTTGGGTGTAAAATGCTTTGATCTGTAACGCTTTGGGTAAAAGGTCTAAAAAGTGCCACTGATTTAAATGTGTCATGCTGACACTGGATGCAGGTATTGACCGAATATAGTGTTATCTCATTTTGTCAATTTTACTCTTCAGGCATTCGACGAAATTATGGTTATATTATTATTCAATGCGACTTTTGGGGAACTGCACGGCGAGCGAAGCGAGTCGTGCTGTGACCCTCGTGTGCCCCCCCCCCCCCCGTAACCCCCTTCCCCATAAAAAATCTGATATGGATATCGTTTTCGACTAACATGGGGGCGAGGATTACGAATTTGATGACGGCGGTTCGCTTCGCTCACCGCAATACGACACACGTCACACAGCAAGGCTCACTTCGCTCGCCTTGCTTTGTGACACCACACATACTTATATGGGTCTCGTTTTCGACTAACTCGAACTCGTAGATTACGAAAAAGATGTCCATTTCAAAATCCAAGATGGCTGACATTTTTGACGTGACAACGTCTTATAATTCGATAGAGCCGGCTGCACGCACGAAAAAACATGACGTCATGCGGCGTTACCTCTTGCGGTACTCTTGCTTGTCACGTTCAACTATCGTCAGTAAACCGACTTTACAGACAACCAATTTTTTTTTGCTATTATTATGATAAAGTGTTATGTCATAGACATTGAGATGTAAATTTTAGAACTCAATGAAAGACTGTGATTTTTAGATGTTGCTGTTTTCTTCGTAATACTCTATTATATTTAGAATTCATATCCATCCACCCTAAAATGATAGGCTACATATCATTTCTCACACTGCGGACCCATCTTACCCCTGGCCATACCCTTGGGGGTATGGTGGGACGAAGGCATACCACTATAGTAGAGTTGGGAATCTCATATAATTATTTTTCTCATCGCTCTGTGTTTTTTTCTCTCTCTCTCATAATAAACTAAATATTGATTAAACGTATACGGAGCGTTTAATTACCACAGTTAAAAACAGTACCACAATGAAATAACGGCCGGTTCGGTCCGTATCAATCAAATCTTTCCTCTTTATAATATTCATCATCATCATTATCAGCCTATTTATGTCCACGGTTGGACATAGGCCTCCCCTAATCCTCCAGTCTTCAGCTTGCCGCATCCAGCATCTGCCTGCAGTCGTTCGCAGATCGTCATCCCACCTGGCCGGAGGGCGTCCTACACTACGTTTGCCGAGTCGTGGTCTCCACTCAAGAACACGTTTACCCCAGCGGTTGTCGGTTCTTCACGAGATATGGCCGGCCCACTGCCACTTCAGCTTGCTAATTCTTTGTGCCGATTAACTTTGGTTCTCTGACGAATACATCCGGTATTCGTTACGAATTCTATCCTTCAGAGAGACTCGACTTTTAATTAGATGTTGCCACTAGATCGCGCTATCGAAGTGTTCCGGGCTTGAACTTTCCAAACCCTATTTTATTATTCAGGAATTTGATAGTTAATTTTATACTTTCTTAAATAACGCCAAATTATTAATTTAAACTACCAGGAGCGCATGGGCTAGAAGGAGTTAATACTTAATTGTAAACTATTTTCTGTAAGCCTGTAACTCAATAATACCTAGGTCTATTCAACGCATCTAGTTTTCATTAGTCGAAAGAGACAATTTAATCATATGGACTGTACGTTATCAGAAATACTGTTTATTTTCCTCCGGCATCGCGTTGGCACGAGGAGTGTGCATTTCGTCATTTCCTGTCTCTGTTTATCGCGTAGATGTCCAATATGCATCGATGAAACACACGATCTAGGTGATCGGGGAGATGGGCGTTGCGAATATTTCCCGTTCATATGAGTTAGCAGTCTAGATAAACGTATAGCTCTAGATTTCAGAAACCAATATAATACCACATTTTACTTCCACGAACTTATGCGAGCCTGGTGTACGGTATGCGCCGATAGTTTCATAACAAAGCGGAATGCAGCAACTGCACTGCGGATCATGGAAGTACCATGACGATGATCTGTAATTTTCTTTGGTATTTATTTTTTATGACATCACAAAATAGTCGACAAAATAGTCATTAGATGTTTTACAGTCAAGTCATTAGTCAGATAAGCCTAGAATCTCACCAGGGTAATGTCAACTCCATATTGTAAAGTTTCATCTCATTAGAGTTCAGTTCAAAAACGACTAGGTGTATGTTAAGTTATTTTTAACCGACTTAAAAAATGAGAAGGTTCTTAAAAAACAACTTTTATAGAATCACGACTACAACCATTTTGGTGATATCTTCGCATTTGTCCAGGGCGTTCTGGATGTTTTCTATGTATAATAAAAAATATCTATCTATTTAGTGTATTGTATTAAGTATATCAGTTATCTAGTACCCATAACACAAGCTCTGCTTACCTTGGGGCTAGATAATGCTGTGTGAATTGTCCAGCATTATTTATTTTATTTATTATTAATTGTTCATAGATTTTCATCATTCCTTATTTGGTGTAAATACAGTATGCTGGAGCTGGGGAAGATAGACGAAGTCACAGTGGGAATGGATAGATTGGGATTATGTGAAATGAGATGGGAAGGAAGCGGACACTACTGGAGTTATGACTGTAGAATTATTTACACATTCGAAAACCAGGGAAAGCAGCAATAATTTGCAAAATGGGGTAATCGAGTGGAATAAACAATTATCATAGCGAAAGAATAACAGAAGTAAAAATAAAAACAGAATATTTATACACATAACAAAAGCCTTTATTCACAAAGAAAATTACACTAGTGTTGCAAACAATCTACAAGTAGCTCAACGGATCCATATCAACACCAGTCGGAAGCGTCCCAAAAACGCTGACTGCATTGCCACGCTGTATGGCATAAGTAACGTAACAAAATTCAGAATTCAAAAACTTTCGGCTTTATAATATTCGTAGGATAAGATAGTACGAAGTAGGATAGGATACAAATTTATATGCCAAAGGGAAGTTAGTCGGATAAACTATAACTATAACGGTGAACAAATAACATAAATATCAATATGAACAATTGGATACCGTTATGGCCGTAGTTAAATATAAAGATTACATTTATTCACAAAGAAAATTATACTAGTATTTACAATTGAAACAATTGAGCTAACTGCCGACTGTTGCAAACAGTCTACAGATAGCTCAACTGATCCATATCAACACCAGTCGGAAGCGTCCCCAAGACGCTGGCTGCATTGCCACGCTGTATGGCAATGCTGATACGCTGTGCCAGATATTCACCAGCTCTCGGGTCACGCGTTTTAGTAGGTAACGCTATAGACGTGACATTTCTCTAGCCTCATAGTAAGCAGAGCTTGGTTGATAAAAAGTACTAATTTATCACATAAAAATTATATTAGTAGGCCTTACTCTGCGGACCCATAATACCCCAGCAGGGCTATTCAAAAACTGTGTAATCGTGTCATCGACACGGAATCTGACACAAATACACGCGAAATTCAAATATTATAACTAGTTTCTAAATTTTTTCATTGAACGATTTGAGTTTTTGACTTAGACAACACCACATCGAACTTTCAAACAATACAACTCAAGCATTTAATTCAATTGAGCTTACCTACAACTATTAATTTAAACTCAAATTTTTATATTCTTTGTATTGACCAAAATGTTGAATTGTACATGTTTCTGTTTGACTCTGGCTAATATACCTAAGAAAGTGGGAAACCTTCTAGTACATGTATTGACATTTAAATAAAAGGAGGTTTCAAAATATTGTTTAAGAGAATTATGTACTTTGTGAACGAAATAAAAAACATTTGTATTTGGATGTATTCTCATTTGAACTCAAATTTGACATCCATATTAATATTATAAATTCGAAAGCAGCTCTGTCTGTAACTTTTTCACGCTTAAACGGCTGAACGGATTTAATGAAATTTGGCAGGGAGGTAGACGCCTTAGACGGTATTCCAGGAAAGGCCATTGGCTACTTTTTTTTCGGAAAAATGCTGCGGGCAGAAGCTAGTCTCAAATAAACCGCAAAGGGTGGTTCAAGGGGTAGGCTAGGCTACGTATATACACGCATTGTTTATATAATATTATAAGGAGGAAAGATTTGATTGTTTGTATTGAATAGGCTCCGAAACTAATTACTGGATCGATTTGAAAAATTCTTTCACCGTTAGGAAGCTTACTTTTCAGGGAGTGACATAGGCTATATTTTATCCCGGAATTCCCACGGGAACGGGAACTACGCGGGTGAAACCGCGAGGCGATCGTCTAGTACACTAAACAGGAGTAAAATATTAACCGGCTTCAAATAAAGATCTCATCTCCTCCTTATTTGAAGCCGGTTAATAACACTCCTATTTATTATTTCATCACATTTTATAATGGGGCGAAAAACCCCACTTTCAAAAAGTTTGGTGAAATTTTATTCAATACTCACTACCTCAACCCTAATACAGCAAAGCCACTAGGCGAGGGTCGTTCCGAGCCGTGCGTTCTCGTCAGCGCGATCTAGAGCCCGTTCACGTTTACTAGCGACATCTAGTTATGCGCGAGCAGAATGGTTTGTGTGACGTCACTATGGCGGCGTGACGTCGCTGTTGAACGGTCCTTGGTTTGCCAAAGCTTGTATTGATGAAAAGAGGATTTTGTGGAATGGGTTTTACTACATTTTAACTAGCTTTAAATCATCAAACTTTTAGAATATAATATTTGAAAGTACATAGATGATTTTTCTTCAAACAAGATTGTACCTACATACTAAATCCATTTAGATCCTAATAATCTATTTCCTGCTATAATTCATAACTATTTTACTATTCTAAGAATATTGTTTCAATAAAGTTCTAATTTGTTTCTATTCTTTGGTCGCAATTTTTTTGTTAATTTCCTTGAATGAGTAAATAAATTGCTAAAATAGTAACAGTCGTATACGACTGTTGCTATTTTAGCAATTTATTTACTAGAGAGCAAGTTTATGCCCGCGGCTTTACATGCGTTGTTCCTATGGAAACGTTTAAAGGCGATTTCTATTCCATGGTAACTGATTTATGGGATAAAAAGTATCCTATGTTTGATTTCAGGATTAGAATTACTTGTATGCAAAATTTCAGCCCAATCCGTTCAGTTGTTTTGGCGTGAAGAGGTAACAATATTTTTCCTAGTCATTACATCTTCATCAAACCACGGGCATCGGGGAGGCCGACTGATTGTAACAATTATGAGGCTTCGCTCCGGACACATCCCGTCAAATAAGTTCAAGTTTCTAATGAGAATTTCTGATTCTCCAAATTGCCCAGAGTGTAACATGATAGAAGATGTACATCATGTTTTGACGGAGTGTGTCCGCAACGAGGCACAACGACAAGACTTTAGATGCTTGTATGATTTTAGCGTAGGTATCTGTAATAGCATTCTGTCTTCCCCGTACTCCGAGGAAGCCAAAATGCTAGTCAAGCTTTATTTGCGAGTTATGTAGGTAGGTATCTACAATCCTCCTCATCGATTGTGATGACGGAGACTAGGGTAGGTTTATAATTATGTACCTAGGTTTGTAAGCCGCACAGTGTTATCCACATTCCTTATGGAGGTGGCCATGCATTGTCATGTGGCAAACGTTAATGTTATTTCTATTTTGTTAAGTTTGTGTGTTTTGTCATGTTAATATTATAAAGAATTGATCTCTAACGGGAGTGGCATAGTCACTGTGTGACTAAACTCCTTTATAATAAATAAAGATAATAAAAAAAAAAGGTAACAAACATCCATGCATCCATACATCTATCTATCCAAAGTTTCGCATTTATAATATAAGTGTGTTAATTTATTTATTAGAGAAATTAATCGCTGCAGTACAGAATGTAAAGCGACGTGTGACACCCTCCAAAAACGAGCAAGCATTAACTTAAAGACTTTCTTATGTACGCTACGAACTAAAGCTACGAACAGTAGCTATAGATTTGTAAGCACAATTTTATTTTTACCAACTTCGAGAATAGGAGGAGGTTCTACGCTCGGTTGTATGACTTTTTTTGTGTAAATAATAATTAATTGGAAGTCAGTTTCTATTTTTAACGAAAAATTATATTGTGTGGAGTATTATCAGTTCGACAGTCACACTAATATTATAAATGCGAAAGTTTGGATGGATGTATTGATGGATAGATGTTTGTTACCTCTTCACACCAAAACTACTGAACGGATCGGGCTGAAATGCAAACAGGTAATTCTAACCGTGGAATCAAACATAGGCTACTTTTTATCCCATATATCCGTTCCCATGGGATGGAAACCTTTAAACGTTAAATGTAGAAACAACGCGTGCGAAGCCGCGGGGACAAACTAGTTATTCATAATGAGCACGCATCCCTTCCATGTCACTGAAAGCGCTAACGAAAGGTGGAAAAATGACGTTTAGAGACATACAGTACATCACAGTATCCTTAGTCCTTAGCAAGCCTCTGCTTTCCGTCCGTGCGTCTGTCAGAGGGCTCTATCTTATGAACCGAAAGAAGTAAACAGTTGAAATTTTCAGAAAATTTCTTGCCGCTATAATGGCAAACAATAAAAATAAATATACAAATTAAAGGGGGCTTCCATACAAAAAACGTTACGTTTTTGGCTATTTATGCTCTTCGTTTGTCAAGGCTGTTTCTCTTGAACCACAAAAGTTGCAACTCTCTTTAAATAAGCTACACCTAGCGTCTTGGGGACGCTTCCGACTGGTATTGATGTGGATGTGTTGAGCTACCTGTAGACTGTTTGCAACAGTCAGCAGTTAGCTCAATTGTTTCAATTGTAAATACAAGTATAATTTTCTTTGTGTTTAAAGACTTATAGTAACACATCTACAACTGTTATAACAAGAAATAATAAAATTGACAATTTGAGTCTTCGAACAAGTGAAGTATGATGTTCTTTGAAAAAGTTGCCCGATGTTTACGGTACGGAACATGAGTAATGAAAAATATTATTTCCGCCCCATACTAAGTACTTTTCGGAAAAGAGCAAATACAATGTTGATACCGTTTACTCCCACCTGTTCTGTTGAGTAGTACCTGGACTTCATAATCGTGTCAATTTTACATTTTGGACGTTTTACTAGTAAGTCGTTTTGCCGCTCAAGACATTGCCACCATAAATTGACGTTTTAATGAATTGTTACCTTCACGCCGATTCCCCCCACGTCGATACCCTTAGCGACGATTCTTGTGAAGGCGACTCCCTCCACGACGATCGCTTTTTTCGCCGTGTACAGTCGGCTGCGGCATCGACAAAAGAAAAAATGCCGACGTTCTGCAAACTACGTCATTTTCCTTAATATACCTTCTGATACGCAGCGAACCAATCGTGTGCGAGTCGACTCGTACTTGGCGGTTTACTTTTTAGTTAGTCTAAGGATTATTGTGTTCAAGAAATAAAAGGCTTTTTATTTTATTTTATTTATTTGTCGCAGATGCTTTAACACTCATTGCCTCTCGCAGTGAATGTGTTAAGGGGTTCTGTACAACCTCCGTACGTATCTTGCAATGCGCCTATTATCTATGCGGATCACCAACGTCTAGTGTTTGACGTTAGACCAATTCTATTTATATTTTTTTCGATATATTTATAATGGAGTCTACACACCAAGTCGCGGTGGTTGCCGACAAGTTGACATTGCACCGCCGACTACCTTTAATCTTTATACCCAGAAATGTGGCATCAGACATCGGGGCTGTCCGCGTTTTAAGACAAATTAAGAGTAAGAGTTGTAGGCACTGGTAACATGATCTGAGGGGCGAGTCCGTGATCGTGACGTCTGATTTTTCTATACAATTCGATATAGTCTCTAGTGTCTTTTTATACGCCCGCCCCCGTGGATATCCTTTAGTCGCCTCTTATGACACCCGCGGGAAGAGTTGTAGTGGATTGTATTGAGTAGCAAATGTAATTGAATTACTATTTCGTTTCGTTGCAGGAGAAAATCATTCTGTTTAATTTTCATATTTCAAAGCATGACAACATCACAAATTCAATCACTATTTTGACATGAATAGGGGTAATTCTCACAGGCCTCCAAAATACGTGTCCGGGTCGAAAAAACATACAAAAAGTATCCCTAGCCCTTTGATTTTTTTTTGTATAGTAGATTATACGAAAATAACAGGGGAGGCCTATTTTTGTTTTTTAATTTTCTTATTCCTAATATGTAAAAAAAAATAAAAACCTTGGAAATTTTGACATTCGTGGTGCGTCCGGACCTCATGTTCCACTGTTAAAACATTTTTATAATATTTCCTATGAATAATAGCACTATTTCACACAGGTTCACCAATAACCAGATAGTTAATAGCTTAACTGACACTACTACTACACAAAAATAAGCTTTAGTTGAAAAGTTAAAACTAGATAACTTCGCGTCCGACGTTTGACGTTGGTACCCCTGGCGCGCACTCATTCATTCATATTTATTGTACTTTAGTAACTACGTGAATAGTTGTTAGACCGAGACAAACTATCAGTTGCGCTCCATCAGTGGTGTGGACAACACTTTTCTATCTCTCCGCGTCGCTCTGTTATTAAGGTAAGCAATCACTTTCCGTGGCTTGGTATACCGCAAATGTTGATTACCATGTAGACTATAAATTAGTTTATACTAATCCTATTGTTTCAATGATTGTAATAATTGATGCCTTTTGGGTTCCTAATTTCGACTGCAGACGCCAAAGTAATATATACCAGCAATTTAGGAAATTATTTAGGATTTTGTACTCTTTTTTGATTATCGTGGTATTGATTTTCGTGTTTTCCGTGGGTAAAAAGTACACAATGTCAATTCAAACTATGAAAATTAAATTTGTATGTTGGTTAACATTTTTATATGGTTAATTTTTATAATGTTTTTTCAGTACTACTCACTGGGAATATGGTCTACTCACGAGAAGATCGCTTAGTTGCAAAAAGATTAGCTGAAAGACGGAGGAGAGCCCAAAATAGAAATACAAATACAGAAAGAGATACTACTTATTCATAAAGCCAATTTACATATCAATAACTTTTGTACCTATATATACACAGCGTATGCAAATTTTTAAATAGTTATTTAAATTACTCATAAATATAATACAAAGCATTTGTAATTAAATAATCAAGACTAAGTTATTAAAAAGTCAAAAGCCACGTAAAAATATTAGAATTAATTAACATTAGTCTCCGTTTTCTCGAGTAATTCTGATACAGAATAAAAATTCTGCTCGACAAGCCAACGTTTCAGACGGAACTTGAAGCTAGTTAGACTGCTAGCAGCTGTGACAGCTTCTGGCAGTTTGTTGTATTTTGCCGGATTCATAACGTGAGTCAACTTTGAGGACTTCGTGAGGGCTTTCCTGCGTTCCGCGTCCCGTGCGAGTGGGTGTCGCAGTTCTTCATGTATTTATCGAGGTTCTGACGAACATTTCACCGCCACTTGCATTATCATAATGCTGGGCAGTGTAAGTATGCCTAGTTCTTTGAAATAGGGTCTAGTCGAGACGTCACGACGTATGTTAACTAGGATGCGTATGGCTCGTTTTGCATCCGGAAGGCACGCTCCCAGTCAGCAGCGCACCCCTATAGCTCAGCACCATACTGTAGCATCGAGTGAACAGTTGAGAAGTAACAGCTTCGTGCCACCTCCGCCGGAACCACACGAGCCACCCGTCGGAGCGCAAAACATGCGCTACGTATCTTTTCGCATATTTTGTCTATGTGGCTCTCCCAGGGCTTTTAAGGGCTCTGTCCATTTCAAAACCAAGAAATATCGTGGCTTCGGATTGGCTAATGGCCGTTCCGTTCACATAGACTACAATCCGTTTCGTCACTGCCAGATAAGCAAAAATGAAGGTAATGGGTCTTACTTAGATTCAGAGCTATGGTTCATCCTGAACCATCCAGACAGTAGGCCGGCCGTCTCGTTCAGCTTCTCCTCCAGAGCGTCTACGGACTTTGCGGTGACGATCGCGGCCACATCATCTGCGTTCATGAGGGTCTTCGCGGAGGTCACTGCTCCGGGCAGATCGTTCGAGGAACGAGAACATTATGTTGGAGACAGACAGATGACGCTATCCCCTGCGCTATCCCCATGGTGGGGAAGAAGGGCTCTGATCGCTCAGTACCACCGACAACAATTTGTGATCGCTCACGCAGCATCTCCGTAAGTACGGCAAACGATGCTCCCTCGATCCCATAATGACTCATTTTGGCAGCAAGTACGGCGTAGCTGGCCACGTCGAAGGCTTTAGATAGGTCGCAGCACAACACGGCCACCTGCAACTTTTGCTCGCACGCTGCTAGCACACGCCGCACCACCTCGCGCGTCAGTGACGTCATGGAGTAGCCGGCGCGGTACGCATGCTGCTGAGGCGACGACAGGGCGTATGATCAATACTGGCCTGTAGCTATCCATGTTCTCTGGGGGTCTTGAGAATGAGACAGAAAAATACTCCGTTCAGAAATAAAAAGATAGGCAACGGTATTTTCGAAAGAAGAAAGAAGGGAACATAAAATCAGTTAGTGAATTAGATCCTCGTCAGCAATGAATTGCTAGAGAGAAAAGCAGATACTCCTCTAATAAACAAAATCTAACTCAAAAACTGATTAAGAAGTAAATATTGTATTGATTTAAGAGTGTTTTTTTTACGTTAAGTTTTGTTTGTTTTACTTTCTCAGAAGAAAACTACAATTATAAAATAATTGTTCCTTAATTTTAAGAAACTTTCTATCTACTTTTTACTGAAAACACATTATTTTATTTATAAACCATCCCGAAATTCCTTCTTACAATGATTATGATATGCTAATTCACACAAAATGTATGTTTCAAAATATAAATGTCGTATATTTTTATATATTTGATTTCGGTGATATGAATGCTGATTTCTGTGGACACCATATTTTTAAAATTGAATAACTCCGTAACCATTGAGCCAATTAAGTGCCCTCTACTACCAATAAATTTTAAATTAAATCTTTAATCAGAATATTTCATCATTATGTGTAATTTCAACAAAAGAAATTGTGACACGAAAGTCAACCAAAAAATGAGTTTCCGAAGAATGACCCCGTCCAACTAGAAACTAAAACATACATAAAAAGTCCGTCTATGCAAAGTTGTAGACAACTTTGCATAGACGGACTTTTTATGTATGTTTTAGTTTCTAGTTGGACGTGATGTGTAAATTATCAAATCCTTCTTTATATTCTTAATCGGGGGCGAAGCCCTAAAAACAAGTAGCCTATCGCTTAAGTTGGGCTACATTCTAATTGTGTGCCATATTTTATGTTGATCTGTTCAGTAGTTTTGGAGATCCTAGGTACCTACCTAACAAAAATTTCATATTTCACAAACTTTCGCATTTATAATATTAGTAGGAAGGCTATGAAAAAGAGGCTATGAGAAAGTAGGATATCACCAAGATCGTCTCCATCGGCACGAAACTTTTCTTGTTGTCTCTATTTATGGAGAAGACACTTGTTACATGACTGGGTTCTTTAAAATTAGCACTAATGCAGTTTCACTATAAATCTTTACTTCGCTTTCTCACTGTGTCCGTGTTGTCGAGGAGCTGGATAACCTCGACGTTCACACGATGATGATGCCTCTGTTCATGAGCCTTTGCATATTTTTGTATTATTTTATCGACGAATTCAATCTTCAGGTCCCGATGAAGATCGCCATCTTACATACCAGGGAGCATTAACGATTGCCCTGAGCACTTTATTCTGGAATCTTTGTATAATTGCTACGTATTTTCCTAACCTTGTAAAATTGGGATGGAATATGATGTGAAAAATGTTTAGAGAAGACTTATGCCGGTCACACTCTTTGTCCTATAAAAGTTTATTCCCGAGGGATTAATATTCATTTATAGTACTATATACTTACTCTACCAGTGATTGTAACTATTACCATGTGTTGATGTTTTATATACTTTTACGGTGCACATCATCAATTCCTCGAGAAACAAAATTTTTATGGGATCAACTTAAAATCAGCCATATTACAACAACGAAAGAATCTTCAAAATCTGTTATGAATTATGCAGATTGTTGTAGCTAGTGTGATTTTCCAATATTATTATGTTGATTTTGAAGCTTTACGGAATAAATATCCATCCCTCGGGAAAATAATTCTTATGGAACCATTTCGGAATCATTCTCTATTGTATAGTGAAAGAACTCAATTAGTTGGCAGGTATGGCAATCGCGAACGAAGTCGCGGGTACAGCTAGTATCGTAATAAGAAAGAAAGAAAATTTATTTATTAGTTCACAACTACAGCTTGCAAATAATACAATTATCCAGGTGGAGTGGCAGTTGAGTCGTGATTCTAGTCGATTTTTATATCTCAGGGGTAATGTTTTTTTATTCTGAGTATTATAAGCCCTATTTCTGGGCCTTTGGTTTGCTGTGATAATGAAATGTGATCGTATTAATAAAACTCTCCTCATTTCTTTTTGCGCCTCGCTTGCTCCATCTACTGAAGGCACTGTTGACTAACACGGCGCAGTATCTCCAGGTCTGGGCTTCAGGAAGAAGTGAAGCTTGACTGAATAATGCGCTTAAATGACACAAGGGGGCAGTTAGCTTACGAATGTAATATTGATTGACGAGGCTCTACAGAGACCAAATGCGACATTACTTTTAGGTTAGCTACTTAAATTCATGGTATAGGTACTAGGCAAAAGATAAGCTTTTATGTCGCAGGTTTACCAACCGTGCATGGCCTTGAAGCTTTGAAAAACATTCATAAAATTACATTGTGGTTAAGACATTTTTTGTACGTTCAATGTGAACTTTGATTTTGAATAAGGGAAGTAAGGACTCATGGTGTAGTGGTTAGCACATTGGACTTTGAATCCAAAAACCTGAGTTCGAATCTCGGTGAGGCCGTAACTTTTTTTTGAGCTCTTTTTAAATAAGCTTGATAGATGGTTCATGGTTATGTAAGCATTTTGAGATAAGGGCGATTTATATGTAGAGGTCTGGAACTTGCTTTTTAAAATACCGTCAGTTTATATTTTTTGAAAAAATCAAGCATAGTAATAATAAAATAATAATCTATACTTATAATTAAACTGTTACAGGTCCAATTCTGTACATTGAAGATATTTTGAAAATTATTTAGGAGGACACTATTATCGATACTGAAGCCGAAACTGTTAGTTTTTTCATTCATGTGTCTGTCTGCCTGTTTCTTAAACGCACATCATGCCGAAACTACTGAATGAATCGGAATGAAACTTGGCACGATTTGTGTTCATATTACTAGGACACCGTGTCCTACCTTGCTGAAGCAAGTTTCCCCTGGGAGAGGGGATGAAATAATAGGTCAGGACAGTTGAAAATTTTCTGATACCACTATGACAACAAAATAATTAAAATACAATTAATTCATTTGTTAAGGGCAGCAACGTCCATACCCAGTTAATTACCGATCACCAAAGTAAAGCAACGTTGGGCGCGGTCAGTACTTGGATGGGTGACCGCATCAAGTTGTTGTTTTATAGATCCTTAAAAAAACTGTTTTTTAAGTTTTTCTTTTGTTTCTTTTGTGAAAGTATAATAAATACAGATTACTAAGTTTGACCAGTTGCATGAAAAATCTGGTCTTAGCCAGTTTAGTTTTATGTGCGAGTCGAATCGCATACGAAGAAATTGTACGCGTCTACAACAAAATCCAAGTGAGTTACAAAAAATATCAGTAAACAAATTCTAACAAAAGTAAAATAAATAAAACGTCAAGTGCGAGTCGGACTCGCGCACTAAGGGTTCCGTTTAATTGTAAGACCTTGTTTCTTGCCAAATATTATAATTCTAGGTCAACATGAAGTAGGTACCCTGTATATTTTGGTCGAGGGAGAGAATCAAAACTTACTTTTTTAGTTAAAACTACAAATTTTCAGATTTTTATCGTTACTTGTGCTATATGACCTTGCTTCTTACCAAATTTTATGATTCTAGGTAAACGAGAAATACCCTATCTATAGGTTTTGGTCTATTAGCAAGAATATTGTATAATGAGTATTGAGTATTGGCAAGAATTAAAAGTATTGTTTTTTGGTAAATAGTCAAATTACTACCGTTAGATATTAGAAAACAACAAAATTTGTTCTATTCTCTAGATTTTTTTGAAAGAAGTGTTATGTCGTGACAGCACATCGATAGAAATAACATTAGGACGTTTCCATAGACACAATACGTTTTCATAATTCGATTCGGAATGAGGTATAGAAAAATGTCTCTCGTGGATTTTTTTGCATTTACAGAATTGCAATAGTTATTAACAAAATGTGATTTTTTGTGCGCAAAATCAAACATGCGTCATTCCGAATCGAATGAGCTATCGCACGTATTTTTAGGAGCTTGATCAAGAACCATTTTGAACTTGTTGACTGGACTATGTAGTCGTTTTGTTTAGTTTTAAGAAAATTTAAGAAAAGTTAACTTTATCCCTAGTTTTCTTAGCCGGATAATTAGTCGGGGGGTCTTAATTTTTTTTATTTTGTTCTTATATCTTATTATTTAAAACATTCGAACAATAAAAACACTATCATGGTGCTATTCTGGTTTGATATCATAGGCAACACAGACTAATAAAAACACTACTCTGCCTATGATATCAAACTAGCATGTATTAGAACCCACTGCTGGTCTAGTGGTGATGCTTTCTCCGATTTATGCCACCTATGACGGTCTCAGACAGATAAATATTAGTTGTATTGTGGAAATTCGCTCACATCGTCACAGCCAGGTTGGGCGAGAGCATAAGCCCCCAGATTTAAAGTCTGGTTCCCGAGGTTGGGAGCGGGAGCGGGGGTTCAAACCCCGCACCCGTTTTTGCTTACCTTGATAACTTTTTGCTTTTATGATATATTTTATATTATATATTTATTATTTTATATTATACTTTTATTATATACTAGCTGCGCCCCGCAGCTTCGCCCCCGTGGAAATTTATGTTTCCAACTTTCTTAATTTTTTCTTTCATAAGAACCTTTTCCTGACAATAACAAACACAACAAAGAAAGAATTAGCGAAATCGGTCCAGCCGTTCACGCGTGATGCCGTGACCAAGGAAAACGGGTTTAATTTTTATATATATAGATAGATTATAATAATTATAATAATATAATAATGCTGGACAATTCACACAGCATTATCTAGCCCCAAGCTAAGCAGAGCTTGTGTTATGGGTACTAGATAACTGATTATACTTAATACAATACACTACATAGATAAATATTTTTTATTATATATAGAAAACATCCAGAACGCCCTGGACAAATGTCTGCAGATCGTGCAAACATTTGTCCCGAGGCGGGAATCGAACCCGCAACCTCCTGCGTCGCAGGCAGACCTTCGCCCGCTGCGCCACAGAGGTCGTCAAGTCGATTATACATGTTGAAATAACCAATACAACATAACAATAACATTTCATAATAATATTTGTGTTTGACGCGCGTTGACTTTTTTGCTTGCATGTACATTCATTCTTAGGTCTAAGTGATAAGTGATTTAGATATGGTTGTTAAACGAGAGGAACAAAAAGAAGATTAAATTAGTTAATAGCGTTTGGGGGAGAACCTAAGATTTTCAAAACAATTAAAATATACTCTACGAAGTACTTAACTGCATATTTAGATATGGTTGGTAAACGAGAGGAACAAAAGGAAGGTTGAATTAGCTACTAGCGTTGGGGGGAGAACCTAAGTCTCTGGTGGTTTCTGTTCATCAAGTTTCTTTATCTCATCTCGTCTCATCTTTTCGCACACTTTAGTCGTACGAAGAGTCGGGTTGATGTTAATAACTCAACTCAGCGGGTATTTAGACCGGCAACCCGCCACAACCGGCTTACGCAGTAGCTACGTACCTTCCCAAACAGTAAGTAGAAGAACTTTTACACTGGCATACGGACCGAAAAATGTTGCTTGCGCGATCTAGGATTCGAATTATGATCTCTGATTTTGGGTATTTACAAGCTACTTTCTTATCAGGATTTCAAGCATATATATTCAAAACTTTGTATATTTATTGATGCAAAAGTATTTATCCATCAAAATTGGGTTTTTTATGAGATATTTGGAAAATAAAATAATCGGCTTGTCATAGGAGTTCGCTGTAGTGTGAACGAGAAAGGATGAGGGGGTGCATCGAACTTTCGCGCCTTTTGTACGCACATGCGCAGTTGCTATTTTATGAGAGGTCAGTAGCATTTTTCTTTTACTGAATGTAATTAATTTTCCTTCCACTAAATGAAAATAATTCCGTTTATTTGATAAAAATATTTTCAAGAACATTTCTGAACGTCTACCTAACATTCAAATAGCGGTCTAGGATTCGAATTATGATCTCTGATTTTGGGTATTTACAAGCTACTTTCTTATCAGGATTTCAAGCATATATATTCAAAACTTTGTATATTTATTGATGCAAAAGTATTTATCCATCAAAATTGGGTGTTTTATGAGATATTTGGAAAATAAAATAATCGGCTTGTCATAGGATTTCGCTGTAGTGTGAACGAGAAAGGATGAGGCGGTGTATCGAGCTTTCGCGCCTTTTGTACGCACATGCACAGTTGCTATTTTATGAGAGGTCAGTAGCATTTTTCTCTTACTGAATGTAATTAATTTTCCTTCCACTGAATGAAAATAATTCCGTTTATTTGATAAAAATATTTTCAAAAACATTTCTGAACGTCTACCTACCATTCAAATAGAATATTATGTATATAATATTATAAAACCTGCCAGCGATAATCAGAGGTTGCGAGTTCAAATCCCGTCGAATGCTAAACATTTGAAGAAATAAACATATTTTTAGGCATATTTTGGCCTGCATCCAGCACTTGACCAATACAGGTTGTTGAGGTGAAACATATTTTTCAATTCGATAACTAGGTCAGTAAGGTTTTGTTATTGCCCTTACACTCAGGGTAATAAAATAAACATAAAAAAATTATTTCTTTGATAAGAAGGTGTGTTGCGTTTTCAAATCTTCGTCATCTCAGCCGAACGACGTTCACAGCTGGACTGCTGATAAATGTTTTAATTTGTCTGCGGTTTTTGCATTCGGCCGAAGGAAGCGTACTACTAACTTATTTACAGAACGTATTTACTAAGGCTTAAAAAAATATTTTGCTACTACTTGGTACTTAAAATATGACAAGCATTTTCAGACATTATTTATTCGTACCGTTAATAGTTTGTATTCCTTTATATTATATGGTAACATAAAGCGATCGAGTGTACTCGTAGTTCGCACGATAGAGGCGTTGTAGACGTCACGATCACGTCTAAATAAATACTATCGTTAAATAGACTCGGGGCTCTGTAAACAATAATAAACAGTAACAAGTATTTGTTTTTTTTTTTTAAATGTGGTTTCTGGGATATTATTTAATTACTTAGAAGTTTCTTTAGCTGTGGGATAAAACCAAAGAAATAATAAACTTTGCCAACCAAGACACAACAAACGTTCTATCAACACTACCTACCTAATCCCATTACATGCAAAATAACAGAATAAAGTGGTTTTTCTCGTTTTTACTACAACTGTCAAAAGCATTTAAAAACAGTGTTCATTTGTGTTCCGAAATTATTGACAGACACCGTTCAAACATTACAAGCGACCTCTAATTTTGACTGTCATTTAAGTTCCGATCTGTCTCTTTTTTGTTTCGTTCATATAATTTGTTATTTCCATGAGTGTACCCTACCTAAACTGTAAAAAACATTTCAAAAACAGTGTTCATCTTTTTTTCGTCTGTTTTACTCTTTGACGGTGGTCGCAAAAACTTTAAATAGACCCTTGGAACATTGCAAGAGACCTCCAATTTCGACTCTACAATCCTCGGCTAGCGGGCTCAGTTGGTTTTGGTTGCGAACTGAGTTAAACTTGACTTGGAGTGTGATAGTTGTACCGCTTGTTCGAATCTCAGCTCCAAGTCTAATTTTTGCACAAATATTTTTGTTTTTAAAGTTATTAACTGAATGTTTAAATAAAATAAAAATTGTATAATTTAGCTAGGCTTTGGTCCGTGAGGTGGATATGAGGCCGCAATACATTCAATTCTGAAGGTAGACGTCAAAAACGCCTTCAATTCCGTAGACATGGGCAAGCACTTGCAAATTTTTTTTTTTAATTCGGCAGTTGAAACATGTTCAAATTAGAGTAGAGTTTGAGTATTCATGGGATACAGAATTAAAAAGTAAAACAGCAGTGGGCATTTAATTCATCTAGTGCCATACCACAATCACTGCTTACTTTATTCTACTGTGTTAAATGCACACCATATTTGTATTATCCAATCAGAGGTAAGGTGATTTGTCCCCAGTGCATTGAAGCTGGTCCACCTGTTCTCCATCAACCCTCATCTGGGGCCGCTGCAGATTTCCCCCGGACGGATGGTCATAGACATCGTCAAGTTCCTCTTCAAAATATTTCGAAAAGTATGAAACCTACAGAAATTTCAAAAATTATTTTGATATGTACAAACTAATACCTGTCTTATAATACTCCACTTGACTTTGTAGGTATCTTTTAAAATTTTGGCATCACAATTTGTATGAAAAATATTTATTTTCATTTATCATTTATTTTTCTTATAAGAGGCGCACGAAATGTATTATTATTTTAAATTTGAAGTTGATAGCTGCGGTAGTTGCTGAGTATTAAGGAGGAAAAAAGGACAGACAAATCCCTAAAAAGAAAAACGCGCCAGCTTGTTTTTTTTTTTGCTAAGTAACTTAAAGTATCGTTGGCGTCGATTCCTTTGGTTGGTACACAAACTGAACTGTTAGTGCAATTAGTTTTGGTTGTGTATCCTATCTACCAACAGAACCGAGACAGTATTTTACAAAATAAATTAAAGCTGTCATAATATCTACAGAGCCCTCTTTGTGTAAATCATGAAATTAAAACTTGCCCGCATCACGGTTCTAAAATCGTGAAAGCCTCGGTTAAGTAACGAATAGGGTTTATACCGTTTCACGCACACACAACGAGATGTCGCTTATAAACATCATGTCATTGTTTTTGATGTTTCTTGCTTTCTGAGAATCTTTTTTACTATCTGAGCCTGAAGTTATATTTCTACACTAATATTATAAAACTTGTGGACCGATTTCAAACATTATTTTTCCGTTAGGATGATATTTATCCCTGAGTAACATAGTCTATAATTATCTCTATGTTTAAAAATAAATGTCCACTCGTGCGAAACCGGGACGGGCCGCTAGTGTTTTATAAACAGATAGCTTCTTCCCGCGGCTTTCCTCTGATTTTTCCGGTGTAAAAAGTTCGTGTCCTTGGTAAATTTTCAAACCTACGCGATCTGAACACATAAATACACGTTAAATAATACTAATAATAACGAAGAGTTTTGTTTGTAAATTTTAAGAGCTAAAGGAAAATAAAAGAGATGAGTAAGCGCAGCGTCATTTCAACGCTTTTGCATTTACTACTTGTTGGCAAAAAAACAAGTATGCAGTTTACTCTTGCGAGTTGAACGGATGGGTCCGTAATGCAAGATGCCTAGCTGAAGCTACCTCTAGATTGTTTACAGAACAGTCTGCAGAGAATTTGTTTTATTTAATTAGTATTTTGTACATTATGTTTATACTTGTACTATTTTTAGTATAGCTCAAAAGTTTTTATTTTCCTTGTAAATATTAGATGATGTGCTCCTAATTTCGAATTCCGCCGAAATTCGACCACGTAGCCTAACTTAAGCAATAGGCTTATATTAGGGCTTCGCCCCCGATATAAATTCTAAGAAGGGTTTCATAATTACAACATCACGTCCAACGAGAAACCAAAACATGTATAGCAAAGCTTTTTGAATAATCGCCTATCTGAACGGGGAATCGAACAGGCCAAATTGTAAAATAAACATGAGTAATTTCAGGTTACCGATTAAAAGGCTCATCATAAGGCTTATTTTGTCCAGATAACATAGCATCACACTAATATTATAAATGCGAAAGTTTGGATGGATGGATGTTTGGTACCTCTTCACGCCAAAACGAATCGGGCTGAAATTTTGTGTACAGATAATTATAATCCTGGAATCAAACATAGGCTACTTTTTATCCTATAAATCAGTTCCCATGCGATAAAAATCACCTTTAAACGTTTCCATAGAAACAACGCGTGCGAAGCCGCGGGCATAAACTAGTCTTATATAAAGGGAAGATGATGATATTTAGCGTTATATGTATAACGGTACCTAGCTTAGACCGAAAATCGTAGCAAATGATTTTTCTTACTGATTTTGAGCAGCAAGTCACTGTTTTTGGGCGATAGAGGAGATAAATAAAATAATAGATAGATTTTCATCCTATATTGACAATAGAGTTACTAAAAAAGTACTAAAGGAGTTAAGCACTTTTTTAACTGGTGCCTTTTTGCAGGCGGGGTTGTAGATACTGATAGTCTACGCCCGCCTGCAGAAGAGGTCGAATCACCAGGCTCTCAGAACTAGGCAGGAGGACGATGACATATATTCAGCGTCGTGTTTTACTGGGTGAGAGGGTAGGTGAGAGGTGATGTGTATACATAACACACACCACCTGAATGATTTTTATGCAAGCATGTGTGCTTCGTGCTACAGCGTTGGCATATCGACTTACCATACCGCTCGCTTATTAATATACCGTGTAGCATACAGTAATAACGTTGGGTTGCAATTATGAATTAGATGAAATTTACTATTTTATTTCGTAGTAACCTTGAAGCGAATATGATCTATAGGGTATTAGCTTTTATCCGCAACTTCGTTAGCGTGGTAGGTAGGGTACTTACCTTACTAAAAGACACATCAGTGAACGGAAAAAAACATATGCATAGAAAAAGCGACGATACATCTGTGACTTCTTACACACGACGCATTTATAATAAACATAATATCTATAAAAATAAAAGAAAGTCATGTTAGTTACACTATTTATAACTCAAGAACGGCTTTACCGATATGGCTGAAAATTGGTGAGGCGGTAGCTTAGAGCCAGGAGACGGACATAGGATATTTTTTTATTTTTTTACTATTTTTACTATTTATTTTTTTGGACGCCTAATGGTTGGCTCCGTAGTAATCATGCTTCGAAACATAAACCAACCAAAACTGTGCAACGGTACGCGTTTGGTGGTTAGAAAATTAAATAAATAATGCTGGACAATTCACACAGCATTATCTAGCCCCAAGGTAAGCAAAGCTGATGAAAAAATTGATGAATAATGTAATTTACGCGACGATACTGAAAGGAAAATTCAAAGGTGAGGAAGTTCTCATTCCGAGGATCCCGATGATCCCAACCGATATGCCGTTTGAATTTAAAAGACTTCAATTTCCGATCCGTCTTGCATTTCCATGAAATCACAAGGTCAATCCTTAAAAGTTTGTGGTTTGAATCTAGAACATCTATGTTTTTCCCATGGTCAATTATATGTGGCATGTTCACGGGTCGGAAAACCATATGCGTTGTTTGTTTTTGCGCCTGATAATAAAACAAAAAATGTCGTGTATCACAAGGTACTAAAGTGAAGAGCAACCTATGTACTAAAATGCAGAAACAATAATAAATGATTAAGGTACTTCATTTTTTGTTTCTAATAAAAAAAATAAAAAAAAATCGAAACCTTCTTATTTATTGCCTTAAAGGCGGAACAGAGTTCGCCGGGTCAGTTAGTTTATAATATAAGTAAATGCTTCGTGTGTAAGAAGTCTACTTCATTGTATGTAGATACGAACACAAGGTGGTGAAAAAAGACTACTTTGCAATTATTACTGATTCAACATTTATAATACAACTAGCTTCTGCCCGCGACTTCGCACGTTTATTTTCGATACAATAAGTAGCATATTTGCACCACTCCAACTCTTCCCGCGGTTGTCGTAAGAGGCTACTAAGGGATATCCACCGGGGGCGAGCAGCAGCGCCCCCTGCAGAACCATTCTCTCACTGAACTGCGATCCAAAACTCGCATGCCCAGTGTCGGGATTATGGGCATTACCCCATGTGATAAAAACCAATAAGGCGCTTATCACGGGGAGGCCTGCGTCATCAAACCACCCTCCCCTTACCCCATCCCCTATTTCCGTTTCATGAATGCACGTCTGAGAGCCTAAGTGAGACAGAAATAAACTAATAATGGACCTTAATGCGTCCACTTTAAAGTTCAATTTACAAACAAATCCAATGACTCATGTACGCTTTATTCGCTAAACCTATGCCGAAGGGGGTGACGTCGTTGTTTATCTCCTATTCAACTATGCTGCCCTGGTACATTGAATCAAAACATTGCTAGAATCGTGTAGGGGTCGCATGCGGAGATCTCACGAATCAATTCAAATTGTTCGACGGTCGTCGCCGTCAACTAACTTCAATAGTGATTCATGCAACTTAACCGTAGATTTTTACAACGAAAGAAACGTGTGCCTATATTAAGTATATTTTAGACGGAGTCGAACCTTTTGTAAGCCTGTTAATGAGAGGTGGCGGCCCATCATTAATCAGCTGTTTCGTTAAAGAGCATAAAATTTGCGAGCGTGCTCCAAAAACTTAAGGCGAATAGTAGGGGTGATAGTGGCGCCACTACATATTTAATTTTATAATAACGTTATACAAAGGAATTATCAAAAAATCGGACCGCGCGTAGACGATATCTATCATAAGCTTTTTTTAAATGTATCTATAATAGTTTTGTACTGTATTATTTAGGCAGATACTTGTTTCAAGAGTTTAGTTCCTATTGGTGGCCACCAAGCTCTCCAAACAAGGTTTTTGATTGAATAACATAAAACAAAACTATTACAGATACATTAAATAAAAGCTTGTGATAGGTATCGTCTACCAGCAGCGGTCCGATTATTTGATAATTCCTTTGTATAACTTAATGATTAAATTAAATATGTAGTGGCGCCACTATCACCCCTACTATTCGCCATAAGTGAAATCCTTCCGGGTCATGGCTGCACACATGACAGAATGTCCAAATTGTTTAATTACCTATGTGCTAGATAATATGAGAATCAAAATGCACAACAGACATTGTTTATACACGTCATAACGCGAAACTATAAATAGTCCCAACTGAAAGTTTTGACGGTTGCACATTTTATCGTTTGTTCCTTTGGACCGTCAGTGCATTTTGGCATAGTATCTATAGAGAACGGCGCCAACCTTTAACGCCTGTGTATGTGGCCGTTACGCCATCTCACCGTCTTTGACGGAACTATGTAGATAACAATAGGGACTATGTCCATTGGTATGCTTTCTAGTTCCGTCAAGGACGATGAGATGGCGCAATAATTAATGCCGTAGTACCTACGTTGATAGTTAACGTTTCGAAGCCGTGCAATGAACTGTGCTGCCATTTTGTTAAATATGGACCGTAAGTACACAGCTTAAGATCTCTTTTAGGCTGGCTATATGCAAAAATACACTCGCTAAACATCAACACAACAACGCACCATCCCACCTCATCCCTAAACTACCAGCCTCCCTTGTGGCTACTCTCTCGATTTTATGAGGCCCTGGTAGTTGGAATCCGTAAATACCGCCGAATTGCGAAATTCCTATGCCTCCCCCAAAAAGACTTCAACGCGCACCCGCTAATTTATCATTTATTACACCTGCTCGGGATCGTTCCCATCCAAATATGAGCAGAAAGTACTTCTTTGCTATGATAAACTGTCGTATAAAATGCAGAAAAAAAATCTCATGAAAATCCATTACTATTATGCGAAATATCAGCTGGTAACCGGGCTATCATTAATTTAGGGTCAAACAACAAAATATTGACCTTTAAGACCAACAAATAATATCGGCCTCTTGCTTTTTCGAATCACTTTTATCATTTACAAGGTTATTAATAAAATCATGTAAATATTAAATTCAATGGTCCAATTTACAATTCGATTACGATTTGAATGTTGATGATCGCCGTTTACCGAAATGATGATTTTTCTCGTAAGTGTATAAGCATCATGGGGAAAGTGAGATTCATAAATCGTGTTTAAATTCAAAATAATATTATAAAGAGGAAATATTTGATTGTTTGTTTGTATTGAATAGGCTCCGAAACTACTGGACCGATTTAAAAAATTCTTTTACCATTAGGATGCTTACTTTTCAGGGAGTGACATAGACTATATTTTATCCGAGAATTCCGACGGGAACGGGAACTACGCGGGTGAAACCGCGAGGCAATCGTCTAGTTCAGAATAAAATTCAAAATCTTGTATTAGGACTTGGCGTTGTTGTGACGAAGTTATCGATGAGGAGAGGATGAGAAGCGTTCTATTTCATACAGAGCTCAATATAGAAGAGTGCAAGGATGCATTTTGAATGTGATTCTATTACTTTGTAAGCTCGTATCTCTTGCTGTTTATGGGACCCTGGTAGGGTTCTGGGCAGGATTCAGTTTTCACACAAGTATATTAAAGATTCTCGAGTTAGTCTAGATCTCTTTCTGTAGTTGGTTAGTGCAGAATTTTGAACTAAAATCGTTATAAAGTAGCAAAATATTCATTAAAAACGAATTCTTTAGATATTGAAGAACGCCCTGAACAAATATCAGCAGATCGTACAAACATTTGTCCCGACCCGCAACCTCCTGCGTCGCAGGCGGACCTTTGCACGCTGCGCCACGAAGGTCGTCAAAACTTGAGTATATGATGTGTATTTCAACTTGACTCGACGCTTTCCTGAGAAAAGAGGTTTGATAGACAAACAGACAGACAGATAGACGGACAACAAAGTGATCTTATACGGGTTCCCATTTTACTTTTGAGGTACGGAACCCTAAAAAACAGACGACCGATTTGAGAAACTCCTCGTTTTTTCAAATCGTTTAATAAATACACGATAGAAAATATATGTGTGTATAGAATCCGCTCCGATTGAACGTCAAATAATCATTGAAAAGGCAAAACCTGTTGCATTATTTTCTAGGTCATTAAAAGTTAGAATGGCTTAAAGCAGTTTAGTTTTACTAAACTGCTCTAGTCTATTCTAGGCTACGTCGTAGCAAACTTGCTACGTCGTAGCAAACTTGCTACGAGACGTAGACCCTCTACGCTGTAGCAACCTCTACGGCTGAGGTGTGATTAAGCCAAGGCCTGATAACAATAGAGATTGATAATATTTCATTCAATTTGGTTGTAATAAGATATTAACTATCATCATCATTTTCCCACTTTGCGTGGCATAAAATTAGTGAAAATGGTAAAAATATACAAATTAACAATAAATGCGCGGCGGGGTCGAAATAGAGTCGAGGCGTTTTCCAAACCCGCGTCACGACTCCGTCCTCATTTTCTAAAGAATTCGTGTGAAAGAAAACAGCCAACCGAGCCTCGTCACGTAGAAATCACGCCTCGGCCGCGGCGCGACATCGTCGCGACGCCGCTTCGACCTCGCCTCAACTCGCGACAACAAGCGACACGCCTAAGACATTGCGGATAAATCTGATTTACCTGACTATTTTAACCATTGTTATCTTTCACGGAAAGTCAAGAAAGGTTTGACATCACATAGCCACTACTAGAGCGCCCTCTGGTTGAACTATTTAATAACGTTTTTTAAGAAACGCCTCGTCTGTGCCATGTTTGCATGTAGCGAAATTTAAAGGAATTGCAGGTTGGGTATGCCTTGAACTTTGAACTCGGTCTTCTGTTTTGCAACGTCTAAAGGAGATTAAGCTTTTGATATCCGGCGCGGGACAAAATAGATGCAGGGTGAGGACATCTTACGTCTTTGAAGGTACTCGTAGTTAAATTTTCTTTTGTATTTAGAAGGGCTTTCTTAGGTTTGTAAAAGTTTCAATAAACTTTTACAATTTTACGAGATAAACCCCAAACACAAATGTTTGGGCTTTATATATCATCGTTTCGTTAAATTGTATGTGTTAATTAATTGGATTTTTCTTTCATTAATAGCGAAGTCTCTAACCGGTCCATTTAGTACATTATTTGTATAACTGCCAAAAGTTCGAAACCCTAGGCGCGCGAGCGGCACTTGACTGAAAATTATGGTAGTAGATAAATAGAGTCGATTGAGATTGAGACAGCCCGTTTATTTTTTTATAAAACTTATTAGAAAAATCGAATTCTGGTTGCTCTCCGCGGCTCTGTCTGCGTTGTTTTCAGGTATTTTTTTTTTTTAAATCTCATTTATTGTAAAGGACTTTTACTTTTCAAAGTATGTCAGTCCTATCGTAACCTAAACTTATTACTAACAAACAAGAGAAAAAAAACAACAAAATTAAACTAATCAGTCAAGTTGTAGGTATATTCAAGGGGAGTCACTGATAAAAACAAGATCCGATAAGTGCGAGTGTTTTCTCGCGCGTTGAGGGTTATGAACGTTTGTCGATGATAGAAATATACTAAAGGTACCGGTTAGACTAAAACATAAAAACTTAACCATAGATAAAAAGTCCGTCTATGCAATGTTGTTTATTTTGTCGAAACAGTGATTGAATTTCTGATGTTATCATGGTTCTGCTTTGTAAAATATGAAAAATAAACAGAATGTTTTTTTCCAGCTAAGAAACGAAATACATCAATTAATTGCTAAAGGTACATTTTATGGATAATATAATATGCTCCGAGTGTAAGAAGTTACAGATGTATTCGCTTTTTCTATGCAAATAGTTTTATCACTGATGTGTCCTTTAGTACCTAAAGTACCCTACCTACCACGCTAACGAAGGGGGTAACAGCTAGTTCTTTATCCTACTAATATTAATATTCGGCTTTATAATAATTAGTAGGAAGTAGGATAAGACAGTTGTGATTATCTATGCAACACATCAGCATTTGCAAAAACGAATTAACTAATTATATGTAATTACAATGGTATGTAGGTAGTAGTAGTAGATAATTGTTATAGTTATTCCACAGTAAGAGGTTTTCCTCAGGTGTAAGTACGTACACTCCGCCGCCGCCGCTCCCCTAATTCATTGCTTATTATAGTCTACACTAGTCCACAAGCAGTTCAACAATTTGTATTTAACGCAGAAGAAAACTAAACACAACGAAATGTTTTGCACTAGAGGTGTGTAGATACAGAGTCAAACGGCTCCTGGAGTCGTGTCCGCTCCTGGAGCCATATGGTTTCGCTCCGGATTAGCGTTTGTGGCGTGTCCGCGGACACGTTGGGCTCGTCGGTCTCGATCCATCAAGTCGAATAAATGTAGCAGCGAGCGATTGGAACTGTGTGGATCTGGGCTTTGATTCGGGTTCGGACGTGTTCGGTCGACAGATCCGGGGCCATTTACGAGTAACTACTACAGTCAAATTATACCTACTATATTATAATTTGCAAACAAATCGAAATATACCCACTTATTTGTACTTTTGTACCTAAAAATAAGTAATTAGGTAGGTATAGTACTTATTATTATTATTATTATTATACTTGTTGGGCGGTATATACAAAAACAGCATGCCTCAACCGACTCCACCTCCGTTCGGTCCCAAACTGGTACAGACTCGTTTTTGCAAGCAAAGGCTGGGCAACAACTATTCAGTTGAAGGTCAAAAATACCAAGTCTGCTCAGGACGGCTGTCGGCTATAGAATGAGTCCGGTAGCCGAGAGTTGCCTGGCTAATCGTGCGTCACCCACTGTGTTGCCAGGCTGATATACAATTTTACCCAGTTATGTTTGATGGTTATTATTTACCTAACAGCTCGGCCGTCCGACCGTCAACGAGTGCCTTCGTTGCTTATAAATATTAACATATAAGTAAACATTAATTTATTTTCCAAACAATCATTGATTTTTCAATTTGAACTTTATCTATCCTTGCGGACAATATATATTTCATCAAAAAAAACAAAAGGTAACGAATAAAAGACCATATTCTTACAAACGTATGCCAAAGAGATTTAAATCAAAGAGCACGATCCAGCTAACAAAGCTTAGAATCCCTTTTGTTCACATTTAGGTACGGCAACCATTTATTTATTTATTAGATTCGAAATATTTCTAATAATATCTCTCTCTAATGAGCCCGTCAAATAATAACAATATATAATAATAACAAAAATAAGTCTTGGATTTAATTGTCTCACGATCGCTCGAACAGCTCTCTTCTGTATCCTAAACGCTCGCTCCCAGTCAGCAGCTCTGCCCCACAGCTCCACGCCATATTGAAGGAGCGAGTGAACGGATGCAAAGTAACAGCTTCTGGTCATCCCTTCTTCAAGAGTAGCCGATAAACGCCATAAAGCGAAGCAAGCCCTTCCCACTCTCTCGCAGAGTCTGTCGATGTGTAGCTCCCACGTTAGGCTTTGGTTGTTAAGTTCGTCACTGCATTCCTTCTCATTTCTTAGCTTTGGTTGCAAAGCTTATCACTTCATTTGCTTATAGTAAAACTATTAGTGAGAATTACTATTTTCATCAACTTATTGCTTTTCACTGAGCGAAACATGCCCACAATAAGTAGATCATCACTCAGGCTGTTAACTGCTTCTCGCTGGGCGGCATGCCCACAATTAACAATCTGTCATGCCATTTGGTTAATCTTACGCTAGAAATAACTCACGCGCAACATAACCCAATTGCTTTTTATTATTTATAATACCCAGACTGTTAATTGCTTTTCATTGGGCGGCACATCATTGTGCCTGGCATGCCCACAATTAACAACCCATCATGTAATATCATTTGGTTACCCTACGTTAAAATTATTTCACGCGTAAAATAACCAAATTGTTCCCTTTTTCACTGAGTCTATTAACTGCTTCTCGTTGGGCGGCACATCGTTGTGCATGCCCACAGTTAACAAGCTGTTAGTCAATTATATTAATTTCACCTGACTTAAAAATAACTTATCGTTTTTTTCACTCTGACTGTTAACTGAGACTCTTTGGGCGGCGCATCATTGTGCCCCGCATGTCCACAGTTAACAACCAGCGGACTAAGTTCGAATTAAACGTGGACAGCATTATTAAGTTTATTATCATGAAATGCATTGCATACCTGACTATTAAATTGTGTGTCAATAAGATGTCATTGTTATCTTCTGCTAAACTATTAGCAAAACGTTTACGTATAATATCCAATAGAATATCATGATCAGTGCAGCAATAATAATGATTTTCATTGTCAATGTACCTACAGCTACAACTTTCAACATCATTGTTTAAATTTACATTAACTACCCTATAATGGATTAGGGAGTTCAAATAGACCCAAAAATAGAATTTGATAGGCCTAAGTCTAGTAAATTGTTACTAAAATTATTTTTGTAAGACATTGCACGACTTCAAGTTATCTAAAAAAAAAAAGGACTAGAAAGTCCCGTTCGACCTATTTGAAGATACTTTAGTATAAAAGCATAATTATTCACCGCCGCTCCATAGCCTAGTTTGCCTCCAATTTCACTTCCCGCTCAAACACTGGTCAAGATTCCTTAAACCAACACAACTATCCAAAAAGCGCGATTTGGCTGCAGGTAGGAGAACCTTTACACAAGTAAATGAGAAAAGTCGTCGTCACTAGTAAATTAGAAAAATCATCTTCTAGTATATTACATTTTATAGGTGTTGTAAACCTAGGTGTGTATTTTACCTTTAATTTTATTTATTTGAGTATGGTATTAACTCTGTTTATTTTTAATTGAACCTACTACAGTCCTAAATTCATTTGAAAAGTCGTAAGTAGTTTACTTTGGAAACTCAATTTATTTTATTATGCCAGCAGTAACTAATTCTCTGATCACGGTCACTGACGACCCGTGTTTCAATTGCGTCTGTTAGTAAATATAAATACCTTTTCTATTATCCTATTCGATCCTACTCGATTTTATTCGATTATGTTCGATTCCATTCGATTCCATTCTATTTTATTCTATTTTGTTTATTATGGACCTAAACAACTTACGAGTACTTATATCGTTTTCACCGTTTAAACTCTAATTAACACGTAGGGTGTAACAGTATAATAATATCGTACTAAATAATTTACCTACCGAAAACCTACTCGTACTCAAAGCATAATCAGGCATAAATATGTATGTAATTGATACTCTGCGTATTAACGCATTCGCTGCCCAGCTTCGGCGGTGCGACCCGCAGGGGCGCGCCCCGCCGCCGCCACTACACGAGGGTCGAGTCGAGAGGCTCGTCTGCGTCTCGGGCCATGAAAATGTTAGTTTAAAGACCTACGTGGGAATCTTCCCACAACATTTAGTTAAAGCGTTTGATTTAAGTATATTATTTATTGTTTATTTTATATCATCTACACTACATTATATATTTACACATTCACACACTGTTGACTTTTATGAAAAGTGTGGTTCTCCCGTTCATACTTGCTTAGCGTTCGTACTCTTACATCCTGTTCATACTCTCTACTCCTCTAATCCTACATGTTTACTTCACATTTCTTTTCGCTACCCTCAATGATTTCTATTCGATATTTTATTGCTTCATTTATATGCATTATTTACACGTAAGAAGTTTGCCACCTGAATGACAAAATGTTTGGTTAAGGTTGCATGTGCGTCGCAAGCATCAAAAGTGTTAGATTAAGGAGCTGCCATAAATTGTTTTTGTTTCAATTCTTAGTTTTAATTCCCTGTTCAAAAAATTAGTAGATTGCGAAGACTTATCTTAGGTTTTGCCTTCCAGTCGTCCATTGCAATAAATAATAGTTTGGATGATCAAAGAAATGACTTAAACCGTAAAAAAAAAACACTAGAATTTGTGTTTTGTTTTTATAGGTAGGTACCTTCCTACGCTTCCTACGTAGTTTAAATCGGAATTCCTACAAAGGCTCATTATTATTTTACATATAAATTAAAGTACTTAATGCTTGTCATGCCTCAGGCCCCGAACAACCATCCGGAAATCGAACAAATACTTGCCGCGCCGCGGGAATCGAACCCGCATGTTCTCACAAAAGTCCTATTTTGGAAACCACCGCGAGCACGGCTTCGTGTCATGGTTTTATTAACAGAAAAATAGAAAGTGAATGATCTTTTGCCACCAAAAATACCTATAAATCTTGGAACTACTTTTCGAGGTTTTGGTCATCTACAAATCTACAATTAGGTAGGTGAGCATTGTTTCAAGACTATGATCGAGTTTATTTAAATATTATATTTTCTCTAGCAAATATTTCATGAATACGCTGCAATCAAAGGTGCATTCGTGCATTGGTATGTAGGTAGGTAGGTCTAGAGAGAGATAGGTAGCTAGTTGTGTTCATGGGTTTGCAAACTGAGCATGGATATAATATGACGTTGGCATGGCACCTATCCGTTTAGACTACAAAGTTCTTAGCGTAAGTAGCCAAACGTTCGTTATTATCAAGTGAAGTAACAAATATTTTAAGTAAACTGCTTTGTTTGTGATTAGCATTTTCACCGACAACTCAACCTGAAACTCGTCGCTGTCTTGATCGGTTCAAGTGCACTCTGATGCATACCTATGCAACATAGGTACTACGCACAGAAATATATCTAGATATGTTTCTGTGGTACTACGACTCGGAAACGGATCGTAAAACTAAAAAAAAAATATTACAGCTCCATGATTTCATTTCATGCTTAACTTAGAATTAGTGCCTACGTAGATATATCAAATTTGTCCCTATTCCTTATTATGCTAGGTACCTACTGTAGTTATTCTGAGCGTAGATATTGCGTAGGTACCTGTAGAATGTATTCGTTCCGAAGGTTGGGTAATTTATAAGGTGGTCAGGTCACTAGCAGTAAATATCGAGGTCTTTATTCTATCCCATACCTACATAAAGCCATGAAATCTTCATCATCGTACACCTATCTACATCGGTTAGTACATCACGGAGCTAATCAAAATTTAATAAATGGGTTGGTATTCTTTGGTATCACGATTCGGTGAGGCCCACCAGATTTGGTTAGGGTAAAATCTAAATATTTTGTAGTCCATTGAAGAAGTGAGGCATGGCATGGATCAAAGCCTATCAACGGATTTTGACATAGGTACATAATATCTATATCTAGGTACTAATAAAGTACACCTTCAAATACATTCCGATTCGATTCACGAAGTTCACTATAGTGCCGATTACGACAACGGCTTCGAATGTGAGGCGCAACTAGCCTCTCGCTGCGACGTGCTGTTCTAGGTACGCCTGCTTTGGCGCTTCGATTCTTCCTACTATATCAACGGTTGCGTGAAGGATTTCGAGTAGAATTACACGACTTACCTCGCTTCTCGTTGCATCGTCCATCGTTCGCTGGACGCTTCTCAGCACAGCCATCACGATCACATTACGTCAGCATCTATGGTACCTGGCTGGCTGTGTTCGTCGCGGCTCCGTCGATTGCTACGGCGCTTTGGCGCCTTATGGCGACGGTGTTCTCTGCTACGGTGGTGGTCACGCTAACTGCTTCCATCATTCGCTGTTAAAAATTATCAAGCATCAGTGTTCTTCAAGGCATATTTCCATTTCATCTGACAAGTTAATGCGATCATGGATCACTGATAACCAGAATCCAAACAAAAGTTTATAAATTTCTCTTGGGGTTACAAAAAACACGTTGAAAAGGAAATCCAGCCAGTTAAATTGCTGAGCCCGCGTTCAAGCTATCATAGAGTAGGCGACTAGGCGGGTACCTATGTATCTTGGCCAAACGCGGCCACGATCACAGATTCGGTAGGTACCTACCTACTTACTTAACGGTGAACCCGCTACATGTTATCGAGCAATCGCTATTTAGTGTACTTTAACATATTGTCATTAGTATATTAATCAGAATTAACCAGGCACGTACCGGCGTTACCAGGGAGTACCCTGGCCAAATGCCTACACAAATACCGATCACTTGCAAATCATTCCGCCAACACTGTCAGGGAGTAGATACCCTGACCACGTGCTAACAAACAGGCTTTCAAACTAACCAAAAATGCAGGTAGGTATCTAGTAAAATCACTAAGTACGTGACGACATTACCAGGGACGGCATGCCCTGGCCGAATGCCTGCACAAACCCGCACTTCTAAATCAATCTGTTAACACTATCGGAGTTATGTACCCCGATTACGTGTTAACAAGTCAACCCTCAACACCTTGTGGGCAGGGTGATAACAAGATAAAGAGCAGTAATTACGAATAATTATAAGAAATCTTCACTTTACGTACCTTGCTATCGGAATCCCTCTTCTGAAGTTGTTGGGCGGTATATACAAAAACAGCATGCCTCAACCGACTCCACCTCCGTTCGGTCCCAAACTGGTACAGACTCGTTTTTGCAAGCAAAGGCTGGGCAACAACTATTCAGTTGAAGGTCAAAAATACCAAGTCTGCTCAGGACGGCTGTCGGCGATAGAATGAGTCCGGTAGCCGAGAGTTGCCTGGCTAATCGTGCGTCACCCACTGTGTTGCCAGGCTGATATACAATTTTACCCAGTTATGTTTGATGGTTATTATTTACCTAACATACTTATACCTACCTTAAAAAACTTAGGCTAGTATTTGTCACAGATTAGATCCCACTAACGAACATGTCATCCCCTAAGGAAAAGCATTGCTATGTTTTTATTAGTCATTGATTCATTAGATCCACCGAAACAAACGTGTCCTACAAACAGACGGATCCAATGGACATGTAGGAACTGTTAATAAAAGCGGATCCTACCCGATCCGCTAGATCCACTGATCTAATGGACATGTAGGAAGCGAAACTGCACGCGGATCCAAACAGATCCACGGACACGACTCCTTGGCACGTGTCCGGACCCAACTGGAATCGGACCAGATCCGCTCCAATCGTGGACACGTTTAGCGCATGCCTATTATGCACATTTCGTTTCCGCGATCGGTAACGAGACGATCAATCAGCTATTATTATAACGTGCAGCTCTAGAATAGAAATTCTAGACTCTGCAACCCAAAAATATCCATGATCAAAACATGCCATCGGATTTCGAAATTGCTAACTGATGAAAATCAAGTAGAGCTTATAACACAAACCCGTGCGTTCTCGTCAGCGCGATCTAGCCCTCGTTCACTTTTAGTAGCGACATCTAGTTATAAAATTAGAAAACTTTTCTCACTAGGACTCATGTGGTAGCTAGCTATAACCTACACGTAGTATTAATAATATCTGTGCTATAAAGCTAGTATTGTACGTTAGTACCATATTACGAGTAGTTATTCTGTGATAATGTGGTGGTCATATCTAAACTGCAAATGAATTATGTATTATGATTGTATACAAATTAATGTTTTATAACCTAGCCCAATTTGAGACAAAATTTACTTTGTAGTTGTATCAACACAACCATGTACACAAATGTTTGTACGATCTGCAGACATTTGTCCAGGGCGTTCTGGATGTTTTCTATGTATAATAAAAAATATCTATTTATGTAGTGTATTGTATTAAGTATATCAGTTATCTAGTACCCATAACACAAGCTCTGCTTAGCTTGGGGCTAGATAATGCTGTGTGAATTGTCCAGCATTATTTATTTTATTTATTTATTATGTAAACACTTTTCTTTAGTACCGAAAGATCGAGAATATGACCTTTGGAACATTGACCGGAATTAATAAATTTCCCTTTTCTACCTCCGACATAATTCTACCGGATGCGGGCATGGCGTTTTTGCTCACATTGAAGACTTTCAGTGATGCACTTGTGTGCGTTTATGTGTATCTCACTCATTCTGCCAAGTATTGCGATGCAATCATGAAACAGAAATAGGGTTGGAGGAGTCAACAAAGCACTAACCAACCTCATCCCTAGAATCCCAGCCTCCTTTAAAAATCGATATTTATCTGACCATCTCCTCGACGCCATGAAGCCCTGGTACTTTAAAACCGAAAATATTACGGAATTTCTATTCCCACAAAAGATTTTAGCGAGCTCCTCGCTGATACAAAACAATTTTTTGTGGCTATAATCTACTAATTACTACATGCTTAATTTTGGATCACTTTTAAATTAGCCACCTAGCAAAATAATTGCAGTGCCCTAGCAGGGTGCTTGTTTGTAACTTGTTATGTTTAACACCCTCTACAACATGTTTGCAATAAAAAATCGAGTATTGAGAATAAAATCAGATTTTTTCTCCTCCATTTTACATATCCGCACGGCCCGAGTTAGCCAATGGCAAAATATACATATATTATATATGACAAATTATAGATAAGCTACTCATGAAATAAATGCATTCTAATTCTGACGCATCGTCGACTATTATTATTATTAGCCAAATTTATCCCACTGCTATTATCGTCGACCATAAAAATAAATAATGCTGGACAATCCACACAGCATCATCTAGCCCCAAGCTGAGCTGAGCTTGTGCTATGGGTACTAGATGACTGATATACATAATAATAATACATTACTCAGATAGATTTTTTTTTATTATACATTGAACCGACCAGAACACCCGGAACAAATATTTGTAGATCGTACAAACATTAGTCCCAACTTGGGACTCCCAAGGCGGGAATCGAACCCGCAACCTCCTGCCCCAAGACAGTGTACATATACAATAAGTTATATTTCTTTACGCTAACAAAATAAGCTCTTGGACAAGTAAAAATTTGTACCATAAATTATTATCAAATCCTACTAATAGGTATAATTTAGTAGTTAGTTTGTGAAATGTGATTAAGAAATTCAGTGTTAATTGATTATCTTATCAATTAAATTTTTTGTCCGGAGGTAAAAGACGTGAAAAAAATAGTGTTCCCGGGGAGGAACCGCCTTTAACGCATTCACTGCCCAGCCACGGGGGAGAAGACTGGCATCTGCGTCTTAGGCCATGAATGTGTTAGTACCTAGTACCTACTCGTATATAGCTGTGCGTACACAATATGAGATTAGGGTGCGTACACTGCTTTCGGATTTTGCATCGGCAATACAGATGTATTTCCACAGTGCTGGAGTTGGTCGATGACGTCATCGGCAGAAATACCGCGGCATCGATACCAGCAGATATGCTGACCCATTGGACGTGCTGTACCAGAGAAATCAATACAAAGTATCAAATCCTTACGCTCGCACTCTGATTCCGATGCAGTGGACGCACAAATTAAATCACATAAAATGCATATTTTGTGTTTTGTAAAATCGTTTCGAGTGACAACGCAATGAATACTCACAAGTCCACCAGCCTAGGCTGAGAGGCAGGTGTGTGAGGTACTAATTTATCATGGACATTTCCCGCGCGAAGCAAAGCAATCCCGCGCGAAGCAAACAACACTTTTTCTAAGGTTTTCTGATGTAGGTATGTCCGCGTACCTCTTTTGGATTTGTGAATCTTATCTGACCATAGTTCCATAAATAGCGCTGTTTAGTAATTTTCATTGTTCTACAAGCTGCGATACAAAGTAGGAAATGAACTACAGTACCTACCTATAAAACCTGTTTCACTGTTAGTACCGTACATAGGTCCCTACCTACCTTACCATTTAAGATCTGCCCGGGCAACGAGCTCAGCATCAAAACTACCAGGGCCCCATAAATAGCTGGGAGTCAAATCCAGTCAGGATCCAGGTTGCTAGGATGATTTCCCAACCTAAAACCTTATTGCTACTTTCGTAGGTGCATAAATGGCGTGGCAACCTTAAGTGTAGTTGTGTGTCCACGTGGCTAACCAAGTTGTTTGTAAATTGAACTTTATGTGGGACAAAATATGGTTTTACATTGAATAAATTCATCTTTCATTCTTTGTATCGCATTGGTACTAGGTGTTCTCTAATTCTATGCGAACACCTAGTACCTACCAATGAGTGAAATAGAATTATTTTACTCACTAAATTGAGTGTAAAAAACAAAAGACACATTGGAATAAGTATAAGGGAGTCCTGTTCCTTTAATGATAAACACATTTTTATTTTTATGTAAATTGTAGGTGCCTTGAAACTGTTTTGTGGATGATGGGCACAAATGTATGGAACCTGGTACCGGCACCAATCGAAATGAGTGATATATCGTTGGAAAGCTCTTTTTCTGTAGAATAAGAATAACCGTAGCGCTAGTCCCGGTTAGTTGTCCGTTTTGAGTAACTCTACCCTGAAAGTTACTTATTTTCGAGTTTTTTGACACTTTCTACTAGAGTAGTAGGTATCATAAAAGGTGCCTAAAATATATATATATGTCATTTTTTTACATTTTAAGCATAAGTTATATTGTTTTTACAATTCATCATCATCAGCCTATATTAGTCCACTGCTGGACATAGGCCTCCTCTAATGAGCGCCATAGCGCCCTGTCTTCAGCTTGCCACATCCAGCATCTGCCTACAATCTTTTGCAGGCTGTCCTCCCACCTGGCCTCAGGCCGGAGGGCGTCCTACACTACGTTTGCCGAGTCACGGTCTCAACTCAGAACACTTTTACCCTAGCGGTTCTGCGCGAGACATGGCCGGCATAATGCTAATTATTTGAGCTACATCGATATAACTATTATTGACTGTCGGATGTATTAGTTTAGTTACGAATCACCATATCCTTCAGAAAATCTGCGTTTTTCAATTATTAACTATTAATAATAATAATCTCGGTAAACGTGCGCGAACGACGTTTGCGCGAGAAGATATTTGTGCGATCCACTCGCATTTGTGCGAGTAGACACTTGCGCGAATGACACGACATTTGTGCGAGTAGACACTTGCGCGAATGACACTTGGTCGGAGGACATTTGCATGGGTGACCATTTACGCTAGTAGACGCTGCGCTTGCGCGAAAAATCACAAAACTCCCAATAACTCTCAAAATAGACGTTGCAGAGAGTTGCAGATCGCACCATTGTGTGTGATTTTGCCCTCTTTTTTCTGACACATCTCATCTTCCCCTGCTCCACCCCCTTACTTTCCCATAATGATATTCATTTTAACGTAGATCTTCGTAGCACGTGCAACGATTTTACGATGGACCGTCGTAGCATACCAGACTTCAACGCGCACCCAGTTTTCTACTATACACAAAAAAATATTTATAGCTACAAAACTAATACAACTAACGAGTTGCTTTTTTCAGTATGACAAAGGAAAGTTCTCGTTCCTTACTATCAATGTTTTCTGCCTACCTCTCTCCCTTCCTTCCCAGTAGACCAATGTGTTATTTTGTAGACCTTCGTAGTGCTAGCTACTATGCTACGGCGGACCGCCCGGCGGCCCATAGCCAGCGAGGTTTTTACGTATTCATGTGTGTGTACATGAGACATTCAGAGCTACCAGTAGTAATAAGTAAAAACAAGTCACCACTTTACTGAGTACCACTGTTCGCAGACAGGAATGCGTAAAAAACTCGTTGGCTAAGCCGCATGCGCTTCGTAAGTCTACGAAATATCATATTTATATTCGGGGAAGTAAGGGGCAGGGGTAGCAAAAAGTTAGTACATTGATTGTAAAGAGCAAAAGCTTTACATTATCATTCCGAAAACACCAACTCGTCAGGTGTATTAGTTTCGTAGCTATGAGCAGTTGAGTGTGGGGTAGAAAAGTGCTAGAAGGGTGGCGTTGAAGTCTTTTACATGCTACGACGGCCCATCGTAGCACGTGCTACGAAGATCTAAAGAAAGGGGGAGGGTTAAGGGAACGTGGGATATATTATCAGAGACTAGACGATCGCCTCGCGGTTTCACCCGCGTAGTTCCCGTTCCCGTGGGAATTCCGGGATAAAATATAGCCTATGTCACTCCCTGAAAAGTAAGCTTCCTAACGGTGAAAGAATTTTTCAAATCGGTCCAGTAGTTTCGGAGCCTATTCAATTCATACAAACAAACAAACAAACAAAAAATCAAACCTTTCCTCTTTATAATATTAGTATAGACAAGAGCCCCCTAACAATCCCCTAGCTACGGTGAAATATGCGACGTCTACTTCGAGAGTTATTAGGAGTTTTGGAATTTTTGCACAAGTGTCCACATGCACAAATGGTCACTCGTGCAAATGCCATTCACCCATGTGTCATTTGCGCAAGTATCTACTCGCGCTAATGTCCTTTGCGAAGTGTCTTTCGCGCAAATGTCTTGGTACCATTTGAAAACAGTGCTGGCTCAGTAAGGCCTTCGTGTTTAGCATGGTCACACCGCCGCCGATTCTGGGCTGTGAATGCGATAATAATATCCTCCTAGCGGAATTTTGATCACGGCGGCCAGTCTCATCGGAGACTAGCCAGATGCGCAAGAAATATCAAGTGTTTGTGCAAACACAGGTGCACTCTCTATTCCCTCACTCTCATAATCGGCAGACCAACACGACCGGGGAGAGGTCATGCGCAGGACCAACGGCCTAACAACTATTGGCCCGACCCGGGACTCGCAACCCAGGACCTCGTAATCAGCGGTTGAACAAGCTGACCCCTAGACCAACGAGGCAGAGAGTGAATGCGATAGTGCTTTACTAAGTACCTACCCTTATACTTAATAGACTAAGAAATGTTTTTGACGTGACAACGTCTTATAATTCGATAGAGCCGGCTGCACGCACGAAAAAACATGACGTCATGCGGCGTTACCTCGCTATGACGTCATGCGGCGTTACCTCGCTATGACGTCATGCGACGTTACCTGTAAGGAGGCGTTCCATGTAAGGCTTGAAGTGCAAGCGAGCGCGGTGAGCGAAGCGAACCGCAATGCGACTTTTGGGGAACTGCACGGCGAGTGAAGCGAGCCGTGCTGTGACCCTCGTGTGCCCCCCCCCCCCCTCGGAACCCCCTTCCCCATAAAAAATCTGATATGGGTATCGTTTTCTACTAACTCGAACTCGTAGATTACGAAAAAGATGTCCATTTCAAAATCCAAGATGGCTGACATTTTTGACGTGACAACGTCTTATAATTCGATAGAGCCGGTTGCACGCACGAAAAAACATGACGTCATGCGGCGTTACCTCATGCGGCGTTACCTCGCTCTGAGACGTTGTCACGTTCAACTATCGTCAGTAAACCGACTTTACAGACAACCAATTTTTTTTTACAATGTGACTTATGTCAACAGAACAACATTATGGGTCTCTTCAAGACTAGAGCGAATAAATATAAACCTTCGGGATTAATCGGTACATCGGAGATTGTGGTCCAGCAAAGGTCGATTCGGTTAAAAAACGACTCTTATTCAGCCATTCCAATGCTTATTGGCCCAAGAGAGGTTTATAAAGAGGAGGGATTGTCATCTACTTACACTCAGTGATTTTCGCAAAAATTAAGCTGAACCTGATGGTAGAATTTTTATCTGATAAAAATTCAACATCTTCAGAAGAATATATTTCATGACGGACAACTGTAACGGGTTCGTCGTAGTAGATTTTTTTTGTCCACATGAAAATAGCTATCCAACGACGTATGACTCGTCTTGATTGGACAAAGTACCCAAACGGGCCCAAAATGCCCATCCTCCTTTGAAGTGAATTTGATCTATCTATTACGTGATCAATGAAAAAGTTGCAAAATCTGAATCTCTTTAATTAAAAGATATCTATTTCATTCACCGCAGGCAGATCGATATACAGGGTGCCAACCCTGTATATCATTGTTGAAAAATAAATGCTCAACAATGTACATTAATATCAATATAAACAACATATTAGTCAGAAATACCAATACATTGAGGCATAGAGTTTTGTATTTTAACAAAGTTATTTGAACTTCCTTCTTATAAATGAATTAAAAATCTATTACTGATAAGCAAACGGGTCTTCACCTCATTGTTTTAATGAACACTGCGTCAATAAATTACTGACGCATAACCACGGGTCGATGCGTCGCCAAATGCTATGAGCACATCACAAAAATTAGGTATAAGCATGTGTCCCATGTGTCATTGTCTTGCCTTCATCACCAAAGATATGAAGTTATCAATGCAGACCACATAACGCATAAATCGGAAGGAAGTATGTCATCCCAACCAAGGCCTAACTTCCACAATTCTAGCATTATGCATTTTGCTAAAACCCACACCCGCAGACACGCTAATACATACATAAGCTCAAGTTTAAACCCTCCCTCCCCCTCCCCTCAAGAAAATTGTAGATCCGGTACTGCATAGAAGGGGTTGAGAAAGGTTTGGTCAACGCACCCACCTCATCCCTAGCTGCCCTCCCAGACCCCTTCATTCATCAACTCTCTTGATGCTTTGATGCCCTGGTAGTATGGAGTCGCAAATACCGCCATAGTTGTGAATTTTACTTGATATAAATGAAAATAGAAAATTGTCGGTCAAACCTCGTATTTTGATGGTATCTTCATAATTTTTTGCAAAGTCTCTTTGAAATAATTTGTACTTTCATTATAGTATTCACCCGCAACGCGTTTTTCGATAATTTTGTTCGTTTAGAATTTGAGGAAAGGATTCGCATGACGCGGCGGCTATATGAACCAACTATGTATGGTTGGTATGGTGAAGCATTAAACGCAGTAGCGATACGCACCCCGGTGACAAAAAATCACTATTGTAAATAGTGATCGAGTATTGTTTAGCTGCGGGTGGTTTTTTTTAAAGATAATTAAACGATCAGTACCATTTATACAAAAAAACATTCGATAAAAGTAATCGAGAACCCAATGTCTGACACAAAAAATTGGTTGTCTGTAAAGTCGGTTTACTGACGATAGTTGAACGTGACAACGTCTTAAGAAAATACTGATGGAATGGTAGCATTTGATACTCGATCAAAACATGTAAATGTACTATAGTATAGCAGCTGTCCACGCAGACGCATCGCTCACTCAAGTAGGAGAGAGACGGATGTCGAGCGCTCTCGCTTGCACTTCAAGCCTTACATGGAACGCCTCAGAGCGAGGTAACGCCTCAGAGCGAGGTAACGCCTAACGTTTTCGTGCGTGCAGCCGGCTCTATCGAAATATAAGACGTTGTCACGTCAAAAAGACTTAGAATGGTAGTAGACACAAACGAGGTGTAGCCAAAAAATGCGACAAATAATCTCATTTTTCCTATGCGTATTCGTGCGCTCATATGCGCTCATATATGAAGTTATAGTTTTGTTTATCAACTCACACACATGTATTCGTTTTTGCCTTCGAAATCAAGAGATTTGTTGAGTGAGCGTGTTTTACATTTATGATTAAAGTGTTTGGGTTAGACTTAGTACGCTCATAGATCGTAAGGGAAAAACTTAGTTTCCAAGCGAATATCCAGTGAAATGTTTTCCAGGGTGTTCTTATTTTTTTTAAAGCATCAATCGAAGGTATTTCTATGACCATGCTATGTTGGTAGTGCACTATCTACTTTTATAACATCAATGGCACAAACGTGCCGCTGTCATGTCAAAGTGCGACAATCACTCAAAATCATTCGAAAACTATGAGTTGAAATTAAGAAACTCACATGAACGCTGAAAACTGCACTTCTTTTTGGGCAGTCGTGTACCTACAGTTCTTTGCTTTTGATACAGATGGTTTCAGGGTGTGTATTGTGAATATATGAAGCCGGCGCTTACCTTGATCGATTTTCGATGGTTGCGACTGCGACTTATACCTGTTCAAGTTGTGAGTAAACTTCTCGCACGTTATGTGAGCCTGGTACAAGCATATCCGAATCATACCTATATTGACGTGTCTACGGTGAATCTTGAGGCGTGATGACAAGTATGTAGAGGTGTAGTACGTATACGTTGGGGTTAACGTCATTACATGACATGACTGCGCGTAAGGAGAGGGGGCGGGCAAAGCCGTCCCGGGCAGCAGCGGTTCAAAATCATTAGGACATTATGGCTAGATAGGAGTATAATAATAATAAATATAATCGTTTAAAATGGAACAAAAATAATGGTTACATGGTTATAAAATGACTAGCTGCATTCTTCATACCCGTTGTCCTAACCGCTTGTAACTTTTGATTGCGTTGACTTAGAAGTTTTATTTAGAACTAGAATTTTATGTAATTATAGTTTCATACCACGGGGATCCCGTAAGCACTGAGATCTAGGCCTAGTCTAGACCTAGGCCTAATAAACTCATTAAATTTGTCCCCTATTGACACATTTAATGAATAATGAGATCCCCTAGGATACATTCACTGAAAAGATTTACCCGCTTCTGATTTTTATGGCAAGTTAACCTTCGTAGTTACTGTTGAGCCTTAACTTAAGGCCGGTCCCCGGGCAAACTTTTCCGACTCCCAGGACAACAGAAGTACCTGGGAGTCTCGCGTTGCATCCCCATCCTGTAGGTTACAATGCGAATGTTAGTATACTGATCGGAACCGTCAGCCAGGAGGCCGTTCGAAACCTCCATGAGGCCATGAGGTCGTTTGAGCCAGTATTTTGGGTGGAAATAGTATTATGAGTTTAAGTCTCACGAGATTCCTAACTTAACTTAAATAAGTAGCGCTTTTGAAAAATAATTGTAATAATTTCACGTAATTTATTCATGTTTAAGGCATCTTTATTCACAAAAAAAATTATACTAGTATTTACAATTGAAACAATTGAACTAACTGCTTACTGTTGCAAACAGTCTACAGGTAGCTCAACTGATCCGTATCAACACCAGTCGGAAGCGTCCCCAAGACGCTGCCTGCATTGCCACGCTGTATGGCAATGCTGATACGCTGTGCCAGATATTCACCAGCTCTCGGGTCACGTGTCGCTTCGACCAGACGCTCAGATAGTTTTTTGAAAACCCGAAGAGCCTCATGTTTACTTTATTACTTATTGTTAGTGTAGTGACATTATGTTGATTTTAGTAACAAATCTATTACCTACATGTAATAAGATCCCGCCTTAAGTCCGTCTAGGTAGGCTCGAGAATTGCTGTGAAACTACCAGGCAAACATGACTAGCTAGGGTTGAAAGATTCCCGTTCCTCTTCATTTTATTGATTTACCTCTGGCACTGGGGGCGTGGTCATTGCATCTCCAGACACTATCCAGGCAGATAACGTCTATGGATGCATATCTATGCATTGCTTGTGGTTAACCGATTTTACTGATTCTTTCACGAATGACTCGTGGTCCCCCCAATCTTTCACTATTGATTATAGAATGATCCCGAATTGGTCTCATAAAAATGTTATTCCCAAGGGATTGGTATTCATCCCATAAAACTTGTTAAAGTATTTTTTAGTTTTACAAAACTACTAACTACAAGGGGTGTGCAATAAATTTCTGAAAATTATATGAAATCATACTATGAGTCTATGATTTCTACGCGGGCAAAGCTGCGAGGCACAGTTAAATACGTATGTTATATTATAAAGCAGTTCTAAAAGAGACTGCTATGCAAAAACTTCTCATTGGATTATTTTTGATATCACAAACTAAAATTCAACCGTCTTTAACTCCACAAAAACAGAATTATCCCGAATCGGTGACATAGTGTTATTCCCAAGGGATTGGTATTTATCCCGTCAAGCTTAAAAACAACACTATACGGTTGAAAAATTACGACTAGGTACTACAACAATTTTGGTGACATCTTCGCCAATCCATACTAGATTTTGATGATTCTTTCGTTGTAGTTTAAAGGTACAACGAAGCATTTTAAAGTGGTCCCATGTAAGTTTTTCTCAAGAGGAATTGATGATGTGCGCCGTAAAAACATCATCTATTTATCTCTGTTGGAAAAAATAGTAGTCAAATAAATCGGTACGCACCTAAATAGATAATGGGTAGTAGGTAAATGATTACGCCAAAGGAACTAAATACGCCAGACTTATAGGTGAGTTTATTTTGAGATGTGAATGAAGATAATAGGCCACCGTTCATTAACATGCTTACAAAACGTTCGACTCAGCACCGTCTAAAACATACTTTTCCTCATTCCTAGCCTTTCTTCACACATGTTTTTTTCGCCGTAAAAATTTACGGTTAATTAGCCGTGCGTATGCACGTGCCAGTGTTGTATAGATCACAATCGAAATTAGTGGACGGCGGCGAGCGGCGACCCCTACACGATTCTAGCAATGTTTTGGTTTCAATGTACCAGGGCGGCATAGTCGCACAGGAGATAAACCACGGTGAACCCTTTCTGCTTCAAAAGAGTTAGGGGGAAGGAGTATTCGTTTCCCCCTTTCTACCCCTGGCCTTGATTGGCGCACCCACTTCCCTGTTTTTAATTTGTGGGAGAAACCTCATTAAAACTTACTAGAGTAATTGCCTGGTATACCTACTTACCTAGTTTAAAACGAATTAAATGATTTCCTTACCTTTGAAATATGCACACCATGCAAGGCAATAGTTTTTCCAGATCCGATTAAATCTTGTTTGTAGGTGAGGTACCTAGAAACAAGATTTAATCGGTTCTGACTAACTATATACCTAGTATAGATATCAAAGTAAGTACCTTGGTGCTTACCTATAGGTACACATGGAAAGGTAAGTAGGTAGTACCGTTCATTTCACTTGAGGAACCTACTATTGTTTAGGAATATTTGCAACTTACCTACCTACCATAGATAGGTAAAAAAATTTATAGTATAGGTACCTAGTTCAAAACGAATGAAATGATTTCTTTACCTTTGAAATATGCACACCATGCAAGAATGGCGTCTGTTTCTCAAGAACGGATTAAATCTTGTTTGTAGGTACCTAGTAGGTTTAAAATTAAGTACCTAGGTACTTACCTATACACTTGGAAAGGTAGGTACCTATTACAGTTCACTTCACTTGAGGTACGATTGTTGTAGGAATTTTTAACGAAATTTTGCACAAACACATGGCGCCAGCTTCAACCACTAGGTACCTATACCGATTGCCCATGCAAAGTTACATTCCTCAGAAAAGCTCGAAATTCTTTATCTTATGTATCAATAGATGGCGTTGATCCATGACCCCAAAATTGTAATAAATATTATTTATCCGACGACGACGGTGCATGTGGCCGAGCATTACAATCTCTCGAAGTGTTACAAAGATAATCTATTAGATGGCGCTGCGCAGTAACATTATCTCTTGCATTTTGCGGAGCTATTTTGCTCCTCATGTCGAAAATTCTTCGTCTAAGAGGCGACTAAGGGATATCCACCGGGGGCGGGCACAACCGAGGAGAAGTCAAACGCAGGACCAACGGCTTAATGTGCTTTCTGAGGCACGCCCCCGTGCCTCGGAAAGCACGTTAAGCCATCTAACACCGCCAATTTCCTTACTCCGGGCTGCTACAGTGATTATTTCTTGCTAGAAAATACCCAATAACACAAATCTGGGGCCGACCCGGGATTTGATTCCGGGACCACATTATCAGCGGTTGAACACGCGACCGCTATACCAACGGGGCAGTCGGATAAAAGTATAAAATGTCCTGCCACAGAAATATTAGAACCCTACGTTTATCCCAAATTTTTTTAAAATTAGTCTCCGCCCGTGCGAAGCCGGGACGGGCCGCTAGTATTAAATAAAAGAGAAAAGTGGGTGACTCATCAAGAGATTTCTGAAACTACAAGAGCTACGAAGCTGAAATTTTGCATGGAAAGGAACCCTTTCAGGACGTAGGCATCCGGTAAGAACGGATTTTTGGAAATTCATATTCTAAGGGGGTCACGGGTCATTTTTATAATAAGTCTAGAATCGTAACTGTTAGCGCGTCAAAATTTGTAGCTCAGGAAGATGACTAAATATAAACAAATACTGGTTTCAGGGCTTTTTGAAATTCATACCCTAAAGGTCAATGGTGTGGAGTCAAAGTTAGGCGACTCACTGACATATCACGAAATCTCAGGAACGAAGCTGAAATTTTAGATGTAAATTAAGTTTACCTCGGCACATTCGGATGATGAAGTGGAAGATAAGAAAAAGCCAAAATCGAAGCCTTGCACCACTTAAATAGAAACTTTCCGATGAAATTCACGTTACAACCTAACCCAATCCATATCATGGTGAGCACCGAAAGTTCTAGCAGCTTCTACATAGGTTAAAATAGAGACAGCCATGTCTGTTCTTAAAATTAAATAAAAAGAATTGGTCACGTCACGTTTGTATGCCTTGCACGTGTCAGATTCCAAAGATCGACTTCCAAGCACTAGGAGAGCATAACTACGCAGGAGGTCTCTATGCCCTCTAAACGTACTTGGTTAAACGGGTAAACCCACCCTACCCCCTACCAACACACAAAGGTAGCCTGTTTTACCGGTGTGGTATTAAAATGTTGTACGCGGCTACTGGGCGATACTTTTAGCTTTTGCTTGCAAACAAATAAGAGTCATTTTTGCCCAGCCTTATTAAGACGATGGGGTTCACATAGACATAGACGGGAGTTCAACGAATCCCCTTTCAAATCCTTTTTAGGTCAAAGGGACCTGAATATTTTAAATGAAGGCTTTGCCGTGACAAACTAAGGCGTCCCTCAGATCTTCATTAATATTACGCAATAAAACGATTGCGCATATTATTGAAGGTGTAGGGTAGTATTGAAAGATTGCACGTGGATTGAACTAATGTTTTAGCGAGCTTAAATTTTATTGCGCAATGTCATTTCATTGAAGCGTGTAGGTGTTGTATTTTTAGGGTTCCGTATCTCATAAGGAAAAAAGGAACTTTTATAGGATCACTTTGATGTCCGTCTGTCTGTCTGGCTGTCTGTATGTCTGTCTGTCCTTCTGTCAACCCTCTTTTCTCAGGAACGCGTGGACGTATCGAGTTGAATCCCTTTCACAACGCGCGATAAGGAACTTCATTCCAAAAATTGTAAAGTAACTAATTCCCACGCGCAGTTATTTCATTGGTTCTATTTATAAACTGGAACATAGGCTACTATGTCTTTGTTTATAACTATTTATAAAATAACTAGCCCGGCAAACTTCGTTCCGCTTCGTTGCATACGAAAAATGAATGAGAAAAGAATTTAATAATGAATAATTTCGTGATTTTTTTATTAGTAATTCTGCTATTCGGGACAAAAACAAAACGGACTAAAACAGGACATAATATTATAATTTTCATAATATCATAATTTTCCTGTAAACTTTTTCATAAACTGGGCCTTTAAGGCCCTGTTGCCGCAATAGTTGCCCAGTCTGCTCAGCGCCTTACCGACTTCGTGTTTTTAAATACAGGTTCACTGGTTAAGTCAACCTAGATCCTTGAGAGGGTGAACTATTAATCGTCTACTACGACCCAGTTTGTAGTTTATTGACCTACAATTTTGGTGTTGAATATTTAATCAATTTAAACTAAGTTTAAACAAAAATTGTTAATATTTATTTATTTATTTATTTATTGAGGAATAACTAACGACTACATTAAACTTATTACACATTTGTGTTAGTACTTTACTAGTAAAGATGCGTGTCATTATCAATGTAGCCCACAGCGCTATCCACATATGCGTAAACTAAATTAATAAAACGAGATGGACATAATTATTACAAAACAAGTAGTAAAATAGACCAAAATATTTTTTTAAATTTCAGTGTTCATTATTTCAAAAACGGTTAAACTGTGGGGCATGTTGTTTCATAGTCAAATAATAGTCAAGTCAGTAAGTAATGATGGTAATTTCAACCCCCTCAAGGTCGACTTAACCCGTAAACCAGTATAAAGATTGTTTCGTACAAGCAAGAGGCCGATATCATTTCACGGACTTAAAGTTGACCTATGATCATGGTTACCGCCTGATATTACACCAAATTCAAAAAATTATATAGAATTGGAATTCCATAGAGTTTTTGTTGCCGCATAATACGAATACACATAATGACGTACAAACATTCTGCTTCATATTTGAAAAGGAATAATCCCAAGCAGGTGTAGAACTAGATAAATCAGCGGGTGCGCGTTGAATTCTTTTGGGGAGAGGAGAAGGGATTTTGCAACATTGCGGAATATTCTGATTTTGCTACCAGGGCCTCATAACATCGAGAGAGTGGCCACATATAAATGTATAAGGAAGGCTCGAAGTCTAGAGGTAAGGTGGCATAGTGCGTTGTCGACACATACAACCCCTTCCCTTGTTTCTGTTTCATGAATGCATCGCAGTACCTGAGAGACGGAGTGAGACACAATTATACGCACACATGCAAGTGCATCAATGGAATCCTTCAATGTGAGGAATGCCGCCCTACTCGCACCCGTCGCGGCTTAGGGGGATTATGGAGATCGATCACAGAGTCTAGTCAGTGTTGAATTCAAATCAAATATATTTATTTTTCTGTCACAATAAAAGCTCAGTTGCTGGAATACATGTCATTATTAGTGCGAGATTTGCTTTCTGGCCTATCTTCCTCGTGGTCGATTTCGTTTAGAGGCCGTTATAATTAGAGGAATTAGTCCTCTAACTATAACGGCCGCTAGACGAAATGTATTTATAGATCAAGAACTTTGTGCATTGAGAACCAATCGCTCCGTATTCGTTCAAGATCTCGACCAAATTAGGTGCAAAACAGTGCACTTTCATGATTTTTTTACCATAAATATTTTTTCGCAATCGTATTTTCGAATTAAGGGACCGAAGAAAAAAGTTTTTATGTAATTCTAGTTTTTTATCACGGGAATCACGGGGATCCCGGGAGTATACTGAAATCCAGGCCTAGTTTGTAAAGCAAACCCGCTAGGTTCACTGCTTAAAAAAGAGTTAAATAACCCCTATACAGTTATGAAAGTATGGTAATTCGCTGCCCCGCCGCCGATGGCTGGCCAAGCATCCAAGCGCACTTACTAGACCGTCATTGGCACTGGCCATTTACTGATTCGTTCGATCGCTGCTCGATTGTAATTGATCATGACCAAATTATCGGGTTGATAAGCTTTTAGGCTCGTGTATTCTCTCATAGACCAACTTTTACAGTTTTTCAATTTATGAATTTGAATGGATTTCTTACGTGAATTCAAATTAGTTGCCCCTCATACATAAAATCTTCTTTAATTTTTCGGTTGACATAAGTGAGAGTGACAAAAAATAGGCTAAGGAACGTTTTAATTTTACAGAATGTGTTGTCTTTATTCTCTCTATACAACTTTATCTATAATGTCGGCAGCTGTATGCACGTGGCCTCGGAATCGACAGATAACCGTGCTTGTACCAGGCTATCATAACATTGGAGGTGGTGGTCTCGTAATTAAACTCGGTACTTGTGCCGAGGTAACCTAGTGACCAAACCCACTCTATCGTTCTATTTCATCTAGCCTTTGCGAAGAAATGAGATGGAGCTATTAGGTACAACCCGTCGTACCTCGCTCGCCAAATCAGACTTATTTCTGCACGAATTACAGCTGAAATTGGTTTGAATTCAGCAACGAACAGAAGCTACAGAGTAGACTCAACATAGCTACCTTTACGATGTCCGAGGCTTTTCAGTTTTCCCTTACCCCTTATGAGAGCCTGGTATCAAACTCGGAGAATTCGCAGGCGGGGTTCGACGAATGCGAAAGTAAAAATAAATTGAATTAAGAAAAATAGAATGTAACAAAATTATTATGCACTATGCTAAGAAAATTACAGTCAAATAATACAAATAACTTAGGACTAGTATTTATTTATTTTTTATTTATTTAGTCCATTGTGGGTTTATAAAAAAAATATTTTATTGTCCTATTTTCTAAACTTTTTCATAGAAAATCAAGAGGGGTTAATCTATTTGACGTTAGTAACGTGACGTCGTTGTGACGTCTCCTTCCTTTTTCCATAAAATTTGGTACAGTTACTAACGTCAAATAGACTCACACTAGATATCTTTCAAGTCGCCACATTCGCATTACTAAAATTACGACACGTCTTTGAAATAAATGCATTATTTCATTCAGGCTTTATTCGCTAAGGGCATTTATTTTACAGGTTTGGTTTCTTTGACTTTTTGCAAAACCAATCCCTCCCCCGCTGTCCTGAACACTTATAATTTCCAGTGGGTTCTGCTTTTGTTAATTCCAATATTTCCAACCTAACATAAGATAAACTTTAGATAAGATAAACTTTATTTGTAGCTGTAAAATATAGCAACATGATATTATAGATAAAAAGATTTGATTGTTCGTTTGTTTGTATTGAATAGGCTCCGAAACAACTGGACCGATTTGAAAAATTATTTTACTATTAGAAGCCCACATTATTTCTGATGAACATAGGCTACATTTTAACGCGGGAAAATGCTTCATTCCTACGGGGAAACGGGTAATAGGACAACGGGTAGTAAGAATGCAGCTAGTCACACTAATATTATAAATGCGAAAGTTTGGATGGATGGATGGATGAATGTTTGTTACCTCTTCACGTTAAAACTACTGAACGGATCAGGCTGAAATTTTGCATACAGGTAAGTCTAACCCTGGAATCAAACATAGGCATCTTTTTTTTTATTCCATAATCCCAGTTCCCATGGGATAGAAAAAAGCTCAATACGTTTCCATAGAAACAACGCGTGCGAAGCCGCGGGCAGAAGCTAGTTTTGAATAAAGATATTTATATGTTAGCTGCTCGCGGGCAGCAGCTAACGAACATTAAAGAGAAATATCTTCCCTCGTGTCAAGCCGTATCTGTGGCTATTTCAGATCAAAAACTAAATCCATGCAAAACTTGCAACGTAAAAAATAATGAAGATTTGTGGTTTTGGTGGAGTTGTTGGTATTGTTTGCATTTGGTATTGTTTGATTTTTGTGTCGCTAATCATGCCGCTAATGACGTACGTGCATGGTTTGATAACTCTCAACTTAGGAGTGGGGACACAAAATAAGGTCACGTTTTTAGTTATTTGCTTACATCAATTGTAAATGTGTGTCAAAGTCAGAAACTTTATTGTAAATGTGTGTCAAAGTTCTACAGAATTTTATCAACGTTCATTATGCAGCACAACAAAATTATAGTTTACGACATAATGGACAAAAAACTAAAAAACGGGACCTTCTGTGTGTCGAATAATAAAACTTAACCCTGTTCCAGGCACGTACCCAAAGGTGTGGACGAAATAATGGCACTCCTAGGGTTTCACCTCGCAGTTTTTTTGTCTCCGAACTAGTTCAAACTAAGTTCCGTATTCAAACTTTATGCTTTCGACTTTTGCACCCATTCCCCTTTTTAAACGACTTCAAAAAGAAGGAGGTTCTCAATTCGTTTGTATGTTTTTACATGTTGTTTGTTACGTGATATCTCCGCCTGCGGTTAACTGATTTAACTGATTCTTTCACTATTGTATAGAAAATGATTCCGAATTTGTCCCATAAAAATGTTATTCCCAGGAGATTGGTATTTATCCCGTAAAGCCAAAAAAACAACATAAATCTTTTGAAAAATCACAACTAGCTGCAACAATTTCGGTGATATCTTCGCCAATTCATACTAGATTTAGATGATTCCTGCGTAGTTGTGTAAAGGAAGGTTGATTTTTAAGTGGTCCTATAAAAGTTTGTATCTCGAGGAATTGATGATGTGCGCCGTAAAAACATGATCACATGAAAATTATTTTCACAATCACTGGAAACTAATGATTTCCATGAAATTTCCATGTTAGACAAGATAAATAAATAAATAAATAATGCAGGACAATTCACACAGCATTATCTAGCCCCAAGCTAAGCAGAGCTTGTGTTATCAAAATCAAAAACTCTTTATTTCCATAAATACAATAAATGTACACTTAGAAAAGGTCATAAAAAGTTATGGGTACTAGATAACTGATATACTTAAGATGTCTACCTACAAAACCAAATTCCAAAGTTGACGGATGGCGGATCGCATAAAACGAAAGGTTGACCGATCCGTTCGTTTTGATTTTTGATTTTAAAAGGTCTGGTGTCATTTAGTGTCGAAACTTCGTATTTTGTGTTTCGAGTTAGGCCTTCTTTCATTCGTCGTTTCATCCATGTGTTATCAAACTAAATTAGACTCGAATTTTAACTGGTTGTCGCCACTAGAAGAATATGAAGGCGTTTTATAGTTAATTAAAACACGCCAAATTATTATAGCACTCTTTGAGTTGTATTTCAATTATATTTTTTTGACATTTTAACCAAACATTCACAAATGCTACGAAACAATGCAATGCCGTAGAGCCACTGTAGACTGCTACGGTTTCCTACAGCGTAGAACTAACACTAGAATTTTAGATCTTTGGATTGAGTGTTGGCCTGTTGGTGGCTTAAGCTAATAATAGTTTATTGTATACGATCCTGGCCGGTGGACTAAAAGAAATATCATCAGGGTCGTCGTTTCCTTTGAACTAAAATATCATTGCATAATTTTATTTTTGTGCTTGCTGTTGGGAACCGAAAGAAAAATTAGTTAATGCATGGCACTGGTCAAAAATGTATAAATTAGCCCAGTGTATTATGTTAATTTATTTTTATTATGTTAAATCTGGGAGGTTTCCAAGCGTCTGATTATTTATTATTTGCACAGAGCATGCGGGGGTGAGTTGGCTGGACTCAAGTACCAGAATTTCATAATTCTAGAGATGGTTTGCATACGATGACCGCGGTTGTTCTATGATGACCGGTAGAGGTCAAAAACGACACATAAACATACGTCCCCTAGTAAATAAAAGGCTTGAAATGAACTATTATTTCTACAATTCCTATCCACCATAAAATTATAGGCTACTTGCCATTTATCATTCGTTTCTTATAAATCTGCTATTATAAAATCGATATTCTGTATGCGTTTTATTCTTTTTTTATGCAAAAGGTACCACAACGAAATAACGGATTTTCGGCCAACTTGTGTATAAATGAGGCGAACACGTGACAAACCGGAGGGGTCGTTCTATCCTAAGCGTGCGCTCCCCGCCATACAATGCCTAAGCATAGCGTCTAGACTAGACCCTGGACTGATCGCACAACTAGTTAACATTTTAGTGCGCGGGTGAGTCCATGTTTACAGTAAGGTTGCCGCACGCACACAAGTAGAGTGTTGCAATATGTATTTTCACTCACACATTGGAATAGTCACACTTTGTGGAGGGGCGTTCACTTTGAGAACAGTATAGCTCTACCCAGTCATGAGAGCCTGGTATCAAGCTCGCGAGAGCGCAGAATTCGCCGGCAACTCCGCCCTCGACGAACGCGTCTGCCTCAAAGTAATAAATTCTATTCAAGTAAATTATTAATTCTGTACATAAACAATCGAAACGGACTTAAGGTAAAACACATGCACTTAGCATGTGTTTACATTATAATGAACCTCAAACCGATAAAATAGGATAATCTTTCATGTTCGAACGAAGTTTCAGGCGGTTGTGTAGACTATGCAATCATTTATCTTGCACATAGGTTACCCCCTGAAGGATTTTCAAATGGCTGCTGTTTAGTGTAGATGAGGCTCTGGCCACATTATCAAACATATTCGTTGATAATTAGGGTTCCGCACCTCAAAAGGAAAAAAGGAACCCTTAAAGGATCACTTTGTTGTCCGTCTGTCTAAGTGTTTGTATGTCAGTCTGTCCGTCTGTCCGTTTGTCAATCCCCTTTTCTCAAAAACTCGTGGAGATATTGAGTTGAAATTAACATCAAATACTCAATCCGCAACCTCTTGGAGCCTCGATATAAACAAAACTTCTAAGTCAACGCAATCAAAAGTCACAGCCGTTTATATCCGAACATTTTGAAATTTCAAAGCGAATCCCATATACACAAAAGCTATGGGACCCGTAGACCTAGAATCATGAAATTTGACGAGCATCAAGGTCTTATAGCACAAGTAAATTCCGAAAAATCTGAAAACTTTCAATTTGTTGTTTATATACTTAAAAAAATTACTTATGATTCTCTTCATGGGCCAAAACCTACTTACGGTTTTGGCGGTACTTACCGTTGACCTAGAAACATAAAATTTGGCATAAAGCAAAGACTTATAGCACACGTAAAAAATAATGCTAAAACCGTAACTTTGTAGTTTATTCAAGAAAATAATACTTTCGATTCTTGCTATAGATCAAAACCTATAGAGGACTTCTCGTTGACATAGAATCATAAAATTTGGTAAAAAAACCAAATAAAGGCAAAAATCCGAAAACCGTAAGCTTATAGCTTATTCACAAAAACAATATTTTTTGACTCTCGCCATGGACCAAAACCTACAGGGTTCTTCCCGTTGACCTAGCATCATGATATTTGGCAAGACACAAGGTCTTACAATTATACGGAACCCTTTGTGCGCGAGTCTGACTCGCTCTTGACGTTTTATATTTTTTTTATAATTATAGTATTTCCTCCTTTGGGGTGTGCAGGTATTCAGGGGATACCGTTTTATTAAATTGCTTTCTATTTTCATTATACCGAAAGATACTAGATTTAATTTATTTCTTTAAATTATTTATACTGTATGAATAGAAATTGACTTCAAACCAAACTGGGAGTACCTATCGATGAACATTAGGTACATACAACATACTTAACAAAAGAATCAAAAACACATAAAAAAGTTACTTTAGATATAACCTTTTTACCAAGTAAACATTAATTAATCAATTTCTTGTTATTTTTTTTACCAGACTTTTATATTGGTCTAAATTTGCATACGGACCTAGTTCTACAATAGGAAACCAATCCACACGATGATATTTTTTATTGGTAAGAAAGGTGAAAAGTTATATGATGCTCGGGTTGTAAACCTCTTTCGAAACATGACGAACCAAAATTATTCTACTTACTATATTTATGTATATAACTGGCATAAAGCCGAATGTTTGTGAAATGTGAAGTTTTTGTTACTTCAACATTTTCAGCGGTAATCCGAAATTAATTATGTCCATTTTTGCAAAGCATCGTCGTTTCTTGTTGGTGTAGGTGGAGTGTGCACAACGGCAATGACTGTCGTCTCTGTTCAACTCGTGGATGTTCCCGATGCATCGAAGCAACATGGGCATAGCACTACTAGTTCAACTACTAATTAGATGTTTTCCGCGCTAAAGCGCAGTTGAATTTATCCCTGCCAGCTTTATGCAAGCCTGGTGCTCTGTATGAAGCAATAGTTTGTAGTTGCAGTGAATAAAGCGTGCAGTAGATTTTAGAAATGCATAGGGGATACAGAGCAAGTTTGTCTCGAGTAGGTCGCAACCCTGTGGTTGTTTTTCTAGCTCTATAGCTAGATCATTTAGTCTACTTCTTTCTTCGATGGTCACGACCACGACCGGGTAAAGTTTGAAAGAAACTGTCATGAACCTGTAGGTATCATTTGTATCTCGAATGTGTATCTACTAAATTTTATCTACTACGAAAGCAAACCAGTATACTTATACCAGTGACTTCACTGGCGAGAGAGCATGTTGTCCGTCTGACCATTTTTATCCAGCATCTGTCTGTCAGCGGGTTGTATCTCAAGTACCGTAATATTTGTAATTATTGCTTAAGCCATCACAACAAATCAAACTAATTACTATAAATTTTTGATGCATAGTTTTCACGACGTACTGGCAAAGCACTTCACAAGAGCGGGAAGCTGACTGCTGTTTTGAGACTATCAGCCAAATTATGTTCACCTGGTAGCTGTGGGTAGTTTCGATCAATAACGACCACGTGTTTGCAACAGCGTCAGCACGAAGCACTTTCACTTTACTTCACACTGAGGCCGAACGCAACAACGATTTTGAGATGACGTCGTGCCTTACTCTATTTGTTAGGGTTCCGTTGCCAAAGGGCAATAACGGGATCCTTTAATTAAGGCTCCACTGCTGTCTGTTTGTGTCTGTTTGACTGTAAAAGGACTGTATTATTTGAACCGTAATAGGTAGACACACAAGATAGACTTTTGCAAACATTGTGTATTACGTTTACCGTGGTGTCTAAACAACAATCAAATATAACGCCAACTGTGAGTCGGACTCACGCACCAAGGGTTTTGTATATTAGTAAGACCTTGTTTCTCTACAAATATTGCGATTCTTTTTTTTCTTTCATTGTGCAATAAGACCTTGCTTCTTGCCAAATTTTATGATTCTAGGCCTTCGGGAAGTACATGTTAAGGTTTGGTTAAGTACCTATGCATGTGATTTCCTTGGATATTTCTAAATATTTGGACATAAACTGCTGCAACTTTTGATTGCATTGATTTAGAAGTTTTATTTTTATTACGGCCCCAAGAAGTTACAGCATTGAGTATTTGATGTTAATTTAAACTGGATACCTTTACGCGTTTCTGAGAAAAGGGTGTTGACAGAGGGACAGACGGAAAAAAAAGTGATCCTATAAGTCGTTCGTTTTTCCTTTGAGGTATGGAACCCTAAATAAATAAAACGTCGTGTGCAAGTCGGACTCGCGCACTAAGGGTTCCGTAAGACCTTGTGTCTAGCCAAATTATCATGATTCTAGGCCAACGAGAAGTAGGTGCCCTGAAAGTTGTGGTCCATGGCGATTAATAATTTTTTTTTTAGTGAATAAAGTACAAATTTATGGTTTTCGGATTTTTCCCTGTATTTGTGCTGTAAGTTCTTGCTGCACACCAAATTTCATAATTCTAGGTCTACGAGAATTACCCTATACGTGTGCATGAAATTCCCTTGGAAATTTCAAAATTTTCTGGCCTAAACGGCTTTAACTTTTGAGTGCGTTGACTTAGAAGCTTTATTTATATCGCGGCTCCAAGAAGTCGTGGACTTGAGTATTTGTCGTTAATTTCAACTTGATACGACCACGCGTTCCTGAGAAAAGGGGGTTGACAGACGGACAGACAGACAGACAGACGAACAACAAAGTAATCCTATAAGGATTCTTTTTTCCTTTTGAGGTACGGAACCCTAAAAACGTGAAAATTTTGAGGGGAATAAATGTGGTATGTTATTTTTTGACCAATGTTGTACGTTGGTACGGATCCTGTGGCAGTGCGAGTCCGATATGCGCTTATCCAGTTTCATTTCTTCAGTCTGCACTTCTGCAGTCAGTAGCGATAACCACGCCCCGGTGGGGGTGTAAATCGATAGAAGGAAGGGGATCAAAATAACTCCTAGATAGTCATACTATCCTGGTGATTTTGGCGCTATTTCCGGTAAGCAAACTACGGGACTAATGGAGCACGTGATCTTTCAGTTTTCACTTTTGTTACTGTTACTCTTTTATAGTAAGAAGTGTATTGTCAACATAGTAATCGTCGATTAAATTTTTTGTCAGTGTTCGAACACATTTCAACTATCAGATACCTAATAAGGTTATAATATTATCGCTTATGTGAATATCCTACGACCGCTGTCCGGTCCCGAGTTAACGCAAATCGGCTTTTTAACCACCAGTCGGACGAGAGAGAGAGGTCGCGCAGAGGTCGTATTTTATAATAATCATAAATTCAGTATTATTACTATATTTTAACCATGGGTTATTGTAGTTTGGTTATTGTTTGCCCACTTGATATCATTTTCATAAAGGTATCTTTGATTCATATCAATCTAATAACTAATAGATACTGGATAGGCGGATTATTTTGTGTCTGGTCTACTCAGCTTGATACGCAACCACCTTTGTGGTGAAGCGGTTTTCGTCTGCTGAGATGCAGGAGATTGCGAGACAAATGAAATGTCAAATGCGGCTCGGACTCCCTCACCGAGGGTTCCGGACAAGTAAAAAAAGTTTTTTCTTTATATTTAACTATTTATTCTATTTTACAAGCTTTTATTTAATTAATAAAACATATTATTCATCATTATCTAAATAAAGTTAGTAGTTATTTGTTCATTCTCAAGAGTGTCCCGTAAATCACAATCGTGTGGTTATCCATATTCATTCGGAGCCATCGGAGCTACATTCACCCACCAGTAGAGGGGGCGGAGTGAGTACAAGGTCGGATTTATTCATAGACCGAGTGAATGTTAACAACAAGGCCACCTCCTACGATTTATAATCCCCTGGTAGATTCGAATGAGTATGGATAACCACAACATGATTGTGAAATATGGGACACTGTGGAGTAATGCGTTTTATTAATTAAATAAAAGCCTGTAAAATAGAATAAATAGTTACTAGAACACAAAGAAAATTGGGTCACTGGTAAAAAAGTTACAAAAAACTTCCGACTCCCTTTTTATCCTTAATTAGAGATTATTATGCAAATCCTGACACACGTGTCTTCATTTATTCTGATACTGAAAATTTCCAGTCCTTATTATCCCACATTACAAGTTACAGACATTTCAATACGGAGCCAAACTATGAATCTCGAACTTATATATATTATTGTGATATTATGGTGTAGTATAATTCAGCGTGTTTTAAAAAACTTTAAGGTTAACCATTATTAGCGGAGATATGTAACATAAATGTACATGCAAACAATAAAAAATTTAAAACAGACGTATGAGAAACGCTTCCATTTTATAAGTCGGTTAAAAAGATAAACCAACGCGGCGCGTTGAAATCTTTTGGGGGAGGAATAAGAATTTCGCAATAATGGCGGTATTTACGGATTCTAACTACCAGGGCCTCATAACACCGAGAGAGTGGCCTGATATTTTATAAGGGAGCTTAGGGATGAGGTAGGATGGAGCATTGTCGACACCTACAATCAAACCGTTCCCTTATTTCTGTTTCATAAAGGCAGCGCAATACCTGGGAGACTGAGCGAGACACAATTATACGCACACACGCAAGTCCATCTCTCGAACTCATCAATGTGAGGAATGTCGCCCTACTCGCACCCATCTCGGACAAGGGGAAGAGGAAGTTCTGATTATAATTCAACCATTTGCATATTAACAAAGAAAATTAGAAATAGAAACAAATTAGAACTGAACCATGTGTTCAGAACAAAGAAGCTTAGTTACTTCGAGTGGAGGTAACGCTCACGCTTCAAAAAAAACTGTTTTAAAGGCACTGTGATTCTCCCACAAATATTTCATCATGTCTTTTTACATCACTTTTAATATTATAGTATTTGTTATAAAGAGACCTATTTCGGCTTATGTAAGTATATTTCGCTAGACTTAGATAGTATATAATATATTATATATAGAAGATTTTATTTGAAAAAAAAAACTTACACGTTGTGTTACATAATTTTAAAAATCGGAACTAAATTCTATTGTCAACAATCAAAATTCAAAATAAGAATAGAACATAATTTGATTTAGATAAGTAGGTACATGTATGACCATAGAGCTAGAGAACATAAGTCCCTAAAACTACTACTACTACTTTCTTCCGAGTGTACGACTGAGCACACACACAGTTGCGGAGTAGGTACTACCACAAGCTCGCAGTTTATTCATAGAAAATCGATCGATATGTACTATTAGTTATTCTGTGCTTACTTTGACAATAAAGCGACCTCCTGCAATCATTTGATCCCCTGGTATCGCCGAACGAACTTGGATAACCACACGTTGGTGAAATACGGGAAATTTTACGCAAAGAATATACACAAAATATAATTCTAACTTCATTCAGATGAGTAAATAAATTAGTTTTAGTTATTTAAAAATAGAAGCAATGAGTAATCTACCACGTAATCAGACGACCTCTGTGGCGCAGCGGGCGAAGGTCCGCCTGCGACGCAGGAGGTTGCGGGTACGATTCCCGCCTCGGGACAAATGTTTGTACGATCTGCAGACATTTGTCCAGGGCGTTCTGGATGTTTTCTATCTTATATATAAAAATGAAACCCGTTTCGCGTTGTCACGGCATCACGCGTGAACGGCTGGACCGATTTCGCTAATTCTTTCTTTGTTGTGTTTGTTATTGTCAGGAGAAGGTTCTTATGAAAGAAAAAATTAAGAAAGTTGGAAACATAAATTTCCACGGGGGCGAAGCCGCGGGGCGCAGCTAGTGTATAATAAAAAATATCTATCTATGTCGTGTATTGTATTAAGTATATCAGTTATCTAGTACCCATAACACAAGCTCTGCTTAGCTTGGGGCTAGATAATGCTGTCTGGAATTCACACAGACTACATAGATATATATTTTGTATTATACGGTTAATATAGAGGTGAAAATAATACATATTATATACATATATATATCTACCGGGAAGTAAAAGGAGAAGTAGGAAAAGTCAGAACAAAGATCAAGAGCTTTTTTCTCTATCGTAATGAAAATCGTTACCCGTAGAGCTAGAAATTTTGGAGTTATGAGGAATTTAGATCGAATTAGAAACATGGGTCCGATCCGCATTGAAGTATTTTATAGGCTGCATCAGTCTGGCATAGCATGTGCTACTATGTTTTTCGATAAAATCTATGTATGAGTGGTAGAGGTAAGTAAGACATGAGAGAAGAGAAGGCCAAACACCCTACACAATTTTTAAGTCCTCATTTCTCAACGACGACGTTTAGTTCGAAAGATCTTAGGAGTTTAGTGATTTTTAGAGCCAGTGTCCACTCGCACCAAAATGTCCACACGCGCGAATGTTCACCGCGAATGTATCTCTCGTGGAAATGACTTTCGCGAAAATGTCCTGATACCGTCAATACGTACAGCGCCGCTGGCATCGCTCGCCACGTGGTCAGATGGGTCGGTCATAACCAGCGCGACATAAAGTTCATTTTCGTGCGCGACCGGTGACATTCACTCATTCATTTAACCATTATCCAATGACAGCAAAGATTTCTTCGTAGTGCAAATACTACGTAAGTCTTGTATGTGTGGGTCTCGCGGCAGTGGTAACCGACCTTCAACCATCTCATGTTCCCCTGGTAGTTTCGAATGAACTCTGATCAACACAACCACTTGTTGCGCTTGGCTGCTATACTAACTATAAATTAATCTAGGTTCAACTGGAGTTGTGTTGCTCGTCCCGGCTTTACCGCTATGCTTTGCGAAACCAACTTTGTCTGTCTAAATGTTATTTATTTCGTTCACAAAGTTCATGATACAATATTTTATAGCTTCTTTTTAGTATAGAATACTTGAACTGGGAGGTATCGCTCTTCTATAGTTACATTCGCCAAATTTTAATTACATATATCTTTTTTGGATAAAACATATTGGTCAATACAAAAAATATAAAATAATGAATAACAAATTAATAGTTTAGGGTAGATAAAAGCGCTATTTAATGAAATGCTCGAGTTATATTGTTTGAGTGCTCGATGTGATGTGGGCCATGTTAAAAACACAAAGCTTTAAATGAAAAAAAAATAGAAACCAGTTATACTAATAGCAACATCCCCAGTACCTACGTCTGTGTGGGACAAATTTGCTGCTTTTGAAGTTTAGACTAGTAATCCTCAACCGATTGTACTTAAATTCGGCATACTTAAGTAAGTTTGGCGACAATGCAATGCTGTGGTACTATCAAGCTGGTCTGATGATGGAGAGAGAAGGTGGCCATAGATAGGAACTTGATAACGAAACGACAATGTGAATAACAGTTTTATAATTTTCATAATGCATCATTACAGCTACGCTAAAGCGTTACAATATGAACACAGAGAAACATAAGAAGTACATATTATATCTACTTATTAAAAACTTAATATTTATACATTAGATGTAATAGACTAACTCAAGAAATCTAAATAAAAAAGTACTACTTATTTGAAATGGAATGCTGTCGGTGGAATAGAGAAAAATTACGTCACTTTGTCATCGAATGCGAAAATTATTGGAAATTCTTTCTTCAACTTCAATAATGTACGCAATGTATGATGGATGAACGATGCAATTTCATTATTGTTTATTCTACCCTACAGAACAATCCCCGTGCTTAGCCTACAGTCAAACCTTACAGTCTGTGAAATGCTTCAATGTGATACCGACCATATCCTGTCCGACATAAAGATCGATTTACAAACAACTTTAGACTGGCCATGATGACCCCTCAATTGTGATTAACACACACATACATATAGAGTTGCCACACGATTTATGCACCTAAGTAACAGCAATAAGGATGCAGGTTGGAAAATCGTCCTGGATCCTGACTGGATATGACTTCCAGCAAGTTATGAGCCCCTAGTTGTTTTGAAGCGGAGCTCTTTGCCCGGGTCAGATCTGGGAGTGAGGACACAGACAAAGAATATACATGTATAAAATACTAACACAGATGAGAGCTCTTAAGGTGCATCCAGATTTAGTACTAACAAATAGTAAAATAATTAATAAACAACAAGAATTAAGATAAATAGGTGACACAGTTAGATTACACTTCAAAAAATTTTATATAAGTATTATAAGTATACAAATTGAACTCATGAAATGGGTAACTTAGAGAAGCTAAATCGATGGAGGGGTTTTAAAGATATGGGGGCCCCCAAGGGGGTTAGGAAAATTTAAAAAATATATATATGAATAAATGTAATAAATTAAGTAGGGTTTCGTGGGAAAAGTCTGCTGGAGTAGGTACATTTCAAAATTGGTTTTTGGATGACCTCCGTGTCGCAGCGGGCGAAGGTCCGCTTGCAACGCAGAATGTTGCGGGTTAGATTCCCGCTTCGGGAAAAATATTTTTACGATCTGCAGACGTTCGCTCCGGGGATTCTGGGTGTTTTCTATAAATAATATAAAAATATTATATCTATGTACATATGTATTAAGACATGTATAATAAGTCATCTGGTACCCGTAACACAAGCTCTGCTTAGTTAGGCTGTGAAGCTAGATGATGCTGTGTGGTTCTAGCACTTAACTCTTTAAGTGCTAGAAAATAAATAGCTGGACATTCCACACAGTGAGTGTGAGTTATATGAGAAAAGAAATAAAAATTATACAAAAAACGAGAGCTCCTATTTGTTAGAGTTCCTATGAATACGTGGTTCATTTTATATTGGTTTCCGAACGTCAGCTGAGCCATAGTAACATTACTGCCTAATTTGTGTCTTGAATTCCTCTCCTCTCTGTTTTGTTCTGAAATATCAAATCGTATTTCGGTTTTTTCGGACTCTCACTTGGTCGGTTTATTTAGCAGTCTCCGTAGCTGGCAGTATAGCGGTAACGATGGCAACGCCCGGCGGGAAGACAAATCAATAGATGGAAAGGGTGAGGGGATTATAATAACTCCTAGCGAATCATGTTTGCCTGGTGATTTGGTTGCAAATCCTGAGCCTACGGTGACCAAGCTACGGGAGAGACAGCTTCGTGGTTCGAAGCAAATTTTTAGGATTCCGTACCGGAAGGGTGGAAACGGGACCCTATTACTTACCCTCCGCTGTCTGTCTGTCTGTCTGTCTGTCTATCCGTCTGTCCGTCTGTCAACGGGCTGTATCTCATGAACCGTAAAAGGTAGACAGTTGAAATTTTCACAGAATTTGTATTTTTTTTATGCTACAGTATATACTTACCTAAGTAAATAAAATGAAACAATGTATAAAAATAAAATATAATTAAAATTCAAGGGGTCTGATAGAAACAGCCGAAGTGAATAGAATAATGGTAGGTATATGTACATAGATATTTAATTGAAAGTGTTATTGTATGTCTGTTATGTAGATTAGCTGTTGACCTGTACACCAATTTATAAGATCTCTTACTCTTCTATTTTTATCTTCGATGGTATCATCATCGACTGTATGGTATCATCGGAGCTAATTGCAGTAGTTCGAAATATTTATGGCATTGAAAATTTACTTCATCATTTGATTTGTTTCTCCGCCGTTTTTAGAAATCTAGAATCACGCTTTCTTAATTATTATGAGAAATAATCATAAAATATCTGATCATTTTAGATTTTCAGATTTCAAAAAAGTTATTTCTTTATCATACTAAACAGAGTTTTAGTAAGTAATTCACTTTTTTAAATCTTTTATTTAGGTTAACACATTACTGAAAAAATATAAGGCTCAAGGCCGAAATTCAAAATTATTATGGTAAAAAACAAAAAGTAAAATACCAAAACAAATATATAGATATACTAGTTGACCTGGCGAACTTCGTACCGCTCTCGCCTTTTAAACCTTCATAATTTTATATTGTGAAAAAAAAAATTGTGAATCTAAACCATTCCCAGATCCCCTTGAACACACACAAAAAATTTCATCAAAATCGGTCCAGTCGTTTGAGAGAAGTTCAGTGACATACACACTCACAGAAGAATTATATATAGTAAGATTTCTAGATTTTGAAATCGCATTCATAGGCACAGCAGCGTCAGAATAACCCTATTCTGACGCTGCTCTAGACGCTGCCCACCTAAAACATAAAATTGAGACCGGACAAGAGATTTCCTAAATCATTGTTGCTCTTCTAAATAAAATAATCGGTCGGAGTACAATAAAGAGTTGATGAATACGAGGCAAATAGATCTCTCAGCGACGATCTACATGAGGTAGTAGGTACATGCTTGTTTATAGAGGCCATTAACTGGCTATGGCTTTGTTGTGGACAAATTGACACCTCTAAAAATATTTTTAACAAACCTTCCTCTGTAGTTCACAAAAGACTAGTTTTAACATTATCTTCAATGTTGAGTCTTTTGCTTGTGATTACAACCTACTCGCAGACAACTTCAGTAATCACATAATCAATTAATCATAGCGCCGCAAGTGCGCTGAAATATCAGTCTAGTACCCGTATCACAAGCCCTGCTTAGATTGGGGCTAGATGATGTTTTATGGATTGTCCAGCATTATTATGGAAATGGAAAACTAAAAATGTAATACTCATTAAAATTTTCAGCTTTTTGCATTTCTAACCTAGAAGATACGAAAAGCACGTGTATTAAAATGCAATTTAACCTAGGTACACCTAGGTAACAATAGTTGTTGATCTGTTAATAGAAAAAAGTGGATGATCATCCACTTTTTTTCAAACACTATTCACTGTAAAAACCCTATGATCGAGTAATTTATCGCTTTAAAGTTGACTTACCCAACAACAGCTCGCAATACTACAGGTTAGGTAATTTTACCTTTCTTTAGTAGGTATTGTAGAAAGGATAAGAATAGTAAGTGCATTATGTCACTCAAATAACGAGCACAACGTAATAAGCCATGGAGCTCAGAACGTATTTCCAGGTTTTTTTTTTTTTTTCCCTTGACCAAGATTACTCAGATTAATCCAATGCTAGTAACTTTTTAACGGTGTTGAAATTTATTTTTATTTTTAGGTTATAACAACAAGTATAAGAAAGTAGGGTGACCACGCAACGGAAATCTATGAACGACATCATGGAAATTGCGGGAGAAGAGATTTTAATTTTTAAATAGAAAAGGGTTGAAGATCCGACTATTCGTACAGTTCCCATAGAAAAATATTATGAAATACTAACAGAAATCCACGTTAGATATGGTGGCCGACTGAAAATGATATAAAACTTTATAACTAAGATGACAGTCCAAAAAAATATAGTGAAACTTCTCATTTTTGTGTTAGTGATAATATTGTTGTAATGTGTAGTGGTAAGACTGTAACCTGTAATAATTTTTAAAGATTTTTATTAGATTTAGATTTGGTCAATTTTTTGACGTGACAACGTCTTATAATTCGATAGAGCCGGCTGCACGCACGAAAAAACATGACGTCATGCGGCGTTACCTCAACATGACGTCATGCGGCGTTACCTCGCTCTGAGGCGTTCCATGTAAGGCTTGAAGTGCAAGCGAGAGCGCTCGACATCTGTCTCTCTCCTACTTGAGTGAGCGATGCGTCTGCGTTGTCACGTTCAACTGTCGTCAGTAAACCGACTTTACAGACAACCAATTTTTTTTAATTATAATGTTGCCAGTTTAAACTGCAAGCCAACTGCAATATGCTATTTTTTGTACTTACAAAATAAATAGAAAATTCCATCGTTATTTGGATTTTATATTAAACCTTTGATGTCATGGTAACTTAGAAACCCTACATTAATGATATGGCCAAACGTTGATTGAAATATCATTAAACGTATAGTCAGTTTTAGCTGGCCATATCATGAACAACCACTTCATGAAATGGTCGGTTTCATCATGAAGTGATCAATTCAGGATATGGCCACGACCCATACATCTAGGTAGAACTGACTATAACTACATCAAGGTCGTCCCGGGCAAACAGTTTGGATAACCAGGATAACAGAAATAGCTAGGAGTCTCGTGTCGTCGCATCCCATCCGAGCATCATTTGAGCTTACCGAGTGAGTGTACCTACATAGGTGTAGAGGCGGCCCGGGCAGGCACCAGGCCATTATGAATAGCTAGGAGTTACCATAGTAACTCCTAGCTATTCATAATGGCCTGGTGCCTGCCCGGGCCGTATGATGCACTCATCCCATTTATTGATTAACTGTTGCACCGCGAGCGTTGTCTTACACTCGCAGATCTGCTCTGATCTGCTGACACTGTGTTTGACGTAAACGAACTTGACGCAATTGCGAAGTGGTAACCCATACATTTTCGAATTCCAAATTTAAAAAAAAAACGTATTAGCCGCCGCTTCGCGATCACGTCAAGTTCGTTCACGTAGGATGCGGCCTAATAAATCAGGTGATTTATGATGCCACCAAAGGAATCTAGAAAAGTTTCGAGATGGTTATACGACGACGGTATTGTAATACTAGATACGCTTTTCGTTAATTTTAACTAAATGTTAAAATTAACCAAAAGCGTAAAGCATGCCATGCACTTTCAACATCCAATCATGCGATCGTATGATTGACAGCCCTGTATTTACCTGCTGTCAACACACACATCAGCTACAACTCCTTTTTTTAATGGCGCCGCTTGCTTTTTCTACGACTCTCCCAGTGTCTATCAGAATGTCCTATACTTCGAAAACCTTCCCTACAATCAATAAATTCGACTTTGATGGTTGGGGTTAAAAACAGGCCATTGTAGAAAAAAGTTGTTATATTTCATTTTGAAAAATATCCTCATACCTAACCTACCTAATACTAGTTTAAACCCGCGGCTTCGCTCGCGTTGTTTCTATGTTTGACGTTTAAATGTTATTTCTATCCCATGGGAACTGATTTATGGGATAAAAAGTATTTATTGCGTACTTAATGAAGCAATAAAATTATAACAAATAAAATTAAGAAAAAAGCAAACAATAAAAATTAAGTGTTTATCTACATCATGTGCAAAAGAAGTTAAGAGTCATGCATCGCCTTGCCCTGTGAATGCTGGTATTGAAAGGGTCAATGTTCAACATCTTGCTGAAATCATTGACAGTTCTACTCGCTCGCACTACAAATGAATTAAATCTATATATACCAATAATTGCTTCCTATTATATTTCCTTCCAAGCTTTCAAACCTAGATCCTGTACCTATCAAGGAAAAAAGATCGATGTAAGATGAATATAGCCTTTCAAAAAATGGAGAGCAAAGGTGCAGTCATAGAAATTTACTTTATTTTATAAAGATGGTGTTTGGTTGAGGGTTAGACAAAAGTCGGTAGGTGTGTAGGTGGACCTATTTATAAAGCACAAATTGAAGTAGAATACCCTAACTGTGTTTTTTAATCCTTTTTTTTATATTTTTAACGGGGACAATTACTTAGAATTCTTGCAAAACGATCTCCCTGAATCGATGACCTGATGAAGCAAATGGGAAGCAATTTTTGGATAGCATTGCAACGTTAAATACGACAAATGACTCATCATCCTGACGCTAACGACATAATTACTGATAGATCGGCCAGAGCACAAATATAATCTAGTGAAGTAACATAATTTGGTGTGTTTTAAAAAACTATAAACCGACATCAAGTCCCCCAAAGTGGCATCTAGTTAAAATTTTAATCTAACTTATGGTGTCGTCGTCATGTGGACACATGTGTCCACAAAGTCCATGTGGACTTTGAGAGTGAATTTAAATCGCCCTAGGAGTGAATGCATCATTTCAAGAGAAGCCAATGTAAGTTCTACGCCGTAGCGTCCTGCTACGGCAAACTTCTTAGCGCTCTACGGGGGCTCTACGTGTCGTGGTACTTGTAGGATGTTTATTTTTTGTATCATGCGATATATTTTCACACAAATACACTCAACAATAGGCCTCACTTAGCGGCAAATCTTCATTATGCTACCTCAGCAGTATACTAAAGCACTCGGTACGCTCGTGACACTACTCTAGACTGCTTAGTTAGCTCGGGACTGAATACCGGCAAGATTAACACGAAATTGTTGCTCTCCTGTTGAAATAATAATTATTATTATTCCACTTGAGTGTCGAGCTACCGATCCAACCAAACATCCTATTCGAAGTTAAAGTCTTAGAGGTATTTTCATAAAACGTTTTCGTAAGAGTATTCCACAGGCTAGGCGGTTGGTTGACATATTGGTGGTAGTGGTATATTGTATTGAAGGTGTTCTAGGATAGGTCCACTTGATCCCCAGAGATCAAGTGGACCTATCCTTACCAGCAGCTGCCAGCAGCTGCTGGTAGTTCCGATCAATACCGACCAGGTCTTTATAGCACGGAGAGCTTTCACTTTCCTGCACTTCGATGCAAACATTGCAGTGTGTGTGTCGTACATACATGAATTTACATGTGTGCGTATAAATCTATCTCATTCAGGCTTTCATGCGTACCGATGCGCTTATGAAACTGAAATAGTGGAAGGAGTGGTTAGAGGCGAGGGCAATGTCCTATCACTCCCCCACCCCCTCATTCCTACACTCTCTACTCTTGTTATGATACCCTGGTTGAAAAACCGCCATTTTGCCAATATTCAAGTTCACGTGAATCCTAAATTGCCTATCAGAACGTAGTTGTTGCCCGCGACTTTGGAATTTGGTTTTCTACCTTTTTTGCCTTTGGTTATCGCTCTACTTTTCTTACTATTTGATAAATCTGATCTGACTTACCGCTGTTATACGACACTATATTTTGTTGATTTAGCAGAGGAATCGAAATAGGTACCTAAAATTGGAAGCACCTAGGTAAGTAGGTACCTAGCAGTGTTTCGAGGATATAATAAGCTTTAGAGCTTATTATATCCTCGAAACACATGTAGGTATCCTTTTCTTAGCAAAAGGATACCTACATGCCATAAGAAGGTCCCGTTTTGAACCTCTTGGATCCCTGCGCTTGGTGAAGTAGTTGCATGAAGTGTTATAATGATAAGGGAACGTCATGCCACCCATGTGTATCGAAAAATTATCGGAAGTAGTTTAACTATATTCCCGCGGAAATAGTTTGTTTCCTAACATACTGAGGCTTGCAGAAGCTATGGCAGTCGATAACTTATGTTCTGATTACTTTGATCCCGAAAAAATGCTGGAACACAGCATTTTTGTCGGATGATGAAATAATTCAAATACAACATTTTCACCGCGGTTAACACCACCGGCACAGCTAGTAATTGAATTAAAGCAGAGTACCTGGTAGGTAATGCTTACTTGAAAACAATTTATGAGAATACAGATTAATCAGGAAAATTAATTAATAATTATAGAACCTCTTTAAAGACAACATTTCTGGTGATGCACTCAAGGGCAACTATCACCAAGTTGCCTGCAGAGCTTACCCTAAGAGCGAGCAACTTACAGTTGCCTATGGGAAAAGCATTCGTATCTCAAGTCTCTGCCCGCCTGCTTCAATGACTGATCCTGAGATTTATTTATCGTCATAGCGAAGCATGGCTTAAAGGAAAATTGTGCAGCAGGTCCGCCCCATGTCATCAGGCAATATTCCATTATGGATTCACACAGTGCGCTGTAAACGGTTTTTCACGTTTCTCCAAACGGCAATCAAAAATCAAAATCAAAAACTCATTTCCATAAAAATAATACATGTAAGTACACTTATAAAAGGTCAAATTGTAAAACCAAACACTGACACGGAAATAAGTGATATTTTTGATTTGTCGCTTCGGTATGTAGACTAAAGTAAAGAAGCGACGAAGAAACTTTTAGCCTTTTAGTTGTTATTTTTCGAAAAACCCGTCTCAAGCTTTTTTATCCTCTAGATAACCTAATATTTTATAGTAAGCTTTTTTGCACAGCAAGGTTTTGACAATTTGTTTGAATTTATTAACTGATAATTTTTGCAACTCACTAGGAGTTTTGCTGTAGAATTAGGTACATTGGACGGGACAATGGTACAATGGGACGGGCCTCTGTGTGAGTTGACTAGGAATGGTTTGTTACAAACGTGCTCCAGCTCTGCGGATCGTGCCCGCCTCCTGGCAGTTTCTAAATGGGAGTCAGGACATTGGTCGCAAGTATTTCCATCATATAGCACTAATACTTTATTGGATCCCGTAACTTTCCGTATCGCAACATGTCTTCGGTTAGGTGCAAGTGCAACACGCACTCCTCATCAATGTCAGTGCGGTACTGCTGTCGAACAACTTGGTCATCACGGATAATTGTGTACTGGGGCCACCGGATGGAAATCTCGCTACGCCAACCTTAACGACATCATCCGGTGGGCCCTTTTCACCGCTAATGTACCAGCTATTCTCGAACCGAACGGTCTCATTTGGAGTCGAGACCCTCGGTCCGGGGGTACCGAAGTTTTCGGGTTTTTAAAAAAAATTCTGAGCCTCTGGTTAAAGTGACGCGTGACCCGAGCGCTGGTGAGTATCTGGGGCAGCGCATTGGCATTGCCATACAGCGGGGCAATGCAGCCAGCGTCTTGGGGACGCTTCCGACTGGTATTGATATGGATCAGTTGAGCTTCTTGTAGATTGTTTGCAACAGTCTGCGGTTAGTTCAATTGTTTCAATTATAAATACTAGTTCTTATTTATTTCTATTATTTTATTGTAATTTTCTTTGTGAATAAATATTTTAATATGTACCTAATTGATTTTATACACTTATTCATTCATTCCACTCGTGACTCGTGGTCCCCCCAAGATGTTCCCCTGGGGGGACGACAAGGAATTTGCGTTTACTCGTTTTAAGTATACAGTAGTACGTTAGATAATTGGTAATTCACTTACAATGCGTGAAGTGCAGGTTCTGCTCATCATCAAAAACACGTGTGCGACGACGCCAGGTCTTCGCCGTGTGGTGCCGGCACTCTTCCCGCTGGTGTCGTAAGAGGCGAATAGATATGCACCGGGGGCGGGCAGCAGTGCTTCCTGTAGAACAATTTTACCACCGCACTACGATCCTAATCCGCATGTCCAGTGTGGGGATTATGGGCATTACCGCCCATGAAATAAAAGCCAATAAGGCGCTTATCAGGGGGAGGCCTGCGTCCAGCAGTGCACCAATAAAGGCTGTAGAGGTGAGGTGAGGATGTAGGTAGTTATGATAATGGTTCAGGTACCTATTTTTTTTTTTTATTATTTGCTTTTGGTGGCTTTCGTATCACTGCGGCCATGATAGGCCTATTGTGATTGCCACTTTGTGTGTTCAACCTCGAAGCAGCGGCGTTCACAGTTCGCCGCTAACCCTTGCAGCTGCTAGGAACTGTAGGATTTTCTTCGGGGTGGAGTCTTTCAACTCGTCTGGACTAATCAGGTGCTTGCCCAGATGGATGCTACGTTTTTGCATCAGTGCTCCGCACTCTCCTAGAAGATGGAGAGGCGTTTCCTCCGCCTCCACAATCCTGCAGGTTCAGGTACCTAGTATATTTCCCAAACAAAACCTATATAGGTACAATACATTTTCTTCCTTGTCACAGTTAGCCGATCGCACACGTTTTTGGACATAGAGTAAAAACTCGCTCTGCTTTTGGATCATATTGAACAAGACGCCGAATTCCAAAATCAGGACATTTCAACTTCTTGTTTCTTGTTTGATGGCTTCTGCGTCAGGTTTGACACAATTTTGCCAATATCCGTCTCATCGTCTCATGACAGCATAGCAAGCATAGCAAGCAAATATTTACAAAAATAGGAAAAAACCCACAAAACTACAAAACATAAGGAAAATAACCCAACACTGCGCGATTATTGAATTCACAATAGATAAACACATATAATGAAAAGAAATAACATGAATTACCTAAGCAAATCCATAGACAATAAATGAAATTTTCAAAAACCGTTCACTTTACGTCATTGTGACTTGTCATCTTGTCTGCCACTGTCAACTTTATTTACAGTAATTTCCACAGAAACTTACGTATGTAAAGTCACTGATGTCAATTCGGATGACGCCAAAACCAAACTAAACTAATTTGACAGGACTAAAAATGTTGCCGTCCCCTTCATAACGATCAAAATAAAAAGGATGGCGTCATTCTTAGTCCTGTCAATTCTGAATTGACACCACTATTTGGCATTTTTGATCATCTTTGACATTTGATGCTGTTTTCAGGTGTGGTGCTATGCAGCAGAGCCACCACTTCAGCACTTTCAGCCTTAATCGGAGGAGTAAGTTAGGTATAGCTACTCCGTCCAGGTTTATTAAAACTCTTTTAAAACTACCTCATTACAGACTCGGTCGGAGAATAACTACTCTGAGTAAATTGGGAACAAGAAACGAGAAGCGATCCGTCAAGTGCGAGTGTAAGTCGCGCGCCAAGGGTTACGAACGTTTGTCAACTATACAAATATGCATACACCTTTTTGACGTGACAACGTCTTATAATTCGATAGAGCCGGCTGCACGCACGAACAAACATGACGTCATGCGGCGTTACCTCAACATGACGTCATGCGGCGTTACCTCGCTCTGAGGCGTTCCATGTAAGGCTTGAAGTGCAAGCGAGAGCGCTCGACATCCGTCTCTCTCCTACTTGAGTGAGCGATGCGTCTGCGTTGTCACGTTCAACTATCGTCAGTAAACCGACTTTACAGACAACCAATTTTTTTATTAATATCGCCCTTCCTGTATACAAAAACCATTAATTCAGGGACCATCACACGAAATTCGGCTCGAGAGTTGTGAAGGTATTATCCTACTACCTACATTATTAACTATTGTGTCAGTTTCTGGGTAGGTACTTTTACCTTGTTCTAAACCAAGTGACACCCCCCCCCCTCGATTCTTGTCTACTCTCTATTAAACCTTAGATTAGACATGCAATTATCCCCGCTGATGCAAGCCAGCCGAGTGATTATCTAGGTAATAAAGATTAAGTTGGTATACCTAGGTACTAATGTAAGCAGGTCGGTATTATTTCAAATTATCAGGTAAGTACGTTACGTATCTTACTAACCATTATTAGTACTTATCACTCTGTAAATGTCTGCTCTACTTTGGTATCTGGACACGTAATGCGCGAAAGACAATAAAGAATTCGAGACCTGTAAGACATACCAACGCGAAAAGCAGGACACGTCATGCGCGAAAGACAATAAAGAATGCGAGACCTGTAAGACATACCAACGCGAAAAGCAGGACACGTCATGCGCGAAAGACAATAAAGAATGCGAGACCTGTAAGATATACAAACGCGAAAAGACAAACTTTCAGCCTTTATAAAATTATAAAGTTCTGGCGGTCGCAAAGCTTAAAAGACAAACATGAATTTGTTTGTATTAAGTCTACGACATTGTTTGACTTATGTTATGACATTTGACAAGTCACAATAGGTAATAATGTAGGTAATAATACATCCGACAGAGAACCGAAAAAGAAGAGAGTTATCGACATAGTACAAAGAATTAGCAAGCTGAAGTGGCAGTGGGCCGGCCATATCTCGCGAAGAACCGACAAGCGTGTTCTTGAGTGGAGACCACGACTCGGCAAACATAACGTAGGACACCCTCCGGCCATGTGGGATGACGATCTGCGAAATACTGCAGGCAGATGCTGGATGCAGCAAGCTGAAAACAAGACGCTATGGCGCTCATTAGAGGAGGCCTATGTCCAGCAGTGGACTAATATAAGCTGATGATGATGATACAAAAAATAATACAAATCAACAAAATAATGTATCTCAAGAATTTTCAACACAAACTCAACACTCAAAACTTCTTTAAAAATGGGCTAAAGTAGGATGTTGAGACTTTCAGATCCTCGCGAAAGTATAGAAGATGGCCCGAATCTAGGGTTACGGTATCCTCCCCCTCTCTACGGACTTCACATAACCCCAGAACATGCCATTTAATGTTTTCTAACTCCACTTTCAACTGCGTTAGATGGTGTTCAAGCCTCAAGAGTGCGTCCGTTGAACGTTGCCAGGGTCGGTTTGCGTAATGAATGGTAACCTGGGGTAACCCGGTGATTCCTAGCACCCCCTGCCCCGCCGTTACCATGGCCAGGAATAGCGAGGCGGCCGGGAACTGGGGGCCATTTTTTGGCTCATACAAACATTGGGGGTAATGCCCATAATCCCCACGCTGGGCATGCGGGTCGGGGATCGCAGTTCGGTGAAGTTGTTCTGCAGGAGGCGCTGCTGCCCGCGCCGGTGCGAGTGTCTCTTAGTAGCCTCTTATGACACCTACGGGAGGAATTGGGGTGGTGCAATTTTATGCCGGCATCACACGGCAGCCCCATTTTCATGAATATTTTGAAAAATTCTATAACAAAATATTGTAGCCGTAGAAATTAGTTTTCTAGAGTTTTATTATTTGGCCAACCAGCAATACACGTAAGTTTTCAAATGTCAATTAAAGTACTATTTAAAATTCTCTCCGTGGTCAAAGAAACGCCGAATTACTCTCTCCCTCTAGTCAGGACGATGACCTCGGAAAATAACCGCGGATGTAGACTTAGATAAAATTTCAACTTTTCTTAAATTTTCCTGCTTTCCCCTTCCCTTGCTATACTTTTACAATTCTTAAATAAAATTTGCCATAGAACTGCGATGATTCGCCAAACCAGCAGCCCGCGGTTACGTTTGCACCATTAGTATAGCATAAAAAATACTTCACGAGACTTTTTCTTTTGTACAGTCAGCTGCGAAATTATGTATACACTGCCACTTTTTCTATTTGACTGAATATTAACTCAATTATCTTTGAAATAATTCGGCGTGTTTCAAAGAACTATAAAATGACTTTAAAGTCTTTTAATGGCGACATCTAGTTAAAATTCGATTCTAATTAAGTTTGATAACATATGGATGAAAAGACGAATGAAAGAAGGCCTACTTTGAAACACGAAATACAAAGTATCGATAGAGGCATCGCACGAAACGAACAACCTTACTGCCGAATGTCACGTCCGAAGCAACGCATGTTAGCAACGTGCGTTGCTACGCAACACCAGTGCTTTTAAAATAAAAAATCAAACACGAACGGATCGGTCATCTTTCGTTTTATGCGATTCGCCATCTGTACCTAAACTTTGGAATTTGGTTTTGTAGGTAGATATCTTGTCTACGCCCGGTGCCATGGAAACCATTAGTTTCCAGTGATTGTGAAAATTATTATGTGATGATGTTTTACGGCGCACATCATCAATTCTTCGAGGGACAAACTTTTATGGAACCACTTAAAAATCAACCTTTATACTGCTTTATACAACAACGAAAGAATCATCAAAATCTAGTTTGAATTGGCGAAGATATCACCAAAATTGTTGTAGGGTGAAGTGGGGCAAATGCGAGTACCTACCATACCTAGAAATACATATTCAACCTTTTATAACTTTTTTGTTTGTTTTAGTATAAAATTCATAATTATTATGTTAATTAAGCATTTAATAGACTACAAATTAATGTTTTTTTCAAAATAAAATCACCCCAATTGCGTAAGATAAGTATTTAAAGTAAAAAATATTTTGCTCACTTATTGCATTTCCCCCATAAACAGGGGCAAATGCAATAATGTTGATATATTCCTTAGGGCTGTGGATAGTTACAAATCAGGGGTAATAGCAATAAAATACGAAAATCTTATAATATTAGGGTTTTTATTTCAAGGAGATCGCATGGAAACTAAAGGTCACGTAAATTGGTAGGTGCTTTCAATACAACTCGAACACATTTCCTTACATTTGCCCCGCTATTACATTTTCCCCATCGGACCCTAGCTAGTATTTAAAAGTATTAAGTATATTGTTTTGTAAGCTTCACGGGATAAATATCAATCCCTTGGGAATAATATTTTTATAGGACCAATTCGGGATCATGCTCTATACAAGAGTGAAAGAATCAGTAAAATCGGTTAACCACAGGCCGAGATCTCAAGTAATATAGAAACCTACATTAAAAAAAACAGCGGTTGCAAAGCCTGAAAATTATATGTTGCTCATTCCGAACACTTTGCAGTAGTTTGCAGCTCTTTCAGTTTGAAAAATCACAAAACAAAATATTACCTCGAAAATACATCCCTACGTCGATTTCTTCGTGCGTTCGTAGACGAATTGAGAACCTTCTTTTTGAAGTCGTTTAAGAAATAGAGCTATCATGCGGTTGCGGAATGTTGAAATCCCAAAATGTAAATTTCCTAGAATGTTGATCTTTTTTGTTTCGCAAATTGTTGAATTCTTACAGCCCGTTTCTCGGACGCTGATCAAAGCGCAAATCAGTTATCTATCGTTCCTTCCGTTCAATAATTCACTCCTAAACTTCAAAAAATGTTTGTGTCGCGAATCCTTGTTTACGATTGAATCTTCGATCAGGGAGTCTGATGGATAAGCGATAAAGATCTTTTTGCGTAAACTTTAATATGTGTTTGACCAACATTTTTCATCGATATCTTGCAAAGTTATTGCACAGAATAGCAATAATAGAGAAGAGACCTCTTTAAAATACTAATTTACACTAGCTGATTGTACGCGGCTTTACCCGCGTGGTCGATTTGCCTCCGGAACCGTAGTCCCACTGCGATGTCCACTGGTGGGACAAAACTTTTTCGTGGCTTCTACCAAACACACACTTGACCGTTTTGTTACGCCGAATTGAAGGAACGCCATATTATTATGGTAAATATAACCCACATCCTCCCAACCCCCGGGAAGCTTGGGGGGCAACATTAACTTACTCCGAACGAAGCGAACCTAAGAACTAATAAAGGTGTATAAAAGATATGCTGATGCTCTGCTCTCTCCAACAATTGTTCCGACGTATCTACAGCTCTGTGAAGAATAGCACACATAAACCTTCTTTAGCAGGTAGCATTTGATTTTAGGGAGGCATTTGGCCCACCCTGCCCCCATTTCAGCGGCCCTTGGTGTGACCTCATATACACATAAATATCTTTCGCGCCTGTCGCTCGCGCAAATGTCATTCCAATTTGACTGATTACGGTGATAACTTATCATGTTACATTCTGCAAAACAAACAATTCTCCTTTGGTATGTGGCGAAATTTTTTATCGTGCAAGAATAAGAACAGTCACCTTGTGTTGTACTGCATGCATCAACCTCAACCTAAGGAATGTCCAAGGAAAGCAGGGATAAAAAATGGCTCTTTTACACGATCTAAATTTCTAAGGCGCATAAGTGGTATCAAGAAAACAAGGTCGCAGGCTCAAAATCACATCTCTACTTTCACTCTATTTTCTTGTTAGTTTTTTAAATATTTTTTATGAGAAAGCTTCGGTTGCAAGGACTAAAAAACTAATTACTACAACTAAAACAATTAACATATCTAATCAAGTGTATAATACAAATTAATAAAAAATCACTTAATATGTATAACAAATGAGGTAAAAATTTCAGACATTTGTCGAATATTGTCTACTTGATATACACGAATAAATTAAATTAAAACGCTGTCAGCAATGCCGCGACCTTCACGGTGGATAACGGAAATAAAAGTAATCCGATACATTTTCCGAACACAGATAGAAAGCCCTTTCAAATTTCACAGAGCACATACATACATCCCAGTATCCTCAACTGACTAGAACCTTACAAACCTCGCACTGGACTCTTCGACTTCGGAAATGGCTTCTCAATAAACGAGAAAATTTATACTATGACTTATCCCCAGTAAAATTTCACGAGATACCTTTTCCAGATGTCCCCAAACAGTGGAGGTCAAATGCCCGTGATAGACTTTCTATATTTCATCAGTTTCGTTCAGAAAATATATCGAATTGAGCAGCAGACGTATACCAGCCGTGCTATCCACCGTGGACATGCTATAGTTCAGTTGTAGAAGCACATCTGTCTGGGTCATACAACTCGAGAGTTCGATGAGATTTAGCTCATAAATAACGCTGTCACAATTTTAATTTGTAGCAAGCCGAATTATGTTCCTTATGTATCTCCTGCCCTGTAAATGAATAAACCAACCATGTGAAAATAAATCTACATACTACTGAAATTTGGCAAGAGGGATAGATTGTGTCCTGGAGATGGGCATAAGCTTAGGTTATACTTTTGGTTATACTTTTAAGGGTTCCGTACCATAATGGTGCAAACGGGACCATATTACCAAGTCTCCGCAGTCTGTCCATCTGACCGCCCGTCAGCGGGCTGTATCTCATGAAACATGAGGAAGACAGTTGAAATTTTCACCGAACATGTACTCTTACACTAACATAATGAAAATTATTAAAACGTAAAAATTTTAAATGAATAGGGGCTCAAATACAAAAGGCATGATTATTGTGCCTATTTTTTTATTCGTTTGTCAAGGCTGTACTCTTGAACCGTAATAGGTAGACAGTTGAAATTTTGGCAGAGTGTGCATTACTACTGCCACTATAACATTAATAAATAACTAAAATAAATTTTTAATTAAGGGGCAACGTCCACACCACGTTGAGTACCATCACCGAAGTTAAGCAACGTCGGGCGCGTTGAATGGGTGACCGCGTCTTCTTGGCTTTTCGATTGATCAAAAAAGCCGTTAATTAGGGTTTCTTTCGCGACTGTTTTGTACGATGGTACGGAACTCTCCATGTGTGAGGCGACTCGAACTTGCCGTTTTTACTAACTTTTATCGAAAAATATCCAAGCGCGCGATGTCCACTTTTGGGTAAAGGCCTCCTCCATTCTGGAATCTACTTTGAAGTCAAATAAATGTATGCACTTACCTTTTATTTATTACTTGGGCTTATCACTCTTGGATTTGGATTTATCACTCTTGGACTTATCCTTGGATTTATCATGTTTACGTTTCCTCATGTTCTTCCAAATCTTCCAAAAGGCTTTTGTGAGGCCGATGTCATTGAAGATGAGGAAGTAGAGGCCGCCTATGAGCAGCAGAGTCAATCCATAGACCCCCAACATGCAAACCTTAGGAACCACAGTCCCGACCACCAGTACTCGCGCATATTCGACCACCAAGGCTTCCAGACCCCTAAACAAAATAATTTATTTCATTATTAAGCTACTAAAAATAGTGATTAACCTAGTTTATACTATGCGTATCCAGCTAGGCTGGGCAGCGTTTGCTAAACTACGTCGAGTCTTCTCGTCATCCATACCGCAATGCTTAAAAACGAAAGTTTTCAATCAGTGCGTCCTACCCGTCATGACCTACGGAGCTGAGACGTGGACACTCACGGTAGGGCTGGTCCACCAGTTCAAAGTCGCTCAGCGAGCTATGGAAAGAGCTATGCTCGGAGTCTCTCTGAAGGATATAATTCGTAACGAATACATCTGACAGAGAACCAAAGTTATCGACATAGCACAAAGAATTAGCAAGCTGAAGTGGCAGTGGGCCGGCCTTATCTCGCGAAGAACCGACAACCGCTGGGGTAAACGTGTTCTTGAGTGGAGACCACGACTCGTCAAACGTAGTGTAGGACGCCCTATGGCCAGGTGGGATGACGACCTGCGAAAGACTGCAGGCAGATGCTGGATGCGGCAAGCTGAAGACAGGGCGCTATGGCGCTCATGGCCTCCCCTAATGAGCGCCATAGCGTCCAGCAGTGGACTAATATAGGCTGATGATGATGATGATAATGCTATGCGTATACAGCGTGGCTTTTTGAGATAGGAGTGGATGCCCAAATCAGAAACCATGAGAGTCAGAGACAAGTAATGAAAGGAGTCATGGGCTCTATACCTACCTATAATTTAGGTAGTATGCAGTTATTATTTTCTCAGATTATGAGAAAAAAATTACTGCATACTTATTTTCCTTTTTTATTTGTGGATTTTTTCACTTTTTACTTAGCCTGTATTTCGGCGGATGCGGTGTAAGAATGTGCTGTGTATTTTTAACACACCTGCTGTCACCAATCTGCCAAACGTGGTGAGTATAGACAAAACCCTCCTTGCTTGGGGAGAGGTATGCATAACAGTGGGCGTATTTGTTCTGCTGAGGTAACTGTTAGTATAATAACCAGAATGCATGCGAGGTGATGAATACAGCGAGCACCGTGTCCAAGATCTTGTTCTGCAACACGAGGGCCGCAGGTACTAGCGGCACCATCAGCCCGCTGACCGCCTTCTCCACTATCCACTGCTTGCGCATGTCGTGGGAGTGCTCATGTCGCAACGTCGACGATATGAAAGAGCGTTTCTGAAATTACAAGGATTCTGGGAATTCATAATATTTATTTTCTTCTACAAATTAAATAGAAAAAGGCTGCAATGGTTGTGGCGTATTCAGCCAGAGGTTTTGAATACACCTCGACCGGTAGGTTTTGCATGAAATATAACGCTTTCATTTTGTTCGATATCAAAGTGCATCGCGCGTGTTTGTGTTAATGATGAAATCCTTGTCTGTAAGGAAACATAATGAATTGTTTATGAAGGCGAGTGAACTGTACCCGCGAAATACTCGGGATCCTGATAGGATGAGTAGGCAACCCAGGACCCGTTTATACCTTAAAATCTGTTTTGCCATGTGCGGCAAAATCTATACTAATATTATAAAGAGGAAAGATTTGTTTGTTTGTTTGTTTGTATTGAATAGGCTCCGAAAGTACTGGACCGATTTGAAAAATTCTTTCACCGTCAGGAAGCTCACTTTTCAGGGAGTGGCATAGGCTATATTTTATCCCGGAATTCTCACGGGAACGGGAACTACGCGGGTGAAACCGCAAGGCGATCGTCTAGTATAATATTAATGCATCTAAAACTATAAAAAGTCTTCCGCTGACAAAATATACCAAAAAACTACGACTCTGGCTACATAGCAAAAATTATCTATAAATTATATACAAATAAATAAATAAATAAATAATGCTGGACAATTCACACAGCATTATCTAGCCCCAAGCTAAGCAGAGCTTGTGTTATGGAAAAGAGAAGAGAAAACTGGGTGACTCGTCAAGAGATCTCTGAAACTACGAGAGCTGCTACGAAGCTGAAATTTTGCATGGACGGATTTTTGGATATTCGTATTCTAAAGGGATCAAAGGTGATTTTTATAATAACTTCAGAACCGTAACTGTTGGCCCTTCAAAATTTGTAGCGTATGAAGACGACTTAATATAAATAGACACGTATTTCAGGGTTTTTTGAAATTCACACCCTAATGGTTAATGGTGTGGAGTCAGTTAGGCCACTCACTGACTTATCAATAAAATCTAGAAGAAAAGACAACTAGAAAAGGCTGTCTACGAGGCTGAAATTTTAAACTGTTATTTAAGAAATTCACATTCTTGGGTTATAATGTTCCTACATAAATTTCTATCTGCGGCTTCAAACGCGTGGTATTCGGGTAATATTTGTAAGGTTTCCGCCCTACACCTTTAGATGATATTAATAAAAAAATATGCGTTTTAAAATGTGCGGTTCAAACATAAATCGTACAATATTACTTGGATGTACATTAGTACTACTACTGAAGTCCACGCGAATGAAATCGCGGCGGGCTAGCTAGCTATAATATAAATGAATTGAAAAACTGACATTGTTCGACTCAATATCGTTATTATTAATATAGTTGTTATTATTGTTGGTTATTTCTATCCTATGGAAGTTGATTTATGAGATAAAAAGTAGCCTATGTATTATTCCAGGTCTCGACTTACATCTATGTTAAATTTCAAGCCGTTTAAAACTTTTGTATTATAATATTAGTGATTTAAAGGAGGCTACTATTGCATACAGTTTGATTTTAAGACATAGGTATGCTGGCTGTCCGATCCTGGTAACTACAAGGTAGTTTTTTGTCGAGAGTAGTGGCTTGAGAGAGTATGCGAGGTCACCACATTGGAGACTGTCAAAATACGACTCAAATGCCATAACTGTTTTTTTTATTTTGCCTGTTAGCAAATTCGCGAGTCTGTCTCTTGTCGTTAGAGGCGACATTACGCGTCGCAGGAGTTTGGAGTTTGAAGGTTGTGCCCGTAGAATTTGTAATAGACGCAGCTTCCTGTAGGATCCGAGAAAGTAACCAGCGATGCTACGTCGTATTATCACAGGAAAAGGAATGCGGTGATCATTATTGCACCTATATAGCTTTAGTTACTCTTTTACTAATCTTGTGGCTAGCTCAGTTTGGTTGTTAAGATCGAGTTCTTTCTGTTATAAATTAAAGTTGCGGTCAGGACAGGTGAGGCCTCGGTTGTTGATTTAAGTTGCAAATAAAGTTGGTTGTATTATATCTCTTTGAATTGCTGCTTGAGGATGCTTTATTTTCATGTTTGCAACTACGGCCTGTCCGCACAGTCCGGCGCGGCCTGCACGCTACAGCGCGGCTTGCGCGCTCTCCGCCCGGTGCGGCCCGCGCGTGCTAGCGTGGTCTAGATCAGCTTGCGCGCTCTCCGGCGCGGCCGCTATGCTTAACGTGTCACAGAGGTTGCGAGTATACTTAATATGGTCTTTGATGTTGCCGTAGAACGCTTGGGTCTGGGTGTCTCGATCTTTGTGATTGTTCACGGAGATGTTTGACCCCAGAATGCGTGGCCTAACCGAAGTCGTCAGCATGCGCATGCCGCTCGTTGTCAGCTTGTGTTTCCGAGCGGCCAGACGACGCTACAGCTGTGGTGTCGAGTGGTGTCCCGAATCCTGTGCTTGTTTCTTTGAGAATGAGCGTCTATTTAGTTACTTGCTAACGTAGTGACTTGAGCTGGGCTGTGAAATGAAATGTTTTACTCTCTTTTCTATATTAGGTATAGAGTTTATTAAACTCCCTACTGACGTACAGATAAACAAGATTCAACTTATCTTAGAATAGGCCCCTTTGAAATCCGGCTGATTGTCACTTCCCCTCCAGTGCGAGACATGGCTGTTCAGTTCACTACAAAGCCTACCTTTAGCATTTATGGGGGTCATCCAATTGTAGAGGCGTGGTCATCATTTTTAGCGTAGATCTTCTGTATCGAGGTGTGGTCATCATGTTTGGCGTAGTTCATCATGTGTCTAGAGGCGCAGTCATCATGATGTTAAATAATGTTTGGCGTAGTTTTTCATTGTTCATTATGTGTGGAGGCGTGGTCCTCACGGCTGTCGTGCTGGGCGTAGTCCCCATTCGACAGAGGGGACGCTTTCTGTCGCTTGGTGAGTTCACAGGTTCAAGCCTAAGCGGAGAGTGCGGAGCCAGTCATCTCGTCTCTTCTCTTCGGAGGTTATCAAACCAACACGAATACACTCTTCAGGGTGGTAATAGGGAACGTAGAAATGAGAGCTCTCAGTAGATTGTTTCTCATGTTCATCAGTGTACGATATTTTGTGTATGTAGTCTGTGTCATGATTACTCATGATTGTGGGTATGACATGTCGTCAAATGTCTTAATGTTTCAGATGATGACGATAATGTTGACGAGTCTGATCCTACAGCAGGGCGCTCAATGGCATCTTTAATTTTAATACCTATGGTTGGAGACCCATGGACGAATGGAAGGAGAGGGCCGCTGCTCAAACTAGGATCGAGGGCAATGCGAAGCCAGGGAGGCAGAGTTAGGAGAAATCCCATAGCAGTATTTCAGTGCTTATTTATAGAGCGCCCTACTGACAACGCGCATTCACCGTGCGACTTTCAAGTGGAAAGGTTGTTTGACGCCATTACAAAGTTGGTGACAGTGTTGATTTTATCAGTTCAGTTCAGTGTATTCGGTTTGATCGGGTAAAACTATCATGCTTAATGGTTTTTTTACTCTATTTCTGTTCACGTTGAGGTTATGATTCTTTTGCTTGTGTAATTTGAGATTATCTAGCCCTATGTAACGTTGTCATTTGTTTGTTTTAAGAATTTCTTAAATACGTAATTATGATTCTAACAAGCTAATAAGAGACTTATGTTAAAATTATATAAAGAAAATTATAGGTAAAGAATAGAAACAGATTAGAACTAGTATTTACAATTAAAACTAACTGAATTATTATAATGATAAATCGTAATTTGTGTCAAAATAATGAATTACTATAATAAACAGGGTGTATTTACCTACTAACTTTAGCTATAATTAGAACCTAAGCTATCTATGTACATAATATAGCCAAGGTTCCACGGTTGCCTGGAAGAGATCGCTTTCAGCGATGAGGCCGCCCTTTATACTTCCTTTTTTTTCTAAGCATTTCTCTGTATTGTGTCCTGTATTTGTGTGGTATAATAAAGTGTTTTCTATCCATCTATCTATCTAATATTTTTGCAATTAAGTAATAAATAAATCTGAACATCCAGTTTGAATTCGATACAAATACTCAGTTGCTTTATACACCTTCCTTAGCTAACAAATAATTGAAATATCTAACATGTGTTTTAAAACTTTAAAACTCCTAATAGTTAGCACATTACACGAGAAGAACTGCCTACGTTTTATAATTATGCGTAACTCGGCAAGCCGGGCAGATTCTAGATTTGTGATAATGGTAAAAACTTACAAGGTTGAAGAATATGTCATTTCCTTTAGATAAAACAGTTGAAGCCAAGTAGGGTGTCCTCATTGACTTCGCGAATTTCAGCAATGCATGCTGATTATAGCCTGAAATCATTAGGGAGATATGAAAAATAGGAAAGACAGCATGATCTAGTGTAGCCCCTAAGTAAGTAGCAGATTATTGTTAAAGGAGGGTGTAGGGTACTGCAATCACATTAAACTAATATTATAAATGCGAAACTTTGGATGTTTAGATGTATGGATGTTTGGGTGGCTGTTTGTTACCTCTTCACGCCAAAACTATTGAACGGACCGGGCTGAAATTTTACATATTTAAATAGCTAATTCTAATCCTGGAATCAAACAGGTTACTTTTTTCCCATAAGTCAGTTCACATGGGATAGAGAACACTGCTATAACTAACGATGAATATGGAATCATGCAAACAAACGCACCTACATTATCAACCACCACCCAGGTCAGGGAGGAATGCTAGACAATCCCACCAGCGTAGAATAAAAAGTTCAGTTTCCTTGCTGGAAAATATCCCTAGCTATGCGTTAGATGTGGAACCCTTTCGTATGTAATATGACTTTGGCCTACAAACATGGTGCAATAATAATAACTTTTGACTCTATTCGGTGTGCACTGCACAAGAGTTTGCAAGCGACTGATTTCACCCACATGGGTCTCACGATGGCTCTATTGCAGCTGGCCATGTGGGTCTCACGATGCTTAGTGAAACGTTGTATGGATCCTATGAACCTCTGTTTGTATATCATATATGTTATTTTTTATTATAATTGGATTTTTGTTGTTTTTGTTCGCACCAGATGCCATGTTCGTTTGACACGACTTGTCAACGTGCTTTGTCTGTTGTACTTGAACAGCAAGCAGTAGCTGGAACTGCTGGATCAGGATGTTTAGAGTAAAAGCCGGTAAATTTACCTGATTTTATTGTATTTCCGACTAGTGAAAGGTAGCTATAGCTTAGGAATATTGAGCGGAATTCTAACTTTTTTTACAGTAATATGAATATGATTAGTAATAAGATAGAATATACCTGCTAATCGGTAAAACATTACCAGTAACCGTGCACTAAACTTATTTTATACACTACGTAGTTTTTACTACAAACAAAAATTTTCTTGGTCATTTAATGTCTTATAAACGTCAAAAATGCAATTGAAATGTCATTCGTCAGCAATCGTTCGAAACGTTTGAAATATGCTTTTCTTTTCGCTACTGTAAAGATGTGAAAAGGTGTCATTATTAATTTCAGCAGAAAAGGTCGAGTACGTATCTATATCAAATAAGCTCAAGTGCGAGTCGCACTAGCGCACCGAGGGTTCTGTTCAAACTTGTATTTGTGAGCAAAAAGATATACTCAGACGCACAGTGCGCACATATTCCCTGATTTAGGATACTAGAATGTTTCATTAAAATTAATAAAATTTTCGCCGTAGTAATAATGTAAACTTAGGTTTTAAACTTATAGAGCGCGCCGCGCCGGCGGCGCCGCCACGTCGCGCTCGCTGCTGTTAGCCTGCGCTGCCGCAGCCGTTTCTATCAGTCGGCTCCCTGACCTTGGACGACACCAGATAATCTATTCAAAACTCTCCAAGAAACACGTCCCGCCAGTACTTAATAATGTCTTCTCCTTCAAGATTATGTGGTTGCGGTTGCCAACAATCTTCAGCACTCTTGATCCCCCAGATTTAAAAACAAAGCTAGAAGTGCCACTGCTTTGTTCCTTGGAGAGCTTTGATAAAACAGGTTATCTGGTCTGGTCGCTGGTCGGCGCACCGATTAATAGACACCGGGCGGCGGCGGCGGCGCGACGCGGCGGTGGTTGGTCTCGGACCGCAATTAAAAAGTTGCGCTCGCTCCACTCGCTGTAATTAGTGATGTGCTAAACTACCTATACTTTGAGTACCTACTTCCTCAACCCCAACCTCAACAGCCTGTATTGGTCCACTGCTAGAGGCAGGCCTCCCCCTTATAAGCGCCTTATTGGCTTTTATCTCATGGAGGGTAATGCCTATTATCCCCACGCTGGGCATGCGGGTTGTGGATCGCAGTTTGGTGGTAGAATTGATCTGCAAGGGGCGCTGCTGCCCGCCCCCGGTGGATATCCCTTAATCGCCTCTTACGACAGCCGCGGTAAGAGTTGGGGTGGTGCCAAGGAACAACGTGACTATAAAAGTGGGGGTATTGTCAAGAGTAACGTTATCTAATCTGTGGTATTGTGGACAATGCTTCACTTTACGCAGGGAGCTCAGAGAGGCAACATCACTGGCAGGACTCTGTTGTTGTTGCTTGGCGGTCTCAGTGTCCAAGTCGAGTATTGTTATAGCGTTTTGATGATGTCTCGTGGAGAGACGGAACTAGTCGACAACTTATTTTAAATAAGTTTTTTCATTTTGTAAATTTTAGGTCGGCGCGCTCACCTATATAGCTAATACAGCGCTCATGATGCTGAGTATCATGAACAGGTTTCATCAAGCTCAGGTGTATAGAGTATTGAGACAAGACAAGAGTGACAAGGCTCTTCTAGACCTTAGTGGTATATCGTTCGCCAAATCGTCACCCACGGAGATTGTGGCCAAACGAAGGTCTATCCATTCCATTTAAAAGGAAAACATTGTTTTGCATCGACTGAGTCATTTTTAGGGTTCCGTACCTCAAAGGGAAAAAAGAACTCTTACTTAAAGGACCGGAGTGTTATCCGTCGGTCTGTCAAGACCTTATTCTCAGGAACGCGTAAGGGAATCACATGCACACAAAACTTGAAAGGCATTTTCCGTTGACCTAGAATCATGACATTTGGCAAGAAGCAAGGTCGGAGGAAAAACCAATAACGATAAATTTGTTGATTCAGATTATCTTGCGAGTGCAAACACATGATATTTTTAACAGCTTCAAGGGGTAATTGAGTAGGTATTGGATGTAAATTTCAACATGATAAACACAGACAGCCGACAGACGGACAACGAAGTGAGTGATCCTTTGAAGTCATCATCATCATCATCCACAGCCGGATTTTACCCACTGCCCAGCAGTGGCCGGCCAACATAGGCCTCCCGAGGTTTATGCCATCCACTACGGTCCTGTGCTAACCGCCTCCATTGACGCCCTCCGACGCGTAATATAAAGTATTTATTATTATTTAAATCCCTACCTTAAGTAATATTTCTCATCGCGTAGTATTTCTCATCTCGTAATATTTCTCATCCTAAAGTAATATTTCTCAAACATAATAGCTAAGTTAGTTCCTATAAATAGGTTACAATATACATAATTAATTTACTTATTAATTTTACTTTAGGATTGCTAATTAATTTGTAAATAGCGCTAGCTCCCACCCTAGGATAACCTGTGTTGGTAGCTAGCCTCTTTCGTGCAAAAAATAAAGTTGGAACAAACAGTAGAATAAGGTACAACAATTCTATAAGACGATTTGTTGGTAGGTAGTATGGAATGGTTGATTTGTGGGGTTGGGTTCCTTTTTCCTTTTGATATACGAAACCCTAAAAACAAAATTGGATGGGCAATAGAAGCATGGTTGTGTGGTGAGTCTACAATATGCACGGCAGTGTGTCAGCAGCTAAAACCGCAGCGTGCAGCAGCGTGCACAGCGTGCGCATAGGTGGGACACCTGCTTTAATTTCTGGACTGCCAACCGCAACCAAACCAGATAATACCAGCTCTACCACATAATAGTGAAGTTTTTACATAATCTCTTTATCCATACCTGCCTATCTAAGGCTTTCTAATATTGTTTCGAGTGCTAAACACCATGAACTTTATTTGCTAACCCTACTTTATGCGAAAAATTGAGTAAGGTGAGAGTTCGGGACAAATTAATAATAACTACACTTATTTTTTTAGCGCATGTGTCGAATTTACTTTCAGTGTATGGAGTGGACAAAAATGTGACGAGTTTATTTTGTTGCAAATGTAGAACAACCCTATTGAATATGAATGTTATTAATATTATTTAATGCTATTTACTTTATTAAAGCGTATTACTTCTTCAACGGCTTATGGCTTTATGTTAAAAGGTACCTACCTATATTTATAACATAATTATTCATGGACTGGACGTATTTTCATATTGTATACATACTATTTAAATCAATTAAATTTTTACTCTGAAGCATTTGCTTAATATTGCCTTACCTTTTATATTTTACTTTTCCTTTTATTTTTGTACCTAGCTTCTTTGTCCGTTCAGTTAAAAAAGAACATTGTTACTTGTTGATATTCTGTTACTGTGCACGCTGAGGCGTCCTAGATTATAGAGTCGCATAGATTTAAGAACCATACTAATTGTTAAGTACTAACTTGCGTTGTGTGAACTCGTGTTGGATGCCTTTTCAATAAATAAATAAATAGACATAAATGAATAGGTATAGATTTCTTATGGTAGGTTACGCCGAGCAGACTTTTCTTGAAAAACTAGGTTACCTACTTACATAAAACGTAACAAACTTGATACTTAAGTGATTATTAATTAATCAATAATGCTGGACAATCCACACAGCATCATCAAACCCAAAACTATAACTTTAACTTCATATAAGAACATAACAGAACAAAAACTAACACTGATTCGTTCATTTAACCAAGTCACAGATATTATAATAATATACCAAGTACTTAATTCTACTTACTTTATTTGTACCTATCCACGCGTTTTAACTATAATTTGATTATTACCCAATTAAATTAAGTATCTACTATTTATATAGTTTTACTTACACAGCTATTTTTGTTTTATGTTCTTTTTTAAATATTTACTTTGAAATTAACGCTGAGGCTTATCTCATGACTGATCAAGCTGGCATGTTAGGTATGTAAACCTTAATAACAATATTTGTGGATTACGTACTTAACACACATAAATAAGGAGGCCTCATCAACTGGCTGAAGATGATGATAATGAGGAAATAAGATATATAATTATGTCCAAAATGGTAAATATCCCAAAGCAATGTCAAAGAGTAAAAATATAGAAAAAATTGGTTGTCTGTAAAGTCGGTTTACTGACGATAATTAAACGTGACAACGCAGACGCATCGCTCACTCAAGTAGGAGAGAGACGAATGTCGAGCGCTCTCGCTTGCACTTCAAGCCTTACATGGAACGCCTCAGAGCGAGGTAACGCCGCATGACGAGGTAACGCCGCATGACGAGGTAACGCCGCATGACGTCATGTTTTTTCGTGCGTGCAGCCGGCTCTATCGAATTATAAGACGTTGTCACGTCAAAAAATGTAGGCAACGCGCGACGTGATACCATACAAAATGTACTAGATTGACATTGTGTAGGCGTAACCAATATTTGACATAAATTTGCAAGTGATGTAGTCAATGTAGGTATTTGAATTTTTTCGATAGCATCAAAATACTCTTTTAAACTAAATTTAACTTAATTTTTCCGACAGATGACTTATGTCTTTTTAACAATCTTACCCATCAAAAGGACTCTGAGTTAATTTTAGATAAAATAAATTTATTTATTATTTATTCAAATACGAAAACATTACCTACCTATATTCTTAAGTAACTTTACCTCCAATTGTCTTGTGAAAATTCAGAGACCTAATAATCATTTTAATTTGATTTTAGTTTGAAGTTCAATTTTTTGATTTACTATTACATCGATCACATGGGTAAAAAGACTTCTTTATAATACTAATCATTCATACTAGCTTAATTTACACGACTTTACCCACGTGGACACTGTACATTGTCCACGTGGGTTAAGTCATTTCTTACAAAAAATTGAGCTACAAACTAAAATAAAACGACAATTGAAAGTAAAGTTACATGTATCTTCTCTATTATCGCTGTTTTGGGCATTGATTTTGCAAAATTTTATTTGTTGTCTTACAAAATGACATTGACTGTTGGTCAAGCTCAAACGCTTAGGGCCATAAGAGATGCCATGGCGACGTCGCCAGTAACGTATCCAAACAATTCATAGGTATTAAGTACAATGTATGATAGTTAACTCACTAGGCGACGACGGTTTGGCAACGTCGCCAATTTGGAAGCGTAGCCACGACAGTCGGCTCGCTAGACTCCCTGATCGAAGAGCCAATCATAAAATTGACCACCAATAAAAATATCCATAAATAAAAATGACCAACATAAACACGTCCATTTTGTACAATAATAATGACCTGCTACACTGAGCTGAGTCTTCCAATATCAGTTTATTAAACCTACGAGGCTGAAAATGGACAATGTAGAGCAGCTTTTACCTTTCACTGTACCTTCAAATACCTACACCAAATTCAATAACTTTATTTCGGAGTCTATCAGCAAACATAATGCAATAATTAAAAGCATGACATGTCTTATAATCTGCGGTGATAAGGATTGATAAGCCGGTTCAACGATACTCCACTACGCAGCCATTTTGAACATGACTCATCCAGTAAATTGGACAATCGATGGTAGAAAGGACAATTTTTAGGTCTAAAAAACTCTAAAAAGAGCTCGTAACGTTTACAATAATTTACATTGTATCTCGCTAAGGAGAGTGTTCGTTATGAATTTACCTACTTCAAAACTTTAGATTGAACTGAAACTTTGCACACAACTATCAGGATCATAAGGATTAACGATTAAAACCTTAAAATTTTCAAGGCTCGCTCCACTCGCTATTATTTATTTTTACAAACGCTGTTTAACTTATTTGTGACAGCCAGAATGAGTAAAAAAACATTCGACGGATCGCGCCGCTTGCCTTATACCTTTTTCGGTGTCTTTTTTGTATTCCTTACATTTTTATAAATATTCCTTTGAAAAAATCACAAAAATACTGGGGCTATCTCCACTCGCCATCCTCTTGCTTCCTTGTCTTTATTGCCAAGCCGACCTCACTTAACTCCAAAATTACCTCGGCTCGCTGCGATCGCCGTTATTCTCAATCATGGTTTTTGTTTACCACCAAAGAGTAATTTTAAATTTCGGAGTAATTATAATAATAGCCTCGGGTCGTGGGCTTATTAGACCTATTTTATATTAATATTTAATTAGCTCTGCTTAGCTTGGGGTTAGATGATGCTAGGTATATACTTAGTCTATACTTAGTCGCTCTCTTGAGCCCATCAATCGAGATCATGTTCCTCTTATATAATTATATCCCAAACAAACAAATATTGATGTGATGAACCTAGCCACTTAAAGCCGTTCAGTCTAAGCCCTCCAATTGGCGACAGCTTAACTCAAGGTTACGAGCGACGACCATACAGTACCACAAACATATTTCTGAATTACGACATTGGAATAAAACTGTTACATATAAGTCAAGCTGAATGAGGCCTTAGATGGAGCACGATTTCGCAGAAGGAACTTATTCACTCTTGACTACGAGATATAATTAATTTCTACTATCGTTACCCTGGAAAGGAACTCGGTTTAAGAATTTCCCCAAATGTATCTATTTCTCCGAGTTCTGTGTCTCTGATCCGAACCTGCCTGCCACTGTAATATGCTTCTTACAAGTTTTATCCAAAGTTTTATGATCAAATTACGTGACCTGGTTCTTATAGGTTATCTCTAATGTTAATTCTTTCCAATCTATGGCAACCTTGCTTGGTCCACCTGTCGGTCAACTTTCCAAGAAACATCACTTATGATTCTCTTAAATATTAAATAGGTACCAGAGCTGCTGTGAACTTCACAAGCAAGTCGGCGGTACAGTAATAAGTAAACAAACATTTTAACAAAGTTAATGACGTAACATTCTGCGAACTGATTGGAACCGTCTGAAGTTAGTTGCGCTGCGAGCATCAGTGGAAATCGACGCCTGCGCCTCTGCGTCATTATCTTTGTTTGTGTCTAGAACAAAAACTTTTTACTCACCTATTCAAAAAAGAATCGCGTGTGTTCGGTCAAAGAGGTGGCATCCTCCATGCCAAGAAAGAGGTTTTAATTGGTTACGAGGACAAAAAACGTTCGTGTTAAGATGTGGAGTGATAGTGATGGGGAAAAGGAGTTGACGCCGAATGAGATGGCTCCCGGCCGGCACAGCACTTCCTCTGAAGTGGTCGTGGTGGATGAACGAATGGCTGCAGAGGTACCCACCATATCGCAGCTCAATGTATCGCACAAGTCTAAAGTGCACTTGGGCCCAAAGTTCGTCTCGGTTACGCAAAATGTTAACAACGCAGAGATGGTTAGAAGTAAGTTTTAAAAATATATATATATAAGTATAAAAAAATATATATAAGTTTTAAGGCACTCATTCATGCATACGCAGACGAATCACTCGTTTTTACTATGTCAGACAAGCGGCTATCAATACAAATTACTAGGTACCTACATTGGTTGCGGTGAGGGAGCATCTACAGGTTCAGTTAACGACATAAATTACTGTACACGTTTATAATGTTTATTAACACATTCACTGCCGAATCCGCCGTTTTACGCCTCGTATAGCGTGCAGTTCATAAAGTTTTTTACAGTATGTTTGTCGTTGACTCCTGCATGGGTATTTTAATTTTTTCGATTTGTTTGCAAATCGAATCCGACGGATCTATAAAACGCTATTCTGATTTCGCCTCTGATTTATCATCGAAAATCCGAAGCGAATCTGTGGCCATGTCAATGAGGAGGAGCTCCTTATTTTGATCATCTACCCAAGCGAAATCAAAATAGCTTTTTATAGATCCGTCGTCGGCATCGAATTTGAATCCGTTAGATTCGTCTCTGAAACGAATCGAATGAATTAAAATACCCTTGCTGGTAGGTAAGGTTCCGACCACCCGGCTGCCAGCTCACTGCATTGAGGTAGGTAATTAACTAGGTAGCTCGAAGTTTGTCTGTTTGTTGGTGTTACTTGGTATCTACGTAACGAGGCAGCTATAGGTACTGGTTCGAATTCAAACAATCTAAGTATTAAATGGGTAATAGGTAGACCTACTACCACTACGTACCTACTACCTACGTAAATGTCTATAAGAGAAGTAGACAATGTGGGTACTTACTCAGTCCATTCTATATAATGTGCACTGTTTACAGCATACCTAGGTAGTATGGATATATTATAAAAAATATGGTATCTAAGTACCAAAGACCATGGTAATATAATACAAGGTATGTTCAAGGGAAAAACTGATTGATCTATGTGCAGAGCTCATTAGCGTTGCTCAAATTATGGAAACTAAGTTTAAAGAATTTAATGGAAGACCTAAAACCTAGATCTAGATCTCGAATCTCCCAAAACTAAAAAGTTTGAGAATCACCGTAGTGGTTATGACGTAGCTTGGGAAAACCCACGTGACCGTTGTTTCTCGGAGTAGCATACCTTGTATTAAATATTATACCATGCCAAAGACGTAGCCTACTAAGTTCTATATTTAGGTAAGTACCTATATTATTTTTTGTGTCCTATCATAATTATCGGTCCGGTGTAGGTAGTTGTACTGCAGCCTAACTTTGCCCAGATGCTTGACAACCGCGCTCATTGTGTTGTATGCCTATCATTATGTAAATATTTGCTTGATAGGCCGGCACTTATGTTACCTTCGGTGCTACCCATGGCGAATGACATTGTTGACGCATTGCAATGCGAGTGATTACTTACAGCGTATATTAAGTTTGATTATTTATTTTACTGTCTGCAAGGACCTATCTATCTGGACCTGAAAAAATACATTTACATTCTAACTTCAACGGAATAAAGTTGATTTCAGCTTGTTCTTCTGTGACAGAACGCTTTTTGTATAACAGTGGTTTTTCTGAATTGAAATAGAGGGCATCTCTTTCTACACTATGAAAACTGAGCGAGACTTCAGACCCAGATAGATAGAAAAGGCACTGCAAGTGTAAGACCACTATTAGCTTATAAGTATTTGGTTTTAAATAATTGTAAATACTCGTTCTAATTTATTTCTATTAAGTAATTGATTGTAGGTAATTTTCTTTGTTCTTTAGTTCTAAGTTTGATTATTGTTGTGAAGCGTAGGTACAGTAGGTATCCATCCGCGTTAAGTTATCTAAACAATGTTGTATAGATAACCTACTTAGTTTTAGCATGAAGTGTAGATAATATCAAAATTCGGTGAACGGAAAAAGTACTTAGCTGAAAGAAATTAGCCTGAACAGAGTAGGTGGTATATCTTTTAAAAGTGTTTTAGATGTACCTACCTATCTATATCGTTATCGCTATACTTACCTATCTACCTGCTATGTTTAAGACAATACTTTTTTTTAAATTTCAACTTTTAGCATCAGGTAAGTATAATATTCTTATACAAAATGACTCGCTCATTTGGTAGAACATCGACGTAATTGACGTAATTTGGTATTCCTTACCTAAGTCTTCCATTTTACAGGAGAGCGTGCATTGTGTTTTTTGGAGTTCTTGAATTTGTAAGCAACTGGTGGTAGGATTATGATTATACCAGATTAGAGCTGTATTCATTGATCCAATTTCTAATGTCATTATAAGAATCTAAAAACAGTGTACTTAAGTACCTATTTCAGTAATTTAAAAATAACTACTGAGTCACTATTGCTAAAAATTCTCAAAATAGTGTTCACAACATCAAAATCTTAATTAAAACAAAAACAAATAATAGTCTTTCTAACTAATTAAATCTTGCTTAGATAGAACCTACCAAAATAATCTCAAAATGGCGTCAAATCAGATACCTATCGTCAAAACTAAACTGTACTAATTTGATAGAAATAATACCTACATACCTAAAAATAAAGCTTTTACAACCAATCACAATGATTTATCTTTATATTAGGTATTCAAAATACAACTATATTTATTATAATAAAATCAACTTATATAAAAAATAAATCATCAAAAAAAATAATCAAGTTTCTTACTAAGTATAAATGTTCTGCAACCACTGTTTGTAAGTCTGGGTCTTCTATCAGCGCTATCAGAAGCTGATACGATTAAGCGTTTTTTGGCACAGTCGTTTTCAATTAAATGCTAAGATTCTCTGAAGGCGCTTCGTTTGCGCTTGAGTTGATTGGTTGTTTCGGATTTTGAAACAATAGGAGCAAGCTCACCCTTTCTTGCAGGCAAAATTTTTTGGCAAGTGATTCACTTATGGTACTCGTACATAAATATGCCGAAATGAAATGAATTTGTAAAGGTTATACATTATGATCATACTAATAAATTATTTGAAAGCAAATTAAATTGTTTCTGTAACTGTACCAAAAGTTTTGTTTTGTTATTCGTTGGGAATAGATTTTGTATTTCACTTAAAGATTTTAAATTTGGTATTCGTTAGGAATAGAACTGATACCATTGGTATTCGTTTATTGGTATTAGAAAGGAATAGATCGCTCTAAACATTTTTATCTTTACCGTTACCTACTAAGTAGTTTATTTTTAGCCTGTTCTGTTGGCCTGTTCTGTAAATAATAATAAATTGCGACTTGCGACTGTGCGTTATCTACTAAAGCGTAAATAAGTATAATAAGGCGGCAATGTATCATCAACACCGATATTAGTTGTAAAAGAAGGCTCAAAAGTCCGGTTCCATTAGGCAACCGAACTACTGCTAGTCTAGCCAAGTTGCAAATCTATAAATAATATTAATTACATCTGTGGCTAATATTTGGGAGTGACACTCGGGCAAGAATTTTCGATCGGTGGTGGTAGAGAGCTTCTTTGAGATGGTGCTTCCTGAAAAATAAGAGATATAAATAACCAACAAAATTAAAATTATTTAAAAAATATATGATCATAAGCAAAAAAATGAACGAATATTATTTAATATAATAATATATCATCCGTTGATCTTTTCCCCACCAATAGAGTTTTGATTTGATTCTGCCAGCTCTTGCCATAGGCCTTTGGTTAATCTGCCTTGTGCCCGTTGTTGGGGCCTCCCTCGCTAAATCACCTCGACTAAAACAAAAGATTAAACTATTTTATAAAGACAAAGTGACTACATACTGTTTAAACAAAGTGTTAGTAGACACAATCAATACCTACCTATGTTTGTTTTGTTCCTAAGTAGGTACGTAGACAGTTCAAGTTGCATACCGCGTCATTGTTTATATTACGAGTTCCTGAGTATTAGGAGGATTAAAACAACAAATTTTAATGATGATTTTGGTGCAATCCTACCAATATTATAAAGGCCGTTGTCGTGTGGTGTGTGCCGTTGTGAAAGCCGTTTAACTGACGACATCGCCAAAACCAATGAATGAATTGGCCTGAAATTTTGCACACAAAGATCTGGACCTAAAAATAATACCTGGATATAAAAAGTATGGATGGATGGAATAAAAAGTAACCTGTATGGTTACTTTTTATTCCATAAAGGCGAGCTTAGCCGCGTAGTATCACACTAATATTATAAATGCGAAAGTTTGGATGGATGCATAGATGGATGGATGTTTGTTACCTCTTCACGCCAAAACTACTGAACGGATCGGGCTGAAATTTTGCATACAGATAATTCTAGGCCTGGAATAAAACATAGGCTACTTTTGACGTGACATGACAACGTCTTATAATTCGATAGAGCCGGCTGCACGCACGAAAAAACATGACGTCATGCGGCGTTACCTCGTCATGCGGCGTTACCTCGTCATGCGGCGTTACCTCGCTCTGAGTTGTCACGTTCAACTATCGTCATTAAACCGACTTTACAAACAACCAATTTTTTTTTATCCCATAAATCAGTTCCCATAGGATAGAAATCACCTTTAAGCGTTTCCATAGAAACAACGCGTGCTAAGCCGCGGGCAGAAATTAGTAACTTATAATATTACGTATATTATAAGTTACTAGCTTCCGCCTGCGGCTAAGCTCCATGAATCATATTAAAGCCGCAAACTGTAATACCAATCCTGTGTATGCACATAATGTATTGTCACAAATCGGTAAAAATAGAACTTTTACTTAATTTCACTCACTTTTTAACACAAAACAATTCAAAACTTTTATTACGAGATCAACAAGACAAACCTGCATGTGGCTTTGACATCGTTCTGACATTTGAGAACGCTAACCATAGACAAACTTATTATTGTATTCTATCCGTGTTGTAGAATATACGATACAAACATTCGTGTCAACTTGGCTATCAACATTTCGTTTTCTACAATCGCTTTCGCTAAAGCATTGTAGAAAGAGAATAGATATGATTCGTCTGCGATCTGGCTAGGCCTGCTGAGTTGTCGAGCGACTCAGCAGTCCGATCCACTTAATTGTATCCGGACTTCTGAGACTAAACCGTAAAATTTACTCCTAGTTTATATTTAAACTAGCTTCTGCCCGCGGCTTTGCACGCGTTGTTTCTATGGAAACGTTCAAACGTAATTTCTATCCCATGGGAACTGATATAACGGATAAAAAGTAGCCTATGTTTGATTCCAGGCATAGAGCTACACCGGTGCAATTTCAGCTCAATCTGTTCAGTAGTAGTAGCGTGAAGACGTAACAAACATCCATCCATCTATCCATCCATCCATCCATACATTCACATATATAATATTAGTGTGATGTGATATAAACTTTAACCTATGTATGTCAGCGATAAGAGTAAAGTAGTTATAAAATAAAATAAACATAGTTATAATATAACAAAATATTATTGACAAGAACTTCATGTTGCGAATTATTATTTTCCCTATTTATGTTGAGGTTGGCTGTATCTGTGTCATACTTTATAGTTTATCAGTGGAATTCCCAGTTAGGTATAGGTACATTTATCTTCATCATTAGCCAGTATACGTCCACAGCCGAACATTGGCCTCCTCCAAACGACTAGAATAGGGGTCCTAAGCCATTGTATGGTATAGATAGGCACAGTCAGATACAAAATCCCGATCCTTTAGGTAGTTTTGCCGTGAAGAAGTTACAAGCATTCATCTATCCATCCAAACTTTCGTATATTATATACTAGCTTCTGCCTGCGGCTTCGCACGCATATTTTCGGTATAATAAGTAGCCAATTATCTAAGTTAGGCTTTGCTCTAAACGTACACCAAATTACATCTTGATCTGTTCAGTAGTTTCGGAGATCCTAGGTAACAAAAATTCAGATTTCACAAACCTTCGGATTTATATTATTACTAGCTTCTGCCCGCGTTTTCGCTCGCGTGTTTTCGGTATAGTAAGAATTATCTAAGCCTATTGTCTAAATTGACGACCTCTGTGGCGCAGCGGGCGAAGGTCTGCCTGCGACGCAGGAGGCGACCTCCTGCGTCGCAGGCAGACCTTCTAGGGTTCGATTCCCGCCTCTGGACAAATGTTTGTACGATCTGCAGACATTTGTCCAGGGCGTTCTGGATGTTATATGTTATGTATAATAAAAAATATCTATCTATGTAGTGTATTTGTATTAAGTATATCAATTATCTAGTACCCATAACACAAGCTCTGCTTAGCTTGGGGCTAGATAATGCTGTGTGAATTGTCCAGCATTATTTACTTATTTATTTTATAAAATTAGGCTATGTTCTAAATGTGCACCAAATTTCATCTTGATCTGTTCAGTACTTTTGGAGATCCTAGGTAGCAAAAACTTCACATCTCACAAGCTTTCGGCTTTATAATATTAGTAGAAAAATTATAAATAATTATAATACTCGTATTAGTGTGAAGCATAGCCGCTCGCGCTTCGACTCTACATTGAGATCACGCCACGACCGCGCACCGCGCCTCGACTTACCAGTCAGAGTGAGCGTCGCGCATAACTAAAGGCATACTCAACTTTTGGGCCCTCTTAAATACGAAAACGAAAGTTTCTAATTTCTTTCCGTGAAAAAGCTAATCTTATGCAAGCGAGATAAGAGTTGGTTTTACACGACAACGAAAACGGAACTTCGATTTTCCTTTTCCGAGTAGTCCCCCAGACCTACGCGGTAACCGCTACCCAGAGCGGTAGCGAGATAAGAGTGGGTACTTATACGCGTAAAGTAAAAATTGTTTGTACGGTTATTCTACGGTCACTAAAATAATGGACGGGATACCGCGGAGCGCGCGAAATACAAGCGAAGCTTAACGCTACCGCTCTGGGTTGCACTTACACTGCACCACTGCGTAAATCTGACTAGGTCAGTTACTCAACGAGGTAGGTGTGGTCAGTTACTCAAGGAGATTTATACCGTTGTTCTATAAATCAATTTACCTATGACAATCACTGAGGTCTAAATGACTCGCTTAGCTCTGGCTATTTTCGCCGCTCATTGCGTCTTTTTGTGCGTCCATTCAAAATTAGTACACTCAAAGAACGGAAAAAGCTCTGCTGACGTTTCGGACACAATAGTTTTAGGCACTTAATTCGAGCACTTTTAATTTTAATTAATTTAAACCTGCGCAAGCGTGTCGACGCATGTAGCGTCCCAGACAATGGGCCTCCCCAACTCCCATGGGACTAGTGTCATACCGTCGGGCCTCTTACCATCGTCACGCAAGAGACCGTTCGAGAATAGCTGGTACGTTAGCGGTGACAAATACCAGCTGGATGATGTATTAAGGCTGGCATAGCGAGATATCCGACGGCGGCTCTAGTACACGATAATCCGTGATGACCAAGCTGCTCGACCGCAGTAGTTACCGCACTGGCATTGATGAGGCGCTACAGCTTGCACCCAACCGAGGACATTTTGCGATACGGAATGTTACGGGATCCAATATAATGCCAGTGTTTGTCTTGCAACCAAATGTCCTGACTTCCACTTGGAAACGTCCAGGAGGACATTTATTAATTTACTGATTTTCAGACACCATCAAAATGTTGAAGCTGTTTACTTGCAGGCGTAGGTACCATACAATATGCTTACTTAGATCAATTTATTTTCAGCGTTTTCGTTAGTGACTCGGTTACTAGCTGTAAGATACCTTACTTATTGGTGTAACTACATTTTATTGAATGTAGCTTTAAAGTGGTAAGCGACTAAAGCAAACACCAAAAAAACCTAGCCCCTAGCCAACGCGTCGACAGTCACACACATGCAAAATAGCATAAATAAGCCATACTATTAAATAGGTATGAAGTATAGGTACCTGCCCTGCCTCTTTATGCCTTAGAATGTGAGTATTTGTATTATGTAAATACCTTCACCAAACGATTTAGAGGTAGGCACGCTTTAGCATTTACTCATGCCTAGTTTGTTATTTTAACCTTCAATCAAGTAGGCACCCAAAATAGGCGAGTATTTTATTCACTTTGCCTCAATCCTTTGCTTCAATCGCTCGGTCAAACGAGTTTTATGCCTGCGTCATCAAGGAAAATTATATGATAAAAACCCCGGTCACTCACTCGTCTTAGCATTGAAACGATAACTCATCTTACATAGACTTCCTTAGCGCTACCCAAGCTAGATTTTATTAAAAAGATGAGTTTATCCGAATCATTCAAAATCTTTGATCTCAGCGCCACTGAATGAAATTATCAACATCTTAAAGATGATGCAATAAAAATATCGAAATGTATAGAAGTAGAGTTGTTACCATGAAACTAGTTACCAAAATAAATACTGCTGTCACAGTTTGTTACCATAAAGCTATCTAATAAAAAGGTCTACAATCAGACAAACTTGGACAGAAATCAGACAAAACGCCGCGAAAATCTGCTATGGCGGCAGTTAACCCACGGCATTCATTTAAACTCTCGTTCAGTTCAGATGACAGATTTCCTATGGTGAACTGTGGATAAGCATAAGAAGAGTGTCTGTATCTGTAACTGCAAAAATAATCATGAACTGTAATGAAAACAATCACGCACATCTACCTAACCTTATGAGAAAGGCAAAGGTATGGAACGAGGGCAGGCGCTCTCGTTCCATACCTTCCGGACTTGGATGTTGGACCAATCTGTGGCATCGAGCAGTTTAAAGAGGTCAAGGCCCTTTACAATACACCTTTCAATCAGTAAGGCCAACTCTACTGCCAGATGGCTCGTTAGGGTATTTAAGACCTAGTGCGGTCTGGCGAGCTATATTAGCACTCATAATAGAAAAAAAAACCGGGTCTAGGGTCGTCGCCAGAAATCCATGAGGGGGGCCTATAATACGGAGCGTTACGAGAAATCAGCACAACGTATGAAATTCAAGAGGATCTCACTCACAAAAAGTAATTTTCGGGCCTATCGTCAAACCGATAGGAAACCTTAGCTATGCCGCGGAAATTTCAGAAATTTATTGCACACGTGTACACCACCAGTGGTGGTTTTGTAAAAATAAAAAATACGTTATTCATTATTTACTTTATAGTTTACTTTATAGTTCCCGTGGGAATTCCGGAATAAAATATAGCCTATGTCACTCAGAAAAGTAATCTTCCTAACGGTGAAAGAATTTTTCAAATCGGTCCTGTAGTTTCGGGGCCAATTCAATACAAACAAACAATCAAATCTATCCTCTTTATAAAATTAGTATACTTACCTATAGATTATCCCCAGTTTTGAGTGAATCGAACCAAGGTATAATAATTTTCCATAGAAAGTTTACCACTTTTTCAGAGGAAATTAGATTGGATTCTAGAACGTAAACAGTATATCTACATACCTACCAAATTTCATCTAAGTTACAGAGATACGTGTTATCAAACATTCACACAAACTTTCGCATTTATAATACTAGCTGCGCCCCGCGGCTTCACCCGAGTGACATTTTCAGAAATGATTGCAAGCGTAGTTTTGTAAACATAAAAAACACGCAATTCATTATTTACTTTATAGTTTATTTATGAAGTTTTGAGTGAATAATATTTTTTTCTAGACAGTTTATCACCTTTTTAACTCCCTCAGAGGTAAATTTTTTTAATTAGATAAATCTAGCTGTGTGGTGAGGGATAGAATTTACACCACCCCAATTCTTCCCGCGGGTGTCGTAAGAGGCGACTAAAGGATATCAACCCGGAGCGTGCAGTAGCGCCCCCTGCAGAACAATTCTACCACCGAACTGCGATCCCCAACCCGCATGCATGGGGATTATGGATATTACCCCCGATAAAAGTCAATAAGGCGCTTATCAGGGGGAGGCCTGCGTCCAGCAGTGGACCAATAGGTATAGTAGACTGTTGAGGTTGAGGGTAAGATTAGCCTATGTGTTATTCTAGAACCTAATCCATCTACACACCAAATTACAGTAATTACGGAGATACGTGGTAACAAACATTCACACAAACTTTCGCATTTATAATATTAGTAGGATTACATTCAAAGCGTTCAAAAAAAAATTTTTTACCAGGGCCGTGATCACGGTGGTGTGGTAAGAGTAGTTATCTATTGTCATTACGGCTCAAACGTTAGCAGTTGAAACGTTAGTATGCGCGTTCACAGGCTGGCATCGGACAATCCACTGACAAGTGCGTCCAATTATCGGCAATCCGAATGACGTCATTCGTACTAAGTAAGTAAAATCATTTATTTGTCACATAAAACACACATACAATTGGTTGGTTGGGTTTGGGTGGCACTTCACCGAAAAGTTGCCTTCAAGAATCCTCGCCGGCATTGCCGACAGTCCGCTCCGTGCTGTGCGGATCTTGTATGACAAACGATTGATGGGGCCAGTGCGGATTATCCAATGCCGGCGCGGCGCACCCTAACGTTTCAACTGCTAACGCTTGAGCCGTAATATCAATAGGTACTACACTTACCACACCGCGATCGCGGCCCTATTGTACCGAGATACCGGTGGTAAATAATTACAGTAACAATGATACCGTTTATCAAAATCATGATATCGGTAGTGAATAACTAGAAACGGTTGTTTCAGCCCGTTTTTTGGGCCTGGAGATGATCTCCGCGCGAAACACCCTGCGCTGCAGCATCGCGGTCTTCGTCTGCTGGGCGCTGGTGGTGGCCGTCGGGCTAGCCGTCTACTTCTTCCGGTACACTCTCCCTAAGACGCAGACTCGGCTCGATCTTGGTAGGTCCCGGTAATATTCTAGAATAAATGTTCAAGAATTATTGCAACCGCGGCTTGATCTAGATTCCATTTTTTGAAATAGATTACTAACAACCAACTTGAGATCATGATACAACGCAAAGACGAATATATAAGATTGTCTCAAGACCAAACCAAAACTACTAAACAGATGGAGCCGAAATTTTAAATGCATGAAAATCTTAACCGAGAGTTAGCTACAGTTTTCTAGACTACTTTTTGCGAACGAAAAACGCGTGCGAAGCCGCTGGTTAGAGATAGTTTTCATAATAAACTCCCAACATAAGACACATTACTTGCATGATCAAGACACAATGGTCTTAAGTTTATAGTTCTCCTGCATGAAAATTATGAGTCTACTAACTAAATTAACAGCGTTAGCTAACAATAGGATGACAATGATGCATAATTATATGGTATTAGTCAAGCAAATCAAATAAAAACTAATCTCGTCTAACTAAATGAGTTTAAACGAACAGAGTCCTTTCTCCCTGCTAGGTATAAAGGAGCCGTGGTACCTGCGCCGCGGCGACTGGCAGGCGATGCCTCCGTACTCCATGACCTTCCTCAACCTTCCCGTAAGCTACGTCCTCATCGGGCACAGCGCGACCACCTACTGCGAGGACCAGTACTCCTGCATTGAGTCCGTCCTCGCCATTCAGGAAAACCACCTCAGGCGCGGCTGGGACGACATCGGCCCCAACTTTCTCGTCTCCGGCGACGGACTCATCTTCGAAGGACGCGGAGCCAACGTCAACGGCGCCATGGTCCGCTGGTGGAACGCCAAATCAATCACAATCATGTTTCTCGGAGACTATTCTAAGAACAAGACGAAACTGGAACAGTTTGAACACGTGGACGTATTGCTCACTGTGTTAGAACAGCAAAGAGTTTTAACTAAGGATTACGTGTTGATGGGACACTGTCAGGTGGCGCCTCTTATCATCAGTCCCGGGAAGAATGTCATGCGTGAATTGAAGTATTTTAAACATTGGACCTCTGCTAATCAAACAACATGTCTTTAGCGAGTTAGGTATCAACTCTATGCACAACTTGCATTTACGTCAGACGAGCATTCGTAATGTCAATAATACCTCATAAAAAATGACTTCATCATATCATCAGTCTCATGAATTTCTCATAAAATAGATGATAAAATGTTTTCATGATCCTTTGGCAAATTGTGATTGTTCCAATACGACTTTCTTAATATGTATACAGCAGAACCTATTTCTCGAATAGACATTTAGAAATATAGAGTAAAAACACGCTGCCGACACATATGTCTTATAAATAAATAAATAAATAAATAATGCTGGACAATTCACACAGCATTATCTAGCCCCAAGGTAAGCAGAGCTTGTGTTATGGGTACTAGATAACTGATAAACTTAATGCAATACACTACATAGATAGATATTTTTTATTATACATAGAAAACATCCAGAACGCCCTGGACAAATGTCTGCAGATCGTACAAACATTTGTCCCGAGGCGGGAATCGAACCCGCAACCTCCTGCGTCGCAGGCAGACCTTCGCCCGCTGCACCACTGAGGTCGTCGACAAACATGCTATGTTAGGTAGGAATGTAATGTATGTATCTTTCTTAGAAAATGATAGTTAGATAAGGCATATGGTTATTATTATCTACCCGTTTACCAAAATAGAGTAAAAAAAACTACCTATAACTGGACTTTTATCAAAAGTCAGTCACTTTGGCTTATCTCTACTGCGTATTAAAATTATGATTTTTATACAAATCCCTCACTCCAAATGTTTCTATATTTTTAATATATTGTATTAAGAATATCAGCTCTGCTAAGCTCTGCTAAGCTTGGGGCTGGATGATGCTGTGTGAATTGTCCAGCATTATCGTACTAATATTATAAAGCCGAAAGTTTGTGAAATGTGAATTTTATTTTGTTACCTAGGATCTCAAAAACTACTGAACAGATCAAGATGAAATTTGGCGTACACTTAGGACATAGCATAACTTAGTCAATAGGCTACGAAAACACGCGTGCAAAGCCGCGTTTTTTATAAAATGTATTTAAATTCGGGAAAGTGATTCAGGTTCAATGGGGAACGTTTATTTCCTCAAAAAACGAACGTTAGAAGGAAGTGAAGTGAAGTTAAGCAAAGATTTTAATTAAATCTTATGTTATTAAATCACCTGTATGTGAACACCTCCATTTAAATATACAACCCACGATGCCAATAAAAAGAATACTGCACGTATGTCTGTCGTCACGAAGCGACGACGACAGGACGTAATAGGAACGCGCCCTTAAATAGAGGTTTAAAATCTTCCTTAAAAAAAACCGCATTTTTATAGCAATTAAAGTTTACCAAAATAGAGTAAAAAAAACTACCTATAACTGGACTTTTATCAAAAGTCAGTCACTTTGGCTTATCTCTACTGCGTATTAAAATTATGATTTTTATACAAATCCCTCACTCCAAATGTTTCTATATTTTTAATATATTGTATTAAGAATATCAGCTCTGCTAAGCTCTGCTAAGCTTGGGGCTGGATGATGCTGTGTGAATTGTCCAGCATTATCGTACTAATATTATAAAGCCGAAAGTTTGTGAAATGTGAATTTTATTTTGTTACCTAGGATCTCAAAAACTACTGAACAGATCAAGATGAAATTTGGCGTACACTTAGGACATAGCATAACTTAGTCAATAGGCTACGAAAACACGCGTGCAAAGCTGCGTTTTTTATAAAATTTATTTAAATTCGGGAAAGTGATTCAGGTTCAATGGGGAACGTTTATTTCCTCAAAAAACGAACGTTAGAAGGAAGTGAAGTGAAGTTAAGCAAAGATTTTAATTAAATCTTATGTTATTAAATCACCTGTATGTGAACACCTCCATTTAAATATACAACCCACGATGCCAATAAAAAGAATACTGCACGTATGTCTGTCGTCACGAAGCGACGACGACAGGACGTAATAGGAACGCGCCCTTAGATAGAGGTTTAAAATCTTCCTTAAAAAAACCGCATTTTTATAGCAATTAAATATAGATACCTTTGTATCTATTAAGTATATTCTCATAAGTACCTAAATGTAAAGAAACTTTGTAGATTAAGAACAATAATCATGAAATTTTCTCGTAATGAAAAGTTCACATCAATGAAATAAATGACTGTCAAGAGATTAATATAAAAAACTGTAAAAAACTACTTCTTCAACTACAATCTTATCTCATTCCTTCATTAACAAAGAAAATGACAATAAATTAATAGAAACAAATTAGAACTAGTATTTACAATACAATTGAAACAATTTAGCTAAATGCAAACAAATAAATCTACAATTAATTACCTAGCTCATCTGTCTGATCCAATACCAGTCGGAAGCGGGGACGCTTCTGCATTGCCCCGCTGTATGTACAAAAAAATTAATTTTATATCGTGAAAATATATCATTTAGTGCATATTCGGTAGAGATCTAACTTCCATTTCCGTGGTAGAGATACTATGACATTGGAGGTCTTCTAAAATAAAAAGTCATGGAATCTCTACGAAATGAGAGGTCTACCAAATGGTCGATCGAATATTCGAAAAATTACTTTAGAAAACGCGCGATTTTTTTTTGGCAAAATTATCGTCGTTGTCGTCGTACGTAATCATGTTCAATAATTCCGACTCTATGCACAGTATGCACTACACTGCTCTTCTTGGGTGCTACACTTTAAAAGAAATATAGTTACAACTGCAACTTCTAACTTATATCTCAACAGAATCTATTAAATCTAATCCTTGGAGTCGAGACCCTAGGTCCGTGGGGTACCGAGGCTCTTCGGGTTTTCAAAAAACTATCTGAGCGTCTGGTCGAAGCGACGCGTGACCCGAGAGCTGGTGAATATCTGGCACAGCGTATCAGCATTGCCATACAGCGTGGCAATGCAGCCAGCGTCTTGGGGACGCTTTCGACTGGTGTTGATATGGATCAGTTGAGCTATCTGTAGACTGTTTGCAACAGTCGGCAGTTAGCTCAATTGTTTCAACTGTAAATACTAGTATAATTTTCTTTGTGAATAAATGTCCTAACTAATTTAAAAAATAAAAAAAAATCTAAAGTTTAATATCAATTAAAACAATAACTGAGCGTCTGGTCGAAGCGACGCGTGACTCGAGAGCTGGAGTATCTGGCACAGCGCATCAGCATTGCCATACAGCGCGTGGCAAATGTGGCAATGCAGCCAGCGTCTTGGGGACGCTTCCGACTGGTATTGATATAGATTAGTTGAGCTACCTGTAGATTGTTTGCAACAGTCTGCAGTTAGCTAATGATAAATGATAATTAGGTGAGAAAGAAGCTTACCGTTTTTACTGAGAGCGTCCTTTATACATATTTTGAACTTGTCTATTTGTAATGCCAATCAAACTCAAAATGCTTTGTTGCATACCTACACATTTATCTAGTCTCATCTTCTACAGTGTATCGAACTTTGTAGTTGTAAGCCCAGTGCGGGGTCGGTAAAATAATGTTCTCTCTTCTAAACCTTAGGTAGGTCTTTGTATGTTTATATATCATTTAAGTTACTTACTTCGCCCGCGTGGAAATTTTTCTGAATAGGAAAACCTAGCGATATGAAATATGCTCTACGACTCATTCTCGATATGTATGAGAATAGCCAGAATAGGTCGATTTTTATGTATTTGGTAGGCTAAATACACAAAAAAAATCATAAAAATCGGTCGGGCCGTTTCGGAGGAGTGTCACAAGCCACAAAAACCGTGACACGATATTTTTATATTATAAGTACTTAAAGATATAGATAGAAGTATCTTTAACATTAGAAGGTACCTAGTCTATCTACTTATCTTGGATGTTAGTTGATGTTAATCATAGTAACCTAAGCGAATTAAATGTTTTATATTTTTACATGACTTCGTTCTTAATTCCTGGGTTTCCATGGGCCCAATTTTAACGTAAGTAAAACTCATTTTCAATCTTGTCTCGTGATTTTCATATTATAAAATGAGCTTGTTATTGAAGTATGTTTTTATCTACAGATCTGCCCCTGCCGTGCTACTTATGGCAAGTAATACGAAGCACCTCGAAGGTGGAACGGCTGTGGTGTCTGGCTGCCTTGGTGGGGATTGCAGTCATACTCGCGCTGATCCTGCACTTTACTGGTGGAACACCGGACCCGGAGGACGTGGGTAATGTAATGTTTACAGTGGAAGTTCAAGGTACACATTAGGCGTTTTGAAGCATACGGTAACCTTGTGGTCCCCTACCATCCGTCCATACACACAGACACCCGAACGCTCTCGCTTCTATTCAAGCGCGCGTTTGGTTTTGAACGGTGTTACCGAACGCAATGCTAACGGCCAATGTGTAATTGCACTAAGACAATATATAGATAAAAAGGTGATGTAGGTCTACTCCAGGCAGAATTTCAGCCACGGTGGCTAGTCTCAACGGATACTAGTCATGTGCGCAGCAAAGATTTATATAGTTATATAAATCTTTGGACATTTTATGATGCACGAGTGTTTGTGCAGGAGCACTTTATATTCCCTCAGTCTCATAATCCGATGGGATAGCATACCTACTGACACGATGCGACGGGGTTCAGGTCAGTTGCACTATTCATTAGATCTGTTAAGCTGTTTATAATATGTGAAACAGACAAATACTTAACTAAACCATGAACCTAGAATTAGAAAAGGTTCATGAACTTAATAGTTAGAAAGTCTAAAGAAAAGTTATTCTGTAATTGTTATACACAATACACAATTACAGAATGACTTTCGAATTTTTAATATTAGTATGAATTCGAATTTATAATATTGATGCGATTTTATTATTCCCCAGCTCCCCACGAATGGAACATAACGCGGGAGATGTGGCTAGCGAAGAAGTATGAGAACACGGAAAGCACGATCCCCTTCGAACCTCTCCGGCTGGTCGTGGTGCAGCACTCGGTGAGCCAAGAATGCCACCGGTTCATCACGTGCGCCGCCGAGCTGAGAACGCTGCAATCATGGAACATTCGAGACTGCCCGTGTGACATCGCGTGAGTACCTGACCGTTTATTCGTGGAATATTCAAGAATGTTCCAGTTTCTGATTTGCTCACGTAGAACCAAGTTAAAAATAGATGACTTATCAATTGAGGACTGCCGGCCGCATTGGTGGTGTTAGAAATACACAGAAAGAACCTGACGATCTATTCGAGACTTCCCTTACCATCGCGTGAGTACAATACAGCCCAATACAAATACTTACTCTTTATTGCCATCCAAATAAAATAGACACACAGAAAAAATACAGATTACGCTTTTCAATGGTAGGCCTTATCGCTATGAGCGATCTCTTCCAGGCAACCTTTGGATGGGCAGGAAGTGATAGATCAAGTTTAGTGTAGACGGTGGCGTGGTATACAGAATAATAATATTTAGATAAAACATACGTAAACAAATATTGATAGCAAAAATATACTTAACTTGATGTAAAATGTGTCTGGTTACCGGTGTCGGAGGCTTTGGGGGGGTGAAGTACGATAAATTCTATCGACAAATCACTATCCCTATTTTTTTTTCTCGCTCCCTGATAAAATGGCAGCCATTTTGGTTTATTTTGCCTCGAAGCACGGGTGCTTATATTGTTTAAGCTATAGCTACCCATGCGGAGGTTCTAGGAGGACGATAGAGGACTCATTTGATTGCCAATAATGTAGGCAATAAAGCAATGATAACATTGTTGCATTTTCTATTTTATAATAGAAGAAAATAGAATTTATAAAACAAAAAAAAGTTATTTCTTTAACATTATTTTTAAATTTTTAGCTTTTTCATAAAATTTATACTGTCAAGCTACATGTTTTTTGTTTTTGAACGATAGTACAGAATGTGTGCTTCAAAATAAGTCATGCATCTTAGCCCTGAGTAAGTTAGTTTAGAAGTTATGACGATTTGAATCTGACCCTTGAAAGTTTAAATATCCCGCTAATAAGCAACTGGACTCACGGTTTCGAGGAATTGCGTGTCCATAGACAATTCTGTGCTTTGTTGTAGATAAGGACGTGCTGAAACTGAAAAAAGAGGGCGCGCTGTCAGATTAATTTTTGTTAAGTATTGTATTTTTCGCTGACGAAAGTTAACAGAAATGGAAGATTTCCATTATTCCAGCCAGGACGTGGCCAACATCCATTTCGTCTATGGATTGTGCAGCGGGAACGATAATGCTGCTGTAAGAGAGTATGCGAGAAGATTTCCCAATAAACCAACCCCGAATGCTCGCACATGCATACGACCATGTCATTTTAGAAGACAATAAAGGAATACGTTCGTTAGGTGCTCTTCTAATACCATTTTCGGCGAGGTTAACTAAGCCTTAAGCCTAAGTTAGATAATAGGCTACCTAGTACACCGAAAATACTTGAGGGGGGACCATGCCCCTTACTCAATTTTTCGATTCAATTCAGGTGTACTTTTACATGGCATACCTACTCATCGTTAGGTTAGGTAGGTTTATCAGGAAACCTAGAAGACCAAAAGAAATTTGCATAATAATTCATGTATCTTTATCATGCTACATCCAAATATTATGCTAGATTACGTTTTGAAACCGCCTTTATTTTCATAGGTCAACTTAATAAATTAAGTTGTTTATTATAGTCACGAAATTTGATAAGGAACTCATGAGAGAGTGAATGCCATTAGAATTATTATTTTCTTAAAAAAATAAATCTAATGTCAGACTCTCCTAAGTTCCTAAACTAATTTCGTGTCTATGATATTTTTTTATCAAACTTAATTTAATAAGTGCTAGAATTCTTTTTGAAACTGCCTCACGCGACAACCTTCGTTTAGAAGAAGTTTTCGTCCTAGTGCCTACACCACAGAACAAGTAGAGATACTAAAGCCTGGACTTCAATAATCAAGTAACTTTAAATACACTTTTTTTACACAATTAAAAATTACATGGCACTACTGACAAAGAGACGAGTCTTAAGGCCGATTTACACTTTATTAAGTATAGTAGCGAGTTAACTTGCGTCATTGGCGAGTTAAGTTGATAATAACGTTTGAACGGCAAAAGCGAGTTAAGTAGTAAGCTGTTGATTAAGTTAAGTTGAATAGATAGCGATCCTATTTTCCGGCTAGTCCAAGTGCGAAGTAGCCCCTCACTCGCGTCTCCCGCACCCCGCTAACATCCGCTAAAATACAGATGATACGATCTTGAGATTAAGCACAGTAATTGAACTAAGTATAAAGAACATTTTATATGTTGCCTTTTTTTCAATTAACTATTCTAATGTTTGTGGGGAGCAAATAACTACTAAAAACTTGATTTTTGGGCTTACGCCGCTTTGCTCTGTCCCGCTCCTGTGAACGCGAAATCCCCCTTCACACAATAACGAGGTAGGGTACCCCCTTAACTGGCCGGCATGTAGACGGGCGAGTTTAGTACAGTCCATTAAGTTGCACACAGCGGCCGCGTACTGTTGTTTTTAGTGTAAAAATGAAGTGGTCTGATAATACTACCTTTGCATTTGTATAAGAATATCTTAAACATGATGGTCTACTCATTTCTATGAATATTTCGTTTTCTAAATTGTGTACAAGTATCGGCACTATTTCTCTTTTTTATTAGGTAAGTACCTACATCATTACATATTTATTAATTTACGCACGTAAATTTTTGTTAAACAATTTAACGTCCATTTTCTGGATTAAAACAAGTTTTTCGGAGGAAGTCTAGTAAAACAACCGTTAACGCAGTCGCGTAGACTAGTCCGTCTTGTTCTCTGAACCGCAACTTATGACTACTGGACTAAACCCCGTTTGGACGCTACTTCCTACTTACTATTTACTACTTAACTGACTAATATCTTAACTCGCTACTGTACTTATTGAAGTGTAAATCGGCCTTTACTACACGTCACACATCAAAATCGGTGAAGCCTTTTAACCTCTCCTCAGTAGCCTGTATTGGTCCAATACTGGATTTCACTACCGCAAGCCTCGCCCTGATTACCGCCTTTTAACCTCTAGGAAGACACAAAACATAATACATACCTACATACATCCCAATACCTTTTCCATCCTTCTTGGGCAGTTAGGTATAAATGTTTAGCACCACTTGAAACTTGTTCCTTAGGAAATGTGCCGCACTTTCCCCATTTTACAACTTTGTTTTTTTTTAGATGAACCTTATTTCTAGGATATAAGAGTCGAATAAGGACTTCTATTTATAGGTTCCTCTTACTGACATTTACGGATTTTAGTCATTTACTGGCAATTTCTGACTTGAATTTCCACCCTTGCCCCATTTTGTCGGGAAAGTGCGGGTAGGGACAGGCTGTTTAAAACCCAATGAAATACCTAAAACACTATATCAGATTGCTGAAATTGTAGGTTTCATACGGAGATTAATTAATAATTATTTCAATATTATGTAATGTGGGTAGTACGAAAACAAATTATTTCAAAATGGTTACAGTAACAAAACTATTCGAGTGCAAAGTGAACTTATAAAATATTATGCCGCACTATATAAAAATCAATCAAAATCAAAAAAACTCTTTATTTCCATAACTAAAATAAATGTACACTTAGAAAGGTCAAAATATAAAACTATAAACACTGACACGGAAATAAAGTGATATTTTTTTATTTCTGTCGCTTCGGTATGTAGACTAAAGTAGAGAAGCGACGAAGAAACCTTTAGCCTGTTAGTTGTTATTTTTGGAGCAAAACCCGTCCCAAGCTTTTTTATCCTTTACTAGCTGCGCCCCGCGGCTTCGCCCCCGTGGAAATTTATGTTTCCAACTTTCTTATTTTTTTCTTTCATAAGAACCTTCTTCTGACAATAAACGACACAACAAAGAAAGAATTAGCGAAATCGGTCCAGCCGTTCACGCGTGATGCCGTGACCAAGGAAAACGGGTTTCATTTTTATATAAATAGATATAATCTGATATTTTATAGTAAGCCTTTTTGCACAGCAAGGTTTTGACAATTTGTTTGAATTTATTTACTGATAATTTTTGCAACTCACTAGGAGTTTTGTTGTAGAAGCGTATAAATTGATCTTTAAAAGATATTTTAATTTTGTGTAGCCTAGTTGTGGGCACAGCGAGCTTATGTTTGTTTCTGGTATTCAAATTATGTTTATCGCTATTTTTAGGGAACTGATTTGTATTTCTATGAATGTACAACAAGTTTTCATAAATATATTGACATGGTAAGTACTGTCAATGTGTTTATTTCTTTGAATTTATCACACAGGGATTCTCTAGGACCCATATTATAGATTGCACGAACGAACAGCCCTCTTCTGCAGCACAAATACGGTGTTAATATCTGCAGCGTTCCCCTACAGCAGTATACCATAAGACATAATACTATGGAAGTAGCTGAAATAAACAAGTCTAGATGTATCCACGTCTGTAAGATGACGGATTATTTTGACTGCTTAGGCTGCAGAACTAAGTCTCTTCGATAGCTTATCTATGTGTGGGCCCAATTGAAGTTTATTATCTAAGGTGATTCTTATGAATACAGTACTTTCTACTATTTCTAACGTTTCTCCTTTAACGTTTATATCAGCCTTCACTTGTTTAACATTAGGTAGAATAAATCTAATACATTTTGTTTTGGTTTTGTTTAGCAAAAGATAATTGACACTAAACCAATGGACTAGGTAGGTACCTACTTTTGAGATTGCATTATTCACATAAGTATTAAGTAGTCGAAATATGTTTTTCGTCGTGTAGAAATAGTTTAGCTCTGAAATCGTCTTAAAAAAAAGACACACACGTGAAGATTACCGCAAATCACCAAGATAGGTGTTTCCAAAGGAAAATTCAACATGTTGGTGCAATAGTTTCAAACAACACTCAGTAACGGTTTTTAGTTTGTAAAACATAAACAAGAAGGAAAGACCATAAAATGAGAAGCAGAAAATGTGAACAGAAGGTCTGTAGACACAATTCTATAAAAATAAAGTGTCTTTAAACTTCGCAGAGAAAACTAGTTGAATAACCTGATACAAACGAAAACAAACTAAAAGAACATGTTGAAATCGGCGCCATCTCACGACAAAGGCGAAAACTAAATCACAAACAGACCTTTTGAGCTTCAGTTCAGTTCCTTGCCAAAAGCCTTGTTGGTTAGGTATAGCTACCACCACGTGAGTCCCAGTGAGAAAAGTTTACTAATTTTATAACTAGATGTCGCTACTAAAAGTGAACGAGGGCTAGATCGCGCTGACGAGAACGCACGGGCTTGTTTCATATGCTCTACTTGATTTTCATCAGTTAGCATTTTTGAATAGTAATGCAGGCATGGGTCTTATGCATGGGTATTTTTGAGTTGCAGAGTCTAGATTTTCTAGAGCTGCACGTTATAATAATAGCTGATTGATCGTCTCGTTACCGATCGCGGAAACGAAATGTGAAAAACATTTCGTTGTGTTTAGTTTTCTTCTGCGTTAAATACAAATTGTTGAACTGCTTGTGGACTAGTGTAGACTATAATAAGCAATGAAGTAGGGGAGCGGCGGCGGCGGCGGCGGAGTGTACGTACCTACACCTGAGGAAAACCTCTTACTGTGGAATAACTAACTACCTATAACCATTACCTACTACAACTACCTACATAACATTGTAATGTACATTATAATTAGTTAATTTAATTCGTTTTTGCAAATGCAACACATCAGATAATCACAACTGTCTTATCCTACTATATGAATCATTATATAGCTGAATGTCTGTGAAATCTGAATTTTTGTTACCTAGTAGGATCTAACTACTAAACAGATCAAGTTGAAATTTGGCGCACGTTTAGGGCAAAGCCTAACTTAGATAATAGGCTACTTAATAAACAGAAAATCTATAGTAAAGAAAATAAAATGTCATGTGTGAGTCGCACTAAGGGTTCTGTAAGACCTTGTGTCTTACCAAATTATCATGATTCTAGGTCAACGGGAAGTACATACCCTGTAGGTTATGGTCCATGGCTAAAATCAAAAATTATTTTTTTGTGAATTAACAACAAATTAACGGTAATTTCTGGATTATTCCCTTTATTTGTGCTTTAAGACCTTGCTTCTTGCCAAATTTCATGATTCAAGGCGTACAGGAAGTGCCCTACAGGTTCTGGTCCATGGCGAGCCTTAAAAGTATTTTTTTATTGAATAAACTAGCTGCGCCCCGCGGCTTCGCTCGCGTGGAAATTTATGTTTCCCACTTTCTTAATTTTTTCTTTGCTATAATCCTCACGGAGCCCGAGACCTTTCCAACGCATGATTCACACGTTCACGTCTCCGCTAGACCATACTTCAAGGAACTAGGTATACTTACACTGCCCTGCATTGTGATAATGCAAGTGGCGGTGTACGTTCGCTCGAACCTGGACGAGTTCACGAAGAACGGCGACACCCACTCGTACGGAACGCGGTACGCCGGCAAGCTTTTTACCATCGCTCGCCGTCTCACAAAGTCTTCAAAGTTAACGCATGTTATGGGCACGGCAGTGTACAATAAACTACCAGACTCTGTCACAGCTGATGGCAGTCTACGTTGTTTCAAAATCAAGTTGAAACGTTGGCTTGTCGAACAGAATTTCTATTCAGTGAAAGAACTACTTGACCAGTAAATGCATAATATTGTTTCCTATAAGATTTATGATTTTTTACTTTATATATTTTTTTTCATTTATTTCAATTTATTTATTCTGTATATATACAAGTAATTTTTGAACATTAACTAGGTAAGTACTTACAATATGTATGTCAACTAGTTTTAAGAAAATCTGACATGTAAATTGATTTTACCAATAAATTGTATTTCTGTATTTCTATTTCTGTATTTCATGCAAAACCGTGGAAATCGGTTCGTGCGTTCTGGAGTTATAGCATCAGGAAGGAAAACCAGACTTATTTTTATATAGTAGAAGATTACAAATTTATGGTTTCCGGATTTTCCTTTACTTGTGCTGTAAGATCTTGATGCCCACCTTTTTTTTCGGGGGTAGATGTGAAACACTACAAACATTCTCTACATTTGATTTATTGTAAATATTATAATAATACAAGTTTTGCGACAGTAAATCCATAAAATAAATAGTGTTTTGTACAGTGTTTTGTGCCGCCCAAAGCAAAACTCTACCCTACACTTTACAACTTTCTTCACTAGTTCCAGTATTTGTGTTCAAAACCAAGATGGAGGACATCAGAAGCACTATGTCTGACTTGGCCAAGTCATTTCCCAGAGGATGGAGCAGTTTGAGAGTGGGCTGCCTAGGAGTCCTACTCCTTCCACCGTGGCTGGTTTGTCGACAGATTACTTGGAGTTCAAGTCCTTTGTCACTGGGGCACTGCGAGCACTTCAAACACAAATTGAGTACATGGCAAAAGAACTTGATACTCTGGAGAAGAGAGGTCGGCGAAAAATACTGTTGCTTCATGGAGTGCCATAACAGCAAAAGGCGGATGTGGCACAGGTAGTTGTGAAGACCTTGGCAGAGCAGGTGAAGCTGCCTGGTGTCACAGCAAGCGACATAAGGCGATGTCATAGGGTGGGCCGTCCGGTGGTCTCCGATCGCCCACGGCCTATACTCTTCAAACTTAGAGACTTATCGCTCTGGAGTAAGGTTTGGGCAGCAAAGACTTGTCTAAAGGGCTCCGGCATAACCATGTCCGAGTTCCTTACTTAAGTCAGGCATGACACATTTATGTTAGCTAGCGAACGCTTCGACTTATCAAAATGTTGGACGATGGACGGGACCGCCTTCGTCATGGGAAACGACGGAAAACGCCACCGAATTCGCTATCCTGCAGATCTTAGCATCATCGAGATTGCGGCCACTGCATCCGGAAGCCCGCAGGCCACGACCTAGAAGCTCACGGTAGTGCCCAAGGTGTCGAAGCCAAAGCGCGCTGCGACATCGTCCAAGAAGACTTAGATTCCGTGCATATAGTTCGCAATGTGTTGTCATAAACGAAGGTACAGGTTGATTTCTCTGTTTTTCCCATTCTGCTCAATTATTGTCCAGTCCAATTAAATTAGGTTACATATTTGTTTACATTTTATTTTATTCTTTTTTGATTGAGCAGACAAGTCATCAAATGTCACTTTGACATGATACTGACAGTTACTTACTTGTTACTTCTTCTTAATTTTGGTTGTGGCTTCTTGGAATTATACAATGTGTCTGGTTACCGGTGTCGGAGACTTTGGGGGGGTGAAGTACGGTAAATTTTATCGACAAATCACTATCCCTATTTTTTTTTTTTCACATTTATACGACTACACCTCAACCTCGCCGAAAATGGTATTAGAAGAGCACCTAACAAACGTATTCTTTTATTGTCTTCTAAAATGGTATGGTCGTATGAATGTACGAGCATTCGGGGTTGGTTTATTGGGAAATCTTCTCGCATACTCTCTTACAGCAGCATTAGCGTTCCCGTTGCACAATCCATAGACGAAATGGATGTTGGCCACGTCCTGGCTGGAATAATGGAAATCTTCCATTTCTGTTAACTTTCGTCAGCGAAAAATACAATACTTAACAAAAATTAATCAGACAGCGCGCCTTTTTTTTCAGTTTCAGCACGTCCTTATCTACAACAAAGCACAGAATTGTCTATGGACACGCAATTCCTCGAAACCGTGAGTCCAGTTGCTTATTAGCGGGATACTTAAACTTTCATGGGTCAGATTCAAATCGTCATAACTTCTAAACTATCTTACTCAGGGCTAAGATGTATGACTTATTTTGAAGCACACATTCTGTACTATCGTTAAAAAACAAAGAACATGTAGCTTGACAGTTTCAATTTTAAGAAAAAGCTAAAAATTTTAAAAAAATGTTGAAGAAATAACTTTTTTTTGTTTTATAAATTCTCTTTTCTTCTATTATCAAAAAGAAAATGCAACAATGTTATCATTGCTTTATTGCCTACATTATTGGCAATCAAATAAGTCCTCTATTGTCCTCCTAGAACCTCTGCGTGGGTAGCTATAGCTTAAACAATACAAGCACCCGTGCTTCGAGGCAAAGGAAAACAAAATGGCTGCCATTTTATCAGGAGGCGAGAAAAAAAAATAGGTATAGTGATTTGTCGATAAAATTTACCGTACTTCACTCCCCCAAAGTCTCCGACACCGGTAACCAGACACATTGTATATGTTTTCGGGTAATATTTTCAGGGCGTCAATTTACTATTTTCTGTTTAATTAAATTGTGTTTTAGAGTTTTTGCTAAGGTTTCTTTTTGTAATCTACCAGACACAACTGGCAGATGGATGGGTAGGTATAATGGTATAGGTAGTTAAGTTAGATGTGTGGTAGAAACTAAGAAACTGTATAGATTGTAGTGTTTTTATAAAATATGTAGGTACCTACACTACAAATTGTTTATTATTAATATTTTATTTGAAGTTTATTGTATTTAATATTATAATACTCGTATTTATTAGAGCATCAATCTGATGTCGCTCTGTGATGAAAGTTCAGACAGCAATGAATACGTGTTCTTTAGCGATACTGATTCTGTTATTGACGACAACTTCTGTAGTATTCCTTCTCTTTCTGGCTCTATCTCTTCTTTCTTTTCTGGATATTCCAAAAAATCTCAATATCCTTCACATACCTAAACGCTCACTATCCTGACTTACTTGCTTCTTTTGATCAAAAGAACATTCACGGCCAGTGTTCTCGAACTACCGATTTTTCGGTATTTCTACCGATATGAGCTCTGTCCTACCGAAATACCGAAATGCAACGATTTTTCTACGATTTCAGAGAATACCATGCATGGCCGATTTTTCATATAAATTTTATGAAAACAAAACAATTAAATAAGCTGTCTACTGAGTCAATCACTAGTCTATTACATGCAGTACTTTCTTGACGCTAATTGTTGACTTGGAAATTAATTAAAAGATGACCGCGGCTATGGCCAAAGAATATTGGTATGATCCTGAAAATCGTAAAAAGTAATTATCCTGTACTGCGCCTAGGGCCGCTGGACGGGAAAAAGACACCAGAAATTCACAATAATGCCGAGTGCGCCTCGTCAAATTATCTATTTTCTTATAGTTTTTCGTGTTTGGAAAAGAATGTTTTGTTTAAATAGACGTCGAAATACCAAAGTCATTTCATAAATTTCAAATTTTTTTAATTTGTAGTCATCTGACTACAAATTAAAAAATTGTAACGGGTACAGCGAAAGGGTGTGTAGATGTTGCATCGACGAAAATTTCAACGGTCCAAACTCAAAATGCCGATTTGGGTCGGTCGGGCGAATGCGTGCTTTTTTGCACCCATATGCACGTCAGTTATAGGACAAGATTTAAGTGTGTTTATGTAGGTAAATTCGATTGTTAGTTTATTTTTTTATTAATATACGAATTTTATTGAAATAAATAAGTATTTTTTGTCATATACCGATTTTGGGTACAAATATACCGATTTTAGTCGACAGCTCTACCGATTTCGCACTATGACGTTCGAGAACACTGTTTACGGCTTCCATGTTTCTGAATTATGGCTCAAGCCATGTCTTTCTTCTTCCTCATCATTATGCTCATATGCTCTTCCAGGTCTCAAACTTATTCGCAACAACATTAAAATTTCTCTTGCAAAATCTCTTCTCCTTCCAGTTCTTGATTACTCTGATTCTTCCTTTCTTGATCTAACTGAGCAACAACTTGACAAACTTGAGCGCCTGCAGAATGTCAGGATAAGGTTTAAACTTGCTCAAATCAAAAATCAAAATCTCTAAATCATATATACAATAATGTACCTACTAAACACCGTGGGTAATATAATACCCAGTTTTAAATTGGATCATAAGCACCTTGGGTCAAATACTACCCAAGTTTGAATTTCCCGGCCTCTTGGCACATACCAGCACAAAAAGTGTAATCCTACCTTTAACTAATTTGAATAGGCGAAAGGACTAAGAGCCATTCCATCGGTACTGACCTACCCTACGTTTTCGTGTAAGCTAACCATCAAACAATTCTTGGAAGTCTATGGAAAAAAATCAAGAAATCAGTCGAATGTTTTGTCTGTTCGAACCTCAGTTTGTTTAAAAAGGTTGTAAATAAATATTTTTGTACAATGGAATGTTTTATTTTGTTTTTTCTGCTGTAGATTGAACCTATTTACCTATATAAAACATCTAAAACACAGTTTATCCCGTCATTTTTAAATTAAAAATCATGTTATAGCAAATATTGATTTTTTGACGTGACAACGTCTTTCAATAGACCCGGCTGCACGCACGAAAAAACATGACGTCATGCGGCGTTACCTCGTCATGCGGCGTTACCTCGCTCTGAGTTGTCACGTTCAACTATCGTCAGTAAACCGACTTTACAGACAACCAATTTTTTTTATAAGTTGTAAGTATTGAACTATTTTATTTCGTAATATGCATCACACTCATACAAACTATGTA